>OY284415.1:34825182-37386348 GCA_958301585.1 Merodon equestris
TTTATTGGCTATGCCTTTTTGTGATTTTTCTATGCTTATATTTTTGATGCTGAATTTTTCTAATTTGAATTTGTTTTTTTTTTCTACTTTTTTTGTACTTGTTCGACTGTTATTTTTATCGTAATTTGATAAAAACATAAAAAAATAACAAATACAAAAACATTTTTTGATGAAATGTGGATTACAATACTACGGGTCGTGTAGATAAGTTGGATAGTTCGTTCTCGAGATCACGATCGTCGTCGATGTCGAGTCTTGAGAATATCACATCGGAGGCCATAACGTGCTTAGCTTTTACGGATAGTTATACGAAAAAGAGCGGTAAGTTACATTTTTATTATTTTATTTAAACTTGAAAAATGAATGATCATATGGCAAAATACAATTTTTCAATTCTGCATTTAAATATGATTTAAACCGTGATCGACTTCGAATCATTAATCTCAAATTACGATATAAAGGGTCATCCAACAAGAGGTGTCATTTTCAATAAATAAAAAACGCAACATTTGTATGGAAAGTAATGATATTTTCTTTCATCAAAAATTCAAATTATTATATAAGTTTAATAATAAAGTATAATATCTACTTTAGCCCTGCTTATTATTATTGCCGGCCATTTGGAACCACCCTTCGTTAAGCCTGCCTGTGCGTTCCTTCCATGTTTTGTTGTTCTGTCCCATCTCTTCTAGTTCCATCCTTATATTATCCTTCCATCTACGGCGCGGCCTTCCTTGCGGTCTTTTTCCTACGGGTTTTCCGCTAGGAGTTGCCCGTATACAGCGTACCCAGATATTTGAACTCATCAACTTTCTTAAAGCGTTTATCGAGCAGGTTTAACTGCGAAGTTAAACCTGATCGATCCAAGTCAGGTTTTCTTTTCATTTATTGCTAAGCCTAATGCCTTCCTGCCATTATTAGACAGCCTACATTTCTTTTAACTGTTTCCTCACTATCTCACAGCAGGTCCAGATCGTCAGCTTAGGCTGGAACGGATGTGATTCCATTAAGATCTACTCGTATACCCCATTAACGACTCGAATTATTCCGATAAAACATTTCCTACCCTAACTTGTCGTTTGTTTCCCTGTAGGCGTACTTGTTTCAGTTCGTATACCGTTTCGCAGAATTCCCATTTCTTTTCGAATAGCTAACGTATGGTGAAAATCTGGTCACTCATTGAAGCCACACTAGTAGTTTCCCATTATTCGACAGCGCCTTGTAACAAATTGGTAGCAGAGATAATCTTGTGTCATCTGGACCTCATAAGCGAAAGCCAGGACCTTTTTTACAAATGGCAATAAAAAGTTGTTGCTGTTACAACGATGGTATTTTCACCTTGCGGAAAAACACGAACTGGATGATGACAAAAACATTATGAAAGGTTTCCGCGATGTAGTTACCGCTTTTATAGTGAATTTTTACAATTTCAGTATTTATTAATAAATATTAAGAAAGCTTCTAGTTTTTACTTATTGATAGTCACCGCAACAATAATTAAACTTAGGCAGTTCAACAATGGCATCAAATCTAAAACGGCACCTCTTGTTGGATGACCTTTCACGTACAATAATTTTTTTCCTTCTCAGCAGGACAATGGGAAATTAAAATAAAAGCATCTAACTCAAAATGGCCACTAACCTTGGCCTACAAGCTGTAAGGAGTTTTGAGATGTAATAGGTTCAGCGCATGACGCAAGCTCCTAAATTCGATGAAAAAATAAAAAAAGAAATCCATTATTTTTGCATTTAATTTAACTCTTTATTTAGCATACTTAGAGTTAACCAATTTAGTTCAAATATGCGCCGTTTAGGTCGACAACTTATTGCCACTTTGATGGTAATTCCATTATCCTTCACTAATAGAAGTTGCACTATACAACCTCAATAAGCTCAAAACCAAGCACCTGGAGCTTCTGGCCAGTCACTATCGATGTATGTGGGCTGATGGAATAAAATTCCTCTGAAATTAGCCAAAGGTGGCCGCTTCTGGGTAATTTCTTCCCTTACCGTGGAGAAGCAGCTCATAGTACATAATTCCCTGCCAATTCCACCAATCCCAACAAACACACCGCTAATCCTTCTTGGCCGTCAATTCTGGCCTGGCCACCATTTGCGCCGTCTCACCGCCATTCGAACACGGCCGCTTTCGCTTGAAGTCTTCTTAAGTGATGCACTTTTCATCACCAGTCACTAACCGCTTCAGAAATGGGTCGATTTTGTCGATTCAGCAGCAATTCGCAGTATGGAAATCCGTACGTCGATCTTCTTTTTTTTTGTATCCAGCTTCATTAGAATGGTTTTAAACGGTTTTTTGTGCAATATTTAGCTCCTGGTCAATCGAAACACTGCTTACGTGACGACCAGACTCAACGGTTTCCATGTCTTTCTCGACATTTTGAACAATTGACTTTCCAAAGCTTGGTGCTTCTTTGACATTGAAATTACCAGAACAAAATCGACGAAATCAAAACTTTGCGTGATTCTCGTATTTTAACTCAGTTGGTGCCCATCTTTGATCCGCACCCAAACAAAACTGAATGAATCAATCACAAAACTATCGGAGAATTTTTTTTCAAGTGCGAAAACTCATCTTTCTAACGCCATCTAGTATACTTTCGATGTGGTAAAGTAATGGATTACTGTTTAGTACACTCAATAGACCCGAAATCCCTCAACTTTCGATACCTTTACCGTATATAAGTTCAACCTTCAGGTCTGATCATGTTCCATATAATCTAATCATACCTAAAGAAAAGAAAATTTTGGAAAATAAATATTTGATATTAAAGTGGTAATCCTAAGCCCTAGGTATAACTGACAAGCCATGGCCATAACCATATTTGGGATGATATCAGAATTTGAAATCCTACACCCCATTTTAATTTTTTTTAATATAGATCCATCAGTGTTATTGCCTACTTTATGGGTTGGAACCAGTTTAGGATCGGTTTTGACAGTATCTATAACACTACCTGAACCAGATACGCGGAAAGCTCAACCCGTTCTCGTATCAATACTAGGTAAGGCGCGTTTTTATCACAAACAATATTTCTGAAAACAAACATTTTGTCCATTTAGGAGGACCTATTTTTCGGTTAAAGGGGTCAATTTTATCAATGTCATTTTTGGATTGTAATGGTGCACTCATACCATATTCTTACGAACCCTGGAGGGACGAAAAACGAGAACGTAAGTTATATTTTCCTAAATGATTGTCACAAAATGATATTTTATATACCTGTAAAACTTGTCAATTACTCGTATTTGTATCTTGATGTGAACGCTATACTAGTAGTTAGTCATATAGTATAGCTTCCATAAGGGTCGATAATGATCAATCGATTTGTTGGAGTGCGACCAGTAAGCGCCTTTACATAGGGAGAGTCGTGTCTTATAGATTTTACAGTGCACTGTTTTTTGTCTGGCAATATTTTTCGTCTTTAAGTAACTTGTTCAATAGCTCTAGAATTTTTACAAGAATGATCTTAGTCTCAGTGGGGAGATCAGCTCAACTCTTGTTAATTCAACTCATGGTACTCTATCTATCACTGTATTTTAAGAGGATTACTTAATTTTTTAGGTACACCGACAAAGAACACAAACCGAATGAGTCCAACGCTCAGTGGTGCAACGGCAACGTCAACAACTAGCGGCGTAGGTGGCAGCACAGGCGTAAGCACAAGCAGCAGTATGACAGTTGCAACAAACCCTACCAACGACGGTTGTTCCGATCGGCAATTTATTGTCATTGCCAGCGAGAAACAAGCTCGAGTTGTAGCGCTTCCCAGTCAATATTGCGTATATCGGCATCAAATCACAGAAACCGATTTGGTCGTTAAGGCCGAAATAGTCAGCATGCGAGGTTAATAGATCTGTTTTCGAATTATGGTACTCTAGCTACGATGAATATTTTCTTTTTGTTTTTCATCTTTTAGATAGTGTATGCCTGGCAACGTACGTGTCAAATGGTCATTTAATGGCGTATAGTCTTCCTAGTCTGAGGCCGCTATTGGACGTCGATTTTCTTCCCCTCATTGATCTAAGGTAATTTTTCTCCCTCAATCTGAGTATATAAAGATATATATGAAACTGCAGAATAAACAATTCTAAAAGGAAATCTTAACCTAAACTAAGTAACAAAATGAACAATCTACTCGTATGCAAGTAAATGTTTATCGCACAACAACTATCATTTGATGTAGTAGCAACACTGAGAAAAAAAAATGTATAATTAAAAATAAAACTAAAAACTAACAGCAAAAATGAATTAAATTAAATTAACTGTCACTCCTTTCCAAGTTGTGTATGTATGAAACATTTTGAAGCAATGTCCTTCCCACCTAACTTTGGTTTCGTTTCTTCTCTTCCGATTCTTTTGATTTCGTTCAAACGTATGATACGAGTCTATACAATAACAAAACCGATATTCGGATAGTTTCAAACTTTTTTATTTAAGCTCTTCCAGTATCTCATTGGTTTTTTCTTCTTCTTTTTTTAATAATTTATGGTTTTTTGATTGATTTTTTTATTAATTTTTTCCTTTAATGTTAGTTTGCACTACTTACAACGTCTTTCGTTTTTCTCTGCCCTCGATTTAATGTTTGACTTATGGACATATATATATCACATAACTTATATATATGTATGTATTTATCCTTACTTGATATATGGAACGATGCTCATGATGATGGTGATGATGATATGTATAAGTTAGAGTGTAATTTGTGCATTATATTAACGTCCTTTGATTCCATTAACAAAACTCATTTCAGCCGATTGGTATGTGAACGGATGCTATGACAAGTGCTTTGTCAGCTTGAAACTATATATCCAAATCAGTAATCAGTAACCAAACACGATAACATGTACTCGTATTCGTACTACAGTTTAGCTCCTAACCCATATGTACTCATCCACTAATTTATTTATAGTTTTCAGTATCATACATATTTGGTTTGGTTGGTTTTATTCCTATTTTTGGTAGATTGTTGTAGTTTTCATTTTCATCTGTCAATATACCCAATTGTTGATGTTGGTTGAAGATAAGTAATAAAAAAAAAATAGGCTGATGTAAAAGGTCCAAGATTGTCCATAAACCTTAGAGTAGTTTTGTTATTTTTGCCAAAATATTTTATTTCCCCTGCAGTTCACTACCAGCCCAAATCCATGGTATAAAGGGATGGGGACTCGATCGAATTTTTCATTTAGAGATAAAGAAATCTAAATTGAATCTATCTGCACAAAATGACATGTTCCCATCTTATCCACATTCACTGACTTTCAATATCCAGTTGATTCATTGTAATAAAGTATTTCAGTAAAAGACGTAAAAATATGCTCCAAATTCCGGGAAGTCATACATAAAATTGAAAATTCAGTTTATATTTGAATATCGTTTTGTTCTGATTAGTTTATTTGTTTGTATCATAAATTAATTTCGTTGATTGCATAACGCATGACTGCATTTTACATCCATGTCATGTTACCGGCGCCGTTATTTGCAAGCATTTAAATTCTTGCAACAAATCTTGGTTTCCACACCAAAGTAGGTATTGGATCGTCTGCAACGTTTTCATAAAACGTAGTCCGACAATAACACAAAGTTTCAGTAAAACTAATATTTCAATATATTACGTGGGTCCTGCCATTATAAATGAAACACAACATCAACCAAACGTTCTCCGCTCGAATTCTTGCAGGACTCGATTCTAACAAGGTAGAATCGTCACATATCGGTCAAAAATTCAGCATTTACTTGACAAATATTCGTTTTCAAAGTGTCAAGTGCTTGCAGATTGTGGCATAAATACGTTATTTTGCATAGCCCAAGAAAAAGAAATCCTCCAACACCTAATCACATGATCCTGTGACTAAGTTACAATACAAGACAAAAACACGGATTAACTCGTTAAGGACATTTTTGTCGTAAATGCAACGAGTCGTGTTTAATGTAAGATGTTCATATTCATCTCTTGGATTTGAGGTAAAAAAAAAAAATGAATTAACACTAGATCAAATAGCACACCATACTGTGACTTTTTGTGGATGCAATGGTTTTGCGGCAGTTACATGTGGACATCTATTTCCCCATATTCGACAATAATTTTTGGTAACATATCGACTAAGTGAAAAATGAGCTTCATCGCTGAAAAAAAATGTTCGCAAAATACGCCACAACCAAGATACAGTGTTCGTCATGAAAAATTAACTTATGCCGATCATAATCTGGTGGTTATACGTGCAAAGCACCTATTATAGAATCAATAATTTTATAGTGACTTTTCACAATTGTATCACATTAAGTGATTGTTAAGCGATTCATATTATAAAAAGGCAAACCTTAAGCTTAACTTAGACAGTCTTGGAAGTCGATTCGTTCTCACCCATGTGATTGAAACAGGGATGTGGAAACTGGACACGAATTGGATAACCCTATACTAGCTCTGAGGATGGTAATGGAATACGAAATTTGCTAAATGTCCACCGGGGGCCTGTCTACAAATAATCATTATTTTAATATTTTTTTTCTTCACATTTTCTCATAACTGCGGCTGTGTTTCTTGAATCACTGGTGGAGTATCAACCTAGACTTCGTCTTTAATATAGCTTCAAAAGAAAAGTCTGAGTACAAGTCTCATGATCCCGGCGGTCTTCATTTCGAAAAATCAAATATTCAGAAATTTTGCCACGCAAAAAAGATGTCGTAAAAGGCGTCGTTAGAGAACACCGTAATTTAAACCGTCCCACGAGCATAATTTTCAATAACTCGTTGTAGATGGAAAAGTTGTTCTACTCTTTCTCTTGCATTTTCTGAAATTTATCAGTCAGAATAATTTTGACCATCATGCTCTTATTTGTTGATTTTTAACACCCGTTCAACGAACGTAACACATTGTGCGTTCTGCTGGGTTCATTTATTATATCAACTAAACCATATAAGCATGTGGGCCAAGTGGTTGCGATCAATGCCTGTGACTGTCTCTAAAAGGGAAACATCTGATCTTAACAGACGGACGTGAGTCCAAGCTTTCACATCGCCAACCTGTCCAATTTTTCGATTAAATTCACTATAGATGTGCGATGTGTTATATTTGCCAAAATAATATAAACTTTCTGTTACTTTTTTACAATTTTTGTAATAAATTTTCAGCACATTGTATGAATGTGTATCAATTCACATCCAATAACCTTGTAATTTTTACTTATCAATGGCCATCACGACCATAGTTGTGACAACTCAACAGTGGGGCGAAATTTAAATTAACACCACTTGTTGGATAACTCTTTACATCTATCCAATCTAACAGATAGCGAGGCTTTCGATTCCTAACTTTATACAAATTGTTTTTCATTGCAAAAAATCATAATTTCAACGCAAAGATGCCTATCAGTCTCACAGTGGTTAGCTCCCATAAAATGATAACGGTGAATATAAATCTTAAACTTAGTAGGCTTACTTAGATGGCGTAACAGCTCATGATGATCCAGAGCCAAGCTTCTCTCATTTATTATTTTGTGTGCGATTTGTTTTTTTTTTCCACACAAGTGAACGGGACCTGCAGTTTAAGGCCGATTCCGAACGGCTATAGCCGAGAAGCTTTTTCAGGACATGTGTGCTACGGAGGTTTTTGCCAGTACCCCGTAGAGGAATGGCGTTGGTGTTATCGGGATCCGAACTGGCTCATCGCTCGTCAGCGATCCACATACTACCTACTACGCCATTGCGCTATTTAGTTCAATAGTTATGTTTCGTAAATTCACTTAATAGTACTGTCTCTCTAGAGCCCTGACTAAAATCTGCAATTCATAGTCCCTCTGGGCTTACTCTGATGCATGCGAACGAAAACGAAAAGCATTTCTTATAAGAGGTTTATTATTGTTAATAGCTTCGACATAGCTTTGATTTTCATTACAATACGCAAAATTCCTCACTCTTCCAGTAGTGCTGTGGTGGCGTAATTTTTTCCTTTCATTTCTGGGTTCTTGATCACACAATTCGACACTTCCGATCCGAAAATTAAAATTGCACACAGTGTTGGAAATATATTTCAAATTCTCGAAAGTTTTGTTGTACTTGTTGTACGAGTATATACATATAAAAGAAATAAAACAAATCAGTATCTGCCATGTCAATGTTGGGTTACAGGATATTCAATGCGTAAATAGGACATTCAAAAAATTCGATCATATGTCACATTTTTAGAAAAAAAATTATATAAATAAGAAAGAGCATAGAGACCTCGGTTGTTAAACTTAAGCTTAACTAAAATTAAAGTTTGAATCTATACGTCAGGTCAGATTTTATTTGGGATTTTACCAAAGAGACGATTTTTTGGACATATAGGGCGCAATTTGGTAAACATAGCAATTGATCTTTTACCCGCTTATGTCATGATTCGTAAAAAAAACGGACCTTTAAACGTCCTAAAAAACTTATTATAGTATTAAGCCTTAATCCAATCTAAAAATTGAATTTTATTACTTTCATGCATTAAAAACTCAAATACATAGTTGTTGGTACTGTTTAATATTATTAAATTTTTTTTTTTTTCATTAAATTTCAAATTATCATAAATTCCATTAAATTGTTTGCACTTATCAATAAATTCAAAGACATTTTCTCTGTTAGCCAAACTCTGCTTGAATGTCACAGAAAAATCATTAAAACCATATTTATAAAACTAAAATAATCCAAAAAAAATATTCAATTCTCATAACTGCAATTTCACCAATAATAATTGATTGTTCTTCTAAGTCGCACATCCGCATCTTCGTTTTTTGCCAAGTCAACTTTCACATTTTAATCATTTATGCGCTTGTACACATTACTTAAAAATTAAATTAAATCAAAAAAAAATAAACTAAATTCAAACATCTCTATTAAATTAGATAAAACCAATTAGGCAAAATCAGACCTAGCAGACAATTCGAACGAAATTGCTTTCATTATTTTTGAACATTTCAACGTAGATAGTACTCGTAAATAGCAAACGCTAGTATGTATCCCAAAATGCAAGCCTAGCAATTATAGCTATTCAAAGATCGAATACAAAAATTATATAAAATCTAAATGACAAATTATTAATCGGCAACGAATCATTTCAAATGTGCAATCTAGATAATTGGCTATTTGAAAAATGTATAATTAAAATTTGAAAAAAAAAATTTAAAAAATCCGGCATTTTTTTGACAAATGATGAAAATATTTGATAAATTCTTTTATGTAATTATACCATTAGCTTTCAGACAAAATGTAAGCAAGGAATTGTAGATCCAATGCTTTCAATTTGGGGCCAACAACTAATTGTTCACGAGGATACGAACCAGTAAGTTTGTGTTAATTCATAAAAAAAAACAAACAAAAAAAAATGAAACAATACAAAAAGCATTATACATTACCGTTATATTACATAGTAATATTAATTTATTTAATAATTGATCGTGTATTAGTTTTGTTGATTATTTCATAAACAAAAACAAATCAAAAATAGTATCGTTCGTCTAGATTCAACAATAGATTCGAATTGATATCATTCAAGTCATTTTTGTAAATATTTTTCATTCAATTTCATTTATTGTATACCTACATGTGATCAGGTAAACAACATATACCTATGCCTGTAGATTTTGTACATAAAATAGAATTTGTATAAGGATTCGAATAAAAAAACAAAAACGCTTTGTAAATATTATTACAAAATTGTACATAGTCGTATGAAATTCGTGTGTGTCGTCTCGATGGGGGTTTTTTTGGAAATTGTTCATTTGACCAGGTTATCCAACACTCATATGTTTCCCATTTGTTCCATACAATTAAATGTAATTCGAAACAAACACACACATTTTCGTTGTCCAATATAAAACATTTCACACCCAACCGAAATACTAAAAAAACATTAAAAACAAAATTTTAAAACTCAAATCGAAAATTCCATTTATTCGTATAATCGTAGCATTTGCTTTTGGAATTGATGTTCTCATTATTTCGCTTGCACACTACCTACCTCAATGTTGCCTTAAATTTAATTTTTGGCACAAATAAAATTATTAACCGATTTTTGTTTGCATGTTTATAAGCCTATTTACGTTTCGCATGCGATATGGATACCTACTGTAGTCACTACCTTATGCAAGTTAATTATATGCAAATATTATGCAAAAGATAAAATTCAGAAATGTATTTATCTAG
This sequence comes from Merodon equestris, assembly GCA_958301585.1. Taxonomy (NCBI): domain Eukaryota; kingdom Metazoa; phylum Arthropoda; class Insecta; order Diptera; family Syrphidae; genus Merodon; species Merodon equestris. The sequence goes on from OY284415.1 coordinate 34,835,374, forward strand.
CATAAAGTATATAGAAAGAGATATAGAAGCAGAATAATGGCAGTGAAGAGAGATGAAAAAGATCTGCATTTACTATATATAATACACAGTAAATTAAAACAAATCAAACGTGAATCAAAAATAGTTTTCTCTAGAGACTATAAATAATAATTATATAAATGAATGCCTTTTGAAATGAATATTCTTTTGTTGCATTTTGATTTAATAACGCTTTGATGGTTTCACATCGCAGGATCTCGAAGGCATTCTGTTTTAGCAACAAAGGACATGGATTGTATCTCGCTTCGCCCACCGAGCTCCAAAAATTCACACTTTGCTCAGATTTTTGGTAAGTTTTTTTCGTTTTTGATTATCGTACATAACTGAACATTAAATGTAAGTAAAATTGAAACAATATGCCCAACATTCTCTTTCTCAAAATTTAGTAATTTTTTAAGGTACAAGCCCCTGCTAATGATACAATCAAAACAACCCAAAAGAAACGTCTTCTTTCAGATGTTCTTGTATGTTAATAGAATATTCGTAATTACTTAACATGTATGATACCAATACCCCTACTGTACAAACTCTGTTATTCCATTACCCAAATTCCAAGTCTTTTTCTTTTTCCTCGACTATCCTCTATCCTCTATAGTCGTAATTTTTTTAATCATAAATTCCTTTTAAGAAATCTTGAAAACTTACTCAGTTACTTAGATGGCGCTACCAATGGTGAACCTGGGTCTCAATTAACCACTCTTTACCCGTCACGACATTCAGTCACCTGCTTTCAGCACCGCACGCCCATGTTATTGAGGTCCCTTTTCACTGTATGCGCCAGCTTAGATGCAGTTGTTCTTTTATTACGCAATCCCTCAAAGTTTTCGGGGCCAGTTACTGGTGTCCATTCGTTCTACATAACCCAGCCAGCTAAAACACCTGACTAAGCCGATGCTGACGGACTCCAGACCAGATGAATTAAGGTTTTATAAAGTGTTGCTAAGATAAAAAAATCGAGAGAAAGTTATATTTCTCAAGTCTATTAATCCCAAGGAGCAGTCGTTGTGAAGAGTCTAATCTCATCACTGGGATTGTAGCCTTTTGTCCTAGACTAGTTCAAAGCTAAGGGTGACGTTTTGCCCAAAACGTTGGTGATGAGCATATTTTTTTTTGACAACAGCATTTACTGTTGCTCCTTTCTGCTTCAATGCTCTTAAAAGCTTAATTGACGCCACATTATATTCGTTCAATCATGTCAATATTAGATCATGCCTCTTATATTAGCCGGTGAGTCCCGCACAATTTTCATTCATTCATTTTTAAATTCACTGCCGAGCTTAATGGAAATGCGAAAATTCTCTATTTTTGTCGTGAACAGCCTGGCGAGATTAGTAGGAATGTTACATGCCATAATTCTGTATAGCATGTTTCAATAGAAATTGTCTTAAAATCAACAACCAGGTGGTGTGTGGTGACCTAAAGTTAGTAGATCTTCTCCAAAATATCCAAAATCTGTCGTATTTTTATCCTAACAACCCAATGCTTTTAGTCTATTTTTTTCTAAACTCAGTATTCCCTCAAAAAAAAATCTTTATCTAAACCCTCTCAAAATGCCTCAATAGCGGCCATAACATCACTATAATTTTTTTTTTTTGCTGGTCGATTAACATTCTCGTTACCCAACACGTAGAATTCTTTTTCATATGCGGAAGGTCTGTAGTTCAAGTCTGTCCCTAGCCTAGCCCTTGTTTTTCCTATGCGAAAAAACTGTGCAACAACATCAGTTGTGAAGTGTTGACGAAGGCACTCCCAGTAATCTTTTACTTTAAAACTCATACTCTATGTGTATTTCCAATATAACACCTTAATGGCATGGAAACAATCAACGCGATAAATGTGTGACAAATATCATAAGGGCGTAACTCTTGAAAATACGCGAACCCTATAAAAAAAAATAAAAAATTCGTGCGCAAGGATTCTTTGATCGCTGCCAAATGAAATCCCTGTGACTTCAGCTATATGCCGAGATCTTCAGTGAGGGACGTGGGAGGGCGTCCTTCGTGATGTTTATCTTCAGTGGATGTTTCACCAGCTTAAACCCTTAGCCCAGCGTGCTACTGTGGAATATGGAAGAGCAGATTCCCCCAATGTTTTTACCAAGTCGAAATGTATGTCTTTTGTAGTTTGACAGCTTTAATTTCGTTTTTCTCCATTTTGATTCCCTTCGAGGTATCCAAATGAATGTCCCTCCGTCGAATCCCGGACTATTTATATGATTTTTCTACGCTAACGTTGTGGGACAAGCAAAGACTTTTTATGGGATTTTTATGCGGACTGGAATTAATCGATTATCATTACTTTTGGATCACCCCTCGTATTCAGTCTATGCTTCCTGGCCAGAAATTACACTATTAGATAGAAAGGATCCCTTTGCATAAGACCAGCTTAACCTTCTCTAAGTCGCTCGGACGGAATTTCCTCCCGTCATTGTCCAATGTGAATCATGCGTTCTATTTAACAGCGGTATTTTGACATTTCTCAGCACGCAAAAGTAGCCTTTCTCTATTCTTACCATCGATTATGACTTCACTACAAGTTATTCGTGTTTACATCTTCATTTTACTTTTTGGTAAAAATTTCGAAAATCATTCGCGCATTAGCACCTCTCCATATTTTTAATATCGCACCTTTCGTGCTTTACCTTTTCCTTCTCAGAAACGCAGTTTCTTCCCTTTTTTTCTGTTCGTAGAGCTCAAGAACTGCTTTCGTCTATCGATGCAGACATAAGCTGGCTGAATTCGACATCTATACTGGGCTTCGTGTGCAGAGATCTTAAAACCAATCGTACCTTAATGTGCTGTTCTGTGTTTTGCGCAGATTACGTCTGGTCTTTAAATAGCTGGAAAGAGGCTTAAGTAGCAAAGGCTCTGGCAGTCTTTGCAACTGCACCTTCCCAACGTTAAATGTTTGTGTTCTTACTCGATTCCATTAATTTCGTGAAATCCGCAACAAGGTATATAAGCACGCCCGTCACCAATCGCAATGTGATCAATTCGTTGGTTGATCCGGTTTGAGCTTTAAATATGTTATCATAGGTCGAATAAGGTGTATACCAAGTAGATCTGCCCAATCCTACCATGGTTGCCGCCGTTGACTCTATCTTGGAAACTTATCCGACATCTATCCGACGAGGGAGCCGAGCCTCGGACTCACCCGTCTCTTAATTGCTGCCTCCAACAACCTTACAAAGGGGTCTAAGTGAAGGTGAGAGTACTAGTTATTAGATACGGGTTTAAGTATCTATCCCCTTAGCATTCCTGTTCTTAAACTCGTCAGCATGATTTTAACAATCTTTTTTTTTAAGCGTTGGATTTTTTGGATTGATCTACGAGGTTCTTTTGTTGAAAATCGAATAAACGACCCGTTTTATTCTATCGATTTACTTTATATTATCCAAGGTCATATTCTAAACACAACGTCCAAACCTACTTTAAGATTTCAACTGTGTCTTTCAATCTAGTCAATTTACAACTGAAATGATGGGTGAACTGTTTGTACCTCACGAGATGCCCGAACCCCCAAAGGAAAGCTTTTTCAAAGGACTATTCGGCGGTGGCAATCGCAACCTGGACCGCGAAGAACTCTGTAATATCAATAAATTCATTTCAACCAATTTCCTCAATTACCCATTGCCATTCCCCTTGTAGTTGGTGAACAAAGTGGTAAGGCTAACCGATCAGTAGCCAAGCATATACCAGGTCCAAGTTTGGAACAACTCGGTCAGCGAGCATCCACAGCGTCATCCGAAATCAGTCGAGCCCATCAATTAGCTATGGAACGCGGTGACAAACTCAACTTACTGGAAGAGCGGGCCGAACGCATGGCTAATCAAGCGCAAGACTTCACCGGTACCGCTCATCAATTAATGCTTAAATATAAAGACAAAAAATGGTATCAATTGTAAAATAACAAAAACAATTTAGCACACACCCATACACAAATAATTAGATTAATTAAATAAATAAACAAAAACATTAAAAAAAAACTAAATCATCAACCACTGGTAATATACCTGGATATGCCTGGATTATATACTAAAACATCTTTAAATTTATTGCTAAAGCCCCATGTAGAAGCTTCTAAGATTCAGAACAAAAATATTTTGAAAAAAGGAGAAAATAAAAAAATGTATGATTTTTATTTAAATTGTTTAACTTTTTACAAACGACAAAAAATAAACAAGATACAATTAGAGATACAATCATTTTTACTTTCTTAGTTGTGAGCTGTTAAAGTATTTAATTCCTATGAGAAGATAAAATTGAAAATAATAAACAATAATTTGCCCTAAATAAATAAAATATTTAATAAAATAAAGAAAAACACGCACAGAACAATTTGCTGCTAGTTTTTTTTTCTTTTTCTTCAAAGATTTTTGAAAAAAAAAAATCAAGTAAAATGAGCAAAAACATGTAATGAATGTCAATGTATTAAAATAATATAAAAAATCTCTACATAAAACGAATATAGCAAAGTACCTATTTATATTTATTTCATAAGTAACTGAGTTAGATAAACTAAATTAAATTCGATGCAGCTGCCCTAGATACGAATATGTTACATGCTATTTATATCCCCCTTAGCGAAATGATTGTCTAAACTTTTTGTTATTATTTCGTTTAATTTTTTTTATAAATATTTCTTTTTTGTGGTTAAAATGTAGGAAAATTTATATAGTCTCAACGCTAAAAAATAAGAAATATCTTCATATAGGTGTGCGTAGTTCAACAACTCTATTCGAGAATATTTTAGTAAAATTTTGTAAATACGAGAGGATGGTTAGAGATACAAAAAAAAGAACGGAAGTGGTTATTCTCTGTTTTTACTTGCAAACCATATTTTAAAAATATTTAAACATATATATGTTGAGATCATTGGATCATTGAGAAGCAAAAGCAAACCAAAAACCCTATACACATATATATATATACAAAACAAATTAAAGAAAATATCTCTAAGAAATATTTTGACGACAAGGAACAAACTAAAAAAGATAAAAAATAAATAAAATTTGTGCTAATAATTTTAATACATATTATTGAATATATAAATATACCTAAAAATAAATAACATATATCACAAATTGGTAAAATAGTTTTAAAATAAAAAGAAAAAAACAAGAAAATTGAAATGAAATAACAAAACCACATATTTTTCAGAACAAAGGTAAACACTTAAAGATACAAAAACATTATAAATAAACTTTTTAGATAGTTTAACACTGCTTAAGCGTCGGTGAGGAGCAGATTAAACTATACCTAAACTATGTAATAAATTATAGATAGAAATACATATTCTTATGATTTTTTTTTAAATACAATTCACACTGCATGTGTATATCCTATTCATTTTTCATTTATTTATTATTTTTATCCAATTGAACTACAATAAAATGAGAATGAAAACCCTAACTAAATAAAAATAAAATCATTGTACATTGTTGCTGGGAGAAGAGGTGTAACGTGAGTGTAATTAGTGAAGCGAGCCAATCAAAAGGAGAGGAAAACAAATAGTCCGGTAGTGTAAGTGACGTAAAAAAACCTCTGACATATAATAAATATATACAAATGTATATAAATACATAGAAAGTTCAACCCTAAGCCTTAAACATATTACCACCATGCACACATCTTTTTCGAGTATTTCCCACTGTTTCTATCTTTTGAAGAAGAGTTGTTGGTTGCGCGTCTCTTTTGCTGCCAAATATTTTTTTGAAACTTGATTAGCTTTACCATTTAGTTTTATTTTGAATCTTTATCTATACAACGTGCGGCATGAGTTAATGGATACTATGTTGGTTACTCACGCCGTTGACAAGCGATCGACGTTTTTTCGGGAATATAATATTTTAATTTACGAAAACTCCTCAACGACCGACAGTACGTAGCAATGGATCATGAATCATGAATTAACCTCTATTTCGCTCACTTACGTTAGATATTTCAAAAGCATTTGATGGACTTTGGCATCAAGCTCGATTGTTAGAAATTTTTGTACTGAATATCCACCATTAGAAACCACCTTTAAGGTCACTCAACTCGAGTGCAAAAATTAATTGCTGGTGTGCCCCAGGGTTCTGTTCTATCTCCGTCACTCTTTTGAATCAACGTAAATGATCTGCCACTTGTGTTGGTCTTCGGCCTTGAAATGAATTTTAAACTCACTCAATTCTGACCTTGTTAGCATACTTTACAACAAAAGGGATTCGGCTTGCATCGCCGAAACTTTTCATCCTCAGAATGTCTATTGGTAACATCCTTGATTGGAATGAGGACATATTCAATATTCTCAAGAGCCCTGCCAAATGTCTAGATTTCATCAAATAATGCAAAAAAGAGAGCGCCGTGGCGCAGTGAGTAGTGTGTCCGCCTCTGACGATGAGCGAGCTCGGATCCAGATAACACCAACGCCATCGAATGTTTATTTCACGACTCTCTCCTCGGTGGAGGAGAATACACTTGTCTTGAAAAATCTTCTTGGCTCTCACCGTTGGGAATCGACATTAAACTGTAAATGCCTTTCACTTGTGAGAAAAAATAAATCGCACACATCATAAGTGAATGAGAGAAGCTTGGATCTGGCTCTTTATGAGCTCTAACGCCATCTAAGGTAAAGAAAAGGTATCAATTCAACCAACTTTTTCAGGTTCTCTACCTTACCCTTGTAAGGTATGTGGACCGTTTCATGGAGTTCCCATTTCTTTTTTAAAAGCTGTCGATATTGAAAATCTGGTCACTCGTCGAGCGCTTCCTTCTGAAACCACCTTGTAGCAGTGATATTCCTCGGTATAGCTATCATATTCAAACGATTCACGTTCACATGAAAATTAAATGTGCGAGAAATGATTGAAGATGGTGCCTTTTTTTATATTTTATTTATTATTTTTATGGATTATATATTTGCCTATATTCTAAAATAAATATTTTAATCCAGACGTAAATGCCTACGTCTACTTTATTTGAAATTACCTTACTGGGCATATGCGGGTACTCTGACATAGACAGTACATACTTAAACCTGGTCTTTCGATTAATTTTTTGATATACATTAATGATATAATATTTGCTAAGAAAATAAAAGAAAATCTATCTTATACGGACATGGCTGCAGAGGATAGAGTTCCCCAGGCCATGTGCGTTTAGTTTCCAATCGAAATCTCTTTTTTTAAATATAATTTTTGGTAGTAAACATCAGCCTTACTATAACTACGATCAACTTATTTTACCTATTGTTGTTCTACTTTACCGAATGAAAATAGGTGTTGTACCAATTATTCCATTATAAATATCCAATTACTTAGGACTATGTTAGTAATGATATCGCGTGATGAGAATATGCTTAACCATAAACAGCATTATACCTAGCGAACTCACGATATACACTACGGTTCACTTGATTACAGCCACAACATTTTTAATGGAAAATGCGATATTTGTCTCTTGTTTGTGAGAGAAAAACAAACAGAAAATACCGATATGAAGAGAAATTTGTTGTTTGTGCAAAAGCAAACATCCACAGATCATACGACCAAATTAACGGAACTTTCTGTTACCTTTACGAAAATGAGCACAAATCTGCTGCAATGAAATTGGTTTGATTAAAGCCACAAAATTAATTTATAAAAAAAACACATGAAATAATTGTTATTCATATTTTTAGGTTATTTTACAGTTATTTGCTTCTTTAGGACATCTTTAATAATGAGTACAACCTCCATTTTTCACAATAACTTCAAATATTCGGTCCTTAAGGGATTCATATAAAGATCTTAAATAACTTAATGAAATTTCGGCCCAAGAAGCTTTAATTGCCGTTACAAGGGATTCTTTACTATCGTATTGTTTTCCTCCTTCGTAGACCTTTCGTGTAAGCCAGCCCCAAACGTTTTCAATAATATTGAGGTCCGGCGAATATGGCGGCCAATCTAAAAGCTGCACATTTTCGTTTGCAATGAACGATTTGACAACACGTGCATTATGAATAGGCGCATTATCTTGTTGCATAATCCATTGCAACGGTCCAAATAATTTTTTTATCTTCGGAAAATTTGCTTCCAGTAACGCTTTATAATTTTTTCCAGTCATTTTTGAATTTAGAAAAACTAAGTCCATCGCGCCGTAAAATGTAATCGCTCCCCAAACCATTACCCCACCTTCTCTGCTGTGATGTCGATTTAAATATAGCTTTTCTTTTCGCAAATCGTGGAAATAGAAATTATAACCATCGGGTCCGTCTATATTAAATTTCTTTTCGTCGGTAAAAACAACCATACCCCAATCATTGAAAGTGTGTCCTTTCTGCACATCCCAAGGCATGTATTGCTTTGCAAATTTAAGCCGAAGCTGCTTGCGAGTGGCATTCAATGGCGGCTTTTTCTTCAGTTTCAAGCGCTTTAAATGTGTTGCATTTATAATTACACGACGACCCGTTGATTTACTTGCTTCAACACCTGCTTCGCATTTAATTTTAGGTATGCTTAATTTTGAATTGGAAGCTAAACGAATTATTTTCCGCTTTTCTTTTTGTGTGAGAGCAGTTGAAACTCTTCATCTATAATTTTTTCCATAACAATCCGGATTTTTTAAATAATTGTCAACTACATAATGACTTCGACCAATTTTTTTAGCTACAGCACGGTTTGAAAGACCTTCAGAATGGTAAATATCTATTTTTATTTTTTCTGCTGCATTTAAACCACTTTTTTTACCCATTTTTACACAAATACTTCAGCAACAATCAAAATCTCGCGAAAGAAATCTAACGTTAAAATTAACAAAAGCTCACTTTGTTTTCCAAAACACTGCGCACGAGTATACTGGCTTTAATCAAATGAACCAATTTCATTGCAGCAGATTTGTGCTCATTTTCGTAAAGGTAACAGAAAGTGCCGTTAATTTGGTCGTATGATCTGTGGATGTTTGCTTTTGCACAAACAACAAATTTCTCTTCATATCGGTATTTTCTGTTTGTTTTTCTCTCACAAACGAGAGACAAATGTCGCATTTTCCATTAAAAATGTTGTGGCTGTAATCAAGTGAACCGCAGTGTATATATGATAAAAAAAAAATATTTTACCCTGTCGCAATTGAAATGTCTCTAGACAATTACAATTCGCCTTCTTATGCTCCACCCATATATTAATGCCTCCATGAAGAATATCAATCCTACCCTTATCTAACCTATAAGTACTAGTATCAATCGAGAGACAACCACAACCTTCTCTTCTCTTACTGATCAAATCAGATGTTTACTATTACCTAAGCTTCCAAGACGAGTCTTCTTTTGTCAAACTCTCAGTCAGCCTTTCATTTACTTCCTTATTTATATTTTTTACTATTTACTGTTTACATATCAATGCAACCATCTCATACAAACTATACATTCACAAGGTAAATAACAATAATCTGCACAAAAACACAGTAAAAAGTCATGAAAAAAAAATCTATCTATATAAGAACATATCTTTACAATAATCCCAAAACCAGAGCTTTATACATTGCCTACAAACTCATATTTCGGTTTTTAAATGAAAAAAAAAATTTAAATCATAAAGTTCGCAAGCAAAAGCAAAGCAAAACGAAAGTGCCACTGAATCCATAGTATTTTGCCACAGGACATTAACAACCAAAATTCCATTTTAGCTGGTAACGAAAACCAAAAGTAAATTCATAATAGTTTTTAATAAAATTATTTAATATTTTCATTTATCTCTAATTTTTTTTTTTTTTGAGAACTACATTAATTTATAGTCCTGTTGTTTGATTTCCTTTTTTCCATTAACTGTGTATTAAATATATAACTAATTAAACAGAATATAAAAAATATATTTTAGTTAAAAATGTAAATAAAGTTAAGGAATAAATTTTCATTAAATGTACGTCTTCCTTGTTTTGCAAAATAAAAACTACGTTTTAGCAAACTATTGTATTAAATATCTCATGCTTTATCCTTTTAAAAACAAACACTACAAATGGAAAAGTAAATGAGAAAAAAAAAAACAAAAAGCAGAAACTATGTCAATATATTTTCGATGGTGATAGATACACTTGTCGGCCTTCAAAAAATCAACAAAAAAACCGAATAACAAAAAAGTCGTCTTAACGTCAATCTGCATAACTACTGTATTTTATACTGTTATATATTATATTTCTATTGTTGAAGTTTATAGCTTAATTTTATGAAAGAGAAAATTTGTTGTTAAAGCGTATTGAGTTTATTGGATTGATCGATAAGCAACATAGGCAATTTCAAATACTTTAACTCCTATTCTGGTTTCCTATAAAACACATTTTGCAATGTTGCTTAACGGTATCAACACTTATATTGTCAAATAAGTGTTTTTATTTTCATAGATAAACAGATCCTTTATATGATCTTTGATTGCTTTGCTCTAGAATTTCTAGTCGATTTTTTGTTATAAAATTGGCAGCATTGCACTTCTTCCTTTCTTTTCTTCCTTTACTTTGTTAGAAGCAACATTTAATTAGCCGAAGAAGAAGAAAAGTATGAATTAAAAAAAAAGAAAAACACTTCAATTTGTGCTCATCTAACAGAATCGGACACAGATATCCATAAATATTTCTAACTGTGTAAGACATTAATGTATTTGTTTACATTGTTAAACACTTAAAACATATAACATTGTATTGGTAAAACAAAAACTGAATATTCTTGTGTACAAGTATGTATATCGATAAAACCGAAAATAACAGCAAAGTTTTTTTTTTTAGAAAACCAAAAAAAAAGGAATAAAAACAAAAAATAATAATATTCATTACAATTTAATGCATATGTAATACTATTAATACGTATAATAAGAAATTATGTTTTAACTGTGTCATAGACATTTATTTAAAATAATCAGTTAAACAATAGCATAAATGAAAGAAATAAAAGCGATTAAACTGAATTGGATTTTTCTTTTAAGACAGTAACAGTGGATCAAACAAGTATTGGAAATTATGTTTTTTTCCCATTTTAATACAATCTTAAACATTTTTTTTCTTTCAAAACTAACTTTATTTCACAGAAGCAGTAACAAAGGCAAAGATAGGCGTATCACTCGTGGAAAATGAATTCTATTTTTTCGATAAAAAATAAAATTACTATAAATTGTTACTCAAAGAAGTATTTTCAACACTTAAAGACCGAATTGTAGGGTCGTTATTTAAAATACCGGAGGCTTGAAGAGATTAGAAGTTAGTTGACTGCACTTTTTGAATTCATTAGAAAGGTTTTACAATGTAAAATTAAATTTAAAATTTACACAAAAGTGTAAAGAGTTAGACATTTGTACTAAAAACAGAAATGTGTTAAGGTCGTACGTACAGTGAAATCCGAAAAAAAATAAAATAAGCTTATTCACAATTAGAGGTGTTATCAAGAAATATGAAAGTACAGGATTAACAGAAAACAAAAAAAGAACTGAAAGATCGCGTTTTTTTCGATAGAGAAAAACGAGATATTTTGAAGAAAGTGAGAAAAAACCCCAGAGGATGTGCTCTTACCCTTGCAGAAGAAGTCGCAAAAACAACAAAAGAAGTCTTTAATGTGCTTACTCTTCGTAATTATTGTATGAAGCAAAATTCTGCAGAAGAGCTGCTTAGAAAAAAACCTTTCATTTCCGAGGATAATAAAGGGTGTCTCAATAAGAGTGCACTTTTTCATTTTAAAATAAAAACAAGTATTTTATGACAGAGTTGTGATATTTTTATTGTATTGTAAAGAAGACATGTTCCGATTAAGTATGGAATAAAATATCTGGCAAATGACCCCCACAGCTCCGATGACAGGCCATTACTCTTTTCATGAAATTTTCGATGACTTTTGCACAGAGATGTGGCTGTATCTCACCGATGACGCATTGGATCTCCGATTTGAGCTCAGGAATTGTTTCGGGTTTATTCGCATAAGCCCGAGATTTCACAAAACCCCAAAGAAAAAAATCGCACGATCTTGGTGGCCAGTTGACATCAGAATTTCGTGAGATAATGTGTTCTGGAAATCGTTGCTGCAATAAGTCGATTGTTTCATGCGCGGTGTGGCAGGTTGCGCCGTCCTGCTGAAACCACATGTTGTCCAGATTCATGCCGTCCAGTTGAGGCCACAAGAAGTCCGTTATCATATTCCTGTAACGAATGCCATTCACAGTCACAGCAATTTCGGACTCATTTTCAAGAAAGTAAGGTCCAATCACGCCGCCTGACCAAAATCCGCACCAGACAGTTACTCGTTGTGGGTGCATTTGTTTCTCATGGATTGCATGAGGATTTTCTGAGTCCCAAATTCGACAATTTTGTGTATTCACGAAGCCATTCATATGGAAATGCGCTTCATCGGAGAAAATAACTTTTTTCCAAAAATTGGCATCGACTTCACTTTGCTCCATTACCCATTGAACGAATTGCCGGCGCTTTCCGTGGTCTCCTGGTTTGAGCTCCTGAGTTAACTGAAACTGTTGAGAACGATGTCGAATTGATGTTTTCGGGTTTTCGGCGACACTCTCGTTTACAGCAGCAGTGTTTTCAAGAGACCGACCGGTACGTTGACGCAAAGGATTCTTATTATCCATAATTGACCCAGTTTCTTAAATTTTTTTGACCACTCTGCGAATGGTTGACACATTAGGTGCACTTTCTCGGCTGAAAATTTGGCGACGTTTGCGAGCGGTTTCAACGTAACTTTCCCCATTTTTGTAATGAGTTTTCACAATTATAACGCGTTGTTCTTTCGAAAGGCGCTCCATTTTTAATAATCGGAATAAACAGAGGTGACAGCTGTCAAATTTCAGAGTTGCCACTTGCATGAAAAAAAAAATATTCCAATTTTAAAAAGTGCACTCTTACTGAGACACCTTTAGAAAAAAAACGCTTAGATTTTGCAAAATTTATTTAAACAAACCAAACGAATTTTGCAAATCGGTTATATTTTCCGACGAGCCGAAGTTCAATGTTAACGGAAACGATGGAATATGTTTGGAGGAAACCAAACACGTTGTGCCGACTGTGAAACGTGGTGGAGGAAGTGTTTTAGTTTGGGGCTGCATGGCAGCAAGTATTGTGTCCACTTTCATTGAAGGTCACATGGTCGCAGTTATGTACATTGACATTTTGCGTCAAAAGTTAAAAGACAGTGCTGAGACTTTTGGTCATGGGAGTTCGTTAATTTTTCGACAAGATAACGACCCCAAGCATACCGCTCTGAAAACTTGGGAATGGCTACTTTATAATGCCCCCAAACAACAGAAAACTCCCCGAATCTCCTGATATCAACCCTATAGAGCATTTATGGAGTCAGTTGGGATCAGCAGTAGTAGGAGTTGAAAAAAATCCTTTTTGAAGAATGGAACAGAATATCTAGGGAAAGAACAAAAACGTTGGTTAATTGTATGTCCAGAAGATTGCAAGGTTTAATTGATGCGAAAGGATTGCATATCAAATACTAACTTTTCTTTTTTCAACTTCAGAGTTGTGTTTTTTTTTTATTATTTTTTTATTTACTTTTTATTTGTCATTACTTTTTTGACCCACTATATGTAGATCCTAATCATATTTCACAGTCACTCTTCCTAAATAAAAGCCACAGATGTACTACTGTATAGCAATAGATTCTCGAATAGTTTTTTTTTTTATTTTCCATGATTTATTCATCTGTTTTGCGGCACTAAGTACATTTTATAACAATTTGAAGGAAATATTGTTGACTGTGTGACCATTGTCATCAGAGTCATTTTGGTGCTTATACATATGTGAGTTTTATACTAATGTTTTATGTTAATGTTAGATTGCTGTCTTTGAATTACATTGATATTGGATGTTTTGGAAGTGCCCCATATTTGTAGTCCATAGGTCCATATAGGTTTTGTTATAGTCTTATAGAGTAATAGTTTGTTATAGGTTGATCGTTTTGAGTCCTTACACAGAAGCCGTTGTAGTATGAAGGTATTTGTTAAGGAGAATCGTGTCGTCAGCAAACGTTGCAATCATAGAGGATGGTCTGTTAGGAGGAGGAATGTCTGCTGTAAAGAGGAGATATAGTAATGGTCCTAAGACGCTGCCTTGAGGGACTCCGGCTTTGGCTACGTATAAATCTGAGGATTCGTCATTGTATTTCACGTAGAAATGCCGATCGGTTAAGTAGCTTCTGATTAGAAGGAAGAAGGAGATAATTCTCGAGTTTGTATAGAAGGCCAGCATGCCAAACATTATCAAAAGCTTTTGCCACATCAAGAAAAACAACTGCGCAAAGCCTCTTTTCGTCCAGGTCTGTTGATATTTTGTTTATCACTCGGTGCACTTGTTGAATGGTTGAGTGTTGTCTTCTGAATCCGAACTGATGTTCAGGTATAATCTTTAAATTAATCAGAATTGGTTCTAAGCGGTTATGTAAGAGCTTCTCAAATACTTTGGAAAGGGTTGGGAGTATGCTAATCGGTCTGTATGAGGATGCTTTTGTTGTGTCTTTTCCTGGCTTGGGTGTAGCAATTATTTCCGCCGCTTTCCACACTTTCGGGAAGAATTTGAGTCTTATTAAAGCATTGAAAAGGTTACGTAGGTATTCAAGTGCTGCATTAGGTAGTTTCTTGAGTAGCCTTCCTGTAAGGAGGTAATAACCCGGAGTTTTCTTTTTGGCCCAATTTAGTAATCGTGTGCCTTATTTCGTTTAGATTCACTTTTTTAATTTGAGTAGTATTAGTCCTATGTGGGGGGAGACATGGAAGTTGAACATTATCTGCGTCATTGGAGAATGTTTCCTTAGAATAGTTTGCTAACACATTAGCTTTGTCGCTATTTTCGCGAGCCCAGGTACCATCTAGTTTTTGTAGGAGTGGGTGATGGTTGGTTTGAGTTTTGAACGATTTAGTAATTTTCCACAATGAATAATATGTTTCTGAGGTTGGAGTCAAGTGTTGGAGGTACTTAGTCAACTTGTTGTTCTGAAAGGTTTTCAAGGTTTCCTTAAGATCTTTAACTGCTATATTTAGCTTAGCTTTGTCTAGAGGTGACCTGGTTTTCTTCCATTTTTTCCGTAGTTTACTTTTTCGTTTATCTGTTTTCTTATTTACACACAAACTGAAACGTACGATGCCTGTACAGATGTATTCCAAACGTGAAAACCACACACTCAGACACAAGAGAATACACAAGGCTTCTTGGATATCCCCGTAGTAAAGGGTATCCAGTGGAAAATTTTCAAGTTTGAAATAAATTAAATAAAAACCTGAAAATTGTGAGTAATACTTTATTTTGGGAAAATGTACAGTCATGTTGCGGATTTTATTTTTTAAAAACAATATCTTCTAAATGTTACCCGTTTCTTCTTGCAACCGGACCTCCACATTTGCAATAAAGTGTGTACAAAGAACTGGTTCAATGGCGGCAGTTTCGCGGCGAATATTCTCTTGCAGGGCCTGAATTGTTCGAGGATTGTTATTGTAAACCCTTGACTTGATGTATCCCCACAAGAAAAAATCGCATAGTGTGAGTTTCGGAGAGGTGGCCAGAGTATGTCTCCATACTTGATGATCAATTTGTTCGGGAAAATACCCCTCAGCTTCTCCATCGAAATCCTACCCGTGTGTGGTGTAGCACCGTCTTGCTGAAATAACGTTCTGTTGTTGTGCCCGGGGAACAGATGCAGTTACGGCAACAGAAACTCGTCCATCATTTGACAATATACTTCAGCAGTGACTGTCTCTTGTTGGTCAAAAAATAAGGGCCCAATTAATCCTCAGGCAGAAATGGCACGCCATACAGTCCTTTTGGGGCAATGTAAACGTTTTTGATGGCGTTCTCTAGGGTTGTCTGGGCACCAGTAACCCAAGTTCTGTTTATTTACGTAGCCGTCGATATGAAAATGTGCCTCATCACTTAGCAATATGTTGCCAAGCGTTCGGGCAGTTCGAAAATCGTCAAGCATTGTTCTTGAAGACTTCTCGCAGGGTATAGTAATTTTCCTTTAGACCTTACATGATTTGGATTTTGTATGGTTTTTTTTTCAAAATAACGTACACAGCAGATTTTTCCGTTCCCGTAGAGGCCGCAATCTTTCTTATGGATTTACGCGGATTTCGCATAATTTCGTGTCGAATTTGAGCTATATGTTCCGGTGTGGTTGCTGATGTTGATGGTCCTGGAAGAGTTCTGTTCATCATTATCCCCTCTTGTCTAAACCTTTGCACCCACGACCAGATAAGTTGCATGCTCGGACCATCACTCAATCTGCGTATATTGAAGTGAGTACAAAAATTACGATGCGTTTTCAAATATTGCCCAACCGCGAATGCGCGGTGTGCTTCAATGACTCATCGCGATTAATAAATCCGCAATAAATGCGCATCGAACGATGCCTCCCCCACTTACCTCACCCCGCTGGTTTTCGAACATTCGAAATTTAAAGTTGAAAATTTCCCACTACTGGACAACCTTTATAACCTGCACATTTTCTGTTAGGTAGAAGACATCATTCCAGCGTACTAGATATCAAAGCATAGCGGATTGCGATTCTGACCACTATCGCCAGAATAAAAAGAAGAATCCAAATTCAGAGAAGAGGGATACGGGAATATGTAAAAAAATTATCGTTGAAAAGTTTAAGGATCCTCATATCACTAATACCAGGCAAATTTGCCTTACTACAGGGTTTTCAATTGGCGCCTATGGTGGCCATGTTGTTCTGGTGACATCTGTCAAGTCTGTTGGCTATTGTTCAGTTACTGATGCCAAATCACCATGGCAAGTTATACGATTGAACAACACGTCCAAATGCTAAGACTTTATTATCAAAATGAGCGTTTGTTAGGTCAAAGGTTGCACGCGTTGCTCCCATTTTATGGTAAACGTGGTGGACCTTCACAGTCGACTTTTCAACGTTTGGTAGCCACATTTGAGACTATGGGTTCTATAATCAATCAGTCAGCATTCGTACGTCAAAGGAATGCAAGATTGGTCAAAAACATCGCCGCGGTCCGTGAAAGTGTATAGCAGAAACCGAGGGATCCGATTCCTCTTCGTGCACAAGAACTCGGCCTTTCGAAGACTTCAGCTCAGCGAATTTTGCGTCAAGACTTGGGCCTATACCCGTAGGATCCAACTGACCATAGACAACGCCGTCCCTGACTGGGCTTCCGAGCGTTTGGAAGAGGGCCCGAATTTTAGCCGGAAAATCATCTGCAGTGACGAGGAACACTTTTGGATGAATGGCTGTGTTATCAAATAAAATTGCCGTATGTGGGACGACACCAACTTACAGGAGGTTCACCAGGTAATAATGTATCCTCGAAAAGTTACCGTTTGGCGTACTTTTTCGAAAAGGACCTTGGTGAGATGATCGCCGTCAATGACGTGCGCTACAGAACGATGAAAAACAATTTCTATGGCTCAAGTTGAATCATAAGGACCTAGACGACATATGGTTCCAGCAGGACGGCGCTACATCCCACATAGCGGTCGCCATGACGATTTAAGGGTAAGGTTATTTCTCGCAGAGGTGACGTGAATTGGTCACCAAGATCATGCGATTCGACCTCGTAAGATTTTCTCTTGTGGGGTTTCCTAAAGCCGCAGGTCCATGCGAATAAACCACGATCGACCGATAGCCTTAAGGTGAACATAACACATGCTATCGCTCAAATTCAGCCGGATCTATACGGGATACTCATTGTACGACTCGAATCCGTGCCACCGTAAGAAACCGAGGCAGACATTTGAACGATGTCATATTCCATACATAATAGCCTTTAAAATGAAAAATTATTTTTGGTAGTACATCACACAGCTTGTTTTATTCCATTTCAACATCTACCCGCCCTTATTGAAAACCACTGTACTATTCACGCTGCATCAAAACTGGTTTTCCGATATTCAGCAGCAAAAGGCAAAACACCAATGTACGGGTGCTTGCCTAGTTGACTTTGAAAAGGGCTTCGACACCGTATGGTTATAAGGTTTGTTCTATAAGCATGCCTACATGCATGTTCTACTAAGCATGCCAAGCCACCTGCTATATATGATTTACGTAAAAACTATTGGAAAGAAGTTGGTTGTTTATTGTGAGAACGTTACTTCGAGCTGGATCTTTGACATTAAACATGGCTTTACACATGGCTTACAGCGTATGAAGTAGCGTGAAGTAGCAGCGGACAGATCAGGTCCAATATTTAAGGTCATCAATGCAATGCTCGTTGGTATTAAGAGATATTGCGACTATTGTGAGGAGGTAAAAATTTACTTCAAAAAGTTGGAAACGACACTGTTTATAACTTCGTTGTACAGGGCCTCAAGGGATACCAGAATGAACTGGAGGAAAAACGCGACCATTGGGCAACATGGACTACCATTAGCGGTGAGAAACGCCGTTAGATATCTTGGTTTCTGGCTTGACCAGTATCTATATTTCAATAGACATATATGTAGATGCTTGTCTTGTTGGAGCTAAGAAAGTATTCTGTATGGCAATTAGTCTATTTCACAGTAGGGTGACTGCAGGGTGAAAAACATATGCTATATGGCAATAAAAAGGCCCATCATCGCATGACTGTCCGACGTGGTTTAATGTAATGATAAGCAGTGCCTTAGGGTATATCTTAAAACGTACTGAACGCCAGAGTCCATGTCATTAAGTATTACTCTAATAAGGTTCTATATGACAGAGGAGACCTAGATAGAATCGACAATTATCTTGCTAAAATGACCCGAAAACACATCGTAAGGGCACCGTCCTGGTTTACTACTACAATCACAGGTAGATATAGAGAGCACTCTCCAATCGGGTTTTATTCACCCAGAAGCCACCCAGAAGAACGATTCCGAAAGGTTAGTGCCAAATAGAGATGGTATTGTTAGTTGTCGGGTGAAAACACTTCCCAGAGTGATCCTTCCTTAGTGCGTACATCAACTTAGGGTTAGCTAGGAGATCCTTTGGAGGCTGGGCGCGTCGTCATGTTGGCCTGATAGCCTTAGTGAGGCATGCAGAGTGAGCAATATAGCGTAGCCCAATCGCTGAAAGACGGAATCAGAAGGGTGACCAATTGGAACAAGACACACGAATGCTAGCCAACCTGTTATATTTAAGACTAGAATTAAGCAGCGTAGGGTAGGGTCGGTTAAGCTGTACGACAAGTGATAAAAGGTTTTAAACTTTTCCTAGAAAATCCAATTTTGAAGTTATTTTTGTTCCATACCCGCAGGATGAAATTCATTTCCGAGCGTTAGGTCAAATGCACAGTTTCTGCCTGAGAAATGTTCGTTGGATTGTCAAAACAAACAGGTCGTACGTGTTAGATGATCCTTTATTGCTGAACGCCACTGACAGCTGTCATGTTGTTGGCATATTGTTTTGACGTAACAATTTATAAACAAGTGATACTGAGTTGTGAGGTAATTGATCTCTTGTATAATGCAAAAATCCGCATTATCGTTCATTAATGGACTTAATAATTTATAATTGAACAGTGTATTGAATGGACACACCCTTTGACTCGGAGAGCTACTGGAATCGCTCAGCCAGTAAAGCCTTTAGCTTCGATGATGACGACGACGACCAAGATGACGGTGTGGGGTTTTCTTCAAAGCTTGAAGGCAGCATATTGGCCGACGATAACATATCCGAGGCAAGTTTCGACAACTCTACGAGTATTTTGAATCTAACGATCCGTTCGGTTATTACCGAAGCCGACTTGGAACTTATTCTAAATGAACAGGCTCTTGAAAGTAATATTATACCAAAGGTAGCTCTAGATTCCCTTAGTCTCTATGCTGTCTCTGATTAGAATCAATCTTTCTGAGTAGGGTATTTCTGCAGATGAAGAGCTCAAGCTTTTACGGCGCAAAATCCAATATATGATCCATGTGCCTTCGCTCAAAGTAACTGCCAGTAAGCTTCTTCAAGGCAAGGCATGCCCTCTGGAAGTTTACAAATCTCTCAAGGATAAAGAGGAGCTCCTTGATGAGGTTCTACGAAACGGGGACGGAAACTCGGTTATCGGCGTTATCCTCTTCTTGCATCGAACTCTAATCAAAAAACAGTTTTACCGAATCCTCCGTAACCGTCCAAAAGCGTGTGATCACTACATCAACCACCTGGTGCAGATGAAAAACAAGGAAGCCATCGAGATCCTAAGTATGCTTGGCCGACATCAAGAATCAGCAATTCTCCAATTCAAAGCTGCAATGTGTGGACACACCGACATTCGTGTGAAGAAACAGAAACTAAAACAGTTCCTTGGATCGTACCTTTCTGATCCGGGAATAATTCCCATATTCAATCAGGTATTTAGCAACGCCCTGAATCTCATTCAACTCATCGAAAGCGCACAAACCAATCTCGGAGGCGATATAAACGCCGATTCATCTACCTTGGAGGTGCTATACACGTGCTGCGCCAAGCACAAATGGAAGGATCCGGACAACGGGTCTCCGTTAAGCCCGCTTAAGATCATAACTGACCACCAAATATCGCCGGCACAGTTTGAGTGGACAGCCTTGAACGAACGCGCAAAATCTCAATCGTACCTGGATCTGGGAGGAATTTTCGAAAAGTCCTCTTGGCACTCGATCACCAAGCAAAAACAATTTCACATTAGCTTTCCCCTGGAGATAGCCATCCAGCGCTTGGCCGATTTACAAGCCCCACCGCCGGTCTTGCATTTGTTCCTCTCAAAAATGAACAATCCAAGTCAGAAGCTGGCATTGTCGAAGAAAGTCAAGTGCATTAAGGGAGTAATCGATGCATTGGCGGCCCTTAAAGACGTTCAGGAACTAGAAGCATACAGAGACTCACTCACAGACGGCAGCGAGGAGAGATTCTATTGCGAGCAAGCCTTAAAGAACATGACTAGGAAATGGTCCACAGATAATCTCAAAATCATCCGATAGTGCTTAGCCAAACTTGTTGCTTTTCTGTTTGTACTTTTGCATAATAAATTGTTCCCTGTTCGACTCGGTGTGTTTTTTTTTTATTTATTTTTTTTACTTAAAGCGACCTTACGCTAGACAAAAATGTTGCCTACTTTAACTTATCCTAGTTTTCTTAGCTTATGTAAGCCTGGTGCCTGGTACTAAAGGTACCACTGACGAAGTCCATTCTAGCCACCAAAAGCGTTGATGCTGTTGCCGATCTCAGCATGGTACTATCTACTAAACCTGAGGCGCTACTACTACTAAACCTGCAGCTTCTACTCTCCTCAGCTTTGTCTGCATATTCTTGGTTGGTGCCCGGTATTCCTCCGACGCCACTATTCGCTGAATTATATTTTCTGGTCCTGGTAGAGTACCCCTCCAATCTGCGAAGTGTCTACATTCGATGATCACGTGCCTCACGTCTTCCTTCCTCTTGGTTTGAACAGTCTGGACAAAGAGGAGAAGTATTGTGTCCGAATCGATACAGGTATTTACGCTAGCTACCGTGGGCAGAGAGAAATTGCCTGAGATGGTAGTTGCAGTTTCCTTGTGCTCGATTTAAACATACATATATCGATTGATCGCATCAGAGTATGAGTCCATCTTCCCTCTATGGCGTTATCCCACCGAGATTGCCATTAGGCACGACCTTTTTTCCTCCTTGATTTTCCTTATCTCTTCGGCTTCCATTGGCCTTGACGGTTTTCTCCGATAGATCCCTTTCATCTCCTCGGCGAGAATGTCAATAGGGATAATCCCAGCAATGACAAATGCGGCTTCGTCCGAAATCGTGCGGTAGCCGCTTATTGTTCTCAAGGCACAGAGCCGGTATAGCGATGATAGTTTTCGGCAAATTTCCTTCCTCTTGAGCGCTTCTGCCTAGAATGGTGCAGCATGCGTATGACTAAGCTTACCACTCTGCTCAGCAGAATCCTCTTTGCATGTCTCAACCCACCAATATTTGGCAGTATTCGGGAAAGTGCCATTTGCAGTCTATTGTCAAGTATCACTCCTGGTTGCCAACTCCAATATCGATGTATTCTACTGTTTTCCTGCTTATTATAAGGGCGGCCTCCGCCTTATGGTCCGCCAGTTCAAGGTCTGCAGATTCAAGCCACTGTTTATCTGTGCGACTGCAGCGTTTATGGCTGACTCAACTTCGTGTGTATGCTTTGCAACAACCACGATAGGTATGTCATCTGCAAATCGATGTTTGTTCCAATGGAGAAACCTAAGTCGCAGAGCTCTGTCCCCCTGACAACACGGCTTCCTCAAAGGTAGGTCTACAACCACAAACCTTATTAAATTTGTTTCCTTCACCCTTAGAAAATGGCAAGGAAGTCGATGTTATCTCAACTGACTTCAGTAAGGCCTTTGATAAAATTTCACACAGACTCTTCAAACTGTCTTCCCTTGGCTTTGAACCCATCTTATTAAAGTGGATTTCCTCTTACCTGGAAAATCGCCACTACAGCGTTCGTTTTAGATCTCCTCTCTAACCTCTCTAACCCCTTCCTTGCTTCCTCCGGTGTCCCCCAAGGCAGTCATTTAGGCCCGCTTCTTTTTATCCTTACCATTAACGATGTTGAAATGGTTATCAAACATTCCCACATCTCTCTATATGCCGACGATGCTAAGTTCTTTAAGTTAGCCTTTCCACCTGATGCTCCAAGAACTGCCTCGACCTTAACATTTCTAAGTGTCAATGTATTACTTTCTCCCGCAAACGTAACAAACCTCTTCCCCGCCTCTACTTTCTCCATAATCAACCCCTTTCTACCGTTAAGGTGATCCGTGATCTTGGTGTATTATGTGACCAGGAACTCAATTTCCTTGCACATATCAGCGATATAATTCTTAAGGCCAATTCTGCATTCGGCTTCGTGAAACGATGGTCTAAAGAGTTTTCCAATCCCTACGTCACTCAGTCTCTCTATATAACCTTTGTTCGCCCTATTCTTGAATACGCCTCTCAGTGTGGTCTCCTTACTATCATTCACATATTTCCAGAATCGATAGTATCCAACGCCGTTTTCTCCGTTTTGCTCTTCGTTGCTTACCCTTGGACAATCCTCTGATCCTATCTCCTTATCAAGCCCGCCTAAAACTTATTAATTTGAACTCGCTGGAAGAAAGAAGGATATCCGACATCCTTTTCATCCATCGACTCCTCTCAGGTACCATCAACTGCGCGACCCTTTATAACTCTATCTTTTTTAACACTAACCCTCGTAATACACGGAATGCACGTCTCTTCTATTTACCACCTCTCGTACCTCCAATGGCTCCAATGAACCTATCTCCCGTATGTTGCGGAATATTAATGCGAAAAACTGTTTCGACTTTAACATCAGCACTCCTTGTCTAAAACTCCGTCTCAATTGCCCTCTTTCTTAGTTTCCTAGATTGTAAGTTAAATTTAGTATGCAGCTTGAATTAAGCGCAATAAATAGGGGTATAGCCCCCACCAAATTAATTAAATTAAAATATATTGGGTTCCAAAGGAGGGAGCCCAGCACCGATCCCTGAGGAATTCCGGCAGAGACATCATAATACTTGTACCCTTCCTCCATTTTCTATTTTTAAGTTAATGGGAGACTATTCTTAGCAGGTAGTAAAGTGTTTCCATTATTTCTAGCGACCTTCTTATCAGGGCCCAGTCGGCAAAATTAAACGGGTTTTTGACGTCTAGTGTCATCACTGGGCAGTATTTCTTTGACCCTCGCCTCCACGAATGTTCTGCTATTGCTTCAGATGCAATATCGACTACTTTTTGAATTGCATCGACAGTAGAGCGTGCCTTTCTAAATCCATACTAATGGTTTGAGAGGGCTCCCTTTTCCTCTGCTACAGTCAATACCCTGTCGTATATTACCCGCTCCAGAGTCTTTCCCATTGTATCTAGAAGACATATCGGGCGGTATGACGATGGTTCTTCGGGTGGTTTGTCTCCCTTGGGTAGAAGTACTAGGTGCTGCAACTTCCATGGTTTCGGAAACACTCCTTCATCTAAGCATTTCTGTATAACTGCTTTGAACATCTCTCATCTTGTTTGGACCTTCAATGTTTTATTCGGAATTCTGTCGGGTTCAGGCGCCTTTTTGTCTCCTACTCTATCGAGGGCTCTTTACAGTTCGTTCAGGGTGATGGCTGGAATGTTGCCAACATCTATTTGACGAACGATTGTAGGCATGGCATGGTATCTGGCCTTTTGGGAAACAAATGCTCTACAATTGCTCTTAACATTGTTGGGCCTGTTATTTGTGGGGACGAGCACCCTTTTAGTTTGGCCATCACCATTCTACATATAGACCGTGCCCCATGGGTTGATATCGGCTTCCTCGCAAATATGTACGTTTAAAGCATCTTGCCTTGCTCCCTTTGATTGCTCTCTTCTTCCTGCCCTTTGGGCTTTACATCGAGCCTGCAAGCACTTTGCTTTGAGTGTTTTTACTTCGTCACTCGACCAGTAGCATGGGACGCGTTTCCGAGTTGCTGTTTCCCTTGGCATTGCCGCATTGCAGGCTGTGGTGATAATAATTTGTGTAATCCGGTGCGACAAGTCTTCAGCTGATCCATTTTTATTCATTGAACCGCCGCTCTGCATCTCCTCAATCGTTTCTTTGTCAAACAAACTGGTACTTCCCTTGTGGGCCTCTTGAATTTGGACGTTGTCTGGTTTTTTCCTTAGTTATTTCGAAGACAATCGCCTGGTGGTCGCTATGACTGTAGTCCTCGCTAACACGCCAGTTCATATTGCGCAGGGCAGGATAGCTGGCGAAGGTTAAATGGATGATGGACCCCGTTGCTGCTTTGCGATACGTATACGGCTTATCCCCTATTAACTATGTATACCCTTAGATATGCGAACGTCTCAAGGAGGATTCGCCCTCTCGCATTGGTGAGCCTGCTGCATCACTGTTTGCTGGCGATAGCTCTCCTAAGGACTGGACATTTTCCACTCCCGGCTACGTGTTTTGCGTTCTCTGGGTCGTTTTTTTTTTTTGCAAAACATGCAAATGATTAAGGCCTTTCAGCCGATTACGTTCACTCTAGAACCAAGTTGGCTACTGTGAAACAACTATTTTGTCAGAGCGAAAGCACCCCGGGCCCTTACCAGTGCAGCATCTTAAGGATTTTTCAACAAGGGCGTGTAGATGTTGAAATGGAATAAAATAAGCTGTGTATGAGATTTTAACAAAATTCTTTCCCGCATTGCTCCGGCTGAACTTTGGCATTGGGCATCGGTCGATTATGGTTTATTCGTATACGGGGGTGGTTCGATAAGTACTTAGCCTCACCGCCAGATGGCGCCAGTATCGCACGAGCAACTTACTATCGTGTAGTACAATACATTCTAGTAGACGGCTACTCGTAGTTTTGTTTTGACCGCGTGTGGAACCGGGAATGTCCGCGGATTTTATAAAAATGGAAAAAGAGCAATATCGGTCGGTGATTCGATTCTTGTTTTTGGAAGGGAAATCGCGCAACGAAATCAAAGAGCGTTTGGATGCTGTGCACGGTGACTCTTCTCCTTCGATGGCGACCATCAAAAATTGGTTTAACGAGTTTCAACGTGGTCGCACGTCGGTTTTTGATGAGCCACGTCCAGGTGCCCCGAAAACGACTACCACGGAGGACAACGTGACAAAAATCCACGATCTCGTATTGGCAGACCGCCGAATGAAGGTGCGCTAGTTAGCTGAGACAGTAGGCATTTCAAAAGATCGCGTGGGTCCTGCATGAAATTTTAGGCATGAGAAAGCTGTCGGCGCGATGGGTGCCACGTTTGCTCACTCCGGACAACAAGCGCAACCGTGACACCACTTCAGAGCAGTGTTTGACGCTGTTTAAGCGCAATCCGAAGGAGTTTCTGCGTCGTTTCGTGACAGTCGACGAAACATGGATCCACTGGTACACACCAGAGACCAAGGAATAGTCGAAACAGTGGACTTCACCCGGCGAACGTGCTCCGAAGAAGGCGAAAACTGCCCCATCAGCCGGAAAGGTGATGGCCACCGTTTTCTGAGATTCACAAGGTGTGATCCACATCGACTACCTGGAGAATGGCAGAACGGTCACAGGGCTGTACTATGCCAAATTATTGGGCCGATTGTTTCCAAACTTGAAAAAGTCACTCGCCGGGCAGAAATTTCAGTTGAATGAGGTCATCGCCGCCACGGGCCTACTTTGCAGACCTCGAGAAAACGTATTTTTCAGACGGGTTAAAGAAGTTGGAGCATCGCTAGGTCAAGTGTATCAAGCTAAAAGGAAATTTTATTGAACAATAAATCGCCATTTCTCCAAAATGTTTGTTTTTCTTTTGCAGGCTAAGTACTTATCGGACCACCACCACAAAAGAGAAAGTCTAGAATTGCATGATCTTGGTGACCAATTCAGGTCACCTCTGCGAGAAATAACCTTACCCTTAAATCGTTCATGCAGAATGTTAATCAAGGCGACCGCTATGTAGGACGTAGCGCCGCGCCGTCCTGCTGGAAAAATATGTCGTCTAGGTCCTTATGATTCAATTTGGGCAATAAGATCTGCAAAGCTCGCCATTGACGGTGACCGCTTCACTAACGTCGTTTTCGAAAAATATGGAAAAGTTGGAAAAGTATGACGCCGACGACCGAAAATCCACACCAAACGGTAACTGTTTGAGGATGCATTATCACCTGGTGCTCCTCGTGTGACTAAAGATGATTTTTCGGCCAAAATTGGGGTCCTCTTCCAAACGCTCCGATGCCCAATCAACAAACAAACGGCGCTGTCTATGGTCATGAACTATGAGCTCCTGGATGAGTTGGATCTTGTGCGGGTGTAGGCCCAAATCTCGTCGCAATATTCGCCAAGTTGAAGTGTGCACAAGGCCGAGTTTTGGTGCATTGCGAGGAATCGACTGCCTCGGCTTCTGCTTTCACGGACCACGGCGAGTTTGAATCTTGAGAAGAGTCTACTTTTCTCTCCTGGTGTAGCTTTGTTTCACTAACCAAAAGTAGATCGGGGCTTTCGTCCTGCAACAATTTGAAAAGTCCGGCTCTTCGCTCAATCCTATTCAGTGAAATCACATTCACCGATAGCATCTTTAAGGGATTCTCTACCAACGTGTCCATAGGTGCGCTAATTCCGGCAAAACCAAGTAGATTCTGTCCACTCGCGTGCTCATGGATCTGCTGTTGAGCTGGCCGATCTGCCCTTGGATGGCGAGCAGGATCGAGCGCAGATCCACCTCGGCCTTGGGTGCCTTGATAGCAGGCACTAAGGCTTTTGCAACAAACCTTTGTACAGTCTGCCAGACCTGAAACCATTTGGGTGTAGGTCATTTAGGGTGTGACGACTCTATGCTTTCTATTCACAGACGGATGGTCGAACACCATAGAACCATCGCTTTTATTAAGTGATAACAACCTGTCTACTTTAGTTTGCTTTATTAGATTAGAACCTAGGAAATCGTTTACAGAATATACAATTTTCAAAAATCAAAAAATTACTTACAAATAACTACATGCAACTATTTTGTTTCTCTTTTTTGCAACAATACTTAGACAATCAGGCAAGAGTAAATTTTTTTGTTTTTTTTTTTTTTTAATATAAATATTCGTCGTTGACAAGGCTAACGAAACACGTTTAAGATCAGTCTATATAAGGAGAAATCAATGTTTTCAAAGTTAAATTAAATGCAATGTGGGACGGGAACGGCGCTGATTTGTTTCTGAACCACGGTCTAATCGAGTCAAGTTTGCACCTAAGCAAATCTCAAAAGTACTAACTAATTTAGTACTAACAATGCCTCATTAGTAGCAGCTTAGGTTTGTAGAGATTGTCCATCGCGTCCCAGTGACAACTCCCTGGAGTGAATCATTCGTAATAAACGACCACGAATTACTCCTGCACGTCAGAGACTTATACTAAATCTTATAGGAAGCCATAAAAATAGCACACAAACCCATACTAAGCCCTCTCGCAAGTGATGTATTCAATTCCGAGGTGATGATTCAAAAGCCTATATCAACTGGTTACCTACTAAAAAGCCTTATAACTTAAACAATCTCCTGTGGATGACTATGCATTGAAAAGAGCTGAACAATGATAAGAACACAGTCTGCTGGACAAAAAAAACCCAACAAAAGACGCTCCAGTCGCACACTAGCCAAGCCAAGCCAATGCGCACACTCAAACGTAGGTGCTGAGAACTTCCTTAACTAAAACCTAAAGTGACGATAAATAAATACGCTGCTTACACTAAACCATAAACTAAACTTAAAAAAAAAAGAAGAATCGTACACGTTAGTTCGAACCAAAAGGAAAGTCAAGTCTAAAAAAATCTTAAAAAAAAAACACAATTTGCCTCGAAAAAGAAGAAACAAACTGTCGAGCATTACTTATGTGTGATCAACGAACTGGATGTTCCCCGGCCATTGGGATCAATGTATGAGATGATACTCTCCTGACTGCTGTCGTCCTCCAACGTCTCCATGGTGGTATCTCGCAGGTGACTGCCCTCGCCCGTCTTTCCACTTGTATTCTCCCCGCCAGGCTCGCTTTCATTTCGTCGATGATTGGTGATGAATGAACTGCATTCTGCATTCCCGTCGTCGGTATCCGATGTGCGAGATGTCGACCGTCGCGTTATTCTCTCGTACAACTCGTCTAGGGATGTATGACTTCTATTGCGATCCTGTTCGGCCGGATCGGATGGTAACAGGCAATCGTTCGAGCAGTTGTTAAAGTCGTCATAGTCGTTCTCGTCGTCGAAATCGTTATCGACCTCGTCCAGCTCGCTCACCTCGGACGACTGGTAGGGATAGAATATATCGCCAGTTAAGGTTAGATTTAAATCGTTGTCTGGTTGGGGGGCATACAGCCCATGGCTTCGAATGCTGAGCTCGGAGTTTTGGTAGTTTAGGTCGCTTTCACAGGCGGGACTGGATGCGAATTGTCGCCGTATGCTCTGAGCGAACATGTTAAGGGAATCCGAATTGGGATTGCTACCTCGGCTAAATGCAGTGTCGTCCAACGATAACGATTCATCGTCGGGCAGTATGAGCGGTTTGCGACGGTCTTGCGGCGACGGTAGGTCACTAATTTCACAAAGACTCGGTGAGAACAGGACGGGACTGCTGAACCCCGTTCGATTCTCAGTAATTTGACGCACAGCCACCGGATTGGTGACCGCTCGTAGGAACTCGTCTCCAGTCTGTGAGAGATTACTGCAAGAGATCGAGCGCACTTGGCTTTCTATGAAATCGATCACACGCTTCCGTCCGCTACCGGCACGTGTCAGGCCGAGTTCCTCATTCAGACTAAGTAGTGATTTGGATTTCTGCTGATTGCAAGTGATTCTGATGGGAGCATCATCCCCGGTCTGATATACCTGATCGGTGATTTGCAATGACTCCGAGACGTATGCCTCGTTCTTGTCCAACTCGAGGATGTTCTCCTCGCTGCTTGTGTTCAACGTATCGACACTGCCCTCCGGAACAGGATCTATCGTTTGTACTGTAGGTAATCCGATTGTATTCATGGCATCTATGGGAGTAAGGTTCGCTTGATCACTGAATAATTGATAATCTTGCGTTCGACTTGCATTGGCTGTGGTGTTGACAGCGCTACTTGTAACGGCAGCTTCTGTCGATTGACTGGTCACGATGTTTCTGATGTTCCCGTTCACATACAGTGGTGTGCTCGTGCGTTCCGATTGCGAATTCAAGTCATTTCGCTCCATATCAATCTCATCCTGTTCCAATAGCTTTTCTACATTCAGTGACTTTCTGAACTTATCATCGGCTCGCATGGTCACGATTTCGTGCTGCGGCTGCGCCGTTTCCGGAACATTTGTGTAGATATTCGCCACCATTTCGTTGTTATTCATCTTATTGCGATTGGAAAGAACACGCATGCCTTCTGCGCCGAGCACTAAACGCTCAGTGTCGACAATCATGTCGCTCTCGTTGCAGCTGTCCGATAGGATGTTCGGATTCAGACTCTGATGACGAGCTTCTTTGGAAAAATTACAAACGTCGCCCCGGACGTGTATGTTCGTATTGTTCACCTTACTCCCTGTGCTAAAAATCGACATATTCCGTTGTCGATTAGTGTTGTACGGCCCTATGCCCACAGTTGACGAAATGTCGCTCATGCCGTCGCCATAGTCGCAGCGTTCCATTTGTCGCTGCAGTTCGAAATTGTTACGCTTAGCCAGTCGCTTTTGCTTCTTGAAGAACTTCCGCGCGACGTTGATTTGATTGGGATTGTAGAATATATCGGCGTTGGGAATTTCCTGCGTCAATATAACGGGATTATGGACAAACTGTTGACGATTGAGTTGAACAATACTCGCGGAGCCAGACGGAGTTAGCATTTTGCTGGGACTATCAATGCGGGCCACGCCGGAATTCATTTCTTTCAGGTGATTACTCCGCGAACTGGGCGGGCGGTTTTTAGAGCACTGACTGTTGGAACGGGAACCGGAGTGTATGGTCTCGCAGGCTTGGTGGTACGTTACAGTCGTGTTGACTTCTTTCGAATTGTCACTGATACTTCGCGTGCGACAGCGACAGAAATTCCGACAGCTCAGCTGGCTCCATTGGTAACGAACGTCGCTGCGGGAGATCGAGTAGAATACGAGAAGGAAGATGCCCAAAATGCAGGATGTGATGGCAAAAATTATGCTGAATGCTTCTTCTTCATAAGCTAATGTGTCCTTGAAGGGCGTCGCCACACTAGACGCGGCACTGATCCATGACACAATGTAGAGGAAGAGGAAGACGAAATGCGCCCGAAGCTGTGCGAGATTAGTATGTTCCACGTCCTCGAGCAAACTCGTTGACGGATTGCTAAGAGTCAAGCTTCGGTACCTTTCCGATGGATTGTAGTGATGTGTGTTATGGGTGGATTCGAGGAGCTCAAGGTCCACGTTTTCAGTGCCTTGGGTGTTTTCCGAAAAGTGTCCGTTGTGATCAATCGTTGTACGAATGTGACAACGAACACATATGAAGAGGATGGCCAGGAAGAGTAGCAATATCACGGATGGTACAAAAATTGCACTTAGCGAAGGTCCGTTCTCCAAGAAACAGTGTGAGTAGCTGGCATACTCTCTCATGTTAACCGCGCCACTTATTCCGCAGATTATCATTCCGATCCCCCAGCCGACGAGGTAGATTCCCAATATCGGCTTACTTCCGATATTCTCCTTTGGCATATCATCGATCGGTATCCGGTTACGTTTCGACAATCTTTTGTACATGTTACTGACACTCACGCAAACCCAAAGAATCACACACAAGCTTAGGTAGTGGATGCTGATGCCGATAACCTGACAGAGCTTATAGTCCTCGGTTTGATAGATCCCGACTGCGAATATGAAACTTAAGGCAGAAATCGCCAACCAGGTGTTCACCAACGAGTGCCGGTGTCTTCGTGCCATTTGAATAGATCGTCCGAACGTCACGTATGTGACTATGTTTATCCACACGCAAACGAATAGCACCGAGCAACCGATGTAAAATCCCAACGGCGAGAAACGAAACCGAGCACCGGCATTTTCATCCGCAAAATCGTTCAAATATTTTCGGTGCTGAAGCAAGCTGTAGTAACCGAGCTTGTTGCAGGAGAATACGAGTATTCCACGGTAGTAGTAGGAGTTCTGGCAAGCCTCGCTGATCCATGAATTCGTGTCTGAATCCCACCAAGCCGGCACGGGTGCGCTGATCTTATGGTGATGTGTTCGAACGCGTAGCATTAGCGAGATCGGTTCACTTACGTTCCGTACATCTTCGGATTCAGAGATAATTTTCGCTCCAATGACAACAGATGTGACCAACATGTTCGACTGGTTGTTCTGATGCGGTAGGAAGTTGCCATTCTCGTAGACAGCCACCATGAGTTTCTGTGCAACGAACTGATGTGCGATGTTCGGATGAAGGAAGTTTGTTGGAATTTGAATGGAAGCATCTATCTGTTGGCTGAATATGTCTAGTGATTGATTGATAGCGTTGCATTGAAAATATCGTTTTCCCGCATCCACCTCGGAACGTAGCCATGTGCAAGACATTCCCGTGAATGAATCTGTTCGAATGTTGAAGAAATCAATGGCAAGATGCGGCTTATGTGTGGACTGTTGAATGTCAGTGCTCTGAACCAGCGCCGAGTGTTGGATATATGGCGTAAATTGAGCAGCAACTTCCACGGCATGAATCAACTGAACCCCACACCCTTCTAGAGCCTGTGCCTCGTGAAACACGCGTTCGGGAAGAATGAGAAGTTGTGATACTATGTCCAAGAGCATTGAACCCAGGTCCTTCTCCTGCCGCACGAACGATAGGTAATTCCTGAGTGTTTTCGTGATAAACACGATATCGATGGGATCGCGTAACGTGCGTATGTTATTTACGAATTGAGTATAATTGCGTAAGCGTTTGGCACTTTCTAGGACACTTCCTTTGGCTATGGACAGATTGACTTTGGCAAATTGTTCGAGTATTTTCGTTGTTTCACTGATGAACGGACAAAGAGATGTGTTCAGATCGACCCAATCGCCTTTGTCGTTACACAAATTTGTAGCGAAGACTTCCGGTGGAGCTTCTCCGAAACACGGTTGGCGGACAAGTTTACCACGAATGGTGCGAGGCCAGAAGTACTTGCCCTTGTTGTTCCGGACCTCGAGTGGGGGACAGTACTTAGTTTTGTCGGAGATGACCATGACAGCGATTGTGCGCGATAGATTGGCTTGCTGCGATCGAAGACGGCAATCCCAGAGTCCTGTGTGGTTACGAGTGACTGAGGGAATCCTAAGAATCGAGTCTAGAAGACCACTATCCGAGAGATGTTTTGCGTCGATTTGGATCGTAGGGAAATACTTTGTCGGGTCTTTGTAGATGATGTTGTCAGTGGAGTTTGGTTCGATAATTTTTTCAGACCAGCCCCAAAAGATGTGAGCGCGTGCTGGAAGGTCTTCCGAGTCTCGCGGCGCCCCGACTGCTACTCGAGGCGCACGGCAACGCAGCACAATCTCATCCCCTTCGAAGACGAGCTAAAATCACATAATAGCATTAGAATTGAACGGAAGTGGTCCGATGCAATTGTACCTGGTCTACGTCTGGTTTGAGTTCGAGGAGGGGTTGGAGCGGCGATTCGCAATGTAAATCCGAGCCAACTCTCAGTTTCTTCAGAAAGGTGCCCTTAAAATCAGTTGGCGTCTCACATTGGGCCGGACGCAGTCTGACTTCCACGGCATTAGACCAGGCGACGAGCCATATAAGGTCGCAGTCACACGCCAGTGGATTACTCGAAATGTCGCTGAAAAAAGGAATAATCTCATGTCGTTAGGTGAATACGTCTAAATAACCATTTTATGGCACTTACAGAAATTTGAGCATTTTCAATTTCTCAAACGACCCCTGGAAGATGTGCATAATCACATTCGACGCCAATTTCAATCGCTCCAGATTCGGTATTTCGCCGAACATGCCCTCATTAATCTGCTTCAACGAGTTGTTCGACAAATCCAAGCGCTTCAACTTCGTGTAATTCGCGAAATCATCCTTCACGATATGCGCAATCTGATTCTTGCTCAAATCCCTAACGAAATCAAAGAAACATATAAGCAGCGCATCGTACATAAGTGAGCAATCGGCCTTACAGATCTACAATGCTTTCCACATCCTCCTCGAAATCCAAATCCCTTAGGCTGGTCACTTTCGTTGCCACGGTTCCCCCACATTTCACCTTAAGACCATTTGAATTTTCACTTTTCTTGCAACTACATTTCTCCGGGCATATGGCCAACGTACCGTCAAACAATAATATCAACAAACTGACTAATCTAAATAGCACTAATAAGCACTTCATTGATTTGCTTAGTTATCGGCGAAAATTTTGTTTTCTTTCCAATCCGAATTAAAGGAAATTTATTCCTTCATGTTTTATGGGTACACAGATGAAGTAGATGCTCGTAAAAATCATTTTTTGTTTAACATTTTCTTAGGCACTGAGCGCGGTTAGGAGGTAAATTTACTACTAAACGCATGGCGCCAATATTTAACTATTGTTTAATAAATGCATATTAATAATATTCACTTAGATTTGGTATAAAAATTGTAAAAATACGATCGGAAAACAATAAAAACCCTCCCTACAACAAATAAAAATGGCAGTTGTTAAAAGAATTACTCTGTGCGCGGTGATGCCAAGTCGATTTCAAAATGTGACAGATTAAGAATTTGGGTAGTTGAGTTCAGCACGTTAAAAAATCGTGCAATCGAATATTTACACAACCAATTCTTTAAAAATTAAGAGCGAAAGAAAATTCGTTATTGGTTTCATTGGCAGACTCAACGAATAATAAGCCGAGGGTCAAAATATCATTCACCAAAGGAAATACCTCAAGCACAACCCCAACGTGGCTTGCCATGTTTAAAATGACCACATCTTATCGAGCCTGGGATAAAGCTCGTAGCGTTTTGGGGAATAGAGGGATAACGTCTGCGATCGCAGGCGCTATTAAACCGGGATTGAGAGCTAAAAAATTGGTGCTGTTTTGCGGCGAGTCTTTTAAATGGTCAAATGGTTAGGCCGCAACTCTATACAACTCAAGAGGTTACTAATAAAAAGAATGTAAAGGAAGCAATGCATGTTCTTGTTTTTTAAATTTGGTTTTCTAGGAAACAAACGTGTTAGGGAACCTAGATTCATTTTTTTATTAATCGACGCTAAGCTGCTTAATTCTAATCTCAAATATAATCAGCTGGGCTAGCACTCGTGTCTTTCGTTCAGTCACCTTCTCAATTGCTTCTTTCAGCGACTGGGCTTTGCCACTCGCTTACTCTCCAATCCCGAGACTTCACCAAAGCTTACAAGCCTCAATCAGTTCTCAGGCTTATCTAAACATAATGACGCCCCTAGCCTAGAAGTGATCAGCCCTAATCTAACGTATGAACTAAGGAGTTAGGAGGATCTCACCGGAGCAACGCGCTGATCGGGGAAGCGATTAAGCTGTTTGTCCCAGGCGCCCCGGTGGTGATGGTAATGTTACCCGGATACCATCCCTATTTCGCACTAACCTTTCAGAATCAATATGAGGAAATGCTTCCGAAGAAATAAAACCCGATCGGAGGGTGCTCTCGTGGTATCTATAACTGGGAAAGTAAGCTGCGGAGTTCAGGTTATTTTCGTTAGTCAGTGCCCTTGTGATGTAATTTTGGGACATTAAACCACACCGCACAAAAATACGCGATGATGCATATGAATTTTACCCTGCGGTCAAGGAGACTTCTGTGAAACAGGCTCCCCGACATACCGAAGGCTTTCTTAGCCCCAGCAAGACAAGCGTCTAATGTCTTTTTGAAATATATATACCAGTTAATCCAGATACCAATATATCTAACCATGTTTTTCACCGCTAATAGTTGTCCATTTCTTCCAGTTCCTTCTGGTATCCCTTGAAGCCCTATATATCAGAGTCCTAAAAGTCCGACTTTTGGTAGTCAATTTTTAACTTCCAATAAACGCAATATCTCTAAATATAATCGAAGTCACACTGCAGCATTTTATTGATAGCCTACATTTTTGGATCTGATTTGTACGCTACTAAATCATCTGCATACGCGAATGAGTGGCTGAGAAAACCTATAAGATCGCTTGTGTAAATCTTAAAGAGTATCGGAGAATTAGTCACTCCCTGTTGTAGATCGTTTTTAATGTTGAACATAATGCTAGAAATAATGTTGACATACAGTAGAATCTCGAAAAGATGAACAGATATAAAACAAGCCCCGTTCAACTTTCCGAATTGTTCATCTTTCAGAACATCGAACATTTTTTAGAGTAAGGCATACAGCCATGCATCAAAAACATTGCAATTAAAAAAAAAACAATTCATTTTATTTATTAAGAATATAAATATAACAAAAACAAAAGAATAACTTCATGAGAAATAAAAACAAGCTCTTATTCAGGAATTTTTATAAAAAAATTGTTCTATAGTTGACTGTCTCTGTCGTCCCGAAAGAAGCTTCATCACTGCCTTTTGTCGTAAATCTTTCAAGATTAAAAGGGTGGATAATTTCTCTTCCATTTGTTCTGTAAATTTGAGGCATGTATTGATAGCTGAAAGGGCTTCTGCCGGCTTTATTGTTTCGGCTACTTCGATGACACTTTCTTCTGAGGTCAATTCATTCTCACCATCAGAATTAATAGAAGCCTGACCCTCGTTCCATTTTTCTACGTCGTTTGTTGTTAATTGAACCTTTTAATAAAATTTGATTGTTTATAATAAATTATAGGTAACTTCAATGGATACAAACATTGACTTACGTCAGGAAAAACT
This sequence comes from Merodon equestris, assembly GCA_958301585.1. Classification (NCBI taxonomy): domain Eukaryota; kingdom Metazoa; phylum Arthropoda; class Insecta; order Diptera; family Syrphidae; genus Merodon; species Merodon equestris. The sequence continues at coordinate 34,871,638 of OY284415.1, forward strand.
TCTTGAAGCATGTTCAGCGTGGTGGTCGAAAGCTGGAAGATTTGCTCTGAATGTATCCTTTGTTTCAGGACGGCAAGAGGGATATCTTCATCATGATCATCAGAACAATAAGGTTCTAATGTAAACAACCCATGCCAACACTTTTCAATAACTTCCGGTGTTAGTTTGTCCCAAGCTCCTTGAAGACATGTTAGAGCGTCACGTAACGTAAAATTTTTTAAAACTTTCTCCACATCACGTCCTTTGGAGATCACATCTGACATAAGACTTGTACGATAGTGCAACTTTGTAAGCCTTATTACATTTTGGTCCATTGGTTGCATAAGTGGTGTTGCATTTGGAGGCATAAAAATTGTACGAATGCAACCATCATCGCTTTGAAGTTCATTTGCAGGTGGGTGACTTGGAGCATTGTCAAGAATGAGCAAGGCCTTTTCTGGCAGGTTGTTATTCTTCATGAACTCCCTTACCTTTTCAAAAATTAGATTCATTTAAAGCATCCTTACCTTTTTTAAATCATATGCAATTACTTGAGGAACAAATTCTTTATGAAACCAGTTCTTGAAAATGTCTTTTGTCACCCATGCTGTCTTTGAGTTGGCGTATGTCATTGGAGGCTTGAAATTCTTGAAGCACCTGGGATTTTTTGCTTTTCCAATGGTCAGAAGTTTAATTTGTGCTCACCAGTTCCATTTGTGCACACCAAAAATGTGAAGCGATCTTTTGCCATTTTTCTTCCAGGTGCTGATCTCTCGCCAGAGTGAACAAATGTTTTGTTTGGAACCATTCTTCTGCATTATAAGCTTGCTGTCGAGTGATACCAAGATCAGCCATAGTCCTTTCCAGTTTGCGTTTAAAGGGCAGGACAGCGTTTTTATTAGAGCTGAGTTTTTCTCCGCTGATTGATAGGAGACGAATTCCAAACCTAGCCTTAAATTTATTTATCCATCCGTCACTCGCATAAAATGAATTTGTCTCTTTGAAAACAGTGTGCAATTCCTTGGCTTTGGTTTTTATCATCTCACCAGACACTGGGATATGGCGATGACGTTGCTTTAAAAACCATCTATACAAAGCGGCTTCCATTTTTGGCATTTCAGATTTATGCAATGTTTTGCGTTTTTTCGATCCAGCAATCAATGTTTCAAGCACTCTCGAAGTGATAGCCTTACCTTTATTTTTTATTCCAACAATTGTTGATGCAGCAATTCCATATTTCTTGGCAATGTTTCGATAAGATCTTCCATTTTTTATGTCTTCTAAAACGACGCACTTTTGCTCAAGGCTTAAAAACTTTACTTTCCCTTTCACTGGAGGCATCCTTTCCACTCAAAACACATACATAATCACATTAAACTGAAGAATTTACGTCAAATGCCAGTTACACCACGTGCCGAAGAACCGTAACTTAAATAAATAACGGAACTAAACGTGCCATATACGAGAACTTAATACAAAGAAAGAAAAATTCAGTAGGGAATAAAGTGTACCCGAATTTCGTCGCGTTCATCTTTAGGAACACCTCAATGGAAGGGAAAAAACGTTCATCTTTCCGAACTGTTCAAGTTATAGAACCGTTCATCTTTTCGAGATTCTACTGTATTTAACAATAAATTCCTCTTCCATAGTCATTACGTAAATCATGTATAGAAGGTGATTTGGCGTGCCTAACCATACGGTGTCGAATGCCTTTTCAAAGCCGACCAGACAAGCACCCATACATTGATTTTTTTTTCTTATTTCACCAAATGTCGAAAAAGAATCCATGGGCTTAAGAACAAAAAGGCAGCAGGATTCGATCTTATATCATAGGAATTAACATCATTTGCTGAAGGTGAATTAACAAAGAAGTTACATGGGCTCATACAATTATATGGAACAAGTATACTTTTCCCAAGAAATGGAAGAGCCCGATCATCGTTCTCGGCTTTAAAAGTGTGACCAATAATTATCGAGGAAATATCGCCGCTATCAAGTTGTTGCAAAATGTTGTCAAATATTCCTTAAAGCGACAGACATTATACGCTAAGCTAGTAATTGGAGACTACCAGTGTCAGAAGGAACTGTTCGACGAGTTAAAAAAGGCCTATAACTCTATAAAACGAAAGAAGATGTATTAATAAGGTTTGTTCAAAATAAGGTGAATTTTGGAATTTCGCGAATTTTGTTTTTTTGGCACACATGTCCCCTAGCATATTGTCAGCCATTTTGAATATTAAGTTTATTTTTCAGAGACATAAAAGTTAGACGTGTTTGGATGTGCTTAACGATTACTTGCTTGTGAAAAAAATGGATCAAAAAATATTTGTTAATATTTTTATGAAAAATAAGATTAAAAGGTTCAACGTATTTTAAATGTTGACTTGCCAGCTCTTTTCAGAAGGCCGAAAGGATGTTAATGACGACTCCCGCCCTAGATACCCCAGCACTCAACAACGAATCAGTAAATAAAATTATTATGGAGAATCGTCGAATCACTATCGTAGAAGTTGCTAAGAATATTGATATATCGGTTGGTTCATGCCATGAAGTTATTTACGAGTAGATATTTTGGGCATGAAACGTGTGTCAGCTAAATTTTGACCAAAAGATCCGTCATATGCGAATCGCTCAGGAGCTGTTGAATAACGTATCAGATTTGCTAAAAAGGGTTGTCACTGTTCCAACATGGGTATATGCTTAGGTTGCTTCATCCCAATGGAAGCAAACAAAAGAACCAAGAGGTCAAATTTGGTCAAATTTGAACGTTTGGTCCAACGATAATGCACTTGCTCACTCATCGTTGTTTGTGCTAATTTGTTGGCCAAACAATACTGTAATCATGCCTCTGTCGCCGCATTCACCAGACTTGGTCTCCAGCAGCTTTTTTCTCTTCCCAAAACTGAAAAGTCGGAAATTTACCACGATTGAGGAAATAAAGATCTCACCGCTGGAAGAAGCTCAACGCTATACCAAGAAGGGCATATCACAAGTGCTTCGAGGATTAAAAAAAGCGTTGGCGCAAGTTTATTATAATATCCGAAAGGGATTACTTTGAAGGGAACAAGACAGATATTGATGAATAAATAAATTTTTTTTTCGAGAGAAATTAAGTCACTTTGCTTATTGAACAAACCCTGTGAATCGTTGAAAGGTTGGGAATCCGGAAAAACTTGCTGAAACTGATATAAACATGCCTAAGTGTCTGTTCACATTGGTGAAAGTAAGCAAAATTGTTCGCAAGGAAGGGAATGATTTATTAAAGTGGAAACGAGAAGCTGCTTCCAACGAATTCTCATTTTTTCCTATTTGATTCCATTTTTGGTACAATTCATTATCGGCGTGTGTTGATCTCCTCGCTTTGCTTGCTGGTAACATAATGAAAATGGCCCGATTCAATGTCCCAATTGTCAAAAATTCTTGTATACACCACCAATATGAAGATGACGTTCATACTCACCCTTGCCCTTCCCATGCCAATGTAAACAGGCATTAAAGAGAAGTAAAAGGCTAGGATCTAGTAATGGAATAAAAAAAAGGTGACGACTCTTTAATTTGGTGCTGGTAAAGAGTTTTCCAATGGGGACTTGACAGCTTTGAATTTAATTTGTGAACGCACCCTTTTACTAATCATCGAACTGTTATTGTCAATTTATTCAATAAACTCAACATTTTCATCGTGGTAAAGTACACGAACGAGCAACCTCTGCAAATTATAAAAATTTTCTACCGGAGTCGGTGACCGCAACTTTAAGAGCGTTAACTCCAATTTTCGGTCGTAATTCTCGCCCTAGTAGACAGGCAATAACAAGCTTAGTGCAAAAATTTGAGTCTACATATTCGTTGTTGGTCGAACGGGTTGGTCGAAGTGTCGAAAATATCGCTGCCGTTCAGGCGTCCGTAGCAAACGATCCAAATCAGTCAATTCCACGGTGTTCTCAAGAATTGGGCATCGCTCAGACCACATTATGGCGTATTTTGCGTAAGGATCTTGGTTTACACCCATACAAGATCAAGCTGACTTAAGAATTGAAGCCAATGGGCCATTTGAAGCGACGTACGCTCTCCGATTGGGTTCTGGAGAAGATGCGCCAAGATGATGAATTTCATCGCAAAATCATCTTCAGTGACGAAGCTCATTTTTGGCTCGATGTTTTCGTCAATAAGCAATACATATATGCGTTATTGGTCGGGTGCAAATCCACATGTGCTTCATGAATCACCACTTCATCCACAAAAAATAACTGTTTGGTGCGGTTTGCATGCCGGCGGCGTTATTGGGCCATATTTTTTCGTCGACGATAACGATCGACACGTTACTGTGAATGTCCAGCGTTATCGCGCCATGATTACAGATTATTTTTGGCCCGAATTGGAAGATATGGACTTGGACGGCATGTGGTTTCAACTGGATGGTGCCGCAAGCCAAGCCACACAGCACACGTTACAATCGATTTATTGAAGAGTAAGTTTGATGAGCGTGTTATCTCAAGAAATGGGCCAGTCGATTGGCCACCTCGTTCGTGCGATTTAACGCCTCTAGACTATTTTCTTTGGGGCTACGTTAAGATTGGTTTATGCCAACAATCCGACGACGTTGGAAGAGCTCAGAGCCAACATTGAACGCGAAATAGCGGCCGTTTCGGCCGAAATGTGTGGCCGAGTCATCGAAAATTGGGTCCTACGAATCGACCACTGCAAACGTGCTCGCGGTGGCCATATGAATGAAGTCGAGTTGCATTCATAAATGTTTTGATTGTTCTTCAAGCCGATAATACAGTTTTTGAAATATCTCAAATGGTTTGCGTTTTATTTTAAAACAAAGTTGTCAAGTCCTTTTTGGAAAACCCTATATAAATAATGGGATCCCTTTATGAAATAACACTCGCTTTAGATCATGCCGACGATCTAGACCTTTAGTTAACGCAGTAAGTCTAATAATGGGAAGAAAGGAAGTTGGATTAGAAGCAAATGCAGAAAAAAACCAAATGAATTGTTACTGGCCATTTGGATAAACGTTTTAAGAAAATGGAGAAATTCAAATACCTTGGTACCATATTAAACGCCAAAAACGACACCAAGATCCAAATAAATAAAAGGCTACATATTAGCAACGTGCTCTTTTCCGCGACGAAAAAAAACTATTGAAAACTACTCTTTTCCCCCGCAATATCAAAAGCCAAATGAAGTTTGATTTCTGAATAAGAAGGAGGAACATTTCGGATCCTTGAAAACAACATTTTAAAAAAAATCAGGTAAATGGAAAAAACTATATAAACAAAAACTCGAGGAACTTTATTCAGTCCCAGTCAATAACTCCGAGTAATAAAATCCTGAAGACTGGGACGGGATGGATATCTACTCGTAAAACAAATGAACAGTGGACGAACAGTTCAACGAATAATGAGTATAATCACAGAATAAATAGTATACAGAAGTCGCATCTCGGCCTGCGATGATTTTTCACTTTATGGTGCGGGCGGAACAACTGAAGGGAAGATCAAGCAACGAGAGAGCAAGCATGATCAGAGAGTAACAACCAGAGAGCAGCCACGATCAGAGAGAATCAACGAGAGAGCAATCTTAAAATGTTTATGTGTGTGTGTGTATTGTGTTGCTATCCAACGTCGTGAATGCACGTGGTGTTGACAAAATTTTGTTTCAAGTTTTAGATTTCTATATTTAGTTTTCTTCAGTTGAAAGTCGCGCTTGGTATTCGTACGCGTACTTTTTCGATGTAAACTAAAAGGGCCGGGTAACAACAATTAACGTTATTCCATTATTTGGGATTTTTGTGCAAATTTCAATATATTTCTGATATATGTAGGGAAGAATAACCCAAAAACTTTAGTGCGACAGGATTTTAAGTTTGCGGGCTTTAGTAAAATTTTTTTTCTCTGAAGCCCAAGAGCAATGCTTCCTCAAGAGTACTAAGATCATGAAGTCCAATATTATTTCCTTATGATCAGAACATGTGGAAAACCATTGCGGTGTGCCATTTTTGCATTTGGATTTTATCAAGTTTTTTATACCAACAGTTTGTGGTTGTGTGTCAAAAATATTGCTAAACACTGTAATATGTTTCTTGCTAATTTCCAAGAAAATTTGTGAAGGAGCAACGAGGTTACCAAAATCTTTAAGAGAATTGTAATTTTTATGAAATATGAAAAGTTCACTAGGAACTGTTAATACTTCGTCTTCTTTTCTCAATATAGAAACACAAATATCGCAGTTAATTTTCGGTATCATTTTGTAGACGATATAACCTATGAAGTATCTTAAAGACGCCAAATCGATACTAAATTCCGAACAATTCTGAAAGTCATCATTTAATACGAAATCATCAATGATGTCTATGTTAATATCTATTTCAGAGTTTTCGTTTCGACTGAGTTCTTCATTATTTGTATCAGCTAAGTCCATATTTGACAAAATATTTGAAAGCGTTTCAAATGTGGTATCACTCAGCTCTTCACAGTTACTATAAGAACTCAACTGCACTATATTTGCAGACATTAAGCGTGCTAATAAAGTGTTTATATCAGCAACTGAGGGGTTAATATTATTTCCACCCTTTTGTCTTAGAACCGAAAACATATTTTCGAGCTTATCTTGGTTTAATGCTCTTGTCATTAAAAAAATATTGGGGATTTTTTTTGAAATAGCTCGTCTACTAATTGTAATACAGCGTTTGAGGTAAATTTCATTCCATCTAAAAAAAATACTTTTTTCTTTTTGTCAACAAATGAGATTTCATTGAGGTATTCAAGAAAGAATTTTATATATTCGTGTGATGGACTGTTAAGTTGAACTGCAGACTTATAACAATTCTTTGAAGATAGCGAACCACTATTTTGGCAGTCAAATATTTTGTCAATATTTCCTATGAAGCATGCCGTAGATAAACAAACTTCTTTTGAGCAACTTTTAAAGCCTACTGTCTCAATAACAGTTTTAATTGCTGCTTGAACAGTCCTACTAAAAATTTGGGTGGCTAGTTTTACTTTCATTTTTTCAAAAGAGTTCGGAAATATGTGCTGGCTTGTAAGTTTAAGACACATTTTTGTATTAGATTTGCACTCCATTTCCAATAGTTCCTTTACTACTTTAAAACTAGCAACTCCATTTGGTGTTGTAAGGTCACATTGAAGCCAACCATTTCTTAATGATTTGATTAGATGTGGAAAATCATATACACAGAAAGTTTTACTACCATTATACATAAAATAGGGTTTTTCTAAAGTAGCTCTCAATTCCAAGAAACACTTCCTGTTAGAGGACCCTTGGTCACAAATTACAACTTTAACTATGATGCCAAAACTGTTCAAAATTGCTAAATTTCGTAATATTATCTTTTTTAGTAAATCGGCAGAAAGTCCATTTTTTGAAACAAAGTAATTAAATGTAAGCGCCCAGTTCGAAAACATTGATTTAATCAGAAAAACGCACAATTGTTTACCAATCTGGTTCGTTCTTTCAACCCCATTTTCCTCAAATCCATCCACTAAATCTAATTTGGAATTGTATCGCAATTCCCTTCTAATCGCCATTTCATCCATCAGCAGAATCATATTATTCTTTTCGTACTGGTTCAAATCTAAGCACTTCTTTTTTATTAACTCTAAATCGTTATTTTTAAAACCTGGTTGTAGGAAATTTACAGGGGCCCATCGATAAACAGTAGAGATATGTGGCAAATTTAGATGCAATTTATTCTTCAAAAATTGGTACGTTGACTGTGAGACATAATAAATGTTTTGTACCAAATCTTTTACATCTTGCTTATATTCTTTAGGTCGTGGACTAAGAAGAAGTTTGCAAAATGTTTTTGACTCCTTGCTTATTTGAAAAGAGTCGATGGTTTGAAATACGCTTGATTTTGTTGCTATTTGTTTGCGGCTTTGGAGATTTTTATATTTTGCTACCATGTCGTAATATTTTTTTCTGTAAAAATTAGCTGATTTCAGATATTTTTCACAGTTATTACAACATCCATCTACGGAGTCACTTGTTCGCCTCTTTTTAGCTGGACAATCAAGCTCCAACGACTTGTAATCTTCCTCAATAACTTCTAAGTTAAATACCGGAACAGCTCCGAATTTCAACTTTTTTTTACCAATGTCAGAACTTGAGAAGTGATTGGCGCAAATCAACAATTTTTTTGTGTAATCTTTTGTTGGAATATTACGATTTTCTCGCCAAATTTGACCCATAGCTGAGTCATAGGGAGGAAACTTAAGCATTCTTATCTTTTCACCATATCGCCTAGATTTACCGCATGTTTTTATGCAGCATCGAATGCCGGACTTTTGGAAAATTTTACCAACAGCCGGTACAGAATCCATTTTTCCTATTCACAATCGTATGACAACCCCTCAACAATCAATATATAATAATAAGTCGAAAGAATAATCCAAATCGTATGCAAAGTTGTCAACAATTATAAAAGCTTAAAGTTAAATATCAAAATACAAAGTAAAAATGGACTCGATATATAAGCGCAGGAAAACACAACCATTCGCATGAAAGTACAATTCCCAAGTGATTTCGAATCCAATCCACACAATCGAAAACAAGAGAAGCAATACAACACCATGCAAGCTTACGATAGAAGAAGCTATCAATGCATACACACGCACACACATTTGCATACACATCGTAAGCTGCTTTGCTCTCGTAAAAACAAAACCACCGAAAACGCACATGCTACTCTCTTTCGCTCGCACCAGCTTCTCAATTTTTTGTATACTCTCTTGCATGTTCTCATGCTTGTACTCTCTGTTCAATAGGGTGCCAATATTGGAACCCTAGAACAAAATTTGCTTCGTATGAGATGCAACTTCTGTATACTATTTATTCTGTGGTATTACTCTTTTATCGCACTTGACAGAGTTGCCAGTACCATTAAAATTAGTAACAGAATTGTCACCACCATTGCCATCGGATTCATTGCCATCCATGTTCAATCCCTATCCGCACCAGCTTCAGTTAGACCATCACCCGCACCATATAAGCATTAATAGAATCTATATCTATCGCCATCATTGTTGGCACTACCATAAGCGACAGCATCATTGCCAAAATTACTATCGTCACCTTCATTAATATCATCACCACTATTGCCCTCATCACCATTACCCTCACAATTACCGCCACCGTCATAACTATTACCACCATCATCATCATAATCGCCATCATCACAATCATCAGCTTCACCAGCATCATCACCATCATCGTCATCATCAAAATCATCGCCCTCATCACCACCATCACCATCATCACCATCATCACCATCATCACCATCATCACCATCATCACCATCATCACCATCATCACCATCATCACCATCATCACCATCATCACCATCATCACCATCATCACCATCATCACCATCATCACCATCATCACCATCATCACCATCATCACCATCATCACCATCATCACCATCATCACCATCATCACCATCATCACCATCATCACCATCATCACCATCATCACCATCATCACCATCATCACCATCATCACCATCATCACCATCATCACCATCATCACCATCATCACCATCATCACCATCATCACCATCATCACCATCATCACCATCATCACCATCATCACCATCATCACCATCATCACCATCATCACCATCATCACCATCATCACCATCATCACCATCATCACCATCATCACCATCATCACCATCATCACCATCATCACCATCATCACCATCATCACCATCATCACCATCATCACCATCACCACCATCATTACCATCATCACCATCATCACCATCTTCACCATCATCACCATCATCACCGTCATCGCCATCATCAGCATCATCAGCATCATCACCATCATCACCATCATCACCATCATCACCATCATCACCATCATCACCATCATCACCATCATCACCATCATCACCATCATCACCATCATCACCATCATCACCATCATCACCATCATCACCATCATCACCATCATCACCATCATCACCATCATCACCATCATCACCATCATCACCATCATCACCATCATCACCATCATCACCATCATCACCATCATCACCATCATCACCATCATCACCATCATCACCATCATCACCATCATCACCATCATCACCATCATCACCATCATCACCATCACCACCATCATTACCATCATCACCATCATCACCATCATCACCATCATCACCATCATCAGCTTCACCAGCATCATCAGCATCATCATCATCATCACCATCATCACCATCATCACCATCATCACCATCATCACCATCATCACCATCATCACCATCATCAGCTTCACCAGCATCATCAGCATCATCATCATCATCACCATCATCACGATCATCGTCATCATCAAAATCATCACCCTCATCAACATCATCACCATCATCACCATCATCACCATCATCACCATCATCACCATCATCACCATCATCACCATCATCACCATCATCACCATCATCACCATCATCACCATCATCAGCATCATCAGCATCATCACCATCATCACCATCATCACCATCATCACCATCATCAGCTTCACCAGCATCATCAGCATCACCACCATCATCAGCTTCACCAGCATCATCAGCATCATCACGATCATCGTCATCATCAAAATCATCACCCTCATCAACATCATCACCATCATCATCATCATCACCATCATCACCATCATCACCATCATCACCATCATCACCATCATCACCATCATCACCATCATCACCATCATCACCATCATCACCATCATCACCATCATCACCATCATCACCATCATCACCATCATCACCATCATCACCATCATCACCATCATCACCATCATCACCATCATCACCATCATCACCATCATCACCATCACCACCATCATTACCATCATCACCATCATCACCATCATCACCATCATCACCATCATCAGCTTCACCAGCATCATCAGCATCATCATCATCATCACCATCATCACCATCATCACCATCATCACCATCATCACCATCATCAGCTTCACCAGCATCATCAGCATCATCATCATCATCACCATCATCACGATCATCGTCATCATCAAAATCATCACCCTCATCAACATCATCACCATCATCATCATCATCACCATCATCACCATCATCACCATCATCACCATCATCACCATCATCACCATCATCACCATCATCACCATCATCACCATCATCACCATCATCACCATCATCACCATCATCACCATCATCACCATCATCAGCATCATCAGCATCATCACCATCATCACCATCATCACCATCATCACCATCATCAGCTTCACCAGCATCATCAGCATCACCACCATCATCAGCTTCACCAGCATCATCAGCATCATCACGATCATCGTCATCATCAAAATCATCACCCTCATCAACATCATCACCATCATCATCATCATCACCATCATCACCATCATCACCATCATCACCATCATCACCATCATCACCATCATCACCATCATCACCATCATCACCATCATCACCATCATCACCATCATCACCATCATCACCATCATCACCATCATCACCATCATCACCATCATCACCATCATCACCATCATCGCCATCATCACCATCATCACCATCATCACCATCATCACCATCATCACCATCATCACCATCATCACCATCATCACCATCATCACCATCATCACCATCATCACCATCATCACCATCATCACCATCATCATCATCATCACCATCATCACCATCATCACCATGATCACCATCATCACCATCATCACCATCATCACCATCATCACCATCATCACCATCATCACCATCATCACTATCATTATCGTCACCATAATCTCCACCGTCACCATCACCGCACTCATCACCATGATCACCATGATCACCATGATCACCATCATCACCATCATCACCATCATCACCATCATCACCATCATCAAAATCATCACCATCATCACCATCATCACCAACATCACCATCATCACCATCGTCACCCTATCACCATCATCATCATAAACGCCATCATCACCATCATCACCATCATCACCATCATCATCATCATCACCATCATCACCATCATCACCATCATCACCATCATCACCATCATCACCATCATCACCACCATCATCAGCTTCACCAGCATCATCAGCATCATCACGATCATCGTCATCATCAAAATCATCACCCTCATCAACATCATCACCATCATCATCATCATCACCATCATCACCATCATCACCATCATCACCATCATCACCATCATCACCATCATCACCATCATCACCATCATCACCATCATCACCATCATCACCATCATCACCATCATCACCATCATCACCATCATCACCATCATCACCATCATCACCATCATCACCATCATCGCCATCATCACCATCATCACCATCATCACCATCATCACCATCATCACCATCATCACCATCATCACCATCATCACCATCATCACCATCATCACCATCATCACCATCATCACCATCATCACCATCATCATCATCATCACCATCATCACCATCATCACCATGATCACCATCATCACCATCATCACCATCATCACCATCATCACCATCATCACCATCATCACCATCATCACTATCATTATCGTCACCATAATCTCCACCGTCACCATCACCGCACTCATCACCATGATCACCATGATCACCATGATCACCATCATCACCATCATCACCATCATCACCATCATCACCATCATCAAAATCATCACCATCATCACCATCATCACCAACATCACCATCATCACCATCGTCACCCTATCACCATCATCATCATAAACGCCATCATCACCATCATCACCATCATCACCATCATCATCATCATCACCATCATCACCATCATCACCATCATCACCATCATCACCATCATCACCATCATCACCATCATCACCATCATCACCATCATCACCATCATCACCATCATCACCATCATCACCATCATCACTATCATTATCGTCACCATAATCTCCACCGTCACCATCACCGCACTCATCACCATCATCACCATCATCACCATCATCACCATCATCACCATCATCACCATCATCACCATCATCACCATCATCACCATCATCACCATCATCACCATCATCACCATCATCACCATCATCACCATCATCACCATCATCACTATCATTATCGTCACCATAATCCTCATCAAGGTCATTGACCTCATCAAGGTCATTGACCTCATCAAGGTCATTGACCCCTCAAGGTCATTGACCCCTCAAGGTCGTTGACCTCATCAAGGTCATTGACCCCTCAAGGTCATTGACCCCTCAAGGTCATTGACCTCATCAAGGTCATTGACCCCTCAAGGTCATTGACCTCATCAAGGTCATTGACCCCTCAAGGTCATTGACCTCATCAAGGTCATTGACCCCTCAAGGTCATTGACCCCTCAAGGTCATTGACCCCTCAAGGTCATTGACCCCTCAAGGTCATTGACCCCTCAAGGTCATTGACCCCTCAAGGTCATTGACCCCTCAAGGTCATTGACCATTCAAGGTCATTGACCCCTCAAGGTCATTGACCATTCAAGGTCATTGACCCCTCAAGGTCATTGACCATTCAAGGTCATTGACCCCTCAAGGTCATTGACCCCTCAAGGTCATTGACCATTCAAGGTCATTGACCCCTCAAGGTCATTGACCATTCAAGGTCATTGACCCCTCAAGGTCATTGACCATTCAAGGTCATTGACCCCTCAAGGTCATTGACCATTCAAGGTCATTGACCCCTCAAGGTCATTGACCCGACCTCAATGAGATGACCTCATGATAATGACGGTGATGATGGTGATGATGGTGATGATGGTGATGATGGTGATGATGGTGATGATGGTGATGATGGTGATGATGGTGATGATGGTGATGATGGTGATGATGGTGATGATGGTGATGATGGTGATGATGGTGATGATGGTGATGATGGTGATGATGGTGATGATGGTGATGATGGTGATTGACCCCTCAAGGTCATTGACCATTCAAGGTCATTGACCCCTCAAGGTCATTGACCATTCAAGGTCATTGACCCCTCAAGGTCATTGACCCCTCAAGGTCATTGACCATTCAAGGTCATTGACCCCTCAAGGTCATTGACCCGACCTCAATGAGATGACCTCATGATAATGATGGTGATGATGGTGATGATGGTGATGATGGTGATGATGGTGATGATGGTGATGATGGTGATGATGGCGATGATGGTGAGGATGGTGATGATGGTGATGATGGTGATGATGGTGATGATGGTGATGATGGTGATGATGGTGATGATGGTGATGATGGTGATGATGGTGATGATGGTGATGATGGTGATGATGGTGATGATGGTGATGATGGTGATGATGGTGATGATGGTGATGATGGTGATGATGGTGATGATGGTGATGATGGTGATGATGGTGATGATGGTGATGATGGTGATGATGGTGATGATGGTGATGATGGTGATGATGGTGATGATGGTGATGATGGTGATGATGGTGATGATGGTGATGATGGTGATGATGGTGATGATGGTGATGATGGTGATGATGGTGATGATGATGATGTTGGTGATGATGGTGATGATGGTGATGATGGTGATGAGTGCGGTGATGGTGATGATGGTGATGATGGTGATGATGGTGATGATGGTGATGATGCTGATGATGCTGATGATGCTGATGATGCTGATGATGCTGATGATGCTGATGATGCTGATGATGCTGATGATGCTGATGATGCTGATGATGGTGATAATGGTGATAATGGTGATCATGGTGATGATGGTGATGATGGTGATGATGGTGATGTTGGTGATGATGGTGATGATGGTGATGATTTTGATGATGGTGATGATGGTGATGATGGTGATGATGGTGATGATGATGATGATGGTGATGATGGTGATGATGGTGATGATGGTGATGATGGTGATGATGGTGATGATGGTGATGATGGTGATGATGGTGATGATGGTGATGATGGTGATGATGGTGATGATGGTGATGATGGTGATGATGGTGATGATGGTGATGATGGTGATGATGGTGATGATGGTGATGATGGTGATGATGGTGATGATGGTGATGATGGTGATGATGGTGATGATGGTGATGATGGTGATGATGGTGATGATGGTGATGATGGTGATGATGGTGATGATGGTGATGATGGTGATGATGGTGATGATGGTGATGATGGTGATCATGGTGATCATGGTGATCATGGTGATCATGGTGATGATGGTGATGATGGTGATGATGGTGATGATGGTGATGATGGCGATGATGGTGATGATGGTGATGATGGTGATGATGGTGATGATGCTGATGATGCTGATGATGCTGATGATGCTGATGATGCTGATGATGCTGATGATGCTGATGATGCTGATGATGCTGATGATGCTGATGATGCTGATGATGCTGATGATGGTGATAATGGTGATCATGGTGATGAGTGCGGTGATGGTGACGGTGGAGATTATGGTGACGATAATGATAGTGATGATGGTGATGATGGTGATGATGGTGATGATGGTGATGATGGTGATGATGGTGATGATGGTGATGATGGTGATGATGGTGATGATGGTGATGATGGTGATGATGGTGATGATGGTGATGATGGCGATGATGGTGATGATGGTGATGATGGTGATGATGGTGATGATGGCGATGATGGTGATGATGGTGATGATGGTGATGATGGTGAAGATGTTAGGAAAACGGAGGAAATATTATGTAACATGTGACCTCAGCCATATGCCTGATGGTCACTCTTCGATCTGCTAACACAACTTTTTTCACATGAAAGACGATGATGGGCGGCCTCCGCGATGTTCATCTTCAAAGGATGTTCTGCCCAGTTTAAACCCCTTGGGTCAGCGTACTACTGTGGAATATGGAGGAGCAGAGTCCCCCAATGTTTCACTAAGTTGCTGTATATGTCTTTGGTAGACATTTTTTTTCAACTAGAGGTACTAGATCACATCTTTAATTTCGTTTATTTCCATTTTGGTGTTATCCCTTCCACGGTTTGTATTCAAATTAATGTACCTTCTGGGAACCGAGGTCTATTTATATGATTCTTAATGTTATCTTAGTGGATATTTAAGCAAAGAAAAAAACCTGATTATCATTACTTTTGAATCACCTCTCGTATAGTCCAGTCACTTATGGTGCGGCCTTCCAGCGATCTAACACCCTCGGGCCTTATATTCATTATTCTTTTGACATTTCGTCCACTGTTCATTCGTTGAAGCCACAAGTTAAAGATTGCAAAGTGATCCTGGGAGACGCGATCGCTTCTCAACACCGTCTTCTCTCGACTGAATTTTTTATGGAGGCGAGTAAGAAGTCAAAGCAGCAAACGGAGGTGTCTGAGAGAATCAAGTGTTATAAGCTGGATAAAGGAAAAGGCGAAGCTTTTATTACCAACATGAAAAACTACCTCTCTTCCATTATCGATGAGGTCGGTAATGAGGAGTGCAGAGCACAAGACATGTGGGATTCCCTACAACAATCTGGCTTGGAGAAAGCCAAATCACTGCTCGGAACATCTAAAGGCCTCTGCCAACACGCAAAAGAAACCTGGTGGTGGACAGACGAAGCCAAAGCAGTGATACACGAAAAGAAAATGGCTTTCCAAGCTTGGTCAAAGTGCTCTTCTACTAATAGAGAGGAAAAAGCTCGCCGTGAAAAGGTATATAGATATTGCAAAGGTATCGCGAAGAAAAAGTGCGCCGAATTCAAAGCGAAAAGCATGGAAGGCCTCTATCAGGAGTTGGAAGAAATATCGTCTTCCGCGTCTGACAGGAACCAGGCTACCCAGGAGTTTCGACAAAGCAATTTGAACAAAGGAGCAAATATCTTTAAGATAGCCGCCCAGAGAAGAAGAAATGCTCAGGAGATTCGTTTCCCAAAGTTTATTAACAATGCTGAAGGCCAACTCCTTGTAGAAGACGAAAAAATTCTCCACAGATGGCCACAGTATTGCGAGGAACTTCTGAACGAACAGTTTGCCCGAGTGTACTTTCCAAGAGCCGCCCCGAATCATGCCGAAATATCCGACATCACAGTCGAAGAAGTTCGGTACGCGGTTAAAAACTCCAAGAAAAGAAAAGTTGTTGGGCCGGACGGGATACCCTCTGAGTTCTGGAAAAAGATGGGAGACATCGGGTCTAGATGGCTCATGGTTCTTATCTCCAAACTTATGAGAGGCGACACTATGCCTAATCAATGGAGGGAAAAGCTATCTTCTTCCTTTGCACAAAGGAAAGGGTGATACGCGAAATTGTGATAACTACCGTTCTGTCAAGCTGATGTCGCACACCATGAAGATCATTGAACGTGTATTAGATAGCCGACTGCGGAAAATAATACGACTATCTGATGACCAGTGCGGGTTTGTCTCAAACCAATACTTTGATGCAATCCAAAGTATAAGGCTCATGATGGAAAAGCATCGTGATTCTTCAAAGGACTTGCATATGGTTTTGGTTGATTTCGAGAAGGCCTTTGACCGGCAACCAAGGGATCTTTTATGGGTAGCGCTAAGACAAAAAGGAGTTCCAGAAACCTACGTGCGAGTGATCAAGAGAGCAACGACAAGAGTAAGATGCACCGCAGGAGTCACCGAAGAGTTCGCAATCAAAGTCGGTGTACACCAAGGGAGCGTCCTCAGCCCACTGCTCTTTATAGCAGTCCTTGATTGCTTGCTTGAAGGAAAAGTGACGGACCCCAATGTGCACCAGCTATTGAGCCATTATAAGTGATGATCAGGCGCCCCTACAACGAGCACTTGATGTGTGGGTGGACATTTTTGAGGGACACGGGTGAACTAATACGATCAAAGAAGACAGAGTATCTGTGCTGCCCGTTCTCTGACCCTCATCAGCCTATTCCAGCCATTTACTTGAATGGAAGAGTGCTTCCCAAGTGTGAAAGTTTAAATATCTGGGATCTATGATTAATAAAGAAGCAACTTGTGATGACGACATCAACCATCGCGTAAGCGTAGGGTGGATGAAGTGGCGGGAAAACTCCGCCATCTTCTGTGATCGAAAAATGCCCCCTAAGCTGAAAGGAAGGCTCTACACTTCAGTTGTACGTCCGGCGCTCACATACGGTTCACAATGCTGGACAATGCACAAAAAGTATGAGAGCAAATTAACGGCAGCTGAGATGAAGATGCTTCGCATGACAGCGGGAGTAACAAAGCGTGACAGAATTAGAAGTTCAAAGATCCGAGGAAGCCTCCACGTAAAAGAAACCATCACAAGAAAGATAGAGCGCGACCGACTCAGTTGGTATTGCCATGTTCAAAGGAGAGATCCTTTGAACCCCGTCCAAAAGGCGTTATCAATCAACGTTCCAATTTCAACACGCAAAAAAGACAGGCCGAAAAACAATTGGTGCAAACAAATGCAAAAACACCAGCATTTGATTGGCCTCAGCGATGAAGTAATCCCAAACCGGGAAGCCTGCCGCTACTTTCTGAGGTCAAACCGGCGGACCCCACAAGCGGACCAGTAGGAATGCAGTTAAGTGGGAAGGTTATGGTCCTACACTTCTGACCATAACGACGCCGGAAAAAAAGGAAAAGAAGAAGATGAAGTTCATTCGTTCTACGTGTCGCGGACATTTTAAAATTCACGATTTTATTACTCGGACAATGCTTGGGGCTGAATAATTTTCCCCATTCACCTGTGTCTTCCTCCTATTTTTACCATGGATTCTACCCAAGATTTTGTTTGAAGGACCCGAAATCTGAGACTAAGTTTTACGTCCGTAAAATGTCGCCGAAAAAATACAATTTCAAATTTCCTGCCACCGACATATGTATACATTAATATCATTTATCATGAGACCGCAAATGAGACATAAAGTGAAGGCGAAGGAATTTATAAAGATGACTAAAACGAACAATTCTTAATTCTCATTTACCAAAATGATACACTATCAATACTAATCACTTAGTGACATAGGTCCGAATAAATTGACAGCCCTAAAAACGATATACCATAAATGAACATAACTTTATTGAAAAATATGTTTTTAAGTTCAGCCTTACAATTTATCTCAGCACATCACCAAGAAGAGATTCCCGCCCAGCAACCATGGTGTCATGTGGACAAACTGTTTTTTTTTAATTAGAGTTGGGACATCAGTGGCATTGATTCACTTCATGAAATATAGAAGTCCAATATGAATCCATCAACTCTTTAATAAAATATTTTGTACCGTCTATGTATAGGTTTTAAGCTAAAGATAACATTTTAAAGTTACATGAAATAAAATGTAGCTGACGTTGCTATGTACGAGTATGTCAGTTGATATTACCATACAATTGTTCTCGAAATGAGTTCGTTTTCATATTTCTTAGATAATAAATTATGCAACAAACAACACAGATTTCAGTCTGCCACAATAATTTCTGAAGAACCTCCGCTCCGCAATTCATAGGACATGCCTTAAACAGATACTCAAAATAATACCGCTGCTATTTCTTACGCAAAACAACCCTAAATAGGTACATACATTCATGTGTCAATCTACCCCGTCCGCAATATTCTGACATTATTACAAATTTCGAATTTTCTCGACTTCCCCACTTCCTAATTCCAACGCGGGATTGCATCCGAATGAGTCTCAACGCGCGAAATTTTTAAATTTTGAAACTTCTCGAACGATGCCTAACTGGCAAACCATATCGACAATTCAATAACAATTGTCAAAACAAACGGGTCTACCTCTCACATGTCATTGTGCGCGCATGGGAGAAGGAAACCGCTTCAGTTGCTTTTGACAGTTCTCAGTGATAGTAAGTGAGTGCGAAATTGTTGGGTAACATTTGATCCGATTGTCCAAACGCGAGTTTTCATTTCGATTCTAGTCATAAATCCGAAATTAACCATTTATAGCATGTGCTATAGATATGAATTCACTTCGGCAATTTTTTAGCATTCGGACGCTAGCTGCCCTAAAGCAGACTCCAGTTGTTAACTCAGTTCCATCGGATTCAACTCCTAGTAGTCGCTTCAGTACATCAACTGTTCCGACTAGCAACAATACTAGCTTCATCCCGAAGAACATCACTGGTTGTCAGCTTAAGAACCTATTCGGCTTCACCAACGAAGCCATCCTAAGTCAGTACAAGCAATTGGACAAGAAGCTGGAAATCGCTTATCGCTGTAAGATCTGTAACACCAGGAACTTGAAGACGATCTCAGAGGTTGCCTACTACAAAGGTGTCGTTATCCTTCAGTGCGATGGATGTTCAACCAACCACTTGATCAAGGACAATCTCGGCTGGTTCACAGACTCCAAAGGGAAGAGCATCAGTCAGATTCTCGCGGAGAAGGGCGACCTGGTCCGAAAGATTGTCGTCAATGAAAAGGACGAAATCATCAACTAGTGTGCTATTTATTTGTTCTCCTTGTTTTGTACCTCATCGTGTTGTGTAGTTTTAGTTCAGACGAAACAGAATGCAGAAAAATTAAACGTCTTGTCTGATTACAAAAAAAAAATTGTTTTTCTTTTTTCCTTCATGTTTGTTTGGCGACAAAAATTAAAATAGCCGAATGACTAAACAGAAAACCGTGGCACGTGCACTTGTTTTGCTTTCTTGTTTACGTTGTGTTGCTACTTCGATCGGCGTTTCGTTCCGCCTTGAAAATTGCTCGTTACAGCCCATTGACAACTGACAATTGTGTTTTGCTAATTGTACTGGGATTTGGTTGTTGTTTGATAAGTTCGTCGCGTAATTAATCTGGTTGTGACGCCCGATAAACGTTTGTTTTATTAATCATGTTTGTTATCAAAACACTGATAAGTGGCGGAACGACTCACAATTATTGCCGAAAACTTTCATCATTCCTTCATCCGTCGAAAAAATTTGCGCGATTGTTATCAGGATCTTCAGATAGCGTGAAGCCGCCACTTTCAACATCTATGTAGTTGTTAGATGGATTCCCACGCTAATTGGGTCATTTGGTGTGGGGTTATCAGCTGCAAGCTTCACATTTCAATAGGACTACAAAAGGCTATAAATAAATATGCATCAGATGAATGTAGGCGATGATCGGGGACAACCCAAACATTATTAGAAATCGAGGTCGACTTTAAATGCATTGAGCAATGCATGCAAAACGAGTTGCATACCTTGAAAACTTCCCAAGGTAGAATCAGCCATCAGACTCGCCGCCTAGTTGTATGCTTCCTTAATATTACCATGTTAACAGCTGACACAAGATTCACAGACGAAAAAGATTAAAGAAAATGAATTTCGTCGTACAAGAGACGCCGAATAATCATTTGTGGATAGTTTTAGCAAGTCTTCCACCAATGTTGACCTTTATGAGCCAAAGATGCAAGCTCAGCACTTACACCCGTTTGGTTCCAGCCCATTTTTTGTTACAGAATTCACACCAAGTTTCTTTAAGTGGCAAAATCCTGACGAATGGTCAAATTCCTCAGTAATCACCTCGGTTGGAATCTTGACTTATGTTCCACAATATAGGCATCAGTGCTAGAAGACCGTCCATAATGAGGTTGATAGTAGAATAATAATATAAGATTTTTTAAACATTTGGTTTTTAATTGTTACAATTAATGAAAAGAAAACTCAAAAAATGTATACAATTTTTCTTTGAGCTTATGAATTAATGTTTGCCATTTATTTCTTAAAGATTATTTCATCTAAATATTGACCGATCGATTTACGACTACGTTGTAAATAGTCCATACTGAGAGTCCAAATTTAACTTCCTTTTTCAAGCATATTGTCTGGTATCTCGTTAATAACACATGTAATGTTGTTTCCTAGCCTGCTATTGACGCTGGCTTATCGGTATAGATGAGTGATTTGATGAAACTTTGTAAAAAATAGTCTAAAAGCGGCACGATATAGCCGGCCAATTCACCGGTCAAAAACGAGAGATAAATTTCAAATTCATTTCTCAATTTATCTATCGTCCATCGATTCCCGCGCCGTGTGGCGTTCCAGCGTTTTGCTGGAACCAAATGTCGACCGGGTTTAGCTCGTGTATTTTTAGCAAAAAAAGTTCGAAATCATTGAACGATAGCGGGTGCCACTGATGGTAACGTTGTTCTCACGGTCTTCTTTGAAAAAATACGGGCCAATGTTTTCGCCGGATCATAAGCCGCACCAAACGGTTCATTTTCCTGGATGCATTGGCAGTTCTTACATATATTGTCTGAGGTTACTACTCGGACCAAAGACGAAAGTTTGGTTTATTAACCCATTCAGCCAGAAATGAGAATTTTCGGTAAAAAAGCAGAAGACGCTTTGTTTATTTTAAGGCCCATTCACCGACAATTCGACGCTGTGGCAGATCATTCAGCTTTAGTTCTTGCACGAGCGGTATTTTATCAGTTTTTAGACCAAACCTTTGCGTAAAATCTTTCACGTGGTCGATCAACACAATTCCAATTGCTGCGAACGGTGACGAATGGACGAATCACGATCTTTATTCGATTTATCGTCATTTGGTGATCCCTTCCGAGAGTCACCACCAACTCATGTGGGTGGTCGTGGTGCAATGATAATCATCATTGAATGTTGAGCCGAAGGTCTGTAGTTCAAGTCGGTCCATAGTCAAGAACAATTCCCAAACGGAAAAGTTGTGAATGAGAGATGATCTAAAAGTGCTGACGAAGGCATAACACTCGCAGCATAAGATCACTTCAAGATTCATACCCTGTGTATGCATTTCCAACATAACACCTTAATGACATGGAAACAGAAGAGTCACTGTGAACTACAACCAATGCAAATTCAGTCGAATCTCTCAAATCATATCTAGGACAACCACCCCCCGGAGAGTAGGGAACGAACATCTTCGACACAAACCATCTACACCCCGTCCAGGTTATGTGACAAACACCATAAGAGCGTACTCTCTTGAACCTGCACGAATTATAAAAAAAAAAACATAAGAGTAAAGAGAAAGAAGATAAGTGCGAATGCGATGGAAAATCGAATTCGCAGTGAATCGATTCTTCACGACTCTCTTTGACGTTTTCCTTCCCTCCGTTCTTTAGTTTCCGTTTCCATCTAATTTAATTTTCGTCGCTTGTTGAATGAACATTGGAGCTCTCCTCTATCTCATCGAGACACCAGCAAAATGAAAAATTACCGGAAAAACGGCTCGTCTTATGAATAAAAGTCGAAAGAAGAAATTGAAACTCTCGAGGCTGTACGAGAATGTCTCACTTAATGATCGCCTCACTTAATGCAAAATAATGGTTTACCCCTAACCACAGTCCTTCTTTTGCAATTATTTATTTATTGCACCATAGGGCATTATTTGAAAAAAAAAAATGAAATGGAATAAAACTAAAAAGCGAATACCAACGTAACGAAAAAGGCTAAGAAAATAATCAATTTAGACGATAACTAATGCTTGATTTTTTACCCATAAAAACAGTCTGTCTTAGTAACACGAAGGCCTCTCCAAGTCCTGATTTAGATTCTACGCTGAATCTTTCCTTTTTGATATTTTTATCATGTGGCTTACACTACAAGCCATATCTCGTTTTAAGTGAGGTGGCTTCTGGTACACATCGCACCGTAGCTCTGATAAATTTGAGCGAGAATGGGTTATATCCCCTGGCTCGTGGACTTATGTTGTTACAAAGCCAGCTAACCAGTGTGGCCTAATTACACTGTCAGCTCTAGGCGAATTCCAGTGGACTCTATTCTAGCCGAGTTGCAAAGCAAGGGAATAAAGTGGTCGCGTATGTGAACGATGTGACTACCCTATCAGAGCTGTTTTGACCTGTGATAAGTGAATTCACGGAGGGCTATGGTTAGAGTATTCACCTGGGTCATAAGCTGCAAATTAAATGTAAACTCAAAGTTAACCGAACTGTCTACTAGGAAGACTTTCACTTCCAAATTCTATCCCGAAGTTCCAGCGCAAAATACTCGAGGCCAAACCCGAAGTCTATCAGGTAGTCCCATGTAGAAAATCAAGGTAAACTATTTTTTTTTTATTTCTTCTTTTATTATAATTGACATTACAGCTCGTGGAGAACCAAAGCAGAAGCTTCGCTTAATCGTCCATGTTGTGTTGACTCATTTTTTTTCATGTATAAAAGGGATCTACAGTTTATCACCAAATTCTAAAGGCGAATTTCGAAGAGCCTACTCCGGACAAATAGATTTTGATCAATATTTTGCTGAAGAGAGACACTGCAAAATATGAATTATTTCAATGACTTGACTGTTGGGGGATTCGCATCCCATGCTATCGGTGTCAGAACTCACGAACCTCTGAGACACGTCTGCATGCCAGCAACCAAATTTTTGGCTTAAGAAGGGGACTTAAGTCTGGGTTGCCTCTGTG
The DNA here is from genome assembly GCA_958301585.1 of Merodon equestris. Taxonomy (NCBI): domain Eukaryota; kingdom Metazoa; phylum Arthropoda; class Insecta; order Diptera; family Syrphidae; genus Merodon; species Merodon equestris. Next base: position 34,895,995 of record OY284415.1, read on the forward strand.
AATGTATTATGCAGAACCGTTGTCCGCTCCATCCTGACCCAGAGGTCGATAGTTGAATGGCTTGACCTAAGCACCGAAGCATTTAACATAATATGTGGGGGGCTTTACATTAAATACTTGACAACCTGTGCTTTGAAAGAAAGCGGTGACTGATCTCCTAGATAGGCAGCAGCATTATTGATTCCAGAGAGGATGGTCGGCGCTGATTTCAAGTCACTAACTTGTGTTCTACACTGAAGGCTCGTCTTCTCGAGCTGCCGAATATTTCCGATTTGTACTGCCTACTTTGAATGAATAAGGGATCTTTTAAGCAGAGGTACCGACGAGAAAAGTACGTGCATTAGTATTACTCAGTATCTTGGTAGTATCTGAAGTGATTCCACACCGCTTTGGCATCAAAAAGACCCGACTTGTTATTTTTCTTGTGATTTCTTCCATCACCAGTTTTATTTTGTAACATTTTGGATTGCCAGCTAGTGCTTATTGAAAATCGTAATCAAACGTACGGCAGTTTTTGGTTTTTAAGTGCACTTATTGAAAGATCTGAAAATTGACAGGTATTATGTCTAGAACACTTCGTAGTATCAGGATTAATTGAGAAAATTGATGCCAACAGAGAAAATGTTTTTTTTATATGTACATGTTTATAAACTAAGTTAAAGTTTAAAAAAAATCGAACAATTGAATGTGACAGTAGCCTTAGCTCATCCTGCTGAATTGCACAAAACGAACAGTATCTGTCAAACTGTCCCCAATCAGCTGTTTGCCTAACAAAAACAACGTTTGATAACTTTATCAAACTGAGTTTCAATTGACTTATTGTCTTTTCCCATAATCTCGAAAACGTCCGGCGAAAAAAAGGCATGGAAAATGCAAAGCCTGCCTAAGATGGTCGTCATAAGTGCTGTGATTAAGTGAATGCTGTCCACTGAACAAGTCCTTTGATAGTGTCGGTCAAAATCAAGCATATTCGGTACATATCCCCCAACAATGCATACATACGTTCGAAGGCGTATTTGACTAGGCAGAACCAGATAACTTGGGTTCCACTAGTTTACAGTTAATGAATCCGTAGTTTGTAAATCCAAGCTTAAAAGCTCGCAGTCGCCAGACCAACCTTGTTGACCAACTTGGTTTTCACTGATTTTTAATCCACTAATTACCGTCTGGCCGGGTGGAGGTACATATTTTCATTCGTCGCTGTTATGTTGGGGTATTCCCTTCTCAACCTGTTACGATTGATCGGCATACACTAATCCGCGGAGAGTTATCTGAGTTTAATATAAAAGTGATTGGTTGCATAAGTTAAGAACACGTTTTACGAGTCAAACAGACGGTCTGAGACATCTGGTATTGGTGGAGCTTGTGCTCAGTGCGCGGAGCAATAGTTAGATTGTTACCTGGCCAGTTGCGTAAACAACAAGTGTATTTAGCGATCGGGCGTGTAGTACTGTAGTAATTCGATTTCAAGATGTATCATCATCTCATGTCTTTTCGCTGGGACACAGATGTCGGAGTGTTCCTTTTTCCAGGGCTAATTGTAAACGGCTCAACCACTCTGATTTTGCTGTGTTTTGTCCTATTGGTGATATCGCTAATCTATGAGGCAGTAAAGGTAATCAGCCCAAATTTATGTTATTAACTAATAAACAACATCATTTAGATAAAAACTTATGTGTGAGTGATGATTTGATTTATGTTTTCCAAATGCGCCCGGAGTGAATGTGATCCACTAGACTGGTAGCATGGGGGGGCGGTCACTCTGGGTACGATACTCAAATTAGCATATAGAAAATGAAATCGCTGCAATTACCCATAGTTGTGTTTGTGTTTCGTAGTAGGGGACAGCGCAAGCTTCTGTCGAAGTTGCCTGCTACAGAGATTTTCTTTAGTGTTAGCTTACGAATTAAGCTTTAGCTGGTGGAAATACGATATCTGGCGCAAGTGTTAAGCTGGCAATAAAACTGAATATCGCTGAAACGGATAGTACTGGCACATGTGGCCTATTGTTTACGTGCACAAGGTGTCCATATGCTAGCAATCTGTAATAAACTTGAGGGGTTATTGCACTTTGTCATATGAATGTGCAACATGTGTGTTGTAAGTTGGCGACATGAGTGCGCTCCAACTGCCACCTCCGTACACGTTCATCTTATTTTTTTTTATAGTTCTGGCTTTCCTTGGGCATCTGCTGAAGTATTTTCAGTCGAGGTTACTGACTTCCTTACCACAATTCACTTTGCAATGGAATAGCTATACACCGGTAGAACAAAAGGCTTAATGATCCGAAGGTCATTCACTTGGTTATTAGCACTTCGTTACTAATTTTGGGAATAGCCGATAAAGCGTGTATAATTTTCACGTTTCACAATATCTTGATTAATACTCGTACTCTAATCGCAGTTTGTCGAACCCGATTTCTACTGACTGACCTAATCTTAATCGTGAACGAATTTAATCGACCGGAACGAAATGTTAACTTTTATTTAAACTATGCAGATGCAAATCACCGGTAGAGCACAGTGTTTTAGACCGAAGACGACTCTTTGGATGTACAACATTTAGACGTCGACAGTTCAACTTACAATTGCAAATACAACATGGGCTGTGAGGTTCTGCCCATTGAGGGCCCTGAATACAATCTTAAACCTAAGCCTTAAACCTCAATAATCAGCCTAATCAGATCCAGAGAGTCGGACAGTTTTCTTCTTCTTTAGGAGGCGTTTGTATGCTATTCGCTTGAGGATACAAACACAACTGCTGATTTATCGTACTGCCAAACAGACACCCCGCTGACGGAAAACAACGTATGTAAACGTCTTGTCATCTACGTCGAAGACCGGAACACTAACTACTGTTCCACGGTGCGGGAAATAAACTGCGGCCATTCCACCTGAACAACGTAGTCAAAGAAATTTAAACAAGGAAATTAGATTACCTAACCTGACCGGCTTAATCAACTTCCAGTAGTAAGGCCGGTATTTCAAATTATTTTAGGGAGGATTGGAATACTAGTTTTTGACAAGCAATACATCCTTTGTACACCATACCCTTCATACAGCATAGTGTTTCAGGGATACTGGCCATTGGAACTTCCTCTAATAACCATGCGACGATAGCTGCTTTGGATTAAATTACAATCTTATTTTCTATAGTTAAGAATGCAAAGATGAACTAAACGGTCTTCCCAGTTAATAAGATCTTCTAGGCAACGAGGAATCAAACTTACAACATAAGAGTGCATCAATGCTAACATGCACACTTTACACTACACTTCTCCACTCGTACAGTTGTGAAGGTTTGTAAAAATCTTCAAGTACACCAATCCGTTGGTCCAAACACCATTTTTCTTTCTTTTTTTTCTATAGGGTTCGTGCAGGTTTAAGAGTGTATGTACGTTCTTATGGTGCTTGTCACACAATCTGAACGGGGTGTAGATGGTTTGTGTCGAAGATGTTCGTTCACTATTCTCCACTATAATTTTGGTGATGTTCTTTATCCCTGGTAAAAGCAGAAGGAAAACAGAATTTATCTAATCCGTTCCTGAAATGTTCGATCCCGCCGACAAATTGCATTTCCCTACCTTCTTTCTATGGCCATGGAAACTGATAAACCGTCAATTAATGGAATATCTTGAGCCGCTGGAGCTTCTCAATTACTGATAATACGGTTTCCGTCGCAACAAATCCACCAGTGGTTTGATGGGATATCTCATCAAAAGCTGTATGCGTTGAGAACAGGATTGTTGCCCTTGATATTCCGAAGGAACTTGACCGGGTCTGGCATGAAACTCCTTCGACGAAAATGCGTGCATCTATGCATCTCTTCCGCAATGAAATTTCGTTTCCGCAAGAAACTACTCGTACCTTCCGAACCTTTAATACAAGTTGTTGTAGATGCATAGACGTCTGATATTCACTTAAACGCTGGTGTTCCTCGGGAGCATTCCTCCTCAACTGTCGCTAAACGCATAAATACATCCGGGAGTCTGCCTTGGGGCGTAACTAGTCTCAATTTCAGATTTCTTGCCTAGTTCGGTTTTTCCTCAGCTCCTTCTCAGAGTAACTTACAGATACTCAAAGCCAAGGTCTCAATATTTGACGCAATATTCTTCTCCCCTTCAACCTTCTGTTCACGATTTATTCCCCGTGCAATAAGGTTTTACCTCCAGTGCACCCCAAATAAAAAAAAAAAAATAAAAAAATCCCTAGGTCAACTTTAGCTAGCCCACATACCTGAAGTTCATCTAAAGGATTTAATTCCCTCGGCTCTCTACCTACTTTACAAAAACCACGTTTTCATCACATACATATGTTTGCTGCTGACTCTAAATTCTTTACAGACTTCTACGACTATGAGATTATCACTTATACGTATTAGGTGTGCGAATCAGTGTCCCAAAGCTTTCAAATGGTGTAAATAGCTTGTGGACAGTTAGACTTTGAGTATTCTTACATTTGTGTCCTTGGCTTTGAACCCATTTTATTGAAATGGATATCTTCTTACCTGGAAAACCGCTTTTATAGCGTTCGTTTCAGATCTGCTTTTTCTAGCTCCTTCCGGTGTCCTCCAAGGCAGCCATTTAGATCGACTTCTCTTCATCCTTAGCATCAACGATGCTGAATTGTTCATCAAACATTCCCACATCTCTCTATATGCCGATGACACCAACATTTTCTCGACACACGACTCTTCCCTTATCCAATCCGATCTCAACAGTTTCTTCACCTGGTGCTCCAAAAACTGTTTGTGATCTCAACATTTCTAAGTGCCAACCAATCACCTTCATCAAATCTCCTCCCCGTTTTTACTTTCTGCACAATCAACCCATTTCCACCGTCCAAGTTATCCGTGACCTTGGCATATTATGTGACCAGCAGCTCAATTTTCTTTCTCATTATAGTGACATAATAAATAAAGCCAACTCAGCACTCGGTTTTATTAAGCGCTGGTCTAAGGAATTCTCCGACCCCTACGTAACCCGCTCCCTCTACTTAACCTTCGTTCGTCCTCTTCTTGAATACGCCTCTCATTACCAACGTATTCACACCTCCAGAATAGAGAGCATTCAATATCGTTTTCTACGTTTTGCCCTTCGAGGTATGTCCTGGAACAATCCCTTGATCTTACCTCCCTACCATGACCGCCTTAAATTAATCAACTTGAACACCTTGGAAGAACGAAGTCGGGTATCTGATATTCATCGACTCCTTACAGGTTCCATTGACTGCCCGACCCTTTACAACTCTATTCTCCTTAATACCAACCCTCGCAACGTGCGAAATCCACCTCTCTTCTATCTATCCACCCCCCGTACCACATATGGCTCCAACGAACCTTTCACCCGTATGCTCCGGAGTGTTAACTCGACTCCCCATTTTGACTTCAATCTCAGTACCCCCTGCTTAAAACTTCGCCTTCTCAATCACCTCCCTTAACCCCAATTCTTCCCCCTTAAAGTTAAGCTATTGAGTGTTAAGTTACCTCTTAGCGTTAAGTTAGAAATGTAGCTTAGAATAAGCCAAATAAATGGGGGTTACGCCCCCACCAAAATCAATTCACACCGATTTTGACCCAGTAATACTTCCAATTCTGCGTCGTTAAATCATTCGTGATAGGTTTTTTTTCACTAGTAAAAGCCTCAGCCTCAGATTTTTTTAAATTAAAGGCGAAAAGCAAAACCTCCGCCAAATGACTCTTAGTTTCAATTCAGTTAATGATGAGGAGTTGATGACGGATGTCCAAGTTTACCGTGTAACGTTGCTTTTCTGATATTTCTGACCATTTGAAAATAGCGGACTCCCGGATACTTAACCAGTTGTAAGCCCAATAGTATTAATAAGAAAGTTAAAATAAATCAATCTTGCCTGTGAGGATCTATTTGCTTTTAAATGCCTAGAAGCCACTTGGGTAATAAATCTGTTTGTCAAAAAATTAAGTAAACATACGAAGACTGAACACAACTACTGAACTCTATAACAGTCACTTTAAATCAATACAAAAACACAACATTTTTTTGAGAAGAAAATATGTTTTTATTTGAATGTGCAAGTTCTGACGTAAGTAATATAGTACATTATCTGCCAAATGGCTGTCGCGGCTCTGTCTACAAATAGTCATCATTTTGATGAAAATTGTCGCCAGGTTTTCGTATAATTGCGCCAATATTTCACGAATAAAGGTTCATATTTTCCATACCATATCAGCTACCATTCGAACCTGATATGGTCCCACCGGTATCAGTCTCGAAAAATGTATCTCAATGACAACGTTAGTCCAAAAACCACACCTTCTATTATTTTTCTTGAGCTTTCGGAGCCGTGGCCCAGGAGATAGCGTGTTGACTTCTGACGCCGATGACACAGGTTTCGTATCACAGTCATCGGAAATCATATTTCGGGGTGTTTCTCTTTAGCAGGCTACTGAGTTTCTGCGATGTTTTTTTTTAGTGAATTTTTACTATATTAGCGCTCCATATTCAACCTTAAAGTTGATAAAAGGGGCATGCAGTATCCCCCGGGAATTTTACTTGACCGTATACGAGGGTAGGATGAAAAGTTCTCGGCCTGACATTGAAAGACTGCGATTTTCAGTTTAAAAATGGTTTTATTTTTCTACATAATTTCCCTTGACTTTGACACACTTATTCCAGCGTTTCTCTAACGTCAGTATCCCTTCCTGGCCCTATCAACTTCTTCATTGGATGCGCTTCCCAGAAAAAAATTTCTTCAAGTTTAAGGACAGGTGGAAGTCTGAGGATGCCAAATCTGTACCCAAGATCCAGCAGTTTTCCCATCGCCAACGCACCCTTGTTGCAATAACGTGGTTCTGGTGAACGATTATTTTTTTTCTTCTTCAAGCTGCCCAAAAAGGTTGGAGCGATATTGGCCCGTAATTTTTCTGACTTTTGTAAGGGGATCAATTAACAGGATCTCTCTCGCATCCCAAAATATGCTGACATTTCTATGTCAACATTTCTTTTTATGGTGTGAGCCGTTGCGTTACCATGGTGGAAGAGCACTTTTTTCTTCATCAAGTGGGGCCGTTTTTTCTTCAATTCAGCGTCGAATCGGCCCAATAATTTGGCATAGTACAGCCCTGTGACCGTTTTGCCCTTCTCCAGGTAGTCGATGTGGATCACACCTTATGAATCCCAGAAAACGGTGGCCATCACCTTTCCGGCCGATGGCACAGTCTTCGCCTTCTTCGGAGCACGTTCGCCGGGTGAAGTCCACTGTTTCGACTATTCCTCGGTCTCTGGTGTGTACCAGTGGATCCATGTTTCGTCGACTGTCACGAAACGACGCAGAAACTCCTTCGGATTGCGCTTAAACAGCGTCAAACACTGCTCTGAAGTGGTGTCACGGTTGCGCTTGTTGTCCGGAGTGAGGAAACGCAGCACCCATCGCGCCGACAGCTTTCTCATGCCAAAAATTTCATGCAGGATATGACCCACGCGATCTTTTGAAATGCCTACTGTCTCAGCTATCTCACGCACCTTCAATCGGCCGTCTGCCAATACGAGATCGTGGATTTTTGTCACGTTACTCTCCGTGGTAGTTATTCATCAAAAACCGACGTGCGACCACGTTGAAACTCGTTAAACCAATTTTTGAGGGTCGCCATCGAAGAAGAAGAGTCATCGTACACAGCATCCAAACGCTCTTTGATTTCGCTACGCGATTTCCCTTCCAAAAACAAGAATCGAATCACCGACCGATATTGCTCTTTTTCCATTTTTCTAAAATCCACGGACACTCGCGGTCAAAACAAAACTACGAGTCCGATCCGGCTCGACAGTAGCCGTCTACTAGATAGTACATACTACATGATAGTAAGTTGCCCTTGCGATACTAGCGCCATCTGGCGGTGAGGCTAAGTACTTATCTGACCACCCTCGTATTTGTTTTAATAGCCCTAATTCGCTCACCGGACCATCAATGACTAATGTAGTGCTGTCCTAGCACATTGTCTTCTGTTTCTTCTCTTTATTTTGTACATACTTTTTTTTTATTATTTAATTGGGGCATTCCAATCCGTTGGCGTTGACGTACATACATATACGTTCCAGCCTGAAAATTCGTCGAAATGATAGTTAAATCTTGATAGTTCAACAAAGTGGTGGAATTGAAAATGATATCTCTTATTGGATGACCCTTTGCATCGACCTTAGTAGTCTGTATTCAGACACACAAGAGATCTTCTTCTGCGTCACTATGCCTTGCACGTACCTTTCCTTCGTCAAGTTGCAAATTGCATCATCTCTAGCGTATTGAATTTATAAGTTTATTATAACTTTGAATTCTTTAACAAGAAAATCAGAAAAAATCCCACATTCGCTTGAATTGTCATTTTTAACTTTTTCCGTTAAATTATTCACTTGAGTACGTGGAAACGATCACTCGTACAACTATCTAATAAGAAATTTAATGCCAATAACCCGTTTTCATATTTCTACGTAGTTATTAAGTCCACATTCAATTGGAATGAAATTACATCCCGGGACTTCCAGTTTTTCTAAACTCATTAAGACGAAGTTGATAGAACATAACTTTTGAAAAAAAACGCGATTTTTTTCGGCCACAACAAAAACGTTGTGACGCTATTTCAACATGATTCCATTAGACAGATTGGTGCTTCGCTGGAGCTTTTCCCTTCAATAGGTACCATCCATTCCAAATGAACCAATAATAAACCTCCACAAAAAAATGATGAAACCTGTATCTCAACTCATTTAAATAATAGCTCCACCGCGACCTTCATAATGACAATAAACTATACCTCAACACACACCTAAGCACCTCTTGTTTATTTGTAGTTCTTCCGATACACACGAAGGTTCACGACAATCGCACAATAGATACAAAAACCAACTCGTACTCGACAGAGTTGTTGCATCATCGGATCCATCAGCACAATGTGTTCCAAATATTTCTCATCATTTGTGCTGCTAAAATGATAATCGAAACGCCAAAGTGGTGCCATTGCACTCAGTGAAGTGTTGGCGCGAAAATCGAACAAAACAAAATAAGCGAAAAATGCTGGGGGAAACAAGTGTACGAGTGTGCTCCACCTGCATTCTGGCCCGGTTACTGGGACAAGAGGAATATTTATGGACTTTCGAAGATTTCTTGGGGTTTTACCTCCGCTCCCTATGATCTTAATGATTTGTATTCGCTTTTTGTAAAGCACTTATTTTTATTTGTTGTTTTTTTTTCTTAAGCGTTCAATGTCCCATAAATATTTACCGTCTCGACTCGGGACAGTGTGGCGATAAAGCTTTTCAAAGGTACTCGTTCAGAGTTAGCTGTAGTATGCTGTTATACTAACAAATCACATTCTCTGGTGATTTGTGATAAGAACTGTTAAGTCCATTAACTTGTGTCGGGAATATTGAAAGAATTATTTGTATCTTATCAAGGAGCCTATTTAATCGAGCTCTGAAAATCAGTCAATAAACTAAGCTTCGGTTGATCAAATCATGAATGAGGTAATTTGACAAATAAATGAGAACTACTGCGAGGCATTCTTTCCTGTTGCTCACAATATATTATATGTAGTTGGTTCTGGTTGACATGCTGGTCAATAACTTAATACCAAGTGTGTTCAAGAAGTAACAGGAATTTTGTGATCTTGATGGTAAACATGTCTCAAATGTATTGTTAACCAAACAGGTTCTTCAGTCTTTGCTGTCAGCTGTGAAAACCCCAGCGATCCCGAAACCTCACCACAGAAATGTTGAATGAAATCAAGTTAATACAGCTTTACGACGTTTTCATTGTGACCGAAACAAGATCGAGATTTTGAAATGTTGGGAAGTTATGGTATTTTATCACTTTCGTCTTAACGAGTACAGAAAAAACTGGAAGTCCGGGGATGTAATTTCATTCCAAGTGAATGTGGACTTGATACGACGAAATACGAAAGCGGATTATTAGCACTAAGCTTCTTGTGAATGATCACGCTTTCCACGTACTCAAGGGAATAATTTAATAGAAAAAAGTTAAAAACGACACCCCAAGCTTGTGCGGGATTTTTTTTTCTGATTTTCCTGGAAAAGTAGAAATCAACATTATAATACACTCTAAGATTCATACACTCTCGAGATGATGCAGTTTGCGACTTCATGAAGGAAATGTAAAGAGCGTGATTTTTTTGTATGATTTAATCGTCTGGGTACGATAAAACCGACGATTTTACTATTGCCCGTGAAGGACTAAAGACAAAGCTTCCCTCAATCACCTACTAAGGGACTTACTGTCTATTGCCAACCTCAAATTGTGGTTTTATTACAATAATATCCTGCAGATAAGAAACTTCGCGAAATATGCTTTCCGATGACTTATGTATGCATATGGCTGTTGCGAGATTCCCATCCCATGTCATCGGCGTCAGAAGTCAGTACACCAACGTATGAGTCACGGTGCCCTTATTACTTTTTCGTAAATATTTAGCAACCGTATAGTGGTACATCACTATAAATACAGGATTAGTATAATATACGAACGACCGGCAGACTGTTTGGCCGGTCTGACATCAAAGCGCGCCAAGCATCAATCGCCTAAGATTCGTTCTCATTAGATCGAGTTTTAAGTGGACTTCTGTCTGACACTCGATTCTTATGGACTTCTAAGTGGCCCGATGCAAGCTCAAAATGCAGCGAAGGATTGAACAGGGAAATTTTGAGTTGGAAAGGGTAAATAGGGTACTTTGGGCATGGTTTGTCAAGTTTTTAAAGATGAAAAACATATCACAAACTGCAGTTTTAAATGGCACAAGCTTTTCAAGGTGGTCCATTACAAATTTTTACATGAGGGCAGACAGTGAATAGTGTTTTTAGTTAGAAATTCTAAGACTGAAGCGAAAGGTAAAGTGACCGACTACCTAACGCAAAGTGGCTGTTTCCCAATCCCTTTACAGTTTCATCTTTGCCCCGAAAGACTTGGTTCTACTCGTGAAAGTGAAATACTCCCTCAAAGGATGCCGCCATGGAACCTCAAATGCCGTCAAAGAAGCTTTTACGTGCACCCTTAAGGACATTCCAGAATCCGCCTACCAGGGAGCCTTCGAGTCGTAGCCTAAGATTGTTCGCAAATAAGACCTCAGTACCGTGATCGCTGACGAATGAAGATGCTAAATATGCCATTACTTTTCAAAATCTCGATCTTCTTGTTTTGCTTTATAACCCATATAGCTTTCTTAAATATCTATGTCTTTTTGCAAATTCTACGAATTAAAGAATTTTAAAGTTTTGTAACGATTTTTACAACACATTTATTTTGCCGAAAATTTTCTCGATGGTTTTTATTTAAACCCTGTATTCACCCAACAACGCTCCTTGCGACTTTTTTCTTCTTCCGAAATCAAGGACCATCGTTTAGCAAGCATGGATTATATTAAACTCTTGGTATTTTTGAACTTTTTCGTTGGGCTAAGTTGGCTTTAAATAAAATCTATAGTGTACACTCCTTATACTTGGAGTATCAGACTGCTTTCTTTTTTTTTTCTTATAATTCGCACAGATTTAAGAGTGTGCGCTCTTATGGTTTTTCGCCACACAACCTGGGTGCAGATGGTTTGGGTCGAAGATATTCGTTCACTACTCTCCGGGGGTAATTGTCCTAGATAGGATTTGAGAGATTCGACTGAATTTCCGTTGGTTGTAGTTCACAGTAACTCTTTTGTTTCAATGTCATTAAGGTGTTATATTGGAAACGCACACACAGAGTATGAATTTTGAAGTAATCTTATGCTGCGAATGTTATGCCTTCGTCAGCACTTTTTAATCATCTCTCATTCACAACTGATGTTGTTGCAAAGTTGTTCCGTTAAGGAATTGTTCTTGACTATGGACGGACTTGAGTGGTATACTCGAAAAAAGCATCTTTATCAATATTCGTATCGCAAAGAACCATCAACACCCTCGATCACCTAATTGGACATGTAGAGGGCTGCTTTAATTCAAGGGATTGCCCTGATTCGATCACGAGGGCCTTATCTAATAGGGGCATTGATCATTCCAACTCTGTGGTCAACTCGACAGCCTACTCTACAATGCTATACTAACCGATCTCGATAACAAAATCACAGGATATGCCGAAAACCTTGTGGCCATTGTCACACGCTAATTTGAAGTAAGAGCCTGTGGACGTATGCAAGCGGGGCTCCAACCAACTAGTGTATCAGTCATGGTTCATCCATTGACTCAACTATGACCAGTACCTTTCATTAGGAAAAGGAAATTCAATGTTGTCCACATTCGACTTTCAGATGAACTTAAAAAATGTTAAATATTGGTCGTTAGCTTAAATGGAACTTCAACGATTAAGGCGCTGTGATCCTGTAGTTTGAAACATCAAACCAATTCTATCACCTATGAATCTGTAGTATGATAGAAACAGGCCAAATAGATGTTTTTTTTAAAACCAAACTTCAAACGTCTAAACACTCGCATGTCAAACTTGCCAACGACAGCCCAAGAGGTATTGATTGGGCTTACTCTACCGCACATAAAAATACTTAAGTCTGGAGGGCATCTTGATATGCAGACTATCGAGTCACAAGTCCATTCTTCATGAACTTCCCGAACTTGAAATGGTAATCACCGTATCGCATATCCTAATAATGTACATATTGGACAAGAAATCATTTGAGATATTGATTATAAGCCATTTAACCTGGGAGAATAGTCATCCTCTAGAAAACTTCAGAACTCTTAAATGGTACACAGATGGCTCGAATATGGCATCAGTGGTTGGTTCTTTATTTCTAAGGCACGAAGACTATTCTTCAGTATCTTTCTGCCGAGCATCTGTCGTCAAAGGCATAGCTATAAATAAACTTGCCGATAGCCAAGCAACACTCAATGACCTTTTAGTCAGAAAGAGCTCATCTGATAATTACAATGGCGCGAAACCTTTTCAAATCTAAAATCATTTATAGACAAATCGCACTATTTGTGCCACTGGAATAGACTTCAAGGACCTGGTAAATCGAAGAAACTGTTCAGGTTTTGAACAAATTCTCTAAAATTATCTTAAAACTTAAGAAAGACTTGTGAGTTTCCGATCAGGATTCTGCGGTCTGATATGAGTGTCCGTTCAGTCATGTTTGCAACTCCGAACGTTTACCCTCTGAGTAGGCGATATGGCCTTTTCCATTGCCAAAGTGTTTCGCCTAACCATAAGTTATGTGAAACTCAATAAACATTGCTTCGAATATTGCCCATTCAGTTTCGAAGGATTGGCCGTAACAAAAAGTAGCACAATTGATGACTGGGGGCAGCTGGTCTTGCTATCTCTAACAGCGAATCGGCTCAAGTTGGACACGGATTATAGCGAGGTATTTCATATGACTCAAGGCCAACTTACGTACAATGGAAATATTGACACAACCAAGCCTGTTTAACCTGTTTTACATCAAACTATTATAGAAGCTTTCTTTCACATTACTATTATGAGTGTCACTATGGACTTTTCAAAATTGTCGAACATTGAAGGGTTATTCTAATCCAAATTTTGATTTTATTTTATGTTTTCTAGGTATTCCAAACTAGTTCGAAGGCTCGCACGGCACGAGAACGTTTACGCTCGGCTTCGTCAACTGCTACCGAAACCACCAATTTGCTTCTCGCCGATCAAAGGTCTATGCATCGAGCTTCGCCCAGGACCAAACAATTCATCGACTTGCTAGGACAAGCTGGAGTATTTTTATTCCAAAATGTCGTAAGCTACATGCTCATGTTGTCAGTCATGGTCTACAACGTCTACGTGTTCTTAGCCGTAGTACTTGGAATGGGACTGGGCTATTTCCTCTTCGGTCATATATCGATGCGAATCAATATGGAGAACATACGAGCCAGAACAACTAATGCAATGTGCACAGAACGGAATCCTCTCGAAGGTAGGTCACCTTCGATTTTTTCTTGATTATCACTTTCCACAATCCTCTTTTGAGTAGTGAGGGCAACGACTTCCCACAACGTAGATGAAAACGGCCCTATCTCCCCAAGTCACAATCAGAACGGAAGCACCGTCCCCGTATCCGATGGCGTGCAATCAGAAATCGAAGTTCATCCGTGCGTCGGAGCTCAGGATACAGACAACCTACATACCTGCCGGTTGTAAGGCAGCAAAAATCGCTCAAACCGACCATTCACTACCGTATTAGGCGACAATATATAATTTAACTTCAACGTACGCACAGATATTCAACCACGAGCCTTTAAGTTAAATCGATAGCAACTGAAAACCATTCCAATGGAGTAGTCTCGTAGTTACACGAACATCATCCGGAAAAAAAACGTCAACTTAACAATGAGCCAAACTTAGTGACCATAGATATCGTATTTTCGCCTCTTTGCCAAATTTTCATATACATACGTACATGCATAAGTAATTCGCTTTATTGGACGCGATTTCGATTAGATATTTACATTTACGTAACTGATGCTCAAGTAGAGGAGTCGATTTTTAAGGCATACATATATACGCACATTACATATATTTACTATACTTGGGGGCAGTAAATGCCATTTTTATGGTTGTATTTTAACGAGATTGTTTTGTTATATTTTTTTTTGTTTTTTTTATGAATTGTTTTACATCGTTATCCACATTCACCGTAAGTGTTATTTAAAATATTTTTTTTTGAACTATATTTATTACTTTACTATATTACGTCTAGTTTTAAGATTATAATGTTACAATATACATACGTACAATAAATAGTAAAAACAATTTTTTTTATTTCATTTTTAATATTGGGCGGTCAACTGTTAACCGCAACAAGGATGCAATTCAAGATTTAAAGCTCCCCACCTTATTCAAAACTTAAATAAAAATAGAAGGGAAGGGGGGGGGGGGGCCTTATTTCGCCATAATCTCCATTTAGTTCATTGGGATTACCTTTGATAAGTAAGAGCTAGGAGTATTCAATATGGATTAATAGTCCTCTGGTCCCCTGGGCAAAATCTTTTCTGCTGTATTATGCGAGGACATGGATAACTCTCAATGCTTCATTAGAGTTGGGAGCGTGCACCGTGACTCATTGGTTATTGAACTTGTGTGTGAATTTTAAATCCGAGCTTATAACTTATTTTACATTTTTTCGATCGGAACGCGTTCAGAGGGCACTCTATAAATTCATAATAAACTGACCGGGCTTTTGGAGTAAGAGCCAAAGATTTACAGAACCTACGACTTTCGCCGCTCTTATCACAGATCCTCTTAGGGCTTGGTTGTTTTCATTATATCAAGCAATCTTCTTTAAATTGGACGCGGTGGGTTATTGTAGCTATTCTCGATGCGGGCAAAATATGCGCTTCATGCTTCTCCTTTCAAGGAGGGTTTCGCTAATTCCCATGCAGCCATACACAATTTTCTCTATTTGCCGAAATCGTAATATTCTTTATCTCCAGAAGAAAAAATTGTATTTGGTCAAAAAAGTATAATTTTTCGAGATAAACTTAACATAACCTTCAAAATATATCTGAATACAATATTATTCACTCTCTGACTATTTGTTCCAAAATATTGTCTAAATAACATTTTAAACTATCAAAAAATGTTAAAATTGTTTATGAATACTCGTATATGAATTAAAAAACTATATGGGGGCATTTAAGGGGGTAGTCTCATGTAACTACATACTTCGAAAAATCGATTTTTTTTTCATATTTCGATAGTATAGTATATGCTGTGAAAAATTCAGACCGAAATTCCTAGCATTAAATAAGTTACAACTCATAGTCGCCGACGCGCCGTAAGCGACTTGTCTGCCGCGCGCTAGGTCTGTAGCTGCTACCTTTCTATTGTTGTCACCGGTCTTTTATACCTGCCTACGGAGTTTCTGAGGATCAACTTTAGTACAATACAGTACAGAGAATACAGAGGAAATTTACACACATCGTCCAGCATTTGATGAAGAAACAGTTTTTTGAAGCAAATTTACGAAGAATTATCATCTGATGATCTGATACAAAGGTGCTTGTGAAAAAACACTCAGAACAACAGCGAGTCGTTTAATATTGGGTTGGCAAGAAAGTATTTTCGGTGCTTACACATAGATCGTGTTGTGATCGTTTTAAAGGACTTCTGTCAGTGTCATGATTTTTTCCTTTTGACATTTGATATCATTCACAGTGAAGTTAGCTTACAAGCAAGTTGTGCGTAATTTTGTGTGTAGCTGTCATTTTAAGGTGAATTTTAACATGGAGTGCAAAAACGAACATTTTCGGCATATTTTACTTTTTTATTTCCGTAAAGGAAAGAAAGCTGCTGAGGCTCACAAAGAGATATGTGAAGTTTATGATGTTGATTGCATAACAGAGCGCACGTGTCAGAATTGGTTTAAAAAATTCCGTTCTGGGGATTTTTCACTTACCTAAGGATGACCAACGTTCTGGTCGACCAACTGAGGTTGATGATGACCAAATCAAAGCCATAATTGAAGAGGATCGTCATGTAACAGTTCGTGAGATGGCAGAGAGGTTAAATGTATCGCACACAACAATTGAAAATCATTTAAAATGTCATGGGTTCGTTAAGAAGCTCGATATTTGGGTGCCGCATGAATTGAAAGAGATTCAATTAACACAACGCATCAATATTTGCGATATTCATCTCAATCGCAATGAACTCGACCCTTTTTTAAAGCGAATCATCACTGGTGACGAAAAATGGGTCTTATACAGTAACATTGTTAAAAAACGATCATGGTCCAAGCGTGATGAACCAGCACAAACAACATCGAAAGCTGACTTGCATCAAAAAAAGGTCATGCTGTCAGTTTGGTGGGACTACAAAGGTGTTGTGTATTATGAGCTGCTTCCAAGAAATCAGACGATCAATTTGGATGTTTACTGTCAACAGCTGATGAAACTGGATGAAGCAATCAAAGAAAAACGGCCAGAATTGGCAAATCGCAAAGGAATTGTGTTCCACCATGATAATGCAAGGCCTCACACATCTTTGGTAACTTGTAAGAAATTATTGGAGCTTGGTTGGGAAGTAATGTTGCATCCCCCATACAGCCCTGACCTGGCGCCATCTGATTACCATTTATTTCGAGCTTTACAAAATTCTTTGATTGGTAAAACTTTCAGTAATGATGACGATCTGAAATCACACGTCGTTCAGTTTTTTGATGATAAGGACCAGAAGTTCTATGAGCCCAGAATCATAAAGTTACCAGAAAGATGGCAAAAGATCATCGAACAAAATGGAAAATATATAATTGATTAAAACGTGTTGTTTCTATAAAAAAATTGAGTTTTATTTCACACTACAAAACCGAAATTACTTTCTTGCCAACCCAATAGTTGCATCTGGAACTTTGCTCCAAAGCTAAGGTGACCAGATTTTTAGATGGGCAAAGCGGGACAACTCTGAAGGAGAGGGGGTATCAACAAAAATTTTCATACAAAATAAAAATAATATCGTAATATTTTTTTTATTTTTAACATAAGTACAATTTATAAATATAAAAAAAAATTAATATTTTATTCCTTGACATATTTTTTTTTTGAGTGAATTTGTTTCAGTATATTGTTGTCATTTTTTAAAATATTGTAAACATCTTCACAAGAATTTGTCAAATTATATTTGACACATAAAATGGCTTTCAAAGTTTCAACACTTAATTTTGATTTTTCTGATGTCCACACTTGATTTACTGTAGAAAAAACGCGTTTAGTCGCAGCGTTAGTTCCAGATAAAGATAGTGCATATTCCACAATATTAATACATTATTGTATGGAACATAGTTTGTTTCCAAATGATGAAATATTTCTAACCATTTGTTTTCTACTGTGATTTTTTCTGATACCAATACTTAAGCTTTTCCTTATCAATATATTTTTTTACTAATGACACTTCATTAAAAAGATCATTTTCGGAAATATTACTATTTGGGAATTTTTGAGAAATATAATCAAATGATTTTTGCACATCGTTCCAATTAAGTTCTGGTTTTAATGTAACCCTACGAAAATGATCAATATCATTATATTGTACCGTCCAGTCTTCCAAATAATCTTTGCAGCTACCATAAAACTTTTTGACATGGTTCATGATATCTTGACGATTTATTGCACCTTGCTCTTCGAGCTGGTTTATACTATTGCGGATAGTTAACGGTAGAAAATTATTTTCTAACCTCTCTTGACATTGACATTTTAAATTATTAACTTCATTTGCTACTTCGATTGCCGATATTTTGTCACCTTCAATAAGTTTTATAACGTTTTGAAAAAGAGCAGCTTGATTTTGTAGAAACTCTAGCCAAATTTTTGAAGATTCTCTTTCAAAAAACTTATCTAAAATTCTAGGACATTTGTCCTGTGATAGAAAGTAGGATTTTAAAGGATCATACATTTTCAAAATTCTTTCGATAGCTGGCAGAAGAGCTAACCAACGCGTTTTACTGTATCCAAGTATTTTCTGATATTCAACTTCGTACAGTATATATGTATATAGAAATAAGAATATATTTTAACAACAATATTTTCCACATCTACGGGTAACAAGTCAGCAGCTGTTTCAATAGCGTTATGTATTATATGCGCTGCACACCCAACACCAATAATATTTTGATTCAGATCTTTCGTTAATTTATAAAAAATATTATTTGTACCTCTCCTCGCTTTTTCTCCCAAATTTGTATTCGTGTTGTCTGCACAATATGCAATAATTTTTTGTTTTAAATTATTTTTTTCCAAAATATCAATAATGGAACTGAAAATTATTTCAGAAGTTTCACCGGGCAAAGAAATTAAATCTAAAATTCTAATTTTTATTCCACTTTCTGAATCAAAATATCTTATAATGGTTGGAAATAATTTTATTTCTTTATGATTAGATGCGTCAGAATATATGGATACAAAACTAATTTTTTGTAAATTTTTGTTTAGTTCTGAAAATGCATATGGGGAAAGCACATTACATACAATTGCCTCGGCCTTTGTTCTAGCACAGGTAAATTTTTTATTAAACAGCTTTCTGACAACTTGTGATGTACAATCCATAGATCTGAAGGAATGATTGTGTTTAACAGCATGAAAAGACATAAGTCCTTCTGCTAGTGCTAAATTTTTTTCTTCATCTCCATAAGTTGTTTTTCGAAAAAAATCCAGCATTTTGGAAGATGATGCAGCAGTATTAAAACATCTTTTATGTTTCTGTGTCTCCAAATGCTTTGAAATATCATTCTTCCGCCGTGCAAAATACTAAATTCGCCATTACATGTTTCACATTTTACTATGTAATCGTTTTTAGATTTTTTAATAAAAGGAAATTCACTTCTTAAATCATAGTTGAATTTACATCCACTTTTCTTACTCATTTTGTTAAAAATCTAAAAAATTAAATCAAATTATAAATTATTATATACACAAAAACACGCAAGTAACAATTCGATTTTTTAAATCGTCAAGCGTATAATTGTATGTTTTGATTCTTAAAGATAAATTCAAATTTTAAATTAATTTGTGATTATCTAACTGTTCTTTAGTAAACTATAATATTATATGTCTATGAGAATTAAAAAAATTACTAAAATGTTATAAACACATACAGTACAAATATTCGTTTCACATCGGCAAAATTTCGCCGAATTAATTTGCACTAAACATAATTTACATGAACATATTTTATTGTTGTTTATAACGAAATTAGTTTGATTGACTTAAAATATTTGCAAAATTTTATTCGTATATTTCTTTCTAAAATTTCTTTTAAGGTTAACGTCGGTGATATACTTTTTGTCATCAATATAAAATATGAGGACTACGAGTATTTTAAGCTAAGTTTAAGAAAATTTATGTATTTATTATATAAATAAATTACTTACCTTAATTTTCTATGGTAAGTATCAGATTTGTAATATTTATTTGTTTAATTAGCTTGCTAGCACGCAGTACGAACACGAAGTGTATCATCTGAGAGACAAATACAATGTAACTAGGTAGCAAAAGCAATATGTTAGTCGTCGTAGCCCGTAGGATTCTTAGAACGCAAAACAATGATTTTCATAAATATAAAATTTAACTTAATTCTTAAAGTCGGGACTTTTGAAAAACGTCGCGGGACGCGGGACAAATTGTGAAAAATCGGGACTGTCCCGCCAAAAGCGGGACGTCTGGTCACCTTATCCAAAGCATCATTTTGTTGGAAAAAAGACGCTGGAAATTGCTTCATGGACAGCTGCGTGTATGTTTAATGAAGCATGGAGAATGATTTTCGTCCATCCTTAATAGAATGGAGATTTTTGGTACGCAAATTGGCCTAAACGCCTACTCGTATGCTGAGGAGTACGATGAATGACGAATAACCCGTGCAGAGCGATCCACGTCCGAGGCATCCAAAAGGGCAAGGGCTTCCCTCAAGTTACAAAAACTGGCAGAAAATGATGCATATGAAGCCGCCGAAGGGTTATTGTATGGTCCAGGCATAGCAGATTAGTGTAAGTATACATTTTCCACGAAAATTCTGCTCTTGAAACTTTAAACGCATTTTTTCTCGAATCATCATTTTCTAAAGCTGTCATGGTCTTAAAAAAAAACTATTCAACCGATTGCTTTGAAATTTATATATGTTCTTCTACTCATTAATGGTTATCGGCCGTGCCAAAATTGCTTATTTTCGAAAATATTTTTTTTATTTTTTTTTAACGATTTTTAACAAAAAAAACAAGATTTTTTCTACAGTCCGCCTTTTTTCCAATGAAATTGATTAATTTTGGTAGGGCCGATAGCGACAGACCTACTGAACAATAATCCATTCAATTTTTTTTATTTCAGACAACATGAACAGCCGCTATTACCATGACCAATGACCTGCTTTTTTTGTATTTAATTGAAATTAAAAAAAATATATAAAAAATGTAAAATAAGAACATTTTTTTTATACAGTTTAAGATACAAATAAAAGCATATACAAAAATTGAAATGATTGAATTTTAATGTCTTGAAAAAAAATTCCCTAAAAAGAGGTAAAATTTATGCGTTCACATGAGACTACCCCCTAAAATGGGCGAATGCAAGACGACTCCCATTGTCATTAATATCGAAAATGTTCGAATTACACTCCGGCTGGAGTCGTCGTTAAATTCAATCAACAGCAATCATATTGGGTGGTGTGAATAAAAATTGAGTGTGAGCGTTCCCTTAGAATTTTGTAGAGAACACTCAATCTGGTGTGAATAAAAGTAGTTTTCGTTAAGTTTAACGAAAACCCTCCACTCACATATTTTGACAGTTGAGTGTTTCCTCAAATTTCGTGTGAATAAAGACGAAATGTATTGAGAGATCACTTGAAGAAGTTGAGTGTGCATAGGTGGTGACTTAAACGGAAAAAAAGTGAAAAAAAATTGTTTCGGATGAGGAATACTTGGAGGGTTTAATGGAAATACCATCAAAAAAAAAGAAATCTGGAATGGAAGACGACAATTTTGTGAAATTGTTGCAATTTTACCCATGCTTGCTGGATAAAAGCCAAACTCCAGAAATGAAAAATAAAGAGCAAGCTGCGTTGGAAGATATGAATAAAGAAATTAAAAAAGTGCATGGCATTAATTTAAGCACAATGCAAATCAGAAAAAAAATAGAAAATTTGAAGGCCCGCGTCAAATCAAAAGGGGATAAGAAAAAAACGGGCAATCTTCCCATGATTTTAAAAGATCATGAGAAACAATTACTGAATTTAATGGATTATAAAAATAATCCAGTCTTAAATAAAATACCAGGTACATATGTATATATATTTTTTAAATTGAGAATTATTGTGGCTATATACAATTATAAAAACTTTAAAACACTTAAATGCATTACAGGTGGAGAGCAATGCGGCGTGCCGGATACCAATAAAGATCCTGGTGAAGTTGCGCATCTCACATTTCAGAAGGAAGAATTGCCAGGATCATCAAGTAGCGCACCACAATTCCGGCAAGTTTCAAAGACTAGAAGAAGGAATGAAGATTTTCAAAATTCAGTACTTGATCGTCAGAGGACAGTTCTTCTACAACAAAAAGAACTAAATAAAGAAAAAAAAGATCTAAATGTTCTACAAAGGGAAATATTTACGTTGCAAAAGGAGAAGCTACTCTTAGAAATACAATTGTTAAAGAAAAATATAAATTAAATAAAATATCATTCTATACATATATATTTGCTGCTTAAAATGTATTAAAGGGGGATATATATTAGTACACTACTTTAAAACTATTATAACATAAAGAAACCTTGAATTATTGATATTATTTCGCTTCTTCTGGATACTCCTCGTTTGTAGACAGTGTTATTCTCTTCAGAATATTCAGGTACAGGAGCTTCCTGCGACGGTAACGTATCACTTTCTGGAAAGTCTTCATCTTTAAGATACTTTGCTATATTATGCAATACAAAACAAGCTATTATAATTTTCGGCACTCTTTTTGTAGCTAGCCTAACTCGGGAAGCCAGTAAAGGGAATCTTCGTTTTATTTGTCCAAACATACGTTCAATAATTACCCTTTCCCGAGTATGTAATTTGTTATATTTTTTTTTGGACTTCTGTGACCGGATTCCTGTAAGACGTCATAACCCATGGTGTTAAACCATAGCCTTCATCTGCAAGAATAATAGCTGAGGCCGAATTATTATTAATAACATTAAAAACAGATGAATTTCGCCAAATTCTTGAATCATGCACAGATCCTGGCCATTGGACATCAACACTTGTGAAAAATTCCTTAGCATTGCAAGTAGCTTGTACATTCAATGAAAAAAAACCTTTGCGATTCAGGTACTCATCGCCATGTACATGAGGTTTTAAAATCTCTATATGAGTGCAATCGAGAGCACCAATTGCACTGGGAAAACAATACTTTGTTTGCCATTCTTCTTTAGCTTTTCGCAATTCCTCGATCGACGAGAGAAATTTTATCCATAAACTTGCTTTCGCACATATAGCACAACAAACTTGCCAAATAATTTTCGATACAGTGGATCTATGAATTCCAATGTCTTCGCCAACTCCAACTTGGAATCCTGTATCGTCACCAATGTATCGAAGAAATATTTTCATCTCTTCAATTTTCGGTATAGCACCACCACGGGTTTCTTCAGGAATATCGGAAAGGAACTGATTGCTTAACCATTCCATGTTATTAAATTCGAATCTATACAGGTTCTTGAAATTATCTCCCGTATTCCCGAAACGCCGTGAATTATAAATTTTCGTTTTTCTCGGTTGTATATTTAAGAACATTACTGAAAAATAATATAGTAACAATATACAAATATAATAATAATATTTAGTCTGCACTCACTTTTGTTGATTAATTTGCAAGATTGACAAGTAAATTTGACGGCTCTCCTTTCTAGTTTTCAAACTTCAAGTCGAGGGAACGAGCCTACTTTTATGAAATTCTTTATTCACACCAAATTGAGTGTTCCCTTTTAGCGAAAACACTTCACTCCTAGGAGACCTCTAGGAGTGTTCCCTCTGTTTTTATTCACGCCACCCATTATCGGCAGTAACCAATCTACGGCAGCCACGCATACTCATGCATTCTCAAAACAAGTTATATAAGATTGCATGCCACTCTCAAGACAAATTCGAATATATTTCGAAAATTTGTAGCTTGTAGGCAAATTGCGGAGAGACCTTCAAGTGGTAAACACCTCAAATTAATCCCTGGCAAGAGCTGAATGCACTCATTTGACAGCAGAGAGCACAAGAACAGAAGAAAAAAAATGTAAACGACGTACGAGGTTTGTTATACTGGCTAGGAAGGCAATAGTACCTAAATGTAGTGGTGGGCTTGTCTGCTCTTTTAGGGTAGCAGCGATCGCAACAAGCAGTTATGGGGAGGAGCAGTTAAGCGAAGCTGTGATTTGGTAGCATTTATGATCTAATGATTTGAATATGGATTCTGCTCTTGGCATCGCAAATTAAATAGTGAATTAATTTAATGAGATAGGAAAGTAAATAAATAACAAGTAGAGTAGTAAATTGAAATAAAATTACATTTATTTCATGTTATTGCAAAAAAAAGAATAGGAATTATATAATATAATGATTATGATTTTTTTTAAAGAAATGTACTTAGTATGCATGAATATAAATATTTGTCAAATAACTCAAAAAAAAGAAAAAAAAATACATGAATTTTGTTTATGTACATATGTATATGCAGCAAAAATACTAGGACTTAACAAACAGGGAAAACTTGGGTTTGGTA
Organism: Merodon equestris; assembly: GCA_958301585.1. NCBI lineage: Eukaryota > Metazoa > Arthropoda > Insecta > Diptera > Syrphidae > Merodon > Merodon equestris. The sequence continues at coordinate 34,920,214 of OY284415.1, forward strand.
TGTACATAATATGATATATATTATACTATACAAAGCAAAAGTTAAAGTACATACTTATTGAAATATGTATAATGCAATAAAATGAATGCATAAGAACAACAAAATTACATATATGTATTTCATGTTATCAGAATACAAAAAAAAAAAATTATTAATATTATAAAATATTAATTATAAGCAGTAATGTATGAATATGAAAAAAATATATTAGAAAGATAACACAAAAAAAGAAAAAAAATGCATGAAATTTATATATGTATGTATATACAGCGAAAATGCCAGAAACAAACAACAAATACTAAGCAAACAAACGAATATTAATATCAAAAAAATTATTTCATATTATATTTTAAAAACAACAGTTTGTTTACTTTCTTGTGAGAAAGCCTCGATCGACGCTCAGTGATCATCATCCCAGCCTTAGAAAAAAGTCTTTCGCACGGAACAGTTGTAGCCACCATGCAACATCTTATTTTTACCAATGCACTTAGATTTGGATATAAATTTTTGTTCATGTTCCACCATTGCAAGGGATTGTCCGCCCTTTCGACCACCTTATCGTTGAGATACCGCTGCACTTCAAGTACTGCATTCGACATTCCACTAGTGCTGGGTTCCATACTGGAAATTTTGTTGTCGAATAAACTCCAGTAAGAATAGTCTCCTGCAGTCTCTACGATGCCCTGCGATGTACTCCCTATCGACTCCTGATTTCTTCTGTTGTTGTTAAAATTCGTGGCCACCCAGTTGGTTATGTCTTTTTGGACGGCGTTGAGAGCAGTTTTGTTTTCGAAGACATGTTGTTTAAACCGAGGGTCCAAAAATGAGTTCGAAGAGATGGTTAAACTCGTTTCGAGATTATTAAATCTTGTCCTGAGCTCTCGAAGCAGGTTTTCGGCAAAGGTTTGCGCATTTTGTACACTGCCATCGCTTAGCATCCTTTCCAGTATTTTTACAAGCCCGGCAGATATAGGGATAATTTTGCTTGCAGAAAAATAGCTCTCTGCCGACATTTCCCTGGTTGCTTGTTCGAAAGGACGTAGAATGGTGCATAATTCGGAAGCGATTAACCACTCAATATCTGTAAGCATTTGAATTTGTGTGTTAATACTTACAAACATTATTTTTATAGCTTCTTTCAGAGTAACAAATCTCTCCATCATGTAGAATGTTGAGTTCCACCTCGTTCGAATATCATTGACCACACTAAGGGGTTGTTCATTACCCAACATGACCTGGCTATGCAAAAGTTTCTCATTAGCCTGAGGACTTCGCTTGATGAAGTTTACAATGTCCTTAATTTTTTTGATTGTCCTTTGCGTAGTTGACATCTGCAAAGTATCCTCAGGCTCGACATTGCTTCGAAAACCCAACGCCGTTTGCACACACAAATTCAGTTTATGAGCAAAGCAACCGAAGTGACGTTTGTTCAAATGATCTCTAACTGCTTTGGTGATGTTTGCAGCGTTGTCAGTTAAAATAATCAAAACTTTGTCCTTTAATGCCCATAACGTCAGAACGCGATTGATTTCGGTTGCAATGGAAGCTGCGGTGTGTGGGCCTTCAAACTTAATGCACTCTAGCATGGTATTTTGAAACACAAAATTATCATCGATATAATGAGCGGTTATACCAATGTAATTTTCATTGTTTATGGAAGCCCACTGGTCAGTAGCTATGCAAACACTCCTTACATTATTGAGTTTTGATCTTAACAAAACGAGTTGCTCATTGTACATACTGTCTAATAAAGTATTTGAAAGAAATTTCCTACTTGGAAGACAGTATGTAGGAGCCAATGTTTTCATTAATTCTCTAAAACCGTCATCCTCAATAATGTAAAAAGGTTGATAGTCTTTTATAAATAAATTCATTACCAACCTGTCGATTTTTTCTTTCTGTGTAATTGACATTTTTGATGGAATGAATTGGAGTACCTGTTGTCTTAAAACTTGGGTTGAATGCTGAGGTGGAGTTCGATGGGCTGGGATGATCTCACTGACGGACATATCTTCTGCAGGTGGTATGATGTTTTCCACGTCCATGGGAGAATTTGTTCTCGTAACAATTGTGGGATGACGAACGTTCATATGTTTTTTCAAATTGGTTATTGACGTTTTGAAGGATAACGACTGCTTGCAAATTTTACAAACAGCCATCTTACCAACGGTTTGTGTAAAATGCATCCAAATGTCACTGGTCTTTTTTCGCTCCATTTCAAAAAATGATAACTTTAAAACTTTTAACAAATTCAATTTAATTTCACACACCTAAATTGCTACTTTCAAAAGTACGCACAAAAAGAACAAAGTAGACAACAGTATATTATCGTTTTCTTTGTATTTTATCAGTTACTTTCGATTGTCAATTTTACTACTTAGAAGCGTTCAGTAGCAAATGTAATTTCGCTATCTAATATTTGTATCATCAAATTTAAACTTAAAATGTTAATAACTTTGAAATAAATTCATTCTGAGAGTATAATAATAAATTCCCTATTTCCCAATAGGCATTCAAATGTATCTAGTATGTGAAGAATTGCAAGAGAAATAACAAATCTGTACATCTTAAATAATATTTCATTTTATATACTGAAATCAATCACCACTATCCCAGTGAACGCATCTCAGAAATTATTTGGAATAATGTCCATTGTTTTCTCTTTCGCTCTATAGATTTTCACATAAAAGTAATCAGGACACTGTTCTTCTCTCATGTTCTCTACCATGCTATTGCTATGTTTAAGAGCAGAAGAACAGATAAGGTAGCAGTTCCTGCTCCGTTAACTGCTCCGTAAACTGCTCCCTCCAGGAGCATTTAACAAAGAGCAATCACAGTTGCTCCCTGCTTTTGTGAATAACATAGTTCCGAGTAGCAGCGATCGCAAGAGCAGTCTCATCACTACCTAAATGCGTTTTGTGCAATAAATAATTTATCCGTTTTACGTTTTTTATTTTCTTTAAAGAGCACCGGTGAAATAATCGTCAATTTGTATTTTTAAACTGTTGACCATATGATTGCTAAGGAAATAACAGATAAGTGCTCAAATATGTTTCATTGATAAACCAAAGCGCCCTGAGCATGTTCAGTTCAGAGCAAGCTCGTTCAGTACTCTTTTCTGAACTAAAAAGGGAAAGCCTGATGAATCGCCGTTAGAAAGCATTAAAACAGAAGCGGATGAAATTGAACTCACACCGCCAACACCCTGGCCAGAACATACGTTTCGATTAAAGATTAAACTTTGAGATAGTCAAAGACTTCGTCTACCTAGGCTCTGTGATAGCATGTGTCAACGACTTAAAATCCATGTGTGTCTACTTCGAGACTTTCAGAGGAGTCGATCATATTTCCAACTACTTTTTTGGTTTAACATTCTTGCATATAAGATCCAGCTGACAGAGGAATTGAAACCAGAAGACTGGGCATAACACTTATTAAAGTTAATGGCTCTTTGAAAATGAATAAACAAAAGTATGATTTCTTACTCAAAATTGAACGATGAGACTTCAAGAGCACAAGAAAGATGAGGAAACCATTCGGCTTGAAAATAATGTGAATGGAGCGTGTTGCCAAAATACGTTGACTTACACTTTCTCATGTAATTAATGGTATGGACGTGTATGGCGTAGGTGTACCAAGACTGGTGAGATAATTTCTCCTGCCTTACAAATTTCTTCAATATTGTGGTTTTTCAAAATGGAAACCTAAATTATATGCTTCTCTCAAGACTATGTTGAAGGTCCATCGATTCATCACTAAAAGAAAATATTATAGCTATTAATGGCGAAATAGAGCCGTATTCACGTAATCATAATCAACAATTTCATCAAAAGAAGGACTGTAAGACTAAGATGAATTATTCAGCATTCATAAAAATATTACATTTTTTTATTTATTTTATATTTCTCTTGTCGATGTTCAATAGTTTACCCCGAGCTCGTATCAGGCAATCACCGGATACTGTACCTCTTTCTCGTACGAACTTGAAAAGAGGGAGTAATTCCAAGGGTCATTCGGAAGCATTACCGATCAAATGAATTCATTGCCTTGATGAAATAATCATGCCGATCATTGAAAACGGCGGATTGACTGCGGCGGGAAGATCTCTTACTTTTTCTGTTTTGCCATCATTGAAAACGCAAGTGAATAAATGTCGGTAAAGAGGTCTAAAAACCTGCCATCCTTGAATACACATACGATCCGCACTCTATACAAACTGTGACGTTTCTCAACCGCAACGAAGTTGATGCGGATTCCAGTCAGCAAAATGATGAAATTGAAGAAGTGAGTAAAATAATCAAATATCTACAGGTAATAAATAGAACAAAATAATAGGCAAACAAATCGCCAGCAGTTCCACGTGTTGGTAGAACATATGAAAAGGAATCCGGATATTGCCAAAAATTTCACAAAAAATCCAGTGTTCGTCCAAAAGTTTTGGTTAAACTTACAGCAAGAGCTGAATAGTTTGGGGCCTCCTACTAAGCAAGTATCAGTGGAAGAAAGAAAATTAAAATGAATAAACTCATATATGGTATTTTCATATAGATCATTGATGAATGAAGTTAATTTATCTAACGGTAAAACTTTACTTTAGGTTCGGTCGGATCACAAATCTGCTCTTCCCAAGAAACTTTGCCACAACAAACGAGAAGAAAAGGCAACGGGTGGAGGCGAAAACAAGGTTTTTTCACTCCTCTGGAAGAGGAGGTCATTGAGCTGATATGCTTAAAAGACTGTGCCGATGGTTTGCCTCAAAGTAGAAGTTTTGGGGCACTATTGTTGAGGGAGTTCTGAGATGGGTACAGTTTTCGACACTGAAATTAAGGCTATGTCTTGTGAGGATATAGAAAATGACCCGAACAAAACAAATATCCCAACGCCCAGTAAAACAAATGAAACGCCCAAAAGAGCTGTTCAGAAGCCAATGCAACTTCTAGAGAGGCAAATCCAGATGCAGGAACAGCTCTATGAAAATATGACGACAGTACTGGAAACAGTCCAAAAGTTCCATGTTTACGGAAAGCTATCGGACAATCGATCGGCTCAATAAATCCCAAAGCAAACAAAAAATCTTAAACATGCCACCAACTTCAACTCTGGACAACTGGTGGTAGCTTTGCCTTCAACTCGTCCAAAATATACTTAAAACCAGCTTTATTTATTCTAAACTGTTTGATAAACCTACAATTAAAAATATTAAATTCACGCTGACTAAGAAAATTGTCCTCAACTTACTGAGCAATGGGTAACAAAAAATTTCCTTTGCCGTACTTCTTATTTTGTGACGAATATGTCGGCAATCGCATAGATCTTCCTCCAAGTCGGAAAAAAATTGTAATCGTGTCCATAATTTCAATTTATTCTGAATTTGAAATAATTTTCTTGCACAAACAATTTAAAATGACAGAACACACACCGACCGATTATGTTGTACATCCGTCTTTGTCAATGATAGGGTTAAACTGTGATGCAGATCGGATGAAGTCCCGCTGCAGTCAATCCGCCGTTTTCAATGATCGGCGTGAATACTTTCTTGATTTCATCAATTAACCGATCCAATAAGCTCGCACAATACCCGCTCTTCGGAGCCATGTACATCCCAGAAGATTTCCTATCAATGCTATTTCTTAGATTTCCTTTACCATTATTGTTGTAAGTCGTAAGTCTTAGTTCAAGCTCTGTCATTCAATATTTCACTGCTGCATACAAAGGAACAAACTTCCCTGAAGTATAATCTAGCTCAACTTTGGTAATGATTGGACTGAGAGCATTCTATTGAAAGTTTGCATCACGATCGACATAACGATGACCGATTTCATGTATAGAAATTCATTAAGAGGCATTCACCATTCAAGGCTGTTAAACAAATACTAAACAACGCATTGCCATCGATTTTGGGTTTCTTCTTGTCCTTCATAAAGGCAAGTGGATTGGCTGTGTTATTCCATCGAATGACTTCATTGATTTGGAGTGCTTTATCAGGAACTGACTTTTAACAGCAAACAAAGACAAAGCTGTATGGTACAACATAATTGTATCCTAAGCTACAGCACAGGAGATGATGAATTCGGTAAAGTATTAAGAAACTATGTATGTATATGTATGAGGAATGGAAAAACTCGGCCATCATTCTCAACAATGCAACATACATACATATATTCTCTTTAAGAGACTGACATCATACACTACCAGTGGGGAAATAGGAATTCAACGGAACGGTGTACCAAGTTTTGATGCTTTGTCACCACTTCTTTTTAATTTGCTGTTGGATTTCGTAATGAGATCCCTTCAGGAAAATAATATGGGAATACATAACTCTAAATGGAATCACACCGTTTTAGTTTACGCTGACAATCTGGACCTGCTTGGAGATAGTGAGTAAACAGTTAAGAGAAACGTAGAGAGTGATAATGATACTTAGCCTACAAAAGAAAAACAAAAATTTTGGGGAAATGGCGATTTATTTTTCAATATACTCTCCTTTTAGCTCGATACACTTGACCCAGCGATGTTCCGACTTCTTTAACCCCTCTGAAAAATACGTTTTCTCGAGATCTGCAAAGTAGGCCTCCGTGGCGGCGATGACCTCTTCATTCGACTGAAATTTCTGCCCGGCGAATAACTTTTTCAAGTTTGGAAACAAAAAGAAGCCGCACGGGGCCAAATCTGGAGAATACGGTGGACGGGGCAGCAGTTCCTAGCCCAATTCAACCAATTTGGATGTGGCGAGGGCGGAGGTGTGAGCCGGTGCGATATCATGGTGGAAGAACACTTTTTCTTCGCTAAGTGGGGCCGTTTTCTCTTCAATTCGGCGTAGAATCGGCCCAATAATTTGGCATAGTACAGCCCTGTGACCGTTTTGCCATTCTCCAGGTAGTCGATGTGGATCACACCTTGTGAATCCCAGAAAACGGTTGCCATCACCTATCCGGCCGATGGGTCAGTCTTCGCCTTCTTCGGAGCACGAATCACCGACCGATGATGCTCTTTTTCCATTTTTTCTTAAATCCGCGGACACTCTCGCTTCCACACGCGGTCAAAACAAAACCAGAAAGCACCAATGAGACGTACCACTTAAAATGGCCGCCGACGTTTGCCTACAAGCTCGGGCGAGCACGTGGGAACCTCAAGTGCTGTCAAAATTTTGTAAACAATCACGCACATTGTTATAATTCCAAGAGTGTGTGTGGGGGGAGTACACTGCGGTACAATGAAATGAGCTCACACGTATTCACGATTAGAGTTTGTTTGTAACGGGTTTTGTCGCTACGAACCTGGGGCTGTATCGGCTAAGGTGATTTGTGATAAGTGACAGTCACTTTCTCGTTTTCGGTATCGTGTAAGGTGATAGTCACTGTGATTGTCACATCTTTGTGACAGTTTTCTGGTGACAGCTATTTAGCTATCACTTTCATATGTTTTGTGTTTGAAGTAACTTCGTTTTATGCTTTTGTCTAATATTTAAAACAAAAAAAATGTTTTCGTGTTTCGAACTATTTTTAAGAGATGAAGAGGTCAATGAGACAGTGATGAACGTGAACGTTAGAATTGTAAGGAAGACTTTGAGAGACCGGTCTAACATTCTTGAACTTGCAGATGACATGTAAGTGGGAATAATTTCACAGTTCATATTGTTAATATTGTTAAAATTATGGTAAATTATTGTTTTTTTAGATTCATGTTTGTGTTGCGCTGCACAAGATTTGCTGTGAATTGCAGGTGCCATTGAATGAAAGTGACCTACCCCAACAACCAACCAATCTTATCCACCAATCCAATATGCAAGAAGACCTCCAAACATCAAACAGAGAAGCTGAAAATGTGTGATGCTGTTAGAGACTAAATAAAATAAAGCAATGATTTTGCAACAAATTCAATTTATTGCTCTGTTTTTAATTTTTGAATTTTTTTCTTGGATAATTTGACAACTCTTATCTGTCATCAACTTCGAAAAAGCAAGTGTTGCTCCTTTTCTGAATTTTTTTGTGATAATCTTACCCGATACCGAAAGATGATGATAGTCACAAATGACTGTCACCAAAGTGACTATCACTTATCACCTTAGCCGATTCCACCCCTGAACTTCTTTCAAAATTTCAGGGTGTCACGGGGGAAGACGTACGAAAGACGCACGTCTCATTCTGGTTTCTGAACAAAACTACGAGTCCGATCCGGCTGAAATTTCGACTACTAGAATATACTACACGATAGTAAGTTGCTGGCGCCATCTGGCGGTGAGGCTATGTACTTATCAGACCACCCTCGTAAATGAAGGGAAAGCAAATATATGGTCACTGTCCGGTTTGGGTCAATCCAAACCACGCACCTGACACTCGATAAGCGCTTTGACCGCCAGGAATGCCGCGCTGTAAGTGGGTAGAACTCGATAAGCGCTTCGACCGCCAGGAAGGCCGCGCTGTAAATGGGTCGACAATATATGTAAGGATGGACCTAGAAAATATGGAATAGAACAGAGAATGTATTCATGACAGTAAGGCTGGGCGAAGGCTTGTCCACTAGGCTCTGGCCTTCCGAGTTTCAAATGGCTATTAAGAATAATAATACAATTTGTTATTGAAAAATACTTGTTATAATCATAAAACCAATTATATTAGATTAATTCAATATATTTAGTGTGAGCTACACCTTAAGCAACTGACTAGACTGTGCCGTCTGAACGCCATCGTTCAGTTCGACGTCAATAAGACAAACGTCAAATGTATAAACAAATAGGTAGTTCGGGTGGATTTTCTTTATTTCTTAATTTCTACAAGAAAAGTGCGTAAAAATGTTTTGAAAATCTAGTCAGTGTTATAGAAATATCACATATTTGACAGAAGATAATAACAATGTGTTTGTAATCTAAATCTGATGTTGCATGATATTTCTTATGTGATATCAATATGAAAATTAATTGATTTATGTTTCTGCATTTAAACTTCTGTAGAAACGAGATTAGTGTAGGAAATATCAGGAAATCGATTCCACCAAGGTCCGTTCAAACCTTTTCAAATGTTCGTTCAGAAACCGGCTACAGACGGCACTTCACCTCGCTCAGATGTCTAGTGAAACATTTAACGAAACCTGCTGGTCAATGTGTTTTCTGCATATCATGGAGTGAAGCAGTCACTAGCTAATCACTGTACTTAATAGCCACTGGGCTATCTGACCAAGTGGAAATACGAAAGAAAACAAGTCGCAATGAATACGAAATTGCACTCGGGGATGTTTCATCCCACCCTGCGGTTATTACAAGAACCAAATTGCCAATTGAGTGCATTCAACTTGATGTATCCTGTCTTTGTTATGTAAGTACCGGCTTTCGAACCAATGCATATGAATTAAACCTTTTCGTAACCGGTAGACCTGATGATGATACGATAGAGGAAATCACCAGTATGCCCGGAGTTTCGCGGATGGGTATCAATAAGTTAAGGGAACATTTAGAGCCTCTGGTCGCTAAAGGTCTAACCTCGATTTTGCTCTTCGGCGTTGTTGGCAGTGACGTGAAGGTAGATCGTGCCCAAATGCATTACTATTAGAATCAAATTAAAATATTTTCACAGGACAGTCGGGCAACATCGGCGGATAATGCCCAAAATCCAGTTGTTCGAGCACTTCCAAAATTGCGTCAATGGTTTCCGGACTTGTTGCTGGCGTGTGACGTGTGCCTTTGTCCTTATATGGATCACGGTCATTGTGGTATACTCAATGGATCAACGATAGATAATGGGCCAAGTACGATAAGAATAGCGGAGGTCGCGTTGGCCTACGCCAAGGCTGGAGCGCACATTGTAGCCCCCTCCGATATGATGGACAATCGTATAAAAGCGATCAAAACGGCTCTGATATCAAATGGTTTTGAGAATACCGTGTCACTATTGTCTTATTCGTCAAAGTTTGCTTCGAATTTCTACGGTCCGTTTAGGGATGCGGCCAAGAGTGCGCCTGCTTTCGGTGATCGTCGCTGTTATCAGCTGCCAACCGGTTCCAAGGGTCTAGCCATGCGTGCTGCGGTATGTTATCAAACTTATTTGATTGTCATTTACTGAGGGGAATAATGAATTGTGGTTTTAGGTACGTGACGTCGAAGAAGGCGCTGATATGCTGATGGTGAAACCAGGCCTGGCTTACTTGGATATTTTAAAACAAACGAAAGATGCATTCCCCAACTTGCCGCTCTATGTTTATCAAGTAAGTTTGTTTTGAACAGTATCACGTTTTATTTATCATTTAGATATCATATGCCGGGAGTGGTTTTATGTTATTAAGTGGATTATAGCAGTAGAGCGCTCAAGCTTATTGGTGGGCAAACACTAATTTAGATAAACACACCACATTCTTCTAAATATATATGCGAAGCGTCACAGTTCATGTTATCAGCATCTGATTTCATGGTGATCATTCTCTGAGAGATACTGGTGAATCTCTTTATAATGTGATTTTTTAAGCGTTTGGGTTTAAATTGTGGAACAAAAACAGGAAAATTGCAAAAGTGTTTACAATTTTTATTTGAGCTGATAAGATGGTTGCTTGCCATTTACTTTTTAAAGATTATTTTGTCTAATTATTGACCCCGACAACGTTTTAAGGGGTCACTTTTTTTTCGAGTCACTTTTTCCTGCATATTGGCTGGTACCTCGCAAGTAACACGTGTTATATTGTCTTTCAAGGCTGAATTGACTAGTTTATCGACATGAACGATTGGTTTGAAGTATCCCCATAAAAAATGGTCTAAAAGCGTCAAATCGCATGAACTAGACGGTCAATGTTATGGTTAAAAACGAGAGATAACTTGCACATTCTCAATTGGTCCACCGATTCCCTTGCTGTGTGACATGTAGCGCCATTTTACCGAAACCACATGTCAACCAGTCAGCTCATGTATTTTGGTCGAAAAAAAATTCCAAATCATTTGATCATAGCGGGGGCCATGGCCGGTAACGTTGTTCTCACGGCTATCTTTGACAAAGTAATTCGGCCCTAAACCGTACCAAACTATGCATTTCTCCGGATGCTTTTGTATTGTCTGAGGTAGCTCTTCGGACCAAATACGGCAGTTCTGTTTATTATCATACCTATTCAACGAGAAATAAGCTTCGGTAAATAGGTCGATCTTCCTCCAGCTTTGTAAGGCCCACTCACCGAAAATTAATTTTAGGTTTTAGTTCTTGTACGAACTATATTTTGTAAGGCTTAAGACCAAGATGCTTGTGACCAGTCCGATGACCGTAAAATGATTGAAGTGCGCGAAAAAACCTTCTGTCAGAGCATGAATAATGTGAGGGTTGTTCGAGTCTAGGTCTTATGATGATGAAATGGCAATATTAACCGAGCATGTTTGACTTCGACACATTACCCGAATAACATGCGAACTGTTAAAAAAGGGATACTGAAAAAACAAACAGCGAAAAAATCAACCTTTAGTATGTGGATATGATTAAATGCATATTTCTTAGGCTTCGAGGTTATAAGAACGTTAAAAGCCTTTTATGAGGAAATTATTTGGTTTTTACCAATATGACTTTAGATTCAGAAATTTAGAATTGATCGATAGCGCTGAAGCAGACAGTGAAATCCTTTGGCGTTCCCAAAAGGTTTAAGTATGTCGACTTTTTGTGAAAATATTTTGGAAAAGTGTGAGGCTCCTGAGGCACAGTATACCATAAGTAAAATTAATTATGTGGCGAAAATTGAAGACATCAACGTTAGTCAAGGCAGATACCTGAAAAGCTTTCCCAAATATTGAAGAGGTTTGCGCAAAAATGGACTTTCGAGTGCATGATATCAAAAACAAAAATATGATGTCGCCCAAAACAGACGGGCACAATCGACAAATTGGATGAAATGTCATGAAAGGCGACCACGATTTATATAGTCAATTCCAATTTCACCAACAACACCGACTGTTTCGTGTCTCAATTGGGGTAAGAAGTAAACTGAGTAACAACGTCCCCTCTCGAACGATTAGCGTAACAACCTATAAGAATCTTATCATCGCAGTCTTGTTAATGACGCAGAACCATGGACTTTATCCATGGTCTTTAGGAGAGGAAAGTTCTTTCAGTTCTTTCTTTCTTTCATGGCCCTGTCTGCGCCGACAGTAACTAGAGGAGAAGGTACCCCTAGGAACAATATGGGTTCCAGGGCAATATAAAGCTTGCCATGTGTCAATATACGATGCTTCAATTCAAGTTTTCGAATCCAAGTCTGGCTTTTAGGTGTCCATCGGGTGGAAATGGACCCCAACCAGCTTTAGTTTTTGAATCTATCGAAGACTTTTTGTTTTTTCTAAGGTCATACACTAGTACTGAGACGTAAGGGATGCTTCACTGCCAAGCTGAAACCTACTGCCCTACCTAAACTTACGTCACCTGACGCGAGCAAAGACTGGACAGTCACGGTAAAAGTGCTTCGCTGTGACGTTCTCTTCGCCATAAAAAGCCTACATAGGTCTAGTGGCTTGTTAGTCTTTTGCAGTCGAGAACGAGAACGAGTTCAGGTCCTAAGAAATCTTCCTTTTAGCCCATTCCCGCCAGCCCATAATTTACTGAGGTCTTAGACTAATCTGGGACCTAATCTAGTTTCTGTAAATTCAGCTTTCCGACTTTGTTCAAAGAGGTCATGAGCTCAGTGCAGTCCAACGTTTTGGTGTTCCACGGGTAAGGTGCTCCACGTCTGTAAAGGTATGAAAACTTTTCTTCCTATGATCAATATCATCAGACCAGAGCCAAATGGCATTTAGTACTCGTGTCCGGTTATATCACCAAACTTCGCACATGGTGCTTCGGCGTTATCAAAAGTTTCGGTCGTTTAAGTTAAAATAATTTAACAGAATTGACGAGTCTTTGGATGCTTAGCAATGTAAATACATATTTGAATTTTGGGGCTTAGTGTGTGATCCTCAAAAAGCGTAATAAAATAGTCCAGTGTCCGATAATTCATTTCGAAAGATGTCTCCAGAAAGTAGATGTTTATCCTCTCTGCTCGTACAGATAAACTATTGAGCAATTAGCTTGATTAAATGTCACCTCATCGTGCTGAATTTCGCAACCTCCACCGAAACTGATTCATCGAAATCATCACTATGTATCTATTCAAAGCTATTAGAAACAGAAATGAGAATTCTACAGATATGTACTCACAACCTGTACCATTTAGTTGTTCATTATCACATCTTGCTCTGACTCATTAGATACATATTTCTTTAATCAGCATCTTTGTTATCTCTCTTGTAGGTTTCTGGCGAATATGCAATGTTATACCACGGAGCGAAGAGCGGAGCTTTCAATCTGGAATCGGTTCTATTGGAGACAATGAAATGCTTCAGGCGCGCTGGCGCCGATTGCATTATCACCTACTTTACACCACTCCTGCTCGATCTGATAAGAACCTAACATAGTTTCGTACTACTTTCAAGTACTTGACTTTTTTTTTTTTATTAATTTTGACGTTGCCTTATTGTTGACTTTCCAAGAAAACGGGTAATTGGGTCTGTCGAAATAAAAATAGGGGAGTAATGAAATGCCTGTGTCTTTACTTATCTTCACCATACCCGCACGTGACGGTACAGCTTCTTTAGAAGTTGTATTTAGTCACATTGTAGCCAATATGGTCTGTGTTCAGATCCATGACGAATGGCAACTTTTGCAGTGTTCTTTAAAGCTCGTTCTCGGTCATTCTCGTCAATGTCAGGCATAGACCGGAGCTTTGCTTATAAATGATTAACGAACTGACACGAGCAGCACCACGACTCACGAACCCATCATTTGCTAAGTGGATACGATTCTATTTTGGACACTTGCGGTTGTGTAATTAAATTATGACGAATAAAACTTTAGTAGGTAGTAAGGCGAGAAGAGCAACCGAAACCTGAAATGTGTTTAGTGCCTCTTAAGGCTTGAATGAGCTGTTTCATGGTCGCCATTCATTGTAATAAAACATGAAACTTTCTTTAATTGGCGAGGGGGATGCTATTCTTGTGCCTGGGGAAGCTAAGGGCTTGTGTCGTTAGTCATGGCATGATGTTGAAGAGGTGCTGAAACTATTAGAATGTGATTTAGAGTCACAGAAAGTCACTAACAAGCGTGCTAAGGTTAAATTGTTATGTTCCCTAAAGTATATGAAGAGCAATTAACGTATCACCTCTAGGTTTAAGGGAAGACACCTGTACAAATGCGCGTTGACAAGGTCAGAACCACATTTATTTTCCTCTGCATAAGTCATGAATTTATGAGTGTGTGGGGACGTATGAAGAAAGTAGCGTACTCATTAGTAATAGGAATAAAACATAATTTAATGATTGGAGTACATACATCGGGGCGGTAGTCCCCAGGTGCCTAGCATATACGATGACCAAATTAAAACTTAATTGTGGCAACGACAGAAATGAGGAAAATGATAGGGGCGAGCCATGTCTAATTTTAAAATCTAAATTCTTCTGGAAAATCGATCTTATTATGTCCAGTGGGGTAGTCAATAATTTTACCAGACGATGTCGAAGACCTCAAAAACCGACATTGAAAAGACCATGCAAAACTCATGACCATACCATCTATTCCACATGTATAGTAGTAGTATGACCACACACATGACCAACGAGAACGCGTTTGCAGCGATCGAGTCCTTGGAGCCCATTTTTCATTACCTTTTTCGGTCGGAACAATGGCAATTTCGTTGAATATTGTTCTTGAGTTCCTCTTATGCTGTTTGCTAGTTGCCAAAGGTCAAACCAACGACGTTAAATCGCCCGAGCGAGGTGTTTCGTTATCGAAGTTCGCCTTCAGTAAATACATTTTTTGCCAAAGCCATTTAGCCAAAAATGAGCTTCATGTTGAAAGTGATTTTTCGATTAAATGCAGCCTTTTCTTGTAACTTGTTGTTTCGGATGCTTCAGTTCTTGTTAAGTTGATTTAATCTTGTTAGGGTTTACATAAAGATCTCTTTAGAAAGTTCAACACAATGTGGAGTAAGAGATTTCCTATTCCTATGAAGGGTGTAGAATTCACTGATTCGGGTCATTTAGACCTGAAGCATCTCTGAATAGACCAGTGCGTTGTCTCACTGACACAGCAACATCAATAGTGAACACATTCACCTGGATATAATCATTAAAATATGCACAACTTGTATGGTGGGATGATTATTACGATCGAAAATTGGGAAAAGAGCTCTTAAAATTGCTACCACCACTTCAGAAATTTGGTAGTAATTTTTTAATAATTTCTAAAAGTTGCTCATTCACGAACTTCACAGTGCTAAAAATAAAAACCTTGACTTACAATCTGGAGTCGGTAGATTTAAAAAAAAGTATAAGTGAGTGCTTGTATTAAAATACAAAATTGTAATGGCTCTACTGGAAAACCCTGTATATGATAATAGCAGATTGTACCAAAACTTATTTAGCAGTAGAATGAGCAATTTTTACAAAAAAATTTGCGAATCAGACGAATGCAATCCGTGAAATTATAAAATTCCTGTTACTTTTTGAACACACGTACATACATATGTGCTGTCATCGTAAAATGCCGTACACCACCTAGATTTACCTCCGATCCTCGGCAACAAGCTGAATCGAAACCTGCGCGGAGATCAAGCCGAACTTCTCTTGCCAATCGTTGTTTCTTTGAGCTAAAGGAGCATTTGACTAGTGTGAGCTTCCCTCGGAAAAACCGTTTCAATTTATACAAGGCCCTGATTAATCGGATCTTGTTATATGTTGTAGAAGCGGATGAAGAATTGATTTGGCGTGAACAATTCTGCAATTTAATTTCGGTTTGAACATGGTGTTTCAGGGCAGAGCTAGGGTTTTCGAAAGTAATCAGCGGTAATACGAATTTAATTTGTTGCATGCTCTCGTGTAATTTCATAGGAGCATATCGCTCACTTCATGGCGAATAATTTCTTTTTGCCTCACAACTTAGCACCGTGCCACAACATGGGTGATTGAACGAAGCTTTGGACCTGGTCCCTTACGGACTCTGAAGCTAATTATAGGTAATACACCTAAGGTTCAGACATCCTGTATATGTAAGCCGTCTGAGACGCTTCTGAGAAAGGTTTTCTTACATCGATCGACTCAGAATGTATGTTGAATCCTTCGGATGGGTAAAACGTCCGATTTCAGTGTTTCCAGACCTGAGCAACATGCGGCCGAAGGTGTTCGTGCTACAAAATCACTTTATCGTGTTTTTGCTCATATTGCGAACGTTTTTCTTTCAATGCTAGGTGGCGATGGTTGATGGTTTCATCCATTCCCATCAATACACAGCATGAGCTTCACTCCATGAATGTTTGGTTAACCGTCAATGTGAGTGCATTGCCGCGGCGCCCCCACAATTTTTTTTCGCTTGACATGAATCTTGAGCACCATGGAAGTCACCGATCCAGCTCGCTCCCTATCTTCCAAGTATTCCAAGTTGAACCCATTTGACACGTTTAAGAGGCCTCGCCTATTTTAAATCATTCAATGCGTCTCAGCCAGAGACTTTTTTTAAATTGAAGGCGAAAATCAAAAATGTTCACAAATGACGCATATTTTGCTTGAAAGTCGTCACCCGCACGCATAAAAATATACCACGTGATACCGATAAAAATGCACAAATGTATTGATGAGGAGCTAATGAGATGCTCTAGTTAACCATGTGACGTTTCTAATCTGACATTTTTAGCCAGCATGTACTACAGGCGCCATCTATTGGAAAATAGCCTGTTTTTATTACTTCTTAACGACATGTTTCCTTTCAATAAACGGAAAACACCCTAAAATCATGGACTTATGAGGAGGATGAGGTAGGAAAATATGCTTAGGGGCTAACCTTGGGAGCTTCAAGTCAGTTAATCATTGAACGAAAATTGGACTTAATTCTACTTTCAACCTATCCATTGGCACAAAAAGGGACCAATCGATTTCCAGGTTGAGTAATCAATTGGCGCTTCACCTATATATCCACAATCGCCCTAGACTCTTGATAGTTATTTCCGGTATACTGAATAATGAAATCTTCTAAGCGAGTTCAATTTAGGTTTACAAGCACTCGTAACGTCGATGTTTCATCCGTACCTGATTTCACTGGATTTCCCCGCGCTTGTCAAGGTACCTGGTTCGAGTCTTGTGATTGGCATATTCCTCTTAAGTAATTATTCTAAAATGTCTGAATATGTCAGCAGCAATTAAATTCAAAACATGTCTTGAACGACACACATGTCAGCTGGGCAGCTCCCACTATTTGACGCAACATTGCAAAAGCATCGTTTAGGAGTGCCATTGTAACTACGCAAACAACCGTCACTTAACCTCTCTCGAGTATCGTTAAATTTATTATAAATTAATTTAATTAAGTCTGTTTAAGCTGATTCCTGTCTTCTTCGTGGCGGGGCACCCTGTAGCGAAGCAGGAGCATGAGGCGGTAGATGGTCATAAAAGTTAAAACACACCAAAAACAATCTAACTACCTGCTGTAAACTGTCATAATAACACAATGGCAAGTAGGAGGAAATCTGTTTGAGCTTTCCTCAAAAAGCCATTCGAAAGCGCCCATTAGCACCCCCAGCCTCTTGTACTCACCTTTCGCCTCAGAGATTAATCTTCTTCAGATTCAAAATTTTAGATACAAATCTCTCTCCCTCTCTTGCTCTCAGAAATAATCTCGGCACACTAAGTACTCGTACTGTAGGAGCACGGGAGGCGCGACATGTGTCATCCCAATTCTCAGCAGCCACTCGACGACGTCTTGGTGACATTCAATCGACGGCGGTCGCTTTCGTGCCTTCCTCTCTAGTTTTTCCTTTTCTTTCTGTTTTTTTTTGTCTGTTTTGATTTTTACATAATACCGTACCGTCGACTGTGACGAAATGGAGAAAACAGATTTTCTCTTAGTTGATGGATTTATAAATAGACGCATCGTCGTTTGTTCCACCACGTCCGTCGTGTCGACGCAAAAGTTCTGTCGATAATTAGGCAACGACTTCATGACTCCAGCTAAGCTCAAGGTAAGTTACCAATAAGTTGGTGTAGTGCAATACAAATTGGTTGTCCGCACTCTATCCTCTGCGTCGTGTTCGGTGTTTTTGTTTGGCGGTTGTTCTGTTAGTACTTCGGTAACTACGTAGACCGTTGGTCGCCCCCACTGGTTACAGCTCCAGTGTCGGTTCAAGTCGTTGGGGAAAGGAGGAAAAAAAAAAGCAAAAACCGATAACAAAGAACAAACATCGCGCGAACGTCTTGTATCTCAATTAGAGTTGTACGAGTAACTAGATACATTTCTGCTCTGTCGTTCTCTTTGGTATCAGTACGACTCGCTGACTTGACCGAGACAGTACGCGACTTTTAAACTCTACTCAGACTGTGAAATCAGCTGATCTCCGAGGGTCTACGATTACAACCACTGTGCGTCTTCGGCATGAAATATTTTTTTTATGGTGTTTACCTATTCATACAGGTTTTCGAATGGAAGCGAAGTAAATACCCATACATAGGTGGTGGGGGCAAGTGCTTCAATCGTGCCACAGTGATTCTGGAATAATAGAAAGAAAACAAAAGCGAAAAACAGTGAAACGAGAGAAACTCATTCAAGTGGAACTTGAGTTGTTGCTGCTGTTGTTGTATCGGGTAATTGATTTGATCAGTGTGAATATAGAAATTCCCGATAGCAAATAAACCAAATCGGACTTCTGTCCAGGATACGGGGAAACTAGAATTCCATTGTGATAAGACGACGAAAAGTGTAGTGCAGTGTCGTCGTGCAGTCGCGAGTAGTGCAGCGTCTCCATCGGAACGTGTCATATGATTGTAAGGTGGTCGTAAACAAAGAAATTCATACAGCCGTGCCAGACAACGCACCGTGCGGTGCAGTTAGTCGTTGATATTGCAAGTGCAAAGAAGTGTGTCCGCCAGGTTGTAGACATTCAGTGAAATTTCTTCATTCGATTCGAATTAGATACGCAGACTGATTTGGATAGAACGGCCGTAAGTGTTTTGTTTAGATATTGCGTGTTTCTGTTGAAAATATAAGAGTTGCGTGCGGACGAAGTTTATGCTCTAAGTGGTCTATGGGAGCCTGTCACATCGGGCAGACAGTCTGAAAGGACCCTTAGCAGTTTAGTTTTCTAGTCTTTATTAAGTTTGAGTTCCTACTTCCTGCTCGATCTTAACGTTTTCTCTTCCATTTACGAGTATTAACTTATAAATTTTTAAATTGTCAGCTGTTAGATGGTGCCCTTTGTGCTCCGTATCCTTTGTGTTGCTTGCTCCTTGTTCTTTCGTCGTTCAATGTTTTGTATGGCAAGCGAATGGTTTTCGTTTCTTTGTGTGACAGGTACGATATGGGGGTTTTACTTTTGATGCATTGTTCAGATTAGTGTGCAGGAGCAGACAGAATATCCTGTGGGAAAATTTGTCATTCAGTTTCCTCGCTCTTTTTTTTTTCTCCTCTTCTCGATACTATTTTACTGGAACTTATTTGTGATGCTGGCTTCGAGTAGTGATGAAGATAATTTTTTTTTAGTGATAATCAGGTTCAAGATTGATTAATTGATTATGACATCTGTTGCTACATGCCATTTCCTTTGAAGCCCTTTTGTTTATGACTCTGTTGTACCCCAACGCTAACTAACAAAATTTGACTCAACGGCTGAGTTACTCGCACAGAAGCATAGCTCTGGGAGACAATAGAGGATCACCCAATAATAGATGAATTTCCCGCCATTGTAAGCTGTTAGCATTTAAAAAGTGAAAATTAGCTGCAAAAACGGTGGATATATCACAGAAAGTTTATAGCTTTTGGTCATCATCGAAGGCCTTTTTACACAGCTACAGTGAACTTTATCGGTAAATTTGAATGCCTTAGACAAGCTAGTTATGTGAAGGCTCCAACTTACATTTGTCTGGCTAAGTAAGCTGAAAATATTATAAGGTCCCGTTGATATAAGAATTGAAGCCAGCAGACACAATGCTGTATCTTACTGATTGGCTGCTGGAAACCTCTCTGTCCACATAGAGCGTTTTTTCGATGATGGGGGCGAGGATTTTCAATAGGACGTCACTATTTGTCATACAGCTAGTGAATCAATAGCTCTATTGGAGCTTCGATTTCTCAAAATGGATATTGGCAACTTACATTATGAGATTTAACACCAGTGCATCAAAATTTAATTTTTCATAAAAATATTGCATTAAGTTATTGATTTAAAATGACACCTATTGTTGGATATCCCTGTACATTCACATACTCGTACATATGACAAATGCGTTCTTTCGACATGCCCCTGGCTTCAGCTATCTCTCTTACGCTGATTCCGGTACTATTTGGTCTATTTGGTGAGCTCATTAGTCAAATTGGTACGACCACGCTTATACAGTGGTGTTCCTATTATTAGCACACCGTCATACAGAAGCATTGAATTAGTAAGTTGTTACAATAAAAATCATGACATTGTAAGCGTAGTACCGTCATCATCATATAACTATATGGCAAAATATAATAACTCATAGGTTTTAGGACATTAGGGTCGAGTGTTTTTTTTTTGCTGTATGGTTTTTCAGTGTTCTGCAAGCTGGCGAAAAATTTTGTTTTTGAATTATTTTTTTTACTAAATAAAAAAACAATGATTTTGAGTGATAGAAATCTTTATTTGGACCTTTACAATTTTTCCGTTAAGTGGAAAAGTTGATATCCGTCAAGGGGATGTTGCTAGTGTTGATACACTTTTGTATCCGTTTTATCGCATTTTCCATGACTTTCCGCAAGATTTCCGGGGATAACTGTTCGCATTCCTATTGTCTATTCACCTTAAGGGCTGAGATTGTCTTAGGCATGTTGGCATAAACCCGCGACTTCAAGTAGTCCCAAGGAAAGAAGTCTGGGATGGTTGAATCGGGCGATCTTGCTGGCCATGCAAAATCGCCAAAACGGGAGACTAAGCAATCAGGACCGGTTGCCGCCGCCGGCGTCCTCAAACAAATAAGGCCCAATCACTCCTCCCGCGTGAACGCCGCAGCGCACTGGCTTTGACTGGATGGCTCTTCGTGCATCATACAAAGATTTTCGGTGCCCCAGAAACGAAGATTTTTTCAATTGACGTAACCGCTTATGATGATTTTCGACACAAAATCATCCTCTTCGTTGTTGAAATTGAGTTTGGCTTGACAGTAATTCACACGCGATTGGAGGTCAGTAGGCATTAACTGATGCACTGTACGGGAACATGTTCAAGTCTTTCACTAAAATTCGCTGTAGTGATGCCCAATTGCGTGGCCCGTCGTCTGGTTGATGTTTCTTCGTTTTCAGGGACATCGGCAGCCACAACCGCGATATTCTCGGCCGAACGACCGATCCGGTGGCAGCCACGCCCTGCATGATATCCTGTTGTTTCAGTCTGTTCAAGTCGAGTAGCTAAGCGCCGGAATGTTTGTAACACCACCGACCGAATATTGGCCAAAAAAATCGACACAATTATTCCACGTTCTTGTGGAGTATATCGCTCCATTACTTTTCTGTTTGTATATTTGTACATTTATAACATCTTCAGATAGGGTGATTCATTTTGCGCCGCCTTGTGTTTTTGATACCTCACACGTATTATTGAATTTTGTTATCAAAATTCGTGTGCTGTGAAAAATGTTTTTCGCGCTCTTTGACCATTTTACGACGTAATCGACCTATTGGGCAAGAAATTCAAGCTATAGTGACCAAATTTCGCTTTATCGGCCAGTGTTCATAAAGCTCGTGATCTATCCATCCGTCGCCGTTCGTGGCAATTGGGACTGTGATACTCGACTACGTGGAAAATTTTATGCAAGGATCGGCAGCCGAACGACCTGCCTCAGCGTCAAATTATCGGTAAGTGGACCTTAGAAAAGCTGGACGAAGGTTTGCTTTTTTATCAAAAAAAATGTCGTCAGCTCATTTTTAGTTAAATAAAAATGTTAATAAACTAAAACTTATTTGGCCTGATCAATAACCACAGGCAATACAAGAGTTGCCAATGTACCTGGCAAAAGGTACTATCTCGTGCAGTTTATGGTCCGGTGAGTCATTGACCTGTATTTTTGTCAAAGATGTCCGTGAGAATAACACCATCGTCAATGGCGCCCACAATTGCAAAAATAATCAAAATGCACGAGCTGTACCTGGTCGGCATGTTGTTCCAGCAAAGCGGCGCTAATGCCACACCTGAGGAAATCCACTGATATTATGATGCAAGATCATTTTAGAGGTGACAAGAAGTTTTACGAGACACTTAATCATCAGCAAGTTTAGTAAAAAAAATAGAGGGAAGAAAACTTCTGAAATGACTGAGACGGTCATACATCGAGCTATAACTACATTTTCTTAATTTGACGGTAAATAGAGATACAGCTAAGTGACCAGCATGCTGTCGAAATACCAGCAGTAACAATGCGTCGTCACTTGACAGAATTCTAACTCATTGGATGGATTACCAGAAAGAAATCATTTGTGTTCCAAAAAACCGAAAGAGAAAACTTGTTTTGTCAAAAGCCCTCAAGGATTAATCCTTGTCATTTAAAAAAAATATATCTTGTGACTTAACTTGTTTGGATGGGCAGAAATACATGAGAAGACCAGCAAACCCAGAATATAATTCTTAATATAACGTTAAGACCGTCAATCAAGGCAGTGGAAGTATAATGGTGGGGGAAGCGGCATCATGACATGGCATTGGGCCAGTAATTAAAATCAACGGCTTTCTTGATCAACACAAGTACCAATGCATTCTAGAGAGAAAAATGGCAACCATTTATCGATGAATTTGTGCTTATATTATGAACCTTATTTCATGATAACGATGTGATGGAGATCGTGCTTTCGGAGTGACAAATTTACGTGCTCCATTAACCAAACAAAAATCCTCATCTAAATCCGGTCGAAAATTTTAGAGAAAATGTCCATTTGCTCACTGAGGACTTCAATCCGGAAAAAATTGCGAGAACTTTAGCAAAAAATTATGACAAAGTCATTAAGAAAGAGGGATATCTCGCTAAAAAAATTAACTAACTAAATTTAACGCTGTAAAATTTACCCGTTTTTAATTTTTTTTTATTAATCTTTATAAAAATGTGTTAGCTTTGAAAGAAAAAAATCTATCCGTACATAACCAATTTGTACGAAATAATTAGTCAAAATGTAATGCTATTTATATGAACCCTACTGTATCTAGCTGGCCACCTTTTCGCGTTGTTTTTCGATGCGGCGGATAACCCGTAGAGTTAAATTTGTTTTGGCTTTCAAATGGAAGATCCTTTTGATTCGTTCCGTTTTCATAACAGTGACGTAGAAACCTATCATAGCCGGACGTCAAAACTGAGTAACATTTTAACAGTTGTCGTTCATAGTATACGTATACTACTGTAGAACCCAAATGGGGCTGATGATTATTTTCATGTTCATGTTAAGGCATCTTAAATCACATTTCAGACTTTATTGTATAGGTCCATATCAAGGCTTTATTTATTGTTTTTCGACAAAGCTTGGAACATTGAGCACGGACAATTTTGTGTTTGATCTAGTTGGAAATATTTATACATATATTCTAAAGGCTTGAATTCCTTTTACGAAATAAAAGCTACCTATCAAGATACCTTTGACAATTGGCCGATAGAGTGCATTATTTCTTGCGCCAGTGGAATTATTGTTAGCGTTAAAGGAGCAGCGAGCGAGGATAAAAACTGAGTTGAAAGATTAGTTTTTAGAGAGAATCGCAATTACAAATTCTCGAAGAAAATATTTTGCAAACTGTCTGGTCAATGACATCTTCAAAGTCCAGTTTTGAGTTAAAAACAATCATTAGATTGTCATGCAAAACTCGCCTTTTTTTCTCAAAAACTTCGATATGTCGATATGTTTGCATTTACCCGTGTTTACAAATATGCCATCAATAAAAAAATTAATTACAGCGACGTTGAGCAATATGCTTAGTGAATGGTTTCTGCTATATATGTATATGTATAAAAAGGGGGGGTTTAAATTGAAATTTTAAATCAGCTGACATTTTTTAAAAGGAAAAAAGAAGAAAAAAAATGTTGAAGACCAACTTGCTTCCTTGACTATTGAAATTCTGAAATTAATGAATTCAGTGAAAATGTTCTTTACTGTATCGTCATCCACTTGTTGGCCGCCGAATACTATTTTTAATTTTAACAATACACAGTGGACTACAGGTCGTTACAAATATAACGCAAAACAAAACTCCGAATTGGGCAAGTGCGTAAACACAAACAACCTGTATTTGGTAAACTTGGAAGCAACCAATACAAGTTTTAATTTATCGTTACGAACGAAGACTGACAGAGAGTATTGTATAAATGCTGTGTACATATATAACAGGTTGCAAATATGAGCTTACAATACTTGGAGTTACGTAATCTTTCTAATACGGCACTTTCTTTTCAAAACTTAATTTTGATTTTAATACATACTTCATAAAACGAATTTTTTTTTAAGGTGTGTAAAACGGAAAAGAAATAGGTTTCCACTTATTTTAGTATCTGCAACGGCCCCTTTCTATTGGACATATTTGCAAGTTAATTATCCGTAGGCTGAACAAGGTTTTTGCATTGGTCTGTTTTGATTTCTTCCCAGTTTTCTTTTATTCCTTGCTCCGGGCCATGCTCGGACGTAACTTAAGGTGTGCCTATGCATGTTCGATTGGGGAGAAGTCGGGCCTTTGCGGGGGCCATTTCAAAATGTCTATATGACAATATACAAGTGCATGAGATTGTACAATATATTGGAAGAAAGGGTGCGAAATCTCTTGCGCAAAGAATTAGAGCGAAAGCTTTGTCCAAGATGTGTGCGGCATTTGATGAATGCCGATCAAAAGCAAATGCTCCAACGATTTTCATAGCTTTAGACCGTTTCAATTGGGGTCCGACCTATTTTGCGCGGCGATTTATTACCATGGATGAGACGGATCTGCCATTTGCTGGTTCATCCCTTAACTTGAGGAGTCTACTTTGAGCAAGCAAAAATATTTATAAACGTTACATGCTCTTCACAGGAGGACGAGAATATATTAATGACAATGCCCGCCCTCGATGTCCCATGCACTATGCACATTAACAACGGAAAGTTCAAACAGTGAAGGAAATTGTTATATAAAATCTTTGAATCAGAGAAGATGCTGAGAGTATTGACAAATAGGCTGACTCATGCCATACAATTTTTCACGCCAAAACCCAATCATCCTAATGGAAGCGGCCAAAAGAACCAAGACCGGAACTAAGTACGTCTATTTACCAGTGATATGGTTCATCATGAGTTCTTGTTGGAAGGTCGTACGGTCAATAAGGAATATTACTTTGCAATACGAAGCAATACGAAAAGCAAATCCGGATTTGTAGGACCTGCACCTGCTCACTCAACGTTGCTTGTGCGTAATTTTTTGGCCAAAAAAAAAGTAATCTTGCCCTCGTATTCACCGAATTTGGTTCCCTGCTACTTTTTTCTTTTCCCAAAGCTGAAAAGACCGAAATAAAAACCGTATCTCTTGAAGAGCTGAAGACTATAACAAAAAGCGCGCATCAGAAGTGCTTCGAGGATCGGAAAAAGAGCTGGTGCAAATATGTTTTATCTGAGGAAGATTATTTTGAAGGGGAGAAAATACATATTGATGAATACATAAATATTTTTCGAGAATAATAAAAAGTCGCCTTACTTTTTGAACGATTCTAATAATTCTTATGTTATAATTTTGCCAGCAACATGCGTTTTTCGGCTTGTTGTACGTAAAGCCCACGAAGTTTTATAAAATTCAATAATTTTTTGCATGACGTAGGGAATTTTCGAGCAACATGCTTGCCAGTTTCATTAATCCTTCGCCGCATTGTATTTGTCGACGAAATCTCATGACCTTCGTATGGCCCGAATTTTTCGTATTGACCCGAGTTATTTATTGCCTGAGATAACTAAGCTAAGCTTTTCGCATATCACTCCTGGTCGCCCTGCGATGTGACTAGGATGGAAACTAGGATTAGAATCCGATGGTAAATATTTATGAATTCCTGGAAAATAGTGCTATAACTTGCAATATTTAACTAAATCCATTTTCATTTGATGTCTGATTCAAATTTCTTGAGTAAGTCTATTTAAGCGACAACAGTGAGATATTTTTAAAATTTGTATACCTTTCGACTGCGTGACATTGCATTTGGGAGAACACTCAAATTATATGCGATATACTATAACTCTATATGCGACAAATATATTTACTTAATCAACCAGTTCCAATCAAAGCCTGAACGGAAATAATTTTTACGATTTTGTATGCAGCATTAAGTGCTGTTTTATATCTATTTTTAAATGTTGTTGAAGCGTTCGCCAGCAAAGGCATAGTAGTGGGATGCATTTTATACGTTTATTTTTTTATTGTTTTTTCATTCATCCATTGACATGGAAATGCTTTTTAAATAAGTTTTCAGTCTTAAAAGGTGTTATTAACAAAGGAACAATTTCCATATTGACTTCATATCCCATATGCCTTGATCTTGTATATGCATTAGTATACAATTATGGCAGATGGGTGTAAGCATCCTGTGTAAGTACCTGCCAAATTTACTTTGCGAAAAATCAACGACACAAACCCCGACTATTACTTTCATACGATCGTTACCGATTACCTCAATTCCAGATTGGGCAGACTCCTTTGTAAAGTTTTTGAAGGTAGCAAAAGTAAGA
The DNA here is from genome assembly GCA_958301585.1 of Merodon equestris. Taxonomy (NCBI): domain Eukaryota; kingdom Metazoa; phylum Arthropoda; class Insecta; order Diptera; family Syrphidae; genus Merodon; species Merodon equestris. Next base: position 34,946,910 of record OY284415.1, read on the forward strand.
GGGAGGGGAGTCCGAGTTGCCACCAAAGGTTAATGTCGTCGCAGCTATGGCAGAATGTGTTATTATGCCGAGTTTGGCCTTCTGATTTCGTATCGCCTCTAGATCTGTTCAGTAAGTTGATGGTTTTGTTATTTGTTGTAACTGACAATTTCGTCATTCGAGGTTGGCGGAAAGTATTGCCAACTCTTATCTGAGTGCATATCGGTTCTGTAAAGGAAGTTGATAAGGGCTCGTCGTAGCCGGACTGCCATCTCTCTTGTTATCTTCAAAATTACTGTGTCCAGTATTCAGATAATATTAACGCTGGACTGAAAATAAAGTTCGTCCTAGAGGTGACTGGCATTGTTTCACCAAACTTAAGCTAGGATCGGTCGGAAACGCAATCAAGTCTTTAGCTATCATCTTTAGGACCTGTGACTTTAGACGCAATTTATCAAGCAACTCTATTCTTTAGGCTTTTTGGATAAGGCTATGAAAAGTATTTCTTATTTTTTATTATATTTACATCACTTATTATTATTACATCACTTCGCTTTTGAGGTATAATTCCTTTAATTTGTCGCTAAGCCCGGTTCTTTTCATAACCTTTCGAAGATCCTGAAATAGTTTTGTATAACTCTATAGACGATCGTTGAAGTGTCGTTGCATCGGGCATTCACCCCAGGTCTTGTGATGTTGTTTAACACGAATATTTTAAGAACAATGCTAAAAATGTCACATGATAGTGTGACAGCTCTGTATAAGGTAGCTTCGGCTTTCATTACTCAGCGACTTCATCCTACAATTCAGTATGAACAGGTATTTACCAGCATTAAGTAATTCTTTTTAGCAATTCCCGTAAGTGCTTCTTGAAGTTTTTCGTAACCCCTTTATCGCCACTACTCCATCGTGTTTCATTTACTTTACTGAAAGCGAAAGTGGAAACGCTTCATATCAAACAGGTTTCCTATTTCGAAAGATAAACAACTCCATCAGGTGGACTGCTCTGGAAATGGCAACACCATAGCTAACTCAAAAACATCTAGGCGAAGGTCTGCCGGTGTGCCATATCGGTCTGTCATGAATCATAAAAGGAAATACTACAACACAATACCAAACGCGCACTTAATTCTAATTAACTTTTCACTCGTTCTTTACCCTACAGCGGTGAAGACTGGAAATGGAAAACGAATTAAGAGACAAATACGCCTTGAGTCAACGCTTGAGATCAGTTTACATTCTTTTTCCATAACTTGTTTGGACTCCCTAGATCAAGCGAAGAACACTTGTGCAGACTTTGTTCGCGGAGATAATAACCAAACATTTGTTCTGGACAAATTAATCGCAATAGCATGATGCCGCGTACAATGGCTTGCTTGTTGACATTTTTATACGACTATTCCTTGTCGTGAACGATGACAGAGGAAGAAACGTAGGAGAAGTCGCAAATAACGCGGGCAATGAACGGAGGAACTGACGTATAATGCAGCGAGTCAATTGATATTCCCGTTATTCGCTGTGAGTCATGTCAAGTTTACAAGACTGATCGTGCTGAACGTATAAATGGGTACGTTATGTGTGTAGATTCACAACGTGTCACGGGGCATGATCATAATTAAGTTGAGGGCTTTGTTAATGGGAAATTAAATGCGGATCATAGGCACAAGTGAAGGCTTTTGTTGAAAGATCTAAACCATCTTAAAAACATCGAGTGTAAGGTTGAATGGTCCTAGTGCTGCATGTGAATTTTGATTATCGTATGGAATTGTTGGCAGATGAGTGATCATGTGTGATTATATGCCTTATAGTGTGCGTATTCTTTGTCTCTCTCTAGGAGCGTTGTCTTTAAGTTTTACATGTCTCATTCGTTGCACATAAGCCCAGTGTCAAGTGAAACGTCAATCAATAGATATAAGACTTTGATGGTAATTATCGAATCTATATTGAAAAAAAATCTACAAAAAGAGCTTTTTCACAATACATATAACCACACTCTTGGATGAAATACTATCCAAGTGTTTCCGTATAACTGCTACGTTTATATGGAAATTGAACAAATTAAAAATTAAAACTCAACATTTATGCGTCTGTCCGTTCGTACTTCAAAGCATCAGGCTTGGATGGTTATTTTCCAGTTCACTCACTCACGACTGCACAAAGCATGCATAACCCCTCGAGTTGAAAGGGTGATGAACTCACTGCTCAACAAAGCACACGACCACACCACCATTTCGCGTCATCTTACGTATGTGTTTTGAAAAAAATCTCGTTTCGCAGGAATGCCATTCGAGAGGATGCAAATATTTACAAACACGAGTCACTGGATTTAAGGACGCAACCGAGTGCCGGCAGTCGTTTTATTGCCAATGTTCATCAAAACGACTAGACGTTATTCACAGAGGAGAAGTTCTCGTGATTTCCTAGGCAGGAGTGAGTGACCATAAATTAGTGAAAGTGTTTACGAAGTAAACTTATTGATTGCTCGATGGCTTGTCGGTGCTGTGAGTAATTACATTTCCTGGCACATAGCTCGGAGTATAATTAGGAACATCACGTGACGTGGACTTCATTAGTGAATATCGAGGGCAACGATCGCGCCCCACTGTCAAGGCCGTATTTGGGTCTAAAGGATTTCCCTATTTTCGTGAGCATTAGGGACTATAATATGATAATGTCATCAAAGATTAAAGCGGCACGTTCTATTTAGATTATAATCGGAATAAGGTCAGTAATAGTAATAGCAAACGGAATTCTTTTCATATTTCGATTAATCAAGCATTCGTGCGCATTCCCACGAAAGCTTGCTGAGATTTTCTCCTACATACTTGGAGGGCGATTGTGTAACTGCCCATGCATTATTTATAACAATTAGACGTAATTCGGGAGTATTTTTCTACTAATAAGCGTCGTCAAACACTCGTATAAGTATTAAGAAATACGTGCCCGATTTCCGATAGCTCATTGATGTAGATCTACCCACATCTCCCTAGATAGCATTCATTACGCAACAAACGACTTTGAACTAGCTAATGCTCAATTAAATGGCAATAACATCCGTTTGGGAAACCCATATTCCGACGTGTTGCTTAGGCGACCAGCTTGTCGCTTGACTTAGCAAAAAAAAACTTGTTACAGACAACTTTGCAGGTATTACACGAAGGTTTTTTTTTTTTTGTGTACGAGTATATGCTAAAATGACAGACAGTAGGCGATTTCCTTTGACGCATGTACCAGTGTCAATTGTAGTATCTTCGGATAAAAATAGGAGAGATAACAAGATCTTATGTTGACATGAGCATTCTATAATCTTTCGTTTGGTTAAGTGATATTGCTCCGCAGTGGAATCAAATTTAATATTTGTTTTAAACTTAAATGCGAAATAGAGTTAGCGTGTGATATTATGACACGTTGTATGATAGCGAGAAAATTTTACTCAAGTGTGTTTGAGTGTCTGAACACTCCTTAAGTTGACTGCGGTCAAGTTTGAAGCAACCCAAGACGTTTAAACTGACAAGCGACAGTCATAGAATTATATGTTAACATTCTTCTAAATTCTTAAACCCTGAAGCATGAAGAAGGAAGATAATCCTGAGAAGATATACATTTGAAGAGGCTTTGAGTAAAAATCTTTTTTGAATAAAAGAGGGATAAAGCAACTCCCTGGCCATGAGCGCTTGGTTATAACTTTTTGCTTAGGGAAGGTAGGGGTGCTGGTGTGTTTGACGAAAAGAATTGGAAATTTACTATGAAAAAATGAAACAATTCAAAAAAATAAACACTTGATTTAAGGGGATGAAGAGTTTATGTTACTCGTATTATTATTACCGGCCATTTGGAACTTGGAAGCTCACAGCCTCGTTGACAACTCTTGGCAAGCCTCCGTATCATGAGTCTGTTGCCCCTGTTTCCCTGTTCTGCTATATCTCTTTTAGTTCCATCCTTGTACGAGGGTGGTCCGCCAGTATCGCAAGAGTAACTTACTATCGTGTAGTACATTCTAGTAGAAGGCTACCGCGTGTGGAAGCGGGAGTGTCCGCGGATTTTAGAAAAATGAAAAAAGAGCAATATCGGTCGGTGATTCGATTCTTGTTTTTGGAAGGGAAATCGCGCAGCTGTGGATGTGGATGCTGTGTACGGTGACTCTTCTCCTTTGATGGCGACCATCGAAAATTGGTTTAACGAGTTTCAACGTGGTCGCATGTCGGTTTTTGATGAGCCACGTCCAGGTGCCTCGAAAACGGCTACCACGGAGGATAACGTGACAAAAATCCACGATCTCGTATTGGCAGACCGCCGATTTAAGGTGCGCGAAATAAATACAATGTTCCTTGGAGAGGAATAAAAAAAAATATCTTTATTCACAATTCAAAAAACTAAACGCTACTCTAACAGATTTATTAATACACTACACTACTTATAATCCACAGAGTATGGGGGATCCAATTGACACTTGACCGTCGTCGTTCACAGGTATTTATTCGGCGTATGATTGATGTGTTAGCATAATTGCAGTTGCATGGGTTGACCTCAATTGCACGATCGATTCCGAGAATCGATTGTCTGGGTGATATGAGTTTATTCAGCTATTTTTTATTATTCGGTCGATAAATTCCTGGAACTTGTCGGGCGTTGACTGATACGTAGCTCGCGAGATAGCTAAGACAGTAGGCATTTCAAAAGACCGCGTGGGTCATATCCTGCATAAAATTTTGGGCATGAGAAAGCTGTCGGCACGATGGGTGTCGCGTTTGCTCACTCCGGACAACAAGCGCAACCGTGAGACCACTTCAGAGCAGTGTTTGACGCTGTTTAAGTGCAATCCGAAGGAGTTTCTGCGTCGTTTCGTGACAGTCGACGAAACATGGATGCACTGGTACACACCAGAGACCAAGGAACAGTCGAAACAGTGGACTTCACCCGGCGAACGTGCTCCGAAGAAGGCGAAGACTGTCCCATCGGCCGGAAAGGTGATGGCCACCGTTTTCTGGGATTCACAAGGTGTGACCCACATCGACTACCTGTGAAGGGCAAAACGGTCACAGGGCTGTACTATGCCAATTCGACGCCGAATTGAAGAAAAAACGGCCCCACTTGGCGAAGAGAAAAGTGCTCTTACACCATGACAACGCACTGGCTCACACCTCCGCCCTCGCCACGGCCAAATTGGTCGAATTGGGCTACGAACTGCTGCCCCATCCACCGTATTCTCCAGATTTGGCCCCGTGCGACTTCTTTTTGTTTCCAAACTTGAAAAAGTCACTCACCGGGCAGACATTTCAGTCGAATGAAGAGGTCATCGCCGCCACGGAGGCCTACCTTGCAGACCTCGGGAAAACGTATTTTTCAGATGGGTTAAAGAAGTTGGAGCATCGCTGGGTCAAGTGTATCGAGCTAAAAGGAGACTATATTGAAAAATAAATCGCCATTTGTCCAAAATTGTTGTTTTTCTTTTGTAGGCTAAGTACTCATCGGACATTGTTCGTCCAGTGTCCATTTATTCTATGAGAGTCATTAACTCGGAGAATGTTTCTTCGTCCTGTTCTCCAGCATACATTTTCTCCTTAAGATTTTGTTTTCAATGACTCGAATTATATTTTCCTCCTTTTTAATCGGAGACCAAGTATCACATCAGCAAAGTGTCACTGGTTTTTTGAATGCGAATTTTAACATTGCAAGACAATATTAAATGTTTTGAATAGTTCCTTCATCGCGGAGGGGCATGTGTTTCCCATATACAGCTTTTTATTTATTTCGATCTTTATGTCGTTTCTGGCAGTCAGAACGGTTCCCAGATATTTGAATTCATCAATTTTCTTAAATAGCTTATGAAGTACATTCAGATGTGAGGTTTGGATCGATCCAAGTCGGGCACTGACTATATATTTGGTTTTCTCTTCATTTACTTCTGGGCCTACTTCCTTTCTTGTCATTACTAGACTTTCTGCGTAGGTATCTCTTCACTCCTTCCTTCTCTATCTCCCAAAAGGTCCAAATCGTCAGCGTAAGCTAGAGCGGATCTAATTCATACCTTTCGTACTTTATCTTGTCCTTTGTTTCTCCTTAGACATACTCATATTTGTATCAGTTTCACAAACTTTTTCGGGATTCTCAACCTCGGAAGACACGATACATTTTCAATCGGTTTATATGTAGAGTCAAACCCTTTAACAAAAAAAAACCAATAAATTGTAGACCATTTTGTGTAGCTCTTCTTTTTCTCTAAAAGCTTATGTTATTTTTTAAAAATATGATTCACTTATCACCATTCGCCTTAGCTGATTCTGTCTCTGTCTTATTAGTTAGCCAAGGAGTCGTAATAGGCTAATTTTTTCGAACTAAAACGTTTCTAGGCTTCTAGAACTTGAATTAATTTTTGTTCAAAAAATTTAATGATGAATGGTTTGTTTTTAGTCTTCCACCTTGCAAAGCTGGGTTAGGGATGAATTATGCAAAGGCTTTTCTGTCTGTCCGTCCGTCCGTACGCATATATCAAACCAGACTTGCCGAATAGCTATGAGCTTTTGAGCTTTGTAGCACTGGCACTTCATCAAACCAGATGTTCCTAACTGTTGTTAACTAAATTCACATTTTTTTGTTTTTTTTTAATTTAGAGAGTTTAAATTCTTTAAAATTATTTGCAAATGTTAATTCTTCGTTTTTAGTTTTGTGGCTCTTCACTTGGATATTGAAATCCGTATTCCCAAAATAGAGATTAAAAAAAAGCCTTTTAATATTCTTTACTTAAGATTCTCCGATGTGGCCATTAGCGCAATTTTTGGTTCCTTACAAGTTTTTCCATAACCTTGTTAGGAGCCCTTTCTAGTTTATGAGACCAATACTTAAATGCGACTATGTGCTATGTCAAAACTTAACTGGCGAAATTGGGTAAGTTAGTATGAGAGCATCTACGACTGATTGGCAACTTGGACATTTCATCTATTAAGGTGAAAAAGAAAAATTTCACAGCCACGATTGGCCAATAATTTTTTCCCCTCTGAAGCTAGTTTCTGTTTGCATTAAAGTATAACTAATGAGACGCCACAGTAATTACTCACCTTGGGTGATGAGATACAATATTATATCTATAAAACGTACGTACGAGTAAATTCATTCTATGATATGTAGTGTGTTTCGCGCTAAAACCAAGCAGTGGCCTCGGACTTGTTTTAGAGATGGCTTCTTGCTTTAACGATTTTTGTCTTTTGGAAGTAAAATACATTATAGGGAAACATTCATTGTTTGAGCGAAAGTGTCTAGCAGAGGTTCGTACAATGAATGATCAAGAAGTAAGGGGAATCGTTTGTTGTATAAGGTCTATTTACATTGATCAAACCGATTACTTAGGTGTCAGGGAGATTACGTAAACAAGTATATACTGTTTGGTTTAAATATCAGAAAATTTGATTTAAATTTTGATAAAGGGTCGTCCATAAAGTGTTTAACGTTTAACTATCATTGTAATTAATTTTAATGGTTTGAATTTAAGATGCTCCTAAATAAGAGCCTATACACACGCGCATAAAATATTGGAATAGTGAAAATTCAATATAAATCTACTCTGTTCATTTTCTACGACTTTTGGTCATCATCGTGCGGTTTTAACACCTTGAGTCTTCTCAATGCCTTAGAGTTAAAGACAGAGTCTAAGCCAATATTCATTTAATTATCCATGCATTTGAAGCAAATATCAGATTTTGCTAATTGCAAAGTTCAGCCGCAAGAGACTGCTTTTTTCTACAGACTTAAAATAACTTTCCTTTTTGGATTGTCGAAATAAGAATCTAACAAAGTTGACCAGAATTTATGTAGAATCATGAAATTGCTTTGATAGAGTCTTTTATGAGTAGAACTACGGTATACGATTGGAATCGTTTTTTTTTTTGACGAAAAAAAAAATTATTTTGGATATAATATGTGTGACAGCGAAATTTGTTCCGAAGCTGTTAATAAAGCGACGAATGGGAGTTGCGGGACTACTGAATTGATGCATATGAAACGATACGCGGAAATAAGGTTTAATGCTCCCAATGTACCCAATTGATTTTAGCAGTATGACATCTGGCCAGAAGACAACCCTATGAACGAGGAGTGCATTGCGGATACTATGAATGAAATTGAAAAAAAACTACGTTTGCATTTGTCCATAACTCACACACTTCATTGCTTGGTCGTATTTACCCAAAACACTTTAATGATGCGGGGTCTCCATATTCCCCAGATATAGTAGCGTCTGATTTTTTGTCAGAAAAAAAAAATTGAGCTGGGCTATCAGCGTTTCGGAAATTGGAAGAAACAGTGCTGCAAGTAATTATACAAAATCTCACCACGTGACAAATTATGAAAATTTTATGAATTTATGACTTCAGGGTGGGTTTCTCTCACATTTTTAACTTTAGAATTTTAACACACTAGATGTATAATATTTTAAGGTGAAATGCGAATTTAAAAGTATATTCAAAGAACAAGGACAGGCTAATCAGATTAACAAAGTACGGAAAAGAGTTAATTCACATCAGTCAACCCTAAATGCTCTTAAAAATATCCTAAAATACTTCTAAGTTGCCGATGCTATGAGATCCTGTTAACAGGAAGCCAATCCCATAGCCTTAGAGCGTAATTAAAAAACTGTTTTTCTGTCACCCTGTAATTAAAATTAGGTAGCCACTGAAGTTTCTAAGAAATAGGGATCATTAGCGTCTTAACGAGTATTGATTTAATGCTAACTGAGAGACAGTTTCTAGAGTATCACAGTATATGCAAGACGATGTCAACTCTGCCTCAGTTGGTGATGTGCTCTCCCCACGTAAGCTGTTGATTAAAGATGACTTCAAAGTTTTTAACACTTTTCAATAGTCGATGTTGCTTTATTGGCTCGGATGGGTGGGAAGTCTATTATAGTTGGACCGATGACAATGGCTTTGCCATTGTTGGTTATAAGTTTGTTTTTATATGACCATCGGTGTAACTGTCTGGAGATCTCACCGTGCAAGAGCGTCTACTTTTAGGTTGAATGAGTAGCTGATGTACATATATTTGGATATCGTCTGCGCATGCACAGTATTTGGCAATAGTAGGAATCTCGTTATTGAACAGTGAAAACTGTTAGGGCCCCCAGAACCTAGAAGGAATCTGCAAAAGGAAAATTTCGGCGGCAAATTTTGTCATACCCGTTTTGGTTTTTTTCGATAAAATGGAAGAAAAGCAATATCGATACGTGATTCACTTTTATTTTTGGATGGAAAAAATGTGAAGAAATAAAAATTAAGTTGGATGCTATCTATGGAAACCCTTCACCATCATTGATAATCGTTAGATATTGGCTTAACGAATTTAAACGTGGTCGTACATCTGTTTTTGATGAGGAGCGCCCTTATCTGTTTTCGTTAAAAAATTCGACGACATCATTCTCGCTGATCGATGAAAAAAAGTGCGCGAAGTCGCAGAGGCAGTAGGCGTGTCGTATGGAACGGCTATCAATATTTTACCTGACAAATTATTGTACAAATTAAGAAAGCTGTCGGCCCGATGGGTAGCGCGAATTCTGATAACAAGCGGATAAGACTGACAATGTCGAAGCACTGTTTGGACCTCTTTAATCGTGATTCTCGGGGGTTTTTGCGCCAGGTCGTTACCGTGGATGAAATCTCATGATCTAAAATCCTGCGATTTGTCTCCAAACATGAAAACATGGCTCAGGGAAAAAAATCAGCTGAAACGAGGAGGTTATGACCGAGACAAAGGCTTATTTTAATAAGTTTGAGATATTTTTTGGAGCGGTTAAAGAAGTGAAAAAAAAAAGTTGAAAAAAAAGTCGACCTAAAAGGAGATTACGTTGAAAAAAAAAAAAAAAAAACTTGCATTTTTATTTCCAATACGGGTTCTTATTGATTGCGCCTCGTATAACAGTGGGAATAAAAAATCTTAAAGATTCTATGCCATTAAGATTGCCAACAGGCTATAGAGGTATAAGGGCAGTTCTACAGAGTGTAAAGAAAAATTAAAAACTAAATTCCTCCCGAAAATGACTAATTAGTGTTATACAATGTTCCCTGAAGTAATTTGTAATACGCATACATATTTCCTTCTCTTTTTTTATTAATTTTCTTGTTACCACAATAGTTAGATACATATGTATGGTTAGGAAGGGTAATGCCTCATAAAAAATACAAAACGTTTTAGAAAATATGCATAGTTGCGATTTTTTTTTACATTACATTCGTAGAGGCTAATATTTATGACTAAGAAAAATTTTAATTCATGTTAAATATCATTATTTTTTGAACATATGTATGCACCTCTTTTTTAAACCTCTAATTTAATAACAACATCCTGCTCTGGTAATTATCAATAAACATCTTGTATTTTTTCAGGTTGTCCACTATGTAAAATGGTTAGAAACAATGACAACGAAAGCATATACGGTAAGTTCCTGTTTTTGAAACGTCTCAAGACATTGCCGACATTATACGACATTCACACAAAATCTCTATCCATGAAAATGGCTTATTTTCAACTATTTGGTAATGAAATAAATTGGGTTGCGATCTCCCTACATACACAAATCGCCCACAGGAAATATAGTACTCGGTGTTTTGAAATCGTAAATTAATTTCGTCTACATACTACGAGGAAATGTGCGTTTTTGTACGCGTGCCAAGTAGCAGGCTTGTACTTTTCGAAATATGTAATAAAAAATACGAAAATACGAGGCAATGATACAATATTTTTAAAAATAAAAGTACGGAGAGTAGTGAAGTCCAAATACAACTCATTCATAGAAACAGGCACATTTGAGCATGCAGAATGGCAGATGGTACTAAGTAGCCGTAACGAAATGCGTGGATTGTCGAATGCTTTCTGATTTATACAAATGTGGCTGAGTTCCAAAACGTCAAAAAATTGTATCGATGCGGTCGTATTTTAATATTGTTATTTTAAAATTAATTTTTAATAATTTTATTTAGAATTACCTTACGTTAAGCAAAAATAGTTAAAACTCGCTTAAATATCTTAACTTAAAATAACTTAATGGCCCCGCTTAAATAGTCGAATATTTCTCATTCGTCAATGTACTTGGGGAATGCAATGCGAAAAAAGGATAGAAGTGATTTAAAAGCCAACAATAGGAGAAGAAAGTCTACAAGTCTCGTCAAACGACAATAGTCGCCGATATAAAAATCCGCCAGTTTAAAAAATGTGATTGTGAAAACCACGACATTCAAGAGAATACACAAGACTTCTTGGATATAAATGGATTGAGTAACGCGCAAGTCAAATTGATCATTCTCTGATAGATAGAAGACACCATTTCAACGTGCTAGATGTCAAATTTTCGTGGGGGCAAACACCCCCATTTATTGAGCTTAATTCAAGCTAAACTTATTCTAACTTAATAACTAGGCAGATCAGTATGCGCGGGCTTAACTCCGCTACTGAAAATTTTTGATCGAGCGAGCAAATTTGTTGTTTTCTAAACTTTACTTCGTTATTTCTCACTATTTTTCAATCAAACAATTTCATTTGATAATTTATGGCTCATCTACAGACCTAGATCTATCGAATGACATGCTGCACACATGTGTGGTTATAGCCGATATCTACATTTAGTGCGTACAAGATTAGTCCGAAATCGTTTTCGGACCACTATATTCCCCGTACATGCACGCGCTAGGCCAAAAAGTGGGTGATTGCTCTCGCTCCGCTACGCTCCGCTCGATCAACTAATAAGAACGGGTGAGGGAGCGCAAACCTTAGAAACTTGAAAAAGACTTGAAGAAGGGAAGGTTATTGAGAAGAAGGAGTTTTAGGCATGGAGTGCTGAGGTTGAAGTCGAAGTTAATATTCGAATTAACACTTGCCAGCATACGGGAAATGGGTTCATTGGAGCCATATGAGGTGCGGGGGGTGGATAGATGGAAGAGACGAGGATTGCGTATATTACGGGGGTTAGTGTCAAGAGATATGGAGTTATAAAGGGTGGCGCAGTCAATGGTACCTGTAAGAAGTCTATGAATGAAGATTATATCGGATACTCTTCTTCTATCATCCAGAGTACTCAAGTTGATTAGTTTAAGACGGTCTTGATAGGGTGGTAAGAACAAGCGGTTGTTCTAGGGCAGACCTCGAAGAGCGAAACGTAGAAATCGACGTTGGATGCTTTCGATATGTGGGTTTGTTGATAAGGGGACCACACTTGAGATGCGTATTCGAGAAGGGGGCGAACAAAGGTAATATAGAGGGATCGAGTCACGTAGGGATGGGAGAATTCTTTAGACCAACGTTTCACAAAACCGAGTGCAGGCTTTATGAATTATATAATTGATATGTGCGCGAAAATTGAGCTCTTGGTCACATAGTATGCCAAGATCGCGGATAACCTTAACGGTGGAGATGGGCGATTATTCAGGAAGTAGAGACGAGGGGGAGGTTTGATTCGTTTATGTGAGAAGGTGATTAATTGGCATTTGGAAATGTTAAGTTCCAAACAATTTTTGAAACACCAAACGGAAAATCTGTTCACATCCGATTGAATAAGGGAAGAATCTTGTTGCGAGGAAATGGTCTTGAAGAACTTGGTGTCGTCCGCGTACAGTGAGAGGTGGGTATGTTTGATGACAAACTCAATGTCGTTTATGGTAAGAATAAAAAGAAGTGGAGCTAGGTGGCTACCTTGGGGAACGCCGGAAGAAGCTAAGAATGTGTTGGAAAATGCAGATCTGAAACGAACACTGTAGTAACGGTTTTTTAAATAAGAAGATATCCACTTCAACGCAGTGGGTTCAAAACCAAGGGAAGACATTTTGAAGAGTATTAGTTTGTCTGAGATTTGGTCGAAAGCTTTACTGAAATCAGTTGAAAAGACGTCAACTTCATTTACATTCTCTAAAGCTGAGAGTATGAAGGACACAAATTCGACAAGGTTTGTGGTCGTAGACCTGCGTTTAAGGAAGCCATGTTGTTTGGAGGAGATTAGAGATTTGCAGTGGAAATTCATACAAGATACTTTCAAAAAGTTTGGGTATGTATGACAGTTTGGCGATGGGCCGGTAGTTGTTAACGACATTCTTAGGATCTTTTTTGTGAACAGGAGTTATAAAAGCGGTTCTCCATATCTGGGGAAATTCTCCAAGGGACAGGGATAAGTTAAATATTTTTGAGAGCGGGACAGAAATAATGGAGGAACATTTTTTTAGTAATATGGCAGGGCCCAGGAGTAAATTCATCATGAAGTTGATTCAATTTATTTTCAATGATATGGGGGTCAATAGTACGTGGGAGAAATGGTCCAAGGGGAGAATTTGGTAAGTAGTCGAAATAGGCAGTATCTGGTACAAAGGAATCATCGGCGAAAGATTGTTTGAAAAAGTTGGCGATAGTTTTGCGATCATTCGAGGTTTCGCCATTGAAGGAGAGTGACGTTGGGTAGCCATCAGATTTCCGTTTGTAGTTGATAAACTGAAAGAAGGACTTAGAATCGTTAATAAGATTGGCTTGCGTTTCGATTAAATGGCATTCATAGAGCGACTTATGCAGCTCTGTTAATTTCAGATAAACACTAATGTAGTTAGAAAAGTCATTGGGGAATGAGTTCGAAGGAAGATTGCCCACAGTTTGTTTCTTGTGTTTCTTAGTGAACGGAGCCTGCGATTATACCATGGAGGGGAGGTAGATAAATGTTTGGATCGGGAAAGGGGAACGTAAAGAGAAATAGAATTGAATATTTCTCTGTAGAAAATAAATATGGCGTCGTTTATTGTATGGCTGTCAAAATTGAGTGTGGCGGTACTGAGATATTCATTGATTTGGTTGAAATTTGCCTTGTGGAAGTCGTATGACTTAAGCGAAGGGGAAGTATTCAGTGGTGGAGAGTCGTGAAAAAATGAGAGATGAAGGGGAGGATGGTAGTTGTCGATGGTTAATAAGGAAAAGGGACAAAGTGAAACAGAGGAACTAAGGGGGTCTGTTGTGAAGATCAGGTCTAGCTGCCTTCCCGTGTAATTCGTGATGCCACTAACTTGGCTATCCTAAGAAAAGACATTCTTTGGTAGCAGAGGGATTAATGGCAATATAATATGTTTGATCGTCTGATGGAGCCCATTTAAGAGAAGAAAGATTGAAATCACCAAAGAGAAGGATTTCATCATGAGGATCCCGTAAATCATTTATGCCATCAATCGTATTAATGGCGAGTTCATAGGATTCAATAGGCTGAGATGGCAAGATATAAAAGCAGATGACATAGAGTACTTTACGGGGCAGTACAATCATACAAAGGAGCAGATTGCGATTCTGATCACTTCCTAATTATCGCCAAAATCAAAAGCCGTATCCAAATTCACAGAAGCGGAACACGAGAATGTATATAATTTCAAAGTTGAAAAGTTTAAGTACCCCCATATCCAGCGTCAATATCAGGACAAAATTAGTAATCAGTTTATCCTACCAGATGGCATAGAAAGCAAGGACGGTGGAAGCAGTGCGGTCAAAAATGGAAGTTTTGTAAAGGGAGCAATGAAAAGAAACTAGGCTATTGCAAAGTTCCCAAACGAAAGCCTCGGTCCGATGAAGAATGCCAGGAAAAAATGAAAGCTTGTAATATTCTAAGACTTCAAGCCCAGAAAAATAGTGAAGACACGTATAAAATATCAGACCCTACAAAAGCAAGTCAGCCGTTTTTTTCGGGTTAAAAATCGGGAGTGGCATAGGAAAATCTTTACTAACATTCAGGAAGAAAAACATGAGAGCAATGTATGCAGCGATAAAAGCTGTACGAAAAGGATACTACGCTAGACCAGGATTTATAAACAAAGAGCTCTTTCGGATAGTGAAATGGAGGAGATATTTTTATGAACAGCCTGATGTAAAGGGTTTTTCAATAAGGGTGGGTAGATGTTGAAATGGAATAAAACATGCTGTGTTTGAGGTATTAGCAAATTCTTTTTTTATTTGAAAGGCTCATGTATGTCATTATGCATGGAATATGACATTGTTCAAATACCCGCCTCGGCTTTTTACGGTGGCACAGATCCGAATGGCCAAATTTTCAATGACTCTTCCGCATAAATCCGGCTGAATTTGAGCGATGGCCTGTGTTATGTTCACCTTAAGGGTATCGGTCGATTATGGTTTATTGGCATAGAGTGCAGGAAACTTCACAAGAAAAAGTCTAGCGGGGTCAAATCAAATCATCTTGCTGGCCAATTCTGGTCACCTCTGCGAGAGAGAACCCTCCAAGCGCTCATGCAGAATGTCAATCGTGGCGTCCGCTGTGTGGCACGCACCGTCACCCTGTTGGAACCACATATCGTCTAGGTCCATATGGTTCAATATTGCCATAAGAAATTTGTTATCATTCTGTAGCGCTCGCCATTGACGGTGACCGCCTCACCAAAATCGTTTTCGAAAAAGTACGGGCCAATGATGCTGCCGGCCCAAAATTAACACCAAACGGTAGTTTTTCGAGGATGCATTGTCACCTGGTAAACCTCGTGTGGGTTGGTGCCGTTCCATACTATCAATGAAACTATCCCTGAGTAATGGAAAAATTGGGCAGTCGTTCCAGTATATAAAAATTGTCTACTGCTATCAAATAGTTATAAGCAGTTTGTCAAATATACTCTTAAGGTGACTAAATCATACCCCAAAGTAATAATCGGATATTACCAGTGTGTCTTCTGAAGGAAACGCTTGATGAGGGACCAGATTTTCACTATACGACAGCTTTTAGAAAAGAAACAGGAATTCCATGAAACGGTCCACCAACTCTATAAACCGATCAAAAATGTATCATGTCCTGGTAAGGCTGGGAAAAGTTTGTGAAACTGATACAAGTATGCCTAAAGGAAAACAAGCGGCAAGCTAAAGCAGGAAATGTCTTATTTGTTACATACGAAATACGAGTACATTAAGGATAAAAACACGGAAACTCTTTGTCACCTTTCTACTTAAGCTCAGTGCTGGTATACGTAATGAGATTCCTGCAGATAACTTAAAGGAATCACCTGCTTTGGCTTACGCAGACGATCTAGACTTTTCCTGAGAAATTGAGGAAACAGTTAAGAGAAACGTAGAAAGGCTAATTATTAATAGCAGGAAAGGTAGTACGAGTAGGCTTGGAAGTACGAGTAAGTGAAGAGACAATCAAATATATAGCTACTGGCCCACTTGGTCGATTTAAACCTCGCACCTGACTGTACTCGATAAATGCTTAGAGAAAGGACGAATTAACTGCCAAAAACGACGCAAAGATCGAAATAAACCAAAGACTGCATATGGGCAACGCGTGCTTCTTCGCGATGAAGGAATTATTCAAAACAACTCTTGTCTCGCAATGTCAAAATCCGTGTTTATGAAATTATATCAATGACCCGTTACAGGTGATGAGCTTGGTCGCTTGCTAAGGAGAAAAAAAATACTTCGCATCCCCTGGAACTGCATTTTAAAAATTAGACCGAGAATTGAATTAGTTGTGCATTGACATTACGAACGGAGATACAATTGCAACCAACATGCAAAGGTAACTAATACGGCAGCGACATTATGCCCGGGCGTCTACCTTGCTGGCTCCACAAGAATTTTCATTGATAAAGCAGTTTTCCGTAACTAAGTGACAGTACGAAGCAATGTTCTGGGGCAGATAGCAGTCAGTTCGCTTGAAAACGGAGAAGCTAAGACAAAATAAAAGCAATTACTAACATAGGTATGTAGGTAACTTGTAGGTTACCTCTAATTACCAAAGTGGAGCTGAGCTCATTTAATTAAAGTCCGCTCTGGCGAATGACACAAGTAATTTTATACACGAACGCACGAATGTTTCAGGATATGGTGACATGCAAAACGGGCAGATAACATTTATGGTAAATTACCGTTAGACGTGGTTAATTCGCCGGAGGGTGAGACAGGTCCTATTATCCTTATCTTGTTTTCCATTCGCCTGCCGAGTCCTGAAAGGAAAATCCGCGTTGCATGTAACCTAATTCCGATTGTGCCGGCTTGGCGTTGCCGTAGAGTCGCGGAAAGTGAAGTTTGTATCGATTGTTGCAATCCAAGTGTCGAGTTGGTCGGGTATGGGAATGCTGGGTTGGCTACTGAAATTCTGCTGCTACTGGAATAAGGTGCATCCAAAGGTTTGTTCGGGTAAGGAATAATGTGAAATCTTTATGTTGTTGCTATGACGACTTTTCAATTGCACTTTACCTATTGAGATTTGTTGTTTAACATGAATCAATCTGTGCAACTTAGTTTAGAAAAATTAGTGCAAGTGAGTTGAGTGCATGTGGAACTGGAATGAGTTGCGAGTGTGGATCAAAGGTGGGCAGAAAAGAGATTATTATGTAGAGAGGAATGTGTGTGAGGCAGGTGCAGTAGAAGTGGCCCAATTAAGTTGATTATATAGTTCGAAAATAACTATGTACAAGCGAAATTAAATTAGAAATTGATTAAAATATGTATTGGAAATTAGATACACGATTCGGCCTTCAAGCTCTACACATTCAATCGTCGAGTTAGTGAACGACTGTTAAGATTGAATCAATCTCTGATCAGTATTTTCCAGAATTTTGAGGCAAAGTTTCAAGTCGGTTGGATTTGATTTGAACCTTGGTCATTTTAGAGGTAATAAAAGGTATTGTATAATACACATAGGAGTGCGTCATTGAGAGTGGTATGTATATACATATGTAAGTGAGGTTTCTGTATGTTTACACAATTTTGTCCCATTTATGCACCCTAAGTCAATATGCTTATTGACAAGGTAAATACTGCAAGACCGCTTGCGAGAAATCCAAAATGAGCTATACTGTCCAAAGCTAGCTTATCGTCTTCCTCTAATTCTAATACAGAGTCAGAGTCGTGGTCCAGATTTGACATTCCTCAATTACATACATCAAACCGAACTGTCGTCCGAGACTTAGCTTAAGGTCTGCCCTTTAGCCTATAAATGTGTAAAATTGAAAAACAGTGGTTCTGAAGCAGGTTTCGCGCATTGCGAGATATAAATTTTCATCTAAGTGTACTGACCTAAGTTTTAAGGCTTTTCCTTCACCGAACGCTCTTTAGAAAATTTGGCCACCAATGGATCCAATGAGCATGATATTTGGGTGAAGGTTCATCGAATCTTTTAAACCTCAAATCGAAGTTAAACATGTGAAAGGCACGGAGTTCCAACCAGACTCCATGCAACATCTCGTATAACACGATCTGTTTAGGCATTATTTCGCGACAGATTTCCTGAGAGTGTTACTTGTTATATGTTAGTCATATATATGAGACGCATTTGAAACGTGACATTTTAATCTATAATTTTCATGCAGACAGTTTTATAAGTCATCAATTCTGTTAAATCTTATATTAGCGGGTAGATGAATGAAATTTCTGAACAAATTCACTTTAGATGCTTAACAAATGCAACAGGATGTAGGTGGTTTACCTGCTTCCACTCTGTATGAATTTCCATGTTAAAGATGCACCTCTCTTCGGCCGACTTACTGTAAAATGTTTACGAAATATTACAAAAGGAGGAGGAGCAGCTAATAAAATTCAAACATTTAATTCTGATATCCAATGTCAGTATTGTCAGGACATTGTGTTCAGTCATGACAACGCTACATCACACACAACTTTAATGACGCAGCAAAAACTGAGAGAGTTTGGCGGGGAAATTTTGATCCATCCGGTGTATAGCCCAGATCTTGCAATTACAGATTATTTATTGCTTCAATCTCTGCAAAATTGCTTTCGCCAGAAATCCCAGAACTTCCACACTGAAAGAATTTTGAAATTGCTCACAAAGCTTAAAAGAAACATTTAGACAATAAATGGCAAAAAAATGTTTAAAACTTATTCCCCAAACCAATATTACTTTTGGTCGAAGGCGCATAAATGGGTCATAGGCAATTCCTTGAGAAGTAATACGTAATCTGATAAAAAGAATCATTTTTTTTACGTGGTAACCCAGTTCCAACGAGGGACTATCCTATAAAATTTCTGCTAATTTCACATCTGTAGCAGCATCGAGTTGCCTAGCCTTATCTAAGGGTGAATGCTATGTTTGATATTTAATCGGTTATTTCTTTGTGTAGTTCCATTAATGTGGCTTTCTTTAAGGGTTTTTTTTCTGATATTCTCTAATGCGATCATGAGAGCTATCAGATTTTGCTTACTTAATACTGAGCTATCAACTGTCGTTGTGGACGATCAATTATAAACTCATTCTGAGAAACATCGACTATTTTTTTTTGTGATTTTTCTTGCCACATTTTATTTGGCGCGAGTAAAATCATTCCCGAAAGAGCAAGAAAGGGATCCCATCGTACGCAGTTGCCAATGGATAGAGCCATCCAATAAGAGATGTCATTTTAAAGTATTAAAAAAAAAGACAACATTACCAATGGAGTACTTTGCCTACCTTTAAGGCGTACGAGTGTTTTGCTCCGCCTATAAATAGTCATTGTTTTGATGAATTTTTTTTTTAATCACATTTACCCAAAGCCTCAAAGGAAAAAGGCTAATGAGGATAAATCATAACATCGAATGTAAATTGAAATCACTATTTCGAAAAATCACACAATAGAGCAACCAGCTCCCGGTCGTGCTGAAATTAAGGGTCGTCCACGTCCATAGCATCATGCATGTAGGGCAAGACATTTATTCAAAATGCCGTGCAAGGTGTTTATTGACATTTCAAATTCACAGTCACATTTTCATTTTCATTTCCAATCGGAACCTTATTGGAAACCTTATTTAGATCAAACCTACACGAATTTGAGTCTTATTAACATTAATCTTCGTTCAAACTTTTTGATTAAATTCGTTATACAATATCTATGCGAGAAAGTAAGAAATGCACAAAACCTTTACCCGAAACGAATTTTCACTTTTTAAGCATTTTGTTTTTAATTGTCATCGATCTAAGTAGTCCATGCAGAGAGTCTAATTTCGACTCATCGTATCTCGCTAATAACATGCATAATGTGTCCTAATGTCCCAAAAAAAAAAAAAAAAAAGGCAGGCCGAAAAACAATTGTTGCAAACAAATGCAAAAACACCAGCATTTGATTGGCCTCAGCGATGAAGTAATCCCAAACCGGGAAGCCTGCCACTACTTTCTGAGGTCAAACCGGCGGACCCCACAAGCGGACCAGTAGGAATGCAGTTAAGTGGGAAGGTTATGGTCCTACACTTCTGACCATAACAACGCCGTAAAAAGGAAAAGAAGAAGAAGAATGTGTCCCAATGTGTCATTTGACGTATTCCCACAAAAGATAGTCTAAAGTCCTGAAATAGCACGATCTAGCCGGCCATCTCACTTCTCCAAAATGAGTGATAAATTCCTCACCGGACTCATTACTCAATTAGTCCATCGAATCGCGTGCTGTGCGGCATGTAGTGCCTTCTTGCTGGAACCACATGTCAACCGAAATTATTGAACAATAGCGGGAGCCATTGAGCGGGAGTTATATTCGAACCAGTATGGCCGGACCATAAACCGCACCAACAATGCATTTTTTTTTTCGGATTCATAGACAGCTCTTGTATTGCCTGAGGTTGCTCATCGAATCAAATATGGCAGTTTGGTTAATTAACATATCCATTCAATCAGAAATGAGTTTCGTCGCTGAAGAAAGTTTTTCGATAAAAAAGCGGATCTTACTCCGGCCAGGCCAACTCATCGAAAATTCGACGCTGTCGTTCGCATTCAGTTCGTGTACCAGGTGCATTGATGCTGTAGACCACACGTGAATCACGCGTCAGCTGTCAAAAATAGAACACAGAAAATCCAAACAGTAAAACAATCACCCTTGATACATCTATCCTTAGATGGAGTTATAGCTCAGGAACAGCCAGAGCCAAGCTTCTCTCATTCACTTACGGGTATGTTGTGTGCGATTTGTTTTTCACACAAGTGAACAGGAGGGTCCTTAACAATGTTCCACAAACATTAACTTATATAATAACGGGTTCGATTTTCAGAATTTAAAATGCTGCCATATGTATAACACATGCATACCTTTCCGTTATCAAATCTATCGTCTTTAGAGGGATTTCTACCTGAATGTTGGTGTGTACGTATCTTCGCTTGTTCATAAGCTTTTGTTGGGCTCGCATATCTCGGGAAAAATGTTTACCAATTTCATTCGACTCATAGGTAATTATTGAATGTTGACCCGGCTCCTGTGAAAGAAAATAAAAAAAAAACAAAATTGTCAATTTCACCTCTGCCAAAGTATTTTAGGGAAGCCTTACTTTAGGATGAGATAATTTTATTTGTTAACACCCTGTTACGTTCCATAAAAGTGACTCTCTTGAGGGTGGCCCTTCAGCTGGCTTCCTATTAAAACTGCCATAAAATGTTTTTAATGTTTTTCTATTGTGGAATGTGGTTTCGACCAAATTGGTGCCTTAGGTGAATTTGCCGTATGGAGGGCAACATGTTTTTTGGGTCAATTTCTGTTAGTGATGAAACCCATGACCCATGATCAGTCTGCGTTCCATAGTGAAAGGAGTTCTATAGTCAATAATACTATGAGACATATGAGAAAAGACAGGTCTCTTGTGTAAAGTTATTTTCGTAAAAAAAAATAATTTAAGTCCCATGTGAACAAATTTGCATTTCATGTACATATGTATTCTTGGAAATACTCATATCTGTCCGTTTTTCTTTGATTACAAAACAACTAATATTTCTCCATGACGAGGCATACCATTCTCCGCGGTAAACTGCTCATGGTGTCTAGTTCTTATTTATGAACGATCCACATGTCGCGTGCGTGAAATATTGTCGACTCTTCTGTTTTTAGACTAGAACTTGTTGCGGATAGCTCGATCAAAATAGAGAATCAAAAAAATGCAGGCAAATGTGTTTATAACTTACAATACACACATGCCATATACTAGTCCTACCAGTATGGGTTATGTTTTAAGTTCAATACAGTGACTTCCATAAAAACATCTTCCCTACCTTGCGCTTCCTGATAAGGCACAATTGCAAGTGTGTTGTTTAGTATCTCTTGCGACAAAGTGCATTTTAGGTAGTTCCAGACTCGCTTCGATTTGGCACAGAATTTAGTTGATCGATATTGGTTGAAGGTGCATGAAGCAAGTTCGGTTAGAGTGTGATGAGTCAGAAAGTGGTGAATAAAAAGTATTCTCTGGTGCCGGAGGAAAATGAAGGTGCGGGGATATTCTTGTTAATTTAGTGGGGGAATAACCGTATTTGATACCTTTTGAATATCTCAGATAACATTTTATAAAAAGTTCTTTTAATATTTGGTGTTATTGGGCCTGGAGTTTCTGAATCATCATAAAAATAATTTCAAAACTATTAATTTCCTTTGAGAACCTGTACGTGAAGAACCCTTGCCGCATATGTCATCTTGTTTCTCCGTTCGATTGTCTCACTTTTTGCGCTTCATTAGCGCTATTATTGGAAATACGTTCTTTGTAACAATTTCAAAGTATTTTCAAACAAAATCTAACCAATAGGTCTGTATTAGATCCATATCAGTGCCATTTTAACCCGGGAAATAACCACAGATTACAACGTAGTTTCGACATACATACAAATTGTCAACTTGCTCAAGTTGATGAAGATGAATTCTCGGCGTCATTATGGTATAATTACCAAGACTTGCGGCGTCAGAAAAAAATTTAGACGGGGGACTCACACCCATGTGTTTTTTAAAGAAGCAAATGCAGAAGTACTAGCTCTTGGACAGGAAAAGTCTGTTTGTGATTTTCGGTTCCATTTGTATTGACAGAAAATCGAGTGCAGGATTCAGTCTTAAATACTACAGGCTACGCAGCGACCTTGGTCGATTACATCTAAATAGCGCACGGAGGTAGAGAGGAATCTCAGTAATTTTCTTGGGCCGTAACTCTTTTGGCACACAACAATTTCCCGGGCCAATAATATACTGGCAGGGTGGAGCTTATGACTTAGGAATAGCATCGAGATACAATATATTCACTAAACGTACACAATGGTCAAGTCGTTAGTAAGCTAGTAAGTGGATAGGCGGTCATAACTGTTTGTTCGGTATGCATGGATGTCTTCCCATATGCGATTAGAGTGCGCGTGAGATAAACATTTTTCAAATTACTCTCTCGGAAAATCGCAAACGTTTTTCAATTTATGATAAAAAGTTCAACCTGAAAACAGGCTTTTTTTCGGGGCTTATCTCCAATTGCCTAAAAATGAAAAAAGACAATCAATACTGAAATCGTTATCGAAATTAGTATTTGGGATATAGCTCATTCATTCTATAATATCATTGTGCTAACATCATTGTAAGCATTTTTATTTGAATTTTGAAATGTATGTATCGGAAAGCATATTCGCATATTTTATTATTTTTGCTTCGGAAGAACCAGAGTGGGAGTGAAGACACTAAGGAAGTCCAAAAGGGGGATGAAGAGGGTGTTCTCAGCGAGTCCAAGAAATAACGTTGGTTCGCAAAATTTAGAAATTGTAATATTGAACTAAAGGACGAACCTCGTTAGGGTAGAACAGAAGAAGAAGAAGGACAACTTTAGAAAGAAATCCCACTATAAGGGAATTCGCAAATAAACTTTATGACCATCCACCGAAATCTGAAGAAATTGGGATACGTCATAAAGCTTAGACACCGACAACATCTATAACAAAATCAGGAACCGAAGATGAGAAATGGGTTATTTACAATAATATTGTGGCTACGTTTAAGTCGTTTGGCTTAGTCTACAATAGAAGACCGAAAAGCACAACATCCCAGATATCGACTTCGTCCAAGGTGTTACTGAGTGATGAGAGAATAATCCATTTAGAGTCTCATAACCAGACTATCTCCGGAGTAATCTACCGTCAACAACTGTGCAGATAAAAGCCAGCACTAGAGCAGGAAGGGCCAGGTTTGGTTAATCGATGGAGTCCAACTGCATACTGTTACAGGAGACCGTCTTATTCTGTAGATTTAGCATCTTCGAATGCTACTTGTTGGAAAAAAATTAGATCTCGATGCTGACCAAGAGGCTCTTGTTTTTTTCGTCAAAAATTCAGCCATAAGTGCTGTCTAATGAAGGAAATTACGTCGACTAGTAAATATTTGACATTCAAAAATGTTACAACTCATACATTGAGTTTATCCAACAATTGAAATTTCGTCCCATTGTTAACATGCAATGTTTGCATGCAGCTATCAATGCGATGACTTTTTATAAGTAAAAACTGACTCGATTGGTTGGGAGAAAAAAATGACGAACTGAAATTGTGAAAATTCACTATAAAAACGGGAAGCTTTTCGTAAAGCTTGTACTGCTTTTAGTCATCATCAAGCGCCTTCTGGCACATTAAACACCATAGTTGAAAGTGTGACTGAAAATCCTGGCATGTTAAGGGATCATCTCAGTGTGACCCTCCGAAAAATCCCTAATTTTCGCGGATTTTTTTTCTCATGGTTGGAATATACTAATCGTCCTGGTTTTTTTTTAATAAATAAAGATATTCAGGATAAATACAAAATGATTTTTTTATGTTGATTTATTTAGTGTACAATAGTTTAATTAATTGTTGAAAAGTATCGTAAAAAAAAAGGTCCTATATGGCGGCCATGATTGCGACCTTAATTTTGATCTGAAACAAAAAGTTCAAAAAGATTATTAACCTGTAGGAAAGTCGCTATCTCCCTATGGAGGTTTTCTTTTTTTTTTAAATTTGACAAAATGGCGGCGGTTTGATCAAAACGTATAGAATTTTACCTTTTTTTCGACAGTTTTTCGTAAAAAAAAAATAGGAAGATTTCATAAAAAAAAAGCTTCCATAGGTCGATAGAGAATGACGTGAAAAATGTTCTCCCAAAATTTGAATAGAAAAGCTTGAAAACCACCGTTTTGAAAATAACCGTTCCGAGAAAAACGCGTTCAAAGTTTGGAGTTCGAAAATTTTAGATAATTCTATTTTTAGGTCTATCCATGGTGGATGTCGAAAACGAACTGAAATGATTGGCCAGTTTTTTTTACGAAGTTATAGGATCTAAGTACCCTAGAAAGGTACAGGCGCAGAAAAAGAACAAAAGGAATAACGGTATGGCGGGACGACCGACGCGACAGATGTCCCGCTCCGTTCCCTTTCTACGAAAAACGATGTAGCGACCGAAATAATTGGAATTTCGATTTAAAAATTTGATAGAATATTTATAACAGTGTATACTATCCAATATTGCAAAAAACTTTTTTGAAAATTTCACACTGAGATGACCCCTTAATTTCCAGACAGCAATAGGGTGCAACCATGCACGCAAGACCATGCACAGCGCTGACTGGAGGCTGGAAATAGTGGAACAATCTACAACGAGTGACACATGCTGTGATTTTTAGGTTGGCGATATCATTAGGAAATGATTCTATATTGCGGGACGATGTTCTTGGGGTGTCGAAATCCTCTGATTGAAATTTTGTTATTTGAAGTTATGTGAAATACTGACATAGCACCATAATGACTCAGTCATTAGAAGAAAATATCAAAGCTGTTATTCGGAAATACAGCCGAAATGTTGTAAAGAATTTTATATAAATATTTCGGCACATATTGTACTCCGTTTCTTTGTGATCACCAACAAATTGAAGAAAATTTCGTGCATACTTAAAAATATGATTTTTTTTCAATTTTTCATTTGCAAACTTCAAACTCATTCATTTCGTAAACCAAGGCTTAAATGCGCCTTAGAAGATACTAAAAACATTTCATAAAAATGTTGCGTTTTTGCATTGATTCAAAATACTACCTCTCAAAAAAGCATTAGCTCAAAAAAGTACTAGCAAGTCGAAAAACACAACAAAAAAAATTCTTACTTTCTCCTTAAGTTTTGCTCAACCGACAATCACTGACAGAGTTTGAGACGGGTTAATACTAACGTGCTATGAGATGAGTATTTGAAGTAATTGTCAAAATTTGACATCCTTCTCAATCATTACTGAAAAGACATGTTGTCACCCGTGATCCTGTACACTTGTATCTGATATACAATTTTATTTGGTGTTGAAATAAGACTTTTGTTAGTATTAGGTCCTCTCGAGTTACGCAAGCCTTAATCTCGGAAGTGGTTCAATATTTTTAGCAGCAACTGTGTCACGACACACCGATTAAGTATACACATAGACAAGCTGTGGCCATCAAAGTGATCTCACTGCTCTTAGCTAGATCGCATCCACCGCCGGTTTTCATTGAACTCGAACTAATTTCGCGTCAAACAAACGAGCACACATTCGAGTGTTGCAAAGTTGCGTCATATCTAGCATGTTTATTTCTATCTATTGTTGATACAGAAGACAATACGAACTCAAATAAAAAAAAAGAAGACATTATTCATGCTTAGTTGCTCGCAAACAAAACAACGAAAAAGCGAAAAGCAAAGGCATGTCAACGCGCCATACACTCTCAGGTCACTATCGCCCAAAGCACACGTCATGCAATCATACGAGCACACTTGTACGTATACGCTTCCGTACGAGCGACTAAGTATTGGAACTCTCAAGTGTCTGTCTAAGGCGGTAAGCTTGAGTAGAAGTTCTTTATTAAATTACTCGTATCTTGCTGGGACAGCGTTTCAGCTGACATTTCACTGTGTAGTCAGTCGCGCGGTGGTTGTGGTTTTGTGTACATTCCGGACTATGATTTTTTAAATAGAGTCGCAGCGGAATGGGAGGTTGTTGTAGGGATAGTCCTTCCGAGGACCAGGATGATTCCGTTGACATGAAAGAGTTCTCCGAGCAATCGCAGCTCCTTGACTACGGTAGAGTCTATGATCAGCCTAATTAAACCTATGAGGCATAAATTGAGTGCGAAGGTCATTAATTTTGTTATTTTTTTTATATTTCAGGGGAGCGTTTACAATATGATCGATCGTTTAAGGGACCCCTCTCGAAGCGATCTTGCACAGATGTGTTTTGCCTGTTAATTTTCCTAGTATTCCTCGCCGCGTGGGGATACATTGGCAGCTATGGTGAGTCTCGATCGATTTTACTCAAGCTCATAGTTGTCATAATTGCGTCTATTTTTTCCCTTCTAGCATACAAGAACGGTGACTTGAACAGGTTGTTGGCTCCGACAGATTCTTTTAATCGAAAGTGCGGTATCGACGGGTCTGTGATTGGGAAAAACTATTTGTTCTTTTTCAACTTGGAGAAATGTATCGATCCATTTGTGCCAATTACCGGATGTCCGACGCCGCAGGTTTGTGTTTCGAGTTGTCCGACGACGACATTCGTTTGGGATACGATGAAGAATTCATTGAGCATAGAAGAGCTGAAACAAAAACTAATCTGTCAAACGGAGCTGGACAAGAGTCGAATTACTTCAAAGGCTGATGCCGAGATAGCTATAAAGGAAGAGAGATGCGCGCGGTGGTATGTCAAGAGTACACCTTGTAAGTATTGCCTTTTCGTCTGACTATATTGTTGTGTTGTAGATTTATGTGTAGTCTTTTGGTTTTTTTTGTTGCATGCTTTGTGTTTGTGGATTTCGTTATGTTTTGATTCTGCTCTGTATGAAGCCGGAGGGGATAAGTCGACTGTAGGTTGTTTTTTTAAACTTACCGCTGAGGCAAGACTTGTGTTTATTTTGGGATCTGACAAGCTGAACGAATTCAACGACGTATATATATAAGTGAGAAATTTCGGGGGATTAGGTGAATCGATAAGTCAAAGGGAAGCGATTGTTGTGCGGTGGCCATGCGCCGGTATTGGTCTTATCAGTGCGTGAATCACAAAGATAAGATGTTTTGCAGTTATTGGCAATATTTGAGTCTAGTATTATGTGATTATGTGAATATTCCAATCTACCGTGACTAGTCTTTGACATTTTTGGCAGATAATTGATAGTTTTATAAACTGTGCGACTCGGGCATAAATTCTTTTAAACTTGTTTCTTTGTATAATGTTCATTCATTATAAAATGTTTCTGTACACATGATACACAGCGAAACGCTGATAATTCGGGATATGTCAAATTAAAATCTACCTTCATACAATATTGTTGTCAAATATCAGCTGTGTTCAAAAATAGGCAGGAATTTTATTTATTTTTAATTACCTTATTTGATTGTGATTCAGCAATCGTTTAGAGACATTGCATTCACTATTTGATCGGGTATTACTGCGAAGAGGTGAAGAGGTGAGGGTGCCCATCATCTTCAACGCCTTTTCGTAATCTTGGTACCGTCAATAAACCCTATGCTTATTGCAGTCTGGTCAAAAGCAATATTAAACATTCTCAAAACCGATACCGATCGTTTCAAGACGTACGCAACCTCTTTGACAGTTGATGTCAAACTATGAAACAGTTTTAGCTATGCTTACCAACATAAAAACCTAAGAATCGCACGAATCTTTCTAATATAAGCTCGACCTTCGTGTAGATCCTGGATTAGATTTGCAGGGCGAAAATTAACTTCTGTATATTATCCTTTTCTGAAAAGACAGATTTTAACATTTAATATCATCAAGGCCTAAATTTCTCGCTGACTTGCCCATCGTATCTTAGTTCCTCTTTGTTATTCAAGTGCGAATGGGTTGAGGCCCCGCTTTTGTTAGGAACTGATAAAATCACAGTTTCGAATATAGTTTTGAGTTCAATTCAGTTCTCTTTTGTCTATCAGTCGACTTTATCCCGAATGTTTAACTCGATAGTCTTGATGGTTTCTTTCCCCTTGTAGCCCCCCTTAACCCAAAATTTAATTTTCTCCAAACTAACATGAATGTCAATTGCCAATGTTCAAAACCCTTCAGTTCTAAACCGATGTGTATGGACATTCGAGCCGGATCGATGCGAGTACATCCCATCATACCTGCGTTCGCTGAAAAAGAGAGATATCGCCACAACCTCTCACGCTACAATACCGGACACTGCAGGTTTCGTTGCATTTCCATCCGACGACAGTAAAAAAAGTATCGAAGCCTTGGTACAGAAAAGAATCAGCCTGGAAAATTCGCAGAAACGATTCAAAGAGGCCGAGGAACCAGTGATTGAATGCAGCACGCGACAGAAATTAGGTGAGACCATCATCAGGGAGAAGATGGTTAAAGCAAACTCCTACTTAGCTCGATTGGTTGGGAATATTGTGGCTCACTTTAGCGGCGATGTCGGCGCGCAACAGGTAATTGATAACGATTGCGAGAACTACTATTTTACAACCGTATTTATGGGTGTGTTTTTTTTGTGGTGTCATTGTTTTGTCTTGTACCATTGTCCCGCTTAACAGCTTAACATGTCCTTTTGTAGTCATATTTCCAAGCACATTTGCACGTTCTTTGCTAAAGACAATTGTATTGTTTTTGAAATTTAGTGTCGAATCGGTGTGTACCTTCGGATACTGAAGGCATTAATCAATTAGTGCGTGACATCAGACTTCCGCCGGAAATCATCAATTTGACAGCACGAATGCTCGGAACTGACCTCGAAGGGGTAAGATTTAGTATGTGTCTGTAGTAAGAAACGCCGTTGACACTATGTGTGATTGTCCAAGTTTATATGCATATGTATATACGTATCTAAAGGAAAAAGCAGGTAATCACGACGAAACTAAATCGAACAAGGCTTATAAGGGTCCTCGAAAAGGGGGCTTAGGATTAGACGTATTTGTTCTTCTTTTCTATAACACATACAACACATCACTTAATAAGGATGACAACATAGTCTTTCATTCCAACTAACATTTATAAAATGATTTATATTTAACCTCAAAATGGTCTTTAGTTTTGGAAATTACTTCTTTAACACCCAAGTCTCTTTCCGGTAATTATACACTCTCGCGGTCAACTGGATTTTCGGCAATAAACAATTAAAAATTCAACCGATCTTCATGATTTTTCTTTTGAAATGTTCGTTTCGGCGGATTTAATATAAAAAATGTTGAACAAATCTGAATCACGGATTTCAATTTGTTTTTTAGCTTATATTGCAGAGAAAAATGATGTCCTTTGTAATAAAAAATCAATAAAAAATTACTTTACAAAAAAAATAAAATAAGAAGTTGATTTGGTAGCATGAAAAAAGCTGTAGAGATTTGTTTTTGTAAAAAAACGGAATTTTTTCAGCGTTCAAAGCTAAAAAAACTGTTATACATATTGATTAAATTTTGATCGGTTAAATTTTGAATTTTTTATCGCCGAAAAACCAGGTGGCCCCGAAAATGTATAATTACCCTCTTTACCGAAGCATTTTCATTCAATTTGTGTAATTTGGCCATTGTTTCTATCGAGTTGTTACGGTGCACCGTTTTGATGAAAGAGAATTTTTGGGGTTATTTCTTTTGGCAATTTCTCCTTTTAAACGCAATATAACGCCACAGAATATTTATTACTGATGACTTAAATACCTTGACATTTTTGGTCGCTTTGAGCCGTTTTCATCGTTTGCTGTCACTCAGCTGACTGTCGATTTGATTCTGGTGTGAAATGATGAATCTATTCATTCTGCATGAAAAATTCCTTTTATGGCGCTAAATAGCTCGAATCGTTATCTTCTCACTTCTCTATCAATGGTCTAGAGTCTGGAGCAGAGTCTAAATAACAGTTCTCAAGCCAGAGCGTTGCCGTTCAAGCAATTTGAAAAATACAACAGTATCGTCAATAAAATCACTGTGAATAAGTTCTGGCTGTTTTTTAAGGAAAATTAATAGCGATCTCCTGTGATGTTTTGGTTTGATTTAAGCAGCACATAATAAGAATCTTCGAACCTTGGATGTTCTATGGTCAGGATTGTAGTACATCATTGATGCAAAATAAAGCCCTTCCTTTTCTGCTATTGAAGCACACGACAGGTTAAAAACTGTGTTTTGGAGCTCAAAAGCTCAGAGCCTCATTGAGAACTCTTCGGCAAGCCTCCCTGTTCTCTCCCGTTTATATTGCCCTCCCATCTATGGCGTGACCATCCTGGCGTTTTTTTTCCTTCGAGTTTTCCAGTCATTATTCTTTAGACTTTTCGTCCACTGTCCATTCGTTCTAGGTGTTATGTCCATCCTAATTTTCGCGATTTCTTTACTCGGAGCTGAATAAGGTTCCTCGAATTGATTGTGTAATTTCCTCCATTTACCTGTTTCTTCGTCCTGGTTTCCACCATAGGTTAAGATTCAAAAATCCTAAATCTATTTTCTACGATCTTAGTCAGTGACTAAGTATATCATCCCTAAGGATCACTGGCATTGCGATAGTTTATACGAGGGTGGTCCGATAAGTACTTAGCTTCACCGCCAGATGTAGTACATTCTAGTAGACGGCTACTGTCGAAATTTCAGCCGGATCGGACTCGTAGTTTTGTTTTGACCGCGTGTGGAAGCGGGAGTGTCCGCGGATTTTAGAAAAAGGGAAAAAGAGCAATATCGGTCGGTGATTCGATTCTTGTTTTTGGAAGGGAAATCTCGCAGCGAAATCAAAGAGCGTTTGGATACTGTGTACGATGACTCTTCTCCTTCGATGGCGACCATCGAAAATTGGTTTAACGAGTTTCAACGTGGTCGCACGTCGGTTTTTGATGAGCCACGTCTAGGTGCCCCGAAAACGGCTACCACGGAGGATAACGTGACAAAAATCCACGATCTCGTATTGGCAGACCGCCGCTTGAAGGTGCGCGAGATAGCTGAGACAGTAGGCATTTCAAAAGATCGCGTGGGTCACATCCTACATGAAATTTGGGGCATTCCCAACTCTACAGGGGCGTGATATTGTGAATCGATTTATAGAGTCATACACCTTTTTCTTAATCTATGAATAGTTGATGGACCATTTCACGAAATTCCTATATTATAAAAGCTGGCTACTTCTGAAGCCACACATGTAGTCTTCGATTATTTTCTTAGCGTATATTGTCAGTCGCTCTAAGAGAAGATATGACAACAGCTTGTAACGACTTGATAGCAGTGATATACATTGGTTGTTTCATTGTTTTTCGGTGTTTACACTTTGTAAATGGTGACCGAGTTTATCCTTTCCTCGGAGATGTTTTCATTGTTGATACAGTCGTTATGTACCCATGTAACTTCTCTGTTATTTTCTCTCTCGCATATTATATTACCTCCGATGGTATTAGGTCAACTCGTGCGGGCTTGTTATTCTTAGGTCAATCGATTGCTTTTATTACTTCCTCGACGGTTGGCAATTCTACCTGAATTTCTGCTTCATCGTTTTCCAATGCTGCTTGCTCTCCATGTACGTTAAGCGATTAGCTGTCCGCAATTAGCTTTCCATCGTCGTTGCGTATAAATCCTGATCTAGCCTGGTATCCTTTTCTCGTGAATTTCGCCGTACGTTTTTCCTGAATTTTAGCAAAATTTTCTTTGCCAGTGTTTGTTTTAATCCCGAATTAACCGACTGACTTTCAATCGTATAGTCTGATATCTAATACCCGTGATCAAACTACCTCATTGTGTTCCTAAGCTTGAAGTCTTAGGTCATATCTTTTTCCTCGCATTCTTCTGTAAACCAAGGCTTTGGGAGCTATTCTATTTTGTTTTCTGCTGCTTCCTTTACAACACTGTTTATTGTTGACCATACTGCTTCTACCAATTTTGTCAGCAAGAAAAGTCAAAATGTTTCAGAAATGTTCACCAACATAACAAAGAAAAAACAAATCGAGTGAAACAGACTAATATTATTTTTTAAAAACATTTGCATATGTTGACAGAAAAAGTTTGGGGGGAATAGGAAAAAGCGTCAAATAAGATTGTTTGCAAAATGTAAGACAAAATTTAATGTAAAAACTCAAATGAAACCCTACTCAATCCTTATTACCGAAAGCACACCTTCGCTAATTGCTCCAAACTTTAGTCACCTGCAGTATATGTATAAGGCTATATGTTACCACCTGGGTGAGGTGCAGAATGCGTTTATTGTAGTTATTATATGCATAAGATTTGGTAAAGATTTCGTAGAAACCGGCGCGTATGCCCCATTTATCTAAGATCCCTGTCGATAAATCTCGCACTTTTAGATTCACATCACTAGAAGGAATACTAAAGACAGTTAAAAGCATTTAATTAAATATTTTTTCATATTTCCCTGCGGCTTATTTGGCCTCCCACGCGTCCCTACTTATGAGTATTGTAATTAAGCTTCTAATATTCGTGACACTCCATAATATTCATGCCATTAGAGCTCGTATGAGGCATTTAAAAATCTCTCGTCACAAATGACACTTAATAGTAAACTTGCTTCGGATTCGCGCTTGCCATTTTTGCACGAATAAGTTAATTGACATGATGACACGAAACAAAGCTTGAATGTGTGAGGTCACAAGATCGATAAAATTAACGTAAATTTTTCAGTATCAGATGTAAATTTGGGGTGCGCTTTCTACTGATGAATGGATGCATAATTAATAGTTGCGCGTGACCTGCAAACAATTTTGAAAAATGTTAGGACGCCACATGAATATCCTCGAGATGGCGTGCTCCGCCGCCTAACAACGCGATCGATGATGTGCTAAATAAAATTCACAAATAAAACAGGCTCCCAACGGTCAAATAGTGACTGCTGGGTGCGAGGTGATTGGGCGGTATTTTTCTATGAAAGAAATGGAAATGGTTAGGTTTGATCGTCAAAAGTGACACTATGCCAGTTCATCTGTGTTTGAAGAGCTATACAAGATCAGCAACGAATGGGTAAAGATGGCAATCTTTCTATAGCTCAGTTCTTAAGCGTCTACACGTTCTGGGTTGGAAGGATGTTTAGATTTCGCCTGTGAAGTAGAGAAAGTACGTTGCCTTCTGCCGCAGATGATACGGGGTTTGAATCTCGCAAGAACCAAGCCAACCAAATCGTATTTCACGTTTTCCCTCATTGGATGAGCATCTATTAGCATTTTTGTCTGAAAAAGCATAAAAGAAGTTGTCCTGATCCTGCTGCTAGTCCGTATAATATTCTCTTTGTGTTGGCCCACCAGTTTGAAAGAGGTCGTTAGTGACTATTTGGCTTGGGTGTTGCTACAAATGCCAGTAAACATGTTGTTGGGGTAGATTATTCTGAGATTTTTTATGCGTTTGCCAATACTTCGGCTTGAAAGACGAAGTTGAGTTGAGTAGGCCTCCGGCTTGACGTCAGGCTCCATCTTGAAGCCATTAGTGTAAATTAGACCATGGTAGTCTAAGATTAGCAAGCAGTGCAGCCTATAGGAACTGAAGTCATATTCGCAGGCAAAAATAGCAAATAGATAGCACGGTATAGGTGACCAATAGGACTTCGTCTATCACGACACCGTAGTCTCAAGCTTTAATAGTTTCCAGTATCATCTAAGTCAACACACAAAATGGTTGCGCCTTGTAAAGTGAATGGCCTCTTACGCCTAGAGGGACGGTCGCATTTAAAATGCAATCCACATTAAAAAATCGAACTTCTATGCGAAGGAGTAAGTGTTAAAGAGCTCTAGTGAGATGGCCGATAGGACTAGGAATGAGTGCTTTTGAGGTAAGCTATTACCAGGTAATAAGGTAAACCCTGCGGTGCCCTTGCTTCACAAAATATGTTTCTATATTCTCTTACTTAAACCCTTTTTGTTTCCGTTCGGACATTTTTTGGTGCGTCATGCCTGAAAAGGTAGGTAATTATGAGTATTGGCCATAAAGCTATTGCTTTTAATTCATATGGCTCGATTTCTGCACCTCCGCGCATTATACTCCAACAGACACGTCACTTACACCACAGAAGAAACAATTCCACTACCCCTCCCAACCCATTACACTCCACCTCTAATTGAGTTTCTATTTCCAGGTTGGTGAGAAGATCGTCGAGGATATCATCAACTCGAAATACATAATTCTCATAGCCTTGGTGGCCGCCATGGTGCTGTCACTCATCTTCATTGTTTTGATGCGATGGGTGGCCACACCAATCGTCTGGCTATCAATATTGGGTGTACTCCTCGGGCTCGGATTCGGTGTCTACTACAGTGTCATTCAATACAAATACTGGAAAGCCACACCAACGGTTCCCTATCACTCCTTGAATCTATCGTCGTCGGTGAAGAACATCTTCCAACAGCACACAACATGGCTGTATGCCGCCATTGTATTGGCCATTGCATTCGTGATCATATTCCTGTTGGTAATTGTTCTTCGTAGCAGAATTCGGATCGCGATTGCTCTGGTGAAGGAAGGAAGCAAGTAAGTTAATATGTCATCTGGTCGTGTGATCTCTAACTAGTTGACTTCAGAGCGGTATCGTGCATGGTGTGCTCGGTTTTCTTCCCCATATTCCCGTGGTTTTTATACCTCTTCGCAGCGGCGTATGCGATCGGTGTCGGGCTATATCTGGGCTCGGTTGGAGAGCCTGTTTTTAAAATGATCACCACAAAGCCAACGGACGAGAGATGCCGATGTGACGGTCCAGGGGTGAATTACACTCTCGGTGCAGTATGTGATCCAACAATTTTCCAGAACAACTGTTTCATTCAGTCGGCTCCCGCTGCGTTGGTTAATTTTTTTAAGTCTAACGTGCCGTGCGTCGACACCGGGTGCTATTTCGAGGAGATAAAAAATCCGATGATTGTGTCGTACTTCCAGGTGAGTTGATTACCTCATTTCGATGGGACTTTTCATGACTGGATTTCTCTCCGAGTAGGGTTACAACATTGTTGGATTCTTTTGGTTGACTTTCTTCATTACGGCCTTCGGCGACATGGTGCTCGCCGCGACGTTCTCCTCCTGGTATTGGACATTCCATAAATCTGATGTGCCGTACTTCGTGATCCTGCGCGCATTCGGACGAACAGTTCGCTATCATCTTGGAACCTTAGCTCTGGGCGCGTTTATTCTAACGGTGTGCCGTATCATCCGTGTGATCCTTGAATATATAGATCAAAAACTGAAGAAATACGACAATAGTGTGACCAGAGCCATCTTATGCTGTATGAAGTGCTTCTTTTGGTGTTTGGAGAATTTCTTGCGTTTTATCAATCGGAACGCGTACATCATGTGCGCCATTCATGGCAAGAATTTTTGTGTTAGCGCTAAGGAAGCGTTCAATCTGTTGATGAGGAACTGCTTGCGTGTGATTGCTGTAGACAAAGTTACCGACTTTCTGTTCTTCCTCTCAAAACTATTACTTACTGGTGCT
Organism: Merodon equestris; assembly: GCA_958301585.1. NCBI lineage: Eukaryota > Metazoa > Arthropoda > Insecta > Diptera > Syrphidae > Merodon > Merodon equestris. The sequence continues at coordinate 34,982,964 of OY284415.1, forward strand.
ACTGGTGTTGCTACATACTATTACCTGATCACGACCGCGGATGTGCATCGTTTGAATTACGTTGCCGTACCCATAACGATCATCGTGATTCTCACCTTCCTCATCACGAGCGTTTTCTTCGGAGTGTACTCCATGGCCGTGGACACATTGTTCCTGTGCTTCCGTAAGTAAACAATCAACTTGTCTTATGCCAACCAATCTGAATTCTGTTTTTATTTTTGTTTTTAGTTGAAGACTGTGAACGCAATGATGGATCGGAAGAGAAGCCGTACTTCATGTCCAAGCAGTTGATGCGCATCCTAAGGAAACGCAATAAGATGCCAAAGTCATAGATCGTTTTAATTTTTTTTTTCATTTTCGTTTGTTCGAAAAAGGACTGATGTAGTACCGATTCAGGAGTATTACATGATGATTAGGTTTTACGGGAACAAGATAGCTAGAGTTTCCATTATTCAGGAAGATACTGACACATAGAAGTTGATGCCCAAGGAAGTGAGATGTTTCTACAAGTAGATAGGGTTTTAAAGCGCAAAGTTTGCTCAAAGAGAGGCAAAATGTATTTTGTATCGATATAAAGTAGTTTTGTTGTTGCAATGAAGTAGAATAAAGATTTAAAGTATTTATCGAGTTGAATGTGTGGTTTCTTTGTGTTGATTTCGTGCTATTATCGAACTGTCATAAGTACAAACTATTCATCATTAAGCGAGTTTTTGCCGTGGCATAGTGAAAGACTCCAGTTGGAGTCTCTCCGTTCATAACGAGTGGCACTTTGGGTGCGGTTTTTGGAGTGGGCTGGCGGTGTCATTGGTTCAATTTTTTTTTTGCAAATTATGGTGGTAATTAATGATGTTGACTAATTTTCCTTTTGCTTGGAATAGGTGCAGTGGACGTGGGCGATTGTTATTCTGATCGGGACGATGCACATGTCCCATTGCTACAACAATTGCATAACAAGCTTTCAGGACGTGTCCTGGAATGGACCTTTCCTTTTTTCTTTACACAAAATTTTTATATTTTTTCTGATTGAAAATGACACCTCTTGTTGGATGATGATATATCATCAATATATCAATGGCCTTGTTGTCACGCAACGCATCCCTTCAGTCATTGTAGATTTCCTGCAGTCAGAGTTTTCATGGCCTTGGAAAAAGGTACTTTAGTACTATAGATAGGAGGAGGGAGGTAATGGATCGGCATTTTTCGAGCTGGACAAATATTGTTTTTCAAATGATAGGACAAGGCTCAAGATAAAATGGATGAAAAAAAAAACTTAAGCTTTAGTTTTGCATGCGAAGAAGTATGTATATGCATTCAGGAGAGCAGTCCCAGAAGTACACGAACTGATGTATAGATGGCGGTTACCGGAAGCACTCACCTTATAAAGCTTGAGTTTGAAGTTGTTTAGCATTCGTTCGATGCTCTTGGTGAATTCGTAAATATGGACAGAATTAATTTAAAAGGCCTCGGTGCAATCAATATTAAAGCCGAGATGGCGTTACAGTCTGTGGAAGATCAGAACTTATTCATTTCTGCGTGGATCATTTTAATCCTTCGTTTAGAACAGTGATTCCCAAAGTGATTCAGGTGGACCCCCAGAGATCCACGGGAGATTAAACGGGGGTCTACGTTGGCATGAAAAAAAAGGATGTTCACCATTTGTAAGTGGGGGTCCACGAAAATGTGTCTGGTTTTGATATTAAAGAACAATTTTTGCGGTTAGGCTGGTATATGGATCATATAGCCTGTTTTAGCATGAATTCCCTTTTTTAAGAAGATCAGCGACTGTTACTTGTAGAAACTTGTATTATTGATAATCAGTTCAACGCGTGTCGAGACTTGCAAAGCGCCGCCATACCGCCCGCTACACTTGTTCAGACGTGCAAAGGGACGAAATACGACTTGTGTTTTGCTTGCAATCTTGTATGAACTTGTATGATTCCTCACCAATATAAATACAAGGACAAACGTTCAGTTGTTTCCTGAATTTTGAAAAGAAAAGTGTGAGTGAATCGATGTCAGTGTTTGCCAGTGCCGGAAAAGATCAGTACCTGCCTATTTGTACATTTGTTATGCATACTTCTATTTTACAATGTAATAATATTATTTTTGTTATGTTTGCGTGTAGTATGTGCGTAATTAAAATTAAATACTGGACAGGGCCATTATTCGATACTTTTTTAAAAGAAGAGAAAGCCGAGAAAAATTGAACTTTTAGCATTATACCTACTTTTTATTATAAAATTATTTATTTGCCCTGTGGCGATTCACTTGTATTTTTCACATTGTACGTTTCTTCATGTATGTATGTACATAGGTACCACTCGTAACGTACATCAAAGTAATAAATAAATCTTTGAAATCGTGGAGTTATAATGTCGAAATATTCTTTAAAAGTCCATAGGTATTTGCTTTCGAATTACCAGAAATGTATCAAAATATATAATAATTAATCAAAAAATGTTTTATATTACATAAAAATAGCTCCAGCCGTTTTGTGAGAACCTCTTTATGGGCCTTAACGGTTTATTGCTCCTATTCCTATTCTGTTGAAAAAGCAATATCCTGTTAAAATCGCCTTATGATTACTAAAACAAACATTTTTTTCTTTACGGGTAGGCAACTGGTATGAAACATGGCTGAATCTAAGAAAAAATGTCGACAGGACAGGTTTGATTATTTGAAATTTGGTTTTCGTCCATCAAATGCAGACTCTATGAAACCATCGAAGCTAAGATCATCTGAGAAGATGTCATTCTGATAAAATCGGCAAAGAATTAAAATATTTTCAAACATTGAAGGAAAAATATGAACAGAACCCCACCGTGCACACTATGTTCGCTTCAACGTCTCAAAGTAACGATGATGGCTTGTGGGCATCTTACAATATCATTGCTTATAGCAAAATCTGGAAAACCGCACACCATCGGAGAATATTTAATTTTACCCGCCGTTGAAGAGGTGTTAAAAACTGTTCCGCACAAATCTCCATTTGACGTACTCAATAGAATTCCTTTGAGTAACAACACTGTACAACGACACATTGATGAAATGAGCTCTGATATTGAAAGCTTCTTTTGTAATTATCTGCAAACAACTCATTTATTTTTCTATTCAACTGGACGAGTCAACTTTACCTGGTAATGAAGCATTAATATTGGCATATATTCGATTTGTTATGGGCGAAGAAATCCATGAAGAGTTGCTATTCGCGAAAACTTTAGAGGCAAATAGCAGCCGGTCCTGAGTGATTTAAAGGAAAAATGCGTTGAATACCCGATTGATTGCACAATTGTGCGACGAAAATGATGAAGACTTACAACGATTATACTTACATACTGAAGTACGCTGGTTCTCAAAAAGTGCATGCTTAACAAGATTTTACTCACTTTTTGAATCAGTCTTGAAGTTTCTGGAAAGTAAAGATCCAGATTAAAAAGAAATCCTGATCAAATTGAAAGCAGACAAAAATTCAATGAGATTAACTTGCAGTTACATGGGGATAGCCTAAATTTAATAAAAACGAAGGGTGTAATTTCGGCTTTTCTTGGAAAATTTAAATTTACGAAGCAAAATATTAGTCGGCGCGAATTCTCCCAGTTTCCAAACTTATCACAGGCAGAATGTCTTGATGTGGATATTCAGACATACGTTCAGTATTTAAATGCCCTGCATGATGACTTCAAAAACAGATTTGAAGATGTTCTCACGATGGAAATACCACCTAAATCAATTTGATGAAACGGAAATGTTGCATGTGATATTACAAGAGGAGCTACTCGAGCTTAACACCAATGAGGAGCTGAAGGTGAAATTTACAAAAGGTTATCAAATATTCTGGCTGCAGGCAGAAACACCCGAAAAATATCCTGGGCTGTGGTAAATTGCGAGGAAACTTTTGATAGCGTTTCCCTCGTCATATCTTGTCAAAAAAAGTTTTAGTGACATTACAAACTTATTAACAAATAAAAGGAGCAGAGTGAACATCACAGAACGGGGCGATTTGTGGATATTCCTTACAAATCTGAAGCCAAATATTGATAATTTGCTGTCAATCCATCAAGTATATACCACCCATTAAAACTATGATTTTTTTTTTTTAATTTTTATTTGTATTGTTGAAGTTACGATGCGTTAATAATGATTCATTTTAGATCTATGAAGTCTGTAATCGTATTATTTTAATAAATATATTAGTTTTCTTCTTGTTTTGACCACGTTGAATTTAGGGTTGGAACTCAGCCACGATGAAAATTTCCATCGTTAGGTCTTATCTTCACATTTTTTGACGAATTTAGGGAATGTGGTAAAAATGTAGTAGCAGGGAGTCCACTGAAATAAGGTTAATTTTGAAAGTAGCCTATGAGAAGAAAAAAAAGTTTGGGAACCTCTAGTTTAGAAGGACCTAATGCTCATCGCCAATTCCGAAAGGGGATTTTCAAGGACCCTTTTTTCTGACAAGTAGGTATACTAGAGAAAGTTTCGCCAGCATCCCGCTGGGAAAAAAGCATCGCGAAATACTATTTCAATGCCATTACTTTTTCGGCATTCGCCCCAGTTTCGTTAAGTTTTGTTGATTTAAGAGGGTTTAAGCAAAGTCTTCTTGAAAGGAGACATTCCGCGCGGAAATTTGACAGGTGACACAAGTGTAGATGAAGCAAAATGGAGATTTGGATCGATCCATGCCGGTCAGTGCTATATATTTGGTCTTCCCTTCATTTATTTTAAAACCTTTCTCCATTCCGCGCCTAGAACTATTCTGTCCGAAATAATGTAACGGGTTCAAATGAATTACGGTTAGAAGTTTTTAAAATAATGGGTGTTTTTTATAGAGTTATAGAACTTTGAAATGGAATAAAACAAAGATGATTTTTTTAAATTGACATGAAATTGACTTTATTCGAAAGATAATCTTCTAACATTATAACCTAAATATAATTTCTGGCATATGACCGCCACGGCTGGCGGTGAATGGGCCCAAAACAAGATTGCCGTTGATCCCAATTTTCATAAGTGAATTTTGATTAAGGATGAAGCTCACTTTTGGTTGAATGGATACGTCAATAAACAAAATTGCCGTATTTGGAGTGGTGATAATCCTCAAGTGTATGTTGAGGCACCGTTACATTTACAAAAACTGACTGTTTGGTGTGCTTTATGGTTGGTGGAATAATTGGTCCGTACTTCTTTAAAAACGATGCTGGCCAGAACGTTACAGTCAATGGTGACCGCTATAGAGCCATGATTACTGACTTTTTCGTTCATCAATTGAACACCCATGATGTGCAGGAGCTGTAGTTTCAACAAGACTGCGCAACATGTCACACAGCTCGTGCCACAATTGATTTATTGAAGGAAACGTATGGTAACCGCATAATTTCACGTTACGGACCCGTGAATTGGCCTCCAATATCGTGCGATTTAACGCCGCTTGAATTGACCCATTGCCAAACTGTCTCATATACCCAAAATTTTCGAAAGTATTTTGTATGATAATTTAAGTTTTCAATGCAAGTCTTTAATCTCCCCCAGACAGCACGGCTTCCTTAAAGGCAGGTCTACAACCACAAACCTTACTGAATCCGTTTCCTTCACCCTTTCAGCCTTAGAAAATGGCAAGGAAGTCGATGTTATCTCAACTGACTTCAGTAAGGCCTTCGATAAAATTTCACACAGATTAATACTCTTCAAACTGTCTTCTCTTGGCTTTGAGCCCATCTTATTAAAGCGGATTTCTTACCTGGAAAATCGCAACTACAGCGTTCGCTTTAGATCTGCCCTCTCTAACCCCTTCCTTGCTTCCACCGGCGTCCCCCAAGGCAGTCATTTAGGCCCGCTTCTTTTTATCCTCACCATTAACGATATTGAAATGGTTATCAAACATTCCCACATCTCTCTATATGCCGACGATGCTAAATTCTTTAAGATCATTTCCTCAGAACATTACTCTTCCCTTATTCAATCGGACCTCAACAGCTTTTCCACCTGGTGCTCCAAGAACTGCCTCGACCTTAACATTTCAAAGTGTCAATATATTACTTTCTCCCGCAAACGTAACAAACCTCCTCCCCGCCTCTATTTTCTCCATAATCAACCCCTTTCCACCGTTCAGGTGATCCGTGATCTTGGGGTATCATGCGACCAGGAACTCAATTTCCTTGCACATATCAGCGATACAATTCTTAAGGCCAATTCTGCACTCGGCTTCGTGAAACGATGGTCTAAAGAATTTTCCAATCCCTACGTCACTCGGTCTCTTTACATAACTTTTGGTCGCCCTATTCTTGAATACGCGTCTCAAGTGTGGACCCTTACTATCATTCACACATTTCCAGAATTGGGAGTGTCCAACGTCGTTTTCTCCGTTTTGCTCTTCGCGGCTTACCCTGGGACAATCCTCTAATCCTACTTCCCTATCAAGACCGCCTAAAACTTATTAATTTGAGCTCGCTGGAAGAACGAAGAAGGATATCCGACATCCTTTTTATCCACCGACTCCTCTCAGGTACCATCGACTGCGCGTCCCTTTATAACTCTATCTTTTTTAACACTAACCCTCGTAATACACGAAATCCACGTCTCTTCTATGTACCCACCTCTCGTACCTCCTATGGCTAGAATGAACCTATCTCCCGTATGCTGCGGAATGTTAATGCGAAAAACTGTTTCGACTTTAACATCAGCACTCCTTGTCAAAAACTCCGTCTCAATCGCCATCTTTCTTAGTCTATTAGATTGTAAGTTAAATTAAGTATGTAGCTTGAATTAAGCACATAAAATGGGGGTATAACCCCCACCAAAATAAAATAAATATTTTCTGTGGGGATATGTGAAGTCGCTAGTCTACGCCGATAAACCCGAAACGTAGGGTTTCGTAGTTTGGAACTCAGCTGATGTTTAATGGGAGTAATTTCTATACCTTAATATTTGGAATTCAGGTCCATATTTGCTGGCAAATTATGAGCACGAGCGGGCCAGATCAAGCAAAATCTCCCAGAGAAGCGCAATACTGTAGCAGGAGATTAACTTTGATCGGGCGACGTATTAAGACGTGTTTGGGAGTAGTTATAAATATAAATAAAAAAAAAAAAAAAAAAAAAAAAAAAATTAATTGCAAAATTTGTTCATTAAGGTAGTGATGTTTGCTACATTAAGTGCTGTGATTGCGAACTCCTTATGCATGCGGACTGTGTTAAATTAAAACCCACAGATGTCAAGTTTATTACAAAATCGAAAAAACCGTGGACATGTGAAAATTGCCTACAAAAAAAAAGAAACAACCCGCGTAGGCTCTCGGTATCATCGTGTGTGAAAAGTGACGAGAACGCAGACCCTGACAACAAAATTACTCTAGAGGGCATTCACCTTAACGTTGCAGAAATCAAAAAGCCACTAGAGAACACAGTAAAAACATTGCATCTTATGCAACAACAAATCGCCGGGCTTGAAAAAACGACACAAATACTATCTCAAATTCTAAAAGAAAATGAAACGCTGAGGGCTGAACTAAAAACAGTGAAAGAGAGACTAGCAAATGCTGATTACGTGTCTCACTCGAATTACTTAGAATTACGCGAGGTACCTCTTGTGGACAACGAAAATGTTCGGGAAACAATTATCCAAGTCATCAACCAGCGTCGGCGTTGAAATAAGTGACAATGACGTCGACATATGTTACCGAAAGAAGAGCAAGGGTGCGAAAACAGGGACGGTAATTGTGCAGTTCTGTACGAGGAGAGTGAAGGGACAAAAAGGGGACCAATTAAAGCAGAAAAATGTTTTGCTTCCTACAAAGGAAACATATACATCAACGATTGGCTCTCACCTGAAATGAAGATCTTACTGAAAGTGCCTGTTCACATTGGCGCAGGAAGGACAAGCGCAAGAAAGCAAATAGTGTTCACATTGGTGGAAGCACACTTGAATTTTTGACAAGTGGAACGCATGAATCGGGTCATTTTCATTCAGTCGCCTTCGTCCAAGTAGTGATTTTCATTCAGTCGCCTTCGTCCGAGTAGTCATTTTTGCAAGCCAAATGAACTTGTCTGTCCAACAGTCACGAATAAATGAAGAAAAACTGTCAAAAATGGAATGAATTTAGAATGGAACGGTTTGCTTCACCCGAAAATCCAAATTGAAGATGGATTTTCGGTGCAAGCAACCCTTCTCGTTTCCACTTACTAAAAATCGTTCCCTCTCTTTCAAGCAATTTGGTGCGCTTCTACCAATGTGAACACGCACAAAGAGGCAAAGGCTGCAAAGAAAAAACAAAAATATGAATTTCTCTGGGTGCGACATGGCAAAATCATGATGCGTAAGGCTGCTGGTAGGGAAATTAAATTCATTAGGTGCATCGAAGATCTAAACCATTTATAAGTACTTCTCTTTGTGTTAATTGTTATATATTATAATGTTTCCTCACCATAATGAATTATTTGATCCCTCTTGTAGCTGTTCAAGTAGTAATGTATTTGTTAGCAATTGTTTTGATTCTTTCTTAAATGATTTTACAGTCCTCCACCAAAATATCAGAAGTATGAGGAAAAATTTTGATAGCTTTTGTCTGTATTTAAATAATATTTTAAAGTACTTCCTGAAATAATAGTTCTGTCTGAAATTTGGATTTTTAACCATGAATTATGCAACTTTTATATTCCGGGCTACAATTTATATGCTGAGTGTAATAGTAACTACCCTTCAGGTGGTATTGCAATTTTTACTAAAGACAATATAGTGGTTGTGGATGTTGAAACACCTGATTTGGAGAGTGCGGACAGTATTGTAGTAAAACTGAAACTTTACAATAATTTTTTCATTGACATTCTTTGCATTTATCGGTTTCAATTTATTCATCAAGATATATTCTTAAAAGATATCGAAGATCTCATTAACGGAATGAACAGCCGCAATATCTGTATTGTTGGTGATTTAAATATTGATATACTGGGCTTCTCTTCTGGTTGCGATCGTTATTTGCTCCTTTTGTCATCATTGGGATTTGAATCATTGATAAACATACCAACGAGAGTAACTTCAACCACAAAGTCCTGCATTGACCACATATTTATTAGAACTCAGAATTGTGATAATATTCGCTCATTCGTACTCGAATGGGAAATAACCGATCATTTTGCCACTGGTATGTGCATTGCAGATATATTTTCACTCTAACAAACCAAAGGTAAACAGAGAACCACTAATACACCAAAAAATTAATTACGTTACGCTGAATGGGCGCCTCTGTATTGAAACATGGTCTGAGGTATACAGCTGTAGCTGCCCCTCAACCGCTTTTAATAGCTTCTCAAATATCGTTTTAGGTCATATTTCTATCTGCAAGTCCTTAAAACAACAACGCAAATGTAAAAAAATTAGACCGTGGATTACAAACAATCTTTGTAGTAAAATATATACTAAAAATATGTACTACAACAGGAATAAAAATAACCTGCACCTACCACACATAAAAAATATTTATAAACAAATGCGAAAGGACATTAACAATGAAATAAGTAAACAAAAAGAAGCTTACTATAAAAAAATATTTAGCGATAATAGATCTAATCATAGGCAACAATGGAATACTATCAACACTCTATTAGGCAAAAAGATTGCAGAAAACGGTTTTAAGCACATAGTATTTTCTGAAAATAAGACATCCGAAAGTGATATAGAAACCGCAAAAAAATTTAATGCATTCTTTAAAAATGTATCTGTGTGTCATAGACTTAACTTCCCTGATTACCCTGAATACAACTATCAAGAAACTTTTCTACAAAATGAAATTCTACCTACATTCTTTCTAGATATAGTAACTGAAGCCGAAGTGCTGAAAGTAATATCTAACATGACATCCAAGAGTTCAAGCGGAATTGATGGTATAAGTACGATTGTCATAAAAAAAATTAGTAATTGGATTGTTAAACCTCTAACATATCTCATAAACGTTAGTTTCGTAAACGGCATATTTCCAGAATACTTGAAAACAGCAGTAATAATTCCCATACATAAAAAAGGTGATAAATGTGACCCTAATAATTACAGGCCAATTTCTTTGCTCTCCGTCTTTTCCAAAATTTTTGAAAAAATAATTAGTAAAATAATGTTAAGATTTTGCTATAAAAACAAAATTCTTAGCACATCTCAATTTGGCTTTATGAAAGGAAAATCTACCGAAGATGCCATCCAATCTTTTTTGGAAAATATAAATGAAGGAATTGATTAAGGCAACAGAACAGCTACCCTGTTCCTTGATTTGACGAAAGCCTTTGATTTTGTCAATCACAAATTGTTGCTGAGAATACTTTGTCAATATGGTTTCAGGGGTACCATCTTGAACTGGGTTTCATCATATCTAAAAAATAGAATACAGGTAGTTTGTGTGAATGCTACCTTGAGTGATCCAATTCATTGTCCAGATTCAGGGGTTCCTCAAGGCTCAGTACTGGGACCAATGCTTTTCCTTATATATATAAATTCTATATTTAATCTTCCACTAAAAGGGCGCATTATCGCTTTTGCGGACGATCTACCTCTGTCGTATTCTACTTCTTCTCTTGAAAGTCTAAAAATCCAAATGAATTTAGATTTAGATATCTTGGCACGTTGGCTCAGATCTCACAGTATGGTACTAAGCCGAAAATCGAAAATAATGTGCTTTTCTCTTACGAAAGAATTGCTTATATTAGGAGTTGGTCTACATGACACAAACTGTGATCGTTCCAACTGCAATGATTCCTGCTAGCAGTTAGAATCGGTTTCGGAATATAAGTATTTAGGAGTTACCATAGATTGCAAACTTAATTGGAAACCGCACATTCTAAATGTCAAAAAAGTTCTATACATTGTTTTAAATAGGATATTTTACTTAAGCAAACTAGTGCCGCAAAATTTACTTACCTCAATTTATTATGCATTGGTCAATTCTCGCTTGGAATACGGAATCTCTTGCTCTCATCATAGCTCAAAAAAAGATAATCAGACTAATGCTATTCAAATCTAGATGGGGGCCATCTTTTCCATTATTTAAACGAATTAAAGCACTGCCACTTAGACATTTATATGTCTATAAGGTTCTAAGAATATTCTACATGAGAAGTGGATACAACAACTTAATGGGAAATGGCATAACCTATTCTCTTAGAGCAGCAAATAATGTCGCAGTCCCAAGAGCTAGAACAGAATACTTCCGACGCAACGCTACTATTGTAGCTCCACACTTATATAACAGACTTCCTAGTTATACAGGGTGCCCCACGAGCAGTGTGCCAAAAAGCTAGAGCGTGTAGCCCTGGCCAAGACAAGAAAAAAATCGTAAGGGAGGGGGGGGGTCTATTCCCCCCCCGTTTAGCCGGGAGGTGCAATTTTCTAAAAAAATGACTTAATTTGGAAAAGAAATTATTAAAAATCAACAGTAACAGCCACAATGCCGCGATATACTTTTTTGTAAAGCCAGAAACCTCTTCTTTGATCTTGTTTTTAAACGAAGCTGTTGTAAGGAATAGTTTTTGAGAAATTAATTTTCAAACTCAAAATTTTGAAAAAAAATTGGAAAAAAAAAAATTCGAACTACTTTTTTCCAAAATTGTATGTAATTAAGTACTATTTTTTTTCCCAAAATTCAATTCCCTTATTAGTTTTTAGTTACAAACAGAAAACCGGATGCAAAAATGTCTTGTAGTTTTTGAGAAATTAAAAAAAAACCCGAACCATTTTTTTCTAAGAAAAACCTTTTTTTTTGGTTTTAAGGCGGCTGGACTTGAAGGCAAATGAATGTATGAAACATTGACCTCTGTTTTATTATTTTTAAAAAATTCGGTGTTTTATTATAATAAATTTTCAATATAATCCCCATTTTTTAGAAGGCAAAGATTATATCTTCTTCTAATGGCTGCACATTAGTCTATGTTTGACAAATTTTCCTGCAATTTGACTCCAGCGACTTCAATCCGTTGTTCCAAAGATACTATTTCCACTTCGTAAACATAATTTTTCATGAATCCCCACACATAAAAATCTAGAGGAGTTAAATCTGGTGATCTAGGTGGCCATTTCGTGGGGCCCCTTCTTCCGATTCAACGGTCACTAAAATGATCATCCAGCCAGTGTCTAACCCGTAAGCTGTACTGTGCTGGTGCTCCATCTTGCTGGTAGATTAAATTATCTGCTATGGCCAAAGGAACGTTGTCCATCAAATCGGGCAAAAGGTCTCGTAGGAACTGCAGGTATGATTCTCCCTTAATAACGGCATTCAAAAACCGGGCCCCGATTACAGTTTGTCCAACAATACCAAGCCAAACATTACAGCTAAAGCGGTGTTGTAATTTATTTTGTTTTTTGTTGTGTGGATTGGTGCTACTCCAATGATGCAAATTGTGGAAGTTAGTAACCCCATCTCTGGTAAACTGTGCTTCATCCGTCCAGAATATCCTTGCAAAATAGTTTCGTTCAGTTTCATCTCGAAGCAGTAATGATCGACAAAACTCTGCTCTCAAAAACTTGTCGTTTGAGGTGAGTCCCTGAACTGGCCTAAAATGGTACGGGTGTAAGTTTTCGGTATGAAGCACTCTCCATACTCTAGATTTGGGCATTCCAAGCATAATAGCCATCCTCCTTGTACTAAGGGAGGGATTGCGTCGGACCAAATTCAAAATTCGGGTAGAACCCATCGGCGGCGGGCGGACCCAGACGAAATTCGCAGGTCAGTTTTCAGGCGTTATCAATGAAAAAAAAGAATTAATCCAGGGTTATTCCAATAGTGTATCACTTTATTGTATCCTCATAAAACTCCGAATTTTTTAAAAATAATAAAAAAGAGGTCAATGTTTCATACATTCATTTGCCTACAAGTCCAGCCGCCTTAAAACAAAAAAAAAAGGTTTTTCTTAGAAAAAAATGGTTCGGGTTTTTTTTTAATTTCTTAAAAACTACAAGGCATTTTTCCATCCGGTTTTCTGTTTTTAACTAAAAACTAATAAGGGAATTGAATTTTGGAAAAAAAATAGTACTTAATTACATACAATTTTGGAAAAAAGTAGTTCGAAATTTTTTTTTTCCAATTTTTTTTCAAAATTTTGTGTTTGAAAATTAATTTCTCAAAAACTATTCCTTAAAACAGCTTCATTTAAAATCAATGTGAAAGAAGAGGTTTCTGACTTTACAAAAAGGTATATCGTGGCATTGTGGATGTAACTGTTGATTTTTAATAATTATTTTTCCAAAATAAGTCAATTTTTTAGAAAATTGCCCCTCCCGGCTAAACGGGGGGAAATAGACCCCCCCTCCCATACGATTTTTTTCTTGTCTTGACTAGACCTACACGCTGTAGCTTTTTGGCACACTGCTCATGGGACACGATAGTGCAATAGTGTTGGCTTTTACAGGTTCCTTAAAAATCTAAAAGACTGGCTATTATCCAGATCAAGTGTAGAGGATCTCTTTGAAATATTATCATAATAAAGTTACTGCTTGGTAAAAATTAATTTGACTACTCTAAACTTACTCATAATTTGCCAGTCGATTCATTTCGAAACTCTCAGCTTGACTTCACCATATCTCATTTTTTCTTTTTTTTCGTATATTCTTTGTTTTTACTGCTCTCACGTCTCGCCGCTCCCTATAACGAACACGGTATTTTGTCCAGTGCACTTAAAACTGGGGTTTATCCCACTAAGTGCTTAAATTAACTTTCATTTCAATATATCATTCATGGCTAAATAATTCAGTTAGGTTCCTTAATAAAATAATGTTAATGTACTACTATTGTAACTAAAATGTAAATAACTATTGTAACTGAGAATGGCATTGTAAATTGCATATTGTAAAATATTGAAAAAAACATCTAGTCTTAAGACCGACTGAACTAAAATGTAATGAATATGAAATGAAATAAACTAAACTAAACTAAATTTAAACTATGTTAGTGGTTACATTGAAAATAAAAATCATAAAGTGGCCACATAAGGTAGAGAGAGTCTGCCGGTGGAGCTAGTTGTTATCAAAACCAGAAATTTTACTACAGCTTGTAGGCAAACGTCGGCGGCAATTTAAAGTGGTATGTTTCATTGGTGGTTTCTGATCGAAACGTGTTAGTGAACGGACGTGGAAGTAAGGAAGTGTAGAAAAAAATAAACAAATAAATCGAAAACAACTGTTTTAATTAGAAGAGTTATTAAAATACTAAGACAGCTGTCTTGTTAGCGCAAAAATTAAGGATCTTATCTAAATTGCTATTAAATTCATTTAACAAAATGGTGAAAAAAATTGCAAATATGTACTTATCGATTCTACTGCCACGCATGCTCCACTGTCTGGTCATAGTGCGATGCGAATTCATGGACGACTTTGAAATCCGTTTTTAAACCAAACATCCTATCATTCTGTCAAGATCTTACTCCTTTATGTCATCCATTATTGATAATTTCCATATTAAAAAGATACACTCAGAACCACAAGCTTAGCAGATCTTAGAACACAATTTTGGCCAATTAGAGATGTTCATTATTAAGTGCATATGCTGTTGCAGGGCTCGCCCTTGCACAGGAAATTTACCAGCCCGGTGGAAACATCCCGGCTATTTACCGCAACCGGAGTGGATTTCTTCGGGCTCTGGGGTTCATGGCCAAGCCCCTACCAAGCTTCACACATGTCTTTACATATAATCTTCACGGCTAAAGGCGTGCGTAATGCTACAAATTTTGTTGGAGTGAATGCGACAGCAAAGAGCGAAAGCATTTGATTTGTTGCAGCACATTAGAGTTGCGCAAAATAGTGCCAATCCCGGAACGAACATGGAACGTTTCCTTTCCCAGTCGGAACTAGTTCCGGGAACTTGTATAATATGAACGCCGCTATTGATGAATTTTTAGGTTGAATGGAACTATGAACATGTATCGTTCAGTTTGAGGAACGATCGGAAATGTTTCCGACTAAGAACATAGTTCCTGGAACTATACATGTCCAGAACTACCCAACACTACAGCACATGAATTTGCTTTGTCAGACTTGCTCGATTGATGGCATTCGATGGAAGTTCATATCAGCTCGTTCGACTCATTCGCGGTACGTTAAAAATCACCAATATAAATCGCCAAATACCACTTACGCCACTTATACCACTTACTTCGTGTTATCAATTACGCAACATTATCTTTTGAGGAGTTACACACCTTGACTTGTCAAATTGGGGCCCTTAATCCCAAATCACAATACTGCGTTAGTGAATTGCGTTCATACGTTACGAGAGAAAAAGCTCCAAACATGCGTTCAAGTGACATTTCACACAAATATAAAAAACCACCAGTGCTACCACATTTCTGGTGGTTGTTTACTACAACATCTGTACCAACGCACTAAAATTTCTAACATGTTTGACTTTTGTGTACTTTTGTTACGTTTTCTCTCGTTCTCATTTTCTTTTATTTCTCTCATTTTTCAACGAACGTAAGGTCGCCAACGCAGCCGCAGTATTTGAGAATGACCCATTGAATTCCTTGTGTTGAGTGTTAAACGTCACTCGAAGCCAACGCAAACGCAGTATTGTGATATGGGCATAAGTCCCATTTCAGAAGATCCACACGGTTTCCCCCAGGTTTTGATTGGTAGTCCTCCCCTTGCATCTCTGGTATCAGACACAAAAGACGTCAACGTGACTGACTCGCTATATGCAGCAGAACTTTTGGAGAAAACTTTTGAAAAATTAAAAGTTACCCCCGCTAAAGTTATCAGTAGGCAGAGTGACTAAGGTTTAACCCGGGGCAGATCGACTTGTAAGAGTTGTCAAAGTCAGTAAACAAGTCAGTAAACGAAAAGGTGTGAAGCCCTGTCGCCAAGATTTGTAAGGTGCCTGTCAACACAATTTAACAAATTTCCCTCGAACTTTTCCACTATCTAGGGAAAACAGAGAACAAAGGAAGGAAAAGCAAGGAAATGTAAGTATCTTTCTTTGAATTTTGGCAAAAATAATTATTTATGTAGATTATATCACAGAATAAATAGTATACAGAAGTCGCATCTCGGCCTGCGATGATTTTTCACTTTATGGTGCGGGCGGAACAACTGAAGGGAAGATCAAGCAACGAGAGAGCAAGCATGATCAGATAGTAACAACCAGAGAGCAGCCATGATCAGAGAGAATCAACGAGAGAGCAATCTTAAAATGTTTATGCGTGTGTGTGTATTGTGTTGCTATCCAACGTCGTGAATGCACGTGGTGTTGACAAAATTTTGTTTCAAGTTTTAGATTTCTATATTTAGTTTTCTTCAGTTGAAAGTTGCGCTTTTAGATGTAAACTAAAAGGGCCGGGTAACACCAATTAACGTTATTCCATTATTTGGGATTATTTGCGCGAGCAATGCTTCCTCAAGAGTACTAAGATCATGAAGTCCAATATTATTTCCTTATGATCAGAACATGTGGATAATCATTGCGGTGTGGCATTTTTGCATTTGGATTTTATCAAATTTTTTATACCAACAGTTTGTGGTTGTGTGTCAAAAATATTGCTAAACACTGTAATATGTTTCTTGCTAATTTCCAAGAAAATTTGTGAAGGAGCAACAAGGTTACCAAAATCTTTAAGAGAATTGTAATTTTTATGAAATATGAAAAGTTCACTAGGAACTGTTAATACTTCGTCTTCTTTTCTCAATATAGAAACACAAATATCGCAGTTAATTTTCGGTATCATTTTGTAGACGATATAACCTATGAAGTATCTTAAAGACGCCAAATCGATACTAAATTCCGAACAATTCTGAAATCATCATTTAATACGAAATCATCAATGATTTCTATGTTAATATCTATTTCAGAGTTTTCGTTTCGACTGAGTTCTTCATTATTTGTATCAGCTAAGTCCATATTTGACAAAATATTTGAAAGCGTTTCAAATGTGGTATCACTCAGCTCTTCACAGTTACTATAAGAACTCAACTGCACTATATTTGCAGACATTAAGCGTGCTAATAAAGTGTTTATATCAGCAACTGAGGGGTTAATATTATTTCCACCCTTTTGTCTTAGAACCGAAAACATATTTTCGAGCTTATCTTGGTTTAATGCTCTTGTCATTAAAAAAATATTTGGGATTTTTTTTGAAATAGCTCGTCTACTAATTGTAATACAGCGTTTGAGGTAAATTTCATTCCATCTAAAAAAAATACTTTTTTCTTTTTGTCAACAAATGAGATTTCATTGAGGTATTCAAGAAAGAATTTTATATATTCGTGTGATGGACTGTTAAGTTGAACTGCGGACGTATAACAATTCTTTGAAGATAGCGAACCACTATTTAGGCAGTCAAATATTTTGTCAATATTTCCTATGAAGCATGCCGTAGATAAACAAACTTCTTTTGAGCAACTTTTAAAGCCTACTGTCTCAATAACAGTTTTAATTGCTGCTTGAACAGTCCTACTAAAAATTTGGGTGGCTAGTTTTACTTTCATTTTTTCGAAAGAGTTCGGAAATATGTGCTGGCTTGTAAGTTTAAGACACATTTTTGTATTAGATTTGCACTCCATTTCCAATAGTTCCTTAACTACTTTAAAACTAGCAACTCCATTTGGTGTTGTAAGGTCACATTGAAGCCAACCATTTCTTAATGATTTGATTAGATGTGGAAAATCATATACACAGAAAGTTTTACTACCATTATACATAAAATAGGGTTTTTCTAAAGTAGCTCTCAATTCCAAGAAACACTTCCTGTTAGAGGACCCTTGGTCACAAATTACAACTTTAACTATGATGCCAAAACTGTTCAAAATTGCTAAATTTCGTAATATTATCTTTTTTAGTAAATCGGCAGAAAGTCAATTTTTTGAAACAAAGTAATTAAATGTAAGCGCCCAGTTGGAAAACATTGATTTAATCAGAAAAACGCACAATTGTTTACCAATCTGGTTCGTTCTTTCAACCCCATTTTCCTCAAATCCATCCACTAAATCTAATTTGGAATTGTATCGCAATTCCCTTCTAATCGCCATTTCATCCATCAGCAGAATCATATTATTCTTTTCGTACTGGTTCAAATCTAAGCACTTCTTTTTTATTAACTCTAAACCGTTATTTTTAAAACCTGGTTGTAGGAAATTTACAGGGGCCCATCGATAAACAGTAGAGATATGTGGCAAATTTAGATGCAATTTATTCTTCAAAAATTGGTACGTTGACTGTGAGACAAAATAAATGTTTTGAACCAAATCTTTTACATCTTGCTTATATTCTTTAGGTCGTGGACTAAGAAGAAGTTTGCAAAATGTTTTTGACTCCTTGCTTATTTGAAAAGAGTCGATGGTTTGAAATACGCTTGATTTTGTTGCTATTTGTTTGCGGCTTTGGAGATTTTTATATTTTGCTCCCATGTCGTAATATTTTTTTCTGTAAAAATTAGCTGATTTCAGATATTTTTCACAGTCATTACAACATCCATCTACGGAGTCACTTGTTCGCCTCTTTTTAGCTGGACAATCAAGCTCCAACGACTTGTAATCTTCCTCAATAACTTCTAAGTTAAATACCGGAACAGCTCCGAATTTCAACTTTTTTTTACCAATGTCAGAACTTGAGAAATGATTGGCGCAAATCAACAATTTTTTTGTGTAATCTTTTGTTGGAATATTACGATTTTCTCGCCAAATTTGACCCATAGCTGAGTCATAGAGAGGAAACTTAAGCATTCTTATCTTTTCACCATATCGCCTAGATTTACCGCATGTTTTTATGTAGCATCGAATGCCGGACTTTTGGAAAATTTTACCAACAGCCGGTACAGAATCCATTTTTCCTATTCAAAATCGTATGACAACCCCTCAACAATCAATATATAATAATAAGTCCAAAGAATAATCCAAATCGTATGCAAAGTTGTCAACAATTATAAAAGCTTAAAGTTAAATATCAAAATACAAAGTAAACATGGACTCGATATATAAGCGCAGGAAAACACAACCATTCGCATGAAAGTACAATTCCCAAGTGATTTCGAATCCAATCCACACAATCGAAAACAAGAGAAGCAATACAACACTATCAATGCATACACACGCACACACATTTGCATACACATCGTAAGCTGCTTTGCTCTCGTAAAAACAAAACCACCGAAAACGCACATGCTACTCTCTTTCGCTCGCACCAGCTTCTCAATTTTTTGTATACTCTCTTGCATGTTCTCATGCTTGTACTCTCTGTTCAATAGGGTGCCAATATTGGAACCCTAGAACAAAATTTGCTTCGTATGAGATGCAACTTCTGTATACTATTTATTCTGTGGTATTACTCTTTTATCGCACTTGACAGAGTTGCCAGTACCATTAAAATTAGTAACAGAATTGTCACCACCATTGCCATCGGATTCATTGCCATCCATGTTCAATCCCTATCCGCACCAGCTTCAGTTAGACCATCACCAGCCCCATATAAGCATCAATAAAATCTATATCTATCGCCATCATTGTTGGCACTACCATAAGTGACAGCATCATTGCCAAAATCACTATCGTCACCTTCATTAATCTCATCACCACTATTGCCCTCATCACCATTACCCTCACAATTACCGCCACCGTCATAACTATTATCACCATCATCATCATAATCGCCATCATCACAATCATCAGCTTCACCAGCATCACCAGCATCATCAGCATCATCACCATCATCGTCATCATCAAAATCATCACATTCATCACCACCATCACCATCATCATCATCATCACCATCATCACCATCATCACCATCATCACCATCATCACCATCATCATCATCATCACCATCGTCACCATCATCACCATCATCACCATCATCACCATCATCACCATCATCACCATCATTATCGTCATCATCATCTCCACCGTCACCATTATCACAATCATCATCATTATCACTGTCACCATCGTCACAATCATCACCGCCACTATTACTGTCACCATCAGCATCACCATCACCATCGTCAGCATCATCACCATCAGCACCATCATCACCGTCATCACCATCATCACCATCATCACCATCATCACCATCATCACCATCATCACCATCATCATCATCATCACCGTCATCACCATCATCACCATCATCACCATCATCACCATCATCACCATCATCACCATCATCACCATCATCACCATCATCACCATCATCACCATCATCACCATCATCACCATCGTCACCATCATCATCATAATCGCCATCATCACCACCCTCACCATCATTACCATCATCACCAAAATCTCCACCGTCACCATTATCACCATTTCGGCACTCATCAGCATCATCACAATCATCAGCTTCACCAGCATCATCAGCATCATCAGCATCATCAGCATCATCAGCATCATCAGCATCATCAGCATCATCAGCATCATCAGCATCATCAGCATCATCAGCATCATCAGCATCATCACCATCATCACCATCATCACCATCATCACCATCATCACCATCATCACCATCATCACCATCATCACCATCATCACCATCATCACCATCATCACCATCATCACCATCATCACCATCATCACCATCATCATCATCATCACCATCGTCACCATCATCACCATCATCACCATCATCACCATCATCACCATCATCACTATCATTATCGTCATCATCATCTCCACCGTCACCATTATCACAATCATCATCATTATCACTGTCACCATCATCACAATCATCACCGCCACTATCACTGTCACCATCGTCAGCATCATCACCATCAGCACCATCATCACCGTCATCACCATCATCACCATCATCACCATCATCACCATCATCACCATCATCACCATCATCACCATCATCACCATCATCACCATCATCACCATCATCACCATCATCACCATCATCACCATCGTCACCATCATCATCATAATCGCCATCATCACCATCCTCACCATCATTACCATCATCACCAAAATCTCCACCGTCACCATCATCACCATCATCACCATCATCACCATCATCACCATCACCACAGCCATCACCATCATCACCATCTTCACCATCATAACCATCATCACCGTCATCACCATCATCACCATCATCAAAATCATCACCATCATCACCATCATCACCATCATCACCATCATCACCATCATCACCATCATCACCATCATCACCATCATCACCATCATCACCATCATCACCATCATCACCATCATCACCATCATCACCATCATCACCATCATCACCATCATCACCATCATCACCATCATCACCATCATCACCATCATCACCATCATCACCATCTTCACCATCATCACCATCATCATCATAATAGAAATCATCATCATAATCGCCATCATCACCATCGTCACCATCATCACCATCATCACCATCATCACCATCATCACCATCTTCGCCATCATCACCATCATCACCATCATCACCATCATCACCATCATCACCATCATCACCATCATCACCATCATCACCATCATCACCATCATCACCATCATCACCATCATCACCATCATCACCATCATCACCATCATCACCATCGTCACCATCATCATCATAATCGCCATCATCACCAAAATCTCCACCGTCACCATCGTCACCATCATCATCATAATCGCCATCATCACCATCCTCACCATCATTACCATCATCACCAAAATCTCCACCGTCACCATCATCACCATCTCGGCACTCATCAGCATCATCACCATCATCACCATCATCACCATCATCACCATCATCAGCTTAACCAGCATCATCATCAGCTTCACCAGCATCATCAGCATCATCACCATCATCGTCATCATCAAAATCATCACCCTCATCAACTTCATCACCATCATCACCATCATCATCATTATCACCATCATCATCATAATCGCCATCATTACAATCATCAGCTTCACCAGCATCATCAGCATCATCACCATCATCGTCATCATCAAAATCATCACCCTCATCACCACCATCACCATCATCACCATCATCACCATCATCACCATCATCACCATCATCACCATCATCACCATCATCACCATCATCACCATCATCACCATCATCACCATCATCACCATCATCACCATCATCACCATCATCACCATCATCACCATCATCACCATCATCACCATCATCACCATCATCACCATCATCACCATCATCACCATCACCAGCATCATCACCATCATCACCATCATCACCATCATCACCATCTTCACCATCATCACCATCATCACCATCATCATCATAATAGAAATCATCATCATAATCGCCATCATCACCATCGTCACCATCATCACCATCATCACCATCATCACCATCTTCGCCATCATCACCACATCACCGTCATCGCCACATCATCACCATCATCACCATCATCACCATCATCACCATCATCACCATCATCACCATCATCACCATCATCACCATCATCACCATCATCACCATCATCACCATCATCACCATCGTCACCATCATCATCATAATCGCCATCATCACCATCCTCACCATCATTACCATCATCACCAAAATCTCCACCGTCACCATCATCACCATCATCACCATCTCGGCACTCATCAGCATCATCACCATCATCACCATCATCACCATCATCAGCTTAACCAGCATCATCATCAGCTTCACCAGCATCACCATCATCACCATCATCACCATCATCACCATCATCACCATCATCACCATCACCACAGCCATCACCATCATCACCATCTTCACCATCATAACCATCATCACCGTCATCACCATCATCACCATCATCAAAATCATCACCATCATCACCATCATCACCATCATCACCATCATCACCATCATCACCATCATCACCATCATCACCATCATCACCATCATCACCATCATCACCATCATCACCATCATCACCATCATCACCATCATCACCATCATCACCATCATCACCATCATCACCATCATCACCATCATCACCATCATCACCATCATCACCATCATCACCATCATCACCATCATCACCATCATCACCATCGTCACCCTATCACCATCATCATCATAATCGCCATTATCACCATCATCACCATCATCACTATCATTATCGTCACCATCACCGCACTCATCACCATGATCACCATCATCACCATCATCACCGTCATAACTATTATCACCATCATCATCATAATCGCCATCATCACAATCATCAGCATCATCACCATCATCGTCATCATCAAAATCATCACCCTCATCAACTTCATCACCATCATCACCATCATCATCATTATCACCATCATCATCATAATCGCCATCATCACAATCATCAGCTTCACCAGCATCATCAGCATCATCACCATCATCGTCATCATCAAAATCATCACCCTCATCACCACCATCACCATCATCACCATCATCACCATCATCACCATCATCACCATCATCACCATCATCACCATCATCACCATCATCACCATCATCACCATCATCACCATCATCACCATCATCACCATCATCACCATCATCACCATCATCACCATCATCACCATCATCACCATCATCACCATCATCACCATCACCAGCATCATCACCATCATCACCATCATCACCATCATCACCATCTTCACCATCATCACCATCATCATCATAATAGAAATCATCATCATAATCGCCATCATCACCATCGTCACCATCATCACCATCAGCACCATCATCACCGTCATCACCATCATCACCATCATCACCATCATCACCATCATCACCATCATCACCATCATCACCATCATCACCATCATCACCATCATCACCATCATCACCATCATCACCATCATCACCATCATCACCATCATCACCATCATCACCATCATCACCATCATCACCATCGTCACCATCAGCATCATAATCGCCATCATCACCATCCTCACCATCATTACCATCATCACCAAAATCTCCACCGTCACCATCATCACCATCTCGGCACTCATCAGCATCATCACCATCATCACCATCATCACCATCATCACCATCATCAGCTTAACCAGCATCATCATCAGCTTCACCAGCATCATCAGCATCATCACCATCATCGTCATCATCAAAATCATCACCCTCATCAACTTCATCACCATCATCACCATCATCATCATTATCACCATCATCATCATAATCGCCATCATCACAATCATCAGCTTCACCAGCATCATCAGCATCATCACCATCATCGTCATCATCAAAATCATCACCCTCATCACCACCATCACCATCATCACCATCATCACCATCATCACCATCATCACCATCATCACCATCATCACCATCATCACCATCATCACCATCATCACCATCATCACCATCATCACCATCATCACCATCATCACCATCATCACCATCATCACCATCATCACCATCATCACCATCATCACCATCATCACCATCACCAGCATCATCACCATCATCACCATCATCACCATCATCACCATCTTCACCATCATCACCATCATCATCATAATAGAA
The DNA here is from genome assembly GCA_958301585.1 of Merodon equestris. Lineage (NCBI taxonomy): Eukaryota > Metazoa > Arthropoda > Insecta > Diptera > Syrphidae > Merodon > Merodon equestris. The sequence continues at coordinate 35,007,409 of OY284415.1, forward strand.
ATCATCATCATAATCGCCATCATCACCATCGTCACCATCATCACCATCAGCACCATCATCACCGTCATCACCATCATCACCATCATCACCATCATCACCATCATCACCATCATCACCATCATCACCATCATCACCATCATCACCATCATCACCATCATCACCATCATCACCATCATCACCATCATCACCATCATCACCATCATCACCATCATCACCATCATCACCATCGTCACCATCAGCATCATAATCGCCATCATCACCATCCTCACCATCATTACCATCATCACCAAAATCTCCACCGTCACCATCATCACCATCTCGGCACTCATCAGCATCATCACCATCATCACCATCATCACCATCATCAGCTTAACCAGCATCATCATCAGCTTCACCAGCATCATCAGCATCATCACCATCATCGTCATCATCAAAATCATCACCCTCATCAACTTCATCACCATCATCACCATCATCATCATTATCACCATCATCATCATAATCGCCATCATCACAATCATCAGCTTTACCAGCATCATCAGCATCATCACCATCATCGTCATCATCAAAATCATCACCCTCATCACCACCATCACCATCATCACCATCATCACCATCATCACCATCATCACCATCATCACCATCATCACCATCATCACCATCATCACCATCATCACCATCATCACCATCATCACCATCATCACCATCATCACCATCATCACCATCACCAGCATCATCACCATCATCACCATCATCACCATCTTCACCATCATCACCATCATCATCATAATAGAAATCATCATCATAATCGCCATCATCACCATCGTCACCATCATCACCATCATCACCATCATCACCATCTTCGCCATCATCACCACATCACCGTCATCGCCACATCATCACCATCATCACCATCATCACCATCGTCACCCTCATCACCATCGTCACCATCATCACCATCATCACCATCATCACCATCACCACCATCACCACCATCATCACCATCAGCATCAGCATCACCATCATCCCCATCATCACCATCATCACCATCATCACCATCATCACCATCATCACCATCATCACCATCATCACCATCATCACCATCATCACCATCATCACCATCATCACCATCATCACCATCATCACCATCATCACCATCATCACCATCGCCAGCATCATCACCATCTTCACCATCATCACTACCCCTCAAGGTCATTGACCCCTCAAGGTCATTGACCCCTCAAGGTCATTGACCCCTCAAGGTCATTGACCTCATCAAGGTCATTGACCCCTCAAAGTCATTGACCTCATCAAGGTCATTGACCCCTCAAGGTCATTGACCCCTCAAGGTCATTGACCTCACCAAGGTCATTGACCCCTCAAGGTCATTGACCCCTCAAGGTCATTGACCTCATCAAGGTCATTGACCCCTCAAGGTCATTGACCCCTCAAGGTCATTGACCCCTCAAGGTCATTGACCTCATCAAGGTCATTGACCCCTCAAAGTCATTGACCTCATCAAGGTCATTGACCCCTCAAGGTCATTGACCCAACCGAGGTCATTGACCCCTCAAGGTCATTGAGGTCGGGTCAATGACCTCGGTTGGGTCAATGACCTTGAGGGGTCAATGACCTTGAGGGGTCAATGACCTTGAGAAGTCAATGACCTTGAGGGGTCAATGACCTTGAGGGGTCAATGACCTTGATGAGGTCAATGACCTTGAGGGGTCAATGACCTTGAGGGGTCAATGACCTTGAGGGGTCAATGACCTTGATGAGGTCAATGACCTTGAGGGGTAAATGACCTTGAGGGGTCAATGACCTTGGTGAGGTCAATGACCTTGAGGGGTCAATGACCTTGAGGGGTCAATGACCTTGAGGGGTCAATGACCTTGATGAGGTCAATGACTTTGAGGGGTCAATGACCTTGATGAGGTCAATGACCTTGAGGGGTCAATGACCTTGAGGGGTCAATGACCTTGAGGGGTCAATGACCTTGATGAGGATGATGATGGTGAAGATGGTGATGATGGTGATGATGGTGATGATGGTGATGATGGTGATGATGGTGATGATGGTGATGATGGTGATGATGGTGATGATGGTGATGATGGTGATGATTGTGATGATGGTGATGATGGTGATGATGGTGATGATGGTGATGATGGTGATGATGGTGATGATGGTGATGATGGTGATGATGGTGATGATGGTGATGATGGTGATGATGGTGATGATGGTGATGATGGTGATGATGGTGATGATGGTGATGATGGTGATGATGGTGATGATGGTGATGATGGTGATGATGGTGATGATGGTGATGATGGTGATGATGGTGATGATGGTGATGATGGTGATGATGGTGATGATGGTGATGATGGTGATGATGGTGATGATGGTGATGATGGTGATGATGGTGATGATGGTGATGATGGTAATGATGGTGGTGATGGTGATGACGGTGATGATGGTGAAGATTTTGATGATGGCGATGATGGCGATGATGGTGATGATGGTGATGATGGTGATGATGGTGATGATGGTGATGATGGTGATGATGGCGATTATGATGATGATGGTGATGAGGGTGATGATGGTGATGAGGGTGATGATGGTGATGATGGTGATGATGACGATGATGGCGATGACGGTGATGATGGTGATGATGGTGAAGATGGTGATGATGGTGATGGTGGTGATGATGGTGAGGATGGTGATGATGACGATGATGGCGATGACGGTGATGATGGTGATGATGGTGAAGATGGTGATGATGGTGATGGTGGTGATGATGGTGAGGATGGTGATGATGGTGATGATGGTGATGATGGTGATGATGGCGATTATGATGATGATGGTGATGAGGGTGACGATGGTGACGATGGTGATGATGGTGATGATGACGATGATGGCGATGATGGTGATGATGGTGATGATGGTGATGATGGTGATGATGGTGATGATGGTGATGATGGTGATGATGGTAATGATGGTGGTGATGGTGATGACGGTGATGATGGTGAAGATTTTGATGATGGCGATGATGGCGATGATGGTGATGATGGTGATGATGGTGATGGTGGTGATGGTGGTGATGGTGATGATGGTGATGATGGTGATGATGGTGAGGATGGCGATGATGGCGATGATGGTGATGATGGTGATGGTGGTGATGGTGGTGATGGTGGTGATGGTGATGATGGCGATGATGGTGATGATGGTGAGGATGGGGATGATGGTGATGATGGTGATGATGGTGATGATGGTGATGATGGTGATGATGGTGGTGATGGTGATGATGGTGATGATGGTGATGATGGTGATGATGGTGATGATGGTGATGATGGTGATGATGGTAATGATGGTGGTGATGGTGATGATGGTGATGATGGTGATGATGGTGATGATTGTAATGATGGTGGTGATGGTGATGATGGTGATGATGGTGATGATGGTGATGATGGTGATGATGGTGATGATGGTGATGATGGTGATTATGGTGATGATGGTGATGATGGTGATGATGGTGATGATGGTGATGATGGTGATGATGGTGATGATGGTGATGATGGTGATGATGGTGATGATGGTGATGATGGTGATGATGGTGATGATGGTGATGATGGTGATGATGGTGGTGATGGTGATGATGGTGATGATGGTGATGATGGTGATGATGGTAATGATGGTGATGATGGTGATGATGGTGATGATGGTGATGATGGTGATGATGGTGATTATGGTGATGATGGTGATGATGGTGATGATGGTGATGATGGTGATGATGGTGATGATGGTGATGATGGTGATGATGGTGATGATGGTGATGATGGTGATGATGGTGATGATGGTGATGATGGTGATGATGGTGATGATGGTGATGATGGTGATGATGGTGATGATGGTGATGATGGTGATGATGGTGATGATGGTGATGATGGTGATGATGGTGATGATGGTGATGATGGTGATGATGGTGATGATGGTGATGATGGTGATGATGGTGATGATGGTGATGATGGTGATGATGGTGATGATGGTGATGATGGTGATGATGGTGATGATGGTGATGATGGTGATGATGGTGATGATGGTGATGATGGTGATGATGGTGATGATGGTGATGATGGTGATGATGGTGATGATGGTGATGATGGTGATGATGGTGATGATGGTGATGATGGTGATGATGGTGATGATGGTGATGATGGTGATGATGGTAATGATGGTGATGATGGTGATGATGGTGATGATGGTGATGATGGTGATGATGGTGTTTATGGTGATGATGGTGATGATGGTGATGATGGTGATGATGGTGATGATGGTGATGATGGTGATGATGGTGATGATGGTGATGATGGTGATGATGGTGATGATGGTGATGATGGTGATGATGGTGATGATGGTGATGATGGTGATGATGGTGATGATGGTGATGATTTTGATGATGGTGATGATGGTGATGATGGTGATGATGGTGATGATGGTGATGATGGTGATGATGGTGATTTTGGCAATGATGATGGTGATGATGGTGATGATGGTGATGATGGTGATGATGGTGATTTTGGCAATGATGATGGTGATGATGGTGATTTTGGCAATGATGCTGTCACTTATGGTAGTGCCAACAATGATGGCGACAGACATAGATTCTATTGATGCTTATGTGGTGCTAGTGATGGTTTAGCTGAGGCTTGTGCGGATGGGGATTGTACATGGATGGCAATGAAGCCGATGGCAATGGTGGTAATTAACGGTGGAAAAAGAACCGGGCAAGAGAGGATAAAAAAACAGACGATATCTCAGTACAGTTTGTAGTATATTTTTCAACTCAACTCTTTATGATATTCGCTTAACATTTATAGAGGATGGGGTGATGGACTTTGCGCTAGTGTAGAGTTTTGCCTTGATCGTTCGATATACAGAAACGGATTTCTTTATGGATTGGGTGTAAAATACGGTGGTGTCAAAAAGTGAAGCCACGATGTGATTATTAGCCTACAATTCGGCCAACCTGACCAGGTAATCGACCCGATTATCAATCAGCAATCGGCAAAACTCTTGCTAGGGGTAAAATCATCATTACAGTGAAAACTCTACGTTAAACATCCGTACTATTTTACTTACAATAGTTATGATGCAATTATAATTACTTTACTGGTAATGCGTTTAGGCACATATGGATATATGTTTATACATATAATAAATCTAAGTTTAATTCATTATTTATACAGTTAATACAGATAAATGTTTGTTTATAAAATTGTGTCGAACAATGTGGGATTATCTTACGTAATATACATACATACATATACAGGGTGTCCCACGAGCAGTGTGCCAAAAAGCTAGAGCGTGTAGGTCCGGTCAAGACAAGAAAAAAATCGTATGGGAGGGGGGAGGGGGTCTATTCCCCCCGTTTTTTTCTAAAAAAAACTAACTTAATTTGGAAAAAAAATTATTAAAAATCAACAGTTACATCCACAATGCCGTAATGTACTTTTTTGTAAAGCCAGAAACCTCTTCTTTCATCTTGTTTTTAAACAAATCTGTTTTAAAGAATAGTTTTTGAGAAATTAATTTTCAAACTCAAACTTTTGCAAAAAAAATTTAAAAAAAAAATTTCGAACTATTTTTTTTTCAAAATTGTATGTAATTAATTAAATTTTTTTTTCAAAAATTCAATTCTTTTGTTAGTTTTTATTTAAAAACAGAAAACCGGATGCAAATATGTCTTGTAGTTTTTGAGAAATTAAAAAAAAACCCAAACCATTTTTTTCTAAGAAGAACCTTTTTTTTGGTTTTAACGCGACTGGACTTGTAGGCAAATTAATGTGTGAAACATTGACCTCTTTTTTATTATTTTTAAAAACTTCGGAGTTTTATTATAATAAATTTTCAATATGATCCCCATTTTTTAGAAGGCAAAGATTATATCTCCTTCTTCTCCTAATGGCTGCACATATCTATGCTTGACAAATTTTACTGCAATTTGACTCCAGCGACTTCAATCCGTTCTTTCAGTTGTTCCAAAGATACTATTTCCACTTCGTAAACATAATTCTTCATGAATCCCCACACATAAAAATCTAGAGGAGTTAAATCTGGTGATCTAGGTGGCCATACCGTGGGGCCCCTTCTTCCGATCCAACGGTCACTAAAATGATCATCCAGCCAGTTTCTAACCCGTAAGCTGTAGTGTGCTGGTGCTCCATCTTGCTGGTAGATTAAATTATCTGCTATGGCCAAAGAAACGTTGACCATCAAATCGGGCAAAAGGTCTTGTAGGAACTGCAGGGATGATTCTCCATTAATAACGGCATTCAAAAACCAGGGCCCGATTACAGTTTGTCCAACAATACCAAGCCAAACATTACAGCTAAAGCGGTGTTGTCATTTATTTTTTTTTTTTGTTATGTGGATTGGTGCTACTCCAATGATGTAAATTGTGGAAGTTAGTAGCCCCATCTCTGGTAAACTGTGCTTTATCCGTCCAGAATATCCTTGCAAAATAATAGCAGTAATGATCGACAAAATTCTGCTCTCAAAAACTTGTCGTTTGAGGTGAGTTCCTGAACCGACCTAAAATGGTACGGGTGTAAGTTTTCGGTATGAAACACTCTCCATACTCTAGGTTTGGGCACTCCAAGCATAATAGCTATCCTCCGTGTACTAAGGGAGGGAGTACGTCGGACCAAATCCAAAATTCTTTTATCTAAGATTCCTGATCCATCTGTAACTGATCTTTCGCTTCTTCGATGCTCTAGCACTCCGTGCTCTCGCATACGTCGGTGGATTCTTGAAAACATGCTACGACTGGGACACCTCCGATTGGGATATCTTTCAGCGTAGAGTCTTTCGGCTTCACGATCTCGACCATTAGCTAAACCGTAGCAGAAGTGCATGTCCGTTAATTCTTCTCGAGAGTATGAGTTTGACATCGTAATGTGTTGATGAAATGGAAATTTGGAAATGGTTTGTTATTAAAAATGCGATGCCTTTTATTTACATTTTAGTTGCAAATATTTTGTTTTTCATAAAGAAAAATTGCGGTTTTATTGTCTTAAGGTCCTAGCGGGTAGAACCCATTGGCGGTGGGCGGACCGAGACGAAATTGGCAGGTCAGTTTTCAGGCGTTATCAATGAGAAAAAAGAATTAATCCAGGGTTATTCCAATACTGTGTCTCTTTATTGTATCCTCATAAAACTCCGAATTTTTTAAAATTAATTTGTCTACAACTCCAGCCGCGTTAAAACCAAAAGAAAAGGTTCTTCTTAGAAAAATATGGTTCGGGTTTCTTCTTAATTTCTCAAAAACTACAAGACATTTTTGCATCCGGTTTCTGTTTTTAACTAAAAACTAATAAGAGAATTGAATTTTTGAAAAAAAATTAGTGCATAATTACATACAATTTTGAAAAAAATAATTCGAAATTTTTTTTTGCAAAATTTTGAGTTTGAAAATTAATTTCTCAAAAACTATTCCTTAAACGCTTTGTTTAAAAACAAGATAAAAGAAGAGGTTTCTGGCTTTACAAAAAGTATATCAAGGCATTGTGGATGTAACTGTTGATTTTTAATATTTTTTTTTCCAAATTAATTAAATTTTTTAGAAAATTGCCCCTCCCGGCTAAACGGGGGGGGAATAGACCCCCCCTCCCATACGATTTTTTTTTTGTCTTGACCAGACCTACACGCTCTAGCTTTTTGACATACTGCTCGTGGGACACCCTGTATATGTAAAGGGTCCGCCAAATAACTTTTTTTTTTTTTGAAAATGCTATAAAAACAACTACTGAATATTTTCTCAAATTTCTTTTTTTATTTGAAAGTACAATCCTTCCGGTTAATAATGGAAAATAATTTCATTCAAATGGCTGCCTCGGCTGGCCATGCAGTAGCCTACACTTTCGGTCCAATTTTTAAGCACATTATCGATTGTGTGCAGCTGTATTTCACCAATGGCTTCACGAATATTGTCCTTTAAAGCGTCAATTGTCTCTGGCTTGTCGGCGTAACACCTATCTTTCTATCTGTCAAATCGCAGCTCCGAGGTGGCCAAACGACATCAGCTCTGCGGCTGATAATGCGATCTTCAAAAACAGGGCGCAAAACATCGAGTGTAGCTTCGGCTGTGTGGCACGTAGCGCCGTCCTGTTGAAACCAAATGTTGCCAATATCCACCTCTTCAATTTTTGTGAACAAAAATTCGTTCAACATGGCCCGATAACGATCGCCATTGACTGTAATGGCCACTCCTTGCTCATTTTCGAAGAAAAATGGCCCAATTATGCCTCTGGACCAAAATCCGTACCAAACAGTGGCTCGTTTTGGGTGCACCGGCTTTTCAATGTATGCGTGTGGGTTTTCTGTGCCCCAAATGCGACAATTTTGCTTGTTTACATACCCGCCAAGATCAAAATGAGCTTCATCTGAAAAGATGATTTTTTAATTTTTTCACATTCTGCAACATTACCATGATTTTCAAAGTAATGTCGCAATATTTCCCAGCGTTGTTCAAGCGTACCATATTCGTTCAGCGGAAGGATAAAACTAATTATCTGTCAAATCAGACATGAGCTAAGTGTTACCATTCACGAAATAAGCACTACTTGAAAAAAAAAGTTAGATGGCGGACCCTTTATGTAGTGAAAAAAAAAATTATATTTTAGTAGTATCAAGAATTCAGCAAATGAATAATAGTACTCGTATACTTATACATGGTAAGCTTCTCCGTTTATTTCCGATTATCCTTCACAAAAATGGTTTGGGTTTAAGTCCACAAAATGAAAATATGAAAATAGAAAATTCAAATTTGCATTATATATTTGTATTGTTATGAGGATCGCCACCTTGATTTGTATCAAGCTCAAAGTTTACTTCACACCTATATGGCCTCATATTAGCTGGCGATGATACACGTTTATATGCCATTCGCGTCAATTGTAGACCATCGATATCGGCGATGACGTAACGATCATTAGGAAGGACTTCTTTTACCTCATAAGGACCTCTGTATCTCGCGAATAGTTTTTTGTTAACACCAGGAGTTGTTACTACATTTTTTATCATAACATAATCATCCTTTTTATAAGTTAATGGCTGCTTATGCCGTTTATCGTAGTATATCTGATTCTTTTCGATATTTCTTACGGCTTCGGCTCTTATGCTATCTATGTCCGCTCTTTTATCTTCTATTGTGTTAGTTAAAAACTCCATAATCCCCTTTTGATTCCTACCAAACAAAAGCATGCTGGGTGTAAAACCTGTACTCCTACTCAAAGTATTATTAAGAGTATACTCTATCTTGGCTATATGCTTGTCCCATTCCACAGTTGACTGAGCGTCGCATTCTTTCGCCAACATTGGAACAAGAATTCGGTTGATCCGCTCGACTTGCCCATTCGACTGGGGAGAATGTGTTGCAACTTTTGTATGTTCAACATTACTTTTGCTTAGAAATTCGGAAAATTCTTTAAATGTAAAGGATGATCCACCATCCGAAACTATTCTATTTGGCCTGGAATAGTTTTCGAAATATAAATTTAGACAAGCTATCACCTCTTTACTGGGTACAATTTAATGCCATCAAAAACATAACTTGTAAAAAAAACCAAGTCTCGCAACTCAGTTCTTCTACCGTAAAAAGTTGTGAGATCTATGTAATACCAAGTCGGCTAATTTATTCAGCCCCTACTTAAGGGACCTTCTGTCTTAAGTTATTACGCAATTAGCTAACCTAACAACATCTTATAGTGACCATATATATATTAAAAATCTTTTATGTTTTAAATAAATAGAGTAAGTTTTATTTCGGGATGTGGGAGAGATCTAAGCATTGCAGTATTTAATTGTTGACACATGTTTCTTGTAGGTAATAAGCAAACGGTATCATCAGGAATTTTCGAGAGGTGTTCAATTATTTCAATCAATCTGTTTTCATTTGAATTGGTTTTTAGAGTTATTAATCTAGTCGAGAGTAAGTCGCGGCCCTTTGCATAGTCGCACCTAATCTTATTCTATTTAGCATTTCAACAAAGTGTCATGTCAGAATCATTGAGCTGTCGCATGTAAATAATAAGTTCATCGTATACGAACAGTTCAATCCACAGATTCGGCATACTACCTAACAACTTGTTAGTTTCAGCAATTGAGAGTTTTTCAAAAGGTGACTTTTCTCTTACCGGCGGAAGCTGTAAAATATCCCCGAAAAGTACAAGATGTTTTTTCCAAACCACCCATTCTGATCATCGCTTGTGTCAAATATCTCAGACAAGCGTAAATGAATATATGTTAAAGTAACATTGGATATCATCGACACTTCGTCTATGATAAACAACACTACTTCTTTCAAATCTGATCTCAGAACTTGGAGCACTTCATCGGAAAGTGGCTTGTACCTCGGTGTTTGTTTGTGTTCCACAGGCAGCTGCAATAGTCTGTGTATAGTCAATCCATTCACATTGAATGCAGCTATGCCTGTTGGATCACTAACTGCCACTTTTTTGTTTAAATACATCTTAACCCAAACTTTCAGAGTTTTTATTAAAAAGCTCTTTCCAGTGCCACCAGTTCCACTCACAAAACAGCGTAAAACGTCAGCGTTATTATCATTGTGTCCATTTTATGTGTGATCATATCGAAGACTCTTTTTTGATCGGCATTAAGTTTTGCGATCATACTTTGAAGATCAGTCTGCTCTTCTTCTACCAGATTGATTCTGTGAAAGTCATCCATTGCGTTTGCAGCTTCCACAGCTTCAAAGTCTAAAGGGTTTTCAGGACCATCGTCATCATCAACAATTTCCCTTTCTTCGTTTATCTCAGCAACTTTAGATTCTATCATTTCACATGCTTTTTGTATCTTATATCTTGACTCTATCATTGAATTACCATAATCGACTCCTTCTTTTAAATCTTCTTTCGCCAAATTAAAGGCCTCCGTGTAAGTATCACACCCCATTTTGAATTCATCTAAGGAACGCCATGGCTTGAATAAAAGAAGTAAAGAGAAGAAATATATCTCTGGTACTTGGTACATTTGGTTCATCAAATGGTTATTAAATTTATGTACATAATAAAGATATTTATTTTATATTCCGTCAAATACATGAACCACATTGACCACTAAACCCAATTCCCCAACCGCCAATTGATTGTTGCATTGCATATTTTTAGGAGTTAATCGCCATGTAGATAAATTGAAAAAGGATACATACAGACACTATCCTATTAGTAATAATATTTGGTGTATCTAGAAAACTGGACCAAAATTGCAAAATATTTTAGTTTTTCCTTGATTTATACACTAAACACTAATTGTATTCTAAATTTCAAGCTTCTATGTCTGCTAGAAGTGCCCTAGAGTTTTGATGATCGGTCAGTGAGTGAGTGAGTGAGTGAGTGACAGAATTAAGAAACTTTGACTAGTTATAATTCTTAAACTACTGGTTCAAATTTAATGAAATTTGAACTATACCGTGTCTATGCGATGCCTGCTTGGTTACTGAAAATTCAGGCTTCTAGTTTTATCCACAACGAAGTTATAGGGGGTCGAAAATGGCCCGAACTGCTTCGAGAAAAGGATGGTACGGCCGTGCCGCTTTTTTGCTCGACTTGTCGGGGGCACTACCGTGCCCCCAGATAAACTTTGTAAAACCATCGATAACCAAGTAAATATACTTTTTCTGGGAACGTGAATTCGCCAAGCGGCCAAGGTGGTCAACGTATAGGCTATCAAAAGGAATATCTCCCTTAGGTATTGAGTGGAGATTACCTTGAAGTTTTCCAGACTCAGGAGAAAAATAGATACACTTGAGGCAACTCTTGAAGTACTGTCTTATTTTCTCCTTCATTTTCGGAAACCAATAGCACAGAATAAATAGTATACAGAAGTCGCATCTCGGCCTGCGATGATTTTTCACTTTATGGTGCGGGCGGAACAACTGAAGGGAAGATCAAGCAACGAGAGAGCAAGCATGATCAGAGAGTAACAACCAGAGAGCAGCCACGATCAGAGAGAATCAACGAGAGAGCAATCTTAAAATGTTTATGTGTGTGTGTGTATTGTGTTGCTATCCAACGTCGTGAATGCACGTGGTGTTGACAAAATTTTGTTTCAAGTTTTAGATTTCTATATTTAGTTTTCTTCAGTTGAAAGTTGCGCTTTTAGATGTAAACTAAAAGGGCCGGGTAACACCAATTAACGTTATTCCATTATTTGGGATTATTTGCGCGAGCAATGCTTCCTCAAGAGTACTAAGATCATGAAGTCCAATATTATTTCCTTATGATCAGAACATGTGGATAATCATTGCGGTGTGGCATTTTTGCATTTGGATTTTATCAAATTTTTTATACCAACAGTTTGTGGTTGTGTGTCAAAAATATTGCTAAACACTGTAATATGTTTCTTGCTAATTTCCAAGAAAATTTGTGAAGGAGCAACGAGGTTACCAAAATCTTTAAGAGAATTGTAATTTTTATGAAATATGAAAAGTTCACTAGGAACTGTTAATACTTCGTCTTCTTTTCTCAATATAGAAACACAAATATCGCAGTTAATTTTCGGTATCATTTTGTAGACGATATAACCTATGAAGTATCTTAAAGACGCCAAATCGATACTAAATTCCGAACAATTCTGAAAGTCATCATTTAATACGAAATCATCAATGATTTCTATGTTAATATCTATTTCAGAGTTTTCGTTTCGACTGAGTTCTTCATTATTTGTATCAGCTAAGTCCATATTTGACAAAATATTTGAAAGCGTTTCAAATGTGGTATCACTCAGCTCTTCACAGTTACTATAAGAACTCAACTGCACTATATTTGCAGACATTAAGCGTGCTAATAAAGTGTTTATATCAGCAACTGAGGGGTTAATATTATTTCCACCCTTTTGTCTTAGAACCGAAAACATATTTTCGAGCTTATCTTGGTTTAATGCTCTTGTCATTAAAAAAATATTTGGGATTTTTTTTGAAATAGCTCGTCTACTAATTGTAATACAGCGTTTGAGGTAAATTTCATTCCATCTAAAAAAAATACTTTTTTCTTTTTGTCAACAAATGAGATTTCATTGAGGTATTCAAGAAAGAATTTTATATATTCGTGTGATGGACTGTTAAGTTGAACTGCGGACGTATAACAATTCTTTGAAGATAGCGAACCACTATTTAGGCAGTCAAATATTTGTCAAATATTTTGTCAATATTTCCTATGAAGCATGCCGTAGATAAACAAACTTCTTTTGAGCAACTTTTAAAGCCTACTGTCTCAATAACAGTTTTAATTGCTGCTTGAACAGTCCTACTAAAAATTTGGGTGGCTAGTTTTACTTTCATTTTTTCGAAAGAGTTCGGAAATATGTGCTGGCTTGTAAGTTTAAGACACATTTTTGTATTAGATTTGCACTCCATTTCCAATAGTTCCTTAACTACTTTAAAACTAGCAACTCCATTTGGTGTTGTAAGGTCACATTGAAGCCAACCATTTCTTAATGATTTGATTAGATGTGGAAAATCATATACACAGAAAGTTTTACTACCATTATACATAAAATAGGGTTTTTCTAAAGTAGCTCTCAATTCCAAGAAACACTTCCTGTTAGAGGACCCTTGGTCACAAATTACAACTTTAACTATGATGCCAAAACTGTTCAAAATTGCTAAATTTCGTAATATTATCTTTTTTAGTAAATCGGCAGAAAGTCAATTTTTTGAAACAAAGTAATTAAATGTAAGCGCCCAGTTGGAAAACATTGATTTAATCAGAAAAACGCACAATTGTTTACCAATCTGGTTCGTTCTTTCAACCCCATTTTCCTCAAATCCATCCACTAAATCTAATTTGGAATTGTATCGCAATTCCCTTCTAATCGCCATTTCATCCATCAGCAGAATCATATTATTCTTTTCGTACTGGTTCAAATCTAAGCACTTCTTTTTTATTAACTCTAAACCGTTATTTTTAAAACCTGGTTGTAGGAAATTTACAGGGGCCCATCGATAAACAGTAGAGATATGTGGCAAATTTAGATGCAATTTATTCTTCAAAAATTGGTACGTTGACTGTGAGACAAAATAAATGTTTTGAACCAAATCTTTTACATCTTGCTTATATTCTTTAGGTCGTGGACTAAGAAGAAGGTTGCAAAATGTTTTTGACTCCTTGCTTATTTGAAAAGAGTCGATGGTTTGAAATACGCTAGATTTTGTTGCTATTTGTTTGCGGCTTTGGAGATTTTTATATTTTGCTACCATGTCGTAATATTTTTTTCTGTAAAAATTAGCTGATTTCAGATATTTTTCACAGTCATTACAACATCCATCTACGGAGTCACTTGTTCGCCTCTTTTTAGCTGGACAATCAAGCTCCAACGACTTGTAATCTTCCTCAATAACTTCTAAGTTAAATACCGGAACAGCTCCGAATTTCAACTTTTTTTTACCAATGTCAGAACTTGAGAAGTGATTGGCGCAAATCAACAATTTTTTTGTGTAATCTTTTGTTGGAATATTACGATTTTCTCGCCAAATTTGACCCATAGCTGAGTCATAGGGAGGAAACTTAAGCATTCTTATCTTTTCACCATATCGCCTAGATTTACCGCATGTTTTTATGTAGCATCGAATGCCGGACTTTTGGAAAATTTTACCAACAGCCGGTACAGAATCCATTTTTCCTATTCAAAATCGTATGACAACCCCTCAACAATCAATATATAATAATAAGTCCAAAGAATAATCCAAATCGTATGCAAAGTTGTCAACAATTATAAAAGCTTAAAGTTAAATATCAAAATACAAAGTAAACATGGACTCGATATATAAGCGCAGGAAAACACAACCATTCGCATGAAAGTACAATTCCCAAGTGATTTCGAATCCAATCCACACAATCGAAAACAAGAGAAGCAATACAACACTATCAATGCATACACACGCACACACATTTGCATACACATCGTAAGCTGCTTTGCTCTCGTAAAAACAAAACCACCGAAAACGCACATGCTACTCTCTTTCGCTCGCACCAGCTTCTCAATTTTTTGTATACTCTCTTGCATGTTCTCATGCTTGTACTCTCTGTTCAATAGGGTGCCAATATTGGAACCCTAGAACAAAATTTGCTTCGTATGAGATGCAACTTCTGTATACTATTTATTCTGTGGTATTACTCTTTTATCGCACTTGACAGAGTTGCCAGTACCATTAAAATTAGTAACAGAATTGTCACCACCATTGCCATCGGATTCATTGCCATCCATGTTCAATCCCTATCCGCACCAGCTTCAGTTAGACCATCACCAGCCCCATATAAGCATCAATAAAATCTATATCTATCGCCATCATTGTTGGCACTACCATAAGTGACAGCATCATTGCCAAAATCACTATCGTCACCTTCATTAATATCATCACCACTATTGCCCTCATCACCATTACCCTCACAATTACCGCCACCGTCATAACTATTATCACCATCATCATCATAATCGCCATCATCACAATCATCAGCTTCACCAGCATCATCAGCATCATCACCATCATCGTCATCACCAAAATCATCACCCTCATCACCACCATCACCATCATCATCATCATCACCATCATCACCATCATCACCATCATCACCATCATCATCATCATCACCATCGTCACCATCATCACCATCATCACCATCATCACCATCATCACTATCATTATCGTCATCATCATCTCCACCGTCACCATTATCACAATCATCATCATTATCACTGTCACCATCGTCACAATCATCACCGCCACTATTACTGTCACCATCAGCATCACCATCACCATCGTCAGCATCATCACCATCAGCACCATCATCACCGTCATCACCATCATCACCATCATCACCATCATCACCATCATCACCATCATCACCATCATCACCATCATCACCATCATCACCATCATCACCATCATCACCATCATCACCATGATCACCATCATCACCATCATCACCATCATCACCATCATCACCATCATCACCATCATCACCATCATCACCATCATCACCATCATCACCATCATCACCATCATCACCATCATCACCATCGTCACCATCATCATCATAATCGCCATCATCACCATCCTCACCATCATTACCATCATCACCAAAATCTCCACCGTCACCATTATCACCATTTCGGCACTCATCAGCATCATCACAATCATCAGCTTCACCAGCATCATCAGCATCATCAGCATCATCAGCATCATCAGCATCATCGTCATCATCAAAATCATCACCCTCATCAACTTCATCACCATCATCACCATCATCATCATTATCACCATCATCACCATCATCACCATCATCACCATCATCACCATCATCACCATCACCACAGCCATCACCATCATCACCATCTTCACCATCATAACCATCATCACCGTCATCACCATCATCACCATCATCAAAATCATCACCATCATCACCATCATCACCATCATCACCATCATCACCATCATCACCATCATCACCATCATCACCATCATCACCATCATCACCATCATCACCATCATCACCATCATCACCATCATCACCATCATCACCATCATCACCATCATCACCATCATCACCATCATCACCATCATCACCATCATCACCATCATCACCATCATCACCATCATCACCATCATCACCATCATCACCATCATCACCATCATCACCATCATCACCATCATCACCATCATCACCATCATCACCATCGTCACCCTATCACCATCATCATCATAATCGCCATTATCACCATCATCACCATCATCACCGTCATAACTATTATCACCATCATCATCATAATCGCCATTATCACAATCATCAGCTTCACCAGCATCATCAGCATCATCACCATCATCGTCATCATCAAAATCATCACCCTCATCACCACCATCACCATCATCACCATCATCACCATCATCACCATCATCACCATCATCACCATCATCACCATCATCACCATCATCACCATCATCACCATCATCATCATCATCACCATCGTCACCATCATCACCATCATCACCATCATCACCATCATCACCATCATCACTATCATTATCGTCATCATCATCTCCACCGTCACCATTATCACAATCATCATCATTATCACTGTCACCATCGTCACAATCATCACCGCCACTATCACTGTCACCATCAGCATCACCATCACCATCATCACCATCATCACCATCATCACCATCATCACCATCATCACCATCATCACCATCATCACCATCATCACCATCATCACCATCATCACCATCATCACCATCATCACCATCATCACCATCATCACCATCATCACCATCATCACCATCATCACCATCATCACCATCATCACCATCATCACCATCATCACCATCATCACCATCATCACCATCATCACCATCATCACCATCATCACCATCATCACCACCGTCACCCTATCAACATCATCATCATAATCGCCATTATCACCATCATCACCATCATCACTATCATTATCGTCACCATCACCGCACTCATCACCATGATCACCATCATCACCATCATCACCGTCATCACCATCATCACCATCATCACCATCGTCACCATCATCACCATCCTCACCATCATTACCATCATCACCAAAATCTCCACCGTCACCATCATCACCATCACCGCACTCATTACCATCATCAGCATCATCAGCATCATCACCATCATCACCATCATCAGCTTCACCAGCATCATCAGCATCATCACCATCATCGTCATCATCAAAATCATCACCCCCATCACCATCATCATCATCATCACCATCATCACCATCATCACCATCATCACCATCATCACCATCATCACCATCATCACCATCATCACTATCATCACCATCACCACCATCACCACCATCATCACCATCATCACCATCATCACCATCATCACCATCATCACCATCATCACCATCATCACCATCATCACCATCATCACCATCATCACCATCATCACCATCATCACCATCACCAGCATCATCACCATCATCACCATCATCACCATTATCACCATCTTCACCATCATCACCATCATCACCGTCATCGCCATCATCATCATCATCACCATCATCACCATCGTCACCCTCATCACCATCATCACCCTCATCACCATCATCATCATAATAGAAATCATCATCATAATCGCCATCATCACCATCGTCACCATCATCACCATCATCACCATCATCACCATCTTCGCCATCATCACCACATCACCGTCATCGCCACATCATCACCATCATCACCATCATCACCATCGTCACCCTCATCACCATCGTCACCATCATCACCATCATCACCATCATCACCATCACCACCATCCCTCAAGGTCATTGACCTCATCAAGGTCATTGACCCCTCAAGGTCATTGACCCCTCAAGGTCATTGACCTCACCAATGTCATTGACCTCACCAATGTCATTGACCCCTCAAGGTCATTGACCTCATCAAGGTCATTGACCCCTCAAGGTCATTGACCACTCAAGGTCATTGACCACTCAAGGTCATTGACCCCTCAAGGTCATTGACCACTCAAGGTCATTGACCCCTCAAGGTCATTGAGGTCGGGTCAATGACCTCGGTTGGGTCAATGACCTTGAGGGGTCAATGACCTTGAGGGGTCAATGACCTTGAGGGGTCAATGACCTTGAGGGGTCAATGACCTTGATGAGGTCAATGACCTTGAGGGGTCAATGACCTTGAGGGGTCAATGACCTTGATGGGGTCAATGACCTTGAGGGGTCAATGACCTTGATGAGGTCAATGACCTTGATGAGGTCAATGACCTTGAGGGGTCAATGACCTTGGTGAGGTCAATGACCTTGAGGGGTCAATGACCTTGATGAGGATTATGATGGTGAAGATGGTGATGATGGTGATGATGGTGATGATGGTGATGATGGTGATGATGGTGATGATGGTGATGATGGTGACGATGGTGATGAGGGTGACGATGGTGATGATGGTGATGATGGTGATGATGGTGATGATGGTGATGATGTGGCGATGACGGTGATGATGGTGATGATGGCGAAGATGGTGATGATGGTGATGGTGGTGATGATGGTGAGGATGGTGATGATGGCGATGATGGTGATGATGGTGATGATGGTGATGATGGTGATGATGCTGGTGATGGTGATGATGCTGGTGATGGTGATGATGGTGGTGATGGTGATGATGGTGAGGATGGTGATGATGGCGATTATGATGATGATTTCTATTATGATGATGATGGTGATGAGGGTGATGATGGTGATGATGGTGATGATGACGATGATGGCGATGACGGTGATGATGGTGATGATGGTGATGATGGTGAAGATGGTGATGATGGTGATGATGGTGATGATGGTGATGATGGTGATGATGGTGGTGATGGTGGTGATGGTGGTGATGGTGGTGATGGTGATGATGGTGATGATGGTGATGATGGTGATGATGGTGATGATGGTGATGATGGTGATGATGGTGACGATGGTGATGAGGGTGACGATGGTGATGATGGTGATGATGGTGATGATGGTGATGATGGTGATGATGGTGATGATGTGGCGATGACGGTGATGATGGTGATGATGGCGAAGATGGTGATGATGGTGATGATGGTGATGATAGTGCTGATGGTGATGATGGTGATGATGGTGATGATGGTGACGATGGTGACGATGGTGATGAGGGTGACGATGGTGATGATGGTGATGATGGTGATGATGGTGATGATGGTGATGATGGTGATGATGGCGAAGATGGTGATGATGGTGATGATGACGATGATGGCGATGACGGTGATGATGGTGATGATGGTGATGATGGTGAAGATGGTGATGATGGTGATGATGGTGATGATGGTGATGATGGTGATGATGGTGGTGATGGTGGTGATGGTGGTGATGGTGGTGATGGTGATGATGGTGATGATGGTGATGATGGTGATGATGGTGATGATGGTGATGATGGTGATGATGGTGACGATGGTGATGAGGGTGACGATGGTGATGATGGTGATGATGGTGATGATAGTGATGATGGTGATGATGGTGATGATGTGGTGATGGTGGTGATGGTGGTGATGGTGGTGATGGTGGTGATGGTGATGATAGTGATGATGGTGATGATGGTGATGATGGTGATGATGGTGATGATGGTGATGGTGGTGATGATGGTGATGATGGTGAAGATGGTGATGATGATGATGATGGTGATGATGGTGATGATGGTGATGATGGTGATGATGGTGATGATGGTGATGGTGGTGATGATGGTGAGGATGGTGATGATGGTGAGGATGGTGATGATGGCGATTATGATGATGATTTCTATTATGATGATGATGGTGATGAGGGTGATGATGGTGATGATGGTGATGATGACGATGATGGCGATGACGGTGATGATGGTGATGATGGTGATGATGGTGAAGATGGTGATGATGGTGATGATGGTGATGATGGTGATGATGGTGATGATGGTGGTGATGGTGGTGATGGTGGTGATGGTGGTGATGGTGATGATGGTGATGATGGTGATGATGGTGATGATGGTGATGATGGTGATGATGGTGATGATGGTGACGATGGTGATGAGGGTGACGATGGTGATGATGGTGATGATGGTGATGATGGTGATGATGGTGATGATGGTGATGATGTGGTGATGGTGGTGATGGTGGTGATGGTGGTGATGGTGATGATGGTGATGATGGTGAAGATGGTGATGATGGTGATGATGGTGATGATGGTGATGATGGTGACGATGGTGACGATGGTGATGAGGGTGACGATGGTGATGATGGTGATGATGGTGATGATGGTGATGATGGTGATGATGGCGAAGATGGTGATGATGGTGATGGTGGTGATGATGGTGAGGATGGTGATGATGGCGATGATGGTGATGATGGTGATGATGGTGATGATGGTGATGATGCTGGTGATGGTGATGATGCTGGTGATGGTGATGATGGTGGTGATGGTGGTGATAGTGATGATAGTGATGATGGTGATGATGGTGATGATGGTGATGATGGTGATGATGGTGATGATGGTGATGATGGTGATGATGGTGATGATGGTGATGATGGTGATGATGGTGATGATGGTGATGATGGTGATGATGGTGATGATGGTGATGATGGTGATGATGGTGATGATGGTGGTGATGGTGGTGATGGTGATGATAGTGATGATGGTGATGATGGTGATGATGGTGATGATGGTGATGATGGTGATGGTGGTGATGATGGTGATGATGGTGAGGATGGTGATGATGGCGATTATGATGATGATTTCGATTATGATGATGATGGTGATGATGGTGATGATGGTGATGATGGTGATGATGGTGATGATGGTGATGATGGTGATGATGGTGATGATGGTAATGATGGTAATGATGGTGGTGATGGTGATGACGGTGATGATGGTGAAGATTTTGATGATGGTGATGACGGTGATGATGGTGATGATGGTGAAGATTTTGATGATGGTGATGATGGTGATGATGGTGATGATGGTGATGATGGTGATGATGGTGATGATGGTGATGATGGTGATGATGGTGATGATGGTGATGATGGTGATGATGGTGATGATGGTGATGATGGTGATGAGGGTGACGATGGTGATGATGGTGATGATGGCGATTATGATGATGATGGTGATGAGGGTGATGATGACGATGATGGCGATGACGGTGATGATGGTGATGATGGTGAAGATGGTGATGATGATGATGATGGTGATGATGGTGATAATGGTGATGATGGTGATGATGGTGATGATGCTGATGATGGTGATGATGGTGAGGATGGTGATGATGGTGATGATGGTGATGATGGTGATGATGGTGATGATGGTGATGGTGGTGATGATGGTGAGGATGGTGATGATGGTGAGGATGGTGATGATGGTGATGATGGTGATGAGGGTGACGATGGTGATGATGGTGATGATGGTGATGATGGCGATTATGATGATGATGGTGATGATGGTGATGATGGTGATGATGGTGATGATGGTGATGATGGTGATGATGGTGATGATGGTGATGATGGTGATGATGGTGATGATGGTGATGATGGTGATGATGGTGATGATGGTGATGATGGTGATGATGGTGATGATGGTGATGATGGTGATGATGGTGATGATGGTGATGATGGTGATGATGGTGATGATGGTGATGATGGTGATGATGGTGATGAGGGTGACGATGGTGACGATGGTGATGATGGTGATGATGGCGATTATGATGATGATGGTGATGAGGGTGATGATGACGATGATGGCGATGACGGTGATGATGGTGATGATGGTGATGATGGTGAAGATGGTGATGATGATGATGATGGTGATGATGGTGATGATGGTGATGATGGTGATGATGGTGATGATGGTGATGATGGTGATGATGGTGATGATGGTGATGATGGTGATGATGGTGATGATGGTGATGATGGTGATGATGGTGATGATGGTGATGATGGTGATGATGGTGATGATGGTGATGATGGTGATGATGGTGATGATGGTGATGATGGTGATGATGGTGATGATGGTGATGATGGTGATGAGGGTGACGATGGTGATGATGGTGATGATGGTGATGATGGCGATTATGATGATGATGGTGATGAGGGTGATGATGACGATGATGGCGATGACGGTGATGATGGTGATGATGGTGAAGATGGTGATGATGATGATGATGGTGATGATGGTGATGATGGTGATGATGGTGATGATGGTGATGATGGTGATGATGGTGATGATGGTGAGGATGGTGATGATGGTGATGATGGTGATGATGGTGATGATGGTGATGGTGGTGATGATGGTGATGATGGTAATGATGGTAATGATGGTGGTGATGGTGATGACGGTGATGATGGTGATGATGGTGAAGATTTTGATGATGGTGATGACGGTGATGATGGTGATGATGGTGAAGATTTTGATGATGGTGATTATGGTGATGATGGTGATGATGGTGATGATGGTGATGATGGTGATGATGGTGATGATGGTGATGATGGTGATGATGGTGATGATGGTGATGATGGTGATTTTGGCAATGATGATGGTGATGATGGTGATGATGGTGATTTTGGCAATGATGCTGTCACTTATGGTAGTGCCAACAATGATGGCGACAGACATAGATTCTATTGATGCTTATGTGGTGCTAGTGATGGTTTAGCTGAGGCTTGTGCGGATGGGGATTGTACATGGATGGCAATGAAGCCGATGGCAATGGTGGTAATTAACGGTGGAAAAAGAACCGGGCAAGAGAGGATAAAAAAACAGACGATATCTCAGTACAGTTTGTAGTACATTTTTCAACTCAACTCTTTATGATATTCGCTTAACATTTATAGAGGATGGGGTGATGGACTTTGCGCTAGTGTAGAGTTTTGCCTTGATCGTTCGATATACAGAAACGGATTTCTTTATGGATTGGGTGTAAAATACGGTGGTGTCAAAAAGTGAAGCCACGATGTGATTATTAGCCTACAATTCGGCCAACCTGACCAGGTAATCGACCCGATTATCAATCAGCAATCGGCAAAACTCTTGCTAGGGGTAAAATCATCATTACAGTGAAAACTCTACGTTAAACATCCGTACTATTTTACTTACAATAGTTATGATGCAATTATAATTACTTTACTGGTAATGCGTTTAGGCACATATGGATATATGTTTATACATATAATAAATCTAAGTTTAATTCATTATTTATACAGTTAATACAGATAAATGTTTGTTTATAAAATTGTGTCGAACAATGTGGGATTATCTTACGTAATATACATACATACACATACAGGGTGTCCCACGAGCAGTGTGCCAAAAAGCTAGAGCGTGTAGGTCCGGTCAAGACAAGAAAAAAATCGTATGGGAGGGGGGGGGGTCTATTCCCCCCGTTTTTTTCTAAAAAAAACTAACTTAATTTGGAAAAAAAATTATTAAAAATCAACAGTTACATCCACAATGCCGTAATGTACTTTTTTGTAAAGCCAGAAACCTCTTCTTTCATCTTGTTTTTAAACAAATCTGTTTTAAGGAATAGTTTTTGAGAAATTAATTTTCAAACTCAAACTTTTGCAAAAAACATTTAAAAAAAAAATTTCGAACTATTTTTTTTCAAAATTGTATGTAATTAATTAAATTTTTTTTTCAAAAATTCAATTCTTTTGTTAGTTTTTATTTAAAAACAGAAAACCGGATGCAAATATGTCTTGTAGTTTTTGAGAAATTAAAAAAAAACCCAAACCATTTTTTTCTAAGAAGAACCTTTTTTTTGGTTTTAACGCGACTGGACTTGTAGGCAAATTAATGTGTGAAACATTGACCTCTTTTTTATTATTTTTAAAAACTTCGGAGTTTTATTATAATAAATTTTCAATATGATCCCCATTTTTTAGAAGGCAAAGATTATATCTCCTTCTTCTCCTAATGGCTGCACATATCTATGCTTGACAAATTTTACTGCAATTTGACTCCAGCGACTTCAATCCGTTCTTTCAGTTGTTCCAAAGATACTATTTCCACTTCGTAAACATAATTCTTCATGAATCCCCACACATAAAAATCTAGAGGAGTTAAATCTGGTGATCTAGGTGGCCATACCGTGGGGCCCCTTCTTCCGATCCAACGGTCACTAAAATGATCATCCAGCCAGTTTCTAACCCGTAAGCTGTAGTGTGCTGGTGCTCCATCTTGCTGGTAGATTAAATTATCTGCTATGGCCAAAGAAACGTTGACCATCAAATCGGGCAAAAGGTCTTGTAGGAACTGCAGGGATGATTCTCCATTAATAACGGCATTCAAAAACCAGGGCCCGATTACAGTTTGTCCAACAATACCAAGCCAAACATTACAGCTAAAGCGGTGTTGTCATTTATTTTGTTTTTTGTTGTGTGGATTGGTGCTACTCCAATGATGTAAATTGTGGAAGTTAGTAGCCCCATCTCTGGTAAACTGTGCTTTATCCGTCCAGAATATCCTTGCAAAATAGTAGCAGTAATGATCGACAAAACTCTGCTCTCAAAAACTTGTCGTTTGAGGTGAGTTCCTGAACCGACCTAAAATGGTACGGGTGTAAGTTTTCGGTATGAAACACTCTCCATACTCTAGGTTTGGGCACTCCAAGCATAATAGCTATCCTCCGTGTACTAAGGGAGGGAGTACGTCGGACCAAATCCAAAATTCTTTTATCTAAGATTCCTGATCCATCTGTAACTGATCTTTCGCTTCTTCGATGCTCTAGCACTCCGTGCTCTCGCATACGTCGGTGGATTCTTGAAAACATGCTACGACTGGGACACCTCCGATTGGGATATCTTTCAGCGTAGAGTCTTTCGGCTTCACGATCTCGACCATTAGCTAAACCGTAGCAGAAGTGCATGTCCGTTAATTCTTCTCGAGAGTATGAGTTTGACATCGTAATGTGTTGATGAAATGGAAATTTGGAAATGGTTTGTTATTAAAAATGCGATGCCTTTTATTTACATTTTAGTTGCAAATATTTTGTTTTTCATAAAGAAAAATTGCGGTTTTATTGTCTTAAGGTCCTAGCGGGTAGAACCCATTGGCGGTGGGCGGACCGAGACGAAATTGGCAGGTCAGTTTTCAGGCGTTATCAATGAGAAAAAAGAATTAATCCAGGGTTATTCCAATACTGTGTCTCTTTATTGTATCCTCATAAAACTCCGAATTTTTTAAAATTAATTTGTCTACAACTCCAGCCGCGTTAAAACCAAAAGAAAAGGTTCTTCTTAGAAAAATATGGTTCGGGTTTCTTTTTAATTTCTCAAAAACTACAAGACATTTTTGCATCCGGTTTCTGTTTTTAACTAAAAACTAATAAGAGAATTGAATTTTTGAAAAAAAATTAGTGCATAATTACATACAATTTTGAAAAAAAATAATTCGAAATTTTTTTTTGCAAAATTTTGAGTTTGAAAATTAATTTCTCAAAAACTATTCCTTAAACGCTTTGTTTAAAAACAAGATAAAAGAAGAGGTTTCTGGCTTTACAAAAAGTATATCAAGGCATTGTGGATGTAACTGTTGATTTTTAATATTTTTTTTTCCAAATTAATTAATTTTTTTAGAAAATTGCCCCTCCCGGCTAAACGGGGGGGGAATAGACCACCCCTCCCATACGATTTTTTTTTTTGTCTTGACCAGACCTACACGCTCTAGCTTTTTGACATACTGCTCGTGGGACACCCTGTATATGTAAAGGGTCCGCCAAATAACTTTTTTTTTTTTTGAAAATGCTATAAAAACAACTACTGAATATTTTCTCAAATTTCTTTTTTTATTTGAAAGTACAATCCTTCCGGTTAATAATGGAAAATAATTTCATTCAAATGGCTGCCTCGGCTGGCCATGCAGTAGCCTACACTTTCGGTCCAATTTTTAAGCACATTATCGATTGTGTGCAGCTGTATTTCACCAATGGCTTCACGAATATTGTCCTTTAAAGCGTCAATTGTCTCTGGCTTGTCGGCGTAACACTTATCTTCGACGGCACCCCACAAATAATAGTCCAACGGTGTCAAATCGCAGCTCCGAGGTGGCCAAGCGACATCAGCTCTGCGGCTGATAATGCGATCTTCAAAAACAGGGCGCAAAACATCGAGTGTAGCTTCGGCTGTGTGGCACGTAGCGCCGTCCTGTTGAAACCAAATGTTGCCAATATCCACCTCTTCAATTTTTGTGAACAAAAATTCGTTCAACATGGCCCGATAACGATCGCCATTGACTGTAATGGCCACTCCTTGCTCATTTTCGAAGAAAAATGGCCCAATTATGCCTCTGGACCAAAATCCGTACCAAACAGTGGCTCGTTTTGGGTGCACCGGCTTTTCAATGTATGCGTGTGGGTTTTCTGTGCCCCAAATGCGACAATTTTGCTTGTTTACATACCCGCCAAGATCAAAATGAGCTTCATCTGAAAAGATGATTTTTTAATTTTTTCACATTCTGCAACATTACCATGATTTTCAAAGTAATGTCGCAATATTTCCCAGCGTTGTTCAAGCGTACCATATTCGTTCAGCGGAAGGATAAAACTAATTATCTGTCAAATCAGACATGAGCTAAGTGTTACCATTCACGAAATAAGCACTACTTGAAAAAAAAACGTTAGATGGCGGACCCTTTATGTAGTGAAAAAAAAAATTATATTTTAGTAGTATCAAGAATTCAGCAAATGAATAATAGTACTCGTATACTTATACATGGTAAGCTTCTCCGTTTATTTCCGATTATCCTTCACAAAAATGGTTTGGGTTTAAGTCCACAAAATGAAAATATGAAAATAGAAAATTCAAATTTGCATTATATATTTGTATTGTTATGAGGATCGCCACCTTGATTTGTATCAAGCTCAAAGTCTACTTCACACCTAGACCATCGATATCGGCGATGAGGTAACGATCATTAGGAAGGACTTCTTTTACCTCATAAGGACCTCTGTATCTCGCGAATAGTTTTTTGTTAACACCAGGAGTTGTTACTACATTTTTTATCATAACATAATCATCCTTTTTATAAGTTAATGGCTGCTTATGCCGTTTATCGAAGTATATCTGATTCTTTTCGATATTTCTTACGGCTTCGGCTCTTATGCTATCTATGTCCGCTCTTTTATCTTCTATTGTGTTAGTTAAAAACTCCATAATCCCCTTTTGATTCCTACCAAACAAAAGCATGCTGGGTGTAAAACCTGTACTCCTACTCAAAGTATTATTAAGAGTATACTCTATCTTGGCTATATGCTTGTCCCATTCCACAGTTGACTGAGCGTCGCATTCTTTCGCCAACATTGGAACAAGAATTCGGTTGATCCGCTCGACTTGCCCATTCGACTGGGGAGAATGTGTTGCAACTTTTGTATGTTCAACATTACTTTTGCTTAGAAATTCGGAAAATTCTTTAAATGTAAAGGATGATCCACCATCCGAAACTATTCTATTTGGCCTGGAATAGTTTTCGAAATATAAATTTAGACAAGCTATCACCTCTTTACTGGGTACAATTTAATGCCATCAAAAACATAACTTGTAAAAAAAACCAAGTCTCGCAACTCAGTTCTTCTACCGTAAAAAGTTGTGAGATCTATGTAATACCAAGTCGGCTAATTTATTCAGCCCCTACTTAAGGGACCTTCTGTCTTAAGTTATTACGCAATTAGCTAACCTAACAACATCTTATAGTGACCATATATATATTAAAAATCTTTTATGTTTTAAATAAATAGAGTAAGTTTTATTTCGGGATGTGGGAGAGATCTAAGCATTGCAGTATTTAATTGTTGACACATGTTTCTTGTAGGTAATAAGCAAACGGTATCATCAGGAATTTTCGAGAGGTGTTCAATTATTTCAATCAATCTGTTTTCATTTGAATTGGTTTTTAGAGTTATTAATCTAGTCGAGAGTAAGTCGCGGCCCTTTGCATAGTCGCACCTAATCTTATTCTATTTAGCATTTCAACAAAGTGTCATGTCAGAATCATTGAGCTGTCGCATGTAAATAATAAGTTCATCGTATACGAACAGTTCAATCCACAGATTCGGCATACTACCTAACAACTTGTTAGTTTCAGCAATTGAGAGTTTTTCAAAAGGTGACTTTTCTCTTACCGGCGGAAGCTGTAAAATATCCCCGAAAAGTACAAGATGTTTTTTCCAAACCACCCATTCTGATCATCGCTTGTGTCAAATTCTCAGACAAGCGTAAATGAATATATGTTAAAGTAACATTGGATATCATCGACACTTCGTCTATGATAAACAACACTACTTCTTTCAAATCTGATCTCAGAACTTGGAGCACTTCATCGGAAAGTGGCTTGTACCTCGGTGTTTGCTTGTGTTCCACAGGCAGCTGCAATAGTCTGTGTATAGTCAATCCATTCACATTGAATGCAGCTATGCCTGTTGGATCACTAACTGCCACTTTTTTGTTTAAATACATCTTAACCCAAACTTTCAGAGTTTTTATTAAAAAGCTCTTTCCAGTGCCACCAGTTCCACTCACAAAACAGCGTAAAACGTCAGCGTTATTATCATTGTGTCCATTTTATGTGTGATCATATCGAAGACTCTTTTTTGATCGGCATTAAGTTTTGCGATCATACTTTGAAGATCAGTCTGCTCTTCTTCTACCAGATTGATTCTGTGAAAGTCATCCATTGCGTTTGCAGCTTCCACAGCTTCACCATCATCACCATCATCACCATCGTCACCCTCATCACCATCGTCACCATCATCACCATCATCGACCATCATCGCCATCATCAAAATCTTCACCATCATCACCGCACTCATTGACCTCATCAAGGTCATTGACCCCTCAAGGTCATTGACCTCATCAAGGTCATTGACCCCTCAAGGTCATTGACCCCTCAAGGTCATTGACCCCTCAAGGTCATTGACCTCATCAAGGTCATTGACCCCTCAAGGTCATTGACCCCTCAAGGTCATTGTCCCCTCAAGGTCATTGACCTCATCAAGGTCATTGACCACTCAAGGTCATTGACCCCTCAAGGTCATTGAGGTCGGGTCAATGACCTCGGTTGCGTCAATGACCTTGATGAGGTCAATGACCTTGAGGGGTCAATGACCTTGAGGGGTCAATGACCTTGAGTGGTCAATGACCTTGAGGGGTCAATGACCTTGAGTGGTCAATGACCTTGAGTGGTCAATGACCTTGAGGGGTCAATGACCTTGATGAGGTCAATGACCTTGAGGGGTCAATGACCTTGAGGGGTCAATGACCTTGAGGGGTCAATGACCTTGAAGAGGTCAATGACCTTAATGAGGTCAATGACCTTGAGGGGTCAATGACCTTCATCCATCAATGAGTGCGGTGATGGTGATGATGGTGAAGATTTTGATGATGGCGATGATGGTCGATGATGGTGATGATGGTGACGATGGTGATGATGGTGATGATGGCGATGATGGTGATGATGGCGATTATGATGATGATGGTGATGATGGTGATGATGGTGATGATGGTGATGATGGTGAGGATGGTGATGATGGTGATGATGGTGATGATGGTGATGATGGTGATGATGGTGATGATGGTGATGATGGCGATGATGGTGATGATGGTGATGATGGTGATGATGGTGATGAGTGCGGTGATGTTGACGGTGGAGATTATGGTGATGATGGTGATGATGGTGATGATGGTGATGATGGTGATGATGGTGATGATGGTGATGATGGTGATGATGGTGATGATGGTGATGATGGTGATGATGGTGATGATGGTGATGATGGTGATGATGGTGATGATGGTGATGATGGTGATGATGGTGATGATGGTGATGATGGTGATGATGGTGATGATGGTGATGATGGTGATGATGGTGATGATGGTGATGATGGTGATGATGGTGATGATGGTGATGATGGTGATGATGGTGATGATGGTGATGATGGTGATGATGGTGATGATGGTGATGATGGTGATGATGGTGATGATGGTGATGATGGTGATGATGGTGATGATGGTGATGATGGTGATGATGGTGATGATGGTGACGATGGTGATGATGGTGATGATGGCGATTATGATGATGATGGTGATGAGGGTGATGATGACGATGATGGCGATGACGGTGATGATGGTGATGATGGTGAAGATGGTGATGATGATGATGATGGTGATGATGGTGATAATGGTGATGATGGTGATGATGGTGATGATGCTGATGATGGTGAGGATGGTGATGATGGTGATGATGGTGATGATGGTGATGATGGTGATGGTGGTGATGATGGTGAGGATGGTGATGATGGTGAGGATGGTGATGATGGGGATGATGGTGATGAGGGTGACGATGGTGATGATGGTGATGATGGTGATGATGGCGATTATGATGATGATGGTGATGATGGTGATGATGGTGATGATGGTGATGATGGTGATGATGGTGATGATGGTGATGATGGTGATGTTGGTGATGATGGTGATGATGGTGATGATGGTGATGATGGTGATGATGGTGATGATGGTGATGATGGTGATGATGGTGATGATGGTGATGATGGTGATGATGGTGATGATGGTGATGATGGTGATGATGGTGATGATGGTGATGATGGTGATGATGGTGATGATGGTGATGATGGTGATGATGGTGATGATGGTGATGATGGTGATGATGGTGATGATGGTGATGAGGGTGACGATGGTGATGATGGTGATGATGGTGATGATGGCGATTATGATGATGATGGTGATGAGGGTGATGATGACGATGATGGCGATGACGGTGATGATGGTGATGATGGTGAAGATGGTGATGATGATGATGATGGTGATGATGGTGATGATGGTGATGATGGTGATGATGGTGATGATGGTGATGATGGTGATGCTGGTGATGATGGTGATGAGGGTGACGATGGTGATGATGGTGATGATGGCGATTATGATGATGATGGTGATGAGGGTGATGATGACGATGATGACGATGATGGCGATGACGGTGATGATGGTGATGATGGTGAAGATGGTGATGATGATGATGATGGTGATGATGGAGATGATGGTGATGATGGTGATGATGGTGATGATGGTGATGATGGTGATGATGGTGAGGATGGTGATGATGGTGATGATGGTGATGATGGTGATGATGGTGATGGTGGTGATGATGGTGAGGATGGTGATGATGGTGATGATGGTGATGATGGTGATGATGGTGATGATGGTGATGAGGGTGACGATGGTGATGATGGTGATGATGGCGATTATGATGATGATGGTGATGAGGGTGATGATGGTGATGATGGTGATGATGGTGATGATGGTGAGGATGGCGATGATGGTGATGATGCTGATGATGCTGGTGAAGCTGATGATGGTGATGATGGTGATGATGCTGATGATGCTGATGATGCTGATGATGGTAATGAGTGCGGTGATGGTGATGATGGTGACGGTGGAGATTTTGGTGATGATGGTAATGATGGTGATGATGGTGATGATGGTGATGATGGTGGTGATGGTGATGATGGTGATGATGGTGATGATGGTGATGATGGTGATGATGGTAATGATGGTGGTGATGGTGATGATGGTGATGATGGTGATGATGGTGATGATGGTGATGATGGTGATGATGGTAATGATGGTGGTGATGGTGATGACGGTGATGATGGTGAAGATTTTGATGATGGTGATGATGGTGATGATGGTGATGATGGTGATGATGGTGATGATGGTGATGATGGTGATGATGGTGATGATGGTGATGATGGTGATGATGGTGATGATGGTGATGATGGTGATGATGGTGATGATGGTGATGATGGTGATGATGGTGATGATGGTGATGATGGTGATGATGGTGATGATGGTGATGATGGTGATGATGGTGATGATGGTGATGATGGTGATGATGGTGATGATGGTGATGATGGTGATGATGGTGATGATGGTGATGATGGTGATGATGGTGATGATGGTGATGATGGTGATGATGGTGATGATGGTGATGATGGTGATGATGGTGGTGATGGTGATGATGGTGATGATGGTGATGATGGTGATGATGGTGATGATGGTAATGATGGTGGTGATGGTGATGATGGTGATGATGGTGATGATGGTGATGATGGTGATGATGGTGATGATGGTGATGATGGTGATGATGGTGATGATGGTGATGATGGCGATGATGGTGATGATGGTGATGATGGTGATGATGGTGATGAGTGCGGTGATGTTGACGGTGGAGATTATGGTGATGATGGTGATGATGGTGATGATGGTGATGATGGTGATGATGGTGATGATGGTGATGATGGTGATGATGGTGATGATGGTGATGATGGTGATGATGGTGATGATGGTGATGATGGTGATGATGGTGATGATGGTGATGATGGTGATGATGGTGATGATGGTGATGATGGTGATGATGGTGATGATGGTGATGATGGTGATGATGGTGATGATGGTGATGATGGTGATGATGGTGATGATGGTGATGATGGTGATGATGGTGATGATGGTGATGATGGTGATGATGGTGATGATGGTGATGATGGTGATGATGGTGATGATGGTGATGATGGTGATGATGGTGATGATGGTGATGATGGTGATGATGGTGATGATGGTGATGATGGTGATGATGGTGATGATGGTGATGATGGTGATGATGGTGATGATGGTGATGATGGTGATGATGGTGATGATGGTGATGATGGTGATGATGGTGATGATGGTGATGATGGTGATGATGTTGACGGTGGAGATTATGGTGATGATGGTGATGATGGTGATGATGGTGATGATGGTGATGATGGTGATGATGGTGATGATGGTGATGATGGTGATGATGGTGATGATGGTGATGATGGTGATGATGGTGATGATGGTGATGATGGTGATGATGGTGATGATGGTGATGATGACGATGATGGCGATGACGGTGATGATGGTGATGATGGTGAAGATGGTGATGATGGTGATGATGGTGATGATGGTGATGATGGTGATGATGGCGATGATGGTGATGATGGCGATTATGATGATGATGGTGATGATGGTGATGATGGTGATGATGGTGATGGTGGTGATGATGGTGAGGATGGTGATGATGGTGATGATGGTGATGATGGTGATGATGGTGATGATGGTGATGAGGGTGACGATGGTGATGATGGTGATGATGGCGATTATGATGATGATGGTGATGAGGGTGATGATGGTGATGAGGGTGATGATGGTGATGATGGTGATGATGACGATGATGGCGATGACGGTGATGATGGTGATGATGGTGAAGATGGTGATGATGGTGATGGTGGTGATGATGGTGAGGATGGTAATGATGGTGATGATGGTGATGATGGTGATGATGGTGATGATGGCGATTATGATGATGATGGTGATGAGGGTGACGATGGTGACGATGGTGATGATGGTGATGATGACGATGATGGCGATGATGGTGATGATGGTGATGATGGTGATGATGGTGATGATGGTGATGATGGTGATGATGGTGATGATGGTAATGATGGTGGTGATGGTGATGACGGTGATGATGGTGAAGATTTTGATGATGGCGATGATGGCGATGATGGTGATGATGGTGATGATGGTGATGGTGGTGATGGTGGTGATGGTGATGATGGTGATGATGGTGATGATGGTGAGGATGGCGATGATGGCGATGATGGTGATGATGGTGATGGTGGTTATGGTGGTGATGGTGATGATGGCGATGATGGTGATGATGGTGATGACGGTGATGATGGTGAAGATTTTGATGATGGTGATGATGGTGATGATGGTGATGATGGTGATGATGGTGATGATGGTGATGATGGTGATGATGGTGATGATGGTGATGATGGTGATGATGGTGATGATGGTGATGATGGTGATGATGGTGATGATGGTGATGATGGTGATGATGGTGATGATGGTGATGATGGTGATGATGGTGATGATGGTGATGATGGTGATGATGGTGATGATGGTGATGATGGTGATGATGGTGATGATGGTGATGATGGTGATGATGGTGATGATGGTGATGATGGTGATGATGGTGATGATTGTGATGATGGTGATGATGGTGATGATGGTGATGATGGTGATGATGGTGATGATGGTGATGATGGTGATGATGGTGATGATGGTGATGATGGTGATGATGGTGATGATGGTGATGATGGTGATGATGGTGATGATGGTGATGATGGTGATGATGGTGATGATGGTGATGATGGTGATGATGGTGATGATGGTGATGATGGTGATGATGGTGATGATGGTGATGATGGTGATGATGGTGATGATGGTGATGATGGTGATGATGGTGATGATGGTGATGATGGTGATGATGGTGATGATGGTGATGATGGTGATGATGGTGATGATGGTGATGATGGTGATGATGGTGATGATGGTGATGATGGTGATGACGGTGATGATGGTGAAGATTTTGATGATGGCGATGATGGCGATGATGGTGATGATGGTGATGATGGTGATGATGGTGATGATGGTGATGATGGTGATGATGGTGATGATGGTGATGATGGTGATGATGGTGATGATGGTGATGATTGTGATGATGGTGATGATGGTGATGATGGTGATGATGGTGATGATGGTGATGATGGTGATGATGGTGATGATGGTGATGATGGTGATGATGGTGATGATGGTGATGATGGTGATGATGGTGATGATGGTGATGATGGTGATGATGGTGATGATGGTGATGATGGTGATGATGGTGATGATGGTGATGATGGTGATGATGGTGATGATGGTGATGATGGTGATGATGGTGATGATGGTGATGATGGTGATGATGGTGATGATGGTGATGATGGTGATGATGGTGATGATGGTGATGATGGTGATGATGGTGATGATGGTGATGATGGTGATGATGGTGATGATGGTGATGATGGTGATGATGGTGATGATGGTGATGATGGTGATGATGGTGATGATGGTGATGATGGTGATGATGGTAATGATGGTGGTGATGGTGATGACGGTGATGATGGTGAAGATTTTGATGATGGCGATGATGGCGATGATGGTGATGATGGTGATGATGGTGATGATGGTGATGATGGTGATGATGGTGATGATGGTGATGATGGTGATGATGGTGATGATGGTGATGATGGTGATGATTGTGATGATGGTGATGATGGTGATGATGGTGATGATGGTGATGATGGTGATGATGGTGATGATGGTGATGATGGTGATGATGGTGATGATGGTGATGATGGTGATGATGGTGATGATGGTGATGATGGTGATGATGGTGATGATGGTGATGATGGTGATGATGGTGATGATGGTGATGATGGTGATGATGGTGATGATGGTGATGATGGTGATGATGGTGATGATGGTGATGATGGTGATGATGGTGATGATGGTGATGATGGTGATGATGGTGATGATGGTGATGATGGTGATGATGGTGATGATGGTGATGATGGTGATGATGGTGATGATGGTGATGATGGTGATGATGGTGATGATGGTGATGATGGTGATGATGGTGATGATGGTGATGATGGTGATGATGGTGATGATGGTGATGATGGTGATGATGGTGATGATGCTGATGATGGTAATGAGTGCGGTGATGGTGATGATGGTGACGGTGGAGATTTTGGTGATGATGGTAATGATGGTGATGATGGTGATGATGGTGATGATGGTGGTGATGGTGATGATGGTGATGATGGTGATGATGGTGATGATGGTGATGATGGTAATGATGGTGGTGATGGTGATGATGGTGATGATGGTGATGATGGTGATGATGGTGATGATGGCAATGATGGTGGTGATGGTGATGACGGTGATGATGGTGAAGATTTTGATGATGGTGATGATGGTGATGATGGTGATGATGGTGATGATGGTGATGATGGTGATGATGGTGATGATGGTGATGATGGTGATGATGGTGATGATGGTGATGATGGTGATGATGGTGATGATGGTGATGATGGTGATGATGGTGATGATGGTGATGATGGTAATGATGGTGGTGATGGTGATGACGGTGATGATGGTGAAGATTTTGATGATGGCGATGATGGCGATGATGGTGATGATGGTGATGATGGTGATGATGGTGATGATGGTGATGATGGTGATGATGGTGATGATGGTGATGATGGTGATGATGGTGATGATTGTGATGATGGTGATGATGGTGATGATGGTGATGATGGTGATGATGGTGATGATGGTGATGATGGTGATGATGGTGATGATGGTGATGATGGTGATGATGGTGATGATGGTGATGATGGTGATGATGGTGATGATGGTGATGATGGTGATGATGGTGATGATGGTGATGATGGTGATGATGGTGATGATGGTGATGATGGTGATGATGGTGATGATGGTGATGATGGTGATGATGGTGATGATGGTGATGATGGTGATGATGGTGATGATGGTGATGATGGTGATGATGGTGATGATGGTGATGATGGTGATGATGGTGATGATGGTGATGATGGTGATGATGGTGATGATGGTGATGATGGTGATGATGGTGATGATGGTGATGATGGTGATGATGGTGATGATGGTGATGATGGTGATGATGGTGATGATGGTGAGGATGGTGATGATGGTGATGATGGTGATGATGGTGATGATGGTGATGATGGTGATGATGGTGATGATGGTGATGATGGTGATGATGGTGATGATGGTGATGATGGTGATGATGGTGATGATGGTGATGATGGTGATGATGGTGATGATGGTGATGATGGTGATGATGGTGATGATGGTGATGATGGTGATGATGGTGATGATGGTGATGATGGTGATGATGGTGATGATGGTGATGATGGTGATGATGGTGATGATGGTGATGATGGTGATGATGGTGATGATGGTGATGATGGTGATGATGGTGATGATGGTGATGATGGTGATGATGGTGATGATGGTGATGATGGTGATGATGGTGATGATGGTGATGATGGTGATGATGGTGATGATGGTGATGATGGTGATGATGGTGATGATGGTGATGATGGTGATGATGGTGATGATGGTGATGATGGTGATGATTGTGATGATGGTGATGATGGTGATGATGGTGATGATGGTGATGATGGTGATGATGGTGATGATGGTGATGATGGTGATGATGGTGATGATGGTGATGATGGTGATGATGGTGATGATGGTGATGATGGTGATGATGGTGAAGATGGTGATGATGATGATGATGGTGATGATGGAGATGATGGTGATGATGACGATGATGGCGATGATGGTGATGATGGTGATGATGGTGATGATGGTGGTGATGGTGATGATGGTGATGATGGTGATGATGGTGATGATGGTGATGATGGTAATGATGGTGGTGATGGTGATGATGGTGATGATGGTGATGATGGTGATGATGGTAATGATGGTGATGATGGTGATGATGGTGATGATGGTGATGATGGTGATGATGGTGATGATGGTGATGATGGTGATGATGGTGATGATGGTGATGATGGTGATGATGGTGATGATGGTGATGATGGTGATGATGGTGATGATGGTGATGATGGTGATGATGGTGATGATGGTGATGATGGTGATGATGGTGATGATGGTGATGATGGTGATGATGGTGATGATGGTGATGATGGTGATGATGGTGATGATGGTGATGATGGTGATGATGGTGATGATGGTGATGATGGTGATGATGGTGATGATGGTGATGATGGTGATGATGGTGATGATGGTGATGATGGTGATGATGGTGATGATGGTGATGATGGTGATGATGGTGATGATGGTGATGATGGTGATGATGGTGATGATGGTAATGATGGTGGTGATGGTGATGACGGTGATGATGGTGAAGATTTTGATGATGGCGATGATGGCGATGATGGTGATGATGGTGATGATGGTGATGATGGTGATGATGGTGATGATGGTGATGATGGTGATGATGGTGATGATGGTGATGATGGTGATGATGGTGATGATGGTGATGATGGTGATGATGGTGATGATGGTGATGATGGTGATGATGGTGATGATGGTGATGATGGTGATGATGGTGATGATGGTGATGATGGTGATGATGGTGATGATGGTGATGATGGTGATGATGGTGATGATGGTGATGATGGTGATGATGGTGATGATGGTGATGATGGTGATGATGGTGATGATGGTGATGATGGTGATGATGGTGATGATGGTGATGATGGTGATGATGGTGATGATGGTGATGATGGTGATGATGGTGATGATGGTGATGATGGTGATGATGGTGATGATGGTGATGATGGTGATGATGGTGATGATGGTGATGATGGTGATGATGGTGATGATGGTGATGATGGTGATGATGGTGATGATGGTGATGATGGTGATGATGGTGATGATGGTGATGATGGTGATGATGGTGATGATGGTGATGATGGTGATGATGGTGATGATGGTAATGATGGTGGTGATGGTGATGACGGTGATGATGGTGAAGATTTTGATGATGGCGATGATGGCGATGATGGTGATGATGGTGATGATGGTGATGATGGTGATGATGGTGATGATGGTGATGATGGTGATGATGGTGATGATGGTGATGATGGTGATGATGGTGATGATTGTGATGATGGTGATGATGGTGATGATGGTGATGATGGTGATGATGGTGATGATGGTGATGATGGTGATGATGGTGATGATGGTGATGATGGTGATGATGGTGATGATGGTGATGATGGTGATGATGGTGATGATGGTGATGATGGTGATGATGGTGATGATGGTGATGATGGTGATGATGGTGATGATGGTGATGATGGTGATGATGGTGATGATGGTGATGATGGTGATGATGGTGATGATGGTGATGATGGTGATGATGGTGATGATGGTGATGATGGTGATGATGGTGATGATGGTGATGATGGTGATGATGGTGATGATGGTGATGATGGTGATGATGGTGATGATGGTGATGATGGTGATGATGGTGATGATGGTGATGATGGTGATGATGGTGATGATGGTGATGATGGTGATGATGGTGATGATGGTGATGATGGTGATGATGGTGATGATGGTGATGATGGTGATGATGGTGATGATGGTAATGATGGTGGTGATGGTGATGACGGTGATGATGGTGAAGATTTTGATGATGGCGATGATGGCGATGATGGTGATGATGGTGATGATGGTGATGATGGTGATGATGGTGATGATGGTGATGATGGTGATGATGGTGATGATGGTGATGATGGTGATGATGGTGATGATTGTGATGATGGTGATGATGGTGATGATGGTGATGATGGTGATGATGGTGATGATGGTGATGATGGTGATGATGGTGATGATGGTGATGATGGTGATGATGGTGATGATGGTGATGATGGTGATGATGGTGATGATGGTGATGATGGTGATGATGGTGATGATGGTGATGATGGTGATGATGGTGATGATGGTGATGATGGTGATGATGGTGATGATGGTGATGATGGTGATGATGGTGATGATGGTGATGATGGTGATGATGGTGATGATGGTAATGATGGTGGTGATGGTGATGACGGTGATGATGGTGAAGATTTTGATGATGGCGATGATGGCGATGATGGTGATGATGGTGATGATGGTGATGATGGTGATGATGGTGATGATGGTGATGATGGTGATGATGGTGATGATGGTGATGATGGTGATGATGGTGATGATTGTGATGATGGTGATGATGGTGATGATGGTGATGATGGTGATGATGGTGATGATGGTGATGATGGTGATGATGGTGATGATGGTGATGATGGTGATGATGGTGATGATGGTGATGATGGTGATGATGGTGATGATGGTGATGATGGTGATGATGGTGATGATGGTGATGATGGTGATGATGGTGATGATGGTGATGATGGTGATGATGGTGATGATGGTGATGATGGTGATGATGGTGATGATGGTGATGATGGTGATGATGGTGATGATGGTGATGATGGTGATGATGGTGATGATGGTGATGATGGTGATGATGGTGATGATGGTGATGATGGTGATGATGGTGATGATGGTGATGATGGTGATGATGGTGATGATGGTGATGATGGTGATGATGGTGATGATGGTGATTTTGGCAATGATGATGGTGATGATGGTGATGATGGTGATTTTGGCAATGATGCTGTCACTTATGGTAGTGCCAACAATGATGGCGACAGACATAGATTCTATTGATGCTTATGTGGTGCTAGTGATGGTTTAGCTGAGGCTTGTGCGGATGGGGATTGTACATGGATGGCAATGAAGCCGATGGCAATGGTGGTAATTAACGGTGGAAAAAGAACCGGGCAAGAGAGGATAAAAAAACAGACGATATCTCAGTACAGTTTGTAGTACATTTTTCAACTCAACTCTTTATGATATTCGCTTAACATTTATAGAGGATGGGGTGATGGACTTTGCGCTAGTGTAGAGTTTTGCCTTGATCGTTCGATATACAGAAACGGATTTCTTTATGGATTGGGTGTAAAATACGGTGGTGTCAAAAAGTGAAGCCACGATGTGATTATTAGCCTACAATTCGGCCAACCTGACCAGGTAATCGACCCGATTATCAATCAGCAATCGGCAAAACTCTTGCTAGGGGTAAAATCATCATTACAGTGAAAACTCTACATTAAACATCCGTACTATTTTACTTACAATAGTTATGATGCAATTATAATTACTTTACTGGTAATGCGTTTAGGCACATATGGATATATGTTTATACATATAATAAATCTAAGTTTAATTCATTATTTATACAGTTAATAC
Source organism: Merodon equestris (assembly GCA_958301585.1). Lineage (NCBI taxonomy): Eukaryota > Metazoa > Arthropoda > Insecta > Diptera > Syrphidae > Merodon > Merodon equestris. Next base: position 35,048,847 of record OY284415.1, read on the forward strand.
AGATAAATGTTTGTTTATAAAATTGTGTCGAACAATGTGGGATTATCTTACGTAATATACATACATACATATACAGGGTGTCCCACGAGCAGTGTGCCAAAAAGCTAGAGCGTGTAGGTCCGGTCAAGACAAGAAAAAAATCGTATGGGAGGGGGGGGGGGGGTCTATTCCCCCCGTTTTTTTCTAAAAAAAACTAACTTAATTTGGAAAAAAAATTATTAAAAATCAACAGTTACATCCACAATGCCGTAATGTACTTTTTTGTAAAGCCAGAAACCTCTTCTTTCATCTTGTTTTTAAACAAATCTGTTTTAAGGAATAGTTTTTGAGAAATTAATTTTCAAACTCAAACTTTTGCAAAAAAAATTTAAAAAAAAAATTTCGAACTATTTTTTTTCAAAATTGTATGTAATTAATTAAATTTTTTTTTCAAAAATTCAATTCTTTTGTTAGTTTTTATTTAAAAACAGAAAACCGGATGCAAATATGTCTTGTAGTTTTTGAGAAATTAAAAAAAAACCCAAACCATTTTTTTCTAAGAAGAACCTTTTTTTTGGTTTTAACGCGACTGGACTTGTAGGCAAATTAATGTGTGAAACATTGACCTCTTTTTTATTATTTTTAAAAACTTCGGAGTTTTATTATAATAAATTTTCAATATGATCCCCATTTTTTAGAAGGCAAAGATTATATCTCCTTCTTCTCCTAATGGCTGCACATATCTATGCTTGACAAATTTTACTGCAATTTGACTCCAGCGACTTCAATCCGTTCTTTCAGTTGTTCCAAAGATACTATTTCCACTTCGTAAACATAATTCTTCATGAATCCCCACACATAAAAATCTAGAGGAGTTAAATCTGGTGATCTAGGTGGCCATACCGTGGGGCCCCTTCTTCCGATCCAACGGTCACTAAAATGATCATCCAGCCAGTTTCTAACCCGTAAGCTGTAGTGTGCTGGTGCTCCATCTTGCTGGTAGATTAAATTATCTGCTATGGCCAAAGAAACGTTGACCATCAATACATTACATGTGGAAGTTTTGTGGGTATAAATACTTGATCAGCAAAGTAACTTTTTCATAATGTTCGAGTCGAGCAGTCAGCATACACAGTCGCATTCCGAATATAATTCTGATAATTCTATCTGTTCCTATACTTATAGTCCAGCAAGTTCTCTTTGTAGTTATTCTTATAGTCCTGAACGAGATGCTGAATCCAAGGAGGAAAACTCAACAAGTTCCAAAGGAAACAACAGAAGTTGCACAGGAGGCGAGGGAAGAAACGACTGTAGCAGAAGAAGTACTATCGTCGGACAACGAGTCGATTCCGTGTTCGCAGCCGTTCCTACTGGAAGAACATCCATTAGGTATGGAAACTCAACAGGAACCATTGAAAAATTTGGCAGAATTTCGGAAGAAAATCCAAATGAAGAGGAAAGCGTTAGAGAAGAAGGAAGTGCCAGAAAAAAGGCAAAAATCGATAGAGGAGATCATAGCGGATCAGGATCCAAAGGACAACATGCTCAGTTATCTGAGCATCATTCTAATTCTATGGTCGTCGGACTTTCTAGTTACGGCCGTAGAAATTCTCAAGAAAATCGTTACGAAAGCGATAATCGAGAAGAGATACGACCTGAAGAGATGTATATTAGAGATACAGCTCGGGGTTATGTCTATCATCGAAAGTCTCCAACGGCAAAGGATCGACTTAAGGAATTGTTTGCTGAAGGTAAGAAAATCTGTAAAAATTATTTTAATTAAATCATGTTAACATATTTTTCTTTAGGATTTCGTCAGAAACCTCTCCGTAAGCGCGTATTACACGACGTTTACGGATCATTGTCTTCCGTCGGAGGACTGCGAGTGGATCACGGACGAATTCATTGCAGTTTTGGCGGAGGGATCCTGCTTATCGCACACCACAACAACCACTTCCACGTCGTGCATGACTGTGCCTACAGCAACTCCAGCTGCAGATGTGGATTCGTCGAGTATATTCGTGAATCAAGATATTTCGGAAGAAGATACTCTCGGCGGGTTATTCCAACCTACGAGTTCGACCTCAACCACTGGACGAATCTCACAAGTTATCTCCAAAAGGGACGGAGATACCTTGTGTACATGGAGCACGCCAGGAGAGTCTGGATACCGAGTGGTAAAACTCGACATCTTCAACTTCTCCAAGATATCCGGAGTACCGAAGGAACGCTGGTGGAAGGAAGCGACATATCGGACAACTTTCCTGACTTCTTCGGGTGTGGACCCCAAGGAGATGTTGATCAACAAGCTGTTGCAGATGGCAGCGCAAGACCTCAAAAAAATCTCGGGCATACGAAAGGAGGAAAGGGTGATAAGATCACCGAGTTTCTTCTACAGCGGCCAACAGCGCCAGTAACACATATATTTAGCACTTCAATATGGTTAAAGGGTATTTATAAGTATTATGATATTAATAGCGTATTTATAAGGAATTGTATTAAAATAGTAAATAATTTTTATAACGAACAATCGTTTTCAGATCTATATAAATTTTTCCTTTCATGTGAACCGCAATATCTGTTATTTAATGCTCCACTTGGAAATATATCTGAGTATTATTATAGTATCGATTATTCCGTTATCGTATTAAGCAAATTATTAGAGTTTCAATTTAATAATAATACGTTTGAAATAAGACAATTTCTGAAAAACCTATTATATGTTATAGATAAGAAAGTGCCCAAAAAAAATACTATTTTTGTATTATCAGCGCCAAATGCTGGTAAGAATTTTTTTTTCGATCCATTTATTCATTTCTTTATCAATTTTGGACAGATGGGAAATTTCAACAGATATTGCGGATTCCCACTTATGGAATGCGTAGATAGACGTATAATCTTGTGGAATGAACCAATTATGGAAGCATGTGCCGCCGAAACTTTGAAAATGATATTGGGTGGCGATACGGTTAATGCTAAGGTAAAATATGCACCTGATGCCGTAATAACTAGAACACCAGTTATTGTACTATCAAATAATGACGTTTTTCCACGAGATGATGCGTTCAGATCACGCATGTTTTCATATGTATGGAAACCGTGCAATATGCTAAAAATGTTAAACAAAAAACCACACCCATTGTCCACATTTAAACTAATGCAAAAATATCATATTATTGAATAAAACACAAAAATACAAATTTAAATTTTATTTCTTTTTATTTATAACTTTAAATTTCCAGTTTCTAAATCAAGGAAGTCGAAATCGTCTTCATCGTAAACGTGTTTGGACTGGTTAATATTTTTCTTCTTTTTGGTTTTAATATTTCCGCTTCTTGTGTCCGTATTGCCGAATAAACATTGTCCGTCAGTATAATTTTGATCTGCGTTTTCTACAAAAGTAACCTCAAGTGGCCAACTAATTGCGTTGTTTTTAGAGAATGCTGAATTTACATTAAATATAATTTTACAATCACATTCGACCTTCCAGTAACATGCACTATTCAAATAAGATACGTTGGTTGTAGCTGGATTTAGCTGTGGCGTTGCAACAAGGCCAACATGAACTTGTGGTTGTGCTTTGAATGTTGATGCACCGCGACCTGGATGAAATGCGCCGTAATTTTCAATTTTACGACAATAATTTTCAACTATCTGATTTATCAAGGTATACGAGTCTTTATCCGCGCCAAGGCCAACATCGCCTATAACAGGTTTACCGGCTTGGTTAAAAAATTGCAATAACATCGATCTTGGCCGTGTAAAAGTTGTTTCAACTGAGTCACCTCTACGATTCCATGGAACAAAATGATCTTTAGTAGATTTAATTAATCCATTCTGTGGTTTGTATTTATAATTTATGATTTCCTGTCCGACAGCTTGATTTAACAAAAATTGATGTACTTTTTCGTCCATTCTAGGAACACCATAATTATGCACCTGATATTCAGGAAGTTTTCGAATATCAGGATTAGATGATCGATTCCATTCATGTACATAATATTGTTCTATAGGTTGCGGAACACATAAAGCATTGCTATTAACATGCTCATAATATTTTTTTGCCATTTCTTTTGGATTAATTGTTTTTATACCTGTTGGCTTCATTGGATTTGTAGCATCTACATTATATTCTTTATTGCGGCCGTAAAATTGAACATTAAGACCTTCACATACTAATCCAATTGGTACATATTCTGATGTAGCCGTACCACTAAGTGTTGTACCCGTATCAAATGCTGTCCTTGTACCTAACGGCGTAACTCGGCATGATACTTCCACAATTTTCGAACCAAACGGTAGGCTATCGAACTCAGAATGACTTAAATAAAATGGCAAATAATCAACAGGAATAAGTGCTAGTGGTGTTGTAACGCATTCTACATAGTCCGGATCATTTAATTGTATATTTTCGGTACTATATCCGTAAGTAATTAATATACGACTTTTCTTGAAATATGCTACACTAGGTGGCGAAGGTGTACTTGGATTAATCCATGTTAAATTTGAAATGGCCTGCGATGACGATCCAGCAATTCCACTAGCTCCTGGTCTTGCTCCTGTATTTGGGCCGCGCGATGATCCACTTTCTGTCGTATCCATTGGTACAGATGGCGCAATTCCTGTCGATGCTCTATGAGCAGTTTCAGTAACGTTACCAGTATCAGAACGACCAATAATATTTTCAAAGAATTTAATAGTATCAGGTGATAATTCGCTAGAACCTTCGCCTGTATCAGTACCTCCAACAGCTGAATCAGTACGGAGTAACTTGGTGGGGTCGGGGTCGGATCCGGTATCGGCGGGTCGTTTATTGATGCCACTTGGTCCAGGTTGATCGTCTTCTAATGGTATATCTCGCACAATAGAATTTGGATTGTTTGATTGATAATCAGCTTTTAATTGTTTATAGTAATGTCCGTGTGGCGCTCTATATTCTTCATATATTTGCTTAATTTCCGCTCCCTTTTTAAACGCCTGGAAATTAACGTATTTACTTTTGAATTCTGGTCTTGACCAAAGATCTGCTATATGTTTTTCACGTTGAGCAAATATTGTCTGCGCTAATGTTTTTGATTTACCGCTCATGTTCGGGTAATGCACACCAAAAACACTTTCAACACCATATTTAACTCCAAGTCCAATAAATCCAGCTAAATCTGCTACACGTCCAGTTTGTTTAAAATCCCGAATAAAACTAATAATAGCTTCTCGGTCTGCTTTCCTTATATCCTCAGTAGAATTTGATAATTCATATTCCAGATCATGTACATATGCAACAAAATCTGCAGAATTAACAACTTCTTCTTCGTCGTATATATTATTGCCAGGACCAAGATAATTATATCCTGGAAGAGTAAATCCTTTTTTAGACATTGCAAAGACAAACTGAATTAAACTAATTCATTTATATAATATTATCTTTATTTATAATATTTGAATACGTACAAGGTAAAAACTATAACACTGTCTTGCGACGACGTCGACGACGACAATCGGCAAACGGGGCGGTACGATCGGCCGAACGGCCATGATCATGTATCCATGCACCCGTTTGCCATGGATACATTACATTACAAAAAGGTCTTGTAGGAACTGCAGGGATGATTCTCCATTAATAACGGCATTCAAAAACCAGGGCCCGATTACAGTTTGTCCAACAATACCAAGCCAAACATTACAGCTAAAGCGGTGTTGTCATTTATTTTGTTTTTTGTTATGTGGATTGGTGCTACTCCAATGATGTAAATTGTGGAAGTTAGTAGCCCCATCTCTGGTAAACTGTGCTTTATCCGTCCAGAATATCCTTGCAAAATAGTAGCAGTAATGATCGACAAAACTCTGCTCTCAAAATCTTGTCGTTTGAGGTGAGTTCCTGAACCGACCTAAAATGGTACGGGTGTAAGTTTTCGGTATGAAACACTCTCCATACTCTAGGTTTGGGCACTCCAAGCATAATAGCTATCCTCCGTGTACTAAGGGACGTGCTCTCGCATACGTCGGTGGATTCTTGAAAACATGCTACGACTGGGACACCTCCGATTGGGATATCTTTCAGCGTAGAGTCTTTCGGCTTCACGATCTCGACCATTAGCTAAACCGTAGCAGAAGTGCATGTCCGTTAATTCTTCTCGAGAGTATGAGTTTGACATCGTAATGTGTTGATGAAATGGAAATTTGGAAATGGTTTGTTATTAAAAATGCGATGCCTTTTATTTACATTTTAGTTGCAAATATTTTGTTTTTCATAAAGAAAAATTGCGGTTTTATTGTCTTAAGGTCCTAGCGGGTAGAACCCATTGGCGGTGGGCGGACCGAGACGAAATTGGCAGGTCAGTTTTCAGGCGTTATCAATGAGAAAAAAGAATTAATCCAGGGTTATTCCAATACTGTGTCTCTTTATTGTATCCTCATAAAACTCCGAATTTTTTAAAATTAATTTGTCTACAACTCCAGCCGCGTTAAAACCAAAAGAAAAGGTTCTTCTTAGAAAAATATGGTTCGGGTTTCTTTTTAATTTCTCAAAAACTACAAGACATTTTTGCATCCGGTTTCTGTTTTTAACTAAAAACTAATAAGAGAATTGAATTTTTGAAAAAAAATTAGTGCATAATTACATACAATTTTGAAAAAAAATAATTCGAAATTTTTTTTTGCAAAATTTTGAGTTTGAAAATTAATTTCTCAAAAACTATTCCTTAAAAGCTTTGTTTAAAAACAAGATAAAAGAAGAGGTTTCTGGCTTTACGAAAAGTATATCAAGGCATTGTGGATGTAACTGTTGATTTTTAATATTTTTTTTTCCAAATTAATTAAATTTTTTAGAAAATTGCCCCTCCCGGCTAAACGGGGGGGGAATAGACCCCCCCTCCCATACGATTTTTTTTTTTGTCTTGACCAGACCTACACGCTCTAGCTTTTTGACATACTGCTCGTGGGACACCCTGTATATGTAAAGGGTCCGCCAAATAACTTTTTTTTTTTTTGAAAATGCTATAAAAACAACTACTGAATATTTTCTCAAATTTCTTTTTTTATTTGAAAGTACAATCCTTCCGGTTAATAATGGAAAATAATTTCATTCAAATGGCTGCCTCGGCTGGCCATGCAGTAGCCTACACTTTCGGTCCAATTTTTAAGCACATTATCGATTGTGTGCAGCTGTATTTCACCAATGGCTTCACGAATATTGTCCTTTAAAGCGTCAATTGTCTCTGGCTTGTCGGCGTAACACTTATCTTCGACGGCACCCCACAAATAATAGTCCAACGGTGTCAAATCGCAGCTCCGAGGTGGCCAAACGACATCAGCTCTGCGGCTGATAATGCGATCTTCAAAAACAGGGCGCAAAACATCGAGTGTAGCTTCGGCTGTGTGGCACGTAGCGCCGTCCTGTTGAAACCAAATGTTGCCAATATCCACCTCTTCAATTTTTGTGAACAAAAATTCGTTCAACATGGCCCGATAACGATCGCCATTGACTGTAATGGCCACTCCTTGCTCATTTTCGAAGAAAAATGGCCCAATTATGCCTCTGGACCAAAATCCGTACCAAACAGTGGCTCGTTTTGGGTGCACCGGCTTTTCAATGTATGCGTGTGGGTTTTCTGTGCCCCAAATGCGACAATTTTGCTTGTTTACATACCCGCCAAGATCAAAATGAGCTTCATCTGAAAAGATGATTTTTTAATTTTTTCACATTCTGCAACATTACCATGATTTTCAAAGTAATGTCGCAATATTTCCCAGCGTTGTTCAAGCGTACCATATTCGTTCAGCGGAAGGATAAAACTAATTATCTGTCAAATCAGACATGAGCTAAGTGTTACCATTCACGAAATAAGCACTACTTGAAAAAAAAACGTTAGATGGCGGACCCTTTATGTAGTGAAAAAAAAAATTATATTTTAGTAGTATCAAGAATTCAGCAAATGAATAATAGTACTCGTATACTTATACATGGTAAGCTTCTCCGTTTATTTCCGATTATCCTTCACAAAAATGGTTTGGGTTTAAGTCCACAAAATGAAAATATGAAAATAGAAAATTCAAATTTGCATTATATATTTGTATTGTTATGAGGATCGCCACCTTGATTTGTATCAAGCTCAAAGTTTACTTCACACCTATATGGCCTCATATTAGCTGGCGATGATACACGTTTATATGCCATTCGCGTCAATTGTAGACCATCGATATCGGCGATGACGTAACGATCATTAGGAAGGACTTCTTTTACCTCATAAGGACCTCTGTATCTCGCGAATAGTTTTTTGTTAACACCAGGAGTTGTTACTACATTTTTTATCATAACATAATCATCCTTTTTATAAGTTAATGGCTGCTTATGCCGTTTATCGTAGTATATCTGATTCTTTTCGATATTTCTTACGGCTTCGGCTCTTATGCTATCTATGTCCGCTCTTTTATCTTCTATTGTGTTAGTTAAAAACTCCATAATCCCCTTTTGATTCCTACCAAACAAAAGCATGCTGGGTGTAAAACCTGTACTCCTACTCAAAGTATTATTAAGAGTATACTCTATCTTGGCTATATGCTTGTCCCATTCCACAGTTGACTGAGCGTCGCATTCTTTCGCCAACATTGGAACAAGAATTCGGTTGATCCGCTCGACTTGCCCATTCGACTGGGGAGAATGTGTTGCAACTTTTGTATGTTCAACATTACTTTTGCTTAGAAATTCGGAAAATTCTTTAAATGTAAAGGATGATCCACCATCCGAAACTATTCTATTTGGCCTGGAATAGTTTTCGAAATATAAATTTAGACAAGCTATCACCTCTTTACTGGGTACAATTTAATGCCATCAAAAACATAACTTGTAAAAAAACCAAGTCTCGCAACTCAGTTCTTCTACCGTAAAAAGTTGTGAGATCTATGTAATACCAAGTCGGCTAATTTATTCAGCCCCTACTTAAGGGACCTTCTGTCTTAAGTTATTACGCAATTAGCTAACCTAACAACATCTTATAGTGACCATATATATATTAAAAATCTTTTATGTTTTAAATAAATAGAGTAAGTTTTATTTCGGGATGTGGGAGAGATCTAAGCATTGCAGTATTTAATTGTTGACACATGTTTCTTGTAGGTAATAAGCAAACGGTATCATCAGGAATTTTCGAGAGGTGTTCAATTATTTCAATCAATCTGTTTTCATTTGAATTGGTTTTTAGAGTTATTAATCTAGTCGAGAGTAAGTCGCGGCCCTTTGCATAGTCACACCTAATCTTATTCTATTTAGCATTTCAACAAAGTGTCATGTCAGAATCATTGAGCTGTCGCATGTAAATAATAAGTTCATCGTATACGAACAGTTCAATCCACAGATTCGGCATACTACCTAACAACTTGTTAGTTTCAGCAATTGAGAGTTTTTCAAAAGGTGACTTTTCTCTTACCGGCGGAAGCTGTAAAATATCCCCGAAAAGTACAAGATGTTTTTTCCAAACCACCCATTCTGATCATCGCTTGTGTCAAATTCTCAGACAAGCGTAAATGAATATATGTTAAAGTAACATTGGATATCATCGACACTTCGTCTATGATAAACAACACTACTTCTTTCAAATCTGATCTCAGAACTTGGAGCACTTCATCGGAAAGTGGCTTGTACCTCGGTGTTTGCTTGTGTTCCACAGGCAGCTGCAATAGTCTGTGTATAGTCAATCCATTCACATTGAATGCAGCTATGCCTGTTGGATCACTAACTGCCACTTTTTTGTTTAAATACATCTTAACCCAAACTTTCAGAGTTTTTATTAAAAAGCTCTTTCCAGTGCCACCAGTTCCACTCACAAAACAGCGTAAAACGTCAGCGTTATTATCATTGTGTCCATTTTATGTGTGATCATATCGAAGACTCTTTTTTGATCGGCATTAAGTTTTGCGATCATACTTTGAAGATCAGTCTGCTCTTCTTCTACCAGATTGATTCTGTGAAAGTCATCCATTGCGTTTGCAGCTTCCACAGCTTCAAAGTCTAAAGGGTTTTCAGGACCATCGTCATCATCAACAATTTCCCTTTCTTCGTTTATCTCAGCAACTTTAGATTCTATCATTTCACATGCTTTTTGTATCTTATATCTTGACTCTATCATTGAATTACCATAATCGACTCCTTCTTTTAAATCTTCTTTCGCCAAATTAAAGGCCTCCGTGTAAGTATCACACCCCATTTTGAATTCATCTAAGGAACGCCATGGCTTGAATAAAAGAAGTAAAGAGAAGAAATATATCTCTGGTACTTGGTACATTTGGTTCATCAAATGGTTATTAAATTTATGTACATAATAAAGATATTTATTTTATATTCCGTCAAATACATGAACCACATTGACCACTAAACCCAATTCCCCAACCGCCAATTGATTGTTGCATTGCATATTTTTAGGAGTTAATCGCCATGTAGATAAATTGAAAAAGGATACATACAGACACTATCCTATTAGTAATAATATTTGGTGTATCTAGAAAACTGGACCAAAATTGCAAAATATTTTAGTTTTTCCTTGATTTATACACTAAACACTAATTGTATTCTAAATTTCAAGCTTCTATGTCTGCTAGAAGTGCCCTAGAGTTTTGATGATCGGTCAGTGAGTGAGTGAGTGAGTGAGTGACAGAATTAAGAAACTTTGACTAGTTATAATTCTTAAACTACTGGTTCAAATTTAATGAAATTTGAACTATACCGTGTCTATGCGATGCCTGCTTGGTTACTGAAAATTCAGGCTTCTAGTTTTATCCACAACGAAGTTATAGGGGGTCGAAAATGGCCCGAACTGCTTCGAGAAAAGGATGGTACGGCCGTGCCGCTTTTTTGCTCGACTTGGCGGGGGCACTGCCGTGCCCCCAGATAAACTTTGTAAAACCATCGATAACCAAGAAAATATACTTTTTCTGGGAACGTGAATTCGCCAAGCGGCCAAGGTGGTCAACGTATAGGCTATCAAAAGGAATATCTCCCTTAGGTATTGAGTGGAGATTACCTTGAAGTTTTCCAGACTCAGGAGAAAAATAGATACACTTGAGGCAACTCTTGAAGTACTGTCTTATTTTCTCCTTCATTTTCGGAAACCAATAGCACAGAATAAATAGTATACAGAAGTCGCATCTCGGCCTGCGATGATTTTTCACTTTATGGTGCGGGCGGAACAACTGAAGGGAAGATCAAGCAACGAGAGAGCAAGCATGATCAGAGAGTAACAACCAGAGAGCAGCCACGATCAGAGAGAATCAACGAGAGAGCAATCTTAAAATGTTTATGTGTGTGTGTGTATTGTGTTGCTATCCAACGTCGTGAATGCACGTGGTGTTGACAAAATTTTGTTTCAAGTTTTAGATTTCTATATTTAGTTTTCTTCAGTTGAAAGTTGCGCTTTTAGATGTAAACTAAAAGGGCCGGGTAACACCAATTAACGTTATTCCATTATTTGGGATTATTTGCGCGAGCAATGCTTCCTCAAGAGTACTAAGATCATGAAGTCCAATATTATTTCCTTATGATCAGAACATGTGGATAATCATTGCGGTGTGGCATTTTTGCATTTGGATTTTATCAAATTTTTTATACCAACAGTTTGTGGTTGTGTGTCAAAAATATTGCTAAACACTGTAATATGTTTCTTGCTAATTTCCAAGAAAATTTGTGAAGGAGCAACGAGGTTACCAAAATCTTTAAGAGAATTGTAATTTTTATGAAATATGAAAAGTTCACTAGGAACTGTTAATACTTCGTCTTCTTTTCTCAATATAGAAACACAAATATCGCAGTTAATTTTCGGTATCATTTTGTAGACGATATAACCTATGAAGTATCTTAAAGACGCCAAATCGATACTAAATTCCGAACAATTCTGAAAGTCATCATTTAATACGAAATCATCAATGATTTCTATGTTAATATCTATTTCAGAGTTTTCGTTTCGACTGAGTTCTTCATTATTTGTATCAGCTAAGTCCATATTTGACAAAATATTTGAAAGCGTTTCAAATGTGGTATCACTCAGCTCTTCACAGTTACTATAAGAACTCAACTGCACTATATTTGCAGACATTAAGCGTGCTAATAAAGTGTTTATATCAGCAACTGAGGGGTTAATATTATTTCCACCCTTTTGTCTTAGAACCGAAAACATATTTTCGAGCTTATCTTGGTTTAATGCTCTTGTCATTAAAAAAATATTTGGGATTTTTTTTGAAATAGCTCGTCTACTAATTGTAATACAGCGTTTGAGGTAAATTTCATTCCATCTAAAAAAAATACTTTTTTCTTTTTGTCAACAAATGAGATTTCATTGAGGTATTCAAGAAAGAATTTTATATATTCGTGTGATGGACTGTTAAGTTGAACTGCGGACGTATAACAATTCTTTGAAGATAGCGAACCACTATTTAGGCAGTCAAATATTTGTCAAATATTTTGTCAATATTTCCTATGAAGCATGCCGTAGATAAACAAACTTCTTTTGAGCAACTTTTAAAGCCTACTGTCTCAATAACAGTTTTAATTGCTGCTTGAACAGTCCTACTAAAAATTTGGGTGGCTAGTTTTACTTTCATTTTTTCGAAAGAGTTCGGAAATATGTGCTGGCTTGTAAGTTTAAGACACATTTTTGTATTAGATTTGCACTCCATTTCCAATAGTTCCTTAACTACTTTAAAACTAGCAACTCCATTTGGTGTTGTAAGGTCACATTGAAGCCAACCATTTCTTAATGATTTGATTAGATGTGGAAAATCATATACACAGAAAGTTTTACTACCATTATACATAAAATAGGGTTTTTCTAAAGTAGCTCTCAATTCCAAGAAACACTTCCTGTTAGAGGACCCTTGGTCACAAATTACAACTTTAACTATGATGCCAAAACTGTTCAAAATTGCTAAATTTCGTAATATTATCTTTTTTAGTAAATCGGCAGAAAGTCAATTTTTTGAAACAAAGTAATTAAATGTAAGCGCCCAGTTGGAAAACATTGATTTAATCAGAAAAACGCACAATTGTTTACCAATCTGGTTCGTTCTTTCAACCCCATTTTCCTCAAATCCATCCACTAAATCTAATTTGGAATTGTATCGCAATTCCCTTCTAATCGCCATTTCATCCATCAGCAGAATCATATTATTCTTTTCGTACTGGTTCAAATCTAAGCACTTCTTTTTTATTAACTCTAAACCGTTATTTTTAAAACCTGGTTGTAGGAAATTTACAGGGGCCCATCGATAAACAGTAGAGATATGTGGCAAATTTAGATGCAATTTATTCTTCAAAAATTGGTACGTTGACTGTGAGACAAAATAAATGTTTTGAACCAAATCTTTTACATCTTGCTTATATTCTTTAGGTCGTGGACTAAGAAGAAGTTTGCAAAATGTTTTTGACTCCTTGCTTATTTGAAATGAGTCGATGGTTTGAAATACGCTAGATTTTGTTGCTATTTGTTTGCGGCTTTGGAGATTTTTATATTTTGCTAACATGTCGTAATATTTTTTTCTGTAAAAATTAGCTGATTTCAGATATTTTTCACAGTCATTACAACATCCATCTACGGAGTCACTTGTTCGCCTCTTTTTAGCTGGACAATCAAGCTCCAACGACTTGTAATCTTCCTCAATAACTTCTAAGTTAAATACCGGAACAGCTCCGAATTTCAACTTTTTTTTACCAATGTCAGAACTTGAGAAGTGATTGGCGCAAATCAACAATTTTTTTGTGTAATCTTTTGTTGGAATATTACGATTTTCTCGCCAAATTTGACCCATAGCTGAGTCATAGGGAGGAAACTTAAGCATTCTTATCTTTTCACCATATCGCCTAGATTTACCGCATGTTTTTATGTAGCATCGAATGCCGGACTTTTGGAAAATTTTACCAACAGCCGGTACAGAATCCATTTTTCCTATTCAAAATCGTATGACAACCCCTCAACAATCAATATATAATAATAAGTCCAAAGAATAATCCAAATCGTATGCAAAGTTGTCAACAATTATAAAAGCTTAAAGTTAAATATCAAAATACAAAGTAAACATGGACTCGATATATAAGCGCAGGAAAACACAACCATTCGCATGAAAGTACAATTCCCAAGTGATTTCGAATCCAATCCACACAATCGAAAACAAGAGAAGCAATACAACACTATCAATGCATACACACGCACACACATTTGCATACACATCGTAAGCTGCTTTGCTCTCGTAAAAACAAAACCACCGAAAACGCACATGCTACTCTCTTTCGCTCGCACCAGCTTCTCAATTTTTTGTATACTCTCTTGCATGTTCTCATGCTTGTACTCTCTGTTCAATAGGGTGCCAATATTGGAACCCTAGAACAAAATTTGCTTCGTATGAGATGCAACTTCTGTATACTATTTATTCTGTGGTATTACTCTTTTATCGCACTTGACAGAGTTGCCAGTACCATTAAAATTAGTAACAGAATTGTCACCACCATTGCCATCGGATTCATTGCCATCCATGTTCAATCCCTATCCGCACCAGCTTCAGTTAGACCATCACCAGCCCCATATAAGCATCAATAAAATCTATATCTATCGCCATCATTGTTGGCACTACCATAAGTGACAGCATCATTGCCAAAATCACTATCGTCACCTTCATTAATATCATCACCACTATTGCCCTCATCACCATTACCCTCACAATTACCGCCACCGTCATAACTATTATCACTATCATCATCATAATCGCCATCATCACAATCACCAGCTTCACCAGCATCATCAGCATCATCAGCATCATCGTCATCACCAAAATCATCACCCTCATCACCACCATCACCATCATCATCATCATCACCATCATCACCATCATCACCATCATCACCATCATCATCATCATCACCATCGTCACCATCATCACCATCATCACCATCATCACCATCATCACCATCATCACCATCATCACCATCATCACCATCATCACTATCATTATCGTCATCATCATCTCCACCGTCACCATTATCACAATCATCATCATTATCACTGTCACCATCGTCACAATCATCACCGCCACTATTACTGTCACCATCATTACCATCATCACCAAAATCTCCACCGTCACCATTATCACCATTTCGGCACTCATCAGCATCATCACAATCATCAGCTTCACCAGCATCATCAGCATCATCAGCATCATCAGCATCATCAGCATCATCAGCATCATCAGCATCATCACCATCATCACCATCATCACCATCATCACTATCATTATCGTCATCATCATCTCCACCGTCACCATTATCACAATCATCATCATTATCACTGTCACCATCATCACAATCATCACCGCCACTATCACTGTCACCATCAGCATCACCATCACCATCGTCAGCATCATCACCATCAGCACCATCATCACCGTCATCACCATCATCACCATCATCACCATCATCACCATCATCAAAATCATCACCCTCATCAACTTCATCACCATCATCACCATCATCATCATTATCACCATCATCACCATCATCACCATCATCACCATCATCACCATCATCACCATCATCACCATCATCACCATCACCACAGCCATCACCATCATCACCATCTTCACCATCATAACCATCATCACCGTCATCACCATCATCACCATCATCAAAATCATCACCATCATCACCATCATCACCATCATCACCATCATCACCATCATCACCATCATCACCATCATCACCATCATCACCATCACCACCATCATCACCATCATCACCATCATCACCATCATCACCATCATCACCATCATCACCATCATCACCATCATCACCATCATCACCATCATCACCATCATCACCATCGTCACCCTATCACCATCATCATCATAATCGCCATTATCACCATCATCACCATCATCACCGTCATAACTATTATCACCATCATCATCATAATCGCCATCATCACAATCATCAGCTTCACCAGCATTATCAGCATCATCACCATCATCGTCATCATCAAAATCATCACCCTCATCACCACCATCACCATCATCACCATCATCACCATCATCACCATCATCACCATCATCACCATCATCACCATCATCACCATCATCACCATCATCACCATCATCACCATCATCACCATCATCACCATCATCACCATCATCACCATCATCACCATCATCACCACCGTCACCCTATCACCATCATCATCATAATCGCCATTATCACCATCATCACCATCATCACTATCATTATCGTCACCATCACCGCACTCATCACCATGATCACCATCATCACCATCATCACCGTCATCACCATCATCACCATCATCACCATCATCACCATCATCACCATCATCACCATCATCACCATCATCACCATCATCACCATCATCACCATCATCACCATCATCACCATCATCACCATCATCACCATCATCACCATCATCACCACCGTCACCACCGTCACCCTATCACCATCATCATCATAATCGCCATTATCACCATCATCACCATCATCACTATCATTATCGTCACCATCACCGCACTCATCACCATGATCACCATCATCACCATCATCACCGTCATCACCATCATCACCATCATTACCATCATCACCAAAATCTCCACCGTCACCATCATCACCATCACCGCACTCATTACCATCATCAGCATCATCAGCATCATCACCATCATCACCATCATCAGCTTCACCAGCATCATCAGCATCATCACCATCATCGTCATCATCAAAATCATCACCCCCATCACCATCATCATCATCATCACCATCATCACCATCATCACCATCATCACCATCATCACCATCATCACCATCATCACCATCATCACCATCATCACTATCATCACCATCACCACCATCACCACCATCATCACCATCATCACCATCATCACCATCATCACCATCATCACCATCATCACCATCATCACCATCATCACCATCATCACCATCACCAGCATCATCACCATCATCACCATCATCACCATTATCACCATCTTCACCATCATCACCATCATCACCGTCATCGCCATCATCATCATCATCACCATCATCACCATCGTCACCCTCATCATCATCATCACCATCATCACCATCGTCACCCTCATCACCATCATCACCATCATCATCATAATAGAAATCATCATCATAATCGCCATCATCACCATCGTCACCATCATCACCATCATCACCATCATCACCATCTTCGCCATCATCACCACATCACCGTCATCGCCACATCATCACCATCATCACCATCATCACCATCGTCACCCTCATCACCATCGTCACCATCATCACCATCATCACCATCATCACCATCACCACCATCACCACCATCATCACCATCAGCATCAGCATCACCATCATCCCCATCATCACCATCATCACCATCATCACTATCATCACTATCACCACCATCACCACCATCATCACCATCGCCAGCATCATCACCATCTTCACCATCATCACCATCATCGTCCTCATCAAGGTCATTGACCCCTCAAGGTCATTGACCTCATCAAGGTCATTGACCCCTCAAGGTCATTGACCCCTCAAGGTCATTGACCTCACCAAGGTCATTGACCCCTCAAGGTCATTGACCCCTCAAGGTCATTGACCTCATCAAGGTCATTGACCCCTCAAGGTCATTGACCCCTCAAGGTCATTGACCTCATCAAGGTCATTGACCCCTCAAGGTCATTGACCACTCAAGGTCATTGACCCCTCAAGGTCATTGACCACTCAAGGTCATTGACCCCTCAAGGTCATTGACCACTCAAGGTCATTGACCCCTCAAGGTCATTGACCCCTCAAGGTCATTGACCCCTCAAGGTCATTGACCCAACCGAGGTCATTGAGGTCGGGTTGACCTTGATGAGGTCAATGACCTTGAGGGGTCAATGACCTTGAGGGGTCAATGACCTTGGTGAGGTCAATGACCTTGAGGGGTCAATGACCTTGATGAGGATTATGATGGTGAAGATGGTGATGATGGTGATGATGGTGATGATGGTGATGATGGTGATGATGGTGACGATGGTGATGAGGGTGACGATGGTGATGATGGTGATGATGGTGATGATGGTGATGATGGTGATGATGTGGCGATGACGGTGATGATGGTGATGATGGCGAAGATGGTGATGATGGTGATGGTGGTGATGATGGTGAGGATGGTGATGATGGCGATGATGGTGATGATGGTGATGATGGTGATGATGGTGATGATGCTGGTGATGGTGATGATGCTGGTGATGGTGATGATGGTGGTGATGGTGGTGATAGTGATGATAGTGCTGATGGTGATGATGGTGATGATGGTGATGATGGTGATGATGGTGATGATGGTGATGATGGTGATGATGGTGATGATGGTGATGATGGTGATGATGGTGATGATGGTGATGGTGGTGATGATGGTGATGATGGTGAGGATGGTGATGATGGCGATTATGATGATGATTTCTATTATGATGATGATGGTGATGAGGGTGATGATGGTGATGGTGGTGATGATGGTGAGGATGGTGATGATGGCGATGATGGTGATGATGGTGATGATGGTGATGATGGTGATGATGCTGGTGATGGTGATGATGCTGGTGATGGTGATGATGGTGGTGATGGTGGTGATAGTGATGATAGTGATGATGGTGATGATGGTGATGATGGTGATGATGGTGATGATGGTGATGATGGTGATGATGGTGATGATGGTGATGATGGTGATGATGGTGATGATGGTGATGATGGTGATGATGGTGATGATGGTGATGATGGTGATGATGGTGATGATGGTGATGATGGTGATGATGGTGGTGATGGTGATGATGGTGATGATGGTGATGATGGTGATGATGGTGATGATGGTGATGATGGTGATGATGGTGATGATGGTGATGATGGTGATGATGGTGATGATGGTGATGATGGTGATGATGGTGATGATGGTGATGATGGTGATGATGGTGATGATGGTGATGATGGTGATGATGGTGATGATGGTGATGATGGTGATGATGGTGATGATGGTGATGATGGTGATGATGGTGATGATGGTGATGATGGTGATGATGGTGATGATGGTGATGATGGTGATGATGGTGATGATGGTGATGATGGTGATGATGGTGATGATGGTGATGATGGTGATGATGGTGATGATGGTGATGATGGTGATGATGGTAATGATGGTGGTGATGGTGATGACGGTGATGATGGTGAAGATTTTGATGATGGCGATGATGGCGATGATGGTGATGATGGTGATGATGGTGATGATGGTGATGATGGTGATGATGGTGATGATGGTGATGATGGTGATGATGGTGATGATGGTGATGATGGTGATGATGGTGATGATGGTGATGATGGTGATGATGGTGATGATGGTGATGATGGCGATGACGGTGATGATGGTGATGATGGTGATGATGGTGATGATGGTGATGATGGTGATGATGGTGATGATGGTGATGATGGTGATGATGGTGATGATGGTGATGATGGTAATGATGGTGGTGATGGTGATGACGGTGATGATGGTGAAGATTTTGATGATGGCGATGATGGCGATGATGGTGATGATGGTGATGATGGTGATGATGGTGATGATGGTGATGATGGTGATGATGGTGATGATGGTGATGATGGTGATGATGGTGATGATGGTGATGATGGTGATGATGGTGATGATGGTGATGATGGTGATGATGGTGATGATGGCGATGACGGTGATGATGGTGATGATGGTGATGATGGTGATGATGGTGATGATGGTGATGATGGTGATGATGGTGATGATGGTGATGATGGTGATGATGGTGATGAGGGTGACGATGGTGATGATGGTGATGATGGCGATTATGATGATGATGGTGATGAGGGTGATGATGACGATGATGGCGATGACGGTGATGATGGTGATGATGGTGATGATGGTGATGATGATGATGATGGTGATGATGGTGATAATGGTGATGATGGTGATGATGGTGATGATGGTGATGATGGTGATGATGGTGAGGATGGTGATGATGGTGATGATGGTGATGATGGTGATGATGGTGATGATGGTGATGGTGGTGATGATGGTGAGGATGGTGATGATAGTGAGGATGGTGATGATGGTGATGATGGTGATGAGGGTGACGATGGTGATGATGGTGATGATGGTGATGATGGCGATTATGATGATGATGGTGATGATGGTGATGATGGTGATGATGGTGATGATGGTGATGATGGTGATGATGGTGATGATGGTGATGATGGTGATGATGGTGATGATGGTGATGATGGTGATGATGGTGATGATGGTGATGATGGTGATGATGGTGATGATGGTGATGATGGTGATGATGGTGATGATGGTGATGATGGTGATGATGGTGATGAGGGTGACGATGGTGACGATGGTGATGATGGTGATGATGGTGATGATGGCGATTATGATGATGATGGTGATGAGGGTGATGATGACGATGATGGCGATGACGGTGATGATGGTGATGATGGTGAAGATGGTGATGATGATGATGATGGTGATGATGGTGATGATGGTGATGATGGTGATGATGGTGATGATGGTGATGATGGTGATGATGGTGATGATGGTGATGATGGTGATGATGGTGATGATGGTGATGATGGTGATGATGGTGATGATGGTGATGATGGTGATGATGGTGATGATGGTGATGATGGTGATGATGGTGATGATGGTGATGATGGTGATGAGGGTGACGATGGTGATGATGGTGATGATGGTGATGATGGCGATTATGATGATGATGGTGATGAGGGTGATGATGACGATGATGGCGATGACGGTGATGATGGTGATGATGGTGAAGATGGTGATGATGATGATGATGGTGATGATGGTGATGATGGTGATGATGGTGATGATGGTGATGATGGTGATGATGGTGAGGATGGTGAGGATGGTGATGATGGTGATGATGGTGATGATGGTGATGATGGTGATGGTGGTGATGATGGTGAGGATGGTGATGATGGTGATGATGGTGATGATGGTGATGATGGTGATGAGGGTGATGATGGTGATGATGGTGATGATGGCGATTATGATGATGATGGTGATGAGGGTGATGATGGTGATGAGGGTGATGATGGTGATGATGGTGATGATGACGATGATGGCGATGACGGTGATGATGGTGATGATGGTGAAGATGGTGATGATGGTGATGGTGGTGATGATGGTGAGGATGGTGATGATGACGATGATGGCGATGACGGTGATGATGGTGATGATGGTGAAGATGGTGATGATGGTGATGGTGGTGATGATGGTGAGGATGGTGATGATGGTGATGATGGTGATGATGGTGATGATGGCGATTATGATGATGATGGTGATGAGGGTGACGATGGTGACGATGGTGATGATGGTGATGATGACGATGATGGCGATGATGGTGATGATGGTGATGATGGTGATGATAGTGATGATGGTGATGATGGTGATGATGGTAATGATGGTGGTGATGGTGATGACGGTGATGATGGTGAAGATTTTGATGATGGCGATGATGGTGATTATGGTGATGATGGTGATGGTGGTGATGGTGGTGATGGTGATGATGGTGATGATGGTGATGATGGTGAGGATGGCGATGATGGCGATGATGGTGATGATGGTGATGATGGTGATGATGGTGATGATGGTAATGATGGTGGTGATGGTGATGATGGTGATGATGGTGATGATGGTGATGATGGTAATGATGGTGGTGATGGTGATGACGGTGATGATGGTGAAGATTTTGATGATGGTGATGATGGTGATGATGGTGATGATGGTGATGATGGTGATGATGGTGATGATGGTGATGATGGTGATGATGGTGATGATGGTGATGATGGTGATGATGGTGATGATGGTGATGATGGTAATGATGGTGGTGATGGTGATGATGGTGATGATGGTGATGATGGTGATGATGGTAATGATGGTGGTGATGGTGATGACGGTGATGATGGTGAAGATTTTGATGATGGTGATGATGGTGATGATGGTGATGATGGTGATGATGGTGATGATGGTGATGATGGTGATGATGGTGATGATGGTGATGATGGTGATGATGGTGATGATGGTGATGATGGTGATGATGGTGATGATGGTGATGATGGTGATGATGGTGATGATGGTGATGATGGTGATGATGGTGATGATGGTGATGATGGTGATGATGGTGATGATGGTGATGATGGTGATGATGGTGATGATGGTGATGATGGTGATGATGGTGAGGATGGCGATGATTTTGATGATGACGATGATGGTGATGATGCTGATGATGCTGGTGAAGCTGACGATGGTGATGATGGTGATGATGCTGATGATGCTGATGATGCTGATGATGCTGATGATGCTGATGATGGTAATGAGTGCGGTGATGGTGATGATGGTGACGGTGGAGATTTTGGTGATGATGGTAATGATGGTGAGGATGGTGATGATGGTGATGATGGTGATGACGGTGATGATGGTGATCATGGTGATCATGGTGATGAGTGCGGTGATGGTGACGATAATGATAGTGATGATGGTGATGATGGTGATGATGGCGATTATGATGATGATGGTGATAGGGTGACGATGGTGATGATGGTGATGATGGTGATGATGGTGATGATGGTGATGATGGTGATGATGGTGAAGATGGTGATGATGGTGATGATGGTGATGATGGTGAGGATGGTGATGATGGTGATGATGGTGATGATGGTGATGATGGTGATGATGGTGATGGTGGTGATGATGGTGAGGATGGTGATGATGGTGATGATGGTGATGATGGTGATGATGGTGATGAGGGTGACGATGGTGATGATGGTGATGATGGTGAAGATTTTGATGATGGCGATGATGGTGATGATGGTGATGATGGTGATGATGGTGATGATGGTGATGATGGTGATGATGGTGATGATGGTGATGATGGTGATGATGGTGATGATGGTGATGATGGTGATGATGGTGATGATGGTGATGATGGTGATGATGGTGATGATGGTGATGATGGTGATGATGGTGATGATGGTGATGATGGTGATGATGGTGATGATGGTGATGATGGTGATGATGGTGATGATGGTGATGATGGTGATGATGGTGATGATGGTGATGATGGTGATGATGGTGATGATGGTGATGATGGTGATGATGGTGATGATGGTGATGATGGTGATGATGGTGATGATGGTGATGATGGTGATGATGGTGATGATGGTGATGATGGTGATGATGGTGATGATGGTGATGATGGTGATTTTGGCAATGATGATGGTGATGATGGTGATGATGGTGATTTTGGCAATGATGCTGTCACTTATGGTAGTGCCAACAATGATGGCGACAGACATAGATTCTATTGATGCTTATGTGGTGCTAGTGATGGTTTAGCTGAGGCTTGTGCGGATGGGGATTGTACATGGATGGCAATGAAGCCGATGGCAATGGTGGTAATTAACGGTGGAAAAAGAACCGGGCAAGAGAGGATAAAAAAACAGACGATATCTCAGTACAGTTTGTAGTACATTTTTCAACTCAACTCTTTATGATATTCGCTTAACATTTATAGAGGATGGGGTGATGGACTTTGCGCTAGTGTAGAGTTTTGCCTTGATCGTTCGATATACAGAAACGGATTTCTTTATGGATTGGGTGTAAAATACGGTGGTGTCAAAAAGTGAAGCCACGATGTGATTATTAGCCTACAATTCGGCCAACCTGACCAGGTAATCGACCCGATTATCAATCAGCAATCGGCAAAACTCTTGCTAGGGGTAAAATCATCATTACAGTGAAAACTCTACGTTAAACATCCGTACTATTTTACTTACAATAGTTATGATGCAATTATAATTACTTTACTGGTAATGCGTTTAGGCACATATGGATATATGTTTATACATATAATAAATCTAAGTTTAATTTATTATTTATACAGTTAATACAGATAAATGTTTGTTTATAAAATTGTGTCGAACAATGTGGGATTATCTTACGTAATATACATACATACATATACAGGGTGTTCCACGAGCAGTGTGCCAAAAAGCTAGAGCGTGTAGGTCCGGTCAAGACAAGAAAAAAATCGTATGGGAGGGGGGGGGGTCTATTCCCCCCGTTTTTTTTCTAAAAAAAACTAACTTAATTTGGAAAAAAAATTATTAAAAATCAACAGTTACATCCACAATGCCGTAATGTACTTTTTTGTAAAGCCAGAAACCTCTTCTTTCATCTTGTTTTTAAACAAATCTGTTTTAAGGAATAGTTTTTGAGAAATTAATTTTCAAACTCAAACTTTTGCAAAAAAAATTTAAAAAAAAAATTTCGAACTATTTTTTTTCAAAATTGTATGTAATTAATTAAATTTTTTTTTCAAAAATTCAATTCTTTTGTTAGTTTTTATTTAAAAACAGAAAACCGGATGCAAATATGTCTTGTAGTTTTTGAGAAATTAAAAAAAAACCCAAACCATTTTTTTCTAAGAAGAACCTTTTTTTTTGGTTTTAACGCGACTGGACTTGTAGGCAAATTAATGTGTGAAACATTGACCTCTTTTTTATTATTTTTAAAAACTTCGGAGTTTTATTATAATAAATTTTCAATATGATCCCCATTTTTTAGAAGGCAAAGATTATATCTCCTTCTTCTCCTAATGGCTGCACATATCTATGCTTGACAAATTTTACTGCAATTTGACTCCAGCGACTTCAATCCGTTCTTTCAGTTGTTCCAAAGATACTATTTCCACTTCGTAAACATAATTCTTCATGAATCCCCACACATAAAAATCTAGAGGAGTTAAATCTGGTGATCTAGGTGGCCATACCGTGGGGCCCCTTCTTCCGATCCAACGGTCACTAAAATGATCATCCAGCCAGTTTCTAACCCGTAAGCTGTAGTGTGCTGGTGCTCCATCTTGCTGGTAGATTAAATTATCTGCTATGGCCAAAGAAACGTTGACCATCAAATCGGGCAAAAGGTCTTGTAGGAACTGCAGGGATGATTCTCCATTAATAACGGCATTCAAAAACCAGGGCCCGATTACAGTTTGTCCAACAATACCAAGCCAAACATTACAGCTAAAGCGGTGTTGTCATTTATTTTGTTTTTTGTTGTGTGGATTGGTGCTACTCCAATGATGTAAATTGTGGAAGTTAGTAGCCCCATCTCTGGTAAACTGTGCTTTATCCGTCCAGAATATCCTTGCAAAATAGTAGCAGTAATGATCGACAAAACTCTGCTCTCAAAAACTTGTCGTTTGAGGTGAGTTCCTGAACCGACCTAAAATGGTACGGGTGTAAGTTTTCGGTATGAAACACTCTCCATACTCTAGGTTTGGGCACTCCAAGCATAATAGCTATCCTCCGTGTACTAAGGGAGGGAGTACGTCGGACCAAATCCAAAATTCTTTTATCTAAGATTCCTGATCCATCTGTAACTGATCTTTCGCTTCTTCGATGCTCTAGCACTCCGTGCTCTCGCATACGTCGGTGGATTCTTGAAAACATGCTACGACTGGGACACCTCCGATTGGGATATCTTTCAGCGTAGAGTCTTTCGGCTTCACGATCTCGACCATTAGCTAAACCGTAGCAGAAGTGCATGTCCGTTAATTCTTCTCGAGAGTATGAGTTTGACATCGTAATGTGTTGATGAAATGGAAATTTGGAAATGGTTTGTTATTAAAAATGCGATGCCTTTTATTTACATTTTAGTTGCAAATATTTTGTTTTTCATAAAGAAAAATTGCGGTTTTATTGTCTTAAGGTCCTAGCGGGTAGAACCCATTGGCGGTGGGCGGACCGAGACGAAATTGGCAGGTCAGTTTTCAGGCGTTATCAATGAGAAAAAAGAATTAATCCAGGGTTATTCCAATACTGTGTCTCTTTATTGTATCCTCATAAAACTCCGAATTTTTTAAAATTAATTTGTCTACAACTCCAGCCGCGTTAAAACCAAAAGAAAAGGTTCTTCTTAGAAAAATATGGTTCGGGTTTCTTTTTAATTTCTCAAAAACTACAAGACATTTTTGCATCCGGTTTCTGTTTTTAACTAAAAACTAATAAGAGAATTGAATTTTTGAAAAAAAATAGTGCATAATTACATACAATTTTGAAAAAAAATAATTCGAAATTTTTTTTTGCAAAATTTTGAGTTTGAAAATTAATTTCTCAAAAACTATTCCTTAAAAGCTTTGTTTAAAAACAAGATAAAAGAAGAGGTTTCTGGCTTTACGAAAAGTATATCAAGGCATTGTGGATGTAACTGTTGATTTTTAATATTTTTTTTTCCAAATTAATTAAATTTTTTAGAAAATTGCCCCTCCCGGCTAAACGGGGGGGGAATAGACCCCCCCTCCCATACGATTTTTTTTTTGTCTTGACCAGACCTACACGCTCTAGCTTTTTGACATACTGCTCGTGGGACACCCTGTATATGTAAAGGGTCCGCCAAATAACTTTTTTTTTTTTTGAAAATGCTATAAAAACAACTACTGAATATTTTCTCAAATTTCTTTTTTTATTTGAAAGTACAATCCTTCCGGTTAATAATGGAAAATAATTTCATTCAAATGGCTGCCTCGGCTGGCCATGCAGTAGCCTACACTTTCGGTCCAATTTTTAAGCACATTATCGATTGTGTGCAGCTGTATTTCACCAATGGCTTCACGAATATTGTCCTTTAAAGCGTCAATTGTCTCTGGCTTGTCGGCGTAACACTTATCTTCGACGGCACCCCACAAATAATAGTCCAACGGTGTCAAATCGCAGCTCCGAGGTGGCCAAACGACATCAGCTCTGCGGCTGATAATGCGATCTTCAAAAACAGGGCGCAAAACATCGAGTGTAGTTTCGGCTGTGTGGCACGTAGCGCCGTCCTGTTGAAACCAAATGTTGCCAATATCCACCTCTTCAATTTTTGTGAACAAAAATTCGTTCAACATGGCCCGATAACGATCGCCATTGACTGTAATGGCCACTCCTTGCTCATTTTCGAAGAAAAATGGCCCAATTATGCCTCTGGACCAAAATCCGTACCAAACAGTGGCTCGTTTTGGGTGCACCGGCTTTTCAATGTATGCGTGTGGGTTTTCTGTGCCCCAAATGCGACAATTTTGCTTGTTTACATACCCGCCAAGATCAAAATGAGCTTCATCTGAAAAGATGATTTTTTAATTTTTTCACATTCTGCAACATTACCATGATTTTCAAAGTAATGTCGCAATATTTCCCAGCGTTGTTCAAGCGTACCATATTCGTTCAGCGGAAGGATAAAACTAATTATCTGTCAAATCAGACATGAGCTAAGTGTTACCATTCACGAAATAAGCACTACTTGAAAAAAAAACGTTAGATGGCGGACCCTTTATGTAGTGAAAAAAAAAATTATATTTTAGTAGTATCAAGAATTCAGCAAATGAATAATAGTACTCGTATACTTATACATGGTAAGCTTCTCCGTTTATTTCCGATTATCCTTCACAAAAATGGTTTGGGTTTAAGTCCACAAAATGAAAATATGAAAATAGAAAATTCAAATTTGCATTATATATTTGTATTGTTATGAGGATCGCCACCTTGATTTGTATCAAGCTCAAAGTCTACTTCACACCTAGACCATCGATATCGGCGATGAGGTAACGATCATTAGGAAGGACTTCTTTTACCTCATAAGGACCTCTGTATCTCGCGAATAGTTTTTTGTTAACACCAGGAGTTGTTACTACATTTTTTATCATAACATAATCATCCTTTTTATAAGTTAATGGCTGCTTATGCCGTTTATCGTAGTATATCTGATTCTTTTCGATATTTCTTACGGCTTCGGCTCTTATGCTATCTATGTCCGCTCTTTTATCTTCTATTGTGTTAGTTAAAAACTCCATAATCCCCTTTTGATTCCTACCAAACAAAAGCATGCTGGGTGTAAAACCTGTACTCCTACTCAAAGTATTATTAAGAGTATACTCTATCTTGGCTATATGCTTGTCCCATTCCACAGTTGACTGAGCGTCGCATTCTTTCGCCAACATTGGAACAAGAATTCGGTTGATCCGCTCGACTTGCCCATTCGACTGGGGAGAATGTGTTGCAACTTTTGTATGTTCAACATTACTTTTGCTTAGAAATTCGGAAAATTCTTTAAATGTAAAGGATGATCCACCATCCGAAACTATTCTATTTGGCCTGGAATAGTTTTCGAAATATAAATTTAGACAAGCTATCACCTCTTTACTGGGTACAATTTAATGCCATCAAAAACATAACTTGTAAAAAAAACCAAGTCTCGCAACTCAGTTCTTCTACCGTAAAAAGTTGTGAGATCTATGTAATACCAAGTCGGCTAATTTATTCAGCCCCTACTTAAGGGACCTTCTGTCTTAAGTTATTACGCAATTAGCTAACCTAACAACATCTTATAGTGACCATATATATATTAAAAATCTTTTATGTTTTAAATAAATAGAGTAAGTTTTATTTCGGGATGTGGGAGAGATCTAAGCATTGCAGTATTTAATTGTTGACACATGTTTCTTGTAGGTAATAAGCAAACGGTATCATCAGGAATTTTCGAGAGGTGTTCAATTATTTCAATCAATCTGTTTTCATTTGAATTGGTTTTTAGAGTTATTAATCTAGTCGAGAGTAAGTCGCGGCCCTTTGCATAGTCACACCTAATCTTATTCTATTTAGCATTTCAACAAAGTGTCATGTCAGAATCATTGAGCTGTCGCATGTAAATAATAAGTTCATCGTATACGAACAGTTCAATCCACAGATTCGGCATACTACCTAACAACTTGTTAGTTTCAGCAATTGAGAGTTTTTCAAAAGGTGACTTTTCTCTTACCGGCGGAAGCTGTAAAATATCCCCGAAAAGTACAAGATGTTTTTTCCAAACCACCCATTCTGATCATCGCTTGTGTCAAATTCTCAGACAAGCGTAAATGAATATATGTTAAAGTAACATTGGATATCATCGACACTTCGTCTATGATAAACAACACTACTTCTTTCAAATCTGATCTCAGAACTTGGAGCACTTCATCGGAAAGTGGCTTGTACCTCGGTGTTTGCTTGTGTTCCACAGGCAGCTGCAATAGTCTGTGTATAGTCAATCCATTCACATTGAATGCAGCTATGCCTGTTGGATCACTAACTGCCACTTTTTTGTTTAAATACATCTTAACCCAAACTTTCAGAGTTTTTATTAAAAAGCTCTTTCCAGTGCCACCAGTTCCACTCACAAAACAGCGTAAAACGTCAGCGTTATTATCATTGTGTCCATTTTATGTGTGATCATATCGAAGACTCTTTTTTGATCGGCATTAAGTTTTGCGATCATACTTTGAAGATCAGTCTGCTCTTCTTCTACCAGATTGATTCTGTGAAAGTCATCCATTGCGTTTGCAGCTTCCACAGCTTCACCATCATCACCATCATCACCATCGTCACCCTCATCACCATCGTCACCATCATCGACCATCATCGCCATCATCAAAATCTTCACCATCATCACCGCACTCATTGACCTCATCAAGGTCATTGACCCCTCAAGGTCATTGACCTCATCAAGGTCATTGACCCCTCAAGGTCATTGACCCCTCAAGGTCATTGACCCCTCAAGGTCATTGACCTCATCAAGGTCATTGACCCCTCAAGGTCATTGACCCCTCAAGGTCATTGTCCCCTCAAGGTCATTGACCTCATCAAGGTCATTGACCACTCAAGGTCATTGACCCCTCAAGGTCATTGAGGTCGGGTCAATGACCTCGGTTGCGTCAATGACCTTGATGAGGTCAATGACCTTGAGGGGTCAATGACCTTGAGGGGTCAATGACCTTGAGTGGTCAATGACCTTGAGGGGTCAATGACCTTGAGTGGTCAATGACCTTGAGTGGTCAATGACCTTGAGGGGTCAATGACCTTGATGAGGTCAATGACCTTGAGGGGTCAATGACCTTGAGGGGTCAATGACCTTGAGGGGTCAATGACCTTGAGGGGTCAATGACCTTGAAGAGGTCAATGACCTTAATGAGGTCAATGACCTTCATCCATCAATGAGTGCGGTGATGGTGATGATGGTGAAGATTTTGATGATGGCGATGATGGTCGATGATGGTGATGATGGTGACGATGGTGATGATGGTGATGATGGTGATGATGGTGATGAGGGTGACGATGGTGATGATGGCGATGATGGTGATGATGGCGATTATGATGATGATGGTGATGATGGTGATGATGGTGATGATGGTGATGATGGTGAGGATGGTGATGATGGTGATGATGGTGATGATGGTGATGATGGTGATGATGGTGATGATGGCGATGATGGTGATGATGGTGATGATGGTGATGATGGTGATGAGTGCGGTGATGTTGACGGTGGAGATTATGGTGATGATGGTGATGATGGTGATGATGGTGATGATGGTGATGATGGTGATGATGGTGATGATGGTGATGATGGTGATGATGGTGATGATGGTGATGATGGTGATGATGGTGATGATGGTGATGATGGTGATGATGGTGATGATGGTGATGATGGTGATGATGGTGATGATGGTGATGATGGTGATGATGGTGATGATGGTGATGATGGTGATGATGGTGATGATGGTGATGATGGTGATGATGGTGATGATGGTGATGATGGTGATGATGGTGATGATGGTGATGATGGTGATGATGGTGATGATGGTGATGAAGGTGATGATGGTGATGATGGTGATGATGGTGATGATGGTGATGATGGTGATGATGGTGATGATGGTGACGATGGTGATGATGGTGATGATGGCGATTATGATGATGATGGTGATGAGGGTGATGATGACGATGATGGCGATGACGGTGATGATGGTGATGATGGTGAAGATGGTGATGATGATGATGATGGTGATGATGGTGATAATGGTGATGATGGTGATGATGGTGATGATGCTGATGATGGTGAGGATGGTGATGATGGTGATGATGGTGATGATGGTGATGATGGTGATGGTGGTGATGATGGTGAGGATGGTGATGATGGTGAGGATGGTGATGATGGGGATGATGGTGATGAGGGTGACGATGGTGATGATGGTGATGATGGTGATGATGGCGATTATGATGATGATGGTGATGATGGTGATGATGGTGATGATGGTGATGAGGGTGATGATGGTGATGATGGTGATGATGGTGATGTTGGTGATGATGGTGATGATGGTGATGATGGTGATGATGGTGATGATGGTGATGATGGTGATGATGGTGATGATGGTGATGATGGTGATGATGGTGATGATGGTGATGATGGTGATGATGGTGATGATGGTGATGATGGTGATGATGGTGATGATGGTGATGATGGTGATGATGGTGATGATGGTGATGATGGTGATGATGGTGATGATGGTGATGATGGTGATGATGGTGATGATGGTGATGAGGGTGACGATGGTGATGATGGTGATGATGGTGATGATGGCGATTATGATGATGATGGTGATGAGGGTGATGATGACGATGATGGCGATGACGGTGATGATGGTGATGATGGTGAAGATGGTGATGATGATGATGATGGTGATGATGGTGATGATGGTGATGATGGTGATGATGGTGATGATGGTGATGATGGTGATGATGGTGATGCTGGTGATGATGGTGATGAGGGTGACGATGGTGATGATGGTGATGATGGCGATTATGATGATGATGGTGATGAGGGTGATGATGACGATGATGACGATGATGGCGATGACGGTGATGATGGTGATGATGGTGAAGATGGTGATGATGATGATGATGGTGATGATGGTGATGATGGTGATGATGGTGATGATGGTGATGATGGTGATGATGGTGATGATGGTGAGGATGGTGATGATGGTGATGATGGTGATGATGGTGATGATGGTGATGGTGGTGATGATGGTGAGGATGGTGATGATGGTGATGATGGTGATGATGGTGATGATGGTGATGATGGTGATGAGGGTGACGATGGTGATGATGGTGATGATGGTGATGATGGCGATTATGATGATGATGGTGATGAGGGTGATGATGGTGATGAGGGTGATGATGGTGATGATGGTGATGATGACGATGATGGCGATGACGGTGATGATGGTGATGATGGTGAAGATGGTGATGATGGTGATGGTGGTGATGATGGTGAGGATGGTGATGATGGTGATGATGGTGATGATGGTGATGATGGTGATGATGGCGATTATGATGATGATGGTGATGAGGGTGACGATGGTGACGATGGTGATGATGGTGATGATGACGATGATGGCGATGATGGTGATGATGGTGATGATGGTGATGATGGTGATGATGGTGATGATGGTGATGATGGTGATGATGGTAATGATGGTGGTGATGGTGATGACGGTGATGATGGTGAAGATTTTGATGATGGCGATGATGGCGATGATGGTGATGATGGTGATGATGGTGATGGTGGTGATGGTGGTGATGGTGATGATGGTGATGATGGTGATGATGGTGAGGATGGCGATGATGGCGATGATGGTGATGATGGTGATGGTGGTTATGGTGGTGATGGTGATGATGGCGATGATGGTGATGATGGTGAGGATGGGGATGATGGTGATGATGGTGATGATGGTGATGATGGTGATGATGGTGATGATGGTGATGATGGTGATGATGGTGATGATGGTGGTGATGGTGATGATGGTGATGATGGTGATGATGGTGATGATGGTGATGATGGTAATGATGGTGGTGATGGTGATGATGGTGATGATGGTGATGATGGTGATGATGGTAATGATGGTGGTGATGGTGATGACGGTGATGATGGTGAAGATTTTGATGATGGTGATGATGGTGATGATGGTGATGATGGTGATGATGGTGATGATGGTGATGATGGTGATGATGGTGATGATGGTGATGATGGTGATGATGGTGATGATGGTGATGATGGTGATGATGGTGATGATGGTGATGATGGTGATGATGGTGATGATGGTGATGATGGTGATGATGGTGATGATGGTGATGAAGGTGATGATGGTGATGATGGTGATGATGGTGATGATGGTGATGATGGTGATGATGGTGATGATGGTGATGATGGTGATGATGGTGATGATGGTGAGGATGGCGATGATGGTGATGATGCTGATGATGCTGGTGAAGCTGATGATGGTGATGATAGTGATGATGCTGATGATGCTGATGATGCTGATGATGGTAATGAGTGCGGTGATGGTGATGATGGTGACGGTGGAGATTTTGGTGATGATGGTAATGATGGTGATGATGGTGATGATGGTGATGATGGTGGTGATGGTGATGATGGTGATGATGGTGATGATGGTGATGATGGTGATGATGGTAATGATGGTGGTGATGGTGATGATGGTGATGATGGTGATGATGGTGATGATGGTGATGATGGTGATGATGGTAATGATGGTGGTGATGGTGATGACGGTGATGATGGTGAAGATTTTGATGATGGTGATGATGGTGATGATGGTGATGATGGTGATGATGGTGATGATGGTGATGATGGTGATGATGGTGATGATGGTGATGATGGTGATGATGGTGATGATGGTGATGATGGTGATGATGGTGATGATGGTGATGATGGTGATGATGGTGATGATGGTGATGATGGTGATGATGGTGATGATGGTGATGATGGTGATGATGGTGATGATGGTGATGATGGTGATGATGGTGATGATGGTGATGATGGTGATGATGGTGATGATGGTGATGATGGTGATGATGGTGATGATGGTGATGATGGTGATGATGGTGATGATGGTGATGATGGTGATGATGGTAATGATGGTAATGATGGTGATGATGGTGATGATGGTGATGATGGTGATGATGGTGATGATGGTGATGATGGTGATGATGGTGATGATGGTGATGATGGTGATGATGGTGATGATGGTGATGATGGTGATGATGGTGATGATGGTGATGATGGTGATGATGGTGATGATGGTGATGATGGTGATGATGGTGATGATGGTAATGATGGTAATGATGGTGATGATGGTAATGATGGTGATGATGGTGATGATGGTGATGATGGTGATGATGGTGATGATGGTGATGATGGTGATGATGGTGATGATGGTGATGATGGTGATGATGGTGATGATGGTGATGATGGTGATGATGGTAATGATGGTAATGATGGTGATGACGGTGATGATGGTGAAGATTTTGATGATGGCGATGATGGTGATGATGGTGATGATGGTGATGATGGTGATGATGGTGATGATGGTGATGATGGTGATGATGGTGATGATGGTGATGATGGTGATGATGGTGATGATGGTGATGATGGTGATGATGGTGATGATGGTGATGATGGTGATGATGGTGATGATGGTGATGATGGTGATGATGGTGATGATGGTGATGATGGTGATGATGGTGATGATGGTGATGATGGTGATGATGGTGATGATGGTGATGATGGTGATGATGGTGATGATGGTGATGATGGTGATGATGGTGATGATGGTGATGATGGTGATGATGGTGATGATGGTGATGATGGTGATGATGGTGATGATGGTGATGATGGTGATGATGGTGATGATGGTGATGATGGTGATGATGGTGATGATGGTGATGATGGTGATGATGGTGATGATGGTGATGATGGTGATGATGGTGATGATGGTGATGATGGTGATGATGGTGATGATGGTGATGATGGTGATGATGGTGATGATGGTGATGATGGTGATGATGGTGATGATGGTGATGATGGCGATGATGGCGATGATGGTGATGATGGTGATGATGGTGATGATGGTGATGATGGTGATGATGGTGATGATGGTGATGATGGTGATGATGGTGATGATGGTGATGATGGTGATGATTGTGATGATGGTGATGATGGTGATGATGGTGATGATGGTGATGATGGTGATGATGGTGATGATGGTGATGATGGTGATGATGGTGATGATGGTGATGATGGTGATGATGGTGATGATGGTGATGATGGTGATGATGGTGATGATGGTGATGATGGTGATGATGGTGATGATGGTGATGATGGTGATGATGGTGATGATGGTGATGATGGTGATGATGGTGATGATGGTGATGATGGTGATGATGGTGATGATGGTGATGATGGTGATGATGGTGATGATGGTGATGATGGTGATGATGGTGATGATGGTGATGATGGTGATGATGGTGATGATGGTGATGATGGTGATGATGGTGATGATGGTGATGATGGTGATGATGGTGATGATGGTGATGATGGTGATGATGGTGATGATGGTGATGATGGTGATGATGGTGATGATGGTGATGATGGTGATGATGGTGATTTTGGCAATGATGATGGTGATGATGGTGATGATGGTGATTTTGGCAATGATGCTGTCACTTATGGTAGTGCCAACAATGATGGCGACAGACATAGATTCTATTGATGCTTATGTGGTGCTAGTGATGGTTTAGCTGAGGCTTGTGCGGATGGGGATTGTACATGGATGGCAATGAAGCCGATGGCAATGGTGGTAATTAACGGTGGAAAAAGAACCGGGCAAGAGAGGATAAAAAAACAGACGATATCTCAGTACAGTTTGTAGTACATTTTTCAACTCAACTCTTTATGATATTCGCTTAACATTTATAGAGGATGGGGTGATGGACTTTGCGCTAGTGTAGAGTTTTGCCTTGATCGTTCGATATACAGAAACGGATTTCTTTATGGATTGGGTGTAAAATACGGTGGTGTCAAAAAGTGAAGCCACGATGTGATTATTAGCCTACAATTCGGCCAACCTGACCAGGTAATCGACCCGATTATCAATCAGCAATCGGCAAAACTCTTGCTAGGGGTAAAATCATCATTACAGTGAAAACTCTACATTAAACATCCGTACTATTTTACTTACAATAGTTATGATGCAATTATAATTACTTTACTGGTAATGCGTTTAGGCACATATGGATATATGTTTATACATATAATAAATCTAAGTTTAATTCATTATTTATACAGTTAATACAGATAAATGTTTGTTTATAAAATTGTGTCGAACAATGTGGGATTATCTTACGTAATATACATACATACATATACAGGGTGTCCCACGAGCAGTGTGCCAAAAAGCTAGAGCGTGTAGGTCCGGTCAAGACAAGAAAAAAATCGTATGGGAGGGGGGGGGGTCTATTCCCCCCGTTTTTTTCTAAAAAAAACTAACTTAATTTGGAAAAAAAATTATTAAAAATCAACAGTTACATCCACAATGCCGTAATGTACTTTTTTGTAAAGCCAGAAACCTCTTCTTTCATCTTGTTTTTAAACAAATCTGTTTTAAGGAATAGTTTTTGAGAAATTAATTTTCAAACTCAAACTTTTGCAAAAAAAATTTAAAAAAAAAATTTCGAACTATTTTTTTTCAAAATTGTATGTAATTAATTAAATTTTTTTTTCAAAAATTCAATTCTTTTGTTAGTTTTTATTTAAAAACAGAAAACCGGATGCAAATATGTCTTGTAGTTTTTGAGAAATTAAAAAAAAACCCAAACCATTTTTTTCTAAGAAGAACCTTTTTTTTGGTTTTAACGCGACTGGACTTGTAGGCAAATTAATGTGTGAAACATTGACCTCTTTTTTATTATTTTTAAAAACTTCGGAGTTTTATTATAATAAATTTTCAATATGATCCCCATTTTTTAGAAGGCAAAGATTATATCTCCTTCTTCTCCTAATGGCTGCACATATCTATGCTTGACAAATTTTACTGCAATTTGACTCCAGCGACTTCAATCCGTTCTTTCAGTTGTTCCAAAGATACTATTTCCACTTCGTAAACATAATTCTTCATGAATCCCCACACATAAAAATCTAGAGGAGTTAAATCTGGTGATCTAGGTGGCCATACCGTGGGGCCCCTTCTTCCGATCCAACGGTCACTAAAATGATCATCCAGCCAGTTTCTAACCCGTAAGCTGTAGTGTGCTGGTGCTCCATCTTGCTGGTAGATTAAATTATCTGCTATGGCCAAAGAAACGTTGACCATCAAATCGGGCAAAAGGTCTTGTAGGAACTGCAGGGATGATTCTCCATTAATAACGGCATTCAAAAACCAGGGCCCGATTACAGTTTGTCCAACAATACCAAGCCAAACATTACAGCTAAAGCGGTGTTGTCATTTATTTTGTTTTTTGTTATGTGGATTGGTGCTACTCCAATGATGTAAATTGTGGAAGTTAGTAGCCCCATCTCTGGTAAACTGTGCTTTATCCGTCCAGAATATCCTTGCAAAATAGTAGCAGTAATGATCGACAAAACTCTGCTCTCAAAATCTTGTCGTTTGAGGTGAGTTCCTGAACCGACCTAAAATGGTACGGGTGTAAGTTTTCGGTATGAAACACTCTCCATACTCTAGG
This sequence comes from Merodon equestris, assembly GCA_958301585.1. Classification (NCBI taxonomy): domain Eukaryota; kingdom Metazoa; phylum Arthropoda; class Insecta; order Diptera; family Syrphidae; genus Merodon; species Merodon equestris. The sequence goes on from OY284415.1 coordinate 35,086,330, forward strand.
TTTGGGCACTCCAAGCATAATAGCTATCCTCCGTGTACTAAGGGACGTGCTCTCGCATACGTCGGTGGATTCTTGAAAACATGCTACGACTGGGACACCTCCGATTGGGATATCTTTCAGCGTAGAGTCTTTCGGCTTCACGATCTCGACCATTAGCTAAACCGTAGCAGAAGTGCATGTCCGTTAATTCTTCTCGAGAGTATGAGTTTGACATCGTAATGTGTTGATGAAATGGAAATTTGGAAATGGTTTGTTATTAAAAATGCGATGCCTTTTATTTACATTTTAGTTGCAAATATTTTGTTTTTCATAAAGAAAAATTGCGGTTTTATTGTCTTAAGGTCCTAGCGGGTAGAACCCATTGGCGGTGGGCGGACCGAGACGAAATTGGCAGGTCAGTTTTCAGGCGTTATCAATGAGAAAAAAGAATTAATCCAGGGTTATTCCAATACTGTGTCTCTTTATTGTATCCTCATAAAACTCCGAATTTTTTAAAATTAATTTGTCTACAACTCCAGCCGCGTTAAAACCAAAAGAAAAGGTTCTTCTTAGAAAAATATGGTTCGGGTTTCTTTTTAATTTCTCAAAAACTACAAGACATTTTTGCATCCGGTTTCTGTTTTTAACTAAAAACTAATAAGAGAATTGAATTTTTGAAAAAAAATTAGTGCATAATTACATACAATTTTGAAAAAAAATAATTCGAAATTTTTTTTTGCAAAATTTTGAGTTTGAAAATTAATTTCTCAAAAACTATTCCTTAAAAGCTTTGTTTAAAAACAAGATAAAAGAAGAGGTTTCTGGCTTTACGAAAAGTATATCAAGGCATTGTGGATGTAACTGTTGATTTTTAATATTTTTTTTTCCAAATTAATTAAATTTTTTAGAAAATTGCCCCTCCCGGCTAAACGGGGGGGGAATAGACCCCCCCTCCCATACGATTTTTTTTTTTTGTCTTGACCAGACCTACACGCTCTAGCTTTTTGACATACTGCTCGTGGGACACCCTGTATATGCAAAGGGTCCGCCAAATAACTTTTTTTTTTTTTTGAAAATGCTATAAAAACAACTACTGAATATTTTCTCAAATTTCTTTTTTTATTTGAAAGTACAATCCTTCCGGTTAATAATGGAAAATAATTTCATTCAAATGGCTGCCTCGGCTGGCCATGCAGTAGCCTACACTTTCGGTCCAATTTTTAAGCACATTATCGATTGTGTGCAGCTGTATTTCACCAATGGCTTCACGAATATTGTCCTTTAAAGCGTCAATTGTCTCTGGCTTGTCGGCGTAACACTTATCTTCGACGGCACCCCACAAATAATAGTCCAACGGTGTCAAATCGCAGCTCCGAGGTGGCCAAACGACATCAGCTCTGCGGCTGATAATGCGATCTTCAAAAACAGGGCGCAAAACATCGAGTGTAGCTTCGGCTGTGTGGCACGTAGCGCCGTCCTGTTGAAACCAAATGTTGCCAATATCCACCTCTTCAATTTTTGTGAACAAAAATTCGTTCAACATGGCCCGATAACGATCGCCATTGACTGTAATGGCCACTCCTTGCTCATTTTCGAAGAAAAATGGCCCAATTATGCCTCTGGACCAAAATCCGTACCAAACAGTGGCTCGTTTTGGGTGCACCGGCTTTTCAATGTATGCGTGTGGGTTTTCTGTGCCCCAAATGCGACAATTTTGCTTGTTTACATACCCGCCAAGATCAAAATGAGCTTCATCTGAAAAGATGATTTTTTAATTTTTTCACATTCTGCAACATTACCATGATTTTCAAAGTAATGTCGCAATATTTCCCAGCGTTGTTCAAGCGTACCATATTCGTTCAGCGGAAGGATAAAACTAATTATCTGTCAAATCAGACATGAGCTAAGTGTTACCATTCACGAAATAAGCACTACTTGAAAAAAAAACGTTAGATGGCGGACCCTTTATGTAGTGAAAAAAAAAATTATATTTTAGTAGTATCAAGAATTCAGCAAATGAATAATAGTACTCGTATACTTATACATGGTAAGCTTCTCCGTTTATTTCCGATTATCCTTCACAAAAATGGTTTGGGTTTAAGTCCACAAAATGAAAATATGAAAATAGAAATTTCAAATTTGCATTATATATTTGTATTGTTATGAGGATCGCCACCTTGATTTGTATCAAGCTCAAAGTTTACTTCACACCTATATGGCCTCATATTAGCTGGCGATGATACACGTTTACATGCCATTCGCGTCAATTGTAGACCATCGATATCGGCGATGAGGTAACGATCATTAGGAAGGACTTCTTTTACCTCACAAGGACCTCTGTATCTCGCGAATAGTTTTTTGTTAACACCAGGAGTTGTTACTACATTTTTTATCATAACATAATCATCCTTTTTATAAGTTAATGGCTGCTTATGCCGTTTATCGAAGTATATCTGATTCTTTTCGATATTTCTTACGGCTTCGGCTCTTATGCTATCTATGTCCGCTCTTTTATCTTCTATTGTGTTAGTTAAAAACTCCATAATCCCCTTTTGATTCCTACCAAACAAAAGCATGCTGGGTGTAAAACCTGTACTCCTACTCAAAGTATTATTAAGAGTATACTCTATCTTGGCTATATGCTTGTCCCATTCCACAGTTGACTGAGCGTCGCATTCTTTCGCCAACATTGGAACAAGAATTCGGTTGATCCGCTCGACTTGCCCATTCGACTGGGGAGAATGTGTTGCAACTTTTGTATGTTCAACATTACTTTTGCTTAGAAATTCGGAAAATTCTTTAAATGTAAAGGATGATCCACCATCCGAAACTATTCTATTTGGCCTGGAATAGTTTTCGAAATATAAATTTAGACAAGCTATCACCTCTTTACTGGGTACAATTTAATGCCATCAAAAACATAACTTGTAAAAAAACCAAGTCTCGCAACTCAGTTCTTCTACCGTAAAAAGTTGTGAGATCTATGTAATACCAAGTCGGCTAATTTATTCAGCCCCTACTTAAGGGACCTTCTGTCTTAAGTTATTACGCAATTAGCTAACCTAACAACATCTTATAGTGACCATATATATATTAAAAATCTTTTATGTTTTAAATAAATAGAGTAAGTTTTATTTCGGGATGTGGGAGAGATCTAAGCATTGCAGTATTTAATTGTTGACACATGTTTCTTGTAGGTAATAAGCAAACGGTATCATCAGGAATTTTCGAGAGGTGTTCAATTATTTCAATCAATCTGTTTTCATTTGAATTGGTTTTTAGAGTTATTAATCTAGTCGAGAGTAAGTCGCGGCCCTTTGCATAGTCACACCTAATCTTATTCTATTTAGCATTTCAACAAAGTGTCATGTCAGAATCATTGAGCTGTCGCATGTAAATAATAAGTTCATCGTATACGAACAGTTCAATCCACAGATTCGGCATACTACCTAACAACTTGTTAGTTTCAGCAATTGAGAGTTTTTCAAAAGGTGACTTTTCTCTTACCGGCGGAAGCTGTAAAATATCCCCGAAAAGTACAAGATGTTTTTTCCAAACCACCCATTCTGATCATCGCTTGTGTCAAATTCTCAGACAAGCGTAAATGAATATATGTTAAAGTAACATTGGATATCATCGACACTTCGTCTATGATAAACAACACTACTTCTTTCAAATCTGATCTCAGAACTTGGAGCACTTCATCGGAAAGTGGCTTGTACCTCGGTGTTTGCTTGTGTTCCACAGGCAGCTGCAATAGTCTGTGTATAGTCAATCCATTCACATTGAATGCAGCTATGCCTGTTGGATCACTAACTGCCACTTTTTTGTTTAAATACATCTTAACCCAAACTTTCAGAGTTTTTATTAAAAAGCTCTTTCCAGTGCCACCAGTTCCACTCACAAAACAGCGTAAAACGTCAGCGTTATTATCATTGTGTCCATTTTATGTGTGATCATATCGAAGACTCTTTTTTGATCGGCATTAAGTTTTGCGATCATACTTTGAAGATCAGTCTGCTCTTCTTCTACCAGATTGATTCTGTGAAAGTCATCCATTGCGTTTGCAGCTTCCACAGCTTCAAAGTCTAAAGGGTTTTCAGGACCATCGTCATCATCAACAATTTCCCTTTCTTCGTTTATCTCAGCAACTTTAGATTCTATCATTTCACATGCTTTTTGTATCTTATATCTTGACTCTATCATTGAATTACCATAATCGACTCCTTCTTTTAAATCTTCTTTCGCCAAATTAAAGGCCTCCGTGTAAGTATCACACCCCATTTTGAATTCATCTAAGGAACGCCATGGCTTGAATAAAAGAAGTAAAGAGAAGAAATATATCTCTGGTACTTGGTACATTTGGTTCATCAAATGGTTATTAAATTTATGTACATAATAAAGATATTTATTTTATATTCCGTCAAATACATGAACCACATTGACCACTAAACCCAATTCCCCAACCGCCAATTGATTGTTGCATTGCATATTTTTAGGAGTTAATCGCCATGTAGATAAATTGAAAAAGGATACATACAGACACTATCCTATTAGTAATAATATTTGGTGTATCTAGAAAACTGGACCAAAATTGCAAAATATTTTAGTTTTTCCTTGATTTATACACTAAACACTAATTGTATTCTAAATTTCAAGCTTCTATGTCTGCTAGAAGTGCCCTAGAGTTTTGATGATCGGTCAGTGAGTGAGTGAGTGAGTGAGTGACAGAATTAAGAAACTTTGACTAGTTATAATTCTTAAACTACTGGTTCAAATTTAATGAAATTTGAACTATACCGTGTCTATGCGATGCCTGCTTGGTTACTGAAAATTCAGGCTTCTAGTTTTATCCACAACGAAGTTATAGGGGGTCGAAAATGGCCCGAACTGCTTCGAGAAAAGGATGGTACGGCCGTGCCGCTTTTTTGCTCGACTTGGCGGGGGCACTGCCGTGCCCCCAGATAAACTTTGTAAAACCATCGATAACCAAGAAAATATACTTTTTCTGGGAACGTGAATTCGCCAAGCGGCCAAGGTGGTCAACGTATAGGCTATCAAAAGGAATATCTCCCTTAGGTATTGAGTGGAGATTACCTTGAAGTTTTCCAGACTCAGGAGAAAAATAGATACACTTGAGGCAACTCTTGAAGTACTGTCTTATTTTCTCCTTCATTTTCGGAAACCAATAGCACAGAATAAATAGTATACAGAAGTCGCATCTCGGCCTGCGATGATTTTTCACTTTATGGTGCGGGCGGAACAACTGAAGGGAAGATCAAGCAACGAGAGAGCAAGCATGATCAGAGAGTAACAACCAGAGAGCAGCCACGATCAGAGAGAATCAACGAGAGAGCAATCTTAAAATGTTTATGTGTGTGTGTGTATTGTGTTGCTATCCAACGTCGTGAATGCACGTGGTGTTGACAAAATTTTGTTTCAAGTTTTAGATTTCTATATTTAGTTTTCTTCAGTTGAAAGTTGCGCTTTTAGATGTAAACTAAAAGGGCCGGGTAACACCAATTAACGTTATTCCATTATTTGGGATTATTTGCGCGAGCAATGCTTCCTCAAGAGTACTAAGATCATGAAGTCCAATATTATTTCCTTATGATCAGAACATGTGGATAATCATTGCGGTGTGGCATTTTTGCATTTGGATTTTATCAAATTTTTTATACCAACAGTTTGTGGTTGTGTGTCAAAAATATTGCTAAACACTGTAATATGTTTCTTGCTAATTTCCAAGAAAATTTGTGAAGGAGCAACGAGGTTACCAAAATCTTTAAGAGAATTGTAATTTTTATGAAATATGAAAAGTTCACTAGGAACTGTTAATACTTCGTCTTCTTTTCTCAATATAGAAACACAAATATCGCAGTTAATTTTCGGTATCATTTTGTAGACGATATAACCTATGAAGTATCTTAAAGACGCCAAATCGATACTAAATTCCGAACAATTCTGAAAGTCATCATTTAATACGAAATCATCAATGATTTCTATGTTAATATCTATTTCAGAGTTTTCGTTTCGACTGAGTTCTTCATTATTTGTATCAGCTAAGTCCATATTTGACAAAATATTTGAAAGCGTTTCAAATGTGGTATCACTCAGCTCTTCACAGTTACTATAAGAACTCAACTGCACTATATTTGCAGACATTAAGCGTGCTAATAAAGTGTTTATATCAGCAACTGAGGGGTTAATATTATTTCCACCCTTTTGTCTTAGAACCGAAAACATATTTTCGAGCTTATCTTGGTTTAATGCTCTTGTCATTAAAAAAATATTTGGGATTTTTTTTGAAATAGCTCGTCTACTAATTGTAATACAGCGTTTGAGGTAAATTTCATTCCATCTAAAAAAAATACTTTTTTCTTTTTGTCAACAAATGAGATTTCATTGAGGTATTCAAGAAAGAATTTTATATATTCGTGTGATGGACTGTTAAGTTGAACTGCGGACGTATAACAATTCTTTGAAGATAGCGAACCACTATTTAGGCAGTCAAATATTTGTCAAATATTTTGTCAATATTTCCTATGAAGCATGCCGTAGATAAACAAACTTCTTTTGAGCAACTTTTAAAGCCTACTGTCTCAATAACAGTTTTAATTGCTGCTTGAACAGTCCTACTAAAAATTTGGGTGGCTAGTTTTACTTTCATTTTTTCGAAAGAGTTCGGAAATATGTGCTGGCTTGTAAGTTTAAGACACATTTTTGTATTAGATTTGCACTCCATTTCCAATAGTTCCTTAACTACTTTAAAACTAGCAACTCCATTTGGTGTTGTAAGGTCACATTGAAGCCAACCATTTCTTAATGATTTGATTAGATGTGGAAAATCATATACACAGAAAGTTTTACTACCATTATACATAAAATAGGGTTTTTCTAAAGTAGCTCTCAATTCCAAGAAACACTTCCTGTTAGAGGACCCTTGGTCACAAATTACAACTTTAACTATGATGCCAAAACTGTTCAAAATTGCTAAATTTCGTAATATTATCTTTTTTAGTAAATCGGCAGAAAGTCAATTTTTTGAAACAAAGTAATTAAATGTAAGCGCCCAGTTGGAAAACATTGATTTAATCAGAAAAACGCACAATTGTTTACCAATCTGGTTCGTTCTTTCAACCCCATTTTCCTCAAATCCATCCACTAAATCTAATTTGGAATTGTATCGCAATTCCCTTCTAATCGCCATTTCATCCATCAGCAGAATCATATTATTCTTTTCGTACTGGTTCAAATCTAAGCACTTCTTTTTTATTAACTCTAAACCGTTATTTTTAAAACCTGGTTGTAGGAAATTTACAGGGGCCCATCGATAAACAGTAGAGATATGTGGCAAATTTAGATGCAATTTATTCTTCAAAAATTGGTACGTTGACTGTGAGACAAAATAAATGTTTTGAACCAAATCTTTTACATCTTGCTTATATTCTTTAGGTCGTGGACTAAGAAGAAGTTTGCAAAATGTTTTTGACTCCTTGCTTATTTGAAATGAGTCGATGGTTTGAAATACGCTAGATTTTGTTGCTATTTGTTTGCGGCTTTGGAGATTTTTATATTTTGCTAACATGTCGTAATATTTTTTTCTGTAAAAATTAGCTGATTTCAGATATTTTTCACAGTCATTACAACATCCATCTACGGAGTCACTTGTTCGCCTCTTTTTAGCTGGACAATCAAGCTCCAACGACTTGTAATCTTCCTCAATAACTTCTAAGTTAAATACCGGAACAGCTCCGAATTTCAACTTTTTTTTACCAATGTCAGAACTTGAGAAGTGATTGGCGCAAATCAACAATTTTTTTGTGTAATCTTTTGTTGGAATATTACGATTTTCTCGCCAAATTTGACCCATAGCTGAGTCATAGGGAGGAAACTTAAGCATTCTTATCTTTTCACCATATCGCCTAGATTTACCGCATGTTTTTATGTAGCATCGAATGCCGGACTTTTGGAAAATTTTACCAACAGCCGGTACAGAATCCATTTTTCCTATTCAAAATCGTATGACAACCCCTCAACAATCAATATATAATAATAAGTCCAAAGAATAATCCAAATCGTATGCAAAGTTATCAGCAATTATAAAAGCTTAAAGTTAAATATCAAAATACAAAGTAAAAATGGACTCGATATATAAGCGCAGGAAAACACAACCATTCGCATGAAAGTACAATTCCCAAGTGATTTCGAATCCAATCCACACAATCGAAAACAAGAGAAGCAATACAACACCATGCAAGCTTACGATAGAATTTTAATTTTTTAATTTAAGTTAAAGTTAAATATCAAAATACAAAGTAAAAATGGACTCGATATATAAGCGCAGGAAAACACAACCATTCGCATGAAAGTACAATTCCCAAGTGATTTCGAATCCAATCCACACAATCGAAAACTAGAGAAGCAATACAACACCATGCAAGCTTACGATAGAAGAAGCTATCAATGCATACACACGCACACACATTTGCATACACATCGTAAGCTGCTTTGCTCTCGTAAAAACAAAACCACCGAAAACGCACATGCTACTCTCTTTCGCTCGCACCAGCTTCTCAGTTTTTTGTATACTCTCTTGCATGTTCTCATGCTTGTACTCTCTGTTCAATAGGGTGCCAATATTGGAACCCTAGAACAAAATTTGCTTCGTATGAGATGCAACTTCTGTATACTATTTATTCTGTGATTATATGTAGGTCGAACGCAACAAATAAAAGACAAAGTGAAGCAATAGTTTGTTGGATGGAGAAATATCCAGATATTGCCAACGGTTTCACTAGACGGAGTAAGGAGAAACATATCTGAAAATTTACCTTGTTTTAGGTTTGGTGTGATAAAAAAAAAGTTGTCGGAAAATTTGAGATCAAAAATTTCACTGGGGGAGGGTCTTATAAAGAATATAAATTCTCTTCCATGGAAGAAGCTGTGATAAAAATGTGTGCTATGAGCCAGTCAGTAGAAGGTTCATCTGGCGTCTTAAAATTTGGGTTACCCTCTTGTTCCAAAAAAACAAGGTTGGATGAAAGTTTCGAAGCGGACTGCAATGACTTAGATGGACAACTTTTGACAGAAAACGAAATCTCTTTTTTGGGTAACTCTAAGCCAAACCCAGAAAAGAGGGAAAAGAGTTAACCCTGCAAAGAGAGCTTTGTAATATAGTTGGTAAGCTAGTTCCTATTATAAAAAAACACCAAGAAGTAATGGAAGTTAACATTGTTATAACTTCTTCCACAAATAAAATATATGTGCACTGATTTTTGACAAATGACAGCTGTTAACATTTTCGAACTTAATTTCGAATTGAGTCTGGGGGAAAAAAATCCGGTGGAAATTGACAATAGGAGCAACTTCTTCCCTGGAAGGAAAAAAAATGGGAAGACAACAAATTTCCTCCGAATTCATGATAGGGGTGAATACATAGACCAGAAACCAGAATGAGACTTGCGTCTTTCGTACGTCTTCCCCCGTGACACCCTGAAATTTTGAAAGAAGTTCAGGTTCGTAGCGACAAAACCCGTTACAAACGAGCTTCTATCCGTGAATACGTGTGAGCTCATTTCATTTTACCGCAGTGTACTCCCGCCACACGCACTCTTGGAATTATAACAATGTGCGTGATTGTTTACAAAATTTTGACAGAACTTGTGGTTCCCACGTGCTCGCCCGAGCTTGTAGGCAAACGTCGGTGGCCATTTTAAGTGGTACGTCTCATTGGTGGTTTCTGACCTAGACAATATCGCACCTTGAACGCAGAGCCTTTAACTCGGAGGGCACAAAATCACTAGCAGTCATGTATTGAGTAATAAGTCAGTGTAACAATAATTTTGCGCGTAACTGTAGCACTCTCGTCGCACCTTCTCGTGCGAATCTTGGCGCCGATCTTGGAATTTTTCGTTCCATTGCTGAAACAAAGAGCATTCAGTTCATTCAAAATATATTTCGTATTTACAATATAATTCAAATATAAATTAAATACATGCAGAACTCAAATTAAACATCCACACTTTCCGTCACAACCTAACTATACGGGCTCTGGGAGAGAGCTCAGCAGGTCGGTTACAGTCTTCGAATCCTCCAGCGTGTTTTTGTACTCCACCGCCGATTTAGTGAGCTGCTTTGCGTAGCTAGTCTTGTTGAACGTTTTACTCTTCGCGTGGCCAAATGAGAAATTCGTTGCCTTCCTCACGTCCTTTGCTTTTTTATCTTCCATTGGTTCATCTAATTCCATATTTGCTGTTCGTCGACCTTCTTGGCAAAGATTTTCGAATCTGAAATTTGACGGAAATCTATGCTCCTTGATGCAGTGATCCCTACGTTCTTCCTGTGAAGTGGATTTGTATTGGCACTCTTCAATGTAGCACGAGTACATTGGCCTACTCTCGGCCAACACCGAGAAGTAGGAGTCATGACTCTCAGAAAGATGTAAATCGAGGAGATGCGGTGTGGGTAGGTTCTTCTTGCAGTGACTGCAGCCGTATCGGTGCAGGCTGTTATAATGTGTTTGATATGCGAGGACGGATTGGAAAAAACGTTTGCAGCCTGGGACATTGCAAAATATTTCATTCCTATAAGAATAGAATTAATAAATTGTACTTTTTTATTGAGGACAATTTACTTTGTGTGCAAGTCGTCTTCGTCGTTCACTGAGATTACGCCTTTTTTTATATATTTTGGAAAGTATTTGTCATTTTTAAAGCAATTATCTGTTGCTGGCTTGAAACCTTCATCGGTTGTTGCTAAATATTCGTATATTTCCGCGGGCTGTAGCATCTTCAGATTTTAAAACAAATCCAACAGGAATTTCAACAAAATTGTTTGTCAGCCGCGAATTGTCAAAAACAGACGTCAGTGAACGAGTGTGTTCAGCGCGAGTTCGAGAAGAAAGAACTTGAACAGGATCGGCATATGAGGAAGTAAATTTTATAAAATTATCTTAAAGTTGAATAAAGAGTTTTTGAGATATGAAGGAAACCTTTGTTGTGGATTCAATCACAATATTTTGAAAAGTGATATCACTCAAGGCGTCCGTGGCTTCATTTGTAGAACTCTGCCAGAGCGATTCAAGTTGCTATGACTTTATAGCACAAATCGGATTGGATCTCGCCGATTGTTACAATAATATTTTTCCGTTGGTCAATTGTTGTTGGTTTGTTGCCGTCAATCAACGCCTTAAAAAAGCTCCAAAGAAAAAAGTCTAAAGTTGTTAAGTTTAACGATCTTAATGGCCAATCTACGTCATCTCTTCCGGGACATTTTTCTTGCAAAAACTTCAATGTACCGTCCCATATATGGCATGTTGCGCATTTTTTGGAACCACATGTCATCTAAGTCCATGTCGCTCAATTGAAGTCACATAAAGTTAGTCATTACGGCCATTTACTGATGGCCATTGCCAGTCCCTATCTGGCCATTCTCGTTTCTAACGACGCTGCCTGCCCAAAATCCAAACTAAACCGTAAGTTTTAAGTTGCTCGCAACGGATAGTCCATCTCAAGTTTTGATGGACTTTCGATTGAGACTGGCTGACACGAACGAATAGTGTATTAACTGTCTACTACCGTTGTATACAACAAAGACCATTGCGTACTATGCGCCGTGATCACAGTACCCGATGAGTTCGCGGAGATGGCAGAGTATACATATCCAAACGTTCCCCTTCGATTTGCCAATTTCTTAACGAGAGCGTTCACTTCGAGCGCCTCCTTTTCACTGTCCACCAGCAACTTATCAAACTACGAGATTGACAGGTACTTCAAGCAACTGGATCATATAACTAAGCAGACGATAGACAGCACGCCAAAGGCGTTACGATATCACGAACGTATACCGAAACGCGACAGTCGACAATCAACCACGACCTGAAAACAGAGTCCTATTTCATCACTTCTACCGATAATGATATCGATCATTGGACATCAGAGAATCTTGATTTTACCAGACTCAATGATAATTTTAAGGAAAATAATGCCTTTACCAATGAAGGGGCAAACACCCTGTTCATTTCGAGGGAAGATCTCGAGATGATCTTCAAGTCATTGAAGAGAAAAGAATCCGCGGGAACCGACGGTATATTTAATGTTGTGCTTAGGCACGCTGTAGATGGCCGTAGATGTATACCAAACTATGCACTGTATACCGTATATTATCCGTTGTATTGGAAGACAACTATGGTGCAACCAATCCCCTGAGAGTATCAAGCTATTATTTCGGATAACCGATTCGGTTTCAGAGCGTGTCATGATACTAATAATGCCGTACCGAAACTTGTTTCGGATATCCAATAGAACAAATGCATACTGGTTGACAAGGAAAGGGTACGGTAAACTCGCCGATTATTTTCAGCATTTGCCTAAGCGATCTGACAGTTTCTCTTCGTCAATCAATAGCGTGCCCGAACGAGGTCCTATATAAGGATTGTACGGGTGGATCATTTTTTGAAAACTGATCCGAGTTTCGCCGTATGCAATTCTTGACACAGCTGTAGAATGCTCTCTTCTAATTTTGTTTATTTAGTCAGCCGTTCAAGCAAAAATGTGATTCATCACTGCTTCACTGATTCAGGTCGAAGAATGATCAGCTTCTCGTGAACGACAAAGAAGAGAGAGGTTGCTATACGCCCCACTTTCAGCAACAGCAGAGGCTGTTCGATCAGCAATCGAACCGCTTTCGACGAATTTCTCTAAAATTCGGTGAACAGCGCACGAATTTTTATGATATTGGGTTGACCATTTTCGCTCAGTCGGAAATAAGTTCTCGGGTGAACATCTGTACCAAAACTTTAAATTTTCTTTTTTTATAAAGTAAAGTGGTACGTGTGCTTGACCTGTGAGAATTTTAAGGTTCCTTACAAGATACTGCCATCCTCCAAATGTTCTGTGTAAATAATGCGACACATGTAATCGGGGAAAAAATTACTCAGTTCTTCGAAGCATACTCAGAATCATATAAAATACTCAAAATTCCAACTATTTCGAAGTACATATTACTGTTATTTACAGTCATTTGGGCAAATTATCCCCATTTAGTATCCCATAAAGATAGAGCCAATCTCTGACTGCAGCTGTTAGCTGTTTTTTTTTTTTTTTTATAGGGTTCCAGAGTGTACGTTCTTATGGTGTTTGTCACACAACCTGGAAGGGGGGCAGATGGTTTGTGTCGAAGATGTTCGTTCACTACCCGCCGGGGTAGGTTGTCCTAGATAGGATTTTTGAGAGATTCGATGGAATTTGTCGCGTCGGTTGTAGTTCACAGTAACTTTTTTGTTTCCATATCAATAAGGTGCACAAGCAGAATATGAATTTTGAAGTGATCTTATGCTGCGAGTGTTATTTCTTCGTTAACATTTTTTGATCATCTTCCATGCAGCTGTTTCCTTTCTCTGACGGTATCCGATGAGGCCGCGGAGGCACGCAGCTGTAAAATTTTAAATATGTTTTACAATGTGTACTCTGTGGCTGTATGAATAGCGATGGTTTGCTCTCGATCAGTGTTGATCATTTCACGTTTGAGTAGACATTGTCAATATGGAAAGAGGAAAGTTGTTGGGTGAATTCGAAAACGGTAAAATAATTGAATTGTTGAAAACTGGCAAATCTACGCATGAAATTGGAAGGCAGTTAAGTAGTTCCCATCACCTCATTCAAAATTTAAGAAATTTGGGAGTCTTTATGGCACAAAAATTACCGACTTTACTTATCAACGGAAAAGGCGCATTTTAAGGGAATCGTCTAATTCCACAAACAGTATTCGACGTGTTGCAGCGTATCCTAGTATAGAAGCCGCCAAGTTCACTGTGACATATTTGTAAAGGCGTCCGGTCAGCTGCAATTGAAGAGAATGAAGTCGCAACTATCTCTTACTATACAGCATAGCACGTCCAGATTGGTTTGGGCTCGAAAGCACATGACCTTTGATGAAGAATTGATAAAAGTTGTGTGGAGTGGCGAAAAAAAATATAGAACATCTCGTTTAGCAATTGTTCCTAACAGGATGAATGCGGAGAAGTACCAAGACATATTGGAGGAAACCCTTATACCATTTCTCAAATGCACCAATTCACATGGCGGCTTCTTTTAAAAAGTGTTTTTTCCCGACAGAGATATTCCAATTATGTCATGGCCAGCACGACTTGAACCCAATCGAAAACTTATTGAGCACATTAGCAAGACCGGTGTATGCTGGGGGACGGCAATTTAACAACATTCTTGCGCTTAAGAGCGTAATTATGGACAGTTGGCAGGAAATTAAAAAAGAAACAAACCAGAAATTAGTAAGCTCAATGCCAAGCAGGGTTTACAACACAATTTCAAAAAAAAGGAGGATTTATCGGACGTTAACTGGCACTATTAATTTGGGACATCAAAATAATTTTTTTCTTAATGCTGTGCAGTATTAAGTTTGTAAAGGATTTTGGAAAAGAAGTAGGTTTTTTCTAGATAATCAAGACATTCGAATTTTTATTATTATTAATACTTTTGATTTATTATCTGTACTTCCAAGTTTGTCGATGGCTCTATCATTTTGGGACGCCCCTTAATTTTTTTTTTCCTAGGAATTGTTTACCATGCTGTCGGTAGTTCGAACTTTCTTCCTTTATGAATTTAAAAGGGGACATAATGCGTCATTGGCAATGAAAAGCATTAATGACGAATTTGAGCACGGATTTGAGGATAAGGAGCGGCTAACGAACGCACTATACGACGTCGGTTTGAAAAGTTTCATTTGGGAGAATTCAGCCTCGAAAATGAACCACATAGGAAGCCGGAAAAGTTAGTTGACGACGATGTTTTAAGAGCAACGTTGGATGCGGACCCAACGAAATCGGTGCGGGAGATTGCACAAAACATGGGAGTATCTCCAATGGCAATAAGTCGATACCTTTCTTTCATAGGAAAGGTAAAGAAACTGGATAACCCCATGAACTGAACGAGTTCTAAAAGTCATTGGAAATTTGCGCATAGCTTAGATTAAGAAACCAAACTGCACCGTTTTTTCACCGGATAGTAACCTGTCCATAAGAAAGGAAACTCCTATAACTGCGCCAACTATAGACGAATACGTCTCCTTAACATCGGGTACAAGATCATCTCTGCCGCTCTGTGTGAACGCCTGAAAGCCTTTGTGGATAATCTGGTATTTTCCTATCACTATGGTTTCAGGCCAGGTAAATCCACAATAGACCAAATTTTCACATTGCGGCAGATCTTGGAAAAGACCCAAGAATTCCAAGTCGACACACGCCATCTCTTTGTCGATTTAAAATCCGCATATGACAGTTTCCATAGGGATCAGCTATACCGAGCCATGTCTAGCTTTAACATCCCTGCCAAACTCGCCCGATTGTGCAGTATGACAATGGAGAATTTTTGCTGCTCCATTAAGGTCGGTAGCGAATTAACCGAGACAAGAGGTACGCAAGTGTTACGATCTGTTTCATGTCTGCGCAATTGTTTGCGTGCGCGAGTGACATTGATGTAATTGGGCGAGAAAAGCGAGACGTCCATGAAGTGTTCAAAAGCATTCAAGCAGAAGTGGCTAAAATGGGTCTTTCGGTGAACAAGGGTAAAACCAAATATGTATATGCTGCCATCCAGAAAAGATGCACAACATCGACGTCTTGGCCAGAACGTCACAATTGACGATTACAAATTTGAAGTGGTCAAGGACTTCGTCTACCTTGGCTCACTAGTGACCAGCAACCAATACACCAGTGCTGAGATCAAATGCAGAATTACTCTTGCCAACCGCGGCCCAAGAGACAATTGAAAAGTTGAGCCCTCTCTCGAAAAACGAAGGTAGCACAATATAAATCACTGATTATCCCGGTCCTTCTTTACGGTGCCTTGCTCGCTTCGAAAGGAAAATTCTGTGTTCAATCAATCTATGGTTCCGTTTATATAAACGGATAATGGAGGAGAAGATACTTGTACAACGACGAACTGTACGGGCTGTCCAGCGACATCCGGCCTAGTACGACGTCTCCGGATCCAACGTCTAAGATGGCTAGGCCATGTAGAGTGAATGGACAGCACAGCTCCGGCCCGAAGAGTCTTCGAATCCAAATCTGAAGGACGACGCAGCAGAGGACGACCGAATCTAAGACGCTTGTTGGTTGAGGCCCAGGTTCTCACCGGACTGTAGCGCCATCTAAGAAGAAGAAGAACTCACCTGTGATGAAAAGTGGATTCTGTATGATAAAGACCTGGGCAGTGATTGGATGCAGATGAAAAACCAAAACACAGCTCCAAGCCCTTCTTCACCCAAAAAAGGTTGTGGTGACAATTTGGTGTAGATCGAAAGGTCCAATCCACTTTTACTTTCTTCAACCAGGAGACACTATAAACGCTATTAAATATTGCGAGGAAATCGGCATATTGCACTCCAAATTGGCTGAAAAGCAGCTTGCGTTGGTATATACATAGGCACGGCCGGATCCTTTTGCATGGCAATGCTGGAATGAAAAGACTGTTGCAGTTGGGATTTAAAATTTGGTCAACGGACTACCATCTTTTCCGCAATTTTGATTCATTTTACCGGCAAAAGGTCTTCCGGAACCAAGCAGCGGCCTCAAACGCCTTTGAAGATTTCATTGCCTCAAAAGTCAGTACTTTTACTAAAAGGTATATATGACCTAGTATCATGTTGGAAGGATGTCATCGATGCCAACGGATCCTATTTTGATTGAATAGAAATTTACTTAAGAATAATATTGGCTTTAAATTTGTACTATAAAATCGAACATTTCACGTGGTGCGAAATAATATACAAAGTTTGTTCAGAAAATAAGGTGACTTTTCTTATCTCGTCAATCTTTCCAGTTTTGGGAAGAGAAAAAAGTTTCAGTATTCTTTTTGCCAAAAAACTTAGACATGAGCAACATTGAGTGAGCAGGTACATTATCGTGCTGCAAAAGCACGGTCTTCTGGTTGCTTCTTGGGATGATTGTGGTCTGGTTTCGACGTCGTTATCATATACCCATGCTTTGTCATCAGTAATGAACCTTTTTAGTAAATCTGGATAGTCACCGACGTCATTCAACAGCTCTTAAGAGATGTTTCAGATATTTGAGAAGAATTCTTGGTTTGAGCCATGTGATAGTGATTCGGCGACTCTCCATAACAATTGCTCTGCCAGAGCGATTCAAGTTGTTATGACTTTATAGCACAAATGACAGTTGGTCAATTGTTGTTGGTTTGTTGCCGTTAATCAACGCCTTAAAAAAGCTCCAAAGAAAAAAGTCTAAGGGTGTGAAGTTGAACGACCTTGATGGCCAATCTACATCATCTCTTCTGGGAAGAACACGTCGTGGGTACTTTCTACTTTTATGGTATGTTGCGCCATTGTCGGAATCACATGTCATTTAAGTCTATGTCGCCCAATTGAAGCCACATAAAGCCAATCATTACGGCCCTTTACTGATGGCCATTGCCAGTCCCTATTTAGCCTTTCTCGTTGCTAACAACGCTGCCTGCCCAAAATCCAAACCAAATAATAAGTTTTAAGTTGCTCGCAACGGATAGTCCACCTCAAGTTTTGATGGACTCTCGATTGAGACTGGCTGACACGAACGAATAACTGTTTACGACAGTGACCATTGCGGACTATGCGACGTGATCACAGTATCCGATGAGGCCGCGGAGATGGAAGAATATGTCCAAACGTTCCCCTTCGATCACTCACTTCGAGCGCCTCCTTTTCACCGTCCAATAGGAACTTATCAAACTACGAGATTGACAGGTACTACAAGCAACTGGATAATATAATTAAGCTTCGAAATGATATCGGCGACTCCCCATAACAATTGCTTCTAGATTTTCACCTATTGTTGACGTGCGGACGTCTCCAAGTCCAGTATAAAAAATTAAATATTCGAATTTCGAATGTACTTAGATCATGAAGTTCAAAAATTCACCTTACGAAATACAACAAACCTCGAACGTGGTTATGACAGAACACAAACGTTCAATAGTTTTAAAATTATAGCCAAACGTTCAAAATGTCATAACTGCTCAAGAAACATTCGAACCGATGGAAAACGCTTACGGGGCCAGTGTCTATCCACTGCACAAATATTCCGCTGGCTTGCTATTTCGTGATGGTCGAGAAAATATTGAAGACAACAAACGCTAACTGAAGCCGAGAACCTAAAAGAATGAAGAAAACATTGAGAAAGTGAGAAAAATGTTGCGCTCTGGCCGTTCTGCGTCCGCGAGATGGAGGTGAGGAGAAGACTGTCATTCTTAAGAGTTTGCTCTATCGCATTCCTACGAGGACTTGAGAAAGAAACAGATTTGCGGGAGAATAGAAATCATCAGATGAGCCGAAAGAGAAGAAAATGCGGATGCAGAAGAGTCGGATCAGGACGATACACTGCTCACCGTTTTCTTCGATTCCAAGGGCATTCATAAGGTCAGACTGCTAAGAATCAATATTATTTGGATGTTCTGAAGCGATTGTGGAACAGTATTCATCGTGTTTGACCCAAGCACAATGAAATCGGCAGTTGGTCTTTATTACAATACATAACAATACGCCGTCACCAAAGCCCTGATTCTACGCCCGTTTTCGGCCACAAAAAAAGTACTACAAGTTGAAGTTGGTTGTTGAAATTAGCATTAGAGGGGACACATACAGTACGATTACTACCATCAAGAGAGTTTTGACAGGCATCCTCAAGGCTATCCCGACCCTCGAGTACCAGACATGCTGCGATCACTTATGATCGCATACTGACTCAGTTGGGGGTTATTTTGGATAAATAGTATAAGCAGTAAACGGTAAAAGAATGTACTGCAAAACATCTCTTTAGAACACTCTCATTGAAAATGAGATAAACAGTTTAGATTTATTTCGAAACAAGATATAAAACAAAATATTTAATGTTGTCCTATCAGCTCTTGATTTTTTTATTCACGCTCAGACCATTACGTCTTTAAGCTATCATTATGCCGTTGGGCTTATGTCATTACTTCATAAAAATATATTCATAATTAACATCTTAAAGACTAATGCGTGAGCATAACAGCCTTATAATCCTCTTCAAAAAACTCACCCCCAGGACACCGGGACAATTCCAATCGCACTATCCCGAACGGCAAACTTCGCAAACCAATTTTCCGATATTTCCGCCACGTATTCCCTCTCGGATTATTGCCTACGTGCTCTTTGATTTACAATCCACAGAATCATCTCCCCAGTCAACAAATAATGAAATCATACGAGTAGGTACCCGCCTCGAACAAGCGCCGCCGATAAGCATCTGCCTCATTACACCAAGGTTACGCGTCTATTACAAATGGGAAATAATTTACCATTTGATCACATCGAGGCCGGGAATTGTTGACAAAACAATTCCAATTATCTCCAAAGAATCAACGGAGTACAACAAAAGAAGGACTCATCACAGCGCACTTTGTACGCAACGCATACGAGGGCACTCTCCACTGAACTCGAGGAGCGTATTCGAAAGTAAAAGTCTGTCTGCACGTGCCGCATTGGCTTCGACTACGAGCAGAGGCATTAGGCAATTTTATTTCAGAAATTTACCGCCCTCTTGTTCGTCTCCACGTATTGTCGCTATTGCACCCAAAGGGTAGAAGAGGAACAATTTGCAAGTGTCCTTAATCGAGTCGTGGGTCGTGGCCGGGTGCGATGTGCATGAGTATTTGATTCGAGGAGCTTGCCGAAATTAGGTAATATTGTCAGATGCCGTAGCAATTGTTAGCTTTGGCCGCCGCCGGATTCACTCTGAGGGTGGTTTTCGAGTTTGGATTTATTCATTAGATAATTTTACTGAAAGAATCGAAAGAGCTACGTGCTCGAAATGTACAATTTGTCGCAATTTTAGCTGGAAGCAAAGATAATACTACGGGACAGAATGGGTGGAGTCGATGAACGTTGCGGATAGGTCTTTGGGTTAAAAAGGAAAAAGGGCGTAAGTACGTTACAAGGAGACGGAATAATGGGCTTGTTAGGGGGATAATAATTTACAAAAAACAAAAAAAAAATTAGTATGTGACTGTGATAACACCTTGGAGATGGGTCGCCAAGATGAGCGGTAATTGGGGAAGTGGTTTTGAAAGATTATTTCGTGGGAAACTCATGAACTTTTACAAAGTGCCTTGAAATCCAAATCGAAAGACTTAACAATTTCTTATTGAAAATAGGAAATATAATTTAAATGTTAAGCCCAAGCACTTTTTGTAGGACGTTTTATAGGAAAATTGGATTATATCTTAAAAGTTATAGAAAAATCCTTAAAATCCTTAAGGGAAGAGCTATAACACAGACAGGGCAATGCATTTTATTTCTGAATCGTAAATGCAGTTTGTAAGCTGCCTTAAAAAAACAATAATTTCGTGCTTCAAGGTAAATGATATACAACTATGTAGAGATCTACCCATCATACGAGAATGTTAAATAACGTTTATATTTTATTACAAGGCCACGTGCTCCAATTCGCAGGAAATATAGGGCGGTAGTCTGCTGGAATTTGTATGTCTATTTATAACCTAACCAGGAGCACCCCGATTTTTTATGCCACGAATAGACAGTATTTAATAAAATCCATCAACCAGAAGCTTTAAAAAGTATTCCAGTCGAAACCCTAATATCCGCAAGGTCTTCATTTCGTAATAAAATAATCTCGACGATTTTAAAATCCATCCGCCCTATGAGCTTATATCGAAGATACGCAGCGATGGGAGACGGGTCCGATTTTATTTATATTTTTTACCACATTATCGGGCGAATCTCCATTTCGAAAAATGAAAATCATAAATTTTTATGAATCCAAGAAGATTATTTGCGTGTGTACGCTTGCATTGCTTTATTGTTATTCGTTCGTTTATTGTTATAGGTGTACGCATCGTGTAAGCTCTCATTCGTTTGGCTAACCGTTACCATACTCCAACTCTTTTGGTGTTTGAAAAGTCCTGTTTACGACCAAGACCCTAAAAAGACGGATAAGATTAAGTTCGGGAACGTAGATGACATTGATAACATCATCATGTCTCAATTAGATTTATGAGAGCTTGGAGTCGCACTAGTGCTTTGCGTGGTTAGATGTCAAACGTTTGAGTCTGCCTTGTGTCCTAATGGAAGAAAAATATTTGCAAGGTATCGCGAATTTCCACTTTGTTTGAAATAACAAAATGGAGCAGAAGTAATCGAAGAGGGAGTACCTACCCCCGGCACTCATTCGACTCATTCGAGCGATTACGACAGTAACGTTGGCAGAGCTATCGGCAGTGAAGCAGTAAAGACACGGAGCGTCTTAAAATCTTGCTTCACGGAGATATCAGCCTCGGTGGTAGGGGATGGTATCGGGTCTGGGACATGATGTTTTTGTTTCCTGTGCAGGATAAATACAATGTTGAAAATTTATTTATTGGAAATAATTGAACAGCACATCGACGGGGTATTTTGAATTGAATTCAGTCGGGTTTGAGGGAGTTTTATGTTAGGAGTGCGTTCGGTTTTAGGGATGCTGCTTGGATTAGAGTTGATCAAATAATAACAATAAAAGATGGAAAGCTGTTGAATGGGCTGTTGGGTTGTTAGACGGTTTGGGCATAATGTGTTATGGCGGAATACAGATAACATTTCATGTCTTAGAGCAGGAGGATTGCCAATATTTTACAAGCCCAAACAAAATGTATGCAAATCTATAAATATTTAAGTAAGGATTTCAAATAAAGCGTTATGATTGGTTTTTATAAAAGGCACACAAAAAGATGAAGAATATGGGCTTACATCTTACTGTTCAATTGGAAGACAAGTCTTTGACATCCATGCCCTTACCGAAGAGTGGCAATTAATAATCGCCCCTTTTAAAATAATGTCAGACTTATAGTCAAATGTCAAAAAGTCGGTGTCTCCTCCAAGCTCTGTCTGCTTACCCTACTAGATGTCACCCGTTCAAACAACTATCAATTGAGCTATCAATTTCCGTCTTCCCCTGAATGCTTTCAAAGACACGTTGCCAAAAAAAGAGCACTTTGTTTGATTTATGGTAATTCGATTAAAAAAAATATTTTTCGTACTATATACAAGGTTTGTTAAAAAAAAAAGACGACTTTTTGAATTTTGCGACTTAAATACATTCGATTTGTGAAAAAAATCGGGTGTTGGCTGTAGCATATGGTGAGTTTAATCTGAGCAAAAAAATAATGACGATGCCCGCCATGGACACCTCAGCACGTTCACAATGAATGACAACTTTGAGGTAGTGAAGAAAATTGTTATGAAGAATCATCGAACCGAATATTTTGGGCATTGCTAAATTTGGACCAAAAGAACCGTTGCATGAGCACCGCCCATGACGTGACGATGAAACAGATTTGCTAAAAAGGATTTTCACTAGTGATGAAACATGAAATATGGGTATGTGATTACGACGTCGAAACAAAGCCCAGTCCTTCCAATGGAAGCGACCATAAGAACGAAGACACGTCACGTTAAAAGCACGTCAAATTTTGTAAAATGTGAAATGATTGCTCATTATTTTCTTGATTACAATGGCATTGTTCATCATGAGTTCTTGTTGCAAGGTCGTACAATCAATAAGGAATATTACTTTGAAGCTAGGCGCCGTTTATGTGAATCAACACGAAGAAAATGTCCGGATTTGTGGGGAAAAAATCATGGCTGTTGCATCACAGTAATGCACCTGCACACTCATTGTTGCGCGTATATTTTTGGCCTTAACCTCATGCGACTGTTTTGTTTTCCCTTTTCCCACAATTGAGGAGATAAAAACCGCATCGCTGAAAGAGATAAAGGCTCCATTAAAAAGCACATATTAAAAGGGCTTTAAGGATTAGAAAAAGCGCTGGCGCAAGTGTATTATATGTGAGAGGGATTACTTTGAATGAGCAAAATAACTATTGATGAAAAAAATAAAAAGTCACCTTATTTTTTGAAATAAACCTCTACAAAAATTATGATTTTTTAACTGCCTTTGACAGTGCATTGAGCACGTTGGTACCGACGGCTATGTGGCCTGCATTTTAGACCAAGGTCTGCATCAGGGACTTTTCTTCTTATTGATGCTGCGCCCTTGGATGTTAATCAGTATGCCGAGCCTTGGGCGTGACTATAGTCTAGTAGCCTGTACTGATTGCCACGATTCTGGCCATTTTTCGTGTTATGGCAGCCTGAGCCCAGAGCAGAGCCACCCTGATCCTGCTGATAGTTTGACTAATTCTCTCCTTGTATTGCTCAACCAGTCCGGAGGAGGTGATTACTGCGGGTACATCTTTGACAGTGACTTTACTTCAGATGGCAGGAACAATGTTATTAAGGCAGGTTGTATTGAGCGTTATACACGTCCTTCTGATTGTTAGTATTTCTGTTTGAAAGATGCTCCAGGAAATGGAAAGGTGGCATGAATACTGTAGTTAATTTCAGACGCCTTAGAATATATATTTTGAGGTAGGATCATCTTATCTAAAAACTAGAAATTCGGATCGGCTTTCACTGAGTGTAACAAAGTTGCCATCGTACCACTGTAGAAAAGCTTGCTTTGTATTATAGTATGTAAAAAACGTTACGGGAAGTTAAAACGAATTATATTTGGTGAAAGCGTCTGACTATAACATAGCCGACTCTATACTGATTTTTTTTTATTTTTTATTTTATTTTCCATTATTTATACATCTGACTTACGACACTAAGTACATTTTATAACAATTTGGAGGAAATATTGTTGACTGTGTGACCATTGTCATCAGAGTCATTTTGTTGCTTAGATGTGAGTTTCGTGCAGGGATGGGTTAAGAATATCCCTGCAGCGATACCTCTCGCTTGTCGTAAAAGGCGACTAAAACGAAGGTAAACAATAATCACATCTAGGCAATTTAGAAAACACCAAGGTGAGCCTAGGGACACATATACCACCATTAAACTGCCCCACAAGTGTACATGCAAATCAGTGGGTTGACACGACTGGAGATCACCGGTGTTGTAAGAGTAAGATCAAACAAAAAAATCTGGAGCATGCCCGTGTCACAAAAAAAAAGGCAGGCCGAAAAACAATTGGTGCAAACAAATGCAAAAACACCAGCATTTGATTGGCCTCAGCGATGAAGTAATCCCAAACCGGGAAGCCTGCCGCTACTTTCTGAGGTCAAAACGGCGGAGCCCACAAGCGGACCAGCAGGAATGCAGTTAAGTGGGAAGGTTATGGTCCTACACTTCTGACCATAACAACGCCGGAAAAAGGAAAAGAAGAAGAAGATGTGAGTTTTATATAATGTTAATGTTTATCTTAGATGTATTGTGATATATATCTAATGCATAATGATTGGCAATTGAATTGAGTAGTAACTGCTTTTTACATGTTAAAATTTAGCTAATGAGGTCACTTGGTCGTCTTCTTATAAGCCGTCGTCTTCTTGTAGTTTCGTCATCGAATAATTTGATGATGTCATTGTTGGTATGCGAAAGATTTCTTAACAAATATCTCGTGCTGCTTTTGATTTGTATTTTAAGGTCACGATAAATATCCTTGTTACAGATATACCACTCAGCGTTTATGATCGTCCGTAGGATCTTAGATTGCTGTCTTTGAATTACATTGATATTGGATGTTTTGGAAGTGCCCGATATTTGTAGTCCATAGGTCTATATAGGTTTTATTATAGTCTTATAGAATAATAGTTTATTACTAGTTGATAGTTTTGAGTCCTTACACAGTAGTGTTGTCTCCATTTTACCTTTATATAGTTGCGTTTCTGTTCAATGTGATGTTTCCACGTAAATTTGGAGTCCAAGTATACTCCTAGGTATTTTGCTACTGGACTTATTAAGGTGGGTTTGTTATTAATATTAAGCGGTATTTGTGTGTACTTTGTTTTGGTTGTCAAAATTACTTGGACTGACTTGCCATCATTTATTTTTACGTTCCATTTTTTGAACCAATCTATTACTTCGTCAAGATATTCTTGTAATTGAGTTGTTGCAGTATAAAGGCATTTGTCCGAATTAAGGAGAATCGTATCGTCAGCAAACGTTGCAATCATAGAAGATGGTCTCCTAACAGACCAGGGGGAATGTCAGCTGTAAAGAAGACATATAGCAATGGTCCTAACACGCTGCCTTGAGGGACTCCGGCTTTGGTATAAATCTGAGGATTCATCATTGTATCTTACGTAGAAATGTCGACCGGTCAAGTGGATTTTTATTATTGTAGAAGGAAGAATTCTTTTGGAAAAAGTTTCTCGAGTTTGTGTAGAAGGCCAGCATGCCAAACCTTATCAATAGCTTTCGCCACGTCAAGAAAAACTGCTGCGCAAAGCCTCTTCTCATCCGTTTCTGTTGATATTTTGTTTATCACTCGGTGCACTTGTTGAATCGTTGAGTGTTGTCTTCTGAATCCGAACTGATGGTCAGGTGTAATCTTTGAGTTAATCAGAATTGGCTCTAAGCGGTTATGTAACAGCTTCTCAAATATTTTGGAAAGAGTTGGGAGTATGCTAATCGGTCTGTATGAGGATGCTTTTGTTGTGTCTTTTCCTGGCTTGGGTATAGCAATTATTTCCGCCACTTTCCGCACACTTGGGAAGAATTTAAGTCTTATTAAAGCATTGAACAGGTTACGTAGGTATACGAGTGCTGCATTAGGTAGTTTCTTGAGTAGCTTTCATTTACAAGTGGGTCATAACGGTTTTTTTTTTTGCCCAATTTAGTAATCGCGTGCTTTATTTCGTTTAGATTCACTTTTTTTAATTTGAGTAGTGTTAGTCCTATATGGGGGGAGACGTGGTAGTTGAACATTATCTGCGTCATTGGAGAATGTTTTTTTAAAGTAGTTCGCTAACACAGTAGCTTTGTCGCTATTTTCACGAGCCCAGGTACCATCTAGTTTTTTTAAGGGTGGGTGATGCTTAGTCTGAGTTTTGAATGATTTATTAATTTTCCACAGTGAATAATTTGTTTCTGAGGTTGGAGTCAAGTGTTGGAGGTACTTAGTCAACTTGTTGTTTTGAAAGGTTTTCAGGGTTTCCTTAAGATCTTTAACTGCTTTATTTAGCTTAGCTTTGTCTAGAGGTGACCTGGTTTCCTGCCATTTTTTCCGTAGTTTTTTTTTTTTCCTTGCCAAATTTCGAACAATCTCGTTTAAATTAGAGAATCTTTAGCTTTACAAGAGCTTTGATATCTGTTTGTTTTGCTGTGTTTACCGACCAGTGCTTATTAGGGCATCACTAGGGCGATCTAACGTTTTTGATGTCATCATTCTTTCCTTTGTGGGGCGGATGCTCTTTGCTTTAAATAACAAGAAGTTTTAATTGTTGCTTAACACGGGGATGCGGTTATCATTATTATTATTATTATTATCTAGGAGTCCGGAAGTTCATTTTCACTCACTATTCTTTCGGCTAATCGTCCACTGTCCTTTCGTTCTACGTAGCCCGGTCGCGTTGAGAGTTTTTTCTGATTACTGATTTTGTGACTAAATAAAGTTTCTCGAGTTTTTGATTGGATAGTTCCTTCCAGTAGCATGTGTCTTGGCTTCGTACGACCATAGATTTTCCTTAAAATTTTGTTTCGAAAGACCCAAATTCTGTTTTATTTTTTCTTAGTTCGAGATCAATTTAACATTCGTAAAATACTCTAGTGAGTATGGGAAGCTAAAAAATGAAGAGAAAGAAGGAGGTTTAGCGCAAGTACCGCAGCTATAAGTATTTAAAATGAACATGAATAACTAACAAGTAAGTTTCAATCAATGCTACGAGTATAGGGAAAAAATAACTTCGGCTTACTCTATAATGGTGATAGCCTAAATTCCTCTGCCACGTGCTATAGTGTTCGAAGGCAACATAGCAACCCGTTTATCTGACTTGCACGAGGTCTCGAACATATGTATAAAATAAGTTTTTTATCTACCCTAACTATAACTTCTCATTTGGTCCTTTTGACTATTGAAGATTAGTTACTTACGACGCCCCAAAGGTTCACTTTTCGTCATAAACTGGATGGAAACCTTATAAGCTCTTCATTAATCTTTATCATCGAGATTTGTGCCATTAAATGAAGCTCATGAACGTATGAACATATACACACTGAGTTCGAAACCAAGTAAAACAATTTTAATTCTGAAAATCGCTGATTGACACATGTTTAGAACTGACAGCAGGCTATAAATGTTTGCAAGCATGTTCCAGACGTGCTTACTAACATAATAAAGAAATTATAAAAATGCCTGATAATTTCTGAAAAATGTAATTAACGCTGTAAAAAAAAAAACTAAAAGACGCGGTGCCTGTGTCTCAACAGTAATAATTTTTAGCCTTTTGTAACTCTCAGAATATGGATATCTACTATCATCAACTCCTTAATATTTTTTTATTACTATTGTATAATTATAGTGGAGGACAGCATACAAAGCTTCTCTGGAGAAACACAGTGATATACGATTTCGACGACTAAGCTGATGGGGTATTCAAACGTCGTATCATCGGCGTCAGAAGACAACACATCAGCCTCCGATCAACGGTGTCGTTCGCGCGAATAGTAATGATAGCAGATGTTCCAATAAGAGGTATAATTTTAAATTTAAAGAGAAGCACACCATTTTTTTGAAAAGTGATAGTTTTATTAAAATCTATAATATTGATTGCGAGGCTAAAGAACAGACAACATTACGTACGTTATCTTTTTCTTTGTTCCGGATAAATGGTTTTTGCGGGGAATTCTACTTCATTGCTTTGATATGAAAAAAAAGAGATGTCCACAGTCATATAGAATAGTACCCATTTATGGTGATCATGCTTGATCTGAGCAAGCGTTTCGGATTTGGTTTTGACTTGGAAGGTGAGGAACCACTTGGACATCCACAAAAGTTCTAAGGTAAAAGATAAAGAATTGCAAGAATAACTCGATAAAAGCCTATGTCAAGCGCTCCAAAAATTGTTTGAATAGTTGGGAGTTGATTTGTAAACGGTAGCAAAACCTCTTAGAGTCATTGTAATGACCTAAAAGCATGAAAACTGAGTCCCATATAAATCGAAAAGGCTCATCTTTGAATAGCTGTTTCAATGCAAAATTTGGTTGGTTGACATCAAAATCGAAGCCAAATATGAGGATCAGGAGAGTGCCGTCTAATACGAGCTGCCTAAATGAAACCAACAATGCAGATTGTAATCGGCTACAAATAATGTACATGAATCATACATATATTCTCCAGACATTGCACCAGAAGGGGTATAACTTGTTTCTGTCAATGACTCATTACCTGTCCGAGAGGATGCTTACTTATTTAGCTTTCTTCCTTTGTAGCCATGCTACAAATGGGTCGATTCGTGAATTGCATTTGAAGACCACGCGCTCGTATTCGTACCTTGGCCGAAAGATGGGAAAAAAGTAGTGGCTCGCGACCGACACTACTCTTAAGAAGGTTTTTCAATTTCAAAACACTACGAATTAATTCCAACTTCTCATAAAATATTTGCCAAGCATATACTTCGGCTCTTCCTGTGGAGATTCATTCCTTGATAACATTTTTCATCAGGTTTTCACATAATTGCTGTTGTATTCTACATACTCGTACTACAGCTATGCGAGATTGCGCTTGAGGTTTATTCAAAACAATATGAACTGTAGGAAACCTCAACCACGATACTTTTAAACAACATGAGTAGTTTATAAAGGAACCTCCTAGTTTTTGATTATCAAAAGTCATAGCAATTATAATTGAATGTTGATATTTCGACAATGGTGCCAAATTTAAAATAACACCACTTATTGGATTATGCCTTGCAATTTTCGAGGCTATATTAGGAGTACAAATTAATTTAGTTCGTTTTCAAATGAAGGTTCTGGCTGTTATAAATGATTCATAGTGACAGCTGATTTCGGTAGTATCAGAGAGGTTAGAAATCTGTTATTTTGAGTTTCATAAAAACCTTGTTTTTGAGGTTTTAAGTTTTTGCTTTAATTGGTATAAAAGTGAAGATGAATCGCGTTTGGCTTTAAAAATGATAATTTCAGCATTGAAGATAAGCCTCGCTCTATACAACCAAAAAAATTTACGACAAAAATTGGAGACGACGAGGAATGAGGATCCGAGTCAAACGTAAATGAATCTTGCTCAGCTAGCAGTTTCTGTACCATTAAAATGCATGATTCAGGAGCAAGGCAATCGGGTCCTCATGAGTTGAAACTGAAAAATGTTGCAAGCCGATTTTTCGCCTGAAAAGGAGTTTTAACTACGTCATCTGTACCAGTCCATTGACATCTAATACCTAAAAATGCGAATAAGATTATCATTTTCATAATACGATGTGGTCGATTTAGGATTTATTCCAGATGTGTTTTCGCTGCAATTCTCTAGGCCAGAATACCAAATCTGAATCGCGATTCTACCAACGAGTAGTAGTTCTGAAATAAGAATAAAATATCCCTGGCAACTGGAGTATTTTTTGAGATGCACCGTAGCACCGTGAGCTTCTTTTTTTTCTTTTTCTTTTTTTATAATTCGTGCAGGTTCAAGAGTGTATTCTCTTATGATGTACCTGGACGGGGTGCAGATGGTTTGTGTCGAAGATTTTCGTTCACTACTCTCCGGGGGGTGGTTGTCCTAGATAGGATTTTAGAGATTCGACTGAATTTGCGTTGGTTGTAGTTCACACACACAGAGTATGAATTTCTTTTGCTGCGAGTGTTATGCCTTCGTCAGCACTTTTTGATCATCTCTCATTCACAATTGATGTTGCACAGTTTTTCCGTATAGGAATTATTCTTGACTATGGACGAACTTGAACTACAGACCTTCGGTTCTACAGTCGGTGATGATTACCATTGCACCACGACCACCTCTTAAGTTGAAGACGAAGGGTATTCATATGCGCATGCCATAACAAATGCTCATCGATGATTATCTCGAGATACTTGATAGGTCGATTGTTTGCCGGCAATGGAAAACTTTTTTTTCTGTGATATATAGTATAGTGACATTGTCTTCCCATTTCGATGGTATGAGTATGTGCATCGCTTTAGATTTACCTGCATTAATTACGATTCCATGATCGTCGCACCATTTTGAATCAAAGTCAAATGCTTTTCGGCTGAGCTTAAATTCTTGTGATTAGATATGTTTGCTATACTTATCTCATCCACATGACACTACTACAATATTTTAAAAGAATTACAGGTGTTCGTTCACATATAGTACTCGTATAAATAGTATAGGGCCCAGTTTAGAGCGTTGTGGAACACCATGCAAATTAGGTTTTTTCCTGACTAATGATTTTTGATATCATTATTTTGATCATTCTTTCAATTAGGTAGCCCTTAAGCCAATTTCCCAATTGTCCTCTCAGGCCCATTCTGCTGACACTTTCAATTAGGCTTTTATAAGTTAAGGTGTCGAGCGCTTTGCTTAAATCAATGAAAAGGGCAGATATATTTTGGTTTTTATTCAGACCTGCCGTGAAGCCTGCTTTGTAGTGTAAATGAAACTCTCAAAATCGTGAAATAATAATTTCATTTAAGCAAACATGCTAGCTTCAAATTCTTCCCGAAGTCCATTTTTCATTAGTAAATTATGATTGGAAGTTTGATCTTCAGTCATTGCGTGTTCACATCGGGCAGTTATACGTGCTGTCTTTATTAAATTAATTGAATTTAAAATATCGTTAATAAAAACGATCAAAGTTCCCACCTAAGTCATTAAATAAACATTCCACCTTGGCGAACAGCAAGTTTTCTTGCGATGCTTATAATAAAAATCTGCTATAAAAACAAACCCAAACGCATATTTTCACAATTAACACTAATAACTCTCCTAGAGAAAAGTGAAAACATACTAATTTCATTAGATTAGATGTGGCGCATTTCTATATCTACACGGCCATCTTCTGTCCCATAAAGTCGAGGGCGTCGCTCCTCAGAGAAAGTGTTTGATGGTTTCCATTCGTACAATACCATACACACCGTGTCGTGGTTTATTAAAGAACATCCATTAACGACAGCAATAATAGAAAATAAAAACAAAGCAGAATGTGTCTAGAGGAGCGTTCTTTAGGTCACGAACGAACTGTGGAGGGGCATTAAAAGTATTCCAGCCTGTTGGCTGTTGTACACTAGAGTGGTTTTGCGGGATGCCCTCTGCTCGGAATGGTTTAAGTGTGTTGTAACTAACTTAAAATGTGGTTCTTTTTTTATATGTAGGACCTTATGTCGTAATATGTATTTATTAGTAAAGGAAGTTTATGCGATTTATATAAGGTCGTTAGGGCTCACGGGGCAATAGAGTGATGTGACATGATGTTCAGGCGATTAAAATTAAGTTTAGTACAAGCCTCGTGTAGTTTGTTGTATTTTTTATGTTTAGGTGAGGAGGTCGCTGGCAGAAGCTTTAAGGCAATTTCGCTTGAAAGAAAAATAATCAATGCTATGTATGTAAATGAGATATATGGTGCTCCTACCTTAAAGCTTTTATATTTTTAGTATAATTTTTAATATGCTCTAATAGTCTCGACAGCGTGTCGTGTACGTTTTCGTGCACGTGACGTACAATAAGCTTGCTGGGGAAAAAAGTTGTTAAGACCTTAAAACAAACAACTGTTATTATTTTTCGCATGGTATGGATCATAAAATTGTATTTCATAGGGTGTGCCATTTATCTGCCATTAATTTTTGTCGTTTATAAGTTAAATTTTTTGAATCGTGTTGTTGTAGTTGGAAACACCATCGCACAGTGGGTTGTGTCGACGATGACATGGGGAACGATCACCGGCATTAGCGAATCCTCGGAAGAACATTCCAGAGTGTGTGTCTTCAACCGGGTGAGATTCGGAGTCGGCAGAAAATGAGCGTTCGTAAGTGCAAACGTTGTGCTCATTGGGCCCATTTTGCAGAAGACGTGGTACCCCTTCACAGTCGACTCTTCGGCTGAGAACATCGCCGCGATCCGTGAAAGTGTACAACAGAACCCGAGGAAGGCGATTCTTCGCTGTACACAAGAATTCCGCCTGTCGCAGACTTCACCTTGGCGAATTTTGCGACGCGACTTGGGCCTACACCCGCACTAGATCCAACTTCCCAGGAGCCCATAGTTCATTATCATAGACAACGCCGTTTGTTCGCTGATTGGGCTTCGGAGCGTTTGGAAGAGGACCAACATTTTGGCCGAAAAATCATCTTTAGTGACGAAGCGTATTTTTTGGATAAATTAGATTTTTGGCCGGCGGCGTCATATTTTCCCAACTTTTCTATATTTTTTGAAAACGATATTAGTGAAGCGGTCACCGTCAATGGCGGGCTTTGTAGAACGACAATAATCAATTTCTCATGGCCCAAATTGAACCATATAGACCTAGACGACGTGTGGTTCACATTCTGCATGAACGTAAGGTTATCTCCCGCAGAAGTGATGTTAATTGACCACCAAGGTCATGCGATTTGACTCCGCTAGACTTTTTTTGTTTCCTGGAGTCACAGGTCTATGCGAATAAACCAAAATTTACCGATTCCCTTAAGGTGAACAAAATACACTCATTGAAAATTGGACCACGCGGATCCGTGCCACCGAAGGAAGCCGAGGACGGCACTTGAGTAATGTCAAAAAGGCATCCATGATTCAGGTAGATATGTGAACCATTGAGGAAGTAAAAGAAGCAATCCATCGGCTTCAGAATAACAAGCTCGTAGGAATCGGCCTTATACCATCGGAACTAATAAAATATGCATAAAAAAAATAACAGAAAAGTTACATGGGCTCATATGGAACAATGAAACCATACCCGAGGAATAGAAGAACTCGTTCATCATTCCCATAGTTAAACGGAATGGAAATAAACCTTAATAGAATTACATCCGTTCTAGCTAACGCTGAAGATCTGGACCTGCTAGGAGATAGTGGGAGATAGAGCATGTAGACTCTTCCGTATAAAATTTTGATGTGAATACTGCTGGCGTACCGCAGGGTAGTGTCCTCGGTCTATTGCAGTATTTACTTTATATTCAGAATATTCCATATAGAAGATACCTTTGTCGACAACTTTGGCAATGTCTTTAACCTGCAATACTAGAAATGACGATTACATATGACACGAAATAATACTTGTGCGGGCAAAAGGATTACCTAACCTAAACCTAATATACGTAATATACCTCCGCTTGGATCTAGAAGAGATGGGATTCAACAGCGAAGAGCAAAGAGCGGTCCACAAGGCTCTGAATTTCTGAGTTCCAAATGGCCGATAATAATAATAATAATACCAAAAGCTCCTGACCCGTGAAATTCAAGCGCCCATATCTCAATAACTAACGAAATGGCAGGATAAGAGCTCGTTATCGTGATCATCCAACATATATCTCTAACTAAGACTTTCTGTGCTGAAAAGAGCTTATTTACACATAAGCCGTAGCTATGTTCTAGTGAATTTTGACTATTCGGTCTGTTCAAAAATGTAGGGTCATTTGGTGTCGGTCACGATTAGATCCTTCTAGTTCATGTCTTTTTTTTCTCTAGGAGTTGTAACATTGCGTTGTGAATATTACGATATGATTTAGAATTTGCATTCTTGAACAGAATCCCAAGGATCTAATTGCGGCTTTTCTCGCTCTGTTTATCATGCACCAATATGGCAATCGAGCACTCTCTGCGAATTCGCCCACACAGCATGTTAATAAGTTGATTAGTCTTTCTAAAGATTCTGAACCCTCATCCATTTCGACCTGAAAATTCAATTTCCAGCTCCGATGCATGAAATACTTCTTTTTATTAAAGGTAATTATAGATCTCCCACAAGTATTAAAACCGCGAACCAAAATTTACAAACTTCCCCCCAAACAGCACATTCGCCGGACTTATGTATCTCTGTGTGTCTATGAAGGTATTAAGGACATCACTCCATATGCAAATGGACTACCTTCAGCGCCAAATTGCAAATCGAAATTGAGTTAAATATTTGAGTATGGCATCAGATGCGCGTTGACTAACATGACCCATTGACAGACAGCAACACGCCCGCCTTACCTCATCTCAGTACACCACATCATGTCAAACCGAACCCGAACTGAACCGCGCCGAACCTACGGGTAAGCAGTCACACTTCACTTATCTGTGAATCAACTTTATTAATGCAATTAACTATCCATGGCCTTACATCGGCTGGGGCTACACCACCACTACCACCGGCAAGTGTTTGCATCGCTGCCACTTGGGGTCGAGGGTTATATGTACCATGTTAGTGAGGCTACATGCCTACAAGTCCCTACATATGTATGTAGTACTATGTACGTAGATTGGCTGGTCGGCGATGCAATACTTCAACTAGCATCAGCACTACTGCAGCAAATTGAAGTTCATAAGTAATTAACCGAGTTGTAGCGGCAGTCGGGAGCTGTTGACTGTGAGTTAACACAGATGAATATGTTTGCCAACTTGGTCATTGGTGCTTCGTCGAATCGAAATCATGCTAAGCCCGGCCAGCTGGAGCGTTACTTAATGCGCTGCTGATTTTATAAGAGCCTCATACTGATGAACCCTCTTTTCTCGGCTTTTTTTTTATTTACATTTAACGACAGATTAATCGGAGTGATTTAAATCGCGGACAGCGCTTTAATGCTTTAGAACAGGTTCTATCCTATAAATCCAAGTTTTATAAGAGATGCATCTTCTCTTGGACAAAGTGCAGTCATTCGAAAGATACTCGGCTGATTACATAGATACTGCGGCGAGTAAGCAATAAAAAATCGAAAGGTATTCGCGGCACAATCTGTTTTTATCGTTACAGGTCCCGCCGTCTAATGGCGTGAAAACGAGCGCGCGTTTGATAAAATTCAGGCGTTTGTCGAGCAATGCGTGCCGCTTTTATTGCCGCCATAATGTCTACCTTTGGGAAATCAAACTTTAATCAAAATTGAATTTTTTATTGAACTCTTCCCTGGCGCACGCTACAAATGCTTTTATTGGAATCGGTCGTGCTCATCGTCAAAACGCCAAATGTCGATAACGAGGACAACCCTTTGCACTTTCAATCGACACAATCGATTGATTCGTATATGACGGTACTTGTACATGTCACGTTGATGTTTGTGTTTAATTGTCACACGGCCTGCTTGTAACTGACATTTGCTGTTGTGCGTTGATTGAGTGAAGTGGATTTGTATAGCGGTGTAATGGGTATTGATTTAACTTATCGTTCATGTTTACTCGAATGAGTGGGGGTGTAATAAAGTTAAAAATTGATTAGATGGTTACGGGAGATGAAAGTATCGTTTATTGTCTGGAAGAGGGCAATGTGCCAGTAGATCAGTAAACAGCAAGTTATATACTTTACGTTCCAGCAGTTGGGGCTGCTATTGTTTTAATAAATTGGGCTTTCGGAATTAAGAAATCACGCAGAGGGAAATCACGGTCGATTGATGGCCCATGAACAAGATGGATGGATAAATGAAATCAGTGGGATGATAAATGTTGGAACACCAGAAATAATTCAGAAGGAAAAGCACATTTTGGATACATTTTAAAACTAACACCGAAAGCCTCAATAAGCAACTTTTGAGAATTGTTCTAAGCCAAACATCTATGGAAGTAAACCAAAGGCGGTGCGTTATGTCAACAAGTCATCCAAAGCTAATCACCACAAAGAAGCTTTTGGTTCGACGATTAATGTTAGGGGGTTCATGCAGCCAAAGTGGAAAAATACAAAGCTGTGCTACATACATACTTAGCAGAACCAGCTCTGCTCGTGGGGGGATATAAATAACCACAGGACTGACGTTTTACTAGAAAATAAAATGTAAGCCTCAGCGCTACGAATATAAACGAAAGCTTAAACGAACCACTCGTAGAAGACCACTTTTGTGGAATGTATAATGGATAAGGCAGGATAGTAAAGTGGTCTACTTATTTGGAACGATATAGGATGCCGTCCCCCTAGTTAAGACGCAGTTGAACAATTTGACAAAGCTGCTGTAATTGTTTGCTGAACCATTTATAACAGTGGGCGATTATCTCAATGCGAATAAAGGTCAGAAAGGAAAGGCCTGTGACCTCAAAAAAAACCTATGTAAAAGTCTGGAGCGGTCAAATCGGCGATCTTGCCAGCCAGATCAACTCATCAAAGCGAGGCATTAGGTGTCTCGGAAACGCATTCTTCAAAATGTATATTGTCGCTTGAGCTATACTTGCGGTCTTGTTGATCCAATCCTAATTTTCAATTTGCGGCATTAAAAGCTCAGCCGACGTTCATAGTAACCGTGTTATCCACGGCGTCCTCGAAAAAATCAGATCAAGTGACTCCCCAGGCTTAAATGGAACAGTGGCCATGCGCCGGTCAATAACTTTGAGTGAATATAACGACTCTTCGTGAATGTCAGTGCTCCAGAAGTTTACATTTTGTTTTTTTACCTATCCGTTCGGCGACTTTTGCACCTACAATACTAGAAGTGACGATTTCCATCACATGACAAGAAATAATACTTGTGCGGCAAAAGGTTTACCTAACCTATGCCTAATAAACTACCTGCCGAAATGACCTTTCCCAAACGTGTACAGGATATGTATAACAATATCAAATACTTATAGTCCTAGCTGTCGATTCTCAAAGTGTTTTTCGTGGATTTCCACTTGTGATTTTTTATGGCTTTTGGTTTTTAATTGTAAAACAAAAAAATATAGGAAAATTGAAAAAATAAAAAATTTGTAGTTAAGTTGGTAAACTAATGCTTGCCATTTACTTTTTAATGACTAATTTGTGTTAAAGCTGAATACGACTACGTTTTACGCGGTCCAAACACAGATTCCAATTTTTTGTATTTCGTTTATCGGTGTAGACGAGTTGTTTGACATATCCTCATGTAAAATAATCTAAAGGCACCAAATTCCACGATAATTCACTGGTCCACAACGGAAGTCAATTGCTCGCTGAAAAAAATACGGTCCAATGATTCCGCCGGGTCATTTGCGTATGCAAATGCGAGTGCAAACAAACCAATTCCGGTGATTTTGTTTATTAACATACAAGGGTGGTCCGATAAGTACTTAGCCTCGCCGCCAGAGTCTACACTATCGTGTAGTACATTCTAGTAGACGGCTACTGTCGAAATTTCAGCCAGATCGGACTCGTAGTTTTGTTTTGACCGCGTGGAAAAAGAGCAATATCGGTCGGTGATTCGATTCTTGTTTTTAGAAGGGAAATCGCGCAGCGAAATCAAAGAGCGTTTGGATGCTGTGTACGGTGACTCTTCTCCTTCGATGGCAGCCATCAAAAATTGGTTTAACGAGTTTCAACGTGGTCGCATGTCCGTTTTTGATGAGCCACGTCCAGGTGCCCCGAAAACGGCTACCACGGAGGATAACGTGACAAAAATCCATGATCTCGTATTGGTAGACCGTGGATAGAAGGTGCGCGAGATAGCTGCGACAATAGGCATTTCAAAAGA
Source organism: Merodon equestris (assembly GCA_958301585.1). NCBI lineage: Eukaryota > Metazoa > Arthropoda > Insecta > Diptera > Syrphidae > Merodon > Merodon equestris. The sequence goes on from OY284415.1 coordinate 35,123,725, forward strand.
TCGCGTGGGTCATATCCTGCATGAAATTTTGGGCATGAGAAAGGTGTCACCGCGATGAGTGCCGCGTTTGTTCACTGCGGACAACAAGCGCAATCGTAAGACCACTTCAAAGCAGTGTTTGACGCTGTTTAAGCGCAATCCGAAGGAGTTTCTGCGTCGTTTCGTGACAGTCGACGAAACATGGATCGACTGGTACACACCATGGAGACAGTCGAAACAGTGGACTTCACCCGGCGAACGTGATCCGAAGAAGGCGGAGACTGTCCCATCGGCCGGAAAGGTGATGGCCACCGTTTTCTGGGATTCATAAGGTGTGATCCACATCGACTACCTGGAGAAGGGCAAAACGATCACAGGGCTGTACTATGCCAAATTATTGGGCCGATTCGACGCCGAATTGAGGAAAAAACGGCCCTGTGCGACTTCTTTTTGTTTCCAAATTTGAAAAAGTCACTCGCCGGCCAGAAATGTCAGTCGAATGAGGAAGTCATCGCCGCCACGGAGGCCTACTTTGCAGACCTCGAGAAAACGTATTTTTCAGACGGGTTAAAGAACTCGGAGCATCGCTGGGTCAAGTGTATCGAGCTAAAAGGAGACTATATTGAAAAATAAATCGCCATTTCTCCAAAATTTTTGTTTATATTTTTCGGCTAAGTACTTATCGAACCACCCTCGTATTCATTCAACCAGAAATGAGCTCGTCGCTGAAGACAATTTCTCAATAAAAAAGCGAACTTTCTCTAGCTTACACAATTTATTTTTAAGGATAGATGGCTTGATGTTCAACAGCGTGAAACCGAAGAGTAGCAGGGGCTGACTTCTCTACTGACTATCTATTGGCGGTGAAACGGCAAACGAAGCTCAGTAAAAAGTAGATTGGCGAAAATATTGTCAATTTGAATATATTTTTTGATTTTTGTAATCAATAGGGAGATTTTGGGAACATTTGGAAGTCAGAGAACTTTACTTGATCGTCTTATTTAATCTGACAGTGTGCTTGAGTACACACATTTTTCATGAAACCAATTTTTTAATGTTGTTATTTCTCTTCTTATAATTTCTAGATATTGTTTTTATTTTATTTTTATAACGGGTTTGGAAATTAATTCGTTGTGCTTCACCATATATGGCGCAGTAGTACATTCTTCCACCTTCACCTATGTTAAATGTATTTTGTAAAATAGTTGTCATTAGGTATGCCGAAGTATGTTATTTGGTTGGAGCGTCAATTGCAACACTACGTCCTTTATTTTTCCGAAAAAAAACTGTTTTGGGGATCTTAGTTCATTATTTTAATAAATAAATAAATGCTGCCGAAAAGCATAGCTTTTTAATGAAAGTTTATGATATCAAACGTGTCGGAAGGAATTTACCCTTTTTCAAAGTGGTGATTTCTATGTGAAAGACAAAGAAATAACCTGAACCTGAACAGCTCAATACAGGCCCACTTCAAATTGTCTGAAATTTTAGAAGTTGACACGTCAACAATGGGATAACGCTTTTAAGTCATGGGAATGATGCAAAAACAAGGAAAGTGGATTCCATACGAATTGGAACCAAGGGACATCGAAAGGCGTTTTTTCACTTCTGAAGGGCTTTGACCTTGCACTAAATTTACTGGCGATGATAGATTAAATCTAAAGGCGAGTCGTTCTTCCGACATGGTATTCGTAACCTGCCGAAAGAAAAAATAGTGGCTGGCGATGGGCAATATTTCTATTTTTTTTCTTTTGATAAAAACCAAAGCTACGAATTAGTTTCAACTCCCAGTTGACAATCAAAAGCTTACATTTCTCAACAAAACACGAATTTATTTTAAAGAATCATCAGTTTTTTGACAAAAAAAAATTATGACTCACCACTCTACAACTGCTTTGCTGAGTTCTATTTATCTATTATCTTTTATGATAAACAGTAGGCCAACAGATAGCGTAGATTAATTGTCGTTTACTGAATTCAGTTGGCAATATCCGGCCTTGAGTCCTGACGACGTCTTTTTGTTATTTAAACTTATTACGTTACATTTCGTAAAATTCCGAAGCGTCCTGAAGATACGGCTCAAATTCAATATTAATATGCTCGAACGGAACATGTTTGAAACTAGCCAAACACCTCTATTCGTCGCCAGAGTCCTTAATGGCACTTTAACGCGAACGTTGATCTTCATTTACACACCTATAATATCCAAATAACACTACAATTTGAGGCCTCTGACTATCCACGACGTTGGCGATTCGTTAAATGGATGATAGATCGCCATAACGATTTATCAATCATGTATCAAATTCGATATATTCCAATAAATTATATTTTTGGATGGATGGGTTCGTAAACAAAATAGAAACTAAAAAACTAAAAAAGATACACGAGATTCACGAAAAAATAATGTATCTTAAAAAAGTTGATGTTTGATGCGAGGTCGTGTATTTGACACCTTTGACTTCTTTCTGTTGGGTTATTTGAAGGCTAAAGTCTATACCAAAAACCAGCGAGATTTTAGGACATCAAAATCAAATCCAAACTGAAATTGCGGCCATTGACTCACTTATTCTTCAAGCAGACATCGATTTTTTTGATCTTCGGATGATCGTTGATCTACAGATGTCGTCGCAGTTACGAGCGATGATATCTTCCATTAGAAATTGGCATAGACAGAACTTCTTCAGATAGTTAAGATCAATATTTATTTCACAAACACTGTGCATTTTATTTAGCAAAAAACGTTTACACTAGTTGCTAGTCGAGTCTATAGGTTACTGACCAGCACAGTGTGCTTTAATCTAGACGCGAAACAGCCTCATTTTAGAAAATGATTGGTTGATAGCTTTTGGAACGTAATTGCTCTTTTTTAGCCGTAGAGAAAGCTACTTCCTCGGCCTTAATTATTAATACTTTATTCCTTGTGACGACTCCATTTACATTCTAATCAGTTGCCCAATAAACGGAATATTTATTCGTAAACTTTAACTGCTTTCCTCCTATCTTTTTTATTTTGTGGACTTACGACAATAACATCTGCAAACTAACGTTCTAAAGATCGTTTTAAAACTCTGTCAATCAATCAATTTTATTTATTATTGTACTCGTTCCAATACTACATATACTTGATCTAACCATCCTACGGATCTGGTATGATATGTAAGTATCCATGAGGAAGGTTTGAAAAAACAATTAGATCTGAATACATCAATTTCCCTGATTTACATATTTCGTGCTGCCACGATATACGTAAATGATAAACGAATATATAGACTTATACCTAGGTTAACGCTCTTTAGGAAAGTGTTCACAATATATTAGGACGTGAGCTCAAGAAAGATTTTCGATCAGTCCAACTAAAGCGTTATTTCCAGTAAACTCATTGTATCAATAAACTGTTTTGGAACTAGAATTTTATCTTCGGTTGAAAATTCTAAGAATACATTTAATTCTCAATGTACTCGTAACATGTTGTTGACTCAGAGACTTATTCCAATTTTACCTCTTGTGGCAGGATATCGTCCCAAATTAGCAACCAATTCAGTGATTATACCTGTTTTCATCAGCTCCATACGTCACTGCATATTTCATATGAATCGTCGCACCCCAGGCACTTACATACCTGTATCTGTCGAATACTACTCTGTTGTTCGTGCTATGTGTATTAATCTAGATTTCGTTCGTCAGCGTGGAATATCCTTTTCAAATACCATACAATATTTATAGTAAAGTCGGTTATGAAGCCATATCGCAAGACTGCACGAATGCTCGTGCGATCTGCTTCTGACAGTTCGACAGCTCTTATTTGCATGAGCATAGTACCCGTAGCCAGTCATAGCGATACGTAATGAAGCTTCACACTGTGACTCCTCTATTGTTGTTTAAATAAATATTGTGCGAATACTGCAGGGTTCTCTACCTTCAGCCATGTTGTATCTTGACGCCACACACTCGTATTTCAATTCCTACATATCAGTGTGAGCATGTGGAGTTCTACAGTCGTCGAGTATCCGTCCAAGCTGTATGAAAATAAGGAAGCGACGATGTTTGCTGTCCTAATTATAATGCTGGACGTTTCGTCATTAGTGTGATACCATCGCTTATGCACGTAGCTGTGTGGCTATAGTTTAGCCGTTCTATCACCTTAGCAGTCAAGCTAATTGCTTAATTTGCTTTATTAAAACGACTCTGTGGGTAATTAGCAAGTTGGCGTGTCGTTCTTAATGTTAGATGTGCAATTGTTGATGGCCGGATTGGAAGTCGCTTTCACTTTCTTTGTTTACATTTTCACCTGCTTGTTTTGTTCTTTCTCTAGATTTTGAGTCGAGTTATTTGAATATCCATTTAATACCTTTTTGGAATAAAGTTTTTTCTTTTGTGACGGATAATTCATCTCACATCTCTCATCTCTCTTAAAACAAAAGGAAGCAGCGAAAATATGGAGCCCCAATTGTTGTGTTTGGATGTTCCTTCTGTTTTCTTTTCTCTCGTTTGAATGTCAGAATTTTCATTCCCTTCATGATATGATCTTGATCTTTGAAGGCCGACTACCATTCAGTATACCAAGTGGGTCCAAGTGTTGAGTATGGTAACAGATTAGCACGATTTTCTCGTTGTTGTATTGGTAAACATTGATGAAAAGCATTTGTACTTTGTCACTGTCAAGGAAATTTCATGTGTTCTGGTACGATCTACGATTTTTTGTTTGCTCACAAAATTTGTATTGATTTTCGCCCAAAAATTAAATAAAGTGCGACAAAGTTTTAGAAGTCGAAATTTAAGTAGTTTGTTGATTATGAACAATCGCTGAATTCTAATAAGTTGTTGAAATTAATTTTTTCGGATATTTTAAGTATGAAACGTGAGGCACCAAAATTGGTCTCAAAACTGGGGAATTTCGAACACAAACAGCCGATACTGGAAGCTGGATAGACTATTATAGTCAATGACGATCTTCCTTCTCATATAATAGATCATGACGTCGAAAGTAAGCTGCAATCGTCCTATTGACAGTCATTTCATTAAGTCAGATCGTCGACACCAGAAAGCTCGACTCCGAACGACGAGTTTCAAGAAGTCTAACTCAGGAAAGCTTATGACATGGAGGTTCGTCAGTACCTCGCTGAGAAGGTACTACACCGTGAAATATTTGGAGTTGGAATTAGTTTGAAGTTTAATTTTTTTTTAAATGACATTAAAAAACAATATTATTCAACTTATTGTCTATAGCTATTCACTATACTCTCTCATCTTTTGAGCAGAATACAAATATCACCGACGAGAAAATTTTTACCGTCGAAGAAACTTTTAATAAACAGAATGATCGAGTATATGCTTGGACATAAAAAAAAAAAAACTCCAGAACATATTCCAAGGGCTGAACAGACCATCATCTTGCAAATGTAATGGTATATTGACGAGTAAGCCTTGATGGCATAACCAACCTCCATTTTCGTGAAAAAAGAGTCAAGACCTCGGAAAAAGTTTGCCAAGCCAAGTTGTGGCGAATCTCGTTAAGTCTTTAAGCCGGTCAATGGTTGCGAACAAGCACTGGCCATTCCAATGAAATTTTGCTCCAGATCAAAAGGCGAATACCACTCAAAAGGTGATAAAAAAGTCGACTTTATACCACCGGATGATTGGCCAGCTGGTGGTCCTAACCTGAACCTTTTTCAGAGGGAATGGCCTGTTTTACTCATCAGCAAAATATTGTGTCTCTGAAGCGAAACCTTGTTCGCGCTAATGACAACTTTTCGATGAATGTAGACCTTCATAACTTGTAGCTCGAGATTTAACTACCTCCAAAGAATAGGAATCCAAATACGTTGCCTTTTGCTTGGACTTAGCCCATTTTGAGTTTGTGGAGAATGAAATCTTTATACCATAAAATACAAGATGATCCAACATGTATAGCTCTATTGGTAGATGCTATAACTTTTTTTTTAAATTGAGGCGACTATTAGTTTCGCTCCTATCTTTATAGAGTAAAGAGATAATACACGTCAACAAGTCGTGAAATATACACCTCTAGATCGCGGAATATTGTTACTAGTTTTTTTTCCCGAATAATTCATGCGATTTTAGTACAGATATTTCGATCGTCATATGCCATTTGGCCGGTCACTAAGGCGGTTAGCCCCTTGCCTTTAAGAAATATGTGGTAGAAGAGGTCTTAAAGGGCGGGTAGTGCACCACTGTCATCAAAAAGTTTTTACTGCCGAATTAATGATGAATTAAAACTGGAGGCATGTGGTACCAAGAGGACAATAAAATTGCGTAACAATAGACTTTTTAAACCACAGGTTTTGGGGTCGACTTACATATGTCTCATTTTGACGATTCGCACTGGCCGTCATAATTTTCCGATTTGACCGTTCCACACTTATTTCTTTGGAGTCTTATGAAGTCTTAGGTACATAAGAATGAGTTACGAGCCCTGGAATTTCTCAATAGAATATGAAAGAAGTCTGTATGTGAGGACTTATTGTCTTCAGCTCTCGAAACGTTTGAAAATGCTGTAAGAAAGGACTTGATAAACACTAACAAAAAAAATATAAACTTACATTGCTTCATTTTTAGGATATAGCAAAACATCATCTGATGAGGATTTTTGGGCCATATCAATAGCCACAATTTAGCATTCCCCAATTTCATTAAAGAAACAAATCGCTTTGAAATATAGTGAAGTGAAGTATAGTGTGCGCCAACAGTAAGGAAGTTTTCGTTACACACAGGTTTTGTGAAATCCAAGTTGGTCTCCATTGGCAAATAAAGTCTGATCTATGGTAAGTATGATCGAGGAATAACATCGAGTCGAGCAACGCAGATCGATGACGATTTGAAGAATTAGCAGGTCATTGGTCGCAATTAGGTATTATGTTTGGGATCCTTTTCAAATAGTCCAACAGAAAGAAGATTAAACGTGTAAAATCATAAGATCTCGGGGCTAAACAACCTTCAGGTTGTACGCTTGTGGGAGCGCCATCCTGAAAAATTGTCGAATTTATTTAATTTTGAAAGAAGTTGCAATCCACAAATCGATTAAATTTTTGAAATCTTCAGAAAAATCAAGCTGCTGCTTCGATAGGCCATCTTCAAACACCTTTTCGACCACCTGGTTTCAATTCGCATAGGGCCCAGTTTCCTTGCTTTTGGATAAGATCCATGTTTTTCTTAACCTTACCAAATCAGCCACCAATTTAGACAAATTTTTAAAAGTTTAACATAGGCTTTTATCGAACTGTCCATCCCTTGCTTTCTTTGGCCGACTATTTTTCATGAAAATACGTCAAATTACTCTTACGGGGATTCATTAAATAACTCTATGCCGATAAGCCAACGTCAATTGTATACTTGGAAGACAACATTACAACTGTTATTAGCAATATACCAGCCGATAATCATTTAAAGCATAATCATAATTTATAATCATAATTTTACAAATCAAAATTTATAAGTCATAATCAACATTTAGACCAAATAATCCTTAAAAAGTAAATGGCAAGCATAGGCTTATCAACTTAAATAAAAATTGAATACACTTTTCCGATTTTCCTGTGTTTTATTTTGACAGTTAAAAACCAAATGCTTAAAAATATTTGTATAATAAACCACATATTACCTAGTCCTGCCATAAGTTCTGTTACACAATTTCCAGCGGGAAATAGAACCGTTAACTTTTTTTTCAGAACACATGCACTGATCAGGGAAGAATACTAGTCAGTTTGCTGTCAGTTTGCGAGCTATTAACATGGAGTGGGGCGTAAAAGAGAATTGAGTCGCGGTAATAGCGTTGCATAAGTGCGGAAAGAGTGCTGGCCAAATTTTCGAGTTGCTAAAACCAATCGGAATATCAAGAATGTTCGTTTATCGGGCTATTACTCGCTTCGGCGAATTGTCTGGAGTAGAGGACAGGCCAAGAAGTGGTCGCCCGCGCGTCGTCCATACAAGTGCGGTAGTAAAGGCAGTACGTGAACGAATTCGGAGAAATCCCCTTAGAAAGCAGAGATCATGTCCAAGGAATTGGATATATCAATCAGATCCATGTCTAGGCTGATTCGGGATGATCTGCATATGAAAGCCTAATGTCGGTCTACGGATCATCTTCGAACTCCTCAATTAAAAAAAAATAGGCTGGAAAGATGCAAGGGACTTTTGCAGTGACACGCGGACAATGGCCATGAAAACATTCTGTTTACGGACGAGAAAATTTTTACCGTGGGAGAAGCTTGTAACAAACAAAATGACAAGACTTGTGCCACTTCATCCAAGGAAGCGAAAAAAATTGTTCCAAGGGTTCAACGTGGCCATCATCCTGTTTCCGTAATGGTTTGGTGGGGGGTCTCTCACTATGGTGTCACATCCTTCTATTTCTGTGAAAAGGGCGTAAAAACTGGTGCAAAAGTTTACCAAGAAGATGTGCTAGAGGGTGTTGTGAAGGGTTTGACCAAAACCCTTTTCAATGGACACAGATGGATCTTCCAACAGGACTCTGCTCCAGCGCCCAAAACCAAAACCACTCAGGAGTGGCTCAGAGTCAATATTCCTGGCTCAATAGCAGTAGAAGATTGGCCGTCGGGGTGTCCAGATCTGAATCCACTGGATTATGGTTTGTGGTCAGAATTGGAGAACATAGCCTGCAAGACTCCCCACAGAAATTTGGAAAGCCTTAAAACAAAATTAACCAGAGCAGCGTCCACGATCTCCAATGGCCACACCGTTTAAAAGCTTGTGTTAAAGCAGAAGGCGGTCATTTCGAATGAACCCAACTTTTTTTAATAACCAATATTCTGTTCTAATAAGTGAAATAATTTTGAATACAATATGTTTAGTGCTTTTTTTTATAGCGTTTTATATTTGTAACAGAATTTATGGCAGGACTAGATATATACTGTATAATGAAACTGCTGCCTGACAACAGCTGTTTTACGAAAAAAAAACATTTGGCGTAAATGATAGATAAAAAATGGTTTACATACGCTTTATCTAGTAAAACGCTAAGAATTCGTAACTCCCAATAGATTTTCGATGACTTGGCCTTGTTCAAGGGAAGCTGATCGCCGGTCATCGATGTCAGAGGCCATCAACCAGAGTTATGACGATGGTCATTATTGATTGGAAATCGAAAACTTATTGCTCCTTCTGTAGATTGTCCATTACCGATGACCTATTGATTCTTACATTTAATATGTTCATATTGTAATAAGGCCAAAGGTAGGTATAGCTTCGTCATCATAGTCAATCAGTCTTATGAAGAGCTATTCCTCATAGAAATCAGAAAAAAATTGAGCCTACAGAATGCATGAGATATCTGTACAATACATCTGTGACATCTGTCACTTGTACATATGTATGTAATTCCCCTAGCATATGTTACTCATGCATTTCGTAGATATCATCAAAAACCATTGAATATTAATATATAAAAACCAAAGCGGCAATAAAACAAAAGTAAGAGAAAAATACAATATGTCAGCGACTTTCATTTCGTAATTAACACTGTCTGCCGTTTAAATGCCAGCACCTGCCCCCGCTCACAGCAGAATTTCACGCAACATCTCTGATCTAAGGTTTTTACTACAAAAAAAAAAGAAAAAAAAGGGAAAGAAAAAAAAATAATAATCCAAGAAAACGATTCACGAGAATTATTATTATTAAAAAGCACTCGCAACAACTGTCAACCCTTCATTCATTTCATTTCCAGGAAAAAAAAAACGCCAACTCAAAACACCACGCGGCGTTCCTCACGGACCCGCGTAACAACCGAGCGCCGAGCACGAGCAGTGAGAAGCAAAAGAGTTGAGTTCCACTTCAAGGCCAACAATTATCGTAATCAGTCAGTAAATCAACGACAATTGCTACGACAGTCCCGTCGTTCCCGAACCAAACTGAAGGTAAATTGTTTTTCTACGGCCCAAGTCCACCGAATGTCGTGAACCCGCTGTCTCTGTCAGAAAAAGATGATGTTTCCTCACTTGCCTCGTTTTGTACGTGGCAGCCATCCTACACCTGTCCGCTCGACTGATTTTAACGATGCAATTAACGACGTTTTTATTATGGATACAATTCCTTAAGTTCATCGGCGAATGGTCCACTTGCTCGATTCCTCGGCTTCTCTGGTTACTCCTTCGTTGCCCAGTGCCACTGAACCGAACCCGGACTGATGGTGGAGGTGGAACTGAAACTGGAAATGAACTTGTCCCTTGGTCGCTTGTATTTTGGGGTTAGACGGTTTCGGATGTTTTTCTTCGGTTCATTATCTTTGTGATTGAGTTGGATCCGACGGAATAAGTTTTCACTAATTATAGGAAAAGTAATTCATTTTCTTATGGGACTTTTTCTCGTGAGGGAATTGATTTCTTTTTTTTTGTTTTTTTTTGATAAAAATATCAGAAGTGGGCTGAATTGAGTTGTGGAAGTACTCGGAACAGTCAAGGATCTTTGTAATTTATGTGCACTGTTTATCTCATCGAGTCTTTGGAGACGAGCGCGAGACTGTTTTTTGATTTATAGTAACCGTTTGGCGAGTTAAGGAAATATTCAAATCGACTCTTGGTTTTTGTGGAACTGTGAAGGACGAGGACGCACAGTTAGCTGTGCATATAAATTATGGAAGATAAATTACAATTGTCGTGATAGCGACACTGTAAATGTTTCGATGGAATCATTGGCAAGAGAGTTGTTGCCCTTAAATCACCTTTATTTGCTGTTGGTACTATTTCTTACGGTAAAATTGTCGACAATTCAAAATTACATTAAATGAATGCAAAATAGGGAAATCCACCCTCAAAGACCTTTCGGTATTTTTATAAAATATTATCCTTCTTCATCACCAAAGTCGAATGCCCTTTCATTGCTTTAGGGATAGCACAATGTCCAATCAACAACTTTTGAAGATCATTAGTTGATGTAGTAAATATGTACTTTCCAAATGCTATGGATTTTGGTAAAATAGTTTTAAGACTCCTATCCAATAAGAGGTACAATTTGAGATTTTGCGCCTTCGTTGATTTATCAACATTCAATTATCATATTACAAATTCAGCTAAAAATATCGCCCCGTAGCCAAGAGCATGACTGAGAACTAAGGTTGGCAACCATTATGCAAAAAATGTTGATCAGTTGACAGCTTTGTAATTTTCCTGATTGTGCGCGTGAAATAAACGAGCAAGATCATGATATTTGACACAAAGTTATTTTAAGTGTTGACTTCATATAAATATAATTGCTAGATGCGAACCAGGTTCAGTTTTGTAAACCCATCCAAAACGAGTGGCAGTTTATTGGCCCATTTTTTTTTGAAATGATAATGATGTGATCATTTAGGTGAAGGTGATGTGATGACATTATCGGATAGCGTTAACTGACGTTATTTGTTTAATATAGCTGCTATGGGTGTAGACGTCGTTTATTTTTACTGAAGGGCGGACCAATTTCCTAAACTCGAGATTTAAAACTATTAAACTTAGGCATTTACAAGTCAAAAGTAAGAGAAAACATCAGGACGCGAAATATAGCCCTAAAAATGAGATAACGTGATAAAAAATCTCATCAAAGTATGCAGGCAGTGCTCGCGGAAGTTTGGAAAATATTTTATTCCATTGCAACCACGGGCTTGTAATTTAGTTTCAAAAAAATAGTTTTTGAGTGGAACTGCTCTGCCTAAACTATCAACTTTCCATTTGGTATCCTTAGAAGTTAGAGGCCTCGACAGCTCCAGTTTGCTGCTTTTTATCATAAAACTAATAAAAATTTTGTATTTCTTTATAACGCAATTACGTGTTAAATAAGTTCACCTCAAAATTGAAATCTTAGTGTATTTTCAAAATGTCTGCAATTCCCACCTAAAGAGGCTTCAATACGTGAACATATTTATAAATTTTTAAATCGAAATGTCGCCTAGCGGATCAAGATACACAGCTGACATAAGATTAAACAACTGGTTTGCGTAGCACATAAATGTTTGCCAATAATTTGGGACCATGAATAAGTTCCGCAACAGATGACGTTACTAGAACATTTCCAATATAATTAGTTCGCCGAAGTGTAAACAACCTTTTTTTCATAGTTTTAAGCATGTCGAGTCTCGTGGCAAAAAGGAGTATTCGCAGGGAATTCCACTGAAATATTTTCTTAAAAAAAATATCGGCAGCTGAAGCAAAAAAAAATTCTTATTGAGATTTACGATGAGTATGCTTTGTCAGAAACGACATGCAGAGATTGGGTTCGACGCTTCAACAATAATGATTTTAATATTGAAGATAAAGAGCGCTCTGGCACACCGAAGAAGAAGAAATCGTCTGAAAACGAGGAATTGGAACCATTACGTCATGAAGACGTATGTCAGACGCTACCAGAGCTTGCAAGAATGGTGAAAACCTACTTTAAACACACCTCAAAAGACGTGTTGTTTTTCGACGTAATATGCTGCCAAAAAGATACAATAGGAAAAAGTAGTTTTTCTCGATGGGCAATACTTTGAGTGACATGTGTTTTACGACTTGCTTAATATAAAGCATTTCATTTTTAATACATGGAACGTATTTAAGACCCCATGGCAATGAAAAATGCGAGTAAATCAGGCTGATACCTCCCGCCATTGCCTTACTTTATGACGCACCTGTTAACACCAATAATGATAATTGGTAATTCCAGTCCACATAAAAATCAAGAAAATTGTTTTGTTTAGTTATATACCCACAAGGCTAGCGTAAAGAACTATATAAATAGACCAAGAATATCGGGGGTAAATTGATTTGAATACGAAACGTCGAAGAGATAACATCAAGAGGAAGAAAAACGAAATTACAACTGTCATCAAATATCACTGCTTGAAAAAAGCTGTCTACCAATGACAGAGAGACGTTTGTGAAAACATGGGGAAACTGCTCCTCCATATTCCCCAGTAGCAGACAGGGACAAGGAATTTAAGCTGGGCACTGAAGACAAACATGGTGAAGGATGCCCGTTCACGGTCCGTACTAAAAATCTTCTTCTTTTCCTTTTTCCGGCGTTGTTATGGTCAGAAGTGTAGGACCATAACTTTCCCACTTAACTGCATTCCTACTGGTCCGCTTGTGGGGTCCGCCGGTTTGACCTCAGAAAGTAGCGGCAGGCTTCCCGGGTTGGGATTACTTCATCGCTGAGGCCAATCAAATGCTGGTGTTTTTGCATTTGTTTGCACCAATTGTTTTTCGGCCTGCCTTTTTTTTTTTTGTTGTGACACGGGCATGCTCCAGATTTTTTTGTTTGATCTTACTCTTACAACACCGGTGATCTCCAGTCGTGTCAACCCACTGATTTGCATGTACACTTGTGGGGCAGTTTAATGGTGGTATATGTGTCCCTAGGCTCACCTTGGTGTTTTCTAAATTGCCTAGATGTGATTTTTGTTTACCTTTGTTTTAGTCGCCTTTTACGACAAGCGAGAGGTATCGCTGCAGAGATATTCTTAACCCGTCCCTGCACGAAAACGGTCCGTACTAAAGATAACGTGTAAAAAGTCAGAATGGGCAAATAGAAGAGTGATCATCAGACATATATGTAGATGAGATCACAGGGATCTTATATGATAGCTTCCAAAGGATCCTGGTAGAAGAATTGTATATGGAAAAAGTCGTTGGATACCGAGAATGTTAACGGACAACAAAAGAAAAAAGTGTCCAGTTCGGCGAGAAAGTTTATTGCATTCGTTTTTTGGGATGTTGAAAGAATTTTAGGAAAAGGGACCGATTATTTCGGGATCCTACGACGCAGACCAAATAAAAAGATTGCGGGAGGTCATTAAAGAAAAAACACACGGCAAACTGCGAGCTGGAGTGCTGTTTCGTTAAGCCAACTCACACCCGTAGTTGCGATGGCAGCAACTCAAGAAATGGGATTCGAACTGCTCGAACAACCGCTCTATTTACCAGAACTAGCTTCTAGTGACTTTTATCTCTTTCTTCGGCTTAAAGGACATTTCTGAGGCAAGAAAGAGGACGATATCGAAGCTTTGGCCGCTGTTTAGGTGTTTTGAGGGGACCAAGACAAGAATTTTTTTTTATGGGAATTCTATTTTTAGAAAAAAGATGAACTAAATGTATTGACCTGTTTGGAGACTATGTAAAAAAATAAATATTTTTTTAACTATAATCGATTTGCTTTATTTGCATTATTATTGCTTTTGGATCACCCTTCGTATGTTGGCTGAAGAAGTCTCAGCCTGCTCCTATTTTTTGTTATATATATTCATTCATTACCATCAAAATTTTTTTTCTATTTTTTTATTAAAACGACAAGGCTACATCTAGCATGGTACCAAAAAGGACACTCATGCCAAGCAACAAGCACACTTTATGTTGATTATTCTTCCAATTTTACTCGCAATATCAATTAATTTATTCTTTGTAGGGGTAACAATCGCCCTAATTAAAGTAAGATGCTTTTATAGCAACTTTTCAAACGTTTTTCTGTTGTAAAAGACGTATGGCCAATTACATTTCAGACCCTATCAGGTACTTATTATGCAGACTGCCTGAATAAACACTCTAGAAGAGCCTTCTTGATAGTGGGTTCTTGAGAACCCAGAGCTATTTTGGCTTTAATTGGACATAAATACTTTCACATCGTTTTAATTCTCACATAAGGATTTACTAATATACTGGCACTTTTGAATCGTTGAAAACGTTTTTTTTGACGCAAATACTTTTTCACAATTTGAAAAAAAAAACTAACATTCATTCACTACAGTTCAAAAAGTATTTTACAATAATATTTCATAAGGTAGTCAAGTAATTTGATAGCCTCTATAATATCCATAATATCCTGCTCTAAGCCCGCATAAAAAAAAAACACCCCACTCCTTCGTTAAAATTCCATCTCATTTATTTGAGTTCACTATTTACTGTTATTTTGTGAACTTTTGAAAAATGCTACGCGTCATGTCGTAAACTTCAGAAAATCGATCAAGAAGCGACTTTTCGCAATCTTTAAAGACTCTCCCGCATGGTGCTCCTGATTTCCCTAGTTTCTCCGCATGTAAATACTCGTTATCCGAATGTGTCGATAATGGGTCAATGGAAGATGATGGACTGAAAAGCAAAAGAATGAAATTAGAGCCAACTTAACCAGTACGTCTACTAAAGCCCTACGTGAAAAGGATATGTAGTAGTTCTGCATAGATGCCATTATGATAGTGGAATGGTGTTTCTGCCATCTCGCAAATGCTTTTTAGGACACAGGCCCGTCCTATAAGACCCATTCTAAAATAAATCAAATAGTTGATACTAGTCCCGTCTGATCAATAATATATGCCCACCTGTCACCAATTGCCTCTAATCCTTTGTAAACTGCCCATCGGTATCCGGATCCTTTCGGATGGTCCTCCTCCACCCAATCTTTCAGAACAAAGTGTGAATCTTCATCGGGTTCTTGGACATATTCACTATGTTGCACTGAATTCAAGAAATGTTCATCCAGCAAAGTAAAATTGCCTGGCATATGTCCACCAAGGCTTCGCCTCGTATTCACATTCGTTGTAGTATGCGTGAAGATTTGTCTGGCCGAGGCTGGAAGACGAAACTTTGTCTTAAAAACGTTGCCTACAACCAGTGTCTCGAAATCAAGATCTTCAACAGGAACACCAAAGCCGCCCAAAAACTATCATAGAACAGATAAAATAAACTTCCACTTACAAAAGTCCATGTCATACCTTAAACAATGGGCCTGTTGTCGGAAACACAAGCCATTTCCCGAACACTATCTCGATAAACATCACTAACAAAACCAATCTCAACAATCGATACATTTCCCGCATTTTTTGTGAACCTCACCGAACCACGAACGAGAACCAACGAATATTACAGCCTACAGTATTGTGGTATTGTACCTTCTGCTCGTGCAGACGACTGATCGAAGTTTCGTTTTCAATCGAACCACATCGTTGGACTACCGATTTCATGCCCACATCTTGCATGATTAACCAATTAGCACCGTCACAGGCCAATAATATCTTGTCTGCTAACTCGAAGACATTGATTAAAAATTTTCCTTTTTTACCAGGTGAAATAAATGAACAATAATGGGGGCCGTATGATGGGTTTTAATGATATTTAGCTATTTTGGGTTCTGGGTTTGAAAATGCAAGTGAAACCGCTAGCTAAAGTTTTCCAGAGGGTGTCTTTCTAAGCCAGTACTAAGCTCTCGGACGACTTGCATCAGATTCAGTCGCGAAGGGAGTATGCCCGAAGTTGTATTTAAAACAAATTGCAGAATGTATTCTATTAATCAAACACAAATTAGCGCATAAAATTGAATTTGATTTGTTCAAAATCAAAATTAGTACATAGGTTGGTGTGTTGGTTTCGGACGTCCTTGACACGTGGTTCAAATCTCGCAACCGTTTTCTAAAATCACATTTCTCCCACATTTATAACATCTTTTTGAGGCCACAAACATTTGCTCAAATGCTTTGCTCGCAGTGAAATCGACAAATTTGGATCTTTTTCAATACTTTCACTAGGGGCCTTATTTTCTGCAGAGCGTACGAGTATATGCAAATGTTTAAAGACTACTGAGCAGAGCCAGTCTCTTAATTTTTTTTTAAATTTTGCTGATAGGAACCTATCAGATTATCCAGAAAGGCTTTCAGACGTTCACACAGAACGGCAGAGAAGATATTGTACCCGATGTTAAGGAGACTTATTCCTCTATAGTTGGCGCAGCTATATTGGTCTGCTTTCTTATGAACTGAGCAAACGATGCTGAGATTTCATTCGTCGGGCATGCTTTCCTCCGAGCATACTTTACAGAGGAGCTGGTGCATACGCCCTAGCAACTCATCTCCAGCCGCTTTCAATAGCTCAGCAGATAGGTCGCCTGCGCCCGTGGCTTTGTTAGTCTTAAGCTTTGAAATAACAAGCTTAATTTCATCTAGGCCAGGTGGACAGAATTTTCTTCTATCTTTTTCCGTTGCGAATGGATCATTCTGCCTGACAGCGGTATCAGATCTATCATCGCCGTTATATAGTCTACAGAAGCGGTTTTCCCATATTCTCAGCATTGACTGTGACTCTACTACTAGTTGCCCGTCGTCATTCCTACAGGCTCTGGCTTTATAGCCCTGGCATGTTCGTTTTACTTTTTCGTCGAACTTGCAAGCGTTATTCCTTTGGAAGCATCTCTCTATCTCCTCGATCTCACGCTTGTCGTCCTCTCTTTTTTACTTCCTTAAGAGCATGCGTTCCTCTCTCCTTTTCTGCTCGTAAAGCTCACGAGCGGCTCTCGTCCATCTATGTAGCATGGCCTTCTAAGCAGCTTGCTTTGTCACATGGGCTTGTTTGCATTACTCATCAAACCAGGGGTTTCTAGTTGGCGGCGGTTTGAAACTCAGCACATAAAAGGCAGCGGCGCTGATGGCCCGCTGGCAACGCTCTCACTGTTGTTGATTGTACCTTTCCGAAGTCCGTAACATCGATGACATCCTTGATATCCTCATTCGTACCTTGGCTACAACAAGTTAGTGATCCGAGACGATGTTGGCTTCTCGGAAGGTTCGCACATCTAGGATGCTGGAGGAGTGTTTGGCGTCGATCGCAACGTGATCAATCTGGTTGATGGTCAACTGATCTGGTGCCCGCTAGGTTTCTTTATGGGTATTGAGATCTAGGAATCGTGTGCTTGCTACAAGGAGTGTACGCCCTTTATGGAGGCTATGTTTTCCTATGATCGACTCAAATATGTCCTCTTTGCCCAGTTTTGCGTTAAAATCTCCTAGTACAATTTGGGTGTTATAACTGGGGCATCCGGCATACGTTCGGTGCAGGAGATCATAGAACTCATCATTGAGTCGATCATCTTTTTCTTCCGAATAGGTGTTGCTTATTTTCCTTGTAGGAGTTACCGTAATAAATATCACAGTTTTTCACCATTTTTTGCCTGGTCTATCCCATCGCAATTTTTGGAGTGTGGTTATATCTGCTTTGTAGCAGTCGAAGGTTTCTTCCAGTTGGTTGTCTGCACCTGGTCTGTTGAGAGACCGCACATTCTAGGTGCCGACTCGTAGATTTTTCCGCTTATATGGGTCGTCAATATTATGTATATTCGTCCGTATTCGAGGCTTGCTGTTGCTTCGTAACAAGATTTATCGCGATAGGAATTTCAACCCTAAGCACAACCCCCAACTTAGAGGGCCAGGTTCGCTGCACACATTGGTTCACTACCCGGCGGATGCCAGGCCAGTTATCCAGGAGAGGCCACGAGGAGGCTATGTGTCAGCTTGGATTGAGCAGGGACAGAGATCGAAGCTGGTGTTTGCCAGAGAGATAGAGAACTTTCTATTACTTTTACACTTCTCGTTTTTACGAAACAATGGTAATGTCGATGGGTAATAGCAATCAACGCAGCGGGTAATAGTAAATTTTTTATTAAAGTATCAGTATGCCAGCTAACGCAAAATATCTAACATAAATGCCATCTGATCTGGCATTGCCTGTGTCTCCACTGTCAGATCAGGTAAAGGAGACGTTAGGTTTATATGGATTTCAGCCCTCACAAATACGAGGACAGCATGTATTTATTTATAAAACAGTTTTTAAGTTCAATGGCCATTGAGTGCATAACTTGACAAAGACTAACCTCGCCTGGTCCTTCACATACGATTTCCTATAGTCGGTCGCTCTTAACACTTTGTCCGTGGATTATAGCCTCCACCATTTCACTATAATACACATACTACATCACACGAGTATTTAATTCAGAAGTACATAATTACCAACCTCCGGTGGCAGTTCTTTCTGACATCTACAATAATCCTTTTCCTGGCAATTTCGTGCGAGCCACCATTAGAATCCGCTTTAGGGTTTACCTGAAATCGATACCCTTAACCACTGGTATGCCGAAATTGGCTATATTACTTAGAATAATGTTGTATGGCGCGGAATTAAGGAAATCCGATACGAATGAAAAGCGCATTGAAATAGCGAATCCTTTCAATACATCCCAAATGAGTCAGGGTCGCTCTGTCTAACAGGTAATCAGAAAGGATTTGAACACTACGAAAATAAAGAAAATCGAATACAATCGAATCCTTTGTAAATGGAACATGGACTCGCAGTCATGTGTGTTGTCGGCTCGGCTGCTATCAGCCTGTTATGGGGGATAAAAGTGGTGGGTAACCTCAAGCACTCAAAAGAAAAGAGCGAAAAATGTTTAAATGAGTGCGACTCAGATCGAAGGCAGTAAACGACTCACCTAATATCGTAAGTAAATCGCATGAAATATACTCGAGCCGATGTCACTCGCATGTAGAATGAGATTTCCTTGCTATCAGTTGAAGCAAGTTGAACGAGTGATTTGCTCTTAGTACTCATTTTTGAACTGTCTCCCGAAAGAGAATCCCAATATTTGAGTAATTGTCGAGTGGTTGACTTGGAACAACGTAAAGAGTGGAAGTAAGCATTATGGTGACGATTTCAATGCGAATGATACTTCAAATGAAAAGGCACTCATGAACCCCTTAATGAACATTTTAATGGGAGTTGGAAATACGTAAGTGGAACAAAATTCCCTTTTTCGTTCAGCTCCGTGCCATATACGCAATTACCTAATTTGATTTCATATTTTATTCATCTGGTCGGCTTAATTGGGATTCAATAAAATATACAAGAGATACTAGATTTTAAAGAAACCGATTTGCGGAACATATCAGATTAGATTTCAGTGATAAATTAAGATGATTTTATGAGATTTAATTTTTAACTTAGATCGTTTCACATGAAGCGGTTGGGTTAGCCTTGCTGTTAGGTTCAAAGTCTCAACTACGGACGTATGTAAGTCGTTAAATTTAAGCCATCGGAAAAGTAACAAAGTAAAAAGATGGCTATGGGCATGGTCCCATTCTACCGCATGGTAATGCAAAATTATACAACACAGTCGATGTTTGTGATTCTGGCGAAGTTGGGGTACGAAGTTTTGCTTCATCCGGCTTATCCATCAAATTCATCCCCGAACGATTACAACTTTTCCTGAAGTTTGTGCAATCATCTCCAAAATAAACAATTCGTCAGCCCAGATACCCTAGAACACGACTTTGAGTGCTACTTCATCTAAAAAGACAAAGCCTTTTTTTGGAAATAGGCATATTCCTATGGTGGAAATACCGTAGACCTGATTGGAGATTGTTTTTTGGAATAAACTTTGCTAATTTTTTAAATACACCAAAAAATCGACAATTTCATATCTTATTTTGCCATTCTTGAATAGATGGCGCTAGTAGAATATGCTAATCAGAAATAACAGAACACAAACATCACATAGTAGGTTTGACAATTGTCAACAACATCTTATCACTACATTTGTGATTTTAGAGTTTCTATCAGTGAAGGAACAAGTCGCATATGATTTTAACGCTACAAGAGTGGTGATTTGATCAAAATTAATCAAAATCCATGTCAAACGCAAGGAGATTTGTTGGCCGTAAATTAATTTGCCATCGTTGAAAAATTTTGCGAAGGCAAGGCAATCGGGTGTCGTACGATTTGAACCCGACGGCGACGTGCTTCGAATTGTTTTATTTTTCACGATCGGACAGATGTTTCAGTGGTGAGAAAGGAAGGGTTCCCTGCATCGTATCATGACTTTCAATGAAAAGTGGATCCCTTACGATAATCAAAAGCAAAAAAAAAACATAGTCCGGAAATGGCGCCCAAGCATCAATATTGAGAGCAAAGTTCAAAATTTGGCTCGAAGTCAGGTTGTGTATTTGATGGTCATGATCGGCGTGACATTATACGAACACATTTGCATGGGTTGTTAAGATCTGCTTGGGGATCCGCAGTATTCTTCAGACATCGCCACTTCTGACTACCACCTTTTACCACCGATTATGTAAGGCCTGGTTGCGCCGGATCTCCGCTCCTTCGAGGAAAGCAAAAATTGGGTCTCTTCGTGAATTCATCTGTTTTTTTTTTTTTAAACGCGGAGGTTATATGTTGCCAGAGAATGATTCCAAAAATAAACATATAATCATTTTTACGAATCAAAGTCATAATCCCGCGATCGTTTCCACCTTTACAACATTATTCAGTACAAAGTTTTTAAAAGGTTACCGTGATCAAAGGTTTTGAAGTGCGAGTCTGTGTTGTTTCATATCGATTCTAGTTTTAACTTTCTGACGGTAATGACAACGAAATAGCATGAAATTAAAATGACTCCTCTTGCTGAATGGCCTTTTATAACTCCGTACATGCAAATACATTTTCGTTATCTAATCAGTTTCAAAGTAGGTGAAGTAATGATTGTTGATTTACCTCGTTCTGGTCGACCTATTACTCCTTCGGAAGATAAAACCATGAAAAGAATCAAGAAACTAATGTATGAGTTTTATAAAGCCAGCTTCATGGTCCTTTATACAAGTGTGATTTACAATAAAGCACGTCAAAAAAGCATCGAAAGCAGGTTGAGCTTCTACAGAATCCGCTTTCTGGGAAGCATAACAGGCAGCGAAACATGGATTTAGGCGAAACAAATTGAAACTTTTGCGATTTTTTCGAGTACCATAGAATGGTGGACTTTAAATTTCCTCCACAGGACAGACAGTAAGTATGTACTCGTAATGCACCACCCTGCAAAACCCTGATGCGCTGTTTCTACGAAGATCATCGATCTTATATTCGTCAGATTTTTTCTTGGCCTCGAAACTTAATTCAACACCGCGACAAAGACGTTTCGAATTAATAGAGGACATAAGAAAATAGTTGGCGAAGCTGGAGAGCATACCTAAACAGCTAAAGAACAATATCTTGGGCTGCTATGGTTGTATTGCTAACATATTTTGATAAATTGAATATTTTTTTGTATTTTATTTTATATTTTCGAGTACTTCTCCACAAGTGGCTCACTACTGCTCAGCAGTTAGTGTTTTGGTTTCTGACGCTGATCATATGCGGTTCAAATCCTGCAACAGTCAAGTTATTGAAATCGTATTTTGCGTGGTGTCTCCTCACCGGAATATTGAAAATAAAGGGTGGGGCAATCCAGTGTTTTTTTTTTTAAATCATAGATTATTTTGACACTGACAGCTGTTTCCCGCAGAAAGTCAATATCATACCTCCGCGGAACGAAATGAGTTGTTTTACGCTTGAACAACATTGGGAAATATTGAAAACTCATTTCCAAATTGAGTGCTGTGTAGCCCAAACAGTGCGTATTTTAAAAAAAAAGTTTTGGCCGAAATGAACCACCCACCGCGACTGCTGTACGCAAGTTTGTTGAGAAAGTTCGTGTGACTGGTATGCTGGTGGACAACACTCATGGTCCCCATCGCCGTGCGGTGCACACAGATGATGTGGCTGCTGTGGCCGAGAGTGTTAGACTCAATTCACGAACATCAATTCGCCATCGATCTCAACAGCTCAATATTTCACGCACTAGACTTAGGCGAATTCTGCACAAAGATCTCATATTATTCGCTTACAAGGTCCAATTGACTCAGCAATTGAAAGCGCACGACCATCCGTTTCGTTATCGCTTCGCAGTTTGGGCCTTAGAGCAGCCATGTTAACCGACTTTTTTTATACTACAATAAAATTGAAGACATGGATTTGGACGTCTCGGCGATGCGATTTGATCCCTTTGGACTATTTGTGGGGAACCGTGAAGGACCGATGTTATGCCAACAATCCGGAAACGATTCAAGCACTTAAGGCCAATATCATCCAAGCAATCCATGAACTACAGCCGGAAACCATCAACAAGGACTTGGAAAATTGGAGTGACAGAATGCGCTACTGCGAAGCCAGCCGAGGCAACCACCTGAACGACGTTGTATTTCATAATTAATGGGTATATTTGTTCCTTGTAAATTATGGTTTTATAATACATGGGAAAAATTTAATTTTGTTGATTTTATTACATTTTTAAAAACAAACTTGTATTTGGCCCACCCTGTGCTTCATGAAGTATTCGTGCCTGGAAAAAGCTTCCTGCCTGAAGTCACCAATAACCCTCCATTTCATTTATGGGATATAAGAAGGTTTCGGCTCTGGTCCTTCACAGGCTGTCATATTTACACCATGTGTGCAATGTTTTCAAAGCTTCAAGTCATTTTGAAAAAACGTGCGTATAATTTTCGGAGACTATTTCCAAGAGTTTTTCTTGAGTTCAAAACGATCTTATATCTTCTCAGATTGCACATAATCTTAAACTAGATTATAATAGCCATGAAAAAAATATAGTTTGCCAGTTTCCCAAAAATTGTTTAAATTTAGGCTTTGCAATTTGTGTAAACAAGAATTAAATTGCTGTCAAGTTTGATGCTATTTAGAAGCACTTAAATATATTAAAGATGACATGTGGTGCCTGAGGTTGTACGTCAAAAAAAGTCAAACAATTTTTCGCTGAGCTTGGTTTTACGCCTTTGGATTGACCTGGCAAGTCGCCAGACATTAATCCCATTGAGAATGTATGAGCTAAATGCAAAACTAGACTGAGAAAAATGGATTGTACGACAAAACGAAGCTGTTTAAGTCAGTTAATCGAGATTCAAGAATCGCTGACAACTGTCAAAAATTGGTAGAATCCAAGCCAAACGAGTTAAAATAAAAGGTGGACATATTAAATATTAATTTTAAAAATTTATTTCTTATTTCTGCTTTTTAATTAAATAATCCTAGAAAAAAAGTGTTTGTACAAATTAATTTTGTACAAGACTGCGGGTCGATATTTGATTGCCCTGTGTAAGGTATTACGAAAAAAATTAAACAATTCAACAAATCATAATATGATTAGGGCTGAAAGACAGATATTTAAGCGTGACCGGTGAGGTTAGTTAGCAACTGACAATGCCAGACCACATACTTTTCTGATGACTTGGTAAAATTTGTAATGACGTTGTATCCCATTTGCTTCGGTCTATTTAACCTTGTGTTATTTCACACAGGGCATCTCATCACACTAAAGTAATTTTTATGCAATTTTGTCTAGTATACACAGAAAAAGCAAAGTTTTATGAGCTATAGTCAAACGATTAATGAAACGTCCTTTTCACTGTTCGTCCTGCCGATTTGTTCTACGTGTTCAGCACTTCTTAGTGCTGGTGATTTTATTATTTAAGCTTGGTAGTGTCAATAAATTTTAGATTGTATGGATGGTTTGCCCTATTGACGCCTTAAAGTCTGAAGGCTAGTGTGCTTATGGAACTTCTCTACCAGAAAGCTATTAATATTGACTAATATTTAAACTTATATGGTATACTCCTGTCCCTCGTGGCACAATCGTGACACCATAAAAGCTGTCTAGCTTCGACTTGTTTCTTGTAGGTCATTAATACGATAGCTCGAACAAATTTACTCTGTTTACGTAGACATAGTGAACATAGTCAAAATTATTCAAATTGGGATAAAGAGTATGACATCGGGCTTCGTCGATTTTGTACTTTGTGGGAAGCAAAGGTAAAGGCCAAACGATGACTGTTATTATCAAATAAGCGGCTTTACATTTGATTCACAGAAAAGGAAATTATGCTTTCAATTTTCCTTTTCAGTCTTAGTGACTTCAATTCCACAAATTGCCTTAGGCAAAGTTGGTTAAATCCAACGATTCAATGTTAAGGCGAATTTCCATATTATTCATGACTAACTAGTTTAGTGTCAGCCTGGGGGTTATATTCGTCATTCTAAAGGTAGTACGAATCTCTTTCGAAGACACATGCGTCACCAAGCCGAGCATCAGATCTTTTGGTCCTTTTGAATCACGGCTCAGGTTCATCGCTGGACAAACTATAAATTATATTTTGAAATGAATTGAGCTGACGCTATAAATAGCAAAGAGAGAGTTCTATAACCTAAAAAGACTCATTGTTGTGTAAGCCAATTTAGTGAAGAGATAATAAATTCCTCTAGAATTGAGGATTGATCCCACCGAAATAGAGAAGATTCCCTAAAGAGAAAAATACATGTATTAAGATGGCTGAGGGCAGCATACTTGAATATATAGGATCATCCAACAAGAGGGTTCACTTTAATGATATAGAAAAAACGCAACATTTTTATAGTAAGTGATGATGTTATTATTTCAGTTTAAAGTACACGAGTAGGTTGGTCATAAAATACAATATTCGCCAAATGTCAGCCTTTGCTTTGCCTATAATTATAATAAATTATAAATAAGCTTAAAATATTCGTGACGCAGTAGGGCTATTATTTTACCGCGGTCCTGCCTGATCAGTAGCAAAAGCGGTTACTTCAGTAACATTTTCGAAAAGTCCAAAAACCGTAACAAAATCTCACTTATGTCGATGGAGAGGTTATTCCAGTTTGTATGAAAGTCTGTACGCAAAAAGTGGTATAAAGTGAGGTCCAATTCGCGTCTCGTCTTCCAGTCACCCCGCTGAGTTATGATAGTGATATTCTCAACTAGTCCTGCCGAACAAACAAGAGTTAAGTCTGCGCATTACCAGAAGTGCCGAGATATTGAAGTTCACTATATGTACTATTCATTATATGATCAAAATGATATATGATCAAAAGCAGAAGGAACTTTATGAAACATTACCGCGATATTTTCACTGTTTATGTAGTAAATTTTCACTTATGCAAAACACCGTTCAAGTATGTATGTATCTACCCATAGCTTACAACCTCCCAATTTTTACTTATCAAAAGTCATCGTAATGATAGTTAAATGTTGAAAGTTAAACTGTGGCTTGGCACGTTTTTTTTTTTGCACGATTTTTTCCCAACTGTTTAAAGTGATTTAATTGATCTGGGGACGCTCAGTCCTTTTGGTATTTTGAGTTCTTGTTATGTGAGTTCAGGGCTTGGCATACTGCTTGACTTTCGTTAAGTATGTTGACGATATTAGCTTTAATAGCTAATTCGAGATTTAGGTTTGGTCAGAAATATCAGCACGAGCTCCTGATTTCATATGTGAACCATATACTTATGTACTACCTTAAGATCTTAGAATTTTGCAGGAGATCTTTAATCCAAACGATTTTGGATCACTATCTTAATTTTTTTTATCAAAAATTGTGTGTTCTGATACCAAGCAAATTTTATCATACATGGCGGGTTACTTACTGGTCGAGAGTGAAACTTCCTGCGCATTGTTGCTTTTTGAACGAATAGATGTATTGGAGTAAGCTCAATGAGTGCTCTTTCGGCTGCCGATAAGCAGGATTGCCTGGTGCCTGTTATGTCGAGATGCAATTGTTTTTGGACTATTATTTCACCATATGACAGAGTTGCAAATCTTACTTTCACGATGTATTACTGATAGATCATTTAAGGACTTCATTTCTAAGTTTGACCGCACCTACGGCAACAAAACCATGACTCTTATGTCACTCTGTTGGTTTATTATACCTAGATATGTAAGCTCAGAGTAACAACAAAAAAATATTTGGTCAGCTGGGATTCGATACTCGTGTCATAAGCATTAGAAAACACAAATATATTCCACAAAATTATATTGTTATGCAAAATGAACCATTCACATTGAACAAACTTATCTGAAAGGAAGAAATATCAATACCTATATCTGATAAAGTTACTAGCGTAAATGGTTTATCTTGAATACTCTTTTAGGCAACCTGGTTAGGAACGCGCAATAGCTCATCTGTAAAACATACCTGTGCCCATATATTCCAAAGATCTGGAGAAGACCGGCGAATTTTTCATTCACACATATCTTTTTTTCGACTTTAAAGCTGGATGTTTAAGTTAAGGATGTTGCCTAGTTATAACATCCCTGAAGAAACCGTTAGGCTGGAACAGAACTGCAATGGAGATGTCGCGTTCGATGTCAAACAATTTGATTTCTATGCCACTGTTTACCTTTGAAGAGTTCGGTAAAACTCATTAGGCTATAACAAGTCTACGTCAAGTCCTTACAGCTTGTTTGTATATAAAAACGACATGATTAAATGTTTTTGAAGACATTGTCACATCATCAGAAAAGTACGTCTTGTTTGAAAGTAGATATTGGCAATACATACGAGAACATAGCTCGAAGTGGTCAAAGAGTGCCTCGGCTCAGCATTTACCAGCTCGGATATGAGACGAAGCATCACTCATTCATGTTTCGTCAGAAAGGTTTGTTAGCTTGCCTTAGGCTTATCTTGAATTACTTAAGTTAGTAGTCTCAATCAAAAGCAAATGGAGATGGAATTGTTTAGTCATCTATGTTAAAATAAAAACCAATTGCATGGTGAACAGATGGAGAACCAAAATTCGTATCTCGCTTTTCTTTCATTTTATTATTTTTTGCTGCAAAACAATTTGCCTCGGGCCATATGGGTGCTGACCGAAGGTCCAACCTAGCATACTTCTCTCTCTCTGAGGCAGGTATAGGTTTGGGCTTTGAGCAAACAGAGCCCTCGAGATGTAGACTCAGTTTAAATGAATGGTTCCTTTTTGTATTGTGTTCACTTCATTGTTCGGAATTGACCAGTAAATTTTATGACCTTCTGTATATTACTTAACAAGCCTCAAGCAAATGACTATTACCATTGAGAATGCAATTCCTTTCCATCGCATTCCAACTCTGTCCGTCCAACTCGAAGCACAACCTTGACAATTGTAACATGCAAATTCAGCGAGTGCGCCAAATCAGCGCCACAGAAGCACAAATCACCAGCTGGTGTGAAAATGCGTGACTTGACTCCACTGACTGCCCCAGGCCCCAGTTAAACAATACAACCTCTTGAGATCCGATACAACACAAACGAAGGCCAATGAAATGACAACAATATCACCATTTCATACTATTGTGTTTTACGGACTTCCTCACCCAATATCTCTTAACATGTGAGTAGATTAACAACCATCTCCGCCCAGATGCAAATCACAGAACTCAGAAATCGCCCCAACTGCAACTGACAATTTACTTAAAGAAGATTTATGGCTTTTAAATTCCCCATTCCGTCACATTGTCAATTGGAGGCGATCTCCACGTCTATTCTCCAGATCTCATTCTTCATTGTTTGTTCTTTATTTGCCACGCCATATATGGAGTTGCGCTTGAGCAAGCGACTCATATACGGTTGACTGCAGAATGGATTCTTTCCGAGCAGAATTCGACAACTATAGTCAACTCGAAGCTTTATGTAGCATTGACCCAGATCGCAGAGTACGCTCATACGGCGTTCACATCTCATAATTCCAATCGGTCGGACAGCCATCGGCAGCAACATCGATTCGTTGCACAATCGCAATCGGCGTGATCGACGGAAAATGCATTAAGTGAATGCCACAGTCAGTAAGAACCGGAGACGGAAGAGCAGATTGTTGCATTTCGTAACGAATCCCATGATGTGGACTCGACCGATGATGTAGATAATGATGGTTGTGATCATTACTGGTGCTGGTGGTGGAATGTTGTTTGCGATTGTTGTTTGGTGGAATCTGTAAATTAAATTGAGTTTGAATTGGCCGACCACAAGAGGCGCAAGGATGACCGTGACTTTGTCTTATATTGGATTCGTGACTTCCCTTGGGATTAGAATTTGATGGAGTACATATTGCATTGTGGATCTGCTGGCTTTGACCACCTCGAGCTGGGATCAATGAAAGGTATTTAGAAATACCGTAAGGCGATGATATTAGGAAGAATCTCATTATCGCGAACTAGTATTGGCCACTGGCTGTGGTATAACATCAACACTCCAGAGTAGGAATGAGAATTCGGCCATATTTTGGACCAGGATACTGAAAAATCTCAGCTTCTCGAGCAAGAAGATCAAGTAATGGAATATCTGATAATGACTAATTGAAATCCGTTACCATGACTACAAAGAAGGTTGTGTGTTCAAAAAATGCCTGGAATTTTCAATTCATGAGAATAATTTTTATCATTTGTTCACAGCTTTGCTCAGAGTCATGTTTCCTGCTGTTTATTCTACTTGTCTCGGAGTTCTCTCGAATTTTCCGAAGTAGGTCCTTTTCCGAAGTAGGTCCTTTTCCGGAGTAGGTCCTTTTCTCCTATGGGAAGAAAAGATTCACACACAACATGTGTTGGAAGATTGGAAGAAGCTTCGGTTGTGGGTTCCATGGGATATCATAATAAAGCAATTAAGTGAAATCGGGTGTAGTATTCCATATTTCGAATATGGAATCCCAATTTTAATTCCATAAAACTCAACCTAGGTTTCTACATTAGAACGCTACCCAATTCTTTGAGAGAACTTGCTAATTGGTTCGCCACAAATGTACAACTTATAAATAAAAGGTTATCCAGTAAGAGGTGTCATTTCGCGCTTTTGTTAAACTGTCAAAAGTCAGCTATCACTGTGATGACATTTGATAAGTTACAACTGGGATCTTATTAAATATAGATTGATAAGTACTCCCAAAATGTTCTAGAGAAGTAAAAATTCTTTACCTTATAATTATACTGCTTTTGGTCATCGGATTGAAAGTGGAAGAGAGAAAGTGTTGTCGCCACGCTGGATGTAACCTTACCATGGCGCCATTTTATTCATATTATATCATAAAAAAATGTGTGGAGCTGGTAGCAATGGAAGACAAAGGATTGTTTAAGATGGTAAGTATTGATATAATATTAAGTTTCGACTTTTCAAAATTAGAAAATTAATATTCAAGAAAGGGCTGGACAAAGGCTATGTAGAGAGATCGGGTAACGTATGGGTTCGTGAATTCTTTAGACCACCGCTTCATGAAACTGAGTGCAGAATTAGCTTTAAGTATTATCTAATCGATGTGTGCGCGAAAATGTAGTTCCTTGTCACATAATGTTCCAAAATCGCGAATGGCCTGAAATGTGGAGATTCATTTACGTGAAAAGGCGATTGATTGCATTTAGAAATGTCCAAGCTCCAAGCAATTTTTGGAACACCAGATGGAAAAACTATTGAGATCAGATTGAATAAGGGAAGAGTCGTGACTGAAGCAGATGGTCTTGAAGAACTTGGTGTCATCGGCATATAATCAGGTGTGGGAATGTTTGAACACCATTTCAATATCGTTTATGGTAAGATCGAAAAGAATTGGACCTAATTGGCTGCCTTGGGGGACACCAGAGAAAGCTAAAAAAGGGTTTGAAAAGGCAGATCTAAAACGAACACTGTAGTAGCGATTTTCCAGGTAAGAAGATATCCACTTCAAAGAAATGGGGTCGAAGCCAAGGGAAGACAATTTGAAGAGTATCAGTCTGTGGGAGATTTTATCGAAAGCTTGTGAATTCATCATTAAGTAGATTTAATTTATTTCCGATGACATCGGAATCGACTGTGCGACGAAGAAATGGTCCAAGGGAGAAATTCGGTAAATAATCCAAGTAAGCGAATTCTGGAGCAAAGGAGTCGTCGGTGAAAAATTGTTTAAAAAAGGAGGCGAAAAATTTGGCGATAATATTGGGGTGATTTGAGGTTTGAAGGAGAGTGAGGAAGGGTAATCATCAGATTTTCTTTTGTAGTAAATAAACTTATAGAAGGACAATAGCGTTGTCAAAGGGAGTTGTGAAAGGCGGTAAAGTGGAGATAGCTGCCCAGGTAGTTAGAAAAGTCATTAGGGGATTTAGCACGAAGGAAGAAGATAGTTCACTGCTTATTTCCTTATTTTTTTTATAATTCATGCAGGTTCAAGAGTGTACGCTCTTATGGTGTTTGTCACACACGGGGACGGGGTGCAGATGGTTTGTGTCGAAGATGTTACTTCACTATTCTCCGGGGGTGGTTGTCCTAGATATGATTTTTTGAGCGATTCGACTGAATTTGTCGCGTTGTTGTCCTCACTCCTCAGTAACATTTTTGTTTCCATGTCATTAAGGTGTTATGTATATTGCACACACAAAGTATGAGTAAGTGATCATATACTGCGAGTGTCAGCACTTTTTGATCATCTCTCATTCACAACCGATGTTGTTGCATAATTTTTCCGTATAGGAATTGTTCTTGACTATGGACGGACTATGAACTACAGACTTTCGGCTCAACAGCCGGTGATGATTACCATTGCTCCACGACCACCCTTTAGAGAACGGGGCCTGCTTTTGTATCAGGGTGGGGATGTCGACAAGGTATTGCTTTGTGAAATGGGATTGTAAAGAGAGATAGAATTAAATATTTCCCTGTAGAATATGGATATTGCATCATTTACGGTTGGGTTATCAAATGTGAGAGAAGCTTTTTAAGGTATTCATTGATTAGGTGAAATGTTGCTTTGTGGAAATCGTGAGAGACCAGAACTGTAGAGGATTTATCCTGTAATGGAGAATCGTGAAATAAAGGAAAGGAGGAGGGAGGAAGTAGTAAGTTGTCGACCTAATTCATTCAATTTTCTCATTGCTATGTGGGTAAAAAGTATGTTGATACATCGGGCTGCAAAAATACTGGCAAACATGTGCTAGTAAACCGCTCATTTGGCTGTCGAAAGGGTGCATGTGTCTAATACAATTAGAGATTTTTCCACATCCACGCTTTTACATTCACATTTTGAGCGCTTTAGAGTCAACATTTCTCGTTGTTAGGAAAATGCCTGTGGCTGCGTGTGTATGCGTTTGTATAATTGGAAACTTTTTCGTGATGTACAAATATCCTGGAATGAAGTTAAGGTAGCAACTCCGGACGTTTTATTTGACGCGTAATTACGTGAAGTTTCCATAAACTTTATGATAAAACAAATGTAAACTCGCGCTGATGCTGCAAGGGTATCAAGTGGGAAATTGATAGTTGGCTAGACAATCGCACCCATTGCTTTTGACTGAAATTGGTGAGATGTACGTGGTCGACGTATATATTCAACAGAATGGAACCTCATGATCCATTCGAGTGAAACAATAACTCTATTGCGTGAGGAATTTTCTGAACATATGACTTCTCTAAAATGAGATTTCGTTGTCCAATATGATGGTGCGGTTTAACAGTTTTAGACTTTTTTCCTCCCGGGCTGTGTATGTCGATTCTCTACCAAAAAAAAGTACAACTGAAGCACACAGAATTCTTGTTGCGGCTTACGATGAGCACGCTCTTTCGAAGTGACATGAAGAGCTTGGTATCGATGCTTCAAAAATTATGATTTTGATATTAAAGACAAAGAAGGCTCTGCCACACCGGAAGCTGATCATTTTCGAAACGTGTGAAAGCATTTGGAAGGATTGAGAAGCCAGGTCATCTCATGTGCTGGAAGCACAGTTTTTTTTTATGTGTGAATTGCTCCTTCAACAGCAGAAAAGAAAGGTTTTTTTGCATCGTATCGCAATTGGCAACTTAAAGTATATTTTGGGTCGGCAAACGCAAATATTCATGGTCCGAAGGTTTGCATATGGTGGTATCAGCAGGGTGTAGTTTATTATGAGTTGCTCAATCCGAACGAAACCATTACGGGGTATACCTATCAAGTGCAATTGATGATTTTGACCTGAGCATTGAAGGAAAAACGGCTATTGTACGAGCAGAGACACTACAAGGTGATTTTGCTACATGACAATCGTCGATCACATGTTGCGAACCCTACTTAAAAACGCTTAAATGAGAGGTACTAACCTGCTCGACTTATTAACCAGACATTTCCCCTTCCGATTATCACTTCTTACCTTCGATGGCAGATGACCTCGCTTAACAACACTTCCAATGTTATGAAGTTTATTTTCATATTATCATTTTTTATGCCAAAAAATGAGTCGATTCCTAGATGACCTCAAAAAATATGTTATTTTTCCGACATGGAATTCAGAAGCTGTCAGAAGATGGAAAAGGTTAACAGTTTGGGAGGTTTTTTAAGGCTTACTTTTTAAAAAAGAAAAATAGCGAGAACTTATTTAAAGTCCTAAAACTATCCTATTTGTATTTTTTTCATTACTCGAAGATCGTAATTTAGATTAAACTAAGAATATCATAATTTTTAATACAAATATTTCGTTTTTCATGGATTTAAAATGACACCTTTTGTTGAATAACTCGATAGCGTATTTTATCCATTGATCAACACTCATCTTGTTCCATAACGATGAAATAAAATAAAAACGAACACAATGGCATGCAGAATAAAATGATTATAGCAAAAAAAAATTTGGGAACGAATTCCCATTACTTTTTGAACATAATACATTCATGGACTTGGAGGCGATAACTTTTTTTGGTGATTCCGTGACTTACACACTGTCTTTGAAAGTGGGGACTTGCCTGCTATTTTATATTTTGAATAAGTGATTGCTTTATTAAGCCTTAATAACCCCATTCACAGGTAATTGAATACGTAATACCCAATCCTCCAGCTCGAAATGTGCATATCTCAATAAAACCCCTATCACCCTCGTCCACGGAATATGAAAAGGGGAAACCAGAAATAAATCATGCGATGAAAATAATTTGACCATTATATTTGAAATGAACTCACAACCAAGTGGATCTATTAATAAATAACTTTTCCACGTCCGCTGCAATTTTAATAACACCGAGGGAAATCGAAAGCAAAGAAGACGAATGAGTGTGACGAGGTCTACGTGGTTATCCTTTCTATATAATATTCCCATCTTCGTGGCCACATGGGTAGAGGTCAATTAATAATCTACAGAATACTTTACTTTTATTTCACCATTGGAAGCCGCCGACACAAGAATAAAAAGAAAAAAAAAAGGAAGAAAGAAACGAAGAAGCGCTCCACGTCGGGTAATAAACAGGTATAAATAATCCGCCCTAATGGTCTATCGCCGCACCTTTTCAATTATACCAAAGTCAAAACAAATGGGGAAACTTGTGCTGCTCTCTTCGTCAATTCTCAACAGAAAAGCGGAAAAGTGGACGCGGGAGTGAGATAGTCGCGTACCTGTGGTCATAGTAGTCATGGTTGTGGCCGTGGTCGTCATGTGATGATATCCGACTAGGGCATATTTGTAAGCAGGTCTGGAGATAGTAATTATTAATTTATTACCTACTCGTAGTGGCATTCATAGATGATACAGACCACAGATTGCCTGGGTTCGTCAGTATACTCGCACAGTGTTAGGTGTCACACCGGATGCGAGAGATACGTAGCATGAGCTTAGCTGTCGGGGTCGGGTTATAATCATTCTAACAGCGATGAAAGTGAATACATTTGACTTGGAAAATATTCGATTGGGATATAAAGGCATAGGCTAAGTAGTCGGAGCTAACGAGAATGACCCAATAAAAGCGATAACGAGAGTAGTGTTCAAAAGTTTCGAATGGAAAGTGGTATATCCACGCAAACAAGCTAAGTGGCTGTCAAATGATTTAGATTCCAATAGAAGATCTTCATATCTTAATAGCGCGGCTCCGGCACAGGATTGGAGCGGTTGATTCAGCATTTTTCCCACTCCGATCAAAACATCCCGCTATTTATTCGGTACAAGTCTATTAAGCAGGAAATTTATCAATTCCCATAAATAAGAGATCAAATCTTCAGCGTAACCCGGCGGGATAAACACATCCCTTGTACTGCTGGTGGTTCTTAATGGTGAATGGGTGGTTGGGATAAGCAAAGGACGAGCTTGGAAAAATCACAATTACGGATAAACAGAGAATCAAATTGAATTTCGCTTACCAAAGCATAAACTAGAAGTTTCTTGCTTTGCTCCTCACCATCCTAATGCTCATAGCTTCCAACGGATAAATAGACGCGTTTGCTTCACTCCCTATTCCACTTCTTCTCTTCTTTTTCCCCATACGTATGTCGGTATGTATCGCGCAGCTTCTGTCGAGACACATGGAACGAAATATTGTAATCGGTAACTACGTACGGATAGTAATAGGGGCAGAACAGATAAGCTCCCAACTTACAGGAGTCACTTGATATCTTCAGTCTTGCAAAATTAAGCACGTTATGTTTGAGATATTTTCGGGATTTACTTGTGTAATTAAATTGAAATATCTTGGCGAGGCAGCGAGGTATATGTAATTATTAATACTCAGCTTAAGATGGGGATTCGGTGGTTCGGCGGTTCGGTGATTCCCAGTGCTTGCCTACATCGTTGGGTTGGGCTTAATGAGACGGTAGAAGCTCTAGTTTGTCGGGTATGACGTTCATGATGCAGATAAGATGGAAAATGTAGACAAATTTTCTGAGGAGGCAAGTTGATGAGGAATATGTGGAGAAATCAATTATGTTGGTGGATGCTAAGTTCAAGGGAGGGTCGAGCCTTATAGTGACAAAGTGCCTTTCACATACTCACTCAGGCTGTAGAAAAGCATTCGGGTGAATACCATATGTTGAAAGTTAGCAGAAGGTTGAGCCGTGACGATAACGAATAGAATTAGAAGGTTGTTTCAAATCCTGAGTTAGGTGAACTGTTAAACGATTCATAGAGGTCTTTATATTATGGTATAGGTGGTACAGGGCAACCAGGAGACTTTCTGACGATAGCAGTCACATAGATAAATGGATATTCTCGTACAATATAAGTGCGTAAGCATATGTAATCTATTTAGTTCTCGGTTTTATTATCGTTTATATTCGTAATACCTAATCAGGAACTAAATTGCTTGCACAGCTGTAATTAAGCCTGCTTATCAGTTAAGCACGCTCGTATCGATGCCGTTTATTTGTATTCTTATTCTTCTTGAAACTCTTTCTCATTCTCATGTCTGTAAAAAGTATTGAGTGGTTAGCCTGAAAGTTAAACACCGCTATCCCAAGATTTGACAAAGTTTATTCTCAAAAATGATTGTATTTCTTGTACATCAATCACATAAGGCTAGCCAATTCGTGGTCCGTATTTAACATTAATGTGTCAGTCACATA
The DNA here is from genome assembly GCA_958301585.1 of Merodon equestris. NCBI lineage: Eukaryota > Metazoa > Arthropoda > Insecta > Diptera > Syrphidae > Merodon > Merodon equestris. Next base: position 35,159,400 of record OY284415.1, read on the forward strand.
CATATGTCAAATCAAACTGTCATCCGAGACAACATATTTATGTAAGGTTTGCCATTTTATATCAAATAATCGTTGGACTTGCACAATCGTGAAAACTACATGTTGCGAGCGTTATATGCAAATTATGGTCGTTATAATCGTCCGACGACCAGAAAACTATAATAAAACCCTGCTGCCAGTGTTGATATTACAAGAAAAGTTCTGGATGAGTTTGTTCACGTTTTAGTGATGTAAACTACACCCTAACACCGTTTGATTTGTCACCGTTGGATTTTTGTGTCCTATGCAAGAGCTCGCACAATCTTCGTAAGATGAAAACGAATATTCGTCAATTTACGGTCGATTTATCATCGAATATTTTCAAATTTCCTTTTTAGAATCGAATCATGCAATAACTACATAGATGATATTTTGACAACATTACATTCCATTTTGATGGCAAGATCTATGCAATGTACTCGTATTAAAAGTGAAAGCTTAGTAAAACTCGAAACATACAAGGTGGCACAAATTAATCATCCAATTTTGTTTTTGAATTACTTTTTCACTAAATAAAAAAAAAAGAGTTCGAGTAATGGAAATCTTTATTTGGGTCCTTACAATTTTTTCAGTTAAGTGGAAAAGATGATATCCGTGAAATGGCTGCTGCCAGTGTTGATACACATTTGTGCCCGTTTTATCGCACTTTCCATTACTTTCCGCAAGATTTCCCGTAATAACTGTTCGCATTCCAGTCGACTTTCTCCTCAAGGGCTGCGATTTTCTGAAGCTTGTTGGGGCATAAGCCCGCGAGTTCAAGTAGCCCTAAAGAAATAAATCTCTGGTGGCTTAATCGGGCGATCTTACTGGACCTCCTTCCTGTGTATGCGGTTACCCCGTCTTGTTGAAACCACATGTTCACCAAGCCCTGCTCATCCAATTCCGGCAGTAAGAAGTCGTTTATCATGGTCCTGTATGTTCGCCAGTAACAGTGACCATATTGCCAATGGCGTCCTAAAAAAAATATCGCCTAATCCTCCCGCGTGAACGCCGCACCACAGAGCGGCTTTGAGTGGATGTTATGGCGCTGCGTATATCACACGCGGATTTTCAGTGCCCCGGAAACGAAGATTTTGTTTATTGACGTAACCGCTTAAGTGGAATTGTGCCTCGTCGCTCATGATGATTTTCGACACAAGATCGTACTTTTCGTGGTTGAGATTAAGGATGGCTTGACAGTAATTTACACGCGACTGACGGTCAGCAGGCATTAATTGATGCACTTTGTACGTCAGGTCCATCTGGTGATGCGTCGTCTGAATGATGTTTCTTCGACGTCCTGGACAGTCGCGATATTCTTGGCCGAACGACCAGTCCGGTCGCGGCCCTGCATAGTCTCCTGTGGTTCCAGTGTGTTCGAGTCGAGTAGCACCGGAATGTTTGTCCAGTTTGCACGACATGATTAGGAAATCGAAGTCGAAATTCACGCTGCGCTAACATCACCGACCGATTTTTGGTAAGAAAAATCCACACAATTATTCCACGCTCATGCGTTTGTTTGTATACTGCAGCTGTCTAGTTCATAAATGTCAAATATGATTAACGTACGACGCCATTACCAACATTTATAAAATCTTCCATTCATTTTGCGCCACCTTGTATGTACATACTCGTACATGTGTTTCATTTAAACTTACTGTCGGAATTATAAATTGGATGATCCCTGTATTTTTTTATGATTTTATTTAAGCAAATACGTCTTTTTGAAAAAGCCTTTTTCCTCAATGTCCTATTCTATGCCATTTGGGCTGAAGAGCTCTCTACTTTGGAGATGATTTTTGAACTTCGCGAAAAATTTCTCGACTTATTTTCTATTGGGCTGTACCACATGAAATATCCGAATTTATAGTAAACATTTAAAAACCAATACTATTTTTCTGTACATTTGTATTCAATCAAAATAGGATCATTTGGCATCGATGACATTCTTCCAACATGATACAAAGTTAAATATTCCCTTTTCATTGATATGCTGACTTTTTGAGGCAATGAAATCTTCAAAAGCTTTTAAGGACTCTGGAGAGTACGGTGAATGCGGAAGAATTTCAAATCCCAACTTCAATAGCTATGCACCATTATTTTTTAGGTATAGGCATTGTCATGCAAAAGTATGGGACCGTGCCTATGGACCAACGCAGGTTGCTTTTCAGCCAATTTGGCATGCAAAATGTCGATTTCGGGTGTTTTCATAAACGTCGAAAATCTGCGTTAGTACAACCGCAGTTCTTTTCTAATGCGGTTTTGAACGTATTCATACTGCGTATTCATGTACAGGCCTGTTCTAGTACGGTTATCATGTAAATCATGTTCATAAACGTCAAAAATGACCGCGAAACAAATTTTATGGGGTTTGATTTTTGAGTTGTTCTCGGAAAAACAGAATAAAAACTTGATCGGACAAAATATTTTGCAAATAAAAAAGAGAAACAAAATTGTATAGAGAAACTTCGTCAGCTTTGAAAAATATCGCAAAATATTTTGTCCGATGCCGACGACATAATGACGTTTATGAATAGTAGGTACTGCAGTTCGGCTAGGTTAGTTCCGTTGTGAAGCAGACTTTATGAACAAGTCTAGAACATAACTTTGTTATGCTGATGTTTGTGAAAACACCCTTCCTCACAATATTTGATAGCGTTATCGTTTCTCGTGGTTGATCAAATGAGAAGTGGATTGATCCTTTCGATGTCCATCAAATTGGCACCATTACTTTTTTTGAGTGAATATCGGGTTTGGGGTATGTTTTGGTTTTACATCTGCATCGAACCACTGCCCAGGTCTTTTTCGGTTATCATACGAAATCTACTTTTCATCACGGGTGACTATCAGGTGAAAAAACAGTTCAGTTTGGTTTCTTAATCCAAGGGATGCACAGACTTCCAGGCGCCGTAGTTTTTGGGATTCGTTTGGTTCATGGGGTACCCACGAGTTTCTTTACATTTCCTTTCTTTTCCTATGAGAGAAAGTAGCAGACTTATTGTCATTGGTGATACTCTTATGCTTTGTGCAATCTCCTGCACCGTTTTCGTTGGGTCCCCATCCACCGTTGCTCTTAAAATATCGTTGTCAACTAACGTCACCAAACGGAACTTTCCAAACCAACGTCGTATAGTGTGTTCCTTCAACGCTGCATCCTCAAATGCGTCATTAATATTTTTCATTGCCAATGACGCATTATATCCCATTTTAAATTCATAAAGGAAGAGGGTTTCAACTTGACCTGCCGACAGCACGGTAAACAATTCCTAGGAAAAAACTAACTGTACTTGTAAGGCACCCTAAAGTTTTCACACGTCAAGCACACGTACCACTTTACTTTATAAAAGAAGAAAATTTAACGTAGTGGCACAGATGCTAACTCGAGAATCTTTTATTTCCGACCGAACGAAAATCACATTTCATGTGGTACAACCCAATAGTTATAAATCTCCTTTCCCGCATTTGGTAAACGAACTATCCTCTCACTATGCCTATTCGAAACAAAGGCAACGTTCATTTCCCGAGTCTCACTAAATATTTTTTTTTCATTATTCTTATTAAAATTTAAATATAATTGCTATAATAACAACGTCAACATTTTATTGTATTAAATGTACTTAGTTATTAAAAAAGTTATAGAAGCTATTTCCTAATTAAAATTGAGATATTTAGTCGAGTTTTTTTTTAATTGAGTTTTCTTCAAATTGATTGCGGACTAGTTCGAGGAACGATGTTTTATTTTTTTTTTGATTTAAACTTTTTTGTAGTCGAGAAGAACAACCTACAAAATTTTTAAAGTACTAAAGAGAGCCAAAGGGTGAGCCAAGTTACCACCACAAAAATTCCACAGAACTCACTTTTACTAAACGACCAAAGATCGCATCTTCTCTTTATACATAGTCCCCTTCTCACAGCTTATACTGAATCAGGGTTTTAGAATGAAATGTTCCAAAATAGGCTGTACGTAAGATTCTGTTAACACAAGTTTTTTTTATCATCTTAAAGCCACCGAAAAGAGAACTTAGATATTTCTTTGGAGTAGAAGTATATTTAGCCCGGTCCACAACGCCTAGATATTTAAATTCTTTTTTTTTTTAATTTCATTTAAATTATTTTACTATTTCTACTATGAAACAATTAGTATTGCAATATTCATCCGCATTAAAAACCACCGAAGTGTCACAATCGGTAAATGAATAATTTATAATTTTATATCTTGAGCAATTCTTGCACGGAAGTTTATTTAAGTATCTTGCATTCTCATGAATCTATAGATTTTATTACCTACTCTTAGCTTACCATATGCTCGGCAAACTAAATTCTAAGTTCTACGTCTTATCTCAGCAACGAGGTTCTAAACGATACCGAGGTCATGTGTAAAAGCTGTAGGATTACCATCGAAGTTTAGATTAAACAGCGAGTTTATATAAACAAGCAATAGAATGGGACTAAAAGCACATCCATGCGGTACACCTAGATTAGATAGATAGATAGATAGATAGATAGATAAATTTTATTCTTATAAATTAATTGAAGAAATACAAACAACAGGCTTGAAATACATGGTGACGAAATATAAGAATAGGCAGTGACATTCAGTATTTAAATACTTTACACTTGTATAATAGTGTAGAAAGCCACTTCAATTATCTGAAACTATACTAAATATGTTAAAAATGGGTGGGGTGATCATAAAAATTAAAAATAAATAATTAATCTCTAAGCATTATAAGAAACAAGAACCAAAATTAACTATTACAAACGAAAATATAAATAAATAATTAAAAAGAGACAAGGCAATGAGTGAGACATAAACAAATTAAACCAAGACATTAGCTATAAGAGATTCTAAGGCCACATAATCAAAACTAAAGAGCCATATTTTTATGCGCTTAAAGAACATTCCAGGTATTGTTAGTGTCCTAATAGACTGAGGCAGTGCATTAAATAGTCGAAAAGAAAGAACAGAGAAAAAGTTACGATATGCAGTGGTACGGAAATTGGGTACGAAAAAAGTGTTAGACAAGTTACCACGTAGATTATAACAAGAAATTAAACGAAAATTACGATTACCAGACTTCATAAAGAACATTTTTAGCACCTTAAAACAATACAAGTGACGAACAGGAAGAATTTTGAGTTCATGGAACAGGCGAAAGCTGGAATGTCTACCCGATTTACGACAAATTTTTCTAAGGACACTTTTCTGCAAAATCAATAGTGGTTTAATTCTGTTTCGACACACGCCTCCCCAACAAGCGATTCCATACTGTAACTTGGAATGGAAAATACCATAATAAATCATTTTTAAAAGCTTAGTAGAACATAAGTTACGTATATAATAATAATGTCGAAGGGTACATCGAAAATACTTTTTCAGAGTATTAACGTGATTCGCAAAACTCATCCTAGAATCAAGGATAAGCCAGATACCTAAATTCATCTACTCTCTCAACTTTAAAACAGTAATCATTACAGACCATATTTTCACAAAAAGAGGGAGATGAAGAACCGGACGCACAATGACAATTATACATTTTATATCTAAGACACTCAGGTGCATGAAAATATATATTAGCATCCAGTAAGTCCGAGAAAGATAATCTAAAAAACATTATCTTAGTTTTAGGGCTTATTACTAAAAGATGTTCCGCAAACCAGTGCCTCAATGAAAATAGATCCCAATTGATATCAGAGACTAGGTCCAGAGGACTGTTAGAGCCATAAGTAAAGCCAATGTCATCCGCAAAAGCAGTTGGAGAACCCTTGAAATTAAGAGCAAGAAGCGAGTTGATATAGACCAAAAACAGAATCGGACCCAAGACCGAGCCTTGTGGTACACCTACGTTGGAGAGCTTTATTTCACTTCTAATATCATCTATTTTCACTTGTTGCGCCCTATTTTTAAGATATGACTTGAACCAATTAGTATAAATCCACGAAATCCAGCTTTTTCCAGTTTACTTAACAAGATGTTGTGGTTGACCATGTCGAATGCTTTGGTGATGTCAATAAATAAACCAGCAGTACATTTTTTCCCATCGAGGTGTGACATTATAAGAGAGCAGGATCTTCTGTCGATTCAACACGAATAATACAAATGGGTTTTTTATAGGCAGTTGATATTTAATAATTATTCAATAAACTATTTACTACTCGCCATTCGTTTTTTAAATTTCCCTGTGCAGAGCTAAATTTAGTACGGTAATAGTTATCGCGGCAAATTGGTATCTCTTTTTTAAGATCAACACATAGTTTCTTATATCTTCTTTTTAGACCCTGGTTAGTAGGATACTTATTGCACTTAATTCTGAGTTTATTTTTATATACAACTTTTCTAAGTAAAAGATTAGATATCCAAGGTTTAAGTCTTTTAGCGGATTTTATTGAGGGTTGAACAGAGGAGCAAGATAGAATATGCTTCCTAAGAGAGTCAATGAAGACTGTAAAAGCGGTAGATGGATCTCTACAATTAAAAACATCAATCCAAGACTCAAAGCATAAACAATTTTTCAATCTGTTAAAGTCAACTCGCATTTTTCTATGGTGGGGATTAGGAGTTCGAGAACTTCTGGTTTTAGAGATAGTTATTAATAGTCCGGTCATGCAATGATCAGTAACTTTAAAATCAAAGACACATTTTTTACACTCTATGGGCGCCACGTTATTGAAACGCCCATAAATGTGATCTAAACAGCTTCCCGAAGTAGGTCTAGTAGGTTCATTGATAAAGAAAGCTAGACCATGCGAAGAAAGTAATGACAGGTAGCTAGAGACAGTTTCATTATCTTCCAATGTATTAATATTAAAATCTCCTACTATAATTAAATTTTTTGATTTTTCTCTAATTAAAAAATCAGAAAATTCGTTTAAAAAAGTCACAACATTAAACAAATGCAGTCTATAGACACAAAAAAACACAAACGTAACTTGGTTAATTTCAATAGAAACTTTTAAAACATCAGCACTTGAAATATCAACGCGCAAGACATCGAGAATTGGGTGGACATCTTTGATAAAACAACCCACCCCACCTGCAGCGTAACTTTCATTTGTTTTAGAGACAAACTTGAACCCGGGAATATAATAATCATCATTCTCAAAGTCATATATCCAAATTTCAGACACAAAGACAATATCTATCTAGAACGCAAGCAAAAGAATCAAGATGAGTGACAAGAGATGTAAAATTTTCTCTCATACTTCTAATATTCTGGTGAACAATAAAAAGTTTATCATTGCAGAACGTACAATTATTAAATACTATATCACAGTTGAAATTACTTAAATTGGGGGAAGAGAAGTCACCAAGAAAATCCGTATTAAAATACATAATTTAAAACATAAAATCGAGCGCACTAAATGCGAGCAAGATCATTGAAAGATTTAATTGAAATGACTTTTCCCCCCTCAACCTTTCTCATAAGAATTTGATTATTGCTAAACCATACATATTTTCCGCCTTTCTGCTTCGTTGTTTCCTTTGTTTTCATTAAGAGGGCCTGAGTAAACTTTGTGAGAGCATTATTGATGAAGATTCTGGTACCGCTCCCTTTTTTGGTGCTACTTCCACTGTTCACTGGAGGTCCATCAATGCCAGGCGCATTTGTGTTGAGATTGTTTTTGTTATTCCTCTTTGCGCACATTATTCGCTGCTTTGTTGTTAGACTAGCGAATCGTAGACAGATGATCGTTTTTAGGCCAGAGGAGGATTTTGCTTGAGTTTTCTTCACGAAGCATTTCTCAATTTCTTTGTCGGGAACATCGATAGACAAGGCTTTGGTGAAAATTTGTTGTGCAGTCTTGATAGCATTGGAGTCAGTGACGTTTGGAACACCTACAATTTCTATTGAGTTGCTGAGAAGATTTTGCTGTTGCCAGTTAAGCTTGCTTTCCAAAACATTGACTCTCGATTTAAGTGCAGCATTTTCAGTTCGCAACTCATTTAGCTGTAGCAAGAACTGATGGTTAATATCCTCCAACTTCAATAGTTTCTCGTAGACCATCTGAAGAGTGCAATGGTCCTCGGTGGCATTGTTGTGAATGGGCTCAGCAACTGATGAAAGAATGTTACTTCTGGTCGGTTGCGGGCAATTGCCATTAGATGTAGTCGGACTGTTATTGTTCGGTTTATGTACCACAGACACTAGCAAATGAAGAGAACGGCATCTTAGCACTGAACATTTGTCACAACGAAATGGCGTAGCACTGGCCTTAAGATAATCAGCATCGTCTTTCGAAATATTGACACAAGCATAGTGAAAAAAATGTTTGCACTCACTGCAGTTAATTTTTGTAGAACAACTGCGATCTATTTTTTGTGAACAAACTAGGCAGTTCATCTTATAAGATTACTGATTTAATAAACGGGAAAGTTATAAGTGATCCGCACCCCACGACAGTCAGATCTGTACTCAGATTGAAAATCTTAATACGAGTAATACCTAACACGTACCCAAAAATGTTTTTTTTTGGGTACTGTCTTTTTTAAGTAGAACATTAAAGACTATATGCAAAAAGTAACTTCTTCGGAAGTATCCTGTGGTCAACAATATCAATGCTTTGGCAATGTCCCCTAACACAGCAGAGCACTATTTTTATCATCCAAGCCTTTGTGAATTTAAGAGCAGAACCGTTCGAACAGCATCTGCGGTAAATAACCCCTTCCTAAACCAAAAGTGCATAGGCCTGACAAAGCTGTATTTTCTTAAAAGAGCTGAGCATTCTATTTTTAACCACTTTTCCAAAATTTGTTGATATTGAAAACAGTAAGAAAATCGACCAATAGTTTTTAGAATTGGTATTACGTTAGCACATTTTAATTAGACGGCAAAAGAACCACCGGAGTTGCTTAAATTAAAAAGATCAACCAGAATATCAGCTATGTTTAAATCGATGTTTCTAAAAGTGAAGTTGGAGGTACCATTGTCACCGAAGGCATATGAGTTCTTCTTCTGGAACTTGCGATTGAAAGATGCGACTTCCACTATCATTGTGCATCGATCGCAGTAATCACATGGAACAGCGGTTGAACTGGTTGGCAATCACTGTTCATCTATTACAGCGCAATCAATGTTAAGTACAATAGAGTTAGAAAGCATTCTCTATGCAAGGAAAAAAGTTAAAAAGCCTTATTTTCAATTTATCTTAATAGACTGACCTAATGAATAAGTTTAGTAGAAATAAGAAATGAAGAAGAAGAGTTGCACAACCTAAAACACACTTGAAAAATGAACGAATTCGATGCCCTATCGCTCACCACATCTTGTCTGTTTTAAGCATTGGAAACTAAGACGCGATCTAAGACTATAGTGAGTGAATCATTTTCCCCTTCCTCTTTTAGTATTGGGTCTATAACTTAATTCATGCGGTTTGCTAAGAGATGGCGTAACTTGTATTATTCCATTGGAACATGCGTTGGAAAGCTACTGTCATTGTACGTCATTTCAGTATATGTCATTCATTTGAAGCGTAAACAACAATAATTTTTTTTCACTCAAATATGTCGAACTTTGTGCCTGAAAAAGTTTTTTTGCGGGGAGTTCTTCTTCATTACTTTAATATGAAGAAAACTGCTGCCGAAAGTCATCGTACTTTGGTGGAAGTTTATGACGAACATGCGCTAGCTGAGCGAACGTGTCAAAAGTGGTTTGCACGATTTAAAAGTGGTGATTTTGGCTTGGAAGACGATGAACGTCCTGGGCAGCCAAAAAAGTTTGAAGATTAAGAACTGGAAGCATTACTCTATGAAGATTGTTGCCAAACACAAGAATAGCTTGCAGAATTTTTGGGTGTCACTCAAGCAGCCGTTTAAAAGCAGCTGGATATATTCAAAAGCAAGGAAATTGGGTTCCACGTGAACTCAAGCCGAGAGACGTCGAAATGCGGTTTTGCATGTCCGAAATGCTGCTGGAACGCCACAGAAGGAAGTCATTTTTGCATCGTATTGTTACTGGTGATGAAAAATGGATCCATTACTACAACCCCAAGCGCAAAAAATCATATGTGAAAACCCGGCCAACCAGCCAAATCAACGGCAAAGCCGAATATCCATGGCGCGAAGGTAATGCTCTGTATTAGGTGATATCAGAAGGGTGTGCTGTATTATGAGCTGCTAAAACCGGGTGAAACCATCAATGGACAACGCTACCGAACACAATTAATCCGTTTGAAGAGAGCAGCAGCCGAAAAACGCCCGGAATATGCGACCAGACACGAGGCAATAATTTTCCATCATGACAACGCTCGGCCCCACGTTGCTATTCCGGTTAAGAACTATTTGGAAAACAGTGGATGGGAAGTTTTACCCCACCCGCCTTATAGCCCAGACCTTGCCCCTTCTGACTACCATTTGTTCCGGTCGATGGAGAACGCCCTCACTGAAATACCGTTCACATCAGAGCAGAATATCAAAAATTGGCTTGATTCATTCTTGGCTGCCAAGCCGGCGCAGTTCTTTTGGGATGGGATCCACAAATTGCCAGAAAGATGGGAAAAAAGTCATAGCTTCAGATGGGCAATACTTTGAATAATACTATTGTACATGTTTTTCTTAAATAAACGTTCAAATTTTGGAAAAAAAAACCCCACGAATTAAGTTATATACCCAATAAGATACTCATTTTTAATACAGCCTATATTTCTGTGCTTTGAACCCATTTCAGAATAATAACGCACAGGTCTTTCGAGAGCAGACTCTATTTCTCAATCGCTTCTTTAGCCAAAAGAAGCAATTATTAATTTTATGCCTAATCTCCGCGTTTATGCGGTTCCAACTTGTAGCCACATATTTGTGATAGTTTTTAGGAAAACAAATTTTATATAGATTCTTTCGATTTTTCAATCTAACTGCCTTTTATTTTTATACACCTTTACCATGGTTTCTTCTCCTCTTTAAGCCGTTGTCCACAGCCATTTTTCAAATTTGAAAATAAGAAAATATCAAAGCTAACAAGATTCAGTGAATCCGGATAACCCGGAGTAAAACAAAGAACTAAAGAGTGCACCAATGCTTTGTCTTAAGCCTGTTTAAAGCCCAAATATTGTAGATTTTTTCTTTGAATCCAACCTCTTACAAGGTGAAGAAGAGAAATTAATAAAGCTTCAAAATCGTTTCTGACATTGCTGTTTCGAATTTCCAAAAAAATTTAATTTAAAAATTACATTTTGTCTTGACCCTTTATTTATGCGAAAATACCCCAAATAATACAATTTTTGACAAAACTTTCGAGCTTTCCACCTACCACTCATTCATTTTGGTAGGTTCCAGAATATTGCCCACCGCTGCGCCATTGGCTAATACTTATACTAAATATATTGGCAAATCAAGTGTGAGCTTTCTAGCGGAGTAAAATAATTATATTGACTTATCCCTCGAATGGAACCACTAATTAAGCTCTTTGTTCCATTATAGCATTTATTGAGACCAACATGTAATTTTTCCTACTTTTTATTGATATAAAGCAAACCAATCACGTTCTCGTGCTTTTTGATAGCAAAGCTTGAAGATTTGGACTCTTTGGACCACATTAAGTCCATTCCATCATTTCGACCAAGAGTGATGATCATGACATATATCTTCTGACATTTCCTATTCAATTCGCTTGTCGTTGATTCAATGCCATTCCCTCCTATACAAAGGTATCTTTGATCAAGCTTTCAATTTTAATGAACGCCTGTTAAGCATATTAAATGTTTTCCCAACCAGCTATGAATTTTAAATTTAAATATTCCAACATCCTGAACGGCTCTCAACTACATCTGAACTATAAATTAAAAGAACCTGATTCCGAAGAAGCACTACTTTGCATTTGACCCTATTGGATACCCCCTTCTCCCAATGGTGTTTACCAGGATTCATTGTTATTCAGCTTCAATGCGCACGAGTTGCGTATTCCTCCTCAAGTTGCAGCCACAGCTCTAAACGTCACAACGAATCCCACGTTCATCTGACAAACTAACAAATGTTCTAAAACTTTAGGACACAACTAGTATCGCCAGCACTACAAACAGCTCGTAAACCACTGACATTGACAAAGTACATTGCTGCGCCTGTTTTAAGCTACAATTTACTAACAACCCCTATCAGATCGAAGGGGCCAATGGCTGGTGGCCAGCTGTCACTTACAGAATGATGGATACTTCATGAACTTCCCGCAAGTAATTAAAATTAATTTATTGCGTGGGAAACACTTACTCCTCTCCAGCCTTCACCACCTCCTCCATACATGTCTTCTTCTTATTTCGAAGATAAATCGGAACATGCATACGAGCGAGCAGCAGCATTTGGCTGCAAAGAAACAAGTGAAGCATTACCTCCCAAAGCGGACTGTTGGCATAAATCTTGTTCCGCTCCTTCCAGATTCCAATTGATATTCACAATACTCAGTGGAACCAATGCTGAATCCGAAGCTAAGACGGAAGACCGCATGTATGTATAACATTGGAAAACTGAAAACTGAAAACCGAAAAAATGCATATTTAATTGGACGAGAAAGAAAGAAAAATAAAAAAAAGACGTCCACGTCCGTGTGATATGACAGGTGAGGATGAGGAGTTCTAGCACTGACATGAAAATGAAGTGCCTGTCAGTTAGAGATTGGCGTTCGACTTTGGAGAATTCCTCCTTCCAGCGAAAAGGAGTTAAAGTCAAGTTTTCGTTTTAATTTAAAGAGTCAAATTGTGCATAAGATTGTTCGTTCGAATAAAATATGTAGGTAGACGGAAGGTCAAGTTCCGAGAATAAAACGCTCGATTTAATTGACGAGAATAAAAGAGACATTGGTCTTTAAAAGAACTACTGGTTGTCGAGGCTAGTCCATTGTGTGTTAACTCTATTTCCCCTGTCTCAGCAGGTGGTCATAAGAGGGATGGAGATGGACCCATAGGACTCTAGTCATTATATGAGTATCGCTTTTCTCGGCCATCGTAAATGAGTTTTTGTTGCTATAAAAACAGACAAAAGGGACGCTTGTTTTGAGAGCTTTAGTGTTGTATTCAATAATGTAAAATTCAAATGATTCAATACCTATGGCTACATTAGAATACTTTATTGCTCTGGCGTTTCAAGAAGGAACGTTATGACTCTCTCACATTCGTATCTTGTCAATGTCACCTTTTCACTATACAGCATTACATTATTAAGAAACGTGTTAAAATTGCTTGGATTTATTACAAAATTTATTTTCGCGAGCTTCAAATAAAGCTAATAATATCGCGAAATTCGGGGAAAACACTTTAAAGTGAGACCCAAACATTTTGATCCTTTGTCCTGCACAATGGGTTGGTCTTGCGATAGCAATTTGGCGAATTTTGCAAAGTCTGTTGCATGCTTCCGTATGAGACCCAATTGACACAAGAATTGAAGCCGAGATCATCAAGTTCGTCGTGCGGGCGCTAGCCGGACCCTGGAGTGATGTTACGCGATTGATTGCTTAACCTAGTTGTAAGAGTTCATAGAGAATTAGTCTTAGATGAGAATATGGACCTAGAGGAGATGGAACAGAAGAGCGAAACATGGAAGGTACATAAGCATGTTGGTGCAGGAAGGCTAGTTAACGAGGCTCTGATCTTCGAAGCTTCAATAGCCAATTTTTGAAAAATATTGCTTAAAGTACTTACCCATTTCGCGGTTTGAGGTTTCTGGCTTTAAAAAAAAGTATATCACGGCATTGTGGATGTAACTGTTAATTTTTAATAATTTTTTTCCAAATTAAGTCAATTTTTTAGAAAATTGCCCCTCCCGGCTAAACGGGGGGGAATAGACCCCCCTCCCATACGATTTTTTCTTGTCTTGACCAGACCTACACGCTCTAGCTTTTTGGCACACTGCTCATGGGACACCCTGTATATAACGGAAAACAGAAAAACTGTAGGAAATTCGTGATCATTGGGAAACATTAATAACCATTAGCGGTGAGAAACGTGGTTAGATATCTTGGTATCTTGGGCTTGTCCAGTACATATCAACAGTCATATAGACAAGAAATCTGTTCTATAGCAGTCAACTTACAGGAGGGTAAAAATCATATGCTAATAAGGCCCATCGTGTATGATTATCCGGTTTGGCTTAGTGTCGAGCTATCTTAAATGCATCATCTTCGAAATGGAATCTCGCCGATGCTGCTAAACAGCACGCCGATGTTTGGTGGTTGTTGGGTGCAAACGCTTGCCAAAGCAATGCGGTAAGATTCTCCTCATTTCTTAGTTCGTAGGTTAGATTAGGGTTAGCTAGGGAATCTTTTAGAGGCTTGACGCACCATCATGTTTAAATGAACCTGAAAATTGACGGCCTTGACTTGATGATGATGAAGACTTGATAAAGTCTCGGACAAGCAGAGTGAGAGGGCTGGTGAGACTCAGTCGCTGAAAGACAGGCGGTAGCGAACCTGATTATACTTAAGACTAGAATTAAGCAGCTTAGGGTAGGTTAAGCTTTAGAATAAGCTTATAAAAAAAATAATCAAGTTTTTTTTAACGAATTTTCATAGAAAACCAATATTAAAATAAATTATATGAAAATAGAATAGATAAGTTAAAGCCAAAAGACGTTTAAAACTAAAAAAAATATAGTTAGATTGGGAGTGCCCGCACGCGGCCAGTAAGATATATTAAATATTAAGATATCTTAAAGGTCTTGCATTTCTGTCTTGCAAATACAAATAGAATAAGAACATAAAAAATCAAATGAAGAAAAAAATAAAATAAAAGTTTCATTCTTTCGAGAGATCTTAGGGTCTGTGGCTATTTTTAAAACAGTAGAGCCCCAGCTCATTAAGCATTATTATAAGAAAATTCTATATGACGAAGCAGGCTTAAACAGAATCTAAAATTTCTTATTAAAATGACTCGAAGGACCCTGAAGTTCGTTATTCCTATAGGATCCCCATGACTACCTTGATCGTAAGATAAGTTGGGGCTAGCTAGTTGATCTTTTTGGGACTGGGCGCGTTGTCATGGTTAAATGAACCTGAAAACTGACTGAGGCCTTTAAGCCTTGGTGATGTCTCGGGTATGCAGAGTCAGATGACCACTAGACACGAAACAATCATATCAAGAATAGAATCAAGCAGCTTAGGATAAGTTACACCTAAGAATAAGTCAAATAAGATACATTTAGGTTTTATTAATAATTTTTTTCTAAATCTGTTAAATTTTAAAAAGTTTATGCATGAAAAAGATTGAGAGATGAAATAGAATAATGAAAACGAATTCAATGAAGTCGAAGAAATAAGTTTCTCATCAACTACTTTAGAGTATAACGAAAAAAACGTTACTAGAAACAAACCGACTATTCAAACTGTCACTGCAAATCTTTTCAAATGTTCATGACGAATGAAGTTGGTCAGGAGTCAATACGATTCTCGAATGCGGTTCTCGAGATATGCAAGACGAGAACATTTTACAACCATTTTGGTTTTCTCGTTATAAAAAACAACTATGTATCTAGTTTTTTACCAAATAAGGGTGTACCGAAAAATCAACCCATTTCAATAATATCTAAATGGGGAGTTCCAAATCAATACAATCCCAAAACTTTTTGAACACATCGCTCATTTTCTTACCAATTTAACATTACGAACGCCTACATGCTTCGTCAGTTTGCCGCTGTAGATAGTACCTATGATTGCTTCACATACTGGAAAAAAACTTTAAAGAGACAACCGCAACAAGGAACACAGCTTTTCGATGTTGACTTCCGGTGATCCTCTTCGATCCATTGGGGGTGGTCGTGATGCAATGGTAATCATCACCCACTGTTGAGCCGAAGATCTGTAGTTCAAGTCCGTCCATAGTCAAGAACAATTCCTATACGTGAAAACTTTGCAACAACATTAGTTGTGAATAAGAGGTGATCAAAAAGTGCTGACGAAGGCATAACACTCGCAGCATAACGTCACTTCAAAATTCATACTCTGTGTGTGCATTTCCAATATAACACCTTAATGACATGGAAACAAAAGAGTTACTGTGAATTACAACCAACGCAAATTCAGTCGAATCTCCTCCTATCATATCTAGGACATCCACCTCCGGAGAGTAGTGAACGAACATTTTCGACACAAACCATCTGCACCCCGCACAGGTTGTGTGACAAACACCATAAGAGCGTAACTCTTGAACCTGCACGAATTATAAAGAAAAACAAAAAAAAATTGAATCACCGATATGCATTTTGACTAATTAACGGCCAATTGATCAAGTCCGCGTTAGATACTGTCTAATATGATCCTTCGAATTATAGAGACTGCATTTCAAATTAATAGGATTCGTGTGTGTTACGATAAACTATGTTCTTTTGAGGAAGGGAATGTGTGTATGCATAATATAATACATATGCCAGGCTCATCCCGAAAGTATGTCTAAAGATCGTCAAAAACGTTCGTGACAACAAACTTATACTGTTGTTTCTAAACTACTTTGCTGTAGCTAGAGAAGCTATCCCTACAAACAACCCTCAATCTTGGTTATATACTCCGTAGGTAACGGGTTCGAGCGTCCGCGATGTCAGTACCGAATGTCGCCAACAGCCCGAAAGGATTCATTCGCCGTCATTAATAATCCGTACAACCGTAGAGCTGCATTTAAACTTGAACTGCGAATTGTCACCAGGGCTCTTACTCAGCGGAGACGTGCACAAAGTTCTTCATGAAAAAAGTTCTCCGATGTAAGCACTCACTAAGAGGATTTGAATTTATTTCCACTTTAGTGTCAAAGGGAGTATTTCCACTGAAACTAAAGTTGCTCATTAATTTTCCATCAAATTAAATGAAAAACGACACACCTCGTGCACTCTGTAATCGTTTAACATGATTACAAGTGCACCGTGGCATCTACGGCCCCATGTTCAACTGTCACAGCAAACACAGCCATTCCCTTGTCTATGAAAGTGCCACTGACATTGACACTAATTACTACGTTCGCTCCCATGCCGCATCTCATCAAAACTGGGTCACATGGAAACCTACCGCTATTTTTTAAATTCATCCAACTAAATTCAATAAAAATAAAAATAAAAATAAAGTTCTTTCCAAACCGATCAAATATCCACAGCAATGCATCTCCCATCTGTCAGCCATCTCGACAGTTTCTTTGTGGATACCGAAAAAGCCCACTCCAATGACAGGCCGGTGACGTCTTGTTTTTTCGCATTACATTCCGCATGTAAATTCGACACGATATACAACCTGTCACGCGGCACGGGAATCCACTAGTGACATGCTTCAAGAACACAAAAAAAAGCGCTCTGACACGTAATTATGTTGACAATCGACGAGCAATTTCCCAATTTCCCAATTCCCGAACTACCAACAATGCCAGTCGGGCGGGGAACAGCAGTTTTCGCCCCAAGTGAACCCACTTACTTTGGAATTAATTTGCTTTCATTAGCCGTAAATTATGTTCGAGGGAAATTCCTCGTAATTATTTCTCAAGATACGTGCCACATCTCGCGCAAGAACGCAACGCGTCGACGCACGGCTAGTGTGGCTTTCTATATTTAGTCGAAAACATTGGAATACGATCCGTATCGCTTGGCGGTACTGTTGCTGCTACTGATTGCAACCAAATGATCAATCAGAGAATGCATGTAGTCGTTCGCTTACAAATCCCATCCGTCGGTTCTTTGAAACGAACGCACGAAGTAGATACGTACGTCAAGCTATAATTGTATTTTTAGCCCTTCACAGATGTACGCCATCGGGACGGGTCGCCCTACGACTATGGTGTAGACTGGGATAATGCTCATGCGTCTCTAATACTTACTCGTATACTCGCGTATTCATTAAGCCAAGTCGAGTTCCTTCGATTGCCCGATAATTTGTAAGAATTCCTGCTCCAGCCGACGCGGACGACACACAACGCGCTAGCGATCTACAAAGAGCTGAGGAGCAGGAGTAGCATTAACACTCGCTTGCTTCTGTCACGTGTAATTATTTCTTCGACATGTCACGAGATGATGACGACAATGATGATGTCTAAGAGCACCACGATGATGTCTGTCTAGATCTAGTGATATGGAGCGCGTGGCGCGTAGACGACAGCCTTACAATAATAAACCATACATCCGTCGTCCGCCATTCGACTTTCATAACGATCGAGTCGAGAGAGAGAGAGTATCTAGTATCTCATATCTGATGGTGTGTAATTTAATTATTCGAGAATTCTGAATGCATTCTGGATTATGTGCGAGTATTTTGAGAATACGCAGCCCCACATATGAGCCGATACCTGCTCGCCTACATGACTTTTATGGTTGCGATAAAATTTTATGTTCGACTTGTCATCATTAGCGGGGCGACCAGAACAACATTAGCCCATGGCAGTAGGTGTGTAAGTTGTGTTTCGGACGGAAGCATTCGATGGCAGGTGTAGGTTTCAATTGCATAGACGAGGTACAAGACAGCAGTTGGAAACTAATAAATGTTTTTGTTTCTGTTATGCTCATGTCGAGGATTATTGATTCAAGGCGCAGTCATTAGGCGTTTATTGCGCTTTTTGAAAGTTTTTATCTAGAGAATTGCCAGCGCGGAGAAATATGTATATATTTTTTTGTATATTCATTTGAGGTAGATGGTGAGCCACAAGGGGCTCTATTGGGTGCACAATTTATTGACAAATTTGATCAAACTTCATTCATTGATAAACTATCCTCGATCGACCCAGTCCATAGTGGGCGAGTTAAAAGATGATGAATCCATGTGAACGTGTGAACCCATAAACTCACTCTATGAATGAGAGGAAGTGTTGCTCATGTCTGATCGCCGCAGTGTGCTCCCTGAAACCTCGTTCAAAATGCACACCACGCATCCTACGCGCGGGAAATTTTATTGTTGAAAATAAATATCAGAATGCTGCGCGGTTAGTTGTAGTTCATAAATCATGACGAACACTATGTTTGGACAGATGAATGCGGCGAGTAGCCCGGCTGAAGCATCTGTGTGAGACGAGGTGCTTGGCAGACCAATAAATCATTGCAGCGATTGTTATGGAAATACTACCTGAGGAGTGTTTGACATTTGACATTGTGCTCGATGGAGTGAACAGACCGTAAAGAAAGTGTTATTAGTGGGGGGATATGTGTTCGGAAGTTGATGTTGTCAGCGGGTTTCTTTGACGCGATAAGTGAGAAATATTTTTGCTCCGTGATGTGTTTGGAGAAAGTAGAGCAGATATATTTATGTGCTAAATGCTTGCCGTGGGCAGGAGCTTAATTTATCTGATGATTTGAGGTTGAATGAAATGTGAATAATTTTGTGAGACAGCAACTACTCCCTAGATGGCTTCTGGGTGGTATTATACATTTAAATTGATCCGGATGATCCGGAAAGGGGTGAAATTACTTAAGCTATGTCTCAGAATGAAAAGCGAACAATAACCACCTAAACCCGAAAGATCTGATTTCAAAAGAAACGTTTTGAGGCTTCTTTTCAAATCTGTATAGTCTCGTTAAAGTACAATTGTGTATAAATGGTTTTTCAATAGGGACATAACAATTTTCTATTTTAACATTAACGCATACTTAAAATGAACCAGCAACGTTCGGAAATTATTCAAATTATAACCAAAATTCTGAATCGTGGTGGCAACTTACTCCAATTTTCGATCGTAATAATCGTCCCACTAGATAGGATATGCACGTTAAATTCGATTAATTATTTATAGAAATTATAACTAATTATTAATTAATTAAATTATATAACTTCGAGTCATCATAATCGCTATTGAATGTCCCCGGGCCAGTGAGAAAATATTACAGACGTGAATGCTTCAGTACAAACTGAGCCAAATTAGTCTATTCCACGCCTGGAATAGAATTCTCTGAGTCCAAATTGTGGCGAATTTCGTGTAAAGATCTTGGCATACAGCTTAATGAGGTCAAATTAACTCAAGAGCTGAAGCCTCCAGACATTTGGAAAGCCAACATTTCTTTGATCGAGCTCTGTAAAGTCAAAGAAGGAAAGAAAATCCTAAATTTCATTGAAAAGTAATCTTCAGTAATGAAACCCATTTTTGGCTTACTGACTTTGTCAATAGGAAAAACATGCAATGCAGTTAGCCCACGTATTCACAAAGAGTGAGGTATGGGGTGGTCTTCTTGCAGGAGATGAGATTGTCCCGTATTTTTTCGTTAATCGTCATGTTAGTCAATGGAGTTTGCTATCTTGAAATGCTGGAGGACTTTTTTTAGGCCAGAATTGGATGTGCTTGTAAGTGATATTAAATTCCAATAAGATAGTGCCACAGAACTGGTCAAATAATTGATTTACAGAAGGGAAAGATCGTGTAATGCGATATATGAAATGGGCCAGTCGAATGCCCATTTGGTTCATGGGATTTAAAGTCGTTGGTTTGATTTATGGGGCTACATTAAGTCGTTGGTATATGCCAGCAGGTTTAGAGGAGTTCAGGAATAATATTGAACGCGAAATTGTCGGTCGATATTTGTAGAAGAATGGTGGAAAAATTACTCGAAGGAATCGATATTCGGGAATCTGCTCGCGGTAGTCATACGGTCTGCCCCATTTCCTCTAAATGGAAATTATATTTATTTAAAATAATCTGAGTCAGTACATCGCCTTAAGTGATCGTGAAACCTGTCGAAAAATGTCTGGTACTCAAGGAGTGAACTAACTTTGAGGATATCGGTCCAAGCCTTCAGCATGGTAGGCGTACTGTAATTGTTTCCTTCAACGCTAGCTTGAATTTAGAAAATAGCCAGAAATCTCGCGGCGTTAGATCAGGCGAGTATGGTGAGTGGTAAAGATGATGCTTTGATGCTTTTTTCCCAGAAATTTGCGTATAATTAGGGCTTTGTGCTACTGTGCATTGTCATGTAACAAAAAAAACTTAACATTCCGGTGAAATACGACGACTTTGTTTTTTTTTTTTTTTTGATTTTCATATAAACAATTTCTTATATTCCTGGGAAGCCTAGGATTTTCTGCAGAAGATAATGTTTCTATTTTATTTTAAATAATAAAAAGTGAGCTTTAGTTTAAAAGGTAAAAAGGTTCACAATTTCAAAGTAAGGTTTTGTTTTCAAAACACAAAGTTTTCAATTACATTTTCATTATTTTCATTTAGGAAGAAATGTTTTAATTGTTTTTTTTTTTTTTGTAATTTCGAAATTGTTTTACTTCTTGAGGGAAGGAGTTTATTATTGAAGGAACAATGTACTGCAACTGTCTTCTACCATTGGTTTTGCAGTTTCTTGTAATTCGAAGCATACCTTGTGCGCATTGTCTGGTGTTGACATGATGTTGTATCGGTCAGATGAAACAGTTGTCGTCTTGGTATTCCAATACTGTCTTCATCTTAAAGATTTGTTCGACTTTAAGTACCTTAAAATTTCTGTACAAACTCTCCGCTCAAATAATATTGATCACTGACAGTAATATTGACTTTGTGCAACGAATTTCTTATGGATAATGCCATTGGAATCGAAAAAAAAACGATAAGAATTATCGTGATTCGATTCTTCTGCTTCGGTACTTTCTTCTCTTTCTGTTCATCTGGTAAATTCCCTGTCCCGCCCTGGCTTGGCTTGGCTCATATTGGAAGCACTTTGTCTCATACATACATGAACATGAATAAAGGTTTCTTCGGCAGGTTTCATGTCTTGGCAGTGACACTGTCACTTTATTCCTCTGTAAGAGAATATGGAATAGATCTTTGCCTTTCCAAATACTCGGGAAGATTGCGACACACCACACTCTTAGGAGTAACAGTCATCTCCTCAATAAGTCTGGCGGACACAACAGAGTGCAGTATTTTTCTCACTTTTTCAATGTTTTCTTCATTTCTCGAGGTTTTTGGCTTGGGTGAATGCTCGTCGTCTTCAAGGTCTTCAAGACCATCACGAAATCTAACAATCCCGCAGAATACCTATGCACGGGATAGACCCTAGTCACCGTTCACGTTTTTCGTTTCATTAAATGTTTGGTTATAATGTCATAATTATTGACAGAACAATGGAAACGCTAAGTTCGGCACGAAGAGAGATGAATGATATGTCTAAATTGTTCAATACGTGAACCGGAGATGGTGTTGTAATTCGCTGTTATTTTAAGCCGGTTTTTATTTTATCTGAATTAACGACTGGGCCATGACTTTGGCAAAATGACCTTAAATTCTTTCTGCATTCTTTTTCTGCCTCTTGGGTATTTCTATGACCTATGACAAGTGCTGTATCGCCCGTGTACGTATACCCTTTGTTTGCTTCGAAAACTTAGATAGATCGTTAACATAAATTATGAATACTCGTAGAAGGGGACCTAGTTTCGATCCTTGTGGGACCCCGTATGTAATTGTTTTCTCTTCACTTATGCACTCTTCTATTTATTTTAAGGAGTGGTCCACCGTGGTTCATTTAATAATTGGCAATTTTTACGAGAGTTTTCCACTTCTGTTATATTCTACTAAATGGCGGAACTCCTATCTACTACGGCGACATTAGCAAAAGTGCCCCAGACATTAACACATGGACCTCGCCCGTATCGAAAACTAGTCATGGGCTAAGAGCCTACCAAAGTAACAAATTGGAATAAAATAGTTGTGAATTAGTGAATAAAAGAATAGAGAGAATCGAGGGTATACACAGAAAGTTGGTATAAACAACAAACAAAGAGTGAATTAAAAAAGGTTAAATAAAGAACTTAAGCTATTTCTACTCGCAGAATTTACCAACATTTTCAAAATATTCAGCTTGTTCCAGTAATGGAAATTAAGGCATATGTAATTTAATCTTTACATAGCCCCAAAGCAGAAATTCTCATAGTGATAAACGGCGCGATCTAGGCGGCCAATCCATGTCTCCATTTCGAGAAATAGGAGGTGCAGACAGTTCATAAAGTAATTGAATTATTGTTTCACCATGTGTCTGGTATGTGGCGACATCCTGCCAAAAAATAAACGTTGCTCGTATCCATAACACCAATTTTAATTAAGTGAACCAAGGCGGTTCGATAACGCAATGATTTTCGTATAAATATAGCCAAGAGAGCACCAAACTATCACCTAGTGTGGATGGAAAGATTCTCCAAGATTACTCTTGGATTTCAGAGTTTCGCATCTAGGCAAATGGAAATGAGCTTCAATTCTTGTTTCAACTGGGCTTTATAAGCCTATAGGCAAAATATGACGCAAAGTGTTTGCAGATAGGCTCAATGCTTGTGATCGTTTCGAAATACATCTGGATTTTTCTATTGCTGTCTTACCTAGGGTTGCGATATTTTTAGCTGATCTATCTGGACAAACCTCTTCACATCATCACCTTGTTTTAGACGTCTGAATATATCGATTAAGTTCATTATGCAGAAAGACACTAAAGCAGTATTATTTCGAGAAATGTCTCCGTGTCCCTATTTTTTAATAAATTTTCACTATTTCAAGAAGCTTTGCGAGTGTATCCAAGACTTTTAATAACCACCTTATTTCCACCTGTCATTGCAGTTATAGACAATTCAACAATTAGGCGAAATTAACCTCTTGTTGGATAACTCTTTATTAACATTAGCATACAGCATCAATGATTTCTTCCGTTTTTGAGATTGACTGAATCTTGTCACTAAAAGCATTTTTAAATCATTGTTTTTGATGACGTTGCAACACAAACGTTTTTCTGATCGTATTCAAAGACCTTTGGTTCTATAATTCCATACAGAAGCCCATTGTAGGGTACCATCCGCAAATGTTTACTGTCAAATCATATTTTTCATAAAAGTATCAAAGTACAAAGCACTTCCGTAGCCTTCAAATCCCAAAAATAAGCACGATGACAGCCTAGCTAGAGCCAATCAATATTTTTCTTGAAGGTGCGGTAGGTATTTGTAAACGATTTTTATATATAGATCAATGTCAAGTCGGATGTATTATTATCGATTACGCTTTATTCAATAAAGAGAAGAAGGTACCAAAAATGTACTTCTATCTTGAAACGTTTTTGTCAACATTTTTTGAAAAGCAGTTTCCAATTGTCGTTTCGAAACCCCAGTTCAATTGGCTATTTAAACTCATTGTCATTCCATTTACCTTCCATTTACCAGTTTCACATCTAATAGACACAATTACAAGCTCCATCTTCCATCCGCGCACACGACTTGAAATTCAATTTTCCAAACGCATCGCTTCTTCGTCCATTCGTCCATTGATCATACAATTCCGGGTACATCTACCCATAGACTCTCTCATCGGCACCGAAATCCGTCAATTTGTCTTGTTCTATTGTTCGTTCATATTTTTCCCCACACTTGGATGCCTCGTGTGCAAGGCATACTAACAAGGATCCATATAACCATTCTGGTATCACTAATTTGCATAAGCCATTCATTCCTACTTAGTATTCAATCCAAATGGCGAATAAGAGACAAAATTAAAAAAAGAAAAACTCGTATCTAGCGGTCAAAGTGGCAAGTCGCTACCACATTACCAAATCACGAGAAAAACACAAAAAGCGAAATGACAGACGAAATGCCGAAAAGGCTCCTAAACGAGAAGTTGTGACATTTCTGAGCGTCATTCTAAAGGATGACAGGGCGGCGTATTTAAGTGTTAAATCGACGTTTGACAAATCACGCCATAAAACCTAGGACGTGACAGTCGTTGACTCACTCAGAGTATTCGTTTGCTTTGTTTTTATGGTATTTGCTTATTTTGGAGAATAATGATCAGCGCTCAAACGACGAGGTTGCGGTTTGACCGCTGCGGATATATAAATATTGCCGGGAGTGTCGTATCGGTTAGTTGTTTATGGGCTTTAATGTGAAAATAATTTCGCACGAAATTAGTGTGCACACATAACACCGATTCTGGTAAGCAAATTAATTAAAGCAAAACAAAATAGAAATCAAACGTTTTTGGTTTCGAATTTCAAAGGAGACAATGTGTACTCGTAACAATAAATTTACGTTGGACAGATTGTTGTCCACAGAACTTGTAGAGCGTGGATTTAGTTCGCTTCATTAAGGTCATTGGCAATTATTATAGAATTCTTTTTAAACTAAGTGAATATTTTTGAAACATAAATCTCTAAATTAGTCGTTAGAATTTAAATAGCGGTTGATCTATGGGAAAGGTGACTTGGTTTTTTTTTATTTTACAGCTCAGAAGAATACATTGCACAACATATTAGCAGTAGCTAGTTCCATTCAAGACACTGAAATTATACGTGATATTAAAGGCTTCGAAATCAATTTTCTAGGTTGCATCTTAACTACGAGTAAGAAACAAAGAGCTATCCTCCTAGAACTTAATGCCATATAGGAGAATAAAATCCATAATGTGTCCTTTAGAAGCAATATCAATTATTATCAATTATTAATACCAATATCAATGGCAACTGAGCACCAAATTCAGAATATAGGAATCCAACATAATGTAGTGATTCGAGGTGGTTTTGTAAAAGCAATGATCTTAACAAACCCTCAAGTCAATTTCCCCCAAAATTTCTGATACAATTACAACAAGGCCTCTGACAAGTTTTTTTTTTTTCGTGATAAAATTGAGTTAAAAGGGACTGGCCCAAGTGGTACAACTATCCTGCTTAATGTAGATGGCGTCACGTTGTTAAAACTCGTTCATTAAGAGGTGTCATTTTAAATTTTGTGCCGTTGTTAAAATATTAACATTCATCTATCATTGATGTGTAAAAATGAATTAGTTATCAAAAGTAGATTAATGCGTACTAGTAAAGGCCGGGCCAAATACAAGTTTCTTTTTAAAAATGCAATAAAATGAACAAAATTATTTTTTTTTCATGTATTATGGCTTTATTAGTAAGAACAAACATTCCTATTAATACAACGTCATTCAAATGGCTGCCTCTTACTAGTCTTATGAACTTTTTGCACAAACTTGCGTACAGCAGTCGCAGTGGGTGCTTCATTTCGGCCAAAACTTCTTTTTAAAAAACGCACTGATTGAAACGCAAAATTGAACGTCTCGTAGAGAATTGTGATGTCAAAACTAAAACTTATGAAGACATCGGCGCCGTAGCAGAGTTTGTGACTAAAAACCCAGATGTGTCTATTGAAGATCACTTTGCATTGCATTTTACATAAGCCAACACAGTAACTGAATCCAGCAAACTCCGTCGGGGTCACACGCTTATGTGCGAATATCGTGACAAATTTCCAAAACACTCACTTCTCGCAAAGGCGAATTTAATATGTAACACTACTGGACGTATTCCTTTGAGGCTATGTTAAAGACAAAGTTTATTTCAGAAAATATAGGGAAATGTAGTCACAATTGTGGAAAAAAACTAAGATGAATTACATATAAAAATAATAATGTGTAGCAAAACGCGCAGACATTCAGCAGATGTTGTATTCTGTCCCAGTTGCAGGCGTATATTTTATACCAAAATAAAAATATCACTACTTTTTGAACAAATGTGTTTTTTTTCTGTTTATTTAAAGTGACACCACTTTTTGGATGATTCTAGACAAGGGGAAGTTACCATTGTCACTGACAGAATTTCCAAAGGTAAAATGCTATTTTTGTTTTTTTATGGCTTACATTTTAAGAAAACTTAGAAAACATAGTTACATACTAAGATTTACTTCTCTTCTTCTTCTCGGATGGCGTTACAGCTCAAGAAGAGCCAGAGTCAAGCTTGTGTCATTCACTTATGATGTGTGCTTTGTTTTTTACACAAGTGAACGGAACTTACAGTTTAATGCCGATTTCGAACGGCGAGCGCCGTGAAGCTTTTTCAAGGTAAGTGTACTACGGAGGGCTTTGCAGGTATTCCACCGAAGAAAGGAGCCGGGAAATGAACATCAGATGGCGTTGGCGTTGCTCATCGTGTGTCAGAGGCCGACACACTATCCACTGCGCCACGACGCTCAACTATTGTATAATACAGTCATCCAATTCGTGGTATGGATTTGAGATTAGTATTTCAATTACACACGTCAAACCGAACTATCATCCGAGGCAATGTATGTTTAGCTTAAAATTTGCCATTTTACAATATGGATCGTCTAATAATCCCTGAAATTGTGAAGGCATGCTATAAAAAGAGTGAACTGTAGTAGGTAGGTTTCCGCCATTACGATCAACTCATGGTCGGCATAATCGCCCATGTAAGATTTGTATTATAGAAGACCTAATTCGCAAATCGCGCGTCGAGAAAAATTTCCTTGATGAGTTATTTCGCGTTTTGCTGATATAAATTGGCCACGAAGAAAGTGTTAATTGTCGTTGTTGGAACTCTATTGCGGGGATGTGAAGAGGATCTGCACACGATTCACAAACTTCTGTCACTTTAAATATGAATATTTATCAAGTTATGGGCGACTTATAACCCAATATATACGAGGGTGACCCGATAAGTACTTAGCTTACTGTTAAAACTACTGTAAAAACTACAATCAACGCGAGAAATTCAGTCCCTCGAATCCGAAGACAACCACCGCCGGAGAGTAGTGAACGAATATCTTCGACACAAACCATCTGCTCCCCGTCCAGGTTGTGGACATCACAAGAGCGTAACTCTTGAACCTGCACGAATTATAAATAATTATAAAAAATAGTAGACGGCTACTGTCGAAATTTCAGCCGGATCGGACTCGTAGAAAAAGAGCAATATCGGTCGGTGATCTTCTCCCTTCGATTGCGACCATCAAAAATTTGTTTAACGATTTTCAACGTGGTCGCAAGTCGGTTTTTGATGAGCCATGTCCAGGTGCCCCGAAAACGGCTACCACGGAGGATAACGTGACAAAAATCCACGATCTCGTATTGGCAGACCGCCGATTGAAGGTGCGCGAGATAGTCTCAGCTATCTCGCTGAGACAGTAGGCATTTCAAAAGATCGCGTGGGTCATATCCTGCATGAAATTTTGGGTATGAGAAAGCTGTCGGCGCGATGGGTGCCGCGTTTGCTCACTCCAGAAAACAAGCGCAAGCAGTGTTTGACGCTGTTTAAGTGCAATCCGAAGGAGTTTCTGTGTCGTTTCGTGACAGTCGACTAAACATGGATACACTGGTACACACCAGAGACCAAGGAACAGTCGAAACAGTGGACTTCACCCAGCGAACGTGCTCTGAAGAAGGCGAAGACTGTCCCATCGGCCAGAAAGGTGATGGCCACCGTTTTCTGGTATTCACAAGGTGTGATCCAAATCGACTACCTGGAGAAGGGCAAAACGGTCACAGGGCTGTACTATGCCAAATTATTGGTCCGATTCGACGCCGAATTGAAGAAAAAACGGCTCCACTTGGCGAAGAAAAAAGTGCTCTTCCATCATGATAACGCACCGGCTCACACCTCCGCCCTCGCCACGGCCAAATTTTGTGATCCTTTAACACTTTTTGGGGCGAAATATTAAAGAATTCATGAAATTTGATGAAGAGGTTCTTGAGGCTAGCGAAGTCCTTGGGGAGACCTACCTGTTGAATGGAGACCATGACGCTTGTGTCTGTTTTAACTTCGTGGCAAACTGAGCTTGATTTATTGTTGAGAATTTGTTGGTGTGGGGAGAGATGAAGAGTTGGGCTAAAGTATAAGCCAAGATCCACGGAAGAGAGATTTCGAATTGACTGATTTGGCTCATTTTGAACTGAAGAATGATTATTAAGACCGAAAGATGAAGTAAGCGCTCTTAAAGTTGCGACCATTGACTTAGTATTTCGGTAAAAATATCGATAATAAATATGTAAACCGTCTCGGCATAAAGAAAAGTTCCAGGGGACATTTGAATTATAATGGACATTATTATATCCCTATTACAATAAAAACCCTGTATAAACAGCAGTAAAAACAGCACACACAAATAGGTCTTTGGAAGAAGTCCAATATGCTGTAACACCTGCATATTCTTTAATGTCCACTAGGGCTAACTGGAGTCCAGAAAACGAGGGGCCATGTTCGATCTCTCGGATAAAATTTGATGATCTAACATATCATCGAGTTCTATATTTTTTTTTCTTCATTAGGTTTATCTTGTCCATACGCCTCCTTATTGCAGTATTTTGTTTCACATTTTCCTGGATTCGAAGTCATCAAAAGCATAAAACCTTGTTCCACAACCACTGACTTCCTCTCTATGGTTTCTTTAGGATGTACATTTTGAGATTTTAAGATCGATCTATTATCATCGCACAAATATTTATCGATGCTTTTTAAATACAAAATATATTGTTTTCTCATCAATTTGATTTTCAAATTCTTTGCGGACAGTTGAAGTTAATTGGCAACTGCGAGAGATGCGTTCAATTACATATCGTTAACGAACTGCAATTATTAAGTAAAACAAACGCCCGCATTATGTAAAGCGATACAACCCGCGTCATGGGTTTTGTCAGTTCATCCGCAATTATGAAGACTGACAGGATGCATAGAATTTAAGTGCGTCATCAAATCGAAAGTTGTCCGAACAATGGACATGGGTCAATTATACTTCCTTTTACACAGCCCAAATATAATATGAGCAAGATCTCCTTAGTATCGTCTTGTCGTCGCTCCATTTACGTTACTCACTGGATTCATAACGGGTTTCATAATAATCTCAAAGTGTCAATGTATATCAATTCACCCTTTCACCAGCCTGCAGCATGGTCCCAGGCTGCAAAACTTAAAAGAAATAACTTACCACCGACAGACACATGCCCACTAAATTAACAAATTCAGACCCACCTCAAACGATTCCCTCCTGTGCATCCCCAGATTGGCCGACCCAATCCCAAACGAAACGTGTTAAGATACATTTTATTTTCACTTTGAGATGCCCGTGAGTGCATGTCATTTAGCAGAATGGAATTAAATTAATGTGCAACAGCAGTCAGGAGTCAGCAGAGTCAACCGCTGAACCGTCCAAGTCTTCTTTGTTCGTACAAATGGAATTTTCTTCTTTTTTTTTTTTTTTTTCTTGAGGACCAATGGCATGGCAAATACCTGCTAAAAGGAATCGTTTACCCTACAAAATAAAACGTCGATAAGGTTGCATTAATTAACCCGGCCGAGAGCAAAGGATCGGGCAAAGCAAAATGAAAAACAAAAGAACAGAAACGAAATGAAAATGAAAAAGAAAAAAAAAAAAACGCCCCGAGAGCCGGAATCACTCGTGCGAATTCTGCTCTTATTCTGAAAATTAGCTCAAACAGGAAGAAAACGTTCCGTTTCTCTGTCAAACTGATTTCGCAGAACAAAGGAATTCCCACACATCACCGTGATATCTAAACGTTTGACACGCAGTAACCCTTTGATCGAAATGCTCTTTCGTAAGATTTATTCCGGGCAAGGTGCTCATTAAATCTTCCCGCGGAGCGCGGACAACTGTTTCACGCTGACTGTCGCGACTGACACCCCACTATTCATTCCTAACCTCTTTCCAGATTATTAAGTTCTAACCAACAATTTCGAAGAGAAATTGCTGTTGTTTATGTGAACAAGGCGGCAATGTGGTTGTAGCCATGATAAGGCCAGCCTTGCACTTCCGGTCACCTATTAATTAGGTAAATTTCGAAATTGTTTTAAAATGCTAATTTGAAAAAGTCGACTTCAACAGGAATCAGCTTCAACCTTTTTTGGGTGTTTTCGTAGTTTTAATTGTAGTTTTCATGCTTCAACCACTGCTGCGCTGTTGAAAGCATGAATAAATTAAGTGCCAACGGCTTAGGTTCATGGAATAGGGGACCAGAAGGAATGTTGAGGATGAATTTTATAGGAGCTTCGAAATTCAGTAACGCAGTAGACTATTTAAAGAAATTAAGAGCAATTAAGTAAATAGGACAGAAGGTTGCTAACAGGGATAGATATAGATTGCCTCAGTTTAATCAGAAAATTCTCACACAATTCCAGGCTGCAGGGTTCGAAATCTCTGAAAGCCATAACCTTAAGCCCGTTTATTATAGCTCCGACTAACACAAAGAAAACAAAAGCCACAGAATTCAGTAAATCAAAACAACAAAAAAAAAGAATTAGAAACTAATTCTATGCGCCAAAAATAAGATGTGGATTTGAGCTCATGCATTTCATGTCGTCCAACGACCGATTTGCCATGCACGACAATGCCCTCTCAGTGAGTGCACCAAAAAAAAATAAAAAATACACAGAAGTATCTATGAACCGTAGGGGAAAGTCTCTAACTGAGCCGACAAATTAATTAACATCCCCTTGTTAAATGAAATGTTGTAGGTTTCCTTTTCGTTGTCATGCAGCATCTACTCGTTTTCATTGTTTAAAATTCATCATTATGAGGGGACGTCGATATGAGGCTACACTTGATGAAGATGTCGAGATATCGCAAAGAAATTAAGTACATTAATTGTCTTTTCACATATTTATGAGATTTTCCGTTAAGAAATCAATGCGTTTAGGAGATATAAAGTCTATGTCAGAGGTCAAAGTTAAGGAAGCTGCAATATTATTTAAGAATTTACGAGTAAATCAGATCTCACAGCGAGAAAAGCTAAGAGAAAAGACAATATACATATAAAGGTAAGAACCTTTTAGGATATCGGTAAGGTATTTAAGCCTTCGATATGCAAGGGGACTATAACACCAAAAACGTTTTTGTTTTTATGGGTTTTTGCGCTGCAATTTCTATACCATGTTAAAAAACGAAGTTAAATTACGATATTTTATTGTAGGTCGTAATCTCTGAGTAACTAGCTTCTCCTACCATGAGGAATGTTCAAAGTTAAATGCTTGTTATCCAATTTTTATTCCTTCTTTGACATACCTGATTCAGTCACATATGTACGTCCAACCAAACTGTCATCCCGGATTGTATATTTTTAGTCTAAGGTTTGTATTTTACAATATGGATAATTTAACAATGGGTGAATGCGTTAAAATTTTGGAAACTTACTGCAAAATTCTGTAGTAGGTATGCATCGAGCATCATGAGCAGATTTGGATATACCGTGTTCAAATGTGAATTCTCACATTCTCACGTAGGAAGATATTAAAATAAAAACTTGTGAGAAAAATAAAAATGTCCAAACGGTGCATAGAGGCGGTGGAGCCCGAAAAACCACCAGTCGCGAGGATTCTTAAAAGAGACCCCCTTATATCCTCAAAATGTGTACAAAAAGAACTGGACCTTGAGATCTCAAGGAGGACGATCCGGCGAAGAGCGCTTGATAGTGGCTTAAATCTGCACGTTTCTTTAGTTTTTAGTTTTTAATCCATTTTATTCATAGTTTCTGATCCTAGACAAAGATGTTAAAACCAGCTTAACTATCCTTACAAATTTAAATATCTTACTGGCCCTAGTCGGACACTCTAAGACAAACAGTACAAATTAAACCTATTTCTTTCGACTACTATACATATATAAACTTACAATTAACATTTTTGTAAATAACTTAAACTAAGAAAATGTTTTTTTTTTTTCAGAAAAAAACTTGGCATATGAACGAAGCCTTAAAGCGAACACCTAAATTCACAATTTGCTGATTTAAGGTCGTGGCAGTATTATTGTTTGGGTATGTTTTTCTGATCATGGAGTCGGGTCAATTCATAGCAATAGTAGTATAATGGATCGGTTCGTGTGCCGGGATATCCTTCAAAACGTTATGCTTCCTTATGTTGAGGAGAATATGGCATTACGATGGATCTTCCAACATGACAACGATCCTAAACATACTGCTAAACTCGTGATGGATAGGCTGAACGAAGGCAAGATAATTTTAATGAAGTGGTAATAGAGGATCTATGGGAAATTGTAAATCAAAGGATTGATCGCATGAAATGCAATAATTTGGACTCACTGCTGCGACAAGCACAAATTGCCTGCAACAACATCCCAGTGAATAAGATTGAAAATCTAATTGCCTCAATGCCTCGTCGATGTGCTGCGGTAATCAAAAGTAATGGATATTCCAATTATTAGTGGCACCACACAATGTCGTGGTGTCGGTCCAACGGATGGCAGATTCAAATATTTTAGAGTAAATGTTGTCATAAGCTGACAAGCATCTCCCGTCACTTTTGTTTTTTTTTTATAATTTGTGCAGGTTCAAGAGTTACGCACAACCTGGACGGGGTGCAGATGGTTTGTGTCGAAGGTGTTCGTTCACTACTCTCCCGGGGCGGTTGTCTTGAGGTTCGAGAGATTCGACTGAATTTGTCGCGTTGTTTGCAGTTTTACAGTAATTTTATTCCATGCCATTAAGATGGTATATATTGGAAATGCACACGCAGAGTACGAGTTTTGAAGTGATCTTATACTGCGTGTGTTATGCCTTCGTCAGCATTTTTTAATCACCTCTCATTGACAACTGGTGTTGTTGCACAGATTTTTTTCCGCATAG
Organism: Merodon equestris; assembly: GCA_958301585.1. Classification (NCBI taxonomy): domain Eukaryota; kingdom Metazoa; phylum Arthropoda; class Insecta; order Diptera; family Syrphidae; genus Merodon; species Merodon equestris. Next base: position 35,192,682 of record OY284415.1, read on the forward strand.
GAATTGCTCTTGGTTGTGGTCAGGCTTGAACTACAGACCTTCCGCTCAACAGTCGGTGAAGATTACCATTGCACCATTACCACCCCACCACAGATTTCAGCAGGACAATGATCCAAAGAGCAAGGTGGCATACACGAAAAATTGGCTGGAAAATAAATTGGTGTTGGACGAATGAAACTTGTTAAGAAACTTTGATGTTTCTAATTACGTGCACGTGACTTTACTTATGTGTATTTCATTCATTATCCATTCATTCATTTCTTCATGTATAAGGAAAACCTACTGCTAATTGCCTACAAGCTGAGAATAAATGTTGTCAGATTCGAACCCGGTTTCACTTGCGTCAGAAAAGGTGTCCTAACACTGTTGCCACCATATATGTATGTAACACCAAAAATTCTGAAATGAGGTCATGACATGAGCCAGTCTTCAGTCTTTTGACCCTGTTTCAGTACCTCATAAAGCAAGATTTCATTCTAATCCCCCAATACAACCAAGATAATCTTATGGGGCGTTAATCCCGATTTCGAAGTTATTTGTGTTGGTTTACCTCACCTTTTATCCGGTCTTTTCGTAACGACATTCTCGTATTGAATACATTTTTCATCACCCGCTAGTAGGTTGTTAAGAAACGGCTCGATTTCGTTTCAATAGCGTTTCCCAGTCAAAAAATGATTCAACACTGTTTACGGCTGGTTATATGACGATCTTCATGTTTTCCCGTAATATTTCGTCATTATCACATTCTGTTGTTTTTGATAAAACATGCCAAATGTTTTTTCCGTTCTTGCCCAGCGTTTTCCCTTTTTCGTAGTGAATCAATAAAATAAATTGTTCATACCAATATAACTTTCGGCAGAATTGATGAAATGCAAAACTTTCCACATGAAAATTGCAAATTTCAAACACCATATACGAGTATGACATCTAACACTATGCGGTGACAGATATCACTCAATACTTTGCCTCACATTAATACGAGTATTTCATCTTCATAGCGTAACGCAATGAAAATTCTCTGACTCATTCTGTATTATTATTAATATTATTTCTGGTCATATGAAGCTCGGACGTATGATTTTTTTCAGATTTTCCAACCTGGCGTATTTGGTTCTCTCTTCATTTACTTTTAACCTACTTCCTTTTCCGCCATGAAAGGTCCAATTCAAGCTAGTGTGGATTTGATTCTATTAAAGGTTATTCCTCTCTCATTTTCCTGAAGATTTCAATTTCCAGCATCAAATTAAAAAGAAGTTGTGACAAGGCGTTTCATTATTTTAACCCTATCTCGAACGTTTCAAAAAAGCGTTTTGGACTTTAACTCGTTCTTTTTTTTCCCATACTTATATCAGAATCATTATCTTGTTCAAGATTTCCAACCTTACAGTGACATGATATATTTTCGATTGGCCTATAGTGCCACACGCCTTTCTATCTACCAGTAATTGGTGCACAGTTTACGTTTTACTTTTCCCTATGAAAATATACGTTCAAAAAATAAAGTTAGTGGGAGATTTCGGATCCCAGCCGCTGACATTGGGTCGATACTGCGTCCCTTATATTTTGCACAATTTTGTTCGTGGTGAAGAGTCCTGAACCAGGACTGTGACCCATACCATCGATAATCATACCACGAAAATACAAAAAAGATTACGCTTTGTACGAAAAATCACGCCATTCTCTTGCCACCAATAGCACTTCACTTAATTCTTTCTACCTTCGTCTAAAATCGCGTTTCGCGTAGCCTGATAGCACTTTCCATTCATTGTCATCACATATTCTTGGGTATCATAGATAAATTACACTTTCAGCTTTAACGACCAGCATATTATTATTGTGATTGTAGAAAGACCCCTTTTGCATTATTTTTGCGTTATCGTATAAATCTCTCCAATAGGAGGTGTCATTTTCATGAATAGGGAAACAATCATTTATGAGAAAAATACTTATATTTTAATCTAAAACTCAAGCTTCGTGGTCAGTAATTGAATACAATTTCTGATAAATATCTGCCTTGTTCTGCCTACGAATAGACACTTTTTTGATAAATGTTATTATCACGTTTTCGCATTCAGTTATGGACAAACAAATAAACTCACGCTTTTGTTACAAATATTTTCAATTTGACTTGTGTAAAATAGTTGTAATCATGTCTACTAAATATATCCAAAATAGGCAGGACTTCGAGTGATCAAAAGACGTCACTCGCTGTGAGCAAAAGACAAAAAAATAAGGTCAGTATTTGAAATATTTAAGGAAAAGTCGAAAAAGTTGAAAAAGTTTTTATAAAACTGTAAGTATTTTGTTTTAGGCTTATGTATAATGCTTATATCAAATATAATAAATAAGTTTACGAAGAAAACACCAAAAACTGGGCTGAGAAAAATATTGTTCTGAAGAGCAACATTATTCATAAATTAAGAGACGAAGCACAAAGCCAACGCCAAATAGCCAAAACTATCGGCAGATCTCATTTTATTTTTATAATGCTCTGCTACCCCAAAACAAACCACATCGCAAATGAAGCAGACCGCGCAAAACGATTACATAAAACTTCTCTCAAGCCAAGACCTTTCAAGTCAGCTGCGACAATTCAGTGCGAATTAGGAGCTCCAATTTCTTCTTGGTAAGAAGGCGATTGATGGCAAAAAATCTTCTTGGAAGAAGATCGCGAAAGGTACCTATGTCAACAAAAGACAGAAAATAAATCACGCGAAATCGCACGTGGATTGGGATCTACGATAAACTAAATTCATTAAAGATAAATTAAATTGGTTACGAGGACAGAGAAAAGGAGGCCAAAAATCGCGTAAAATCCTCGCTATACCTCTAAGACATTTATGGTAGTGGTAATATAATGGTGTGGGGCTACTTCTAGTGGTATAGACTCGGGTCTCTTTTTTGGATCAAGGATATGAAGGACAAATATGTGTACGTTAAAATACTTAAAGACATAACGCTGCCTTACGTCGAGTGGGAAACGCCACTGTCTTGGGAATTGCAATAAGACAATGACCCGAAACACACTTCGGGTGTACGGGTACCTTAGAAGTGGTTTTCTGACAATGTTTCACCTCATGACTTTGCCTGCGCAATCTCCCTTAAGACTTAAATCCCATTGAGAATTTATGGGGGATTGTTAAGCAACAATCGGCTTGGTATGCTATACCAAAAAGTTCTTGAGGGCTTTGGTAGATTCAATGCTCTCTAGATGTAAGGCTGTATTGGATCAAAAGGGCCATTCGACAAAGTACGAATTACAAATTAATATTTCTAGTAGTGACCCTATTTTATTGTCCTCAACTGTAATTGCTGCAATATTTTGCAAATGACAGAAACAGCTACTTACCTATGTATATCTTGAACATAGTCCCGAAAAAAGGTCTGATTATGTTAAATCGTACGATCTCGCCTGTCAGTCGATGCCATCATTTTGATAGATCAATTTTAACAGATTTGACATGCAATTTAGTCATTTTTTTACCAGCTGTGTGGAATGTAGTATAGTCCTGCTAAAAACAAATGTCGACCACAGCCCTCTTGTCAGCAAAAAAAGTCACTCAACAACGTAATGCAATGAGGCACCAACCTAAACACGTTATAAGCATGTAGGCAAATAACTTTCTGCGGAATGTGATGTCAAGTGGTTGAGGATAGGCCCAATTCTTATAATCTTATAATGTGATGGCATGAATGCAATGGATGCAATTGAACGTGAATTTTGTGTAAAGGATTTTTACAAAATTTATGTAACATATTCAAAATCAAATCAAAAGGCAACTTTTAATATTGTATACTCCCATGATGCTAATTTGCTTTGATTTGCGCTTTATTTCATTTCGGCACATGTCAAAAAATGTTCTTCTTCTTCATTCTTATGAAATAAATGGAATTAAAAACGTATATGAAGCGCTTGCGATCTCTTTTTGATTCAGTTTTCCTAATTCAGCCAAACACAATTTCAATTCTGCTCAGTAGACCAAGTGCTACACCTAAGAACCTAAAAACAGCAACGCTGTGAATAACAAGCCTGTGTGCTAGAGTTACTGGTAATCAGAGAACAAGTATCAAGTATCTACATAAAAAAATTTCTCAGATCTTAAAGACCACCCTCAAAACTTACTGCTGTCCATGGCCTTTTAAAACTATCGATTTCATCCACAATTCCTGAAATCCAACAAATTTTGTATTCAGAACCCGTATGTTAACTATTTGCACTCTTAAATGCAATTCGATGTTCTCAATTGGTCCCAAGGCTCACATTCACTTTATTTCGCACCTTGTCGATTCAAATCACCATGACAGACCATCAGATAGCCATGATTTATGACCTCGACAACAGCATACAAGTGTTTTCCGACTGCCAGGTGTCATTCGATAAAATTAAGAACCTCCGCCCGGCCTACAACTACAATAAAAAAAAAAATTCAATCTCGTCCCCATTACTCTTCGTTCCAATCTTGCATTTGTATTCTCGCCGAACCATACAATCCGATGGATACAACAAATCAAGTGAAAATGACGTTGCAACTGTCTGACACTCGCTCAAATGCAATTTACATACGAAATGCTCGACCATAAAGCGACGACGACCGGCTGGTGTTATGTGTGGATGTGGACAGTATGTGCTTATGACAGGCTGAAGTAGCAACTGAACGGCTGTGAAATGGCAGCAGAATGTGTTAATTTGGAGACGAAATCTAATTCCAACTGCAATCCGGTATGGTCGCATTTTCACGAATGAATCCGCATAAAGTTGACGGTACGAGTGAGTCAATCGTAGACATCGTCATCGTCGTCATCATCGTAATCATCATCATCGACGTCGTTGTCACAGTCGCGGACAAGGTGATTAAACTATTATGAAATTTGTTTATCATTCACGTCAGGTGCGGTTCGGCCGCCGACGAGGGGAACGCACGAGTGCTGGTGCTGCCATGTCAATGAGCTGCAGCTTTGGCAGTGCAATAACTCAATTGCTTTGACTAGCCTTCGGGCGTAAGATGTTTGGCGGCTGTTTGGGAAATTCCCTTCGAATCCAGTCAAACGGGGATTTTGCTCAATTCGTTCTACTTTACAAATAGACGCTGTTCCCTGCTAGCAAAGGAGCGACTACGGTCTCTTGAGGCATATTCCTGGCAGGGTTGTCATACATCAAGCAGATTACCCACATCCGCTTGGCTTCGTTAGTTCATAACGACATGTGTCGCGGAATTATTGATCACACCAGTAGCTGCAGCAGTCGACCTTCGGGGAATCCCGTGTTCACTTTTCATCATGGATTAATTCAAAACTACAAAACGGAAAGAAACACACTCGTTTGGCATCAAACAGAATTTTTGAGATGCTCTTCCTGACGCGCGATGTCAGACAATCTACCCCCTTGCTTCCTGCTGAGCATGAAGCCTAATGAAGCTTTAATTATGTAATTCTATAAGATTCTCCCGTGCAGAGCTGTTCGCTTAGTGATGACACCACGCCGCATGGAGCGGGCGCAAAAACGGCGAAGAGAAAGTTTGGACATTTTCGCAGCATCCATTCATCCATCCATGCGGTGCGGGCGCTTGTGCGAAGATGTTTTTAGTCTGTTTATTAAAATTTAACATAGATTAATGAATACTTGAATGTAACACGAGATGCATCGCCCAAGCAAGTGGAGGAACACACGAACCAGTATCTTTGATTAATTACCAGCTACCTGGCGGGTTGTTTTTTTTTCTTTCGTTTTTCGCGGTCGAGGTTTAAAGCTGCTATTGCTATCCGGCCGCATCGGTGATGGCATGTGTTAGGATTAATGCAGATTTTTAATTCAAAGATGCCGATACGCGTGAAATACATTAACATCTCTGATCTTTTTTTGTTGTTAATTAACTTGAGTATCGGCCAAGGTTCACCAACGCAACGAATGACATTGACATTTCTGGCCTCACGACTGGCACAAGCGATGCCGCTCCATCTTCCTCTCCATTTGACAGCGAATGTGCTGTAATGACACTTTAATGATACCAAGTACCAGTCGCGGACATTCGCTCATGAATCCATAAAATCCAGATTAAAGCAAACATTCTGCTCTCGTATTGAAAGTGCCACCTTCACACCGACAAGTATCATCTGTTCTCGCCAAAGAGAATTTGCATAAGAGCTAAACCGATAGATATATGTATGTTCTATACAGTAGTCACCGTTCTACCACTCACCGCACACTTGACTCCTTCAGGACGCTTCGGTTTTCGTAATTTGGTATTTTAACATGCTGAGCATGTCAGGAGTTCGGCACAAGATGTTAAGATTGACGACGTGTGTGTTCTGTGTTCGGTGCTCGGTGCTCCCTACTCTCCGGATATTGCATTATGAATGTGCGAACGTGTGAGGCATGTGTCCTTCTTTACTTATTTTTCTTCATATTCTTATTCTTCACTTGCTTTCCTGTTTTTTGTATGTTGTTTGTCATGTTTTGTTGTTCAGCGAGCAGTCGTTCGTCATTAGCTTCATCATTAGCTTCGTAATTCCTAATCTAATACGAGTAGGTTTCCATCGGCTTGTGCTGCGGTCGCGGTTCCTGTGTGTTAAACTATACCAAGTGGAGTTTCATGACATGCTCATTGCTGGATTTCAATGACTTGAAAAGGGGGGCACAAGAAAATTGTGTATGTGGATTGATGAAGCATCAACGTGCATTATGATTCGCAAGGGCGATCCTCGGTCAAGGCTTGGCTTTATTACTCCTGAATTATAGCTCAAAACTTGGTAATATTCCCCTTCTTGATTAAATTTTGATGCGACAATTGATTCAGTTTCTGTTGCTATGCACTGAACAAGCCTTGGCTGAGCCGAATAAAGCCGCTAACTTCTTAATCATTTTATATTTACCATAGTTCTAGCTATAGTTCACGGTCTAAATAAAACATCTAAAAGCTGATGGATTCTGCACCGTAAAATAGCATTGACAAGTGACGCCACTTAAGAAGCCTCAGTCCCTCAAAAGGGACTAAAGTACGACTAAAAAAGTTAATAGCGTATGAACATACATACGAGGGTGGTCCGATAAGTACTTAGCCTACAAAAGAAAAACAAAAATTTTGGAGAAATGGCGATTTATTTTTCAATATAGTCTCCTTTTACTCGATACACTTGACCCAGCGATGCTCCACCTTCTTTAACCCGTCTGGAAATACGTATTCTCGAGGTCTGCAAAGTAGGCCACCGTGGCGGCGATGACCTCCTCATTCGACTGAAATTTCTGCCCAGCGAGTGACTTTCAAGTTTGGAAACAAAAAGAAGTCGCACGGGGCCAAATCTGGTGAATACGGTGGATGGGGCAGCAGTTCGTAGCCCAATTCGACCAATTTGGCCGTGGCGAGGGCGGAGGTGTGAGCCGGTGCGTTATCATGGTGGAAGAGTACTTTTTTCTTCGCCAAGTGGGGCCGTTTTTTCTTCAATTCGGCGTCGAATCGGCCCAATAATTTGGCATAGTACAGCCCTGTGACCGTTTTGCCCCTCCAGGTAGTCGATGTGGATCACACCTTGTGAATTCCAGAAAACGGTTGCGCTTGTTGTCCGGAGCGAGCAAACGCGGCACCCATCGCGCCGACAGCTTTCTCATGCCCAAACTATCATGCAGGATATGATCCACGCGATCTTTTGAAATGCCTACTGTCTCAGCTATCTCGCGCATCTTCAATCGGCGGTCTGCCAATACGAGATCATGGATCTTTGTCACGTTATCCTCCGCGGTAGCCGTTTTCGGAGCACCTGGACGTGTCTCATCAAAAACCGACGTGCGACCACGTTGAGACTCGTTAAACCAATTTTTGATGGTCGCCATCGAAAGAGAAGAGTCACCGTACACAGCATCCAAACGCTCTTTGATTTCGCTGCGCGATTTCCCTTCCAAAACAAGAATCGAATCACCGACCGATATTGCTCTTTTTCCATTTTTCTAAATCCGCGGACACTCCCGCTTCCACACGCGGTCAAAACAAAACTACGAGTCTGAATCTGCTGAAATTTCGACAGTAGCCGTCTACTAGAATGTACTATACGATAGTAAGTTGCTCTTGCGACACTTGCGCCATCTGGCGGTGAGACCACCCTTGTATTCCACGCTCAAGCGGAGTATAGCACTCCATTGCTTGTCTGTTTGTATACTGCCGCTGTATAGTTCACAAATGTCCTACGACATTTCATTGACAATGCCATTTGCAAAAAGCATAAAATCTTCGGGTAAGGTGATTAATTTTGCTCCACCTTGTACATTAGATCAAAATAAAAATATTGGAATTTTTAATACAAATTTTGCATTTTTCTATGATTTAAAATGACACCTCTTATTGGACTTCCCTGGCATGGGAATAAAATATCCAATAAGTACTGCACTGAGTCGCATAATTTGACGAATACCCATAAATGAAATGATTTTTAATAACAAGTAGTTCGTGTTAATTTTAGAGCAAACTCCTTCCACTTCTACTTCACTTTGCTTTGTGGCAAAAATGATGCATTTTTACAAATTTGGTAAGGAACAATCCCCTTTCTGTAGAATTGCATCAGTTAGCCACCTTGTCATCGCAACAGAAATATGTGTGATTTATTGGGATTATCTCCATCAAAGACGTTGACATTTTAATTACTTATTGAGTGAAAGAATGCGCTAACATGATGATGGTGACGTAGGTTTGTGACAGTGGGACAGATGGCCTTCTATATAGAAGTCACTTCAACCCGCGCTTAAGCTTTAATTCAGGTTTGGCTACAAGAATAATAACCAATTCTGACGCAATAGGAACGCAAATACCAATTAGACGAGTTCAGTTATCCTCCTCCCACTTGTTGTATCGCATAGTTCCCATCTCTGTCCCCATCAGCATTTTCACTCAATCATTCAATCATTTTCTGGAAGTAGCGTGGGTTGTACATCATTCAAATTCGCAGTCTCTGTCATTGCAAATGATTGATTTGGGTATCTAGCCGTGGGACTTGTTAGTCTGCCGAGTTCAAGTAATCAAAAATCATACAACGTCTGTTAAAAATACATCATCATCTGACCATTAGCCTTTCGGATACATACTATGCAATTGAAATGACCATTAAATTTGAGTTTCTTCCGTGACTGACTGTTTCAAGATGCGCTTTTAAATGCAACCAGTTACATGATGATGTTCAGAGGATTACGAGCTTTCTTTAACACCTCTTCACCCGGACCACACATATTCTCCCGTCCTCATTGCCACACATCGATACTTATTTCTTCTTCTTTATAACGAGTCTAGTAGCAAGCTATTTTCCAAGCTACCTACGCTAATTCCTTTACGATCTTTTCTTAAAATTCACCATCAATCACATAAGCTTCTGATGCTCCTTTGTTAAATCCAGCTTTACGACACTCGTTAATGCCCATAGCGGGTAGTAAGTGACTGTATCTGTGAATGGAATTCAATCTATTGTTGTTGATCAATACAAAGCACAAGGAGATGAATGGTAGTCGAAACCCCCTTTTATTCAAATTTGCTCGTAAATATCCGACTGAAGTTGGGTAAATGAGGGAACGAGAATGAAACGAAGTCTGTCAGAAGTAGAGGTGTCTGAGGCGATATATGGGCCACACCTTTAAGCCATGCTTTTGTGATAGTCTAATCCGCGGCTTTGTTCGAAGGTGTTGTTGCGAATGAGTATCTTTCGATCTATTGCACTATTGATTAAAGTTATTGAAAATATTATACGTTTGCCTTTACTACGGATCGTAATGAGTGACGCATCTAAAAGGTCCGTCAATGTCAACCTGTCTGCTTGGGCTTTAATGCTAGGTAACTGACATACTGTGCGGCGTGGCTTATTACAGGGTTGTTAGGGAAATGGAATTAGATTGAATGTTGAATGTCGAAAGTCTTAAGTGGAATCTGGAAATCAAAGTCAGCCCAACTAGGAGCGGCTTAATAAGAAAGTAGAAATCAACTTAATCAGCTTAAAGGTATGATAGTGATCGAAGGTAAGAAAATTGGATACAGCAGTATAAAAGCAGATATGACCCCTTGCTTCGGTAGATAAGATATAAGTTCGTGTGGAGACGGAGTTTCAGTATTTGGTTTTCAGAAAGGAATAAACCCAGATATTGAGTCGCGTATAGTTTTTCTAGCTCTATTCGCAAAGCAGCTTGAATCTGAACTTCTGTAACGTCTTTAATAATATTATAATAATACATACAAGGGATGATTAGGATGACCTGTTAATACAAGTAAATACTTCTTGTTTCCGTCATAAGAATATCGTAAGCACTTTCGAACCCAAAGGCGCAGCCATTGGACAGAATTTATTTTTTTCGTTTGATCTAAGCGCCAAGGTTGACATGATTATTGACTACTTCAGAGTTATGGTTGCCAAAGTCGATCTTTTCAAGTCGATGGTGTTACGCTCATTCTTTGATGACTGCTCATAATAAGTTAACATTTGAAAGTAGAAGAATGGATCTAAAGTTCCTAGAACTCGAATTCAACGTTTTCGAGAAGATGTTTCTTTATGTGTTTGTTTGATGATGCCTGCGAGCTTTTGTCGTTTTTTATTTAACGCATAATTAAATGATGAACATTTGAAGAGGCTGCCATAAATATGACCTGGTCGCTCATGTCTTATGTAAAGGGTAAGCCAACAGATGATGTCGATATTAGTTGTCAATTATCTTCATTTATTGAATTCAATTTGGTTGACTTTTTTGACAAATGTCAAGTATAGGCTTTGACAGTTTTAGTCATGAAATCGTTGACTACACAGCAAGGGTAAAGTTATTTAATTACTCTGTTTAGATACTGCTTAAAATTGAGAATATGCTCTTTCCAACTAAGTTTGCTGTAATTCCCAAGTACTTAAAGCTGTTGATACGCTAAATTTCGAAGCATGCATCACTATAATTCAATGAATCTTTGAACGTCGTAAAATGATGGTGGCAACCGTATAGACTAAAACACAAACAGCTAGGCGAATGATAATAAAAAGAAAAATCATTGCAAGTTCTACCTTTGATGTTGAAGAACATAAATTTCGTTTTTGGGCTAATTACAAGCCCATGCTGCTTAAATCAATATCTCTAGGTCGTTATTGACAGCCAAAAAAAGATGAAAACGATTCGAACAAGAATATGAAAGGGCAGTGTCGTCAGCAAATGCAGTTAGTTTACCTTCAAATTGTTGAGAAAAAAGGGAGTTGACATAAATTAAAAACAGAATGGGTCCTAAAACAGAACCCTGTGGGACACCCATAACAATGTCTTTCCGTCAACTTAGACAGTTTTTAATCTTTACCATTTGCTTTCGGTTTTTTAAATATGAGGCAAACCAATCATAGACAAAACTTCTAAAGCCCGCACGATTAATAAATACCGCGACACCCCTGGCTGAATAAGTTTCATTGCAATTAGCTGCAAATGTATAATTTGGAACTTCACAAATTTCATTCTCAAATTTCAGAAAGAAATATGAGATCAGGTAAGTGATCCAAAGATGCAAGATGAGTGAAAAAATTATCAAAATTGGTTCTCAAACCACGAATGTTCTGATGTACGAACGAGAAACCTGAAAACATTTCATTGCTTGGATGTTCTATACAAAGGCAATTTGAATTACACTGGACGTCCAGTATAACGAAAGATATAATATTCAGCCAATTCATTGTATAGAAAGTTTCGTTATATCGAAACCAGTTTTTTTCGACCCTAAAAAAACATAGTATTTACTAATACTTAAAAAAAAAATTATTACATATGTACATATATAGACTTTTTAAAATTACAAAAATTAAATCAAATTTGAGACGAAAAAAAGTAATTTATTTGAGTTTGTCTCAAGTTTTTTGTTTGTGCACAGCGTCTGTGGATAGCTTCCTCCTGCAACTGCCGCAGAATTAATATTTTGGAGCAATCTTGTTGGTTTTCTTCCGCCCATTTGATACATGTTTTGAAGCTATCGATTGCGTCTTGGTGTTTGGTCATTTGAACTGCCCCATCAGCACCTCTGTCTTCATCTTCGTCTTCATTGATGTCGATAACTGACTCATCCTTATCGTCTTGAACTTCTGGGCCTTCACCTTCTTCGACTTTATTCCAAACATCCAGGTCATCAACCGTAAAAGATGACTTTAAAAAAAAAATTGAGTGAGCTATGTAAATTTTCGTTAAAAAAAGACTATTAATCAAGAGCTACCTCTGGAAAAAAGTTCATTTATTAATCTAACTGTTTGAGATGTAGAAACCATTTCTTCGTTTCTCAGAAGAGCAGCCAATGGGATGGTATCTTCTTCTTCAAATTCTGGTGTTGTTCCAGCAAGTATTTATCGCCAACACTTTTTGAGAGACACTTGTGAAACCTTTTCCCATGAAAGTGCGATAAGTGGTACAGTTTCGAATAAGTTGAAGTCCTTCAGCGATTGTATAACATCTGTAACCCTCGAGCTAACAATCTTAGTGAGCAAACTGTTCCTGTAAAATAATTTTGCCAAGCGGATCGCATTCTGATCCATTGGTTGAATCAGGGCGGTTACGTTTGGTGGCACGTAAACAACCCAAATTTGCCCGTCATCCGTTTCTTTTATTAAATCTTCTGCTGACGGATGGCTTGGTGCATTGTCAAGCAAAAGAAGAGCTCTTCTAGGTAAGTTCATTGAATCCAAGAATGCCTCGACCTAATAAAAGGATGGAAATGTATCTTAATGGTGAATTGTCTTCTTTAACATACCTCTGGAACAAAATGCGTAAAAAACCAATTCTTAAAAAGGGTGGCCGTCATCCAAGCAGATTTAGAATGCCCATAATTGACTGGCAACTGTTTGCTTTTAAATGAGCGAGGGTTCTTGGATTTGCCAATGATGAATGGCTTAATTTTTTTGGAACCCAATGCATTGGAACATGCTAAAAACGTTATCCGTTCCTTGGAAATTTTTCGTCCTGGAGCTGTATCTTCTTTGGAGTCTACGTAGATGGAATCCGGAAGCATTTTCCAGTACAGAGCTGTTTCGTCAGCATTAAAAACTGCGTCCAAAGAAAGTTGGTATCGCTCAATTATTTCTGTCAATGACTTTTTAAAGGGCTCCACAAGCTCAGCTAGTGAGGATAACTTTTCTCCCGTTGCCTTGAGCAAACGAACTCCAAATCTCTTTTTAAATTTAGTAAGCCATCCATCGCTTGCGAAGAAATTTCCAGTAGAATATTTCTTGTGTATAGCTTGGGCTTTAGCCTTTAGTATGGAGCCACTTATAGGGACATGGTTTTCGCGCTGTTGGAGGAACGTGATACTCACCTTTTCTTAGTGACCGCCTTTCAGAGGTTCCACTTTTAGTTGCATTGAGACTCCTCAAAAGCAAACGTTTTTGTGTCCTTATTGTACAGATGCTGGACTTCGGAATTTTATGTTTCTCAGAAATTGTTTTAAGAGGAACTCCAGCACTGCATTCATCAATGATCTTAATTTTTTCAGCTATAGACAGGCGCTTCCGATCTACCTTCATTTGGCACAATAAATTAGTGCTACTGCCGAAAACATTTGCCGAGGAGAGGCTCTTCTTCTCATGCATCTTCTTCATGACAGTTTTTTTACGTCAGAGAGAAGAGAATTTTACGCACACTATACTAGGTGGTATTTTTTCTTTGTTAATAGCGTTTACTCTTACTTTCTTGATGTTATCACTTTAGCTTTCACAAACTGGGCGATGGGTGAGGACTAAATCCGGAATCCATGCAATGGTCAAACGTTTTGAGGAAACTTCATACCAACGTGCTCTAAAGTTTGCCGTGTATTGTAAATGCCACCAAAATATCATGGCGGTGAGTGAAAGTAATAAAAAGAAAGATCAATAAACATTCGTTCTTTAAAAATTCATTGATCGTGTGTATGTCCGCCTTTAACTGTACCCGTGGTAGTAACATGTATAACGTTGTGAAAGGCAAAGGCCTAATGATGTTAAATCGCGCGATTTCAGTTGCACAAAACTCAACCTAAAAAAATAAATAATACGATCACAGTTATTTTTCTATTCGCTGTTTGGCATGTGGAATTTCATACGTCCATAACAATAAGCTCTCATAACAATCCGCATCAAAGGCATACTCGGGAATATAAGCCTTATATGCGCTCATGCCCCTACGGAAGAAAAAGATGATCGAGTCAAGGATGAGTTCTATGATCCCCTTGACCGAACGTACGCCCAATGCCTCAGTTATGAAACAAAAATGTTACTAGGGGATTTTAACGCAAAACTGGGTAAATAAGACATATTTGGGCCGATCATAGGAAAACCACATCCGAAAACGGACTTAAGCTACTTGAATTCCTAGCAGGGTGTAACCTCCTTGTAGTAAGCACACGATTCCCACAGCTCAGCATCCATAAAGGAACATGTCGGATGGTTAGTAGACCATCAACCAGACTGATCACGTTGCGATCGACGCCAGACACTCCTCCAGCATCCTAGATGTACGAACCTTTCGAGGAGCCAACATCGACTCGGTCGAGTTTCGAGTTTACCTCAACCTCTCGCAGAGTCCGATGTAATCCATTAATATCCATCCATAGAACAACAATGGGAGCATTGCCAGCACGCCATCAGAGACGCTGCCTGATGTGCTGGGTTTCAAACCGCCGCGCCGCCAACTAGAAATCCCTGGTTTAATGAGCAATGCAAACAAGCCCATGTAACAAAGCAAACCGCCTACAGAGCCATGCTACATAGATGGACGAGAGCCGCTCATGAGCACGAAAAGCGTGAGATCGAGGAGATGGAGAGATGCTATCATAGGACTGACGCTCGTAAGTTTTACGAAAAAGTAAAACGCACATGCCAGAGCTATAAAGCCAAAGTAGAAGCCTGTTGGGATGAAGACGAACAACTAGTAGTAGAGTCACAGTCGACGCTCAGAATATTGAAAACCCACTTCTGTAGACTGCATAAGGGCGATGATAGATCTAATACCGCTGTCAGGCAGAATGACCCATTCGTAACGGATGAAGATACAAGAGAATTCCGTTCATCTGCCCTAGATGAAATTAAGCTTGTTATTTCAAAGCTTAAAACTAACAAAGCCGCGGGCGCATGTAACTGCTGAACTATTTAAAGCGGCTGGAAATGAGTTGGTAGGGCGCATGCACCAGCTCATCTGTAAAATATAGTCGGAGGAAAACATGCTCGACGAATGGAATCTCAGCATCGTTTGCTCAGTCATAAGAAAGGAGACCCTTATAACTGTGCCAACTATAGAGGAATAAGTCTCCTCAACATCGCGTAAAGATCTTCTCTGCCGTACTGGGTGAACGCCTGAAAACCTTTGTAGATAATCTGATAGGTTTCAGTGATCAGTGTGGTTTCACGCAAGGTAAGTCCGCAATAGGTCAAATGTTCACACACAAGATCACAAATGATCTTGGAAAAGACCCAAGAATTCCAAATCGACACACACCATTTTTTGTCGAGTTTAAAGCCGCATTTGATATTGTGCACAGGGACGAGCTATACCGAGCCGAGTTTTAACATCCCTGCCAGACTCGCCCGATTGTACAGGATGACAGTGGAGAATCATTGAAAAGATCATACGAGACTCAAGGCCAACACAAGAGGTACGATCTATTTTGACTCTGCGCAATTACTTGCGTACGCGGATGACATTGACATAATTGGGCGAGCACAGCGAGACGTCAATGAAGTGTTCAAAAGCATTGTAGCAGATGCGGCTAAAATGGGTTTCTGGGTGAACAAGGGCAAAACAAATATATGCTGCCGTCCAAAAAAATGCACAACACCGACGTCTTGGCCAGAACGTCACAATCGACTATAATTGACTACATATTTGAAGTGGTCAAAGACTTCGTATACCTTGGTTCACTAGTGACCAGCGACAACAACACAACACAGAGCTGAGGTCGAACGCAGAATTACACTTGTCAACTGCTGCTTCTTTAGGCTCAAGAGGCACTTGAAAAGTAGAGCCCTCTTTCGAAAAACAAGGTAGCACTGTATAAATCATTGATCATCCCAGTCCTCCTTTACGGCGCCTGGACAGGCCTGGACCTTAACGAAAATGGATGAGGATGCCATTGGTCGCTTCGAGAGGAAAATTCTGCGTTCAATCCATGGTCCCGTTTATATAAACGACGTCTCCGGATCCAACGTCTTAGATAGTCAATGTAGAGCGAATGGGTAACATAGCTCCGTCCGAAGAGTCTTTGAATCCAACCCTGAGGGACGACGCAGTAGGGGACAACTTTTATCTAAGGTGGGTCACACAGTTGGAAGGGAACCTTAATCAACTAGGAGTGCGTAACTGGAAGCAACTGGCAAAATATCGTGCCGGCTGGAGACGCTTGTTGGTTGATGCCCAGGTTCACACCGGACAGTAGCGCCATCTAAGAAGGAGATAACACTAAGCTCTACCAAAAGAAAACTCAGTCAACATCTTTCGGTAACACAATCCATTCAATTAAGCCGTGGAACCTGTATCATTTAAAAAAAAAAAAGATCAAATGACACCGCCAACTCAAAAATTGAAACTGTCACTTGTTATGGATGGAGAGGTTGCTCCACTATTTTTCTTGGGATTTTAAGTCCCCAGGGCAGAGTTTGGTTGGTGGCGTAGCCAAACAAATAGAAATGAGCCTCATCACTCACATTTATATACAATAAAACATCATTTCACACCACATCGTTGAAATTTTTCAACTAAGTTCATTATAGCCGAGAGCAATACGAATTTTACAAATATTAACAGATCAGCATTGAGGTAAAATGTAAAATGATACCTCCAGGTTTAGTTAACACTTCTTTGACATGTTTTACAGCACAACTACAAATGCAGTTAGAATCATAAAATTCTTGCCACTTTTTGAACAGCCCTCGTATTAGGTTGGCAAATAATCTTGCCCGACCAGTGCTACTAAGTAGTTCGTTATTGCCCTCTTTGTGCTCGTTACATCTGCTTCAATGCATTCAATATTCATTTATCCTCATCATAAACAGCTATATTCATTCCAAATGCACTGTAGTTCAGGTGTGTTCTTATCCACCGTACTACTCCGGAGAGGGAATAGTATTCTAATCATTGTTATTAGGACTTATTGATACATCCCATTGCATTGCATCGAAGAAAACTGTCTACTTCCCTAAGTATCAGCATTCTATATCATAACAGAGAGCCTGTTGAAAGGATATCCTTAAATACGTCCTAACGACATGCAATACGAGTATTTAGGGCTTCACATGTAGCAGGTATTCAATCTCAATGAAACTCATGTAAGGCTGCTGGTGCATCCCCAGCTCTGTGTCCTTCGCCACTTAGTCATTTCCATTCATTTGCACCGCCCTCGAATGAAATATAGTCCACCTCTAGTCAAGGACCTGTACAATAAATCGTATGGCCATTAATTTTAAGCCAACTAGCCGTGTACTCTCGTCCATGCTCAGCCTTGACACATAAAAATCCTGTTAAGCTCTTGCCCAAACAAGAGAAACCATGCTGACCCGGCAACTTCCCGACCCGCGAACCTAATGCATTTGCACTCCGTAAGGATATGTGAACACATAAACATTTTATTCAGCAATCCACTTCCATGATCCATTAACCGAAGCTCACAACGCCAAAAACGACATTGACTGACGCGCTATGTGATCGCCGCAACTCTGACAATGACGGTCATTACAAGAAACCGGACTCGACTAACCGGTAGTTATACAATACAAAATCTAACGACCGAACCTATAACCATACAACCTCTCATGGATACTCAACAGATAGTTGCACAAAGTATTGCTGCCACTATGCTGGCGAGTGTTTTATTATTCCACCAGCCACGACGCTACCAACATCAGCAGTGATGTCTTTCATGTAATTCAAAGCATCCATATCGTCGTCATCCATAGTGTCCGTGGCGTCTACATATTCTATACATAGCGTCCATGGTCATCGCAACAGTGCCATCCAAAATGGATTTACGGATGCAATCTCCGCGATAAGTGCATTTTGCGATTGCTCCTTCATTTTTTATATGCGCCGTTGTGGACAATGTAAGTGCATCATCTCCCTGCCGCCCTCTCCGAGCTTCAGCCAACGTCCGTCACATTCATTCGACGTAACCTAATCAAAAAGACAGGGAACAACGCCAACAAAAAAAAAAAAGACAACATGCGTCTGACTCACTATTCGACGACGGTAGATGGATGGCAATAACCATGATGCGTCCATGGCGAACGGCAGTGATATCCACAAATTGGTGTTGGTGCGCACACTTTCCGGTTGAACGAAACCCGTTCTCTTCTTATTACCCACACTCCGGTCATCATGCTCAACGCCTTGACTTTGGATATAATCACTTATCAATTTGTCTGTGGGCTACAGACCGAGGACAATGGTCAACAGAGGCATGGTGTATGAGGCCAGCAACACACCAAACAGAGAAAGATAAATAATAAAATATCAAAACACGGCGGCGCGGCGTCAAAGGTTCACAGCGTTTACCACTTAACTGCCACCAGCGCAGGTAAGTCGGTAGGAACGTACGGGATTACTCCCTGCTCCCCTCCTAACGACTCACGAAAACAAAACAAAAATAAGATTTAAAAGAAGAAGAAGAAGAAGAATCAGGAATGTGTCGTCCACTTTATCATCGATGCGGCTAATTTATGTGCGTATACCTCAGAGGGCGAGAGATGCTTGTCGCAGCAGTCAAAGTGTGCTGATCAATTTGGAGAGTGGAAGTGACCACTTTGGAGCTACAAGATTTTCAATTGGTTCTTCAACTGATAACATACTCGAGGGGAAACCTGAATCTGTGAGGTGCATCTTCAAGTTTCTGTACTACAGCTCGCTCGTGGGTGGTCTGAAACAATACCCCCTCTGGTCTGTCTATTTCTCTTGAGTTTTATTTATCGGGATGCCGGACGAAATGCGAGGAGTTAGTTGAACTATTCCTCAGCTTGACGGTAAAGTTAACCTAATAGCTTGACGTGTCAAACCGTTTAGGAGAGAACACATTTTGCCGAGAAGGCGTTCAGTTTTTGTTTTTGAAAAGATAAAAATACAACTTATTGGATTGTAATGGCGACTCCATTTGGATGCATCGTAAAACGGGGTAAATGGAAAACGATGTCCATTAGCTTGATGTGTGCGTGTTGATTGAGCATTGTCGTTTCGTTTGGAATGCTGGAATTCGGCATGAGCTTAGGAAGATAGGAAGATGAGCAGTGTGAGGCGATTTGCATCTGTTTAATCTGGTCGCGGGTTGCTGGGTCAGATTTTTGACGACATAATCGATCTATAAGACAAAAAAAGCTTGGAATTTTCGAAATTCAGCTTTTAGCGCCGGAAATCTGAGATTATTCGATTTTAATGCCTAAAGTTAGTGGTTAGTAAAACTATAGTATTTCATCGTTAAATCAAGATAACCTTTCGTTCTGATAAAGGTACTTAAAACTAACGAAAATATTTCAAACACGTCTGTAGTGGTTAATCGATTTGGAGAATGCTTTACGGAATGCCTTGTTACGGCATAGAGTAAGTTTGAACCAACACTTTGACCATCGGCGTTGTACCTTTTTAGAGAGGTTCAGACGAGATAGATAGAGTTGTATAGTATATATGATAGTATAGTATAGACTTCGAAGAACAGGAGGATTCCAGAAATGTAAATATGTTGGATAGAACACCACACTTGAGAGAAACGAAAAATGGACGAATTAAGGTTACGTAGAGGGATCGGGTCAAGTTAGAGGACTTCTTAGATTATGTAAGGAAATTGAACTCCTGGTCAAATTATAAGCCTAGAGCACCAGAGAAACTGTTCAAATCCGAACGGATAAGGGATGATTAATGTCGCAAAGAAATAATCTTGAAGAACTTGATGTCAACAGCGTTATTATCATTTATGATAAGAATGAAAAGAATGGGACCAAAGTGATTGCCTTGAGGGATGCCGACGAAAGCTAATAAAGGGTTAGAAAAAACCAACACTGAGATAGCAATTTTCAAGGTTTGAAGATGTCCCCTCAATAAAATGGATTCGCAGCCAAGGGTATACAATGTGAGAGTATTAGTATTAAGATTTTGTTAAGAATCTTACTGACCTGGGTTGAAATAGCCTCGACTTCCTTGCCAGCTTCTAGTATGAGGGGATACAAATTCGAGGAACTTCGCGATTGTTGATCTGCATTTGGGGAAGACAGAAACTTGCGGCAAAAAGTTAAGACTTCATGGAAAATATTTAGACTGATGGGATTTTCGTGAGAGGTGAAACAGGATCGGAGGAGTTGTGCTCAGGCATCTCCCACCAGTGGCTGTAGAGACGTACACCATTCTGTTCAACAATACACTGAATAATGCATATTATCCAGTGGATTGGAAAACAGCGGTGGTGCAACCAATACCCAAGAGAGGTAAAGATGCCTCTAACCCATCAAATTTTCGGTCGATACGTCTCCTTCCCTAGAGCCCTGTCTAGATGGGTTGAGGACAATAAAATCATTCCGGATAACCAATTCGGTTTCAGAGCGGGGCATAATACTGTTCATGCTGCGTCGAAACTCGTGTCAGATATCCAATGGAACAAATGCAAGAACCAATGCACGGGTGCTTGTCTGATTGACTTGGAAAAGGCTTTCGACACCGTATGGTTAGAAGGTCTTTATTACAAGCTCAGTGGATTGGGCATAAGTAAACCACTGCTATATACGATTTCTGGCATGTTAACAGGTAGAAAGTTCGTATTGAAAATTGCCAACGTGACTTCTACCCAAACATTTGATATTAGCAACGGACTGCAGCAGGGTACAGTATACTCGCCGATCCTTTTTAACATTTACCTCAGTGATTTGATAGCTTCTCTTCGCCATTCAATAGCGTATGCGGACGATTTAATCGCGTACATATCAGGTCCAACAATCGACGTCATTGTTAATCTTCTGCAGTGTGACTTCGAAAAAATTCAGCAGTATTGTGATGACTGGAAGTTGAAAATCAATTTCCAGAAATCAGAAACACTAAATCTCAGGACACTAGAAAAAATTGGCGCAGGTTCTCAATCTTTGGACCGGACGGGTGTCCACTGGCAAAACAAAGTGTAGTCAGATACCTTGGGATCGTGCTGGATCAGTATCTATATTTTGACAAACATGTAGATGCTGCTCTGGCAAGAGCCCGGGGCGCTTTCGAAGAGGTTAGAGTACTTAAGGGCATGCTACGGCAGACCAGGGTAGCACGTTGATTTAGTTTAGTTTTAGCTTTAATTAAAAAAAATAAAAATTAAAAAAAATAAAAAAAAAATAAATAAAAAATAAAAATTACAAAACAATGAAAACAAAAAAATATGTATATATACATATATATTTTAGTTAAGGTAGGGTTAAGTTATTCTTAGTTATAAGTTTTTTTATAAGAAAAAAAAGAGGATCTGATGCTAAGTTTTTTTAAAATATCACTTTTCTTGGCCTAAATTGTTTATTTATTTTAATTGTTTTAATTATTACAAGTTAATCATAAGGCCGAAAGGTATAGCCTTAAGTAGTTCTATTTGCTTTAGAGTGTCCGTATAGGGTCAGTAAGGTATTTTATATCAGTTGTTGTTTAAGCTAGTCTTAAGCATTTTTGTCTAGGATAAGTGTGTTCTACAAAATAATAAAAACAAAAATGAATAACAAAAAAAAAAAAAAAAACAGGATCGGAGGGAGGTGGAAATATTACAGGGAGACCGAAGATGATTTCGTCATTAAGTTGATTTTATTTATTTTCGATAGTATCAGGATCGTCAATACGAGAGAGAAATAGTTCAAGGGAGAGATTTTGTACGGAAATGGAGAAAGCAGAATAAGCTCTGATATCATCGTCGGATAGTCATCAGATTTTCTTTTATATTTGACAAACTAAAAGAAGGACTTATCAATTAAAAGGTTGATTTACGCATCGAATTAATAGCGCTGGGAGAAAAAGAAACGTAAGAAAAGTTAGAGCTAAATGGCATCACTTAAGGTAAATCTATTAACACGAAAGTTCTCTGTTGATTTCGCGGCTTTGTTAAATTCGTAAGGGGAACTGCTCTGTAACGGAAAATCGTGAAATAATAAAGGAAGAATGAGATAACTACCATTATTAATTGTTGATAGGGGAAGAGATACGAAGCTACACAATCCGGCGGACCTAGAGCAGCTCGTACATTTTAGAATTAAGGAAGGACGAATACACTTACATAGATCTAATACACAACTTCTATAAATAAAGTATTCTTCGCCGTATCATATGGATGTCTCAACCCATTCGTCAGCACAATCTGGAAGATCCACATGAATATGGTTTCAAGCAAAGAGCCTCACCTACTTACACCGCTTTATGTCGCCTTTAAAGCTATGATATTACAGGCTGTGTGCGTCATTTAAAAGGTAACGGTTTAGGCTTGGATTTATGTGAAGTGGCCACATTTATGGGGAAGGAAATCAAATTTCGTAGCCAGGAAATGATTCGTCCCCTTTCTTTGTGTCACTTTCGACTTAAAAAATAGGAAAAGCTGTGGTTCTCAAATCATACCTGAAAAACTAATGAAACGCTCAAAAACGTCGTGGAGTTCAGGCAGGTCAGTGTTGTCGATATTATCGGGGAATCTGGTTTTGAATACAAAACTGTCTTGAATCAATAACAAGAAGCTAGATAAAGTAAGAAGTCTGATGTATTGGTGCAACCATGAATTATGAAAGGCAATCGGAAGCGTTAGAGTTCGTTGGCACAAAAGTTGTAAGTTATTATAGGTTTTTGATAGAACTGAGTGCTAGTAAGAATGGAAGGAAATCTACCATTTGGTACAGAAAATTGAAACTTAGAAACGCGGAAAAGCCGTATAAACTTTTTGTAAATCCCTCATCATCCTAGTAATGAAGGAGTGCTTGGACATTCCAAGAATAGAATACTGTGTCTGATCAAAGACTTTGGGAGGCGAGTCTGTGCACGAAATTTACAGTGA
This sequence comes from Merodon equestris, assembly GCA_958301585.1. Lineage (NCBI taxonomy): Eukaryota > Metazoa > Arthropoda > Insecta > Diptera > Syrphidae > Merodon > Merodon equestris. The sequence goes on from OY284415.1 coordinate 35,215,646, forward strand.
AATCAGCTAATTGTTCAGATAAGCTTATTGGTGAGATAAGCGTGAGATAAAGTTCAGTTCAGCCTCAGTTAATATTGGAGTGGTATACGCAACATTCTTCTAAAAAGTAATGAAATTTTAATTTTAAGCTAACATACAAGATCTGAGATTATTAATAGAATCCAAAATGTGCTAAATATCCACTTCGGCTCTAGAAAAGATCCTTCTTTTGAGGATTTTTGTAAATTTTTTATCAGATTAACGCATAACTAGGGTTGTATGTATATCGCGATATATAGCGTTGATTTATTTTAGCGCGTGAATAGTTGGTGAGGCATTGGCGTTGATTTCATCCTCACATAATAGATAGGTGGACATAGCACAATATCGGTGGACAATTGAAGTCTCGTTTTTAAGAAGTCGGAAGCCCAGCAAATCTGCTATACGAAACAGCCATTGCGTCGCTAGGTGAATATATTGAGGCCCTATAAATGTCGTCCACGTTCATAGCGAACATTTCAAGCAAAAAAGTCTGTTGGTCATAATCTTGATTCCATCATTTTCAACACTCAGTCGGCGACATAATTTAGAAAATGCTGAAGACTATATCAAATACGAATAGAAATACAACGATCTTGTAAAGCATTTAGTAAGCTAATGCCAAACAATTATACTGCTACTATAAGTTGTTTCGTCAGCATTTCGCTTGGGTGAAACACTATGTATTATTTGTGGATGCGTTTTCAGCTTTACACAATTTAAGATGTACAAGTATAATTAATTGACTACCTCAGTGGGGATATTGGTGAGCCTGCAAAGAATCGTTATCCAACTACATTCTAAGCCGAATATATTGTTGAGACGACTGTTATAAATGGGACCAACCTAGAAGCCTCATACGGTAATATTGCTTATAATTTTGTACTATTCCAGATACTAGCCCAAATGACAGTGACATATAATCAACAACTGCGAAGACTGGGAAAGGTTTGAAAAACCGCTTACCATGACTGATTAAGGTCGCGTTACAGCTAAATGCGCTTTTACTAAGCTACTCATGAATAGACAAAAGCAGACTTAAACAACTGCATTCCATAGCGTGACCTCGTCCACTTTCAGCCTAACACCAGCATGCCCCGCAGTGACAGATGTTTTAGGCTTTTTACCTAAGGCTTACGTCAAACCCAAGCTCCAGCCATTAGAGTAGTGGATACCATTTTTAATGGATGACCTCGCCTTTCCATCAAACCGACCACCTGCTATGACGAGCTTTAAAGAAAAAAAATCAACGAAAAACAAAAAAAAAAAAAACTTTGACCGAAACGGATGTGTTTTCAGCGCTCCATCAATTAAGGTCAAAAAGAGCTTAGGAATCTGGCAAATATCAAAATCAAAAACGGATTAAACGCGCTCCGCTCCGTCATCTTCATATTCGTTCCACATCCAACAACTCAGCCCCTAAGAATCTGATCAATATTGATGAGATCGATTCAAATGCATGTCGTTGATCAATCTTGTGCCAAGAAACATACCGAACGGGATGGGATGGATGCAAGGCATCCAGAAATCGAAAGAAAAATGATTTGCCTATTAATTGGTATTAACAAGTTCGTTGTTCGGTAGCCAGACGCTTCGTTGAACTTTTTGATGAGGCCAATTAATTTATGATCAATCTTCTTCTATTTATATTTATCTACTCGCGGTCGTGTACATACGAGTATGATTCAGATACTTACTAGATTGACGTGGACATGTATATGAGCGGTCTGAATCGGGGGAGGTGAAACGCTAAATGATTGATTGCAGACGAGCTAGGCGCTTTTTAAATTGGAAAATCTTGGAATTCTTAGATTCCTTTTCGACGTTTGTTCTTGTTTCTGCGTTTATTTCGCGTTGTCGTTGTATTGCGAGTTAAGTAGATTTAGTGATGATTTATGGCAGACATGGTCATTCCGTTCGATTGTGGGTAGATGCAAAGAGAAAACTTGCTTCGGGATCATTAAATTGTATTTGAATAGAAAAAATTACTGTTTTCGAATGGGAGTTCGTTGAGAGGTCAAAAAGCAAGTCTTTTAGGCTATTCACATTGGCTTTTTAATTTAGGAGAACTGCAATCTGGCATGGAGCAAGATTTCTTACTCAATGATCTTTCGAGTTGTTCCTGGATAGGACTAGAAGGAGTGAGGAGGTTTCACGGCTTTGATCCCCACAATTTGTTCGCAAAGTGTTTCTTCTAGCCTGACTACTGCTATGAAGAAAGAGCGTTCTCGTCAGTTTTTCGCTCGTGATCTGAGAGAAAGAACTGTTAGATTTATAAGTTTAATCAATTTTTTTTTAAATCCGATTAAGCCTACCTCCTTGGTAGATAGAATATTGAAATATAGGAATCATTGGCAGGATCAATAAGCTTAAAGTCTAAGCCCGAAGGGTTTATATAAAAATACTTATGCTGTCCAAAATTGTTAGTCTTTTCTCTTTCTTGCTTTCCTCCAGTCTCGGTCTACTACTTTTTAAATATTTTTGCTGGGCCACTCATTTTCGTATGTAATTTAAGCTTGTATTCAAGTCTACCTCTAATAATAACAATGTTAAAGAACTTGGAGCCGAAAACGTGACTGAGACAGCCTATAAATACTTACTTGGAGGAAAATGAAAAAAAGACACTAATGTGGCTTAGCACTGTACAGGCCTCGTTTAAGGCAATCCAAAGGTCAGACTCAATACTAAACTACAAATAAGAACTTCAGGCGGACAGTTTTAAAAATTCTATTCGACACTGATTCACGCTGGATACTTAACGTCAAATTTTTTTTATTCTTAGATGGTGTTACAGCTCTTGAAAACCAGTGCCAAGCTTTTGTCATTCACTTATGTTATATTCGATTTCTTTCTCACACAAGTAAACGCGACGTACAGCTTAAGGCCGATTGCGAACGGCGGACCGGAGAAGCTTTTTCAAGGCAAATGTACTACGAGGAGTTTTGCCAGTACCCCGTCCAGGAGACAAGCCGCAAAATAAACATTCGATGGCGTTGATGTCATCGGGATCTGAACTCGCTCATAGAGTGCCGCCACGGCGCTCTCTATATATTGGAAAATCGTGGTGCTAGATGACTTCCTGAACCCGTTTTGCAGGATCATGATCAGGTGTCGTAACTCGGTTATACAGCATATGTTCTGTCCAGCAGATATCAGACAGTGTTTTTGAAATGATTCGTTATGTCAGATAGTAACAATTTTGTGCATTATGTCTGCGACGTTGTGTCGTTCTTCTAGGGGTTGAAGGTTGATTAATTTAAAGCGATCCAAAATTAAGGATCTTCAACCCGTTGAAGGTAAAACGATAAACCTACATTAAACGGCCTCAGTGCGAGTAATGTGGATACCGTTAGAGAGGGATCAGTCTTGCCTACCATATTCAAGAAGGGACCTAACGAAGGTATTGTATAAGGGTTTCATATCGTAAAGATTCGAGAACTTCTTGGGGCAGCGTTTCAAAAGCCGAGGTAGGAGTTGGTAGCTTTTATAAAGTTGTCGATGGAAGGTGAAAGTTAAGTTCTCGGTAACACATAAGTTAACACAAACAACAGATAACGTAGGTTCTGCGAGATGAAGGGAAGTGCTTATAGGAATAAGTGCTTGACATTTGCTATTGAACCTGTGTAGGACGTATTGGAGGGAACAGGAATCAGTAGGAGATTTTCATATCCGTACAATGAGAGTTCTTGATAACACAGTTAACATCATTAATGGTTAGGATAAACATCATAGGGCTACGGTGACTGCCTTGAGGGATTCCGGATATGGCATTAATTCAATCAGAAAGAGAAGGTCTGAAAATAGTATTGTACTGATGATCTTCGAGATAGGATTTTTCCTTCGTTTTGCATTTGGTTCAAGTATCCGAGTCAGAGAGATTCGCACTCTTGTGGGAATCCCGTTTAAGACTGCAAGTAAGTAGCAGAGCAGGATTTAAGATGGGTCTGCCACTCTTCTTGCGCAGGTAGCGTAGTATCTTGGTGTATCAAGGTGGAGGAGAGATGCAGTTTTTTTTTGGTAAATTTGGGATGGGTAGGATAAGGCAACGAATGACTTTGAAGTAGAATAGGGCAAGAGTATTATCTAAGGCTTAGGAGAAAATCAAAATGAAGTCTGTCTTCTGAAAATTGGAGTAGTACGTATTTTCGGAGTCGAAAGTGGTAGAATGACTGTCGAATGAAAGAACTTCCGATAAGGTTGGATGGAGGGGATTTAAGGTAGAAAGGAGGGGGTTACTCGAGCTAATTACGCAGTTTTCGGCAGCCGATGAGAAGATCGGGTCAAGTTGTCTATTCATGTTCTTGATGATGTTCTTGGTGATGTTACTGAGTCAGATAAGAGCAGAGTCGGAAGATGATCTGTGAAGAGGATTTCCTTTCCAGATGAGTTGTTAGTCGTGTCAAAGTGAGTCTCATAGTCGCATTTAACCCACTTTAAGTACAGAAGGTTGAAATAAAAATAAATGGGCTGTTAATAGGAGCAGCAAAGAAATGTTTCCTTTTAGGGTAGTTATTAAGACTCCGTGAATTGTTATGAGAATTCCACAACCGTCCGGATCACCAGAAATGTCGTAGCCATCATGACGAAACAGTGTAAATCACTGTTTTCGATATTGGGATACAAATTAGTTTCTGTTTAGAAACAAAGGTCGTAAGGCAGTTTTTTGGGAATCAGGGTGTACGACCGAAGTTTTGTTGCGCAGTCGTCTGAATTTCTGATAATATCATAGAAAGAAATGTTTTCGGGTGAACTGTGCGAATGGTTAAGAGATGTACTTAGGTCAGGATTGAAAATAGTTTTTGAATAATGTCTTATGGAGTCACTTTTATCGTGCAAGATGGTAATGCACGTTTTCGTAGATTCTTGTGCGTCTCAAGCGTGACATGACATATTGGTCGTCAACGTTAATTTCGGAAAGGTTATTGGTAGCTTTACCCGTATGAGGGGGGAATGAATCTTGGAAAAATGGAACAGGTGGAAGGGATTAGGTTGAGAGCGTGAGAGCTTATAATGTTAGGGCATAAACGAGTGTTTTGATGATCCTGACCATTGAAAGAGAGAATTGTATTAGCGCAATGTGCGGGTTGGGTTATAAGCGCGGAATTGAAGGATATACGACTGGATTTGGCCACCGGAATTGGATTGGGGACCAAGCCAAAACTCATTAAGGCACCGAAGAAAATATTAGAGCCCTAATTGGGTAAATAGAGCTGCAGTTATGCAAAAACATGAAGAACATTTCATAAAACGAATGATAATATATATATGTATAAGCCAAACTGGGATGGACATTTACCGGCTTTTGTATCCCATTACTAACCTCACAGCTTATACTTTAGATCTAAATAAGAATATTGTGCTTATTCCTAAAAATGTTCCGTTTTTCTACCAATTTAAAATGACACCTCTTGTTGAATTGCCGTATTTTATGTTGAGAATAAAGTCTAAGGTCAGAAAGCTTCAGAAATTGGTAACTTATTACAGCTCCGTAAATATATGTAAAAGTTGGGAAAACGGGAAGCCTTGCCCTAGAGCCATACCGTGGGCATAAGTTCAAATGAGAATATGTATTGTACATATATTGTTACAAGTCATAACCAAATATTGTTCTTTTATAATAAGAATTAAGAAAAATGTAATTTCTTAAAAGTTCGTTGCTTCATTGAGTGATGCTAAGGCTACTTATTCCATTTTAGTGCACTTACGAAGAGATTAGTGGCAGAAAAGACTTCTCCACTTTGTTCTCTCTTAAAATCGCATCTCCCTCAGTCCCACTGGAAGAGAATGAGGAAATTCTTGCAGGGGAACTGAATGATTTTCCAATGAGGAACTAGCACTTTGGTCACCTATTCCTTATTCCAAGCAGTTAAAGGGATAAATACAGTCAAAGTTACGAATGATACGAACATCCGTCTGTCATTTCATCAAACACAAAATCATCCAGTATTATTCGAAATCACCCATGTGAAATAACACACTAAGCCGCGAATAATTCACACGACTTCCACGATCCACAAGCTCATGTATTGGAATTTGCTCGTTCTGACAGTTCACTCTTCCATTCATTCCACTACTTTCCAATCTAATTCAATGAACGGCACATTTTACCATCCACTGGAAAACGCAGTACGATCCACAATAAACAATCGCTCTTCGATTTCCATCCACAACTTGGTGTGTCTTTCGTTATTGCCTTCATCATGGACATGGATGGGAATCGTCTTCCTGTATGTCGACGACGAGTTTAGTCAGTTTCGGGCGGTTATTTCGGCTGGAGGTGGAACCGGTTTTCGTCCAATTCGCTGAGTGTTGGCAAGTAGTCAGTGTAATTTTGATTTAACCGAATCGGCACAAGGAGAACCTTTATCCATTGTGAAACTATGGCAATACAATACGATTGCCAGATCAAGGAGCACTAGCAGGGTCTAGTGCTTAGTTGACCTATAAGTTCTGGAATTCCGAATATATTTTTTGTCACTTTCGTCCTTTTCTCGACCGGTTGAATGAAGAACCTGTAAAGGGAGTGAAAAGTGTGAAATTCTTTTATTTTTTGTTTTTAAATCACTGTGAAGGGAAAATATATTTTCCCTACATTTCCTGAGGAGTAGTATAATATATCCGAAATCAAACAGTGTTAGTGGGTTTTCGGTTTATTTTCAAAATTCTGCTTATGGGCATCTAGAGCCAGTGAAGCATAAGAAAAAAAATTCTAGTAAGTGGCGAGCACTGTGTCAGAGTCACTTGTCAGATTCAGTGCACAGTTTGCAAAAATTGAAGCAAAAGTGAAGTGCATTCCCTAAAAGTTATTGGAATATACAAAAATCTAACATTGACCGACCGAAAAAGGACGATAAATCGAAAGATAAGTCTGAAGAGAAACTGAATAGTAACCAGTTCTAACGGAATCAGGAATCATCATCAATCGAACAGAAGCCGCACATCGTCCTTCAGTGCCGGAAACGGAAAGGTAAGTCCCGTGCAATTATTTTAATCGAAATCTTAATAGCCGTGGTGTGGAACTGGAGTTTCCTTTAGAAGCATTCTACACTTCCTTGGGGGGGTTTACGAGTATTCCGACCATTCGTTCAAACCCGAGTTGTTGGTTATAATGATGATAATGGGGCGAATAGGGCAAGGGAATGTGGATGCGGATGCGAAGTGAACTGTGTTACAACGAGTTCTATGTGTCTTTATCTCCACAGCTCTTGTATCCTGTTTGTGTGCAAGTTGTTGCCCGACTCTGACTGTGTGGAGTCATTAGTCCTTTTCTCCTTCCTTTCCCTTGTCATATATTTATTTTTTTCTTTTATATTTTCTCAGTTATGAGTGGTATCTACTTCTATGCATTTCCCAGTGAAGGTGCATGTACTCGTACATTCCAGTATAATTGTCAAAAGTTTTCTGACATTACATGGCAATCTGTGCACTTCAAAGTTGTGCAGGACTCCCCGGAATTCCTTTACTCTCACGTGAAACCTGAGATAAGGGGGAAAAAAAAAACAAAACAAAAACAAAAAATAAATTGTCTTCCTTGGCTTCATTTTGGTGGCAAGTCTACGTTGGTAACATTGTACATAGTATTCGTACCTATGGTATGTATGTTACGTCCTTTGTGGGCATGTGTAGGAATTGCTTTGAAAGTCATTTAATCGTAAAAGGGTTGAAACCATAAATTGTAGGTAAGTTGAACGTCTAAAGGGGGTAGTGAGAGCGATCTCATTCGTAATTAAAGTGGTAAAGACTTGGGTGTAATTTCAATATTTCAAAATGTGGTCATTGGAAGGACGGCCAGATGACCCTTTAGGTGAGTCTGAGTCGTTTCAGACAAATAGGGGTACAAGCGATTCTCTATTCCTAAAACTATAATGACTAGAAGAAGTTTAATGCTAGGAATCAAATCTACCAGGAGAGATTTATAAAGGTTTTAATTCACACGAAAAGGGAGGTTACGGAAATTAAGGTCGGAGCCGTAAGATGGCATCTTCTTGTCTTTTCTAATGAATTATTTCCAGATATTACATAAAACAGGAATTTTCGGTTGCCATGCTGTCTCTGGAGTATTATTTAGGTATATTCGGTCTTAAATTACATTCTTTTGATTTATTAAATCATCAATGGCAAAGCCAAGTCGGCAAATACATACAATTCGTGTGAACATAGTCAACATGCCACGAAATTATTTCAAGCGAAAGTACCCAAATTTGGCTGCCACACATCCTTAATTGGCACGCTAAAAGCCTTTAGTAATTGAAAATTTCAGATTTGACAAATTATTGTATATTGCACGAATGAGTTTTGAATATCATGCCTGTAAGTGTCGTAAAGTTTAAGTTTTGAAAAGAATTTTACCCAGCGCTCATGCTAACATTTCTTCCTATCCAATAAGCTCCTCTGAAACTCTATGGGATGGCGTCTAGCCCTCTCGTATACGAGTGTACGACCCTCACATCCGTCTGCACTTGCCGAGTTATTTTTTTTTAAATTCTGGTGATTCAGAATACCTTCAATTGATTTTTAGAAGGGGATTTTAAATATTAATTGCATCGTTATTGACTTCGAGTCCAGAGCAACTTCCGTTCATTCATTGCTGTTATTCGAAAAATAACAATTTTCAACAAACAGAAACACGTATACAGCCTCCAAATACCCTTGGAAATGCTTATATTGAATCATCCAATTCGTGATTATAAGTTAATTCAAAGAAACCGGCCCCGATACAGAAGTCTTGAGGCCCATCCATATGCTTATGGATATGGCTGTCGTTGATGAAAGTGTTGAAAAAGATCCAAATCTATCGATTTCACAAATGTTTACTAATTCTTTGGCCTGGAATCGGAGATGTGGATATAGAAGCATATGGTTTCAACAAGACAGTGCCACACACGAACGGTCTAGGCTTTATTTCGTTCTTTGGTGATGTAAATTGGCATCCAAGATCGTGTTTTGGAATCGAATATTTTTCAAGTTATGGCCGAGTTACTTTGTTGACAGGTCATAGGACTATGTTGTCGGAATCAAGTTCTGCAAAAACTCCCGTTATGGACATTTGAATGACATTACATTCTATTCAATATGGTAAGACCCAAATAATATATTGAAATAAAAATTTGATCAAACACGATGCAACAATTACCAAGGAATATTACTGCTTTCAAGTTGTTGCAAGGGGTTTTAAATATTAGCTTTAAAGACTGACATCATACGCCAAAGTAGTAGTTGCAGACTACGAAGGAACCTCTCGGCAAGTGACCAGATTTTTATTACATACATATATGGCAGCTTAAAAAAAAAAAGGGATTCCACCAACAACTATTTTAGTTTTTGAAAAGGCATATGACCGATCAAAATTGTATCATGTCCCTGTACGGCTGAGAATTCTGAGAAAGTTGGTGAAGCTGATGCTAGTATGCCTAAAAGGGAGCAAAGGCCGAGCTAAAATATGAAACGAGGAGATGCCCTGTCACCACTTCTCCTTAGTTTGGTACTGGAATGCGTAATAAGATACCATCAGGAAAATGATAGAAGAATAACCCTCCCTTAATAAAATCAAACCCGTTCTAGCTTACGCTGACGATCTGGACCTTCTGGAAATAGTAAGGAAACAGTTAAGAAAAACGCAGAAAATCGATTAATAGCAGGAAAAGTAGTAGGCAAGGAAATAGGAAAACAAATATATGGTCTGACCGACTGACCGACTTGGATTGATTCAACCCTCGCATCTGACTGTACTTGATAAAGTGAATGAGTTCAAATATGTTAGTATCGTATTGACTGCCAAAAACTAAATAATAAAGGATCTATTCAAAACCATTCTTCTGTCCTGTAATAATAGATGCCTAGAAGGGTCATAAATACTGATACAAAGCATGCTTATATTTTCAAATTTATTTATTTTATTTGTCAACTCTCTAGCTGCAGGTTATGAAAGACTTTATTCGAAATGCTCGTTATTTGTTTTAAAGCACGACTTGAGAGGCACTGACACAATCAATCGCTTTACGGATCTCATCTCATTTATTGAAAAGTTGACGAGAGCGCAGATAAGTGCTTCAAAGACTTAATATATTGGTGATTGGCCATTTCATTTAAAATGGGCTGTAACGTAATCCAAATGGTTGAGATCAGGACTACGAGCTATCCAATTTTCCCATGATAGCAAGTCGGGGAAATTATTTTTAAAGTGCTTTTCGCCTTGTTGTCTTGGAACAGAATCTTTTCGGAATGTTCAGTGCTTATTTGCGAGCATAGTTCCAAAACAAATGTAACAAAAACAGTGAAACAATGTCAGTGACATAACATGACAATGGGTTGGTAAACTTTCGCTGAAGTTCTGACTCCTTTTTTACAAAAATGGAGATTGGTTATATGAGTGGTCACAGTGCGAAAATGGCCGGATCTTTGATGGTCTCGTACTCCACCAGTATCCTCCAATAATTCAACATCGCGATTCCAAGCGGTCGCAAGGATATCACCTTTTGCCATACTACACTTGCACAAGCTGATCAGAAGGACATGATTTTCGATTCAATGATTGGAAACGACTAAAAACTAATTTCTTTTCCGCAACCAAGGAGCATAAAAGTAAAGACTCAAATAACCGGTAACACGAAAAGAGTGCAATTAGTACCTTATTGCGTTTTGTGACTAGACTAGATAGTGCCAGTGACACTTTTTGGACGTGTATCCAGATTTTTAAAACAGGAAAATAAATTTTGGATATATGAAAACAAGATTTTAAGGACAAAATAATGATTGGAAAATCAGAGTGGAAAAGACCGTAAGGAAGGCCGCGCTGTAGATAAGAGGACAATATAAAGATGGACCCAGAAGAGATGAAACAGAAGAGTGAAATATATATGGAACACACTGACAGAGAGGCTTGGCAAAGTGATGTCAGCGAGGCTGTTAATTCATTTTTATTGTTCTTATTCTATTTTTATTCACTAGACAAACATTATATCTCAATATATGTATAATGGGTCTTACTGGCCCTCTTCGGGCACTCTTAGAATCTCTATTGGGTTCTAACCATTCGGAATCAATATGGAGAAATGCTTCTGGGGTTCTAAAGCTCGATCAGAGTGTGCTCTCGTGGTATCTATAGGGTTTTCCAAAAAGGACTTGACAATTTTTTTTTTAAATAAAACGCGAACCATTTGAGATATTTCAAAAACTTTATTATCGGCTTGAAGTACAATCAAAATATTTATGAATGGAACTCGACTTCGTTCATATGGCCACTGCGGGCACGTTTGCAGTGGTCGATTCGTTGGACCCAATTTTCGATGACTCGGCCACACATTTCGGCCGAAACGGCCGCTATTTCGCGTTCAATGTTGGCTCTGAGCTCTTCCAACGTCGTCGGCTTGTTGGCACAAACCAATGACTTAACGTAGCCCCAAAGAAAATAGTCTAGAGGCGTTAAATCGCACGAACGAGGCGGCCAATCGACTGGCCCATTTCTTGAGATAACACGGTCATCAAACTTACTCTTCAATAAATCAATTGTAACGTGTGCTGTGTCTCTTGTGGCAGCATCCTGTTGAAACCACATGTCGTACAGGTCCATATCTTCCAATTCGGGCCAAAAGTAATCGGTAATCATGGCGCGATAACGCTGGCCATTCACAGTAACGTGACGATCGTTATCGTCGACGAACAAATATGGTGCAATAACGCCGCCGGCATGCAAACCGTGATTCATGAAGCACATGTGGATTTTCAACCGACCAATAACGCATATTTTGCTTATTGACGAACCCATCGAGCCAAAAATGAGCTTCGTCACTGAAGATGATTTTGCGATGAAATTCATCACCTTGGCGCATCTTCTCCAGAGCCCAATCGGAGAACGTACTTCGCTTCAAATGATCCATCGGCTTCAATTCTTAAGTCAGCTTGATCTTGTATGGGTGTAAACCAAGATCCTTACGCAAAATACGCCATAATGTGGTCTGAGCGATGCCCAATTCTTGAGAATGTCGTGGAATTGACTGATTTGGATCGTTTGCTACGGACGCCTGAACGGCAGCGATATTTTCGACACTTCGACCAACCCGTTGTCTCACTGACACAGCAACATCACACAACGAATATGTAAACTCAAAATTTTGCACTAAGCTTGTTATTGCCTGTCTACTAGGGCGAGAATTGCGACCGAAAATTGGAGTTAACGCTCTTAAAGTTGCGTTCACCGACTCCGAATTTCGGTAGAAAATTTTTATAGTTAATTTGCAGACGTTGCTCGTTCGTGTACTTTACCATGATGAAAATGTTGAGTTTACAGAATAAATTGACAATGACAGTTCGATGATTAGTGAAAGGGTGCCCATTGGAAAACCCTTTATAATTGGTAAGCCAAGGAGAGCGCTGTGGCGCAGTGGGTAGTGTGTCGGCCGCTGACGCATGGTGAGCGAGTTCGGATGCCGATAACACCACGCAATCAAATGATTAGTTCACGGCTTCTCTCCTCGTCGGGGTACTAGTAAAAACTTCCCGTTATACGCTTGCCTTGAAAAAGCTTCTCGGCTCTCGCCGTTCGGAATCGGCATTAAGTTCACTTGTGTGAAAAACCAATCGCACACAACATAAGTGAATAAAAGAAGCTTGGCTCTAGCTCTTTATGAGCTGATACGCCATCTGAGGTGTCTGTCTGGCAGTACTATGAACCAGTATGAGTGCTCCAATAGATAGCAGAAGCCTTTAAAGAAAGAAGAAGGTCAAGCCTGATACCAAGATATCAAGCCTGATACCAAGATATCGCGTTTCCCACCGATTATGGTTATGGTTGTCCATGTTGTATCACTCGTAAGCTTAAGTTTCACCTATAGTAGATCACCAATAGCTATATCCAACATATTTTTAATAAAGCTGAGTTTAATCCATTCTTTTAACAAAATTTATTGTCGATTCACTGACAAATTGACAATATATTCGCCAATCCTCTAATCTCTTTGACAGCTGGCTGTAAACCTTTAAAAAGCAGTTGAATTAAATTTCAGACATAACGTACCAATACGATTCGCGGATTTATAAAATTCCCGTTACTTTTAGAACAAAACTCGTTTGCCAATAATCATGCTATACTGAGAACTTCCCTCACAGGGTAATTGTGAAGAGTTTTTTTTAACCATACAGAGCTGACTCTGGGCCAAATATGACCTCTATACTATCGCATATAAATAGCCATGATCTCAAGAGCAATATGGTTGCTGCTACAGACTACCCAGCCTTAGTTCCAGAGGCAAATGGCTCAATATAATAAGAGCTGATTCCATACGTTCTACACACGCGTCTCTTCTCGCCCCTTTTTGAAAGACGAAAATAAAAAATCGACAGTTTTGCGACATCTTTCATAGCTTGTCATAAAAACTAATTGGAAACAAGCAATGGTGTCCAAAGTGACATCAACTTGATTACTTGCTTATGGTTTGAAAAGTTGATAATCCAGTTTTGAGTGTATATTCGTCGTACCATTTGCGATAGGAGATCGAATTTCATGTTTGTTAATATAATCCATTGGAGCCGGCGGCTTTGTTGATTTTTAGTTTATTGTTATCGTGTTGGCAAGATGCTTAAAATTAGATAGTGGACTAAACAATTAATAAGAGGGACCGGGTCATAGCTATGTATATCCATAAGCTAGTGCTTATGCTGGCTTTGAAAGTTCTGCCTAAAGGTGTTTTCAATATCAATAGTCAGTCTGTATTCTACGTGAATGTTGTTTTATTGTAGATGAATTCCTTGTTATTCTTCGATCAAGTTTGGGCTATAAGATTATCTAGCCCGCGATAGTGAAACAAAAGGACAGTTTGGCAAAAAAAGACAAAGACAGCCGCAACGACGACCACCCAATTAGTGGTTGTCTGACCTATCTATGTATCCATCAGTCTTATATTTTATACTTCGATTGCATAATAAGAAACCACGACTGGCGATGACAAATCCATCTGAAAGATATATTTTTTTAAATGGATCACATTAGTATTCAAGGCAAGCCCTATTTGAGGAGTCTTCTGTCTTGTGTGCATTAAAATGCATTTTCTGAAGTTAGACAAAGTAAGAGTATTCGGGTTTCTGTTAAAGGATTTCCGTAAAATGTAGGGAATAATTAATTCGATGTTTTACCGCGTTCCAGAAAATTAATACCATTCTTTCGCTTTAGCTTTTATTTATTTCGTCATAGCTCTGACATCAAATATTTTGTTTTCCATCTAAACTAGATCAATTTTTGTTTCGAAAAGTCTATTTACAAGAAATTCCAGACCTTCCAACACGTGACAAACTATGTAATTTCTCAACGCACCCACGTTCTGATGTTTGATTTATTATATAAATGTGTATTTTTATAATATTTATGTATCGCATATATAAAAGGCTATAGACAGAGAAGAAATGCCAATGATTGATGTTGTAACGACGAACCGTTTCACAAGAAGAAAACTAATTGATCCCGAATTCAAACGATAATTATGTGCAAACGTATGTACTACGTAAACACGAATAGATGCTTGTAGATATACCACTATGACCACAAGGGTTATGTATCTACAATAAGCTTTTGATTGTTTTTTCAATGCTGCGTGAATGTTGTTTGAATGTTGCAATATGCTCGATTAATCAATCAGGCAGATATGTACGACGCGAGAGAATTGAAGCGCGAGACCGAAAACTGCCGAGTCGAGCAGTGGATCAAGTGGTTATTTCGAAACCGGAGAATAAGAATTTTAATTTTTTTCTTAATGTTTTTAATATATTTCATGCATTCGTGACTTATTGCAGGCGTCGTCATCGACAAGGTTTCGCTTGCTCAGAAATGACTCGATAATTATGTGTCAGCATGATGAAATCCCCATAAACACTAGCTGTGACTGGATTGTGGGGATCGAGTGGAAAAATACGATACGATGGTAGGTGCTTGGATGTTTGATTTTTATAGCTCGATGTTCGTCCATTATCGATTGGTAGTCCAACAGAACCTCCTCTGCTTAGGTGGCCACATGGCGTTTAGTTTTCTGAGAACTACTCACGCCATAAAAAGTCATCTCATGTGGTTCCAGACATATTTCATGTCGTCTTGTAGAAAGATGATCCTTGAATACATAAAACGTGTATATGAGTCCGAGTCCAGTTTCATACCTGGTTTTGTCGGTCTTTTATTATTATTATTGAGCAAATGAATTCAATGAAGATATTTTGACACTATTGTGCCGTCACTTAGAAGAGTTTCGCGGCCCAACGAAGTTTCATAGGTTGAAACAAGACGCAGCATATGATGCGTCACCGGTAGCCCTTGTATAGGTTATCGTTTTCGCAATCTGTTCTTCTCTTCGGCGTAGTCACTTTATTTTTTCCTACCTCTGTGGTAGTTAACAACAAAAAATGTTTACTGAAACCACATATGTAAATTAAACTATTTTACGTTTATATTTCTTAAAAAAATATATTTATTCTAACCGAATGCCTTCACGGCTGACTTAAAACTGAACTAACAATTCGAATATAAACTTAAACTAGGTGCATGCCCAATGCAGCCAGACGCCTCGTCAGCAGCGGATGTTCGGCGATAGCTCAGGTGTCTTGCAAGTATGTTGCGTCCGTTGCCTCAAATGTCCGGCAGGAATTTGACCTGATGTAATCACGACTGTTGTGGATGTTCTTGGTCGTGGGAAAGGTATCATGCGTTGTTTGCATGATCCAATGTTTCTGGCGTTAACTCCTCCGCCCTTAAAATCGCACGTCCTCGTGAGATGTTGTTGCTGTCACAAGATGGGGGATGTCTTGGAATCCTATAGTCTGTGGTGGCTTACTGATGTTAGGACATTTCTCCTTAAGCGTACCACGATTTCTATCTCTTGATATTTTGTATGCGAAGATAGCTATAGCCACGACGGTAACCATTAACATGATGTTCGCGTATAAGTTGATGTTGTGTTTGGTTTCCAGCAGCTCGATTTCTTCAGTGCGATTGACGTAGAGTTCCTTGATCATTTCGAGAGACAATACCTCTTCTATCTTATCAGGTTTGTATGATGGTTGTAGTATTGCCGGTAGGGGTTGGTGACTTGTGGCTTCTCTGGACATAACAGTTTTTCCTTGGACTTCAATGGTGGTGTTGAAATGCTTGATGATGAATGTGCCATTGAGGATAACGGTCTCGTTGTTGATGTTAACTGGGCCATTAAACTGGTTCAGCAGCAAGATCCCTGGTGAAACTTCCTCTACCTCTGGTACGTGTTCGTTGTTGATGACGGTACATGATGCCTTTTGGCTTTTTATGAGCTTTGGGATGCACGTTGAATTTCTTAGGTTAACAATATTTTGATTATTACATATTGAAAGGCTATTTGATGTTTTACATTTAGTTGAAATACCGTAAATGTCTTTATTACATTCTAATATTGAATTATAGCTAATTTTATTAATTATTTTATTCCTTTTAACAGATCTCAATAGAAATTGATTACATGTTTCTTTTGTTGTCATTGGAATACTTAAGATGTATACTAAATTTTTGTCATTTGAGGCGATTCTTACTTCGGCAAATTCTAATGCTTCGTCTACATTAATATATGGAATATTTTCGTTCTTTAAAATGGTTTCAGTAATATTTACTTCCGTATTTGATAAAATAAAAGAATTTACTATATTTACCTTTGCCCAATGAATGGCGTAGGCTACATTAATTATCTCTTCCTTAATTATATCTAATTTGTATTTAATCTTCATAATTATTTCGTTATTATTATTTTCGTTTTCCTTAAATACCTTGATAATCTTATTTGTAATATTTGTAAGTTCGTTAATCTTATCTACTGACATCTTATTGATTATAGTTTGACTATTACTATTTTTTAAAACGTTATTCATTTTATCTGTTAAAATTTCATAATCATGGTGGTCGGGGTTTCCCGCGATCCATTTCCATGCGGAGCCTATAAAATCTAATGATCTCTTATTTCTATTATTAATTTTAAGTCTGGCTATATGTGTTCTTATACGGGATATCTCATAGGAAAGGAGAGGATTCAGGATGTGGTTGTTAGTAACGGATGATCTTAACGTAGCCTCCAAGTCATTTAGCGTTGTCTCGTAAATGTCCATGTCAATTAGGTGAACGATCTTGAATGATCCACTTTGTAGCTTTGCACGGCCGATGCCGATTTTTATTAGCTGGGAATTCGAATAGTCCAGAATTTGTGCATCGCCGTTGCACATCGGAAGCAGTGTCCTATTGGGAAATTTAGTTTTTTATAAGGCTTTTGTGAATGGTTCTATTTGACTGGGTTATAACTGTGGAATTATTATCTTGAGCTACTATTTCCTTTTTATATCTGGGATTCAATTTGTTGCCTATTCTTTTATTAGTTCTGACATATATAATTTGGCCAACAGAGTATGTTTTTGGAGGGGTTTTCTTTGTATTATGGTATTTTAGATCTGCCTGCTGTTTGTCGCGTAATTTATTTATGTTTTCCTGTCTTACTCGTTCAAGTTGTTCTGGTTCGTTAAGTAATTGTCTGCCGAAAAATGTGTCTATGGGTTTTTTGCCTGTAGTGGAGTGAATCGATCGGTTATATTCGTATAGAGATCTGTCTAGTAATTCTGAGAATGTACTATGGATGTTATCTGTCTTAAGGCAACGGATTAGTTCCGAAAGTGTGGAGTGAAATCTTTCCACTTGGCCGTTCACAGAACTTGTATAGGGAGGTGCCTTGAAAACTTGGATATTGAACATGTTCTCCAGCATGAATGATATAGAGTTCGAAGCTAAGGATTTTTCATTATCCATAACTATTGCTTGGGGTACTCCAAAAGCTAGTACCAATTCCCTAAGAGGTTGTTTAATATCCTCTGAGGCTCTTGATTTAATTACTTTGGCTAAGGCATATTTGGAGAATTTGTCTATCGCGGTTAGGATTACTTTCTTGTCAGTGAAATAAATGTCAACGTGAATTATTTGTCCGGGATATTCGGGAATGGGGGTAGGTTGTAATTCCGGTTTGTTCGGGTGCCTATCGTACTTATGTTCCTTACAAATTTTGCACTGCTTTGTTATTTTTTCTATTTTAGATTTCATTTGGGGAAAATAAAAATTTTGAATAATTTGTATCTTGTTCTCTCGAGAATTTCGGTGTGCTCGGTTATGTTCTTTTATAATTTCCTCGTCTTGTCGGTTTGTGTCAGTTAGGTCGGTGACTAATTTCCTTGCAAAACGGACCTTATACTGTCTAAAGTGTGTTCGATATACTTCCTGTACTATACCTAGAACTCTCTCCTCCGTTTTAAGTCCATTTGTAACTGAAGGATTTAGATATTGTTTAAAAATTTCTATCAATTTCTCTGAGGAATATACTGGTTCTACAATAGTATGTCTGTGATAAGTGGGAAAGATAATCTGAAAGTCATGTGAAGGGGTGTCTCCAACGAGAAGAATAATCTGATTTTTATACACATTTAATGGTACGTCTACAATTTGTATGAGATCTTGGCCAGAACTTTCGTCGCTATGTTGGGTTGGTGTAAGGGAGTTTATTTGACTGTTTTTAGGTGGTCTTGATAATGCGTCGGCAACAACGTTGGACTTCCCAGGCTTATAACTTAGTTCGTAGTTATACTCCTCGAGTATTGCCTTCCAACGTTTCAGTTTGTTATTCGTATTTCTGTTGCTCAAGGCATACGTTAAGGGTTGATGGTCAGTGAATATTTTTAGTTTGGTAGGACCGTACAGATAATTCCTTAATGAGTTGAGAGCCCACACTATCGCCAACATCTCTTTCTCATTAGCAGCGTAGTGCTCCTCTGTTTTGCTGAGAGTTCGAGAAATAAACGTGATTGGCTTATTGTCTTGGGACAATACAGCGCCTATCGCGTAATCCGATGCGTCGGTAGTCAGGTGGAAGTCCTTATTAAAGTCCGGAAAGGTAAGTATAACGTCGTCGGAAATCAGTGAATTCTTGATCTTGTCGAATGCTTCCATGGCTGCATCCGTCAACTGAATGACTTTTTTACTTGAGGCTGTTTTGGACGTACGTCCATCCTCCCCCCTTAAAAGGGCTGTAAGGGGTTTTGCCAACTTTGCATAATCCTTGATAAACCTGCGGTAAAATCCCGACAGACCAAGGAATGATCGCAGATCTCTCAAAGTTCGGGGATACGGGAATTTGGTGATGGCTTCCACTTTATTTGGGTTGGCTTTTATGCCAGTAGAGGATACAATAAAACCCAGAAACTCGACTTCTGTCTTCAAAAATTCGCACTTATCCAGTTGCACTCTGAGGTTGGCTTGTTGGAGAGTTTCGAAAATAGTTCGTAAATTTTCGAAATGACGATCGACATCTGCACTGAACACAATTATGTCGTCAATATAAACATAACAGATCTTACCAATGTGTTCTCTTAGGATATCGTCTAGGGCTCGCTGAAAGATAGATGGTGCGTTCTTTAGCCCGAAGGGAAGTCTTACAAATTCATACTTCCCGTTATTGACAGAGAATGATGTTTTTTCGATATCGTCTTCGTGCAAGGGTATTTGGTGGAATCCACTTTTTAGGTCGATCACCGAAAAATATCTGTTCTTCCCCAAATGCGATAATACTTCATTGGTTTCAGGAATTGGGTAACGATCTGGTATTGTTATAGCATTAAGTTTCCTATAATCAATTACCATACGATACTTCTTTTCACCTGAAGCATCCGCTTTCTTTGGTACAATCCAAACAGGGGAATTGTACGGCGACCGTGAAGGTCGAATGATTCCATCATTTAGTAGTTGTTTGATTTGGTTGTCAATTTCCTCTTTTAGTGCCATGGGATAAGGGTAGTGCCTTGAATAAACCGGATCTTCGGTCATCGTGCGAATTCTGCCCTTAACTTTGGTGGTAACAGTAAGTTTCTCATTTGGTTCGCCAAAAAGATTTGCGTATTTTATAGTCAATGAATTTAGTTTGTCTCGCTGTTCCTGTGTCATGTGTTGAGTTCTAACGTTAACGTTATGAATTGATTCAGAGATTTGCTGTTTCAATCTGATTTTTATGCTATTCTTTATAGTCATGTAATTTTCTTTCGTATATATTACGGCTGACAATTCTTTGAGACTGTCGTTCCCAAGAATTGCGTGAAATGATCGGAGAGATGGGAGAAGGAAGAATTTAATATTAGTATCGGGGTCGAAAAGATTTATCATGGTATGGTGGGTGATTTCTATATTACCACAGACTGAGTTTGCGTGGAATTTTTTCTGGTTAGGGATGGGATTCTGAACTAGGTTTGGTTGAATGTAATTCTTGTTAGAGCCAGTGTCTATCAAGAATTTGAGAATTTTTTTGTCTCTCGTCCTACACTCAAAGTATGGTAGCGACGAGTTCGTTAATCTAAAAAATGTACGTCAACGAAGTCAGTAAATGGTTCTGTCGGTTCTTCGTCGATTTGTTGGTCTATATAATCGTTAAGGTTTTGATCGTGTCCAGTCTGATTGGTCATTGTCGAAATCATGGCATTGTAGTTATTAACCTCTTGACAATCTGCCGATGTATATTTCTGGGGATCCATTCCGGAAGTTTCCAGATGGAAATTTCTTTGGATCTTATTGGGGTTTGGATATTGTTGTACAGGAGGTAAAGGTCGTTTTGGAGCCGGTGGCCAATTTTTCGTCACTGGCCTATTCATATAGTTAACGTTATTCGTACGGATGGTGCTAACCTCCATGGGTTCGGTCCTCTGAACAGGTTGGTTTGGCAAGACATTATTGGGTTGTTGAGTATTTCTTTGGGATTGGTATGGGTGTGTTTGGAAATTATATCGTTGAGTGAATTGATGATTTGGAGGGTGAGGTTGAAATGATTGTCGTTGAGTGGTTGGAAATTGATTAAAGTAGGTACGCGGTGGAGGACGAGGTGGGAGATACGATGATTGGGGTACATATGCCAATTGTGGGTAGAATAGGTGTTGGTCTAGTCCTTTTCGTGACGGAATTGGTGGAGTTGGTGGAGGTTTCCTAACCTGGCTAGTATTATGTTGAGCGTAGGTGGCTCGAAATTGCTGGTTCTCGAGCTTTAAACAGAGATTAAGAGCTGTAGGGAGGTCCGCCGGTTCCCTTATACCTAGGAGCCTAGGCAGGTCACCTCTAAGGCCTCTAATGAATGTATCTAGTGCCTTGTCCCTGTAGGATGACGTTAGATGGTGCAACGCCTCAGGTGGCAGTTCCATGCTCGAGATTTTATTTAAGATCAATGATAGGTGGTTGTACACTGCCTGGTAATAGCTCTCCACGGTGTTGTTACCCTGCACTAACGTTGTCATCTGGTACTCTAAAGTTCCCAGATCACGTCTATCTGCATAGTGAAGTGTTAAACACTTCGATATGCACTCCCAGTTTAGGGGTGTGTTGTAGGATTCTAAGATTGCGTCCGCGTTACCTGTGATTTTATTACGTATGATGGTAAGTATGCCAAAGTATTTTGGCGTTCCCTTATATTGGTTATAGATATTAAGGATCCTGTCTACACTCTTACGCCAGGAACTAAACTCGCCAGGAGTTCCGGAGAACTCCCTTAAACACCTCACGACATCTGGCACCTTGTCCAGATCACTAAGGTTAGCGCGTAAGTGTTCATGGATGGTCTCGTCAGTTCCCCTATGGAACTGATTTTCAGGATGTAACATGGATTGCACCGCGTTCCTGCATTCGTTAACACATACGCGAGCTGCAATACCAGCAATTAGGGCTTCCAACTCTGGGGTGGCGTTCACATTTACGTTCGTATTCGAAGTGGAAGGTGTTATGATCGGATTCTCGGTATTCAATACCGGTGGACGTAAAATTGGGTCGGTCATAGTGGCGGTACGTTTAGACATGAGGATAAGGAGTCAGAGAAGGAGCTAAGAAAGTGGTTAGAGAGTGCGGTAGCAATGTTATCTAAAATATTCTGACACTAACACTATTGATATTAACTATTAACTGAGGTTATTATTACCGAAGATATCCTGCATATATTTTTTCACAATAATTATTACTATTTAATTTTATCACTAATATAATTTTGTTTCTACTGTGTTATTGTACTATAATTATTACTAACTTATTCGGATTTAATGTATTTTGTTCTTACTATGTACGTATTTCTAATTTAAATGAAAAGATTCCTTAATACTATCTTACATTAAAAAAATTAACATGTCCAACGCTGGTGAAGAGGCAAATTCCTTTTCGTCCTTGGTGATGAGGTTACTGGGGCACCTTCCTTCACTCTCCCTCGTTGGTTGCAAGGTCAATCGACTTTTGCTTTGGATTCGGAGCCCAGATGAACAAAACACAGCACTTTGTCTCTTTGTCACTACACACGCGGCGAGCTTCTTTAGGTCGTTTTGCTTAGTGTATTGACGCGAACTACTTTAGGTCGACTGAGACGGGTTAAAGTACACGAACTACTTAAGGTCGATTATTGCACTTTAATTTAACTGCACTGTGAGTAAATTGTTCTTTTCTGGGCCCCACGTTGGGCGCCAATTAAACTATTTTACGTTTATATTTCTTAAAAAAATATATTTATTCTAACCGAATGCCTTCACGGCTGACTTAAAACTGAACTAACAATTCGAATATAAACTTAAACTAGGTGCATGCCCAATGCAGCCAGACGCCTCGTCAGCAGCGGATGTTCGGCGATAGCTCAGGTGTCTTGCAAGTATGTTGCGTCCGTTGCCTCAAATGTCCGGCAGGAATTTGACCTGATGTAATCACGACTGTTGTGGATGTTCTTGGTCGTGGGAAAGGTATCATGCGTTGTTTGCATGATCCAATGTTTCTGGCGTTAACTTGTACATCGTATTTTAAAAACTCTTATCAGCTTCTGTCGCTCCTTGTATTTTATTGAGTGGTATCTCAGTGTCACGAAAGCTATAAAAATGTGACCCTGAGACTAAGGGAGACCGAAAAATCTTTGTAATTCTTTTCATCGAACCCTATGTCAACTTTTTTTCCTTTTGTTTGCGTTGCATGGTTGCATGAAGGTTTCTTTTAAACAGCAGCGAATGCGCTTCATTCATTGAGTTCGGCAATTCTCCCGAAAGTGTAATCAGGGCCTTAACAGTTTTTTTTCACTTTGATCATTTATTAAAACACATATCTGTTGATATGTTCTTTGGCACAACATTTATGTATGATCGTGGAAACACGAGTCGGTGTAACAAGATTATATCCTGCTGAACAAAGGAGTGTATAACAGGTTAATGCGGGATTTGAATTAATCACGCTCGCGTAAGGCGGATCAATTGTTATAATGTTCTTGGGATACTTCTCAATTTAATTGTAGACCATCGGCTGGTTTCTTTTTAAAATTGCTATTAAAGATAGAACTACTCGAACTGGAAGTAAATTTCGCGAATAGCCTATCAATTTTGTGCTTAAGTGCCTAATTTATTACACATCTTCGCCCAGGCCAGGCAAGGTTACCAAAGCGTCTAGAACTACCGATTGGTATACAAATTGTGTATAAAAGTCGGTTATCATGTTATATTTTATCCGAGGTTTATGCCGACCGTAATGCAGTCAGTCACTCTAAAGAACAGACTAACTGCGGGCTCTTGAAATTCTAAACATCACAGTTTTGGTTATTGACATAATTGTCAAGACGAAGCTTCACCTAAACTTGGAGAAAATTTTTTTTGAGAAAATCTATGTTGATACCCAGTCTAACGAATGATGAAAGATGGAGGTGATCATTTTGCTTTAAATTTTAATCCGAGGTTCTAGTGCCGCCCAAATTCCATAAATGTGACATGTGTTGAGTTGAAGTTCTCCTGTTCATGTATTCATCCTGTACATTTTCACAACAGCAGAATATTCTCGATTGGGCGAAAAAGGGGATATTTATAATGGGTGATTTATATCGCTGTTTGGCTTTTAATTGTTTTTTTTTTCTGACATGCATGTCAAGCATGCTTTCATAGCATTGCCATTTTATTAAAAACAGACCTACGCTGGAACACCATCTTTAAATTAATCAGCGTAGAGTGCGTACAAAAGTAAATATGTATGCTGTATTCTCCAGTGTTATTGAAGACCGTGATTTGTCAATTCGTCGCCGTTCGTAGCAATTCAGACTGTCTTATGTGACTACGAGGTAGGATCTTGGCCTAAAACCATGCAAAATAAAGATCTTGCAACAAGTAAAGCCAAGCGACCTGCCACAGTTTCGAATTTTAATTAGGCCATAGAATAGCTTGAAGATCAGCTTTTTTTTTCAACAAAAAATCGCCTTTTTTAATTTTTTTATAAACAAAACTGTCGTATTTGGTCCGATGATGGGATATGGGGTATTGATGGGATATACCCTGTTGCTGTAAAAAGGTATAAGAAAGCTGCTTCCTACTCTGAAAAGAATTTTCATTGGTAGCTTGGCACTTGCCTATATACCTATTCCTTGGCGTGCGGTGAAAGTGGTCTTTATTCCTAAAATAGGGAAAGAAGCACCCGCCAAGAGTTTTAGACCAATCAGTCTAACATCCCTCTTGCTGAAAAACATGGAGAGACTAATAGAGTTGAACGTGCGCAAAGTTTTTTCGATTTTTCATCCTCTCTCGGAGATGTAACATGCTTATCAGCGCGAAAAATCCTGCGATACTGTGCTTCAAAACCTAACTGGGAGAATTGAATGTGCACTCGAAAGGAAAATGTACGTACTGGGCATTTTCGTCAACATTGATCGAGCTTTTGATAACACTGCAAGACGGCATGGCGTAGATGAAGCACTGGATTTGTGGATCAGAGCAATGCTTGTGCACAGGATATTGATCGCTTATTCAGGCCTCGAAGAATGTATCAAGTCTGGCGTAAACAGGGGCTGCCCGCAAGGTGGCGTCCTGTCTCCGCTGTTATGGTGCATGGTGGTCGACTCTCTGCTCGATGCCTCGGCATCTATGCCCAGGTCAATTCGTATGATATTGATGTTCTCTCTGTCGGCTCTTGTTTAGCGACTGCACAGGCGGTGCTAAATGTGA
This sequence comes from Merodon equestris, assembly GCA_958301585.1. Taxonomy (NCBI): domain Eukaryota; kingdom Metazoa; phylum Arthropoda; class Insecta; order Diptera; family Syrphidae; genus Merodon; species Merodon equestris. The sequence goes on from OY284415.1 coordinate 35,240,663, forward strand.
TCAATGACTGGTGCACGGCTGCACGAGTAATGGGCTGTCGGTTAATCCTCTTAAGACTGATGTCGTTCTCTTCACGAGAGGGAGGAAAAATACTGGCATTACTCAGCTGGTGTTAAAAGGCAATCCCATCCCGATATCCAAGGAAGCTAAGTCAGTCATCTTAGATAGTAAGCTTAGATAAAGGTTCCTACACGGCAATGAAAGGCCGAATTATCAGTTGTTTGGTGGAACAGGTTAACTGTCTCAGCTGTACGGGGCTTCCCCAAGTACACCGGGCGCTGTTTTAGATGCGATGATGAATCTTCCACCCCTTGACATATATATCAGAAGGTGCGCTCTGAAAGCCATGTCTCGCCTCAAGAGATAGTGGGTTTTTTACGCCTCTAGACTGTTCTTAATGCAGACGCATCGAATCACTCGTCTATGCCGATAAGCCAGCGTCAATTGCAACTTTGGAAGATGGGTTAATAGCGAGATACCAGCCAGTGTGTTTGAAAAAGTGACTCAAAATTGAATTCCCTGTATGGACCTCGTAAAACCTAATCATAGTTAGTAAATGGCAAGCATTAGTTTAGCAACTCAACTAAAAACTTTATACACTCTTACAATTTTTCTGTGTTTTTCGAAAATTAAGAACCAAACGCCTTAAGAATCGCAGATACTAAACGTGCGAACTTTGTACAGTACAGTCATGATCGGCGCATTTTTTATGACTGAAATTTCTTGTCTAACAAACATCCACTTTACAAATATGTTTCTAGTATTTCCCACTGTTGTTCAGATGTAAATCAATTGATTTCGCACCGTAAAGCTTAAAACTTAATAATTGTCAAATATTTTGAACGGATTAGTATCGCCAACGTTTAAAAAACATCAAATGATGTAACTTACTCACTTTTTGGCATGGTAGCAACCGACATCGAACATGAGGTCAATCATTGATTATAAACACCACATTGAGCTAATTACAACGGTTGTTGAGAACCTCCAAACCGTGGAGTATGACTGCAAAGGGCGTCTCTATCTTCTTCTTCTTCTTCTTCTTTTCCTTTTTTCCGGCGTCGTTATGGTCAGAAGTGTAGGACCATAACCTTCCCACTTAACTGCATTCCTACTGGTCCGCTTGTGGGATCCGCCGGTTTGATCTCAGAAAGTAGCGGCAGGCTTCCCGGTTTGGGATTACTTCATCGCTGAGGCCAATCAAATGCTGGTGTTTTTGCATTTTTTGCACCAATTGTTTTCCGGCCTGCGTTTTTTTTTGCGTGTTGAAATTGGAACGTTGATTGATATTGCCTTTTGGACGGGGTTCAAAGGATCTCTCCGTTGAACATGGCAATAACTACCAACTGAGTCGGTCGCGCTCTATCTTTCTTGTGATGGTTTCTTTTACGTAGAGGCTTCCTCGGATCTTTGAACTTCTAATTCTGTCACGCTTTGTTACTCCCGCTGTCATGCGAAGCATCTTCATCTCAGTTGCCGTTAATTTGCTCTCATGCTTTTTGTGCATTGTCCAGCGTTGTGAACCGTATGTGAGCGCCGGACGTACAACTGAAGTGTAGAGCCTTCCTTTCAGCTTAGGGGGCATTTTTCGATCACAGAAGATGGCGGAGTTTTCCCGCCACTTCATCCACCCTACGCTTACGCGATGTTTGATGTCGTCATCACAAGTTGCTTCTCTATTAATCATAGATCCCAGATATTTAAACTTTTCACACTTGGGAAGCACTCTTCCATTCAAGTAAATGTCTGGAATAGGCTGATGAGGGTCAGAGAACGGGCAGCACAGATACTCTGTCTTCTTTGAACTAATACGAAACCTGTGTCCCTCAAAAATGTCCACCCACACATCAAGTGCTAGTTGTAGGGACGCCTGATCATCACTTATAATGGCTCCATCATCAGCAAAGAATAGCTGGTGCACATTGGGGTCCGTCCCTTTTCCTTCAAGCAAGCAATCAAGGACTGCTATAAAGAGCAGTGGGCTGAGGACGCTCCCTTGGTGTACACCGACTTTGATTGCGAACTCTTCGGTGACTCCTGCGGTGCATCTTACTCTTGTCGTTGCTCTATTGTACATGTCCATGATCACTCGCACGTAGGTTTCTGGAACTCCTTTTTGTCTTAGCGCATAAAAGATCTCTTGGTTGCCGGTCAAAGGCCTTCTCGAAATCAACCAATACCATATGCAAGTCCTTTGACGAATCACGATGCTTTTCCATCATGACCCTTATACTTTGTATTGCATCTGTTGTTGATTTACCCGAGACAAACCCGCACTGGTCATCAGATGGTTAGGTTAGGTTAGGTTAAAGAAGGGGAGTGTGATGGTTGGACATCACTTCCACTCGGAGGCCAAGAGGCCCATTGTGATTCCCTTCGTTTGTGTGGGTACACATAAAATTAACCTGTCCTATCACGTGGTGACTGAAACCACCCTGTGCTCTTGATGAATCTTAGAAGATCCGATATATCTGCGTTAGCCACGTCCGCAATCTCTGTAAAGAATCTTTGGCCCAGCGACACTAGGCGTCGATTCTGGAGAGCTGGACAGTGGCAGAGCAGATGTTGGATCGTCTCAGTTTCTTCCTCATCGCCGCAGCTCCCATGGTCATCAGATAGTCGTATTATTTTCCGCAGTCGGCTATCTAATACCCGTTCAACGATCTTCATGGTGTGCGACATCAGCTTGACAGAACGGTAGTTATCACAATTTCGTGTATCACCCTTTCCTTTGTGCAAAGGAAGAAGATAGCTTTCCCTCCATTGATTAGGCATAGTGTCGCCTCTCATAAGTTTGGAGATAAGAACCATGAGCCATCTAGACCCGATGTCTCCCATCTTTTTCCAGAACTCAGAGAGTATCCCGTCCAGCCCAACAGCTTTTCTTTTCTTGGAGTTTTTAACCGCGTACCGAATTTCTTCGACTGTGATGTCGGATATTTCGGCATTTTCGGATTTTCGGGGCGGCTCTTGGAAAGTACACTCGGGGAAACTGTTCGTTCAGAAGTTCCTCGCAATACTGTCGCCATCTGTGGAGAATTTTTTCGTCTTCCACAAGGAGTTGGCCTTCAGCATTGTTAATAAACTTTGGGAAACGAATCTCCTGAGCATTTCTTCTTCTCTGGGCGGCTATCTTAAAGATATTTGCTCCTTTGTTCAAATTGCTTTGTCGAAGCTCCTGGGTAGCCTGGTTCCTGTCAGACGCGGAAGACGATATTTCTTCCAACTCCTGATATAGGCCTTCCATGCTTTTCGCTTTGAATTCGGCGCACTTTTTCTTCGCGATACCTTTGCAATATCTATATACCTTTTCACGGCAAGCTTTTTCCTCTCTATTAGTAGAAGAACACTTTGACCAAGCTTGGAAAGCCATTTTCTTTTCATGTATCACTGCTTTGGCTTCGTCTGTCCACCACTAGGTTTCTTTTGCGTGTTGGCAGGGGCCTTTAGATGTTCCGAGCAGTGATTTGGCTTTCTCCAGGCCAGATTTTTGTAGGGAATCCCACATGTCTTGTGCTCTGCACTCCTCATTACCGACCTCATCGATAATGGAAGAGAGGTAGTTTTCCATGATGGTAATAAAAGCTTCGCCTTTTCCTTTATCCAGCTTATACAACTTGATTCTCTCAGACACCTTCGTTTGCTGCTTTGACTACGTCTTTATCTTCTCTGGCGGCAAATTACTAAATGCAATCGATGTTGATCATCACCTACTGTATAAGTCTTATCTTACCCCTCTCATCTCATAAAAAGAATGCTTTGATAAATTAGCGCGGTCAGTGAAACAGCTTTCTATTTTTTGGTGTTAACAATTGTATGGGTCCGTCTAACTACTAATTAGTAGTAAAAACCTGAAAGCACTAATTCGATTACTAAGAGTACCTCATTTTTATAATGAACTGCCCACTCCGAGCTTACCCGTTTATAAATCCAACGTTTATTCGCATAAATTTCACGCCCTTTAAGCCTATTAGTTACGCTAACGCTTTAAATTCTTTTTCGTTTTCGCACTCGCCGCACTCATAGTCTATGGTCCAATGCATCTACAACAGATTGTGCTGTAAACCTGCCTCTGAACTTTATGCTAATATCCCATAAACGTTGCTATTAAAACCCACTGCCAATTTATTATACTAATGCATTTATGCGTTCATTTACAAACTGGTTTTGTTTTGTTGCATAAACTGATTGTTTATTTAAGAAAATTCCAAAATTTACGACTTAAAACTACTGACCTAGTTACAGGTTCTAGCTGAGAAAGATCAACAATTTATGGTGGACAATTCCATTTAGGAATGTTTATTTTTCTTCAAGAAAATTTATTCCATCATTGATTAACTCTGTTCACTCCATTTTTCTTCCCAAAACCAACATATTGATGATTACATTTCCATGTAAATCGTATGTTGTTTGTGACAGTCGAGCCGCTGAAAAAACAAAAACAAAATGCAAAATAAAGTGAATGACAGAATGAAAGTTTAATTTATGGAAATTTCCCCATTTTTCCGAATGTAATTGAAACCTTATGGATGTTTGGAAAGTTAAGAATCGAAAAGAAATGTGAACCAGCCTTAAGAGATGATCTAACGACGCTCAGAGCCGTATAACACATATACTGTGAGCTGCCCCCGCGGGGTGAATAACTCATGACAGAATCTAATAAATTGACAAGAAGTCCTTCCATTAAAAAACGCCATATCCACTCCATGTCATGATGTCAAAACATTGTTACGACATGTCATTTTACAATCAGTTACCCGTTTGAGTGGATAATTCCACGCCATAACCACAACCGTTGGTTTTATGCGCCATAATTCGACCGGAAATGAATGACAGTTGCATGGTCGAGCAGACGCTATAAAATTGTCAATATTTTGCGAACACACGGAATAGTACAAATCGTTATCTATATTCGTTAAAACAGTCACAGGATTTGCACATGGAAACGAACGAGATTGATCGATAAATGGAAGAAAGAAAACGAAAGGAGATATCTGACTCGAACACAGAAAGCAATTGTGTTCCTTTGTTTCCGGTACAAAGGAGAGCCGGGATTTTGGGAAATCTCTTTTTTTTTCCTCTTCAAAAATCTTTTCCTTTTATGTTTCGACGATTTTCTTTGATATCTGTGAAAGTACATTCGTACTTACCCGAATAAATCCGCTTCCGAACGGTGTTTTATGTACTTTGTGCATTTTTCGATAATAACCTCGATTTTTGTTATTTCGATTATTTTCAATTCGTTCGAAGTAACTTTATTGTTTGGACGAAAACAAAAATCGCCTTAGGGATGATGAGCTCTTGTGCAGATAGAATGGGCGTCAAGAGACTGACGCCATTGCGGAGTGGGAAGCATAAACAGAATTGCAATCGAAAACAACTTATTGACCGTTGAGAGCGATTAGTTTCAAATCAATTCGAATTTCCGGTCGGAGTTTCGAGTTGGTAGTTGAAGAGGTTTAATGTTCGGTAGTTGTCCTACTCATTCTCGACCTACAATGCATTCGGATGGAAACAACGTTTCTCCACGTTCTCATGGTCATAAAACTACTGAGCACTTCTCATGAACCAAAGAGTTGGAGGCAGTCTTTTGACAATAGAGATGAAAGCAATGAAATTCTTCTTTATTTTATTGGTGTTGCTTGTGTATTTGCCTGTTGCCTTGCTATCCGTTTTATAGTGAAGAGGTTCATCTGGGTGCTGCTCTTTACCATTTTTAAAACGAAAAGGAAAAAAACAGAAACTAAACTCTGACAGAGAAACTGTAGCGAAAACGGTGGTTACTATATTTCACAGGTAAGAGGATAGATTGTGGATCAAAAAAATGTACAAAGCAACGACACAAAAGGGTCATGCTCCTGTGTTCCTTTTCGGAATAGTAGGAAAATGTGTTTACATTTTTCTTTCCTCAGGCCTGCACGATGACGTTATTCAGTACACAGCATCGATAGAGCCACGAAACCTGTACCTTATTACAGACCTTTTCTTTTCCCCTCGCACTCACATGAAAATAGATACTTTTTTCGTATACTGAAAGATGCAAAACCAACCAAGATCTGACTTGTTACTTAACATATTCGTATCTCGGTTGATGAAAAAAAAAAAAACAACTTTTCCCACTGCTGTTCCTCTCCTTTGTCTTTGGTTTCCACCTTGTCGTCTTCCCTTTGACCTCGTTTTTTCCTTATTTTCGCAGTCGAGCAACATCTTACATGCTCGTATCTGGCGTCTTCGTTTCCATATCACTTGAGTTAGGTACTTCATCCCGTAGGCCGTCGTCGTAGATGATGTTATTCGAGTACCATGTACGTACAATACAGTCTACCAGTCTGCAAGGATCCGAAGGTTACGTTTCCATGGCAACAAAGGCCAGTGACAACCTAGCGGGGAAAGGAAAGATGTTATGTTCATTTCAGGGACTTATTCGGGGGGGGATATCTGAGTTTTATTACCGATTTTTGCTTTCAGCAAACTGTCAATAGGTACTTTTCGTTACATGCTCAACATACCCGTACGTTCGTCTGTCTATCCGTCTGCCGCAGTCTACCGTGTCTGAGTGTCTGGAAAGTTTCCTAAAAGTCAAACCTTGTTTTTATTCGATAGTAACCAATAATTAAAGTATCTTTGATCGTCTTTTTTTATCTCTAAGAGAACAGTTCGACATATGCGTGAGATGGCAACGCATTTTTAATACAACCAGGCAGACACCTATGTGTACGAGTATATACATAGATACTAGAAAGGAGCGACTGCATTTGACAGCCGTAGGCAGGTGTGTGTTTAATTTAATGAGCGGTGGAGAATTCCTCAACCGTACGAATCGGTATGCCGGTGACGATGACCTCTGGTAATGACAGTAATGGTAGTGAGGCAGCCTAAGCGGTGTGGCAGTGGAGTAGCTGTGACGATAAGTCGAAGGCAGAAGGGAGTTGCAAGGCAAATAAGTGCGATGAGTTTCATGCTTGGGTGAGGGTTTTATTTTTAAGTGATTGAATAGTGAGCATACAAATGCAGTTTTGCTGATGCGTCTGAGTTTGATGGATGGCCGTGGCAATTCTCTTGTCGTACGCAATGGGAACGCCCTACTTGCTTTGGACGGTATGATAAACACTCTGCCTTTGGCACATGCATGTACGATTAGGTACATGCGTGGCGAAAAAGAAGAAATAAAAAATCCGAATCATTTCTTCCATGGAACCGGAAACACGTGAAATCCTTCCTTCGGGCAGAGCTCGTTTTAACATGCTCTACATGTACTACGAGCTGACTCGGCATTACACGTGCTTAAATCGATAAATCCGATAGTTTTTTTTATTCCCTTTGGATTGAAGAGCAAGTCTAGTTGCGTGATTGTATATTGGATGCATATTCAATGGAATATTGAATAGAGTTTGCCAACTTCTTATGACAACCCTTATCGAGCGTTAGTAAATGTGAAGGCATACGTGTACTGACGCCAGACTGTTAAAAATAGAAAAAGGATTGTAGACAGCCCCAGAAACTAGATGGTGACTTTAACAATTCGGGCATTGTGCCTAACGTTATCCTTCTAGCTCAGAGAATTTTCTTTCTTAAAATAACAAGTTTTAAACAGGGGTCCTGACAAATAGTGTTCAAATGCGTTTAAAAACTGATCAAAGCCTATCATCACATGGACAGTTTACTTTTATTGCCTCCGATTAGCCTCCATTCCCCCAGACACTTGTGAAAACGTCTCTTTTAATCCCTAAAATACTTCTGTGGTAGAATTTATCTCCTTCCAAAAGCGCTTTAATCCTATCTATTCCTGCGATACCCCAATCTTTAAGTCAGCATATGTTTTTGATAACACAAGAAAGTCACATGGAACCATATCTAATGAATGTAGATTTTGGGGCTACAGGGTGATTTTTCGAGAGTTTGGTTTTTAATTGTAAGAAAAAAAATAGGAAAATTGCAAAAATGTATACAATTTATATTTGTGTAAATAAATCAATGTTTGCCATTTACTTACGCATTTCGTGTAAATATCGACCATGACTAAGTTTAAAGTGGCCCATACGGAGAGCCCAATTTTAAATCACTTTCGAGCATATTGGTATCTTGCTAACATAACGTGTAATGTTGTCTCCGAAGGTTGAAACTGAGGTGGCGTGGCTCATTAGCTCAGAGGAGTGATTTGACGTATCCCCATAGAAAATAGACTAAAGGCGTTAAATCGAGCCATCTAGCCCGTCAATTCAATGGTCAAACAAATTAATACAATTTGTCGATAGAAAAGTGGGTTTTCCTCCAGCTTTTCTAAAGCTCTTTCACCGAAAATTCAACGCGAACTATATTAGGTTTAAGGCCAATAAGCTTGCGTACAATTTTTTTCCCATAATCTGAATTGCTGCTAACGACGACGAATGGAAAAATATCTGTCTTCATTAAGATGAATTATTTTCTCTACATGCACTCTATTCATACGGGTAGGTGGTTTAATGTCCAATAGCATGAGATTGATGCGAAATTTGGTCAATATGACTTATTTATAAGGTCGATTATGACGACCGTAAAATATTCGAAGTGCGCTAAAAATATTTTTCATGGAGCACCAACTTTGATAGTAAAATTTTATACTTTTTAACTGTTTTTTAAACATAAAATATTCCTGATCAAATGGCAGTACTAACTGAATATGTTTGACTTTGACGCATATAACAAATCATGCATGATTTGCCATAAATTGAACACTGATAAAACAAACAGCAAAAAGAGAGTGCTTCAAAGTGCAGTAGCATCTGCTTTTAGGTGGGCCCCAGGTTAGATCCTTGAAGAGCTCCCGCTTGGGTTTTTAATAAAAAGATGTGGAAAAGCTATCATTGGCCTACACAGCTTGTTTTCGGTCCCCAAGGTAATTCCTAATGAGTATTAGCGTTGAGGAATCAAAATCGAAAGACTGTTTAAGGTTTTGGGAAGCTTTAGAAAAGTTTAATAATACCAACAATATCACATGGTCTTAATCAATTTCACAGCAAAAGTCTTCAACAATCTCCAGTAGCGCGGAAACGTAGCTGTGATCAGCCTTGAAACTTGAGTAAGACGGTCAAATGAGCTTATATTGGATTAAGAACGAGTTCAATGGCGTGCTCAGAATCTTTCGAAAACCTTAAAAAAGAGTGGCAATAGTATAGAGATCGGGCGACACTCATGATTATTTCCATGTTTAGGGACAGGTATGAGTGATTAGTACTAAAAATTTGGGGTTCATTAAGTATAAAATATTGGGCTTTGAATTCTAAACCAATGGCGTTTGGGCTAGGCATATCCCCTTCACACGCTCCAGAAAAGTCAATGCTCTCGGTCAAGTTGGGTGTAATATTAGGATCTGTGATCTCACAGTTACGGCTGAGTTTACGGAAAGAACTCATGGTTCACAATCCCAATTTGTTATTGACTTCATTGAGTGCCTCCCGAGCAACAGTTTTGAAATCCATGTTGCGGTCACAGGTTTATGAGCAAATTTATATGTACGTATGTATATCGTAAGCGATATTTCTGATTGCGATTCGCCAGTAATTCCGCGTTCTTATCGGATATTGATGTACTGAGCGTTCAGGCTTTTTATCTTCTCTCATGTCTTCAGAGCTTCCAATCCTAGCAAATCCACCAAAAGAACTTTACTTCATTCTTATAGCAAAATATAATGTGAATTCCCTGATCAATTATACAAAGCAAAACTATGAACATTCGATGGTGTTGTTGTTATCGGGATCCGAAATCACTCATCGTCAGAGAGCAAAACCGCCGTAGTACACTTGCCTTGAAAAAGCTTCTCGGCGCTTGCCGTTAGAAATCGGCATTAAACTGTAGGTGTGAAAAACAAATCGCACACAACATAAATGAATGAGAGAAGCTTGACTCTGGCTCTCCGTGAGCTGTAACGCCATCTAAGAACGAGACAGCTGACGATAGACTAAACAACCCGTTTGATCGGCAGATACAGGTTTACCAACATGATTCAAGCATGTTTCAGACATATCTACCAAGATAATAAGGAAAAATCCAATGAATTAGGCAAACATTTTATAAGTCCCGTGGCCTTTTCAATGTATGTACTTACATACGTTGGCTAAACTCTCTGGGGATAGGATAAAGCGTGAATTTCGCCCTTAGATGTCATTTTTAAAAAATGTAACTTTTTTTTTTTTTTTTTTTGTTATTCATTTTTGTTTTTATTATTTTGTAGAACACACTTATCCTAGACAAAAATGCTTAAAACTAGCTTAAACAACAACTGATATAAAATACCTTACTGGCCCTATACGGACACTCTAAAGCAAATAGAACTACTTAAGGCTATGCCTTTCGGCCTTTCGATTAATTTGTAATAATTAAAACAATTAAAATAAATAAACAATTTAGGTCAAGAAAAGTGATATTTTAAAAAAAACTTAGCATCAGATCCTCTTTTTTAAAATGTAACTTAAAGCCTTTCCTATTCCTATAAAATTGGAATTCAATTCCAGACCTGGAAAAAAAAATTGTGTCGCCGTGTCAACCCTTATCACCGAAAACACTCCTTTGCCAACTGGAAAGGCGGTATATTGGTATCTATGTACGGCTCCGAGCAAGGTTACATCCAACGTAGCAACATAGAGGACAACATTCATTAATTATATCAACCCCTCGAACTGCGAGCCGTGTATCAGTGCCACCTAACACACACTCGGATGCCTATCCTACCACTTTCAGCTATAATTTAGTTATGATGTGTATACGCCTGACTTCCAAAATCTACGATCAATTTATCGCTCGTGATAGAATTAATCGCATTAATCCATATTTACGTAAATCGTGTGCTGTTTTAAATCGAAAAACTAGATTCATGAGTGCAACTGGTGTAGCTAACTACCAGCTTCCTTTTTATTTTTTATTCTTGAGGTATATGAGACGAAAAATATTTTACAACAACTTGTCAGTAGTTAAGACACCTTTACGCGTCGAAGGTGTCAATGTTATGATTCGCTCTCGGGATAGACGAGGCAAAAAAGGTGTAACCATCACTATCAATTCTCATCGCTCAAACTCCAAATCGAAAATATGGACGTAGACGACATTTAGTTTAAACACCATGTGGTCCCATTTTGGCCTTATTGCAAGAAGATTTTTCACCAATTTCCAATTCGGCCACCAGGATTGTGTGATTTGTCGCCGTTGCTTTTATTTAGGATGGGGGCATGCAGAAGATCGTGTATATGCACATCCGTAAAGCCTTTATGCTTTGAAAACGAGCATTTGTCAAGTTATGGACAAGTTATTGTGTCAACAATTTATAAAGGTCATCGAAAATTACCTTGTCGGAGTCGAGTCCTGCAAGAACTCCTTTGGAGGATATTTGAATGGTATTATATTCAATTCATAGCATTTCTTTAATGGTGAAGTCTTAGTAATATACTGAAATAAAAATTGATTGAAATCTAAATCACAAATGTGTTTCTTTTTAAATTTACTTTCGGAAACACAAACTGGATAACTCTTCAATTATGAAATACACGTTTCTTTTTGAATACATCTCGCATAACGAAATATATATATGTAAGTAAATGTTATGTCGATGAATGCTGGCTCGGGAGTTGGTCAAGAATTGCCTGGAAAACTTTAATTAAAATCAAGATTCACTCAGAATGTAGGCGTCTAAAGCTCTTTACAAGAGTCTTCATTCTATCACGCCCAATTTTCTCCCTTCAGATCCCAATTTCAGAAATCTATCACTTGTTGGTGTGGCTTACGCTTAAATATTGACGCCCTCAATAAGGCGTTTAGCTTTTTTAAGCAGACTTCAAAGGTACTGTGCCTCATCCAAGTCAAGACAACATATTTAAGCCTTCCCTTTTTGTCTCAGAGAATATAGTACTTGTATAATGTTATATATGTTTTCCTAGAGCTCTTTCCCTTCATCAATTAATTGGTTGGTTAATGTTAATGTTTTGTGAATCATATTTTGGACTTTTATGTTAATGGACTTGTCCATCCTCTTCCTTCCATCAATTTTTTTCTAAGTTTTTTCTTTCTTTCTTTACAGTTTGATTGAACAAGCCACGTCCTGTAAGTACTTAAGTATAATTACCTGCCAGTGAAACAAGCCTAATCAAGGGAGAAACTTACAACTCCGTAGTTATATGTAGAGAAAATAGATCCACAATGCCTAATATTGAAGCCGTTAAAGTTTAGTAATCAATTAATCAACCGAAGAAACGAAATTTCCAACATTCTTTTTTATGTTTTAAAAATGCCTTAAGTTTTGCCCTTAATTGCTCTAAAATGAATATTTATTGCATTCCTTTTCAAATAGAATATAGCTTGCCGCACCTAAACTTGTACCTCGAAGCCGAAAATTCCTCGTGGGTATGCACCGCGAGCATATTTAATTACAGTAGCCGCCAACCACTGCCGGACAACCAACAATTACAAATTCCTTCCCACATCAATTACTCGCTATCACGACACAGTAATTGTCGGCTATCCACTTTATAATCATAAGTCGGTTATTGGGTATTTGATTTTCAATTTAGTTTCATTCCAACGATTGATTTTGAAATGCAGCGATGTCGTTCGAGGTTAGATTGTGAGTTGAAACTGAAAATATTTTAAATTTAAAAAAAAAAAATTGCAAAATATGAACAATTTGTTGTTGAGTAAGATAACGTGGTGGCAGGAAAGGTACTTTGATCACTGGACTTCTAAAATGGCCCTCAAAATGGTAACGAAAAGTCGAATTTAGACCAATAAAGTAGGTTGGAGAAATCGAGTTCAGAAGGATCTGCACTGCTTTTTAAGTGGGGAATTTCAATAGCGCACCGTATAATCTTATAAACTGTTACCTATTCATCTGGAACTTCGGACGAATTTATGCTTTGAAGGAAGTAAGTTTTTTGTAGGTCAAGGGCAACATTTGTATAATATATTGTATCTTATAATGTGAAATCGGTGATTGAAGATCAGGAAAGGTGTTGATGATGAATGTCGTTGATGGTCGGGTATTCTTATGTAAATCGACGTATCTAAAGCAAATCGAAACGAGTCTCTGTTTCGCATAAGTAACAAAAGGAAATTCAAGCACAAGATGAATGGTTAAAAACTCATTCAACATTATCAGGTTTCAGGTCCCCCTTCAACGGAACTCGTTATCAGTTCACAACGTATCAACTTTCAAAAGGAAGCCTTTATTGCATCTATGTATGATTAGTCCGGGGTACCACCTATCCCTCACGGGCGGGTACTCCTCCAGGAAATCGAATCGTAAAATCCCGTCCCTTCACAGAACAGAACAAAAAAAAAAGACGATCCAACTATCCGAGAACAAAGGTATTTGACTATCTCTGGCCTTTTGTTAACCATCATAAATCAATATGATGCGTAGTATACGTGTGTCCATCCTTGAATGGCAGCCCTAGTTCTTCGGTCTATTCGTTCCACCTATTCTCCTTCCTTCATTCAAATGTTGCAAATTGAAATTTGAAGAGCCGTTTCCATGTGCGGTGAAGTGGCCAATCGGTATTCAATCATGCCGTTTCTTCAGTTCCTTCATTATTAACCGTGGATGCATGGATCGTTGGAAATCGTAAGGTTGTTAATGAATTTGATCATTCTAAACCAATTATGTAGGTCTTCTCATCTTTCCGTCTTTATTTTATTTATATCCAATTTAGTCACAGGTTAATAGATATTTTAATGAAAGCGATAATAATTTGAGGTAGGAGCGTTGAGTTTTGTTTTACGGACTCATTTCCGTTTCATGTCAGGCTTTTTTTTACAGTTGAAGAAAATGAATGCCATAGCACTCCTCGGCAGTTCCTAGTCCAGTAACCGACTACTCGAGATTATTAGGTGGACAACTTGGGTATGTAACCTCGGTTATGGCATATGTTTGCAAATTATGGTACGCTCTTAAGCTGGCTTTCAAACCTGCTTGAATGCTGTGCCTAATAAAATACATTCCGCACTATGGTGTAAGTGATACTTTGTATGGCATATAGCCTCCGGTTAGGTGCTTAATGGCCTTGGAAAGAGGTGTGGTAACACACCTTGGCTCCTTTCAAATAAATGTCAAATAATTCTTCTTAGTTATGAGTGTTGGAATGGGTCAATCTTTCTGATCGACGATTAAGCTATTTGCATTCGTGATTCTTGCTGTCCAAACCATCAGTCATCAATATAAATGTCAGATTTTTTTGGGGCACCTGAATGACCTCTTCAGTCATAATGGAAATGAATTTATTCCTTAATTGCCATTGATTGTCGAATTGCGTATAATTTTGAATTCCTCGCGACAAAGACAGTTTCAAGTTATGTCAAAAGAAACATCCGGACAATATGACAATATTACAACTTTATTGATATGATTATGACATTTACACCTCGAACCCCATACGATGCATTAGTTGTCATACTATGACAGAAAGGGTATTGTGTACGTCATTGGCACCCCCTGCAGCCGTCACTCCCATAACTTATCAAAAATGCCTATATGAATCGGTTTCAAAACCACCCGCATCACACGATATCCCGTCGTTCCCGTCATATAACTAAATCCACCAAACTGACCAAATAGTTCACCTGCTCTGCAAGCGGCCCTAGTGAATTGTATACATCTGCCTCGACTACTATCATCGATCTAAGCCGACACCACCTGGAATACTATCACAGCCCACTCGACACACGCAACAAAACAATCGAGGAAACCCAGTCGCCTCTCGACATATTTCTATTTCAAGCACCCATCTCGATACGAGCATGCATAAATGCATATCAATTCCAGAAACCAGTTCCTAAAAGCTTTCGATGTTTAGCTTACAATTTTGACAGTTCGTGTCACATTTGCATTGTTTATACTAAGAGCTACATAAATGGTTTATTTACGAACAAAGAAAAATTACTCGAATCTCCTAATCAGTGGAATCTGATTCGGATTAATGCGAGACCTACAAGGCAACATGCAACAGATGAAGTTGATGATGAAGCGTGGGTTTTGGAATGGAATTTTTCTTTTTTGGTTTTTATGTCACATGAAACGGACCATCTAGGAGTCTGTGGTTAAAATGAAATTCGATACAAGAGCTAATGTTGCCGATCGCATGAAATTCGAGGGAACGTAATTCTAATAGCGAGATAAGTGACAGCAATAGCAGGATTTTTCAATTTTTCGCTCGGGTCTTAATTCTACGGTAGCAATCGAAAGAGATATGAGTTTAGTCGTTAATGCTTGGGGCTTACTCGTACTGTTGACAAGACTGATTTTGTAGAAAAATTCAAAGTGCTATTGAATGCTTTTATAAATAAATAAAAAGAAAGAAGTCGCCTGCCCGGCTTTCGAACTTCTGCATCATACCTCGTTATGACATTTAACGTTACTCGCTCCTGATCTGATGGCTATACGCCTTAAGTCTGTGATGTTACTTGTAGAGAGATTTAGGAGGGTTTTATGCAAAGACTTGCTGCTATTCCAAGTTGAATTTTCGTTAAACATTTTTTTATGCAGTTCGAAACACCCATCACAAAGAGACTGGCTCTGTTACAGAAGCCTTCAGGCTTACCAATTATCAATTTGCAAGGGCTGCAGCAAAATTTTGCTGTAATAAGTAAACCTTGAAGAAGATCGAAATCTATCGATTTTGTATGATGACATTTGTATGATGTCATATTCCAATTATAATAGCTAGATCCAAGCAAATAAAAACTTGATCGAAATCTAAATCATATGATTGTTTTATTTTAATTCACTTTCGGAACCACTAATTTTTTTTTTGCATTGAAATTTAAATTTCGCATCAGATTAGGACCTATTTTAGGACCCGCTGGAAGACACCAATTATTAATGGAAGCTTCTGGTAAACATACCCCAACTCAATGGACTTGCGAAAGTTGGCTTGTTCGTTTCGAAATTGTGCTGATTTTGGCATCTACAACAAAGACTCTGGGAAACCGGAGGCAAAATTCAAAGATGCAGAATTGGAAGCATGGGACTCGATACTAGCATAAGAAAATTAGTTCCACATCAACTGCCCGATACAAAAAATTATTTTAGAAATTTTACTTGATCGGCAAGGTTTTTTGTATTGAATTATTTTAAGCAATGAAAAGTGGATTTTTTTCGAAAATTTTAAGCACAGAAAATCATTAATAGACCTCGGTACGCCTCGGTACGATTGGTACGCCTTATCCATGGATAAAAGTTTATGCTAAAGGTTACCTGCTTATGAAGGTTATGCATTTGGTGGAAGGAGAAGGAAGTGGTATACAATGAACTGTACTGAACAATAACTGACAAAATGAAATTGAGCACTGAATCAAAAACGACCAGAACATGCCACAAGACACTCATCAGTTATTTTCTATCATGACAATGGTCGTCCACATGCCGCAAACGAAGTAAAGACTTTTTGGCAAATACTGGGAAGTTCTGCTCCACCCGGCGTATTCATCAAACTTGGTCCGTTCTAATTACCTGTTTCGATTGCTACCGCATAGACTTTCGAAACAGCACCTTCATTCTTACGAAAAAATTAATAATTAGCTTGATGAATGATTGGCCTATAAAGACGAGCGGTGGTATTGGTGCGGAATCCATAAATTGCAAAAAAAATGGGAAAAAGTGATTTCAAATGATGGTCACTGCCTTGCTTATTGAATTCATTCATTATGCTGCTTAAAGAAATGAGAAACAAACATTCCATATACGTATTCAGACACCAGTTGTTATGGTAACAAGCCAACAAAGCCGCTGTATTCAACTCAAGCTTCTTTACTGTTGCTTATAATTTGTTTTAGTTAATGTGTGCAGAAAAATCGCTCCGCTCTTTGTGGTTAATGCTAAAAATATCTGACTATACTACGATATATATAAGGTGAATGAATATAAGGTAAGAGAGAGATACTATGCTTCCATATGCAGGTAACATTGTCGTAATTGGGCAGGCTCAGCGAGACATCAACGGAAGCTTTGCGGATATTAAGTCGGCAGCAGTTTAAAACCCATTTAAACCTTGAATAAGCTTTTCTTATAGTAACGCGTCTATAGTGAAATTCTGTATTCGAGCTTAGACTTCAGTATATGTTACTTCGTAATGATTTTACAAGTTCAGTTAGCGCCTGAATTGAGTTTTTATGAAGCAATGCTTCCAATTCTTCGTCTTCAAATTTTTTCAGAGCGATCTTTATCTTTATCTTCAACATCAAAATCATTATTTTTGAAGCGTCGAAACAAAGCAAACTTTTCATAAATATCAGTTGCTTCTGCTGCAAATTTTTCTTGGCTACGAAACAGAGCATTAGGGAAGGCTTGGAAACAAAAACATTGGGTGCCGTACGAGTTGGAGCCGAGAGACGTTGAAGGGCTTTTTCAGGTGCGAACTGCTGCTTACCGGCGTTGAAAAGGAGGTATTCTACAATAATTCTGAGCGTAAAAGATCGTCGGTAAAGGCAAATATCCTTCGTTCGAAAGTTTTGCTTTGCATTCGATGGGATCAGCAGGGTGTAGTTTATTACGCTCTCGATTGCAATTGATATGTTTGAGCCGAGCACTTAAGCAAAAACGGTAGAGGACCGACTTTGTTTTGCAAAATCGGTGAAAACCTGCTTTGAAACTTTTAGATGGAAAGTCCTGCCCCACACGTCATATTCAATAAACATTGCCCTTACGGATTATCACTTTCATTCCTATGAAGATACTAAGAAATGTGTCGTTTCTTGGATCACTCCAAAAGACATATTGTTTTTCTTTTATTGTGGAATTCATGGTGCCAGAAAGATGGGAAAAAGTAGTGATTCATCTACATCTATGCTATCCGTTCTAGATAGAACCAACCTTTCTGGAACCCAGGTTCTAGGATAGCATCTACTTATAAGAGTGAGCATTATCTTGTTAGAAAAGCCATAAATTGTTGTGCTCCAGGAATAGTGCATGTAAACGGTGTTGCTCTTTAATTCTTGTTGTAAGACTGGCATGATTGAACCGTAGTTTCGGTCTTTCATCTGTAAATCTTAGTTGTTCTGCATCGTTATTAAGTGGTTTTAGGTAATATTTGTTGGTTATTTGATGCTACACTTTTCATACTTAGGGCTTTTCATCATTAACGTCTCCCTGTCCTAAAATAGTAACTGATATAGCGTTTTTGAACCTTTTATACGGTCTTTGTCCTTTGCTGTTCACTCAGGTGACTGTTGGTTTGACTCTGTAGTCAAGTGATGGCCCATTACTTGTCACATGCCCATTGAAAAAAAAAAATACTTTTTACTGCGCTGAAACAGCTGTAAACAGTGGATTGTCAAAGCGTTGATGTTTTTGTTCCCAAGCGCGGTACTTATTTCGAACAGAGTTTTCTTAGGCTCAAAGGATTGTACAAAATGGCGAATATATATATCTCCTTATATATTTTTATCCCATGCAACTTCAATTTATAATCGGCCAAAATTAATAATTTTTTTTTCTCGATATTGACCAATATTGTTTGAAAGTTGGAGATCATACGGATTTTTCTTGTCCTACCTAGTAACAACTTCCAAAGTTAAAGGACTGATTAAAGCGTCTAAACACAAAAAATCGGCTTATCTGGATAAAGTCAACAATAGGTTGCTTAAGGAATTTCCTCACGAGGGTATCAATTGCTTAGCTTTAATTTTCAACTCTTAGGCTGTGCTATATTCCTATATAGTGGAAAAAGGCGTACTTGTACCTATTGTAAAACTTGGTAAACCCAAAGAAAAATCCAATAGCTTAGACCTATTAGCTTGCTTAGTTCTATACGCAAGTTATTCGAAAAAAATTATTAAAGAAAAAATTTATATAATTTTAACCGACAAAAACATCCAATTCGATTTCAGAGAGGGACACAGCATTAACCACCAAGTAGTCCAGATCAAAAATCAAGTGTTTGAAAAACTAAGATCGAAACAGTTTACTGGGCTTGTCTTGCTCGACATAGAAATAGCATTCGACACGGTCTGGCACGATGCATTAGTTCACAAACTCTTCAAATACAATTTTCCAATCCCGATCATGAAAATCATTCAAAGTCTTTAAAGTGATACAAAGTTCAAAATATAAAATCACACATAGGGGGGAATATATTCACCATGTTGTTCACCGTGTTGTTCAAGGATTCTTTCTAGGCTCACCTCTTTTTAATATGTATGTATCGGACTTACTTAGCCTTGGTAACAGTGTTGAGGTAGCAATGTTCGCCAATGATACTGCAATCTTTGCAGCAGGAACTTAAATAACAGATGTACATATACAATTTACTAAAACCGGCCCTTTATAAAATCGAGAAATCAAAGGGCGTTTGGATGCTGTGTACGGTGACTCTTCTCCTTCGATGGCGACCATCAAAATTTGGTTTAACGAGTCTCAACGTGGTCGCACGTCGGTTTTTGACGAGCCACGTCCAGGTGCCCCGAAAACGGTTACCACGGAGGATAACGTGACAAAAATCCACGATCTCGTTTTGGCAGACCGCCGATTGAAGGTGCGCGAGATAGCTGAGACAGTAGGCATTTCGAAAGATCGCGTGGGTCATATCCTGCATGAAATTTTGGGCATGAGAAAGCTGTCGGCGCGTTGGGTGCCGCGTTAGCTGACAACAAGCGGAACCGTGAGACCGCTTCAGAGGAGTGTTTGACGCTGTTTAAGCGCAATCCGAAGGAGTTTCTGCGTCGTTTCATACTAGAGACCAAGGAACAGTCGAAACAGTGGACTTCACTTGGCGGACGTGTTCCGAAGAACGCGAAGACTGTCCCATCGGCCGGAAAGGTGATGGCCACCGTTTTCTGGGATTCACAAGGTGTGATCCACATCGACTACTTGGAGAAGGGCGAGACGGTCACAGGGCTGTACTATGCCAAATTATTGGGCCGATTCGACGCCGAATTAAAGAAAAAACGGCCCCACTTGGCGAAGAAAAAAGTACTCTTCCACCATGATAACGCACCGGCTCACACCTCCGCACTCGCCACGGCCAAATTGGTCGAATTGGGCTACGAACTGCTGCCCCATCCGCCGTATTCTCCAGATTTGGCCCCGTGCGACTTCTTTTTGTTCCAAACTTGAAAAAGTCACTCGCCGGCAGAATTTTCAGTCGAATGAGGAGGTCATCGCCGCCACGGAGGCCTACTTTGCAGACCTCGAGAAAATTTATTTTTCAGACGGGTTAAAGAAGTTGGGGCATCGCTGGGTCTACTTCAAGTGTATCGAACTAAAAGGAGACTATATTGAAAAATAAATCGCCATTTCTTCAAAATGTTTGTTTTTCTTTTGTAGGCTAATTACTTATCGGACCACTCTCGTACATATGTATGCCCGACTTTCTCAAATCTTGATCTTGTCGCTTACAACGAACCAGAAAAATGTGGATGATGATGAGTGTTGAATTCATATATAAAAAAAACAGAAAATCTTGAAGCGATTGTCTCCAAATAAACACACAAGTTGAGCGTAAAATCAGAAATCTTGGAAAATCCTTAAATCCCTGAATAGCGAACTGAGTCACAATAGTTTCCACAAACCCCGCTGAAGAAAACTCTGCGTCAAAACAAGGATTAACGTTCATAATTTACTCACCAATTCCATATGCTGCTACTGCATGCTTGTTCTGATCTCATTTTTATAACCTGCCTGCCCCCTTTCCATCTACGGTAGCGACCAATTAAACAGCTTTCCATCTAATGACGGGTCCTTTTCATTCTGCCTTAATAATAATTCCCACAAAATAGAGAATAAAGACTGCGCGGTGTCAGATGTATTTTATATTCGATTTAAAAATAAATTCAACTCCAGGTAAGCACACCATCGTCTCGCAATCGGTTACGAAGGTGCTGCATGGCGTATCGAATGCTACAGGCAGGCGTGCGTGCGAACGAATGTGTGTTGCATGAGTTGTATGAGTGTGTATCTAATCTGAAAATTGATTTCTGAGAAGTTGAAGTAGAATAAGAAGAATGGAAAAAAAGGAAAATTTCCCAAGACGAAGCTAGTGTTGTGGGTTTCTCAATAAATGTTTAAATAATTAATGGCTACACACATACAAACAGAGAAATATGCATGCGACCTGGAAGGTCAGATGAGATCAGGTCGACCATCAAATTAGAAACTAATCGTTTTGAAATTCCTTCACACAGCTAGCACATCCAATCTGTGGTGGATATCTCTTATGGGATGGATATTTGACGGAGGTGGCGGAGTGGGAGTAGGAAGCAACAATGAGGTCGTCGCTGCGGGACTTTTCTCTTGACTTTCTTCATCGTAGAACGTACAAGCGTTCGAAAGGGTGAAAGTGTTAAGTTGTTTGTTTCTTCATGTAATTGTTCAGTACAATTCGATAGACAATGGAACATGTCATGTCCATCAAATGGTTTTCAAATTCGAACATCCATTGTATGTCTATGCACTGTTTGACGGCTTGTCCGCCACTAGAACGGTCTTTGTTTGGGGATCGATGAAATGACGGAAAGGTAGTCCCGACAGAGATTTAAGCCGCTCGAGAAAATCTCACGACGAAGCATGATCAGAACCGACCAGGCTTTGTGCTCATGGTGATGTTGGAATATCTTATGTTTGGCTGTGACGGGAACACGACCCATTGCCATCACTACTGCCGCCTCTGGTCGTAGACGTTGATATTTTGTATGTACATATGTGGGTGTATATTTTTTTTTTGACTTCCAGCGGGGCATCTGCATACTATATGTCGATGGGAGTACGCCTACGTGGCAATGCCGCTGTCGTTGTCATCTCTACCTTTATGTACACTTATCCCATTGACGTATTTAGGTAATCATTATCTATTCCCTCGTCGTTTCTCACTCGTGCTGGTTCCTTTCCTGATTCCATGCCGACAGAGATACTTCATATTCTATATGGCACAAATAAGAAAACGGATTGAATTTCAAAGCTCGACGACCCAAGCACAAATAAAGGAAGAAACCACCCAGGATTCGAACATTCTGAGATTCCGACTCAACAAGATCTCAAAAACTCAAGATGTATGAAGATGCAACCATGTGAGGTGAAGCACTCTGCGGTTGGGAATTATTTATTTTTTACTCTACCGCCGATACCCTGAATAAGGTGTCAAAAACCAAGTGAGATGAGCAGGGTCTGTCCTCATTTCGAATTTGTTGCTTTATAATTTCATGCGCGCGTTATTTGCTATTGGCATACGCACGGAGCAATTGAATGTGTCTGGAATGTAATTGCGAGACAAGTCAACTTGAATACAAAATAAGTTGTTAAGGTCTCGAGTTGGTGGAGAGGTGTGAAAAGATAATTGAGCTGGAGCATTCAGTGCTATAAAATAAGGTGGGTTGCTGACGGTAATTGGCAGTCTTAAAATTTGTCGTTTGTTTCTCGGGTACTCGAGGTAAAGGCGGTTCAAGTTGGACGTGCAAAATTTTAAGGGTTGTCGAGTACTTTTGTTTTATGTTTTCTCGGGATTCGTATGTGAAAAAGGTCTTGGCCAATTATGTGTTGAAGGACGGACACCACTTTTGCGGACATTATTTGATTGATGTCATCGTCGATTTCTTATAATTGGTTTGTGGGAACTTAGTTGATTCTGCGACGCGAATTTTTTTCAGGAGAGAAAGCAAACAACACTTTTTTAACACTGCGGATAGTATCCACAATTTAAGGTGATTATACTCCAGTGCTTTAAGGCTAAGGAAGTTATACTGATTCTTAAGTACTTAACTCAGTGGTTCATTGCTAACCTGAGCAGCGAAATTTGAAAAAAAATTCTGATAGATTTTAAATCGGATTAAAATCGGTTTTTGGTTAAAAAAAATATTAAAAATGGTTAAAAAAAAAGAAATGAACATAATCCACTGAAGAATTTCATAGAGAACTACAAGATTGCTAACGTATATTCCTAGGGTACTATGCAGTTTTGAAAAGAGTAAATCTCCCGATTTCTTATTTACTTGCTTGCCACGCCTCTCCAACCGACATGAGCTTCAGCCGGCTGGTTTTAGTGGCAAACGCTCTGAAGGTCATCCTATGCTGCGTCCCACGGGCCGAAGACTTTTCAGCCCGGAGCAGTGCCGATTCACTCTATATGGTATAGCTATTTTAGATAAGTAGACGCCTGATTAGGTCAATGCCCGTACATTTTTGCTCTCTTTTCTCCGTTAACACAGACTGAGATCACATTCAGAATTTAACTGAAATCACCGTTTAATCTACTATTTATAATGTCCACACCTTTTCATCATCGATAAGTCCTGGGGTAATGAAGGTTTCATAAAGAGCTACCCATGTTTTTTGAAGAAGAGGGGTTCTACTTCTCTGCTGTCTCCTGGGCTCAAAGAAGCAGTGGTTGGTAAGAGTTTTTCTGCGTGTGATACAACCGCAGGTCACTATTGAGCCAAGGTAGACGAAATCCTTGCTTATATCAAAGTTATAGCAAACAAAAGTGACATCATAGCCAATCCGTCGGTGTGACGAGCCTTTTTTTGCACTCATTTATCCTCAGACTCACCTTTGGCGCTCCTTCTTTGCTCTCAAACACTATATCGCTTGGTTCGTCCCATCATCTGCGTATGCAAGTACTGACATGGAAAAACATGATATAGCACGTGCCGTTTTAAAGTCATGCTTTTCCTGACGTTCAATCACCTTAGACCCTAAATTCTTCAACTTAGTCGAGTACAATCAATTTCAATTTCTCAATTTCTGCGAATGGCGACGAATGTCTAAAATTTGTTTAATATCCAGTAAATCGATGAAAATTACTATTCTCGTAACAAAATGGCAATATTAACTGAGCATGCTTGATTGTAACGCATATCATTAGTCATACGTAAACTGCCCAAAATGGAAAACTGAAAAACCAAACAGTAAAAAAATCATCTTTTAATTGGTATGAAATATAACATCATGAAAATGACATTCTCGGCTGGCTGGGAGGGATTCTATTCTACCAAATTTTGGAGTACATTTTCGATAGTTTGAAGCCCTATTTTAAGCAAAGCTCGATCAATATTGTGCTTATCAGAATGAACTTTAAAGACACCTCCGAAGAAACATCGTAGCCACGTCAAATGACAGGTGTACCCAAGCCAAGTTAGTGCCTGGTTACACGATTATTGACTATATGCCCAAAGATCGATTGTTACATGGCTTTTGGAGCTTCTAGCACCATCTTGAAAGAACCTTAGCTCACTCAAATCCAAGACAATAATTTCTCGCCAGAAAAAAAAAAACTGTTTTTATGTTTCCATATCGCTGATCGTAAAGCTTTTGCCATCTTCACTTTTGAATGTCGCCACTCTTAAGAAGCCGACCAAACCAGTTTCGCTGAGAATGCACTAGCTTATCTATGTATGACTGCGAATGGGTTTTCGGAGCTCCAAATATAGCAATTTATCTGATTAACATAAACATTGAGATGAAAATGGAGAAAATGATTTTCCAAAATCGCATTTGGAGTCTGCTATGCGTGTAATGAGTTTTCAGTGTTTTCACGAAATTTTCACGAAGGTAATTTCCTAGTGCTCCAACATCTGGTAAAAACTATCGAATTACAATCACGGCTTTGGGTATGAAACACGAAAGGTAAAATTTGCTTCAAAATTTTTGAGTTTCAAGCGGCGAACGAAAGTTGCTTAGGAGTGGCTGAAGAAGTCCTGGTAGAGTCAATGGAGCCTTCACTCTAGCGTATATGTTGTAATGCTGGCACTGACGTCCAGAACAAATTTATGCAAATACTCTAATTAAAATTGGAACTGCCTCCACATAAAAAGAAATCTTGAATGAAAAATGAAAAAAATAGGCTTCATCTCCGGTTACACCCATCAAGCTTAAGCGTAAAAATGGGCGAATTACTTCACTTGTAATCGGTAATTGTGGGTCATAAGTTAAAACATTTCACCGATCCCCGTCTTCTATTCTTTTAACTAGCATATGACCATTCGCATGCATAATGATTACAACAATCAACCCACCGCCATGTAATTTGTTTGCTTTTCGGGCAGTCAAGGGTCCCTAATGGATTGCAACCCGAGCAATCATAATTTTTACAATTCCTTCGACATCCTTTAAGCTCCCACGCATAGAAAACCCTATAAACTCACTCTTGCTAATTGCTATTTGCATAAACCAAAAAAATTCCTTACCAACTGTGGACAAAGCAACAGGAACCAAATAGCTAAGCAAATTTATCAAAGCACCCCCGACTGGCACGAGAGGCATGTTGTCCGCTTCACCTACGCAACATCGTCACACGCAAATATATTACACATTTGCGTGTGTCGGACGCATTTGTACGCTCGCAGCCAGAGTACAGGTCTCAGGTGTCTGGCCATGAGGGTATTAAAGGTCTACCCCGTACGAACTGACGAACAAAGGAAGGGAATAAAAATTAATTGCACAATCGCTGCAGAAATTTGCCGCCCAAAACGTCGCTGCTTTAGTACCCTCAAGGATTCGTAGTGCCCTAGAGTGCTCTGCATAACGAATCACTCCCCCACATCGTGGTGCCGTATATCTCGAGAGTTTTCTCGACTGCATAGCGTAAATAATTTTTTTTTCATCTACGATAATCCTAATTAATCCGTAATTCGTATTTTTATTTGCGAATTCATCCATTCACTCCAAAGGGGAATTCGTCCGAATTCGATCAGGATTACGTGAAACATAGGATGTGTGCATGGGTACATGCGTACATGTCCATAAGCGTGTGCGTTCCTCATCCTTTTTTGCTCATGCTGTGTGCCAGCATGGACGTGTAATACGCGTGTGCTGTTCTACGCAACAATGTCACCGTGAATGTTTCCATTAGTTTCGGTTGTCGCAGAAAGGAAATTCGTCCTAGTTAAGAGGGTATGAAAATTCATTAAAGTAATTTCGTTTAAGGGCATCCCCGACTCATTCGAGTTCTTCTACTCCAAGTCCTTCTGCTCGTGGGGTGGTGGACAGGCCAATACTTTTTCGAAGTTGCTTCTTTTTCAGCCGAAAACAGAAAGGAAAAACGTCAAATCGTTGGCGGAAAGTCATTAATCAAAACCATCAGGACCCGCCCTTGTTGACATCCTGTATGATGGACTAGCAAGAAGTTTTTTTTGCTTTTTTTTGTATTGTTATTTTCGTTAGCTGCGTGTTGCTCAGAGGGTGACTGCCAAATTCACGATTCCCAGTGCCTTACTATAATCTTCATCATCATCGCCTTCCCCTTTGTCATCATCAATGCCACACTACTCCGCTGCTGTCTTCTTTTCAATCATCCACCAAGTCATCAATTTTGGTTCACTAAAAGGACTTCTACACCGATACTGTGTGCATGGAACTGCTCTGATCCGAAACAAGCTTCTCGATAAAAAGGACGAAAAAAAAAGGAGAAATTTGAATAAATTTTCGGGCAACCGGCAACCAAAAAAAAAAACTGAAAACAAATTGCATGCAATTATTTTTAAATAAATTACACCAATTGAATGGTAATTCAAACTAATGATCGGGAGATAGGGCGCAGGAGTTTGAGCGACTTCAATTCGTCGCTTTCGGTTTAATGGTCGGTCCGGTTTTCGCTGGTGGATGTAGGGGAGACGACAGTGGTTGGATTGAAAATGGGTCGTGATCAATGGAATTGAATTTATTTAAATGCTAATTAGTTCCGTAGTTCATTGGAGCGCTTTATTTCTTCGACGAGATGAATATCTTCATTGGAAAGGTTTGGGAATAAACAAAATTTTGTTCGAATGGTTGTCTCTTGATTTGGCTCGATATTTCGTCGTTACGAAAATGCTGGGAGACAATGAGTCTTTGTGTTGAAGTCAGTAACTAATTATAACGAGAATGAATATTTTAAATATTTCTTCAGCAGGGGGTAGACCAAATTTGTCTTATGAAATTAAGTTATTTAAGTAGATTCTTATTCTAGTTTCATCCTATTAGAAACCTCTTTTGGGCAAAGACTTAAAGTTAGGTATAAATCTTTACTTTATCATTTTCCCTAAATGGGAGTACAGAGTTTACAGAGGGGCATGTTAATAAAACCTTACCGGTGAGCCACTTTCTTTTTGTAATGACTATTATAAAGAATTTTCTGGAGATGATAGTAATGCATGCTCATGTATCTACTACACGTGACTAAAGGTTCGTGCCGCTGGCAAAGAAGTGCTTTAGGGGGTGCGCGATAAGGACCAATTTTTTTGGCAAGTTGATTTTTTCCTAATATTTGCGCTCGTTGTTTCGACTTCCTCAGAATGGGAAATAACTTTAGGTTGCAATTTTTTAGAACTAATTTACCTTTCAGCCAAAATATGGGTGCAAGTATGCACGTATGTTCAAAAAGTAATGGGAGTTCCTTGATTTCACGGGTTATTTTGGACTGTTTTGCTCGAATTTTTCGGTCTTCTTTTGGCAGATATGTAGATATCATTTTGGAAAAGAAGTACATTATTGCTGTTTGCCAAACCAACAACGTGTGGCTTGATACGATCGAAAATTTTTCGAATTTCAAATGTTTACGTTTTATCACGTTTTGAGGTGTTTGAAGTTCCAATTTGTCGTTTTTCGATAAATGTTGAGTGTGTTTCGTACGTTAGTGAATTTTTTTGTTTGAAAAAATTGTTAACAAAGTAAGAATAACATCCGACGTTGGAGCTACGTGATGAGGCTAATTTCTATTTGTTTGGTTCTGAAAGCCTAAACGAATCAGTGGAACAGTCTCTCTAACTCAGCGTAAGTTTGAGTGGGTTTTTGACTGGCGGTGTAATTTGGCTCATTTTTATGAAAATTATGCTGATGTTGGTGCTGTTTCAGTAATTGATTGTGCCCAACAACGAAATAACATGAAATCGGTGCTATGAATATGGGCCGAGTTTATTTTTAACATGACGAAACCATATACCACACGACTTTCGAAACAAGGGCTCCATTGTGAAATAGATTTTCTGAAAATATGATCTTTCAAAATAATCATATCAATTGGGCGACAAGATCGAGAGGCTTAACGCCATAAGATTTTTTCTTTTAAGGCTATGTTACAGGTAACAACGTCGATTCATTGATTGGTTGAAAATATCAGAGCAGTTATTCGTGCTTATTTATTGGTAAAGTAGAGTTTGTACCTTCAATAATAATAAAAATATAACAATTTGTCACAAAACGTTATGATTTTCTACTGATTTCTTATATAAAAAAAACTCTTCTTGCATGACGCTTTATGTAACCTATTCAACAGTTGACATCAGACTAACTAACCAGGTTTGCTAGCACTGTGAATCGGACTAATCCACGAAGCTAAAAAAAATTCCCTTTCATTTTTGAACAAACCCTATAAATCCACTATTTTAGTGGACATGTTGAAATATTAAAGTTGTAAGCAGTTCGTTATATCACACGTAGCTGGCGCCCCTTACATACGTTATAATCCATCATACAAGTTCGTCACGTCTTAGCTTCGATACGAGCAGAGTCGCAAATGGGCTCTCACTTAAAAAAGGCACTTCAGTTTTTGTTCTAGATCAACAGGGTTATGATATGAATACTATTAAAATTATATTACTTACCATTTGAAGTCCAAGCCTTGAAGTTCAACATCCAAAGCTTCACATATTGTATCTTTTTAATTACAGACACAAACACAATGTCTAAACAAACAATATGAAGAAGAAGATAGAAGAAGATTCATAACCAATAGAATGAAGTAAAGTAACAAAGTCTCACTAATAGGCTTTTCCAAAGTCTTCGTCGTTATCATATGACTCCAACAATAAATTCTTGAATCTAAGATGTATACAGAAAACGATAGTGAAAGACATATCGAGAATGCTGCAGAAAACCGAGATAGAATTTAATTAATACCACTTTCGACGCCATTAAAGCGAGCATGTGGTCGATGACATTATGTTTCCAATAAGGGGTCCGGAGTACAACCCTCCAGAGATCATTAATTTAAATAACAAATCCATCCTTCGTCATCGGCGACATGAATAGCGCACATGAAAATCAATGAGAGTCTCGTCTATCGATTGCATCACCTTATTGGAATAAAATCCTAAAATGTAGGAATCCAACGAAGGGTATCTAGCAACGGCACCAGCCATACCTACTTGCATAGTCAGCATTCTATCCCGCTTATGATATAACAATGTCAGCGTTAGTCTCCCGCACCTGAGGTCAGAACTAACAACACCATCTCTCACATCCTTCCTATCTCTCTCCATATTTTTTTATCCGTTGAACATCATCTGGTCTACCCTTCAATATTTAAAAACCCCGTTTATCTTCCTACTTTGCTACTATGTACAATGTACATATACCACTCAACCCTTGCAACAGGAAAGAAAACAAGTGAAAAAGTTACGATCAACTCGCAACCTAGTCCAACTACCCGCGTCAAGGATGTATATCTATGAATTCTTAACAATTCATAAAAGCTTCTCCACCCTCGAATTTCAACCCCTTTAAATAACCATGTCTCCACTTGATATACAAACTCCCCCATCAGCTGTGCACATTGTGAATACCGAACCCGGCAACTACTCCCAGTCCGCCCAGTTTAGCGTCGAACATCAGGAATTCTATCCGCATTTCGATAGACGATTTCTTGTTTCCACACCTCATTGTTTGCGCGTTTGGACCGCACCCACTTTGCCTTTCGACTCGGTTTTTGTACTGCGATACGAGATACAATATTTGTTGAACTTGTTATAGTTTCCGTTTCCTCTTTCGCCTTACATTTTGCTTGCCAGTTAGATTGTGATGTAAATTATATTTTATTACAACGTCTCTGATCGTCCGCTACCCCGGTGCTTGTGCATATGTATTATATGTACCGTGACGTGCGCCCGTCGCAGTTATGTGTGTCAACAAAGACGTAAGACGTGCTTAGAGCTTCAAATTCGACTTGAAAAATCCATTCACGTTTCGCTTAATTAATCGGTTTTTGTACGGCGACGGCAATTTGACGCCGGAAAGGTTTGATGTCAGTGTACGCGAGATGAGGATGTTATCCGTAGGAAGCATGTTTCGTTTGTTGGCTTTTGGTTCGCTGTTCAATGGGGATTGATCGAATGAGTGTGACAAGGTTGCGTGGTGTTGAAAGGGATTTAAAAAGAAAATAAAACTTTGATTTGAAGGTTTGGTGGAAAGGGTTTAGATAAAGCTGTTTGAGTATTCCAGTGATGCTTCGACTACAGGTCTTACATGACCATTACAAGAAAGCGGCGATTAGTTTTTATTTCGTTTCTGATAACTTGGTCAAGTTGGCTTGGACCATTCCACCATTCATATTTACCATATGTGCTATGAAGATGACGACAGTCTTAGCAATCGCAGTCTAGGTTGATATGATGGGAAGCTCTATTCAAGTAGTCTAAGAAAGTAACAATTTCCATTGACCTTCAGTTAGTGGTGTAGATTTTCTTGTAGATTTTCTATATTATATTAGTCCAAGTCTTTTCGCCAGAATTGCAATTATTTTTACGAGAATGTACCTCTCATATTGTTCCTCTCAGAAACTAATTTCAAAGCTTGGCTAATGTTAAATAAGAACCTAGCGAGACCAGTACCCATACAGTCTCGTTTCCTATGAGCTATAGAGACTTATTTCCAGTCCTAAATAGTATAGGGTAAGGCATTTAAACCGTCGACATCTGAAAACCCTATAGCTTCCTTATTGCTTTTCAGATTGGATGATGACTACTTATGTATGTTCGGAGAGTCAAGAAAACAATATAGCCATCAAAAACGTGTTGTTATTGTGCAGTCTTACACTCAAAGCTTGTTCTCAATATTGAAGACGTAAGGTGCCTATCGTATAGAATCAGACATTAACATCAAAAAATTATCATCACCGGCGATCTAGGCAATCTTGGCAATTTTAGCATTAAGAGATCAGAGTGGGCCCCGTTCTCGCAATTGGACATCCCTCACATGTCTCTCCGACACATAATCCGTGATGATTTAAAGTTTTTTCATTGACTCTTACTGGTCGATAACCCACGTCGCTTGGATTATGCGAATTTCGCGGTGAATGATTTTTGGCAAAAAGTCATCATGGGTTCTCAAGCTCTTGAAATGACTGATAAGACAGGGACATTGGCCCGGACCACGATAGTTTTATTGCGTCCTTTGTTGTTTGGTCGCCTTATGATTTTGGCTGGCCCTGGAATCGCCTTTACGCTTCCAGCCCTCTTCTGATGGGGTTCAAAATCCAAAGTTTTTGTCATGCCTCGGACTTTGGAAGCTCTGAAAGATTGTATCTGATATGAAATGGCTACTATGAAGCGTATAGCATAAGGAACGTATAGCGCCATTTGTTTTGGTCATCCTTAACGTGATATGTTATTCAAGAAGTGTTTAGAACCAATGTTCAAGGTTCAAAATGGACGAAAAATCACTTCCCCTTAATGTTATTTTATCACTACCAAAAAAAAAAAAGACGACCAGAATAGCCCATCCGTTAAGTACTGAGCAGCCTTCACAAAGTGTGTATGTTGTACTCAAGCTTGGGAAGGTTGAAACCAAACCAGAGGTAGTGCAAGGACCATCGGTAAGAAAATCTTGGTATTCCATTGCCTGCTTGACAACTTCATATATATTGTGACTACAATCAAGTGTTTTATTAACATCAATACCTAGGAGGGAACGTTTTTGATTTTGGCGGCATAAGTACAATATACTGGGCTAGCTTCAGACGCCGATGATACCGGTTTCACATCCTGGCGAATTATCCATATTGTATTTTTCTTCTAACAATACCCACCGCAGTGCATGTACCTAGGAAAAGTATTTCGAAATCTGTGCTCTCTTCTTAACTTTTGAAAATCACCTAATAACTTATGAAACATGATAAATACGAGATGTGTTCAAAAAGTTACGGGAATTTGGTAATTTCGCGAATTGTATTAGTCCGATCGCTGGCATTTCTTTGTAACTATGTTTGCACATTTTACGTCAAAACAATTTTTTAGAAACAAATTACTTGTGTTTTTGCCAAGAGCATTTCCAAGGAAGAAGAGATGACGTCATCCTTGGTCGCCCAGCCCCCATCAATGAAAATGTCATAAAAATGAAGCAAAGGTATCACAAACAGACAAATCACTGAAAATAATTTAATATCAGTTGGCTCAATTGCAAATATGGATGAAATAAAAGGCACATCACCAAGAGAGCATCGTGAAAAGGAGGATAATGGAGAGAGAAGGGGATAACACGAATTCAGACGACTAAATGAAATTATTTTCAAAAATCCCAAATTCCCTTTATTTTTTTACATACCAAACTTGTACGAGCTCTAAGCGGAGTTGACAGAATATATTACACTACTACCTGGTTCCAAGTTACCCTGGAGCAAAAGGAATATAAATTCAAACAGCTAGGTGATAAAACGCCGTACATGTTTATATGCTGTCACAACTTTCTCCGTGAAGGCTCTGCATGCTATCAAAGCAGATGGCTACTTCATTAGTCATGAATTTCACCCGAAGCACGCTTTACTACAAGTCCATCTATAGAAATACTGTCCAAGGCGTTCAGTGACATAGCCCCCAACTCCCTCATTCTTTCATTAGACTTGAGTGAAATCCCTGCACATAGCTAGTAGCATTTTAAGTTAATTGCAAAACTCGAGTGTCTTAATCTCGCTTATTACGAAAACAATGCGGTAGCTCTAGGCTCCGGGCATACTAGCATAATTGGACATAAAACGTCATCATTCGAAGGTGTTTTATCGTTCCCTCTCCACCAACAAAAAATAAGAAACGCCACAGCAGACAAACAACCACTTTGTAAAGTCCTTCTGCAAATTACATCTGCGGGATAATAAAGTC
Source organism: Merodon equestris (assembly GCA_958301585.1). Taxonomy (NCBI): domain Eukaryota; kingdom Metazoa; phylum Arthropoda; class Insecta; order Diptera; family Syrphidae; genus Merodon; species Merodon equestris. The sequence goes on from OY284415.1 coordinate 35,273,450, forward strand.
TTCCACCTCCTACCTCGGTAAGGAATCCTCCCTCTTTTGCCTTCTCCGAACTCTAGTCCAGAGTCCTCTGGCTAAACAACAACAAAACGAATACATTTCTTAGATGAAACAAAGTGAGATAAGATATTAAGGCAGTTGCTTAACCTGTGTTTTATCACATGTGCCCTACCGCCCGCGATACCTTCGCATGGGCAGCCTCGGCGGATGGATGACAGCAGGCCGCGGGGGATATGCTGAAGCTGAATTAATTATTTTATTGTTTTTCATTTCGCTCTCATTTGACTTACGCACGAATAATGTTGTTATGGAAAAGCACGGTGACTGCTCCACCAACTCAATATCCTCGGGATATGTTTTTCATTTTCTATCCCTATACATCCATCGGCTTGACTTGTTTTTTATTTCTTATGTTTTGTGAAGTGAACCCACTCAAAATTTAATGATGAAAAGTTTATCTCAATCTTTTGCTTCCAGGTATTCATCTAAATGAGAACAGACTCGTACACTGAACAACAAACTGTAACTTGGATCATCACATCATCGTTGTAGTCACCAAAAGACAGTCAAAAAAAAAAAAAAAAAAATAGAAGAGAGGAGGAGGTGGAATAGGAAGTTGTTCATACGAGCACAAGCACCAGAAAGTTTAGCTTAAAAGGTAGGTTTTTGTCCTGAAGGATATTCACGTTAAGCCCTGAATACTATCATTATTGGAATTATGCATGCATTAAGATAGGGATGAATAGAGGGGGGACTGATGAGAAGCGGTGATGGCGAGGTTTTATATTGCGTGAGATACTGTCCAGGTGGTTGGTTCGTTCTAAGGCTGTGAGGCACATTACCATGGTGATTATGGTTGGTATGTCGGTTCGTCTGTCGATGTTGTTGTGGTGATCCTTTTTTCTGTGTGTTTTTATCAGAGAATAACATTCGGCGGAGGTTAGGAGCGTAATAACTGTAGGGTAGATGTCATCTTTGTTAGTATCTCATTTCGAGGAAGTCGCAAAGTTATCTGACGATAAGTCCGGTAGCTGTGGCAGTTCTTTGTATGCCCGGGTGAGCTTAAAAGAGCAATTGATGTTTGCTTTTACGTCATTTTGCTCTTGCTTTAAGCCAATGAAGATTACCTTAGTATCTGAAATGGCACTCTTTTTATTTTTTATTTTTTCGCAATTAAACCTTTGGCCTATCCTTTGAAGGCTGTATCATAAAAAAGCAGGTAATAAAAAATTCGAACTTTTGTGTATAAAGGATAAAAAGCCTATAAAAAATGTTGTTACGAGTATCTGGGATTTTATTCTTTTTGATCGTGATATAAGATGGGAAAATAGATTACCCTAGGATTTGCAAATTCGAGTACACTCGTGTGCCTTGTAAGTGAATTAAGTCGTCAAATAAGGCTTTTATTAAATGGGGACATACATACAATTTAAATACAAGTTTAGTTAATTAGATTATAATCAGATTATACGACACTGGGATCGTTGTACATATGTGTGCTTACCAAAGAATAACCCGAAGCGATAATAGAAATTTCCACATTTCATCTTGACTTTTATAGACTGGTTTAGAGAATTAGTGATGTGAAAATGAGATAATAATTTCGTTTGTTATTTTGCTCTTGATATGTAATTTACAGTAATCCTTTTAATTCGCTGATGTATTTTAATGCTTAGCACTTATCCCCATTATGGCAAATACTGCACTTTATTTACGATTGCACTGTGACTACCATTTAAAGTCTATTTTTGAGGCATATTCTATCCGCCGAAATACTCAAACTAGTAGTCTATTGTGTAGATACGGTTATCCAAATTGTGGTTTCGGAAGGAAGTTCAAATCAAACACAGTTATGTATATTTTAGATTTAGATAATCTTTTTATTTCAATATATCACTGGGATTTTGCCAATATGAATGAAATCAAATAATATTCAAATGTCCCCCAAGGGAGTTGATGCAGCACTCGATTCTGACAAGATAATTTTCGATGACTTTTAGACGCATATCATGCAATAACTAGCCCATAACTTGACTACTATTCATTTACGCCAAGAGCTTACGATTTGAGGCAAATAAAATCACGAAACATTTTTTTTAAATGCTGTACTTGTCGTGAGATGGATAAGCTGGATTTTCACTTTCACTAAAAGCAGCCGTGCTTGTCGATGATGGATATGCTTTTAGACTTCTCTAACAATTACTCGTAATCTCTTCGATTTTTTTCAGTTTTGCTTATACATGATTACTCGTATATCGACCGTAATCCGTGCGTAATACCCAAAACGTAAATTATTTGCAACAAGTTTTCACAATTTTAACACGTTCAGTGATTATTAAACAATCGATATTATAAAATGGCGAACCTTATGCTAAATACATGCACTTACGACTGAGAGTTCGGTTTCACATACATATGTGACTGAAACATGAATGTCAAATTGGGACCACAAATTGGTTTACCATGTACCTATGTACCTTTATAGCTAGGAATAAAAACGATAACAGTAGATAGACTTTATTCTGTTATCTTCGTTGCGTAAAAAAAGTACCTTCAGTCGTCGGTCCTACAGATGTGTTTCCTTATGTGAGCATCGACAAAATGCAGTCGCAGGAAATGTTTCGCTTTATTTCTTCTTTCGCGAGTCCTATTGTTTAGACTGCAGGACTCTAAAAGCCAAGAGAAATAGTAAAATTGGCAATGAGTGACAGTTTGCTGCGGGGCATATTTTCCGGAAAAGATGCTAATGCGACCGATGCAGTAAATGGATTGCATTTCCAATCGATGGTTAGTGATTTTTTTTTTGGCTGGATTTGGTGTTTTGGCCATGGACGACGTTTATTTTCAGCAGACGGCGCCATGTGTCATACTCCTGGTGAAACATTTACTCTGCGTGATAAATGTTCTTGCCTTACCGCCGAGGTATGACCACAATTTTGTAACGAAAAACCATGGTCATTTGTAGGCAGAGTCGAGACAGAAACTTCATAACTTTGCTCAGAGTTAGTAACTAAGATTGAAATAAAAATATCACCACTTTACGTAAAAATGTTTCATTTTTTTATTAACTCAAAATGACACGTCTTGTTGGATAGCTGGTCATTGTCGTATAATTCGAAATGACTTTTACCTTTAGATAATGTCCATGTCTTGCCAAAAACTTCCTGGTATTGTTAATATACCAAATCGCCTTGTCTTCGGTTCGACGTAGATTGTTTTTACCAAAGTAGTCTTATTGGAACCAAAAGTTGTCCATGCCTTGTCAGTCAGAATTAGTTTAAAATAAATCGTTCTTTCTACACGGCTGAGTCTCTTATTTGCCTCGAGTAGTAAAATTGAGTAATCTAAACAAAGTGGCTTCCCGATCGGTTTGAGTCCATGAAATAATTTAAAATCATAAGAAATTATCCGTCGTAGAGATGCCTCACTGTTGTACTACTGCAAAAAAAAGCTACGACTCGATGTTGTCATTGATCTGAAAAGTCGTTGAAAACGCTGTCTAGCATTTATTGTATGTTATCATCATACCGTCTTGGACGATGTTGGTTTTGACGACTGGAACTTCCAAGATTGCCGGTGGTGTAAATGCCTGATGGTGTGGTCTGAAGGTGCTTTGTCCATTGCGTTTCTACAGATGGAAACTCGTTATGGTGGCGTGCGCAGTTCTTTGGCAAAAATTGGTTTGAGCTAACGCTTCCAACACAGCCTGTCATAAGGCGATCAGAAAGTTGCCAGATGGTTCAAATGAGCCACCCTGTACCAATAACTCTTATACGCTGTCTTGCCCATACCCTGTCGAGTGCGTATTCCATTCTCCTAACTAAGTTTTCAAGAGTATTCTCACAGATCATTCCTATTTACTCTTCTATACTTTCAGTGGGAAGGAGATCAAACTGATTAGGTTCGACCTTTTTGACGAGAGTAGTTTTCATTGTCTACCTTGCGTCTGAAGAGTAATTCTATCGTTCTCCAAAGGGGCCGTGTGTTAGTGAGACTAACACAACAGGTACTTTAAACCCTGCTGCAAGATAGCAGGATACATTCCATTAGTGCATATTCAAAAGCTATAGGTACTGCCACACATAATGCAATGTACGAGCTTAGGTGCAGTTTTCAATGAGTTCATCTTATTTCTCAATAAGTAAGTCTGAAGCAGGAAAATAAGAGCTTCTGTCTTGCGCTGTTTTTTCCATTTTATATAGTTGACTATAGACCTCCGTTTTGGGAAGTACCTCGAGCTTAACATGAAATATTTACATTATATGCTTGCTCCGATTTTTAAAAACTGTTGGGTATGATGAAAAAAGGATCAGAATATCCCACCGCAAGAGATGAGTCAGTTCCAGCTGCCACTGCGTAAAATGCAGGCCAATCCTTTAAGCAGCTTCACAAAAGCTGATTTACAAAAAGTTAGTTCCACTCCATTTCAACTCCGTTGTTCCATTTTTCAATCCACCTTTTATGCTCTGATTTCTCGGTCGCTTAATGGACGGCTTCCAAGTGGTCTGTGTAAATTAATTGACTACGAGTGCTTCGTTGGCCTACAGAATAGCACTCCGCATCATTCTTTACCTTGCCAGTGCCATTTGGCTTTTCATCTGATAATTAACTTGACTAAGTGCCCACTAAGAACGTAAACACATTACTCTTTTATCTATGCCTCTTGGTCCCGCCTCCGTTGGGTTTCTCCACGCTCCTCATTCGATCCCAATGAACTCTGTTCAGTTAATTTCCGCAACATGTGCTCGAATGTGATTCACCGCTTCGTCGAACCAGTGTGTTTGGGTAAACACTTCAATCTGCTCCTTAATTCCCACCAAATGGTCTTTCATATCCTTATTGTGTTTTCTCTTAACTTTTTCGTTGTTTTGTTTTTACCTTTCACCTTGCCGTGTATTGGTATGCGTCTCACTTGCAGGAGTTGGTATCCTGGCAAGGTAATCTACACAATTCCAATTGTTACCGTGTTTCTGTTTCTGTTGCTGTTTTTCTTTTTCGCTTTCGTTTTTAGTCGGATGCCTTTAATGTGTGTTCCTAATCTTGAATGTTTGCCATGCTACTACCATGGCACCATCGGCATAGAAATGGAAGCCAGTGGGAGATGATCATCCCTCTTCTCGATGTCGTTGGCAAAGGAACTCAGGAACTCGCCGTTTCTCTTTCCCTGCCTGTCATAAAATTACATGTAATTGTATGTGGGTAAATATTACAACAATAAAAACGGAAAGGATGCCGACAAACCGAGGAGGTCTTGTGCTGCTCGTTTTTGTTTTGCCAGCTTGCTGCAGGTACTTACGTATCTACCTATCATTTCCCGACAATTCTGGGATCTGGTTCGCTGTCGTTCTCAATGTAGTCCTCTTGTCGCTGTTGTTGTTATTGCTGTCGTACCTGTAAAAAAGGCCATTTGTTCCTATAGATATTTTTATAAGCCATTATTGGATGTTTTTCTTCTTCGTTTTTATTCGTTTTTGTGTGTTTTTTCTTTTCGCATCGCAATGTGTTTACGATTCGCATTCATATTGAAGTTTATCTAAGACAGCAGCTTGTGCTGTTCACAGCAATACGTTAATGCTGGGCAGAAAGACAGCAAAAAACAAAAAAAGGAAGAACTGAATAAATAATATATGGGAGTCTTAAATGCGTTTCGAAAGGGAACCTGGTAACCGTGGAGGCCGTGGATGTGGGAAGGCTTATCATGAGACAAAAGTGGGTTGCAACCATCACCTAGGGGATCACTGTTTCGATTAAGCTTTCCTTTCTTTTTTCTAGAAAATAAAAAACAAATCGAGCAACAGCTTCCTCTGCACAAGGTAATAAATTATGCAAAAACCGACTACGGAATCCCGGTTAGGAGTAAAAAATAAGGGTATACGAGTAGAAAGGATATCCACTGCATGGGTACTGCGTCTGTTTGTATGACGATATTAGCCCATTTAGAAAGGTGGGGATTTGGACATTTTTTATTCGATACATCTCGGATGCGCGTGGCAGAAATGTAAAAACATTTATTTAGGTAGCGCGAGTTTGTTGTTTTGGGTTTTCGAGGAATCGGAGATTCGACATTTGGAATAAAGGACTCGATGCTCAGCAAAAGCTGCAACTGATTCCGGTTCTGGAGAATTTCAGATCAACTTTTTTGGCATGAGTACTGAAAAAGGTGCGGAATGTTTTTATTGTTCTGAGGATTAAAGCTATTTCTTATCATAAAATAAACGTGAGGCAGAACATAAGCTTGTCTTCCCAAAGATTTGTCGAAGCTTCTATTTTGAATATTTTGCAAATTCAAGCCTTTCAATATTAAAGTTTCAATATTTTAGTCGAAAATTTCCAGAACCAGACGAAAACATTTTTTTTGTTACTAAATATAGTTCGTATCCTAACTAGAAGACTAATTTAAAACACTTTATTGCGATGACTCCTGATGTACTTGTAGATATCCAAGTCAATCTTCTCTCCCAAAATAACTCCACGACGAGTTCTGTAAGATTAACTTACTAAAAAAGTATCGGCTTGCAATCTACCCACCTTATCTAGCACTTACACTTGCATGGGCGGGCTGATTATTTCTGGACCGGGCTCCCCAAAAATGGCAAAAATCGATCGATTACAAAAAGTGACCCAATGTCCTGTTGAACATTATATTTTTTCACCTTTTCACATTTCACACATTTCGATTATGTTAATCCAAAATTCGACATTTTGAAAAATCGAAATTTAAGCAAATCGTTTTTTCAGCCTCAATGTTTTTTTTATTTGATTTTTTAATCGACATTTATCAGGTATCGTCCAATTTAATCGCACTTTATAATAATTCTTCCCTTTATGTTTTTTGAAGTCATTACACATATTATCAAAAAACGAATATCTCAAAAGAATAGGCGAACTTATATGGCAAAAAGCTTTTCCCGAAACTATAGTTATCGACCCACTTGACCGATACCATCTCCAAAAAATAATGGAAAAAGATTTAAGGTCCAAATGAACATTTAAAAAATAATTTCATTTTGAGTGTTTTTTGGCGACCCTTTATATACAATAGTTATTTACTTACTTGAATGGCGATAGAGTGAGCCTCGGCCTCAACCAAGTGCTGCATCTGGTTAAAGCCCCTTCCCGGCTATGCGCCTCCTTTGACGATGCCGTTCTTTTTTGTTTCATCCCCCAGCCTCTTCATTATACATACTTTCGATAATGACCAAGCGTCGTAGGAAAGGGCAGGAATGATTGAATTTTGTTAAATTATCTTTGTTTTTGGGGAGAAGGGCTCGACTTATTGTCGCCAAATGGCCAAATGGTGATGTTCTAGCTAATACGTAGGTGTTGCGGGGCTTTCGACGGCTTATGTTTGATGCGCCAAAGTTCGTAAACATGTTGACCTTTCGTATTCATCTAATTACAGCTAGGTGTAATTGCTTGCCAATTATGTACATTTTAAATAGATCGCGACTCTTGTTTATCTCGGCTACCGACCCTATAGAGCAGTCAAAATTCTCCATTCTCATCCTGCATCCTGATGATGTTAGGAGAGATGACATGGTTCAGTATAGCTACTCTGTATGACATTCGCATATGTTGCTTTGCAGTCGACAAAAGGTGTCGTGAAATTCGTGAGACTTCCAAGATATGCCGTAATGAGACTCTTTGGTCTAAATATTGGTTTAAAAAGTATCGAGAAAAGAGATGACAATAGATTTATTTCTGAAAATTCTTCAATGTACGAGGTTGGTCCGATAAGTACTTAGCCTCACCGCCAGATGGCGCCAGTATCGGAAAAGCAACTTACTATCGTGCAGTACATTCTAGTAGACAGCTACTGTCGTTCAGCCGGATTGGACTCGTAGTTTTGTTTTGACCGCATTTGGAAGCGGGAGTGTCCGCGGATTTTAGAAAAATGGAAAAAGAGCAATATCGGTCGGTGATTCGATTCTTGTTTTTGGAAGGGAAATCGCGCAGCGAAATCAAAGAGCGTTTGGATGCTGTGTGCGGTGACTCTTCTTCTTCGATGGCGACCATCAAAAATTGGTTTAACGAGTTTCAACGTGGTCACACGTCGGTTTTTGATGAGCCACGCCCAGGTGCCCCGAAAACGGCTACCACGGAGGATAACCTGACAAAAATCCACGATCTCGTATTGGCAGACCGCCGTTTGATGGTGCGCGAGATAACTGAGACAGTAGGCATTTCAAAAGATCGCGTGGGTAATATTCTGCATGAAATTTTGGGCATGAGAAAGCTGTTATCGCGATTGGTGCCGCGTTTGCTCACTCCGGAAAACAAGCGCAACGGTGAGACCACTTCAGAGCAGTGTTTGACGCTGTTTCGTGACAGTCGACGAAACATGGATCCACTGGTACACACCAGAGACCAAGAAATAGTCGAAACAGTGGACTTCACCCAGCGAACGTACTCCGAAGAAGGCAAAAACTGTCCCATCGGCCGGAAACATGAAACTCCGAAGGAGTTTCTGCGTCGTTTCGTGACAGTCGACGAAACATGGATCCACTGGTACATATCAGAGACTAAGGAATAGTCGAAACAGTACACTTCACCCGGCGAACGTACTCCGAAGAAGGCGAAGACTGTCCCATCGGCCGGAAAGGTGATGACAAGGAGTGATCCACATCGAGTACCTGGAGAAGGGCAAAATGGTCACAGGGCCGTACTATGCCAAATTATTGGGCCGATTCGACGCCGAATTGAAGAAACAACAGCCCCACTTGGCACCGTGATAACGCACCGGCTCACACCTCCGCCCTCGCCACGGCCAAATTGGTCGAATTGGGCTACGAACTGCTGCCCCATCCACCGTATTCTCCAGATTTGGCCCCGTGCGACTTCTTTTTGTTTCCAAACTTGAAAAAGTCACTCGCCGGGCAGAACTTTCAGTCGAATGAGGACGTCATCGCCGCCACGGAGGCCTACTTTGCAGACCTCGAGAAAACGCATTTTTCAGACGGGTTAAAGAAGTTGGAGCATCGCTGGGTCAAGTGTATCGAGCTGAAAGGAGACTATATTAAAAAATAAATCGCCATTTCTCCAAAATTTTTGTTTTTCTTTTGTAGGCTAAGTACTTATCGGACCACCCTCGTACATCACTTGTACGTCAACACACTTTTGTCATCGGCTTTTCTACGACTCATGTTTTCCTGGCAGATAGACTCCGAAAGGGACTTAAGGGTACGCGTTCAAGCTTCATTGATACCACTTAAGGTCTTTGAGGGATGATTTCACTTTCACGAAAAGAAAAAAGTTTGCTGGGAGCAATGTGGGACTCGAAGCGAGTTGTGGAAAGGTCGCAACGATGTTTTGCGTCAGTTAATTGGTTACCTTGGAGCAGGTGTGACTGTGTGTATTGTTGTGCTGCAATTTCCAGTGATGGCTGGTGTCACCTTTCTTAGGCTTACTTAAAAAACCCTTAACCGACGTCTGAATTCAGTATTTTACGCACACGACGCACGTTGTCATCAGTTCTTGATGTCGACGACCGTTCTTCTCAGAGCTCGTTCTCCAAAATCTCGGCCGTCTTTGAAGAGCTTGTGCCATTTTAAAACTACATTTTGTATGCTGCAGTTGACATGCTTTCTACGTTGAAAATTTGGCGAATCATGCCCAACATCTGTAACCGGTATTTCATCTTCTTCTGATACTTTTTATACCAACCCTGTATAGTCGGTTTTCCGGACTTGAAAATCACACCGAAAGAATAGTTCTTTTAGATTATTCACGAACGTTTTCAGGTATTCGCACAGCATGACAGAGAAGATTTTATAAGTGCTATTTAAGTGTTATTTAAGTTTATGCATCTACAATTGGCGTTGGAAAATGGGTCATCTATGTGGTTGCGTATTATCCAGTCGAGTGTGCAAAAACAAACAATAACGATAATGAAATGGTCATAGTACCGGTTAGGTTCTGCGGACTTTACCTCGAATCTTCAAATAGATTTGCACAATTTATATATGTTGCCCTGACACAAAACTCCTCACTGGCAAAAGGCAAATCAAACTGAGTGTAAATCAGCTATCAACTATCATATTGGTTGTCGTTAAAAGAAGCTTTTCCTATTCCAAAAGCAAGTCCCTAAATAAAGAAGGAAGTATCCATGCTAATATTACCGTTTTGGAATAATTAGAAATATCTTAATATACGAGTATTATCGGACTTCTCCAAAAGCTTGTTTAAGTGTCCTTTTTGTGGGCTACATCGGCGTTTCAATTTCATATTTCACTTTGAAATTTTATTCGAAAATTTGGTAACTGTTAAACGTGTAAATCAAACGACTTATACAGGGGTAACCTTAGAAAAAAGCGATTACTCTGTAAATGACATTTCCTTTGTTAGCATTTTTGATAAATCGGCGGAAAATTTTCAAATGTCAAATGTGAAAGAACATAAAAAGTATAGAAAACGTACAACATTTTTATGGCAAGCTTCACATGCAGCATGTCGACGTCGTCAAATCCCAGTAGCATGTAGTCTCTATGTATGTGCATTCCACCGATTTTCGTCAAAATCATTTCTTCTACACTAGACCATTACCAAAATGTGTCTTTACTCGAAGAGAAAAACGAAAAATCAAAAAGGCACTATAAAACCGAGAAGAAAACATTGAAAAACTGGATAAATAAAGTGGAATTCCTTTTGGGATTATATACTGAGCATTTCCATCGGAGCAAACCCGTTTTGATCCCTTTACCGCCTGAGCTCCGGGCCACCGTACTCGATGAGATCCGATCTCCTCTGGTATGCAATGCCCGAACCTGCATTGTGGTCTTTGGTTCGGACTAGTGGAAATCAGGCTTCTGTTCTTAACGCTTACAAATAAACCATAAAATATGAAACACGTTCCCAGCAACACAAGCAAACAAAGAACACACCCTGTACGGCCGACACTGAGTGCTCCTAAGCGAATAAGCGAGAAATCGCAAATGCAAGACAAGGATTGACTGAATGCCTGAACAGAATCAAGCAACGCCGCCGACTTCGCCGTCTATTTTTGTATGCCTCGATTCAAGCAACTAGTGGGTATAAATGAAGCGCGGCGGTAGGGAATCCGGTGCAAACGAGAAAAACCAATCAACAAATAAAGTACCTAGGACGGATATGTTGCACCACGTATCTACCTACCAACATACTCGAGAATGAGTATTCCAACAGCAACTAGTACATGCCATGGAATACGGATACAATTCTGTTTTTTCTTTTCTTCACTTGACTTCATTGTGTTGCGATGGTGTGTGGCGTGGAACCAGTTTTTTGCCTTGCACTTTTCTTCTCTAGGTTTTAGCGGCAAAGCCAAGCGAAATTCAAGTATTGACGGCATTTATTGAAAAGCGGAAGAATAAGTGCCAGACAAGCGCGAAAACGAGCATACACAACCAAGACGACTAGGAATACTAACAAAAAAAAAAACTGAGTAAAAAGGTATACTTAAGTGCTTGAATGACTCTTTAGAAATTGTTATGAACTCACTCAATGGCTTTGTGTTACACTGCACATTCCGCCGTTATCCTCATGGGCGTCGTTATAATTGTTTACCCAACCCTCGTCCTACCCATCTGCACTTGGATACACTCGTACATATGCGTCTCGTTAGTAATAAAACTGTAATTAGATCGCACCTTATGCAGCTTCAACATTATCCGCCTTCGAACGTAAGTTGCTTTAATCGGAGTTCTTACCGTCCCACCCGAGCGTCAACTTTCGACATTTAAATGAACGATTGAAGTGCAACCGCTTTGGCACCTAGAACAGATTAATCACATGAAACTTTCAACCGCAGATACTCGTCCAACTAAATGTTGTTGATTTTTATTTCGATTTTTCTCCTCCACCTCAATTTCATCCTTTTTCTCCATCATCAACTCTTGCTCCTCCTTCTTTCTCTTTAGTCCTGTTGGCGAGGCTTGAAATATTCACACCATATCTAATCGCAGGCTGTGACAATGGCATGGGATGTCATTTGTCAAGTCGGATACTGTGTACGTAAACGTGAAAAGGGAATGCAACTAATGGAGCAATATATCTACGACAAAGGACCTATCCTTCAACTGTAATTTATGATGCTTCAATAAAATTGTCATTTCTTTAACTTTTTGGTGGTTTTTTTTCATTGGTAGCCTTCCTTTACCGCCTCATTAGAGGTTGACAGTTCTTTTTGTTAACTAGGGTTGCGGTGAGAAGCTGTTTTCAGGTTGGGATTGATGTCTTTGTCGGAAGATTGAATGAAGCAGATCCAAGATATTCCAGGAGTACAATTATTGGGGGGAAAATTGGATAAGGAAGATAGAAGCTTTTAGTCTTGTCACTTGAACACAAGATTTACAAAAGTTTTTCCATTAAAATGACACAAAATGTGAGGTTGCTTCATATTTCACATACTTGTGGATGCTGACAGAGACATATGTCTTTATAAGTTGGTCCCGCTACCTCATGGGCGGTCACAGGCAATAAGCTTTGGTCAGAATGGGAATTTTAGCGCTTCTTTCTTGATTCTTGAATAGTGAACTTTCAACTTGAAACTTGATTCATAAAATAGTATTTATGTAACTGTTGCATACTTTGTACGGATACTTTTCAAACCTCTATTTCAATGCAACAATGAAAAAGTCGCACGAATCGGAGTAATATGGATCCTCCAATTAGAAGGCGTATTTTAAATCAATAAGACAAGGAAATATGTTTACAAAAACTAGTTATATTTTTAAGTGTACAGGCTCTGAAATTAGAATGGAATAAAGATAGTGTTTTTGTTTAATTTATATTTCTCGCATAATCATGGCATTTTTTTCAGGCGTAATACTCGTATTTTCTTCCAGGAGGTTTCCATTTCCATTTAATCTCGAAATTTCACTGAAACGATCGCAACATAACTTTTCAAAAAATATAAGCCAATGACATGGCCAGCCCAAAAATTGCACGAATCTCTCATTCATTGTGGATGAGAGGTAATTCCATTATTTCTCTTAGATTTTCGGGGCGTATTTAGATACCTTACCAGTAATCACTTATAATACTTTTGTGGAAAAGTCATGACTCCTTCATCCAGTTCTTGCATTCAATTTTGACATACACTGATCCAATCCGTGGTCTGTACTTGATATCCCTGTTTCAATCACTTAAGTCGAACCGAACTAAAACTAAACGTATACAGTTTAGCTGAAGATTTGCGATTTTACAATATGAATGGTCTTAAAATCGCTGAGCATGTTAGAATTGTGAAATTCACTATGAAATTAGTGATTCTATAGTAGGTACGTTTCACGCACTACGAGTAGATTACGAGTATGGTCGACATAATGGACCATCGGAGGTTACTATTTTAAGACGGTAAAATAATTCGAAGATTCTGGAGCTGATACAAAAGTCTGAAAGTCTATCCATCACCGAAACGCAGACTCGTCGGATAATTAGGCTGTCGTTAGTGAAAGTGAAATAAAGAAGGTAGAACCGTCGCCGTCAATCCGCTATCGTCAAATATTAATCAATGTTTTTGGCCTCAAATCGAAGATATTGATTAGAAAGAAGTTTCAACAAAAGAGCGCCATATCTCACACAACATGACACGTTTAGACTTTATTTCAAGAAAAAATGCCTGGACGAGTTATTTCGCTTTGTAGTGATCCTGCACTCATCTGCCACTCAACCCTCGGGACTGCCGCTAGGTATTACTTCGCGCGGCTGGCAAGCAATTCATGCTACTCCTGAGTTTGTAGACTTCCGCCCGCTTCTGTTGTTCTCGCGGTCTCTTCTGCTTTCCTTGCCACTTCTACTGTCCTCAGCTCTGTCTGCACATTTTTGATTAGTGTGCAGATCGTCAGCCAGTATTCCTCCGACTCCAAGATTGCGTGCCTCACATGTTCCTCTTCGTTTGAGCAGTCTGGACAAAAAGGAGAGGTACCGCCCGTACCGATGTAGGTATTTACGGTAACCACCGTGACCAGAGAGGATCTGCGTAAGATGCTAGTTGCAGTTTCCTTGTGTTCTGTTTAGCCATATATCGATTGATGGAATCAGGGTATGGGTCTATCTGCCCTTTGAGATATTATTCCACCGAGATTGCCATTGGGCTTCGTCCGAAATCGTCCGGTAGCCGCTTATTGTCCTTAGAGCACAGAGTCGGTATACCGATGACAGTTTTCGGCGTGTTTCCTTCCTCTTGAGCGCTTCTGCCCACACTGGTGCAACATAGAGCTCACCACTCTGCCCAGCAGAATCCTCTTCACATGGGTCCACCCACGTTTGGCAGTGGACCCAGACTGGAGAGAGCCGTTTGTAGTGAGGATGCTTTTTTGCTCACAATAGTCCACGTGTAATTTGAACCGCAGCCTATTGTCAAGCATTACTCCTAGGTATTTGACCGCTTCCTTGGATCGGATATTTTGGTTGCCCACTGGAATATCGTTGTATTCTACAGTTTTTCTGCTTGTTATGAGGACGGCCTCCGTCTTATGGTCTGCCAGTTCGAGGCCTGCCACTGCTTAATCTGGACAACTGCTGTGTTTGTGGCTGATTCTACTTCGTGTGTGTGCCACCACGATAGCTATATCATCTGCGAATCCGATGATGTTTACTCCTTGGGAAAACCTTAGTCTCAGGACACCGTGATACATTTAGTTCCAAAGAAGGGGGCCCAACACCGATCCCTGAGGAACCCCGACGGTGATGTCATAATATTTAGTTCCTTCCTCCATGACATACTTCAGTTTTCTGTTCTTGAGGTAGTCGGGCACTATCCTTATCAGGTAGTGAGGTGTTTCCATTCTTGCCAACGACCTTCTTATCAGGGTCCAGTCGGCAGAATTGAACGCATTCTTAATGACTAAAGTCACTACTACACAGTACTTCTTTGACGCTTCCGTGAGTGTCCTGCTATGGCTTCATATCGACTACTTTTTGGATTGCGTCGGTAGTAGAGCGTGCCTATAGGAATACGTATTGATGATTTGAGGGGGCTTCCTTATTCTCTGCTACAGTAAGTAGCCTATCGTATATTACCCGCTCTAGAATTTTTTCCCACACACATTGTAACTATTCCGTTCATAATGGTATAACTTACGCAATATATCGAAGTAAAAGTTTTACCAAAATCAAAACTAAATTTATCATTTGCGGTAGCTGAATAGAACTATTGTTCTTAGAGCGTTTGCATGCTAACTACGCGACGCAAGGAAGTCGCCGTCAATCTATGTTTCGGCGGATAAGGTGATTTTATGAAGTAATGTAGGCAAGATTTGTATGGTCCAATGGAACACTTAGTTTAAGGATAAATGGGTGGCTGTATTTAATGTATTTTCATTCTATTATAATTATTCAATAAAAAAAAGGTTATCAGGCGCGACTACTAAACCATCAGGATGCATCGGACTAATGCAACTATTTAGTTTTTGAGCACAGCCTTAAAAAATCGACTTCCTTCTCTTAGAAAGTCGATACAGGCACAAACCCTGGACGAAAAGTCTCTGCCAGCCACTGCTTCAGAATTTTGTTACCTATAGTATGTTGCCTTTCAATACCTACAGCTCCATAAAATTCCTTACAAATGTCATTTAAAAAAATGTTACATCAGCGTACAGGACGACATTCATTTAACATGTCACCCCCTCGAAATGTGTATCAGAGCCGAGCACTTAACACCCACTCGGAATGAAATTTATTTGGAGTCGATATCATAATCTGTTCTCGAGATATGCGAGTCGAAGGAAAATTTATGAACGTACGTACGCAAAGCCATTTCTCTAAAAGCGATGGATTCTAGTCACTTTCGACAAATGAGAGGTTAACAAAACCTTTCACACATTCGCATTCCCGGCATTGTTTGTAATGAATTATGTCAAAGATCAATCCAATCGTCACACGGAATCTGCATAAATTCCTCTCGTATCTGTTTGTAATTAAAACTGACAGATGAGGCAATTAGACTCGGATCTAGGCAATCATGAAAGTGCAACGAGAGTGCATTCCTTGCTCAACTGTCATATTGACTGCATCATATTTCCAATTAAACTGCAATCCATTTCAATTGGTGGCAATTAATAAAGTCCAGACGCCTCCAAGATGAAGCTAATGACCTCAACCGTTTATGATCTACGAAATGGCTACTGTTTGCTGCACAGATTGTTAAAAAAAAAAAACGACGAAAAGGCTTAAAATCAGATCCCAGCTGCGACTTGAGACTCAAGCGCGCCCGTTTCACAATGACTGACCGAAATCAGTCTACGTTAACTGACAGCATTAATCACACACATTCAGATCGTATCTCAGTCGTATTTGACAAATTTCTGTTGATTCATTGGAGATGTTTATCCTGTTTCTGTTATGTTACGCTTTGTCAGACAGGGCTAGAGCGACCAAAGAAAAGGGTTCATTCCTGCTGACCTGCTACCAGAGTTTCAGCTTAACAAGAACGGCTACCGCTCTACATAAGGAGTGTAAACAAATATGAACTACTAACCAGCTAACCAGGGATAACCAAATGAGTTACGACCACTGTCATAGAGTCTCCTTCGCTGGTTGTCATTTTAGTTTTTGTTTTTTTTTTTGTCATTTTCCGAACTCCGGGGACATGTCCGGGTATATAGAACGGAATGAAGAAAAAGTAAAGGATGTAAGTGAGAGAGAAAAAAATGGATGACGATCCAGGAGGGAGTACGTAAACGAACGCAACTGAAAACGAATCCAAGGGGAGAGAAACCACTTGACATTTATTTGGATTAAAACACCATCTGTCGGTTCGTTTGCCATAATACCTTCACTTGGCATTATGTCCACATGACCATTCGTAAGAGCCGATCTACTATTGTATGGGTTGTGTGGTATGCAATACCACCGCTGGCTACGGTCGTGCTTAAAGAGTCCGTTTGTATTACTATTTGTCACCTCGTGACTATCTCCGTCCGTCTGTCTGGCAGACTGTTGTTGGCCTCTTGGTTGGTTTGTTTGCCGTCATGTTGGAAATGGAATGTCTGGCATAAATTACCAAGATAAAATCATCAGAACCAGAAAATGTGAGGAGAAGCGAATATGGATTGGAGTTTTTTTTTTCCTCGTTTTGCTTGGTCTCCTAAAGACCCGATAGGCATTTCTCTCGATTTTCCCTTCGAATCCGAGAGATCCACTACGGGCAACAGAGGATGGGATGAAGAGAGGATGGCAAAGAGGAGGAGGAAAAAGATAATTTCGGGTTTTCATACTTTTGGGAAGACGGGGAAGTATCTTGCAGGTGTTTATGGAAGTTAAAAACAAGTTGCCGTCCAAGTGACGATAATTTCGTCTCATTCAAGTGTCACCGGCGGTCATCAGCGCTGTCGGGGCAGTAAATTATATTTTGTTCTTTGTTTTGGTTTTTCATTTCGGCCTCATTATGATAAAAACCGTCCGTCATTAACACGTAATTAAAAAAACATTCAATTATGTACTCGAAAATCATTTTTGCTTTTTTGTCAGCTTCAGTACTTGAATGAAAGTATCTTTGTATCTGACTTTTTGTTAACGTTGTTTTTTTTGGTATTTATTCTCGTTTCTCCCTGGTTTCTGAAAGATCTAAACGATTATGTGTAATTTACAATATTCGTCTGGGACATGGAACCATCATAGACTATAATGGGCATAGAGACGAGGGCTCAATGGGATGCGGTGAAAGCGTTCGTTCGGTTCGTTAGCTCGTTTATTCGTTCGTTTTGTTCTCACATGAGTTTTTAAACGATTTCCGAGGAGCTTGCGGTGTAGTTGGGCAACCGACCGACATTGTATCTCGACGTTGATCACAGCCCATAGCGGACGAGACAATTAATATTATTTACTATCACACTGAGATCGGATCGCATCTGTGAAGTTGAAATTATTCGTCTTGAGCACGTCAGCAACGTTTTGATATCAAACGCAGAAATAATGTCTACACGAGTGCCGACTGAGATGGTATAATGACCTTTTGCCAGCAAACGAAATCTACCACTGATTTGATGATGTTTTCTTTTCTTTTTTTTTCTCTCATTTTCTTGTATCCGCATTTGTTGATGCTTTTTTCGGGTCTTTTTTCTATTTTAGTGTCGTTGTAATGGGCGCATAAATCTGCTTTTTATCACAACATGCTTCCAGATAATGCGGGAAATATCTAACGAATGCACATATGCGAGTACACAACACGTCGTAGGGAGCTGCTTGGATCAAGAATCCAGTGCCGCTGCGGACAGGCCGAAGTGATTCTAAATAAAATTCAGAATAAATTGTCTCCTTCCTGAAACTTATTACATACTCACTGGTCTCCCAGTCAGTGCTAGATCGTAGATTACGATATAACTACTTGTGTAATCTTAAGGTGCGATTTTTCACATTCACAGACGTCATTAGTGGCACAAGAATACTTGGCTTGCCTTGTGCTGTCGCCCCTTTGGTCATTCCAGATAAGACCATTCGTTGTACTTTCATGTAATTCAAGTTCAGTTCCACATCACACATGAAGATAAAACCGAACAGAAATAACACATCGCCTTCAGTGATGTAATATGGCACGGTTCTGATAAAAAAGCAACGCCATCAACAACGTGAAAAAAAAACGGCTCCCCGGAGTATTGTTCAAGCTCCAATTCACATTATTTATTCCCCTACTGGTATTTGATTACGAAGCGAGACATAAAAAATAGCAAAAACGAAAAAAGAGAATTCCAGCGATAGCCCTGGCGTCGGAATGTTGGTCACAGTCATGATTTTATCCCACAAATCCACTGAACTGAACCTAACCTAAAACATGGACACATAATTATGGCATTTGGATATTCGCGAGTCAGTTTTATTTTTTTCCTTTATTGTTTAGTCACAATAAGCCCTAAAGATATTTAATTTAATTAAGGGAAGATTGTAATTACTCCGGCATCTGGGTTAATAAATTTTTATAGGACAAAAGGCACGCCTCCTTGAGACTGCCGGAGCTAATGAGCCCGATTCAGTTGGTTTTTTTTTTTTTTTTTTGTTTCAGTGGAAATTACATTTCCTGTCGGTGAATAGCATTTGAACGAACAATTTGCCAAGCCGCTAGGAAGTGGTTTTGGGTCAAGATGCCAGTTAATACAGTGAATTCAGACTAGTTGTCATGGAAAAAAGGAGATGCTCTTACAACTGAGAACAAGGAAAGGCTGCACGAAAATCGTGTCAAAAGAGAGTACGAGATTGTTGGGAATTACACAGGTATGTCAGCTAAGTCCGACAAAATGTCGAAAAGCGTCTGGGCGTTGAGAACCTTCATAACAAAACAGTGACTGAGTTGAATTTGTCTTTTTCACTGAACTTGATCTTCTTTACCATGATACAAGAAGATACGCATGTTCGCTCCAACGCAAAAAGAGCCACAATTGGCCTGAAAATCAAGAATTTTCTTACCCGCTTACGTTATGTGCCCTAAGATAGGATTATTATGGCGAAAGCTTTATTGAACACCACTTTGATCACTTGAAAGACTTTTGAAATTCAAATGCTAGTTAAGTTCAAATGAAGGGTTATTTTAAAAAAAGAAACTGCTCTGTGTTTGATTCCAAGAGCGTAGCTTAACCGAAGCTTGCTCGAAGAAAAACCTTCGTCCAATCGATCAAGATTAAAAAGTTTTCACGAGGGGTATTCTAAATCGTTCATACACTGCAATTCATGCAACCTTACATCTTTCTTCGGCTTTGTGGAGCTTTCTATTACTCACTCGAGATGAAAGCTTCATCGTGAATCGAAGTTGTTCTTTAAATGTCATCCAAAATAACCTTGTCAGAATTGAGTTAAATAATTCCCGTGAAGGGCATTTAAATGATATTATATTTCGTTCATAAAGATAAGAAGTTCGTGAACGGGGCACATTTGGAAGCTATTAAAAATTACTACCAAAATTAAGAATCGGAAGTTGCAACTGAACGTTTAGTCCAAATTGATGTTTTAATAATCCCCTCACCAGATAAGGTATTGTATAAAGTCGGGGCAACGTATCCATAACTGATTATTCCTGTGCGGTGACACAACGCATCGGTCGTGGTACCGAGCAATAAACGCGGCTGCAAGTGATTAGGTTTCAAATGATCCAAATCATCGACTCCATCTCCGTCCACTTTGTGGCAAATTTTGCGTACTCTCTTACAAGATCAAATTAATTCAAGAACTGAAGCCTCTTGATTATGAGTTTCATCGAAATTTTTTTTCAGCGATGAATCTAATTTTTGTCTTAGTGACTCTGTCAATAAGCAATGTGCGGGCTTCAAGCGGCTTTATCGCAAAAAGCTATCGTGTGGTGTGATTGGACCGTATTTTTTCGTCGCTAAAAGTCATCGCGTTGTTAGGGTCAATGGAGTACTCTATCGTTGGAAGACTCTTTTGGACCAGAATTGGTTGAAATTGGTAGGTCCAGCGTGCCACATGTCATACAGCTGGTCAAACAATTGACTATTGAACCGAAGAGTCCGGTCAAAAGGTTACTTAACATCACTTCACTTGATAATTTTAATTCGTCACTGTTGTTATTTGAATTTCAAGGACAAATTTTGCTGCCACAGATTTCCTAGCCAAATCATCCAAAGAAATTTCATCACAATTTTCTGATTGAGATCCGAAGGTCATTATAATCATTTCATTCAAGTTCAACGGTCATTGATATTGTGGTCGTTCCCAATGTTTGCTTACACAAACCTTAGTTTGACTAACAGTAGACCCTTCAAAAGCAATATTTATAATTTCTAAAATGGACTCATACAACGTATGAGCTTACAAAATTCCTCGACATACCTTTGTCTATCGTCCTTCACAATGAGACATTAAATCATCTGACAAGGTTTAAATGAACTAAAAAAAACAGACTCAGTTGGTTGGTTGAAGGTGTTCTGAAGCCTTAGTTATGTTTCCTTGCATTGTTTTTGTTCGGAGCTGTATAGCGATAAGGCATCTTGCCACTACGTCGATATCCGAAAAACGATTTCCGATGGATACATATGTGAGATTTATCCACTCATTATATCCTACAGAGGATTAAGTTCTTCAGTTTCAATGTGTTTTAGCTTCTAAAAAACAAATTGCTCCTTGTAAAGACATTGCAATTAGCCACATATTACCGCAACAGGTCAGGCCTGGCCATTAGCTACGAGCTCCTACAACCAGACTAAGATTCTACTGAATATCAAGGCGTTTATGCCGTTGTCAATAAACTCAAAGATTGCCATCTAGCATATGGAAATCAAGGCTTGTGATTATTTCATCGTAGGCCTAGTAGTTAAAATGACATTACCGGAAATGAACACAAAGATTGGTTGCTAATGAGGAGCTGCTATTTTCTTGGTTAAAGCTCTTCATTAAATCCAGTAGATTTAGAATGTAATTGTCGAACTTTTTGTAAAATTAGGATTTTGTGAAAGACCTTAAGTGCAATGCCTTGCACTAAGCTGATGATTTAGACGTGGCGTCTACTATCCTGCTTTCATACTCATAGGCTTAGAAATTTATATCAATTTTTAATTAAGCTTAAGGCATTACAAAGTGGCGAAAGAATGAGCCTCTCGCCTCTATTGAAGATTCGGGATGACTTGAAATTGCAGTTCGGTCGATTAATCTTCTAATTCTGAATTTTCAGTAAACTTATTATCTTTTAATTTAGGCGGTCCTGCAACCCACTGCAGGATCCTATCTACCATAAGCCGTCAGTCAGCATTTGCAATCGACTTTACGGCCTATTAGAGGATTATTTCGCCGATTCCTCAGGTACTCCCTTGAGTAATTATCGCATTATAACGTTGCGTTTTGTCCCGCTTACAAAGCAAATGATTAAGCTGCCGAGAAAAGGCCCTAATCGCTCGTCCCTGTACTATACTGACGACGACACCTCCCTTAATCCTTACTTCGTGGTGATAAAACTCTCCAGTCAAGGGCAATGCTCACGAGCTTATTAAACTTAATTCCTTTGTTTTACGAGTAGTTGTGCCTTCCACGTACGCCCCGACAGCTGCCTAGCAAGGATGTATGTAAATTAGAATTTAGTTCTTCTATTAATTATACAATCGCATGCGATTGGATATATAGGTACATGCACATGTACATACTCGTATGACGAGTTTATTACATTATTTTTCCATCCTTAAGCCATGCGAGCCGCAGAGACTATTCGTTTTATAGTTTTGTTTTGAACGCCATATCCCGGGATGAGGGCTTAGCGGCTTTGTATGTCGGCATGGTGCTTGTGAACCTATTTCAGTTTCGATCTTGAATGTTAATGTCGTCATCTCGAGCTTATAAAGTTATAAATTTGAATAATCCAAAGTCCATAAGGATTGTCATAACATTTTTTTTTATGAGCCTTTCTTGTTTGTCGCAGTCGAGACGGGACGTATATACACGTTTAGCCTCTCGAGGTGAATGGCAGGCAAATAATATAAAAATAAAGCGCCTTATCCGAGTTGAATTGGTATTGTTGTGTCTGTGGTGAGGTGGAGTTCGATGAGCTAATTCTGGTTAGGACGAATGTAGTTGAATGTGCTGGGGGTGGTTAAGGAAAAAAGTTGGTCCTTGACAGATGCCCGTTGTTATTCGAAATTGACATGATATGATTACGACCTCATTAACATACAAGGAAAATGGTAGAGATTCTTATATGAATCGAGGCCTTATAATTGGGTTATATTTTATTATTATATATTGGTATAATGAAGCGCTATAAAGGCTTTATATTAAGTAGAACAAATAAGCCATGAGTTGTTCAACTGGGTTATAGTTTAGTGCCTGCTCTTGCCGAGACGATAAGTGATACTCGTACACTTTTTATCGTGAAGCCCTAACTTTGCTCATGAAATTTTAGATTTAGATTCTCTGATCCTCGCTATAATTTCTTCCTTACACATTTTAATTTGGAATTTTCGGACAATATATATTGACACATGGCGCGTACACTACTTAACGCCGGGCCGTGAAATAACACTATATGGCCTCCATAAAAATGGACTCATGTCTACTTAATTTGTATCGCCTTTGCCGCTCCCTATAGAGATCTATAGACTTCCCAAGTGAGAGTGACAGCTTTATACCAAATGTAGCGCCAACGCCGTAGAACTCAATTAACATTGATGACGTTTATATGGCCATTGTGACAGAT
Source organism: Merodon equestris (assembly GCA_958301585.1). Taxonomy (NCBI): domain Eukaryota; kingdom Metazoa; phylum Arthropoda; class Insecta; order Diptera; family Syrphidae; genus Merodon; species Merodon equestris. Next base: position 35,296,551 of record OY284415.1, read on the forward strand.
GACATAAGACATGTAAGATATGCGTACCTGTCAGAAGCATTTTTTTTTAATTTTCGCCAAATTTGGGGCAATTCGTTGTAAGCATACAAGTTTAGGTGTGTAGGCTAGTGTGCAATGAAAACAGGTTTACATTACAAAGCACTTGACCATTCACTTAAGTACGTCGGATAGACTATATGTCAGTCAGTTTGTAGCTAGAGTTAAAGTCAACTTTCCGACTTTATGCCCGCCGGGTTGCATGAGATCCCGAGCCGAAGTAATGCGATACAATCGGCATGGAGTTGATCTATGATTCATTTGCAAAGTATTTCTTATAATGTTATTGGCGTGCTTTGTAATGTTTACCGTTATACGTAAGCAGATCAAATGGTGACGAAGTGGGTCAAGTGGAAATCTGAGGAAAGGAGCTCGTGGAAATGATGAATTGCAAACGATGGTGTCGTGTGTTGGTGGTTTGCTTTTGTTTTTTGTTTTTGCTTTCGATTTTATTGCGGCTCTTGGTAAAAAGGAGTGTCAACACTACATTATGTGAACTAGAACGCTAATGTGAACTGTGGACATTTATTGCCATGTGCACTGAGAGAAGTGTCGCAGTTTCCAGCCATAAAAAGTTGTAGGTTAATGCCTAGAATAAGAAAAGTATGAATGTAGGTATATAGTTGACATTCCTTGTAGTCTAATGAGAGATTTATTAGAAAGATATGTATAAAATGTCTAAAAGCGAGGAGATTAAGCTTGTCTAGTTTTTTTTTCTTGAACATGAGATCATGACTTGACCGAAACGGTATGCAGTCACATCCTTACGGTCTATAAAAATCTAAAAATAAACATGTACATATGTGGGTATGATATTTCCTCTAATAATGTATTCGATTCTTTCCGAAGGTTTCTGTAACTGTCAATCAGTCAAATAATGCTTTATTTTTGTGACAATCGAATTTCTGACATAACTTCGAAAGAAACTAGTACGTAATTATAATTTTTGAGTTTTTTTCATTTTCGCTACTTCTGCTGAACGTATATATTCCCCTTTTTTGTCAAAATAAGGACTTAATTGAGGACTTAACTGAGTGAAGCTATTCTGCTTACAAATGAATATACCACGATGGAGTTATATTTCTCTTTAAGGACTGTAGTGGATATGGATTAATAGCAAAGACTATTGTCGAGTGGACGATGTATACAACTATGGGGTCATCCAAGAAGAGGTGTCATTTTAAATTGAAAGGAAAATACACTTTGAAGCAAGTGAGGATCTTTTTTTAAGACTAAAGTACACACTCTGAGCTTGAATAGTAATATCTGCCAAATTATTTGTTGGAAATGGTCATTCGTTTGATAAAATTGTTCATCAAATAACGTGAAATGATATGTATTTCCTTTTATTGCATGAATCGTTCATGGAGCTAGCGTAAAATGTATCCCTAAGTCTCTATTTCAAGAAACCACACGTCCAAATCGTCACGTCATACTTGTTGTTTCACCCGCTATGTTGTATGTGACGCCTTCTTGTTGAAAGTAAATGTCATCCATTCCATTGTACCGATTTCAGGCAAAAAAGTCAGCAAGAACCGTTCTGTAACGTAGGGTCTTCTAATTCGGGATGCACGTTTGACTTTAATTACTTATATATATTGTAACTTACTACAAAAATAGTGATTCCGCAGTAGGTACGTTGGCTCACTACGAACAAATTAGGATCGACTTCATCCGAATGTACTACAGATAAAACGAAAAAATTACAGAAGTCCTAAGATCTATCCCTTATCCTACTAGTCGGTGCCATCTCTCCCACAACACGACCAGTTTTGGCTTTATTAAAAGAAAATTTCCCTGAACGATTTTTTTTGCATTTTTGTAATGTGAAATGGCCATCAAAACCGAGTTATTTTTTGACGTTGCCGTTTGAAATCAATTGATGGCGGAGTTTTTTTCTTGACATTCAAATGATATTATATTCCATCAATAATGGCAGAAATCAAGCAATGGAACGAAATTATAATTTGGTCAAAACCTAAATGATAAATGTGTTTCATTTAAATTTACTTTCGAAACCACAAAATGGATAACACTATACTATCCCTTTACTGAATCGGTCGCATCATACTCGAAAAAAAGATGGCCTAGTTGCGCAGCACAAAAACGGCTGTTTAACTATCTCTCTAGAGTTTTTGGAGCCTAAATGCGACAATTTTGTTTATTTACGTATCCAGACATACAAAAATGATCCACAGTATTCAGAATAAATTTGTATAAAAAGTCATGAAATCATGAAAAAATCAATGAATAAGATCATTCTTTTTCAGGATTAAATTAGCGAAAGTAAGGCTTTAGGTGCAGTTTGTTGGTTTCAGTTCTTTTGTCCTGTGAAAATGGTTTCGACTAGGACCAATAACTATATGCGACTCAGAAATCATACATCTGGGCCTTCTGTCACTCTAAACTAGTGCAGCAATATTTCTAGCTGACCTTGTTGGTTGAGTCTTTGACAGAAGTTGCAGTCTTTGTATTACTGACCTGTCGGAGATGGTTATATTTGTCAATTGAATGCTCCTGATAATTATCAGCAGTACGAATTTACGAAACATCTCCACGATATACGAGGGTGGTCCGATAAGTACTTAGCCTACAAAAGAAAAACAAAAATTTTGGAGAAATGACGATTTATTTTTCAATATAGTCTCCTTTTAGCTTGACCCAGCGATGCTCCAACTTCTTTAACCCGTCTGAAAAATACGTTTTCTCGAGGTCTGCAAAGTAGGCCTCCGCGGCGGCGATGACCTCCTCATTCGACTTAAATTTCTGCCTGACTTTTTCCAGTTTGGGGCCAAATCTGGAGAATACGGTGGATGGGGCAGCAGTTCGTAGCCCAATTCGACCAATTTGGCCGTGGCGAGGGCGGAGGTGTGAGCCGGTGCGTTATAATGGTGGAAGAGCACTTTTTTCTTTGTTTTCTTCAATTCGGCGTCGAATCGGCCCAATAATTTGACATAGTACAGCCCTTTGACCGTTTTGCCCTTCTCCAGGTAGTCGATGTGGATCACACCTTTTGAATCCCAGAATACGGTGGCCATAACCTTTCCGGCCGATGGGACAGTCTTCGCCTTCTTCGAAGCACGTTCGCCGGGTGAAGACTACTGTTTCGACTGTTCCTTGATCTCTGGTGTGTACCAGTGGAACCATGTTTCATCGACTGTCACGAAACGACTCAGAAACTCCTTTGGATTGCGCTTAAACAGCGTCAAACACTGCTCTGAAGTAGTCTTACGGTTGCGCTTGTGGTCCGGAGTAAGCAAACGCGGCACCCATCGCGCCGACAGCTTTCTCATGCCCAAAATTTCATGCAGTATATGACCCACGCGATCTTTTGAAATGACTTCTGTCTCAACTATCTCGCGCACCTTCAATTGGCGGTCTGCCAATACGAGATCGTGGATTTTTGTCACGTTATCCTCCGTGGTAGCCGTTTTCGGGGCACCTGGACGTGGCTCATCAAAAACCGACGTGCGACCACGTTGAAACACGTTAAACCAATTTTCGATGGTCGCCATCTAAGGAGAAGAGTCCTCGTACACAGCATCCAAACGCTCTTTGATTTCGCTGCACGATTTCCCTTCCAAAAACAAGAATCGAATCACCGACCGATATTGCTCTTTTTCCCTTTTTCTAAAATCCGCGGACACTCCCGTTCCACACGCGGTCAAAACAAAACAAGTCCGATCCGGCTGAAATTTCGACAGTCTACTAGAATGTACTACACGATAGTGAGTTGCTCTTGCGATACTGGCGCCACCTGGCGGTGAGGCTAAGCATCGGACCACCCTCGTAATTACCAGTTTTATACAATAGTACATTTCCACTATTTAAACACGTCATGTAGGTGCTTATTAACCCATATTTTAGAACTTTTTCTTTTAATTTATCAAAAGTTATTGAATGTATATTTAATCTTAACAGTTTGAATATTACTAGAAATTTCAAATCTCTGTATTTATCAGACTTACATCTGGCCCACTGCGCTTTTAAAAATCGTGAGAGTTGGGTTGGAAAGTTCTGATGCACTCAGCATATAATATATTCCAAACACAGTTGTTACTCCGGCTTCTGCAGATCGAACGAGATTAAGCTTTGAAGCCAAACAAGATCGTGAAAACCTTTTGATTCGGCTGTTAACTAGAAGTCACGTAAGCCCTGACTTTATCTGAAAACTGAATGAACTATCTATCAATATTAATCGAGCTTTTTTGATTTATTATTATTTATTACTATAAGCGGACATTTGCAACTTGGAATGCCGAGCCTCGTTGACAACGCTTCGTCAAACCTTGCTGCTATGAATGTATTCCTTTCATTTTTCGCTGTTCTGTTCCATCACTTATATTGTCCTCTCATGTTCGTCGCGGTTTTCTGGTAGTCTTTTTCCCTGGGGTTTTTCACTCTTATTATTCTTTCGAATGTTCGTCCCCCCACTCATTCTAGGTGCTCTGCCCGTTTTAGTATCCACGATTTCATAAATTGAGTCTTTGCTTTCCTTCTAACCTTAATTCGCCGTTTGTCCAGTTTCCACTTAAATTTTATAGAATTTTTTGAACGCTCATCATCACCCAGACTTGAATCACCTCATTTCAATTGATTTGCTTATTGTTTTCAAAATACCAAGTGACAAAAACATATCCATTGACTGACAGAAAAGACTGCCTTAAAGGCCTAGAATTTCATTAAAGCTGTTTTTATAAATAGACCCTCTAAAACTAACCTTCAATGACTAGTAGAAAATCATTGTAACTTGGAATCATCCAACATATCATGTGGATATCCAACATGCCCTTCCTTGTAAGCCTACGTCATGAACATGTTTCAAAAGGATACTGAAGTCACTTATGGAATAAACAATGCCAATGATAACATCTTTAACTATTTGAATAGATTTGAGGTTACTAGTTCTAGTCCTTTTCAATGAGAATGTTGTCAAATTATTACTCTACAAATTAAATGCTGGCCAACTTGCTATGCCTTTCGACGAATCTCTCAGTTTTTTTAAACAAATTTATTGTACTATAATAGATTCTCTTAATGAAGTGAAGAATCAAAAATTCATTCAAAGTAATTTTCAAAGAATGCGAATAGATTAAACATATGTAAGCCAGGTACAGAGGAGAATATCAATTTAAAAATCGTTTGCCTAGTCTAAATCTTTAAGGATCTCGGAAAAATTAATTTCATTTAAACCTCATTATGAAGCATACCGCGATGTTATTCCAATCTGAATTTAACTAGTCAAGTTAGTCATTGAACTTTGGCTCACTTCTAAGCTTGTGTATGGATAGCAATGAAGAGCAAGCAGCGGTGACCAGAAAGTAGCAGGATTTTGTCAAAAATATATGCAGATGTTCGACATTTACCCAGTATCTCTTCATTTCTCCACATTAAATCGTTCGACATTTTTTGAACTCAGACTGATTGTGCTTGACGTTTTGTGACGGCGTAAGTAACTGTCGAAGAAGCTTTTTCTATTTCGAGTTTTATTTTAAACGATAAAGTTCCAAAACCTTGAGAGTACTTTTATAGGCAAATTTAATTCCTAAAATACCCTATGACATCCCGCGCTTAAAATATTCTTCCGTCATTCCTTATACCTATGTCAAATAAAAACAACAATGGAAACGTATTTAGTTACCGAAGAATTTTGATTTATTCTCGACAAATGAGGTTTTACGAGTGTGTTGTTGTGGAAGAGAGAAAAAATATAGAACAGGTGAACATGTACTCGTGTATGGTAAAAATAACTCGGAGAAAGGCCTAAATGTCAATGTCAATGCCAATGCAATATCTCTTAGTGAGAGACTAAATTTAAAAAAAAGGTAGGGAGGTATTTTCTAAAAAAGGCTGAAAGGTTTTTAATGTTTTCTGATTTGAACCCAATAATAGCTTTCACGGAAGTGAAGTCATGCTCATGCACGCTTAAGACGGTGAATTCCAAGCAATTTCCTTTATTTTTTAGTTATTTTCACCCAAACCATAGCTTACACTATCGATGCATTGTATTCACACCTCGGTTTACAACCCGATTTTAAAAATGCATACTATTTGCATTAGTGGTTTTAGCGGAGACATGATCCAAGACAAAACCTAGCACCATCATTATTGAATATTAAACTTTATTACCCATTATCGCACTATCCTAAGCTATGTATACTGGGAGTGAAAGGTAGTTCGCTTCCAATTAACAAATCCACTTGTGTAGAACTGAATTACCAACTTACTCTTTCCCCCTATTTTTAGGTTAAGTTCACGACCATTAATATTAATTTCGTTTGTTTTATTTTCAGGCGTTGCTAACGACAAACATCTGCTAAGGGTATACGCACACTGGATTGTAAGGTTCGTATGTTTATCCAACCTTTCCTTTTCGCTACACATCGCATGCTACTCCTATTAGTAACGAAACTAGAACCTAAAAAAAAAACAAGAAAATAAAACTACCGTGACGGTCCCATCGGTGGGTAGCGTGTCGGGAACATTTATATTCCACCTGCACACGTACTAAAGTAAAATTGATTAATGATCCGAATGTAGCACCTCCTCGACGGAGGGTATGATGCAAATTTCATTCATATGTCACAGTATCCGGAAATGATGATTCTCTGTATTACGGCCGATATACATAACTGAGATTAATTGCTTCATTACGAGGAGATTTCCACGTCAAGATTCTCGATTATATAATCCTCGGTTGTTCTCTTCCGGAAAACTCCTCTTTGGGTATTATTGTCAAACGCAGACTGGAGCACAGACGGGGTCTTATGCAAAATCCAATTATTTTCGGGTGAATTAGAACAAAAGTCTCGAGAGAATTAGAGATGGTCTCGCAGGAAGCTCGAGAAACGATACCGATAGAACGATTCCGTAGAAATCACTGAGAGAGAATTAATTTAAATTGACCGCCATGCCTTCTGGCGTCATGGTTTCCATTCTGTCTCTGTCTTCCCCCACTTTCACTCTATCGAGCGCATTGGTCCATGTGGCGAAGGTACTGAACTCAACCACACATTGAATCTTCTCCACACCGAGTACAGTACATAATCCAGTGTCGGTTGTTCGGTCGATAAGAAGGTTTTGCAGTGAAATGTATTCAATTGAATTCCCATAACATTATTTGTTGTGGACATAATGTCAAGCGAGGACGAGAGGCTGGACAGAGCAGCGACCAGTTTGGATTTGAACTCGATTTCCAGATTCCACTAAGATCTATACAATCGAACGGTGGTGGTACTGCGACAAGCCATATTGTTGATATCTCCACCCAGCTCGAGTGGCATACGCCATGACTGCATCGAGAATAAATGATGCCAAGTCAATTGCATGCAGTGATTCACCACTACCGCCTCGACCATGAGCTGCATCAAACGTGTGTTGCTTTTAGTTTTGTTTTTCTCAATTTTTCATTTTCTTGTTGTTTTGGTTTTAATGTGTCCGAGAGATAATCTGCTCCAACTGTGCAGAGTAATAATGCAGCAAGTTTGTTATAAAGTATCTTAGTATCTTCGGATGTTGTCTTAGATGTGGAGAATGAAGAGGAACTCTCTTCAGAATGATTAGATTCCGATGTTTTCTTTTCACTTTATTTTATGGTCCTTCTGCAGTTCATTTTGAGTCCGAAGAGCTGAGATTGCGGCTATTGCGGCAGCAGGATCACAATTCACATTTAATGTGGTCCATTGTGTTCATGTGTCTACACAAGCACACGTACGAGTACCATTGTGTGCCTGCACTCGCACATTGACACACGTGTTGCAACTGTTAAGTGAAAAGGTGCCCTGCCATAAAATCGCTCTAATGGAATTTCATATTTTATCCGAAGCCAGCTAGTTGGCCGGACTGAGCCGAGCCGTATGAGTGGGTCCGGACCGAAGTGCAGTGCACCCACTAATGTGGTAAGTTTACTGCAGCACTTGGTCGCTTGCCCGGTCGCTCAGTCGGTCTGTCGGTGGTTACTCGTTGCTGTTTCGAGTCCTGTATAGTATACATATGTGTCTCCATGAAATAGTTGGAAGACGGGGAAGGTGGTACGGATGAGATGGAAGCATAAAACTCAATCTCGCTAGGAGCAGTTGTGGCATGCGACATTCTTTACATCATCATGTTGTCGTGTTGGCGAGCCATTGTCGACGTTAGCGGTGTAGTCGGCGGTGGTTATCGTCGGTTGGTCCGTCATTGTCCTCGTTGTCGGTAGCCAAGTAGGTGTCTAGACGAGAGTTTTTACTATTCGTTAAGCAAACGCCGTGAAATGTGTTTTTTTAAGAAATTTGTGGTTGGTCTGATGGTTTTCCGTTGCTTTGCCAGTGTGTCAGGTGAATGCTGAATGGGGTGAGTGTTATTGGTTAATTTGATAATTGAATCAAGGATCGAGAGGTGTGGAGGCTTGATTGGCGACAGCGATTGGGATTGTGTAAAAAGCAAGACTTAAGGGGGGAGGGCCGAATAATAAAAGGGTTTGCTTGCCGTTGGACTTTAATGCTGTTTTCAGGTACATTTGTGCTTTCACAGACCATTTCACTAACAAACTCTTGATGGATATGTTTTTGGGATTACAATGTTATTGATGTAGTCAACAGGCTGTGAAAATAAAGTACATTTAAAGCTAAAATTAAATGATTAAGCCATGTTTAAGGACTGTTAAAAAAATTATGGACGAGCGTCAAGCGTATCTCCTTTATAATAGTCATCTTTAGATGTTATGCATCAATGCCTTTGTCTCTTACAATTTCTGAAACACTTCGGGAGTTCGACTTAGGAACAGAACTAAGTTTCTTAAGGTTCTTTTCACCATGAGAAAGCTCGTATTTTAGTTCGATTCTTGCACGCCATCTTTTTCTTCGATTACTAATGTGCTGGGCGTCTGGTTGTGAACGATATCTGGTTACGAGGGGATGTCCGCGGATTTTAGAAAAATGGAAAAGAGCAATATCGGTCGGTGATTCGATTTTTGTTTTTGGAAGGGAAATCGCGCAGCGAAATCAAAGAGTGTTTCGATGCTGTGTACGTGACTCTTCTCTTTTGATGGCGACCATCAAAAATTGGTTTAACAAGTTTCAACGTCGGTTTTTGATGAGCCACGTCCAGATACCCCGAAAACGGCTACCACGGAGGATAACGTGACAAAAATCCACGATCTCGTATTGGCAGACCGCCGATTGAAGGTGCGCGAGATAGCTGAGACAGTAGGTATTTCAAAAGATCGCGTGGGTCATATCCTGCATGAAATTTTGGGCATGAGAAAGCTGTCGGCGCGCGTTTCCTCACTCCGGACAACAAGCGCAACCGTGAGACCACTTCAGAGCAGTGTTTAATGCTGTTTAAGCGCAAGCCGAAGGAGTTTCTGAGTCGTTTCGTGACAGTCGACGAAACATGGTTCCACTGGTACACACCAGAGACCAAGGAACAGTCGAAACAGTAGACTTCACCCGGCCAACGTGCTTCGAAGAAGGCGAAGACTGGCCCATCGGCCGGAAAGGTTATGGCCATCGTTTTCTGGGATTCACAAGGTGAATCCACATCGACTACCTGGAGAAAGGCAAAACGGTCACATAGCTGTACTATGCCCAATTATTGGGTCGATTCGACGCCGAATTGAAGAAAAAACGGCCTCACTTGGCGAAGAAAAAAGTGCTCTTCCACCATGATAACCCTCGCCACGGCCAAATTGGTCGAATTGGGCTACGAACTGCTGCCCTATCCATCGTATTCTCCAGATCCGTGCGACTTATTTTTTTTTCCAAACTTGAAAAAGTCACTCGCTGGGCAGAAATTTCAGTCGAATGAGGAGGTCATCGCCGCCACGGAGGCCTACTTTGCAGACCTCGAGAAAAAGTATTTTTCAGACGGGTTAAAAAAGTTGGAGCATCGTTGGGTCAAGTGTATCGAGCTAAAAGGAGACTATATTGAAAAATAAATCGCCATTTCCCCAAAATTTTTGTTTTTCTTTTGTAGGCTAAGTACTTATCGGACCACCCTCGTAAGGTATATGCCAATCATCCAGTGACAATTCAGAACTTTAAATATAACATTGTATTTGAAATTTCGGCTATTAACCCACTTATTTTCCAAAAATTCATTGATTATGTTGACCTTCCATCCACATTCAAAATTGCTATAGAACAACCTCTGTTGGCCAATTAAATTGACATCGATTTCACAAAATGCGCGTTTCATTTGGTTGATGGCTAAACTATTTTATGGCTCACCTACCTTGACTGACAGACTTACCAAAACAATACTTGACATTTCAAAGGCTTTACTTATCCTATCGATTCTTGCACAACTTGGACCAAAATATATCAATATATCACCACAAGACGCTATAAATTTTGCAAATGGCGGTGATATTTTGGAGGTAAGCAGATGTAGAATACAAGTCGACAAGCCATGGAGCGGTATACTCTTCAAATTTCGGAATAATCGTGATAATTTTTCTGTTGTTTTGGATTAGATTCCCTACCGCGCTACAGGAAGTGGTCAAGCACTAATGAGTTTAGCGGCTTGTCTCGGAAAGAAGGAAAAAACACTTAGCAGAAAAGGCATCAGAAGACCTCCTAGCGATGTTTCGTATAAGCCGTCAACATCGACCAAACGACGTGTCACGTAATTGGCCATTACACATTCGTCTCTGCAGCGCTTGAGAGGCTTGAAGATGTTCTGATGCCTGCAGACTATCAATCGGGTCTAAACTATACTCCCGCTTTTCGGGATCTCAAGGACGAACTGGACGATTTTCGGTTAAAATTCATAATTTACGAAGGAAGGGTCCACATCGATTTTAAAGGATACAAAGAGACAAAACTTGCGCTTCTGGAGCACTGTCGTTTACGTTACACATGTCGTTGACGAAATACCCGTATCTCCACTCTAAGCCACCAAGACATTTACCGCAGAAGTATCGTAAAAGGTACCTCTTTACGGAAAAGTTCTCAACTGCTCATTGCCAACTCGAAGCTTTCAGTAGACAAGTTTTATTTTCAGCATTTTATTTGGCTGTTGGCGAAATTCCAACTTCGTAGCAATAGCGTCCGAGGTCAAAACACTAGCCACTGAGCCATTGGGTTCCTTAGTGTTTCAGTTTGATGTATTTAGAAAATCGGGGTCGTTTGTCGTCTCTGCTTCACAACTTTGCGCTGTCGCAACTTCACTGCCAACCTTTTCACCAACTTCATGTTTGTCTTCCAAAAGATCTTCATTTTAATTAAAAAAGTTTGTACATACACGCATCGTTGCCCAAGACATGATTATCTTTGCTTGATTTAATCGAACAATCATTTTTCGATGTTGCAATCAATATAACAAATGATTTTTCTACAGAAAATATTTGAAACGAACGAGCAGTCCCACGACCATTTTCGTGAGATGCGAGTTACAAATGACAGTTAAAAGAAAAATAAAAATTCACCTAAGAAAGAAAAAAACAACGAAACACCTTGAAGAGCTCTTGAAATCGAATGTCCAAACTTCGGCGAACAATTAAAATAATTTACGCCTTTTGTTTGAGAAATTCTCAAAACCACCTTTGTCCGGACTCCAATCCCCTTTCGCTTTCACGATGCGATAATCTTCAGTTCAGATCCATTACCCCCTTACAACACTATATACTATTATTAGACAAGCAGCACATGAATGAAAAACAAAGAAACCAAGGAAAGAGGCATGTATTCCAGTAAGTCTTGAAAAAATATTCAAATCCATCATCGAATGCAAAGTCAAACACTAGCCGCAAGGGTCAAAATATAGATATTACTCGAGGCTTCGCAAGCGAGGGCAGAGATACTCTTACGTACAATTATGCGAGTACATAGGGCGCTTCATGCTCGTGGGCAGTGAAGCGATATTCCTTCCTACCTGATTCCCTGGCCCACGAGTTACCGGCCGTGTAATTACTAAATGTTATCCATCATTATTAACTCACTCTGCAATTATAGTTTATTTTGACATCACCATCAATTAATTATTCAAGTCGAGCATCGTAAGTGGATTTTTGACCTCCACTCAGGTGCTGAACATGGTGCAGAATGCGGGTCGGTTTTTAATCCCCCGGCTTTGACCATGAAAACTTTAACTTTCCGACACCTCCCGTCCCTTGAATGTGAATACCTAATTGTTTTCAAAGTACACACACGCCCGGGGGCTATGTAAGTTTTTTTTTTCGTGCCTTGCTTGTTTGGCGTTCTTTAGTTTCAACATTAGCTCGGGGCTATTGAAAGACCCACATAAAAATGTGGGAGGACCCAGTGCTTGCACGAAATTTAAAATCTTGAATCGAATTATTGCAGCAAAACCGCTGAATATTGGTTCTAGCCACAACTATTTTCGAGTACTCCATCCCCCTCAAGTGGTTTTGAAATACAACCACGTTCACTTCGCATTTTTCATTCTTGCAATTTCAGATACGAATATTTATTGTGACCTCGTACGTGTCGCAGTCAGTGTGATAAGGGATAAGTTAAGCCGTAGCGAGAATTTCAAACTGAGGTCATCAAGATAATTGTCAGGCCGTATAGCGCGTTTCCGAAAAGCCTTCGTTTTTTTTTTTTTTCGTATTTCGAGCGAACGAGTGTGCGACTTTCTAATTAAAAAGTTACGCTCATGCTTCACAGGCTCGTATTCGGTTTTATGGGCGCATTAAGAGGGGTACGTTCCTATAATAGCTGCCGGAAGTACGCAATTTGGTCCGGGGTAAGTGCCGCAAAAGTGCCGCAGTGTGGGATTCTATAAAAACGAATAAATGGACCTATTATTAAACGTAAGCATCACTTTGGTTACTGTATTGTCTTATAGCTGCGAAGGGGCTTAAATAAAAATGTATGTACATTTATTTTTTATGTTCTAAGACTTGTACTTATGTCTTACTTATGTCTTCAATTAGGGCGGATTGCGATTTAAGGAGACGGTTTGTGGTCCGGTTTGTGATAGATGGTATCTTTTTCTCTTGATGAAGGCAGTTAGGGGCCGGGAATAATAGCTCGCGACATTGGTTTTACGATCTTCTTAAGGAGAAATATATTTTTGGTAATTTAGATGTTAAGAACAAGGATTTCGAACTGATTTTTAAGTTGCGGCTTGACTTTTTGACGACCACATTCTGTCGAATATGTCGAAATTAACTGCAAGGACCTAAATAATTTGAGAACTTCATAGGAATGTGAACGTGAAAATAAATTCTTGATTGGAGGCATAATATAGTTGTTCTTAATCTGTGCGAGTAATTTAGGTCTAATGAGAGAAGTTACGTTCCTCAAAAAAGTTTATGATATTACTCCCAACTGTGGTCAAATCACAAAAACTCAGAATCCAGATTAAGGTTCGAACGGAGATTCGAATTTCTTTCACATTCGTTCGACTAACTTAAGGTTAGGCATTTACCATTCGACTGTTTGGTGTACTTTAAGTAAGGACTTGTATTCCGATCCTTATAAAGTTGAATTAACACAACAACTACAGCCGATCAACTCAAAAGATTTTAGGGTTTTGCATCATGGTTTGGTGTTTTTTTTTTTTTTTATTGATGAAACTCATTTCACGTTGAATGGATTCATCAACAAAGAAAATTATCAAATCTAGCGGTGTGTTTTTTGTACTGGTGGAATCATTGGTCCATTTTTCTTGAAAGATGCAAAAGAAAGAACTGACAATGGAGAGCGGTATAAACAAATAAACTACCTTTTTTAAACTTGAAAAACAGGCACAAGTGATTCTTATTTCCAACATAATTCGCACCTTGAATAAGTACTAACTGTTTTCCAACAGATGACAGAACATACGAGGGTGGTCCGATAAGTACTTAGCCTACAAAAGAAAAACAAAAATTTTGGAGAAATGGCGATTTATTTTTCAATATTGCGGTGAGAATTTAAGAGAAAAAGAGACTGCCGGGTAGCAAGCATGAAAATTTGTAGTTCAGTTGTATAGCAGGCACCGAAGCAAGTTGTGTGAATAAAGTTTTAAAGAAAATAAACGGCCTCTTACAATATAGTCTTCTTTTAGCTCGATACACTTGACCCAGCGATGCTCCAACTTCTTAACCCGTCTGAAAAAATACGTTTTCTCGAGGTCTGCAAAGTAGGTCTCCGTGGCGGCGATGACCTCCTCATTCGACTGAAATTTCTGCCCGGCGAGTGACTTTTTCAAATTTGGAAACAAAAAGAAGTCGCATCTGGAGAATACGGTGGATCGGGCAGCAGTTCGTAGCCCAATTCGACCAATTTAGCCGTGGCAAGGGCGGAGGTGTGAGCCGGTGCGTTATCATGATGGAAGAGCACTTTTTTCTTCGCCGATTCATGTTTCGTCAACTGTCACGAAACGATGCAGAAATTCCTTCGCATTGCGCTTAAACAGCGTCGAACACTGCTCTGAAATGGTCTAACGGTTGCGCTTGTTGTCCGGAATGAGCAAACGCGGCACCCATCGCGCCGACAGCTTTCTCAAAATTGCATGCAGGATATGACCCACGCGATCTTTTGAAATGCCTACTGTCTCAGCTTTCTCCCGCACCTTCAATCGGCGGCCTGCCAATACGAGATCGTGGATTTTTGTCACGTTATCCTCCGTGGTAGCCGTTTTCGGGGCACCTGGACGTAGTTCATCAAAAACCGACCACGTTGAAACTCGTTAAACCAATTTTTGATGGTCGCCATCGAAGGAGAAGGAAAAGTCACCGTACACAGCATCCAAACGCTCTTTCGTTTCGCTGCGCGATTTCCCTTCCAAAAACAAGAATCGAATCACCGACCGATATTGCTCTTTTTCCATTTTTCTAAAATATGCGGACACTCCCGCTTCCACACGCGGTCAAAACAAAACGGTAGCCGTCTACCAGAATGTATTACACGATAGTAAGTTGCTCTTACTATTGACGCCATCTGGCGGTGAGGCTAAGTACTTATCGGACCACCCTCGTAGGTGTCTGGAAGAAGCCTTAACTCTGGTCGAACTTTAATGCCAGTTATCCTAAAAAATAATAATAGGACTCATAGGTATATAGCTGTAGGAATGTTTAGAGCAAAGAGCTTTTAAAATTCAAGTCAAACATATTCGTTATTACCGAAAGAATCTCCAAATACTGACTAAATATTGATGTCTTTTGTCAACTCTAACCCAGTAGAGTCAGAGTCAAAAAACATGGTTCGCGAATAAAATTCTTCCATTTAATGACAAACGTTCGCTCCAAGTGTTAAAACGAAAATACATACATAACAAATTCGATTCATGCGCCAGCGATTCGATCATGAGATAAACAATCTGCCTAAAGCAAGGAAACACAGTCAGTCGTTTACTCCCTTTAGCAGTCACTTAAATTCAAAATTACGACAACATCATGTAAACACATAAAATCAAATCTTATTTCATCAAGCAGACAGTTTTACGAACCACCAGCTCCAGATACAATTCTGTTGATTCATATAATAGGATCTCGCCCTCCCGGCTTTCGTATCTACTGTCAATCGCGGTGTCTCATGGACGTTTCCATTCAAAACAAACTATTTTTACAAGCAATCAGTTACCAACCAATCGAACCAAGACTTGATCTCGCTTCTTAACGAACAACATGCCGATATAACGGCCAAAGGGGACGGATTCCAAGGTGCTAAATGCCAAATTTATGTGGTTTGCTTTTAATGGCCTCCCAAGAATAGGGTGAATAAGAGCACAAAACTGAAAACATTATGAGTATCAACGGTTGAGGAGGAAATATGTTTAATGGTCTAGGCTTTCCATTCGACATCTCTAAAAACATTCGTGTCCATCGAATGTGATCCGACACGCGGCATATCCTATTTCCCTCCGATAAGTACTGAAATATCTCGTTAGTATTGTTTTAGGTTTGATTTTTACGATTGCAGTCGGAAGTGGTGTTATGCCATTCCATTGGCCTGTTGTGGCACGAATGACAACGCAACATTGTGCCGTATCCTCCAACTCTGGCACCTCGAAGGCAAGAGCATGTACACAATGAAGTATAAAGCATGTGCGTTGGGTAATGTGTCTGTTGAAGCACTTAACCCCCAATGCTATAGATCATACGTGATTGCATTGCCAAGACAATTGGGATTCGAAAAGGAAAAAAAAAATAAAGGAAACATCTGTTAAAATACATAACTCCAGCTGCCGAGATCCAAATCGGAGAAGCCAGGGAGAGTAGAAGCAGAAAGAAAGAAAAACAAAAAAACAGGAATTCCAACCCTTTCGAGCCTGGTACGCATCAAATCAAATCGTCCTACAAAATTGCGGCATGTCTGGAATTTTCATTAATCTAAAAGGAAATCAAGGAATGGGAGAAAGGACAGCACGCAACCAGGCCCATCGGAGATGGACAGAAAGACAAGGGAATGCAGGCGAGACATCTCGTATAATAACACTGCGTTACAAATGAAAAAAAAAATTGAGTACCCGCTTTGTAATGTCATGTTTTCTTATTTATACCCCTCGTTTATAAAACATACATATACATTTTATTTCCATCACGTCTCATTTTCCTTCCCTAAGAATGTGCCAAATTAAGTATAAGTTCATTCTTTAGGTAAAAAAAAATCAAAAAAAAAAATCATCTTATAAAATTCAAATACAAAATATCGTGAAACTTTAACTTTTTCTTTTGTGCTTTGAATGATCTTCCCGTTTTAAACGCCAACAGTAATCACCTAGCATAGTTGTGTCCCAACGGCCTTGAAATCGTTCTTCAAGCTTCTTTATATCCTGGTGGAACCTCTCACCCTGCTCATCACTGACGGCACCAAGATTAAATGGAAAGAAAGAAAAATGAGAATGAAGAAAATGAATTTTTAATGACATTCTGCATCCCAATTTTTCGTATGCTTTTAACATGTCGTTAACTAGCTGTTCCGCATTTTCGGCTCTGTGGTTCCCTAAAAACCCTTTTATAACTGCTTTCAGTGATAACCACCCATCGAGTTCATTGTTAGTAAGCTTTTTGTCAAAATTTAGATCTTTGATCAATGTGCGTATTTGTGGTCCCACAAATATTCCTTCTTTGAGTTTGGCATCACTTAACTTTGGAAATACTGCCTTTAAATATAAAAAGCCATCTCCCTCTTTATTCATAGCCTTGACAAAATTTTTCATCAAACCAAGTTTTATGTGGAGTGGTGGTAAAATTACATTTTTAGGATCTATCAATGGCATATGTTTTACATTAGTTTTTCCGCAAACAAACTCTGACCTTTCTGGCCATACTTTTGTAGTATAGTGCTTTTCTGTGGCTCTGCTGTCCCACATACAAAGAAAACAACAGTATTTAGTGAATCCACCCTGTAGTCCGAGCAAAATAGCTATAACTTTGAGATCAGCGCATACTTTCCAGCTGTAATCTTTGTATTTTATTAAATTTAATATTGATTTCATACTATCATATGTTTCTTTTAAGACAGTTGAATATGCTATTGGTACTGACGCATATTTGTTGCCATTGTGCAGCAATACCGCCTTCAGACTTGTTTTTGAACCATCAATAAATAAACGCCAGTTTTGTGTTTCATAAGGTATGTTCAACTCACTCATCAAAGTTTCTATATCGTTACAGTAACATATGTTTTCAAAATTTGAATAAAATGAAGCCAGTTCTTTGTTTCGTTTTCGTTGTGCAGTTACCTTTGTGTTAGGAGCCAAAAAATTCCACTCTTTTAATCTTGATCCTAGTAATTCAGCTTGCCTAATTGATAAATCTAAGTCCCGTATCAAATCATTTAATTTATTTTGATTTATCAGATGTGGACGGCCAAGAGAACTTGTTGAAGGTAAAAACTCAGGATCTTCACTGCTTCCGTCATTATATTCTACAACTTTTAGCAAATCTGGCTCTTCTGAAATCTTAATTTCATTTTTGGAGGGAGGTAAAGGAGGAGGCATTTCTTCACTGTGAGGTACTGGTTTCGACATTGAAGGAACGTCAGGATACTTTATGTTATGCTTAATTTTCTTTGTGAAACCACATATGTCAGTCATGCAAAAGTAGCAATCATTGAGATGATTACTAGGTTCACGCCATAAAGCTGGAATGGCAAATGGCATTGACGCCTTGTTCCCGTTTAACCAAGATATGAGAGTAGCATAGCACGAAACACAAAAAAACTTTGGTATCCATGGTTTATCTTGATTAATAGCACGTCCAAAATATAGTAAATATGAACTTCTCGCTTTTTCGGAAACATTTTTTGTTTGTGATTTCACAATATACTGTCCGCAAACGTAACAAAACTTATTTGGTGAATGTAAGCAGTTGCGACGACCACTTAGTCCAGTATTCATATTGGATTTTCAAATAAATATGTACAAAGATGATGACGTTATCGAAGACAAACGATTACTAAGCAAAACAAAGCAATAAAAAAGTTCCACGCGTCGATAACGGTAAACGGTAAACGGTTTCTTTCACACCTAAAGTGAGCGTAGTATTGTAGAAATAAAAATTGACATATACATTTGCAACTCAAACAGAAACTAGGAAATTTCGTAAAATTCATAAAAAATGCCTGATGCGAAATCATCCACAATACGCTGCCTTAAGGCATCACCAAATTTATTAGGTGCCCTTATTACGATTTTCCAGGAACACTTGAGGTCTGCTCTGTGTAAAAATATTTACGCAAGTGAGCCTTCAGGCAATGTACCTCTGACATGTGATTAATACGACGCAACTCAGAAATAATGGAAAACAACTGCGATGTAACGGTAAATATACAGTTGGGCATTGCAGTCACTTCAGTTGCAATTGTTTTGTCGCGAGAGAAATTTAAGTTCCTTATCATAATTTACTGTAACTTAAGATATATTGGATTTTTATGAATTATATATAAGATTGTTATGTTTTGGAATAAAAAAAATTATGAATTTTATGAAATTTCCTAGTTTCTGTACGAGTTGCAAATGTTTTGTCCGATACTGTACCTCGAAAACTAGACGTGATGGATACCACATATGTTTGGGACATTTAATCTATGACTCATTTCATACTCATTCCAGCTAACAGTTAAGAGGGTACCAAAATCGTGTAACGCAGTGTAATCGAACACACGACCATCTCGTCCGGGCAAACAGGAACAAGCGAATAAGTTAGAGCTCTATCTGTAGGATATAATCGTCGAGTTGAAACCGGTCGATGGGTACCGACCGGTTAATGTGTCAAGTAATGAGCCATGAGCTTCAAAATAATCGTCCCGCCCGCGGTGCTAACGTGATGCCCTCTTCATCCCTATCGCCTCCTATCGACGGTCATTCTCTTGCCAGTGTAAACAAAGATTGAAACCAGAAGAAGAAAAACAAAAACAGAATCTGCGGGTATCAATAGTTCCCCACATTCAAATTCATTTAAATCAAAATTGGGATATTGTTATATGCTCTTCCATGCCATCACCGAAATGGTTTTATTGGCCAAGCGGACTGTGACGGCCACCACGGTGGTGTGTGAGAGCGGATGACGCCACTCAAAATGAGTCAAGTGGCGTGGACGATATGCACTTAGATTATTGAAAAAGTTGCCGCTCTTTCGAGGGCCGATATAAAGACAAAACCAAATACCAAAAAAAAAGGTTAAGTGATTTCATATCCGCTGTGCGTATGATTTTGATAATTCACTTTTGATTCGGCAGAAGGGGATTAAGTGCAACTGCACGGGTGTTTATTAGGCCACATGCCTCTTGAGATTGAAACGCATACGTAGAAGTGTTAATGAAATGTTTTGCTTTGAAGCTAATATCTGAAGATCGAGTTGTTGCGGAGAAATGATTAGCATTGGCAGACGGATTTAATCTCTTTTTTAGTGCAGTCAAGTGGAAGGTTATGCTCGTACGTAGGGAGACTTTGAGAGTCGTGTGAACTGATCTTTTAATGAAAGAAATGAAAAAGCCCTAACCTGGTCTGATTGACACTGGAAGTATATGTGTATATACCCGTATGTCTAGTAAGAGGGTTCGTTAATATGTTTAAAGGGCACAAACCTTTGGAACAAAGTTAAGGCTCCGGGGATATCAAAGAAACGAAATTTGTCTTCTATATTTAAAGCCTACTTTGGATTGAATAAAGATTATAAACTTCGATTAAATAGCCCTCATCCATGATACCATCCAGACACTGATCCATTTTTATACAAATTTGGAGTGTAACGCTTAAGAAAAAAATTGTTTTTGAGTGCAATTACCTACCTGAATCTGATCCCAAGTATCTATCACGAAGAAAACAACGAACATACTCAGATATAAATCTCTCTAGAAACAACCGGGTCAAATTATAGGTAGAACATTGTAACATGTAACCTATTTAACGGCTAACAGCAGACTAAAAATTCGGTTGACTACCAATGTGTAAATACATGTTTATCATCATGTTTCAGACATGTTTCAGAGAACATGTTGAGAACAAAAAAGTATTGTAATTATATTCGAAACGCCCACTAATATTAGCCCTGACCATTTAAAGCACTCCTTTGCCAACTGCTATAGTCTTTTGTCATCTGCAAGAAATGGCCATCCGTTACTATCAGCTTCACAAAATGTCGTCTGATTGGCATTACAAAAAAAAGTTGGCTTCATGGCAAGCCTTCATCTATCAAAGCGTCATGTAGGATAATAATCGTTTAACATATCACCCTTCGAACCGTGTACCAGTGCCAGGCACCTAGGACACCATCGGACTATCCATACTACTTTTAGTAGTAATACAATTTACGACCAATTAATCGATTCTCAAATAGTTCTTAAATAAAGCGTACTTCGCGAAAGAATGTAAAAAATTGTCTGATGTATGTAACGCGGAAAAATTACCGAAAAGATTATGAACGATCGCTTATGAACGATCGCTTATTATATAGAAGTCACTCAAGAAGTCGCTCAAGGCATTGGATCATCGATCGTCTCAATCCATACTATTTGTGTGGATATTTTGAGTATGAAACTCTGGGTGCAAAATTGATTGCAAAATCATTGAATTTTACTTGTAGAGTCGTGGTTTCGCAAGCTTAGATGGGATTGGATACGAACCGTTGACAAAGCTGACTGTTATTCTATTCTCAAGACCGAGTTCCGAAAGTATTGAAATAAGTGTGCACTATTTAAAAAGGAACAAAATTTATGATCCAATTTGTGATTCTAAAAGTAGATTTAAATGTGACACGTTTGTAGTTTAGATTTAGATCAAATTTGTACACCAGAATATTGCCTAGAAGTTGCCATTACGAATGGAATGAAATATCATTAAGTGCCGTTCACGGAAATTCTTGCAGGACTCGATGCTAACAAAGTAATTTTCGTTGAATTTTCGATCCATATTGGGCAATAATTCGGCTATTGCTTGAACGGCCATAATGGCGTTAACAGTGTGCGGATTGTGTGCATAAACACGATATTTTGCATAGCCCCACAAAATGAAGTTCAACGGCGACAAATCACACGATCTTCGTGGCCAGTTCACATCACTAAAGCCAGAAGTAACTCGTCCATGAAATTTTTCTTCCAATATAGGCCGTGCTGAGTGAGATGTGGCATAGTGTTGTTGAAACCACATGTCTTACACATCCATATCTTCGGTTTGAGGCAAAAAGAAAAATCGATTAACATTTGGCTATAGCGATAGAAATTGACGATCACGACTACGCATTCCTCCTGCTCCTCGAAGTATGGACCAATGACATTACCAGACCAATATGCACACTATAAGTAGTAACTCTTTGTGGATGCAATTGTTTCGGACAGTTACATGTGAATCTCCCACTTTCCCACAGAGGACAATTTTTTGGTTAACGCATTCGAACTGAAAATGAGTCTCATCGCTGACGAAAATGTTGTGTGAAAATTAGTCTTCCAAACCTTGATGTTCAAGTACCCAATGTATGTTATGTGTATGTTCTATGCATTTCGTGATCAATCAGCTTAAATTCTTCAGTGAGTTGAACTTGAGTGTAGATGTAAATCGAAATGCAAACTATAATGTGCCATAAGCCCAACGAAGTCGATAGACAACAACCATATTTTCTACATTGCGTTATTAACAATATGTGTTAAAATTTCCCTAACAGCTCCAGTTTCTTTGAATTATTCCACAGTCTTATCGTTCAGCGGACCATCATATTGACCATAATCTGCTCGTAGTGTGGGAACATGCCTAGCACCTTCGTCAAATATTAACCATCCGAAACAGCTACGGATGGCTGTGATGGATGACCTTGTAGAATAATTTTCAAAAACCAAAAGTTTCTGTTATTTTTGAAGGCATCTATCTCCCAGTTAAAAGAATGTATCAGGTTCAATCAGCTCCCTATTCATGCATATTAGTGAGATATTTGGAGGATAATTTGATGTCCAATCTTATGTATATACTTGAGTAAAGAAATAGGAAGTAGGATCATCCAACAAGAGATGATATTTGAATTCAGTGAAACCACGAAATATTTTTATGGTAATTATTGATAGTGATGACTTTAGTCTAAAGTTCAAGCTCTGGAGATTCATCAGCATCTTCCTCCACTTTGCCTACAAAAAATCTTTCTTTTAGTTTTCGCATATTTCGCATTCCTAAAAAGCAGTTCTAATATTACCTCTCATTCATCTGTTGTCGTTCATAGAACATTTGTGTCGACTTAATTTTTAACGTAGGCGGAAATTTAAAGTTTCTATTTCGAAAAATCACGCGTCGAGGAATTTTTTCACGAGATAAAGCTATTGTTTTACCAGCTGTTTGACATGTGGTACCATCACGCTGAAAATAAACGGAGGCAGACCCAAAAAGGAAGTCAACATTGTTCGGTATCACAATCCATTTAGAATGTTTTTGTGGAAAATCACGATTTTATTCAATTATTTTCGCCAACTTGTAAAAGGTTGGCATTGAACATGATCTACCGACTTGAATTCTTGTTTCCCTCGGACCTCATAAGTATAGCCAAGATCTGCATGCAGATTGTGGTGCAGAATCGGGGATATCCCGATTCCTATGATCGTCACTCTCAGATATGGCAGCGATATTTCTAGTTGACCTATGACACCATGACACCAATCTGTCCTAAACGTTCAAGTCATAATTTAATAAATTCGACATAACTATGCGAGTTTATTGGAAAATAGTCTAATATTACAAATGACACCTCTTGTTGGATCATCCCATATCTGCTCACATCAACACAATATTTGATTTTTCTTTGGGAGAAAAAAATCATATATTCCCTTTTAAAATTAGATAGTATGATAGGCCGGTGAACATCTCAAATTAACTTCCTCCAACATATCAATTCAGCTTGTACTTGACTCGGGTCTTACAGCTACCTGATTAATTGATTTATAAGACTGCATTTCGTCTAGGCCAAACCTACGACTTTCATATAGTCTTCGTCTTTAGACAAACTATCGTCACACTGTGTGTTACAATCAATCAACCCATCAGCGTTCTTTTTCATCTCCTGGATTGTAATATAATTACCAGCTTTTAATACTTCATTATTATGCCTTAAAGCATGGTATTATACCTAGGTCGGTGCCCACGAACCCCTATCGAAATTTCTTTTGTTAATGTTGAACAACATTTTTGACCTTAATTGACAGACTCTCGAAATTCCTTAAACAAATTTGATCTCGAATCAGTTTACCTCTAACTGCCGACCATCTGTCTGTCAATAAAAATCTTTCTCATCCCCCCGACAGCTCGGCCACCTTGTATACAGAATTCAAAACATCATCTTTCGAAAATCCATCAAACAAAAAAAAAACACATCAATCCCACTCATCAGCACGGCGGGCGTCGCAGTGATTTGAAAAATCAAATGACAGCTCGACGGTTGTTTACTCCCTTGTCAAAAAAGGAAAAATCTCATGCCTTCTAACAGACAGGCGAATATCTGCTGATGAATAAGAAAATAAAAAACAAGAAACGTGAGAAATAATAAATTTCATTTCGAATTCGTCATTCTATCGTGCCTTCTGCATCCAAATCCTGTTCAAACAAAACCGCAGAATCATTCTCTCACCTTTTGCAGTTCGTTACGGGCTTAGTATGGCAGTGTGGTCTGATTGTTGGTTGTGGTCGGAGTGCGTTGTTGGGATGTTGACCTTTTCGTCCTAATTGAGTTCTAATTGGTAGGCAATTGTTTCCTCGTTTAGTAAGATCCTTTTAGTGTGAGAGCGGATGGAATAAAAAGGCAATCCTTTTTTTTTTTCTCTAAAAAAAGGACTCGTAACCCTTTGCCATAAGCTGCGTCTCCCCTCAACTGACTTAAATCAATTTACCATCTTTACATGCTCACCGAAATTATAGCAATTAAGTGCCAAGGATGTTTTCGTCCTTTGTTGTTGGCTTATATAGCCCATAGCCAGGATTGTATGTCTGGCAGTAGCTAAACTTGATACGCAGTCATGTAAGGCTGCCGCCGCTACACTTACTCGTACCCGTACCCGTAATCTTTGTGGCAAAAGTTATTTGTCTGATTTCGTATGCGACAAGTCGTTCCGCGGCCCGTCCTTGTTGTTAGTATGGCTTCCTTCCTTATTTAGTTTCATTTGATTGTGCCCTGTGCAGCCAGCCGTCAAGAACCTTTATTTCCGAATCAAGTAGAAATAAGAAATTAAATTAGCTCAATGAGCATTTACGCAGCGGAGTGGAAGCGCATGAGGATACCCTTCCTGTAAGCGCCTATACCGGCTTCTTGTATTAGTTTGAGTTTTACGAGTACTCATTCCGTGTCAATCGCAGGGAATGAGCCTGATGAGTGGGTTTCATGTGCATTTGGGTGTTAAAATGCCTTTTGACATTCTCACTAGAAAGCCGGTCGTCATGCGTCTAGATAAGAGAGCCGTCGAATTCACCTTAATTTGAATTTGTTATGCCCTCAAAATATTTATCCACATTCTCGAACACTGAACACTCCTCAGGATAGAGGATCAATTAGCATAAAATAAATAATTGATTTCCAAGAGTTCTTTACCACGTCCCACTCGTTGTATAAACACGTTCGTCCTCGACAAATGATCGATCCTTGTTATTCTTTCTTGTTATCTCTACCCTCCTCCGGGACTACGATATTGTTGTCGAAAGGAAATTCTTTCACGGATGGCCGCAGACTAAAGTGCGAGAGGACGACTGAATGTGATTCGCATCATTTAACGTAAAATGGAAGGATAAACATGTACCGGAATACGTAAAGCATTTAACACGCAATCCGAATATTATTCCCGTAACAGATACTCGCACTCAGACTAGCATCCGACCACCTCCGACCGTGAAGAAGCCGCCTTTGGTGGTGCTGGAGGTAGCTGGTGTTTTATTTTTAGACAAATCTTCCCCCGATGTGCGGATGCACCTGGTCGGCTTCATCATCGGTCGTGGGAAAATCTCCGCGAAATATCTCACTCCCATAGTCGCTCATTTAAAATGAGTTTTCTTAACTTTCTAGCCGTACGACAGTAGTCTGTTCATCAATCAAACAACGCCCGAGTATTTATCTCGTAAACGAGATTAAATTGTTCGCCAAACGAGGCCAGAGTTTCTTAACCCGGGACATTTGCTTCAATCACTTAGTGACAACCATAACGACCAGGACAAACACCTAGGTACTTATTTGTCATAGCGGAAATACTTACGAGTGTGTAATGAGATACCATTCGATATTGACCACCGCACGGGAAAATATCGTAAGAAAATGGAACGTTTTTCCCCTTTTTTTCGAAATACACACCAAGTAAGAGGTATGGATAGGCCACACCTCGAGAATACTATATGAGTATCTGATATCGGTGTAGACAACTCATTTGTTTGTTTGTTTCGATAGAGATAAACAAGCGATGAATACTTGTTTTTTTATGGGAGTATTGTTGATCAATATCGTCGATTTGAAGACGGTTTAATGCAATGACGAACCGTCGTTGAAGTTTTAATTATGTTTCGGAGTACATTTCGTATTTTAGTTAATAAACAAATTTTATTTATAACAAGGAGTCGATTGTGATGTCTTGGGGAAGGCATGCGCCGGCGTGAGAATTATTTTCTAGTCAACTGACACGCTGTTTTCGCAGAATTGACAGAATATTTTCCGTGAATACTCAACGGATATGACGAATTTGATTTTGGAAAGGCAAGAATTGTTGGTTAAGCTTCCTCGGATGTTACCTCCGTCACGTTTAAGAAATATGTGCATACGTACATATGTAGGTATGTATGTAAAGTACTATCCAACAAATGGTGTCATTTTGACGTTAGCTCCATTGTTGAGCTGGTAATATTCAATTGTTATTGCCAAGACTTTTGGTAAGTGAACACTAGGAGGTTGTTAAAAATGATCTCACACAACGTTTTTAAATTGTGAAAATTCACTACACAACGATGAAGCTCTCACTACTTTTGGTCGTCATCAGATACCTTGCCCACCAGTTCCTGTTCGTCAGCCACAAATATCATTTCCACAGCTTAGAGAGGTGAATGAAAACAGTTTGCACGATATTTTACATAATAATCTTAGTTCACGTGGTGATTGTAAGATCCAGGTGACATGAAAAGCAGGACACACATAACGCCGCGCCGTTGTTTGGGTGTTGGAAATACATGAACAAGATCGTGTTTCTTTACACAAAATCATTCTTAGGCTCATTTCCATTTGTTTCCATACGAAAACAAACAAAAATTGTCGCATCTGCCCTGCATCTTCGAAAACTCCAGATAAACAATGGAACAACCTCTCCATCCACCAGGATAGCCACTTTGGTGCGGTTTTGGGCTGGCAGTGTCATTTAGACAATATTTTATTCTAATATGTATGATTGCTATACCGAATGAGGTTGTTGGCTTTTTTTGTCTGGAATTGGTGTAATGTCCGTCAACGACATTTATTTTTATCAGGACGGGGTCGCATGTCACATACTGGGGAAAAATTGACTCTTTTGCGTGATTAATTTTCTGAACATGCGAATTCGCGAAATGAATTTGATGCTATTCGATTTTTTCCTTTAAAGTTTTCTTTGATGTAAAGCTAACGCCAATATTTCATTACCGATACCTACATATATGCACTTAAAAAGTTCTTATTTCCGACATATAACATTGATTATTTGTAGGCAGTATTTCGTATTTGACCTATTATAATATTTCACTTTTGATTAAACTAAAAATGCCACCACTTTTCGTAAAAATAAAGCATTTTTGCTGTTGATTTAAAATGACACCTCTTATTGGACGACCTACTTCTATGGTCGAGGATTGTTCAGAAAGTAACGAGAATATTGTCAAATCGTGGCTTGTATCAGTTGTATTCAGTTCACTTGACCTTTTTCGTTGGTTTGCTGAAGATGAATAAAACATCTATTTATTTGTGGCAAAACCCGGCAACGTTACAAATGCTTACATGTATACCACCCGTGAATATTTATCAACTTTCCATTTGGAAGTTATTGTAATGGGATCAATTTTCAATGTTGCATGTTTTTAAGGAGTCGAATGTTTTTATAAAGATATCCGATCTGGAACCTTTTTGTCGTTTTGGATACCAACTTCGGATTAATTTTGCTTGACGAATAATTGCGTAATAAACATCTAAAACGGCTGGGTTTGGCGATTTATTTTTTATAACAACAAAAGGCTTTCAAGTTGCCGTAAAATATTTCTCGTCTTGCATAGCTCGAGATCGAGAAATAGGCAAAAAACTTGTTAGACTCATGAGTTCATTTTTAGTTCCAAAATGGATCAGAGAATTTTGTGTTTGGTTTTGTCGTTATAGGAAGTTTGAGGCTTAATGTGAGTAACGTTTGTGGGCTAAAAACTAATCTTTTCATTGATTACGTCTACCTTACTCGCCTCAAACCAGCTGTTATGGCACTAAACAAAACTCAAGTGCGTGAGAGTGCTGACTTCTCGGATGTCTGCCTATATATGACTTGGTGCAATTTTTCTTTATTATAGATATGTCACTTCCCGGCTTGTCAGATCACTGTGTCGTATCATCATATATTCTCATGCTCATCCCATTTAGTAAAATTGGAATGAATTAATCAACGTCTTTAGGAATTATAACTGGTCACTGTGCTTTCTCGATAGTGACATAGATACCACCGCTGATGCGAACTTAAATATTATTTTGTTGGGCATGAGGTTTTTCATTCTTCACAGAATGAAGAGTCTCAAACCGTAAGTAAATGTGTCGTACGAGGTGCAAAGAAGTTATCGGGTTAAGAAAATAGAGTGTCTGGACTTACAAAACCAACCCCTCTGACGAAAACCGAAATACTCGTAAGTTTAAACGAAATTACTGCAATTCAGAGATTCGGCGTCTTAAATTTTCCTTTGAACAAACGTTGAGGCAAAAGTGCTACAGTGCCCCAAAGCTTACAAAAACTTATGGTCGTTCGTGAAGAACATAAAGAATTTTGCTTCATCTTAAATGTCACGTTCATTTGTAATAAGAAAAAGCTAATATGCTTGCTACGCGTTTCGAAACCAGCTTAATGCTTCCAGATTGCACTGTCTCCGCCTGTACTCGAGAGCGTCTATATTCTATGGGACAGATTCATTTTCGCACTCGTACACTTGCAAAAGACTTACAGATCTCTTTTTTCTCGTTATTCCCTCGATATTTCTCTAAAGCTGTTCTTTCACGCAGGCAAAACTAATTCGTAAGCTTTTTCATCTGTCGGCTAGAGACCAGTTTTCCAAGTAGATGGAAAGTATCATTTGTCGAGCCTGTCCCTAAAAAGGTCGAATCTTCGTCTCCCTTCACCTGCCGACCCATAGCACTAACGTCCCTTCTTTCTATCGTAATGGAAACGTTGATAAATCCTCAGTTAATAAAAAAACTTGAATTTCGAAAACTTTTTAATGACCGGCAGTAACGTTTACGTAACCATAGTTCCACTACTGATTAAATGGTATATCTCAAAGATAAATGAAACTAATCTTTTCAATTTCGGTGAAAGCCAGACCGTTGTTCTTGATATCAGGCTCATCAGGCTCTTTTGTCGGAAATGCGTACTAATGGTATCGATGATTCTCCTCTCCTTTGGCTTAGAAATTACTTTTCAGCCCGCTCAATTCAACTCGTTTTGAATAGTTCCAAGTTTGATATTCACCAAATAAATTCTGATGTTCCCCAAGGCTCTCTTCTGTCACCGATACTTTTTCTCATTTTAATAAATGATGATGATGACAGCTCTTTCGGGTGTTCATATTCGCTTCAAGATTCACATCCTTGCTCTCAGAACTATAGAAAGGTATCATGCATACATGAACCAAAAAAAAAGTCATGTTGTCATGACCCATTCGAATATTAAGGTCATTCTTAATATATTTTTTATTTTTACGGCAGAATGTTCCACGACTTTTTGCTATAAGACCAAACCATCAAACTACTCAATGCTGTTTTTGTGAATCCGAAAAATGATGCTCGTTCTTGCTCACATTTAATTGTTTGCTCGAAAATAACAAAACAGCTCTGATGATGCCCGAGCTTAGATGTGATTTATTCCTGTTCTCAAAACACAGGAGACGAAATGAAACACTGCGAAATAAAATGCCTAACTTTTCGTTTCTTTCGGGATTGAAACCTCATGTCACCAACATCAAGCAGAAACATAATTCTCACTGAGCAATGGTGCCGTAGTCAAATTTCATTCAGTTTTAGCTTCATGGTTGGACGGAACTTACATATGTATGTATGTTCTATGTGTACGTACAGTACAGCGGCCCTTAATGTACATATACAGCCTTCATAAATCGACATCATTGAAACGGAAAAAGGACAAAGGAAGAAAAACAGTTATTTAAGAGCCTTAATCGTGTATGAAACAAATCGAGTTCCATTTAATTCACTTTTCGCCATTAAACTCTTTCAACCGGACGTGCCACAAACCCTCGACCCATTTTACACACCCCGCGAGACGTCCAACATTAATTTCCTTCTTACTTTTCAGAAATATTTATTTCACAAATATCTTATCATACGTTCCAAATATAAATCATACCCTTCCCAACCAAATTACAAACCTTTATTGCATCGACACACACAATTCAGACATTAGCACTCCACTACTTGCGTTGCACGCCACTTCTAGGGCACCAACGACTGCGACTGCGACAATACGAGTAAGAACGACAGCGCAAAACTAGAGAAAAATATTCTCCCATCACTCTGGCTTCACTTCCCTCGACCACCCCCATTGGCATTCGTATTCGTTGTTGCCACTCTGTTATATGTCGCGTCGAAAGTAACGACCAGTATTAGCTGCCACACAATGTATCCATCATCCTGAGCCACGCTCCCGGTCACATACATAGCCAGTAGTAGCCCCCATTCTGTTGTATATTGTATCAGATTAATACTTCGTCGCCCCCGAACATTATTTTATTCGATTCCATTCCCCGTATCGCTCGTCTGCTGATGTTTTATTGAATCAAACATAAAAAAATATTCTGTAAATCGGGCAAAAGACGCGACTCCATGTGAGATGGGAAAAATCATAAAACACTCGCTTGCAATACATACGAGGACAGAATGAACAAAGCGCATCCCAAAAAGGAAAACAACAGCAACTATCTGTGCACAGAATCCTGAAGCACCACCACCCATCAGTCCGGGGAGAATATCGACGAAAGATGTGCACACGCATGCCGGCAGGGCGAATGGGCGGCTTAAAACGCCATTTGTTTGGCTCACCAGCATGATTGATTTATTGTTTCGTTTTCGGTCTTCTACGAAGGAGTTTGCCTGCCCAAGTGGCCATACCACAACCATACTACCACCACTTGGTGTGCTCTCTAATGCCCACTCGTGTCGGCCACAAAGTCCTCGAAAGCCAGGAGTAATGGCAACGCATACTCATCGTACTCCACCCGATCTGGATGGTGTGCATGCATTTTCCGAAAAATAATGAATAAATATTGCGTCGTGGTTGTCTGTATTTTGCTTCGCCCCCGCCCTCGCCCTCACTATCACCCGACACTATTTCGAGTCAGCCACAACCCACAAGTGTATTTCGTACTTATCGTAAATCCCAACGTTCCGCACATGGAGTAGCATAACGTCGTCTTGCCTTTCTTATATGTATGAACTCCTTATACTGATTAATGTCCCTCTTTTTCATTTAATCCTATTTTATAGAGTGTGTGATGTGCAGCAGCAATAGCGAGAGACTCTAGTGACGCGAAGCAACAGCCCGGTGCCTACGTCTCCCAGTAACAGCATCAATGAACGACGAGTGCATCTGAGAAGCCTCTAGTTGAGCTACTCGTTTTTCATTCCAGCCATCAGAATCCGATACTATCTTATCTCCTGTTCGAGCAGCTCCCGTGACACATACTCGCAAGTCGCAAATAGTAATCAGAGAGCATCTCATCAGATTTCTGTTTTACGGACGAACTGGTGCGACGTGGACGAAGCGATAATATGTATCCATCGGCGAAATTTTCCACACGGCCACCGTCGCCTCAATTTGCAAATTTCTCACCGCCAGCCGATTACCCATCAGCGGCATCGGCTTCACATCATCACTCAATGTCAATGCGACATCCTAAATCGGCTAAAGCCGCTCTGATGATGGGCGGCAGCGATGCAGACAGCATTTCCAGTGCCAGAATGATCCCGTCCAATACCATAGCCGGTCGGGGTGATTTAATATTTCCCGATGACATTGAAAGCATCGAATTTTGCATGCCACCCTCGGCGACGGTGGAAAAAATGCGAGCCGCAACCAATGGATGTCATGGTGATTCGTTCTCCGAGCGGCGACGGCGAGGACACAACAGGCGGAGCAATCAGAAAATCGACATCGAGAAACAGGTGAGTTACTGACACAACTTGTCAGTCACCTGATCTCTGTACTCAAGTCAATTTCCACTTTTTTTCGTAACAGGTTAAGTGGTCGCGGAAGAATACGGCAGCAACAATGGACCGTTTCGAGCCAAATCAAGGATTGGAGTATGGTTTTGCAGCCGGAGTTGTAGCGCCAAATGTCCCTCCAATGGCGATTACACCATCAGTTGCATCGACTTCAAATCTAACTCCGATCCATCAGTCATTACCGGTGACGCCACAGCAATCCCAGTCGTCGGCGAACAACCATGTTTATTCGTATGCGTACTACGAACCCGGCGCTGCCAAATGCCATACGAACATACCTCACAAGGACCGGCTATCGCCGATAGCGCCAGTTCCCGGTCCATCCAAAAGTCCACCGAGGAATTCGATCCGAGCCTTGTTAGCCAAGAGTTTCCGTTCCAAGACGCTTAGTGCGGCGCATTCTTCAGCCGAAGAGCGACACACGTACACTACACGTTACGGAACCACAGAAAATCTTTATGAAGAGGTCAATGAGCAGAAAATCCGTAAAGTCCTCTCCGACAATCGAATAGGCCCGACCGGTACCGGCGCCTTAAAAGACGAACTACGTCGCGTCCAGCATAACCATTTCCGTGTCCTTGACGAACTGAATTTATCTCTCGAAGCATTAATTATGCCACCAACCCCACCGGACATCAGTCCTACCGGCGGTCAGGAGGAGAAGCCACCAGCAGCGACGTCCCATGCAAGCCTTGAGAATCTGTCCACTACGTTGAACTCGATTGAGTTGAAGGATCACACCTGCATCAATCCCGAATTCGATGAAGGCGACCTGGATAGCGGATTCAGCGGCAGTGGTAGTAGTAGTGGTGCTAGTTATAATGAAAGCCTTAGATATTACAAAACAGGTACACAATCTGTGATGCATACAACAACTCTGCCACATAATATAAGAAGTTGTCGGTCATCAACAGCCTCGGGTACGTCGACCTCAAAGAGCAGTATGAATTCGTCCGAAGACCAGGGCATCGGAATGTTGACGGCAACTGGATCAGCATCGGCAGCAGCAGCAGGAGGGGGAGCATCATCATCGTCGTCATCGTCGCCATTCAGTTATAATCGACGTTGTTCGGCAGATACACAGAGGTCGTCGGCTCGATCGGCATCCGCGTCGTGTGGCACGAAACCGAAGAAAAGCTTCTGGACGATAAAACCGTGATGCTATACTGCTGTACGAAAATTTTGTCGAAAGTGGAGTATTGTCGTTGTAAGTTTTATTTCTTTCCAAAATGTGATTGATCTTTATTTCGAAAAATTCTATGGACCCTTACAGGCTCTATGGCGAGTTCCTAGGTTTTAGTGTTTCAAGATTCCTTTAGGCAGCCGTCATTGGCTTTGTCAGGATCATTTGGCAAGCCACGTTCATCTTTTTTTGAGACTAAATCGAGGCAACTTCTTATCAAGACTGAAGTCCATTGGCTCAACCGATAGCATATAGCGGAGCTCGTAAAGAGACCTTTGATATCATATTTTTCCTATGGCTTGTAAGATCGTTAGGATCTCTTGAATTGACGAGAGCGGATTATTGCTCAGTGAATGTCACTCTGGCTAAAACAGATTTCTGATATCGAAAGTTTATGTAAGCCCGTTGCTGACTCTGGTGAATAGCGAGATATTGCCATCGCCGTTTTGCGAAATTTGACATATTTGGCTGATATATCAAAGCTCACCAATGTTCTTGGCTACCAAAAGGATCCTCTAAGTGATGCTTAGGAGACTTACTTCGCATTTTAAGCTTTTGGGCACTGAAACATTGACAACAAGCTTCTTTGGTGTGGTTGTCTTTATCCTCAGTGAGGGCTAAAATGAATATGATGCCTGAAAGTAGCCTTGATATTACGATAGTTATTGGTATAAGCCGTTCGATTACAGTCCGGATTTTTCCTGGGTTAGCATTTGAATAGCGCTTTTGTTCACTAGATGGTATATTTGCTTCTAACCCTGATGTTCAAAATGTTCCTTCTTGGTGTGGTATTGACAAAGCTCTGTCTACTAAAAGCGTTTTGAAATTCGCAATTCGGGATTGGCAAAGACTAACGCAAAAACTCGGGCGTGAGAAAGCTATCGACAAGATGGATATCATGTTTGCTCAGAGTGGAGCAAAAACGGAATCGGATGACAACTTTAAAGCATTGTTTGGACATGTTTGAGTGCAATCCGATAAGGTGTCTATCGTGTTCTGTGACGACACATCGATCAATAACGACACCCTAGAAATGAAAGATATGTCAAAACCCGGCGAACTCTACACCAAAGAAGAAGAAAACGTTCTATCGGCACAAAAATGTATGGCCACGGTTTTTGGAATTCGCGAGACATCATCTTCATTGACTGTTCGGAGAAGGGAAGAACAATCACGAGGCTGATATATTGGACCAATTTGATACTAAATTGATGAAAAAACAGCAAAATTTGGTGAAAGAAAAAATGGTCTTTCAGCATGACGATACAGCTCGATGTCACAGCAAAGTGGTAGAATTATGCTACGAATTACGGCGTCATTCACACTATTCTTCAGAATGGGCCCCACATTTTTTTGATGAATTTGGAAAGCTAGAATATTGCTGGATTAAATGTTTCGAGCTTAAAGGAGACTGTTCGTAATTTGTCATTTTTTAAGCGCTTGGCTTTTAATAATCCAAAAAATCACATAAAAGTTATCAGAATGTACACATTTTTATTTGCGATGATAAATCAATGCTTGCCATTTATTTCTTAAGGATTAGCTTGTTCAAATGTTGACTAAGGCTATGATTTAAGTGAATTTCGAGTCACTTTTTCACGCACATAGGCTGATATCTCGCTAATAACTCGTGTAATGTTATCTTCCAAAGTTACAATAATGGACGCTAACTTATTGGCATAAATGAGTGATTTGAAGTGTCTCCATGAACCAATCTAACACGAAAAATAAATTGCTCACCGAACTCACTTCTGAATCTATTCGCATGCTGTGTGGCATGTGACGCCGTCGACCGAGTTCAGCCTGTGCATTTTGGACAAAAAAAAGTTCGAAATCAATGAACGATAAGGGACACCATTAACAGCGACCTTGTTCTCATGCCACGATGATTTCGCAACTATGATTCCGCCGAACCATAAACCGCACCAAACAATACATTTTTTCCGGTACATTGGCAGGTCTTCACTATAATCTAAAGTTTCCCATTAGACCAAATACGGCAGTTTTGTTCGTAAGCATACACATTCAACAAGAAATGAGCTTTGTCGCTGAAGACAATTTTGCGACAGAAAAGAGGATCTTCCTCCAGATAAATCGCGGTTTTTATTAACACTGGCTGTTACAGCAGTAATATTTTCCTCCTTACGGAATCTATGTATACATATGGGTAGGTGGTGTAATGTCTAATAGCATAAAATGGGTGCCAAATTTCGTCACTATGGCTTGAATTGCTAGCTCAGCAGGTCGATTATGAAGACGATAAAATGGTCGGAGTGCGTTAAAAATATTTTTCAAAGAGCATGAAACTCGTGCGATAATAACATTCAATAATTTGTAAGCGTTATTCAGGTGTAAATCTTTTCATAATAAAATGGCAGTCTCAACTAAGTATGCTCGACTTTGACTTATGTCACAAATGACGCATGAGCTCTCAAAGATAGAAAAATAAAAAAACCAATGAGCTAATAAATCACACTTTATATCGCAAGCTTGCTAGTCTTCTGTTAGTTGTCGAAAAGATTATGTGTTTTGGTACAATCGGCAATTTTTCATTTGCTTTCCATTTCCAAGGTTGAGGTGCTGAAGAAAAGTGATGGAGACATCTATGAATGACAAGCAAATCACAGTCAGGAAAGATGCTGAGGATATTGACATATCAGTTTGATTCTACATGAAATTTTCTCGGATATTTTGAGAATGAAACGTGTTTTACCAAAATGTATTCCAAATATGTTGGATTTTGGACCAAAAGTGAAGTGAAAAGTGAACGCACCAAAACAGCTGGTACGGATATAACGGATATAACGTCGAAGCAAGAGTAAAGTCGTCTAAATGGATGAAAATTGGCACAGATTTCGACGGGAATTCCTGTTAGTTTTTAACACAACTCTTACCCAGATGAAGACAGATGATCTCCTGCTGCTCCGGATGCTTGATCCAGCCCTGTCGCTGTTCAATCGACTCCTACATACGTACTTTCGACCGAACTCAAGGAAATCCTTATACAATTTTCTTTTCCCTTTGGGGCGATGAACTTTTGGATTTGATATATAATTGACGCCACCAACTACCACTCCCATATCTGTCTAAAGAAGAAGTAGAAGTTTCGTTATATAAAATTAATTGAATTATATTAATAATAATGGAACCCCTCAGTGCACTTTACAATAATATTTTCTGAAGTTATCAGGCTGACATTTCCAGAGCGCTTCTATGGGATCATAAAACCGTCCGATGCTCTCTGTACCACTATCGGTTTAGAGTACTTGGGAAAATGGTAGACAAATGCTCGGTCAGGAAAAAAAAAGATACCTCGAGGTACTAAAAACTAGCATAGCAGATTTCCAGAGTACCTTCCGTTTCCTGTTATTTCACATCTAATTCTCCACTTTTATATCCAAATACCTGAAATCGTAACAGATGCAAAGCACCACACAAACACCGTGAACTACTGCATCTTTACTGGAGTAATAAAAAGCTTTTAACTCTGGCGAATTGCTTTCTAGCAACGAAATTTAACTCTATTCGAATAAACGAAGAGCATTATTACCCACTTCTGGTCTCTGCCGACCGCCGAATGTCGGGAAACTATCAACCAGGAATGGTCATATCGCTTCTAAAGATATAAAAAAAGACTCAATCCTCATTTTAATTTAACAGCCACATCAAGCGAAAGAAAAAGACAACTTCCGAATGTTCTACATATCTACAGATACTTTCCTTGAGTGACAGTTTATTGAAAACATTTCTGTAAGTCCATCTTATCTAAATCGCTGTTTGGGAAAAAGTTTTTCCGCAAAAACGAAAACTTGAATCGAATTGAATCGCGGATCGAAATTTACCAAAAAGACTAGACCACAAAGCCGATAAGAATCGTGAAGAAAAAAATCTAACAGAACCGCCCTGTCGCTCGCCAGGAGGCAATCATTTAAATTGGATTCACAGCCGCTTGTTTGTGTCCTTCGTATAGTCGATCGGCAAAGGATATTTCCTATCCACCCCATAATTCCAATTTCGTACTATCCATTTTAATAATTTCGAGTTGTAAGCACAGACATTCCGCTGATAAAATCAATACCACCCTTCGTTCAAACGCCACCCACGTTCCACTCTCATACCGCCGTATAAGGGGTGCCTTGACTGAAACAACCCGAACCCAGTCAGTCATCTGCGAGTATCGAAATCCGAGCGAGCAATGAAGTCAAAAACGACTGTGAAGATAAGAATTAACTCTGTAGCTATGGATGGAAAGAATGAAAAAATAAGAGGGAACAGTTCCATCATGATTTACGCAAGGCCTCGGCGTCACAGATCTGGGGCGACATCTCTCCGAATTGCGTACAACAACGACTACGAATACTCTGATGCGTGGTCGTGTCGCCTTTTTTATGCGATAGTACTACATTTAATCTGACACCGATATGGGACAAGAGGCAGGCAAATTTTTGAACTTGTCCTTGTATCGACTATCTGAAAAAGAACGTCCATTGTATCTACCCTCATGCAATGTCGATTTTGACAGAGAATCCAAGCGAAATCTTAAAGATACACACACATAGGGGTAAGTGAATAACAACGATAGTGGAAAAAAGAAGAGATTTCAAGATGATTTTTATTACATCACACAGAGCACATAGGACGCAGCGTTCTCGTGCAGCATCCGTAGCTAGAACGAGGCAAATTGACATATTTATTACTCGGACGGATCAATTTCTCTATTCTATTCCCCCTTCCCCCCGTTAAGTCCATTGTACATCATATGCCCCACTGCGTTTCAGGCTTTGTCCACGTACATCTCTATAGGGGGAAGGGTACGGGTACAGGGTAGGTAGCGTAAGGCGCTTTAGTGGGATTAGTCCGCCGCACGGATAATGTTCGACTAGAGGAAATTAATGAATTCTAGTGAAGATATCATCAGGATTGATACGGATTCTAAACTGAGAAATGTCGAGGGTGTGCGGGCCATGGATGCGCCTGTTACAGAAACTGTGACCGAGAGTGACAATGTCAGTGGCCAGTCAGTTGGAAATGCACGTACTTATGAGGGTATTCGGGTTCAGTTCACGATTTCATCGCTTCACTCGCAATTGATGCCACAACGACACGGAGACGGGTGTGCGCGAGAAGGAAATTCGGTTAATTGATTTCTTTTTCCATTTTCTTTAATCTCCTCAAACTCGCATTTCGGGATCACGCATTCTATTATAGTCATGAGACGATTTTATTTCAGTCCATCTGCTCGGGACGCTGCTTTAAAGTCGTAATAAATAATTCAAACGAGATAATCACGGATTTATTTATTTATTTATTCATTCATTCATCTTCGTTTAGCTCGTTCCACGTTTTATTGACTATTGTCAATATGGGCGATTTTCAATTTGATGAATCAAATCGGTGGAAAGTTTTTCAGCGGAATGGGGCAAGAGGTGGCAACTGCCAAGTTGGTCGTTCATGTTCTTGGTATCAAATTGCTTCTCCAACTTTAAGAGCGTATCTCGGATTGGCTAGATTGTGTCTATGTTTTATATCTTCGAATCTATGTATGGAATTTCGCCTATGACCGTTTGGTCAGTTTTAATAACACAGACATGGGAGATGACAAAGAAGGAGCTTAGATCTGTCTTTTACGGTATGACTTCCCATTTAAGCGTTTCCAAACATATGGCCGTGCGTTGTTATGTAGTATAATCGTATAGCTCGTAAAGCGGCCGTTTTTGTCTCAATGCTCGGCTCAAACGCATCAACTACAGTCGATAGCAATTGTGATGATTCCGTTTGGTTTGAGCAGCTATAAACTACACCCAGCAGATCCTCGCGGAACATTTGAACCATGAACATTTGTCTTTGTCGACGAAGTTGACGCGTGGTCAGGTTTACCTTCAAACCTTTTACCTTTGAGGTTATCATATACATAGTATCCCCCTTTCATCGCTAGTCAAGTTACGATGCAAAAAAACCTTTTTCTTTCCGCCTTTGAAGCAATAGTTTTCACGTGAAAAAATCCATTTCAACGTCTCCCGCTTTGAACTCATACTGTTCACTGTACTTGCTTCGGAATCGTTCATAATGCTTTCGAGGCTGTTGTGTCATCTACTTCTAATGATTTTGTCAGTTCAGTTATCGTCTAATAGTCTTCATAATGTAATGCCTCCAATTGTTCGTCTTTAAACTTTTTCAATATGCCAGAGCCAACTTTATCTTCACCATCAAAATCATTATTTTTAATGCGCCAAACCCATCCCTTCATATCGTTTTCATCGTTTTGTTCTCTTCAGAGTGAGCCCCATCAAATATAATACATTTGTGCTAGCGCTATTTTAAATCCTCGAAGCACTTCTGATATGCGCATTAGCTCTTCCAGCGATGCGGTCATTATTTCCCAAATCAACAACAAATCTCCGTCCTTTCATTTCACTGTTCAGTTTTGGTAGCTCAGGCATGATTACCATATTGTTTTTGGACAAACGATTACCCACAATCAACGAAGAGTGAGCAGATCCCACAAATCGTTTTTTTCGTATTACTTTATGCAAACGACGCATAATTTCAAGGTAATATTCTATATTGACGCCACTTTAATATAAGAAAACAGTCCTCAAACTGTTCACATTTGATCGTGTGCTTTTTTCGATCTTGTCTCTTCTGGTCGCTTCATCTGAGATCCATGTGGTCGAGAAAGAAACGGCTGTTATCGGCACGAACCATTGGCCCTTGGCCGATCAGAGATCACATTAGCGTCTACATCCTCTTTAAAACGTTTTATCACAGCTCCCATGACTGTAGCGAAAGAGAGATTTAACCACTTTTTACGAAACCGACGGCTTTTTTTTATTTTTTTTTTATAGGGCACGCGCAAGTTCTGGAGTTACGCTCTTATGGTGTTTGTCACACAACCTGGATGGGGTACAGATGGTTTGTGTCGACGATTTTTGTTCACTACTCTCCGGGGATGGTGGTCGTAAATAATACTCGAGAGATTCGATTGAATTTGTCGCCTTGGTTGTAGTTCACAGTAACTTATTTTTGTTTCCATTTCATAAAGGTGTTATATTGGAAATGCACACACAGAGTATGAATTTTGAATTGACCTTATCTTGTGAGTGTTATGCCTTCGTCAATATTTGTATGATCATCTCTCATTCACAACTGACGTTGTTACACAGTTTCTCCGTATAGAACTTGTTCTTGGCTATGGACAGACTTCCTTCCGCTCAACAGTCGGTGATGATTACCATTGCACCACGACCACTCCCCCTCTCTCTGGCCAGAATCAGTCTCAGTACATCATTTTTCACCGACATCAATGGGGTTTCTAACAAACAGATTTTCTATGTATGTAAATTCTACTAGACGGATTTAGGGCTTGCACGTATGCAGTGTATCTTATTGGGAGTATTACGTAACTATACTCGTATACCTTGTTACTGGTCCCAAAGCTAGGACGTTTTACTCGTAGCTTAAACTCACATATTGAGTTGTATTAGTTAAGATTAACATATACGAGTACTATCAACTTGCTTGACTTCACAAATTAAATTGACGTTGAATTCAGGACTTACATAACTTTCAACTATGGTCTCCGGTAGTTTCATAATTAATAACTTTGATAGTGTGTGATTCGATTCTTGTTTTTGGAAGGGAAATCGCGCAGCGAAATCAAAGGGCGTTTGGATGCTGTGTATGGTGACTCTTCTCCTTCAATGGCGACCACCAAAATTTTCAAAAGATCGCGTGGGTCATATCCTGCGTGAAATTTTGGGCATGAGAAAACTGTCGGCGCGATGGGTGCCGCGTTTGCTCACTCTGGAAAACAAGTGCAACCGTGAGACCACTTCGGAGCAGTGTTTGACGCTGTTTCGCTTAAACAGTTTCATCCGAAGGAGTTTCTGCATCGTTTCGTGACAGTCGACGAAACATGGAACCACTGGTACACACCAGAGACCAAGGAACAGTCGAAACAGTGTACTTCAGCCGGCGAACGTGCTCCGAAGAAGGCGAAGACTGTCCCATCGGCCGGAAAAGTGATGGCCACCGTTTTCTGGGATTCACAAGGTGTGATCCACATCGACTAACTGGAGAAGGGCAAAACGGTCACAGGGCTGTACTATGCTAAATTATTGGGCCGATTCGACGCCGAAGAAAAATATGCTCTTCCACCATGATAACGCACCGGCTCACACCTCCGCCCTCGCCACGGCCAAATTGGTCGAATTGGGCTACGAACTGCTGCCCAATCCACTGTATTCTCCAGATTTGGTCCCGTGCGATTTCTTTTTGTTTCCAAACTTGAAAAAGTCACTCGCTGGGCAGAAATTTCAGTCGAATGAGGAGGTCATCGCCGCCACGGAGGCCAACTTTGCAGACCTCGAGAAAACGTATTTTTCAGACGGGTTGAAGAAGTTGGAGCATCGTTGGGTCAAGTGTATCGAGCTAAAAAAGGACTTAAAATGAGACTATACTGAAATATAAATCGCCATTTCTCCAAAAATTTTGTTTTTCTTTTGTAGGCTAAGTATTTATCGGACCACCCTCGAACATATATGCATCACCAGCCTACACCAAGGTCAGTTCCGCCATGAATTCTGTGGTTGAAAGTTTCAGTTGTTGATGCTCATATACCTAAAAAGTTGGCATACCTAAACGAGTTCAGGTCCTGACGAGAGATACCAGAGAGATATGAGGCCCACAGAAATCTCGGTAGCTCCATTTCTACATATTATGTGTAATTCCACGAAAACCTCAAAATCTGAGTTCATTTCACGTTTAACGTTTAACGCTGCCTGAGCTTAAAGACATTCAGTCAACAAACTTGAACCGACAGAAAGAAAGGATTATTCGCATAGGGTGAGGAAATAGCTAGTGAAAACCACCACGGCTTAAATTGCAGGTGACCATCCGACGGTTAAAATGATCAATGAATTTCTGAAGATTAGGTGAAAGATCGAAGCTTCAGTTTGGAGATTA
Source organism: Merodon equestris (assembly GCA_958301585.1). Lineage (NCBI taxonomy): Eukaryota > Metazoa > Arthropoda > Insecta > Diptera > Syrphidae > Merodon > Merodon equestris. Next base: position 35,338,553 of record OY284415.1, read on the forward strand.
TGTTCGAAGTCCTTAATTGTTAGTGGGCTATTGGCCTTATACTTGGAATGAAATCTAAAAATGTCGAATATTATAATCATGGAGGCGATTTAACTTCTAAACCAAAATTAGGCGGTCTTAAAATTTTTTTGACGTTCCAACCATTTAACGAATCAGCGACTTCGAAAATGCTCCATATGCTCCATGTGCTCTGTAATTTTGATTTAATAGGTCTGCAGATGACGAGCAACTTTTAAAATTTGGCGTAAGTGTTATAAATGAGGCCAGTTTGTTGACTTCGGCGAAGAATTTGATGTACCTAGCTGGTTTTGAACACCTTCGCTCAGAGCGGTGATGTTTTGGCGTGAACTTGCTGGCGGAGCTTGGTGATAAGGAGTACGACCCGTTATAGGAGTAGTTTCTTCTGGACGCTTTACCATTACACGGATTTTGAGCTTACTGGACCCGACAATTCAGGAATTTTTAGATATATACCCTTTTTTATTGGTAAACGAAAAAAAACAAAAAACAAAAAACGTATTTTTGCATGGTAAACGACTCCATGACTGAAATTGCCAAGAACTTTATTTATCATCTACCCAAAAGGTCCACAATGATGAATTCAATGAATGACCTAAATTGACAGCCTACATTCACATCATCTATTAGCTTCCTTTATCGTCTTTGATTTTTGACAGCAACTGGCTTAGGAACATATACATACATAAGAAATAAGAAAAATGTCAGTGTATTGAACTAAAACAATCCGTGAAATTATAAAATTCCCTTTACTTTTTGAACACCCTTCATAAGAGCACTTAAAATGAGACCTACAATTTGATTTAAAAACTTGTAGCTAAAACTTAACTTTAGCTTGAGCTAAGTCGAATTCCGCATGTTTATAAATAAAACTTAATGGGAACACTATTTATTAAAAAACGTTTTGTGACTTCAGTGCTTGTCCAGTAATCCATTGGCTTAAATAATTCGCTGAATTTGCCATTTTATCAGATACCTTTTCTGATGGGATTTTAAATCTCATACCTATCAAAGGGAAGAATCTATAATAGCTAATGGTGCTCTAACCGCTGGTCTGTCGCCTAGTCACAATCCGATAAATTGATCCCAAAACATCACCCGGAAAACCTAAAAAAGGATATATGTAGAACCATATTTCTGTAACTTTTAACGAATAAACCCTCTATGCATTAATTTGTCGGATAAGACCAAAACCCTTTTGCACCTAAAAGGGAAACAAACGAAAAAAGGCAAAAGTTCAAATCCCATCTCTAACCAAGGTGAGGTAGGACAAAAGTCAAATGGGAAATCCCGATACCACACCATTTGTCCAAAAAACGTATACTTTGCCACACATCGACACATACTCGTACGCCCACATCCACATCCGCATCACAAACAGCTCATGGGACATCAGCCATCTAACGTGACAAATCCCATTATAGATGAGGCCACAGATAGCACAAATTGCACCAACATATAACCTCGACTAGCTATGCGTGCATTCAATGTTCCAATGTTGTGTTTGGTTTATGGGATTTCGGGGCACGATAGGCCCGGGTGGTAAGTGCGACAACATTGTTTATCAGACGTCGACGTCGACAACGATATAACCAGGACTATGAGCGCCCGAGTGCTATATATAGGCGTGGGTATACCTAGTGTAGATATGACGGTAAAAGGCACCGCAAAAATATTCGTACCAAAACAAAATGAAATGCAAAAAACAAAAAGAATAAAAAAAAACACAAAGGAAGTCAACATTTGGTTTCCAGAGCCAGACACCTAAATCGTTTATGGTGATTCCAGCAATAATGGTGTTGTGGGAGTCATTGTGCGCTTTTTTTTTTCCTTTTCCTTGTACTAAACCAGTTGCGGTGCAAGGACGGGTACTGGCACTGCCACCGTGTATGGGATTTACTACAATAGATACAGTCGAAATAGAACAGACGGAGAGAGAGAAGTGGAGAGCGGTTCGCACGTTTTAGACTGGGCGCCTAACGACATAAACATTTAGAGGATATTTTTAAAGTTATGTGAAATTAGGGTTTATTTGCTGCATTTGCCAGTTTGGCAGGCAAAATTACATGGAGAGGAAGTCGAATGGCAGCTAGTGGTGAGCGAGGATTTAGACTGGAAGTGGTTTTGATGCTAATTTTGTGTAATGAGCCTTGAACATGGCTACCCGAGATATGGCGGGTGAAATGAGATAGTTTGGGACGTGGAGCTATATCGCTGGTGTTCCAGATCACGTTCCTAGTTTTATTCAGATTTTTTTTTTTTGTAACTTAATCTAGTGAACGGGCGTTCAAAATTGGCATGAATACGAACAACCAAATTGGGAGCACCAAAATTTATTCTTATAAATAACTATTTGCCTGGAAGCCTTAAATATCCTCCTTTTCTTGACTATACTTTATGATTTTCCTAGGTTAATGTCCTGAATAAGTGCTTCTTACATTAATAGATTTAGAATAAAAGATGTTCAAGACGATTTTTTATATTGGGATCGTATTTTTATTCAGTCAAACTCCTATGTAATCAAATTAAGTCGAGAGAAAAATCAATGACATAACCATCGACCAACTAATAAGCTAGAACATTTGTGGAAAAATGTTTTATCTGGGTAACAATCGGATAATCTAAAAAGAGATGTCATTTAAATCCATAGAAAAGCCCAACATTTTTATGAAAGGTGATGATATTCATATTTTAGGCCAACGTTCAAACTCCGATATTCTACAGTTATTTGATCTTCAAAATTCGGTTTGTTTATTTTTTTCTTTTTTTTTTATAATGATCGCGTCCTAAGAATTTATGAATTTATGTCAAGAAAAAAGCACGGGCCGACAGTATAGTGAGAGAAAGGGAGAGGAGGTATTAGTGCACATTGGTTTTAAATACACGTCGATTGTAATGTGCGGAAAATGTTGGACTGTACTGCGGTCGAATTCTTCAAGGGGATGAATGCAATTGGATGTGTTGACGTTGAAACGAGTCAAGTGACTTCACGTCTCCTCAACGTCTCCTACAAGCTTTTTCGCCTGCTTTTGAATTTTATCTAGCAAGTGCAGAGAGTTCTTGGGAGCATAAAATTCGAAATGAGCTTGGTCCTTATATAGTAAATTAAAGTCAAAACTTGCATCGGACAATGAAACCTAATTATTTCGCAGCATTCTTGCTGACCTCGAGTATGTGGTCATTACAAAGTTTTTCCGTTTCAGGGACATAAGCGTCATTCATAGATAATGGCCGATTACTAAGGGTTCTCTGAGATAGTAGATAATATTGGGTTTTAAAAGGATACAATGTCACATTCTTTTTTATACCCCACTCAATTATGCTGTCGAGGTCGGAACTTAATGCGCTTAGTCCAATTCCAATTCTATGGCCCAAGAGCAGTCTTGGAAGGAATGAGATTGCTGTAATCAGCGAAGTGGATCAGAAGTAACAGAGATCATTTATAAAAATGAGAAAGAGTGTCGGTCACAGAACGGGGCTTTGGGGAACACCGTCATTTATTTGGTGATAACTTGAAGTTATCCTAAAGATAGTATGAATTTCAAAACCATAAAAAAAATACATATTCATAGATACCATAAGCAGGCATTTTTGACAAAGAGCCTGATGCCAAACTCTGTCTGTGAAGAGATTCTTTTCACTTTTCACCACATTCACCAGTCGACCTGTTGCTGCGGAAACCGTAACAATCAAGTTATTTAATAGCTGACGACTTATCAGCGTTTCCATGACCTTAAAAAGAAGAGTCGTCAGTACTCTGCAAATAATGTTTCCAGCTACTCGGGAAGAGGCGATAGAGGGGGTCAGATTACAAAGCTTACGAAGTGGTTTTACTAGCGTGGAAGAATACATCTTAAAAACTATCAGGCTCGTTCCGATCTTTAAACATCCTTTGTGACTAACAACTCTAGATTTTTTTTCTGCATATGGATCGTTGGTGAAGAATTTGCGCAGACTTTGCATTTACACAACATTAATGAAAAAAATCTAATAGTCAGTTACGTCGCCCGATCCTGGTGATCAATTACATTCATCAAGGCGTATGGTGCCACCCTTCTCAAAATAAACGCGATCCAAATTCTAATGCTATGAATTTCAGCAAAAAGGCAGTCTAGGGCTCTAAAATCAATCGACTCAATCAAACAGCGGCACGAGAAGGCGCTTTATGTTGACCATTATTTTGGCATATTTTATGAATGTATATCCATCCATATTCAATAACCGTCTTATGTTTATTTATAAGAAACGGTGTTTGCATTGATAATTGAATATTAAGAATTCACCGCAGCGCGAAATGTGAAATGATACCTCTTACTGGATAGCCCTTTATGTCCTTGGTGAAGTGAACGAAATTAATTGTTTCAATATAGACCATCGTTCAATGTGGGAAAATCTTTTACAATCTAACGCCGAGAGGCATATTTTAATGTGAGTTTTAAATATAAAAAAAAAAAAAACAAACAAAATACGCATAAAGAAGACTGTTTTTATTTTTTCATTAAAAGCCATACTTTTTGTTGCTTTTCCAGGAATTAAATTCGAAGACTGCGTCATGCCATGTAATTCAGTATCACTGTTCAAAAAAAATATCGCAATTCGAAGATTGTAGACAACCATTTTTCTGTAAATAAATCGGTACGTATCTGATTCATTCTATCGTTAAATATATTCTGACGCGCAGAAAACTTATTAATTGCACTATTTCTGTCCTTGCCCATGCCTATATTTTCAGATGTTAAAGCACTTGCTGGTCAAATATATATATATACACCTAAAAAACACACAATAGATCGAGATATATGAATATGTGGAGTAAAGAAGTAATGAACCTGAAGTTAAGCTGCCTAAAACTTAAACTGAATTGAAAAGCTAGTATAGAAGAGGATACTTGATTAGAATTAAAAATAAATTTTGAAATATATTCTACGTTTAAACTAAAAGAGTAACGCCATAAGACGAGTTTTACTCTTAAGCATTTATTGTAATTAAAAATAAAAGCACATTCGAATTACTCTAACTATTTAGGTCACTATTATTTTTCTAAATATGAATTCTAGATACATGCTTAAATCTGGCAATTTTATTATCTTGTTTTAATTTTAAATCATTTTTTACTTTACAATTATGCATATTCGTATCAATAAGATATTTGGTATAATCAATTAAGAAAAGACGTATTTAGAAACTATGAAATATTTATAGAAGTATAGATATATATTTACCTATATGTAAATGTCTGTATAAATGTACAATTTTTTTTTAGAATTTTAAAACAAAATCTGAATTAACTTACTAAGAGATAAATATTTAAGAGATATTTAACTAAGGTAAAAAATCATTCAATTTTCTTGGTAACAATGAAGACATAAAAAAAGAAAGAAAAGAAAAAAACAATTTCAAAATAGAAACCATTTCATAGATATTCAATTCGTTGACTTAAAAAATGCACATAACTGTCGCGAGGAAGGAATAGCATTTTCGCCCCTTCCTTCAGTCATCACGATTTCCATTAAAAAATAACAAAAACACATACTCGTACACAGAAAATTAAATAAATGTTCGAAAAGTAGTAGTATACGCGGGAGGAAAGGTCGACAAGTTTTAAGGGTACCGAGGAAATAGTAGAAAAATAATTTTGAAGGAACGAATCGAACGGGGAAGGTAAAAAAAGATTGAATCGAAGATAGAAGACGCGGAGAATGATTGTTTTAGAAATTATTATGAATGGATAAATCCAAAAAGCTTAAAATGTGATATTTTGTAAAACTCGAAGAACATAAATACAAAAGGTTATAATTATTAAAATATCTATACAAATGCGTTTCAATTTTTCCCTCCTCTTTAAGATCGAATCGCTTGAAAGGTCAGTATAATACAGCAGGACGAAACGAGGAATTTGTCGCATTATCCGGAAAATCCATCAGTTTAAGCTATACAAATATGTCCTGTTCTGTGAAAGGTATTACTCTGAACGAAGCTGCCCAAAATCCCAAATATAATTTATGGGAGAAAAATGTGGACATTTTAACCAAGTCTAAAGTAAAGGAGTTATCAATAAAAGCGGGTAAATGTTGAAATGGAATAAAAGAAGCTGTTTATGAAATATTAACAAAATTATTTTTTTATTTGTAAGGACCATATATGTATGTATGCCATTATGTACGGAATATGAGTTTAAATGCCCGCCTTGGCTTCTTACCGTGGCACGGATCCCAGTGGTCCAATTTTCAATTACTCTTCCGTATAGATTCGGCTGAATTTGCACGATGGCCACCTTAAGGGCATCGGTTTATTGTGGTTCACTCGCATGGGCCACAATAAATTGGTTATCCTGATTCTCTAGCGCTTGCCATTGACGGTAATCGCCTCACCTCAACGTCATTTTCGAAAAAGTACGGCCGAAAATCCACACCAAACTTTGGGGATGAATTGTTACCTAGTGTACCTTGTGTGGGTTGGTGTCGTCCATATGCGCCAATTTTGGTTTTTAACACAGCCAATCATCCAAAAATGCGCATCGTAGCCAAAATCGTGGTCCTCTACCAAATGCTCCGACGCAAAATTCTCCAAATTGAAGTTCGCGAAAAGCCGAGTTTTTCGACTGTCTCATTTCTGTTCTACACTCTGTTCTGTTCTCGGTTCTGTTATACACTCGGCCGATCTTGCGTACCTTTGACGTACGAAAGTTGGCTGGTAGATTACCGACCCGATCGTCTCAAATGTGACCACCAAACGTTGAAAAGTCAACTGTGAAGGACCACCACGTCTACCGTAAAATGGGCACAACGCGTGCAACTTTGGCACTAACGAACACCCATTTTGAGTTCCAAAGTTTTATCATCTGGACGTATTGTTCAATCGTGTAACTAGCCACGGTGATTCGACATCAGTAACTGAATAATAGATAGTGACAGTTGTCACCAAAACAACATGGCCGCCACAGGCCAACATAATCTATCCGCGTCAATTGGAAAACCCTTTAGGTGGGGTGATACAAAACTAGTGATTATAGATTATTTCCAATCTGAATAAAAATCTAAGTTTCCATCCAGATTTTTTTTCTTGAAAAAAAATCATATACAAGGTGGAAAACTACACGACAAGGAAACGCTTCCTTCACAATATCCATTGTGGCTCATGCTATGTGTACGGTTGCACCGTCTTGTTGAAACCACATGTTCACCAAGCACCGCTCACCCAATTCCAGCAGTAAGAAGTCGCTTATCATGGCCCTGAAGCGTTCACCAGTAACAGTGTCCGTATTGCCGATGACGTCCTCAAAAAAATACGGCCCAATCACTCATCCCGCGTGTACGCCGCACCACTCAGGGACAGTTGTAATGGCATCACACGCGGATTTTCAGTGCCCCAGAACTCAAGATTTTGTTTATTGACGTAACCGCTTAACTGGAAATGATTAGGAAATCGACGTCGAAATTCACGCTGCGTTAACACCACCGACCGATTATTGGTCAAATAAATTCGACACAATTATTCCACGCTCTAGCGAAGTATAGCGCTCCATTGATTGTCTGTTTGTATACTGCAGCTGTCTAGTTTACGAATGTCAAATATGAATGACGTACAACGCCGTTTGCAAAAATTATAACATCTTCCGATAGGGTGATTCATTTTGCACAATATATAAATAGACCACGATTACCAAGAGATTCATTCAATTCAATACGAACCGTCGAAGGAATAACATCAGAATGGAGAAAAACGAAATTAGGCCCGTCATCAAGTAATTCTGCTTGATAAATTTGTCAACCAAAGGAATACGCAGCTGCTTGTTAAAACATTGCAACTCTGTTCGTCCATACTCACAGTAGCACGCTAGGCCACGGAATTTGAGCTGGACAAAACATCCACTAAAGATGAACATCGCCAACGACACCCATCCACGTCTCTCATTGCGGCTTTGTGAAACGTCAGAAAACGTGAAAATGTTGTATTTGCAGATCGAAGAGTTGACCATCCGGCATATAGGTGCGGTCATAGAAATCTCATATGGCAGGGTTCAAATAGTCCTTTCGAACAAATTGCACATGACAAAGGTCTCTGTGCGTTAGGTGCCGAAAATATTAACCAAAGCAAAAGAAAGAACGGGTTGTGTTTTCCAGGGAATCTCGAGAACTTCCAAGAAGATCAGGAACTATGCGACCCTCCTCACCGACGTCAAAAATGTCAAGTTCGGTGGGAAAGGCTACGGCTTCCGTTTTTTTGGAACGCTGTAGGAATAATTATGGTGGAATATTTGGAAAATGGAGCCACTATTTAGTGAACTTACTGCGCAGATCACAAAAGAAGATTGCGGGAGGTTATTAAAGAAAAGAGACGCGGCAAACTGTGAGTTCGGGTGCTGTTAACGCACCGACTCATTAAGCCGCAGTTGCGATGACTGCCATTCAAGAAACGGGATTCGAGTTGCTCAAATACCCGCCCTATTTGCCAGATCTATCTGCCAATGACTTCTACCTCTTTCCTCAGCTCAAGGAACACATCCTAGGTAAGAAATTTGAAGTTGATAGCGAAGTTATAGTCGCTGTTGGGGCGTTTTGGGAGGGTCAAGACAAAGAATTTTTTTTAAAGAAATCGTGGGATCAGAAAAAAGATGGAGTATATGTATTGACTTGTTAGGAGACTATGTAGCAAAATAAATAATTTTTTAACTATCACCGTGCTTTATTTTCATTATCATTACTTTTGGGTCATCCTTCATATATACCAGGGTTGTTCATAAACATAGGCAGCTCATATTCGTAGAGCAACTGACATCAAGATAAAGAATTATTAAAGAGTTATAAAGAGATGACGTAAGAAATAAAATTTGCAGAGTCCTGTAAATATTCTAATTCACCTAACAATGCCTCTTTCGGCTATGTAATTTATTTCTTGAATATAAAACCATTCTTAAATGGTACGCGCATCAGCTTTACTCCGCAACATTGGGTTATGTTCGCAATTTATTTCCATGTGCCGGGTGCTACCGATTATAATACACCTTGAATGTCCAAATCTACAGGGGATCAAATATCATAACTTGGTCACAGACAAGGCATAAATGTGGGTATCGCGGATATTATGGAATCGAGTTAGATAAAAACAATTTTTTGTCGAAAATCTGCAGTCACAAGAGATCGCAAGAAGCTTTGCCGATCATATCTCCCCCGAGCTCTCTGAAGACCCCATGCAATCTGCAAAAAACATAGAATAGCAACAGGCAGCTGGTTATAGCGCCATTAGGTATACTACTTTTGATATGCCGGGCTTAACGTCACAAAAGTCCCTAGTTTAATGTAAGTGACCGGGGGCTTCAAGAAGAGAAATAAGGTATACACAAATACGCCACTTTGACGGACGCGAGCTCCCTCCTCCCTACGAACGAAGTATTATAGCATTTAATCTTCTTCTTCTTAAATGGCGTTTCAGCTTACGGAGAGCCAGAGCCAAGCTTCCCTCATTCACTTATGTTGTGTGCGATTTGTTTTTCACACTAGTGAACGAGACAGTTTAATGCCGATTCCGAACGGCGAGCGCGGAGAAGCTTTTTCAAAGCAAGTGAACTACCCCAGTTCCCCACCAAGAAAAGGAGCTTTGAAATGAACATTCGACGGCGTTGGTGTTATCGGGATCAGAACTCGATCATCGTGCGTCAGAGGCCGACACACTACCCACTGCGCCACTGCGCGCTCAGCATGTAGCATGTGTTGCTGAGATTAAAAAGGTGAGAGAATCCAAGATTTTACTAAAAAGAGAAGATGTCAAGGGCTAAAGAGCTACGAGGGTGGTCCGATAAGTACTTAGCCTCACCCCCAGATGGCGCCAGAATCGCAAGAGCCACCTACTATCGTGTAGTACAATCTAGTAGACGGCTACTGTCGTGTCCGCGGATTTTAGAAAGAGCAATATCGGTAGGTGATCCGATTCTTGTTTTTGGAAGGGAAATCGCGCAGCGAAATCAAAGAGCGTTTGGATGCTGTGTACGGTGACTCTTCTCCTTCGATGGCGACCATCCATCAAAAATTGGTTTAACGAGTTTCAACGTGGTCGCACGTCGGTTTTTGATGAGCCACGTCCAGGTGCCCCGAAAACGGCTATCACGGAGGATAACGTGACAAAAATCCACGATCTCGTATTGGCTGACCGCCGATTGAAGGTGCACGAGATAGCTGAGGCAGTAGGCATTTCAAAAGATCGCGTGGGTCATATCCTGCATGAAACTTTGGACATGAGAAAACTGTCGGCGCGATGGGTGCCGCGTTTGCTCACTCCGTACAACAAGCGCAAATGTGAGACCACTTCAGGGCAGTGTTTGACGCTGTTTAAGCGCAATCCGAAGAAGTTTCTGCATCGTTTCGTGACATGGGTCCACTAGTACACACTAGAGACCAAGGAACAGTCGAAACAGTGGACTTCATCCGGCGAACTCCGAAGAAGGCGAAGACTGTCCCATCGGCCGGAAAGGTGATGGCCACCGTTTTCTGGGATTCACAAGGTGTGATCCACATCGACTACCTGGAGAAGGGTAAAACGGTCACAGGGCTGTACTATGCCAAATTATTGGGCCGATTCGACGCCGAATTGAAGAAAAAACGGCCCCACTTGGCGAAGAAAAAAGTGCTATTCCACCATGATAACCCACCGGCTCACACCTCCGCCCTCGCCACGGCCAAATTGGTCGAATTGGGCTACGAACTGCTGCCCCATCCATCTTATTCTCCAGATTTGGCCCCGTGCGACTTCTTTTTGTTTCCAAACTTGAAAAAGTCATTCGCCGTACAGAAATTTCAGTCGAATGAGGAGGTCATCGCCGCCACGGAGGCCTACTTTGCAGACCTCGAGAAAACGTATTTTTCAGACGGGTTAAAGAAGTTGGAGCATCGCTGGGTCAAGTGTATCGAGCTAAAAGGAGACTACATTGAAAAATAAATCGCTATTTCTCCAAAATTTTTGTTTTTCTTTTGTAGGCTAAGTATTTATTGGAAATCAGCATTGATGAACACGATCAACTTGTGGTGGAGGCATTACTTCTGTAGACCGTATATGTATGAAGAAAATATAGATATACTGTAAGAAGACGAGAAAGAATTCTCTTAATTTGTGTTGAACAAGGTTATGGTATTTCGTAGCTGAAATCTAATGAAGGTGTAGACGCAGATAGATTGCCACTGAATTATTGATGTTAAAAACGATTTAAGCAGGACAACGTCTTTTTGCATCGTACGTAATTCACTGCCCAATGCAAGACTTTTTCACGTTAGCATAATTGAATAAGATGAACACATGGAGACTTTCACGACTCTCGGGGGCATTGAAACGGAGGGGCTAAAGTGGACTCGAGGGTAAATAATGGCAAAATTAAAAAAATATTTTTCTGAAATCTACTTCCCAAACTACTCAAATTCCATTTGGATCCCTTGAAGACTAGAGTACCAACCTTTTGCCTGCAATTTTTGGTCATAAAATTCATGAAAATTTAATCAGCTCTTCAATACGAAATTAACGTTCAAGTCCAAAAAAAGGGTCTGGAGTTTATATTTTAATCTACATATTCTCAAGCTATTCACAACTAAAAAAATTTGTGAATATACGAACGCACACACATCTCCCTAAAAAATTCAAAATTGAATTCTACATTTTAGGCTTCAGAAGGTATAGCCATGTACACAATTTTTATTTCACCAAGCTGACAGTAGATTAAACAACCGGTTTGATTGGTAATGTCCTGAGATTTATTTACTATCTTGTTTCAGACATGTTTGCCAGCATTTTTCACATACTCTACGGTTTACAATTCCCATTACTTTTTGAACGAATTGACATTTATTGAAAATTTGCTTTAATTTTTTAGACCGCATTTTTTGACACATGTGGTCCATCTCTGTTGACCAATTTAGCCAGCCGATTGCAGTACTTTTCAGAATTGATAGTTTCACCACTTTTCCAGAAGGAACCAAACAGTCATCATTTTCGTCCTTAAACGAAGTCTTGGCCGGCGTTTCAGTGCCTCATAAGCCATTGTGCAGATATTTCACGATTGTCGTAAAAAATCCACTGCACATCACATATATAAACGCGCATAACACAGACATCTTTGTATACATTATGGTCTTGAGTTCTCGGGAGATCGACAAGTATATCAAAAGTTAACTTCCAAATGGGTCATCTAAAAATGACGCGCCCAAAGGTCTTGTAAAAATTGGCCTTAGTTGGAAGGTAGGCAAATCCTTGCCAACCACTGCTTCTTTTGATCCAAAAGGCAGCTGAGAAGTAGAGCCCTCTATCGAAATATCAAAATGACTCTTTTTAATATTTAAAAAACTTGATATCCCCTGTCCTGTCTTCCTTTGGAGGTTTTAGTTAACGAAGAGTGCAGAGGTAGATACAACCACAAACTATAGAGCTAGTTGACACATAGCTCCGGCGCAACAGAAGAAAAGAGACCTTAACCTACAGACTGAGCAAGCAGGAGAACTTTTGTTCGTTGAGGTCCAGTTTCAGTCCGATCTTTATCAATCACTTTCAAAATGCTCGTAGACTAAAAATTTATCAGAAATATTTCCCCTGATGCATCGAGTACCTACCACACTCTTTGATTCGGTGATGAACACAGGTAAGTTCATATAATGAAATTGGAAGGGAATGTGTAAGTTGAGTTATATTATAGGACGAAGAGGTTAAGGGAAGTGGGCTAAGGAAATATCAACTGAAATCTGTAGAATCTACTTGCAGAGATAGTCACTTATAACAGCGACGACGGGGACAGGATAATTGTGCTAGTAAGCATGGCTCCTTGACCACTTTTCACTCTCACCCTTATGACAGACCAGTCTTTATATTATATAAAAATACTGTCGACATATTAGGCCTTTAATGGAAGGTAAGATCTAGAAGACAAAACCCTCGTCAGCATTTTCCGCATATAACGATCACAGTGGCTACAACGCGCCCAGGAAGCCTTCACTTCCAATCTACAATATTTTATTATCGCAATAGAGGTAAAACTCGACTCTGATTATACTACTAAGTGCAAGAGGAGGTTAGGGTCAGAAAAGTGGATAAATAAATTAAGTTTATTACTTCCTCCATTCATGACAATTATACTCGTACTTCGACTTAAGAGCAATCGTCGCAATATTTCAAAAAGGATTACCAGCCAAATACTTTTTCGAAAATGGACAAAAGATTGTCTACCCTCCATGGCATACTTAAGGCTCCTCCGACATTTATAAAATATTCCTGAACATCCACTTTTATGTTCACTTCTTCGAAAATCCCAAAACAAAAATTTGTGATCCACTAACTGCCATTTTTCTACTTTACTCGAAACTTGATGAAAAGTCGTAAAATCTCAAAAAGGAATAACGGAAATAAAGAGGAACTTTTAAGCCCAGCTATGCAGAGAATTCATGAAAACTTACTCGTTATGTCTCCATGTCCTCTGAATGGACAAAACAAAATTCCTTGGTCAAACGATTCCGATGCAACAAATACCGTAAATAATAAAAAAGTCAATTTCGTCAGAATACGAGCTTATGAGAGGGATTGTAACTAAAACATTTTCGTAAGCAAAACAGTTTTGCTTTCGTTGACTACTGGTCGAATGTCTACTACTTCCGTCACGTATCCGTACAAAGATGTCTGGATGTGTCCTCCTCTTTCGAATAGTTCCTTTGCTTCAACTCTAATAGGAAAAAAAAACGGGAGGAAAAGCAGAAAGTCTTGAAAATAAAGAAGGTTGAACAGGACGAAGAAAAGGCATTTGCCCCCATTATTGGCAAGGTCCCCTACCGTGCGTTACCGTCAGATTGATACAAGAAGATAAAATAAAAATTGTATGCAATGTAAGCAGAACGTCAAGAGGGCACACCAAATAAGAAAATATTTTCTTTACCATTATGGAAATTTAATTCAACAGAGACTGTGTATCCTTAACGCTGAGGATGATGGGACACTCGTCTGTGGGCATTACGACTTTCTCCTTTGCCTTCGAATACTCCAGTGTAGCGCGGCTGCTGCGTTGTTGAGGCTGCTTCGACGGTGCTCTTGAAGTGGTCGATGTGTCTGTAAAGTCCTTTGTCGTTAGGTTTCATTGCATCGCCCATTGATTTGTGATTTTGCAATGTGCGGTTGTCCTTGCATCTGAGGATGTCGGACCTATGGAGATGCAATATATTTGTTGGGAGCTTTTCTACAGACAAAAAAAATTAGTGAACCGTACTCCTGCACGCCCACGTGTAGCCCAGCTGTGGATTGCAATATGACCACGTACGAGAATCCTTCCAGCTGAATGTCAATTGGACTTAAGGATATCCTTGATGTACTATCAAACTCAAGATAACAAAAAAGGTTTAACGCCTTCCGGATGGTTAGTTCTGAAATCCTTTTTGCATCCTGGTCATGTTGTTTCCCCGACGGAGATAAACTACGAACCCGTTTACTCCACTGGTGACATTTATTTCCATCGGCATTATGCGATTCGGGGGATTCTACACCACAGGCGCACGTGCCCAGCGGACTTGTGTAGTATTTTAAATTTTATTTATTACTTTGTCTTTATGGCAGGGCGGGTATCCGATTACCAGGAAAAGAACTTCGTTCGGGATCTGTGACAACAACTTATTTGTTTCATTTCAAGAATGTTGAAAAGATGCTGCGATATCCTTGCAGCTGCTGTAATGCCTTATTATGGCAAAATTAAGTTTAGGGATGACTTTAAGGGAGACTTAAGAAGAACCTTTTTTTTTGTATTGAAAAAGGGTGAATGAAAAAATAATTAAAACACAAAAACGGGCAAAAATTGGCAGGACAATAAGAGAACATTGGGCTTTTCTGAATTTCTTGTTTTCTTTGTTAAACGATTCCTAACCCTATAGAAGGACTTTTCAAATGAAATAGACATCCGCCGGACCAGGGTCCCTTAGACGAGAGGAATGTAATTAAATGCTGCCAAGAAACTTATTTAACGGAGGATTAAGCAATTTATACAAAGAAAAAAATCAACAAAGCTCTAAGTAAAAGATAATTTAAAAAAAAAAATTAAGAACGGGAATTGGGTAGCTTGGCAGAAATGTATTTTCCTTGATAATTTGGAATGTTTAGAATGGGCGGATATCAGCGTCAGCACCTAGTCGCTGTTTTTGAACTCCTACACTCGCCTTTTTGTGCCAGAATCTGGAAGATAACCACGACCGAAAATGCGCTCACCAATCGACATGCGATGGTCGAAATGCTGTGGAAATGCTGGCGAGAAGGGAGAAGTGGCGCTCGAACCATCTTTCATCCGAAAGGCAGTAAGGAAATTCTGAAAAAGCGTTACAGACAGAGTGAAATAACTCCAGCGTGGCTATTACCATGGGATATCCTGCTCATCTCTATAATACGATGACATGCACCACATCCTACTTTAAGGGAATAACATGCGAATTTTGAAACCAATACACCAACAAGTATTGATAGAGAGTAGCGGAGGAAGCTAAACAAAGAACCTAATTGTAGGCTAATAAGTGGCAGTGAAGCATTATGAATCGAATCGATAAATTGGCTAAATCATGGTAATGATCCCCTCCAAGATAGACGAAGTCCATAATTCAAGCATAGCTTCCCAATATGCATACGATTTTCTCATACGAGGAATAAATAAATTGAATAATATATTGTACTAGGTGTACAACTTTGCTTCCGCCGTTTTTTCCCCAACATTTGAGGCTTTAATGAAACAAATTTGTAGCACATGTATCATTCAAAGTATTTTCCATCGCTGGCCACTACTTTCTCCCATCCTTCAGGCAGTGTACGAATCCCGCGTCGAAAAAATTGTTCATCTTTTGAAGCGATCCACGAATCGATCCAATTTGTGACTTCTTCATGAGATCGGAAGTGTTGGTCAGCCAGGCCATGCGCCATTGATCAATACAGGTGATAGTCAGAGGGAGCAATGTCTGGAGAATAAGGCGGGTGGGGTAGGACTTCCCATTTTAACGTTTCCAAGTATGTTTTGATCTTTTTTGTCGCGTGGGATCGAGCGTTTTCGTACTGCAATATCACTTTATCGTGCCTCTCGCTGTATTGCGGTCGTTTGTCTTTTAATGCTTTGCTGAAACGCATTAATTGCGTTCGTTAACGAGCACCTGTGATTGTTTCAATTGGTTTTAACACCTCATAGTACACGACGCCGAGCTGGTCCCACCAAATGCAGAGCATGATCTTGGAGCCGTGGATATTCGGTTTGGCCGTCGACGTAGAAGCATGTCCGGGATATCCCCATGATTTTTTGCGTTTAGGGTTATCGTAATGAACCCATTTTTCTTCCCCGGTCACAGTGCGATGCAGAAATCCCTTCCGTTTTTGCCTCTGAAGCAACTGTTCACAAACACACAAACGCCGTCAATGACGATCCGGATTTGCTGAAAAGGGTTATCATAGGTGACGAAAGATTGGCATATCGTTATGACGTCGAAGACAAAGGCGAAGCAACCAGAAGAGCCAAGGTCGAAAAAGCACGCGCACTTTTCTTCGATTGCAACGGGGTAGTTTATGCTGAGTTCTTGCTCGAAAGTCGTATGCTGAATAAGGAATATTACTTTAAAATTATACGGCGTTTCCGTTTTTGGGATTATTGAAAAATTTCGGCCATCAAAATTTTTTTTTTGGTAAATGTATCGTAAAGTCACTTCGAAACAATACAAAACCTGGACAAAATAGAAGTGAACATTTTCTAGGCCACTTATTTCAGCAACCATTTAAACCTGAAGTTTACCTTTACACAAAATTCTATATAATTTGGTTACATCGAATGTAGCGGCAGATATTCATTCACTTTTACGAGTCATATAATTTAATTATGTTATGTACATGCTAGAGTTATTATTTCAAATCGAAAATCTGTGTTCTTGTATCCGACTGGTCCATCCAAGCAACAAGAGTTCCATTTTTCACAAATTTTAGAGTACTTCTTTCGTTATAGAAAACAAACATCAAATTCGCTATTTTCGCTAATCTTATCATTATGGAATTATGCATCGCATAAGAATTTCATTCTTCCGGTGCCAATATTGTTCTTGGTTCTCAAGGTATACGAGCAGAGAAAAAGCTCAAAAACGAGCAAACTATAGATACAAGCGTACAAGCATACGAACGTTTCAAATGAAGATTAAGAAAATTCCTTTTGTTTCCTGAAGACATATCGTGAATTTTGCAGATGACTTATGAGTGACATTTTGGGGTGGGCTAAGGTAGAACTTCGTCGCAAACTTTTATACACACTTTTCCAAACAACCTTTCCCAGTAGAAGCCTGGAACTTGGAGAATAAATTTATCGTAAACCTACAAATGTGATTACAGCACCTTTTAATGGGGTTCTGACTGTAGTTGGAGCTAATGAATCTTCTTCGCACCATAAGAAATTCAGTCATAGTCTAAACAACGAAAGTAGACGACTTGTTTAAGTCAGCCGCTGTTTATATTCTTTTAAACATAACTGTCAAAACCTTGCTCCATATCATTACCTTCCTGTCAAAGATAATTTTCTATTTTGCTTCGTCAATACTACTAAATTGCTCCTATTTAACATGTAGACCAAGTCTTTGAATTACATATGCCCCTAGACGATATTATATCGTGTAGACCACTGTGTCAATCGCAAACTCCCTGATGATTCTAAATCAAATTTGTCGAATGAAAGCCAATAAAATTGTGAACCTTTGCATCAACAATTGTACTCCGACCTAATCAAAAGTCGTAAAGCACGGTTTTATGTTTAAACTTAAAATAAAACACTCCATTGAATTGTGTTGTCGCCGGAATACGAATACGTTATCAGCTCCAGTACCATAAGAGGAAGAACGAAAGGACTCTATCGAATGGTAATTCCAGTAGTTGGATCCGTATGAGGACAAAGAACACCCGCATGAATGAATGAAAAGGAAACGAGTATCAACGGAATTCATGTGCTCGGTAACGACTTTGCCTCATAATAAATCGACGGCTTGAAACCGCTGCCAATAAAGTATACCTACCTACCGTACCGTTATTTCACATTTCGATAGCTTGTGAAAAATCTTACGATACATCTAGAAGGAAGAAGGAAATAACGACAAATGACGGGATGAAGGGGTAGTTAAGGTTATAGATATGGGTTGACCGGCTTCTCACTCTTATCACAAATGACACATTCGTTGACGATAATGGCTAGAAGCCACCAGAACAACGTGTGGAAGGCAAGAAACCGAACAATTTTCGATTGTATCTATTGGGGATGATAACCACGTATGTGTATGGGTGTATGCTGCGATGTGAAGAATCATTTTTCATCTATAATGAGCTCCCAAGTGGTCGTCATATCTCTTGGATTAGACGTATCGGAAATTGAGTAGACATCGGATGTGGAGCGGACGAAGTGACAAGCGTGGTTGTTCACAACGGTAGCCGTAGCATTTGTCCAGGTCGTTAAGAACCTTTCAATTGTCATTCTATTCAGAAAGAAAACGGAATCCAGGGGCAAACATCTTACCGTGAACTTGTAAATGAATTAGTATGGAAACAGAAATAAAATACTCGTACATCAGAAAAAGCGATAACTACGGGGTGGATGTGGTGGGTGCGGTGGATGAAGGATATGTGAATACGATTGCAGATGGGAATGAATACTCATGGGTGTTTGATAAGGTGTTTCGTGGCTATGTTACCCTGAGGGGTCGTTATTGTGGGATTTTCTGTGCTTCGATGGAATGTGTTTGACAAGGATTCGTCGGATTCACGGGGAATTTTGTACATTGTTCGAGTCGGGTAGGTTTAGTTTGTGCATCGATTGTGCTGACATCAGACGGTTTTAATGGATGTGCACTTAAGTTAGATGGTGTCATGGGAAGGTCTGTTGTGCGGCGTTTGCCGTAATGACACAAGTGGCAGTTTACTAACTTTGATAAGAGAATTGAGTCATTCACTGGTAGATTATTCACGATAATTAATGTGAAAATGGATTCCCAGTTTTATACTTCTTTTGTCATTTTGACCATGTGTACATATTTTATTTCAGCTGGTATGATGACAAGACTATTAAGGTCTTTGAGCTGTACTACTTTAAAACTCATTATACTATTGGATCTTAGCCTCCTTTTTAAATTAATTCTTAAATAGATGTCCGCAAGCTGTATTAAATAAGTACGAGTAATTTTGTATTATTGGATCATGGCATTTTTTCCATTGGTGTAAACATGTCTGAAAATATCTATACCTATACCTATTGTCAGTCAAACTGATGTGAAAGAAGGTACGATCGATGATTATATATTTGGTTCCCAAATGATTTGGTTCAATTTTGATATCAGGTGTACAAATTGGAATCAGCCGTAGTTCAATGGATGGCGCTAGGGATACATTCTGGTCAGAAATGGCCGATCAGAACCGTCTCATGTTATTCTGTGCATTTGTCGACTATATTTTGAATTTTCATCGGCGTCATATACACAGGGGACCAAGTAGGGCGTGGCTGCCTCCTGACTGGTCGTTCGGCCGAGAATATCGCGGCTGTGGATGCCGATGTCGCTGAGAACTAGGAAACGTCAAGCAGACAAAGTGCAAACAGTGCATCAGTTAATGCCTGCTGACTGTCAGTCGTGTGTGAATTACTGTCAAGCCATCCTTAATTTTAACGACGAAGAGGGCGATTTTGTTTCGGAAATTATCATGAGTAGTCACGTCAATCAGCAAAATTTCTATTTCTAGGTAACTGAAAATCCGCCTGTGATGCACGACGAGCCATTACATCCATTCGAAGTCACTGGGTGTTGCGGCGTTCACGCGGGAGGAATGATTGGGACGCATTTTTTTGAGGGCAAGATCGGCAATAGGGTCACTATTACTGGCGAACGCTACAGATGGACGGATGAAGATGTGGTTTCAACTTACTGTCGTGTAGTACATCCGTGATGGTGTAGTAGACGGTTACTGTCGAAATTTCAACCAGATCGGACTCGTAGTTTTGTTTTGATTGCTTCCACACGCGGGAGTATCCGTGGATTTTAGAAAAATGTAAAAAGAGCAATATCGGTCGGTGATTCGATTCTTGTTTTTGGAAGGGAAATCGCGCAGCGAAATCAAAGAGCGTTTGGATGCTGTGTACGGTGACTCTTCTCCTTTGATGGCGAGCCACGTCCAGATGCCCCGAAAACGGCTATCACGGAGGATAGCGTGACAAAAATCCACGATCTCGTATTTGCAGACCGCCGATTGAAGGTGCGCCAGATAGCTGAGACAGTAGGCATTTCAAAAGATCGCCTGGGTCATATCCTGCATGAAATTTTGGGCATGAGAAAGCTGTCGGCGCAATGGGTGCCGCGTTTGCTCACTCCGAACAACAAGCGCAACCGTGAGACCACTTCAGAGCAGTGTTTGACGCCTTTTAAGCGAAATCCGAAAGAGTTTCTGCGTCATTTCGTGACAGTCGACGAAACATGGATCCACTGGTACACACCAGAGACCAAGTAACAGTCGAAACAGTGGACTTCATCCGGCGAACGTGCTCCGAAGAAGGCGAAGACTATCCTATCGGCCGGAAAGGTGATGGCCACCGTTTTCTGGGATACACAAGGTGTGATCCACATCGACTACCTGGAGAAGGGCAAAACGGTCACAGGGCTGTACTATGCCAAATTATTGGGCCGATTCGACGCCGAATTGAAGAAAAAACGGCCCCACTTGGCGAAGAAAAAAGAGGTCTTCCACCATGATAACGCACCGGCTCACACCTCCGCACTCGCCAAGGCCAAATTGGTCGAATTGGGATACGAACTGCTGCCCCATCCACCGTATTCTCCAGATTTGGCCCCGTGCGACTTCTTTTTGTTTCCAAACTTGAAAAAGTCACTCGCCGAGCAGAAATTTCAGTCGAATGAGGAGGTCATTGTCGCCACGGAGGCCTACTTTGCAGACCTCGAGAAAACGTATTTTTCAGACGGGTTAAAGAAGTTGGAGCATCGCTGGGTCAAGTGTATCGAGCTAAAAGGAGACTATGGTAAGATCTATGTCAACTGCGGTATGAAAAACATGAACTCAACAAGCCATTTTCCATTATTTGAAAGGCTTCGGAATGGTTCAAAAGTAACAAATTTGGCTGCCATAAGGAAAGAGGGAATTGTGAGGGCGTCGCTGCCATGCATTAACATTGATGCCCAAGTCTGATTTCCATGGATTGAATCTCATGCTGCGTATTTCGTGCGATCAGCTCAACGGGGTATAGAATGAGTAAGGGCCACCATGTCAAACTATTATAAGGGCTTGCTACCAAATACAGCTAGCAAAGAAACCATAAAGTGATTTTGTGGCACGATGACGGTCGGCTCCATGTTGTTCCTTCAAAACTGAATTGTCATGTTTTACGCCACTCTAGTCGCCAGTTATTCTTCAAACGTCGCCCCTTCCGACTACCTTGCGCCTGGTATGGTTGAGTGGCATTTCCAATTTCTCTAATATTTATTAAGAATTCAAAAATTGGGTCGATCGCCTCAAGGGGCATGCAGTTTTACTAAAACGTTTTTCAATAAGTGTGGGTAGATGTTGAAATGGAATAAAACAAGCTGAGTGTGAGGTATTAACAAAATTATTTTTGTATGGAATTCAAATGTCCTCCTCGACTTCTTACGGTGGTAAAGATCAAAGTGGTCCAATTTTTATTGACACTTTCGTATAGAATCGACTGAATTCGAGCGGTGGCCTGTGTTATGCTCACCTTAAGAGCATTGGCCGTTTGTCATTTTTTCGCATAAACCTGTGACTTCAGGCAACCCCACAAGAAAAAAGCTTGGATCAAACCGTATGACCTTGGTGGCCAATTCAAGTCACCTCTGCGAGAGATAGCTTTACCCTCAAATTGTTCGTGCAGAATGTCAATCGTGGCGTCCACTGTGTGACACGTAGCACCATCCTGCTGGAACCACATGTCGTTTAGGTCCATATGGTTCAATTTGGGCCCTTAGAAATTGGTTTTCATCGTTCTGTAGCGCACGCTATTGACAGTGAACGCCTCACCAACGTTGCTTTCGAAAAACTACGGACCAATGACGCCGCTGGCCCAGTCAGCGAATAAACGGCGTTGTTTATGCTTATGGGTCATTTGGATCTTGTATGATTGTAGACCTAAGTCCCGACGCAAGATTTGCCAAGTTGAAGTCAGCCGAGCCATTGTGCATGACGAGGAATATACCATTCGATTCACATTTCCCCACCAAACATTGAAGAGTCGACTGTGAAAGACCACCTACCCAACACTCTTTTTGATAATATTTTTTTTTCATTTGGACGTATTGTTCAACGTGTAACTTGCCATGGTCATTGGGCATCAGTAACTGAATAATAAACAACAGATTTGACAAATGTCATCAAAACAACAGCAGCTGCAAAAACTTTTCAAAATTCCTGTGATTTCTTGGAAAAACCTCATGCAATCATGCAGGAAACTGTATTCTGGCTTAAGCAGTCTCCGACTTATGTACATATGTATATGTTGCAGCTTGGATATCGGTTTTTTTTTTTTTACCGAAACCACTTTCAAGAAATTGTAACTGAACATGGACAACGCCTTTTAAGTTATCCGGATTTCGCAGAATATGCTCCCTCACATTCTTAGCCAAGATACGTCTCGAATATCTCAAACATCTTGAATTCCATTCAATTAAAACACAAATATTCGTTTATATCCCTTAATTAGTACCCGACCGGGGAAAAAAGGGAACTGTTCATAGCTATACCGTAAGCCAGCAGTTGGATGCCAAGTGTCTCCAATTCTCCATCCACTTAGATAAAACATCCAATTCGCCAAGAGATTACCACAAAAATTCAAATTAAAGTCCAAAGCTGCTCGCTACTATACACTCCGACTTGAACACCATACCCAAGTCAACTGTGTACGTATTCATACAATCAGATATCCTTCCACTTGCTCGAAGGATGTCCTTAATTATCAGGACAGTTAAATTGAAATCGAGAGATTACGGAATAAATTCTTTTCGTTAAATATAGTAATCTTTTCTACTCTTCTTCTTTTCGATGGTTTTCACGACGAGCGCAGGGTATAGGACACTCCGAACGAAATCCCCTCGGTCCCTAATCAAATTAATTGCGAGCGTCGCGTACTCGTGCTTCGATGTCCACCTCCCTGCTTCCTGTCCTATATTTCAATTTTGACTTTGACTTCTAATTAATTTAACGTTACCAACGCGACAGTATGGATTCTATCGGTTTTACGAGTAATTGTCGGTATTTTTGTTACGGTCGCAACCTACGCACTCTGTCTACCAATCGGTTTCCAATCGCGTATCGGAAGCGGTTGCGCCAACTGAGGGCGTAATTAAGCTGAGTTTGATTCAAAAATGAAATAAATCTGGGAAAGCGATAAATTAATTAAATTAGAGAGGATTATAAGGGGCTGGAAAAGGTGAGCGTGGCGCCCCCTGTCGTGCGGTACTTAACTTTGAGGCGTTTTTAATCTTTTGCTTTTTTATTGTTATTTTTTTGCTTTTCTCCCAAACCTTTTTCGCTTTGTTTTTATAGAAAAAAAAAGAGCAGGTCGCACACAAGGGAATGGGAGTGATTAATAACCCTTCTTCCTTTCAATGGTGTGGGCTCCCAATAAGGGAAACTGTGAGTCAGGCAAGGCAAAGGGACCTTTTTCGAAATTAAGTTCATTGATTTAGCCCCGAACCATAATTGCTGACCGTAAATTGATTTTCGTCCTCCTGCCGAGTTACATTGTTGTTTTTGCCATGGCCATGTGATTCCGGACTGTTTTATATCTGCATCTCTTTTTTTTATTCTTTTGACTTGAGCTGAAGATGTCGGCCGTGCGGTCTGTTTTTAAAAAGGAATTTCAATATTGTGTTGGCATCAAGGACTTTTGGCGGAACTTGTTATTTTTAATTTCGTCTTTAGTCCTTGTGTGTCGCTTGGAGCCCGAGTATCCGGACCTGAATGTGAGTTGGAGTTCGATATTAAAATTTGATTTGTGCATGTGTAACACACAGCAGGCTATCCGTACAATTGGGTTTTGTGCCATTAGCATGTAGTAGTAAGGAAGCATTTACGGAATCAGTTCCTTTGTCATCATTTTATTGAGGTTTCGGATATATTTGCACGTGGCGCTCGGACGAAAAGCTTTGCCAGCGAGTTGAGTAGAAATAGGGTCTCTTTTCTAGAAATTACGGTTAAGGAAAATTTGATTTTGGTTGAACTACATAGTTATTGATCTTCATTTGGCTTGTTGTGATAGTGGTAATATCTCTCGTGCATTTCTTTTCCCTTATTTCATGACAATGATGCTAGTATTCCATCTTTTTTAATATGTAGTAATAGCCTCAAGACAGACTGGACATGGTTGAAATTAATCGGAAGGAAATAATGTTATGACTTTTAGTGGCTTTCGGGAAACCAATGAATATGTTATGTATTGTTCCTTGCACATTATTTATTGTTCATAGGAAAGAGCAGTGATTGCTACTACATACCAATATACATAGCTCTGTTGGTACCTTCGAACATTTTTAAATTAAATGATTAAATGATGCTTACAACCTCTTTTAATAAAATTCGGGATCATATATTTTTTTAGCTTAAAAAGTATGCTAGAATCTGACGCTAATTACACCGAGTTCGAGTCCCGCAATTGCATTCGCTTTCTAGTTTTGTTTCATTAATGTATTGATTCTAAAGTATCATTTTTAATCAGTTTTGTTAGCCCCAGCATGACTCAGTAGATTAAAAAAGCTCAGGTTGTATCTAAAGAGAAATTAATTTAAAATGTATTTAAAGAAAATCAGACTGCAGATGAAAGAAACTTACTATGTTCACTAATTTTATACTAACCAATTGGAATTTGGAAGTTCAGATCGTCGTTGACCGCCTTTCGCCAAGCCTCTCTGTCATGATTGTGCTCCTTTCATGTTTCGCTGTTCTGTACCATCTATTCCAGGTCCATCGCTATACGAGGGTGGTCCGATAAGTACTTAGCCTACAAAAGAACAACAAAAATTTTGGAAAAATCGCGATTTATTTTTCAATATAGTCTCCTTTTAGCTCGATACACTTGACCCAGCGATGCTCCCACTTCTTTAACCCGTCTGAAAAATACGTTTTCTCGAGGTCTGCAAAGTAGGCCTCCGTGGCGGCGATGACCTCCTCATTCGAATGATATTTCTGCCCGGCGAGTTACTTTTTCAAGTTTGGAAACAAAAAGAAGTCGCACGGGGCCAAATCTGGAGAATACGGTGGAATACGGGCAGTTCGTAGCCCAATTCGACCAATTTGGCCGTGGCGAGTGAGCCGGTGCGTTATCATGGTGGAAGAGCGCTTTTTTCTTCGCCAAGTGGGGCCGTTTTTTCTTCAATTCGGCGTCGAATCGGCCCAATAAATTGGCATAGTACAGCCCTGTGACCGTTTTGCCCTTCTCCAGGTAGTCGATGTGGATCACACCTTGTGAATCCCAGAAAACGGTGGCCATCACCTTTCCGTCCGATGGGACAGTCTTCGCCTTCTTCGGAGCACGTTCGCCGGGTGAAGTCCACTGTTTCGACTGTTCCTTGGTCTCTGGTGTGTACCAGTGGATCCATGTTTCGTCGACTGTCACGAAACGACGCAGAAACTCCTTGGGATTGCGCTTAAACAGCGTCAAACACTGCTCTGAAGTGGTCTCACGGTTGCGCTTGTTGTCCGGAGTAAGCAAACGCGGCAGGAAATGCCTACTGCCTCAGCTATCCCGCGCACCTTCAATCGGCGGTCTGCAAATACGAGACCGTGGATTTTTGTCACGTTATCCTCCGTGGTAATCGTTTTCGGGGCACCTGGACGTGGCTTATCAAAAATCGACGTGCGACCACGTTGAAACTCGTTAAACCAATTTTTGATGGTCGCCATCGAAGGAGAAGAGTCACCGTACACAGCATCTAAACGCTCTTTGATTTCGCTGCGCAATTTCCCTTCCAAAAACAAGACTCGAATCACCGAGCGATATTGCTCTTTTTCCATTTTTCTAAAATCCGCGGACACTCCCGCTTCCACACGCGGTCAAAACAAAACTACGAGTCCGATCTGGCTGAAGTCGATAGTAGCCGTCTACTAGAATGTACTACACGATAGTAAGTTGCTCTTGCGATACCGGCGCCATCTGGCGTTGAGGCTAAGTACTTATCGGACCACCCTCGTATTCTCCACCTATCAACAGCGCGGCTTTCCTGAGATTCTTTTTCACTGTCCATTGGTTCTACATGACCTGCCCATTTTAGTCTTCACGATTCTATTACTCGGATAATGCTTGGGGCTGAATAGAGTTCCTTAAATTCTTGATTGTATAGTTTTCTCCATTCACCGATGTTCTCGTCTTTTTTTACAACATAGATTCTCATTAAGATCTTGTTTTCAAGGATCCAAAATATATTTTACTCTGTCTTAGTCAGAGGTTTTAAATCTGTAATGTGTCACTGGGATTGCTATGGTTTTATAAATCTGGATTTTGTAATTGCGGGACAAAAAAGTCGGATCCAAGTACTCCAATTTTCAATGACTCTTCCGTATAGATCCGGCTGAATTTAAGCGATGGCCTCTGTTAAGTTCACCTTAAGGGCATCTGTCGATTGCGGTTTATTCGCATAGACCTGCGACTTCAGGAAAATCCACAAGGTGTCAAATCGCATGAAAGAGATAATCTTACATTCAAATCGATCATGCAGAATGTCAATCGTAGCGTCCACTGTGTGGCACGTAGCGCTAGGTCCATATGGTTCGATTTGGGCCATAAGAAATTGGTTATCATCGTTCTGTAACGCTCGCCATCGACGGTGACCGTCTTACCAACGTCGTTTTCGAAAAAGTACGGACCAATGACGCAGCCGGCACAAAATCCACACCAAACGAAAACTTTTTGAGGATGCATGGTGACCTTGTGTTGGGTAAGTGTCGTCCCATATACGGACATTTTACTTGATTTTTCGGCCTAAACTGAAGTCCTCTCTTATTGCCACAGGCCGTCAAAATCTACCCACACCAATTGAAAAATCTTTTATGTGTTTTTTTTTTTAAAGAGTTTGGCTTCTAATTGTTCACTGATTCTTGGTCCATAGTCATGGTGCATACGGACAATCCTATTTTCAGTCACTTTTTTGAGCATAGCTTAGCATAGAATCTTTCCGTGCAGGGACCGGTGAGGAATATCCCTGCAGCGATACCTCTCGCTTGTCGTAAAAGGCGACTAAAACAAAGGTAAACGAAAATCACATCTAGGCAATTTAGAAAACACCAAGGTGAGCTTAGGGACACATATACCACCATTAAACTGCCCCACAAGTGTGCATGCAAATCAGTGGGTTGACACGACTGGAGATCACCGGTGTTGTAAGAGTAAGATCAAACAAAAAAATCTGGAGCATGCCCGTGTCACAAAAAAAAAAAAAAAAGGCAGGCCGAAAAACAATTGGTGCAAGCAAATGCAAGAACACCAGCATTTGATTGGCCTCATCGATGAAGTAATCCCAAACCGGGAAGCCTGCCGCTACTTTCTGAGGTCAAACCGGCGGACCCCACAAGTGGACGGTAACACACCAACCTCTGAGCCACGACGCTCCTGCATTTAATGAACAATTCTCTTTTACAATTCTCCAGTCATCTTACCATCCACCACCGCTTCTTCTCCTTCCCATAAATTTATTATTTCACCGTTCATAAACCGAGGGCAGTTTCCGCTTTCCAAAGGTCTTCGCGACCGAATCGCGATACTTAGTAAACATAGGAAATTATCGTATTTCTTTGCACATTCAGCTTGCATTTCTTCAGCGGATGTGAACTTCCGAACACTCCTTTCACGGCTCAAATCGAGCGAGATGCCAGCTTTAAGGAGAAAATCAAAACAAGAAAGTAGTATATTCCCTTATCTAGTTTCAAACGAGCAAACTTCCAGTCATTCATCATTCACAAGAGGAAGGAGAGAGAAAGAAAAAAAGCACCCAAAGGGGCCTGGGCTTCGGGCGCAAGAGCTGGCTGCGGACGAGTTTATGGGTGAAAGAAACTCAACTTGTTTGAGATGCGAAGGATGTTTTGTTCGTTTTTTTTTTCTTTTCTTATTTTTTTATTTTTGCTTCGATGAAAAGATATTTTTCTCAGAAAGGTTGATAGGAATAAACTTACGAGTATGAGGAAAATGCAGGAGTGGATATAAGTGAGGGAGGCCGGAATAAAATTGTTGACAGGACGAAAGGATTTATTATTTACGAGCATCCGTTTGCCTCCTTTGTCGTGTTATCTATTATTCCCTTGAAAATTAAACTTAGAATTTGGGACTCTCGCTTTTTATGTTTATTTTTCTGTCTCTTTTTTTAAATTCAACTTTATAGATTTTAAAATTGAAAATCGGTTTTCCTTTATGAATATGGGATCAACTATAAAATTACAAAATTTGTACAGATATGATCTCAAAAACAAAAAAAATATCTGATTTAGAATACTCGATACTCTGAGTTACCTGCGTCAACTGAGTTTATTATTAAGCCATCGCACAGCTTCACAAATGCCAGAAATAAAATAAAATAAAAAGTAATTAATTTTCAACAAACAGGTACATTGACCTGACCCCAAGCGATCATCGAGCAGGATAACGACTTCCACAACCTCTGACTGGAAAAACCGGGTCGAAATATAAACTGTCAGATACCCTTTTCGAGCGAACCTCTATGCATCGAACAAAAACGAACTAATTGCTTTCCTGTGGTACAATTGACCCAGAAAAATTATGAAAAGGGGTCCGGTTGAGTTAGGAAATTGGGGGGAGGCTATAGCAAAAGGTACATCACCATTCTGCCAGTCATTCGTTTCGCAAAGGTAACTCGTTCACAAATGAATATGGGGGGAGAATAAAATAAGTGTGTTGAAAGGCTCAGTTCGGTTCGGTTTCGTCCTATCCTCACCGTACGCTACGCATTTGTCTATTGCTGTTAGCCATATACATAATTCGAGTTATTGTACGAGTAACCAAATAAAAATAATTGGATCGCCAAAGGGTGTGTTTACGAAGCTCTCATGCTCGCTATGAACGTTTGACCTAAATTTTAAAATATCTACACATGCATATATTCCTTTACTTTTTAAACTCATCGGAGATAGGCTGGTAAAGGATTGAGTGCTTTATGTAATTGGATGATATAGTACAATATACATATATTATATGTGATGTGAGATTGGTAGGTTTGCCGTGCCTAATGATCGTTTTCGCCTCGTTTGAAATAACAAAACAAGCAGCAGGGCTTCCTGACTGAGTCAGTCGGCTTTTTGTGTCGAAAACAGCTTCGGGTGTTAATTTTGATTTCTCCCCAAGGAACGATTCACCCTCATTTCTTCGTCGGTATCGTTCGCTACGGACTACTTGTAACTCTAGACGTATAGACTTCGGTCTTTGTAAATGCAAATCTCAGTGCTTCAATTTCAACTGTTACTGTGCTTCAGTCACTGACTGTCGTTGCATCCCTTCGAAATAATTTCCGTAGAAAATCTGGTAAATGGGTTTGCTTTGAATGAGATTCGACCGGAATAATTAATTCCATGAACGCTCCTGTTCCTGATGCTGCCCCTAATCCCACTATCCCTGTGTCGTCAGTCCTTATTTCCTTTTCGTCCTTTATGTATGTATTGGCTTCTTTCTGTCGTGCTTTCGAATTTAAACGAAACGGAATGGAACGGCACGTTATAACGATACAAAGGAGTGCATGAGAGATGTGCGTTGCAGAGGATAGTTTCTTTTCAATAGTCGTTCACAATAAGATGACAATTCCCATTAGGTGTGGGGGTTGATGCGTAAATGCAATTATTTGGCCCCTTCGCTATAAGAACGTTTCGCTATTCAATATTCCTTTTGCTGGCTTGTCAATAGATTGAGGCATGTTCCTTTTCCAGATTTTGAATGTAAGGATGAATGCATTCGTCGTCGACCGTGCAGGATGTTTGCGAGACTGCCAAACACAAGTTCCTTTGAGAGACTAGCATTTGAATACGATGATTCAATTTAATTGATGATCCGTGCCCAATTGATACAGTGCGGTGGTGGTCTTTTCTACCTTGCAGCAAGGTTCCGAATATTTAATGTAAGCTACCATTGGTCATTGTTCGTTTCGGGCAGTGAGGACTTATGGCATAGTCTCATGGGACGAGGGCCAATGAGTGCTACTCTCACTTTGGAAGTACAACTGAATAGAAGTATTGCCTTCGGAGTGGTTGAATCGTTGTAGAAGCTGCAATTGGTGGCACTAATTGAGTGTCCCTCGAGGCTGATTCATGCCACGTTGTTGTCTTGAGGGTGTGTTGTTGAGGTTTGCTTGTTCCTTGCTTGAATGACAGATGGACACCAAAGACTGGGGGGTATTTTTGTTTTCTGTTTAGTCAGTTGCTAAAGGGTCTATTGGTCTATTTCAGTTCTTAATAAAGTAATTTGTTATCAGAGAGAGAAAACCCATGATGGATAACAATATCAAATCTAAAGTATAAAGGGCAAATATTGAGCAACATATTTAAGTAGAGTGTAATGGCTTTAATGATGAGGACGGGGAAAAAAGAAGACACCTTATGCAGCTTAATATTTGGAAAACAAAATAATTTAGAAATCTCAGGAAAAATAAAGCTGGCAATGCCGGCATTGGACTATCTGAGGACATTTGACTCTACCATCTGATTCGAGCTAAAAGGCCTCTCAGTTGAACAAGTAGTCAAATCTTTATCAACAGACTCGAGACTGGCTATTCGAACAAAACACAACGAATGTGATTGATTGCTGATTGCTTCTGTGCAACTTAGGATTCAGGTAGTAATTTGAATTGTCGAAGATTCCGTAGCCTGATAAGCTTATGCCAACTTTTCATCGCAAAATGACTCAACCATTTCTATAAAACAATAACGAGAATGATAACCAAAATTTTTTCATTTACTGTTTAAAGATTATTTTGGTCGATACGTGGAGGACAATTTTGGGTAAATTTTTCGAGAATATTGACTAATAACAATGTGGTCTTTCAAGGCTGCATTTGTCACTGACTTATCAGCATAGATGAGTGATTTTAGGTAAAAAATTAACTAAAAGCGGCAAATCGCACTATCTGGCCTGTAAATTCACCGATCCAAAACTAGAAACAAATTGCTCACCGAACTTTTTTAACGTCCACTTCAACGTTCTGGCAGGTCTACCGGTTTTAGTTCTTGCACGAGCTGTATTTCATATGGTTTTACATTCAGATCTTTGCGAAATTCGTTCACGTAGTCTGGTGGACGTGAAGTACCACAATCCAAATTGCTGCAAACGGCGACGAATAAAAAATCATTAACATTGGCGATGTATCCGCCAATTTTTCTGCTGTATGCACTCTTCGCATACGGTTATGTGACTTCCAATAACGTGAAATGTGTTCACTATTGCATGAATTGTTTGCTCACTAGGGTGGTTATGATGACTGTGAAATTGTCGAGGTGCGCGAAAAACATTTTGAAATTTTATTAAATTTAATAATTTATAAACATTGTTCAGATGCAAGTCTCCTAACGACAAAATGGCAATATTAACTGAGTAGGTTCGACTTACACACATGTAACGAATGAGGCGCAGGGTGTTAAAAATAGATCACTAAAAACCAAAGAGCAAAAAAAAATCGCCTTTAGTATACATACTTGTCAAGAAGTTCGCTGTTCGGAGTCGCCAACTAACAGTAGATCCTTTTCATCTGAGGAAAGAAATGAATCGGCTGTACCGCTTCTTATAATAATACAACTGTCGAAACAGATTCATCCTTTCGGCTTACATCCAGTTCACTTTTCACCAGGCGGACCTAGTATAAATAAGTTTAAGTTCAAAGAAATCTCCTCTAAACCCATTCTGGAAAGTTCAGCAGAGATCTCAGTTCCCGAGACTTAGGAGCGACCCAGGACATTGATCCAATGTTGTCCAAAAAGACCATGATTTCATGTACACTCTTAAAAGTGAGTTGACTATTAGAATAAATTGGCTGCCACTACGTATGTACATATATGTATATGTAGGCAAATGCACTTACAGCTCTGCTTCATAACATAGTAAATGGACATTGGAAATGCAATGTATGCATCTCCAGTGCAGATTGAAGAACAGTGAAATGTCGTCATAATCCATCTAGGCTTCAGGATAAGAGACTCCTGGAACTTAATGAAAATGCAAAAACATTTTCTTTTTGTGCAGAGTGCTATAGAGCTATAGAGTTAAAAAGCTGTGAAGGGCAGGTTGCTTTGAATATAATTACAGAACTACACATGCAACCATTCAACTTATCGTTTGAGATCAAAACTATAATTTTTAACGAGACATGTGTGTGTATGAGCGTTAGTGAACTTTCTTCGTCACGCAGCGTAGTTCTAAAGAATTCGCCCATCCCTACGTGACTCGATCCCTCTATATTACCTTGTTCGCACTTCATCTCCAGTGCGGGCCCCTTATCAACAACGAACATTTCCAAAATAAATACCCGATTAAGTGTAAAATAAATAAATTGGTGGTTGGTTGTTTTATAACGCAAAAACAACTCTAAAGCAGCTGTAAATTATTCCGCGTCTCGCATGTATCGAAAACAGACGAGACCGTAATACTCGTATGATCCTGCGGGTAGGAGGATAAATTGCATGCTTAGTTTCAGCGTGAGTCGATTTAATTTTGGTTGATTCATAAAATTATATTAGTATTAACATTGACGCGATCTATTTCATGGTACACAGCAAAAGCCATTACATAACGTATTCTTCCATTAAACACCTCATTCATTTAAAATTTGTGTCTTTCACCCTTTCAGCATTAGAAAATGGGAATGAAGTCGACATCATTTCAACTGATTTCAGTCTCCCAGTCTCCCACAAACTATCTCTCCTCCCATTGCGTTGAAGTTGATATCTTCTTATTAAAAAAAACCGTTACTGCAGCGTCCGTTTTAGATCTGCCTTTTTTAATTCTTTCTTAGTTTCTTCCGGTGTTCCTCAAGGCAGCCACTTAGGTCCACTTTTTTTAGTCTTACCATGAACCACATTGGATTTGTCATCAAACATTCCCAATTCTCACTGTACGCCGACGACACCAAATTCCTCTAGAGCTCTAGATCATTTCATCGCAACAATATTCTTCCCTTATTCAATCGGATCTCAACAGCTTCTCTGTCCGGTGCTCCAAAAATTGCTTAAATTTAAACATTTCCAAATGCAAATCAATCACCTTTTCACGTAAACGAAACAAACCTTCTCTCGTCTCTACCTCCTCAATAATCAGCCCATCTCCACCGTTCAGGTTATCCGCGATCTTGACATACTATCCGACCAAGAGTTCAATTTTCGCGCATATATCAGCGATATAATTCTTAAAGCCAACTCTGAACTTTCGTGAAGCGTTGTTCTAAAGAATTCGCCCATCCCTACGTGACCCGATCCCTCTATATTACCTTGTTCGCCCACTTCTTGAATACTGATCTCAAGTGTGCGCCCCTTACCAACAAACCCAAATTTCTAGAATTGAGAGCATCCAACGTCCGTTTCTACGTTTCTTTCTTCGAGGTCTGCCCTGGACAATTCTTTGTTCTTACCGCCCTATCAAGACCGTCTTAAACCAATCAATTTGAGTACGTTGGAGGAAAGAAGAAGAGTATCTGACATTCCCTTCATTCGTAGATTTCTAACAGGTATCATTGACTGCGCCATCATGTATAGCTCCTTGTCTATTAACACTAACCCTTGTAATACACGCAATCTTTGTCTCTTTCCACCCCGCGCAACTCATACAGCTCTAATGAACTAATTTCCCGTAAGCTGGCAAGTGTTGATTCGAATATTAACTTCGATTTCAACCTCAACACTCCATGCTTAAGACTCCGCCTTCTCAATAGCCTTTTATCTCTTAATCATAGTTTCTAAGGATCGCGTCACCATCACCCTTGGTATTTAGTTATTGAGTTAGATTAAGTTAGCTTGAATTAAGCTCAATAAATAGGGGTGTTTGGCCGCATGAAAATTAAAATTAGTTAATAGGATTACTTGATGACAACTTTTTAGGAAAGAATCGATTTCATTTCTAGGGATCACTCTCAAGAGCGATCTATACATTACAACGCTTTCCCACCATTTGGATGCCCGATTTAAGACGATTTATTTCTATTTTCCAAATGGCATTCAGTTTCGGCAATTACTCGTACTTCTCCATTGCTCTACCTTTCTTTGTAGATCTGCAAGTAGGTAGTACTCGCTCAGAGCCAGACTTGGATAATGCTGTAGATAGGAAAGCAATTCAGAGTCTCGTGAAATTTTGTCGTTTTTTGTTGCGATCGGCTTTTAACAGGGTGCTTTGTCTTGTTTAAAAAATCACTTTTTTTGTCGTTTGAGGAGAGTCAACACAGTCAAGATTTCGAAACAGCCCCAAGGATTTTCTGAGTAATAAAATCGCGAAGACTAAGATGGGCAGTACACGTAGAAAGAATGGACAATGGGCGAACAGTCAAAAGAATAATGTGTGGAAAGCCCGAGGGAAAAAAAACTACCGGAAAGACCGCGCAGTAAATGGGAGGACATTATAAGGATGAACATAGAAGATATGAAACAGAAAAGCGAAACATGGATGAACGCACTAATGAGAGAGAGCGTCGTTCGCTATTTATGGTTCTTCTTTTCTGAAGTTAATCAACAAATAAAATACCGTGAGCATCCGAAAATATGGAGGCCAACACCTAACTAACTGGCGTTTTGGATAACGGTCACCTTAAACGATTTTCGTCCGTTCCATCCAATTACTACGACTATTTATCCATAGCAATGTGTTGCTGTTGTTGATGTTGTTTTTAATAACGACGATGAGCAAACGCGTTACAATCAAATGGTTATGCAAAATTATGTACATGTACACTGTCTTACGCAACTTCTATTTACGATCGACCAAAAGCATTTGGTGGACTTTTTTAATATTCTCTTGAACAACTGTCGATTTTGGACGATAAGCATTCAGCATCATCAGCATTTGTACAGCCACTTTTGGAATAAGCTAACACTATCTTATCATTTGTCTCGACGGAGCAGAGTCCGAATGTACATGTAAAACTAAGTGTTTCCTTGAATCGTATTTGATCATTTTCATAAAAAAAAAAAAAACAGAATCAGCCCAATTTACGTCAATATGGATTAAGGCGATAACTGCCATCAGGGGCGATATGTTGGTCGGAAATTCTTGAACTCCACACGTGACACGTTAAATGAATATTGTCGTACCTGCTGTTATGTGGGGTGTAATGATTTAATGGAATTTTGCAAGATGGTTGAAATTGGCGTGTTTTACAAAAACCTCGTTTTTCTTCCCAAGCCCTTGTGCTAAGTTTCAACTTTCATGGGTGAGGACTGAGCGTTGCATTTTTCAAAAATTATTTTCAAAGGCTGATCTAACTATTCTTCTATTCCTTAACATTTTTTCTGTCAATAATTTAAGCTATGTTCAAAAAGTAAGAAGAATTCTTTAGTTTTGCGCACTAAATTTTTAATCTTTATATTGATAAGCCTGTCTGACCTATCCTGATACATTAAATGGGTCTGAAACATGCTGTCAAAAAGCTTACAGGCACCTTGATACCATCGACAATTTTTCTCAAGCTCGAATCGATTAGTTTTTTGAGAGACGTGTATTAGTACATGCCAGAATTAAGGTACGAATGATTTGATCTAGGTAGCAAATTGATGTTCATAGGATATTCAGAAAAAGAAACCCCGTGAAATATAATTTCGATGAACTAGAGCGTGCGGCATCCCATATGGGTCGATGTAAATTTCGAACAACTTCAACAATTCTCAACCGATTTTGAAAATTCAAAAACTTTTATTCAACTTAGACCTTTACAATTTATTTTGATTAATTTTTGAAAACAATATTGATTAAATGACCGCCTTTATTGCCGATGCAAAAATGGTTTTCGCGCATTCTCCATGACATTTTCGAGCATTTCGGTGGAAATTTCTGCGATTTCCGCACGAATGTTTCTTTGAGCTGTTCTGTTGTCTTCGGGCCGACGCATACGTACACACCTTGCTTTTTAAGTATACCCAAAGAAAAAAGTCTGGAGGAGTCAAATCCGGCGATCTCGGAGGACAGTCAATATTGCCCTTTTTGACAGGGAACTTCTTACGCAAACGGTTCATTGTTTCAATATGGCATGGCACGTTGAGTTAGCACAATCGAGCGTTCATTTTTCATGGTTAAAATTGTATTGACGTTTCCAAAATGCTATGACATATGAAAATCGGTTGACAATTGTTGAAGTTATTCGAAGTTTACATCGACCCATATGAGATGGCGCACTCCGTAGATGTTGCGGAAATCAAACTTCATCGACAGTTTAAACTCCGAACCACGCCGCTAGTGTGTGTATGTACTGGATCGTATAATTTGTGATTCCCAAACTGAACTTACATAAACGATATTTATGATCTAAATTTCCATCAAATTCTTATTTCAATAATTTGCTGGATCTGATCATTATGAATCAGAATTTATTCGAAAAATAAGGCAGCTTTTCGCATTTCCCAAGCTAAATGCATCCGATCATCGAGTTGCTTTTTTTTTTGCTATGTTAGTACACATGTCTACTGACATTTGCTAGCATTCATAGCCATCAAGAATGCTTACTTTCTTTTTCACGGATTTAGAAATTAGACGTCTATTGATATTTTTGGCGATTTTTTGCTTTTGTAAAAAAAAGGAATCGAAAAATCTGAATTGAATTTTGGGTGAAAAATAAAATGAAGTGTTCCAGCGTACTTGAAATGTCGACAGTGGCATTTGGCGAGACTATTCTGACCAAGAACAAATGTTGATAAGTGTTACAAGCTGATACCCGTCCTGGATACCCCAGCAAGGAAAACGTGGTAACAGTGAAGTACGTTGCTATGGAGACTCGTCAAATCAATATCAGAAAAGTTGCTGAGAATATTGGCATGTAGGTTGGCTCATTTTTTTCAGATATTTCGGGTGTGAAACGTATGTCAGCGAAGTTTGTTTCGAAGTTGTTTAATTTTGACCAAAAGAACCGTCGCTCGTCGAATGACGATCTAGATTTGCTTAAAAGGGTCTTGTTGAAATCATATGTCATCTAAGTGTACATCTATGTGTTTTTGAGGCCAAAAAAAAATCGATCGGTAAAATAGCACCACCAGACCAGAGCGAGCATTTCGATAATGGATATGCCTTAAGACTTGTGCAAGGCCAGTCTCTGCGAAATTCTTACAGTTTTGCCAATAGTACGCTCAGATGGACGATTATGTGAACTAAAAAGTAAAACTGCGATCATGTCTGTACTTTCGGCAATTAAGCCTCTCTAAGAAGGGTAATAAAGAATTTAACATAAGTATCTGCACGTTTTGAGGCCTCTGTCACTTTCATATTAAACTTCGTCGCATCTGCCTATTTCTGCCTATTCTATAAATCATAACATGAATATACGTTCTGTACGAGGGTGGTCCGATAAGTACTTAGCCCCACCGCCAGATGGCACCAGTATCGCAAGAGCAACTTACTATCGTGTAGTACATTCTAGTAGACGGCGACTGTCGAAATTTCAGCCGGATCGTAGTTTTGTTTTGACCTCGTGTGGAAGCGGGAGTGTCCGCGGATTTTAGAAAAATGGAAAAAGAGCAATATCGGTCGGTGATTCGATTCTTGTTTTTGGAAGGGAAATCGCGCAGCGAAATCAAAGAGCGTTTGGATGCTGTGTACGGTGACTCTTCTCCTTCGATGGCGGCCATCAAAAATTAATTTAACGGGTTTTAACGTGGTTCTAGGTGCCCCGAAACGGCTACCACGGAGGATAACGTGACAAAAATCCACGATCTCGTATTGGCAGACCGCCGATTGAAGGTGCGCGAGATAGCTGAGACAGTAGGCATTTCAAAAGATCATGTGGGTCATATCCTGCATAACATTTTGGGCATGAGAAAGCTGTCGTCGCGATGGGTGCCGCATTTACGCACTCCGGACAACAAGCGCAACCGTGAGACCACTTTAGACAGTGTTTGACGCTGTTTAAGCGCAATCCGAAGGAGTTTCTGCGTCGTTTCGTGACAGTCGACGAAACATGGATCCACTGGTACACACCAGAGACCAAAGAATAGTCGAAACAATGGACTTCACCCGGCAAACGTGCTTCGAAGAAGGCGAAGAAGAAGTTTTCTTGGATTCACATGGTGTGATCCACATCGACTACCTGGAGATTTGGATTTTATGGATTTTCTCCAGATTTGGCCCCGTGCGACTTCTTTTTGTTTCTAAACTTGAAAAAGTCACTCGCCGGGCAGAAAGTTCAGTCGAATGAGGAGGTCATCGCCGCCACGGAGGCCTACTTTGCAGACCTCGCGAAAACGTATTTTTCAGACGGGTTAAAGAAGTTGGAGTATCGCTGGGTCAAGTGTATCGAGCTAAAAGGAGACTATATTGAAAAATAAATCGCCCTTTCTCCAAAATGTTTCTTTTGTAGGCTAAGTACTTATCGGACCACCCTCGTATATGCACACCTTCCACCATCTGACCATCTGACCTGATAAAGAATTGCACCAAGATTTGAATCCTTACAAAACTTTTTTTTTTTTGAACCTTCGTTTAACAAAGCCGCATGTCTTCAAGAGATAAACTTTCATTTCCATTAATATCACTGATAACTTTTAAATTAAAGATTCGTCATTGTTAGATCTCCGGAGTTAATATTCAAAATACTACTTCATTTGAAGACATACACACAAAAGTGGAAGAAAATATATTTTTCATCTTCATTGGATGCATTCTCGGTCGGATCTGAATACAATATGAAATCTCAGCCCTCCTAATCTCATATTCCTCCATTCAGGTTCAATTGTGAAACTTCCATCATATCCAACCCATCCAACTTCCTTGGAAACAACCTTACAGGTAATTCACATCACGTGTACCTTCCTTTCCAGCTCTTCCTTAGAAAAGAAAAAGAACACTCCCCAACTTTCCTTGAAATCCTCAATGTTCGACATTCGAGAAAGTCGCCTTTACCGCCACCATCAAGCAAACAGTTTGCTTTTTCAATTACACCTAAATGCGAAAAATCTTGACCCACATTTCCTCTCCGAACTCGCAAAAATCAAGGAACTTGCCATTTTTTCATATTTCACCGACCCAAAGTACATCCGTGACAGTTGCCTCGCTCCTTTTGCCAGGGATCCTAAGGCTAACTATTGTGTTCCTTTCATTCCGTATCTCTTGATGGTACGAGAAAAGTTGTTCGGAAAGTGAACATTGTCGGGACACAGGATGTATGTGTGAGCATCCTTCTTCCCCTTCTATCGTTCTTTCTGTTAGACAAACATGAAAACCTCGAGTCGACCAAGGATCTGCCAGTCCTTAGTCGTCGTCTTCATTTGGCCATTTGTGGAAGAAGAATGAAAGAAAAAGAAAAAAATATTTTCTTGCT
This sequence comes from Merodon equestris, assembly GCA_958301585.1. NCBI lineage: Eukaryota > Metazoa > Arthropoda > Insecta > Diptera > Syrphidae > Merodon > Merodon equestris. The sequence continues at coordinate 35,378,056 of OY284415.1, forward strand.
TCAATTTCGATTCGTAAAGTGTGTCAACAAGTTAAAGGATAACACATTCAGATGCTTGTATAGTTTGTTTCTATTTTTTTTAGCTCTTTTGAGTATGCAAATACGTTGTACGGGTAGTTCCTGTTATAGCGGTGCATCGTACATGGGGCTCTTGCGAATGGGCCAGTCGGTCCTCGTTCGAGTGAAAGGTATCTACGTCAATTGGCCTCTTTCGCCTTTCCCGACAAATGTATCTCAAAGAGAATTTCTAAGACTGTAGATATTTCTTGGCAAATACAAGATTTTCTTTGTAAACTCAATTCATATCGACAGGGCAGTGGGGAATTGAGATAAAATTTGTATATTTTCTTTGGTCGGGAACCTGCCCCGATACCTTGGGCGATGATTATTATTTGTTTTGTTGTGGGACAAGCTGGGATGGGGTCAAGGATAATGCGAAGAGATAAACTTTGAAATGATATCTTGGCTTGGTATGGCCCATTTCCTTGGGCGGTTTTAATTGTGCCTGAAGAAGATGAGTCGATTCGCGTTTAGGATGGAAAGTACGAGTCGCTATTAAAACGATTGGGGGAAAGTGACTTGCCAATTTGAGATATTTGTTGTTTGCCTGCGGATAGGAGGTCGATTAAGAAACCTGAAAAGTAATTCACTAAACTTGGTTGTGATAGTGTATAGTGCGCTTGATAGTCAATATTCAAATGAAGAATGCTTATTTCATATGGAGACAAGATCTGCTCTTAGGGCTATAGTAACCCTAGTAAGGATAATCAAGTTGGCTTCCTGGATTTGGGATTTGGGGCGTAGGTATCCAATCATGGCTTACATCATATTTTCTTCGTTGTAAAAGGAATACAGTACCTTTCTGATTGCTCTGGATATCCTAATCCTGTATTTTGTGCCTCAGCATTTGAGAGCACAGTTATTTTCATGTTGTCAAGCATTATTCCAGGATATGTTCGTGCGTTCTCTGATCTGTCCGTGTGCATGTGCAGGAAAGACGAATGTTATATAAGAATTCGAAATAAATCATGTCTCTTACGCTAGCAGCTCAAAATTATCCTTACGGTCTCGGTTAGTTTTTTTATTGCAATTTAATCCATATTTCCGGATTTTTTTTAAAGATCCCAACCTGGCAGACCGACGGAAAAGAAGATGCTACATGTGATGTTCATCGGACTTATTCCACTATAATTGACGTAGATAAAGCAACCACCGTTCTTGTTGAGAAGGTTAATGATGGGAAGAATCCGTATCAAGAGACGGTTGCAAATGCGCTGTTGTTTTTAGAAACTGTCCATCTCCGGCTGCTACGAAAAGCGCGGTAGTTCATTTGTTAGAGTTTCAATTTCGATGCAGCCATCCTGACATTATCTAGGGTTATGCCAGTGGTGCTGGAGTGTATGCTAAGAATTTTTTTTCTGTTCGCCAGTTGTCCATTTCCATGTTACTTCCTCTCCTCGCTTTGTAATTGTACCATGCTTGTTCTGGACACTCCAAAATTGCCAAGCATTGTTCTCTACAAATGCCATCTACAATATCATTATCTTACTACATATGTTATGGGTTATGTTCTTCTAATCTTGCAGCGTTATACTTTTCAGACTCGGTACATAATTTTGTATACCTGAATTAAGTTTTGTTTAACGGTCATTCTAAATTCGGTATATGGACAAAACTATAATACTTTAGCCCATTTTGACATATACCCACGTTTTAAGACATATGGATTCGGAATCCATCGTTTGTAGGAAATTGTCTTCTCGCATAACTCGCCAGCAAATTAGGATATCAAATCCGGACCAGTTTCACTCGACTTGTAACCTGAAAAGGTTATTGCCAACTTTGACATCAATTTTTTTTAAAACAAACTACAAAACAAGAGAATATTTTAAATACAGGGTCGGCTTTGTTTTGAATAAAACATGTAAATATGTACTTGGATTATTGCTGATGCTTTTCTCTATTATAAAACTGACTCTAAACAATTACACCTTACAAATAACACCATTTAAACATCCACCACCAGCTAGTGTATATGCTTCCTAAGACTATCAACATGGGCTAGCACTCGCTCAAACATCACTTATTTACATTTTTTTTTTTGTAAATATTATCATTACCGGCCGTTTGGAACTAGAAAGTTCAGAGCCTCGTTGAAAACCCTTCGTCCATCCTCCCTGTTATATGTGTTCCGTTCCATCCCTTTTAGGTTCATCCTTATATAATCAGTCCATTTACGGCGCGGCTTCCTGGCAGTTTTCTCCCCCCGAGTTTTCCACTTTTGACTTTTTATCCACTTTCCATACGTTTTACGTGTCCTGTCCCTCTTAGACCTCACGATTTCATACTCAGACAATGCGAAGGGTGTAATAGAATTCGTCAAGATTTTGTTTGTGTAGTTTTCCCAAATCGGATCTAGATTCTCTTTATCATCTTCTTTCCGAAATCGCGAAATCTTTGAAGGATCAAGTTTCAATTGTTTAATTCACTATCACTAATTATTCCACTACTCACTTTCACCCAAAAGATTCGTCAGCCTAAGCCAGAACGGACATTTTCCAGCACTATATTAAAAAGGAATGGTGGTAATACGTCTCTTCGTTTTATTCCTTCATGCATCTCGAATGTTTCAGATAAGACGTTTCGTATTTCAATTTGTCCTTTGCTTGTATCAATTTCACCAATTTTGTCGGTACCTCTAACCTTGCTTCGATGCAAATAAGCGAATAAATTGATGTCTTTGAGGTGTTTGCTGTTTTTCTTTTCTTTTTCTCAGACTAAGGCGCAACCTTTAAGCAGCAGCAATGTTCTCGACTGAGTATGTAGAACAAACACGAGGATAACTCACAACAAAATTTATTCAAAAACTTGCGCACAGCCATTTTTGACAAAAATTTTGTCGCACTTTGGGAATGAGTTTTCAGTATTTCCCAACGATGGTCAAGTATAGTCGGTTCATTTCATACCATGGGATCTTACGCTAAATAATTGTCAATTATTTTAAACGAATCAGTTTTGATTATGTCCAAATAATATGTAATTTTAAAAGATTTAAAATCACGGTCTCAATTCTTTAAACGTATCGAGTGGTAAGTTTGTGCATGTTTGGGTAGTCGCACCCAACAGCATTGTTTTACTATGCGAAGGTTGTGTGGGAGGAAGCTGGAATTGGCAATGGAACCATTGGTCTATTGCTATATTCTGATTGCTACAAATCTGAGTCGATTTTTGCTCATCGGAAGTTTCGGAGGTTTATAATGTAGAAGGAGTGTCTGGTGTCTTTCGTAGTATGAATAATTTGATGGACAGTCGATTCCTCAAGATGAAAGCCACAATTTTTGCATTTGAATTTGCTGTCTCGGAGTTTTTTTTAATTTTTTTCTACCATGTAATTTGGACGTACATACATATATCAAATGTATGAATAGTAGGCTTGTGTAGATTTTCATAAGGCACTTGCCTTATCGCTCGGGATCTATACACACTTTTTTTTATTCGACGATGATCGAAGGAGTGTGAAGTTTATTCAGATGTTAGCAGTCTCACTAAAGTATCGACTTAAACAGAGATGTTTCAGTTTTCTTCATACAAAGGTGCGAGTATTGTTTAATTGATAAGACGACGACTTTTGTCATGCTACCTGTTAATGACTGATCTGGAAAGGTTTGCTTACTATTGAATAATTAAATGCCGAGCTTTTTTTTAAATGCAACTTTTTCAGTGATAGACACAAACTTAATATTAAGTTCTGCTGCAAATATGCTATCGGAACTATTTGATAAAAGGAGTTGGCGCATAGTCTTTTTTCCACAACGAATAAATGATGACTAACACGTGAGCTGATTGAAAGTTGTGGTGAATAAACTTGACGTCAAATTGTGCCAAAACATTGAAATTAATGGAAAAGCAATTGAATATTTCTGTGTAATTTTGATGCAGCGAATTCATCGCGTTCGTCCAGAATATTCAAATAAATAAAACAGGGGTTTCTTATATGACACGTTCCTCTCACCGCATTTTTCTGTAAAGGTTGAGCCAAGGCTTTCGATAATACTGGCTATAACTCAACCACCACTGCACTGTCCCGTAGAGATGTAGACCACCGCAGTAATGACTGTTTTATGTTAACTGCATACGGAGTGATCTCTGTGACAGTATCGGCACCTAAAGCATGTCAATAAGGTGGAGTACTTTCAGCCCTTCTCTGGTCGATAGTCATCAACTTTATAAGTTGACCAACCTCGGTTATGAAGTCATCAGATACGCATATGACCTTATAGTAATTGTTAATTGATAAATGCGAAATTTGTATCTGTGGACGCATGCAACTTTGCTTAAATATATCTTTGATTGATGTAGGAGAAAGGGTCTGTCGACAAACCCAAATAAGACAATCTTAGTCCCGTTTACAAAAAGGAGAAAATACAACATTGCTCCGTCCCCCTAAATGGCACAAACATACGATTTCCAGAAGAAGTCAAGTATCTAGGTATTGACTTTGATCATAAACTTAACTGGAACTCCAACATCAAAAACAAACTCACAAAATCGACTAAGACACTGTGGGCCTGGAGATATTTAAACATAAAGTAATCCACTGGTTTTATGCCGCGATAGTAAGACCTATCATCACTTGGGCGTCTACCATATAGTGCATAAAAGTTGAACAAAAAACTACAATGGTTAAACTTCAACGTCTTCAGAAACTAGCATGTCTCGGCATTACAGGCACCATGCCAACCTGCCCAACAGTAGTCCAAGGGACACTGATCGGAATAACTCCACTGTACCTTTTTTAAAAAGGCTGCATTAAGCAGTGCAATCAGACTCCTTCGCTCAGAAACAGCACATTCATGTAGAACACATGTAGAGTGACATGTCCATCCTACAACACCTTCCTGAGTTGGATATGATTACCAAAGTTTCAGACATATTACCATTCATTTTCACTTTTGACAAAAAGCGGCGATACCTTGCTAAATGTAAAAGGCCTCAGGTGGTACACAGGCAGCTCCAAAATGGATTCCGGTGTTGGCGCTGGCATCTTTGGACCAAATCGGAAAATATCGAAGGCTCTAGGAAGGAGTCCTAGTATCTTCCATGCCTAACTACATGTACGTCATTCTGATCTAATTTTGGAGACTGGCATAAAAGGTATAACCAATAACATATTCTGAGACAATCAAGCATTGCTCAAAAAGCGTTGGGCTTGTAAAGCACGAACTCAAAAACCTTTTAGAAATACCCTGCAAGACCTAGCCAAAAGAAACAAGGTCAAACTTTGGTAGGTGCCAGGGCACAAGGGCATAAAGGACAACGAAATCGCCGACCTACTCGCTAGAAAAGGTTCCAGCCAAAGATACATAGGGGCTGAACCTATCTGCCTATCCTAACCTATCCCCAAGTCGAAGAGTAATTTTCTCTTAGACAAGTGGGAAAAATCGCAAAACGTGCACGGAACGGAACAGCGTTCAAGGACAAAAGAAGAGATTTATACGACCCCTGAATAAACACTGTTTTAATATCCTTAAATATAATAGAGTCATTATCGGGAAACTGGTCAGCTGCCTTTCGGACACAGTGGTCTGAAATGTCATCTCAACAAAAATTAACCTCTTGTCTGAAACCGACTCAGTCTTGAGAGCGAGGAAGCTCCAGAACACATACTATGTGAACGTGCTGCCCTCTGCCACCTTAGAAAGCATATCCTCCTCAGAGAAATTATTACTCCTGAGGAGACATTCTGAACTTTATATAGAAGGTAGAGAAACTCCTCGTCTAAATGGCTAGCAGGCACAGTAGACCAAATGCTAAAATCGCATTATTGCATTTAGGCGGAAACTTGATGGGATTCCGATATCACCGAGCTATTTGAAGAGCAAGATTTACGCCACTAACTCAGTCATAATTCATGACTTTAAAAAAAACATCATTACCACTGGCCCACTGACTGTGGAGGACAACTGAACTTTGTTGTTCCATTTACAAAAGCCATAGGCTAAGCTTTATTAACCAATATAGATTAACACTGGTTTTAAAAAAAGTGATTTTCGGTTAATGGAAACTTTCACACTAGTTGTCGGCTCACGACCATAAAGGGTTTTTTTTTTTTGGTGCTTGGTTTTTGGTTTTCAGTGTTATTCTCAAAATTTGTAGTCATATCTATGAGAAATGTATTCCTGGAAGAAGATTGTCTTCAGCGACGAAGGGATTTCTGGTTAAACTACGGTATATGGTCCAATCAGCAATTTCAAGCAATTCAAGAGCTGCCAATTCATCCGGAAAATGCACTGTTTGATGTAGTTTATGGTCCAGCGAAGTCATAATCGAATATTTTTTCAAGGATGAATTTGAGAGCAACGTAACTATTAATGTCACCCACTATCGTTCTCTAATTTCGAACTTTTTTTTGTTATTTTGCGTTCTAACAAGACGACGCTACATGCTAAGCATGAATCAATAGACTGATTGCGAAATGAGGAGAGCAATTTATCTCTCGTTTTGGGCCTCTAGACTATTCAAATCAATCGCATATACCGATAACCCAGCATCAATCGCAGTCTTCGAAGACCACATTACCACTTGCATGAACCACTTGCAACATAGTCGTGGTCAACATTGCTCGAAATAATCTTTATTGCCATTAAAAGTTAAAAGGCAAGGCTCGATTTATCTTCTCAAATATAAAAGTTCTGTAATTTTACTCTGAGTTTTTTTGACAGATAAAACTAAGCTCTTATAAAATCACATATTATTACGGCGACATGGCGGCGATCCATAAGACAGATCACACTGTCCTTCGTCATGTGTTTTAAGCGCTTAAGTCGTTGTATAGCATCTCAAGGAGACTATTTTAAACCAAATGCCACTCTAATCATTGATGATATATGTTAAAGAAAAGAATCGTTTCGAAAGGCATCGTGAGAGCTGGCGCAGTTAAAAACGTTAAGGCTTCGATGCGATAACGACTTCATGAATAAAAGTATGAAAATTTGTTTGTACATACGTGTATCACTGCTATTCAGGAGAAACAAAAATATTTCCGAAATCAATTAATTTTAAATTGGTACTGTGTTTCCAATATCTGTATCCGCAATGTGTTGTTTAATGTCGTAAACATATATTTTCCATTAAGCTGGATAAGCGAAAAACAAAAAGAAAAATCTCATTATTAATTAAACTGTTATCAATCGATAAATCATGGCAAGAATACAATTTTGATTACCAAAAACATTTTTCGAAATTTATGATAAACAGCTCAATTTCGAAAACCCAATCACCCATCACATTCCATTCGCAGACGAATCGAATCAGAGACTTGGCTTTAATAAAGTTTGTGTTGGTCCATCCGATACGTCCAAGTGAAGACATCTCATTAGATCTACCCCATCTATCCCAAGCAGCCCTACAGCATCGCTAAGACTGTCTCTTAAAATAAATCGCCTCAATATAGTTCACTGACTCCTTTCATAATGAAATAAGACGAATCTATTTAACTGCTATTATTTTTAACTGCTCGAATTATCTAGCTGCAAATGGCTGCGCAAAATAATTCCCATCCACCAACAGCCCCTCGTCCGGGTAAACGACGAAAAATGACAAACACTTTATCGCAACCACCGTCATTACTAGCACCACCCATCAACACCAGTTCCGCCGTCTTCCCCGTAGCCAGGACTGCCGCCTTCAATAAGCTTCAACAAGGACTGGTCACAGAATTGAAAAATTAAAAACATTAAAATAAATAACCACAAAGTTGTGATATTAATACCAGCACTGCCATTGCCACCCCCGGGGCCCGGACAATAGAAACAAGAGAACGCTACTGAAAAGAACCGAACGCAGGAGGATACGGATACGGATACACAATGGAAGAAATTTTCTTTATACGAATAGAGCGATAAGCAATAAAAAGGGTCATGTTTTCGTTGCATAACAATTTCTGTTTCTCGCTCATTTCTTTATTTATCCCTGCTCCTGATGCCGGGTTGCTTTTAATTTGACTAAAACGTCCGGCTGACTAGCGTCCTCTGCGATGAGCTGTACTACGGAGTTACAATAGTGCGTTCGTCTGCTGGCGGTGCAGACGACTCTATATGTATATGTACGTGCGCTTTTCTTCGAAGGGAAGTAATATACATGTAACCATTGGGCGTAAGATGGAAACGCTTCTACCCCTGCCATTGCTACCGCTGAGCACAAAGACGAAAGAAGACGGAACAAAAGGAAAATTAAAAAAAAAACACCGAACAAAAGAAACGAAAGTTTTCTGCAAAAGAAGCGGTGACCGAACAACGGCACGCAGTGGGAGTCGAACAATGCAAGGACGAGGAAACAATTTTTAATTTAACTTTTCCGTGAATAACAGCATTATCCATAAACACTTCGATGGTGGGGATAGCTGGAATGACGAGCACTCCAACCAACATCCGCGTTCCATGTAAAACAATGTAATAGATTTTTTTTTAAACAAAACAAAAGAAAGCAGCGAATCGTCAAGGAGTCACCAAGCGATTGCCGGCTACTTGGCATGTTCCACAATCATAATTTGCTTCTAAAGTATTTGAAAACTGCATTCTATCACGTGAAAAATGTGCATTAAATAGTGATTGTCCACGAACGTCTATGGAAGCTTTATGTAAAAACTGTCACCAAATGAACCGTAAATCGATTGCAACACCAAAACCTCCGGGGCGCCCCGAATCCGCATCAGTTTCCATAAAGCCTTTTCCATCGAAAACAACAACAGGGAATAACGGTAAAACAAATACAAATAAATTGGATTTTAAGTCGTTAAATTAAACAACAACACAACGACACCACCCGACGCAGGGTATCAGCAGTGCCCCTCCTCATTAGCCCAGCCAGCCAGGCATGCCTTACCCACGCCAGTAGGTATCCAAACAGAATTTAATAAATCAATAATAATTAACGTAATTAAATACAATCATAATAATATTTTAATTAACATCATGGCTTTACTGGCGCACTTAATGCGGTTACCATGCAATGTTCAATTAAACCTATTTGCCACGTCTCGTTCGCACTGCGCATCCTGGTTTTACAGTGCAAAGTCCCGTCCTCCATGTTGTTCGTGCTGAACTGTCTTTAGTTGTTTATTTCTTTTTGTGTAAATAATTCTATTCGATGACTGCGTAGTTAATGTGATATAAGTACAACTGGGCACTTAATGAGGATGGCATGGTTACGCTGGGGAATGGACTGAATATGTGCGTGGACACGGACAACAACGTTCAAAGTGGGCCATTATAGTACATGAATGTGTACGATGATGTTTACAACTTCCTCCTCCACTTTGAAGGATCGGCCAACTAGGATGTAATGTTCTGGTGGTTACAGGAGACGGGAAGGCAAAATGCTTATATTAACTAGGATTGAGAGTCTTGAACACAATGTATTTGTTTAGTTAATATTAGGTCCCCATAGTCAAGGTTAGTTAGTTATGGCTCCCAAATCTCCCACTCCATATTAGGTGTTTTTTATTATGCCATCCAGATCCTATCCGGATCATGGTTTACATGTATTACAATAACAACACGTGAACCAGCTCTTTATCTGGATCAATTTCAAGATCCGAGTTTGAGTGGAAGTGAGTTTACACTATTTCCCACTGGTTTCGCATTCAAATTAGGAGAATCATTGCCTGATGAACATATAAAATTGTGGCCAGGATTTGGTTAAACAGTTTTCGCTTCCGTATCTAGTAATTGTACTCAAAATGCTATAATATGTGTATTATCTTACATTTCTAAAACTCTTGAGTCTATTGAGGAAATATTACCCCCGATTGGTGTATATCGATAAAAATTATTATCATCAGCATTTAAATCGATCGTATCAAATTTGAATGAAAAGAAACATTTTCTTTGATATGGCAATTCCACACTTAAATTTCAAAGATTGTTTTTATTGTGAAGTGGAAATGGAGCAGGTGGACAAAAAAAGGTAAACATGTAAACGTAATTTAAATTTCGACCGAGAAATCTGTTACTTCTTCATGCAGCAATGAATATTCAGGTATGCTGCTTTCTTCACTGTCTATGTCACTTTCCAATAACCACTGTAATACAAATATTAACCTTTTAAATTCAACAAATAAACGCAATTTACCTCAATAGCAGCTGCTTTCATCTTCAATTTGTTTGTTTATTTTGTTTTCAAATGTCAGATCTTTGACAGAACTGAACAAGGCGAAATGTCAAGCTGGCTATTCGATGATCTGTAGTGTTTTATTATGTCCCATGATCCTGAGTGGATCATGTGGCATAATAAAAAACACCTATTGTGGCGAATTTTGGGTAAAGATCGGGCCTACACCCATTAGCTATCAGCTCAAGAACTGAAATCTCTTGATCATTGGATACCCCGTAGAACCCTAAATTTAAACCAAAATTAATTTTCAGCGACGAAGCTCATTCCTGGCTTGATAGCTTTGTCAATAATTACGCATGTAAACTAGATAGCAACAAGCCTTCATGTGATTCGAAAAACTTCATTGAAACCGGATGGTGTGGATTTCATGTCGGAAGGCCGCAATTTTTCGATATCGTGACATGTCGGAAGAATATTTTTGGCCAGAATTGAACAGACTTGATATTAGTGATGTATAGTTCCAACGCGATGATGCCACATAATGGTCTATATGTATGAAAGAGTGAAAGGACATTATCTTTAGACAATCGATCACTGCAAAACTTCCTCGCGATAGCCATACAGGGTCATCGAATTAGTATTTCCGAAAATAAATTCTATTAAAGCAAATTAAAATTCAGATTCCGATTAACTTTCAATTTCATTATGTTGCTTGGATCCTGTCATTATGAAGAGAAAACAAGGCATTCAAATGTCCACCACGGGAGATATCACAGGGCTTGATCCTGACAACGTAAGTTTCAAAGACATTTCCTGAAATATTGGGCAATAAATCGCTCAGAAATTGACGGATACTCATTGTCAAAGCTTCAAGAGTTTGCGGATTGTTTGCCGATACGACCTTTTGCATAACCATACAAGAAAGATCCAATAGCAACAAGTGGCCAGTGACATTACCAATTTTCTTGCAATAAAACCAAAATGGGTCGTGTTGTTTAGGATGTGGCACTCTCGTTAAAACTATATGCCTTTCACATGCACATCTCTGATTTACGAGGGTGGTACTTAGCCTTACCGCCAGATGGCGCCAGTATCGCAAGAGCAACTTACTATCGTGTAGTACATTCTAGTAGACGGCTACTGTCGAGAGGTTAAAGAAGTTGGGGCATCGCTCGGTCAAGTGTATCGAGCTAAAAGGAGACTATATTGAAAAATTAATCGCCATTTCTCCAAAATGTTTGTTTTTCTTTTATAGGCTAAGTATATATCGGACCACCCCCGTAAGGCCAATACTGGGCTCACTGTGAAGTAAATAGATTTTGATCTTCTTCAACGCTTTCACTAACGGCTACCACATCTGCTTTGCGCGCATTTCGATGATGGAGAGGATCTGAAACTTAATCTGCTTGTAGTGCACAAAACATACCTAGTACGGATCCACTAGTTGTATAGTATATTATATAGACAGATTCTGAGAGAAACAGAGTTAAAAATCCATACTACAAATTGAACTAGCTATATTTCAATCCAAGATCTTAAATGCATGATTTTATGTCCTTGTTAAAGATGTCGATATACAGAACTTCCATGTTATCATAAACGAAAGTAGATTGACGATTCACAAAAGACGTCACCTTTGTATCTGTTTAAAAGTACCATCTCGTATGTTAGGTAACGTTAGGCTAGTAGGTATCACTCGGTTTGGCGATTTTAAAACCAAGCGTCTCAAAAGTGGAGGTATTGAGGTGATGATGGCCACAATTCTGGTATTAGGCAGAACACTGAATGTATCGCTCACCTGACTGGAATGAAGCAAATATGAACTGAATTCTGATCAAGTTAGTACCCATTACAAATAAAAAGTATCGAAAATTTCTTTGGAAATGTCTTCGATATTAGTAAAGGTTTCATTTTATTGATTTTAATTTTAAATTTGAACAAATAACAGAATTAACCAGCCATCATAAAGTATACGTTATATATTCAAGCGCTTACAACTGCTTGTTTATACAGATGGCATTGATACAATTTGTCAACCGAAAAAAAAAAACGTGAACGAAGCTTGTGTGAACATTACTGTTGGTAAGACGACGCTACAGTCTGGTGAGTATGGACCTTCAGAAACAAGCCTCTTTAGGCGAAACGCCCTTTGGTTTGCTGCTTTTAATGCCGTAAGTAAGATCACTTCACACCCGTGTGCGCCACCTATGATACGGTCGTCCTTTGCTGCATCGTCCTTCAAGATTGGAAGCGAAGACCCTTTAGACGAGAGCAATGATGTTCATTCTTTCTACAGGGCTGTACAATCTTAGACGTGGAAGCCTGATCAAGCCGATGTACAGCCATACTGTTCGTGATTGTATTTTTGCGTTACTCTTCAGGTTAATGATTGCAGGTAGAAAATGGATAGGGGCAAACCTTTGTTTCATAAATAGTTACCTTCGTTTCTTTTAAGAGGATCCCACTATAAATGTCTGGAGCCCAAAGAAACAGCTGTTGGGAGAAACTATTCTGCAGCTGATCTCAGTGCTTGTGTCACTGGTGCTTGTCACTAGGAAGTCAAGGTAAGCGAATCGTTGACTACGTACATCTATGTCATCTTCATGAATTTTTTCCATGATCTTCCATGTAATGGTTGCTTATCGTCGATTTTTCTAACCTGAAACTGCACTGAGAGGAATGTACTCTTTCACGAACAGTTTCTGGCATTTACGCAGCAAGCCAGAGAACTCTTTATATGGGACAATTATAGAGATTGCTTTTATTGTGAACCAAGCAACGATGTTGAGATTTTTTTCATCGGGCACATTTTGGTACTAGCTTCCAGCCAGGTCATATCAAACAGCTCAGCTGACAAACCATCTATGGCAATAACTTCAATAGACTTCAGTTGTTTTGTGCTTCAGTTTTTAGTTGAGCCACTGAATCTTCGGGTTTTCTGCCGAATAGAGAAATTTCGAAAATCACCGCCACTATATCCTCTGGTGTTGAACAAGAGTAAAACGTATGCAAAATGCAAAAAGTAAAGGGAATTTTATATTATTTAATTTATTAGTTCTATTAGCTTTATTGATAAACATGTGTGAAAAATCTCGGGAACTTTGCTCTAAGAATGCAATAAAGTGCAGCACATTTTCAGAAACTTAATTATTGCAATATTATTCCGATCAAGGAAATAAGCGAAAATGTTGGTAGATATTATGGCTTATAAGCTTTAATTTTCTGATACGCTTTCTATATATCAGATCAAGAAAGATGCAGAACTACTCCAACGCAAAGGTAAAGAATATGAAGTTGAAACTGACGTTCAGTTTTGTTTCAAATTATATTTAAATTTGTGTAACGCTTCACTGCCTTCACAATGAAAATGATTGCGATTGAATGATGTTACAATTCTGGCTTCTTTTAATTCCCGAAGTAGCAAAATCTGTGTTCACCTAAGATATTTATAAGGAACCTTACATTTAACATTCGCAACCGAACTGGTGGAAGCGTGTACGACAATTTCTTACTTTATCGAATACGAGTATGTCAAGCCTATTCCAGATAAATAGTTTTTACGGGAAATTCTACTTTGTTGGATCTACATGGTGACCATGCGAAGGGTGATTTCGACTTTGAAGACAAGGAAGGACCTGAAGACGCATGTCAAACACTTCTAAAATTGTGTGAATCGTAAGGCGTATATCTGTCGGTAGTAGGAAATTGCCCTTAAGTTTTGCGTGTGAACTAAATGCCAGGAAATCGGGTCGTATGTATGTATATAAGACGGACTGGCTATGACAACTGTTTCCTAGTGGCGTCTGATTTCAGTTGTTTCAGAGAGGTTAGACATTTGTCGATAATAGGTGTTTTTTATTATGCCACCCAGATCTTATCCGGATCATGGTTTACATGGATTACAATAGGTGTTTTTTATTATGCCATCCAGATCTTATCCGGATCATGGTTTACATGTATTACAATAACAACACGTGAACCAGCTCTTTATCTGGATCAATTTCAAGATCCGAGTTTGAGTGGAAGTGAGTTTACACTATTTCCCACTGGTTTCGCATTCAAATTAGGAGAATCATTGCCTGATGAACATATAAAATTGTAGCCAGGATTTGTTTAAACAGTTTTCGCTTCCGTATCGAGTAATTGTACTCAAAATGCTATAATATGTGTATTATCTTACGTTTCTAAAACTCTTGAGTCTATTGGGGAAATATTACCCCCAATTGGTGTATGTATATCGATAAAAATTATTATCATTAGCATTTAAATCCATCGTATCAAATTTGAATGAAAAGAAACATTTTCTTTGATATGGCAATTCCACACTTAAATTTCAAAGATTGTTTTTTATTTGTGAAGTGGAAATGGAGCAGGTGGACAGAAAAAGGTAAACATGTATATTAATTTAAATTTCGACCGAGAAATCTGTTACTTCTTCATGCAGCAATGAATATTCAGGTGTGCTGCTTTCTTCACTGTCCGTGTCACTTTCCAATAACCACTGTAATACAAATATTAACCATTTAAATTCAACAAATAAACGCAATTTACCTCGATAGCAGCTGCTTTCATCTTCAATTTGTTTGTTTATTTTGTTTTCAAATGTCAGATCTTTGACAGGACTGAACGAGGCGAAATGTCAAGCTGGCTATTCGTTGATCTGTAGTGTTTTATTATGTCTCGTGATCCTGAGTGGATCATGTGGCATAATAAAAAACACCTAAGTGTAAACTCACTTCCACTCAAACTCGGATCTTGAAATTGATCCAGATAAAGAGCTGGATCACGTGTTGTTATTGTAATACATGTAAACCATGATCCGGATAAGATCTGGATGGCATAATAAAAAACACCTATTAAGTATATATAACTTTTACGTCATCAAAAGAAGACTTGTTTTTTATTGTGTTAAATATGTGTTTTGTGTTAATATAGCAACTTTGCGAGAGGTATTAATCTAATTGGAATAAAAGCTCAGCTGAAGCGCATCAAATGCTTGTGCAAACTTACGTTGACAATACTCGAACTGATAAATTAATTATTGAATGGTTTCGATGTTTTAGAAATGGTGACTTCAGCGTTGAACATAGGCTTCGCTCTGTACAACTAAAAAAAATTGGAGGCATTACTTGATGCAGATCCGAGTCTAACGTATATTGTATTTTTAGATTAAAATCCATAGGAATGCTTCCGAAGCAAGGCAATTGGGTTCCTCAAGAATTGAAACCGAGAAGTGTCAAAGGGCGATTTTTCACTTACGAGGTACTGACTTATAGACAGAAAAGAAAGAGTTTTTCACATCGGATGGTGATTGGGGATGAGAAATGAATATTCTATGACAAACCCTGAAGAGATAGTTACCATCGACCTCAACATCAACATTAAAGTAAAGTTTGAGTTCGAAAGTCATGCTGTGTATCTAGTGAGAACAAAAGGGCGTTGTGTTTTATGAGCTGAATCAACCTGATAAATCCATTACAGGCGATGGATATAGATTACAACTGATTCAATAGAGCCTTGCATTACAAGAAAAACGATTGGAATACTAACAAAGACATGACAAAGTTTTTTTTTTTTTGCATGCCAGCGCTCAACCTCATATCGCATACGTCGTAAAAAAATATTCGGAATCGTTCAAGTGGGATATTGTACGCACCCCGTGTATCCTTTGAACCCTGCCCCTTCTGATTAGTGGTTGTTTCGACAGATGCAGCACGATTTGGCAGATAACTGGTTTAATTTTTTCACAGAAATCGAAAATTAGCTCGAAAGTTGGACCGCCACAAACGACGAAACATTTTTTTTTTTGAAATTAATAATTTTTTTTACAACACAAAAAATTCGGGATCCGAACTGGCTCATCGTGCATCAGAGGTCGACCACTACCTACTGCGCCACGAGTCATATACAATGCATAATCATCGCGCTTTGTATGACTGCACCATATATGTATATAAAAACAACAAACCGAAAAACATCTCTGACACCTTCCTCTGCAACCGAAGCCAAGCCGGCTTGGTGATAAGCTTGCTCTCGCAGTGAGTAAACAAGATGCCAAGCCAAGCCATATGTTGCTAAGCACATGCTGAAAAATCGTAAACAACGCTGGGATAGTACAGTCTAGCTTGTAGTTTAAGCTTATAATTAAGGCATTCTGTGTTTGATCGTTGAAAAATAAAGACCTAAGAAAAAATTATTTGGGCGTTTCTTAGTAAGGTGTAAGAGCGAATTACTCTTGTAACTCACGGCGCTCTCACTACGAGTTGCTTAGACCGAATTAATTTTAATTTTAATTTTCGTGGGGGCAAACACCCCCGTTTATTGAGTTTAATTCAAGCTAATTTAATCTTACTTAATCTAACTTAATAAGCAAGACGATCGGAAGAGGAGGGCGTGATTGCAGAATTAGCTTTAAGGATTATCTCATCGATGTGTCCACGAAAATTTAGCTCCTGGTCACATAATATGCTAAGATCACGAATGGCTTGAACGGTGGAGATGGGTTGATTATTGAGGAAATAGAGACGAGGAGGAAGTTTGATTCGTTTATGTGAAAAGGTGGCATTTGGAAATGTTAAGCTTCAAGAAATTTTTGGAGCACCAGATGGAAAAGCTATTGAATAAGGGAAGAGTCAAGACTGGAGGAAATGGAGCTTGAAGAACTTGTTATCGTCGACATATAATGAGATGTGGGAATGTTTAAGCACCATTTCAACATCGTTTATGGTAAGAACAAAAACAAGTGGACCTAAATGGCTGCCTTGGGGGACGCCGAAGGAAGCTAAAAAGGGAGATCTAAAACGAACACTGTAATAACGACTTTGCCAAGGTCGAAGCCAAGGGAGGACAATTTGAAGAGTATCAGTCTGTTTTATCGAAAGCTTTACTGAAATCGGTTGAAATAACGTCGACTTCTTAGTCATTCTCTAAGGTTGATAGGGTAAAGGACACAAATTCAACAAGGTAAGTGGTTGTAGATCTGCATTTGAGAAACCGTGACTTGCACCGAAAACTTAGAATTTCGTACAAAATACTCTCGAAGTGTTTGGGTATATGTGACAGTTTGGCAATAGGACAATTGGACGATAGTTGTTGTTCTTCGGACCTTTTTTGTGCATAGGGGTTATAAATAAGGTTTTTCATAAGCAGGGGAAATCACCTTGAGATAGGGATAGAATGAATATTTTCGAGAGAGGGAGAGAGAGGGTTGAGGAGCATTATTTTAAAAATATGGCAGGGAGACTGTCAGGTCCAGGAGTGAATTCATTATTAAGTAGATCTAATTTATTTTCGATGACATGGGAATTGTTCGGAGCAAAGGAGTCATCGGCGAAAGATTTTTTAAAAGAGGTGGCGACAAAGGCTATAATATTGGCGTCATTTTAAGGTTTGATCATTTAAGGAGACTGAGGTAGGGTAGTTATTAGATGTTCGTTTCCAGGTAAAAAACTTAAAGAAGGACTTAGGATCACTTATAAGATTGGCTTGTGTTCTAGTTAAATAGCGTTGATAGAGGGAGTTGTGATGAGCTTTAAAGTGGAGATAGCTGCCCAGGTAATTAGGAAAGTAATTAGGGGATTTAGTAGGAAGGAAGATTAAAATGGGTAAAGAGAGATAGAATTAAATATTTCCCTGTAGAATATAAATATTGCATCATTTACGGTATGGTTAAATTATCATCACAGCATGCAGCAGCAACACTAATGCGCTTGAGTCGGTCATTCTATGAAAAACAGCCGAAATACCTCTAAAGACACGACTAAGTGATTATGCAGCAATATTCGTTCGTCACAAAACCGATCAAAACATACATATGTACTTGGAATCGCTCAAATGGGAGATCATCCGCCGAATTCTTCAGACGTTGCTCTTCCTATTATAAATATCATATTGTTCCGATCGATGATTCATGGCCTGTGGGAGCAGAAGCTTACTTCTCATGAGGGTTACAAAAATAGTTTTCTTCTTCTTCTTCTTATTTTCCTTTTTCCGGCGTTGTTATGGTCAGAAGTGTAGGACCATAACCTTCCCACTTAACTGCATTCGTACTGGTCCGCTTGTGGGGTCCGCCGGTTTGACCTCAGAAAGTAGCGGCAGGCTTCCCGGTTTGGGATTACTTCATCGCTGAGGCCAATCAAATGCTGGTGTTTTTGCATTTGTTTGCACCAATTGTTTTTCGGCCTGCCTTTTTTTTTTTTTTTGTTAGGGTTACAAAAATAGTATCGCATCTTAATGCGTACTTACAACATGTTATTCATGTTCTGTTCGAAAGTTGGGACGAAGTAGTGGCTAGCGATGAACAATATTTTGAATAATATATATTGAATAATATATTTTGAATATACATATTCAGGGTGTCCCACGAGCAGTGTGCCAAAAAGCTAGAGCGTGTAGGTCTGGTCAAGACAAGAAAAAAATCGTATGGGAGGGGAGGGTCTATTCCCCCCTTTTAGCCGGGAGGGGCAATTTTCTAAAAAATTGACTTAATTTGGAAAATAAATTATTAAAAATCAACAGTTACAGCCACAATGCCGTGATATACTTTTTTGAAAAGCCAGAAACCTCTTCTTTCGTCCTGTTTTTAAATGAAGCTGTTTTAGGGAATAGTTTTTGAGAAATTAATTTTCACACTCAAAATTTTGGAAAAAAAATGAAAAAAAAATGTTCGAGCTATTTTTTTTCAAAATTTTATGTAATTAAGTGGTAATCTTTTTTCAAACATTCAATTCTCTTATTAGCTTTTAGTTAAAAACAGAAAACCGGATGCAAAAATGTCTTGTAGTTTTTGAGAAATTAAAAAAAAACCCGAACCACTTTTTTCTAAGAAAAACCTTTTTTTTTTTGGTTTTAACGCGTCTGGACTTGTAGGCAAATTGATGTATGAAACATTGACCTCTTTTTTATTATTTTTAAAAAATTCGGAGTTTTATGAGGATACAATAAAGTGACATAGTATTGGAATAACCCTGGATTAATCCTTTTTTTTTCATTGATAACCCCTGAAAACTGACCTGACAATTTCGTCTGGGTCCACCCGCCGCCAATGGGTTCTACCCGCTAGGATCTTAAGACAATAAAACCGCAATTTTTCTTTATTGAAAAACAAAATATTTGCAACCCAAATGTAAATAAAAGGCATCGCATTTTTAATAAAAAACCATTTCCAAATTGGACGTTAACTCATCAACACATTACGATGTCAAACTCATACTCTCGAGAAGAATTAACGGACATGCACTTCTGCTACGGTTTAGCTAATAGTCGAGATCGTGAAGCCGAAAGACTCTACGCTGAAAGATATCCCAATGGGAGGTGTCCCAGTCGTAGCATGTTTTCAAGAATCCACCGACGTCTGCGAGAGCACGGAGTGCTAGAGCATCGAAGAAGCGAAAGATCAGTTACAAAAAGAAAGATCAGAAGTTAGTCAGGAATCTTAGATGAAAGAATTTTGGATTTAGTCCGACGTAATCCCTCCCTTAGTACAAGGAGGATAGCTATTATGCTTGGAGTGTCCAAATCTAGAGTATGGAGAGTGCTTCATACCGAAAACTTACACCCGTGCCATTTTAGGCCAGTCCAGGAACTCACCTCAAACGACAAGTTTTTGAGAGCAGAATTTTGTCGATCATTACTGCTTCGAGATGAAACTGAACGAAACTATTTTGCAAGGATATTCTGGACGGATGAAGCACAGTTTACCAGAGATGGGGTTACTAACTTCCACAATTTGCATCATTGGAGTAGCACCAATCCACACAACAAAATACAAAATAAATCACAACACCGCTTTAGCTGTAATGTTTGGCTTGGTATTGTTGGACAAACTGTGATCGGGCCCCGGTTTTTGAATGCCGTTATTATCATACCTGCAGTTCCTACGAGACCTTTTGCCCGATTTGATGGACAACGTTCCTTTGGCCATAGCAGATAATTTAATCTACCAGCAAGATGGAGCACCAGCACACTACAGCTTACGGGTTAGAAACTGGCTGGATGATCATTTTAGTGACCGTTGGATCGGGAGAAGGGGCCCCACGGAATGGCCACCTAGATCACCAGATTTAACTCCTCTAGATTTTTATGTGTGGGGAAGAATTATGTTTACGAAGTGGAAATAGTATCTTTGGAACAACTGAAAGAACGGATTGAAGTCGCTGGAGTCAAATTGCAGGAAAATTTGTCAAGCATAGACTTATGTGCAGCCATTAGAAGGAGATATAATCTTTGCCTTCTAAAAAATGGGGATCATATTGAAAATTTATTATAATAAAATTCCGAATTTTTTAAAAATAATAAAAAGGAGGTCAATGTTGCATACATCAATTTGCCTACAAGTCCAGCCGCGTTAAAACCAAAAAAAAGGGTTTTCTTAGAAAAAAGTGGTTCGGGTTTTTTTTTTAATTTCTCAAAAACTACAAGACATTTTTGCATCCGGTTTTCTGTTTTTAACTAAAAACTAATAAGAGAATTGAATGTTTGAAAAAAGATTACCACTTAATTACATAAAATTTTGAAAAAAAATAGTTCGAACATTTTTTTTTTCATTTTTTTCCCAAAATTTTGAGTTTGAAAATTAATTTCTCAAAAACTATTCCCTAAAACAGCTTCATTTAAAAACAGGACGAAAGAAGAGGTTTCTGGCTTTTCAAAAAAGTATATCACGGCATTGTGGCTTTAACTGTTGATTTTTAATAATTTTTTTTCCAAATTAAGTCAATTTTTTAGAAAATTGCCCCTCCCGGCTAAACGGGGGGAATAGACTCCCCCCTCCCAGACGATTTTTTTCTTGTCTTGACCAGACCTACACGCTCTAGCTTTTTGGCACACTGCTCGTGGGACACCCTGTATATGTATATTCAATATTAATAAAAACGATTTTTTTTGATAAAAGGTAACGCTACGACTTCATTACAAACGTCAATGGTAAACACATCTAGATCCTCCACTTTCAAATTATTCATAGAGTCCGTCATATAAATATGGCCGTAAAAGAAGACTAAATAAAATCCGAGAAACCACCATGAATATTTTCAAAATTTAAGCATCACCAGAAGATAGTCTCGACAGTCTCATTCACCATAAATATCATTAATATCTTTGAAGAGCCTACAACTGCTTTTTCGGAGTCATCAGATATCCCCCTTTAAATGCTTAACAAAAGGAAGAAAAAAACCAATTCGTTCAAATCCACGGAATAATAAGGAAATATATCTATAAGCTCCTAACTCGAGCGGAATCTGTAATATAAAATTCGCCAACCAAAGTGTCAGCAACACGCCACATCGCATCCACTTCAAAAATATATACAAAAAACAAAATGAACTAAGATACCAGCAGTTACAAGATATACAATATAAGAAAAAAAATCTCTTCTATTGCCGGGGAGGAAATAACTTCCAAAACCATCGGCTAAAAAAATAAAAGAATCCAATATCGGAAGACAAAACAGAAAAAAAAAAAAAACAAAAACGCAAACGCAAACTAAGGCGGACCCCTCAGATTAAGCGAAAAACACTCAAGTCGCCCGAACTACCCGAGAAATACGAAATTCGTCGTCGCCATAATCGTTTGCGCCCTTGAGCGGAAAGCCACGAAATGTTCCATTTTGTCCGTATTTTATATTCGATCAAATCAAATTGGAACTTATGTCCCTTCCATTGACTCCACTGTCGCCGACCGAAGCGAATAAGCGTTAGCGATGGACCAGCCACACCAGACGCCCACCACTCGCCCACCCGAAAATATCTCATGAGCCGATGACGATAACGACCCACTATACTACTGCGTACCATAGAGTCCTTGCGTTATTGAATACATTTTTACACGAATAAATTGCAGGAGCGTTTTTCCAAACAACCGATTCCGAACTGACAGACGATAAATACTATATGTACGAGTAAGAGGAACGGACAAGCGTATCTCAATATGTTTCGCAACGGAAAGTAAAAAGGGATACGCGTTGCTCTCTTATATTGAAGATAAATAGATATACACCCTATTCGGCAGTGTGTCGATTCTATTTCCGCATCTATTCGCTTATTTCATATTATCCCTGAGCCGCCCCTTCTACCTCAAAACCAATGTCGTGTCACCGTAGTTGGATGTCCTCCTCTCATTCTACCCATTCACGAAAGGTATGAGAAGGAAATGCTTTTTACCGAATACCTATAAACACAACTGTCTGGCAGTTTGGCAGGACACACCAGGACAGGAGAATGGGAAGGCAAAACGAGCTGTAGCAGTTTGCGGAAAAACCCAGAAAGGGTGGGTCTAGGTCTACAGACACAACAGATACCCCGGGACACAATGGGACTCCAGGTCCGGATCGGACTACAGCAACGGATGTTCTTTATTGCGTTGCAAAATTTACGCACTTGGAAATTATTTATGGTCATGTTTTCTAATTAATTGTAAATTTATTTGATATTCGTGTTCGATGAGTTTGTCTTGTAATAAACCTTAATTGGGTGTAAATGAAATATTAAGTTTTGTCGATGGTTTTTACTGTAGGCCTTATCGTTGTCGGTTTTCCGCTCCCGACGAATGCTTAATTGCGATCGGCGTTTGGAATAATAACTTATGTGCGATGACAAATTGAGAAGTCGTAGCGTACTTGCTGACCCAGAAGGTTGAATAATGTGGTCGAGGAGCGACTTATTCATATGTGTGGAGCATGCAATAGGCTAATTTCCGGGAACTCGCCTAATGGAGTGAAAATCCACTTTCGCTCAGTGCGTGTAAATTGCATACATTCGGTCAAACGACCGAATCGCCGGCAAAATAGCAAAATATCCGACTAAATTAATGTTGCGACCTATTATCATCAGTCTTGCTTTAAGGGAGGAAGGATGTGGATATCAATGTTTCAATAAACGAATTGTGACGAGTCACACGAAGCTTCGAATCACTTACGAAGTTTTTTTTTGTTGCGCCAGACTTTTCATTATCTCCCACCTCGTTGTCATGTTATCCTTTTCGCTAGTCATCACTAACATAACATTGTGTACAAGATGAAAAGCTGTGGGTAATAATGTCTGGATGATAGGGACTGGCTGTGTGCGTAGGGCGGTGGCACTACGAGTAGATTAAATGAGTTGGCAATATTTTTCGGTGTAATCCGATGTACATTAACGAAAAAGGAACTGAATAAAAATAAGGAACAGCCGAGAAAAAGTGAAAGGAATATCCTTGAGGAGATGAGTATTAGAGAATGTTATCCGCCCTTTGTGAACGCCTTGAATGACATTGTGGTTTCACTGGATCCGAAAAAAAAAATAAGCAGAAGAGAAGAGAAGGGAAAGATGGAAAATGGATTTGATTCAGAGGACGGATGGCTTGAGACTTTTATAAATCGATGTTTTGGTTCGGCCTGATTTGCTGAGAATACAATTAAGATACAACGACTGGCAAGTCACGAAGCCGACGGCAATTGGTTTTATCTGAGGAAAAACGAAGAAACGCCAAGTAATCACATAAAGCACTTGACAAAGTAAGTTGTCAACCGGGAGGCGCAAATAACAATGCGAAGGCGAATGTCTTTATTTCTTCAATCCATCTTGGGCGATAGCAGAAAATGAAAAAAATATAATAACACGCTTTAGGTTGGAAGAGTAAGTGTGTTACTTGTCATCATTACACTTTTGGTCCGGTCTGGTGTCGGCAGAAAAATTCTGTCCCCGGACAGTGAAAAAGAAAGTGAGGTGTCACACACAACTTTTAGATATGTTGTCATCGCTAGTTTTCGATGATTGTCCTGGTGCCAAATTATTAATATCATCTTGGTGTACTGGCTCCTCCTACACAACCCTAAAGGTATATGCTGGACTGTTGATTGATTTACTATCAACCGATTTGCAACATCACCCACTTATAAAGCCTAATCTAATAGTACAGCGAACCTTCGAGCTGCTAAGACGGTCACTTCAGAGATCGAAAAAGGGGATGTTGATGATGGTCGCACTAATTGAAAAATAAAACGATGTTGGATGAAGTATTTTCACGTATCAGCGACTGTTATTATTTCAAAGCCTCCAGACGTTTATGAAGAGCTATCCAACAAGAGGAGTTTTTTTTTAATCAGGTCACAAAATAGTAATACTTTGAATTACAGGAGGAGAATTGGCTCAGACTTTATTGTAAACATATGTAGATTGAAAGGATAAAAAGCCAGTTAGATCATCTTTGTGGCCAATTGAAGTTTCATTTTCAAGAAATGTTATATCAACGAAGTTTGTTACTCAAAAGAACCACTGTAGGCCTAGTCACTTCCATAGCCCTAAATTCAGACAGGAAGTCTATCGAATCACTAACACGATCGCCCCAACATCATTATCGAAAAAAAAAATTGCCCAAAAACCGCACCAAACTATCACTGGGTGCAAAGGTTGTTCGCTTATATGAGTAGGTTACGGTGTCTGTCTGACTTATGGCTTAGTCTAGGTGCATTTAGTAATGTTTTGTTACCGAACCTTACATCCTATATGGTAAATGGTATTGAGGAAAAAAAATCCGCGTAATATAATTTCGGTGCCTTAGTTATTCCGGGACTTCAACACCGTGCCATTGACATCAGAAGTCAGAAGTAGGACACTGAGCCATGGTGTTTCTGGGTTCCGCCCATATTTCTTTGATTTTACGTTACGGCACATTTGTTTTCGTATTCATACAAATGGAAAGGAACCCCATCAAGTACTGCGCTGTCATCTTGAAATTGGTTCACCAGAGTTTCTGTCATATTTTACAATACACTAGTGACGTTTCCGCTGGATCAGCATAAGCATCAGTATCACCATCTCAACCATCAACGTCAGCATTAGTTTCACCATCTGCATCAAAGTCAAAATCAACACCAGCACCAGTATCAATACTAGCACCAGCATCAGCATTAGCACCAGTATCAGCTTGAATATCACCATCTGCATCAGCTTCAAGATCAGTATCTGCATCGGCATCGGGATCAGAACCGGCATCAGCACTAACATCAGCGTTGACTTCAGAAATCACCATCAGCATCAACGTCATCATGGACATTAGCACCAGCATCAGCGTCAACATCAGCATAAGCATTACCATCTGAATTTAGCGATCGATCGGCTCTGGTCCCGCTCTGCAGTATTTTGATATTCCAGGTTGGACATTCGATTGTGCCAAGATCTACATAATCGTGGCAGTCCATGCGAAAGAAAGGATTAAGAGAAGGAAAAGAGAAAGAATTGGGTCAGTCGTACAGTAGAACTCGTGTGAGACGGATCGCGCAATAAAAGCATAATTGAAATTCGTGGTTTGTGTTTTATTTTATTAATTAAAAGTGTATAAACTGACGACTACAATATGTAAGGAGTTATTATGCATAATAGTGATGATTTTACCAAGAGTACAAGCCTTTAGGAAGGAACTCCTCCTCTAGGCCTTCCAACACTCCAAAAGGCAAATAGGGAGAAACCTATACTCAACCCATTGCTGTATCATGTTCCACAAGATGACTTAGAGAGAAAGCCTACTTATTCCCCATCCAGGCTAGATGCCCTTTGATTATCCTTGTAGGGACGAACCCTACTGAGACAAAGTGCACATCAAGTTTTCTTTAGAATCTTGCGTATTATCCTCAACCATCAAACAAGAGGTTTTTTTTTTTTTTTTTTTTTGGAAAGGTACTCATAAGAAAGCACCCCTTGTCTAGCTTATCTGTTGCAAAGATAATTCATTTTTAGGAATACAGAAGTTCGTTTTAAATCTTTTTTTATTCGAGAGTAGTTATGAATAATATAAAAATCATAATGTTAAATTAGGTTTCAAGCAATTGGGATTGATGCTCTATATCCTTAAAAGGGATAGCTGCGCTCATTGTCAATTTTGTCAGTGCGATATACAGGATAGGATGGTTGGGGTTGATTCTTTGAGTCTGGATGGTACTCTTTGGTCCTGGTTTTCGACTTGTCGAGGTTCTCGGTAGTCTGACGCCTGAACCGATATGATCTTTCTTCGTCGACTTTATCAGTGCGGTATACAGGATTCGATGGTTGCGGTTGATGTGGTGAGTCTGGATGGTACTCATTGGTCCTAGTGTTCGATCTGTCAAGGTTGTCGGTAGTCTCACGTCTGAATCGATATGACCTTCCTTCGTTTATCGTCTTCGGGTGATATACTGGAGGTGTGGCTTTCGGCCGTCCATGTTCTGCTGGGCGATATTCCAAGGTCTTGGCTCGTCCTGCATCTCGGTCTGGTCTGTACTCCAAGGTGCGTTGAGCTGTTGCACAACATACAGCTACGGCCAAGGTGAAGAATACTGAGTACTTGTTGAACATTTTGTTTTCTATGGTGATTGAATCAACGAACTGATGCCTTGGAGATGAATTGTTTCCATTTTTATACGAATCGGACGTATCAGACAAGATTAAGCAAAAGTCACCGCGCCGGGAGATCCCCCGAAATTCTGCTAATTGATAAGTGGAGAATATACGAAAGAAAAATACACGCGGTTTGCACAACTTATACAGCTGTAGAAAGCTCTTGCACACACACGCCAATATTTAATAGAACTGATAGGAAATGTGTTCTTTCTGTTTAATTGTTTTTTTTTTTTTTTTTAGCGTAGACATAAAAACGGCTGCTATCTCCAAGAAGGCCAATTGAACTCTACTAATTTTTGTGATTTATTAAGCTGGGGCAACCCTGGGGGGATTCCATAATGTGTATGGTTAAGAGTCAAGTAAAATAATTTTATCCAATATGGCTCACTCACGATATGAAATGCGAGATTTGTTCAAAAAGTGACAGGAATTTTTACAATTTAAAGTAGTTGTACATTGTATACCAAACTTGCTGCTATTAGCTGTCAAAGATATTATACGATCGTACTGGTACAACCGGCGACTGTTTATATTCTTTCTAAGTGGAACAGAGAATTTGCATTTAATTTTTTACTGTAATTAAGTAAGCTGGAGGAAAGATTATTTTTGTTTCTAGTGTACTCGTAGACATAAAAATGGCTGTTATCTTTAAGTAGACCTATTGGACTCTACTAATTTTTGTGATTTATTAAGATTTAAATTTCAAATTTTACTGCGATTTATACGTGTTTTATCATTAGCTGAAAAGTTGTTGTATATTGTATAGCAAACTTGCTGCTATTAGCTATCAAAGATATTATACGACCGTGTTGGTACGATCCACCAATGTTTATATCTTTTCAAAATGGTACAGAGAATTTGCATTCAATTTTTCTATGGGAATTAAATAAGCTCCGGAAAAGACTTAGACAGTGCTAAATATTTACTTTAGTAGGTCTGCTAAGGGTATAAGTTAGCAAAATTGACAGATACTCCAAAAACAATAAAAAAATTGAAAAAAAAAAGGAAATTATTATGAAAGATTGATGAAACATGCACAGAAGCTTCGTTAGAAATATGGCCATAATGACGGATACATTGTTTGGCAACAAAGCATGTTCTAAAACTGTTGAATGTACTTTCTTAATATTCATTGGTTCGTCCAATTTCATTTCGATGGAATAACATTGATGTAGACGATTAATTAAGATTCTTTTCAAACACCGAAAATATCCATGAATTTTTAAACATATCCCTTATATACTTGAGCATGAGACTCATACCAGTTTACCTCTTAGTAAGCCACCTATGGTATACGGCTAAATTTACATTCAAAAACAAATTTCTAAGTGGTAACATGTACACAAGGAATTAGAATAATATACAAACCTTGAACTAAACAAAGTAAGTCTACTTATCTGTCAAGGCCTCTCAACGTAATGACTCTTGAAACAAGGACAATCGCCATCAAAGTGAAATACATACAAAGGATTTTCCGGGAAGAATTCCGAAATCAAAAGACATGCAACGAACTAGGCCACAGGCAATTAGCTAATGTGCGCCCAAAAGGGTGCTCTACAGCCCACTTGCCCACGCCACCTTTAAGACCGTAAATTCGAAAATTAACACACAACCATCAACCGCGTGGGTATAAAACAGTAAAAAAAAGTAGAAGGAAAATAGGAAACCTTGAAAATAATTCATTCGCCAGGTCCTGGCACAACTTGCTCTGCACATTTCATCGCTCCTCTCACCGGTGTTGTCGTCGTTTTCGTCATCGTTTAATGTGTCACTTGGCACTTGGGAGAACTTTGTGGAGTGTGCTTATTAATTTAAATTATCAAATTAATTCTACGGCGTGGCTGTACGCAAATGATAAGGTGGTGGAGGTTAAGGTTATTAATTTAGACGAAAATTAAAGGACTTATGGGCGTGCTGATGCCATGAAAGTGCGCACGTGAGTGAATGGGTCATGCACGTTGTAGGGATGTAGTGAGGTTGAATGTTTGAATAGGGCTTGCGGGTAGCAGTTCCATAACAATGGGTTGACTAGGTTGGATGCGTAGACACATATGAGATTCTTGAATAATGGCGTTAATTAAGATGGACGTGATTGCACTGAGATAGGTAGGTTTGATGGATAGAAACTCGATTGTGGCGGTAAATTTGGGTCCTGGCTAAGCAAACAATAGGTTAAAGAAATTTTGGCACATATCGCTTTGTAAGTGGAAGAATGTATGTATAAGAAAAAAGAAAATAGAATTAAGGGCTAAATCTGTTCCTATACAACTGAAGTAAAAGGGGAGGAACGCAGTCCACTAAACCTCGTACGCCAAACACTTAAGACTAGTTAGAAGTCGGAGAATTGCTACAAATATCATTTTAAATCAACGTTCCACCTCATTTAAGACATGCTTTGCTTGTTTTACTTCAGTAAGTTTGACAGAACCACTTTACCGACCTATCAGCATTCATTTATCTTGACCAAGGTTCAGCCTACACTGAATGCTTGACTACCTTCACTAACGATAAACATCTCCGCCTTATATCGAATCTCTATAAAGCCATTTGTCCTGCCAATCACCTTCCATTAATCCATTTCCTCAGCGCGGTACCGAACATTCAATCTCCATCGCAGCAATCGTTCGAACTTTCTTTTATTCTTCCAGCCCCAAGGCAGTCCTCCCATTGGGCGCCCCATAAACAATCGAAAGTTCCAAACCACAAATTACCATTCCTGTTGCATCTTGACTGTTCAGTTTAATTAAAGTCATGATTCCCTCTATTGACGTCATTCTACAGACACGAGCATGAGCACACACCTAGCCAATTACATTAGTAGATCCTAACCCCATTCACTACTACAGCAGTTGCCGGGAACTATATATTAGTGCCGGTGGTGGTAAAACGGGTGTGAAGCCGAAGACATATTCAATTCCCTTGACACCTGTATCCTTCACCATTCTTCACCTGACTCTATGCCGGCTTTATGCTGTTCGCATTCATTGCCGGCAGGGACTTCCAATGGCTTTATCACTTTTGTTTGAAGTGGATGAATGGCTTTGATGTAATAACTTCCTGTGAAGCTACAACCTCGTATGTACGTGCGTGCACGTATACGAACTGAAGGTTCAAGTACATTTAGGAATACTCAAGCTTACTGGCTACATAATTCATGATTACCCAAAGTGGATCTCTTGCACTTTTTCGTGTTCATAGCTCTTGGATGTTGTGTATCGCTGTCGCTATCGCAGGTGCGGGGCTTGAATTATGAACATTGTCGATAAATTGAAAGTCAGATATTTAATCAGGAAGGAGTTGCTAAAATATCAGTCATCGAGAGGAGATGAGTGCGGGTGTGCATCTGTTTCCGAAACTTGATTATCTGTGTGGACAGGTGGTTTCTAAAGATAAATGTTTCACCTCGAAGTAGGAAAGATGTTTGAGTGTTTTTCTTCAATGATAGATTGAGGAGCTCTGTAAATGCCCCTTGTAGCCTTGAGGGTTGCTTGGTGGTTTTCAAAGCAACTTAAAAAGTGTTGTCAGGAGAACAATTAACTCAAGTGTCTGCGACGAAAGGAAAACAATGAACTTTAGTGTTGTGGCTATATTTGGACGCAATCAAAAGTGTTTTTTGTTTATTTTGAAAAAGTTTGTTTCCGGGTCCCGACCAAGTGAGCCAATCTACACGTACAGGTTGTGGAGTGAAAACTATTTGGGAAACTTACAAAATTCAAAAACAAAACTAAGAAATACAGTGAACACGAACAAAATAGGGGTGATCTGTGATCTTATCCGAATTCTGCACATATTTTTTTTTATCACATATCTCGTACATCAAACATCAAGTTCCGTAAAAAGTATACCACAGTTCACTGCGTCATAAATAAAATGCAAGGATTCTGATGAGACATACTTGTCAACCAGCGTATACCATAGAAAACTGCAGGGAACCTCAGCAACCCTCTAAAAAGTTTGCAAGTTTCTAATCGCTTCTCCTTTAGGTTCTATTCCACTTCCTAAAATTCCTTATTTATCACGCGTCACTGCTTGAATAGCTATGTCGACTTGAATGGAAAACAAGAACCGAAGGAAAACATAATCTATTTGCCACGCAGTGTAACGCGTATCATCTGCAGTGATAACCTCACATGTCATAACCCGGCTTCCAGATTTTAATACAGTTTCTTCGCAAACCGAACAAACAAAACATTCCAGTAAGGCAAAAGTTTTTAATTTAACTTTTGTGGCGAAACTTTGTTTATATTTGAAAGAAAGAAGAAACACCGAATGGGGAAGAAAAGCAAGAAAAGCAGAAAGTAACATGAAACAATGTTCGAGGGACCATGGGCAAAACAATAAGAAAGAAAAGAAAATCTTGAACTTTTCCTCATTTCTTTTCCAGGTTTTTCCATCTCTCCCATCGCTCGTCCGTGTCATTAAGGATTTCTGTTGGTAGCAAATGTCAGTCGGGTGCCACGAACTCCTAGGGTCCTTCTGTAAAATGTAAACATTATAATATTAATAATATTTTACCTGATGTCGAAGGCGTTGGCATAAGGACGACGAGCGATGAAGGACGAACTTTTTTATTTTAAGGCGGGTAGGGAAAGTTTGATAATACATAAATTTCATTTATTCAGAGTGCTATTAGAATTCCCAACGCAGTGTTGCAAGTGGAGGGTGAACCAGTTCTTAAGGACACTGTTGCTCTGGTGAATGTGGTTTTAAATGGAATTGTTGTGAACTAACCTTGGGTTTTAGGATCCACTCCGTTTAGCTGGAGGTTCATCCACCTGTTGGATGTGATTTATCTAATATTTGACAGTGAAAGAACAGAGCTTAAAAGAATAAAAATGTCAGCATCTATGCCGTCTCGCATTTTGTTGTGGTGTTTAGCGAATGTAGAGACTGGGTTTGTTGGTAAACAGGCAAGCAATCAGCACGGCCTTTTTGCTTCGATCGCGTTATTATTGATCGATCACTTAATTTTGTGGCAACACCCAATACTACACTATGCACTATGTACATCGGCCTAGTTATTTTCACTGGGACCATTAAATGCTATATTGGTATATTCAAGTTTTATCACCTTTTAGCAGCTTTACATGGTTGATTTAGTGACTTCTGAACAACTTTCCTTCGCCGCTATTTTTGTTTTCATGCAAGAAATCTTGGGAAATAATTTCATGGACCAATGATCGCTTTCATTGACTGTTATTGTTTTAAAACTTTCATGTTTTTTTAGAGAGCCATCCAGCAAGAGGTTTTATTTTAAATCAATAGAAAAAGTTACAAAATTGTAAAACTATCAGGTACAGAATCTGAGGCTAGTGTTGCTTGGAATATCTGCCGAATATCCACCTTAGTTCTGCCTACGATTTGTCATATTTTAATGAAATCGCTAATTACTGCTATATGCCGCGAATAACAGCTCTTTTGTACTTGATTTCTTCACCGAGTATTGTCGCAGCCATAGACTCCTAAACATAGACTGAAAATAAAGAAACTACTGGTGTAAGTTACACCATCTTGGTGACTTATTGAAATTTCTATTTCGAGAACTGACATGTCAACGAAATTTGTCAGCTAATATAGCCTCAAATTCAGACAAAAGATAAGTCCATTCATTAAGACGGTCGCTTCCACATCATTATCGAAAAAAATATGTGGCCCAAAAACTGCATCAAACTGTGCTGAGGTTGTTTGCTTAGATGAGTAGGTTTTGTTACTTTAGTGGCGTTCTCGTTACCTCCTAGGTTGTAATTGGTTCTGAGCAGAAAAAAAAACACGAAATACAATTTCCATAACTTCGTTGTTCCAGGACTTTAACAGTGTGCCATCAACATCACAAGTCAGAAGTTTGTCAGAAGTTGGGCCCCATCACTATCTTCTTTATTAATTTCACGCATTGAATCCATCATCTTGAAATTGGCTCACCTGTGTTTAGTTACGCTCTATTGGCGATATTTCCAGCTGACCTTGCTGGACCAGCATTAGCTGGAGTCTTAACATTATTAACCTATCTAGAAAGTTCAAATTTACCAATATCAATTACTATAACTATGCGAGAAAGTGGTCGATAATGGCCAAAACAGAATGGACTTTACGAAAAAATGTCCATGCTATTTGCACTACTTTTGTAACTAATTGTAAAAATTCTTTCCTGGAACGCCAATGGACTTACAAACAAACTAGATATTTTCGTTCGCGAAAAAAATATTGACATATTGATTGCTGAAACCCATCTGATGATGCAGTCGCGTATAAAATGAAAAGGCTATTGTGCTTACCAAGCGTTTCACCCACCAGGAAGGGCAAGCGGCGGATCAATCTTGTTTATAAAAGAGAATATTGATCACTCCACCTAAATCAGTAAAGAACTTGAAACGATACAAATGTATTCGGTACGCGTTAGAAATAGAAATTATTCCTTCAATATTTCATCAATCTATTGCCAACCGCGTTTCAGTTTGGATTTGATTCGATTTTTTAAGTTTATTTAACTCTTTACAATCTTTATTATTGGTGGTGACCTTAACTCTAAACATACCTTTTGGAGCTCACGATATGTCTCGCAAAAATGTAAAGCACTTTACCAAGCTGGTATGGAAAATGGCTGCGAGATCACACCAAGATCAAATTCCGGTCAGTCTAAATGTATCGTATCCGCCGGAAATACGACAAATAGTGAACGAAAAACGGAAAGTGCGGAAGCGGTGGCAACAAACTCGCGCCCCGCTGGATAAGACCCGATTAAACCATTTGTGTCCCCTTCGCTCTTCGGGCGCCTTGTCGCGGCGGAGGGGCTTAAGAGGTCAATTACCTCGAACTAAGACCCGGAGAACCCCGAGTTAGTCATGAATGAATGGACAACCAGATGGATGGAAATACTCCAGGTGGCACCCGCAATAGCGGAAATCCACCCGCGATCTCCCTGATCGCGGCCGGGGCAAGGATTCTGGAGGCCCCACCAGTCATTCTTAACTCTCCGGCAGCCCGGAACGACACCGACTCCTGCGGCTCATTGTCCGACCACTTGGTTGGACTGAGCATGAGCGGTGCAACCGACAGAGGCGACACCGACGATGGTGCGGCACGGGAAACCGCCAAGGTTGAACGCTGATACAGGCCTCGAACAATGTGTCAAGTCTGGAGTAAACAGGGGCTGCCCGCAAGGTGGCGTCTTGTCTCCGCTGTTATGGTGCATGGTGGTCGACTCTCTGCTAGATGCTCTCAATGCCTCTGGAATCTATGCCCAGGCCTATGCGGATGATGTTGCTGTTCTCTCTGTCGGCTCATGTTTAGCGAATGTCTGTCTCAAAGCGCAGGCGGCGCTAAACGTGATCGATGACTGGTGCACGAGAAATGGGCTGTCGGTTAATCCTCTTAAGACCGATGTCGTTCTCTTCACGAGAAGGAGGAAAACAACTGGCATTGCTCAGCTGGTGCTAAAAGGCATTCCCATCCCTATATCCAAGGAAGCTAAGTATCTGGGAGTCATTCTAGATAACAAACTTCTCTGGTCAAAACATGTTGAGTCCAAAACCACCAAAGCACTGTCAGCTTTCTGGCAATGCAAAGGTGCCTTTGGCAAAACATGGGGCTTATCGCCGAAAAAGGTCCTTTGGATCTACACGGCAATGGTAAGACCGATAATCTCATATGCATCGGTTGTTTGGTGGAGCAGGCTGACACGAAAACACGTTGTGGCTTCACTCACCAAACTCCAAAGAGCGGTCTGCCTCAGTTGCACGGAGGCTTTCCCCAGCACACCGGGAGCTGCTTTGGATGCTATGATGAACCTTCCACCCCTTGACATATATATCAGAGGGTGTGCACTGAAAACTATTTCTCGCTTAAAGAGGAATGGTCTTTGGTACAACTCGCAGTGGAGTGAAAGTGTACTTGAGAGAGAAATATTCTACGATCACTGTCTCATGGATATGCCCTCTGACGCAATGACACCTGCCATCCTACTGCGCTGTAACTACACAGTCACATTTCCTTGGCGTCAGGACTGGCTTTGGCCAGACACTGAACCTGGAATAGAATGTCTTCGCATCTTCACAGATGGCTCCAGGACTGATCAGGGATCCGGCGCCGGAGTTTTCTTCGAGCGCGAAAACATTCGACTGCACTTCTCGTTAGGAAAATATGCGTCTGTCTTCCAGGCGGAGATTTACGCAATCCTAATGGCCATGCACTATGTTGTGAAACACAGATGGAGGGGAAAGAGCATATGTGTCTGCAGTGACAGCCAAGCTGCACTCAAAGCTGTATCCAATCCTCTGTCCAACTCCAAACTAGTGCATGAACTCAAGACCTTCTTGAACAAAGTCGGAAGACTTAATTCACTTAGGCTTGTATGGGTTCCAGGTCACTCTGGAATCCCAGGAAACGAGATCTCCGATGAACTCGCTAGAAAAGGCTCAGAGGAGAGTTTCTCAGGGCCTGAACCCGCCTTAGGTCTACCAGCTTCAACGGTTAAATCTGACATCAATGACTGGGTATTTAACGTACACAGTCGCAGATGGAAGGAATATCCAGGATGCAGGATGACTAAGCGCGTACGCCCTGACGTCTGTAAAAAGTCCGCAACATTCTTCTTATCCTTAAGAAGAAATGACTGCAGAAAGCTAACGGGCGCCATTACGGGCCATTACACTTTTGCCAGGCATCTTTACGTGCTTGGCATCAGTGAGACGCCTACCTGTGCTGCTTGTTGCGAGGAGGACGACACAGCGGAACACTTTCTCTGCGACTGTCCCGCCTTCGCTCGTGCACAGTGGTGCACCCTTGGGGCCGACGTGGTGGGTGCCGAATCTCTTAGCTCAACATCACTGAAGCCCCTCCTCATTTTTCTCCGGATAACGGGGAAAATACAATAAAGACAAGGTGTCTGTCTGGTAGTACAATGGACCAGTACTTGTGTCTGAGTGCTCCAGCAGATAGTAGAAGCCTCCAACAAAAAAAAAAAAAAAAAAAAAAAAACCATTTGTGTAATTCGCTCAAAAGGGCAATTAACGACTACAAGAATGAGCATATCGGCATTTACCTACAAAACTTGACTTCAGAGAAAGAATCAAACTACTCGCTTTGGAGAACTGTAAAAAGTATTAAAAAGTCGCAAATCCAGTCACCACCAATAGGAAAAAGTACCTTCCCGGGCCAACCGGTGCAGGACAACGACAATCGCTTGAATACAGAGACGGACTACCGAACTCGGAACTTAAAAAAGTAGTAAGATCGTTAAAGTCGAACAAAGCTCCTGGTTACGACTTAATAACGGGAGAAATTCTTAAAGCATTGCCGGAAAAAGCGCTTCTTAAACTTTTCTTTCTCGTAAATGCGGCACTTAGATTAGAACATGTCCCAAGTCAATGGAAAGTCGCAGAAGTTATTATGGTTCGGAAACCCGGGAAGCCGCCGACTGAAGTTACGTCGTATAGATCTATTTCTCTTCTACCGATCATCTTCAAAGTATTCGAGAGAATTCTACTTAATCGACTTAAGCCAATTATTGAAGGTCTCTTACCGGATCATCTGTTTGGTTTCAGAAGCAAGCATTCCACCATAAATCAATTACATCCAATAACTGATGTAATTGAAAAAGCGCTAGAACAAAAGTTAATTTGTTCAACCGTTTTTCTTGCCATCTCACAAGCCTTTGATAAGGTATGGCACAAAGGCTTGGAGTACAAACTACTACCTGTTCTACCAGGACAGCTATATAATATTCTAAGATCATATCTATCACACAGACTCTTCCGTGTTAAGCACGGAAATGAATATTCCGAGCTAAATACGACAACGGCCGGTGTACCGCAGTTATACTTACTTTATACTCGTGACATACCACAGATAGAAGGCACTGTACTAGCAACGTTTACCGATGATACTGCCATCCTGGCAACGGGTATAACGGTTGAAGAAGCAAATGTCAAACTACAGTACGCTCTAGATCGTGTAAATAATTGGACAAAAGCTTGGCGGATCGCGCTCAATGAAACCAAAAAAAAAACAATGCCCACGTTAACTTTACCTATAGAAAAATAAATAACATAAATAACTTACCAGTTTTCATAAATGCTGCTCAAATTCCGTTCCCAAACGAGGCGAAGTATCTCGGAATGACACTTGATGCGAAATTAAAATGGAAAGCACACGTTAAGAAAAAACGAGGAGAGCTGGAAAATAGGTATCGGGAATTGTACTGGCTATTAGGAAAGCACTCCAAACAAGTGCTAAAACCTATGTATATGCACTTATGGTATACAACTATGTGGTTGTACCAAAAAAAGTAATGCTGAGATCCTGCAAACTTTTCAAAACAAAGTATTGCGGGCAATTATTAATGCGCCGTGGTATCTACGAAATGACGATATCCATAGAGATCTCGGAATCGTAACAATCGAGAACGCAGTTAGAGAATTTGCTCGTAGACATAAACGACGACTAGAGGAACATGTTAACAACGTTGTACTTCCAATCTTAGAAGAAGATAATTTATTACGCCGTCTATAAAGAACCAAACCGTTCGATTAAGCGCGATAATAAATAATAAATAACTCGTGTGAACTGGCGAGCTCTGCAGGAACCATCGCTG
This sequence comes from Merodon equestris, assembly GCA_958301585.1. Classification (NCBI taxonomy): domain Eukaryota; kingdom Metazoa; phylum Arthropoda; class Insecta; order Diptera; family Syrphidae; genus Merodon; species Merodon equestris. Next base: position 35,415,106 of record OY284415.1, read on the forward strand.
GAAGGTGACCTGCCACATTTTTATTTATGTATTATTTCTTTTTCTGATTTGAATAAAAAAACTGCTGGATGAGTGCAAGAACTCAGTTGTAGTCTAAACATTAAATTCGTTTGAAGGGAGGTGTTTTTAGTGAGTAAGAATCTCACACTATTATGAGCACGCGCTATCGATTCTCATAGTGTCTTTTGAAGATTTTCACCTACCCTCGCAAAAAAATAAAAGGTAAGCTGATAGTCGACAGTTTATCAATGGCGATAAATTTAAAATGACACCACTTGTTGGATAACGCCTTATGACTCATAAACCCTAGTTTCGCACATGAATCAAAAGAAACAATAGTTAACATTTTTAAAACTTTGTGGCATTGCGTTCGTTCAGCAAAATTAAAAACAAAAAATAAATAATTGCCGATCTTACGATCCTACATACATGTAGACCTTTGCCAAACAATTGCATTGGCTAGCAAGATCCACACATTTTTCAAACATATTTTTTAACGCCACAACAAACAAACAGCGTGAATTTGGCTAATACAATCTTTGAAATCACACATTTCTCGTAACTTTTTGAACACACACTTCATTTAATTTTTTTATTCTGTGACAACTATTCTTCATACTATAAATGGAGCAAAAATATATTCCTCATAGTGAGAACCTTTGTATATGAGTTCCTGTACTTTAACTAAATCTCAGACTGGATGTGCGGGCTGCATTGCAGGGCGGACATGGGCTATCTCACTGGCATGTTCTCAATGGCAGAGTGATGTCAATGCGATGTACTATTCCTATTTGAAGCTCTGAAATTCGGGTAGTTAGCGAACGACTGCAACTTTCCTCCTTCTTGATACTAAAAGCGACATTAGAGGCTAAGAATTGGAACAAAATGCTTAAATTGGCCTTAGTACGATGACTTTTCCTTCTTTTACACATTAAACAATATACCGGAGGCTATATTTTCCTTCTCAATTCTAACGCTATCTCGACACTTTAAGCAAGCTAGGTGAATTGAATTGTCCATGTGAGTGATAGAGCATAAGCCTGCTTTTCATCATCAAGAGTTGAGCCTAGGTACTGTCCTGGATTATCTTTGCTCTTTACTTGACTACTACAATACTTCCCGAAGTATTTAGCGCATTTTGTAAAAAAATCTGGGTCACTTCGCCTTTGCCAGCCGCAGCCTTCTAATTGAATTGACGAGTTGGGAATGGTTTGGTACATACATATCTGTTCTCCTTGGCTATAGAATACATGGCACTCTCTGAAACGAAACCCATTCAAGTCTGTCAGTGAAATCAAAAAAATTCAAAAAACCTCTCTATGTGAACATTTGAAATGTTAAATTCAAAGCTTCACATGCGTTACGCTACGCACAAATGGCTTTAATGCCAGTAACATCAAGCGTTCTTATATTAGGGCAGACAGACTTCAATATTGCTTTTAACTTTAAACCGCATCATCTAGCTATATTACCTTAGCTCCAAAAAGTCCCATCGAATTTATTTTATGAACTAAATGACGCAGTTCGATTCACTTGCCAACCTGAAATCCACCCTTACGCATGAGAGATACCATACACATCTTACTGGCAAAGCGACCTTCGGCGCCTCTTAAAGTTAGAGACACACTTCTTAGTTTTGATATACGAGTAGTATGCCCGTAATATCGACTATATTTCAGTAAAATGACATAAACGACTTCCCACTTCCACCGCCGCACCCTCCGGATGCAAACAACTTCCAGTTCACGTACTCCTACCGCCTACAGTCAAGGCAAATGTTATCACAAGCCACGTCCCACCGGCACAGATGGCATAACCAGCAATCCATATTCTTATTTCCAATTTCGTAGCCAAACTTTTCCATCGACCTCTATGTACTGAGTTGAGGCCCACTCATGGTATTTTTGGAGCAACCACTCTTCCACGGTTGACAATCCGGTCACGTTCCGCAGTAATGCGACACGATCCTATTGATAATGACACTAAAAGGACATACATTTTTATAGTTCGATTGCGAAACTATTTGATCGGGTAGATGGCCTATATACGCCGCATGTGTATCCTGGTCAGTTCCGTCAGGACACCTAAGTGCTCTGGAAGTAAGTAAAGTATTCCCTTATAACTCCATTTATACCCGAATTATCCTGCGGCTTTTTCGAACGATGGCCGCACAGCGTTTTTCAGTATTTCCAAGTCAAGAATAAGAAAGTGTTTCAGGAACAGCCGGATAAAGGATAATGCCTCGTGCACGGGAAAGGAATCGCATTTGTTTTCGTTGACATTTCACCGAATTAGTTCCTCCCGCCACGGTACTAGGACATAGGATACTTCCTGTTTCTTACTTCCTACTCTTTGTTTTCTCTTTTATTTAATTTCTTCTTATTCTTTTTTTGTATTTGGTTTTGGTATTTTATTTTTCTCATTAAGGATAATGAACGGCTGCGGGATAGAAAATTAATTAACTAATGTAAGGCATGAGTCTTTGAGTTATAATACCCAGTGACAGTGGTGCCATAGTAATAATTCTTCGATCCGTATGACACTGTCTTAAGTCCTGACAACTGAGTGAAATATTTGCAAGGTACGTGGGGTGCACAAGCGAGTAAGTATCTTAAGTATTGTAAGTTGGTGGCTCAGTATATCCATGCTAACCGTTGGCAATGAGAAAGGCTTCGGCGGCTTAGGCAACTGTCTGACATGAGCGACTTTATTAGATGGTGAATTGTCATGTGAGTGTTTCGGCGGAAGTCATTAATTCACATATGAAATATGTTGACAAAGGCTGGAGGCCTTTCGAGACCAGTATGAGGTTTCTTGTTAAATGTCGTTTAGATCACATGAGGAATGATTGGGATTTCACTTTGGGACTTAAGGTAGGCTTTGAATATGGTTCCTGAAATTGTGTGCATGAATGTTTGCATACAATTGGTAGTAGTTGGAGAGACGATGACGTCTATGACTAATGAGACTTCGCACTTAATCTATGTAGGTTTGATGGATTAAGGGCGATTTTTATTGCATAAGTATGTTTGTTCAATAAATACGAGAAATACGTTCATCTCTGACGAGTTTTTTGGGGGAAATGCTTAAAGATGTTCCCCAAAGTGCATACAGACTATCACCTACTCTCTATAGAAAACCATTACAACCATTCAAAGCCACTGCCGTTTTTGCCGGAGGTGTCACCGAGCTACATTGTTTCGAGGACGACGTGAGCAAGATGGCTTTTGTGACTTGTGAGCGATCAGCAAGTTTTTACTGCCACGATTTGATGAATTGGGACTGGAGGACAGATATTTTGAATATGCTTTGTTTTGATGATTTACATTAGCCTTCAAGATCGTCCATTTGGACCGCTCCAGACTTTTTCTTTGGGGGTTTTGAAGTCACGACCCTGAGCAAGGCGCCTACTTGAGCGATTTTATCTTCAAAAAGTAATGGAAGAAAAAGTAAAATTTCAAGTAACCACTTACGCATAAAACGGATCACTCTCACGGTATTTTTTTTTAAATTCGGGCCAAAGATTCCGCCGCACCATAAGCAGCACCAAGCAATGCGCCAATACTTGTCCGATACGTTTAGTAGCACAGCAATTCAAATGTGTACAAATCGCTTTAATACAGATGTTTAAATTCAGAATTCTTATTACTTTCTGAACACATTTCCTAATCGAAAACTAATGAATATTTGGATGATAACCAAAATCCGGTCTTAATTCAATATCCTTGAAGTACTATTAAGTGCGTAGGCCTATTATGATTGAGCTGAATTTAATCGAATATTATTCCACATGATTGCGTATACAAAGCCTCAAGATAACATAAAGCTTTTATAACATAACTTCTCCATTTGGTCGTAGTCCAAATTACATATGGATACCAGTCACCTACTGCTCAGCATTAATTCATAAACTAAGTACATAATACAATATCTAGTTCATTAACCAACCGGATACCTTCTAATCTGTCTATTTACCCGTGCTTACCTGCACCATCTAACGGCTTAGGGTTAATGCACATTTTACGATTTGACACTGCATGGATTATCAGCAAACAGCACTCCGGATTCGTGCCAAAATTCCATCCCAACTTCCAGTGCTTGGCAATAATCTGCCATATGAATTCACTGGTGGTCGCCTAAACGGATATTTCGAATCAATTATATTTGCATATTATATGAAACAGTGACGGCTTTAATTAAAAGGACATTCCTCTGGGTGTTGACATAAATGTTCGTCGAGCAATCCAAGCGAGTGTTGGAAACAGAACCAAACAAACTGACATGGTCAGAGAGTTGCATCCATGATTTTCGAATCAAATAGTTTATGCTAATTTAGTTGAGCTTGATTTCGGTAAATGGGTCATTCCACACTCTCCGTCTTATATTCCGGAAGCTCTCACACGTGATCAGCTTACTCAAAATGTCTACTGTAGATACTGTCCTTCGGAACTTTTGCTCGAAACTATGTTTTTCCACGACTTTTCCATTTCTTAATGAGAAAAATCTACCAGAAGGATTTTTCTAGGACAAACTTTTGAAATCTTTCACATCCATTGGGGTGGACACGATGCCTTTTGAATAATGACTTCTTCGCGTGGCTAACGATAAGATACTTTCTTACCACTTTTTATTTTCGCTTTTTTTCGGTGGTTATCCAAAGTGAGTTTCAGAACGCGAATAATCATTTTTTTTTATCGTGCTCCCCTTTGAACAGTTCGGCGGAAGGGCTGTTCGTTTTCGTTGTGTGCCGCGTTACAGTAACCGTTAAAAATGTTTGATGACAGACCGCGATAGAAAAAAAAAGTGTAATTGTTATGTGTCTGAGCAAAGCATTATGCGATGACTGCATGCACTTCCGACGGTTACAGATAATTTATTTTTCCACATAAATGACAATGAATTCGCTTTACAAATACACTCTGAGTGGGTGGGTGAGATGTAATGGTGGCTCTGATAAAAGGGGTTGATTCCCGATGGAGACAGAGATAACAGATAGCTGGCGTAAATGCGACGATATTTTTTCATCATAAGTTTTGTGCTTATGAATACCATGGTGATCCCTCGAGGATAAATATTTTCTATCACATTTAGAGCAAAGCGTAATTCTGAAAGACGAATATATATGTAAATACTTGGCTAAGCTTAAGGTTGGTGCAGGAAAGTATGTTCATCTATTTATAATTAGGCTATTGATCTCTCGCTAGTAGCTTTTTGATGATACGGGGACGGAAGGTTTCATCTGCAACTAGCTAGTGCAATTGTAAGTAGGTAACATTTTGTTCCACCAAACCCGTAAACAGATTGTACTCCCCAAGACATGACTTCTTCCTTATTTTATGGCTTGCGAAAATACAGCTTCAACGGCAGTAGATATATGTACACTTCAGTCATAGCCTTACCTAGAAACTATTTCGGACTCAAGATAGACGTCTAATTTAGAAAACCTTATAAAAAAAAGTTAACTATTTATGCCTGTAACTATGGTTTCAGTAAAATTTGGAGAGTCAAGTCCAAATTGATTCTTCTGTGATACACAGATGTACGTCCCATTTTCATCTATATTTCGCTGAGCAAATTTTATAACTTAGACCAACTCAACAATCATCAGACACCAGGAAGCGGATTTTGGAGTGTATGACCAAAACATAGCTGCAGCGCACCTACCGTCAGAGAAGATTGGGAGTCCCGTATGCTAATCTTGGAATACCAACTTCTAAACTCCCCCGATTGCTTCAAGATAGAATATGGCATAGGACCGACGGATGATCTCAATCCGACTAAAAATTTCCAATTCGAATTGTCTGCCTATTCTTTCGAGGCAATTAGAGAGACGAATATAACATTTGACTCCACTGCTATATCGATCCCTCCCACCTAGGGTAATCCTTTGATCCTTTGGCAACTACAGCCTTTTCTCACTTACATCCATCCATTAACATCAGCTCTACAATCAATTCCAAGAGGGGCAAAAACACCTCCACATCAGTAAAATTTTTGGTCGATAAATCTCCTTCTTATTATCAAGATCTTCAAGAAAGTTTGTCCATAGAGCCCTATCTAAATGGATTGACGACAATGGAATCACTCCACTAACCAATCCGGTTTCAGAGTGGAGAATGATACTTTTGAAACACATAGGGGATGTCCAATGGAACAAATGCAAGGACGAATGCACGGGTGCCTGTTTCATTGACGTTTTTTTGATGGTTTTTGAAATGTGTTAACAAAGATCGTTATGAAAATTGCCAACGCGACTTGCACTGAAAAATTTCAAATGAAAAATGGATTGAATGGATGAACAAGGCACAGTGGGCCTATACTTTTTTACTTTGTGACCAGATAGCTTCTCTTCACCACAAATTAGAGCACGCTGACATTTTTTTCGCATACGGATCAGGCCCAATAATCGACATCATTGTCATTCTCTTGCAGCAACACTTCTTAAAAATTACGCTAACGAGGTCTTAGAACCGGACTAAAATAGTACGGGTTGACAGTTTTCTTATTAAACTAATTCTAGGCCACGTTGCAAGGTCAATGACTTTAGTCAATAACCTGTTATCCGGAGCTTACTAATATAAGGCTTTATTTTTTTAAATAGAACATAGATTAGCGATGCCGTTCGTTTTCCAATTTGTGGAGCGGCGATTCCTCTACGATCAAGATGTCGCGCTCCACGAGCACCTCAGCCTCCATAGGTTGGTTTCACTCCGAGATCTAGAAGACAATTTTGGTAGCTAAAGCGGGCTTTGCCAATGGTTGGTCTCTTCAAGTCAAAGCCTTCCAAATGCCATGGGCTACGGTTTGTTAAGGCAGGTCAGGGTAGATTAATAAAAAAACAAAAATATAAAATTAGAAAGATTAAGCTAGATATAGTTAGATTAAGGTAACTGTAAGTCTTATTTAAACAAATAATATGATCGTATGCGAAGCTTTTTAAAAGTATGTACTCAGCGGCAAAAGAAACCCTCGCATTACTTTTCTTAGAAATATTTTTTAATTAAGTTGTAAAATTTTACAATTCTGAACCCTTTTGCAAATTCTGCACCCTTTTCTTATTATTTAAAAATTTATTCTACCTGCAGTAGAAAAAGTGAAGTGATCGCGTTTAGATCGATTTCTTTAATAGAAATAATATTTTAAGTTGAATTTTTGTATTTTTCGCTATGGTCTTGGTAGAAAAGGCCAAAATCATAGGCATTTCCAAACGAGAAATAGCTCGTCAGGTTGGTACTAACGAGTGGAATGTGCGCAATGTCATCAAGAATTAACTGTCCGAAGGTTCAATTGAACGGAAAGTTGAAAGCGGCAGGCCAAGGTCAATAACTAAAAGGGAAGTGCGACTTATTGGTATTTATGCACTTTCGAGTTCATCTGGTTTTTCGGCGATAAAAAATTCAAAATTCAACCGATCTGCATGATTTTTCTATTGAAATGTTCATTTTGACGGCGGATTTCATATAAAAAATATTGAAAAAATCTCAATCACAGATTTCAAATTGTTTTTTAGCTTTTACTGCAGAGAAATATTATGTCCTTAGTAATAAAAAATCAAAAAAAATACTTTTATTTTAATTTTTTTTTTGAGTGTAGATTACACAAAAAAAATAAGAAGTTGATTTGTTAGCATGAAAAAAAGCTGTAGAGGTTTGTTTTTGTAAAAACTTAACTCTTTGCAGCGTTCAAAGTTAAAAAACTGTTATAAATATTGATTTAAAAAAAAAAATGTATTTTTTATATGAAATCCGTCCGTGAAGACGAACATTTAAAAAAAAATATGAAGATCGTTTGAATTTTGAAGTTTTTATCGCCGAAAAAGTGTATAATTACCGACTTATTCAGCGAATTTCAGTGCCTAATCGGTTTCAGCATGCTGGAGACATCAATAAGAGCTTTGAGTCTCAAAGTAGAAGACAAATCAGTGACGGAATCACACAAAGACAGCTGAACAATATGGGTTTAAGAGCATGGCGACCTGAAAAAAAGCCCCTTTTTACCAAAAGAATGAAGCACCAACGGCTACAATGGGCGTAAAATAATGAAAAACTGGTGAGGATGGGGAACAAGTTTTTCCGATGAGTCTAATTTCAATATATTTAGCCCCAATGGCAATGCGCTAGTCGCCGCAAAAAAAGAGAGGGTTATTAACGTGAAACATTCTCCGTATGTAATGGTATAGGGTGCTATTACAATGTTTAGTATTGGTGCTATTCTGACGTTAGAAAGTACCGTTAACAGTGCAAAGTATATTGAGATAATTAACGAAGGTGTTTGACTTTGGATCAATGTTCTGAGCATTCTGACAATTTAATTTTGTAGATGACTCAGCCCGATGTGACCGAGCCAAAACGATAACTTTAACTTTGAATTAAAGTTTTAATTTGAGCTTTTTACTTACATACGTTGATGTTTTCTCTACATTCAGGTAAAATATCGTAAAATCGCAAAGATATATTGAGTACTATATATCCTCTCTGCCATGGCGAGGAAACAGTCCGGACCTGAATCCAATTGAGAACTGTAAACAATATATGGGGAAAAAAGATTAGAGAAAAGCGACTGGGATGAAATCGATTATAGAAAGAGTATGGTGTGAGGAAATAGACGAAAATAATTTAAAAAAAAATGTCGAAATCGCCATTTCTTTGTTTTTTTTTGTTAACACTTGAAATATATTTTAGTTAAAAATTTAAAATCTCTTATTTATATATTATATTATAGGTATAAGTTAAATAGTTAATGTTGCATTTTTGTATAGCATAAATTAGTTATAGGTCAGTTAAATATTTTCTTTTCCAAATCGTATCAGATATTTCGCATACAATTATGAGTCGAATGAAATGATTGCAGTCGAAATCATTATTTGTTCTTGAGATGCTGGAGACGACAAGACGCTCATCAACGTATAAACGTACAAACCTTACAGGCTATTCACAGGACTACTGCCGAAAGTGTGCATTTGCCTCTAAACCTATTCAAGGCAGCTAGTAATGTGTTAGTTAAACCAAGTAGGTACAAGATATCCTAGCATACCATATACGAATATATAAAAGGATGTAGGTTGCTAACATTCTGTCATTCACGTCGACAGATGTTAGCACCCAGTGTTGCAGCTGCCATAAGTAGCTAACATCAGCATGATTAATAAACGCACAACTTTCCTTTACAGCCTAGGTATAATCGAATGGTCTCCGATTGTTTCTCGTAGTTCACAACGAAGCCGCGTGTTCACTGATACAGCTCTAGAGAATTTAGAAGATGACCTAAAGTTCACAAAAAAATTATTTAATTAATTTTAGAAAATTGTTAGATTTAGGATGATACCAACGTACACAACGCGTCAAATGCACTCCAAGAAAGTTACTTAGTTTAGTGTAAATTTTGGTCTAGATTTTTCTTGCTTTGGAGTTACCTTAATTAGAAGGCTTATGCGAATAAATCTCAAGCAAGTGACACCGTCAAAGTCCGAATAACGGAGGTCACCCAACAAGTTCTGAGAGATTTATGCGATAAGCTCATATAAAAATTTAACATGCAGAATAAGTGCTACTAAGCTAAGCCGTAGCAGACTTAAGTATGGAAGGCCGTTATAATCCCTAATATAGCTTTCTTAAATTCGTTTAAATACTCTGCTCTAGGTGTCTTTCGTCCTTTTATTCCAAGCTCGTTGCCCTGTGGGATATTTGTCATATCGTTTTACATTAGTACTTACGCTGGAATAAAGAGACAACGAACTTTTACCATTACAATTTCTGACACTCCAGAGCGGCGTGTTACCTATCTCCACCATGCAAGTGCACCGGTTTGATGTTTGCTCCATGGTAAGTTCCAACACTGGGTAGCACGTTGAGGCTAATATTTGATATGTATTAGACTTACTGTCTACCAACCTGAAATTCGTTATTCTTCATGAATCCTTCTTGAAGCCCGTAGTACCTCCGATTTATGCGTTCACTGCCAAGTCCAGACTCTAGAAACTCTTTCTCTGCGAATGAAGGCTATGTTTTCGGCTATCTACATATATGAGGACTACTGTTTATTTATTTCAAACCCTCACCCTTTGAAGGTTGAATTCGCCAACACAATGTTGGAACTGTTTTTTTCTGAGCTTGAAGATCCACCTATGTTAGACATGATTTCTTTCGAGTTCCTGCTCGGGCGCCAATGTAAGGAACTTTAAAGAGCCCCAGCCATCGGAATCCATATTTCGCACACCAAATTGCTGTTGAATTAAGAACTTTACTTTTGTTGTTGCCAGTGAAGCTACCACATAATTCGATTCAACTCTGTTTCTACTTCCCCTACATCTATTTAATGACGTTAAGTAAGCTAGTTCCTTCTGCACTATATTAACGACTTATGTTTTTAGAATTTTGACAGTCCTTAGCCCCTTAAAATACTATCTTGTTGCTTTCCAATTCACAGACACATGTATCTCCTCCCATCTTATTATTCAATTTTGAGAGAGCTGGTAATGTTAAAAAACACCAAAATCAAATTATCCGAATTGTAAGTGTGAACACGATACATATAAAAACCAAAACACAAAATAAAAGCAAGATACTCGCTCACACATACTACACCCGCAACCAAGTGATTCAAAAACAAAAAATCGAAAACACAGAGCAACATCGCGCATTCCTGCAGATAACGACATAACGACAGCCCCACATAGAGGACGACCAAAATAAAAACCTTGAATTCATGCTCACTCTCATGCGTCTTGTTTATGTCTGTGATGACGATAGAATACAGCATTTCCACGCCTGCGAGCGAATTCATCTAATTTCGTCTGACATCCGCCGTAATCCTCTAATTTTCTTTTACAACATACAACGCCGCTACCGCTACCGCCGTAGCCAATTCCAATTCCAACTGGGATGTGAGTGCAAAAGTAAAAAAGACCGACAAGAAAAAAACGAACCAAAAAGGAATACAAAATAGAAATCTGCTGGCGTTATCCTTTCAAATGCATTTAACACATAAAAATTTGCATACAAAGTGCTTAAAGCGAAAGGAAAAGTAGATATATGTAACGGCAAGGAGGGAATGTGAAGACAGGGCACTCGTATATACTCGCAGTCTCAATAAAAACCAAACCGAAGGCTTTTCGAATCTCTATTTGCCGAAGTGCCAAGCATCTGTGAGCGACAGTAAATGATTCGGTAACATCTAAAGAGGTCAGTCCCCCCCAGGTCCGTTCAGTGCTCCTTATCCTGTCGGAGATAAGAGTACTATACCGTCACCCTGGCCTTTTTGGATGCAATACAAATGGGTAGAGATGGAGCGGTTGAAGTTTTTGGTTTTTTTTCTTAGTTTCCTTCGTCCTGGTTTTTACTATATAGAACGAATATGGTTTCTTAAAGAAGGCCGGGGGTATATCGTGGGATGGGTTGAGTCTTTAGACGTGGCTTAAGGATGTTACTTAAGATAACTGGTTGCATGTACAGGATCCCATTAAATTTGCATATAAATTGCGTCTGGTTTCAACTTACATACACTCATCTCACACGCAAACAGCTAAACGATGACGGAAGAAGTGCGAGGCACGGTCCCCCTTAATGCTCTAGATGACATCAGCCGTTCATCTACTCATCCGCTCAACTGCTCATTTACTACACCACATTCGTCCTCTATATGCACTTGTGTTCCCTACGTACAAGTATGTACGTGAGCGAATCTATTTTGCAATAATTTATGCATGGCAAGGATGCAACCAACTACTGTGCATAATCATTCATTGGATTTCGCGCTCTATTTGGCTCCCGGGCAAGGGGGCAACCGGTTGCCTACATCTAATGTGCACACGTTTCTTTCAATTATTTGAACAACAGAAGGCTGGTAAAATCGTGGCCTTTTTAACTATACTCTAGGCGCGGTAATGCGGCGACAAACAGTGCATAAAGCCAGGAAACTTATGTGTGTCGGTGGTTTTTTTTTTAGCTCCTTTCAACTATTTAAACGACTGTCGTTAAAAATATTATAAGGCAAAAAAATAGGAACTAGTGCAGAGCAGACGAGGTAAGTGTCCTTTTGATGATAGAACTCGCGTGCCAACATGTGTGTACGCTCAGGATAGAAGATCCTATTTTTATGTTCGCAGCTTATTAGGTTAACAGAGTGATTCGTTTTTTTTTTATAACTTGGTCGTAAAGTGAAAATGAAGTTATATTAACACTTTCATTGGAATACTTCCGGTTTCCTAACTAAACAGATAGTCTTGAAGGTAAGAAGAGTTTAATATTAGCAAATGTAGAATCAAAGATGGTTGAAAAAATATATATATAAGAGATTCTTTCAAGAAATAACAGGAATTTCGGTTTATGACAATTCTCCGATTTTAATTAGCCGCTCTTTTTCTACGTTTTTATTGTTCCGGAAAACTCGATGTTTCCAACTGCTTTGTGAACTTTTTGGAACGAAATATATCATTTTATGTACATATTTTACATTTCACGCCATTGTTGAATCGTTTTCATTTAGTTATCCTGAAGAGCTTTTTCGAATAGCTATAGTAAATTTAATTAATAAATATCAACTTCTTAAAGGCCTTTAAAGTCAACAAAACTATCGAAAATATGCTGGCGATGAATTAACAGAGAAGTTACATGGGCCCAGCACAACTATATAGAACTATCAAACTATCCCCAAGGTATTGAAAAACTTGGCCATCATTAATGTATTTTAAAAGTCCCCGGCGTAGCTGAGAATGTGACTGTGCAATTATAATTATACGTTCCAAAATTGTGTCGTTTAACACCATTCCTAGTAAGGTAAAATTAAATTTCGGCAATTAGGCGAAAACTTGCTATAAAACTTCATGAAAAGATTTATTTTCTGTAGGCAGGGTCGATTGGTTTTAAACAGATATAACCGTTATATATGAAATCACCGATCTTCTGATCATTCCCCAAGTGATCGTTGTGTGGTGAGGTTGTAAACAATATTTTTTTTGTAAAAATATATGTCCATATACTGAAAATGCTGCACCAATACATTTAAAGGTAATTTTCCTTTTTTAATTAAAAAAAAACCAATGAACGAATGCTACCATAGCAATTCAGGAAAATGTGCTAAAGTTTGGCAATGAATAACTTGCAGCATTTGTTAGAGAAAATTCAGCAACCACAAATCGTCACAAGCTATCGAAAAGGTAAAAAAAAACTAGAGGGTGCCCCACTGGGAAATAAGGCATAATAACACGAAACCAAATACTGCCCATTCAATGCTGCTAAATTTGGCGGTATAAAGTTTTGCCACGTCCGCTTTACTCACCAGACTTTTCCCCAACCGATTACCAGCCTCGCCAATTATAATACAACGCAAAAAATCTCTGGAGCATCAGTTGCCTCTTCAAAAAACGCCGTTCGACGTCTTTCGGCTTCAACTCCATACCCACTCTATTTCCTTGCTTTTGAGCTAGTCCGAAAGCCCTCAAATAAAAATGTTGTTCATCTATGGCCAACAAGGTCTTGTAGCATTCGACTTGGATTTTGATGCCTCCTATTTTTCACCAATCTTCAATATTCATCACACTGAAACTGTTCTTATCTTCCATCTTATCACCACTTTTGTAGAGTTAAAGTCACACGTTCTTCCACTAATGAAAGCCTCATCGTAAATTTCTATAATTTTTGAATTTAATGTAAGTAAAGCAAGCGCCATCTGAAAAGTGATAATTATCACCTGTGATGGCTGACTACAGATACCACTTGAAGGCGAGTCTTAAGGGGAAGAAAATCACGTAGCAAATCAATTGCAAGAAACTTACATTCTCATATCCTTATAAATAATTTAAAACTGCAATTATTTTCCCATGAAAGCGTACTCTGCAGAAATGCATTATTCATGTAGCTAACCATCTAACAAGCCGCATAAGCGATGTCAGATCAAGTTTTTACATCGTAATTTGACAAAAAACTAAATTTGCACTTTCGACTCATGTTAAATGAAGCTTTGCTTTACAATTAAACCACCCTTTTCAGAAATCACTTTAAGACCACAAACCATACTTCCAATTCATTCCTTTTTATCGTAAACGCCCCGACATCAACGTCGCCAAATGTAATAGACATTCCTTCGGCTTATATAGTATGTACCACAGCTCTGTTAACTTGTCCAACGATATGTTCAAAAAAAACCTCAGAAACGTGATTAAGTTATAAAATTTTGAACTTACAGTCGCACTATGCCGGCAGCTTCATCTCGGATCAGTAAATGCATCTGGAACTCGTGGTCGACAATTTCAATTTCAACTCGCATAATCGTTTTGCTTAGTAAGTACAATTTTGTTACCCCGAATTGCGTTTACCGCTGTGAAATCAACATTGAGTATCGGTGGGTCGTTTGCTAAGTCTTCATTCTACAAATGAAGATGGGTGTTCCGAAATACTCTTGTAACTAGTGGCAAATATAACTTTTATCTCAGTCCCTTCGGATTCATGCACACGAGATAATCAAATCTTCATCGCAGTAACCTCAGACCTCAAGATAACCAAATACGTCCCATATTCATAACTAAAAATTTTACAACTGGAATGCCATTTCAATAACGTAATGCTAGACTTCAATTATGTATCTGTGAGTATCTGTGTGAATCCATATCCCATCAAAGATACTTTCATTCCCAGAAATCACATGAAAGTATAAATTCGAACCAACCCTTGCAGTCCAAACCAAGAGGATAGCAAAACGACGGAACCGACTTGAAAAAAGAAAAACGGCCACACCGCCTGCTATCCAGTCACCACTGGCCATTAACAATGGCCACACGGTCGACGCCTGACGAGAGTCAGAAACCCTGCGACTACAAAAGCATCCTTTGGCCATCCACTGGACGCCCGTCTGCGTTAATATAAGAATTGTATTGTTGAAGCTTTAAATATATATAAGCATAAATTGGCTCGAAAATTGAACGGCAAGGCGAAACGAATACCGTTCAAATTATTCATATCCCGGAATCCTTCCAAATCTCCAACAGAATTATATTGAAAAATCATATTGCTTCGTTGCCACTGAAGCTTCCCGCTGCCACCTCACCATTACCATCATTACAACTTGACCCTTTCCCGGCAACCATTGACGACTCCTGACATAGACCAACTGACTTCCCTTCATGTGTTCGGGGATGCGAACCGGTATGTCGGATTGAATGCGAGTTTTTGGCTGTTCGAGTACGTGGTCTTTTATGATTTCACTCGTTTAGAGTTCCTTTCCTTTTATTCGATTCATTTTTTCTTCTCGGTCTTATTGCTCAGCTTCCTTTTGTAGAATCCCGGCTGGTTATTGTGATTCTTTGATTTGCTTTAACAGAAAATCACCGTAAGGTATAGGTTGGCGCCCGAGACTGGCAGCAGTGGAAAGCCATCGAATTGGTTTTCTGTCATTTGATTAGTCGCAATGATTCTATTGGATTTGAATTTTTCTTCGTTTTTCAAATTAGTTCCGAAATTATTTAGTGGCAATTCTAAAGGTAAATAGAGAGGAAGATACGGGGCTTCCCTTTTATATCGGCTTGTATTTAGGAGTGTGGTATAGCATTTAGACTTTAGTAAAAAAATTCTATAAAAATTGGCCAACAGGTGTTCGTTGAAGATAAACGAAGAACACTGTATATATCTGTGGAAGCTATTGAATATTCAAATCAAAGCCAGACGTAACTACATTTTTTTGTTCCTCGCCACTTTTTAAAATCTATTTATTCACGTTGAAAGTCATACATCTATGATACAGGTGCGAAGGAACAGACCTATTTAAAAACTGACAAACACAGGGTGGCCCAAAAACCCTCAACTGAGGTTTTTTTTTTTTTTATTCCTTTTTTTAAATTTTTAGTTGGACTTTAAAGTTTTTTTAATTGCTTTCTGAAGATGATACCAGTCAAAAGCTTTGTCTTTTTGCCGCATTTTCAATTGTTTCGGTAAGAGCTTCGGTCCATAAGTTCTTGCACTCTTATCGAATATTTATTTTGAGAGTCTGGCCTTGCAGCCCTTTTTGGCTTGTTTTGAAAGTCGGAGTGTTAACCGTGTGCTAACCACGCTGTCCCAAAAAAATGATGACACTTTGTGACTTGTGGTATTTTGCTTACCTGAACGTTACAAAGGGTAGAGAAAGCCTGAATCATCTTAAAAAAATAAAACAAATCTAAACAAAAGCATAAGACCGTAGGTCAAAGACGGCAAAGGCTAACACCTATAGCTGTAGTAATCATTGAAAATCCCGGAAGCAGAGTAAATCTCACTGACAATTGGAAAAATTCCGCGCACATTGCCGTTCCACCCAAGCTCTATAAAAGGGCAGACAGAATCTTACATTTTACGCAGTACGTGCGCTTCAAACATAGCATTAGAAAGTCGAGAAAATACAAAGTAAATTCTCTTTGACACCGGATAAAGGCCAAATTAAGGTAAGCAGCTAACTCTTGTAGAGGAATTCATGAGGAATTGTTTGCAGAAATCAGTGTGAACAAAATTACCGTCATATAGGCCCACGCCTATTAAAACTGTCGCTCGTACCGAGAAGTTAGTGAAACGGAGGGTACGTGCTTATAACGAAGATCAAGATTCAGACAAGTGTTACCAATAGCTACTTCCTTTGGTGAATACTGAAAAAACGAATACTCCTTCTTAGGTCTTATTCCGGAAAAAATCTGGTCTAGCTTCTTTACCACACTTGAGGGCACTAGGCGTACGACCGTTAGAACCCTTGGTTTGGCCTAGTGCTACCCTCACCCAGTCGCAATCAATCAGTGTTCGGGTTTGGAATTTAACCCAGAAGGGACTTACCCGGTACCGTCAACATGGCAGGATCAAACAGTAAGACCGAAGCGCCACTACAACCAGATGTCCCTTACTTGTTATATCCCAAAGGGGCAGAGTAGTGCGATCCTTGTGTTACACAACTAGTGAGTCTGAGAGCCTTACAAAAATAAATGTACGTGGAGGAACTGCACCCGGCGATCACACCCCGGCCCAGAAAACTTATTATAATCGTAAAGAAAATCGTCCACTTCGTCATTAAGGTTCATAAGAAGGTAAATTAGCCGGTTATATGAACTTCAAAAAGAAACGTCTTCAAGCTTCTCAACAAAATATGCCTCAGACACGAATCTGTAACAGCCATTCTTATCTAGGTTGAGGGCTAATTTCGCTTCATTTTTAGCCACAGCGGCAATATTCCCCTCAGAACGAACTCTGCAAGAAATTTTGTCACTCTCTTCGAGGCGAACAACTCAGACTTTGAACAGTTAGCCTGATACGGTCGGAAAATCTACTCCAAAAGTCACACTGCTCCAAATTAACTGACGAATAATTCCGTACAAACACAAGTATTCCGCTATCTTAAGAAGTAAAACAAAACTGACAGCTGCTGCCATTTGACAAAGTTAGCATCGTCTAATATGGTAGGTGATACATTTTGGGCGAACTTCTATCTATCGGAAGTCATCACAATGATAGTTGAATTGATAGTTCGACAATGGTGCGAGATTGAAAATGACAGTTGTTGCTGGATGATACTTTATATGAACCAAGGCCTTATTTAACGGTCGAGGAATTATGCCTACCAGCAAACCCCAACCTGAAAGATCAGCCTGTTATTGTTACCCTAGTAGCAAAGGGTCCGAAGAGTGATTTGGTCTATTGTAAGAGCTGACGTTCGCTCAAAAGAGGCTTTACAATTTCAATGTTATTCTAGATCACAGATAAGAGTCCACCCCAAGCAGATATATGAAAGGTATATTTCTGAGACTTTCATTCTGATCTTAGGTTTCCGCACACAGTAGATTGCTGGAAATACATGTAAATATTGCTAAGTCTACATTAACATTTCGATCAGGTGTCAATGTATTGATTGATCGAGCGGCCTTCTCAAAAATGTACAACAACGTGCGTGATTTTTCGACAAATGACTGACATAATTGCGACACTCAAAACTCATTACAGATGGTATGGAAATATCAACAATATTATTGTTTGATTGCAACAATGGCATCTAGCTGGCTACGAAAAAAAAACAGAAAACATTTGGCACAACATTTTAGCAAAAAGACCTTCGCTGAACGTAAAACATAGAACTAGGCCACATATTCAGGATTCCGGTCAGAATTACCTCCTAACATCATTTGTTAAGTTAAATCACTGTTTGCCGAAATCAACACACAAACAGCAAATAAGCCACATTCACTAGTTAGTAGGAATACATCTACGAAATTCTATGGAATTCCACATCGTAAAACCCTTCCTCAGCCAAAGCCCAATGAATAATTGCGTTTGAAAGCAATAATTACCGCACCAACCAGCGGCCTAATACAAACTAAGCCCTCTTGGCCTACACTGGCACAAAAGTTGCAACAACGCTGTACAGCAAGATCGTGTTAGGCAATTACCACAACCCACCATCAGCCATAGAGGAATGCCAAAGTCCTCGTTCGTATGTTGGCGTCCGCACAAATAAATAGCTCTGGCGTCAAGGATTAAATGATTAAGTGGCAAATTTTGAGTGCGCACGTACTCGCCGAAAAGGATTCCCCGCAACCGAGGATGCCACAAGCACGAGTAGCTGAGAGACATACATACATGCGAGACCACATTGAATCTTATTACATCTTACTGCGAATTATATCCCAATGGTAAAGTGTTATTTTAGTTGAAAGGATAGCAACTGCGAGAGTATAGTCGCTCGTGAGCGGAAACAAACGTGTATATGTGGACGCTGGCGCCCTAATGCCTTCCTACGGTGATGAGTAATAGCAAAACTTAAGCTGCTTGGATAAGGGATATATTTATGTATATGACGAGAACATGCGGGCAAACGTACCCGTTGCTCCTTCGACAGCCATACCTTGTTTTTGCTTGCCAAAGAAGGGAGACATCAACCATCCTCATATGCTGGTCGCCTTTGTGCAGGATGGCAACTTCCGACGTGTGACCGAGTGGGCGCCCGAGGTGTGGATGTATGCATGTACGCTTAGTGAGGCTACGGGGACGGGGGAGTAAACAAAGGACGATGTTATCCTCAAATACAAATGATGGCAATATGTCATTTGCGGGAATCATCTTTCAAGGACTGTCATATAGTTTTCCCTAGACAATCTGCGTTTGGTGTAGAAATTTATTTTTTTTTTCCTCCTTCTGTTCCACTTGCTCTATATATTTTTTGTGTTTTCATTTTATCCCCTGTCAGTCTGTTTGTTGTATCGTCGTCGTTGTAAGCCCGGTTGCGCGATGTGCGCTCTGGCCAGGAGCACATGTTAGCTATTTGTAAGTGGCCAGAGTGAATTTGATAAATTTCTGCTGACAAACCGGAACCGTAGCTATTTCTCTTTGCTAGCTGAACTGTTTCTTTTCTTTGGGTTAGGCTCTTTTTGTTTTTTTTTTATATTGTTTCTGGTGTTGAGAGTAAAGTGAAGGCCTAGAATAAAGTGGATGACAGAAAGACGACGTGAATGAAATATTCTCGCTTCCGTCGCCTTTTGCTTTACTAGTCATTTGTCTTTTTATCCATTCCCTTTTCATGTCGCTTTTGCTCAGCTTTTGTTTTTCTTTCCTACATATTTTCGAATTAATTCATTTTCGGCACTGTCACAACACGATGACGATCACCATGATGATGGTGTGGAGATGACAAGGACCCCGGTCTATGATGGTGAGTTTATGGCTGTAATAAAATTTAACGTTTTGTGTTAATTTTTGCTTGGGTTGCGCAATGTTTGCGTATCTTCCGTTCTCTACCGCAAATTCGATTTTCTATTCCGGATTGCTGTCTGGTGGCATCCTGTCGTACCGGAAGTGGCGGAAGCACTCGAACAGGCGGTTGTGATTTTTACCCACATCCGTGTGCATACAAATCGACAAATATGAATGCAAGCAACCGTCTACGCGGCTATGTAACGTTATTAGTCTTTATTAAAATTCCATATTTACTTTTGATCTTCTTTAATAATAAATTTGTTTGGCCTTACTCGCTTTACAATTTCGAATATATTAATTCATTCCATTCGACATGGCATGTCGTGTCTAGCATGGTGATGCGCTACGATTTTCTTTTCTTCCTCTTGATCTGTGCTTTTTGTGATAGTCTGTCTCCACCGAATGTAAATGTGATGCCACCTAATATTTGCTTGGATTTTATGATTGGATTATACTTATACTGGGTGTCCAGTTTTTTAGTATTGATATATTAAGGAGTTATGACCGAGGAGTTATAATATTGGTAGTGAGGGCATCTTGCATTCACCATCGAAACGCTTTTTTAGGAGTAGCTTTTTTATAGGGTTCGCGCAGGTTAAAGAGTGTACGCTCTTATGGTATTTATTACATAATCTGGACGGGGAGTAGATGGTTCGTGTCGAAGATGTTCGTTCACTAATCTCCGGGGGTAGTTGTCCTAGATAGGATTCGAGAAGTTCGACTGAATTTGTCGCGTTGGTTGTAGTTCGCTGTAGCTTTTTTTTTTCAGTGCCATTAAGGTGTTATATTGAAAATGCACACACAGAGTATGCATTTTGAAGTGATCTGGTTCTGCGAGTGATATACCTTTACCAGCACTTTTTTGATCATCTATCATTCACAACTGATGTTGTTGCACAGTTTTTCCGTATAGGAATTGTTCTTAGCTATGGACAGAGCTGAATCGGGTTTTGCAAGAACTCCCGGTCTCATATTTCATTCTAAGCCATTCATTAATCGCTCTCATTTGAATTTATATTTAGATGAATCTTTATATATGTAGGTATTACAAGAATTCGATTATACAAGATAAATTTAAAATTGTGGTTTATAATTTGTAGGGACGAAACAACCTTAGTTTATTACACATATGTATAAATAATAAACAAAGATAACAAAAGTTCTAAATGTATTGTACTAGAGCGGAAGCTATGGCAGTTGAATTTGAAATAAAAGTCTGAAGGAAATTCATGCGGAAAACAATGAGAATTAACTTTCGTCCTTTGAATGGCCTGTTTACCAATCGACTACAGTACTACCTCCTGAAGCCGATATTTTATACTGCATGATTGTAGCATAGACACATATGTACGCTTTTGGATACCGACTCAGATTTTTCTCACCATATTTGTATACTATAAGAGAGTTGTTCACGAATTTGTCATTGCACTTTGTGATTCAACATTTTTACGAAATGTACGTCCATCGCGAGCTACAATTCCTGCAAGCATACCTATTCTGCGTTGGAAAAGCTGCACGGTTTTTGAGCCAGTTTTTGGCTTCCTTGAGAGAATGGAAGTACTGTTTCGCAACATGTCACTGAGCGTTGACGTCCTGCAAAACCATTTTGTCGGCTCCTGTAATGAATTCACCAGGGTGCAGCCACTCATGTGGTACCATACCGAACTGGTCTCAGCAAATACACAGCATGACCGTCGATCCACGGATAGTTGGCTTGGGTTAAACTATTCGCGATGGATTCTATCAATAATAGAAACCTTAGTAAACCTAAGTAAACCACAAAAAAAATGTAACTTTGATGAAAATTCACAAATATAATGATGAAGAGTAGTTAACAGATGGCCAATCGTTCGGATATGATACAGGCAGAGTTAAACACATACTCAAGTGCACCCCATGAGAGATGTTTGTAAAATAAGATTCTTTTTTTTTTTATTGATTTAAAATTACACCTCTTGTTGAATAACGCTATAGTTACTTCTTCTACGAGGGTGATTGCTATGCTATTTATATGTACGTGTGGATAATCTTAACTTAATATACTCGTACAAAAATTACACACACATTGATCCAACATAGACAACACAACATTTTAAGCTCGCAAGTGTAAATATGACATACATACATGACTTTTAATAAAAAAACTAACAATTATATAATCAACCTTAAGTATAAAAGTTTAAAGGTTCAAAATAAATTTCTGTAACTTTGTCTGTATAAGAACCTTGAATCTCCGCATTAAATAGGAAGAGAGCTTTGAGTCCTTATATTCACTGCATTAATTGATTACTTTTTCAGTCTTTTTGTGCTAAAAATAAAAATATTTCCAAAGAATTGTCAGAATAGGTATCCAACGGTCACTCTTTTAATATGTTCACTCTCCAACGAAGGCTTGCTGATAGACTCTTATTTCAAATCAAAGTAATTAAAACGGAAAATAAAAGCAATTGAACCAGCAAACATCAAATAACAAAACTCTGTTGTTAGATATCAGGTATCGTGTATAATTATCTTTTACCTAATCACATGATGCGGATTAATCCCTCTGCCCCGTTAAAGACCAACGCACTAATTAAGGTTCTCCGACTAGTGCAATTAAAATAATTACAACATTGAAATCCACAGATACTCATTACACAAATCTATGCAGATAAGCATCCACATTCAAAAGTACAAAATTCCTAAAGTATCCAAAACTCGTTAAATTATCACCAGAGGTATCTAACCAGGCGAGAGGCAGCCAAAACTCCCTCCCGACCATAGATATTCGCATGCGAATCCGTATTGTCTTCATCAAATTATAATAAAAGTCATCTTGGGAGATGAGACTCACTACCCAAAGGGCAGAGATACCAAATGATTCGCTATGCAGAACCTATTTATAACGGTTATAGATACATAGGTAAGTACTCGTATATATATAGACGTATCTACAAATGGCGCGTTCGAACAAACAAAAGCCAACAATGATGATGCGAAGTGCCTTCCCAATCCTCACACCGTAACTCCCCACAGACCACCGTGTCTCCATGTAGATATTTGTCTTTAATTGTGTTAACAAGAAGTTGCTGTTGGACTGGATCGTGATGCAGAGAATGCTGCGTCCTTGTTACGAAATACACAAATTGGGTAGCGATTAAGATCTTGATTTAACGACCAAGGGAGATTCGAAATCTTCGCCCACATACCGCATTGCTCCTCGCCGAGGTGCTCCGTGGGGAAAGTACGAGTATGAGTGGGTGAATTCGGCTCGATGTATTTCAGTTGTTATTGATGAGCGGAGTCTTGTTAGAATCATCAAATGAAATGAAATGTCGTAGTTTCCTTTTCTTTTTCCATCTGCTAATTGCTGCCAAATCTGAATGGAAGACAAGTAAGGGCGAAAAGAGAAAAAAATGGAAACGAACATAGGAGAAGGAACCCGAATGGTTGAGATTGCTGAGATAGTTTTTATCGATACTTTTATTGGTTCATTCGATTTGAGTGGTTTTGTGATCTGCTAATTACTGTTTTTGCATTATAGCTGGAAGAAAGTGAATGGTTCCTCGGATACAAGTTTGTTCCATTTGGCATCCAAGTTATTGTTTCAAATATGTAGATGTCGAAAAATTATAATATGTCCGTCTTCTGGCTAGAGTTCAAAGGACCTGGGACTACGTTACAAGTCTTATGTTCAAAACATCCTCTGATTTTTATGACGCATTTCAGTTATTGGGCATCGTTATTGACTTTCTGAACAACTTTTATTTTACTCTGTAATGCTCAAAATTCAACAATTTTACAACAAATCTTGCTGTCATACGAGAGTTGTGAAGACGAAATCGACACTGCTAACAGTCAAAATAGCCATTCTTTTGGTAGCAATTCCAGACTTTTTCCAACAATTTGGTCAACACAGCAAGTCAATTTTATGCCGCGAAAAACTGTAAGTAGTTTTCGATAGCTTCGATAGGACTGACGATGCGTTACGAATCTTCAGCATTATTTTCCTGGAAAGTTTGTTTATGTAGTTATATTACAACCGAAATATAAAGCTTACTGATATTTGGCAAATGAAGATTGTTGATGGTTGTATTATAATTATGTCGTACAACCATCTTCCAGCTATCAGGCACTATTAGTCGACGCCTCTTCTATCGGAAATAATGCCATAAAGTCTTACTTCTCGAGACAAGTTTCAGCTTTTGTCTTCGAAAATGTACTTTAATCCCCCGGAAAAGCCAGATGGAGCATCAAAACTATATTATATTGAGGACATTGTTGAAAGTTTGAAATTTCAGTTTTTGAGAGCCAGAGAAGACAAGGCTTCACAAAAAATTGTTGAAAGCATGACCAAGGGGCGTTGGTCAATGAAGCAATATATGTCATTAAAGCCCACTAAACAAGGTATACAAATGTTGCTAAGATGTGATGCTCTTACTGGCTACACATGCGACTTCAACATATTTTGCGGAAGGGAGAAGTAATCGAAGGTACTCTTGGTCAAGCAATTAGTTACTTCGATTCGAAACCTCAATGTAACCTTATGCTTCGATCGATTTTCCACAAGCGTTCATCTTCTCGAAATTTTAGATTACGCTACACTAGGAACAGTGGTGAATAATCGAAAAAAAGCTGCTAATTGTCAATAAAAAGCTTCGGAAAAATGAACATGTTTTTTGGGAGAGTAACACTTATATTTGTCAAGTGGCATTATACGAAGGAAGCCATTGTCGTGAGCAATTGCCATTCATCTGACATGGATACAGTTGATAAAAAGTAAAGAGTTGGTCAGAAAATCAATATACCATGTTCAGAGATGAAAAAATGGGTGGTATTGATCGAGCAGACCAAATGGCAGGGCAAAATGAATTAGATCGAAAATCCAATAAATGGTGGAAAAAGGTGTTTTATCGTTTACTTATGATAAGTGTTGGGTCATAAACTCTCAAATAGGATGAAAAAAATTAACACTTACGAGGGAGGTCCGATAAGTATTTAGCCTCACCGCCAGATGGCGCCAGTATCGCAAGAGCAACTTACTATCACGTAGTAGTAGTATCGTTCTAGTAGACGGCTACTGTCGAAATTTTAGCCGGATCGGACTCGTAGTTTTGTTTTGACCGCGTGTGGAAGCGGGAGTGTCCGCGGATTTAAATAAAATGGAAAACGAGCAATATCGGTCGGTGATTCGATTCTTGTTTTTGGAAGGGAAATCGCGCAGCGAAATCAAAGAGCGTTTAGATGCTATGTACGATGACTCTTCTCCTTCGATGGCGACCATCAAAAAATGGTTTAACGAGTTTCAACGTGGTCGCACGTCAGTTTTTGATGAGCCACGTCCAGGTGCCCCGAAAACGGCTACACGGAGGATAACGTGACAAAAATCCACGATCTCGTATTGGCAGACCGCCAATTGAAGGTGCGCGAGATAGTTGAGACAGAAGTCATTTCGAAAGATCACGTGGGTCATATACTGCATGAAATTTTGGGCATGAGAAAGCTGTCGGCGCGATGGGTGCCGCGTTTGCTTACTCCGGACCACAAGCGCAACCGTAAGACTACTTCAGAGCAGTGTTTGACGCTGTTTAAGCGCAATCCGAAGGAGTTTCTGCGTGGTTTCATGACAGTCGACGAAACATGGATCCACCGGTACACACCAGATACCAAGGAACAGTCGAAACAGTGGATTTCACCCGGCGAACGTGCTCTGAAAAAGGCGAAGACTGTGATGGCCACCGTTTTCTGGGATTCACAAGGTGTTATCCACATCGACTACCTGGAGAAGGGTAAAACGGTCACAAGGCTGTACTATGCCAAATTATTCGCCGAATTGAAGAAAAATCGGCCCCACTTGGCGAAGAAAAAGTGCTCTTCCACCATGATAACGCACCAGCTCACACCTCCGCCCTCGCCACGGCCAAATTGGTCGAATGGGGCTACGAACTGCTGCCCCATCCACCGTATTCTCCAGATTTGGCCCGTGCGAATTATTTTTGTTTCCAAACTTGAAAAAACCACTCGCCGGGCAGAAATTTCAGTCGAATGAGGAGGTCATCGCCGCCACGGAGGTTTACTTTCCGAGAAAACGTACTTTTCAGACGGATTAAAGAAGTTGGAGCATCGCTGGGTCAAGTGTATCGAGCTAAAAGGAGACTATGTATATTGAAAAATAAATCGCCATTTCTCCAAAATTTTTGTTTTTCTTTTGCAGGCTAAGTACTTATCGGACCACCCTCATATACAGCTAATCACTGGAGAGGAGCAAAAAATCAAACAAAGTCATTATAGTCACTTTCATACCCCTTTATCTACTTAAAATACTATCCAAACTTCCAAGTTCGAATACCAATTATTATTTGCTTGATGATCATAACTTAGGACTTGCTTGAAAATTATATTTTATCTGCCCAGCATCACCAGGCAAAAAATTTAAGGACATCGCAGGTTACGTTGATTATTAGCGGCAGATAGAGTGTACCCATCTAATTTCGGGAAAGTTTTAGAGGTGTGAATAACCTTTTAAATGTGTTCACATGCTAAAAAGGTAGTAGATTATCATGATTTATTCAAAAGGTTTGGCCTGAATCCTAAAGGATAATTATTATAATTACTTTGTCACGAGGTGACGACACGTGCCTTGAAGTGTAGTTATTAATGACCTACACGTTACAATTAAAAACACGAAGACTTAATAAGACGTAACCTTTATATTTCAAAAGAAGACGGGGCAAAGTGCGATGTTTTTAAGGTAATTTAATTAGAAATGTGCTTTAATTGATAATAGTGGAAATCTCAGAATAGGAAATAGTAGCATAAGAAAATGACTCGAAGTACGGTCTGCAAACCTTTTTATTCCATTTGACTCATCACAGTAAAGACCGAAAACGAGAAACGAACAACCTGTGAAGCAACAATTAGAAATTTAAAGTTGAAAAACGAATTGATTTTAACTCACAGCAAGCAAGAGCTGCAGTGAAATGGTTAGGAGACCACCAGCCTGAATAATGTTTACTTTCTGCGAACGTTGCATGAATATTATGAGCGTCTTTCGGAACTTCATAGGTTGATCCATCCAATTACAATTGTAAATTGCTTCCGTTAGGCTAGCAGACACCGTCGTTAGTTCATTTCCAGTATAGCAGACAGGAAACAATTGCGATATAACTGCCGTCATATAAACCATAGTACTGAGAAGCTGACTGAATTCTCGGTTAAACAGAAAGTAATGAACCATTGCAAGACACCACACAAAGCCTGTTATGACGATTTGCAGGAACGCGGTCTGCGATATAACTGGCTTCACAATATCAAAAATGCTGAAAAAGAAAAATTCAAATCATCCTGAAATTGGGATCGTAATACCATAAACAAACCAAATAATATTCTTATGATCAAGGATGCACGACTTTAGCTCTTGGTAGGTGTCTTCTTCGGACATTTCCGGATCTTTTCCAATTCTCGATACTTTCATGCATAGAACTTGTATGTGACCTCTCAGCAGATGGAGGTACACCGGCGGAGAGGAGTCACATCCGCAATTCTGTACTACCTGGAACGCGATTGCGAAGAATTGATATGCATAAATTGCCGCGAAGTGTGCTCTCCAATCGAATGGATACCAGGCTTCCAAAAGCAGTTGTTTCTTAAAAAATGCGGGAACGGCGAATGACATCAGTGACATGGAAAATAAGATCCATATTGCAATTGTTATGTGACGGCACTGTTTGATGACTTTCCGCAGGTACAGTAAATCCTCCTGGTTTCGAAGGGCTCTTTCATCAAGCTTGCAGAGATATGGTCTTAGCGACTGTAGCCTAGAGATGTTTAGAAAAAAAATAGTACTCTTTAACGTCGCAATTACAAGTGTCGGGCTGGCTTGCAGGCTATGTATTATCAGTGCGATATTGTCGTAGGAAAACACTGACATTACAATGAACATCGGCGACAGGATACTGAACAACAAGTTGATCACGAGTGAATAGGTGTAGTAGAGCCATTTAAGTCGTGGAAATGGATGAAGTCCAACTATATGCCAACATAACCAAATGAGTCCGGTTGCGTTGTAAGTATCTAGCTCCAGCGACATGCCTGGCAGAGTTCGAAGTTTCTGTCTAGTGTTAACGCTGCGATATTAGCGGCTTATAAAGGTGCTAACTTGTCTCCCAAGTTATCCATGGCGTTAAAATAAATGTCAATAAGGTACCGCCATCAAAAATTCTTTAATTGCCGTAATTGTCTCCTTTGGAAGCAATTAAAAAACGATTTCAAGCACTAGCAACTTGGTACAAGTATTCCCACTACGAAATCATGATCCTTAGAAAAGTGATATAATTGGGTTGAGAGTTTTTTGTGGCTACATATCCAACTACAATTAAATTTTACAATTTTTTTTTTCATACCGCTATAGGTGTTGAAATAATTGGACTCAAATTAAAATTAATTGTTTTCCCGCGACACAATAACGATATTTCGGCATCGCTGTTACGAACTATCCTCGTATATCAAGAGAAAAAAAAAAACATTCTCACCCTTTGGTTGGTCTACAATCTACTTTACTTAGTTATTTATTTAGATAGCACAGCAGTCCGCAGGGAACCTGAGCCTCAACCAACTAGGATACCCACCAAGCCCGGGCACTAGTATAATAAATTGCTTCCAGTGCCGCACTTCAATTTAACCAGGCTGACTCTTCCACCCTTAAATGCAGGCGTCCTATTCTTCAACTGCCCACTGGATTGAAGTCAAATATTTCTCAAACCGAAGCAATGGTGTCCATTCGCCCAATATGGGGTAATCATTTTAGAAGCCAGAATACAACCCGCCGTGTGCTTGGCAGGCGTGTGTGCCTCGTTCCTACATGGCTTTAAAGTCGGCGAGCAAATTTGTCTGTCAATTTGGAGTTTTTTGAAGTTTGTGCGAGTTCTCTCATAGTATGAATAATTCGAACGGTATTGAACTCCCCTAATCCGAAAATGTTGATATGTATATAAGGTATGTTCATTAAGTAACGGGAATTTTGTAATTTCGTATACTTTATTAGTCCGAATTTCGTTGCTGTGTTGATAAAATATTACTAGCGAGCATATTGTGAATAAGACGAAGCTTTCCAAGAAGGGCATGAAGATGACGAGCGACTTGGATAGCAATAACCCATAAGAAGGTGGAGAAAGTGAAGTTATAGTTTTTTAAAATTTAAATTCATTTTTATTCACTTTTTAAAATTAGCTTAGCTTAACTATCTTAACAAATCAAAATATCTTCCTGTTCCTAGACGGCCACTTTAAAACAAACAGTACAACTTAAACGACCTCTATATTTAAACTTACGTCTTACCTTAAGTTAACTTAAAGTAAGAAAAATTTATTAAACAAAAGAGAACTTCGCATATTAGAGAAAGTGAAGTAAATGTTCATAAATGATAGACGTATCATAATCAGAAAATTCGCTCTAGGGATTAGCATAACGTTTAAGCCATGAAAGTTTCTCGATTGATTCGGGTAATAATCCTGTGGCGACAAAAGCTAATTTTTTTTTAACGCCGTTTGCATGAAGCAAATAAAAAAAAAGTTAAAAATCTTCGCATTTATTTGCTGTTTAAAAATGTTTGGCCAAGAATGATACGTGCCGAGGTATGACTATTTCTGTTTACAAAAATATAGAGAACCTTAAAGCAGCAGTCAGAAAACAAATTAAAATCGATTTTATAACAGGTCTCTCTTATTGTGTATCTGTCTATAAGGTGAAGGGTATAGAAATCGGTTCATCTGATTCATCCTATAATAGGTCTCAGATTTCTATTAGCAACAGTTATTCATTTAACGTCTTCAGACGTCGCCAATAATGGACTTCTAAGGCTTTAGGGCGATATAGGGTTCTTATTTAAGAATTCGGAGCGAAGGATGGTCAGGTGTGACAAGCCTTGCTATTATTGTGCAACACTCTTCATCCGTAGAGGATTTCTTCGGAACCAGAGTTATAGTGAAACAATCCAACTTACGCGAAATTCTCACATTTTTTCGGACATTTTCGGCCACACTGTCAAAAACTGTTAAATCTCCGAAAAAAACGTATCACGTCTGCTTACATTATCGTCTTATTTGGGATAGCTAAGAGGATTGCATGACTAAAAGTTTATATTTAGATATATTATCAGAATATGTGTGGTTTAGTAATGATTCATACGATATTATAATATTAACTGAGACTTGGTTGAATCCAAATATTTGAACTTCCCAATTCGCTAATAGATGTAATTCAATATTCAGAAAAGACAGATGAGAGATTTATCCGGATGTATTTTAATTGCATTCAAATCTAACCTTCCTTACCGCCTTCCTCTAACTGGGATGTCGACCAATCAATTATTAAAATTAACCTTTTTAAATATATTGAATTCTTTGTTATTTGTAGCTATATTCCTCCTAGAAGCCATATTGTCCTATATAAATTACTTTGTAACAATTGCTTGCATGAATATGAATTTGAAAACCACCGCTCAACATGTGTTGTAACCTTGTGATTTCAATTTAGGTAACTTAAAATGGGAATTTGACTCCGATAACCAGCGCCCTATCTCTTTAACTATCTTAGCTCTTGCAAAATCTAAGCTATCCATGTTTCGGAGTTTCGTTCACCATTTTGGTATATACATATGTATGTATATTTAAGGAATAGTTTTTGAGAAATTAATTTTCAAACTCAAAATTTTGAAGAAAAAATGAAAGAAAAAGTTCGAACTGTTTTTTTTCAAAATTGTATGTAATTAAGTACTAATTTTTTTTTCAAAAATTCAATTCTCTTATTAGTTTTTAGTAAAAAACAGAAAACCGGATGCAAAAATGTCTTGTAGTTTTTGAGAAATTAAGAAAAAACCCGAACCATTTTTTTCTAAGAAAAACCTTTTTTTTTGTTTTAACGCGCCTGGACTTGTAGGCAAATTAATGTATGAAACATTGACCTCTTTTTTATTATTTGTAAAAAATTCTGAGTTTTCAAAATTTTGAGTTTGAAAATTAATTTCTCAAAAACTATTCCTTAAAACAGCTTCGTTTAAAAACAAGATGAAAGAAGAGGTTTCTGGCTTTACAAGAAAGTATATCACGGCATCGTGGATGTAACTGTTGATTTTTAATAATTTTTTTTCCAAATTGAGTTAATTTTTTAGAAAATTGCCCCTCCCGGCTAAACGGGGGGGAATAGACCTCCCCTCCCTTCTTCTTCTTTCCTTTTTATCCCGGCGTCGTTATGGTCAGAAGTGTAGGACCATAACCTTCCCACTTAACTGCATTCCTACTGGTCCGCTTGTGGGGTCCGCCGGTTTGACCTCAGAAAGTAGCGGCAGGCTTCCCGGTTTGGGATTACTTCATCGCTGAGGCCAATCAAATGCTGGTGTTTTTGCATTTGTTTGCACCAATTGTTTTTCGGCCTGCCTTTTTTGCGTGTTGAAATTGGAATGTTGATTGATAACGCCTTTTGGACGGGGTTCAAAGGATCTCTCCTTTGAACATGGCAATACCAACTGAGTCGGTCGCGCTCTATATTTCTTGTGATGGTTTCTTTTACGTGGAGGCTTCCTCGGATCTTTGAACTTCTAATTCTGTCACGCTTTGTTACTCCCGCTGTCATGCGAAGCATCTTCATCTCAGTTGCCGTTAATTTGCTCTCATACTTTTTGTGCATTGTCCAGCATTGTGAACCGTATGTGAGCGCCGGACGTACAACTGAAGTGTAGAGCCTTCCTTTCAGCTTAGGAGGCATTTTTCGATCACAGAAGATGGCGGAGTTTTCCCGCCACTTCATCCACCCTACGCTTACGCGATGTTTGATGTCGTCATCACAAGTTGCTTCTCTATTAATCATAGATCCCAGATATTTAAACTTTTCACACTTGGGAAGCACTCTTCCATTCAAGTAAATGTCTGGAATAGGCTGACGAGGGTCAGAGAACGGGCAGCACAGATACTCTGTCTTCTTTGAACTAATACGATACCCGTGTCCCTCAAAAATGTCCACCCACACATCAAGTGCTCGTTGAAGGGACGCCTGATCATCACTTATAATGGCCCCATCGTCAGCAAAGAATGCTGGTGCACATTGGGGTCCGTCACTTTTCCTTCAAGCAAGCAATCAAGGACTGCTATAAAAAGCAGTGGGCTGAGGACGCTCCCTTGGTGTACACCGACTTTGATTGCGAACTCTTCGGTGACTCCTGCGGTGCATCTTACTCTTGTCGTTGCTCTCTCGTACATGTCCATAATCACTCGCACGTAGGTTTCTGGAACTCCTTTTTGTCTTAGCGCTACCCATAAAAGATCTCTTGGTTGCCGGTCAAAGGCCTTCTCGAAATCAACTAACACCATATGCAAGTCCTTTGAAGAATCACGATGCTTTTCCATCATGATCCTTATACTTTGGATTGCATGTGTTGTTGATTTACCCGAGACAAACCCGCACTGGTCATCAGATAGTCGTATTATTTTCCGCAGTCGGCTATCTAATACCCGTTCAACGATCTTCATGGTGTGCGACATCAGCTTGACAGAACGGTAGTTATCACAATTTCGCGTATCACCCTTTCCTTTGTGCAATGGAAGAAGATAGCTTTCCCTCCATTGATTAGGCATAGTGTCGCCTCTCATAAGTTTGGAGATAAGAACCATGAGCCATCTAGACCCGATGTCTCCCATCTTTTTCCAGAACTCAGAGGGTATCCCGTCCGGCCCAACAGCTTTTCTTTTCTTGGAGTTTTTAACCGCGTACCGAACTTTTTCGACTGTGATGTCGGATATTTCGGCATTATTCGGGGCGGCTCTTGGAAAGTACACTCGGGGAAACTGTTCGTTCAGAAGTTCCTCGCAATACTGTCGCCATCTGTGGAGAATTTTTTCGTCTTCCACAAGGAGTTGGCCTTCAGCATTGTTAATAAACTTTGGGAAACGAATCTCCTGAGCATTTCTTCTTCTCTGGGCGGCTATCTTAAAGGTATTTGCTCCTTTGTTCAAATTGTTTTGTCGAAGCTCCTGGGTAGCCTGGTTCCTGTCAGACGCGGAAGACGATATTTCTTCCAACTCCTGATAGAGGCCTTCCAAGCTTTTCGCTTTGAATTCGGCGCATTTTTTCTTCGCGATACCTTTGCAACATCTATATACCTTTTCACGGCGAGTTTTTTCCTCTCTATTAGTAGAAGAGCACTTTGACCAAGCTTGGAAAGCCATTTTCTTTTCGTGTATCACTGCTTTGGCTTCGTCTGTCCACCACCAGGTTTCTTTTGCGTGTTGGCAGGGGCCTTTAGATGTTCCGAGCAGTGATTTGGCTTTCTCCAGGCCAGATTGTTGTAGGGAATCCCACATGCCTTGTGCTCTGCACTCCTCAGTACCGACCTCATCGATAATGGAAGAGAGGTAGTTTTCCATGTTGGTAATAAAAGCTTCGCCTTTTCCTTTATCCAGCTTATACCACTTGATTCTCTCAGACACCTTCGTTTGCTGCTTTGACTTCTTTCTCGCATCCATAAAAAATTCAGTCAGGAGGAGACGGTGTTGAGGGGCGATCGCGTCTCCCAGGATCACTTTGCAATCTTTAGCTCGTGGCTTCATGAAACTGGATACCAAATGATAGTCTATTTGAGTTTCATTTCCGCCGCTGCTATAAGTGATCAGGTGCCGGCTTTGTTTGACGAACATGGTATTTAGCACTATAAGACCGTACGACTTGCACATGTTTAGGATATCTTCACCTGAAGAGTTCCTGGTGCCGTATCCCAGCCCTCCGTGGTAGCCTTCATAGTCTTCGCTTGTCTTCCCGACATGTCCGTTTAAATCTCCCCCAACAAACAAAAGCTCTTCCTTTGGGATGATTTTGACAAGGTTGTGGAAATCTAGCCAGAATGCATCTTTTTCTTTTTGTTCGCATCCTACTTGAGGGGCATATGCGCTTACGATGTTGTCACCATGCATCACCAATTTGAGAGCCATCAAACGGTCACTGGACTTTGAAATGGTTAAGACGTTGCCAAGTAACTCTGCCGCAAGGATGATGGCGATTCCGTTTTTTCCTTGTTCCAATCCATAGTAATACATCTTGTAGGCTTTTGTTTTAACGTCCAAGAAACGTGCCCGATTACCGGTGTTTCGCCATTTCGTCTCTTGTACGCACAGGATGTCTACTCGCCTTCTAACCATCATTTCTTCAAGCTCATAGCTGCGCCCACTCATGCTTCCAACGTTCCAACTCGCGACTCTTAAATGTGGCTTACGCCGTTGCATTACTTTGCTATCCCCCGGAAATCCTATAGCTCTGACCCGAGCATTGCTGCTCGTCCCAGGATCACGACCATTAGTAGTGCCTGGCGGGGTAGTGCTTTTCCTTTTAGCGTTCTTTTCCATAATGCTACGGTTTGACCGTTTTCTTTCTTCCCTTCCATTTTGACACGGGCATGCTCCAGATTTTTTTATTTTTTTTTTTTGATTGATCTTACTCTTACAACACCGGTGATCTCCAGTCGTGTCAACCCACTGATTTGCATGCACACTTGTGGGGCAGTTTAATGGTGGTATATGTGTCCCTAGGCTCACCTTGGTGTTTTCTAAATTGCCTAGATGTGATTTTTGTTTACCTTTGTTTAGTCGCCTTTTACGACAAGCGATAGGTATCGCTGCAGGGATATTCTTAACCCGTCCCTGCACGAGTGAATAGACCCCCCATCCCTCCTATACGATTTTTTCTTGTCGTGACCAGACCTACACGCTCTAGCTTTTTGGCAAACTGCTCATGGGATACCCTGTATATTAAATTGAACTTCTATTCTTATAAAAAATCTTACAAATTAAATTTGAAGCCTACATTCAAGTACAACTATAAAATAGCAAATTATGATGATATGAACAACTATCTAAGTGGACTGCTCTGGACGAATGTATTAAATAAGTTTACCTGATTTAAAGTTGGTTTATAGATTATTTTGTAATATTTTGAATTCTTCTATAGAAAGATTTGTTTGTTTGTTGATTCAATCGAATTCTAATCCAACTTGGCTCAACAAAAAACTAGAAACTCCCCTGAGTAAAAAACCAAAAGAAAAAAGCCTTAAAAAGATTCAAACGAAATCATAATGATCCTCAAGTTCGTCTTCTATAACTACAACTTCAAAGAAGCTCCAATTACCTTAGTCGTTCCTTTTACCGGCAGTATCTTTTTTCTACTCAATCAAATATATGAAGAAACAGCAAATTTTTGAGTTACATTAAGTCGAGAATAAGTTCAAATGGGACTCCTAATTATATGAACGATTTGGGTGAGACATCTAATAATATGGTAACAAATTGTCAAATGTTTACCGATTTTTTTTTAATCTGTTTTTTTCTCATGACTCTATCCCATGAAATATTTCGGATCCCCGAATTTTTTCGAATTAGCTCACTTCATATAGAAACATCCGATATTCTCAAGTCTTGATCTCGAATATCTCTTTTAATTTGAAAAACTGGGCAGCTCCATTGACTTATATATTCAATTTGTTACTTAAGAGGGGTTATTTTTTAGACGAGTGGAAGTCATCAATTTTAACTTATAAAATCTGAAAACTATCACTCATACTCGAGAAAATTGTGCACGATAAACTATTCTTTCATACTTTCAAGCATGTCTCATCAGTTCAGCATGGATTTATATCCGGTCGGTCTACTGCCACAAATTTGTGTATTATTGTAAATTATCTTAACTCTAACCTGGAGAAAAATTGTCATTCCTGTATCACGTGTAGCTATTGCTCTGCAGAGCCGATGCTTCGTGCGATATCTTGGTCGTAATCTAGTCGGCTGTCACTAGCGTAGCGGACGACATTGTTATTAGCGGAATAGCACATCTATTTTATATCAAACCGAAACCATCGAGATGTATGGATGACTCGCGATAAATGTAATTAAGGTCTCATGATATTGAGAAACGGAGTGCAATGCCCAGGAAACTAAATTGTTTTTCAAAGTCATTACTCTTTCAATATGGCCCCGAATCAACTTCAGCAGAAAACTGTCCAATCTATTTGAATAAGCCATATTGCATAAAACTCATTGCTGTACAATTGTGCGTATGCTGATTCGGGATTTCGACACTCTGACATGCTCTGAGGTAAGACTTCTCAAACATCCAAATCGATTGCACCCGGCTTACTCCCACGTTGAACCACAATGAGTAAATATAAGTAATGTAGGCCGGATAGCAGATAACCTTCCCCCTACCATTGAACCCTGTTATAAAAAAATTTCATTGTAAAGACAAAAGAACTTTTACCACGGGTTAAAGCAGCATCCACATTTTTACTAAGATATGGAAAGTAATTCAACCAGATGCCCAAATATCTAACTACAATTTTGCATACTAGTGGCTGTCCGGCAGTTTTTTTTAGTGTCACTAGTGGCCTTAAACAACGGCATTCTAAACAGAATGGTACAATTTATTTTTAAAGTCCATTCGTCGCAATACCGCTGTATCGTGTCGAAGTCAAAGTAATTTACTTGCAATGGTCTCGATTTTTAGACTTGGCCTATACGAAAACAAGTCGCCTGCCTACAGAATTACATGTATGAAGAAAAAAGTCCAATATTGAATAAGATTGATGAATTTATTGTTCCCTGTTGCAAACCATTTCAACCATGTCAAATATCTGAGAAATTTCATTGCATTTTCGACAATGAACCGTCTATCAAAAGGCATGTACAACAATGATTAGCTTATCTCAAAGCTCTTTCCCAAGTCAATCAGCCAAGCAGCCGTGCACATATGGTATCATGCTTTGCTCTAAAACTGAATCGGTTACACGGAATGATGTTTTTGTCCTTAATCCCCTGATCAAAGCTCATTCGGAAGAAGACTTGTCGACCGGAGAATTGCCGGATTAAAAAAGATTTACTCCTTTTGGGGATAGGTTGCACATTGTTAAATAGAGTGGTGTAAAGCTCTACAGCTTAAGCTGGAAGGTGTCTCAGCACAATGTTAGATATAACATTCTCACTAAACACAATTATCGTCAAGTCATTGGTCATTGCCGAACTAATCTGCACTACTTCGAAAAAATGTGTCCTCCTGTACAAGTAGATCATGTGGCACTAAACATTGTGAAGACGATTCTATACAAGAGTCTCTTATTAAAAGAAAAAAAATCAATAAATTTTATCGCTAGCATAAAATCCATTTTTTTTTTCTCTAATAGGATATCCTCTCAAACATATTTTAAACAATAGGAGTGAAACCTTTGGAGAAAGAGCTTATTTCTCAATTTTTTTTTTCAAGGCAGTAGACAAGATTTCCTAAAAATAGTGAAACTTTGCACAAACTTACTTGCTCTAAATAAAATTAAATTGAATTTTTTTATCACATATATGTATTTTATAGTGCAATGCATCAAATTTAGATTTTAGATGTTTTTTATAGAAAAATTCAAATTTCAATTTACAGGAAATGTGTGTGATTATTTTTTTTCAGATAAGATTCTTTTGTGTTATCCTGACCACCGTGAGGACACATTTTTCCAAGTGGTCTGACCTACTAAATGCGAGTGGATATGAAAAAAAAATTATTCAAATGTTCTTAAAGTTCGGTGAAAAATTAACTATTTCATAACAAAATTAATGATAATGCGCTTTTTGGCCCTCAAAACCCATGTGACTTCTTAAAATTTACTCAGTTATAACAAAATGCTTTCGAATATCAATCAGGAGATAGTAGGAAATGGGATATGGGCTCTGTTTCATTATTCCACTGGCTAGCAAAAAACAGTTAACTCGTGATACGTGTATCCATTCATTAAGCTAATCTAAACACTAAAAAAATAAATGTGGCCAAGTGTCCTTCGTGCTGTATTTGTAGGATAAACGGCTTTATTGTATATTATTGAGCACAGTGAATACCGAAAACGAAAATCGAATTATCTGAAAATATCCAAATAGTCAGAAACAGTTAAAAAATTATTTAGGATATCTTACGGAAATAAAGGTCTGCAAGGATATTGTCATGAGGCCACCAGCTTCATAGATATTAGTCTTCTGCGAGCGCTGCATGAAAATAATAAGGCACTTTCGGAATTTCGGGGACTGGTCCATCCAGTTGCAACTAAATAACGCTGTTGTAAGACGGTCTGTTTCAATCATTAGTGCATTTCCAAAATAGCAAATAGGAAGCGATTCAAACATCACACCAAACATGTAGATCAAAGTGCTAATGAGTTGACTTAATTGACGGTTAAAGAAGAAGTAGTGAATGAACGCGATACACCACACGAACGCCGTGACGAAAAACTGGAGGGAAATGGTCTGAGAAATTATAGGTCTAATTGTTTCGAAGAATCTACAAGATTCAAATATTTTACTAGATGTATAGTACATAAGTCTGGGACAAACCTTATGATGTGCTTATGGTCATTGATGCATTCTTTCAACTCTTGGTAGTTACCTTCGTCTGTCATATTTAGATCCTTTCCAATTCTCGATACCCTCTTACATAGCACCTGTATGTGTCCTTTGAGTAGATTGGTATACACCGGTGGATATGCATCGCTACACCAATTTTGAACTACCTGGAAAGCCACAGAGAGTAACTGAAATATGTAGGTTGGCATGAAATGCTGCTCCCAATCGTAAGGATACCAAGCTACTAGAAGTAGTCTCCTCTTGATGTACCCGGGGAGTGCAAATGACATCAATGACAGCGTAAGTAAAGATAGGATTCCCATCGTCATGTACCGACATTCCTTGACGACTTTCTTCAAATGCTCGGTATCAATCGTACTTCGAAGGGCCCTCTGGTCTAGTTTTCGAAGTATAGGTTTTAATGTCTGCAGATTCGAGATGTTCATGTACACCATAGCATGCTTTAAAGTTGCGATGATAAGGGTCGGGCTAAGTTGCAAGCTATTCATCAACAAGGGGATGTCGTCGATGAAGAACACTGTCATGAACGATGACACGGGCGAAATGATGCTAAAGGCCAAGTTGGAGAGAGCCGCGTAAGCATAGTACAGCCATTTAAAATGAACGGTCGGATAAAGTCCAGTGATCATCCAGCCATGCCAAAGAAATACTACTGCTTCGTGGGTATTCAGTTCGTCCAACATTCTCACTACGATTGATTGGTTTTGGTTGAGTATAAATACCAGACGGGCGTATTTGCCTTTTATATGTGTTAAATTTAAAGTAAGGGTTGATTTAGTCACATAAATTATACATCGAACTAACAATTGTGAGGCCGTAAATTGATACTATTAGAGTGATGAAATAATAGAGGGAACCGACGGAGTACTGCCTCGTGGGATTTCCTCAAAATATTTAATGAATATGCCTTGAATAGGTAATACGTAATCTGTCGCTTCACGTTAAACTAGTAATTTCAATATTTATTCGGTAAATCGTTCCTCGAAAGCCTATTCCATTAGACGGTTGTGTTTTTAAGGTTTAATAAATAATTCGAATTGACGAAGATAATGAGCTTTTAACTATATACCTCCTCCAGAAGTGCAAGCACTCCAGTTAAGAATTCAGATTCCGACTGTTCAACTGAAACCCCCTTTTTTCAGTTAAAATGTATTGTAACACAACACACTTAAGTGGAAAGTAAGTATGTAATTCCAGATCATTGATTTGGCTTAGACGTGATTTAGTATACTATTCGTGCCACATTTAAAAAACCAGAAGGACGAATCAGATGGGATAAATTGAAGCTAAGCAATAAATTATTGTTGATTCAGTTACAAACTTTAAAGGATACTCTTTACTGACATAAATTTATGATATGTGAAAATGTATATGGCTCCGGTGAAAATGAAACGCCATTAAGATGTAAAGGTGGAACATAATTCTACGCCCTCTCGCTCGATAATTACCCACATGCAAGGCAACTTATACCAAGAGGATAGCCCGATAGCTCATATTTCGCGTGAAACAATGGATCCCCTGTCCACTAGTTGAATAGTCTCCTCCTGGGGTACTATCCAAAATTTGAATTAATTTCAATTCTGTTTTATTATTATAATATGTATTAAAGACAATCCAATAAGAGGTGTCATTTTAAATTTGACAGATTGTTGAATTGCATATCGTTTGCATATATCATTGCGATGTCATTTGACAAGTAAAATCTCGGTGGTTATTAGCCTACACAATCGCACATTCTGCTGAAATAATGAAAATTCATTATCGAAAAACGGTGAAAATATTATTGACGTTTCATTAAGTGCCTTCTTTATTGAAAGAACTTCAATTTATGTTCGTCTGAGCTGAACGTACTGCCCTAGCTGAAAGCACAGGTTGTATTCACTTTCTCCGCAAACTGAAGAAAATCCGTTCAACTACCTCTCTATCCACAACAGTTGATGTGATTTTTAGGCTGTGTAATTAGACTATATTTTCTAGGTGCAACCGTTTCGACGAATAAATTGCTAAGGACGTAGAAGATTTATTCTCAGCACGCCATATTATACACAGCTGAGGAAGCAATCATTCTATTGCATTAAAAAATGTTCTAAATTTGTGATTCCTGGAAATTAGGCGCTGAAGTCGGGCTAGTTAGACCAATTATGCTTGCTTTTTTTGTACGATTTAGACTACGACAATGCCCTAACAACTATCCGCAATATGCGAAAATCTCGTGAAATATTTCCTCAAAAATGTGACTATTTTTTGGGAAATATTTGGCAGGTGTTGAATTTTATTATTAGCTTCAGATAGTACATAAGTGCTATTGATAAACATTTAATCACTTTTTGTAAACATGATATATTTTACTCAGAGTTTAAAATGTTACCACTTATTGGATGACCTAGATCTTTATACCAACATAATAATATTCTAGTGATTCATTTCAAACTGACCTGTACGGATTCTACGGCGCACAATAAAAAGATAAAAGACAATACGATGTAGGCGATGTATAAAATTAAATTTTGAAGCCTTGTAGTAGAATCGCAGTCGTTTCTGAGAATATCAACAAATCAATTTGTAAGACTTTGCTGTTTGGCTACATAAAACAAAATTCATAATAATCAAAATGCTGGTTGATTATTGACCAATCAATCCGATCTTTCAATAGGGCGGTACACTTTGGATCACCTCTTAGAGGCCGTTTAAACTGAAACCAGATAGGTAAAGTGTGGACCAACTACAAGTTTCTTTTTAAAAATGCTATAAAATGAACAAAATTAATTTTTTTCCATGTATTATAGCTTTATTAATAAGAACAAACATTCCCATTAATTATGAAATACAACGTCGTACAAGTGGCTGCCTCAGCATGCTTTGCAGTAGCGCATTCTGTCACCCTAATTTTCAAAGACCGCTTTCGGGCTGTAGATCACGGATGCTTGGAAGATATTGGCCTCAAGTGTTTGAATCGTTTCCGGATTGTTGGCATAAAATCGGTCCTTCACAGGTGCTCCCAAAAAAAAGTCCAAAGAGGTAAAATCGCAGCTCCAAGGCGGCCAAAGACATCGCCCAGACGGCTGAAAAGACGATTTGGGAATTTGGTACGCAAAAGATTGATTGTGGCATGGGCTGTGTGGCATGGCGCGCCATCCTGCATGAACCAGAGGTTATCCAAATCCATGTCTTCAATTTCAGTTAAAAAAAATCGGTTAACAACATCCACCGTTGACCGAAACGTTGTTCCCAGCCTCATTTTCGAAGAAAAATGGTCCAATGATACCACCACTCCACAATCCGAACCAAACTGACACTCTCTGTGGATGCACTGGTTTCTCGAAAATAACGTGCGGGTTTTCCGAGCCGTCGAGATGAAAATGCGCTTCGTCAGAAAAAATAATTTTTCGCCCAAAACCGTTGTCCAATTAAAGCTGTTCTAAGGCCCAAACTGCGAAACAATAACGAAGCGGATGGTAGCGCGCCTTCAATTGCTGAGTAAGAGATCATTGTGCGGAATTCTCCTCAGATTAGTGGGTGAAATGATGAGATGTTGAGATTGATGACGAGTTGATATTGGTGAATTGAGTCTCACACTTTCGGCCATAGCAGCCACATTCGAACTTACGAACAGTCGCGGTGGGTGCTTCATTTCGGCCAAAACTGCTTTTTAAAAAAACGAACTGTTTGG
This sequence comes from Merodon equestris, assembly GCA_958301585.1. Classification (NCBI taxonomy): domain Eukaryota; kingdom Metazoa; phylum Arthropoda; class Insecta; order Diptera; family Syrphidae; genus Merodon; species Merodon equestris. The sequence continues at coordinate 35,456,868 of OY284415.1, forward strand.
GCTACACACTTTGGAAATAAGATTTCAATATTTCTTAACGTTGTTCAAACGCAAAGCGACTCATTTCTTTCTGTGGAGGTATGATACTGACCTTGTGTCTATCAAGCGGGAAACAGCTGTCAGTGTCAAAATAAGCAATGATTTAAAAAAATAAAACACTAGATGGTCCACCTTTTAAGAGTATAACAGCTGATATTATATTGTCTCTGTGAATATGTGAAAAAAAATAAGAATTGGGCACTGGAACGCGTTTTATCAAATAACTATCAAATTTAATTTTACAATGCTCACATAAGACGATGTTATTACGAGTATATATGTAGGTAGATTGCCACATTGTGTCACATTGATTGTCACATACGAGTACATTGCCAAGCGTTCTACTAGAGTTACTCCGATTTAGCACATTAGCACCAATTTTATTGCTAAACAGGCTATCACTTATGGTTGCTTCCAGAACGTGACTTTGTCAATATTGTCATCGTTGAGCCTGTGAAGGAACGAGATATTATTTTAAGTTTGGTATTTTTAGAATTCAAATTTCCGATATCACCATCAGATGTTAACGTATAGTTAAATGCTATATCTTCCCACTACTGTTGCGTGGTTAAGCAGACTTTCTTATCGATTTTTTCATTACTAACAAAATATGCAAGTAATGACCATGTTGTTGTTAAATGCGAAGCACTATTATTAACACCAGCAAAACGTTAAGTGCATTCTTATCCTTTAGCCCATCGATTACAGGAAAGGTTAAATAATTCCTCCCAGAAAACATTTACATATGTGAGAAGTAGGATTTACGAAGTACTTATTAACATGACACTTTACCTTGGCTGAGTTAGGAAGTAATATATTATACAAAAAGGATATTCATATCTTCACGGATATTTAATCTGCCTTGTAATCAATAGCGTATTATGCTTGTACATTCGAAGACAGTCTCGATTATCTTTTAATGATCTGACTAAAAAAGTTGGTTTCAAGGCAATTTGCCGACAAACAAAATCTTATAATCGAAACAAACTCTGATATGAGACGAAAAGGAGATAAGTGATTGATTCACCATTTTCAAACCTTAGCAAGATTCATTAACTCATCAAGTTCAACAATCTTTCAGACTTTAAAAACTCATCTTTTGTGGCCTTTGTTGCCAAACTGTACTCCTCTTTCATAGTCAGTTGGTTGTCTTGACCTAAGGTCTATCGGAATTCTAGATTCTGTGCTTTTTGTATGACCCTTATGGTATAAAAAATTGACATGGAACTATACGCGTTCGGTAGATACAAAAAAACTTGTTAAACTGTTTATGCTTCTTCTGAATAGCCGCCTTACGTGGTTCATGACCGCAAATACTCATATTTTTAAAAGTATACAAGTTTTAATCAACCACGCAACTGCATGAATTTCAACTTATACCTCTCCCGACCCTTATTGCCTTCTACCAAAATAGCTTTTAAATGCAAAATTAAAAAGAAATGATTTCTTCCCAAAACTTTTTTTACTGCCTCGAAAAAAAAAATATTAGCCAGTAAAACAATTTAAAGTGTTTGTAAGCTAAGATACATATGCGAATTAATACCTATATAGTATATAACCGATCAGTTTATATTGACATCAATTCCTATTCTAAGCTTTTTCAATAAGTATTTCCACAAATTTCATTACATCTCGCTATCCTCACCTACGTAGCTTCGTGGCTAGTTAAGGTCATTCCTATAAGTCAAAACACAATGGTCAGCAAAAACTCAAGAGGGAACATAAAAGAATATAAAGATAGCAGAACCAAAGAAGGAGAAGAAGAAAACTCCGTCGAAAGTATGGCGAAAGATGAATATCCTTTGGAGCGTTCCTTGAGGATCCCCGCTTTATTTATTGCTTTCTATTGTAACATACATATACTTTAAAGATATTTGTGTACGTTATTTTATTGTTATCCATGAATTTCATTTGTTTCTTCAAAAATTGCCGATAAATTTTGAAAGCTATTACCATTCATCATTTTCGTCGTTTTTGTTTTCTTTTTTTTTTGTTTTCTGCTTTGTCCCGAATGGAGAGTCTGCGAAAGTTGTGAAAAAGTTTGGAGACTTAAACTTTTCAAGTGAGATGGGTGTGACGTTTGTACTTAGGTCGAGTGTATCCAAAAATCAACTTTTTTTCAAACTACCGCAGACTGACAGTTGTCGAGCCAATGACAAAGAAATTATTATGGATTGTGTGCTTATAAATCTTTTCACGCCGCTCTTCATTGAGCATTACCTTTTATTTGCGATTTATTCCACGGTGGTCTTCATGACTTTCTTTGTGTGACCTTATGAAGCTGTAGAGTATAATTTTTAAACGGCTTTTTAGAGTATCTCTTCATAAGTCATAATTTCTGCTTCCCATTTGGAAGTTGTCTTAATGGCTCTGATGTTAAGAATTAAAAATGTTAACGTGATTCGAGTTTCATGGTTATGAACGTCTGTACATAAGTTCGGTTTTTCAGGCCAATTTCCTTTGATGTATAATTATATAACCTAAGAAGGTTAGCAAAAAAAAAATGACTTTAAAGTTGTTGTAAAAGCCCAAAATGACAAGTTTAAATAGATCGCAAACATGAAAGTAGTTTTCGGGTGGCTTACGTATATTGCCGCAAATAAGCAACAAAGATGTGCTATTTTTGAACTCTACCCGATTCGAGGGAATCGAATGTACTATGTATGTATATACTGCTAGGCTTGAAGTAACCTTGCTGTGAAGTTAATTTCACTGTTTTGTAATTAATAAGACTAATCGCAATGAACGGCTTCTTTTCCTTCCACAGCTTGTGTTGGCTTTTCAGGAAAATAAAGGGCACCAAAGTTGTTGTATTTACTTCTGATGCCGACGAGCCTGGCATCGAACTGTAGCAACCAATCCATCGAAATTATATTGCGCGGTATTTCGCTCAAGAGCGAGATACTGAAGAAACCCCGTGAACAAAGTGTACAATACTTGCCTTGTAAATTCATGCCGAAATTCGCTATTTCGGTAAAAAAACAATACGTTCCTTTGATCTACGGAAAAAAAAAATTACCCCAAACATAGTTGATTTAGAAACGTTCATAGTCCTTCACGCCTTTTATAATATTATCAATTTCACATCACTGTGTCTGACAAACTATGAAAGAAAAATGATTCAAAGTGTGAATCCCAGAATCGACCAAAATCATCGGCTTCCCTGCTGAACATATCCAGATAACGGATGTAACACATTTTGAAGAATTAACTCGGAATCATGAACTTAAAGTTCCGAACATTGCATGACGTCACACGTGGCCAAAAGAAGAAGATTCGGAAAAGCAAGGGAGTGGACCCGCTGGCACGCAAGTGGACAATTTTCAAAGTTTCATTAAGCTTGATGGAGCTTCAATTGTAATTGAACAAAATGATCGAGTTCAATTGCCAGAGAAGTAATATGAAGAATGTTGACCAAAGAATGGCCACCAAAAAACAAAACTGTGTTAAAGTCATGGGCACGGAAACATTTCGGCCAAAGATCCTTGAACAATGCTGCAACAGGACTCCATACCTTCCCACAAGGCCTGAGCAAATCGAGGATGGCTACGGAAAAATATTCCGTGTTCCTCTTTCGGGCATTTTGAAGGCCAAGGTTTTGTGGGATATTGAAGCACATTCAACTAATAAGTTTGCATGCAGCGTATGATAAATTTATCTAAAGGAAATTGTTCGCGGCAATGGTGGCCATATCGAAAGAATTAATTAGATCCTTGAATTTGAATAAATTGACTGAAAACAAAAACACAATTAGAAAAATTAAGCTCTCTATGTTCAATTCATGTTAACCTTGTACGAATATACATACATATACTACTGTGATCAAGATGAAAGGTGAATTTGCTTAAACATTTTCAAAAAAATTCAAAGCAATGCCCTTCCGACATAATGCATTTATTCCAAGGTTTTTTTTCCAATTCTCGAAACCGTTATAAAACTCGATTTTCGAAATCGCTTTCAATTCTCTCTGTGATTTATGTTGAATTTCTTCTATCAACTTTAAATAGTTAACCCGGCATGGTCCTTTTAGTTTTAAGATGAGCCTAAGGCTTAAATAGCGTTTAAATTAATATTTCTATTGACCCGCACGATATGCCAATAATATCAACAAGGTCTCTAAGGTTCAATTGACGATTTTTGTGTTCCAAATCCTTGATTCACTTGTGCTGTTCATTAATTGATGTATTTAGCCAATTGAAAACCAACACTTTCAACACTTTTGCTGCCTTCCTGGAATTGTTTGTGTTCATTTTCAACATCGTAGCTCCTGAACGAATGGACCGATTTGATCTTTTTTTTTTTTGTTGGAAAGCTATTCCAACATAATATAATTAATCAACCTATCGGAAGATGTTATAATTTTTACAAATGGCGTCGCATCTCAATCATATTTGACATTTGTAAACTAGACAGTTGCATTATACAAACAGAGAGCTATACTTCGCAAGAGCGTGGAATAATTGTGTCGATGTTTTTAATAATCGGTCGGTGGAATTTCGTGAATTTCGTCGCCGGTTTCCTATTAGTGTCGCGCCAATTGCGCAAACATTTCGCTTAGCTACTCGACTTGAACAGACTGGAACCATGCAGGACGTGGCCGCCACCAGACTGGTCGTTCGGCCGAGAATGTCGCGGCTGTAGCTACCGATATCGCTGAGAACGAATAAACATCAACCAGACGACGGGCCCAAGTAATTGGGTATTACCAGACGGACCCTACAGCGAATTTTACTGAAAGACTTCCAGATGTTCCCGTACAAAGTACAAACAGTGCATCAATTAATTAATGCCTGCTAACTATCAGTCGCATGTGAATTACTGTAGAGCCATCGTTAATCAACAACGAAGAGGAAGATTTTGTGTCGAAAATCATCATGAGCGACGAGGCGCATTTACACTTAAGTGGTTACAAAATCTTTGTTTCTGGGGCATTGAAAATCCGCCTATGATACACGAGGAGCCATTACATCTCCTCAAAGCCACTGCGTGGTGCGGCGTTCTCGGGGGAGGAGTAATTGGGCCGTCTTTTTTTGAGGACGCCATCGATAATACGATCACTGTTACTACGAACGCTACAGGGCCATGATAAACGACTTCTGACTGCCGGAATTGGCTTGGTAAACATTTGGTTTCAATAAGACGATGCAACCACACACAGCACGAGCCGCAATGGATAGTGTGAACGAAGCGTTACCTGGTTGCGTAATCTCCCGTATTGGTGATTTGGCATTGCCAGCAAAATCGCCAGATTTAACCATCCCAGACTTCTTTCTTTGTGGCTATTTGAAGTCGCTGACTTATGCCAACAAGCCCTTAAGGAAAATATTCGACAGAAATACGAACATTTATCACCGAAATCTTTCGGAAAGTCATGGAAAATGCGATAAAACGGGCACAAATGTGTGTATCAACACTGGCGATAGCCACTAGACGGATATCATCTTTTCGACTTAACAGAAAAATTGCAAAGGTTAAAGATAAAGATTTCCATCACCCAAAGTCATTTTCTATTTAGTGAAAATGTTATTCAAAAACTAAATTGGATGATAAATCTTCCGCCACCTTGTACGTACAAGAAGCCTTATGCGTTGTTGCGTAATATTGTACTTAAGAATAATGTAATTTAAACAATTGTAGCAGTTACCTGTCGCAATTAGGGTCCGCGAGTAATTTAAAAAGAATAAAATAAAATTAAAATTAAAAAGTTTAAGTAACGCCCGACAAAAAAAAAAATTTAAAAAGTCGGCCTTTTGACTTCATTAAAAGAACCTATTAATATTTTTAATATAAGCGCCGCCGCTTTAGAGAACTACTAAGTAAATAAAAAAAAAACAGAATATGAATAAAAAGAATATCGATAGTGACAAAGTATGGATTATACAAAGATTTACTCTATGTAAACAACGCAAGTAAATACCGAAACAACCATATCCGATAAACGCAACGCACACGGCTCTCAAACGAAAGCCTCATCTATAAGTTATCCAATATCGAAACACTGCAGGAACTTAGTAGACTTTGTAAGATAAATTGATGTACAACACTAAGTTCATACGTTCAATTTGAGATTAGTAGATATTTTTTTTATACATTACACCTATGTACATACATAGATATAACTAATTAAACTTCTTCACTTAGCGGTCCCCCGACGCGTCGGCGCTTATATTAAAAAATATTAATAGGTTCTTTTAATGAAGTCAAAAGGCCGAGAGAAAAATTTTATTTTATTACTTTTTAAAGTTTTTTTTTGTGTGGAGGGTTACTCCACATTTTTTATTTTATTTTTAAACAATTGTTTGCGATTTCTTTGCTCAATAAAATCAGACATTGTAAAGATCACTTCTTCCTTTTCAATTATTTTTAGTTGTTCATAAAACACAAGCCTAAATTTAATTAAGGTAAGGTTGAGGTGCTTCTAACCAGCACCGTCACACTACTCATCAGGTTTTTGATCTTATCATAGCAGCCATTTCGGAACAAGATGGCAGCGTTTATCTCCACATTAGTTATAATGTTATTACGTTAACTATTGTTTCCCTCCATTTTCAGTCATCATCATCTTGACCATTAACTTGACCAAAGCCTTAACATCATGGTTAATCTGCTTTAGCCATTGCACTGGTGTAGGGAACCGTGTGTTCTGCTTAGCTATGGTAATCTTTCTTCCTTGATAGTATGTCCATCTGGGAGTGATGATAAGTCAAACTAAAGGGCAATTAAATATAAATTAATCCATATGCTGCTATAGTATTGTTGTTAAAAAATTCTGAAAATTCACTACAAAAAAAATGGTGAAAACATCGCCGAAATGTGCATAAAAGATGATGCATAAAAATATCACCACCTTCCATAAAACAATTAAATGTTTCTATTAATGTCTATTATTTGATGCTCCTCGACGTCCGTGCAGGGACGGATTAAAAATATCCCTGCAGCGATACCTCTCGCTTGTCGTAAAAGGCGACTACAACAAAGGTAAACAAAAATCACATCTAGGCAATTTAGAAAACACCAAGGTGAGCCTAGGGACACATATACCACCATTAAACTGCCCCACAAGTGTACATGCAAATCAGTGGGTTGACACGACTGGAGATCACCGGTGTTGTAAGAGTAAGATCAAACAAAAAAATCTGGAGCATGTCCGTGTCACAAAAAAAAAGGCAGGCCGAAAAACAATTGGTGCAAACAAATGCAAAAACACCAGCATTTGATTGGCCTCAGCGATGAAGTAATCCCAAACCGGGAAGCCTGCCGCTACTTTCTGAGGTCAAACCGGCGGACCCCACAAGCGGACCAGTAGGAATGCAGTTAAGTGGGAAGGTTATAGTCCTACACTTCTGACCATATCAACGCCGGAAAAGGGAAAAAGAGATTTGATGCTCCTCGAAATATATCGAAATATTGAAATTTTCGCTAAAATCACATGTCTTCCATATCAATGGTAAGATAAATTGATAGTCTATATTTGTAAGTTATTGATAGCCTTCCAAGATGGAGCGAACGAGACGCCTATAGGTGTAAGGACTTTAAAGACAACGATTTCTGATCCTATAGTTTACATTCGGTATTATATAGTATCCCCATTATCTAACAAGTGATAGGCTTGCCATGGTAACTTGCTAATCTAGATATGTTTCTCTATAAGGTGGTAAAAACGACACATCAATAGGTGAAACGGTTTTAATGATCGAGACATGTGGTAATATACAAAACTTGAAAAAAGTATCATTATTAATTGATTATAATATATTATAACAATAATTTTGCATTTATTTTGCATTATAGGTTTATTACTTTTTGAATAGTCCGAACTAAACATCGAGCTTTGAACTGCATGCGGTTAACCATTACCAGGCAGTCATTATTTTGGAAGTTTGAATTAATTCGTAGCACCTTTTTATCAACAAAAATTAATTATTTAGGAATAAGTATATTATTTAAGGCATTGTTCATAGCTAATAGCTGGACACAACCCTATTTTTTGAGCAGGATTCGAATACCATGTCGGAGGGAAGCATCGTCTTTAGATGTAATCCCTGAGTCGACCTTTTTTCTTACCATCCTCATAAAAACTAAGCTTCTGCTTGAACAGACCATGTATCACCGATTGGAACAAGTGATAATCAGAAAGAGCAATGTCTATATGATGAATGGGGCCGGACATTCTATTTCAACGTTGCTTTATCGTATCATTCGAAGAATCCCACCCATTTTGCCTTCAATGAAAGGAACGATCTGCATTGATGGTTTCATTTGGTTTGAGTAACTCAGAGTGGATCACACCCATGAGCTTGGATCCATGGATATTTGGCTTCGTAGTCGATGTTGATAGTTGACCGAGTATAATCCATGATTTGGACGCTTAGGATTATCGTATTGAATCCCGCGTCTCCGAGAACTAAGCCTCTGGAAAGAGCCCATTTGACGAATCATGGTTACCTTGGCATGTTACGTCGATGGTGTATAATCTACAAAACGTCTGTAACCAACTATAACTTAAACTCTTTTTTATTAATTATTTGTTATCAATTTTAAAATATTTTTCGTGGCGAAAAACCCTGAATTATTAGCTGGAAGTAATTTATTTGTCTTTTTCGTTCTATTGTTCAAGTAATTATTACAAAAAAACAAAAACATCTTAAATAAATATCACAATAAAACAAAAGGTTTGATAAAACCCTCACTCTCTCTCGCGCACTATGCTTAAGCTTAACAGAAATATATCTTAACGGTTATTACTCCTTAGGACTGTGTGTTAAATTTTTGGTTTTTGTTTTATCTATTCTGCTTTTGTTTGTGTCTAAAACTGCGTTATAAATAGGAATGTATCTAAATAGAAAAATAGTGAAATAAAAAACAAAATATAAGACTAAATAGAAAAGTTAGCTAACTAATCGTTCGTTATCTCCGAATATCGTATCATAGTTCTCAATGAGTACTTTGGCCAAAGTGTTCATACGGGCGATATCGTACTCCACCTGATTGGCGGACAAAATGCAGGGTCCCCAGACGATAGCCAGATTTGAGGCAGGCATTCGGTTCTCATTGCTATAATGGGCCACTCTGAAATAAAAGAAGGAATCAAGTTAAGCTTGGAGGGGCAGGTACTTGAAATGGTAAATCTCACGTGGTCAAATGCTTGATGAGGAACTTCAACGTAGCCCTATTAGGATTCTTCATCTCTTTAAAGGCAGCCTTCATACTCTCGATGGCAGACGATTCCATTAAATTTCTTCTAGCTAGTCTTTGATAAATATCCTGTGGTATCAATGGAGCACCTAATTCGCGAAAGAATTGCTTCAACAGACTAGTCAGCGTGTGAATATCATCGGTGACTAATAGCTTGGGATCGTAGATGTAGCTTTCGGTTAATTTTTGCTTAAGCTCATCAACGGCTACTTTATTGCCTGAGGCGCGATATAAGCCATCGATTTGTATGCAGTCTTTTTGCTCAATATATTCGATGCAGTCGACAACGAAGCGTGGCACATCCGGATATGACGTTTCGTTCATTTCTAATTGCTCAAGGGGGGCATTGAAGATCGGGTACTTTGGCTTGATACTGTCTTCTAGGTATAGACTAGTTGTTTCTTTACGTCGGAATAAGTTCCGACTCTTTTTACTCTCCTTTGGTGATCGAACTTGTCTATAAGATAGAAGATATATAAAAGTTAGAAACTTTACTTGGCATTTGACAAGACGTCTACTTACAGTTTAAGAACGCCGCGTTGTACTGAAAGAAAACAAAAAGATTTTATTTTTAGTCGGTTTGTTCAGTGAAGTTTGGAAATATAACAGTTTATCTATAATTTGGTACCTCGAAAAGTATAAGCAGAAATATTCTCATAATATTCTTAAGTACTTATCAGGGGGTGGAGTCGACTGATAAAATGAACGATGAGTTCTCATGTGTGTTGAATTCATACTATGAATAATATCTTCCAATACGAATAGATGTCTGAACACGTGTATGAAAGTGCGTACAAATATTACGCAATTGGTTTGTGCAATACCCACGCCATGATAAGTTCTGTTAGTGTGATTTTGGGCTATAACTGGAGCTAAGTCCAAATAACTTCAGAAGCGCCGAAGAAATTGACAACTACGGAAGAACGTTAGAAAAGAATTTATTCGCATTTTCAACATTACTATGATAAAGGGAAGAAGGCTTCGGACTTCGCGGCGCGAATTAAATTTTATTTTTAATTTTACGATGTTGTTGTATTAATTTTGATATCAACGATAAGAGACGAACTTTCAATAAAATCGGGTGGATGTTAAAATGCCATAAAATGGAACAAGCTGTGTGTGAGGAATTAACAAAATAATTTTTTTATTTGAAAGTGATTATGTATGTATGGAATATGACATCGTTCAAAAGTCCGCCTCGTGTTCATATGGTGGCACGGATCCGAGTGGTCCAAACTCAGCGACTCTAGACTTTTTCTGGGGTTTTCCCGAAGTCGCAGGTCTATGCGAATAAACCACAATCGACCTATGCCCTTCAAAATCAAATTTAAATGGTAACTTTTAGAGGATGCATTGTCACCTAGTGTGGGTTGGTGTCCTCAGTTATACGGCAATTTTGCTTGTTAACACTTTTATCCAGAAATGCGGCTCATTACTAAAAATCATTTTTCGGCCAAAATCGGGGTCATCTTCCAAGCGCTTTGAAGCCCAGTCAGCAAACAAGCGGCGTTGTCTATGGTTAAAATTCGCCAAATTGAAGTCTGCGAAAGGCCAAGTTTATGTGCACGGTTTCTCAGACCGCGAGGATGTTCTCGGCCGATCTTGCGTGTTTTTGACGTACTAATTGATCACCGAACCGTTCGTCTCAAATTTGGCCACCAAACATTGAATAGTCGATACATGTGATGCACATCGTAAAATGGGCGCAATGCGCGCCACGTTTACGACCGTATCATAATGTGGCGTACGAGCGCTCGGACCTTTGACAGGCGTTGTACCGACTTACGATAAACATACGTCAAACATTTCTATAACGAAATGTGGCTTCAGGCGCCCGGACCTTAAAAGATGGGGAATATGACAGAATGTAAGCAATGTTTCCCCAAATAACCCATACACACATTCAGCGCACCTACATAAGCTTTGTCAGCTATCAAAACACACGAGTAGCCAGTAGATTTTTACGATATTACTCGAGACAACGCCTGAGCTCGCATTCCGTGTTACTCCATATAAATTCATTGTTCCTACTCATGCTGCCAAAAGCCCGAGCGCCCGAACGCTACATTGTGATACGGCCATTACACTAACGAACACTAATTTTAATAATCATTTTTTTATCATTTGGACGTGCTGCTCAATCGCATAACTTGCCATGATGATTTGGCATCAGTAACTGAATAATAAACAAAAGATTTGACAGATGTCACTAAAACAACATGGCCGCCAAAATCTTCCCGTGCCAATTGAAAAAACTATTTATATGTTATTTAGACCCATTCTCAAGCTTCTGCAAGCAATCCAAAGAATTGTTCCAAAAATTGAAATGTAAACGCCTGAATTGTTGGATAGTAAAGATGTTGTCGTGTCGTTCTATGCCCGAATAAGCGATTCTTCGATAGCCTATTAAACAATGTGAGAGTTAGGTCGGGCAGTTTTTGCTCAGATAGTGTCTAATTCTGACCGAGCCGCCCTTTTTTTGATTTTTTTTTGTTTTATTGGAGGCTTTGCTATCTGTTTGCGCACTCAGATGCAAAAGCTGGTCCATTGTACTGCCCGAGATACACCTTAGATGGCGTTACAGCTCATGAAGGGTCAGAGCCAAGCTTCTCTCATTCACTTATGTTGCATGTGACTTGTTTTTCACACGTTAACGGGACCTACATTTTAAAGCCGATTCCGAACGGCGAGAGCCGAGAAGCTTTTTCCAGGCTACTCCTTGAACAACAATTCTTCTGATTTGCAGGTTTGCAAGCACCCCTCAAGCTTGTAAAAACAAGTTGATTTTGTTCTTCCCCGAAATATCACAGAAGTGCTTCACTAATAATATATAGGTACTATGAGGTCTGGGTTTGATTTGTCTATTTAAACTACCAAGTTCCCATTTTTTATTGTCGAGATGCACAGGACCAGGAACATTTTATAACAACTATATAGTAGTTGTTTGGTCCAGTACTATTTGCAAACCTTTTATTTGCAAAGTTTGTTACTTTATTATACTTCGAATGATATTGGATTGGAATCAATATCATTGTTTGTTCTTGCTTGACTTGTTTGCATACGAATTGGGTACCGGAAGGGACAAGATGAAGATCTTGGAACGTAAAGAATGTCTCCTCAAAAGGCGATCTAATATAAAAAAATCCCAAGCTTCAAGGTTTCAGTTAAAAATAAAAACACTGACGAATTTAATCGGAAATACGCCGTCAAAATGACAGTTATCTAGTATACCATTTTAAAATAACCATACGTTCGATTGAGCGTGTTGTTTTAATAAATATAATCCCAACAGAGTTAGGAGGAAAGAAAAAAGTGAATGATAACTAGCAGGATCCAATCATATTTAAAATAATTACAACAACAAGGGGATTGTAGCAATTAAAATATAAAAACACGGTAGTTTATTAAACTTACATTTATCTCGCACTCGTTCTGTTATTGATTTTTTATCCTCTTCAGGTGGCATGTCTAATAGGTTCCCGCTAGAAATACTTTTGAATCTCTGTAGAATACCAACTGGCGGCGGACTGGTTTCCATCTCTTTGATTGTTTGGGCTCTCAAGATTTGACTTTCCGAAACGATCTGTAAAGGAGAAAACAATGAATTTGAATTCACATATAACGGTTTTGAGTATATCATTAAGTAATGAATATTGCAAAGTCTTAAGTCATTATGCTTCTTATTTGTTAAGATAATTTGGATATGAAAATCAATTAATTTGCTCCATTCATTGAAGTAGGCACTCATAAAAAAATCGAATAAAAATAGCAGAGGCCACACACGCAATTCCAAAACAAGCAATCGCTAATTACCGCTATTGTAGCTAATTAACACTAATTGCACAAACGATGAAGAGACCACTTTCACCATTACACTTGACCTTACGCCGAAGCCCACGTTGAACGAGCCACACCTGTGGGACATGATTATTTCTAATCACTCATCATCCACGCACTTAGAGAACTTCCTTGACTAACTAGTGTTTGCACAATATGGACTACTCAGTCTACGTTTAATGGTAAACATATTTTATTTTGATTTTGCCTCTCCGAGTCAAAAAACACCAAAGAAGATTAAATGCAATAAAAAAGAAAACAAAATAAGCGGAAAATGATATTATCTGAGCAAACGATTCACTGATTCATTGAGTATGGCGCGGAAAATAAATAAACGCAGGGTGAAGCCCATTCATTCACAAAAGCACACAAAGCCTTTTGTAAAGCAGCTTGATGCTTAGTGATTGATGCTGAATAGTGATGTCTTTTTTCCTGTGTATCCGTTTATTTTGTTTACAATTCGTCACGAAGAGAAAAAAACAATCTTTTATATCGACCGAAAATAGGTGACGCAAGAATGAGTATTCGTTTGGTTGAAAAATGGAAGGAAAAGGTGCCAACGGATATAATGACTATTATGAGCTTATCATACCAATGTTTGGCACGCGATGCTATTTATATTTCTAAGTGATCTTAGATAGTTTGTTGTACAGGAGATGAAGGACACTACAAGAACGCAAGATTCACATAGGATTTAAGGCTCTAAAAATTATAGAATAATCTCTAAAATCTTTTGAAGATCTTGAGCGTAAGCAAAATAGATTGTTTAGATATGAGACAATATCACTTCTATTGATTGTGTGATTGGGAATTCAGGTCATCTCATAAGGTTACATAATCACCTCCAAAAGCCAGGTTTAGGTCAATTTAATCAATGGATGCTTTTCAATATATCGAGGTTAATTAAACTGATAATAACGATATACCAATTAGTTCAAGAAAGACTGTTAAAATTAACTTAAACTATAAAATTAGTTCCGAAATTTAAATAAAAAAAATAATTCGACCAAAAATATTTGATCTCAAAGAGGAAATACAATAAGAAAGGTCATCCAACAAGAAGTGTCATTTCGTTCGCTTAGTCCAACTGAAAATTATGCCGCCGCAAATGGGAGTGTGACGGAAAACATTAGAGTGTCTATTTCAAAATGAAATCTATTTTCGATTCAGAATTGGAATGAAGATCTAGTTGGCATACGAATTTAAGCCGGCAGGTAACCCACGTGCCATATAGCAACACGTGCCATATAGCTGAGAATATGGAAAGACTATTTCTGCAGAAGGCGATAAAAATTCAGACCACCGCTGCGATGTAGAACCAACTATTCAAAACGGATGAAGACGAAAAAGAATTCCATCCACCCGATTTAGACGAATCTCATACAGCTGTTGACGTAGGCGGATTTTGCCTACTGAGTAATTTACATCAGCTGGTTGGGAGTATGCACCAACCTACCTTGTACCTATTAGCCGGAGGAAAGCATGCTCAATGAATGAAATTCCGGTATAGTTTACTCGATCCATAAGAAACTTCTCAACATCACGTATAAATTTCTCTCTTCCTTGGTAGGTTCCTATCAATGTGGATGACCAGGAAAATTTTCGATAGACCAGATATTCCCTTTATGACAGATATTAAGGAAAGCTCACAATGTTTCAGGTTAGCATTCACTCCTTTTATTCGACGCATGTGACACAGAAACGAGCTACATCATGTCATGTTTGAACACTTGTGAAGCTATGCAGAATAACAATGGGAAATTCTCGCTGTTGCAATATAGAACTAAATGAGACCATCAATATTAATAAAATATTCAGACAGGATGTTGTCATGTGATTCCTTCAACACAATCCTTGAAAAAACCGGGCGCGGTTAATTTGATTTGTTTGCATATGCAGATGGCATTGTCATAATCAGACGAAGACAGATAGAATCAATGAAGCCTTTGAGAGGATTGAAGCAGAACGTCATATTGGGCAGCTAAAACTTTGAAGTAATTAAGGATTTTCTCTACCGGAGTTCACTAGTGATAAGCAGCAAGAATACCAACCAACCAATCGCTGTGTGTTTCGAAAAACCAAAGCAACTTTTTCCAAAACCTCAAACATCACGACTTTATCGAAAGTGGATGATGGAGTCCTTTTAAGCGATTCGAGAGAACCATTCTGTCTTTGATCTCATTTGTTTTAATAGAGAGTGAAGTAAATAGTACAATCAGGAACTGTACATGCTATAAAACGACATAGACTAAGACCAGCATCTTAGATGGTTGAATAATCACTTTTTTGGCTCTAAGTGTCTTCGATCCCAACTCTGAGAATTACAATTATACAATGAATTGAAGTCCTATCTAGGAAGTGGGACTTCAATTATGAGTACATGCCGATGTCGTGGAAAATATCAGAGTTCTAAATACATTTGGCCGATATTGTATTCCACTACTAATCCTAGAGTCCATACTTTAGATTTATTAAGAATATCATCATTTTTCATAAAAACGTCTATTGATTTAAAAATCATTTTCTATTGGATGACCTCCAATATGGCGTCTATTCGTTCGACCTAATCGACTTCAAGTAATAAGTTCATAGAATAATGGGATCAGTGACTAAACGTTTGCCAAACGGGTTCCTACAGAATAGAACGAACGGAATGTTAAGGTCCAATTCGCTTTATTGTTTTCTTTTTTTTTTGTTGCTGGTAAATATAGTTATTCAGGTTATTTAGTCTAATGGCTTTCCATGCAGGGACGGGTTAAGAATATCCCTGCAGCGATACCTCTCGCTTGTCGTAAAAGGCGACTAAAACAAAGGTAAACAAAAATCACATCTAGGCAATTTAAAAAACACCAAGGTGAGCCTAGGGACACATATACCACCATTAAACTGCCCCACAAGTGTACATGCAAATCAGTGGGTTGACACGACTGGAGATCACCGGTTGTAAGAGTAAGATCAAACAAAAAAAAACCTGGAGCATGCCCGTGTCACAGAAAAAAAAAAAAAAAAAAAAAAAAAAAAAAACAAAGGCAGGCCGAAAAACAATTGGTGCAAAGAATGCAAAAACACCAGCATTTGATTGGCCTCAGCGATGAAGTAATCCCAAACCGGGAAGCCTGCCGCTACTTTCTGAGGTCAAACCGGCGGACCCCACAAGCGGACCAGTAGGAATGCAGTTAAGTGGGAAGGTTATGGTCATACACTTCTGACCATAACAACGCCGGAAAAAGGAAAAGAAGAAGAAGAAGAAAGAAGATTTAGTCTAATGGCTTAGAGGTTACTTATGAATAAATTGAAAAACAATTCACTTCTAGTGATCTCCATAATCCGAATGGACCATCAGTACATTGAGCGTCTTGCTCAATATCAATAAACCAAGAACCTGCGACCTGTTGATGAAACCTGAGTTTATGGATATAGCAACTAAGCCAAAGTTAAGTCTTCCCAATGGATGCATTTGATATAGCCAAGATCCAAAAAACAAATTAACAAGTGCAGTCGGAAGTCAAGATCGTATACGCCACACTGTTTCTTTTGGATATGATTTAACACCCTGATCAATAAGGAGTACACCGAATGATTGATAAGGAGTACCTACTATCCACAAGTGTCACACTTTTATCCTGAGCAACTTGAGAAAACGCCAAAATATATCACTTTGGCAGCATGATATTGCTTGCACTTCATTGCGTTTTTTCGTTGAAAACAAGAGTGAAATGATTCCCAGCCCGCATATTCACCAAACTTGGTTAACTTGATTCTAAAAATCATAAAAGCCCTTTAAAGAGTCGCAAAGGGCATAGGGAATGTAATTTAATTATTAATTTTTCAGTGTCCTAATTTTTGACAGCATACGCATAATTCATGACATTTATCAAAGTCAAACATGGTCAGTCAATATTGCCATTTGATCTTTAAAAGACTTGTAACCGAATAATGTTTACAAATTATTGAATATTGAACTTCGACCACTTTACGGTCATCATAATGGACCTACTGAGCGTGCATTTCAAGTAATAATGACCAAATTTCGCATCTCTCGGCTTTGGACATCAAACCCCCTATCTGAATATTTTGCGTACAGAGGAAAATAGAGTAACCGCCAAATTAAATGAAAACCGTGATTTGTTTATTCGTAGCTGTTCGCAGCAATTGGAAGATTTTTCACAAGGATCTTAGTCTAAAACTTAAAAAAAATAGCTCGTGCAAGAACTGAAGCCGAACCTGCGCCATAGTGTCGAATTTTCGATGCATGAGAAATGAGTTCGGTGAGCGATTTAACTCTCATTTTGGAGCGTTGAAGTGACCAGATAAATAGATCCATTTGATACCCTTGACTGTTTTTTATGGTGATACATCAAGTTAATCGTCTATGCCAATAAGCCAACGTGTTATTAGCGAGATATCAACCAATATGCTCGAAAAAGTGACTCAAAATCACTTAAAATGTAGTTACGGTTAAGTCAGAATATTTAAAAGTAAATGGCAAGCATTGGTTTATCAACTCAAATAAAACAGCAATTTTGCAGTTATCCTGTAATTTCCGTTTTCTTTGATAATTAAAAACTAAACGCTTAAAAAATCACATATTATTATCTCAAAAACCGAGTTGTAGATAAAAATCATTTTTGAACATGACAAGTGGCAGTGTATGTATATGTTTACGATTTTAAAAAAAGTTGCAGGTAACCTTGTCGCTTTGCAAGTACTTACATACATACATATTTCACAGTCCGCGAAAACCCAATTTTGAATTACCTCCGGTAAATGCCATCAAGTCAGGTAACTGGACCAAAAGCCTACAATATGCTTGCCATAAACAAATCCACACAAGCCAGACAAACAGCACATGCTATTCGAAGATCAATCATTGGTGTTTACAGGGCGGAAAATCAATTTCGCCTGAGGTGATTCTGAGTGGTTCCAAAACTGTTACAGAATTCAATCGCACTTTTTCGCTTCATGCTTTTTTTTTTCTCTTAAATTCTAACACCAACAACGGAGATGTGTTTATGTGTGTTTCTGTATCTTATAGAATTATTAGAACATACGAGTATACGCGATAGAACGTGTGGCCCCCATCTGTGTGATGACCTTCGTTGGGTATGTACGTAAAAGGTTATCAACCGGTCCGGGTACGCGACTGGAGGCGGCGAAGTCGGAAATATCGTTGAGTCAAAGTGAAACTACATTTTCCCACTTCGTTGTGTGCTGACTTCTCAAAGATTCATCATCAACGACATGATGGGAGAACACAATACACAAGATGAATCACTCCTAACCGGGCTCCTATCATCTGTATTGTACATCGCCTAATAGATGTTACGGCGAACTATACAACGGGATTCTAGCATACATATATTTTTCACTCCATTGTTTGGATTCTATTGTTTCAATTTCACAATGAACAAAAACAAAAAAAAAATATGTTGGAAAAGAGAAAAGTGTTTTTTCGAGAAAACACAACGAGACAAAGCAAGAAAAAAAAACATAAATAGTTTGAGTCTCACCATATCTTCTTCATCCTCGAGGTAGTTAGCATCCAGAAGCATATATTTCCACGCTTGGACTGAATCCGGTATCATTCGGCAGCCACTTTCACTCGCACAACCCGACACTTTTGGTTTTTTCAATTGTTGATGAGCTCGCTCGCCGTTTTGATTGTACACCCTCGCGGTATCTGTATCTGTTTCGGTTAAAGCACCATCTACAGCACTATGACTCGCGCCCCGCCCAGACTGTTTCACAGGCAATTGCGGCGGAGGCAGCTGTTGCCGCTGCTGCGCAAAATAACTTGAACAACGATTCCGGTCGTAGTCGTACAACACGGCACGTATCTTTGGCTCAATGGGGCTATAGAATATGCAAATGTTTCTAAATAAGTGATGTCTGACGCTTGATCCGGACGCAATAGTCATCGTGCTAATACTACTAGCATATCCAGTTATGGTACTTCCACTTGATGGTGATGATGATGATTGTGTCGTACTCACACTCGACGTATCCGACTTCGACTCCGGTTCGGGTTCGAGTTCTGGATTTCTATCCAGTTTTGTGGTGAATGTGAATTCGTCATCGGACTCCCATTCGTCGTGATCATCTTCGATATTGGCTCCGACTATGGCGGCCGACGATGAGTCACATGATCTTGGCAAGTGATCGTCCGTATAGTAGATGTAGTTCTCTTGGACTTCCCCTACGGTTTTGAATTTCCATATTGGTTGATAGATCGGTTCCTCCTCTTCCTTTTGTCTTTCATCATCGTCCGCGTCATTTGTCACGATTTTCGTGTGGGATGTTGTCGATCCATTAGGCACTGTCATAACTGTAGATTTTCTCGAATTCACTGCTTCAGGAGTGTAGTCTATAGCTGGAAGGGCATTTACACTTGACTGATTATTACACTTGTTGCCAGCGCGAGATACTTGAAACCGAATGAATCGCTGAAATGCTCGAGGGGTTCTCAGACGCGATCGTTGTGTTGATTGATCTACCGCACTTAGAAACACTTTTAAAGGAATATCGTAACACAAAACGATCTTGTTAAGGCTTCTCGATATCAATAGCGCGTGGAAGATCGCTTCGAAGTCAATTTGCTGCGGCAGCACGGGAGCGAAACTTACAACACTTTTCACTGTAACGGAAGATTTATTTTCATCGAGCACTTCACTTGTTTGTTCGGCGTACGTCTCGCGTTCATCTGTGGCCGCGATCACCGCTTGATCGTCGGGCGACTCTCGTTGCAGAAACGAATCGAATGCTTGTAGAATATCAACAACAAATTCAGAATCTTTTTCATAGATACAACAGCGTTTGCTTAACTGATGTGCCAATCCACGTCGACTGTTCTCCGGCGACTGCGCCGTTGTCGCCTGCACTCTATTGAAATTACACTGGATATGATCACCTCCCACCAGATCGGTACGATAATTGTTTGCCTCTTGTTTGTTTTCATCGGTGCTATGGCCCTCGTCGAGTTTCAGGTAGATTCCTTGACGTCGTAATCGCAGGTGCTGCACAGCTGGGATGCTCTTTCCCTGGGCCTCTTGTCGCTCCATGAGGCTACGCTTGAACTCGTTCACCATTTGCTGCGCGAAATCCACTTCGTCGTCAAACGATCTTAGCGTCACTGAATACGATGACAAACCGCCCGCACTCGGGTCAGCTGCGACGGCCGGAATACTTTTCGGATTACAGGTCAGCGTATCTGGCGCCCCGTAGCTGTAATACTCATGCGTTTCACTTCGTAATGACGTCAACCATACACTCACACTACGCGGCACGGGTATCGCGATTGTTTGCTCTAAACGTGGCCGCGATCGCTGTTCGTGTCGCAGGTAATAACACAAGGAATCGTTATCGACCGATTCGCGACTGGTGTCGACCGAAGTGTTGCGGTGGTAGAGTAATGATTCGTCACAACCACCACCACTGGCGCAACTACCACCACCAGTTATTGAGCTACAACCGCCTCCAATTAGATAGTCGTCAGATTGTGATTTCTGTTTCACACACTCGTACGGTACCTGTTGCAGGTGATCATCGCTTTTTCGCAACTTCCCGTAGATATGATGATCGCTCGTGCTCGACTTCAATCGCTTCAGTTCACAGATACGATTCAGATCGAAGGTTTCATTAGTTCGGAACACATTCTCATATCCGTCGACATTGTGAACGATTTCTAATTTTTTTCGAATTGTCGATTTTCCAACGTTTACACTAGGATGACTGTCGCTGACGGAGGGCAGATCCACAGGCGCAGTGGTTACGCTAAACGACTTGACTCTCTTCAACGAACCGAGAAGACTGTGGAACAAGCGCTTTTTCGACGACTTCTTCGATGTCGATTTACTGCTCGAGCTATCGTTATCTGTGGCTCTGTTGACTTTGTCGTTTATATTTCTAGAGCAAACCGAACACTCGCTGCCGCTGTATAATTCCGAGCACTTATCGCAGATATTCTCATAAATGTTGTTACTCGAATTATCTTCAAGATATCCGTTCACGACGTATTGACAAAAATTGCACAACTTGCCGCGGGCCTCGAACACGCCATAGCCGCACCCGGAGCAGAGGTTCTCGTAGGCCGCGTAGTTGGCCCGCGTACTATTGAAGAACTTGGTAAAGATGATATTTTTGCTTGGATCGAAGGCTGCGGTGATATTCGAGTAGACACGATCGTTTTCCAGATACTCGGGCGTCGGGTGGCGATGATGCTGGCGCTGTCGATGGTGGTCGTGGTTGGAACGAATATCCAAAGTACTATTGTCCAGAGTTGTGATGGTTGACGATGATGTCTCGTGTGCTTCTCTGTAATCGGAATGAATGTTCTCGGAGCTACTACTTCCCCTTGGCATGGTCGTGGCTTTGCTTAGTTGCTCGTTCCCGTCGTATGGGAATGAGTGGCTCTGCGGTTATGTGGTGTTTGGTAATAAATCGTTGTTGTTGTTATTGCCTCTGTTAGTACAAAAGATCGGAATGGGAAGAGAGAAAAAATCCGGCATGAGTCATTTATGAGTCGAATACGCGATGTTATCATGCTTAACACGGTTCATGCTGAGAATTTTTAATTTTTTTTTTCGCTTTTCATTCACTTTATCTGCCTGGCATGTATCTTTTCCTCTCCGTCGCACAAATCAACACGCGTACGGGCGTAGAACCGCGACTGACATAACCCCGAAAGGTATTTCACTACACAGATACTCGAGTATTCGTACATACACTTGTTAGAACTCATAGAATACTTTCACTTTTTACTTGATTTTGTACTATTGTTAGGCGTTTTCTCGTTTTCCTGCTTTGTGTCAACTACACCGCCACAGGCACTTAATCCGACTAATAAGAAGACTTTCAGCTCCAGCTTCTGTGTTGAGAATATATTCGTATGCGACGTTCAGGGACTGCTCGACTGGCAGAGTGATGTCGACCACAAGTACTGCATGCATGTGCCGAGAGTACGACGAACGCCAAATGCCGAAGACATGTGTACTTTAATCAAAATCAATTCAAAAAAAAAAATAAAGACCCAAGATGGAAAAAAGCAACATACAATTGAGATCATTGTGCTTAATTAATTAAGTTCAAAGATCATCTAGACGAGTAGTGCGGATGCATCATGACTACAGTGGGGGATGAAAAATATCCGCGCATTTCTTTACGCATAGTGATATGGATACGGGTAGTTGATTTACTACGTCGATGGCATGGTTACTGCCGAAGGAGGGGAAACTTAGACACGCCCGGATTGATTTTAATTACTTGGACTATACGTTGAGAAACAAGGTAGTCAAAGGGAGGAGAAAGCTTTACACGCGAATCAAATGTTTTTCAAATACAATTCATCGGACTACGAGTATTTCTTTAGTTAAAAAACAAATAAGCGCTTAGCTCTTTGTTTTTCTTTTTAAGAGAGAGTAAAAGCCAAATGAATGAGTTACTTCGTCGCTGTACGACCATGTAAGACATTCCCCGCATGGTGACTCAGCGAAGGTCTTCTCAGATAACAATTCTAATGGCAAACTGATGAGTATTCAATGAGTAATAAAAAGATCCATCTAAAAAAAAGGGATTTCAACATTATTTCTACCCTAGGAAGTATGTCCATATTTATATCATGAGCCAAGCAATTAGTTTTCCTCAGGTGGATCCTTCGAAATATAAAGGAAGTTGTTAAAATCCTATATGAGGCTAAATATTTTAAGGCACCTGTGTTAAATATCGATGCATATCTAATCCTTCCTAGACCCAACCATTTCGAAGTTCAAATATATCAAAGAAAAATTACCTTTCTGGCTACGATAGTGTTTTCTAAAGGATACAATTATTACAGAAATTTTGGTTCAATTTGGCTTGGCAAATTTATGGACTTCTTAGATGGCGTTACAGCTCACGGATAAGCAGAGCCAGGCTTCTCTTATTCATTTGCGATTGATTTTTCACACAAGTTTAATGCCGTTTTCGAACGGCAAGAGCCAAGAACCTTTTTTCAAGGCAAGTATACTTCGGGTGGTTTTACCCCGCCAAGGAGAGAAGTCGCGAAATGAATATTCATTGGTGTTATCGGGATCCGAACTCGCTCATAGTGCGTCAGAGGCCGGCACACTACCCATTGCACCACGGCGCTCTCAACATGATGGGGGCTTACTCCAATTTTCGATCGTAATGACCGTCTTACCAGACAAGCAGTACATCCTAAGCTGGATGCATTTGAGTCAACATATTCATTATTAAATTTTGCTAATCCAAAGAGACCGCACACCAGTCGAAGTACCGAAAATATTGCAGCCGTAAGCGCTAAACTTCAAAATGAACACTTTAGCGCTGAAGCTCATTTTTGGCCTTTTTGGTTTGTCAATAAGTAAAATATGTAAACTACCCAATGCCTCAAAAGACTGTATTACATTCACAATAAGTGATTAGGTTGGGTGAATTTCATATAGGAGGTGTGATTTTTAGTTTCTTCTTTATTGTGGCACAGGTTGTACAATTAATCATTTACAAACATTAATACAGCGATTTGGTTTGTTTGCCTTACTTCTAAACTTATTAGAATAGAAAGATATCACAGACAAAGGTTATAATAAGAAGGAAAAGCCACACGAAAACCATCGTATTAAAAACAAAACAAAAAAAAGAGCTAAATGGTATCGTTGTAGGAAAAAGAGAAGTGGTGTCCAAAATGGGGAGATGTGATTGAACCGTATTTTTCTTCGATGAAAATGATCGCGATATCACACTCAATGGCGTTCACTATCGTGCTATTTTGCGAGACTATTTTGGCCGAAATTGGATGGACTTGACATCAGTTCTTGGATCGAGAAGTTCAGTCATGGTGTTATCTCAAGGTATACTCTGATCGAATGGGCACCTCGCTCATGCGATTAAACGCCTTTGGATTTAATTTTATGGGATTATGTTAATTCATTGATTTAAACTAACAACGTTAAAGGAGGTCAGAAACAATATTGAACGTTAAATTGCAAGCCATCCGATACATATGAGTGGAATGATAGTGGTTTTAAAGATTCGAATGTATCGAATGCTGCAAACGTGTTGACATTGGTTATATGTATAAAGGATATCGAACGAACTTAACGTGTGTACTACATCTAAATTTCAGGTCAATATCTCAATTATTTTATTCAAATACAAAATTGGTGTGTCCTTCCTGAAAAACCTTATACCAAGCACATTATTAATGATTAGGAAGATCAATATGCTTTAGATCAAGATTCTTTAGATTGTCTTCTTGGCCATGCCCTTCTGAGCTGACTTTATTCACAGATATTCATTGAAGCAATAAGCTTGAAAGCTAAGGTTTTGGCGCCGAAAATACCAAAAACAAAATAAGAAAAAAATTAATAGAATTGTTTGCAAAATGATAACTGATTCTTTGCCACATTTCATGGCAAAAACTTCATGAGAATCATTTCCCTGTTGATTTAAATCAAATTTGAATTCAATTATTCTTGACACTTATTCCTGGGACAAGAGGTCAAGCTTAGACCTTCCGTCTACCTCCTATTTTTAGGAGCTGGCCCAAGATCAGCTCTGATATATACAGATTCATCCAATTTGTGGTCCAGATTTGGCATCTCTGTTTTAATCACACACATCAAATCCAGTCATCCGAGACTGTGGGTGTTTAACTTAATGTTTGCCATTTTACAAAAGAGATCGTTTAACAATCACTGAGTCATTAGAAAGACTCATGATTAAAACAACGAGCAAATTATGGTTGACATTAGAAGAGACTGAATGCATTACAGAGGGCTTAAGTCCATCATCGTGACGCGCATTCTGCGGAAAATATAGCTATCGTTAGTGAATGTTTTGAAGAAGGTCCAAATCTATCGACTTTATGGCATGCACAGTATTTGGGTGAATGTAAATCGTTTTTTTTCTTAAACTCAAGTAGAAGACATGTGGATTCAAGAGGAAGATAACGCCTCTTATACAACATGACTCGTTTTGACTTTATTGCAAGAACAATTTCGTTGTCAAATTATTTTGTGTTTTGGTGAAGTAAACTGCTCATTAGGATTGAGTGATTTGTCGTTTATGCATACAGTCCGCGAAGTCTTGATTCTTTGGAAACAACATCAAGTTAAGGTTCGAGTTATTACCCGATATATGACGAAAATTCATATCTTGTCAAAATTGGGTCCTGTAGGAATTCCCGTGGAGGACATTTGAATGATATTATATTTCATTTCTAATGGCAGGATCCAAGCAATATACAGAAATTAAAAATTGGAAAAAAGTTGTTTTATTTAAAATTAATTTTGGAACCACAAATTGGATGACTTGATTTGAAATAACATTAGAAAGACCTGATGGACGGACTCATGAATGTTTTCGAATATTTATTTAAGATGACAAATCCGACCTATTGTACATTCTTTAAAAGTTGAAGGATTTAGCCTTAAAAACTGCTGGAGCGCGTATCTTGCTAACCGTGGATTCCTCGAACCTGATGTTTTAAATGAATAATTTTACATATCGAACTACATTTTAGGCTTTCTGTTTTAAGCAGGGAGTTATTTTAAAGTCGCTGAAACTGAAGAGGTATGGATTGAGATACTCCCACAAATTGTGTCAAAATAGTTTAAAAAAACATCAAAAATGGTGCCAATATTATGGAAACATCTCTAAAGGTCCGTGCTGCTTATGATTATGATCAAGCTCCGAGTCTTAAATTTGAACATCTCAAACAGATGAGAATATAATGGAAAACGCAGATGTGTAAATTTTTCATTTCAGTATTTTTTTTTTCACTGAAATTGGTGCTGTATACATACGTCGCGTCGCTTCGATTTCGAATCAAGGAGTTTCTTCTTAAGACTAGAATAAAATATTTAACTTGAGACTTGTTGTTGCATGATCCTTTATACATATAACTAAACTCGAATTTGTTGTCATCATAAGGGCAGAATCGATTCTTACCAATTGCCTCGGAAGTTTAATATTGTCCATAGGGGCCGATTAGCGGTGTGTAAAATTGATTCTCTCATATCCTTAGCATCCACTGAAAGCAATTCCACCAACAAGTCCTAAGCCGAATATATCAATTTTTTCTCAGAATGACGCATAAGCAACATCGCTATGAAGGTAATTATCTCCAAGAGAGGTATGTATACAAGTTTTGTAACTTTTCAGAAAGACCGATAATAAAGTTTGAGAAACCGAATCGGAGTTGGTGACCGAACTTCCCGCAGACTATTAATCCAGAAGTTATGGTCAGAAACATCAAATCAAATCAAAATCAAATTCAAAATCATCACATCGAAATGGATTTCTAGCAAGGAGGCCAGAAAAATGCCTAGTGCTGAACAATAACACGAAAAAGCAAGATCATAGCTGGCTCATCGAACTGATGTGACTAATACTGGTCAAGCGTGATGTTTCTAGAGTCCGAATTCAACTAAATCGGACTGAATGAAATATGGTTTTGAAAAGATTTTATGAAGGCACCCCACAAATTCAAGTTGAATTCCTGACTATGGTTACTATCAACGCATTCCAGTAAGTCAACTATCTAGAAAGACATTTTACCAAGACTGGAACTGATAACATCAGATATGTAGAATCGAATTCTTCAAGATGATTGAGTACCTCCTCATGGTATAAATGATTATGTAAGTAATTCGAAGGTCTTTTTAGTAATTTTTAGAAGTCTCGAAAATTTATGAATTTGTGAGATGTTTTAAATTTCCTTCATAAATTATAAGCTTGAAGGAAGAGAGTGGGTTGTTATTAGAAAAAAGATCGGAGTCAAAAGGCATAAAAACGATCGTGGCCACAAGATCGCTTTTAAAAACATTTTCTACTTTCTACAGCAGTGAATTTTATAAAAAAGCAGAGGAAAATGCTCACATTTAACGATAAGTACTCCCCTCATATGTATATGTAGGGTGAACCAGGAGCTAGTTTTAGTTAAATTAAAAACTTATTTTTTTGTAAAATTAGTGGTTGATTGGTTAATGAATTTCGCTCTGCGGCGCATATTCTCATCCATGTGACCACCATGCATGACTTTTGTTGAAGTCGATCATCCGATGGCCAAAATTATCGATTGCACTTTTGAAGAATCAATGGGTTAATGGCCGCAATTTGGATCATATGTTTGAGATCTTTAATTGTGGCTGGGTTATAAGCATATTCCTTCAAAAGCGCTTGTCCGAACATATTCGCCTCATAATAAACAAAGTTGAAAGCTCCAAATAACACAGAGTCTACATGTGTCAAATCGCATGACCTCGACGACCAATCAACTTCTCCTCTAACTCAAGTAATGTGATCCTCAAATTTCGTACGAATTATTGTTTAAAGTCTTGTGTCTAATTCAATAAATGTTGGCAAAAAATAATCGATCAACATGCTGCGAAAAAGGATTCTTTGACTGTAACTGCTTCCAGCCCCATTTCCGAAAAACACCGGGACGCTGTTGCCGCCAATCCATAATCAACACACAGTGACTTTTTTGGGATGACTTTGCTTACTTACGTATCCATCCATCCAAGCAATGCGATTCATCGGAAAAGATTTAATTTGATGACAAATTATCTTGGCGATCCAACATTCGAAATTCGACGATGTCGTTGAAGTTCCTATTGTCATGCAATTTGGATTTAATAGGGGGTCAATGAAGATCAACCTTTTGAATTAGCTTTAAAGAACCATAAGTGAGGCCCTACACAGCCGTGATGTTTTGGCATGTAGCACGCCTGTGCTTGTTGATATGGAGTTTGATCCGATACCGAAAGAATTTCTTCTTTTTTCATACATTTTGGAACTAGGGCGATATTGTTGTCCAAAAAATGAACAGAAGTCACGAAATGAAATAACAAAAATATATTGTTGCGAAATAAACATTAAAATTGTAACAGATTGAACCTAACACTTGGCAAAAAATCAAGAATATTGAACTGAGTAAATGACAATAATTGACAATCCACACCATCTGTCGGCTCATCCTTTGCTTTATGAATTAAATAAAAAAAATATACTATACAGTCGTTGGTTGTTTCTGTTCGCTCACTGTAGAGAGAAGGAGGTTTGCGTTTACATAGTAATTGTTTCCAGAAAGGGTGGATCGGCATCTGAGTAATTATTCTTAAGAAAACGAGAACAACGACAACTCTTCAATCTGTCGGGAAACTATCTTATAACTTATTAAAACTTGACAACTACAGCTCTTCCGAACGGCACCACTTATTAATTTTCTTCTTGAGTGCACGAGTATATGAACAAGAAACAAATACACAAACCAAGGATGAAAAGCAATTTAATATATCCGAAACACTACTGTGTAATGATGTCCGGAAACGACAAATGAATGAGCATTCACGGCACACCTTAACCAACTCACAATTTTGAAATTCATCGAATTCTTTAAGTTGTGCGCATCCAACCGTGAATGTCGACAGAAATCAAAAGTTTGTTACTTAAGCGCACCTCCTGACAGGCTACTTACATGTATACATTTGCATTACGTCATCGGACATTAACTTATTCACTCTTGACCGAAGTACGATAGACACAAGGTCACCATATGTCCCAAGGCATTCACTCTTCGAGCTATGTACTATTTCGTTCACATTCCCACATCGACCCGCTGGTCTGACGCAATCTAGTCAATTAGCGGTAAGGCGATTTCTATCTTACTAACCAGCAATTTGTCTTAAATCAGTCCATTCACAACTAACGGTTGAAGAAGTGTACCAACCACGACCTCCGAATTGCGAAATCCAACATGAAAATCATGGAAGCCATCTACAACAATATAAACTGCATGCATAAATAGTTTTTTTTTCCTCAATTACTCAATCTGCGTATTGAGTTGGAGCGAACAATTATTTTATTTTATGTAACTAAAAACCACTCATTAGGTAAATTAAATTCCGTGCCCCTTGGATACGAATTAAAATTACCATGACGGATGTGCATAATGTGATTTACGAATAGGCGATTGCCAATCAATTTCAAATCGCAGTGTTTGCTGCAAGCGAATGATAAATAATAACTAAGTCTGCAGAGATAAAAAGCCTGTCGTTTTGAATTTTATTAATACCATTTAGGCAACCATTTGGATCGTTATTTTCCAGAAAACGCTAATTAATATTTTAGAGTCTATGGGAATAAAATATAAGAATGTTAGATGCGCAAACAAAATATGTAATATAATTTAAAAGCTTCACAAACAGAGATTAGAGTAATCTCTATTAATTAGTATTAAAGGGGTGACTTACTATGATGCTCTGTTTATTTAAGGCATCAACTGACTATTGTACGCATGGCAGGTATTTGCATTCGGAGGGATTACAAATATCATATAAACAAATCGTATTTGCCTAAATACAGTAAAATACATGCCTATTAAAACACTCAGCAATGTCTAGGTTGAATGCCTGTGCGGGGGTTATAATAGCTTCCTAATTTGCTCAACAATTGAAGCATCTAACGCTCTGACCGGGTAAAAATTAAATAAATTTGAGTATGAATGACTGCGTTGCGAAAATATTATTTGAATGTTTGTTCGACGTGTGGCACGTGAAAACAAAAATATTAATCCACGTTATAAACGAAAATGTAGGTAAGGAAGATTTTGTTCAGCGCATCCTAGGCGTTTGAGGTTAATGTCATATTTAGACGGAAATATACATCCAGTGACCAATATGCGATTCTAACATCTCGACACCAATGCACAAGTTTCCCGGTTTTCTGATTACATCGGATTTTAACAGATGAAAACCTAAAAGATCGGAGGACATTTTTTTTATGAGATAGCAAGTACGGCTAAAATGGCGAAATATGCTGGGCTGCCTGGGTAAAATAGTCACGCTGCATTACGTAATCTGGAAATTACTTCAAACCCGTCAGACTGTACGAAATTAGAGCGTCTTTCAGTAAATATGCTTAATTTTTAATTTTAAATAAAAACCTGTAAATGTAAGATGTTTACTAATTTTAAAGAAGTCTACTCGAACTTAATCACACGATCCTGATGGCTATTTCACAAGATAACATCGCCGTCTTGTCCATATCAAGCAGTTCAGGCCACAAGAAGTTGCTTAACATTAACCTATAATGCTCGACGCTGACGATTGTGGCAATCCCATTTTCGTTTTGGAAAAAGTACCCGCACCAAACTTTCTTGGGATACATCTGGTGCTGATGTATCTCGTATGGATTAGTATCGTGCCATATTCGAAAATGTTGCTGGTTCCCGATAACCCAAAAATGGACTTCGTCACTGAAAGTGATTTTTTTTTTTGGCAAAATTCTGGTCAACTTCCAACTGCTCCCGCAGCCAATCGGCTAACGCACGGCCTTGTATATGGTTGTTTACCTTAAGCTCCTAACTCAGTTGGATTTTATACCCAAGCCCCGACACAAAATTCGCAAAATCAAACCTCAGCGAGGACAGGTTTTTATGGATGATTGCCTCGGGTGTTAGCCTGCATTCTAAGGCACAGCTAGACATTGCGGCTGACTCGAATTTGGACACCAAATGTCTAATAGTTGACAGAACAGGACGGTCGTGACGAGAACAAAACATGTTTGGAACGGAACACTGATTTTTAAAATAAAAATTTTATTATTTGCCTATGCTGTTAAACACCGTAACTCACCGCGGTTATTTTTCATTCGCTATTAGGGAGATATATCGCAATAAACTTGACATACCTAATCCAAAAATCGAGCCATTTTTTTGGCATCTTCATAAGATTGGAAGTGCTGCTCAGCCAGGCCATGTGTTGCGAAGGGAACAAGTGGCAATCGGAAGGAGCAATATCAGATGAGGCGGTTG
The DNA here is from genome assembly GCA_958301585.1 of Merodon equestris. Classification (NCBI taxonomy): domain Eukaryota; kingdom Metazoa; phylum Arthropoda; class Insecta; order Diptera; family Syrphidae; genus Merodon; species Merodon equestris. The sequence goes on from OY284415.1 coordinate 35,487,751, forward strand.
TTCTCAAGCGCATCAATTGCAGTCGATCTTCCGTTCGATTTGAGTATCTCATAATAAACTGTACTCTGGCGATCATACCAAAGGGCAGAACCTTCGAAACATGGATGTTTGCCTTTGCCAACGATGATGATGCATGGCCGATTAACGTAGAGGATTTTTAGCGCCAGTCACAATACGATGTAATAAACCTTACCACTTCTGTTGAGGCAGCAGTTCACACGTGAAAAAAACGCCATCTAATATCATGGCAACCAATGTTCTTGCTTCTAGATATTTCTGTCTCGAATGTCTCGAAACTGTTGTTTCATCTACTCAGAATAATTTTAAGAGTTCAACTAGAGTCTGACATGAGTAATGCCACCAATTCCTCGTCTTCAAACTTTTTTGGTGCGCGAGAGTGTCCCTTACATGCAAGCACGTTTACCGCAAATCTCAACGAGAATTATATATGCTTCAGAGCTTTTTTTTGAAAAAAATAGTGCAGCGAAAATCGCCGCAAAAACTCTTTTCTTAGCACGAAGCTCGACACGTTTAAAACTATAAAAAAACGTTCTTTAAAATTCAGCGAACTGATATACATTGAAGCTCAAACTTGGTTACAGATGTGTCACCATCTTAAATGACAGGCATGAAGTTCTGGTAACGTCATTTAGGAAACAAGGGAAAGTTTTAAAAAGTTTTCTGTTGTAGATATGCATTTGAGAGCTTCTCATTAAGATCTGAGCTAAAAATATGCATTTTAGTTAGTACAACTTAATATTTATATTAAAAGTTGAATCCCGAGCCGAAAGTGATTACTGACATTCCATAGCTTTTTTCACTCTCGGAACAGTTATGGAATTCCACCCTTGAGACAATATTTGGCTCTCTTCGCAATGTGCTATTAAGCTTATCTATGCGTGCAACACTACGATCTTTAAATATGAAGGCAAAAACGCATAGTGAACAAATTTGTCAGGTCCTTTTCTTTTCTTTATGGTCTTGGTGGTCCAGAATGCGTGCTTTGGGAAGACTGAAGCGTAGCTTTACGTTTTCTGTTTCATTACCTACATATATAATGAACCATTAAATAGATCTCCATTGCTACTGACCTTAATTAGCAATAATTGAATAGTTTTGAAACTATCCCTTAATGTATGAATGTTTGTTAAGCCAATCTATAAACACTACAATCGAAAACTCAGGCGCATCGAACTAATACTGCCTATAAAGTTACAAAAATAACACTTTTTGAACATGCTTCTAACAGGGCGTATGACCTATTAGTGGCCAAATTTTTATAGTCAAATGTTGTAAGATTATTTGCCATTAAAAACTGATGTCAAAGGCCCTAAATAGTTACATAAGTAATCTTGTGATTTCACTCAAACTCTGTACAGTGTATATCAGCGTAAGAAATCCATTTCATTAACTTTCTATGGGCAAGTGATTTCGATGAAATATGAACAACAGTTTTGAATTTCACCTTAGGTTCGTTGATTTCTGTATTGAATCAGAAAGCAATCGCTCTCTAACAAGTAATCTATTTCACTACACCGAACTTTTTCTAGAGTAGAAGTCATACTTCACTGGGAATGTGGCTTGAATGTCTTTAATTTGCCTGTATTCAAGATAGCAGGAGCAGTCAAAAGGAAAATCGTAATTCTAATTCGCATTTCCATACTCCATTCATCGCCATGCGTGGGATAGCCTTAAACCAATTCGAATTGGGCATTGACCTTCGACCAAAGCTCTTTCAATTTAGTACTATAATTGCAAATTATTGGTGATGCAACTTAGCAAGTATGAATACACTTATAATAATATCCACGGAGACATTGTTCCTATTGTTGGAACGGAGTGCTTCTTACTGAGAAATGCTGAGCTGTGGAAATGTTTAATCGATTATCAAGTGAGACTAAATGCTTAGTTTATGCTTAGAATAAAAGTTATGTAATAAAAGTCATGTAAAACTGAATTAATGATTATGCCACAGATAAATGTTACAGAAAATCCTCGCATTATGTATTAAAATCAACGTGACACGAGTTATTCGACATTTTCACAAAAGTCTTGACAATGAAAACGGTACAGATATAGAGCCTTTTCCCAAACTTTTATCTTGCAAGAAAGTTGGTAATTTTCAAAGGGTTTATGTAAGTACAGCTGATATTGATTTCTAGAGTAGAAATTCCTTACGAATAGACTCAATGCCTAGTGGAAGTGAATGGTTCCACTGTAATTGATGCCGATAATTGAGAGAATAGGGGTACATAAGAGGTTTCCAATTAAGGTTAACATACATATTTGAGCGAGGTCAATTAATGGATTAACTTTTTCTAAGTATACCCCGTAATAATCTCTGTTAAACAACTTGTGTTGCAGTAATGATTAGTAAATCTATTCAGAAACTAAATTTTGTCAGTCTCACGACTCTTCAGATTGCCTGCTGCACGCCGTATACCCAGCCAATCAGTGTAACTTCTATTGGATCATAATCCAATATCTATGGAAATGTATTTCGGTACGCCATGAAAACGTATGTTTTCAAAATAATTTGGTACAACGAAAATAAACTCTGGTGTAGCATCCAAAAATATAACTAACCATCAGCGGTCATTGTACCTATTATCATTGTATTAAAAAAGCGTCTGGGGCTTATTCATCCACAAAAAAAAACAGCTAAAAAGCCCCATGTAATTTTTAGAGAGATTAAAATGAACAATTTTCACATAAGCTTTAGTGTGCCAGAAAAAATATCCAATCGAGAGTCAGAAACCGCATATTTAATGGCAATTAAAAATAAATAAACCAGCGAGTATTCCCAAGTCTTGATAACTATCTATACCAACAAAACACTCATACACACGTCACTATTGCACTTCCTGCTTCAATTCGCAAAGCAAAAAAAAAAACATATCACAAGAACGAAAAAAGAATTAAAAATGAAATCAAAACAAAAAATAAAATAATACCCACAAAGAAGTTCCTTCAAAAATAGGGGCAGAGCCAAGCCCCGCCAGGCAATACCAGTTTTGTCATAAATAAAACTTTCGATAAGAACCCTCTCAAGCACGAGCACATACAGAGCCCCATCTGGTATTTCTCTCTCTCTTTTTCTGTCTTTACAAGCAAAACACACATTCTCACACTCACTGAATGTAGGGGGAAGTAATAAAGAAAGAAAAAAAAAACAATAATACGAGTATTAACACAAATTTTAAAACACATTGCCCGGCTTACGTCATTCTTTCGAACGTCAAAAACGAGCCGAAACGAGTAGGCAATGCTGCACGCTAAATTGAAGAGGTCACACGCAGGCCACCAGTGAGAACAAGGAATGATAAAATAAAAAGCGAAAAGCGGGAAATGGGGCCAAGCCGCCAACAGACGGTAGACGGCAGAAGCCCCTTTATGTACGTACATACGAGTAGCAGTGGTACGAATACGAAGCCACCAATGCCAAGAAACTAATGCAATTTGAAACATTCTCCAACAGCGAAGCGTGCTAATAACGTTTGCGAAACTCAACGATGAAATCCGAAACAGAAACGGAGCAAAAATCAAAACAAAACAACACGCTACCGGCCACAGGGTCATTTCCTGGTGTGATCCAATGACGCATCGCAAACTTATTTACTTGCAACTGTCAGACAAATATATTTTTTATCTCTCAAGCTTATCAAAACAAAAAAAAAAAAAAAAAAACCAAAACCAAACAATTATTGCAAATAATTACCAAGTAGATGATCAAGTACGATCGCGAATTTCGGTGAATTGACACAATCGAAGTCCCGATGATCGTCGCAGTACTCGAGACTTGGCACTAAATTAACAATCGACGGCGAATTGTAATTCACCGGTGCGGAGCGGTGGCGTTCATTTCATTCTATCTGTAATGTAGATTATTTTCCGGTCGTAAACATTACGGAATAATTTTCAATGAGTTTTTAGATAAGGCAGCTTAACAAATACAGATGAATATGGGCGGTACAGGGTGATCGTACCGTCAACAATCAGTGCTTGCCAAAGAGGGATTCTAATTCCGAGAACATAAGCACGGAAATCATCCCATCATTTAAGTAGTAAAATAAACAATATCTAGCCAGTTTAAGAAGTTATATGTAAATACAAATATTTATATTTGTAAACATGTAGACCGACGATCAATATACAGCAACATGGAATTGTAGATGTTTATGTAAAATTGTTGAGGTTCTTTTTACCAAAAAAAAAAAAAAAAACTCTGAGAAATGAGTCTTCAAACGATCGTCACCAAACGATCAATGTTCAAAGAACTAGAAACAAAAAACTTTATTAACTTGAATAATGATCAGTCTTAGAAAATGTTCGGCCCAGCAGGAGTCCAGCAGGAGGCTATAATACGAAATAATACTCGATTGTAAAAAATGTCCAAGTTGTTCCATATTTCTTACAAAAAGAATGCGCAAAAAAGCTATTCCCAGGCAGCAATTAACCGAAATGGATATTAATTATTTTTAGGTTATTTATTATTTAACTATGGTATGGTAAGGAATATATGTATCTATTTTACCTGCTAGCCTTTTTCCGGGATTTTCTACCCTTTTTGTGGAATATTATTTAGTTTACTTAAAGCTCGAAAAATAATGAACACTTCTGCATATTCCATAAGTTTTGCATAATCAACTGGCAATGATTCTAAACATAATGTAGTGATCGTAGAAACGATACTCTTATATTGTCCTGAATCAGGAGGCATTCCCAATCAGTGTTTTTTACCAAACATTTCAAACGAGGTTTTCTGGACGCTCTTAAATATTTATTTAATATTAATAAAGGGTTTTTCATATATCCGGGGGAACTTCCAGACACATTTTGGTGTTCCATGTTATGCTTCTCTAGCGGAGTAATTACCAGGTGCTTGACGACATGTTTATGAGGCCTGTTCGAAAAGGCGATTTTCGATTTCGTTTTTTTTGTATTTTTTTTTAATTCATTTTCATTATATTTCTTAGAACTAGCGCACGCTAGACAAAAAATACTTAACCGTGACTTCAATAACTTAAAATATCTTACTGGCCCTATATACTGGCAGAACAACTAAAGATTAGGCCTTTTGCCCTTATTATTAACATAATGAATGATCGTACTTGAAATATGGCACTTGGCGAGTCTACTCTGAGCAAAAAAAAAAAAACACTATAAGGGGTACAAGCTCTTCGCAAGGCCGTGAAAATTATAATGAGGATGCCCGCCCTGGACGATGAAGAAAATTGTTATGCTGTGATTTTTTTTAAAATATAATATTTTTGGCGCGAATGTTGTCGTCAGAGAACTTTGTTCCGAAATAGCTAATTTTTGACCAAAAGCACCCTTTATTACCCTGGTATTATAAACCGTTTTCGCGAAGCAATACGAAGAAAACGTATTTATTAATCATGGCTGTTGCACCACAAAAACTATACCATAATCATGCCTTAGCCCACATAGGCGGAGATTTGCACTATTGAGGAGATAAAAACCTAATTGCTGGAAGAGCTCAAGGATATACCAAAAATCATATATCAGAAGTGCTTCGAGGATTTAGAAAAAGCTCTGGCGCAAATGTATTATATCTGAGGGGGATTATGTTCAAGTTTAAGGATCTGATTAGTATTTTAGTATTTTGTACATGGCAACCAACGGCGCGAACAATTTCTTTAAAGTACTCAATAAACCAACATTCCCGGTCAAACGCTAACTTGAGCACGTCTGTTTTATGGTTTTTTTTAATGCCAGCCTTGGCTTTAAAAAAGTCTAATGGATTCGCACCAGGTGAATTCGATGGCCATTGTGTCGACAAATTAAAGTACAGAGTCTTCGTTGTGGAATCTTCGTGGAATGTCCAGAGTCTTTGGTCGAAATGTTTGCGTGACCACGGTCTTAACACAACTTCCAGTTCTCCACAGTTTCACGATAAACGATCGCGCTTAGATAACAGCACGGTAGAAGACAAACAGAAACCAATTATCAGACAGTCACTACGGCTCAAACCATCAAAAATAGTGGCGCTTTATCCTGGTGGTCATTCTTAGAATGACTATGGCAAGCAAACTCGCTCATTGTATTTGTTGGCGTATTATTACAAATTATGCTTCATCAGAGAACATGATGTTTGGCAATTAACCATGTGTGTTCATGCTTATCAACTTTTCTGCTTTTTCCACTCAACCCTTTTTTGGCCAGGTGTGAATTTGCAACGTTAAGGCCTTGAGATCGTGCTAATTTTTCAAAATGTGTTGCATTTGTTTTCTGGATGTCTTTAGCTCATCCTCATTACGCCGAGGATTTCGTTCGATTCTGGCCTTCACAGTGTGAATCACTTTCACTTTGATGCTGTTATCTTTTTCGGACCACCTCTATAGATGAAACATCAGACCTTTATACATATGTCGATCTGCAATTCTTTATCCTGGAGGAAGGATCAGGAATGCCCATGTTAAATGTGCTACATTTGTGTCAAACCATGGAGAATTTGGGGCTGGCAACTCGACGAATTTAGGGAAACAATAACTTTAAGATTTTAAAATCGATGTAAAATTTGACATTGGACGAAGAAACAGGCGAACGGAGAAAAGTACACAATCAAGAACTTATTCAGCTCCAAGAATTGTCCAAGTAATAACATCGAAAAGACTAAAATAAGCAGGATACGTAGAATGAATGGACAGTGGACGGGCAGTCAAAAGGTTATGACCGGAAAACCCGAAGGAAAAAGACTGTCTTTCTTCGGGCTTAGAAGAGATGTAACAGAAGAGCGAAACATAGAAGGAACACACTTATGACACTGAGACAAAGCGAATGCTTGTCAAAAAGGCGGTCAATAATAATAATAATACTTCAGTAAAAGCGGTAATACTAGCAAGTAAGTATAATACAACTGACCCAAATACGCCACAACAACCGATTAGAATACGTATACAGTATATGTATGTATAAACACACTTTTTTTTTAAAATAAATGTGGATCTTTATTGGTCAATGAAATTCAGTTCGCATTTATGAGCGGAATACAACATAGTTTATGTGATTATCGGGCTTTCTGTAGCAGGCAATCATACGAACGGCCAAATTTAATAATGATTTTTTGAAGAATGAAAAATTCCAGTTTGGATATTATGTTTGAGATCCTGAATTGTAGCTGAGTTTTTAGCATATACTCTACTCCTCAAATAGATCCACAGAAAGAAATATAAAGCCATAAATTGGCAGGATTTCGGATTCCAATTAACTGCTTCTCTAACTAAAATAATGCGATATTCAAATCTTGTTGAAATCGAAACGTATTCATTTGATAGTGGAAAAAAATAGTCGGTCAACATATTACGATAACGCTGCCTCTCCATCTTCGGAAAAGTGCTGATCAGTGATGTCGCCAACCCATAATCCACATTAGACAGTGACTCTTTTGGAAGGCAATGATCTTTCTTGAATATTATATAGGTTTCTCGGAAGCGACAATTTTAGTTCTAGTTTAGATGGTTTACACACAGATTCTGTTTAAAAACTAAAACTTAAATATTCGGAACCCAGGACCTTTCATTCGATTTTCTTTCCTTTTCAGCAAATTATAATATATGATACCACACAGCATGAACCGTCCCTGGATCGTTTAAAATAGTAATAAGCACATACCCACTAATTCGGAAGAACGAAGGTGGGTCATTTTTGTTAATTTGGGAAACCTTAATGACAAATTTCCGATTTGTTTTCAAGTCAACATAAATAAATTTATAGTTTATCACCAAACTTGCTATTTTCGGTTGGTATGATAAAACTCTATTTTTGGCAATCAGTCGCATTATATGGAATTTAAAGGCAACAAAAGCTCCCAGCCTTTCGACATACGCCCAATGATTGACTAGTTTGCACATGAATACCCAAAGGTGACTTAATTTCGCTACATGCCTATTATGGCAATGCTATTTTCTGCCGTTTTCGATGTTGTTCGCCGATCTTTATCTTCAACTAAACGACTTCGTCTTTGTTTATGGAAACTTAAACTTGAAAGGCAAACCTTTCAGTTATGATTACTAGCAATTGGATATTGACTAAAAGTTATGGAGAACCTCGTTCCTTAAGTGTATAATAGGAGTGATTCGAATCGGTAATATGAACGATATGAAAATGTCTTCCCATAACAAACTCTACAGTATTTGTTTATAGAATAAATATTGGGAATGGTAGTTGTATGTAATACAAAGGGTCATCCACCAAGAGATATAATTTTAAATATCGCGCTAATGTTGAATATTATCATTCAACTTTTGACTCTTTATATTGCAGTAAGAATCACAATCATTTGCAAAATAGATTAAAATAGTAAACATTGACTACAAGAACAGTGGAAACATCGGGGAAACGTTTCGTAAACTTTATATAATACTTTTTTGGCCATCATACGTGAATTTAATCGATTTTTTTGAATCACATATGTATACAAATAGACAGCCCAATTGGAGAGTTTACCACAAATTCAGCAGAAAATGTCGCTGTAGGCGAAATTGACACCTGGGCTATGGGTCAATTTCGAGACAATAACAGGAATCGGTTATAACCGCAACCAATTTGTTCCACATAAAGATCTTGATCTGCATACATGCACATACGATCCAGCTGACACGAAAATTGTAGCCAGCTGTTTCGCTGATTGGGTGCTAGAAATGAATTAACCAGAAGATGTTACAAACTAAACGTCGCTCCGAAACGTCAAGAGAAATAATGAAGTGACCTCTTCATCCACAACAAATGACAGTGTGGTGGAAATGATGCTGGAGCGACCGTCTCGACTCTGTTAAACTTCAGTTGCCTGACATTGGTGCTGTAGCCGTGGACAACGTTTATATAGAGCGGGACGAAGCAATGGGTCTATTATGCGATAAGTTTTCTGGACCTATGATTTCACGAAATGGTTCGCAGAAACAGTCCAATATAACACTGTAAGACGGATAAAGTATACGCCGAAACTACAACAATTTACTCACTACAAAAGCTGTTATCCACGTAACACCAGTGACAAATGCAGGCGAATATTTGGCGGGAATTGTATTCAATTACCAAAACCACTAATTTAAAATGACGCTTGTTAATGGAGGGTATTGTCCAATTCGTGATTCACATTTAACATCCATATTTCAGTCATATACGTCAAACCGATCTATCATCTGAGACTGTACGAATTTAGGCAAAAGCTTGCCATTTCGCAGTATGGATGGTTTAATACTCGTTGGGTGTATGGAAATTGTGAAAACTTACTACAAAGGAGTGATTCTACAGTAGACAGGTTTCGCGTATTACGAGCTGATTATGGACGATATAATCGTTCATCTAAACGTCCTATAAATAGAACCGTAAAAACATTCAATCGGGTGACGAACTTCCTCCTTATGACGTAAAATGTAAGTTAATTGGCTTGCAAACCTTGAGTTTTAGGCGGAAGGCATCTTCAGTCATGTTTATTCGCGACGTAATTAATTATCATATTATTTCACCAGAATTAGTTTTTCTTATAAACATACATATATGCTCCCCAAAGATCTCTTCGTTTGAGAAATGTACTTTACGACAGAAAGCATAGAACAAATTATGGTTGCAGTGAGCCAATTACTAGGTGCATAAAAACATTCAATAAACCTTGCAACGAAAATGACTTCAGCTTATCTCAATTGGAATTTAAAAATTGTGTTCTTTTATTGATTTTAAATTAGTAATATTGTTAGTCTGAGTAATCTATGAGGTGCAAAATCGTTAGATGATCCTTAGTCGCGCAACAAATATCTGTTGAGTAAAACGATACTGAGAGTATTCACTAGAGATCATAATGTTCTGTTTGCTCCGTGATGGATAAAGAAAAAGACTACCTCCGTTACCGAAGTATTAAGGCCTATCCATCATCTAAACGAACGCTCTGTAGAAAAAATGGCTACTGTTATTGGCAATGTTGAAGAAGATCCAAATTTATCAATTTTTTTTTTGGCTTCAAATCAACATATGGATGTGGAAGACATACGGTTACAACACGACGATTTTGTTTTTGTTACAAGCACAATTTCCTAGATAAGTTATTCCGCGTTTTGGCCACAGAAATCGTGTTTGTGCATAAACTCTTTTCGCTTTTTGTTTAAATTGAATTTCAGAAACACAAGTTGGATGACCATATCCAACAGCCAATAACTATAGAGTTTTTCAAATGGAGATATCGAGCTGAAATGTATGCCAGATAAGGCACACAAGCTAAATTTAAGAACGATATTCCTCCATATGACCACCGTGGGCTCTTTTGCAACGATTAATTCCTTGAAGCCTACGCCATATTTTTCATGGCTTTTGGGAATTTCGTGTTTAATATCTATTGTTTCAGAGCTCCTCTAACGTTGTTGGTATAATTCCATAATCCCATAAAATATAATCCCATAAAAATAAAGCCCATAAAATTAAATCCAATGAGCGGGTCAGCCATTGGACCGGACCATTCCTCGAGATTGCACGATGACCGAATTTTCCCTTCAAGAGTTTAATTGATGATATCAAGTCCATCCAATTCTAGCCAAAAATACTCCCCCAACGTAGGACGGGGGATTATTTTGTATTTATTTGTATTTATTTTTTATTGATTGTAACATGGGGATAATTTTCATCGACTAAAAAATACGGTCTGACAACGCCTCCTACATGAAATCCACACCACAAGATCACCTTTCGTACATACAATGGAATCTCTTGAAGGGTGGGCTTGTTGCTTTCCAATAGCACATTATTGACAAGGTAATTAAGGTAAACACAATTCTCATCGCTGATAATATTTTTTTGATAAAATTCCTGTGAATGGCGTGGAAATGATTGATTTGGCTAATTTTGAACTGAAGCATATGCGGCTGCGATATTTTCAATACTAAAACTGCCGTAGTCTTACAACAGTGAATATGTTGACTCGAATTTATCCAATTTGACACACACAACCTGTCTGGCGGGACAACTATTATGACGGAAAATTGGAGTAAGGGCTTTTAGAGTTGCGACCAATGATTCAGACAATCGGTATTAAATTTTAGTGGTTTCCAAACGCTGCTGATTCGTAAGTGTCACCATGCTGAAGGTATCAGTTTTGACTGACGTTTTGATCTCGACAGATTACGAAAAGGTTTAAGGTTGTATTTATATTACAATAAAAATACAAAAATGTCATGCTATCGAAAATCGCTGTATGATAACTTTCTTTATCATATACCATTCCATACTGATTTCGATCCAACAATAGAAGAGAGTTTTTTTTAAACATAGACTAAGTAATTTTTATCAATTCCCGAATAATTAATCATACCAGTAAACAACATTTTTAAAGTTGTCAATTCTGACTCATCATAGTCTCGATCTCTTCGTTCGACCTAATTTAATAGCGACTACTAATGTAGTAAGGGATATAATTTGAGAGCCGAGCTTAGAGAAAAAATATATGTACAATTCAATTTATAAAGTTAATATTCAATAACCCTTTAGAATCTGACGATCATTGTGGAGCTTAGGCATATTGTCAAAAATGTTGATTTTGCATTTGCTCTTGATCAGTTTTATAAATGAAATAAAGACCAATTAAAAAAAAAAAAAGAGCGGAAAAAAAACTTCCATGACCGTCATTCATCGAAGCACTTAATCATTGTATTGAAGTTTTAAAGTCAATACCTTCGCCTGACCCTCGATTTTAAACAATTTTGACCAAAACCCAAAAGAGAAAAAAAAACTAAACCATGCCATAAGCAACAATTGAATTATGATGAAATTATTGCCTTTATTTTCGAGAAATCCAAATGAATTATTAAGTAAATAACGCAATTTGCCTCCACCTCTTACCACTACCTGATGATAAGTGCGACCTTAACAGCTCATTTATGTAAATACGCCACTTATAGCAGCCAACTGAATGTTAGCTCACATATAAATCAACCGTCTACGACTCATTTTGGTTTTTTATTATTATTTTTAACAAATGTTATTATTGACAAAAAAAGCTATCGTCGGCCCAGATGAACTTGATTGGACAGCTGCACACATTTATCAGACTTTGAGTATTAAAATCGCTATTTCCAATTTCGAATTAACCACAGAAATGTGTGGAAAACGTAAAATGTGTCTTTAAACACCGAAAGCACGTATGTACGTATGGCATGTATACATTGAATTATTATACGTGTAAACAAAGAAACCACGAATTCTTCGAATAAACATCTTATCGATACGAGTATCTTGACATATCGCTGGTGTGTAGCTTTTATTGATATCTCGGATAACACATATCGTTGTACGAATCGTTTCAGGAGTTTGTTTATAAATATTTTGTATTTTGTTATCCATGAAGAAAAGGCTCATGAGATTTATGTAAATTCCTGGTGTATGCTTTTCTTTGAGAAGTGAATTTTTGGAGGGAATTAATCGTTTGTTTGCTTTGTGTAAACAGAGCGCAAATGCAAAAGAGGTGCGCTATTTTCGATGACAAAAGGTTAAGCGTTAGTCACTACAAGGTGTGGGGATTAACGTGAAATATGTATTCACATGTAAGGTAAAGAAATATAATGTACCTCGTGTCTGGAGGTAAATAAAATTAAACTAGAAATCGGGCTGAATGAAGTGTAGGATCCATAACATGTGGATTGATTTCCATTTTTTTTTGTTTTTGTAGAAAAGAAATTAGACAGAAATGCCCAAGCTGAAAATAGTCTCTGGAGAGTATGAAGCGATAACTTGTCGGTGCTCACTGAAAATCAGTCTTAACAAAGTGTTTTCAAAGACTCACGTTTCCTGGTCTAAAGCTTTCTTCAATCCGCCGCGCCATTCCTCCTGAGCGCATACGTATATTGTATTTATGTTAACCCGTACTGATGTGGTTGTTTTGATGAAGTAATACGCTTTATTGAAATCGACAGGTATTACAAAAGACTATTTATTTCCCGTGTAAAACGCTGGTCCAAACCACATAACCCCTTTTCCCATCATGAAGGCATAACCCTCTTTCATTGCTATCGCGATGAGTGATTGAAAATGCTTTTTAACCACCCGTAATCAAGAGCACAAGCACAAATTGATAATACAAGTATGCTACATGTGAGCATTTCGCCGAATGCAAATTAAGTTGCCCAGTCTACAGATCCATGGGATATGACCGACTGGGCCCACAGACCTGCCTGTTAACAATTGAGTTCAGTTTATTGAATTGATTTTGTTTTTATGGGGCGTGCATAATATAGTTGCTCTTTGAATTAATAAATAGTTGCGAGTATTTTGTTTGTATCTAAATATTTCTTTATCAAGAACGGGTATGTGGGACATGGATGCTTGATTTCCAATGGACGTCTGAACGGGGTGTTGCTTCATTCCTCTATTGCATGTGTGAATGCTAATGGATTGCGTTATGTAAAGCAGTTATTGCTGGGGAATAGTTAAATTTTTTTTTTTCTGTTGTTGTTTTCTTTAAAAGATTAATTCAGTTTTTACAAACAAATATTTACAGTAGTTGACGGGGTGTTTGTCACTTCTGGAAGCTATGTTTGTTTTGCATTTTTTTAATACATTGGTTAGATAATTTAAACAATTGGCTGATAATTCACTTAATTTCCCATTGGTGGGATGAAAAACAAAAAAGATATAGGAGCGAACCGCTCAATTAATTTAAATAGAAGTTCATAAATGATGTGATTAAATCATTAAATCGCCTAATCTCCCAGAATATGATTGAAATTGAGAAATCGACAGGCTCAGAGCAAGCAACAGCATCTAGTCTTTTTCTTCCTTGTCTTGTCCTTTTGCCAGCGCTTCCCCTAGTCCTCGGTTGACTTAATTTTATATGGTGATTCAAGTAAAATATTGGAGGTAGATTCGCAAAATTTCTTCGTTCAAGAAGATTAGTCCATCCCCAAGACCTCGTACGAGCGCAAATTACCAGTGAGAAATATCGTGCGTGGCAGCGTCTCAAAACATAGTTGGAACAATTAAATATGCAACTGGAAGCCGTCGTTTTCCTATAGATGGCGCCAGTGGTACATGCTGAATAGAAATTTCAAATCAAAAGCCGATTAGTCTGTGCATCTATCAGTAACTCTCCATCATTATATTTATGAATTGTAATCGGCATCATGTACTTTTATTTGCGTAAAAATGTCTACTTTTAAGAAATTGCTTTTTGCTTTCAACTCAAAATAAATTGGCGGCTGACGCAGTGAAGTCGAAGGACATGTGGGCAATTTCAACGTGGAAAAAAAGAAGCGTCCGGGAGGGAAAAAAGTCAATCCAGGAGACGACCAATGAAACTGATCTTTACTCATCAGATCGTCTCCGTTTAAAAGCCTTGGGAATAGTGCAAAAGCAAGATAATTGGGTGATATATGATCTAGTCAAATGAGGTCGACTACAGCCTTTATTTACGAGCGAACTGCTGCTTCAGCAAGAAAAGATGGGTTTTCTGCATCAAATTGAAATTGGCGATGAATTGAAAGAAAACGGTGGGACATCGCTGCCATAAATTAATATCGGCGGCTAAGCCCAACATACATGGATCAAAGCCCATGCTGTGAATTTGGTAGAACGAACACGCCGTAGCATATCATAAGTGCAGCTGGGTGAAACCACTACAGGAGGGTGCTTTTGAGCACAGCTAATGCGATTGAGCGAGAGAGCCGTGGCGCAGTGGGTAGTGTGTCGGCCCCTGACGCACGATGAGCGAGTTCGGAGCCCGATAATACCAACGCCAATCGAATGTTCATTACGCGGCTTCTCTCCTCGGCGGGAAACTGGCAAAACCCCCCGTAGCACACTTGCCTTGAAAAAGCTTCTCGACTCTCGCCGTTCGCAATCGGCATTAAACTGTAGGTCCCGTTCACTTGTGTGAAAAAAAAAACAAATCGCACACAACATAAATGAATGAGAGAAGCTAGGCTCTGGCTCTTCATCAGCTGTAACGCCATCTAAGAAGAAGAATGCGATTGAGCCGAGAACTGAAGGGAAAATGGCCACAAAACGAGCAAAGACACTATAAAGCGATTCTGCAACATGACAAAACCCGGCCACATGTTGCTCAGGTTGTTAAAATCTACCTAGAAATACTGAAATGAGACATTTAACCCCACCCGCTGTGTACTCCAGACATCTATGATGGCAGCACTTCTGATCTTTCGAAGAAGCCAAAAGTTAGCTCCAATCGTTGATCGTCTATAAAGATGTGCAATTTTTTCAAACGCGGCATTCGTTTGCTGCCAGAGAAACGGGTAAAATTGTAGCTTACGATGGATAATACTTTCAAGAATAAACATGTAGACAATTTTCGAAAATAAAGCTTGCAAATTCTAAAAAAGAAAATACGAACGACTCAGCCCATGTCAAAAGATGAAAAGAAGGAGAGAACGTCATCATATATGGGACGGGCAATAAAAGTTCACTTTTGGCAAGACATCGAAAAAATTTTCTGAATCCACACGCTAATGTAGAGAACTATAATCTCACGCGCATTACCGGCCTCAATCGCCAAACCCCAAAGAACAGTTTATCTCGGTTGCACGGGAGCTTTTCTCAGAATGCTGAGCCCCACTTGAATTGGGATGATATGCTAGCTGAACGATATCCCATATTACGAAAGGCGGAATTTTGACTGACAAAGAATTTTATCTGTTTCAAAAAACACTGTAAGATACAACTTTAATGATCTAGCTGTCGTGGAATTGGCATTCTAACCCATTGTCGCCGGGATCAAAGAGCAGCACGGTGGCCATGGTCTCCTTAAAATCGCATATAACAGAAATACACCGAAACAATATTAGACATTTCTGAAACTGTGCTGCACTTTATTCCATTTTCGCATTAAAATTTGATTGATCCTTTTTGTAGGCAAATAAATATTCAATTGAAGTTCGTAACAAATGACACTCCTTTGACATCTCACACCACACTGAATAACTGGTTTTGACGATATCTGCGCATTGTCAGACATGTTAATCAACGATGGGGAAATTACCATATATATTTGAACACACGTCATATATCAACTTAACCACCCATCCAGTCATTGACTTGAAACCCATCACAAACCAGGATCTTGATCAACGAGCCTCTCCAATAAGCGGACGACGGTCGGGATCACCCTATATACTCCATGTAGTCGTCCTTTGAGAGATCAGAATCAAGGTTGAGATCGAAATTTCGCTCAGATTTGTGCTGTAAAATGCATTCGACTGTTTTTGATAGATATCAGTGACGCACCACACAGTTTGAATCTGATGAATCCGATGATTTTGACAATGATTTCAATTTGAAAATACCTTCTTCCTATTTCATTGGAAAGAGATGCCAGTTAAAAGACAGCTGAAATAGTCTGGATTAATGCACGTAAAACCAATATGGGAACCAGCTAAGTAACCGCCTTAGCTACTACTCCCAAAAATGAACTAAGTCCACCGATTACTTCTGTTAAGGGTATGATCTACATTCAAAGTATTATCAGACTATACCTATATGTATCGCGAACATAATTTCAGTGACCCACGTACGATTGTCACTGATTGTCAAGGCATCAAGGCTCAGTTAAAAATATTGAGCTGGAGAAAAATAGAGAAGTATTAGAAGTTGATATAGAGGCTAATGTATAGGGTCACCCAACAAGAAGTGTTATTTTAAATCAAGAGGAAAGCGTTTAATTTTTATGAAAACTGATGATAATCTCATTTTTGTCTAAAGTACGAGTATGTGCTCTGAAGTTAGTAACAAAATATAATATTTACCGAATGCCACGTTGGCTCTGCGTGTAGGAAGTAATTATTTTGATTCGCATATTTTCCGCTGTATTTTGGAAATTACAAATATTTACTATTGAAAAAGAAAAAGTTAACTTATATGATACAACTTGCTTTAGTACTTTTGATAGGGCACACTTCGTTATATTGGGATATTATGAATAAACCGAATATATGTAGTCATTAAAGGCCATTTTCTTTAGATGGTTACAATCTTAGTCGAGGTGAGGGCACACAAAACTATTATACATGAAAAACGGGAGCAACAAGCTTTTAACTAAATTGTCAGTGAATATGACAACAACCTTAGCCTACGCAAACCAAAATAAATCCCTATTTAGAAGATCGTTTATGAACAAAGAAAATAGTAACGGGGCCAATACAAAACCTTGGAGTGCACCCGAGTTAAGAGAAATAGAACTTGATGTTCCCTGGTTAATTTTGCCTATCTAAACACGATTACGTCACGAAGATTTTGCTTGAGTCCAGTGCTATGCGCAAATTTGTAGTTATTTTTAAAAATACAGATTATCATAATCAGAATTGCCACTTGGATAAGTTATCACCAACGTCTAAATACCTTAATGCCATAATCTTTTCGAGAATTTTGCCTGGAAAACCAAGTAAACTAATTTAGTAAAGATGGCCCGTAATCGGAACTGGGTTAGATTTTTTCGGAACGAGGACTATAACATAGGGAGAGAATATATTTTTAACAAAAACAAAAGTTAAAGATAACCTGTAAGGAAGTACTAGGGGTAAGAAAAAGAAAATATATGCGACACACAAGCAGAGCCATTAGCATTCGAATTAATACTACGAATCGCATTATATGTAAATTAACTGAAAATACTTAAAATGAAAGCCTTCACCCTCTATTTGGAGTTATAGAGGGAGCCACATACCCGGAGCTCATTGTATTTGGGCTAAAAGAAAATTTACCTATATTCTTCTCGGTTTTTCAAGTTCTTTTATAATTCTTTAGAGCTTCAGGGACAATTTTTTTTCAAGATGTACATTTGTATCATAACAACTATTGCGACTGTGAAAACCTTTAAAAAAATGTGATCTTTCTCAGAACTTCTCTTTGATAAAACTGCTATACCACGGACACTAATGTTTTAGAATTCATTTAACAAATTATTAAAAAGATTCATTTCCTATTCTAGACCGAGTGTAAGATAGAGTTTAAAATATGAGAATCGATATTCTCTTGTCCGCCATAACGTGCTTAATAAAATTCGTGAATAAGGCCAGATATAACCTGAACGTTAACTAATACAATGTGTTGGGGATTTTGTGCATGAAATAGGCCACGCATTAAAACCATAATCCTAATCATAAAAATAATCACCCATGTTCATAGCATAAATTTCAGGCAAAAAATCAGTCAATCTCGTTCGGAAACTCAATCTATTCACGATTGCGCTAGTATTTTTTCGAGAAAAAAAAAATCCGATTACAATATCACCCCAAAACTGTCACTATTATAGTATAGGGACTGTTTTCAGGATCAAAATTCGGCTCTTGGTACAAAAAATCAATTCAACAAAGTGTAACGATGTTTGTGGTCATTTGGCTTCACTTTTTTTGCAAAGAGATTGCGGATATGCGCAATTCCTGTAATCGTCTCGAAATGGACACACCTGGGTTCTTTATTACACTCTCATCTATGACGGCAATATTTTTAGCTGACTGCAAAGGGTAAACGCGAGTTGAGGTTTCGACTACCGAAGTTGTCAGTGTGAAGGGATAAGTGCTGAGAGAAAAATATTATTTTTTTACTTTTTAAAGTTTTTTTTTGTTTGGTTCGGAGGTTACTTAAATTTTTAAATTTTATTTTTATTTTATTTTCTTTAAATTAACCGCGGACCCTAATTGCGATAGGACACTACTTAAATTACATTTTTCTTAAATATTATACAACAACGCATGGAGCTTCTTGTATGTACAAGGTGGCGCAAGATTTATCATCCAATTTTGTTTCTATATTAACTTTTTTTACTAAATAAAAAAATGACTGAGTGCTGGAAATCTTTATTTTGACCTTTACATTTTTTTCCTGTTATGTGGAAAAGATGATATCCCTCCAGTGGCTATCGCCAGTGTTGATACACATTTGTACCCGTTTTATCGCATTCTCCATGACTTTCCGCAAGATTTCCGGTGATAAATGTTTGTATTTCTGTAGAATATTCTCCTTAACGTTCGAACGCGAACGTCCGAGGCTTGTTGGCATAAGTCCGCGACTTGCGCCAGAAAGGAAATTTCGCTTATTGACGTAACCGCTTAAGTGTAAATGCGCCTCGTCACTCATGATGATTTTCGACATAAAATCGTCCTCTTCGTGTTTGATTAATAATGGCTTGAAAGTAATTCACTGACTGACGGTCATCAGGCATTATCTGATGCACTACGAGGGTGGTCCGATAAGTACTTAGCCTACCAAAAATAAACAAAAATTTTGGAGAAATGGCGATTTATTTTTCAATATAGCCTCCTTTCAGCTCGATACACTTGACCCAGCGATGCTCCAACTTCTTTAATCCGTCTGAAAAATACGTTTTCTGAAATTTCTGCCCGGCGAGTGACTTTTTCAAGTTTGGAAACAAAAAGAAGTCGCACGGGGCCAAATCTGGAGAATACGGTGGATGGGGCAGCAGTTCGTAGCCCCATTCGACCAATTTGGCCGTGGGCGGAGCTGTGAGCCGATGGGACAGTCTTCACCTTCTTCGGAGCACGTTCGCCGGGTGAAGTCCACTGTTTCGACTGTTCCTTGGTCTCTGGTGTGTACCAGTGTACCAAACGACGCAGAAACTCCTTCGGATTGCGCTTAAACAGCGTCAAACACTACTCTGAAGTGGTCTCACGGCACCCATCGCGCCGACAGCTTTCTCATGCCCAAAATTTCATGCAGGATATGACCCACGCGATCTTTTAAAATACCTACTGTCTCAGCTATCTCGCGCACCTTCAATCGGCGGTCTGCCAATACGAGATCGTGGATTTTTGTCACGTTATCCTCCGTGATAGCCGTTTTCGGGGCACCTGGACGTGACTCATCAAAAACCGACGTGCGACCACGTTGAAACTCGTTAAACCAATTTTTGATGGTCGCCATCGAAGGAGACTCTCCAAAACGTTCTTTGATTTCGCTGGGCGATTTCCCTTCCAAAAACAAGAATCGAATCACCGACCGATATTGCTCTTTTTCCATTTTTCTAAAATCCGCGGACACTCCTCCTTCCACGCGGTCAATACAAAACTACGAGTCCGATCCGGCTGAAATTTCGACAGTAGCCGTCTACTAGAATGTACTACACGATAGTAAGTTGCTCTTGCGATAGTGGCGCCATCTGACAAATACGAGGACCACCCTCCTACTTGTACTTTGTACGGAAACGCGTGGCCCGTCATCTGGTTGATGTTTCTTCGTTTTCAGCGACATCGGTAGCCACAGCCGCGATATTATCGGCCGAACAACCAGTCCCGTGGCAGCCACGTCCTGTATGGTCTCTTATGTTTCCAGTCTGTTTAAGACGAGTAGCTAAGCGGAATGTTTGCCCAGTTGGCGCGACACGGATAGGAAATCGACGTCGAAATTCACGAAATTCCACCGACCGATTATTGGTCAAAAAAATCGACACTATATGTCCACACTCTTGCGAAGTATTGCGCTCCATTGCTTATCTGTTTGTATACTGCAGCTGTCTAGTTCACAAATGTCAAATATGATTGAGGTACGACGCCATTTGCATAAATTATAACCTCTTCCGATAGGGTGATTCATTTTGTGCCACATAAACGAGCTGATGGCTTGGAAACGCCTGAACAGATATTCATAAATTGTAGCTGAGAACCATATCGATCATGTTAACTTTCAAACATCAAAATCGGTCCATTCGTTCAGGAGCTACGATGCCACAAACAGATACGTCAAACTTATAACACCCCTCTTTTTGCGTCGGGTGTTAAAAAATTAGGTTCTTGCGATTGCAAGAATTGGTGAACCTATTCGACTGACCTTGACACCATCCAGGTTGCAACAAGGTAATGATTCGAGTCGATGCTAATCAGCCGAAGTCGATGTTCGAACCTTGGAAAGGTTCGTGAGCACATTAACATCTATCTTGATGTGATCAATTCCGTCGTAGGTCGATTTACCTGCTCTTTTCGGATATTGAGCCATGAGTCTTGTGCACTAACTATTAAGAGAAAATCTGGAGGCCTTAATACATTTTTAATTGGCTGTTTGCACAGACATCTTACAAATGTTATTATCTCGCTCCACTTTGACATCTCCAAGATGTGACAGTAATCTTAAAGTTTTGTTCAGGAGCTTGGGGAGGGTGACTTTTTTGCTGTATAGTTTTTTACTCTCCTATTTTTGACAACTCGAATGTAATTTGGGGCATATATTAAAGTCAAGCGTACCTAACTAGCATTGCCATTTTATCGTGAAAAGATTAACATCTGAACAATGCTTATGGATTATTAAATTTTATTATTAAAATTCGTACTTTATGAGAAATATTTTTCGACCATTTTAAATAAAAGATTTTACGCAAGAATCTTGGTCTAAAACCTTATGAAATACAGCTCGTGCAAGAACTGAAGCCGAACCTAATGCCACAGCGACGAATTTTCGGTTACTGGGCCTTAGACAAGTTGGAGATATGTAGATCCGAATTTTTGACGAAAATTTGTTTTCGCTTTGGAACGTTGAATTGCCTTTAAACTCTCTCAAAAGATGCGTCAATCGTATCTTTTGAAGACAACATTACAGATGTTATTAGCAAGATACCAACCAATATGTTCGAAAAGTGTCTGAAAATTTAACTCTCCGCATAAATCACTTGAAAAGTAGGCTGTTGACAACACAAAATAAATGGCAAGCATTTCATCAACTCATATAAAAATTGTAAACTTAGAACTTGATGTTTCTGTCTTCTGCGTTGATGTAGACATATGTGAATGACAGAATGGAAGCTTATAATCTTTTGTTACTGTTTGAAAACTCAGGCTTGTGTTTGTATAAATCATATGATGCTAACCTGTTTATGTACATGTCGCACCTTAGCAAACCATTCTTTCAGTAAACTAAGAAGCATCACAACTTAAATTCAGTCGTTAGGACTATGACCTTTAGATTTGACTGTATTGGAGACTCTACGGACTACCAGCTATATAACCCACCGGTGTGCTCAAAATGGTCTGCGTCTTCATTTTCTTTTCGCAAACAACTTCTAGCTGGGTTTGCAGCGAGTGTCTCTTATTAAAAATCAACCAATCACATCATGCTTAGATGATTAATCTTTAAAGTTTCTTTTTCTTAAAATAGGTGGATAATTTATATTGTGTTCCATTGCCTAAGGTGAATTTAAAACCCGTTTTCAATACCTTCCTCAAGTTCTTCAAGGTATGCATGTAAAAACATTTAAGATATGGGCTTGCCCCCTTAAATATGTATATTCCGAAAAGAAAAATTTTCCATACCACACAGAGAAACTGGTTATGATGATGATGAAACGATCTGAGAAGACAAGTTCTTTTGGTGAAAGGTGTCGGCATTCTATATGTACCTCTAACAGAATATGGATCGGTTGACGGGGCAAAGATGAGCGTGTCATTACACCACTTTAGAAAGGAATCAAAGATGTTTGCATGTCGTTCAAGCTCCAATCTACTTGTACACTTATCTATGGAATGATAAGTGCCAATCAATCTTCCCACAACTTAATCGTGACATGAACTCATAATGACTTGCATGTGCTTCCATCAGTACTTATTGACTTTCCTTCAATCCCTCTGAAATGCAAATGATTCATTGTTCGTTGACGTATACCAGCCGTCAAATCATCCCAGGTTTCCGTAACAAACATCATCGCAACACCCTAACCGATCGCGCAACTATTCCGCGATATGACTTCATTCATATCTCTTCCATTTAATGTAAAAAAGAAGAACAATGCACTGATAAAGAGAAAACAGTCCTGGCAACACCACTGTGATTCAACTCGTATTTAAGTGGATTTGCGAAAAATATTGAACGAAGCAGGAAGACACAAAAAAAAACAACTCAATTCAAGTACTTACGACAAACACTTCACCTTTGCCTCTTCATGACAACCCAAAGGCCAACGTCAAAGGAGAGCCAAAAAGAGGAAAATAGAAAAGGATCCCGTAATACTCACAGCAATAGGCCCGTCCTCCGCAGCTTTACCCTTCGTGTACAGAACCTGTGATATACTGCGAAACAACGACCTGTACGCTGGTCCCTCCTCGTGTTCCATGCCGCACGCCTCCACACAAATCCAAGACGTTAACTTTCGATTTGTATTTGAATCACCGCAAACTCCTTGTATCCTTGCTCCTCGCACTCAGTTTCATTAAAAAAAAAACAAAATCGGCCACAAAATCCAAAAAATAAACACTTGCTCCCGAAACAAATCGACACGAAACGCACGCTCGCTCCGCGTCACCTTAACGATCGCACAAACTGATTTTAAAATTCCCAAAGTACTCAGCACAATTTTTAATATCCATTATCAGGGCTGTCGGAGCTGCGGCAGCGATACTAGCTCACGAGATACATATGTATATTGACTTGGCTTTGTTTCACTTATCGCACGTTTGATTGTGTGCCGTGTTATGGTACCCACTTCGGCAGTGACCGACAGTCGGCACGACACCTATGTATCACCCACGTCGTCCGTCGCGCGTCGATTCTGCCACGAATCCGTCTAATGTTCAGCTATTTGCCAATAAACGCGTAATCACGAATCCATTTAACCATTCAACCGTCAACAAGCACTTTTAGTTTTAGTTTATTCTTTCGTTCCTCTACACGTCGTCGAGGTGATCCACGTTGTCGACCGACTACGTTGACTGCTTCGCTGAAGATATTAAGAAGAAGACTGTCAGAGGCAGTCGAAGCAGTTAATACGAATGGCAGTCAAATCATTTGTTGGCCATTATAGGTATTCCGTGGCGCTATGCCCTAAAAAACAAAAAATAAAAATAAAAAACGCTCTTCAGTTGTAACACAAGGTGAAGCTAGTGCGCTCCAGTCGTATTGGTATGGCACACTCGTAGTTGGGATGCAATTTTAGGTTGTGCGCCTCTCTCGTGCTTCACGCTCCGTCAATGGTTCGCTGTTGACTCATTCGTAGTCGGAGTCACCACCTGTGAAGTAATTATGCAACCTCAAGGGGAGAAGCTAGAGCGAATAAACTTGTAAACATGTAGACCGTGTGGTATTGACTCTTTTTCGTTTTCTTTCCCTTTTTTGCTTTTTTTTTTCAATTCAGAGCGTTGTGCTTCGGTTTATAATCGCCTGGAAACGCTAATGAAACTGATTTTTATGGTGTTGTACCCATGTGCTACCTTGTTTGCCTTGCTGCCCTTCTCCGCGCGACGTCGAGGGCATTTCATTCACTAAGTCGTTGGAGAGTGAAATCGAATATTGTCTAGTCTGGCCTAGGATTGTGTGGATGAGTATGCTGTAAACTCTGGCTGTGGTTTCAATTTCGGTTGGAGTCAGTGCCTAAGTGAAGTGGAAACATAGTGGTTAAGGGATTCGATAAAACGATATAGTACATGCAGCAATCAGGTAAGCCGATTCGAATGCCATACAGTTTGAGAATATCACATGGAGTGTTGCCTAGTGGCTAGGAAAATAACACGAAATATGTCAACTGTTGCTAGTTAAATTCATACAAAAAGTACTATAATGGCAGGAGAACTCACGATGGCGTAGGTAAAGAATTTCAGTGGTTTTTCGCAAAGTCGCTATACTGTGGGTTCTTCAAAACTTCCTAACCATACTTTAGTAGTCTCTAAATGCTCACCAAATGAGCAATACGGGCTTTTTATTCCAATATCCTTGCGAAGTCCTTGAGTTGAAAACTAACCTTTCGCAGATATACATGTTTATTCAAAAAGAAGTGTCATTTTAATCCAACATAAAATCGCAACATATGAGTGATAAATACAAGCTCTGGGGCTAGTAATAGAGCAGGAAATCTATCAAACGTCCGCCTCAGCTCATTCATTCCATTTTAGAATTATTGCGGCTGTATTATGTGAACAACACTTCCGAAATGTTCTTTTAATGAGAGAGCCTCGTTGACCACTCTTCGCCAAGTCTCTCTGTCATGTGTGTGTTCCATGCTGTCGCATTTCTTCTAGGTCTGTCTAGTCCTGCCTATCTTAGTGTTCGCGATTCAATTACTTGCAGAATTTTTTATTGGGCCTATAACTTAATTCGTGCAGTTTGCTAAGAGATGGCGTAACTTGTATTATCCCATTGTTATTATTCCATTGGAACATGCGTTGGAAAGCTACTGTCATTGTACGTCACTTCAGTATATGTCATTCATTTAAAGCGTAAACAACAATCATTTTTTTTCACTCCAATATGTCGAACTTTGTGCCTGAAAAAGTGTTTTTGCGGGGAGTTCTTCTTCATTACTTTAATATGAAGAAAACTGCTGCCGAGAGTCATCGTATTTTGGTGGAAGTTTATGGTGAACATGCGCTAGCTGAGCGAACGTGCCAAAGTGGTTTGCACGATTTAAAAGTGGTGATTTTGGCTTGGAAGACGATGAATGTCCTGGGCAGCCAAAAAAGTTTGAACATGAAGAACTGGAAGCATTACTCTATGAAGATTGTTGCCAAACACAAGAAGTCTCGCAGAATCTTTGGGTGTCACTAAAGCAGTAATTTCAAAACGTTTAAAAGCAGCTGGATATATTCAAAAGCAAGGAAATTGGGTTCCACATGAACTCAAGCCGAGAGACGTCGAAAGGCGGTTTTGCATGTCCGAAATGATGCTGGAACGTCACAAAAGGAAGTCATTTTTGCATCGGATTGTTACTGGTGATGAAAAATGGATCCATTACGACAACCCCAAGCAAAAAAAAAATCATATATGAAACCCGGCGAACCAGCCAAATCAACGGCAAAGCCGAATATCCATGGCGCGAAGGTAATGCTCTGTATTTGGTGGGATCAGAAGGGTGTGCTGTATTATGAGCTGCTAAAACCGGGTGAAGCCATCAATGGACAACGCTACCGAACACAATTAATCCGTTTAAAGAGAGCAGCAGCCGAAAAACGCCCGGAATATGCGATCAGACACGAGGCAATAATTTTCCATCATGACAACGCTCGGCCCCACGTTGCTATTCCGGTTAAGAACTATTTGGAAAACAGTGGATGGGAAGTTTTACCCCACCCGCCTTATAGCCCAGACCTTGGCCCTTCTGACTACCATTTGTTCCGGTCGATGCAGAACGCCCTCACTGAAATACGGTTCACATCAGAGCAGAATATTAAAAATTGGCTTGATTCATTCTTTGCTGCCAAGCCGGCGTAGTTCTTTTGGGATGGGATCCACAAATTGCAAGAAAGATGGGGAAAAGTCATAGCTTCAGATGAATAATACTTTGAATAATACTATTGTATATGTTTTTCTTAAATAAACGTTCAAATTTTGAGAAAAAAACCGCACGAATTAAGTTATATACCCAATAGCTAAATAGAATTCCTCGAATTCTTGATTGTGTAGTTTTTGCCTGTTTCTTCGTGGTGTTTTCGACCATAGATTCTTCTTAAGATCTTGTTTTCAAAGACAAATATATTTTCCTCCTTTTTAGTCCTCCAGGTTTCACATTTGTAGATTGTCACTGGCATTACTATGATTTTATAAATACGGGTTTTAACATGGCGAGACAAAAGAGTCATTTTGAATAATTTCTTAATCATGCTGCCTTATCCATATGCAGCCTTTTGGTATATCTGAACTCGTCCTAGAAAGGTTTGGATCGATCCAACTTGGTCAGTGATCATTTACTTGGTTTTCTCTTCATATACATTTATGCCTACTTCCTTTCCTGTCATTATTAGACTTTCTTCATTTTAGATAGTCTCCTCACTATCTCCCAGCAAGTCCAGATCGTCAGCGCAACCTAAAACGGATGTAATTCCATTAAGCGTTATTCTCCTGTAATTTTTTTCAAGGCATCTCATTAAGAATCTCCGCACCAAATTAAAAAAGTGGTGACAAGGCATCTCCTTGTTTTAGCACAATACTTCACATACTTTGAATGTTTTAGATAAGACGTTTTCTACTTTAACTTGTGCTTTATTCCCTTTAGGCTTCTTACGAATCTGTGAATAGTTGGTCGGTTCCAAAAGCTGCGCTATAGTGAAAATCTGGTCACTCGTCATGTTATTCCTCCTGAAGCCATACTGGTAGCCTCAGCTTATTTCCTTTGGGTATGATGTCAATCTCTTTAAGTTCGGCTACCCTTTTTTAAATGTGGGAATGATGACCGAATGGAGAGCAGTTCTATAGGATCATCGTTGTTTCCATTGCTGCAGTTTGACGAAATATCTTCTCCCTTGGGCTGCTCCTCTTCCGTTGTCCGAAACGATTATTGTGAATAAATTCTGATCTGGTCTGGTATCCTTTTTGTACAGCGTTTAGCCCTATTACTCTCGTCTTTTTAGTTGCACATACTTCCTGAATTTTAGCAAAGTTTTTTCTTGGCCGTTGTCTTTTTCTATCCTGAAGATGGCTGACATTCTTTCGTAGGGTTTGAAGAGTCTTTTATAGAGTTTGAAGTCTTAGACGTTACAGGCTTTTACTTTTTCCTCGTATTGTTAGTTGAACCAAGGCTTTACTTTGGGAGCTTTGCAATAGTTTGTTTTCCACTGCTTCCGTTACAAAAGTTTCTACTGTTGACCATACTGCTTCTACCTGTTCTATTTAAAGAAAAGTTCGAATGGTGATAAACTGCACGTCCAAACAATTTGTCATGCAATAGAGTCAATGTTCCACCAGTGGTATGGCCATGTGGTGACATTTAAAATTAACATCGTCGACGTCCATATTCCTAATTTAGGGTAAAAATAAAATAATATAGTTAACAGTGTTCAGTTACGCGATCCATCCACTAAATTGGTCACAGGTTGTTAACTATTTCTCCTGATTTTTCAGAATCTCAAAACTCAGAATAATTTTGTATAAAAGGTCATCACCTTGTCCATTAATTTCCAATAGCCAATCAGCGAAAGTACGGCATTGTGTTCGGTCTGTTCGCTTCACTTCTCGCATCAACTAGACGATACAAGCATGTAAGCCAAGACCATTTTGTTAACTACATTGAAAAGTGGTTGCTGATAGGCGAAAACATCTGTGACCGTCATGAAATGGACACATCAGGGCTTTCAACCTCATTTGCAGGTACAGCATTATTTTTAGCTTCCACATCACTTATGTACCTGTCCGATGCGCTTCAATTTATTGGAGAAAATCATCATAGTTGTGCGAGATATAAACCAAAGCAGTACTAACTCTACAAAAAGTTATCGAAATTTAAAATGATACCTCTTATTGGATGAACACCTTCTTTCACAAGTGTTCTCAGCGTTGTAATACCACCACAAAATTTGACAACATTTTTGCACCTTGCAATCACACACACGAACTATTACCTGTCGAACAATAGCATCAAATTGTCAACACGATTGACACCATCTGTTGCAAAAATTAAACCCAAATATGGTAAATAAAATATAAATTAATGAAATGATCCATTTTAACGCCAATTGCAAATGAGCAATCAACCAAACCAATTGAAAGAAAAATATGTTTAAGAGTACTTACTAGCATAGTCAGAACTAAATTTTTACTGCAGCATAATATTGCTACGGTCTGCTACACTCGTAGTTTTCTTATACTCTATTGTATGTTACCAATAAGATGAACAAAAAGTGCATTAAGCAAAATCCTCACAAAAAACCTATACCTCTACATTCCTCCTTTGCCAATTTTTTCACTACAATTTTTCTTTTTGATTGCCTTAGGAGTAAATAACTTGCACAAGTAACCGATATCCCACTAACGGATATCACTATCTTCGTAGACAGTAAGGCTACACTGAAGTAATAGGATCTTGTACAAAGAGATCAAAGGCTATCATGCAATGTCGCGACTCACTGAAATCCATCAGACAAGACAAAGTCAAACTCTGCTGGGTCCCGAGTCACAGCTCAATCGCAGGGAACGAAAGAGCGGAAGAATTGGCCAGGCAAGGATCTGAATTGGACATCAGCGAAGAAGGCACGTCATTGCAACCACCGATCAGCGCATTATACTGGATCATAAATGACACAATCATAAAAGAAGCCAACTCGTCTTGGCTTATAAGAAAAGACAGCCACACGATCTTGTCGTGTGCCAGAACTCAATATCGGAAAAACAAAGAAGCTCTTGGCGCTGGACCGAAACTCGATCCGTATGCTCGTCGGAGTGATCACAGGACACAGTCCCATTGGAGAAATGCTCCAGAAATGGAACTCGGGATCCAGCGATCTCTGCCGGAGCTGCGGCGATGAGAAAGAAACCGAGACGATCCAACATCTGCTTTGCCACTGCCCAGCTCTCCAGAATCGGCGCTTAGCTTTGCTGGGCCAAAGATTCTTTACAGGGATTGCGGACGTGGCAAATGCTGATATATCGGATCTTCTAAAATTCTTAAGGAGCACGGGCTGGTATCAGCCACAACGTGATAGGACAGGTTAATTATATGTGCACTTCACAAAAGAAGAGAATCGCAATGGGTCTTTGGCCTCCGTGTGGAAGTGATGCTCAAACATCATACTGCCCCTCGTTAACCTAACCTAACCTAAGTAACTTCGGGTGTTTTCATAGTCAATAGGCTATCCAAAAAAATGAGCGAACGGCCCTAACTGATAATGGTGGACAGTACGCGGTTGTGCGTGCGTTTGCAAATAACATTTATAAAGAATCCGTCCTTAACTCAAAAAATCGGGTCCAAATGGGAAATTAAAAAATAACAAGCTAAATTCGTGAAAACTTAATGAAATCTTAATTATGTTATTATGCATCGAATGAAACTGATCCAGAGTTGATATCTTTATCTGCTTACGAGATAACCGAGTCGAAAAAAAGTTCATGAACGAACGAACTAGTTATACATTATACATCTCTCTTAAACTGCCGTAATATAGTTATACTCTAGACGTGACTCGAAATGTAAAATAAAAAATATTTGAGAACGTGATTCAATTACGATACCTTTCAGAGGGGAAGTTAATACCCGGCGTTCACCATAGGAATGCATTATACTCTTGTTTCCATTTTCATGCTAAAGTTAAACATGCATAGATCATATTGCGATACTACAAATAGGCGTTTAAAAGCACCTACAGGTCGCTGATATAGAACATAAGTTGAACAACTTTGTATTAAACACAATATATAGGGTCATCCAATTTGTGGTTTCGAAAGTAAGTTTTAAATAAAACAAATGAGCAATTTAGATGTCGATAAAATGTTTGATTCATTATATTGCTTGGATTTTGGCATTATGAATGAACTATTCAAACGTCCTCCATGAAAGTGTTTACAGGACTCGATCTGACAAGGTAATTTTTAATGACTTTTCAATTTATTTCAGTCAATATCTCGGGCATAACTTGACGAATGTTCGTTTTCAAAGCGTTAAAAGTTTGCGCTTTGTGTGCATAAACATAATTTTTCAAACGGAATTACAAAAGGCAACAAATCACACGATTTAAGTGGCCAGATGACATCACGAAAATGCAGAATAACTCTAGGAAATTTTTCTTGCAATAAAGTGAAAACGGCCAAAGCAACTCCTTATTTAAACCACATGTCTTCCACATCGATATCATTTACATCAAAAATTTGAGGCCAAGCTTGAAATCGGGACTTCTTCAACCTTTCATCATTGGCAACCTATCTTCTACCATATCTTCTATAGACCACGCACTTTGATGGTGAATAGGCCTTAAGACTTCTGTAGCAGAATGCGTTCAGATGTCGACCATTATCTGCTTATTATTCGCAAAACGTACTCACAATTTGAATACATTCAACGACTATTCAACGATCCATAATGTAAAATGGTAAACCTTAAGTTAAGCATATATAGCACAGTCTCGAATGATAATTCAGCTTGACACATCTGATTGCCACAGGCATGTCAAATTCGGAATACGAATGTAAAACACAGAATAATTGAGATACCAGGCGGAAATGTATTCCAGGCGGAGTTCATATGTTACGAGGGTGGTCCGATAAGTACTTAGCCTACAAAAGAAAAACAAACATTTTGGAGAAATGGCGATTTATTTTTCAATATAATCTCCTTTTAGCTCGATACACTTGACCCAGCGATGCTCCAACTTCTTTAACCCGTCTGAAAAATACGTTTTCTCGAGGTCTGCAAAGTAGGCCTCCGTGGCGGCGATGACCTCCTCATTCGACTGAAATTTCACGACGAGTGACTTTTTCAAGTTTGGAAACAAAAAGAAGTCGCACCGGGCCAAATCTGAAAAATACGGTGGATGGGGCAGCAGCTCGTAGCCCAATTCGACCAATTTGGCCGTGGCGAGGGCGGAGGTGTGAGCCGGTGCGTTATCATGGTGGAAGAGCACTTTTTTCTTCGCCAAGTGGGGCCGTTTTTTCTTCAATTCGGCGTCGAATCGGCCCAATAATTTGACATAGTTCAGCCCTATAACAGTTTTCCCCTTCTCTAGGTAGTCGATGTGGATCACACCTTGTGAATCCCAGAAAACGGTGGCCATCACCTTTCCGGCCGATGGGACAGTCTTCGCCTTCTTTAGAGCACGTTCGCCGGGTGAAGTGCACTGTTTCGACTGTTCCTTGGTCTCTGGTGTGTACCGGTGGATCCATGTTTCGTCGACTGTCACTAAAGGACGCAGAAACTCCTTCGGATTGGGCTTAAACAGCGTCAAACACTGCTCTGAAGTGGTCTTACGGTTGCGCTTGTTGTCCGGAGTAAGCAAATGCGGCGCCCATCGCGCTGACAGCTTTCTCATGCCCAAAATTTCATGCAGGATATGACCCACGCGATCTTTTAAAATGCCTACTGTCTCAGCTATCTCGCGCACCTTCAATCGGCGGTCTGCCAATACGAGATCGTCGATATTTGTCACGTTATCCTCCGTGATAGCCGTGTTCGGGGCACCTGGACGTGGCTCATCAAAAACCGACGTGCGACCACGTTGAAACTCGTTAAACCAATTTTTGATGGTCGCCATCGAAGGAGAAGAGTCACCGTACACAGCATCCAAACGTTCTTTGATTTCACTGGGTGATTTCCCTTCCAAAAACAAGAATCGAATCACCGACCGATATTGCTTTTTTTCCATTTTTCTAAAATCCGCGGACACTCCCGCTTCCACACGCGGTCAAAACAAAACTACGAGTCCGATCCGGTTCGATCCGAAATTTCGACAGTAGCCGTCTACTAGAGTGTACTACACGATAGTAAGTTGCTCTTGCGATACTGGCGCCATCTGGCGGTGAGGCTAAGTACTTATCGGACCACCCTCGTAAATCTAGGTATGGAAATCGATTTCGTTCATATGATCACCCCGAGCACTTTTGCAACGATCGATTTCTCTACACATATCGGCTGGAGAGTAGGCAAATTTAGTTTCGATATTGTTACTGACCTACCCTAACAAAGCCATCAAATGTGCATGTCTCTAAGCAAATGCACCTATCCAATGTCTTATGGAGCACCTTACAATCCACAAAGGAAAGTGACATACTTACGTCCTGGTGTGATTAACTACATGGACTACATGTGATGCAAGCGATATCATAAAATGTCACTTAAGTGAAACATGGAAACAACTTTGGTATTTCAACCGGTATTTCATTTCGCTGTCACATTTAATAGTGAACATGTTGACCCGAGCTTATTCACTCTAGAACGCGCAGCCTACCTGGGGGGACGATAATAAAAATGCCAAACTAAATTGATATTTTAACATAGAATGGCTATAAAAAAAAGGAAGGGTACGTTTGTATTTTAACACGAAATCGTTATGTCCCTATTAAAAACTCTGAACGTATTCAGAGCTCTCTTTGTGATACAATGTTGTAAAATTTGAAAGCATTTAATCCCAACTGTGGCAATAAAAATTGATACTAAATTACTGGCAACATACTTGTCGACATATCGGCCATTAAAAATGATCGACCATAAACCTATGTATAAACAAAACATCCTAATCTAACAAGTACAAGCACATAAAATTTACTCCAGGCAGCTTCTGAGTAAAAGTTACTGGCCAGTTGAACGGGCTACGTTTTGACTTTACCTCTTGATTTTATTGGACCTACATCTGAGTTTCATGTAGTTAAAAACAAAAATACTGAAATGAAATCATTCACTATGTTTAAAACAGAAAAATAAAAAGCTAATGCGTGTATTCTTTTATTTTAATTTAATATTACAATTTACATCTTAATTCAAAAAAATACTACATGTTTCAACATATTTTCATGAAATACTTTTGCTGCATTTAAAATCAGACTTTTCAGGCAATAAATGAATGCCTTACACTACAGAGTTCCTAATCGATCATAAGGAATCCAACGATTGACGGTATCTGCAAAACAAAATAAAAAATTATTCAACTGAAATTCAAACTTAAGTAAATAATGTTGAAAAATTCCACCAGACTATATAATTTTTCGTACGATTTATTGACTATTGACGTGAAAAATCAGAGCGCTACGTATTACGTCTCACCATTCATACGACATTCGACAAATCGACGCACATTTTTAACCCTTTTTGATCTAAGCCTGGTAGTACGTGATTGTCCGATTAGCTATGACTAAACTTAATTTCAATGCAAACAGCAGCCCCATGACAGGTACTCAATTTTGCACATTGCCGAAAACACGTCGTAGCGTACGAATTACGCGTCCCGATCCGTAGCATGTCTGTCAGCAGAAACTGGTTTAGGCGAACAAAATAAAGTGAACAACACCTTGAACTTGGCATCCTATCATACCTCGACGAGGTTCACAGTCGCTGTGCTCGGTTTTGGTTTACATTTTTTTCTGCACCGTCTTACGTATATATGTAGATGCTGTTGCTACAAGTTAAAATAGCAGAACTGCATATATGCTCAATGCAATTATGCTCCATTGTCTATCTGTTCTGAGTCGTGTCAGCAACAATTAGGTTGATACTTGCATCGTTAAGTCATACCACTCTATTATAAACGTCGTCGTGGAAGACTGCCTTCACTGATTGTTATAAATTACGAACAATTATCCGAGAACATGTTGATGATCATCTAGTCCTAATAAGCTTAATACGTAACCAAGGTTCTAACATTGTCAAATGAAAACAAGAAAAGTCGATTACACGTGCCATCAAAGAAGACTTGCCGACTGAAGGCCGTGTCAAATACTTCCCTAATTCCAAGTTCACTGATCAGGAAGTGGACTTGAACCAAAACCAAACAAGAGTTCAGCGATTAAAGCAGCCACAATTTTAGTGCTCGGAAGCGTGTTTAAAAGGTTAAAATAAAAAAAAGTAAGTTAACACCGAATTGGTCTCACACACAATTAAGTATTGCAGTTAGTTCGAGGAACCTTGTACCAATGCACTTGGCCAAGGCCTCCCTAGTCGGTCAAGTGGATTATAATGTTAAAAGTCTAGAAAAGTATCGAAAAGTCTACGAAAGGCTCAGACAATAAAAAAAAAACTAAAAACAAGAATAAAAGCCTACCGGCCACGGAGTCAACACTAATTACAGCATCTACGTATTTTAGTAGGTACAACGCACAATATTTAGAATCTATGTAATTAGAACCATCACACCTTGAGCTTTTGTTGCCTGATTAACACTTTTATATGAAACTGGATTTATAAATGTTTAGATAATGACCTTGGTAACGAATTCCTCGTCAATGCTGTCATCTGCAGTGCAGTGTCCGTGGGCATTCCACAAGACGACGATGGGGTACATGTTGCTGCGTAGCCTTAATAAACCAACGCACGTTCGAGGATCCGTATTCAATGACAAATCAAAATAATTTGCACGAGCACACTGTAGATGGTCATTGTTGTTTCATCCTAGAACGCCTGAGACGAGATTAATATACAAGTACGTTTTGTTCGCACGACCAGAATGCCAGTCTTGATTCGCGTTTCAACTCCGACTGAACAAATTCGATGCGATCGTCCGGCATTATAGCTTGGTCTTCAGAACTAGCCAAGCTCACACAGCATGACGTATGCAGCTATGTATGTATTTGGCTGACTCGCAACACATTATAGGCACAATAGTGCTATGTGTTGAGTGTTTAGGGTTTGGTATATCAGCTGTTCATTCGACCGCTCTACTGCTTTTATCAATGATTTGAAGCGTTCAAACGAGTTTGGGTAACTTGCAGTCGTGCGAGCGTCTATTAAATAGTTGTGTAAGAAATTAAAAAAAAATCGAACTCGACGGTTGATGTTTGGGAGGCTTATGTGTTTCCGTCTTTTTGTTTATGTATGCCCGAAGGTCAGGTCTAGATAAAAGTGGTTTGTGGTCATGGCGGGCGAATATTTGACATGCTTTCGAAGGCATATCGAACTGGACGCAGGCAGATAAATAGTATGGTGAATGGTAAATTATGCAGCGTGCTTTTGACTCAATTTGTTTTTCAATACTTCTTTTAGGCAATCAATCACAAACTCTTAAGTACCATGGAGGTATCGGTAATACCGTGAAAAACACTTGAATTTACATTAACCTTCATTGAATTGATGTAAGTCTCGGATATTAAAAGTTCAAGTCCGACTTGTTTACTCGTCCTTCGATCTCCATATTCTCTTGCCCTCAATGGTCCATGTGCTTATAATATAATCGATAAGTGTTCTCGACTTTCAATGTGACCATTCCGTCATCTTCTTTGATTTCCTCTAATTTACAAAAAGCTCATATGAACAGTTTGACTATTCGATACCCATATGCTTTGCGTCAGAACTTGGGCCTACACCCATGCAAGTTTCAACTGGCCCAGGAGCTCAAAGTTCGTGACGATAGACAACACTGTTTGTTCGCCGATTGGGCTTCGGAGAGTTTGGAGGAGGACTCCAATTTTGGCCGAAAAATCATATTTAGGGACGAGGCGCATTTTTAAATCGCCAAAATCGTATATGCCATATAGCCTCTATCGTTCTAAAGACTGTTTTCAAAAAATCTTAGGTCAGTCAGCCAGTAATAGGAAGATGCGAAAATGCAGAAATGTTTCGTACACACCCCGTAGCGCCAAGAGCCTGCAACAACTTCACTTTGAATGGCAACTTTTTGGCCATGAAAAGTATGCAGAAAGCCGACCTCTGTTCGGATCTCACATTGGGCAATTTTTTTTTCCAGTAACTCTATTTATACAATTAAAACAAAAATGTAGGTGGAAGTGATACAATAAAGCAATAATGGAGGAACAAGAAAGGAAGTACAAAATAAAAATAAAGTTCAGACATTGAGCATTATGTATCATTCAATAACGTAGGACAGCAAAACTTCAATTTCATTGTGGTCAAGACTAATTGACTTGCTGACTACGTAGTCGAAGTCTCTGAAGTAGGAGGTTTGAATTGAAGGTATGTATGCGTAAACTGTGGGCATCAAAGATCGGGCTCTGCAAATAACCACTTCCCATAAAAAGAAAAAAATCGTAGTAATACAGGTGCCTAGCCGGCATGATTTTCAGGTTCTTAAATAGTGTCATGATATGGCAGAATGGAATGGAGTTACTAAATAGCGCATTTTTGCAGTACAAGTAGAGGCTGAATTTTCGTGCGGTGAGCACCTCTCCAACATCCTAAACTGTATTGTAGTTTGGCGTGAAATATCCCGAAGAAAACAATTCTTCAACAATTATTTGTGCAATATTTACGAAGATGAAGCAGACCATGGATAGATGAACGAAGATACTGTTTCAGGTTTGTAATATGATCAGACTAATTCATCTGCTGGTAACACCCAGATATTTATAGTTATTTGCTATATCAGTTTTGAAAGTTTATGTTTGGCGAACTACAGTCTCAATAGGTGTACATCATAGTTAATGTCATTAACTAGCTGGAGATGGCTAAAAGAGTCGTAAGCAATAACAAGATTGTCGGCAAAAGTCGTAACTTTACCTGCAAAAGGCTGACGAAACAATGTGTTTATATACACTAAGAAGAGAGTAGGGCTCAGTACAGACCCCTGGGGTATCCCTAATTTAATAACCCGATTATCACTAAAACAGTCTCCACCTTTCATTTTCTGTTTTCTATCTTTGAGAACCAAATAAAATGGATCCTCGTACACCTCGGGCTGCAATTTGCTCAAGAGAATGTTATGGTTTACCATGTCAAAACCCTTGGATATGTCAACAAACAGACAAGCGCTGCTTTTTTCGAGTTAAGTCCTTTTTTTATAAGCGAGCAAAAACCCATAAATGCATAGTCGTTTTTATCTCTTTTGTTGCTCTTTTTAACAACTGGTAAAACATTTGCGCATTTTAACCTGTTCGGTTAAACCAGTGAAAAAACTTAGATTAATGTACTTTCAAATGAAATTAGTAGGCCATCATCACCACAAAAGGTGAACGTTTTAGTGAATTAATAAGTATAAAACTTCAAGAAGAAGCTGCCACTGCACGCCGGCTTTTCTGCCTTATAATTCAAACAGTATTCAGATCTCACGTTGGAGGAAGACACTTCACCAACTGTAGCCAAAAAAATCATTGAAAATATTTGCAACTATCTTTGCTTTGGATTATTGACGGTAGAATTATCCGTTGCAAGTTTGATAGGGTTGGGTATTTTAAAGGCTTTGCGATTCAATATGCTACTGATTACTTCCCATCCCTTTTTACGGTTTCCATGTGCGTTTCGCATTTTTGAATAATAGAATGTATCGCGACACAATCGAATTTCATTATTAACCTTAATAGATATACGTTTGAGGCGACTTTGAAGTGCAGAATTACGATGGATACGCATTTTCTGCGCAGCTTGTTTTTAAACTTAATTTTATTAACCCCTGACGCAAAAAGAGGGGTATTATGAGTTTGACGTGCCCGTTTGACTGTTTGTTTGTCTGTATGTCTGTTTGTCTGTTTGTGTGTTTGTGTGTTTGTGTGTTTGTCTGTTTGTCTGTTTGTCTGTTTGTCTGTTTGTCTGTTTGTCTGTTTGTCTGTTTGTCTGTTTGTCTGTTTGTCTGTTTGTCTGTTTGTCTGTTTGTCTGTTTGTCTGTTTGTCTGTTTGTCTGTTTGTCTGTTCGTCTGTTTGTCTGTTTGTCGGTTTGGCTGTGTGTCTGTCTGTGGCATCGTAGCTCCTGAACGAATGGACCGATTTTGATAATTTTTTTTTTTGTTTGAAAGCTACCGTGATCGAGATGGTTTTTAGCTACAATTTATGAAGATCTGTTCAGGCGTTTCAAGGTTATTACCACTTTTTGTTAGCTGTGGTAGGGATCTTAGTAGAGTTGGGTAGTTCAGGACATGTATGGAACTATGTCCTCAGTCGGAAACATTTCCGATCGTTCCTCAAACTGAACGATAACATGTCCATAGTTTGCTTATTAGTAAACCTATTAAGTATGGGCTCATTACATTCGTCTTAACTAGTTCTGTTTATAGTTAAGGTGCTGTACTTGCTTTAAAAACAATGATTTTATTCCGGAATCGAGATATTAACAACAAAAATAGCTTTATTATAAAAAAATAGACACAGTTCCGTCGTAGATTACATTTTTGACACACATGTGTAATATAACGGGAATAAGTCATGCTGAATGTGGTAAATTATATGTATGCGGTAGAGTGTTACGAAAAATTTATTTTAAGCGGTCCCCCGATGCGGCGACGACATCTTAAAAATATTAATAGGTTCTTTTAATGAAGTCAAAAGTCCGAGAGAAAAAAAAATATTTTTTACTTTTTGGAGTTTTTTGTTGTTGTTTTTTAATTTTATTTTTATTAAGGATGGAATGGTTTATCCCGGGCTTTCGTTTTAATTCCAACTTCCTTACTTGAGTACTGTTAATGGAAAAACTTAGATCGGTAAGCTAGTATAAAAGTAAGGAAAAAAGTCGGAGAATCCAGCAACTTGCAGGTTTGAAATTAGCCTTAAGGAAAAGAAGAGCTAAGTCTACAACCTTTCTTGGCACAATAGGGAAGTTTCGTCTAACTTAATATGTTGCTTGTTACCTCCCCTATCTCAGATATTAGTTCCAACCATGAAGATCACATTTCACAGCTTTGTTAAGAGGAGATTTTACCATGTGAAGATTCCAGCTTGCGTTCGTTCAGCAAAGTGAGTTGAAAATATTGCCGCTGTAGTTGAGAGCATGACTGAAAACCAAGATGTGTTCATTTCAAGAAGACCACATTGACCCTGCTTGCAAATGTATAAAGATCTCAAGCTTCGCGCCAATGCTGCATTTTCGCTGATGGAGTCCTGGAAATGAATAGACAATGTCGTGATATTTTAACACACGTGATGAGGTTTTTGGCTGGCTCTATTATTGGGCCACATTATCAAAAAGAGAAAAATGATATTTGAGAACTTTGTCCTATTTCCTGACACTTCTTCCGGCAACACATAATGATATGTTCAAGAAATAACGGGAATCATTTGATTTTATGGATTTTATTTTTCTATTGTATATTTTTTATAAACTTCTTCTTCTTAGATGGCGCTACCATCTGGTGTGAACCTGGGCCTCAAACAACAAGCTTCTCCAGCTGGCACGATATTTTGCCAATTGTTTCCAATGCCACATTCCCAGTTGGTTAAGGTCCCCTTCTACCTGTGTGCCATCTTAGGATCGGGCTGTCCTGTGCTGCGTTGTCCCTCAGAGTTGGATTCGAAGACTCTTCGGACTGGAGCTGTGTTGTCCATTCGCTATACTTGGCCTAACCAGGCGTCTGATCCGGTAACGTCTTACTAGACCGATTTCCCGGTACAGCCCGTACAAGGACGTTGTATCTTCCCATCCACTCTCCGTTTATATAAACGGGATCATAGACTGAACATAAAACTTTCCACTCGAAGCGACCGATTATCATCCGTTTTCGTTAAGGTCCAGGCCTCTGCGCCATAAATAAGGACCGGGATGATCAGTGATTTATATAGTGCTACCTTGGTTTTTCGAGAGAAGGCTCTACGGGTACTTCTCAATTGCTCTTGAGCCCAAAGAAGCTGCGTTTGATCTCAGAACTGGTTTTGTTGTCGTTGGTCACCAATGAGCCAAGGTAGACGAAGTCCTTGACCACTTACAATTTGTAATCGTCAATTGTGATGTTCTGGCCAAGTCGTCGGTGTTGTGCGTCTTTTTTGGATGACAGCATAAATTTGGTTTTTTCCTCGATCACTGAAAGACCCATTTTAGCCGTTTCTACTTCAATGCTTTTGAATACTTCATTGACGTCTCGTTGTGCTCGCCCCAATACTTCTATGTCATCCCCGTACGCCAGTAATTGCGCAAACTTGAAATACATCGTACTTCTTGTGTTGGCCAGTGAGTCTCGTATGATCTTTTCAAGCTCGATGTTAAAAAAGTTACGTCACAGTGCATCACCTTGCCTAACATCGAAGGTCTAAGTTAATTCGCTTCCGACCTTAATGGAGTAGCGAGAACTCTCCATTGTTATCCTGCACAATCGGACGAGTTTGGCAGAGATGTTAAAACTAGAGATGGCTCGGTATAGCTCGTCCCTATGCACATTGTCATATGCGGCTTTAAAAACGACAAAAAATGGTGTGTGTAGGTTTGGAATTCTTGGCTCTTTTCCAAGATCTGCGATAGGTTGAAAATTTGGTATAATGTGAAATTACCTGGACTGACACCACACTGATAGGAAACTATCGAGTTGGAAAATGCTTTTGATGCGGATTGTTATGAGGCGTTCGCTTACATGTCGGATGCTTTTTGTCGGAGTCTTCCTCGAATAAAAAATTTATTTTCCTTGTAGCAGTTACCCTAATAGATAGAGTTTTTCCTTATTTTTTTTTTGCCTGATCCATCCCATCGCACATCTTAGAACGCGGTTATATCTGCTTGTAGCAGTCGAAAGTTTTTTCCAGTTGGTTGTCTGCACGTGATCTGTTCCATTCCAGGTGCAGACTCGCAGATTTTTTCGTTTATATGGGTCATCAACATTGTATCCGTCTGTATCCGAGGCTTGTTGTTGCAACAAGATTTGTTTTCCACTATAAGGATGTCAAGTCTAAGCACAACCTCCAACCTGGAAGGCCAGGTTCGCTGCACACATTGGTTCACTACCTAGCGGAAGCCAGGCCAGCCATCCAGGAAAGGCCGCGTGGAGGCCGGGCTGTGTGTCAGCTTGGATTGAGCAGGAACAGAGATCGAAGCTGGTGTTTGTCATGCTAAACACGATCAACTTCTTTGCTCTGTTTGTTCGCTCCCTCGCTCCCATTTTTATAAAAATATGTTTTATATTGCTACTCAACTCAAGCCTACTATCAGCCGTCAAAGAGACTACAGGTGGCTTGGTAGGATCGGCGAAGTCAAATCAAACATATTCATGTTCTAATCTGTCTAGAGTTGTGTTCTTAAAATTGGTCCATAAGTGTGTGTGTTTTTTCACTATACAATGCTGAGCTGACTATGAGTAAACTGGAGTTATAGTGTAATAAGTGATATCTACCCAGAGACCAACCGCACCCAAGAGCATATTTCTTTTTGAAAATGATTCTGGTAAAATCTCTTGATTTGATGATGTTTACTAAGTTTTTTTGCCAAAAATCGATGCTATGGACGTGGGCAGCATTTTATCTTTTTAGCAGGATGCAGACAGCCAAAATTGAGTATTTTAAAAAGATTGTACTTTTTTCATATCGAGTTATGTTAAAGATAAAGTATACGCTATCGCCCCAGTTTACGCCCGTAAAGAAAATATCAGCACAGAACCAAGACGGACATTTGGTAGATATTGTATTCCATTACGTATCTTGTTGAATGACGCTAAATATGTATATAAGATCATTAAAACCTCTCATCATCAGCTAGTCTTCGACATTTATGCCCACGATTAAGCAAGATAAAGCCTATTAAAGGAGAATTAATGAGCACTCTCATAACTGCCGGCATACTCGTATACCTATTTCTCTCAAATAGAATCCTATATCATATTAACATTTAATTCATTTTTTCCAAGCAAACATGTGATAATATTTCACAACAACGAAATTTTCAAAAGATCTTGACTGTACTTAAATAATTGAACATTTTACTCAATTTCGACTTTAATTTAGAATCTTAGCCTTGATTTTCTTTAGTATAACACAAGCATCTATATTGTGGTTGATGTTTTCCAGCTCAGCCAAGGCAGATTGTTCAGCATCACCAACACACCTTTCCAGTTCAACAAGGATATGTGGTATTGTCTCATCCACAGTGTTATTAAGATCGTCCACGGCTGTTTTAGCCTTGCCGATTAAGTTATTGGCCCTGCTCAATTGTTTGGCGTAACAAGTGCCCTTCAAAATAATGTTGCTGTAACGCCTGCATCGTTGGATTCCTTTTACCAATGCATACGAGTCATGACCGATTTCAACGGACCTTGTAACAATCTGTATGGAGACAGTCGAGCTAGAGTTGTATGCAGTTTGAGTGCAAATGTCAAGAGATGATTCCAGCTCCTGGACTATGACTTCTAGTTCATGTTCGTATTGGACCACGCATGCTTCATTCTCTTCAACTCGTTCTTCAATATTAGAAATAGCTGTTTCAACTCTGTGTTGAGGTTGTACAATCACTTCATCATATTTGTGTTCAATTGCATGAGTTACTTCTTCAACCTTTTTGGACATGGATTGCGCGTAGTCCTCCAAAATCTTTACACCGCTATCTAGTGGATCTGTTGCCACTGCATTTGCCTAAAATAATACAAAATAAGGAAGACTACTATGAATGATCTTGAAGTATATTCTTACAAGAGCCAGGCAGGCGGCCAGTACTCCAAGGATTGCTAATAGTTTCATTTTGTTTCACTTGAAATCTTTTAAAGACTGTAAAATATATTGAATTAGCGGAATTTTTATAGGTGCGACATTACGATAAGCCCAATCGCCGGTCGATACGATCAATAAAAAGTACTTAAACGCGATTCGATTTTGCTTGATAAGGCCGGAATAAGTATATGGTAATCAAAATTAGGAATGAAGAGACAGACATAAGGGAGTCGTATATTTTCACTTATCTCTGATTATAAATAAGTGTATTCGTCCGATTAGTTTGAGGCTTAATGATAATAATTTGGATTACGATTTGGTCTAGCGATTCCATGCCATTTGTTTTCCTATAATTTTTGGACTTTATCTACATTTATTTAAAAATTGCTGATAAAGAGTTTGGCAAAGGTAAATCAATTGATTTTAATTTTTCAAATGGAATTTCTTGTTGTCGATAATTTAAGCAAAATCCTATTGTTTAAAAACGAAGAGACACTTTTCGTAAAATAAATGCCGGGCCGGGATACATAGGATGTAATCTGAAATAAATTAATTTTTGTTTAAATTTTTATTATCCATCGTGACTGACGCATTGTAGGAAGGGAAGTAAGATAACACTTTTCGTACAGGGGTTTTGTCATTCAATGCAATCGAAGATAGGTCCTGGGATAACGCCTTTTGAGCACCCGAATTTTTTTTTATATAAGCCGGCCCTGTGTTAATCCAAACGGAACAAGGGTTGATATGCCTCATTAGAACCACCTTTCTTATGACTATACCTTCAGTCAAGGGGAGACTTCTAATCATCCGGAGGAAGCTTTTAAATCATTGCAATTAAATGTGGAATAAAATGTGTCCGCACAATTGTTCAGAGGTTGACAATAAAGAGTAAGTCCCTTTCAACTGTATGAAAAAATAATAACACACAACGTAAAAGGAAGCTTCGATTATTGCCCTCGCCGAAAAAAAAATAAGTTAGAACGTACATACACAAATGTCTCTCTATAAATGGCAGATTTTAACGCAAGTGAGCTCAAGACAAAGATATGT
Source organism: Merodon equestris (assembly GCA_958301585.1). NCBI lineage: Eukaryota > Metazoa > Arthropoda > Insecta > Diptera > Syrphidae > Merodon > Merodon equestris. The sequence continues at coordinate 35,531,423 of OY284415.1, forward strand.
TGAATCGCCGTTCGTACCTAGAAACAAGTAAGCCGTTGCTTCTGAAACACACCTGTGTACATATTGTATTGTAACATTTCAGAAATTGTTTTTCTACGTTCCATGTCTCTTTCTTTTAATTCATGTGGAAGCCAGTTACCAAGTTTTTGAACCATTCCCATTGCTTTTAAACGCTTCGCAACAGTTGATCGTTCAACACTTAACGCTGCAGCTAGTTCTGCTTGAGTTTGGCAAGAATCCTCTGCTAATAATGCTTCGAACTCAGCATCTTCAAATTTTTTGGGTGGTTTCATGTTCTTTGTCCTCAGTGCCAAAATCACTATTTTGAAAACGTCGAAACCATTCCTTGCAAGTTGTATTAGATGGAGCATGCTCACCGTAAATCTCCACAAGCAAACGATAAGTTTCCGCTGCACTTTTCTTTGCAACGAAATAGTGTAATAACACTTCCCGCAAATGATGTTTACTTGGAACGAAAACTGACATTTTTAAGGAGCTAAAAAAACTTGTTGCTTACACTTCAACCAAATGTCACGTATCACGTACTGCGTTTCACAGCTGACATAAAGTACTATCAAATACAAGTGTTACCATCTAGAAGTACACGTAAGCAATATTAACAACGACATCTTTTAGGAAAGGACGGAGTCATATTCACACACCCAATATATAGGCTTTAAAAGGCTTGGAATAAAAATAGGGCAAAAGCTAAATGAAGTGCTCATACGTCGTATTCTAAGAAAATTAAGACCTAACATAATCTCAGGGAAAACAAACAAAGTGGCATTTGTCACTCAATATATCAACCCTAAGCATCTAAAGTATCCTTCTGCCAATTCCATAACATACAACAACATTTTAGTAATTGCCATTACATAAAAGGAATCGTTTCATTCCAAGATTACGAAGTCCAAGCCCCCAGCACACACTTGGTGACTGCCAATTTTTATTCACAAGTTTTAGATCTATCTTATCCTAGACAAAATGCTTAAAACTAACTTAATTATCTTAACTATCTTAAACATCTTTCTTGAACAACGTAAACCAACGGCTTTCGACATTTAAACTTACGAATTACATTATGATAACTTAAACTGAAAAAATGTAACGGCCAATAAGTGATGCAGAAAAAACGTGCTACTCTTGAATAAGCCCAAAATTATGCAATAAAAGCGAGGAAAAGTATGTATAAAGTAGTATTTCTCATGTGCACTTTACGATATGTTTAAAAAGCCATATAAACATACACATGTGCACACCTATTTGAATCTACCCCACGAACAATTTTGAAGGCCTTAAGTAATATGCCACCTTTAATATTTGAGTAGCACTGATTTCATTTAAATGACAATGATCCATGCAAATTAATTTTATTTAGTTATCATTTGTTAAAAAAATATATTTTTATTTTTTCACTTCAACCTTGTTTTACAAACTAACTTCACCTCCACGATCCTTACTCTAAGTTGATCTAAACTAGACTGATTCTTCCGAGCTACCCAAAACATGATTTCACCAAGCGCAACGTCGCGATATTCTAAAAAGGTGTCGGATTACGCAGATCCATTAGGATAAAATGCCGACGCAGTCGCATTTCCATAATGGGCCGAATCCATTTCGATAAGTGGATAATTTATCGAATTGATTAAGAAAAGTGATAATACAGTCGCGTTCCCGGAAAGGGTTGAATTCTGAGTAGTGACCACGGAAAATATTTATGTTGCGGACACTAGAAAAATTTTTAAACAATAACTCTTATTTGTATAAGACATTGTGAAGCAATATAGCCTGTGCAGGGACGGGTTAAGAATATCCCTGCAGCTATACCTCTCGCTTGACGTAAAAGGCGACTAAACAAAGGTAAACAAAAATCACATCTAGGCAATTTAGAAAACACCAAGGTGAGCCTAGGGACACATATACCACCATTAAACTGCCCCACAAGTGTACATGCAAATCAGGGGGTTGACACGACTGGAGATCACCGGTGTTGTAAGAGTAAGATCAAACAAAAAAATCTGGAGCATGCCCGTGTCACAAAAAAAAAATAACGGCAGGTCGAAAAACAATTGGTACAAGCAAATGCAAAAACACCAGCATTTGATTGGCCTCAGCGATGAAGTAATTCCAAACCGGGAAGTCTGCCGCTCCTTTCTGAGGTTAAACCGGCGGACCCCACAAGCGGACCAGTAGGAATGCAGTTAAGTGGGAAGGTTATGGTCCTATACTTCTGACCATAACAACGCCGGAAAAAGGAAAAGAAGAAGAAGAAGAAGAAGATTGTGAAGCAATATCTTAACTTGCATATTTATATGTATATGCACAGACAATAATAGATAAGGTATTCATATGCTCCACCCACACAATATGTACTGTTGTCCTTTACCCAAGATTTCATTGACGTTGTGTCATTGTCAATTCTCGTGAGAAGCCGACATAGGAAAATTCGATTTGGAAACAACTTTTACTAAACATGATTGACAGAGCCTACCAGAAAACTAAAACCGAAACAATAATTGAGTTGCAAACAGACAAGGAGTCTAGGTCGTACTAGAAAAACGCCACAAATAACAATAGCTAACAAGCCGTAAAAGCCTTCTGTTCCCAACTTATAACGTTAAAATTTGTATGAAAGTTACAATCTCCACAACAATTAATAAAAAGTATTTTTTACAGGGTATCGAGACTAGGAGCACTAGGACTAGGTTGGCTTATGCAACCAAAGCAGATGCCAATTCTGTACAGACCTCAGACAAATAAACTGAAAGACAACACGACTTCTTAGAAAGAAGAAATGAAGAAACTTTCAAATTCTGTAACGAATCGAACCAAATCCCATTTCACTTTCTCGTGGGATGGATTGAATTGACCCAACAAAAAAAAAAAATACATACTTGGCCAAATACCAAGATTTAGAAAGGGCTCTGAAATGTCTGACCCTTGAACTCCGTGTGACCACCGGTAGTACATTTAATTTTTGTACACGTGGTTAAATGGTTTCAGCCCTGTGTGTCTTCGGGTGGACACGAAATATATAATTATTTTGTTCATGCCAAACAAGTTGCCGTTCGGCTGATGTACTAAAAAGAATATCGCGCTTAACAAATTGATTTTTTTTGGTTTAATGTAGTATTAAATTTTTCTTTTATTTGACAGTATAACTAACTACATATAACAAATCAAATACATTAACAACTCATTAGAAATCCATTTATCAAACTTGAAAATAAAAAAAAATTAATAATTATAAAAAAAAATAAAACAATTAAATTAGAGTTTGTTTCATTTAAGTACTGTCTCAAAGCGTGAAATACACATTGCAAAATTGCATTGATCGCAAATATGATTCACTCCTTTAGCTTTCTTTTTTGCATGTTCACAACACATTGTGCAATTTTTGTTATAACACATTTGTGCGTATAAATCTTTTCTACCCAGGAACTTCTTGAAGGTAGTGCTTTCGCTATGTTGCTGAGGAAGATGGGAGAGATATTAGCGCTTGCCTCACCTCGCAGTTTTTATGAATAATGCCTTCAAAGATCTTTTCTTGGAACTTAGTGATTGTCATTTTTAAATAATTTATTTTATTATACAAAATTAAAGCATTTTCTCTTATACTTCTCTTATACAATTTTAGTGTACGCCGAAGATATGGTGAAAAGGCAGACATTTGGTCAGACAGATCTGTGAATGCTTTTCCATTATTGTAATCAACTGCATTGTAATGGGCTGCTTTGAGCTGTTATGTTTGGAACTCACTGTTATCCTTCCACTTCAGAACAATAATTGCAGCCTCATTTTGATCAGCGCAAATCTCACCTTTGTGGAGCTTCGATTTGATGACATTAGGAAGATTTTTTTTTCGATTCGTAGGGTGCCTACCAAATGTGTAGCCAAGGAAAACTTGTGAACCACTTATCAGTGTATAAAGTCCTTCCGCAGTCAAAAAGACCTTCCAAAAGTTCCATAACTATCTTTTCTGATACAGATGTGTTATCTGCCCTTTCTTTTTCCGTATAAATCTTGAATGCCCATACCACTGGTTGGATATACCCCCCTTGTGCACATAGTTTGAATAGTTTTATACCGATTTGTTTCGATAACAATAAGAATAATTATTTCATCATTGATGAAGAAATTATAAAAATCAAGTGGATTTTTTCTAATAAGTTGTGGGCTAACGCCAGAATCTACTCCATCATTTGCAAAATCTTTACTAAATTTTTGTCTTACTCCATCAACAGGCTACCATGCAAAGTGCTATGTCGTTGCTCCTGGTCTACCTGACTCTGTTTCAACTTCACCTTCCAAAACATCGTCTTGCAGAAGGTCTTCCCGAGAAACTGCGCTACTTCAACTTTATTCCTTCGTAAGATAATTGAGGTCATATAAAGAATTGTCAGAAAAGCCAGGCCCGGCCGTCTTCAGTTTCTGAGTCACTCAAATCTTCAAGAACTCTCTCCAATTCTATTTGATTTAGACGCCTTGCCACTTTATTACCTCAAAATGAAGCAACATTTCTTTACGAATGTCAAAATATAAAGTGTCCACGCTATCCTACAAAGTAAATTTACACCCTGGGACCACATGCTCCACCGGTTGTCATCCTTATAAGTTCACATTTTTATACAGCAATAGACATAGAATTTATATAAGACACTTGTTTACTACTAAAAGATCACTTACACTAAAAAATCTAAAAATAATAGGAATGTGTCCCACAACGCAATACAAAAAATATCACCCGGGCTTAACGTGCTAATCTCGGCTCATACAAGCAATTAGATTGGAGGGTTCTCCCATCTAGAAACTCAGAAGGGCTGATTTCAAATGGAATAGCTATCAAGAAGGATTTAACCTTCTTAGGTCCAACAAGGAAGCACAAAACCCTTCAATAAAGGTAATAATAATAAAAAAAAACTGTGTAGGTAAATACCTGAACGTAATCCAAACATACAAATAAATTTTGTGATATATTATGATATATTTGTAGCCTGTTTGTTGGCTGGATAGATAAACAATTCTAACTTTCTATTTACTTTTGTATTTATAGCAGAACATATTATTATTCCTTATTTAATTTCACAATTACACATCACTCTTTAGCTATGCTCTCTAGATTTACCAGCTCACAAAACTCAACAGAATAAATAAAACTTTCCTAGGATTTCAATCTATCCCTGTCTACTCTATTAAAATCGCCCATTCGATTTAGTCATATATTTTAAATCATAGGTTATTTTAACACTGACAGTTGTTTCCCGCTCGAAACCTTGACAAAAATTCAGTATCATACCTCCGCGGAACGAAATGATTCGCTTTACGCTTGAACAACGTTAGGAAATAGGAAATATTGAAAACTTATTTATTGAGGGCTGTGTAGCCCAAATAGTGCGTTTTTTAAAAATAAGTTTTGGCAGAAATGAAGCACCCTACGCGACTGTTGTGCGCACGTTTGTACAAAACTTCGTGGTATGCTGGTGAACAACACTCACAGTTTCCGTCCTCGTACGGTGCGCACAGATGAGAACGTGGCTGCTGTGGCCGGGAGTGTGAGACCCAATTCACGAACATCAACTCGCCATCGATCTCAACAGCTCAACATCTCACGCATCAAGAGAATTCTCAAAAATCTCGGATTATTCGCTTACAAGGTTCAGTTGACTCAGCAATTGAAGGCGCACAACAATCTGCTTCGTTATCGCTTCGCAGTTAGGGCCTTAAAGCAACTTGAGTTGGACAACGATTTTGGGCGAAAAATCATCTTTTCTGACTAGGCTCATTTTCATCTCGGCGGTTACGTTAACAAACAAAATTGACGCATCTGGCTCGGTAAACCCGAACGTTAGTATCGAAAAGTCAATGCATCTACAGGGAGTGACAGTTTTGTGCAGATTGTGGATCAGCCGTCTTGGCAATGTCAATTGGACATTTTTTGTGGGGTACTGTGAAGGACTGATGTTATGCCAGCAATCCGGAAACGATTCAAGTACTTAAGGCCAATATCATCCAAGCAATCCGTGAGCTACAGCCCGAAACCATCAAAAAGGTTTTGGAAAATGGGGGTGACAGAATGCGTTACTGCAAAGCCAGCCGAGGCAGTCTCTTGAACGACGTTGTATTTTTTTATTTTTATTTTATTTTTTTTTGTATTTTTTGTATTTGGCCCACCCTAGTAGTCCATATATTTATATACGAATCTAGATTCATCGTTAAAGACGCAGTGACGGCGTTAGTGTGATGTAGTGGACTACAACAAGGGTAAAAAGCTTCCGAACATTTTGACAATAGTTGAATGAACTACAGTGAACCGTATATCAATGGTAATCCAACAAATCCAAACTCTGATTTACTCAGGTGTCACTGGCTAACAATGCTTAAAACATTAACATTGAAGAGATCAGTTAGCATCCGACCATGACGCAGATGCCAATATTCTGTCACATAACATTTCTGAACCTCTTTCAAAATCTGGCACAAAGTGGATTTTCCTTATTTAAACCGTGTTATTAACAATAGGTTTCAGTTGCAACCATAATATGGTAAGCAAAATACTATAAGCAATATGAATCATCTACAATATGTACGGTACGTAATCTGATTTTTTTTTTTTTGGACTGGACAAATAGTATTGAGATTCCATTAAAACTATTGGGGGTACAAATTAATTCGGTCCGTTTTCAAAAGATGGCGCCACCTGCAAGTTTTGGCTGATCTTGGAAGCTATTACCTACTTCATTGGAAAGGTGTAACGTCTGTCAACAATAATTAGTGTGCATCAGCGTCTGTTTCTGACAACAACATTATTTTTTGCCTCTTCGAAAATGTCCGGATTGTCTTAAATAAACAGCATTTGCGGGAAGTTTTGATTTTCTTTTTTAATTGGAAAAAAAGTGCAGCTGAAGCCCATCGAATGCTTGTAGAAGTTTATGGTGGATCTGCTCCGACCGATAAATCATGCAGAGAGTGGTTTCGACGCTTCAAAAGTGGTGATTTTAGCGCCGAAGACAAAGAGCGTCTTGGCCAGCCCAAAAAGTTTGACGATGAGGAATTGGAGGCTTTACTGGATCAAAATCCGTGCCAAACGCAAAGTGAACTCGCATAATCGTTGGGAGTGACTCAGCAAACAATTTCCGTTCAGTTAAAGAAATTTGGATTTATTCAAAAGCAAGGAAATTGGGTGCCGTACGAGTTGAAACCGAGAGATGTCGAAAGGCGATTTTTCACCTCGGAACTGCTTCTTGAAAGACATCAAAGGAAGGGATTTTTGCACCGGATCGTGACTGGAGATGAAAAGTGGATATACTACGATAACCCCAAGAAGAAAAAATACTATGCAAAGCCTGGTGAACCCGTTCCATCATCGTCTACATCGACGCCAAAGAAAAACATCCACGGTTCAAAGGTCATGCTCTGCATATGGTGGGACCAGACGGGTGTGGTGTACTATGAGCTGCTAAAACCAGGCGAAACCATTGATGGGAAACATTATCGACTACAACTAATGCGTTTGAGCCGTGCATTGCGTGAAAAACGGCCAGAAACGACCGAAAGGCATGACAAGGTGATTTTGCAACATGATAACGCTCGGCCCCACGTGGCTGTAGCGGTCAAAAACTACCTGGAAACGCTGAAATGGGAGGTCGTACCCCACCCGCCGTATTCAGACCTTGCTCCTTCCGACTACTGGCTTTTTCGACGGATGCAAAACGATTTGGGGGGTCACGGGTTCGGGTCTTTTGAAGAAATCGAAGAATGGCTCAATGATTGGATCGATGCCAGAGAGGACTCATTTTTTAGAGATGGTATTCGAAAATTACCAGAGAGATGACGGACAATACTTTAAGTAATGTATTTTTTACGTTTTTTCGATAAAAAAAAAATTTTGAACACAAACAAAACGGACCGAATTAATTTGTACTCCCAATAACTTTTTTTCGAACAACCCAGCCGGTGAACTGATGCATGCAAACTCGAGCAAATGGAGGCAACGTCTGTCGGAGAATTTAAGTGTCCAACTCATTAATAGCAATTGAATTAATCCAACAACGACATTCAAGGCCTCTCAAAAGGGTATTTGGGGAAAAGTGATTGGTTATTGGTTATCGCTCAGGGTAAAGTTCTGCGGTTCTGCTATTGTATGTGTATTGCGCACACATCCCTGGGAAATGTCTTAACATTCTTAATAAACTCATAGCGGAATTTTCCTTGACCCGGCTGATGCTCACGAATACGCCAGATAATATTAACAATCAGTTTAAGAAGAGATACCGGTCAGGCATCATGTTGACTCTGTATATCGACAATAAAGCCGGTACTAGTTTGGGCATAGTATAGGGCGATTCAACACGACCCTATGTTGAGAAATCTTAAAGGTGTAGCTTTATACTCGTTCGATCAATCAATCTCCTGAATATTTGAACACCTAGTTCGATTTTACTATTGCTTATACAGGTTTCAGGACAAAGGAATGCTACACCTGATACAGCGAAGATAAACCTACACTAGATCATCATCTACACAATCTATGAAGCTTGACGTTATTTACGTTATCCATTAGCTGGAATTGGACGTTCTCTATGTAAACCTCAAGTGGATGCATTAAAGCGAAACACATCAGACGCCGTATGCTTACAACTTTTATATTGAAAAGTGAGTTTTACAATATAGGGATCCAACGTTCACTTGCGTTTATAGCTATTCCATATCACATGTAGCAAGCTGGTAAGAGCTTTGTTATTTGCGCTCCAACCAAATGATATTATTAAAAACCAAATGAAACTGATGCCTAAAGACACCTGATTTATGGAATAGTTAATATATGGAGAAAGTACTGCCTATATTTACCATAGTAAAAGATAAAAAACGAATTAATTCCTATTCCCAAAATATAATATACACGTAGACCGTGGAGGACCAGAAGTGATGCTGCCCTTAATTCTTACCACCAAACATAATGTTGTGAATAATTACCCGTCAGGGAAGAATCATCTCCCGAGAAAATGGTCTTGATGATCTTAGTGTCGTCGGCATATAGCGAGATGTAGGAAGGTTATAACCTTTTCAATAACGTTAATTCGTATAGTAAGAATGAAAAGAAGTGGACTTGAGTGGTTGCGTTGGGGGACGCCAAAGAAGCGCTGGAAAAGGAAAATCTGAAACGAACACTGGTTACGCAGTTAAATCGATATCATTTTCAACAAAATGGATTCAAGCAATTTGAGTAGTACTAGTCGGTGTGGAAATTGTATTGAAGGCTTTGCTGAAATCGGTTGAAACAGCGTTGATTTCCTTGCCATCCTTTAAGATCCATCCTTTGACTAGATTTATGGGTGATTAAAGATATACAGTGAAAACCTTAGATTTTACATAGAATACTTTTGAAGAGTTTGGGTATTAAATTAACTTTAGGAAATTGTCATTATTCCGCTGAAGGGAAACCTAAAACTCTTGGGAAATTGATTCGCATTCAATTTCAAATCTTTTGTAAAATATATTACACTGGAAGTTTGGTTCCTTAAATTGGATAATATTTGGCAATTTATCTATTCCTATTACATATCTATGTCATGACTTGGGTACTTTCCACACGTATTGAAATCAAGAAGCATTAGCCTCTGGAAGATCGTATTATAATACCCGCAGCATTGTTGCGCTAATGATAGGGCAACAAAAAACACTCCATAAAAAAGTACCACCTCTCACAATCGTATTATTTCCACCTTTTGTATTCTTCCTAAGCTGTTACATATTGAGGCAAATAGCAAGAAGGTCTAAGCCAATGAATATTATGAATGATCTATCAATTAAGAGCGTTGTCATTCGTGACGCCCTTTGCTAATAAACAAACACTTGATTCGATCATTTTTATCGGAAACTCGTATGTGGGTTTGTGGATGGTATCCATACTAGGAAATCAAATGAATTTGCACAACGACGCAAATTAGTCTGCAATGTGCAGAATATCTACTTTCTTATTAGATGCCAGTGACAAATTTTAATGATCTTCCGAATACTTTTACCGATTTCGAAGCACGTCTAAAGCCAAGCCAACCGTGTCCGAAAGCATTCAAGCCGCAATCAAGAAAATTCGTCACTAGACATTACCCCCGAAAACCAATTTGTTTTAGTTGCTTCTGTATGCTTCTTATTTTCCATAAGAGACTGATGGGGTATTGTATGTTTTGTGTTTTTTTCTTTTTGTTTTTCTCCCACTTTCTGCATTGTCTTTCTATCTTTCTGTCTATTCGCATCTCTAAGCGTCTCTTTGCTCATGTAACACCGCACCAAATCACTACGTCACGAAAGCGTGTGGCGTTATCTTATACTTTTTCCATTCTGCTGACTATTTCTTTTAGATGCTCGCTTTCGAGGCACGCCACAAACTCCGGCAACATTAATCCGAAAGCACTTCGCTGTTGCACTCTCTTCAGATCGCGACTGCTCGTATGTACCATCGTTCCGACGTGTCGCTTGATGTCGCCAGCGCGCATAATTCGTGTAGGGAAACGGAAACGGACATCGGGAATATTTCTCTAGTAAATGTGAGTAAAATTAAAAGAAATAAGACATTTTGTGCTTCGATTTGAATCGCCTTGGTTAATCGTTTTGTCTGATCGGTGTGCGAATAATTACGGGTAATGTGAATGGTTGTTTTGTTTTCTTCTTCGGTTTCTTGCATTAATTTCATACCAAACAATAATGGATAAGTTATTTAGCAATACTTTCATTACACAGGCATACGTGTCCGGCGAGAGATAAATGGATTCGGTCTGTTTGGTTAGCATGCACTCATAACAATATTTTCCATGAGTTGATAACAGCGCTTATGTTTAATCGACCCAATCGCCGTGAGATGTGTAATGAGAAAGAAATTTTGCTGAACTGCAATTTTGAAAAATTGTACCTGTACGCCAGGTTGTATGAGGTTCTTTAAGATAGTGCTAAGTGTGAAGTGGTTCCGCAGGACATTCGTGCCTTAAATCAATTTCATAGATAAGTTCTTATTACCTCTCGGAAAATCGAGAGGTTCCATTCCAGTTACGCAGACACTATATGGAGTAAAAGCCCAAATCAAACGTGTGACTTATCTTTCCCAAGTGGATTTCAAGAAACCCCAACTGAGTGTAAGGTTTGTCTTTTTATTTAAAAGTATACTTGATAGTTCTCTAGACATCAATGAGTTTATAGCAAACCATGGAGGCTAAATAGTTTTCAATAGAGACATATGTAGTTGTCAAGCTTACATACACCTAGTATTGCAAAAGACTAGGACAAATAGGCGGTCCCATTAATCTCAGTAAGAGGCTGCTGATTTGAATGTGAGGTATGACAGAAACCTTTATTACATGCCATTATATGATGTCATTCAAAGTTCCTCCGCGGCTTCGTTTACAGGACTCGATCGTAGAGGTCCTATTTTATATTATTTTAATGTATAACCAGACCCCGGTTATCTCAGTCTCCCCCTGACCATTTTCCTTTCGGAAAATGTATGGCCCAATGACGCCACTTGCCAAAATCCACATCAAACAGTAAAGGTTTGTTAAGAAGACTTATGGATGGGCAGACTCTTGATACTGCTGCAATCTTGCTTGTTCATGAACCTACTTAACCGAAATCGAAATTGATCACGAAATTCATCACTGAATATGATTCTGGGCCAACCTTTTATACATATCATATGTGGATCATGCCCAAGTCCTTTCGCCAAAGATGCAAAGATTATGTCGCGTAAAAAGAAGTTTGTTTTTACGAGTAGTTGTTCACAATTATGAAATGGAAATTATGAAATATTGTGATCGGCTTATATAAGTGACGTCTTTCGGACCTTATGACCGCTGGGAATCACTCGCTGTTCTGTTTTTGTTAAGAATAAATTATTCGAGAATACCGGTGGACTGCGTAACCATGCAGGCTCGCTTCGAATGCAAACAATTGAGAGAGCAGAAGATCAAAAATCAATTTGTCGCAACATCAAAGAAGACTTGGGACTTACTAATGCCTACAAAAGACACACGACACCTGCTAATAGTAGCACTGAAGCGTAAACAAACATCAAAACCTCTCTATTTGTTAAAAATCCTGACAGATAAATTCTGTTCACCGACAAGTTTTTACCAACAACTGTAGCGTACGTTCAGACATCAAGAGATGCTTCAGAACTTATTCCAAGGGTTGATAGTGGTCACCATCCAAAAATGTAATGTATGATGGGAAGTGAGTTACGATGGCATAACCAACCTCCATTTTTTGTGGAAAAGGAGTTAAGACTTCGGCCACTGTTTTGAAGGATGTCGTTAAACTTCCAAGCCGAACAAACATAGGGCATTCCAACAAGATTGTGCTCCGTCCCACAAGCTGAAAAGCTTGCAAGGGTGGCTAAAAAAACGTACCCGAATGCATAATACCGGGTGATTGGCCAGCTGATGGTCCGGACCTGAAACCTTTGGCTTACAAGTTATGGTCCATTTTAAGGAGAATGGCTTTCTCTGTCGACAACTTTCCGATGAATGAGGTCCGTAAAGCGATTGATAATCAGCCAGTGCATCTCAGGCCGTCCTTTAAGGTTAATGGCAGTCAAAATGTATAAATTTTCTTTTAAAATTATAACCACCAGTCATGCATCGATCTGAAAGAAATTAACTTCGTGATATTCGTCGTTCGGGATCAGCAATATAGTAGGTTCGTTTAACCTATGCGAAAAAAGGAATCACCCACAACATAGTTGATTGAGAGAAACTTCGGTTCTAGCCCTCAAGGGTTTATGACGACAATGTAATGTCACTAATAAACAGCTTTTTACTCGTTCACTTATCCAACGAGAGCTGTCATTTTTAATAAGTCGAAAACACAAAACTATTTCTATAAGTTCGAAAACTCAAACTATTTCTATTGGGTTTTTGGAGCCCTCTCCGGTTGTTACAACGTTTTGTAGGTTTACATATTCATACCCAAACAAAATGCGCCGTATTACTCTGAATAACTTTGAACAGAAGATGAACATTTTTATTGATTTCCAGCGAAAGTACTTGAATTCTTCAATCTTATTGAATTTAATATGTCGGCTGTACATATGTACGCCAAGATGATGTGAAAAGTGATCTTCTTTTTATCAGTATTTATCACTATACTAGGTACAATATTTGCACACGACTGACTTAAGACTAATCGGTTTTCAATTTCTTTTCATTGATAATGTTTTGCCATTTTTCAAGTAAAGTCGTGATGTAGTCGGTGAGGAGATTGTGTGATTTTTGATTGAAGAATAAAACAACGAGCTTTGTTAGGACGGACTTATTCAGCGTAGACCGAAGCAAGATGTGCATCAAAGCCTTACTTTTGCCGTAATGGAAGATAACGCATTTCCTATTGCTTTATTCTGCTTAGTTTCTTTAAATTGCTTAATATATTGAAAGTTGAAATTGATTCCTTTCCAGTCCCAACCTTTGTTCCCACTTGATTGACGCTTCCGACCAACGTACGTGAGTAAGTTTTTATCACCGTTTATAACTTCGTTAAGACATTCTTCGAGTTCACTCTGTTCAACAACTTGATGCACATGTCAACTCAGAACCATAGGGCAAGGGTTTTGTTTTGTTTTGTCAGGTCAATGCCTAACTCCATATCACAGAGCCGGTTTCGCTCAACATTGTTTAAGAATTTTATTAACTTTTGACCTGATCGGTCAAACGGAGTATCTAAATTGCCATAACGAAAGCGAACAGAATATTTCTTCATTGCGAAAACAATAAATTTTTCTTTCCCTAAAATGAGACAAATGCTAATAACTATTATAGTTTTTGTAATAGAAGGAGGGTTTTGTTGAATACCCCTCTGTAGTTTATAAGTATTTCGATCTAATTTCCATTTGTTTATTTAATATTTGAAAAAAAAATTAACAAAAAGAATGAAAACAATGAATTTTCCCATTATCTTATATTTCATTAGTTTGTGCGCAAGATCACTAATACTGTGCTGTTCCCGCTTTAGCGGTAATAACCGCTTATATCCTCGATGCATTCGAGCTTACTAGAAATTCAGTATTCAATATTCCTTAATATTTCATAATACCGTGCACGTGCAGGATCCAGAACTTCATTTAATTCTCTGGTTAATGTTCAGTCGAGAGTGTCATGGGCAGTGTGTCAACCTCTGACGTGCGATGAGCGAGTTCGGATCCCAATAACACCAACGCAATCGAATGTCTATTTCGCTTCTCTCCTCGCCGGGATACTGGCAAAACTCCCCGTTGTACACTTGCGTTGAAAAAGCTTCCCAGCTCTCGCCGGCATTAGGTAGACACTGCAGGTCCCGTATGAAAAACAGGTTCCGTGTGGAAAACAAATCGCACACAACATAAGTAAACTTGGCTCTAGCTCTTCATGAGCTGTGATGCTATCTAATAATAATAATTATGTACAGTCAATTAACGCTTCATTACATTCCACAAGTGGTCAATGGGATTTAAATCGACCGAATTCACTGACCAGTCTATTCTGGAAATTCTGAGTTCATCAAATGTTTTATTGAGCTATAAATTATTGAAAAACTGTGGTTACTTCTTCATTTATTATTTATAAAGTAGACAGTTAGATGTTAGTTTTTAACAGTTTACTTACCGACTTAGCTTGGTAACAAAGTCATCTTGAAAAATGCATTTCTCAATATAGGAATGATGCTGTTCCAAAAATTCCCTTATTCCTTTTCCATATCATAGTTCCATTAGGAAAGTGCAAATGACCCAATCCGTACAAAGAAAACCATCTGGCTTTGGAAAAAAAAATCTTTAAACCTTTGATCTGCTGATCCATATCTTCAATCCTCCTCCTTTCGCCAACGCCAAGAGAGCTTTTTCATTTTTTGGTCAAGAAAGGCATTTTCACTAGTCGTCGTCCATATAAACCTATCTCTCGTTTCTTCTTGTTCCGGCGCTTGAATTAACTTGTGGAATACTTATTTTTTGTAATACACTATTCATCTTTTGGGTTAATTTGCGTTTTCTTCCGAAGCCTTTTTTCCTATCCAATGGATCTAAACATTCTATTTTAGTCGCAAGTTTACAAATAGATAGCCCTTCCCTAACCAAAACGTGTATTTTTACTTTTTTGTCTCGAGTCAGTTATTGATATTTACCAGACATTTGCCTCCTACGTGCTTATCACAATCACAACTCAATTCAAACTTCAATTTTGTTTGAATGACGCTGTGAAAAATAACGCTCATAATTGCTAGAAAGCCCTTCCACATTTATGAAATAACTCATTTTCTGAGAACTTATTACATGGTGCCGTGTGCCATGTAAGTATACTTACTACTGGTACATACTAATACCCCCGGTAAGGTTTTTCAGTGATCTATTTTTGGCAGCTCACACATGATTCATGACATCAAACATGCTTGTTTAGCATTGCCATTTCATTATGGAAATATTTACACCAACAGGCCTATAAATTATGGAATTTTATTATCAAAATTTAAAATCAATCTCTCCGTATGGACCGCGAAAAACATAGTCGTGGACAACATTTTCACAAAGAATCTTTAAAAAGTAAGAGTTAAAAACAAATTGCACATTAGTGTTGATGTGACAACTATTTGGCCATCACTTCCAAATGCGTTATGCGTATTGTGTGACTCTGTTTTGTGCTTTTGTAATAAAAAAAAAAGAGAACAATGATTTCACAACTTATTTGCATTGCAAATATAGTAATTAATAATATTTGCAAGAAATATTAAGAATAGTCTAAAGAAAATATCACCAAAAATGTCTGCATATTAATTATCACCATTCGCTGTAAAATACTCTGACTCCATCTCGGACTATTTGAACTGTTCTTCCGCTTCTTCTTAAATTGCTTCTTGTTAACTTGCGACCTTGTATAAAAGAATTTCTTATTAATACACTTGCAATACACTTGTTATACTTCGTGTTTGTGATCCTTGATCACCTTATACAGAGCCAATAATTGGTGATAGCCACATATGTATGACAATCACATATGCATCACCTTAGCCGATATTAGCTGAGACTTATTCATGACTCATCCGTTGCCGGGATTTGATCGGCGTGTTTTCTTAGCCGCAGCGCTTTCATCTCAAAACTGTTGTGAAGTGGCTACCCCTACGAGACTAATCTTAAAATATTTTCATCAACAACATGCCGTTGTCAAAATCGAATATATAAGAGTCAATACTTGTGCAAGTGTGTGTGGACAGAAAAGCTTACCAAATGTCTCAGGAAAACTGTCTAATCAAAGTTAAAGAAATAGTAGAAGTTAGGGCCAAAGGAAGTATTTCTCACATGTCGATGGAAAAATTCGATATACTCAAGCATGGGTACCCCTTTGGCTTATTTACTAAACAATAGAGCTTGCCAAGATACCAACTTCTTTTAAGAATGTCGAAAGATGTGCAACATTGCCGTCTGACACAACATTTTTTAGACCATCGTTGTCTGTCTTAAAAATCTTTACATAGTGGGTGGCGGACTTGTATTTTATACGAGTATTTTGGTCTGTAAGACACTAACCGGAAGTATAAACAATCGTTAGGTTCCATTCATCGCATCTGCTTTCCCCCATGTTGCCCAGTAGAGCGTCCGCTTGCGAGACGTGCATTGTTCGTCTTACATAAGCTTCGAGATTCTTTCGTCCTTTATAGAGATCCATTGTTTCTGTCAATAATATTCAGAGTAAATCTAAATATCACTGAATACACCACTCTATTTGCTTGACAGCAGTCATACCTAACAATCCATCATTCAATAGAGCATGCCTTGTCATCTGCCCCGGGCTTCACGCCCTTTATGCCATCGACATGATTAGAAAGCAAGAAACTTTCATTCCTTGATATGAGATTTTATGACAGTTTCGCTATTTCATCCATCGTTCCACGTCAGGAAAAACATCTAATTTTTTTTTATATGCATTTCTCATAGCGCAAATGACGACGGATGTTTTGACTCATGAGCAGCATTAAATTAACTTCGAATGCTACTTGAAGCGTATCCGTAGTTGTGGTTAAAAACACCATAGCCTTCGAGTGCGATACACTTGGGGGAGCGCAAGCAGAACAAAACATAAAAAAAAACTTATTAAAAACCGTACACTTGACAGTTTGCAACTTTCCCAAAAAAAATTTAAAAAAAAAAGCAAAGAACCGACTTCACTTTTACCGATAACGACATGTTCACCAGCGTTTTTGGCAGGATGGTCGCGTTTTTGATTTCCCTTTTCCAGTGAAACTATTGACATGCACTCGAAATGTATCTGCAGAGTGGCTCCTCTGAACTTTAAAGTCTAATGACAGCTCATTAGGTATGTGGAGTTGTGTGGCAAATATCTCAAATGCCTTACCTCCCTTCAGCTGTGCGTAGTTAGGCTAATGGGTGAGGTAAAAGTCAAGTTTTTCTTCTGTTTTCTTCTGCCTTGCACCATTAGTTTTATTTGTATCGCTCTCTCCCTGAAGGTCGGCATGGACTTATTCTTCGGTGTTATTTATATAGATAAATGCGTTTTAGAGATGAATGATGGAATAGAAAATCGAAAGTTTGTGATTCTAGAACTGCTGAACTGTTTTTAATCGCGATCATTTTTTTTTTTCATCCAAAGTAAATACGATATTAAGCACGTGTTTCGTTCGGAGAGTGATCAATCACAAATGGTCTTTTTGGTCACATAACTGTTTGCTGGAAACCATTTAGTTAATTGATTACTGGAAAAGGTATATTTGCTTTAAGTTAAAGAAAATGGAGAAACAAATTGGTCGATCTGGGACTATCTATTTAGTAAAGCGTTATTTTTCTCACTTTAAGTCACTTTGATTCACTATTTTCTGAAGCCATTGGCAATATGTGTTAGCATTTATACCTGTATGAGCCTTACATAGCAGAGTCTTACAAACCACCGGAAACCACTAAGTATTACGAAATTCTTCAAAGCTGCATCTTCAATGGATGAAATCTCAGTGACGTCTCCTGAACATCGTCATATCATAGTGGTTTAAACCTACTAATATACACACACCACACCAGCTTGCACTATTCTGTTTCTACACTTCGTAGAACTTAATTGCTTCCGGTATAGTGTGATATTTTATTGTATATAAATGTATAAATGGAAATCTGCCGTTTTCCAATAGATGGCGCTAGCGATGCATGCTGGTCATGCACGGCAGATCAGAAACGTGGCATGATTAACTTAGGCGTCAGTTAACATTTAAATGTTAAATATTTGTGTGTGGGAATATCGGTTTTAACTCTCACTTTGAAAAAATCTGCAGCGGAGAGAAATCGAGTGATATATAAATGTCGCGAATTGTCCTAAAGTAGTGATGTTGACATGGAAAACAAGGAATGCCTCAGAGCAGTGAAAAGGTCGGAAGTATCAGAATCTTTGCGGCATCTACCTAAGAGCGATCTGGGAAGATAATTGAAAGCGAATGAAAACGCCGGGGGTGCATCATGCATCAACACTGGCGTCTAATCCAAAAATTTATGGATCGAAACGTATTCTTTTTGTTTTGTGGAATTGGCTCGACATGGTTCATATTATGGGTTGTGGTATGGGTGGCCATCACAAAGGCATTTGTTTTCTTCCAGTTTTGGCATGATTGCCACAGTATCAGCTCTTTATCAATAGTTGATAGTGAATTGCCGTGGACTTCGTTTGCGACATGGAAAAATCGAATGGCATTAATCCACAAGATTTCAGTTACAAATTGAAATCGAAATTTCAAGAAATTATACACATGGACAAGGTGGCAATATATCCGTTGTTTTATCAGTTTATACTATAGTTTATAATAAGGTTTATAAATAGGGAAAGAGGATTACTCACTCGCCAAGAGCTTCAGACCAATCAGTCTAATATGGAGAGACTAGTAGAGTTGAACGTGCGCAAAGTTACCCTTCGAGTGCATGCTCTCTCGAAGATTCAACATCAGCGCGGAAAATCCTGCGAGACTGCTCCTTAAAATCTAGTTAGAAGAATTAAATGCGCACCCGAAAGTAAAGAGTACGTGATGGGCATTTTCATCGATATTCAGTGAGCTTTTGATAACACAACTTTCGCATAGATGAAGCACTGCTTTTATGGATCAAAGCTTGTACACAGGACATTGATCGCTGATGCAAGCCTCGAATAATGGGTCAAATCTGGCGTAAACAGGGGCTGCCCGCAAGGTGGCGTCCTATTTCCGCTATTATGATGCATGGTGGTCGACTCTCTGCTCGATGCTCTCAATGGCTCTGGAATCTATGCCCAGGCCTATGCGGATGATGTTGCCGTTCTTTCTGTCGGCTCATGTTTAGCGACTGCCTTTCTCAAATCACAAACGGCGCTAAATATGATATGATGACTGGTGCACGAGTAAAGGGCTGTCGGTTAATCATCTTAGGACTGATGTAATACTGGCATAGCTCAGCTGGTGCTAAAAGACATTCCCATTCCGATAACCAAGGAAGCTGGGAGTCATCATAGATAGCATGCTTCTTTGGTTAAAGCATATTGAGTCAAAAACCAAAGCACTGTCAGCTTTTTGGCAATGCAAAGGTGCTTTGGGGCTTATCGCCAAAAAAAGTCCTCTGGATCTACACAGCAATAATAAGACCGATAATATATAATACTCGTATATGCATCGGTTGTCTGGTGGAACAGGCTAACACACAAATACGTCACAGCCTCTTTCACCAAACCAGCGAGCGGTTTGTCTCAGCTGTACTGGGGCTTTCCCCAGGAAGCCGGGCATATACGCAATCTTAATGGCCATGCACTACGTATGTTGTGAAGCACAAGTGGAAGGGAAAAGCATATGCGTCGTAAGGGACAGCTGAGCTACACTCAAAGCTGTGTCCGACCCTTTAACCAGCTCCAAATTAGTGCATGACCTTTTTAAATCAAGTCGGAAGACTAAATTCACTAAGGCTTGTAGGGGTCACAGGTCACTTTGGGATCCCAGGAAATGAGATTTCTGAACCTCAACACCTGAACCCACTTTAGGTCTACCTGCTTCCACGGTCAAATCCTACATCAACGATTAAGTTCTTAATGCATACAATCGCAGATGGGGGAAATATCCAGAAATCCGCAACATTTTTCTTATCCTGAATGAAAATTGATTGCAGAAGACTTGTGGGCGTCATTACGGGCCATTACACTTTTGCTAAGCATCTCTGCATGCTTGGCATCAGTGAGACACTCATCTATCCTGCATGTTGCGAGGAGAAATACACAGCGGAACATTTACTCTGCGACTGTCCCGCATTCGCTCGAAAAAATGCAATAAAGTAAGCTGACTGTCTGGTAGTATTGGCGTCTGAGTGCTCTAGCAGATAGTAGAAGCCTCCAACAAAAAAGTACATCAAGCACATCGTAACATCCGGATCGGAAAATTGAGTTTAGCAAGTCATGGTATAAGATTCTACTCCGTTTCATACTGTATACTTCACTTCAAATTCACATAAACTCGGTTTTCTGGCGGCAGAATTCGTCTCGTGTGCGATGGCTTATTCACTCTTATATGAAATAAATCTGGCGAATTCATCAGCCATCCAGCTACCAACCTGGTGTTTTTTTTTTTAATATATCACTACTTTTGATCCCCAGAATCGAGCTTGCTCTTCTTCTTTTCCTTTTTCCGGCGTTGTTATGGTCAGAAGTGTAGAACCATAACCTTCCCACTTAACTGCATTCCTACTCAGAAATTAGCGGCAGGCTTCCCGGTTTGGGATTACTTCATCGCTGAGGCCAATCAAATGCTGGTGTTTTTGCATTTGTTTGCACCAATTGTTTTTCGGCCTGGTTTTTTTTTTTTTTTTTTTTTTTGTGACACGGGCATGCTCAAGATTTTTTTGTTTAATCTTACTCTTACAACACCGGTGATCTCCAGTCGTGTCAACCCACTGATTTGCATGTACACTTGTGGGCCAGTTTAATGGAGGTGTTTTCTAAATTGCCTAGATGTGATTTTTGTTTACTTTTGTTTTAGTCGCCTTTTACGACAAGTGAGAGGTATCGCTGCAGGGATATTCTTAACCCGTCCCTGCACGGAATAGAATCGAGCTTGCTCGAGCGATAAAAATATAAACAAAAGACCTGGTTTCATTTTAGCAAGACTTATTAATGGAATTGATTTGCTGAGAAGATAAAGACTTACTTTCCCAGTTTGAACTACAGGACCGTGGTGACTTTTGATGTTAATGCCGCTATACAATTAATGAGACTTTGAAGTCGATGAGGTAGGCAAGTAAGACTTAAATTCGAACTCTGTTAAAATTTGGGTTTGAAAATTATAATGCCGTTGTATGTACATATATGAAATTGTCAATTTTAATGTGTAAAATTCAGTAAAGATATTTCGAAATCGAAAATCTCTATTGTTATCCATGGTATTTCTCCAACTAATTTTAAAGATATTTACGAATTCACTCTTTTAGCCAAATAGTCCTTAAAGTCCAGGTTGCTGCTGTCTCGGGTTCTGAACTTCCTATTTTGGTGATAATTGTCCGGAAACTTTTTCGAAGGAGGAAGAAGAAGAGGTGCTAATCAGTTGAGGATAAATCTGGTGAGAAAGACGAATGAAAGGCAAGGTTTCATAACCCAACCGCCCCAGTTTCAGGAAGTGTTACCAGTAGGGAACACGTTTAGTTTCTTACCTTTACGTGATGAAGTGACTACCTGCTCTGCAGTTGAGACATTGGACTATGCAGCAAGGCTAAGAACCTGCTCAATTTGCTTATTTTCTTAAGTTGCTTCGGCTGCGTTCAGGCTTTTTGTTTTTCTCTTTTAAATTGAAAATTAAAATCGCCCTTAAATCTATTGAACTAATAGTTTAAATGTATTCTTAGCATTAAAAAGTTAAAGGCACGCTAACAAAAAAAACTTGATTTTAAAGTTCTCCCCACAAACTCATCCCACAATGATCACTTTCAAAATAATCCGCAGATCGGAAATTTCATATGTAACGACCTCATAGTTATTTTTCATTGTAAATATGTACTGTCAAAATGGCTCGTTGCAGCTTAATAGGCATGTCGACTAAAGTACGAGAGAAACAAGGCCAAGATTTATACATTCTCTTCAGACAAACAGGTTCAATTATTATAGTCTACCGATATTTCTAACAGGAGATCCCTATTACTTCCTTCGAGCGATATATTTACGAGTATGTTGAAGAAATATTTGTTCGTTTCAATCATTGTAAAACAGTATCACCGAGTGCTTCGGTAAGTACACGTTTCCCGATTTTGCAAGTAAACGTGAAGTCTGCTACTAGTCGGTTTTTTAATAAGTTGAAAGACGGTAATATCCGGTTGGATGCTAGTGCCTATCAATGCTTACATATTGTATATAAAACACTAACTACACCTGAATTAATTTTGAAGACAATATCGCTTCACTATTGCATTCGTTTTCAACAGTATTACAAAACAATTTATATCCGATCTTCTGAGCTTGACTGTTCCCCATTGTGCCAATTTCTTTTGATTCCAAATGAAGACAAACAATTTTTTTTCCGTACAACCCAACATCAAAGCTTCAGTTCGGCTTGTAACATGTCCAAAATAAAACTCGGAAAAAAGAGATTTCAGCTTTTAATTATGGCTTTTCAAAAATGACCAACTCACTCTGGCCGTTTTATGAACGCTATTAAAACGCTTACATTCGTGTACTTATACACGATGTCCCTTCTCACACAGCTTAACCACAAGTAATTAACAATGAAGCCGTAAAAGTGAAAAAATAATAACATAACAACCACTGGGTTCGTATCATCAGCATCTGTAACTTTGAAGTAAGCTCCAATACAGCCTCGATAACCATTGTTATCGCTGTCTTCGAAAGTAAAAGTTCCAAGCAATCTTCCTATCAGAGTGAAAGTAAAAGCAAAGAAAGAGCATTTATGGTAGAATATCTCGACTTCATTTGACATACATTTTCAAAATCTCGTATCGAAATCCATCATAAATCTTTCTTTTCTTTTAAATCGCCGCCTCGCTGATACAGAAATACAAACGAAGTCCCGTGCGAAGGTAGAACAAAATGCCTACACCAAAAGAAAACAGAAAAAAATCGAACACTAAAGCAGAAAACTAATAACTAATCGACTTAACCTCGAAATTGGTTGCCTTAAGCTTGTAAGTTAAACCCAAAGCCACTATATCAGGCCATATTATGTTCAAAATTCGTTTCTCATCCATCTAGTTCTATAGACTCGTGTTGCTTCTGGAGCGCGGAATGCTGTCCGATATAATTGATAGATGAAAAGCAAGACCAATTTCTCTTTGGGGTCTAGAGTCTATTGAAAGGGGCAGTGAATGCCAAGGCCAGCTTCCAAATGCTTTTGCTCATTTTCGAGAAGATGCTGAATTTAATTAGGGAGAAATTCAATTGCAAAATGTCTTGAGATTTTGCTGTTTGTGTTGTAATGTGTGGTAAGCTAATTAAAGGCACAGAATGTGTGTTACTCTGACGATTTAAATTGTGCTTTGGAAATGACTCGTTAGCATTTTCTGACTTTTTGGCGGAAAAAGTATTGTTTGGCCCGTTGTTAGTTTTCTCACGTCAGAGAAATGTACTTCGATGACGGAAAACGTTCAAAAGTGTATAATTTAATTGTCATTATGGCGTTTGAGGTTTTGTAATCGAGAAATCGCCAAGGTGTTTCGTTATGGGTTATTGTTAATGAAATCGAAGGGATTCTTAATAAAAGCTTATTAAGAATTTTAATGTCTTTATCACAAGCTTGCAAAATTTGTCTCGTCATAAAGGACTATGGCAAAGATCCAAAAGCTTAACATCGATGTATCGAGATTAATTAAAAGTATTATATCACACTATTCAGTGTTCTGGCGTGCTTTAACCAAGGCTGCTCATATGTTCTACTAATGATCTATAACATCTTAAAGACAGTTTGATTCCTAGGATGATAATTTGCAACGATAGACGAATTCATTCATTGTGAATAACTTAAGTAAAGACCGAGATTGATGTCTTGTTCATCGTTCGCTGTACATAACCCAACCGCATACTCTTGATGTGTAAGGAAGCCCATTTCACTGCGAAGTCCATACAATTCGTTGGTTAATCTTCTCCTTCAATCTCCATCAACACAAGGCTCGAAGATTCGGCATGCAAATTTATTGTCTTGAAATAAAAGGTTCGATATCCGTTTTTAATAGGGTCCGAATTTCGGATCTCAGATAACCAGAGATCAAAATATTTCAGGTCTATAAAATCCTTAGTATGTATTTAGTTTTTCCCGCTTTTCCTCTCAGACCCAGTTAAGCGCGCTTCGATTCTTCCAATAACTTCTTTGACGTCAATTTTAATGTTAAAACAATCAATGATAATAGGTAGCGTGTGTAAATAACATTTCTATGACAAAAGTCTCGGCTAGCTCACCTTAATGGCTTAGTACATTCCTACAAGTTTAACAGGAAAGATGAAACTAGAAATCCGGTGAAGCTTGTCCCTAGGCAAACTGTTAGATGTGATTTTAAGATCTGCCATAGTGGCGTAAATTAGATCTATACATCTATTTTCCTAATAAACCCCTGTCAATTACAAAAGGTTTTGAAGTATTCACACAAGGCATCTCGTGAGCTATATTACCTCATATAGTGGACGCAATTATGAGGGTCTGCTACCCATTCCATTCATCAAGTACGCTGTTTTCGTATTTTGCGCAGATGAGCTTATTCATGATCTCAAACAACTCGTCTATAGCTGCTTTAAAAAGCGGATTGAGCACACCGTCTGCGCCGACAACTTTATTAAGCTTCAATGTAGCCAACTTAATTTCGTCTCGCCTTCCCCGGCCTGATAATGTATTTACTCTATCATCGTGGTTACACCGCCTGTCGATGCCATCTTTCTATATTCCTACAGACTTCCGCTCTAGTTTGGTATTTTGACAAAACCGTGAACCCTCTGTAGTATTCAGATATATATATGTCTCAAAAAAGCTTTTTGAAATTTATCTTTAGGAATCCGCAATATACAAAATACAAAATACCACGAAGTGCTGAGGTATTACATCCAATCAATGACTACGTAACCATTTGTGGTGGAGATGTCATGGGACCTAATTTTTCTATAAAGCTGTGGTTATTGTGTAAGAGGTTTGTTAAGGAGACTTTTTAAATTTCGCGAGCTAAATACATTCGCCTTTCGAATTTCTTTTTTATGTTGGTGCACATGTCATCTAATATATATTAAGTTTGTCTGCCAATTTTGATATTTAGATTGTTATTAAACTTCTACATTGCAAAAGCTGAGGCAGGGAAGACTTATGCAAAGGCTTTCCTGTCTGTCTGTACGCATATATATTATATCTACAAACTCGCCCAATGCCTTGTTTTGCATCAGATTTTTTCTTCGGGGTTTTTTTGGAGTCACATGTATAACAGATAAAGCCACAGAGTCTAGAAAGAGACTCTCAAAGAAACTAACTGACAAAAGCGTGAACATTTTTCAAACGAAACGATTGAAATAAGCGATTTTTGCTTTATTCCGGCCTATTTTAATTTTCAGTTGTATAAATGTTCCCCCAAAAAGACGTACTCTAATGGATAAATTCGTGCCAACATATTATGCGATGCTTATATTAAAAATATTAATATGTTCTTTTTATGAAGTCAAAAGGCCGAGAGAAAAATGTTATTTTTTTACTTTTTAAAGTTTTTTTTGTGTCGGCGGTTACTTAAAATTTTTTTTTTATTTTATTTTACTTTTATTTTATTCTTTTTAAATTACTCGCGAAGGGCTTCTTGTATGTACAAGGTGGCGCAAGATTAATCATCCCATTTGGTTTTTGAATAACTTTTTTACTAAATAAAAACAAATGACTTTGAGTGATAGAAATCTTGATTTGGACCTTTACAATTTGTTTTGTTATGTGGAAAAGATGATATCCGTCCAGTGACTACCGCCAGTGTTGATACACATTTGTACCCGTTTTATCGCATTTTCCATGACTTTCCGAAAGATTTCTGGTAATAAATGTTCGTATTTCTGTCGAATATTTTCTTTAAGGGCTGCGAACGCGAAGATCCGATGCTTGTTGGCATAAGTCCGCGACTTCAAGTAGCCCTAAAGAAAGAAGTCTGTGATGGTTAAATCTGGCGATCTTTCTGGCATTGTTAAATCGCCAATACGGGAGATTACGCAACCAGGAAACGCTTCCTTCACAATATACATTCTGGCTCGTGCTGTGTGTGTGGTTGCACCGTCTGGTTGAAACCAAATATTCACCAAGCCCCGCTTATCCAATTCCGGCAGTCAGAAGTCATTTATCATGGCCCTGTGATGTTTGCCAGTAACAGTGACCGTATTGCTGATGGCGTCCTCAAAAAATTACGGCCCAATCACTCCTCCCGCATGAACGCCGCACCACACAGTGGCTTTGAGTGGATGTAAGTGGATGTAGTCTTCGTGTATCACAGGCGGATTTTCAATGCCCCAGAAAGAAGTTTTTGCTTATTGACGTAACTGCTTAAGTGTAAAGGTGCCTCGTCGCTCATGATGATTTTCGACACAAGATCGTCCTCTTCGTTGTTGAGATTAAGAATGGCTTAAGCAGGCATTAATTGATGCACTGTTTGCACGGCAATATGTATAAGTCTTTCTCTAAAATTCGCTGTAGGATCCGTCTGGTGATGCCCAATTGCGTGGCCCATCGTCTGGGTGATGTTTCTTCGTTCTCAGCGACATCGGCAGCCACAGCCGCGATATTCTCGTCCGAACGACCAGTCCGCTGCCGCCCACGTCCTGCATGGTCTCCTATGGTTCCAGTCTATTCAAGTCGAGTAACTAAGCGGAATGTTTGCCCAGTTGGCGCGACACGAATAGGAAATCGACCTCGAAATTTCCGGTGCGCAAATACCACCGACCGATTATTGGTAAAAAAAAATAGACACAATTATTTCACGCTCTTGTCAAGTATAGCGCATCATTGTTTATTTGTTTGTATACTGCAGCTGTTTAGTTCACTAATGTCAAATATGATTGAGGTACGGTGCCATTTTCAAAAATTATAACATCTTCCGATAGGGTGATTCATTTTGCGCCATCTAAAAGAGCTGATGGCCTGGAAACGCCTGAACAGATCTTCATAAATTGTAGCTAAGAACCATCTCGATCACGTTAGCTTTTAAACAAAAAAAAAAAAACATCAAAATCGGTCCATTCGTTCAGGAGCTACGATGCCACAGACAGACACACAGATTCACAGACACGTCAAACTTATAGCACCTCTCTTTTTGCGTCGGGGTTAAAAATGAGTAAAATCAGTCAGGAATTGAGAACCTTACAGTCCACCTTATGGCGTAACGATTTGAGCCTACTCCCTTACAAGAAAAAATGAACATTATAACTGAAACCTCTACTTAATTCTCCAATTGCGCTCTGCTAAGTTTAATGGTTTTACAAGAATTTCATATTGGAAGTGTGATTAGACCGTATTTTTTCGTCGATGAAAATGATCGCCCTGTTACGATCAATGTTCGTATCGTGCCATGTTTTTGGCAAGAATTGCGTGGACTAAGCATTAGTAATATGTGGTACAAGCAAATAGGTGCCAAAAGGCTAATCAAACAATTGATCTATTAAGGGGAGATTTGGCAATCGTATAATCTCCAGAAAAGGTCCGGTCTAATTGCCACCTCGCCCATTGAACGACGTTAGGCTTATTTTGATTGGATTACGTTAAATCTCTGGCTTATATCAACAACACAACAATATAAGGGAAGATCCGGAACAGTTTCAAATGTGGAATTTGCCAACGTTCCGCTGGGTGTGAAAAAACGAAAATATCAATATGATATTTCAGTTATTCTTCGTTTAATTTAAATAGAAAATTGTTAACTAAATTGAAAAACTTTCAAGCACTCTAAGAAGAAGAAGATAGTTTAGGTATACCAGTCGCACCAAAACATCAAATTTTCATGTTTGTTCTTGAGATAGTATCTCTCCATCCCTTTGTTCTCGCGCTTTTTTCCTAATCGGGAAAACAATTAAATACTTCTTAGCTATTCGTAGACCTCACGATCAGTCCTCGTTCGGCGGATGGTGCTTTAAAACCGAACACACAGTTACTATGAACTACACCAACGCGACAAATTCAGGCGAATCTCTCATCATATCTAGGACAACCACCCCCGGAGTGTAATGAACGAACATCTTCGACACAAACCATCTGCGTGATAAACACCATAAGAGCGTACATTCTTGAACCTGCCCGAACCCTATAAAAAAAAAAAAAGATGCTGTGCGCTTGATTGAGCATTTACAGCGGAAAGTCCGTCCATTCCACAGAGCTTAACAAATATTGATAGGTATTTATGCTAGGACATCGTGTCAGACTTCGGTCGGGGCAAAAGTGGATTGTATCAATAAGTGGGATAGGTGATTTGTGATGAATCATAGGAATACGATGTGCGGAGCTTGTTACAAGTTCAAGTATGTATACAATATGTTATAATATATGTAGCGAAGTATTGGAGTTTACATAACTTCGATTTGTTAGAGATATTCGTAACCCCAAGAAGGTTATGAACGGGGTCGATGTTGGCTCCTCGGCATCCGAGATACTGGAGGTAGAAATGTAAAACCGTGGATTGGCGAGCATACGAGTATGTTGATTATATTTTTAAATTAAGTCTTCGTAACTAGCCTTGCATTAAAGTTGATTTTGATGATGTTTTTTTATGTTCTCCAAAGCAGTTTTGATGTGGATTGCTATGAGGCGTCTGCTAACATACCAGAACCTGAGTCTTATCAAATAACAAATTCACATCCAAATACGCATTTCTCATCTAATTTTCAATGGTTAGTGTCTGCATTACACCAGTTTAAGAATTCATCGGTTGGTCGGTTGAGAAATTCGGAAATACTTAGTCGCTTGTCTAGGACTAGGTACCAGGGTACTAGGACTAGGTACCAGGGTACTAGGACTAGGTACCAGGGTACTAGGACTAGGTACTAGGGTACTAGGGTACTAGGACTAGGTACCAGGGTACTAGGACTAGGTACCAGGGTACTAGGACTTGGTACTAGAGTACTAGGACTAGGTACCAGGGTGCTAGGACTAGGTACCAGGGCACTAAGATTAGGTACCAGAGTACTAGGACTAGGTACCAGGGTACTAAGATTAGGTACCAGAGTACCAGGACTAGGTACCAGGGTACCTAGGTACAAGGTCTGGGCACATGGGTACTAGTCAGCATGAACCACCGTGAGATGAGAGCAGACGTTGAGGGACTGAGTCTTTGGTGTTGACGCTTATATGTACATATGTATATTGGTATGATTCGCCTACCGGGCACCCTTTGGCTATCGCACTTCCGGAATATCCACAGGAGAAACATATTTTAACCTATTAATGAGACCTTATCCTTAAGTGTTTTGTTTTGAATAAAATGTTTACATTAATCGTTTAAATAATCTAAGCGTCGTTCGGCATAATAACGCGCCACCATCTGTCGTAGCGCAGAAAGTAATAAAAGACGCCGTGTAATGACACTACTTATTTAATATTTATTTTTATGTATAAAATCACATTTCTCTAATGCCATAATAAAGACTCAAAAGAAAAATATTTTTGTTGCTTATCTTTTTTTTTTGTTTTTGTTTTTTTTTTTTGTCTCATTATATAATAATAACATTACATATATATTTATGTATAAATGACGACACGATGCGTTGCGTTCAGGTCGGCATTACTTCAGATCCGTTGTAGTGATCGACATGCGACAGCCGAGCCCCTTTGCATCCTGACGAATGATCAATTTGTAACACAAAGTGCATAAAATTTATAGTACTTTCAACTTGCGATATTTGTTTTTATTTTTTTGTTTTATTTTCTAACTTATCAAACATGTTTTGCTTTTGTTTTTATTTTTAGCTTTTTCCTTACTTTCGTGCCGTCTTTCGTTCTTGGGTTAAACGGAAGTCGCGATGGTGGCGCGGTACGGGCGCTTCAAATTAGACACTTATATCGGCACTTTGCAGACATCAACTTCGGCGTTCAGTAGGCTCTGAATGTATTCGATAGCCTTGGTGGAGGTTTCGGAGTGACCGTAGTGAAGGAAATTGAGGAATTCGCTGTGGATGTATTCGCGCAGTGTTGTTATGATATCAACGTCCTCCTCGTTCATATTGAATTTGATCCATTGATCGAGCGTTAGAATCTTTCGTTTGGGCATCGCTTCGGTGTCGTCGTTGAGGTCTGTCGACTGATCCGGGTCGGGATCACATTCACTGTGACTTTCGATGACGTAGTCACGGCCACATTGCAGGGCAATGAACACAGGTGCAACCAGAGTGTTCATATTGATGCTGAACATGCTGTAGAATTTGGATTTTTCATAGAAGATCAACCAGTCGTAGGGCAATGTGTTAGCAAACTCTTTGAGGGTCTTCTTACCGGGCGGATTGAGCGACGAGCTTCGCTGTAGAATCAATTGCCGCTCGGCGCCGGATTTAATATTCATATTCTTGCGATCGACGAATGCGATGTTTGGATAAAGGCCAGCTACTAAACATAATCGGATGATGTTCCAATCTGTGTTGTTTACCTTCTTCTCGGGCGTTATGTTGTACTTGGTGATGATCAGGTCGTAGATCTGTCGCCGTGTCGCGCAGAATATTTCCATACAGGGCACGGAGAGGAAGAGTTTGTTGCAGAACTCTTGCCGTCGCTTGTTATTCCGGATAGCTATGTACGAATCGTAGAGCACTAGGATGCCCATTTGATCGCTGAAATAGTCGCCCGAAAGGGACTTGCGCTGAAACGATGCCTGGCCTTGTAGTGAGCGATCGGTCGGGAGGATGAAGGGATCCTTGACGGAGTGGAATGCAACAATGGTCACGATGGGATCGATACACTTGAAGAATACTCCGTAGACGAGTGCTTTGCCGAGCTGCACGTCGACTGGAATCTCGACTAAATGCCTACCCAACTCGGTTATTTGCTCGTCTTCAGTGAAAACGCCGATGGTTTTCAATTTCTTGATTGCATTTTGTACAATCATGCTCGATGGAGGATTCAAAGCGCGTGATAAGAAGCTTTGTACATCAGCTAGTGGGTCGAAAGACTTTGCATACAGACAGATCTCTGGCAAGGGAATGCGCATTAGTTCCGGAATGCTGTGTTTAGTCATAAGTTGATACTGTTCGGTGGAGTAGAGACGATAACAAACTCCGTTTTGGTTGCGACCAGCTCGTCCACAGCGCTGATTCGCATCAGCTTGAGATATCCAAACCGAACGAAGTTCCGACGAGCCAGTAATCACGTCGTGGGTTTTCATCTTCACCTTACCAGAGTCGATAATGAAGACGAGATCAGGAATAGTAATCGATGTTTGACCGATATTTGTGGATAGAATGATTTTCCGATTACGCTGTGGCTGCATGGCCAGTCGTTGATCATTTGATTCCATCTGTCCGTGTAAAATGAAGATTTTGTATGTTCCGGCGGGCAAAGTACTAGTGATTAGATCACGTTGTGTTACTATATCGTTGTAGCCGGGTAAGAAGACCAGTATAGAGCCAGGATGCTTGCTGCGGTACAGGCCCTCGAGCAATGATAGGATTAAGTAGTGATCGACCTCGTTCTCATCGTGAAATTGTTGGTTGTATGCCGTCAAAAGAACTTGCTTTTCTGAGTTCGTCTCGTTGTTTTGTTGCGTACTACCGAGAATTTGCAAACAGATTCCATCCTCAAATGCTGTAGCGTAGGTCAAGGCTGATTTGCCGAAAAAATCGCGAACACTTGTGCTCGCATTCAGTTGCATGAATCGCAACACGTACTGTGGGAGGTTGCATTGAACGGCTGCGATGAGAGCCGTTTTGCCGCTCTTCGTGTGACGTAGATCGATCGAGAGACCTTCGTTTTCGATGTAATACTGAAGCTGATCGAAACACTCGATCGGACTCTCGCACCTCTGATTGGCGTCGAGAATTTCATCGATAATGGTGTCGAAGAGAGCTTGAATATGTTCGTCGACTTGAACGACTTTCGTCTGTATTTCTGCTGGCGATAGACGGAGGTATGACTCCATTAGCGATGTACGGTAACCGGTGTGGAAAAGGATGTCCTCTAGGTGATAGATTTTAACGTCGAAGCCCTGACCGGGCACGGTTACTATAGGGCAGTTATTAAAGTACGATGAGAGTAAGTTGATGTCCATGGTGGCCGACATGAGGATGACCTTGAGATTTTTGTTGAACTTAAGTTGATCTTTAACGGCGATTAGGATGAAATCGGTATCTTTGTCACGTTCGTGGATCTCGTCGATGATTAGATGTGTGATTTTTTGGAAAAACTCGCGCGTATCGGCCATGATAGAGCGTAGAACACAACCGCTGGTTGTGTAGATGAGATTTGTTGTCTTGCGAACGCGGCCTAAAATGTGATAAAAAAAGCAAAACGAGTTAGATTGGTGCTCGACGGCAAACGTGTGAATTGGTGTCCGATTCGGCAAAATGGATTAAGCAATTACCCATCATTCAAGCGGTCATCGCAGAGGCAATTCAATTTTACACAAAAATTCTCATTTTCAACAAGACTGCTACTTACTTTCTAAACGAATCTGGTATCCCACGCTCATTCCTACGGGCTCGCCGCGTTCTTCAGCAACCCTTCCTGCTACCGTTACGGTGGCAATACGCCTCGGCTGCGTGCAGACAATGCGGCAAGGCTTATTCAAGTTCGTGTGCTCCTCTAGGATATACTGCGGGACCTGAGTAGTCTTTCCAGATCCGGTGCTACCGTTTACAATGACAACCTAAAAAAATATCAACGTGAGGATTAACCGCATTCTCCAACACGAAAGGAATACTTACCGAATGGTTACGGAGCATGTCGTTAATGGTATTTTGATAGAAATATATTGGCAGTTCCATTCGATCCTTTTGTAGCTGTTTGTTAAGACGAATCGGGCGCGGCGGCACTAGTTTCGAGCATAATCCCATCATAAAACACTGATTCCTGATTTTGTTTCGTTTCTTTTGCGTATTCCAATTGGAATTAGATGGGGACGTAGCCTCCCTGAGTTGATCCAATACTGGTTTGTTGAAATTGCCTCTGGCCTCGTCCGAAAGTTCCCAAATCCGGGTGTCCTCTAATAGTCGAAGCGAACTTGGAAGTGTTATGTGTAGCTTACGATTGGTACTGCAGCCATAGCTCTTCGATCGCAGCCCGATGGAATGCGCATATTTGTGCAGAAATTTACGTTGGTCATTTGTTAAGCCGGTAAGAACCAATGTGTCAGTTTCGCTATAGTCGAGGAAATGCTGGATTTTACCCTTTAATTCTTTCTGCAACTCGCAGGGAATGTTTATTTTCGGCCTTAATTGCTTGTTAGCCATTGGCCCAGCTGTAGACGAATTACAAACAAAAACACGATATGGCCGCCCGAGTGCGCCAGTAA
Organism: Merodon equestris; assembly: GCA_958301585.1. Classification (NCBI taxonomy): domain Eukaryota; kingdom Metazoa; phylum Arthropoda; class Insecta; order Diptera; family Syrphidae; genus Merodon; species Merodon equestris. Next base: position 35,564,856 of record OY284415.1, read on the forward strand.
TAGATGTCTTATGACGTAACTGAAGTAAAAACCCGATATGAACGATATTTGTTGAATGATAAAAGTGGTGGAGCAGCGTAATTTATATAAAGAAGGACAATAAAATTTTATGAAAATATGCACTCATTTGTTTCGTTGGGCCTGTCAAGTCCGACACTGCTTGACGTTTGATATGTCGATGTAGCTATCTTGCTCGAATGAGTGTGTTTCGTATTTAATGGCTGCCGATAATTTCGAATGGTTGCGTTCAGACGTGATTTGATTTTTGTCCTTTAAAACATTAATTAAAGTTGATACAAACAATTGGGGGAAATAAGGTTTTATTGTTTGTTTTTGACATGGTTACGTTGTGTACTTGGAGAACCGAATAAATTATTTTAAAATCAATAAAATGTAGATCGGCAAAATTACTCCATCAATACTTGATGACATTTCAACGGCTTGCCCCACGAATGTCGAATAAACCTTCCAGCGTTGTCCCTTAAGTGACTCAGAGCTTATACGATTATTTATCAAGGAATCGAAAATACTTATCAAAAGTACTCAAAGCTTAGCAATCAACCGTAATTACAAAATGAAATTTACTGCTTTAATTCCATTTTTTATTTAACGATAACCCTACAATTCCTTTACATCTATTCTGAGTCTGAATCGTCTTCGGATCCATCATCATCTTCATCATCCTCATCGCTGTTATCGAAACCACATAAATCATTTTCATCGCCTATTTTCAGTTCCTCGAGTTTCTTCAACAAGGCCTCTCTTGAATGGGGTATCGTCCTCACGGCAGGCTTTTCTGTTGCACCCTCTCCGTCTTCTTCATCTACGTCCGACGCATTTTCCTTCTCGTCTGTCGCTATTTCTTCAACTTTTCCCTTTCGCATGTACCTGCGAAACGCACGACGTTTCCGTTCCGGCAATGTTTTAACCAATCTCTCCATTTCGGCAGTCAATTTTAGCTCCTCCACTGGAGTTGGCAGTGGTGGCTCGATCTCAACTTCATCTGCGGTTTTTAAACATTTTGCACACACCTTTTGCGACAGAGCACAACCACGACATATTACGTGGTATGCCTTGCGGACGTTCCTCTGTTGGCATTTGACACACGTTGTCGGTTGCGATAAAGGCTTGTATTTCTTATATTTGATTTTCCATTCTATCACTTGCTTGCAATGCTGACACACTTCAGACACGTGAAGCGAATTAATTTTCTTTTGCTGCGGTGTTTTGTCGTGCAGATCGTTTTTAAAAACGTGGCGATTTTTATGCTTTTGTGCACGCGTCCGAGCAGCATTACCGCGTTGTGTGCTCATTTTGATCTGGAATTAAATAACTTAATAACATAAATAAAATGTATGGAAGGATACTTGCCCTCAAGAAACGTGCTGCTGTTTTTGATAGTAAACAATAGTGATAGAATAGCCCTGCTGACAGATGTCAAGGAGTGGAATGCGTTTGATTGTGGAACGTAACAAGGTCCACGATAAATGGATGGTTCGTGTCAATGATATTAACTGGGTACGTTCGCTTTAAGAAAATTATGGAAATAAGGTAAAACAGAAATGTCGTTTAAGTCTCCATCAATGTATTGTTTGACGGCTAGTTTTTTCGGGACGCCGTTAACAGCTTTTCGCCAAGTTTCTCTATCATGAGTAGGCTCCTTCAATTTATCACTATTCTGTTTTATCTCTTTTAGATCTTCCAATCTACGGCGGACATTCCAATCATTATTTTCCTGACTGCCCGTTATTGTCCTGTCGTTCTTTCTGTCCCGCCTTAAGGGCCAACCGTAATAGACATAAACGACCATATGCCAGCTTACGGAATTATTATTATTACATGCAAAGCCTATAATATGCCCATAATGGGAATATCGGCGGTTTCGTTAAATATTCGTTAACTTATGCGAGCGACAGAAGGTCTCAATTACCCCGTTTACTTGCGTAGTTGAATCCGGATTGAACTAGGATCGAAATGTATGTAAACGCGGATCGAGGTGAAATAGAGTTAACTCCAGCACAGCTAGCTGGATCGAGTCGAAAAAATGCACGTAAACCTGGGTCGAGGAGTTGAACTGACATTTTGTCTCTGTGTGTGTGAGGTATCTTGTTTGCTTTTCTTTCTTTTCGACATTTCAGCTTGCCGACATTGTTGTGTGTGAAATAATTTAAGGGGGTAGTCTCATGTGACCACTTCGAAAAATCGATATTTTTTTATATTTCGATAGTAAAACCTAACGAAAATATGCTGTGAAAAATTCAGACCAAAATTCCTAGTATTAAATAAGTTACAACTCATAGTCGCCGACGCACCGTAAGCGACAGGTCTGCCGCGCGCCAGGCCTGCAACTGCTACCTTTCTATTGGTGTCACCGGTCTTTTATACCTGCGTACGGAGTTCCTGACGGTCAACTTTAGTACATTACCTACCTGTGTATATGTGGAATAGTGTAAAATGTTTGTCGTGAATATACAGGGTGTCCCACGAGCAGTGTGCCAAAAAGCTACAGCGTGTAAGTCTAGTCAAGCCAAGAAAAAAATCGTATGGGAGGTGGGGGTCTATTTCCCCCCGTTTAGCCGGGAGGGGCAATTTTCTAAAAAATTGACCTATTTTGGAAAAATAATTATTAAAAATCAACAGTTACATCCACAATGCCACGATATACCTTTTTGTAAAGTCAGAAACCTCTTCTTTCATATTGATTTTAAATGAAGCTGTTTTAAGGAGTAGTTTTTGAGAAATTAATTTTCAAACTCAAAATTTTGAAAAAAAATTGAAAAAAAAAAATTTCGAACTATTTTTTTTCAAAATTGTATGTAATTAAGTAGTAATTTTTTTTCAAAAATTCAATGCTCTCATTAGTTTTTAGTTAAAAAAAGAAAACCGGATGGAAAAATGTCTTGTAGTTTTTGAGAAATTAAAAAAAAACCCGAACCATTTTTTTCTAAGAAAAACCTTTTTTTTTGGTTTTAACGCGGCTGGACTTGTAGGCAAATTAATGTATGAAAGATTGACCTCTTTTTTATTATTTTTAAAAAATTCGGAGTTTTATGAGGATACAATAAAGTGATACACTATTGGAATAACCCTGGATTAATTCTTTTTTTTCATTGATATCGCCTGAAAACTGACCTGCGAATTTCGGCTGGGTCCGCCCGCCGCAGATGGGTTCTACCCGAATTTTGAATTTGGTCCGACGCAATCCCTCCCTTAGTACAAGGAGGATGGCTATTATGCTTGGAGTGCCCAAATCTAGAGTATGGAGAGTGCTTCATACCGAAAATTTACACCCGTACCATTTTAGGCCAGTTCAGGGACTCACCTCAAACGACAAGTTTTTGAGAGCAGAGTTTTGTCGATCATTACTGCTTCGAGATGAAATTGAACGAAACTATTTTGCAAGGATATTCTGGACGGATGAAGCACAGTTTACCAGAGATGGGGTTACTAACTTCCACAATTTGCATCATTGGAGTAGCACCAATCCACACAACAAAAAACAAAATAAATCACAACACCGCTTTAGCTGTAATGTTTGGCTTGGTATTGGACAAACTGTAATCGGGGCCCGGTTTTTGAATGCCGTTATTAAGGGAGAATCATACCTGCAGTTCCTACGAGACCTTTTGCCCGATTTGATGGACAACGTTCCTTTGGCCATAGCAGATAATTTAATCTACCAGCAAGATGGAGCACCAGCACACTACAGCTTACGGGTTAGACACTGGCTGGATGATCATTTTAGTGACCGTTGAATCGGAAGAAGGGGCCCCACGAAATGGCCACCTAGATCACCAGATTTAACTCCTCTAGATTTTTAAGTGTGGGGATTCATGAAAAATTATGTTTACGAAGTGGAAATAGTATCTTTGGAACAACGGATTGAAGTCGCTGGAGTAAAATTGCAGGAAAATTTTTCAAACATAGACTATTGTGCAGCCATAAGAAGAAGATATAATCTTTGCCTTCTAAAAAATGGGGATCATATTGAAAATTTATTATAATAAAACTCCGAATTTTTTAAAAATAATAAAAAAGAGGTCAATCTTTCATACATTAATTTGCCTACAAGTCCAGCCGCGTTAAAACCAAAAAAAAAGGTTTTTCTTAGAAAAAAATGGTTCGGGTTTTTTTTTAATTTCTAAAAAACTACAAGACATTTTTGCATCCGGTTTTCTGTTTTTAACTAAAAACTAATAAGGGAATTGAATTTTGGAAAAAAAATAGTACTTAATTACATACAATTTTGGAAAAAAGTAGTTCGAAATTTTTTTTTTCCAATTTTTTTTTCAAAATGCAAGCTGTGCGATAATGACGTTTAATTTTTGAAAAAATCAGACTAGGATTCAAGTTGTGTGTAAAGTGTTCGTGCCAAGAATTTGACATAAATTCTTCTCCTATGGTCAAAAGTGCTTACGAAATCAATAGACGTTTTGTGTTTATTATGCGACTATTTGGAGTCGGTCTGGTTGGAATAAATTTATTTTGTTCGCTAATGGACTTGTGTGATGGAATCAGTAAAAACGGATATTATGGTATGCTCGACCAAATTTATATTGCTGTAAAGTGGGTAGTTGATACTGTTTTTAAAAAAGCCGTTGCAGAAGAAAAAAAATTAAATGTTGAAAACGGTTGTGCTGAAGATAAAATCACGGTTTCTGGTGATGGATCATGGGCCAAGCGTGGTTTTACCTCACTGCTGGGTGTTGTTTCTATGATAGGGAAATATTCTAATAAAATTATAGATTTAATTGTTAAATCAAGAGTGTAAAGCATGCGAGTAATGGATCGACAGGGAAGAGTCAGACGAGTTTTTGGAGTGGTATGAAAATCACATTGAGCATTGTGAAGCAAATCATGAAGGAAGTTCCTGTAAAATGGAAGTTGACGGTGTGATCGAAATGTTTCGGCGGTCTGTCGAATACTTTAAAGTAAAATATAGTAAATACATTGGAGATGGTGACAGCAAAGCATTTAAAAATTTACAACGGCGATCTTGTGGTAGAAATAAATGAGTGCGTCTTGCAGGTCAAAAAAAAAAATGTATAGACGAGTGAAAGAAGCTATAAAAACACTTTACTGGTTATGTGTTTTAAAAGCTAAGAAAAGCTTGGAAAAAAAAAGAAGGCCAAAAATAATCAAAAAGATGAAGCAAGTAAAGTTGCTGTCACAAAATGTACATCGACAAAAAAATCATCCACTAGTGCTGCAACAAAGAAGTCGACTCTTGCATTGACCAATGCCATGATGGTTAAGCTATGTACATACTATGGTTTGGCTGTTTTGAGCAATCCCGATTCTCAAGAAGAAATGAAGAAAGCAGTGTGGGCTACATACTATCATTACATTTCAACTGATGTAAGCCCCCAGCACTCGTTCCGTTCAATTTCATGGTACAAGTATTTACGACATACGGCAGAGAATACAGAGGAAATTTACACACATCCTCCAGCATTTGATGAAGAAACAGCAAGTTTTTTGAAGCCAATTTACGATGAATTATCATCTGATGATCTGATACAAAGGTGCTTGGGAAAAAAACACTCAGAACAACAACGAGTCGTTAAATAGTTGCATCGGGAACTTGGCTCCAAAGCATCATTTTGTTGGAAAAATGACGCTGGAAATTGCTTCATGGACAGCTGCGTGTATGTTTAATGAAGGATTTTCATCCATCCTTAAAATAATGGAGATTTTTGGTACGCAAATTGGCCGAAACGCCTACTCGTATGCTGAGGAGTACGATGAGCGACAAATAACCCGTGCAGAGCGATCCACGTCCGAGGCATCCAAAAAGTCAAGGGCTTCCCTCAGGTCACAAAAACTGGCAGAAAATGATGCGTATGTAGCCACCGAAGGGCTATTGTATGGTCCAGGCATAGCAGATTAGTGTAAGTATAAATTTTCCACGAAAATTCTGCTCTTGAAACTTTAAGCGCATTTTTCTCGAAACATCATTTTCTAAAACTGTCATGGTCCTAAAAAAAAAACTATTCAACCGATTGCTTTGATATTTATATACGGTTATCGGCCGTACCAAAATTGCTTATTTTCGAAAATATTTCCTTATTTTTTTAACGATTTTTAACACAAAAAACTAGATTTTTTTCTACAGTTCGCTATTTTTTTTCGAATGAAATTGATTAATTTTGGTAGGGCCGATAGCGACAGACCTAGTGAACAATAATCCATTCGATTTTTTTAAATCAGACAACATGAACAGCAGCTATAAAATTCATGACCAGTGACCTGTTGTTTTTTTTTTTTGGTGTCCAATTTAAATAAACAAAACAAATATATCAAAAATGTAAAATAAAAAAAAAATTTATACAGCTCAAGATACAAATTAAAACATATAAAAAAATTAAAATAATTTAACTTTATTGTGCGTTCACATGAGACTACCCCCCGAACTTCACTTTCTGGTTGACACAACGTAAGACCAACACAATCAAGGTAAAAGGTCCGTATGTATGTACATACATACTATTTGTCAATTCAACTATGTTTGAACTCTTCCATCTTTCGACTACGTTGCGGAAAAACTTGGATCGAAATTTCAACTCAGTTTCGACTCGATCTTTCGATTACACATGTAAACGGGGTAAATGAAAGATGACATTCCGGCCGAAATTTTGACAATTGACGTAGCCCCACTGAAAATAAGAAAACCGAATGAAAACAATATGATAGTTCCTTATGTTCGCTTCAGTTCATTATGGGTAACTTGACTGTTCGTTGGAACATAAGCGAGCAGCTCGTTCGGTTCTGACATAAGTTTATACTCGCTTATGTCTATTATGGTTAGCTCATTAGTCTTCGCAATTTTAACCCCTACACTTCTGGCGTTCTCATATGAGGATGTAAACAACAGTACTTTAAATTTCGTATGAGTTGGAATTATTCACTTCTAGTTATGTTTCAAACTGTTTATTGGTTAGATCAGAATGTTAGAACAGAATGTTATTCTAATAGGGAAATCGCATTTCATGGGTAAAATTTGCATCGTACAGACTTATTGCGCAACCAAAAAGTAGAGTTTCGTGAAAAGTGCTGATATTATGGCTTCATCAAGGAAATAAGTTATAATTATTGTAATTGTTGATAAATCTTAAAGCTTTCCCATTATTTGGAATATGTGAAAACAACAATTCGAGAACGCCGTGGCGCAGTGGGTAATGTGTCGGCCGCTGACACGCTATGAGCGAATTTGGATCCGATAACACCAACGCCATCGAATGTTGTTAATTTCGTGCCTCCTCTTCTCGTCGGGATACTGGAAAAACCCCCCGCAGTACACTTGCTTTGAAAAAGCTTCTCGACTCTCGCCGTTCGGAATCGGCATCAAAAACGTCCCTTAGGTCCCTTTCACTTGTGTGGAAAAGCAACATGCACATAACATTAGCTTGTAACAACTTGGTAGCAGTGATATTCCTCGGTTATTATTGCATTGTGTTCGGTCACCCTTTTTAAGTACGGGAATGATGACCGAGCTTCGCCATTCCTCGCGGATGCCCTTTTTAAAGATTTTCACAAATTTCTGGAACAATCGAGGTGATATTGGATTGACCAACTTATAAGATGCTCTACAAGACGGTTGTATTGCTGAATCGATTGAAGTCCATTGTCTTTGTTCATCTTTCTCTTGCATAATTCGATGGCGTTAGGTTGGCTCCTGTGGCATTGATATTCTTAAACCTAAATGGATTTCTTCTTTTATTTTCCCAATGGTTGGCAGTTCTACCTGAACCTCTGCCGTGTGGCTAACACCATTTTCTATTGTTACTGTCTCTCCATGTATATTAACAGTTTTTTCGAAATATCTTCTCTGTTGGGCTGAAACTCTTACCTGATCTGGTCTGGTATTCTTTTCGTACAGCGTTTAGCCCTACATACATAGGGTTCGTGTTTTTAGCCGCATATTCTTTTTCTGAATTTTAGCAATCTTTTTCCTTTGCCATTGTCGTTTTTTATTCGTATGATATCTTGTACCTGTGATCTCTTTGCTATTTTCCAGAGCTTGGAGTCTTAGAACATTGCGGGCTTTTACTTTTTTCTTGCATTCTTCGTCGAAACAAGGTTTTCCTTTGGGGGCTTTGCAGTAGCCTGTTTGCTGTCGGGTATCTCCTTTACAACAATTTCTATTGGTCACCATAATGCTTCTACCTATCTCGTTTCGTCGTCTATGCAATCTAGTAGGGCGAACCGGTATTGATGCTTTATCCGAGGGTCCTTTAACATATCAACGTTGGATTTTTTGTACATTGCTGTGTTCCGCTTCTATAAATTTGGCTTCGGCTTTTACTTTTGACGATGGCCAGGATGTGGTCTGAATCACAATCCACTGCTCTATGCTTTAACGTCTCGTATGTTGGTATGGTGTCTTCAATCTGTTAGAAAATGATCAATTTGGTTGCGCGTTATTCCATCCGGTGATGTCCATGTAACCCGTATATTATCTTCTGTTCAAATGTTGTCGTTTTTGCCATCATCACATTTTCGATTGGTTTATAGACTCATACGACTTTTCTAAATCTACGAATAGATGCCGACCGTTTCGTGCAATTCCTATTTCGTTTCTAAAAATTGCCGTACAGTCAAGCCTTTCGTCCAGCGCTTCGTCCTGAAGCACATACACACCGGTAGTTTCCGAATATTTGCTGGATAGCGTTCGTAATGTTGATTTTGCAGGTGGTTTGTTGGCATGTACCTAAAATTTAACATAGCCTGAAAGGAGAAGTGTAAAGGTGTAAGCATGCGCATCTAGCATCATCCTGTTGGAACCCCATGTCAACAGTATCAATATGATCCAGTTTTGATTATGGCAATGCCAGTTTTCTTTTGGAAAAAACTCGGGCCGATAATTCCGCCTAACCTAAATCCACACCAGTGACTTTCTCGGGATTTTATGCTGGTGTACCTTGTGTGGATGGATATCGTCTAAAATTCAATAATTTTGTTTGTTCAAGATCCATTTTATCCACGCTAACATTTTTTTTTGTCAACTTCCGACTGCTTCAGAGCTCAGCCGTAGACACCTTAAGTTCCTTGGTCATTTGGATTAGACCAAGAGAAATTATTTGCCTCGGGATTTCCCGTACACTCTTTTGATGCTTTCAGCAGACTTTGTTTCGGTAATATAGGGAAATTGGTTGATTATTATTAAGATATGATATTATCCAACCGAATGAGTCGAATTTTGCCACCAAAGGATTATAAAACCCATGGAGTCCATGAAATGTTTGTCGAACGAAACATAGATTTTGAAAATAAAATTCGATTATTTGTACTTATTGAAAAGAGGCTGGCAGCATTAGAAAATTTTAGGGCTCAACCATAATTAACCTAAGTGGGCTTAACTTTGTTTTGGCTTCGAAAATTCCACTTTAAGTTTAACGAAAAGTCAAATTACATATATACATAGGTAATGACCTAAAGTGAACTTAATGAAATGTCAAACTTCTTACATTCGGTCTCCCCAAATTTTGTTCTTAATTTATGCTGTCAGAATTCTTAGTCAAATATCTTATTCCATTGAGACCTTCCTAAAATACACTTAAGTGAAAGAAAATTTAACGAAACCGGGCATAATTCCAATATGGTCATGTCATACGATTTTCATGGGACGTTTAAGTAAGCTGGCGTTCACCCATTTTAGTGACACAGTTACTCACTGTGTGTATTGCCTTCAAATTCGACCGCACTTCTTCAGCTTTTCTTAGACTTGTTAGTCCAAAATGAATCATGTGTTCACAAATTTTGTCTATGATTTTAGATTTACTGCGGCGGACCTATGACTTCGGTCAATAACCTGATCTTCGGGGCTTACTTCCCCAACTAAGTTAGCTTAGTCTATTCAAGGCAAAGCCTACCAACTGCCAATAGCCTTATCCTCAATATTAGTTAATTGTAAAGCAGATAGGAATAGTTTAAGTTGTTCCGTGTACTTTAGATCCGTATAGGGCCAGTTAGGTATTTTAAGTTAGTTAAATTATTTAAGCTAGCTTAACGCAATTTTGTGGGGGTGCTTACGGAATCTGAAATTCTGGTTATACCAAAAGTCCGCGAGTTCTAACACCTACACTGAGTAGGAGACTATGGTTGATTTAAGCTTTCGTGAATGAGAATAGATATTTGAAGATTTCCAGCGTTCATTGGATCATGTTAATCGTAAGTGCTTACTTTGTTTTAAAATTCTGCCTACCGCAATTCCTTTTGGCCAGAAAGAAGCTGGTAAGTTTTCCTGTTTTTCTTCTTGGTAAAATAATTTTGAATAAAACTAAAATATTCGAGGGTCGGTGTTCCATCGACAGGTTGACTTCGATTGAAAATATGTTGGGCATTAAATATCTGTTTTGGCAAACAATTTTAAAAATTCTTCATTTACTCGAAGAAAGATATTCTCGTTACCTTATTGGAATAGGCCTTAAAAATTTACTAAGATATTGAGGTTATCACGTCCTGTTTACAAGTCTAACAATTAACTATTTTTTCTTCTCTTTAGATACATCAAAATGCTTGATCTCAAGCTTTGCCTTCTCGACCTAATTCGCCCGTCGGGCTCATGTTCAAAGCCCAAAAAGACCCTCAAAGACATCTGCTCCAAGCATCCGCCCAATGTTATGCAAAAATACAACGACGTCAACGTTATATTCTTTAACGAAAACGTCTCTATGGCCAGTAAATACGAGATGCGTCAATTTGCCAGCAACGGACCCGGATACTATACATCCTTCCATCACAATACCGGAACTGGAAGTGACAATTACTCGCGTCGATCACGACTAGAGTATGACACGGAAAGCTTTAAATTGGATTTCTCATCAGGCAATGGAACGGAGACTGATTTCACATCATACGACACGGACACTGCGACCCGAGAGCCCAATGGATTTGTTGCCGACAACTTGGACTCGTTTTGTACGTTATGCACTTCGACGTTTAGCTATAATCAGTGTCGGCAATTTTGTGGGAATTCTATGTGTGGATCCAACTGCGATTCGGATCAAAGTGGAAAAGAGGTGCATGGACAGACGTTTCGCAAAATGAGGTAAGTTATTCGTTTTTTTATTTTTTATTTTGGTCTATTAATTAACTTGTGTTATGTTTTTCTGCTAATGACTGATCGTTAAAACTCAAACCATCGCAAAGATTGCGCGAAGAAACTGTATTCGGCGAATTCTTATCGATTCCAAACACATATGGCATTCCATCAATTGCCAAGTCCAATTGAGCGTGGAATCGAGCTTAATATTGAAATTCAGGCAACCGGTTAAAGGGTCAGTCAAGCAGCACCTCTATAATCCCTCTTTCAGTTGTTGAAAGGTTTAGAGCTTGAATATAGTTGATACCTTACCGAGAGTGAGAGTGGCAAGCTTAGTTAAAGCAGAATCACTAAATAGGTAACAACAATAGAAACCAATTTGACGATCATCAACGCTTCGGAGTGCTATGTGTTACCCACGTCTGATTGGAACTCAATCCCATACAGCCGTTCTGTTCATCATCGGGCCAAACAGTTAACAATATTTTGATGAATGGTTTGCCATTGGAGACGGCATTACCTTAAACACATTTTCCATGTAACCGCAGTTTGAATACACCTAGCAGCACCACAATACCACAGCCGCATTGCACAGAGCTTACTGCCACAAGAACCGTGCAACCGTAGTGCGTTGCCGAGGAGATAAACAGTCAGCCAGTCAGCCACCTTTAGTTTCTTTTCCTCGGCCTTCGGGACCAATTTCTTCGAGAAATCTCACTCATCGTTTCATACACTCATCGGCCATTGTTGCGATAGCATGTGGTACCTAAGCGGCTGGCAGTCACCATCATCTCTTCACTTGGACGTTGGGTGTTAGTCGCAAGTATCTGTGAGATAAATTTCTTCTTTCTTCTTACTTTTGCCTCGAATCCGATGCATACTCGTACTATGTGCTCGTATCGCGTGGAAATTTATTAATAAAAGATTTTTTATTTCTCTTTCCGTTAATGAATTCTTTGTGGGCTCTTACTTGGGCCGGTTAAGATGTTGGATTCGTACTAAAGTTTTAACGTCTTGGTGAAATCTGTACGATTGTCGGTTAAAGTGGAATTGATCGGTAATATATTTTGCAAAAGTGCATGCTTGAGCGAGAAATACATAGACGTAAATTCAGTGCAGTTTTCGCAAATCTAATTAGTAAGAGTGCGAGTTTTGAAGGAAACGAGGAGAAACAAAATATAAAAACAAAAATAGAAAATTCGTTCCGGCATCACACGGGAGTTATGTGGAATTTCATGCCTTTGGATAACTAACTGACCTAAAAGGTTTGATTTTAATTATAACTTTTATTTTTTTTTAAAGAAAGAAACATTTTAACGAATGTTGATTCAGAATTTTATTTGAAAAAAGAGGGAAACCGATTAGGTATTATTTGAAATAAAAAAAAATCATGATTTTGAAGATTAACTTTTTTTTCGGAAAAAAGTAAATAAACTTTAGGAAACTTCGAAAAGAGTTTATCAATAAAATATTATATTAAACGTAGTATTGTATATTACGTCAAAAACTTTTTATTATTAAAAGAAATATTTGACGAGGAATAAGTACATTTTTCTGACACAGTTGATAATTTTTCGCTCAAAATATTAATCTGAAATGAAAAACAAATTATAATAACGAATGATTTTCTATTTGAAACCCTAAAAAAAATAAAAAAAATAGAAGATAATTAATTTTCGTATAAAATGAGCTGCGAAAAAAAGGAAGTTTTGAGAAAAGAAACGATTTTAAAGATTTTGCGTTCTGTGAATATTTTTGGTATCTTTTTTTATATGCCAATTAAAACACCTTCATAAAATTAATTTTTGACTTCCTTACTTCCAGCTTCATGTGTGCAAGTTTAGCTTTGATTCCATTGAAGCGTTTGAACCGAAGATTGAACTGATTCATAATTAATAGTATAAAACCCTTTAAATTTAATGACAATTTAACAAGCAGTTTCAATGATCTTCAGACATGTATTCAGAAGTTTGGACGCCAGACGTCAAACAGTTTAGTGGAAATTTCCTCCTAGACATATTTTAAGAATATAATTTTTTACTACATCAAGATGAAGGAGAGCTAGGGGGCCATTTGTGTAAACTTTCAGCATTCAGGGGGTAGTTAGTATCTTGGTTTTTTTATCTGTTAAAAAACTTGCAAAAGTATTACTTTTGACTTTGACTTGAAAATGCGTTTAAATGCGTTCAGGACCTTGTCGCTTATTTTCACGCAATACATCCGCTCTGTGGCAGTCTGTTGAAAAGGCTGTAATATTAAGAATTTTTAGAAATCGTATAAGGAAGTATGTCTAAGTCCCATTGTCTCTCAAGAAACTTACTGGTCTTACTGCACTGTAAGCCTAACTATATTCATTATTTATGCCCTTCTTATTTATTCCATTTTCATATATGTATGTATCATGCATACTCGATTTCCTAGGAAATTTAGGTAATAACCTTGATTCATTATTTTTTGGCTTATTCCTATAACTTTACCTACCCTAAGCTGCTTAATTCTAGTCTTATCAGATTTGCTAGTACTTCAGGATGCTATTGGGAACTAACCTTCCGGAATCAATATGGAGCAATGCCTCTAAAGGATAAAGTCCGATGGGAGCACGCTCTCACGGTGTCTATAGTTGTGATAGTGATGGTACGCCACGAAGAGAAGGTTATTGGCGGTTGTCATAGCCGTTGCAATGAGCAATAGTAAGAAAAAGTCAATTCTGAAGATGAAAAAGAACTTTAGTAACTTTATAAATTTAGTCAAAATTTTGCTTCCAAGTTCAGCTCTTACTATTGATAACGTTTTAAAATATTTTTTTAAACCTTCTCTAATATATTACCATCTGTAAATGAAGTAAATATTTTTTGAAAAGTCTTGAAACATGCTAAAACTATGAATAGTGCTAAAATCTGTCGCAATCACAGAGAATAACTAAGCAATGTTACAGAAGTTGAAGCGAAATTATTTCCTTTTCTGTAGTTCACCAGACATAAGACGACTTATCATCAATAACAATTCACTCAAATTCTTCTTTAATATAGTAAAAGTATTAAGTTAGACCGTATTAGTTAAAAAAAAACTTACCAAGATAGTGTCCCAGGAGGTCCACTGATAAGCTAGCAATATGCTATGCTTTGCAGATTGTCAAATCATAGCTTTTATACTTAAAAGGTATATCATTATATCTACTAGTTATAAATATGGGTTTCACAGTCATAATAACCAACCCTTAAACACCTAGGAAAGTGCCGAATCGGTTATCTTATTATTTGAATTCTTATAAGGAAAAATTCCAAATTACATATTTTTTCATATGATTCAACTGAGGTGTTAGTGATGGGTCTTTAAGAAGAAGTTCGAAAAATTCATATCTTCCTATGCCTTGCTGATTGACTGACTGACTGAGTGTGTTCAAAAGGTAATGGAAATTCTTTATGGGTTATATTGGGCTGACTCGCCAGGTTTATTGGCTGTTGTCTACCAAACCTGCTCTGCTCTCGGTTATCAAAGCGGTCACATACGTATGTATATTTTCGTATGATAAGCGAATGTATTTGCTTACAAAATAGTCAGTTAATTTGCATTGATTTTTGCTATGATAATGAATGAGAATAAGAATGCAATAAACTATATAAGTATTAAATATTCGTAATTCTGGATTTAAATGCACCAAGAGTGTTTACAAATGGGGAAGACGAAAAGCAACGAGCATTCGGACACATACATAAATAATAGAAAAACGCGTGGAAAAATGAACGAAACAAGCATAAACGATTGGCGAGTATGACACTGGCGTATCAATTGCCATGTCACTTATTTTTTCTAGTAATTTTTGTCGCCGTAATATAAGCCGCAGAGAAATTTGTCTACAGTTTATTAAATTTCCTAACAGAAACAGTTCAGAAGGAAATTACTCAAGAAGTACTGAAATGTGTACTATCAGGTAATAAAAGTAACATCATGCTACGTATGACATCGGAAATAAAGTTTGATATTCCTTTTGGAGAAATTCTTAATGACCACAAAAAATGACAAAAAAAATCCACAACTCTAATCGAATGAAATTTATTTCATCAAACAGAGACGTACATAGCTCTTATAGACTACTTAAAATACTTGACAATATAGAGAGTATAAAGAAATAAATACTAAGAAGCGAAATTCAGACTTAATAATAACTTTTTTTTTAAAGAGTCTCTACTTAAGTATAAATTAAAATCAATGAAATTAGATAAAGTATTTTCTTATTTTAAACAGCGAGTTAAGGGTTCATTGGTTCTATAATTAACCCTATGAAAGGGACAACAAAATAAACGATATATCAATATCAAACAATCAATAAGAAATACTGTCTATAAATGGAGCATCGATTACTTGAACAAAAAAACGTAAGATCCGAAACTGATTTTTTTTGCTTCTTAAAATTAAGATAACACTAAAAAGCTGTCGATTCGAATACGTCGGTGGAATAAAATCGACGCACTTAAGGATGTAAATACCAACCAAAAATATAAGATTTTCAAAAGTATTTCCAAAAGTATACGAAAAAATAAAATTATTTTCGAAATTGAAAATTTTCATTATCTTTATAACATTCTTCATGTGTTAACTAAATACAAATTAATAGGGGGTGCAACAACCTTAGACTGGATGCAGAAATAGAGTTGTACGCTCTGGGTAGTGTGCTGGCCTTTGCCTTCCATGACATGGTGTCAAATTACCTCCACAGCTTTGTCGCCAAAGTTGCATATTTTTTGGAAGGTTTTCTCAGCTGGCTACTGATCAACCATTGTGTCGTATACTTATATTTGCCACTCGCAGACGTGAACTATGGCACAATAGAGAAATGAAAACCCAGCGCTAATAAAGATGAATAATCACCTATAAGCCTTCCAATTTAAACCAAGAGTGAAACCTATTTCCAATCAGCAGCGCGATATTTATTTTTCTCATTATTTGTTGATTCTAAAAACAGATGTTAGACTAATCAACAATTGGCTTGTGAATTATGGTGAGTATTTCACGGCTAATCTACACCGAAATATGTCCATTCCTTCCCATAAACATTTAAGACTTTCCAACAACCATTGAATGACTTATGTGATCTTATTAATAAATTATGATGTAAAATTACGAACTCTCGATATACCCGACTTCCACATTTTTTTGCAACCAACCGCAAAATCGGAAATTCAGTCAATGACAGTGCTTTGGGAAATATTGAGTGAAATAAATCACATAATTCAACTTTCACTTTCAATCAATTCAGAACCGACGAAATTCAAAGGAAATGAAAATTTTCGATTTCATAAATCAAAAAGGCAGCCGTCTGCACCACGCTTACGCCTATGATTAAATTCTTAATCGCCTGACGTACATCAATATTGACAAATTGCCTCTGTAATTGCATATTCGGAAGTGGTATTTATAGCATGTTAAGTCAAGTGAAATCGGCAATTAAACATGAGTCGCTTAAAGACCATTAATCTTTTCTATTAGGCTCCTTCTTATGGATGGTCAGAATCTCAAAAATCAATAACTTCGTGTTAATAAAGGAGGGCGGACTACGAGATTGAGTGATAATTGCTTATGTTCATAGCTGTTTGGATGTATGGGACTCGTCTAGGTCTGGAGTTTCGAAATTATTCGTAGTACAAAGAAGCGGGAAGATCAGAACCGAAGTTTCTCTTAATCAACTATGTTACGAGAATATGTGATTAATTTTGTCATATGTGAAAGGACATAATGTTTGTTGCCACTCCAAATGGCGAATTTATAAAAGCCTCTTCCAGTCAAGTAAACTACAAGCGATTGTGTCAGTATTCCGCTTAGAACAAGAATTGCGAAATACGACATCGAAGATTTGGCTATAAAATGAGTTAAGCTTAGGAAGTTCTTATTTACTATGATGACTGTCTGTCTTTAAATATTGCCTTTTACTTTTAGTGTATCATTCTAACTGCTCTAACAGTTCCGACCTCAATATATACTTTTTGTTCTTTCAACTCTGTTTCGGATTTGTTAGTAAAGCTTTTGTGTTGTGGCCTAGCTTTATATGTTTTTTGTTCCATCATCAAATCAAGCATTCTTTGGGATAATACAATATTTTAAGACATAGCATATTATTTGAAACTTCAATGATGACATTCGGGTAATATATAGAAACCTATGTCCAATTTAAGGAGGAAGCAACCTTTGTAGATTCGAACCACTTTTAAATTCAACCCAGACGGGAGGCGTAGCAGAAAACATTTATCTCTGGCGCACACAGATAGGAAAAGCTCCCAATCTGCTTCAATTTAGATACTGATCGCACTTACATTGCTGTTGCATCTTTCGAATCAGCCTGGCAGGCAGATTCCGCAAGGTCCTTAAGAGTGCGCGAGCCAGCTTCTTTACCTCATTTGGAGTCCCATTCTTTGATGGAAGGTTTCACTTTTGAGAATAGATAAAAGTCTACTGGTGGCCAATTGGAGACTGTAAGGGTATTGGGGGATCAGCGCGATGCCATTTTGGGTCTGATTTTCGGTCATCTTGGAGCATAAGTGGCTGGGTGCATTGTGGTGATATAATTTCCGATTTCCGTTTAACTCTTATCTTTAGTCTTCTTAAGACTTCTAGGCAAACGACTTCACTCATACGTTGCATGCTGTCGTCGACGACAGTCCAACACAGAGCTCGTTCTCCATACTCTCTCAGACATCTTGGAAGAGCTTGTGCCGCTTAAAAACTGCAGTTTTTGGCATGCTTTTAGCAGCGTCTCCATTCCAGTCGACGGCGTACCGCTGTTCAAACATTTTGAGCTTGTACCAAGTGATTCAACAATAGTCCATTCAAAACTCGATCTAGAAATGATCGCATGAGGCTGATGCTTTAAAGATCAGAACTCACACCACCGAGCCCGCTCGATGCGAATACACTGCGATGAATTACACATCCGGAACTAATTGTTCTCTATACTTTTTATACGGACCCTGTATGACATGATATTGACAGGGTTTAAAGAATATTATTAATGTCTTACCACTTGAGTTAAGTAATACATTTTTCGAGATCAAACTACAAATCGCTTCCAAGCTCGATCTCTGCTCAGAGCACTCCAGGTGAATTTCATTTAAGACAGACCTCTGGAAAATTTACTTTCATTTCAGGAAGTAATTCCTCTCAAACCGACTGCAACCACTTAAAGTTCAACATTCAGTAAACACAGTTTAAACAATACAGCAGTATAAAAGTCTAGATGAGGTAAGATACTACTTTCTCCTCTTGGCCACATACTCTTCCATCCAAAACCATCGGTCTATTTATATTTATTAGCCTGAAACCTCTTCAGTTTTAAATCGATGCACTTAAATTATAGTGCTCTTCGGTCAAGTAAAGCCTCGTAAAAGCAGCCTAATAAGTGTTTGTTGAAAGTTTATTTCTATTAAAAAGATTTGGCTACTTTTTACATCTCTGTGAAATATTCCGCTTTCGAAAGTGGTCCTCTGAAGTATTTGAACCATCCAGACTAGTCTCCTTTCTCCTTGCTTAGCCACAAATACAAATACATCACTTTTTTCAAGGTGGGTTCAGGTTTTTTACTTCCAAATAACTGGTTCCTAACAGGACCATCAGCTTTGGCACTAATTGTATATATTTTCCTTTTTTTTCTGCCACATTGCAGACTTTAGACATATTTTCGTTTCCAGTTACTTGTATCGAAACTGCATGTCTGCTTTCCATAGACGTTCATCGGAACAAGTACGTCAAACACTCCTAACAAGTATTGGACATTGGCAATGAAAGTTTATCAAAAAGTGAAATTTTATCAGAAAGTTATTATTTGTGATTGAAGTGCTTAGTTCCAGTTTTACACTTGCACTGTTTTGTTTTTTTCCTTTTTCTTTTGCCACGCTTTTGCCACTCGGTCGTATGGTGCTCTCCTCCACAGAGATTGGAAAGGTTAGATCTGAATGAGAAAATGTGATTATCGGATTTCTTTGACTTGTACAGAGGTTCGTTAGCAATTAACGCACCTTAGTGTGCATCGGAGTAAACGCGTGCGATCGGTTGGCTTGAGTTGCACACGTCATACATGATTGAGGTACAGCGAGCTGGTGTCTGGCAACCAATGAATTCTTCATAGATGACGTTATTTATATGATGTGTCTTAATTGCTTTTGGCATACTAGGTTTCTTTAGGTTGAAATGGTAACAATGTGTTTATGATTTATTGAAACAAATTGACAAATTGAAACTCAATGTAATTTTCTCAAAGCCATGAACCATCCATTAATGCATTAGTACTTATTAATATACGTATGCAGCTTTTGGTAGCCTACCACCATTTAGAGGACGCATAAGTCTTCGAGCAGATTAGTTCGTTACGTTATGTTATGGTTAGTGTGGTACTACCATCTCATGGAAGTCGGTATTCAATTCTATGTGACCCTATTTTCCGAAGACACCTCTTGCGCAGATATTATATTTATATTATATTTATCTACCCTTGGGACCATCCAGCGTCAATTAGTTACGTATGATGAGTGATCATGGGTGAATATTACCGTCCGTTACGGTCCCTAGCGTGTTGTTTCTAATTGGAGAGATCAACATTTCTGATATCCGTGATCACTTGGTCTAAGCCAAAAAGTCGGTGTTCGGTCGATCCTGTCTTCTGGAACCTGGTAACTGGGATTCAAAAATCTTTTTAGCTGGTGCACTGTAAAGTTGTCGCCTTTTGTACTAAATACATCCGTTCTCCGTTATTCACTTTTCTCGCACAGAAGATCATATAATCGATGGAGTTTTTTTTTTTCTTTCAAAAGAGCCCAACATAAGATCCGATTCATTTCTTTTGAATGCTGGACGAATTAGGCTCTATAAAACGGGACTGGCAAGATTAGAAGTTTGAAGATCAGCTATGACCGTAGTTGTTTGAATAGACTCAAATAGCAGCACTTGAACCTTTGCCAAATTTCCACTAAGGTATCATTTGTGGATTTTTCGTTTATTCCAAGGTAGGTGAACTTCTTAACTACCTCAAAATTCAAGCCGCCGAATGGTTATATTGGAGAAGTTCAACGAAATAATTTTGTCGACAGCTTTCTTACTTCTACTCATGACTAAACGTCTTTAATCTTAAAGCAATCTCGGCCACACGTATTTTTAGTCACCTGTAGGGATATTCAGCAACAGGTGTCATTTTAAATCGAAAGAAAAATGCAACATTCTTATGAAAAATGTTGATGTTTTTATTTTAATTCAAAGCACTTATTCTGGCGTTAATGATAGAATTCATTTAAAATTAACATTCTTTTGATGAAATTGTTTATTGCTTTTCCTCATAATTTCAACTGCATTTCGTTGATAAAAGTTTTTGGTATTTGCTATTAGTATATAAGGCGTTGTTAGAGTATTAGCGTAGAATTTTAACATAAAACCAAACGAGAAAGTCTGTTGGTGCTAAATCGAACGATCACGCAGGCCAACAAAATCTGCATATTGAGAATTCACACGTCACGCAATAGAGCAATTGTTTCACAAGCTGTAAGGCATGTTGCACCATCCTGCTAAAAATAAACCTCGTTTAGGCCGTAGCTCCAAGGCAAAAATAGTCAGTCAACATCACGATCCCTTTACTATAATGGTCACGTTTACATCGTTTTTGAAATTATGCAGCCTAACGACACTCATATTGAACCCTTTAGCCCGCTCCAAACTATCACTCATTATGGATGGAGAGATTGATCTGCTAATTTTTTGAGTCATATAGTTCATGATCTTATTGATTTATTTCTAGCAGCGAAAGTGCCTGTTGTGCATGATCAACTGGCCCTGGAGTATCAGTAAATAGGCCAAGATTGGAAAGAGTCATCGCAGTGGTAGTTAAATGTTGACAGTTCAACAATGACGTAAATCATAAAATGACACCTTTTGTTGGATAACACCGAAAATATTTTATTTTGCTTCGGTATGTATAAGATGCTCAAAGATACAAGGAGTGCCGACTAATTGTTACTAATACCACGACGAAGCAGTAGAGATATTTTAAAAATAATCGAAATCGTTGACAAAAATAACGACCAACTTTATAGTTTTGATTTATATTTCCTCCATCTTTATTACGGTGCTTAAGTTTCCATGTCTGTATAATCGAAACAATTTTCATAAAGAGAATTTGATTAAGAGTGTGTCTTATTGCCTATGCCCATTGAATATTTCAATTCCTCCCTGAAATAATTAGAATGAATCAACTCGTTTGGATATGACAATCTAGATTAACAATATCTTTATGTTATAATAGTAGTTTACTCTCATTTAAATGAAGTAAAATCAATTGTCTAATATTTTATACCTATCATATGTTACATAGACGTAGTAGGAAATAGAGAATCTCTATTAATAGCTTAATGAAACGGGGGTCGTTGCGTAACATTTAAAAGGTGTGGTCAAATTTCTCTCATATATACTCGTAAACCTCTTTAAACCGGTAACTATAGTATATCGAATACTTAAAATGTCCACTTTTTATATAAAGCATGGATCAATCGTAAAACCCGTTCCCGAGGTATCTGCAATAAATTTATATCTAGATGAAGGTTGACTGTATAAATATGGAGTAGATGAAAGTTAGAAGTAAAAGTAAAGCACAATTAAGATCAAAAATATTACAATAGTTTTTCATGAAACAGTTTTGGAAAGATCTCAATGAAAACAAAACCAAATTATGCAAATGTTAACCTACAAAATCGAAAAGTAGAACATTTAATTCAAAAATAATATAGTGGCTGTACAGTACCTGATTAAGAACGTTACTTGGAGGAAGAGAAGAATTATTTGCACAACCTCAATGGAAAACGTCTCGGTTTAACTGTCGTTCTCTATTGGCCACCAGTCTCCGTGCATTTCATTAAACTTCCGCCGAAGATTGTTCATAAGGAATCTAACAACCGAGAAGCATTCTACCCCAATACTGGTTTCAGTAGGAACCGAAGACCATTGAAAAAGCACTTCAGAACAAGAAATATCAGCGTCAGCATAGAGCACTTGCATTGTATGCATCACATCCCGCGAAAGTGTGTCAGTTCAACATTTAATTCGATGTTAAACACAGTCGACATGAAAAAAACGCTAAATTGTCACTAGAAAACGAAAAAGAAAATAAGAGTAGAAATCCGAGATCGTGTGCTTCCTCATCGGATACTGTATTCAATTGTCTGTTCCGCTTTTTTGGTCTATTTGGATGCAGTTTAATGAAGCACGCGTTATAGTGGAAAGACTTACTTAATTGAAGCGGTACCGTACGGTTTACTCATTTAATACAGAATGCCCCAAGATAGATTAATAAAATTTTTAGCACCATTGCTTGGAGTGCTCATTTTTTAACGGTAATATTTGTTTAAACATGGTTTCCCGCAGTTTGCTTTTAACTGCATCTTCTGTTGATTTTCCGTGGGAATAAAATGTATGTTTACTAAATAAGTAAATAACGAACTGCTACAAGATAAAATATAACTTTATACAGGCCTGTTGTATAGGTCAATTAAATATATATATATATATATTAATATTATAGACAAAGGAGGTAAAAAATACGAGGTTTGTTCAAAAAATAAGGTGACTTCTTATTTTCTCCGAAAAATATTCATTTATTCATCAACATCTGTTTTGTTCCCTTCAGACATAATATACTTGCGCAAGCGCTTTTTTTGATCCTCGATGCACTTAAAAGTGCACTAAAATGTGTCACCCTATTGGAAGGTGTTATTACTTTTGCAATTGGACGCGGCTGTCTGTTTTGTTTTAAGTAAGTATTAAGTAAACAGATGCAGAATATATACCGAGATGGTACTAGACAATATTTTTCTCGATTTCGCGGAATACTTAATTTTTACAGAATAATTCGTCAGCGATTTTTTGACGCAAAGTGAATTTCAAACAAAAGAGGTTCTGGGGAAGAAAATATCGCCGCTGTGGCTGTAGATGTCTCAGTTGAGCCGTCAATATCGACCAGGAAGGTGTTGCCTTTCAAAGTGCAGATAGTCCATTAGCTGCTGCCGCTCTCCTGAACCTCAATGAAGAAATGGGTGATTTTTGGCTGAAATTCATTATGAGCTAAGAGTCCCATTTCCAACAAATTGTAAACAAACAAAATTTGCGCTTTCGGGGCACACGCTCGTCATTCACACATCCATTCAGGTTTATTGCACGGTGTGCCATTTGCGCCAGAGGCATCATCGGTCTTCTTTGTTTCGAGGGTTACACGATTACTTTGGCTGGTGAACAATACAGCGCCGTCACCACCGAGTTTTTATTGCCTCAAATGATGAATTCTGACTGAAGGGCACATAGTTCCAACAGAAAGATGCAATCGTGAGCTTGTGCGACAATAGACATTTTCCCATAGTTTGAAGGTACCAATTGTCGACTCTGAATATCAAGAAGCTGTTACAGAAATCGTACCCGTGTCATCGGGTCTCCTCACAATTTCATGAGTGATTCATTTTTTTATCGGTCAAACCCATTCACTACAAAAATAACTACTTCGCACCATTCAAGAGGAAATCCGTAAACTAAAACTCGATCTAACACTTTTTTTTAAATTAAATTTTGGTGTCAGAATAGCATCGAAGTTGTTTTTTGTTGGTTGTATTGCCAGTTGAAAGCGTGTTAGCAATGTCACGAGTGATTATGTGGTGATTTGAAAGTTTCGATGGCTATCTCGATCGAACGTTACCCGGATCTAGGTGCTTCTTTCATATCCAAATTTGTAGATTGAAAGAGAGCGTCATCATAAGCATTTTACAATTCATAATCCGGCTTAAATGAGGCAATTCAGACGGCCAACGGATTAGTTTTAGTTTTAGTTTCAGTTTTAAGCTCGTAGGGTAGTTGCAGTCCCCATTTTATATTAAACTTACGCTCATACTTTTTAAATGTCCCAAAATACTTCGAGAGCTCTATGTTTGGTATAGCACTAAGCTTTCTCAGCTATGCGCTTTGAATTGCATATACGAGAAACGAGAGTCCTTTGAAATTGGGTTTAATTTTGAGAAGAGGAATGGAAAAATACGGTGCCATGTCTGGTGAATAAACTAGTATCATCAATGTGTTGCTTTTGACCAAATATTTATGAACAAATGATGACATATCAATATGGGCGTCATAACACTTTCCAATAGCTCTGCATTCTGCCACATACACAACACCCAAGACTTCTGAAGAATTTTATGGCATATGGCAATATTTTCAGCAACTTCTCCGATTATGATCGTTCTTAATCATTTCTTTTTCTTTTTCCATATTTTCATCAGTTATTGTTATGAGCAACTTTCATCTTCGTACACACAGGGATGGTCGTGGTGCAATGGTAATCATCACCGACTGTTGAGCCGAAGGTCTGTAGTAGAGTCCGTCCATAGTCAAGAACAATTCCTATACGGAAAAACTGTGCAACAACATCAGTTGTGAATGAGAGACGATCAAAAAATGCTGAAGAAGGCAAAACACTCGCAGCTTAAGATCATTTCAAAATTCATACTCTGTGCGTGCATTTCCAATATAACACCTTAATAACATGGAAACAAAAGAGTTACTGTGAACTACAACCAACACAAATTCAGTCGAATCTCTCAAATCATATCTAGGACAATCACCCCCGGAGAGTAGTGGACGAAACCGACACAAACCATCTGCGCCCCGTCCAGGTTGTGTGACAAATCACCATAAGAGCGTACACTCTTGAACCTGCACGAATTATAAAAAAAAAAATCTTCGTACACCACTAATTTTATTAATAGCAAGCTCACAATTATCTTATCACAAAAGTAATGACAACTTTTTTCCACACATTTTATAGATAGAGGATCTGTAATAAGATCCTTTTAAGTCGTTTTTACCAATAAAAACCAAGAAAAATGGGACAAATCGGGTAGAACAACTTTGGAAATTACAAAGTTCCCTTTACTTTTTGAACATGTCTCTTTGACTTTGTATTGAACCTAGTGTATTATTCACATAACTTGGTATTCATCTTATCTCCTATATCTCCCCCTTAAATTATGTAGACTGAAGACTACATTGGGGTTATGCAGATTAGGGGACATGGCCTAAAATTAAGTCCATTATTCTACTAGGTAGAATGCCGTTTAAATAAAACTACCCACCCTCCTTCCATACATTTAAATTGACATTTTTTTATCGCCCTAAAATCAACTGGAACAAACTATGAAAGTTCGAAATTCGAAGGTGGTAAAAAGTGGGTAGAACTCAAGGAAAAAAATTCGAAGCGAGCTAGTTACCATTTCATTGAAGCCTTCATAAACCATGAGATACTCGTTAAATGTCTACGAAATGAAATTTCTAAGACTAGACTAAATATGTCTACCTCTGGCATCAGCCAGACTATTTACGTCGTAAATTCCTTCATCTGAAATATTCGAACAGAAGGTATTACAGAATAAAGTTATGCCACCACAGGCATGCTGACCAACTGTTTACAACTGTTTGAATTTTCGAAGATCTCACCACCGCTATGCCGTAATCTGCATCGAAGCACAGCTACCGCACAACGAAGGTCGACTGACCACTCCACTCCCATCTTCTTCCAGCGCAGACTTACACATATAGGTACAACAGATACAGAAATCCAACAGATTCTGCAGTTGATTGCAAGTACCACAGAATCTGTAATTTAAATTTATCCGTTTCTTCAACTCGTTATACGCGCCAACGTGGAATTCGCCCATAACATGCACTCATGAACACATTTATGCAAACGGAATGAAATAGAGTAACTGATCGCTTACGGCTCGCATGCCAAGAATCTGACGGATGAGTGTAAAGACTCATCGAACTCGAAACCTTTAATTACCGGACCGGCGCGGGGCAGCATACGCTGCTTTACATACCATACATCGCCTCTGCACATCATCAAATCGGCCTTAACTGTTTCCGCTATAGAATGGAGATCGTCTTAATTAATGATTGTAACAACAACAAAAATTGTTACGATTTCAATAGGGTAATGTATGATTTGTTGCATAATGTTAACCACTATTCGCACGTGCTGGTTACTGCCAATTGGTCTAACTACTCGTACCTGTGAGTACCAGATTTTTGCTTTTATTGGTCTCTACGTAAGCAATATGATCAAACGTGGTCACGACTTAATTAAGATGATTTGAGATATCTCACGACTGGAGTCAGCTGGAGAGGCGCATGTCGCGAAATATTCAATGTAAGGCAAATGAAATGCATTCATTTATGCTTATGGGTAAATAGAGAGTTTGTACCAACGCGAGAAAGTTGTGAATTGCATCAGACATACATAAATTGGCAGAAACGAATTTTTCTGGGGCAACAATAGTATCGGCGACGCGCATATGCCTGAGCATGGGATAGAGAGGAACATATTTTTTGTGCACACAATGTGGTATGTATATAAATATGGATGTTTACCTAAGGTGAAATCACTTAGAGGTAGGGCAGGTATTAACATATTTACAGGCAGCCTTTAGATTTCTATTATAAGAGTATCTCGATACTGAACAGTCATTTATTTAGACTGCCCCGATTGCTTTCGATTGGAGCTGATCAAACAGAAAGAGATGTTAAATAACAATCTACTTATACTACTACTAGGTCGCATATATTTGGGCATGTGAATCAGGAGCCAGAGAGACTTGTCCTTCATGTTTAAAGATCGAAATTGATTTTCGAACCTATGCAAAGGCTGAGTAGAACTATATTATACTGACCAAATTGAAAAGTAACTTAAAGTTACTAAATTCAAGAAAACTTTATTTATTCTTTAAATCTATAACGATTCACGTTGAATCTTTTATATGGATTCAAAAGAGTGTCCCTAGAGTTGTCCCGGAAGTGACACAAGTATAGATTATGATACAATGCATGACTACCTCATAGTCAAAAATCATCTCTTTATAATTGTTAACTCGATGCTTTTTTTGGAAAATTTTGCATTTTTGGAACCACATGGAATGAGAAGTATGTATTTTTCAAAATTGTTTAAGTTAATCCCTGCGATATGCCAACATTATCAACGGGGTTCTAAAGATCGGTGATTTTGAAGTATCAAGCATTTGATTTACTTGAAGGTTAATGTTTTTGCCCATTTAGAGAATACATTGTGTTCAACATTTTCTCTACCTTCTTGGAATTCTTTGTATCACATGTAAACACTTTTTTTCAATAAAACCTAGTACCCAAAGAAATATGCATCAATGTCACTGTTTAGTATACGATTGTTGCAAAAGAAAAGACGAAAAATTCCAACTTAACTTGTACAATTTTTATTTTACTGATCGATTGATGTGCTTCTGTTGGTGGTTCAAACCAGAGATGAAGAATGAGATATGCAACTTAAAATGGCCGCCGACGTTTGCCTACAAGCTGTGCGAGCACGTGGGTACATAAAGTCCTGTCAAAATTATGTAAACAATCGCGCACATTGTTATAATTCCATGAGTGTGTGTGGCGGGAGTACACTGCGGTAAAATGAAATGAGCTCACACGTATTCACGGATAGAGTCGTTTATAACGGGGGTTGTCGGCTTGGTACACAAACTCCTGTCAAAATTTCCTGAAAAATTTAGGGTGTCACGGGAACAGACGTACGAAAGTTGCATATCTCATTCTTCATCTCTGGTTCAAACGAGAGAGCGAGCAATGGCCCAAAAAGGCGAGACCAGCGTTCCCCTTACCCATGTAGGCAACTTCATTGTAGTCGCAGTAGTCCTGACATCTATGGGTAAATGGAACGTTGGAAACGAATTTTTAGGTCAATGTTACATTTTACAATTTTAACAATCATTATTATTTACAACATGGAAATTCATATGTTCATGGACTAATAATACTATCGAATTCAACGTTGAACATAATGATAGATAGATAAGAGAGATAATTATAATACAGAAAGGATGATAATAAATTATTCAAAATAATCTTCAACACAGCAGTCACAAAATTCAATTTTGACACAGACGTCAATAAAAGTGGTATCATCCTATAAACAATTTCCGGATCGACCCGTACAGTTTAAGTTGCAAAGTCACCAATTTGATCAAAGTAGTAAGTAAAGGGTTTTTCAACAAGGGTGGGTAAATGTTGAAATGGCATAAAACAAGCTGTGTGTGAGGTCGATTGTGGTTTATTCGCACAGACCTGCTACTTCAGGAAACACCACAAGAAAAGTCTGCGAAAGATAACCTTACCCTCGAATCATTCATGCATGAATGTCAATTGTGGCGTCCGTTGTATGGCACATAGCGCCGTCCTGCTGGAACCACATACGAGGGTGATCCGATAAGTACTTAGCCTACAAAAGAAAAACTAAAATTTTGGAGAAATGGCGATTTATTTTTCAATATAGTCTCCTTTTAGCTCGATACACTTGACCCAGCGATGCTCCAACTTCTTTAACCCGTCTGAAAAATACGTTTCTCGAGGTCTGCAAAGCATGCCTCCGTGGCGACGATAACCTCCTCATTCGACTGAAATTTCTACCCAGCGAGTGACTTTTTCAAGTTTAGAAACAGCAGCAGCAGTTCGTAGCCCAATTCGACCAATTTGGCCGTGGCGAGGGCGGAGGTGTGAGCCGGTGCGTTATCATGGTGGAAGAACACTTTTTCCTTCGCCAATTGGGGCCGTTTTTTCTTCAATTCGGCGTCGAATCGGCCCAATAATTTGGCATAGCACAGCCCTGTGACCGTTTTGCCCTTCTCTAGGTAGTCGATGTGGATTACACCTTGTGAATCCCAGAAAACGGTAGCCATCACCTTTCCGGCCGAAAGGACAGTCTTCGCCTTCTTCGGAGCACGTTCGCCGGATGAAGTCCACTGTTTCGACTGTTCCTTGGTCTCTCGTGTGTACCAGTGGATCCACGTTTCGTCGACTGTCACGAAACTATGCAGAAACTCCTTCGGATTGCGCTTAAATAGCGTCAAACACTGCTCTGAAGTGGTCTCACGGTTGCGCTTGTTGTCCGGAGTGAGCAAAACGGCACACTTCGCGCCGACAACTTTCTCATGCCCAAAATTTCATGCAGGATATGACCCACGCCATCTTTTGAAATGCCTACTGTCTCAGCTATCTCGCGCACCTTTAATCGGCGGTCTGCACTTGGACGTGGCTCATCAAAAACTGACGTGTGACCACGTTGAAACTCGTTAAACCAATTTTTGATGGTCGCCATCGAAGGAGAAGAGTCACCATACACAGCATCCAAACGGTATTTTATTTCGCTGCGCGATTTCCCTTCCAAAAACAAGAATCGAATCACCGACCGATATTGTTCTTTTTCCATTTTTCTAAAATCCGCGAACACTCCCGCTTCCACACGCGGTCAAAGCAAAACTACAAGTCCGATCCGGCTGAAATTTATGTTGGCAGTTTATGTCGACAGTAGCCGCCTACTAGAATGTACTACACGATAGTAAGTTGCTCTTGTGATACTGTCGCCATCTGACGGTGAGGCTAAGTACTTATCGGACCACCCTCGTATCGTCAAAGTCCATCTGGTTCAGTTTGGGCCATAATAAATTGATTATCATCGTTCTGTTGCGGTCGCCATTGACGATAAACACCACACCAACGTCGTTTTCGAAAAAGTACAGACCAATGACGCCGCCGAACCAAAATCCACACAAAACGCTAACTTTTTGAGGATGCATGGTCATCTGATCCAGAAATGCGTCTTGTCGCTACCCGACTGCCTCAGGTTCACTTTCACTAACAGCGGTGATGTTATCGGCCAATGTTGCGTTCCTTTGATGGACGAATGTCGGCTCGTTGATTATCAAACCCGTCGTCTCAAATTTAGCTCAAAGTACTCGTAGAGTCGACTGTGAGGGGCCACCACGTCTAGCGCAAAATGGGCGCAACGAACCCTCATTTTGAAAATAAAGTTTTATTATTTGGACGTTCTGTTCAATCGTGTAACTAACCATAGTGATTTGGCATCAGTAAAATAATAAACAACAGATTTGACAGATATCACCAAAACAACATAGCCGCGACAGGCCGCGAAAATCTACCTGCGCCAATTGAAAAACCTTTTAGTGCGATGATCACGGCGATAAATATCTTAGTACGAGTAGAAGAATGCATAGTCGCTCATTTTTATAATATCATAAGCCGATATCCCATCATAAGGTTCATATGAGCCGATCTTTAAGGGGGATAGCCACTGTGACGGCCCCAAAAATGAGTGATTTTCAAAAAAAATGTTGACCGAGTAAATGAAAGAATTTTTGGATCGAGTTTTTTTTATTTTATTAAGTACACATCCAATAATGTTTCCACAAATTTTTATTGAAAAATATTAAATAGTTTCAACAATATAAACGATGCCGTAGAGCCTGAAAAAAAATTCCCCCTCCATGGTCGCATCGATTATTCAAAAGCCAGTAATCTTAAAAATCAAACACAAATTTTATTATAAATTGTATGAATGTAGTTATCGTTGTACGTAGCCGTTTTTTTTTTTTTTTTTTTTTTTTAACAAAATGGCTACCGATTGAAAATATTTGCATTTTTTCGACCATTTTTTTTTTTCAAACAGTTTAAAAAATAGTAAAAAACAAATCGGCTACGCTTAACCTTAGCCACTACTAAGATGAACAAAACAAAAAAAAAATGTAAACATCGGTTAAGAATTGACCAAGTTATCGATGCGATCAGTTTGAAAAAAGTCGTTTCGAGAAAAACGCGTTTAAAGATTTTAGTCCATTTCTCTCGCAATGAAATCATAGAGTAACTGAACATCTGCCGAACTTCTAGGTACTTAAATATTATTGTATTTGAAAGCCTGCATAACAGAGATTTATATTACAAAGAGAAATTCGAAGAAAAGAGTCCACTACGTCACACAATGTTAGATACATTAGAGCAAGGGACTGAAAGGCGTAACATTCTGATCCGAAAGTCAAGCGATAAACAGTCGGCCTACATGCTCTCACTAAAATCGCTGTAACTTAGTCAATGTTTGAAATTTTGACTTGCAATTTTGTACACACATTTTTTAAAATATAAGCTTTCATTTAAGACAAAAGAAAATAATTTTTTTTTGACCCATCACAGTGGCTATCCTCCTTGAATATCACTGTGTAATCGAAGTTTAAATATCGCTCCATCCAGTATTTGAACAACCTTGTGCCCGCTTTTCAGAAATAAGGCGCCACGTGAATAAGATTAGTTGCCATTGTAAAGCTCGTGACAATTATTAAGGACATTGTGTAAAAAGTCACAATTTTCCATAAAGTTTTTGTTTATTTAAAACTACTAAAATATCCTTTTGTTTGTGACTTGTTCGCCTTCCAACTGGTTCCCTTATACGAGTATACACAGATTCTATTGCCGCATCCATTTGCCGTTTCATAGTACTTTCCCTATTACATACAAGAACTATACGCATGTTATAGTTTATGTCTAGAGAAAATCACCCACAGGCGCATTTTAATAAACACTTAAAGCAGGTAAAAGTGCAAACGAGAAACTTATTTGTCTTACACTTCTCATGTGCTGTCGAGTTAAGATCCCTGTTGCATGATCGTTCTCTTCCAGTCCAATCCAATGAGGGGTTCACGCTTCATGACTTTAACGCTTGGTGAACAACCGCATTTACTTAATGCAAATGCATGTTTTTTTTTTGTATATACATATATATATTGTAAAATATACTCAGATACACTTTATAGGTAGATAGGCATGCGTGCCCGGGTGGCACATCTTATATTTTATGTTAAACTTACTTGTGAGGGTCTCTGAGTTAACTAGAATGTGGCTCATAATCCCAAAGAAACCCAATTTCTTATACGTATATATGATACACACGCTTAATCGTTTGTAGTGGCAATAATTGTCCTAATCCACATTTATCTTAACGACCATTACTATTTCCACCAAACATATAACATGGGAAAATGCTGTTCAACTGATGGTGTTGAAATACGACAGACTTGAGCTATACGCGACACGATACTCCATCCTTTTCAAGAAGCAGCTCTTCCTTCGATTTAGCTTTAACAGACTTAAACTGACTTATACAAATAACTTCAGTCGAAACTATTAGCGAACCATTTAGTACGACAATAATCATTACGGATTTGACACAATAATACGAATACTCAATGAATTTTCGCAAATGGAACAGTACGCACCAGAATGCATTTTCGACTATCAAAAGACACGCTGGTCACTCTTCTTACGAACTTTCAGATACTTATGCCGAAACTTGACAAGCGAGGAAATTGACCAACATTTACAACAGATGAACGTCGTCATTGGACAATGGATAAAACTATCCGGCTGATAATTCAGATCAGCGATCATACCGGGAAATATGGAACAGCAACATCGGTGATTAAAAACCTTCAACAGAAATTTACAAGAAAGTTGTAAGTTTCCACTAGAGCAATAAAGTTCGTCTTATAAAATCCAATAGACCGAACATGTTCGCAACAAAATAAACTTCTCAGGAGAAAAGATCATAACGATATCCCCGATATCACCCGTAAGACAGACAATACAGCGACACTACGGAACTTGGGCATAAGTCCAGAGTATCGACACTGGCGGCGGTTTTTTGTGGTCGAGGAGAAAGTCGATTCGAACGGCGCTTTTTTCAAATCCGTGTGCAATATCTCTGCTCACCGTACTCACGAGTTTGAAAATGCAGTATTTCTAAACCACTCACAACTTCGTGCAGAAATAGAGAATTGGCGATCTGAGAAAAATGGTTTCACCGAATTCAATAATGAAAAGCTTGCGAATGGCATTGTCTCCAATGACCGAGGTTTGTGGGAATAGATGAACCTGTGCATCCAGGATTCACTTATAAATAATAAGTCGGCGGGATTAGATGGTGCTTCAAACGTCTTTTTACGACACCTGCCAATTGAAGCAGTTCACACTGTTCAACAACTCTCTGAATAATATTCATTATCCAGGGCATTGAAAAACAGCAGTATCCCACCCTATCCCCAAGCGGATCAGAGATAACAAAACCTTGATAATCTCCAACAATTAGTTTGTTACAGAATCTTAGCAAGGTTTCTGACAAATCGTAAGCAGACTTCAACAAATGGGTTGAAGAAAAGAAAATAATACTGGACAACCAATTTGGTTTTCAAGTGAGGCATGATAGTGTTCACACTGTATCAAAACTAGTTTCCGACATTCAGTGAAATCAGACGGAAAACCAATGTATGGGTGCTTTTCTGGTCGACTTTGAAAAGGCCTTCGACACCGTATGGTTAGAAAGTCTGTTCTACAATTTCCTGAAGTCAGATAGTGTTGAAATTATTTGGTTTCTAATCGGCATCAAAAGCATCAATAAATGAACAAGACGTATAGGGAATCAAAGAGTTGGTACTAAAAAAATCGTCGATCAACATTAAGAGACTTTGTTGATATTGTTTGTATATTGTATGGGCATATCTAAGGACATGATCTT
The DNA here is from genome assembly GCA_958301585.1 of Merodon equestris. Lineage (NCBI taxonomy): Eukaryota > Metazoa > Arthropoda > Insecta > Diptera > Syrphidae > Merodon > Merodon equestris. The sequence goes on from OY284415.1 coordinate 35,598,350, forward strand.
TAACAACAAGGCAATCATTAAACGTATCATGACTGCAGATGATTTGGATCTATGTTTGTGTGACTTCCGGCTATTCAATAAACTAAAAAGACTACTCCGATGACACCGTTAGTGATTAAGCCTGAATTGGTGTGTGAACCAAAAGCTACAATTTCGAGATTAGTGATAGTGATTAGAGTTTTTTTTAGTTAAAAAAAAAGCATTGGGTCGGTCGGATATTACTTAGAACTGATTTAAAAGAATAAATAAGAACATTAAAATGAAAAACCTTTTTTTATGATCACAGTAGTACCCTCACTTGAACTGAGAGGCAAAGCTGAAGATGAGAGATAATGCTTATTAAGAATTCCTTATTTTTTTAACCCCAAGACACTCTGACAATTTGGTTATTCCCATAAATCCGAGATAGCTACTTGACTTATAATAAAAAAAAACAGACTTCTGATCTATTCAACTTCCCAAATAATAACGTCCATTTAACATAAATAGTATTTGTCACCATTCCGTCACGAATCAGCCGTTAGCTTTTACTCCTCATCTGGTTAAATAGTTCGAGGTCAAAACTGCATCACTGTTTGCCCCATAAAAGCAAACAAAACTTGACAAAATTGTTTTTGTTTATATTTTGTCTCTAAACAAATCTCCCTTAGATGCCGTTCCATTCGGTTCCATTCATGACAGACTTTTCCACGACCTGTTTCAAATATCTGTAAAGTCAATCAAAATCTCACTTTCTTTTATCCAGATAGCTTTGCTAATGAACCTAACGAGTTTACCGGGTTTTCCTCCAACTCTATTGTCCAATAGACTATCTCATAAGATGTTGCTCGCTGATTTAATTACTATCACTTTTACATATCTTCTGTGACAACATATACTGTTATTCTCCCTTTCTTGGAATTCTAATGTCACGAGATTTGGGTTCTGCCAGTGTCCGGTTTCACCGTGGGTCTGCAGATGAGTAGGATGGTTGACCTTAGGCTGTTGATTGGCAAAAATGAGATAGGTGGCCTGTGGTCAGCGATCCAGAATGAGAATCATGGTTCAATTGCTGCCATTCAACAAAGGAACGATGGTTTTATGGAAAAGCATAGTACCAAAAGCATTTCTGTTGTATAATTCTATTAAATAATTTTCATTACGCTCGTATGCGTGATGAACGTAACGAATAATAACAATATTCCCCGGCTAGACCGCTTGAGCACTTGTCACTGCTGAACTCCACATGCGGGTGCCCTAACAATTGTACACAGTTGACAACGACCTTAAACCATGCTCATCCACCCGAAACGCACTATGCGCACAATGACTAATGCCCGACACGATCACACTGTCGGACAGTTCAACTCAACGACGCACGACCGCACGAAAGCGACCAAGACAAAGGCAGTGGCTGGTCACTGAGTTGGCATACAGGTGAGCAACTGGGCAAATGAGCCAACGGCGGCCAGGTCTGAATCCAGAGTGTGACAACTCAGTACCATTTCGGCATTTCGACTTAATAACTGTTCGTCTGCTGGCGATGCATTCCGCACTCATCCACGCGATGTCACTTTCGTTTTGCCGCCGTTCGGATGCATTCTAAAATGATAAACAATCCATTCACTTTGAAAATCCATCCAAACATCATTAACAAACCGGTCGCGGTAGCCGCTGCCGGAGTACGAAATAGAGCAGTTTCACCAAACAGCCGAAAAAGTGAAGATGGCACCGACCAGGTATCACTTGGCGACGATTCTGCCAGAACTCACTCGGCCGACCTAGCTGGCGCGTGGATATTACGTTATAGTGATTCAAAAACAAACTTTCACCCGTGGTGGGTTCGGGGCAGTCGCAAGAAGTTCGCTCAGTTCGATTTGCTTCCGTGGCGAAGACAAAAAAATCGCTTCAATAGAACGGGCAGTCTCACGGCTACGGCGGACGATGATCGGCGCGATGTCAAATCTCTGCGTAGCATCGAGAAAAATATCTGTTGGTTGCATGAGCTTGAAATTCGGAAAAACAAACGTCGGTTGAAACAGCTCGAATCGGGTGTTAAACCGCGATTTATGCGCGTGCGATTGATATTCTCCATTGAACTTCGCCATAAGAGGATGGAATTGCTTCGGAAGAGCAGCCATCAGCCGCGGGTGTTTCGCAAGTGTGAAAATATCTACGATAGTGACTATGTGGACTACGATGAGATTCTAATGAGTGGAAGTGGATACTTTAGTCAGCGTGGTTCGAGTGGGATGTATAGTAACGAATGCGGTCGTAACTGCGCGCGGAGCTATGCGGCGAGGAAAGGTGCCCCCGGGAAGGTGATTAATACACGATCTAGATCGCATAGGAAGCATCTAAGGGAGGCAGCGATTATGCGTAAGAGCAGAACTATTCCGTGTGGAAAGTGTGAGGAAACAGCGGTACGTTTAAGGTAAACAATGAACGATGGTGAACTTGTAAGTCATGCGAAAACAGGGTGCTTATCCGGGTGTGCAAGTTGCTTTCTTTACTGCTTGCACTTTCTTTAGATTTTCATTGCAATTTTACGGCGCAGAACTGGCGATTGAGTTCTTGTAGAAAGTTACAAATGACCTTGCGGTAACGTGTGTCAAACGCCTTTGTTCGAGCTTTAATTTGAACTAAAATGGATACATCTCTGCGATTGAGGTTGTTCACCTTTATCCGACCCACTTCGAGGTCAGGTACAATGTGCTGGTGATAATTGGTCATTGTCTCCCCTTTTGATTCCCTCAACTCTTGACATTTATTTTGTCACTTGCCGGAGAATGCTCACTGTTGTTACAATTGCTGCGATTCAGATCATTTCCGGGATCGTGTTAGTTATTAGACAACGGTGTACTCGTGGATGATTTTTGGTTTATTGCTGCATGTGCGTAGAAGTGTTTCATAAATAATATTCAGAATATTATTTAAATACATTTGGGGCGTCTTTGTACTGATCAACTTTAGATAAAAACAGGATCTCGCAAATTTTCAATGCGTATTGTCTTATCTGCATAATTTGCATCATTAAACTGAATAAATTTAAAATGATTCGAATTCTTAGTAGAATAACCACCTCCCTTCTCCATGCATCTCTATCTCCTTCTCTCAGGAACTTCATGGATTTCTTAGATCTACTCACCTCATGTACGTAACGGCATGGTAACTTCAAAAGGTATGTGTCATGTCAATGTATCGTTGAAAGTTAAGAAAGTTTGGATTGCGTGTTTCAAAGCAATACATTACTCCGGAGCAACCATGCTCTTCGGTTTGAGATTTCAAAGCTAAGACGCCGAAATATTATACTTACGATTCGTTGAAGCACGATTACTTCCTACATGTTTGCTTTAATAATAGTATAATATCAGTAACCTGAATGCTATGAGGACATTGCCTGATCTTAATCTGATCTTCAAAACACCGGGTGAATGGTTGCTAATTTATCACATTTTCCAAAGCTCTTCACATCCCTCGGCGTTCCCCGAGGCGGCCACTTAGGTCCACTTCTTTTCATTCATAACATTAGCAATTTTGAAATTGTTATAGAATATTACTACATCTCACTGTAAGGCGACGACACCAAGTTTTTTAAAAGTGCTCCATTTCGAAGTGCTCCAAAAACTGGTGGGTTTAAACATATCCAAGTACCAATCAATCACTTTCTCACGTAAGCGCTTGAAATCTTCTCCCATCTCTACCTTATACACCCATATTCACCGTTCGAGTGATATGCGCTCTTGGAATATTATGGGACCAGAAGCTCAACTTCTGTAAACATGTATATCGGGTATATAATCCTTAAAACCAGTTTAGGACTCGGTTTCTAGAAAAGTATTTTTCCAAACCCTGATTCCCATTCATAATATTTGTTCGCCCCCTTCTTCAATACGAATATAAAATGTGATCTCTTTACCAACATACTCCCATTTCCAGAATCGAAAGCATCCAACACAGTTTGATATGTTTTGTTCTTCGAGGTCTGTCTCGGAACAATTCTTTGTCTCTATACCCATATCAAGTCCGCCTTGACCTAATCAACTTGAATACACTGGAAGAATGAAGAGAAATATCATCTGCATTCATCGACTATATCACGAGGTACACTAATCTCGTAATACTCGTAATCTCGTATACAGCCCGTGGAGACACAGCATTCAACTATATCTACATACATATAATCTACTAAATTGGGAACATTTTCCCAGACCCACTATTTCCGACAGAAATATGCTTATAACTCAAAGACTCTTCCTTGAATTAATTTTCTTACCCTTTAACCGTTGTGAGCGGCTTGGCGATAGTTGTATTGAGTTGACTTCAATATTTGCACATCAAGAGCTGGACTATAAGGCGTGCGGATTCAGTTCCACAGAACCTCGTATATGCCAGCTACTGGATAGGACCAATATCTACATGCATATGTTCTCTCCACACCATTTCAAAAAGGGATCAGTTTACCGATTACTCGTAATTGGATAGAAAGCTACTTGGCATCGTTGATAGAATGTTTACCCAGAAGACTCTGCTTGGTCCTTGCCAGGCTCGGACAACTGCAGTTAAAATGCTTCAGGGCCTCCCTCCACCTATGGCAGAACGTGCTATGGGGGATGTATATTCAGAAGGCCAATTATTTTTGCCAAATCTTTCTTGAACTGCATCTTAGTTCTCTAGCCTTTGCTTTCCGTGATGAAGTTGATTTCCAAAGTTGCGTTTTGGTGCCCCTAGTTGCCCATAGGAGTGACTAAAACCATCAGCCAGACTATTGAAGCCCCACCGTTCTGAAAATAGTGGTATTTTTGATGAGTTGTCTGTGCTGTATTTTTTGCCAAGCGCAAAGCTTTGTAAGCGATAATAGGCCATATGCAAAGTTGAATGCCTGGCTTAAAGCTAAATCTATGTACAATTAATAGTGAAGCGCCCTTTTAATACCTTGCTTGACCTAGGTCATAAATGAATGTATTATAATAAGAAATTATAATAAGAAACGAAAACGCCGCGAAATATTTTTTTGATGGCCTGACTATTGCGGAATTCGAACCCCGTGCCATCGGTGCTAGAATGCAATGCTTTAACAAAGAACCACAGTGTTCTATTTTTGCTTCTAAAAACACCCTTAGCTCTGAGTACGAAAGGATATGTTGATTTGTTTGGATCTGTTACCAACCTATATATAATCCATTTGCCGCTCGGTTTCTTTTATGTCAACGCTTATTATACAAATAAAACTGTTAAAAATAATTAAGCAGCTAAGTTTTGAAATTAAAAGTAAATATCAAAAGAGTTTCTATAGATTGCGACGGCAAAGCTCTAAAATCCTTTTATCCAAGGATAGCCAAGACTTTACAAACTGTCCTTGTGGCTTGATGTTCTGCACAACGTTATTTTATTTGAATCTAATTGGTATCATGTTCAAAAATACTGCACACGTACTATTGTAGTTGGTCAACAGAGCATGGTCGGAACCTAAGTCATTCTCAATCAATCATGATGCGATCAACAGACCAATTAACCAATCTGATCAGGTCGTCAGCCTCATTCCAGTGTGATGGTTAATTATGTACTAACGATTTCGGAGTCACTATTGATAGCTTCACCAAGTAAATCGGTTTAATAAATACATTTTGGCCAAAATTCTATGTTAAATTTAGGGGACATTTGATGGAGATTAATTTGGGTATTACTTATGGACATATCAACTATATCCAATTACCAATTTTTTTGTTTTCGGTTCTCTGATTAATGTCTAGTTAAGCATTTTAATGAGGACACCGTGGTTCAATGGTTAGTGTGTTGGTTTTCGACGCCGAGCAGCAGGCAGGTCATCGTATTTCACTGTGTTTCTCCTCAGCGGGGTACTGTAAGATCCCCACAGTGAGTTGTCTAGGAAAACCTTTTCAAAATTCGCGGTTGGCAGTCGACAACAAGCAATAGATTCTTTTCACCCATGAGTCACACACTATGTACATGTAAAAACTCTATTCTGTCGTTTTGAAAATGTGAAAAACATAAATGGAATGGAACAACGAACCCAGTACTTCGGAAATATTTTACTTATTGCCTCTCATTTCCTTTTGGCTAATATAAAAAAATATAAATTTTTCGATGTCCCATCACTTTTGCTTATTTCTGTATTCATTTTCGTCCAAGCTCAACTCAATACATCAAACCCTATAAAATGGTTAGCATACTTCTCAGAGTTCATCAAGCTTACCAAAAGTACAATAGTAACACTATTGATCAAAGACAACTACCATTCGTCGATCATTTACTTAATATATGCCACATACACGTAGGAGCAAAATGTTATGTTTTACATTTCACCAAAGTTATGCTACAAATTCTGATGACCGTTAATTTTTGTTTTCTTTTAGGACTGTTGATTACACCGGAAGCACATCAAACGGCAACAACAACAACAATAAAATGCATTCACACCAGTTTGATAGATATGATTCGATGCACTCGGGGAGCATTTCTTCAATTGAAAGGCCCAACGGAGGTGCTCTTGCGTTACATTATGCGGCCGCCAGGGGTTGCCTGGATTGCGTTCGATTGCTTGTGGAAGCCACTTCGGAAATTTGGTAAGTAAACAAACAAACGACGGCAAAGAAATTTTATTTGCTTTGTTATTCATATGATATTACCATGTGTAGTCGGTTTCGTTTGCATGTCAAATCGCATACGAACAACCGAAAGTGGTTTCCTATTTATGGTAACCTCGATCAGGTTTGCTTAACGGAAGTCAATAAAGTAACCTCAAAATTTCATTTGATTTATTCGATTCATCGTTATAGATATGCAGGTATTTATGGATTTATTCATATGATGCATATGCATCTCTAACCACAGCTTAACTGGTATTCGAGAGTTAGCTAACGAAAGTGAATGCACACACATATGTAAGTTGTGTTGATTTCAAGTCGAATTTGAATGATCGCAAGTCGTAGACACCATGTCATTTAAATGTTAAGGCAACAAATCTGGAGCATGGATATATACAATTTGTTCAATTTTTTTACAAACTAGTGAAAGCCAAAATATTTACCGACTGCCAGTCGAGTATAATTAAAACGGAAAAATTAAAATTTGATTTCTAATTGGAAAGATCGAATTGGTCTTGATGATTAGGTGCTTTTCTATTTCCGCATTGAAAGCGACACATGGTGTCGAGCTCTTGTACTATAATATTTACAATATATGTACATATATCTAAGGTCAAATCATTCCTTTTGTTTTACTTTTTATTTAAATTTAAAGCTGTCGAAATTAAAGAGAAAAATGTATCCAAAACACATACAAGAATTACATGGCAACGTATACTTAAGTTCTCGAAAATAGCTTAAAGCTTCTATTATCTCCAAACAGAGTATGTATATTCCAATAGCATGTAGCAATATGAGGATTGATTGATGCATCTTAACTCAAACTGCCCTCAACTTGAAATGTCACCTCTTATCTTTTTAATTCCATGCGTAACAAAGTTGTCATGTTCGAATTATAGTTTGCAGAGTTATGCAAAGTTCCAAAAATATATTTCGACCGAACTCATGTATCATGCATATGGATAGACGAAAAGATCTTAATCGAAACCGAACTTGTAGATTCGAACATTTTAGGAAGCTCATGTATATTACTTAAATCAATAGAAACTAAATGTCGATCCAATATGAGGAGGGCATGCGAGCATAGTACGCGTGATAAATGTAATATCCATGTAACAGTTTTGTTCAGTATTCATTGGCATTTCTTTATGTATAAACTTACATCTAAGCAACTTTTACAAATTATTTAAATTGATTGCAAAAATCAGTACTCTATAAAAAAAAAACACTTCTTCGTGCACCTTAACCATTTCATTCTTTGTATCATTCAGCTGAATACACTATTTGCGAAACAATCGCTTTACTGTTTTGAATATTGATGTAGCTGACAACTAGGCGATTGGTTGCAAATTTCAAACTTTGGGTCTTTCATTGGTACCTTGTTATGTATATTGAAAAGAAAATTTGGTGTAAAGGCATACAAAATCCAACTTGTTTAACGATTGAAGCCGTCTAATCTTCGTTTGCATCGTGAATTTGGTGATTGAGGTTTGGAAAAACTTCAACGGAATTTATCGGATTTTTTTTTTATCATTTAAAATAAAATTCTCGTAGTTAATAGGGATCCAAGAAAGGGGTGGTCGTGGTGCAATGGTAATCATCACCGACTGTTGAGCGGAAAGTCTGTAGTTTAAGTTTGTCCATAGCCAAGAATAATTACTACACGGAAAAATTGTGCAACAACCTTAGTTTCGAATGAGAGATGATAAAAAAAAAATACCGACGAAGCCATAACACTCGCAGTATAGGATAACTTCAAAATTCGTATTCTGTGTGTGAATTTCCAATATAGCACCTTAACCCGTTGCCGCACACTTTTTATTCGACGATGTCGCTCAGAAACACACTTTTTTTTTCAATTGTTTATGGCTGCCAGATGAAATCGAGTGTAACTTGTATATTTGGAAGTGAAAATTATCACATTTGACCACAGTTTTTGCAAAAAAAACTGTCGACGGCTATAACCGTCATTTGCTCATCATGTCATTTTTTCTCTTCTCGCACTAACGCTGTTCTTTATTTATCAATTAAAATGTGCACGACGGCTATAGCCGTCGTTTGCCTACATATCGGCAAATATCGGACGGCTATAGCCGTCATTTGCGGCAACGGGTTAATGACATGGAAACAAACTAAGTTACTGTGAACTACAACCAACGCGACAAATTCAATCGAATCTCTCGCATCCTATCTAGGACAACCACCCCCGCAGAGTAGTGACATCTATACCCCACCCAGGTGCGAAGCCTATAAAAAAAACTGCCATTGTATCAACGCAAAAAGAACAGTGGTCCGAGAATTTTCCTTGCCAAAAACTAAAGAAATTAGTGTGATCAATTGATTGAGGTCTTGGAAGCGAAAATTCATGAAAAAAGGGCAACAACGAACACTTGATAGACTAAGTGAACACTTGATTCGTAGATGGGTACAGACCTACAAACAAACCTTCAGATCCTTTCTTAAATTAATCACACCCAGACCCGAATAGAATACAGAAAAAAAATTAAACGAAGCGAGTTTTGTCAGTATCCTGTCCCATCGGGGTCAAAAACCAAGACACCATCCTCTGAGCCACCTTGTCTCTCATGAAAGCACACCAACCTCCACATAATGCAGACAATAACATATAACGACTATGACTTGCGAAAAAGTTTTTTGTTTAGTCGAAACATTAAACTCTTTGAATAGCGTATTATAGAGTGATGAAGCACATTCCCATTTAGATGGATAGCTAAATAAACAAAATTGTCGTCACTGGTCATCTATTTATCCCAAACAAAAACATCAAATATCGCGAAAAACATCAAAAAAGCGACAGTGACAAAGCACACAACCTCTTTGAGTAGAACAATCGACAGTTTTTTTTTCTTCAAAAAGGAAAGGAAAACATAACTTTGATTTCTTGGCGTATTATGCAACGTAAGTTAAACAGTATTCATGAAACTCACATCAGTATTATTATTATTAACGACCATTTGAACCTCGGAAGTTCAAAGCTTCGTTGACAACCCTTCGCCAAGCCAAGTGATAAATGTGTTCCTTTCATGTTTCGCCATTCTGTTCCATCGCCTGTTTCTTCGTCTTTTTTCCATCATATATTTCCCTTAAGAACTCATTTTCAAACGCCTGAAATCTTAGTCAGAGACCAACTTTCACATCCGTAAAGATACACTGCAATTATAATGATTTTCTAAATATGGATTTTGACATTACGGGACTGAGATTATTTCAAATAGTTGTTCCATCCCGAAGAAGCATGTGGCAACCTTTTGTTTTTTTTTGTTCTGATGAGGTTTTTGGTAGTCAATACGGCAACCAGAAATTCGAACTTCTCCACTTTCTCAAAGCGTTTATCAAGTATAGCCGAGTGTGAGGTTTTGATCGATCCAAATCAGTCAGTAAGTGTATTTGGTTTTCTCTAAATTTACTTCTAAACCTACTTCCTTTCTTACCTTTCCGCATTTCTCTCACTATCTCCCAAAAAGTCCAGGTCGTCAGTGTATGTTAAGCGGATGTGATTCCATTAAGGGTTATTACCTATTCTTTGTCAGAAGGGATCTTACGTATTCCAGCACCACATCTAAAAGAAGTGATCACAGGTCGCCTCATTGTGTTCATCTTTCACGTACCCCGAAAGTTTCAAATAACGTGTTTTCTACTTCAACTTGTCCTTTATTTCCTTTAAGGCATACTTTCCCTTAATGCGGGATTCTTAGCCAATACATTTCGATCGGTTTATAGAGTTTATATCCGCGTATCGTTGGTAGACTGTTTCGTTGAATTCCAATTTCTTTTCTAAAAGTTGTCGTTTAGCGAAAATTTGGTCATTCGCCGAGTGGTTCCTCCTAAAGCTACATGGCAGTCTCAGCGTATGACGTCAGTCTCTTTAATACATAGAATATTTAACTATTTGGTAATTGCTGGTAATTGTTGCATTGTCTTCGGTCCCCCTTTTTAAATATGGCAATTATGACCAAAATGTTTCATTCGTTCGAGATAATTCCTTTGTTCCATATAGTTGCGATAAACCCAACGTCTCTGTTAATTCCTCCCCAGCATATTTTATTAATTCAATAAGCACTTCATTGAAATATCTCCTCTATAAAGTTGCAACTTTTTCCTTTCCGAAACAAGACTCTTATTACCGTTGCATATAAATTCTTGTCGGGCCTGCTCTTTCGTATAGCGTTTATCCCTGCATAGTGCATTTCTCTGCATTGATCCCGTCTAACGGCTGACATCCTTTTGTAGAGTCTGATATCTTGAACGCGTGATCTCTCCGGTATTTGGGCGTTTTCGCATTCTTCGTCAAACCAAAGCTTGTCATTGGAAGCTTTTCAACAGCCTAGTTTGTTTCCTATACCATACTACTTAAATGTAAAGATCCTAGATTTGTATTTTTTTTGAAAATCCTATTTCTGCGGAAAGACACGCTGCTTAGCTTAAGCTCGTTTCGGCCACCTACATATATTGTGTTATGAAAATTGATATAGATAAAGGAGTTTCACTATGTGATATCGACTCTTCTAGGTAAATCTCAGGAGGCTTTTACTGAAAGCTTTCCAAATACGAGTAATAGGTGGGTCAATATGGAATGTCGATTTGACTCTTATCATAACTACTGAATACTGGTTAGTTTCGATGATGACAAATATTGCATCTTGAATATCTGTCAATAAAATCCACTGAATTATAGGTTTTGACTGCATAACACCTTTTTGATAAAGACCATATACGGCAGTTTTGATTCCTTTTTCTTCAAAGAAAATTGGTGCTCAAGGCTATCAATTTATGGTAGATAGGCCCCAACTCAAAAGATTTATGGACGTTGGTTTGGTTGTTTCAAAAACTGTGACTTTGGCATCGAAGACATATGTATACATATGTACACATATGTACATGTGTATACAATTTGAAGATTCAAAATTGAGACACAAGAACAGTTCGCAGAAGCATTGAACGTTAATCCTACAGCTGTTACCGAAAGTCCTGGCAAAGGCCCAAAAAGAAGAAAAGTGTATTCCATATCAATTGAAAGAAAACCAAAAAATAATTTTAGAAATGTCGCTTGATTGGCATAGAAAAATTATTTTTTGTATCCTGCTAACTACGAAAACCTGATGAGATGATTACTGGGGAACACCGCTGTCAACGAATAAAATTGAAGCGTTGAAACAATAGAAATGTTCGTAGAAATGTTTGTTTGTAACAAAAAACAAAATATTTGGCAAATAACAAAAAAACTAACTCTGCCCCACCTCTGTCGTATCCACCAAACTTAACCTTTATTTATTACTACTTGTTTCGATCGATGTAGCAGAGACGTTCGGAAAAGAACTTTCCTTCTTACTTGCATTCTAAGTGAAAAAAATATTTGACATAAAGTAAGTGCGCTATCAGCTATTGCCTTAAACTAATTTCCTTGAAAAGGGAAACTAGTTTTTTTTCCTGAAAGAAGCAAACACTTCCCAACTCAATCATCCTAATAATTGCATATTCTTAAAAAGAGAAGAATTCAAAGCCCAACTAAAAAATAGTTTTGCACACAGTATAAACAAAGGCCATGTTTCGCCCTTAATTATAATAGTATACGGTTGCCTGCAGAAGGACATTGGAATCGCCACCCATTTAACCGCCACGGAAGAATGAAACGACAGAAGGTCCGCCAGCCCTGTCGAGGGCCACTTTCAGCAAAGTAATTTAAGCGGTGAGACAAAAGTATAATGTGCAGTGCGGGCAGGAAATTTTTCGGAAATCAAAGCCTAACCATTTCCTAAAGGCTTACTAATAAAACCAGTGGTTCTGGTCATCAAAGATGATTTCCGAATGTTCTGAGATATCAACAGTACCCCTATTAGCACCGACGTCCTCCCTAATAATCAGAAAGCCGCGCAGGTTTCCTTGGACTCGGGTTCAGTTACATATTGATTAGCCAAGAAGTATGCCGATAGACTGAATATCACACTGAGGTAAAAAAAATTATGATGAACGAGAAAGCCAGACGTAGCTCGTCAAAACCTTTATGTTCATCATCAAAAGCTTCTGTTTTCTTTATTTTCTTTCATACTCGTAATTGCAAAAAAACTTGGCAATAAGTCAGATTGACTGAATGGCATAAATAAGATCTTAAGACAATCAAATTACGCTCAATAAGTCGTCAGGTAGTGTGTGGTTGTGGTCGCCACAGGACACTGTCTTATTGGCATCCATGTGGCGAGAATGGGAAACCCCGTAGCGACCACCGAAGCAGCAGTGATGCCTGATCTAGGGAAGCACCCTTTCACCGACACCATGAATCAACTGCTCTTACGATCGAAAGTGGCGAATTAATAGGAATTGTAAATAGATCGAAAAAAATCGCACAATTATCCATCGAAAGCAAGTATGAATCATTTTTACGCTGCAATATATCACACGTAATGACTTTGAAATTGCCGCTACTTTCCAATTAGTTTATTTGTAAATATTACTGAGTCAACCAAGAAGGGGTGTAACTTTAAGTTAAGGGAAAAGTACAATATTTTCATGAAAGGTAGTGATATTTTTATTTTAATCTTAAGTACCCAGGTACTTAGTTGGGTTAATTGATAGTACAATATAAGAAGTGATTGATACTACAATATAAGACCTATTCGGCGTTTACGGATCCCGCAACTACAATAAAATTGTTAAGCTATGTGCCATACCAGCCTTTGACTCCTTAGGCGCAATGGAAACGGACATTCTAATGGTGGGGCATCCAGATACAGAGGAAACACATCCTAGGAACTAAGTAAAATGTATGAAGATGGGTGGAAGGCCTATGTCTCCATTTTTTTTTTAAAGTGTATCGTGAAACTAAGATTATTGTTATTAAATTAAACTAGGTTTATGACCATCCAACAAGAGGTGTCATTTTAAATCAATAAACATTTTCAGAATTTTAAATAAAAGTGATGATAGAAACAATCCATAATCTTACGTCAGTAATGGAATATAATATCTTCCAAATTTCCGCCTCGACTCTGCCTCAATATAGTCATCCTTTTGACGACGTTTTTCATCTTTTGTGTTTTGCTTCATTGTCGATGTATTTTCCAAATATCAGCTCTGGTATTCTCTTTAGGTGCATGAATCATTGATGAACTATTTCTAGCTGATTTTCCTGGACTATGTCTGACAAACACTGTCGAGATGTTGAAATTTATCGATTAAATCCATCATAACTCTGCGGGAAGACGCTTGAGGATAACCAAGAATATTCATTCAAGTTTAATAACCTCCATTTTCTACTTTTTAGAAGACATCGCAATGATAGTTGAATGTTGACAGTTCGACAATGACTCGAAATGTAAAATGACACCTCTTTTTGGAAGACCCTTTATAAGGAAGGATTGTCGAAAAACATTCAAATTTATCGATTTAATTCATTATAACGGTTTTTGTAGTGAATTTTCATACTTCCATTATTTTAGTGGGTTGTTCGAGTTTGAATCATTTACGATTAGCAACCTCCTTTCTCTGTTCAACACTAACCCGAAATGCAAAATGACACCCTCTATTGGATTACGCTTTTGAAAGAAAGATTGTCGAAAAATCCACTAATTTTAAGCCAATCTGAAGCTTGGTTCTCATAACCATAACCATAATTTGAAAACTTTATACTTACCGAGTTTAGTGAGATACTCGGTATCATCTTTGAAACTTTCTTTTTCACCAAAGCGCTCAAATCACAAATCCGTGATATATGTATTTATCTTAAACTTGCTATAGAAACTAGAAAAACTCGCGTTAAAACCAATTCCTAAATGGAACAGAAATTCAAAGAAATACTATCATCAGGGGCATGCAACACCAGACTAACTCGTCTGTCATAAAGTCGAAAGCAATCAACTGTTTACGTCAAAAACATTGACAGCATTCATTTGCAGATAACTAGGATAACTGAAACGGCACAACTTGTCTATTCGACGATACCAATTCGAAATTCCACATTCATTCTCGCAATCTGTCCCAAGAATTCGTATTTTCTCCATTCGTGTCGGCATAAGCTTATATTGCAGTCCTAAGCAAGTCCTAAGCGCATACGTAATCCGAAAGATATAACTACCACCGAAGAATCACAAAAATCCTCTCTGTGTCTACATCTCTCGCAGAGGTACTCATTATCTGTTACCCACTGACTTACAATAATGGCGCTGCATCGCAAATTCGTTCTGCGTCTATCCATGCAAAGAAACCAGAAAGTTAACAAAACGAAAAGCAACAAACAGAGAGAAATAAAAAAAAATACAAAGCAAACGAGTTCGACGCTTGAAGAAGAAGAGACCCGCTTTCCGCTAGCTCCAGCTGAAAGACTTAAATGTATCTATTCGTCATCGGTTACCTGTGGTGTTCGGTTCGATGGTCAGTGCCATTTCTGGATCAAAAACTGCATCGCCTGCAGAAACCTCAACATAAAACCTAAGTAGTAATACGAAAACAATAAAATCGCGGGTGTGAATAGCTGTAAGATAGAGAGGGCCCATACGAATCGCGTTTTAACGGTGGCGCGCGCGGGCGTATGAGCACTAATTGTCCGTCTCCCGTCCATAGCGCTCTATGGTCAGTGGATGCTCGTTCAAATCCGAACAATTATAAGGAAAATAAATAAAACAAAGATTGAAGATAAACTGTAAAATCAAAACTACACACCGGTAAATGCCATGAGGTAAAAGAAAATTTCGCTCTATATTTCCACATACAGATATTCATAACAAGCGCAGGGGCGCTCGCACACAGTCGTCAAGACGTACGTTAGTCCATCTCATGTCGTGCAATTCAGTGCAACACTATAGCAAAACGCATGCGCTAAGCTACTAAGTGAAGTGTAGTAAGTGCAGTGGATAATGAAGTGTTACTCAAAAGAAGTTGAAGAGAAGCGAAGTAAAAAGATAGTTAAACATATTGTATCCCAACCTATCGACCGATTTTCACAATTTCTCCACCACAGTCGTCCGTCTAGATTCGATCGGCTAACAAGTGCTTATCCAGAATGACCGAATCCAATTTCGGATTCATTGTTTGAAAGTAACGAATAAAAACGAAAACAAGAGTATCTTGTATCTTAAGGTTACAGTGATTTTTTTTTTATCTTTGTCACGTGTAATGAAGGTGGGTTATGCTAATGTCTCTCTTGCGTTTCACGAGTGCTCTCAAAGTGCTGACATCTAGATAGCATAGAATATACTCACTCTCTGTCTTTACCACACCACACCAATATCAAATCCAAGCACCAACAACACCTTGAAGCTGTATCTAATCGTAAACATCCAAATACACTATTTTTCATTCATGTTTAGCTATTTATCGACGATAAATGTTAAAAAGGGATTACTCGGTAAAATGACAAGTTTGACAGCATATCGACGCAGCAAGATGAAAACCTCGTCGAGCGGTGGTGATATCCGTTCGATACGAAATGAGTTCGGAGAAAGCAACGATGTGACGACGATCACAACCGATGGATACGCAGTGGTCAAGGAAGACGGCACGATGAGTAAGGAAGCAACGCTTGAGAGGAAGGAAAAAAATGTCGACGACAACAGCAAGATCCTAGTGCGCAAGGAGCGGAATAATCGACGAAGTATTGTAAGGTAACTATCCCCCTCCCCGAACGTGCTTCATGGCTTTGTTCAAGTGCTTCCTCCCACTTTTCGCCTTCCGTGCTTAGTTGCTTGTGCAGTGATCTTCTTTCGACGATGATCACTTGCTTCTCCCTTTGTTTTTCTATTGCCTTCTTTTGAAAACCGCACGATCAGATCGAATCATTATGCAATGTCGAAAAGCAACAGCTCCATTTCACACCACTCCAATTTTAAGTGAGAGTTGTTGTCATCTTCTGGAAAAGAAGAAAGGCTAACACCATGATACATACTTACGAACGCGATTAAGGCCCAGATTAAATCCATTAATAAACCATGAACTTAGACCGTGGGGAGATTCGATGGACTTTTAGTTATATCATCGTTCCGCGTAAACCGTTCGAGACAGCTCTGTGGTCGGCATGACTAAATTAAATGTAAAAGTTTGATTTTTAACATAACCGTTTCGGCTGTTCGTCAACGGAATAATAGTTCTATCCGTTTCGGCATGCCTCAGTTTCCCTTTCCCTTAATGTTTTTGTTTTTCTTCAACGCGATTGCAAAGACTTTTGACGATATCACACGACATTGCACTTTTTACTTTTCCTTCTGAAAGGTGACTTTTCATATTTACACCAATGAACAACAGGAATGCTCTGTGTAAACATGCGGCGATGATAAAGTGCGTTTGTGAAATTAATTGCTGTGGATTCAATGCGCCCCACATAGCTTGGTGGAGCAATGGGTGTCGTTTACGCTGTGTGTTCAAACGCAGTAGAACAGGATGTTAGAACTTTCACAAATGTGTCTGTGTTGTATTTTTTCGATTATTGTATTTTATACAATTTTTGGAAAATTCTTCGAACGTACCAAAGTATGTTACATAAAAACGATTTGACTGCAGACAACAGACTGATAATCAGTGTAGATCGTAATATGCAGATTCTCTGAAAACATGTGTAGTAATACAACAATAAAAAACGGTGCACGATCTGGACTAGTACAGCGTAGAAAATTTGAAAATTTTCTACTTTTGAACACTTCTAAGATTTTGCTGGAATGTTGGTTGGTGAATTCAGCTACATTTATAAACTCGGTCGCTTGTTATTATATTTCTCTTTAAAAATCTTTTAACATTTTTAAATAACGTTGTCGTGGTCGTTATTATGCGACCGTTTTTTTTTCAAAAAAAGTATGGCCCGGCAATGCAACTGGATCAAGCTGCGTACCACACTTTGATCCGAGGTGAGTGCAATTCCGTCTCATGGGGATGTTGAGGTTCGAGCCACTCCATATTTAACAATTTTGCTTATTCATACTATCGATTGGCTATGTCAATGGAGTTAAAAATGGTTCCACCCTCTTCCAGCATTCGAAGAATCCTCTGACAAAATTCCAAGCTGATCGGCAAGCCTGCGGGATTTATTTCGCTTGAATTTCAAGCCTTATAAGAAAGCAATTCTGAATCTTAATGCAGAATTCTCTGCTGTGAGTATCAGCTGATACCCATTTGAGCAGATCAATTCAGTGTACAACCTAGAAGCTGTCTCATCATTACAATTGTCCATTTTTATTTAATCTAAATAGCAATTTCTCAAATTAAAACAAAAAAAAATAGAGATTTGAGCTAAACAATGAAAATTCACCCCAACACGGAGAAAATATGATACACAGCTATAGTGAGTGAATAATCTCAACGGTATCGCCAACTTTGGTCACTTTTTTCGACTCGTTTATACTTGTAACTGCTTACTTTAACTACTTACCAAATTTTTCACTCGAACTCATATTATTGAAAGTAATTTTTTTAACTTGATCATGAATTCATATTTAATAAGAAAACTGTTTCTTCACATTTTCTCTCTCTCTCCCAAAAATCGTCGGTTTATAAGGACAATTCACCTAAATATCAAAAAAAACTCTTTTAAGGTTCCTATAAACGAAAATGAACTGGAAAGTGATGTTACGTACATATGTATACCCAAAACCTTCGAAAATATTTTGTGCGATATTTTAAATTTTCTCTGCAAATCTCTAATCACACCTAGACTACGCGGCTTCCTCAATGAAAGTCTACAAACACAAACTTTGTTGGCACAAGGCTTAGAGAATGGCAAGGAAGTCGACTTTATTTCATCCTATTTCCGTCATACGCTTGGCAAAATTTTTCAGAGACTAAAAGTCTTTAAATTATCTACCCTTGGCTCTGAAGCCATTTTAAAAAGGTTGAAATCTCCTTACCTGAAAACCGTTATTACGAGTACAGTGTTCGTTTCAATCAGCCTTTTGTAGCTCTATCTTAGCTTCCTCTGGTGACCTACAAGCAAACCACTTAAGCTCAATTCTTATTATTCTCACCACTGACGATCTTAAAAATGTCATTTTTTTTAAGAGATGTACATTACAACATCTTTGTTTCAAATTTGTCGAATTTCGAACGTCTCAGATAGGTTAAACTTATACGACTCGTTCAACCTTTTGTTTGGTTAATGCTTGTGGAATGCTGTTAAAATCGAACATGATCTTCCTATTCAAATTAAAAGAACTCGCTAAATTATAACAGCCCCTGTTCCTTTTTGAACATACTTAATAAAGCCATCTAATAGATTTAAATCTTAGCTTCGCCCCTAACTTGGTCATCTACATATCTCCATCTGCCTTTACTGCCGATTCCAGCCAGCATGTCTTGATTAACACTTTCTAGAAGAATACCTGCATCCCTTTTGAGGCGATCCAATTTTTTTTACAGTCTCTATTAAATCAGACTAGTTAAGGAAGGTTTAATCCTCCCAAGAAAAAAGTAGTCTTAACCTTACTAAGCTTATTTTCTCTCTATTGAGAGTAGAGTAGTATATGGAGTGACCTTAAATGAAACTGACACTATTGTGCCTTAAACCTAAGTCTTAAATACAGTACAACTAGATATCGAGTTCTTCTGCACATATTAAAAATAGGACCGATCAGCTACTATCATCACAAAGGGATGTTTAAATATTCAAAATTGTTTCAATGCTCAGGCGCTGTAATCATGTTATCATACTATCCAGCTGAGCAATGTGATTCAGATTCTTGACAACTTTGTTGTACTAAATTCAATCGAAAGGCTTAAAAAAATACCAAGCTATAGCCAGCAATTTTTGAGAACCTTTCGCGCATATTCTAGAGCATACTTCTTAAACATAAATTTTCTCACAACCTCGGCCAAAAGGAGCTATGATATCAGAACGCCACTTCAGTGTCAATTGTACCTTGATACCACCTTTGCTTACCCACTTGCCCAAACTACATTTCGGTTTTAGTTGATTGTACTGTGTCATTGATTAGTGTCAGTTAATTATAACAATAGACACCATTCTTCTCCTGAGCTAATAACAATAGACACCATTCTTCTCCTGAGCTAATTTCTTAAGACGGAAGGTACCAATTTCTATAACTAGACTCAATGTATACCTTCCCAAAGCACACGTTTAAGATACATTAGAGATAATCTATTTGAAGCCCAGAAGTTGTATGCCCTAAAAGCAGTCTTAATTATGAAGCAGTTCCGGAAATCAATATCATTAATAAGATTGACTTCGTATGTCACGAGACAGCTTGAGTGATAAGGCATATAAAATTCAAAAAGACAAAGGGTAAACAGCTTTTTCAAAACTGCTAATTTGTTGGCTCGGAATCCAATATATTGATATTTATGTTGTGGTCCAATCATTGTTGTGTGCGACCAATATATACCTATATAATCTATTCAATTTTACCGTAGACCATATCAAAGGCATGATTTTCATGGATAGTGCGTTTCTGATGAGGTGTCGAATAGGTTAATGATAATGAACTCAATTAAAAATACCTACGAAATTTTTTAATCTATTTAGCCATTCAGGAATGCACATATCCATAGATTGCGATACATTTGCCGACATGAAAGCTCTCTGAGCACAATGACTTGAAAACTGATTTTTCAAATGTTTAACTAAACAAATATTAATTTCTAATTATGCTACGAAGCAGCCTTGACCAGAATTTTTTGATAGATCTATGACTTCTCAATCGATTGCTCTTTTGTGTTAAGGCATTATGTCTGGCCTTATTATCTATTCGATCTAAGCATATCTATGTTTCAGCTCCAATAATTTCTGTTACTAATTACTCACTAAGTTTTAAGTGTTGAAACACAGTTTTCGGATTATTACAGCCTTGTCTCATTTACCCAGGCAAAGGCCTTAGGATTATTAGTTAATATTGCGGCTTATGTTACGCTTTTTCGAATGACTTTCTGCTTTTGTCTTTAAGATCAATAAAGCATTGTATAATATTTTGACGTCGAATGCATTTAAACTTTTAAGTAAATACTTAATTCTTCTTCCACTCTTGGGCGCCATTTAAAATATATTTTCCGATCTAAATTTAATATACGTATAATGTGTATAAATGAATTATGTTATATTAAATAAGCTTCATATTGTTGTTGACAATTTTTCTCAGTTTAAAATATAATGATAACGATCATCTTAAGTGAATCGTAACATGTTCAGAAAATAAGAGGAATTTTATAATTTTACGAGTTGTATTGGCCCTGTTCCTAAATTTTTTTCAATGAAAATATTTATCTGACAGCCTGTTGAATTGTACAAGAGTACTGATTCAAATGTTCGACGTTAATGATCAAATATCATCGAGGATTTGTGCTATGAAAAAAAAAAATACTAAGCAAAGAGCATTACTCGAGACGTCCTACTGAAGAAAAAATCCACATAAGGAGAATATGGTGATCGAAAATGGCTATAGCTTGGGAGAGCTTTCACAAGAACGTCCATCTCTCACGAATTGGTTCGACATATTTTAGGTTGTGTCTTATGAATGAGGCCCGTCGCAGAATGATCTAGCAAGCTATTCTCCATATCAGCATATCTCTGAAACTCAAACTACTCGTTCTTACGATACGTGCGGCGTCAGGCATAAAAGTAGAATCTGAAGGGCATCCTGGAATCTTTCTATAGAAGATGCATGGATAACTGAAGTGACATTGGTCCAAATGGTGCCTTGAATTATGTTTTAGTAGAAATGAAAAAATATTTCTATTAAGAGTGATGGAATGGCTAATAGGTAGATACAAAAAGTGAAAGAATGTTTGGGTGCGTGGTTAACAGAAGAGAAGGAGAATATAAATAACGGTTTTTGTTTACTTCTGCTTGAGAGACATTTCGTTTAAAGTCGTCTTGCCACATGGCAACAGTGGGCTTCAAAGGGTTAATTTGTGTCGTTTTTATGTACTCAGTCCCGTTTATATTTTGTCATAATATAATAGAAAGTGTAATCCAATTTGTGTTTCCGAGAGTAAATTTAAATAAAATATATTTTTGAATTAGATTTTGTACGAATGTTTATTTCAGAATATTTTTTGGATCTCACCATTATAAATGAAATATAAAACCATTCAAAGGTCTTCCCCTGGAGCTCGCCAAGGGCTCGATTCTAACAAGACCACTTTCGATGACTTTTCGACCCCTATCGGGCAATAACTAGTCCATAACTTAACGAATATTCATTTCCAAAGCGTCAAGAGTTGACAGATTGTGGCATAAACACCACCTTTTGAATAACGCCACGAAAAGAAACCCAACGGCGACTATGATTAGATCTTGGTTGTCAGATCACATTACCAAAATGCGAAGTAATTCGTCCATTTTTCTTGCAATAAAGTCAAAACGGATCATGTTGTCTGGCCGTCTTGTTGAAGTCACTTCTCTTCCGCATTCATATTATCGATTAGAGGCCAAGAAAATTAGGTTAACATTTGGCTTTAGAGCGGAATTAATCGATTTGGATCTTCGTCAACATTTTCACTACCTCACGCACGAAGACCTTGAAACTTCTGAAACAAGGCAAATCTCGTCCAATTGTTTCACAAGTTTGCCTATAGCAGCACAAATGGACGATTTTATCGACCATAATTTGCTCGTAATCCGTGAAACTTGCCGACCACAGAATCACTATTTTTGTAGTAAATTTAGCGATTGTTCAGCGATCCATACCATGAAATAGCAAACCTTAAGTTAAGCATATACAGCCTCAGACGACAGCTCGATTCGACGTATTTGAAACAGGGACTTCAAATCCATACCACGAATTGGATAACACTATATGATATGTCCAAAACCGATCTCTATTGCTAGCGAAATTGGTTGCTAGTCTATTATCAGTCATCAAACAGGTTACATGTGTTTCGGTAGGATCAGAGTTTATTTATCATTACATTTTACTATAACCATAAAATAAAGTGCAGTGAGATGTTAAAAATCTTAATACTAGTTTTGGTAAGCCTGCTATGAATAAAGCAAAGATTTACGAGTGATATCATGTTTCAAAGGAGGCCGTGAAGATGTTGGAGATAATAAATGCAATGGATGCAATCAACAACCAAAAATAACGTGGAAAAAGTGAGTGAAATGACTATGAAGAATCGACGAATAACAATCAGAGAATACGCTGAATATATTGGCATATGACTTGACCCATGCCATGATATTTACTCTAATTGTCTGGATATGAAACGAAGGGAAGCAATATTTGTCTCATTTCGCTCAGGAGATATAAAATGAAGTCAATAAGTCACTCTACTTAGTTATGTGCTTCATACATTTTTCTCACAAGATTGAACGATTAATAATGATTACTAATACGTGCAATGAGAGAACAACTTGTAATAATGCTGCTGCGCAGACTTCTTCTTTGTTCTCAAATACTTGGCTAAAAACAACGCCGTAAAATATTTTTTTTTTTTGCTCCGAAAAATAAATCAAACCGTAAAGGATAACATTGATGTACATAGATGTAGATGAATAAATAAAATGCTTTTGAAAAAACCAAAATTCTCTTTATTTCTTGAACAAACGTTGTGTATCAGCAGCAATAATAACGTTAGTAGATGCAATAGGAAAAGTACTGTTTATTGTCGATGTTCTTCAAACTAAAATGGACATTAATGCTAGCATTAATGCCGATAGACGACAGTTAGCTTCTAGGCATATGAGCACTTTGCCTTAACGCCGGACCATCCACATCTTAACAGTCTCTATATCCAAAATTTAGAGAGTTTGATTCCGGGTATACAAATGGTTGTACTCAGGTTGTTATAACACTAATGCAAATGGACCATAGCAATGGAGGAAATAACATCCGGTAGTACTTTTATATCGTTTTATACAACGCATAAGCAAGAAGATTAATCCAATTCATCCCTTCACTTATGCGCTCAGATGAACATGGGATAACTCCACTCTATAATACCAAATCGAATCGCCGTGACAAGAACAATTTCTTCTCGAGTAATCATAGAATAGTTTGAAACCACAGCCGACATTCACCTATCAAAATCCGTCTTGACTGTTTCGTAACAATTGAAATTAATGGGATCCGAGCGAATTTAACTTAATTGGCGTTGCTCTGGGCTAGCCGTAAAAAGTGAAGGGTGTGTGTTATAATCTCGATGCAACCTCAACCATGACCAATGGGTCGAAGTATGATCAAGAATGAAGCGTTTGCAAATAATGATTTCCAAGAACGTATCCGTTGATTTGCATGCTACACGAGGAGACCACACCAGCAGGTGGATGGATGAGGAAAGCGAAGAGTTGCAGTTTAATTGCTGCTAGTTTCGTAAACCTACTGATCAGCCACTGGTTTCTGATTTATTACAAATATTCAGATAACGTGTGATGTAGAGCACGATTTTCATTTAAATTATACCTTAAACTAACTCAAGCATTTAGATCAACATGAAACAGCTTTTGCATTGAGCCACATGTTGTATGACATAATACCATGGGTTACCATAGGGCTGCATCTGTTTTATTGAGTAGAAAACGATAAAATGTGTATCAGAAATTGCAGATACGTCCATCAAAATGAATGGAGTTATGCACATCTGTTAGCAATCAGTTTTAGTATCTTCTTATGACTTTGTTACACAATAACCTGTCAACTGATGCAACCGAATATTTTTCATTTCAGTGCTAATACCCAAATGGATAACGATGTCACACCAGTTTATTTAGCTGCACAAGAAGGACATTTGGAAGTCTTAAAGTTTCTGGTGCTTGAAGCTGGCGGATCGCTGTATGTTCGTGCTCGCGATGGTATGGCACCGATTCATGCCGCTTCCCAAATGGGTTGTTTAGATTGCCTTAAGTGGATGGTGAGTAAACAAAAAAGATAAAAAAAAATTAATTAGTGCTACGTATTTTAACAAACACCTAGTCGGACCTAATGGTGGTACGGATCGACTTGTTGCTTGATCGTAAATGTAAATGGGCTTGAATGAGGTATTGTGAAATGGTTGAGCCTTCTGAAGCAAAAAAAAAAAGGTTCTGAAAAGGGCTAACTACAATAGTTTATTCGAAATGACGTACACATATATACGCTTTGGTTTTGTGACGTAGTCTGAGGCCTGGAAAGAAACTTAGTCAGATTATAAGATGCTTTTCTTCTATCTATTATTTAAGAATAAAATGTCGCGTGCTCTATTTTTCAACAATTTTATAGTGAAATCGAATCAGCAATGCGCATTGTTGTATTCACTTTTTGAACTTGAAATTAATTCTCATATTTTGTTTTTTTTTTCTATGAAAAACAAAGTTTTTTTCCATCCATTTTCCATCGCTAGCCATTACATCTTCTCATCTTTCGGACGGGGCCGGAAGAACACCGCGTCTTTAGATGTAGTCAGAGCAGTAAGCTATTCGGGCCGTCATCGATCAGAACAATTGAGATCAGTATGTGTAATGTCTGGAGAATACGATGGGTGGGATAGTATTTCTCATTTGAGTGTAGGTATTATATTTTGAATGATTTCGCCACATGTCATTGTCGTCCTGCAAAATCAATTTATCATGTCTTTCGGAGTACTCCAACCGTGTTTCCTTTAATTAATTGTAGTTGATAGTGATCTCCAGTAATGTTTTCATTCGGTTTGAGCAGTTAATCCCACCAAATATTGGCCATGAGCTTGGAGCCGTAGGTATTTGGCTTCACCGTTAATGCTGGCTAGGCTTAACCGACTTTGATGGCAATATCCCTTTATTTCTGAGGTTGAAGCAACTGTTCACAGGTTTAAAGAAAAACCTTTCGACAACCCCTTGTATATGATCCTGCTTTTCGATAATTCCCATGTCTTTAATGAGTTTTCTTACCCTTAACAAATCAACTCCGAATAATTCAAAGAGATTTAAAGTGTTTAATATGAGCCCTTATTGAGCAGTTCATCCAGTTGTTCTTCTCCGCTATTCGTTTTTTCGCTAAGCTAAAGCATGATCACCATTAGGTTCTTGGTCTTATTAAGACCTTTGACAATTTTTATACATACACTTTAATATGTATGTTTGAATCGACACAAGGATTTCGGAAAGTTTCCTGAACCCTTAAAGCTAACTCGCATAAAGCATGTTTTTACTATCAATAAGTCTGCGTGTATTTTATATTTTCACACAATATAGATTGATGGCATGTTTGGGGCATGGAAAGTGAGGTATCCATCCCGATTGCTTGCCTGTGACTAGTATTTAGCCTGTGACTAGCTGCCTCGACTATCAAGACGTTTGTTTCCCCTAAAAAGCCATTCTAAAAATAATAATTATGTTCTTCCCTTGAACCGTACCCCACCCTAGCTTCCAGGTAATCATCGTTTTGGATTAGATCAGAAAATACGTAAGCAGATACTAGCGGTAGTTTATAAGTTAAATGAATATGTTAGTTAAACTAATTGCTTTAGCAGACGCACATAATTATGTTGTTGTTTCTATATTTTTAAGTAGAAGTAACAGATCGACACACGGTACGACTTAGAAAGTAGATGCTTATGAAGGTTTAATTATTCTCTTAAAAAGTTGGCAAAGTCATTTATTAAAAAAAAAATTATAAACAATCTGTGAATTCCAACAATAAAATATTCCATATCCGTTGCAAACAGACGGAATGACATTCAGAATCCAAAGCTTTCAAGGTTGTCGGGCACAGAACGCATCTTATAAAATATCAGAATTAACGCCTGTAATACTTCCACGACTACTCTTTATGACAGCTTTATAACCTTCAAATTCTTTAGTAAAATTCTGTAAAATCTGTAAAATAATGTTGCAATAAGACAGTTTCAAGTTGACATTAGCGTTGAGGTTAAAGATGAGAAGCCTGAAGCAAAGGCTTAAATCTCTTTCGGGATATACTATACAACTCTATAAAACAGGGTTATACAGTCATTCCATAAGACATCATTACTATGCAGAATATATTAAAACCGACGATATTCAATGACATCTCCATCGTTGACTGGGTTGTTATGGGATTACCACCCCAGTTATCGACGTCAGCAGCCAACATACTAATCGCTTAGCCATGATACCTTTATATCTCGACTCCTGAAAAATGGAGTACCTCAAGGTTCTGTACTGGCCCCACTATTTTTTCTCATTTATGTCAATTCTCTGTTTGACTTGAATCTAAATGGTATATCGACAGCATTTGCGGACGACATAACTCTTACATGAGGTTGTGCAAATGACTTCGAATGTGTTGTAAATATAGCTGAGGATCTAGAAAAATTGAGAGTCTGGTGCAACGCACATAAACTAATTCTTAGCGAAAAAACCAAACTTATGTCATTCAAAACGGACAATACAGATATACAGAACTTTAACGTCTGTCTTCATTCTTACGATTGCAAGAGTTTCGTCCTACCAATCCATAGATGCGGGAGAAATAATTTTTTATACAACAAACCATGTTCATCTAAATGTTTTTATGTTGAAACAGTACACCATTATAAATATCTGGGTATACTAATTGACAGAAATTTAAAATGGAAGGAACACATAAAAAGCGTTAAAGCATTTATGTTATTAGTGACCAGAAAAATGTATCTATTAAAACAATACTGTTCCGAAAAACTCTTGAAAACAATATATTTTGGTCTTGCTCACTCTAAATTCCAATATGGCATTACTGCATGGGGCGGTGCTTATGCCAGTTCTCTTAAGCCGCTGTTGATAGCCCAAAAACATCTAATTCGTATTGTTTGTAACAAAAATCGGTATTTTCGGAGCTGGCCCCTATTTAAAAATCTACAGATTCTTCCATTGAGACACCTTTACGTATTTAAAGTGCTAAGAGAGTTCTTTAAACAAAGTGGTAATTATCCTAGCAGAACCTCTCAGTTCTACAGTTTACGCGTGAACAATCTGTATCTTGTAAACGTACCAACTGTCACAAAAACCCTTTGTTCACGATTCTATAGTGTAACAGCACCCGCTATATTTAATAAACTGCCATATTCTATAAGGTCAACAAACAATTTCATTTCATTCGTAAGAGAAGTTAAATACTGGTTATTCACGATCGATTACTTTAATGTTGAATCATTGCTGAGTAGTTTATCCTGATCAGCAGCATCTTTACTTTTAAACGTCCAAAACTATTTAAACGCCAAATAAATGTTTTTCGGTATTATTTTTACAAATTAGCAAATATATACTTTTGAATTCTGTCCGTTATCACCCCACCATATCTTAAATTATGTAAATTCAATTGAAGCTACATTTTACACTAACTTTAATGTTACAAAATGTTGTATACACCTCCTTTATTTTGTTATAAAATTAATACTGTAACAATGTAATTGGAAGTAATCAAAAAAAAAAAATGTATTTGTATACAAGAGGAATGTAATCACTGTTCCATCCTCGAAAACCGCGCGATCTAACGCTATAATTTTTGTGTGGTCTTAGCAGAAACTGTCTTTGGAAGGCTATCCACTAAGCGTGTTACACTTGGTAAGAACAAAATTCTAGATAAATCTGATAACAATTGTATAATAAGGCTATGCGACAAGTGCTGTCATTTTACATCAAAAGACGAACGAGTCATTTTTATAAAGAGTGATAATATTTTTTTATTACAGCTTAAAGTACCAATTCTGTCAAATATCTGAACCGGCTATACCTACAAATAGTTGCCATTTTTATAACTTTATAAGTAACATGACCCCAAAGTAAGAAGTCGAATGTTGTTAACTGACACGATCTCGGCGGCAAATCGCGAACTCCATATCGAAATTCGTACGTCCCGAAAATGTTTCACTTAAATTTCAATTTTCAACATTTTCGATTTTTTTATGTTCAGTGCAATATTATCAATTGGTCTTGCCAGACGAGCACGTGTTGAGTGTCCTAGACAATCAAATTTATCCACTAGATTCTCCGTAACCAACCAGATTTCTTATGTTATTCTTTGTCACCACCCATTTGCGGCTGTAAAGATATAAATAATCGTTTTTAAGGGAGGAAGCCACTAAGAGTGCTTATTCAATGTGGTGTTTTTATTTATCAGGAATCATTCATGAGGTAACTTTTTGCACATATCTAGCCCGTAAACAGTTTGTTTGTGTGGAGGAAAAACGTTACTTGTTTTTGGTGAGCATAATTTGCAATTACTCCTGAAAATCGTTAATTACAGTGCGCGAAACAAATATAGCACATAGCATCAAATTCAAGTAGAAAAAAAGATTGAACATTTATTTCAATCAATAAGTAACAATAAGGGATAGAACCTCCTTTTTTTTTACTATTTAAGCCATTCGATTTGGCAAAGATCTAAACTTTTTTGACATATGCTCTTAGCTCGTCCACGTTCTGGTACGGCCTGTTTCGCATATACAGATCTGTCAGTTTTCGATAAATTTAAGTCCGGTGGTCGAATTGATATCTAAAAAAAAATTGACAATCTCTGTGTCATATGGATATGCACCGTAGCATTATCCGCCTGAAACGGAACTATACGTCATCCTAACGTTCGTCAACCCAAACTTAGAGACTAAGAGGTATAATGATTAATATACTCTCAGACAATCAGGCAGCACCCAAGCATTGGGTGCATTTACACGAACTCGAAATCCGTCAAGGAATGCCACGATGCCCTGTAAGACCTAGATAAAAGAAATTAAGTCAGACGCCGATGGGTGCCAGGTTACAAGGGCATAAAAGGCAACAAAATCACTCTCTAGGAAAGGTTCCAACGAAAGGTACATAGGTACCTTTCGCCGAATGATTCGGCACCTATGTACCTTTCGGCGGAATCCCCAATCAAAGATTTATATTCTCTCAGACAATTGGGAAAAATCGCAACATCTGCTCTTTTGGGACGAGAGATTTATACGCCCCCTGAGCAAACACTTTATCAATATCCTAAAATATAATAGAGTCGATATCAAAAGACTGGTAAGCTGCCTTTCGGGACACTGTAGTCTGAGATATCATCTGAAGAAAATTAACCTCTCGTCTGAATCCGAGTGTCAACTCTTTCTAGAGGACAAGGAAGCGTATCCTCCTTAGAAAAATCAGGACTCAGCTAAGAAAATAGAGGTACTCCTCGTCTAATTGGCTGGCAGGCATAATAGAAATAGGCCGCAGTGCTCTATGCTATTTGTTAGCACCAGATCCCAATTTATAAAAAAAAAAATAATCTGCCTGAAAAATAAGCTTCAAAATGGTATTTTCTCGACCTCGATCGATCGCAATTCGATCCAGCTATTTCTGGCCGTCCATTTTTCCACTACCACTAAGGGTTCTATATCAGAACTTCATCATCAGCGATTTGTGGAAGTGTTATGCTAGCATTCGGCACTATTCTTAGAATTACACATCTGTCACTGATGGCCCTTGGACGGTCCAAACTTCGTTTCTCCCCGTAACTTTCTATTGTCTTTCAGGAAATTTGAAATCACTTTTAGCCTCCTTTCCACTTTTTTTGCAATATACAGTCTGTCACATAATTGTTTGCAAAAGGAAAAATTGTTTGCAATTTCAATTGAAATGCTAAAATTTATGGAAACGCATTGCTTTTGTAATTTTTTCTTTTCATAATTTTATTAATAAGTTTATTCTTAATAACTACAACAAAAAAAAATTAATAAAATTTAAATTTAAGACAAAATTAAAAACATTTTCATATTTTAAGGGGGTATTCTTGTTTAGAAGCCCACATTTTAGGTGTTTTTCCGGACGCGATAAAAAAACAATAAATATTTTTAGCATCCATTTTTTTATAAGTTTTTTAATATTATTTAAAGAGTACAAAACATGCATAGTATTAAAAAAAAATTAAATTCCAAAAAACAGCAGGCTGGCAAAGAGGGGACTAATGAAAAAATGGCGTGTCCTAGTGTGCAGGATATTCGTCCTTCCAGTGACCTGAAATAGAGAACGATTAAGAATCCTTGAAGAGGAAGGATATATGTAGTTATCGCACTACGAGAAGTTTTTAGAAAAAAAAAATTTTTCCACAAAATGGCGGCGGTTTGAATAAAACGTTTAATTTTTGCCGTTCGGAATTTTTTGAAAATATGAAATTTTTTTTTTTCTCAAAAACTCTTCGTAGTGTCTTACTATTATGTATGAAGAAGTTCTGTATAAAATTTCAAGTGAATCGGTTGAGTAGAACTTGAGATATCATGCACACCGTTTCTAAAAAAAGTAGTTCCGAGAAAAACGCGTTTAAAGTTTGAGAACAAGTCGCGCGCAACCGGAGTCGTTTAACATACAACCTACCTTCCTCCACTTCAAATGTCACGTTTAGAGACGCCCTGTCAGATGATCTAGCAGTTCTAGCTTCCTTGGAAGCCTCAGAAGCTCGTACCTCGGACCTGTTAATTCGGACTTGATCGCGTCTATTAACGAACGCGTAGGATTCTGGCCCAATTGTTATTATTATTTCTGACATAATCTTTAAAACTGGTAAAAACCCTTCATTAAATATGCATACCGCGATGAAATTAGCAATTTCAATTGTGTGGGTACCAACATGGATATGCTGTTTAGCAGTTTAGCTGTAGAGGCACTCGTAAAACTACTATCCGACTTCCTAGGGCCCCGATTAGGTGGAAGTTTTCTTTTTCTTTTTCTCTCATGCACGAAAAGTTTTACGTCGACTATGTTTTTTATCCATTTTGCACTGATTAATTTAATTTTACACTAGAAATATATTTTTTTACTTCACTATTTGTAGAAAACTTACGTCTGTACGGTGTAGTGGTTGAAACTAAACTGGAGCACTTAGTATAAATTTATTTAAACAAAATACGTTAGAGCCATTACCCAGGTTCCAAGTAGTCACTTTCGAGAAATAAACCTCGAGTACAAAAGATCTTGCGCGACTCTGATTCCCTTCTGATAGTCAGAGTGCGCCGACCGTCTATTGTTCGCTCGCGCTCCGACCGCTTTGCCGCCGCGTCACAAAATGAGCTGTAACTTCGAAAATAATTGGAATTTCGAAAAATCCTTTTAGGAACATATTTTTAAAGGGTTATACTATCAAAATATGCAAAAAAAAAATCGATTTTTTTTTAATTTCTAAACAAGAATACCCCCTTAAGCTGTCAATTAATTGTTGGCAAAATGCAAACAGAATAGCTATAAAAGGAGAGAAAAAAACTTTTTTGCGATGTATTACGGTATAAATTTCAAGCACACTGACAAATTCCACTTTCGTTGTGTAATTATTAGCCATTTGTAACGTGTTTGCCGACTAATAAGCAATTTAAAACATACCTGGAAATCGAACTGAAAGCAAAGTAAGAGTTTTGGTTTATTTTAATTATTATAAGGGAAAATCTCATAAAGAAATAGCCAAAATGTTATCAGTTAAATTGAGGACTGTGGACAATATTATAACACCAGCAGAAAAGGAAAATCGGTTGAAGTTGAGAAATTCTGGAGGCCGACCAACGAAGCTGTACTGAAGAGATGAATCTAAAATCCTTAGAGTTATGATTAAAAAGCCCGAAATCAGCTTAAGGCCATTAGTGGCGGAGATAAAGACCGATTGCATGGAGATGAGATTAGTCGGCGTATAAACAAAAATAGATACTCGTCGAAAATAGCCGGCAAAAATCCGTTACTCTCCGAGACAAATGTACATAAAAAGCTGACTTTTGCACTGCATCACATTGCACAGCTGCCAGGGTTCTGGACTGACGTAATTTTTTGTGATGACATAAAAATTATGTAGCATTACAACGAAGGACCTCAAACTGTGTGGCATACAAAAATATTATCCTCACAATAAAGTTTGGCAATTTGTCCGTCATGATGTGGGGATGCATTTCATCCAAGGGCGTCGGAGAAATTAGGTTTTCCACCAATACAATGACCAAAGAGTATTACTTGAACATACTCCAAAATAGGCTGTCCACAATTGCTGCAAGTTTCGGATTTGTTAATCCCAAAAATCCTCAAAAGCTGCAATACAATTTATACCAGGATAATGACCCGAAGCACAAGTCGCTCTTGTGCAGGACATGGTTGCTTTACAACTGCAGCAAAGTGTTCGATGCACCTGCCCAAAGTCCCGATATTATAAACCCCATTGAAAATTTGTGGCCATTTTTAAAAAAGAAGGTGGCAAAACGGACTTCCACATCACAAAGCGCACTTGTTAGAGTAATCCAGGAAGAGTGGAAAAAGATACCGGACTACTACAATATAGAGCACATAATTAGATCAATGCCACACTAAGTAGGGCAATTTTCATTTGTGTTTCTTTTTTTCGTTTCCTTTTATGTTCTGTTTGCATTTTACAAACAATTAATTGACAGCTTAAATTATGAAGATGTTTTCATTTTTGTTATTAATTTAAATTTTATTAATTTTTTTTTTGTTATAGTTATTAAGAATAACGTTATTAATAAAATTATGAAAAGAAAAGATTACAAAAGCAATGGGTTTCCATAAATTCTAGAATTTTTACTGAAATTGCAAGCAATTATTTCTTTTGCAAACAATTATGTGACAGACTGTATGTACTTCACTAAGTCCTATCTCGCCAATAATTCGATTCCCCTACTCACTTTATTACGTCCGATTCTCAAAAAAAAAAAATAAATCTTCGCTTTTTTATTGAGTGTGAAGAAATATAAGAAAAAGAAAATTGTAGGTTTTTACTTTTAATTTTAATATTAAATTATTTGCTCAATTAGATGTTGGGCTATATTTTATTTGCGCACTGTACATTCAATCAGTACACAATCAATATATACTCATATATACAATATATAATCATGTGTCGCCATTTGAGGAACCACAAAAAAAGTATAAATTTGACGTATAGGGTTTGCTAGCACAGAAGATAATGCTAGCGTCCAATGAGCCGTGATCTTGTCTTAAAAAGTTTGATCTTCAGTCAGATTCACACATTTGTTCCTAAATTACAGCTTTGGAGCTATGAACCTATTGGGTCATGTTAGTTTTCATTTCAATAAAAAGCCATCACAGGCAATCTTCTCAAGAAAAACAGAATAGTTCTTTATCTACCCCAAGTACACAAACCTCGTATTCACACTCTTAAACTAGGCAATACCATCAAAACTTGAGCAAGGTTCATGTTTCGGTTTTACTTAATCGGTTGGCTAAAAACAATTATATTTTCCCGTCTGTGATAAATTGCATCGATCACGCAATTCACTTCAACCATTAATCCGCATCAATAAAAGATATAAAAAAAAATTAATAACAAAATCGGATAATTTGTAAATTGCCTTACTTCACTTGTGCATAACCATGAACTCGAAGCTAATGCATCTTACGAACGTTTTTCTTTCTAATAATGTATAACTCATATCTTAATTTCACACATTAAACGAATAAATATCCGAATCTAACGAGATCACCAAGCAATGGCCTTGACTCTCATTTAACATTCATTTCTTCAAGCCACACGTCCACGCACACGCATGTCTTTCACACTCGTATGCTCAAGAAAACTGTATCTCATCGTTTAAACGTCTAAAAGTCGGTTGCATTTTGTATCTCGCGATTTCCCCGCACCAATGTTAATCGTGATTCGTTTTCGTTCGTAAGAATTATAACAGTACCTGCCAACAGCAACAAAACAGAGATGTAGAAACCCAATAGTAAAGAGTTGAAATTCACCTTTCTAAAGCAAACCCGAAGTATCTAATAGTTACAATGAAGAAGCAACAGATAGAGTAGAAAAAAATCCCACAGATATCTGAACTTTCTTTTTTCCAATATGCTGCTGCCAGTGATGCCCGGTGCAGTATAGCTAGACATGATGAGATGCTACACAGCATCTCACGATGGTATGACATACAAACGTAATTTATTCGCCAGCAGCTTGTGCGAAATACAAAACCTGCAATAAATTACAAAAAAAAATTATTGAGTACGAAGAAGCATGAAAAGTAGTCTTTGCGGAATCACTTCAACAGGTTTGAGGCTTTAATTAAAAACCAGACGACGATACTGTTTCGTGGGATTCAAAACCGAATAATTGTGATAGATACGCAATATATGTTATGAGTATTTACGCTTTCATTGATGCGAAAAGCAATTTCTTGATTACAGTTGGTCTACCAAATCAACCAATTTGGTACCTGTTAAAACGAAATTACAATCGTCAACTGAAATGGTGAATTGAAATTGCTATTCCCGAAAGGGTTCATGCTCGCTCTAACTTGTCACTCGCTTCATGGCATTCATGGCTGTACAGACAACCAACATCACGGAAAAAGCATCTTGTGTGCCTTAGCAAGACCATATATCTCCTTATTGCTTAATCCCAGACTTAGGACGACTTCATTAAATTCTGTCTTTCCACAGAAACTAAATCCAGGCATAGAGATTGGAGTTGTTCAAGAGCAATTGCTTCCGGAAATATTTTGTCTAATCTATGTATTACTGTGCCAATATCAGTGGGGTACCCTTCTCGTCCAGCTTATAATGCAGGTTCTGTCATCAATTCGCCCCAGACGTGTTAATATCCAATGTACTTGATTATGTTCGGAACATTACCCTGTGTTAAATATGAGCTGGAATAAAATATGTGCAATTACAGGCATTGGGCTGTTGATTCTACTATCAAAAATTTCGCTGAGCAAAATCTAGGCACTAATTGTTCCTAAGATTGCTATGAAGGACTATTTAATTAAGCTGTCTTCCTATATACTTGAGCTCATCAAACCAGAAATACATGTCGAAGATGCTGGCAGAGATAGCACCAATCTTACTATAAATTTTAAATTTTGAATCCAAGTAAGTTAATTTTTAAACTTATTTTTGGTCATGATAATGAAAAATAGAACACAAAATTGCGGGTTCTAGATAAAAACGCCTTATACTTCCTCTACTTATCTCAATAAAACTTTAAAATTCCTTCCAACCTGGGAGACTCCTCAATAATAAGCTTAGTAAAAAATTCTATCCAAAAGCTTCTAAATAATATCCCCATACATTAAGCTTAAATGTTCTATTAGGCTTTTTAGATTTATTTCCAACTTATGCCTCAATATCAAATACTTTCGAGATGTGTGGAAATTAACTAGGAAGTTAGTTGGCTTAAAAACTAACACTACAGACTAATTAATTTAATAAGTAGTAAAATATACGAGAGTCTTAAAGAAGAAAGCACATTTCAAACAATGATTTACTTTCTAATGAATAGTGTGACGGAAGGTGCTTTCTTAATACATACGTCTCATCAAGCGCTTAGGATACGCAACCATGTTAAGTGATCTCGTAAATTAGACAAGTCAGTTGCCATGATACTACTTGATTATTTTTGCAGGACGGACTTAGAGTATATTTTAAATGATTCCAATTTTTCTCCCCAAATCTGATAAATTGTTGTTCTGTTTATTTCGTCATCGATGTTTCAAAGTGTAGATTAACGTACTGGTGGTTCTGGTGTTCCGCAAATATCAGTCCTTGGGCCTGTCTTGTATAGTCAATACAGGACCAATTTACCACGACTAATCGTGAAATAAGTATATTTGCTCACAATACTGCGGTGTCAGTATCTCATGAATTTTCTCTCGACATTGAGACGAACTAGAAAACTGTTTACTAAAATACTCTTTCAAGAAATGGAAATAGAAAGTGGTAAAGTACACAGAATTCTTGTTGAGACTTACGGTGAGGACGCTCTGTCGGTAACGACAAATAGAGATTCAAAAATAATGATTTTGATGTTGAATATAATGCACCGAAAAAGTTGGAAGACAAAAATTTGGAGCCATTAATTCAAATAAACTGCTGCGGTGAAATTAAGATATAAGTAACATGGACTCATCACAGCTATGTACATATGTACTTGCATATGGAACAAGGAATTTATCCCTGAAGAATGGAAAAACTCCGGCCACTTTCCTGTGTTTAAAAAGAGAGATTGATCAAGTTGTATAAGGTGCTGCCAAATATAATATTCTCGTATGGAGACTGACGTCTTACTCTGTGGAAATAATCTTAAACTACCAGTGCAGCGTCAGAAGGCACCGCTCAAAGGGTGACTCTATTTATACTATACGGTAGCCTTGAGAAAATAAATGGGAATTCTACGTAACGGTCTACCAATTCGTAGATTTTAAAAAGGCAAAGCTGAAAACCCCGGAAAAGTTTTTGAAACAAGTACAAATATGTTTAAAGGTAAATAAAGGACTTGTTAAAGTATGAAACGCTTTATCTGCAACATTCGAGGTACGCTACGGACTAACACAAGGAGCCTTGCCACCACTTCTTTTTAATTTGATGCTGGAGTACGTAATGAAATCCCTTCAGAAAAATAATAAGATAATAACCTTTTGTGGAATCACAATCGCTCTAGTTTACTTTCTGAGAGAGAGTAAGGAAACAGTTAAGAGAAAACCAAAAAGCTTAATAATGGCAGGAAAGGAAGTAGGCTTAGAAGTAAATGAAGAGAATACCAAATATATGGTCACGGACCGATTTGGATCGATCCAGACCTCATACCTGATTTTACTCGATGAGTAAGTGACGAGTTTAAGTCTCTGGCAACCGTAATGACCTCCAAAAACAATATAAAGATTGAAATATGGTAAAATTCATATTTCTAAGACCATAGTCTCGTAATACGTGATACTTTACGGACGTGAAACTTGGTTGGCGACTAAAAGCGAGGAAAATAAATTTCGGATCTTTGAAAACCAGATTTTAAGGAGAATCTATGATGGAAAACAGGACGAAGAAACAGGCGAATACAGAAAACTACACAATCAAGGTCTTGCGGAACTTAATTCAAACCAAATCGTTGTCCGAGTAATAAAATCGCGAAGACTAGGTAATGGACAGGATACATAGAACGACTGGACAGTGGACGCACAATCCAAAGAGTAATGAGTGGAAAACGCGAGTGAAAATTACCGTCATGAAGGCCGTTCCGCAGATGGAAGGACAATATACATAAGTATAGGCCTTATGAGAAGGAACCGAATAGCCAAAAATGGAAACAACACAATCATGATAGAGAGGCTTGGCTAAGGGTTGTTAAGGAGCAAATGGCCGGTAATAACAATAATTATCGTATCTGGCGACACGATTAAAAGATAACCCTAAGCGTAAAAGAACGTGGGCTAAACCCGTGCATGGCATAGTCGAAAAAGGCAGATTTTCCGAGGTGTAATTTTTTATGAGCTACTTAAACCGAACTAAATCTTCCGGGAGATTACTATTGATTGAATTTGATTCATTTGAACCCAGCTTTGAAGGGAACACCGCCTACATATGTACATATATACGAGCAGAGACACGACAGAGTAATATTGCTACATTACAACGCTCGGCCACATGTTGCAAAATCGGTGAAAACCTATTGGGAATCGCTTGATGGGAAGCCTTAGCCCAAGCGCTGTATTCACCAGACATTGCCCACACTGTTTATCACTTGTTTCGTTCGATGACAGCTTTCCATTCATATGGAGAAAAAAAATGGGTCGATTCTTGGATAACCCCAAAAGATGTATTATTATTTGTCCAACGTGTTATTCATATGTATGTGGCCAGAAAGATAGGAAAGAATAGTGGCTAGCGATAGGCTGTACTTTGAGTGACAAAATAATTATTATATTTTGTGATTTCCTGAGTGTTTGGTTTTTCAATGTCAAAAAAAATACAGGAAAATTACGAAAGTTTATAAAATTTGTATTTGAGTTGATAACCCAATGCTTGCCATTTGCTTCTGAAAATTTACCATAATTGAAATTAACGCAGCCATATCGGCATAGATAAGTAATTGCACGTGTCCTCTTAAAAATAATCTAAATATTGCTCCCCGAAATCATTTCTCAACTGGTTAACCGATTCGCTTTGTGGTATGTACCGCACTCCTGCTGGAACCACATCACACATTTATTTATTTTTATTTATTTTTTCTTGCAGTTGAAAGTTTTTATCACTCTTCAGAGTAAAGCCTACATACAAATTATTTAAATTGCTAATAACCTGCCTCATGTTCATTTGAAGAATCGCTCTTAACTGATGGTATTCCACATATTCATAAAATAAAAATTTCCCCGTCTTCTATGTTTCTATTCCCTGAAATCACTCAACTATAACTTTGTTAGCGGGTATTTAATAGAAGAAGCATAAATTCACTGTTACTGCTAATGAGCTGTTACGCTATCGACTTATTAAATGCATTTATATATACATTACAGATTGAGGACCAAGGCGTAGATCCAAACTTGCGAGACGGTGATGGTGCCACTCCACTTCATTTCGCTGCCTCCAGAGGTCATTTGACAACAGTTAGATGGCTTCTTAACCACGGTGCTAAGCTATCACTTGATAAATACGGTAAAAGTCCAATTAACGATGCGGCAGAAAACCAACAAGTCGAGGTAGGTAGTCAATTATCGAACAGCTCGTGCTACTATCCCGCAATTTCATGTACATACAATTATTTTTAATCCACACGCAGTGTCTCAACATTTTAGTACAGCATGGAACGTCTGTCGACTACAATACACGGGAGAAAAGCAACGCCGTCCGTCAGAAATCCTACAGCAAACACAACACGAGTAGCAAACAATCCAGTCGCAACTACACTATTAAATCAAAATCATCGACAGCCAGTTCCGACATCGAACCATTCTACTTACATCCGCCAACCATACGTCAAAATAACGACGGAATCTACACTCAATCTCGATCGTCATCCGAGAAAATGTATGGCGGCGCAATCGTACCGAACGACGGTCTATATATCAATCCAATGCGAAATGGTTCCCTGACACCGCCCTCACCCAATGGCAGCATATCCGGCGAATCATTCTTTCTACACGATCCGCAAGAGATCATCTACAATCGCGTTAAAGACCTGTTCGATTCCGATTGCAGTAGCATTAACAAAAACATGTTGTCCAAGGATCATTCGAAAAAGGCAATGATCATTCAAGCCGATGTTCACTCAAGTAGTAGCGGAGCCGGAAGTGGATCAGATGAATCGGTTTCTATTCAATCCAGTTTGGACTCACCAAAGAATAACATCCACATGAACTACAATTTGAATCGAAATAATCACAACAATAACAACAACAAGATGATCATCAGTAACAAGCACACGACCAAGAACATCAACAGCAACAATAACAATAACAATAACCACGACTATGAAGACATCTATCTGGTGCGCGAGGAGGCGAGAAACGCCATCAAAAAGAAGTACAACATCGGCAGATCGCGGTCGAGAGATAGCGGATCGCATAGTCGCTCGGCAAGTGCCAGTTCTACAAGGAGCACAGACGTTGCCATACAATACAACAAACATGTAAATTTAATTTTGACCTAGTTATATTCGAATTTGCATTTTTCCTCTAAATTCATTGCTTTTCCTCGTTTTGCTCTTTCGCAGGATCTGAATAACAAACGCGATGTGGCTCTACTCAATCGCTATAAATCGCAATCGATCAACGGCCTTCACAGCAAATACGATTCGCCGCGCAAAGATTCCTACACGACCAAGAATGTAAATCTGAAGAACCAAATCAATAGCGGATTAAAGAGCGACACCTACGAGAGCGTCTGCCCTCCCGAAGACGTTGCCGAACGTACCAAGCAGGCCAACCGGAATTCAACTGTCATCCGGAATAATCTGGACACGCTAAATAATTCGACAAACACTAGCAGACTTCTCAAGCGGGT
The DNA here is from genome assembly GCA_958301585.1 of Merodon equestris. Lineage (NCBI taxonomy): Eukaryota > Metazoa > Arthropoda > Insecta > Diptera > Syrphidae > Merodon > Merodon equestris. The sequence goes on from OY284415.1 coordinate 35,638,532, forward strand.
GTCATCTGCGCCACCGGTTCAAAGCAATGCGATAGGTATGCACCCGAACAAGCTCATAAAATGCTCGGTCTATGTTGACTGGATTTGACTGTCCTCACGTTTTATTATTTGGTTCCAGTTTACGGAAACTGTGTACTGTATGAGCATTGCACATGCAAGCCGTTTAACCGGCTTTCATCTGCATTTCTGTATTTTTTTTCTGGACAAACAAGACATTTTTAGGATATCTTTCTGATGTATTCTTATAGTCGGCCTCAAATTATTTGGCATAATATGTACAGTCAAATCCCATTCTGATTGATTTCACTTTTGTTAGAAAATAAATCACTTTGTTTAATCTTTCCTTAAAGTTAATGGACCCCCTCCACCCCCTTTACCCCCGCCATTAAGAGGACCATCGAATAAAAGCCTGAACGCCGAAGGTAACTTAAATAATTCGAATTATGCCACGTGCTCGCAATTGGATACACTTGATTCGGACTCTGGTTTAGAGGTAGTGGAAGAACCAAGTCTCAAACCATCTGAATTGGTTCGTGGTAACCACAACCGTACAATGTCGACCATTTCCGGTAAGTTGAGTTCCTTTTTTATATCATTTAGCACAAATATGGGGTTTTTCAGTAAAGACGAAGACAATTGTATTGTTTAATGCAAACATATGCTTAAACTCTTTTGATTATCCATCAATGTCTGAATATCAGCTAAAGTTCATATTTTTATCCTGGTAAATTTCATGAACGAATAACGTTCGGACTTTATCAAAAAATACTATTGAAATAGTGAGTCGGCAGCCTTAAAATTAAGAGCATTTATTCCAATTTTCGGTCGTAATAATCATCCCACCAGACAAGCTGTAGGTGCTAAAGTGGGTAGATTCTAGTCAGCATGCTCACTATTGAATGTTCCTGTGCTAGTGAGGCAACGCATCGGTCGAAGTACCGAAAATATTGCAGCCGTATCACGCTGTTCACGAGAATTGGCGATCTCTTACTCTACATTGCAGCGAATTTTACGTACGGATCTTGGCTCAAAAACTAAAGCCTCTTGATCATTTCAAGCGTCTACACCTGTACTTCTCCGATTGTGCTCTGAAAAAGTTTAAAAAAAATCCTGAATTTCATCGAAAATCATCTTCAACGATTTAGCTAATTTTTTGGCTGAATGGCTGTGTCAATAAGCAAAATAAACAACACTAGACAGCAACAAACGCACATGTGCTTCTAGAGACTCTAGATGGACTTGATATCAATTATGTGTGGTTTCAACAAGATGGCATCACATGCCACACTGCTGGTCAAACATTTTGGTCTATTGAAAGGGAAACTCAGTAATACTACAAACTCGAAAAAAGATTTATGAAAAATTGGTCCTAAAAAATCGATAGCTGCAAACGTGGTAGTCAAGAACGAGATCAAGTTTTATACTCAACATTTAACATATGTACCCTACCTGGAATAAATTTACGCCCTTATTATTATGAACCTCCTGAAGAGACAGTTCAATGATAGACAAAACTCGGAGGTCAAGGCATAAGAATCACAATCAGAATTAGAAATCAAAAGAGTATACGAGGGTGGTCCGATAAGTACTTAGCCTACAAAAGAAAAACAAAAATTTTTGAGAAATGGCGATTTATTTTTCAATATAGTATCCTTTTAGCTCGATACACTTGACCCAGCGATGCTCGAACTTCTTTAACCCGTCTGAAAAATACGTTTTCTCGAGGTCTGCAAAGTAGGCCTCCGTGGCGGCGATGACCTCCTCATTCGACTGAAATTTCTGCCCGGCGAGTGACTTTTTCAAGTTTGGAAACAAAAAGAAGTCGCACACGGCCAAATCTGGAGAATACGGTGAATGGGGCAGCAGTTCGTAGCCCAATTCGACCAATTTGGCCGTGGCGAGGGCGGAGGTCTGAGCCGGTGCGTTATCATGGTGGAAGAGCACGTTTTTCCTCGCCAAATGGGACTGTTTTTTCTTCAATTGGCGTCGAATCGGCCAATTTGGCATAGTACAGCCCTGTGACCGATTTGCCCTTCTCCGGGTAGTCGATGTGGATCACACCTTGTGAATCCTCATTACCTTTCCGGCCGATGGGACAGTCTTCGCCTTCTTCGGAGCACGTTCGCCGGGTGAAGTCCACTGTTTCGACTGTTCCTTGGTCTCTGGTGTGTACCAGTGGATCCATGTTTCGTCGATTGTCACGAAACGATGCAGAAACTCCTTCGGATTGCGCTTAAACAGCGTCAAACACTGCTCTGAAATGGTCTCACGGTTGCGCTTGTTGTCCGGAGTGAGCAAACGCGGCACCCATCGCGCCAACAGTTTTCTCATGCCCAACGTTTCATGCAGGATATGACCCACGCGATCTTTTGAAATGCCTACTGTCTCATCTATCTCGCGCACCTTCAATCGGCGGTCTGCCAATACAAGATCGTGGATTTTAGTCACGTTATCCTCCGTGGTAGCCGTCTTCGGGGCACCTGGACGTGGCTCATCAAAAACCGACGTGCGACCACGTTGAAACTCGTTAAACCAATTTTTGATGGTCGCCATCGAAGGAGAAGAGTCACCGCACACAGCATCCGAACGCTCTTTGATTTCGCTGGGCGATTTCCCTTCCAAAAAGAAGAATCGAATCACCGATCGATATTGCTCTTTTTCCATTTTTCTAAAATCCGCGGACACTCCCGCTTCCACACGTGGTCAAAACAAAACTACTAGTCCGATCCGGCTGAAATTTCGACAGTAGCCGTCTAGAATGTACTACACGATAGTAAGTTGCTCTTGCGATACTGGCGCCATCTGGCGGTGAGGCTAAGTACTTATCGGACCACCCTCGTATTGATCCTTCTATGGACATTTGACCATTGCTGCTTACGTTACGTAGCCCAAAGACGATTTAGTCCATCGCTTAGGATGGCTATATTGCACTATACAGGACCCATTTTTTCCTACTAATGAAGGGAACCTATTTATTCATTGCACGGGATCCTTTGAGTTCGCTGTGAAGAAAGGTCATGAAACGCAATTTCCTTGACTTGAGTATTTTCGTTTTTCGAAACGCGTATTATTGGCGTCAGACGCCAACATATTACTCAAACATGTTGCCAAGCTGATCAGTAGACAAACTAAAATATGTTATCAGTTTTTTGCACTGCAAATATTTTTAACACCCTTTCTATATTACTTGCATTAAATATTTAAATTCATGGCTATAAAACCAGGATAAAGGTGCGTGGGGATGACTGGAAGTTCAACCGACGCCTTGCAATTATGTCAGTTTTAGCAGAAGAGGTCGTAAGTGTACATCCCTTGAAAATAACGTTTAAATAACGTTATAGACACACAAAGGTCATTGGTCTTTTAACATCTCCTACAGAACCTTAACTGAGTTGATAAACAAACTTTCAAGGTTGAAAATTCCCCTACTGACCAATTGTTTACGCTATTACAATGACATCCTGTTTAGTCGAAGACGGCAGAGTTAATACATCGTAATACCGTCTTGGATATGGACTGAATGAAATATTTTGCTGCATCACAGGTCTTCCAAGAATTTTGGCAAGCAATGAAATGAATTGACTGAACCTTCCAGGATGTTAAACTTTGATAATCAAAGTGCCCATATCCACCATCAAAACCTTTTTATTCTACAAAAAATCGAGTGAAAGCCGGGATATTCGGAATTTATACCGCCTCAATCGTCGTAGTTGCAATGAAGGCAGTGAAGGCCTTTACTCGAAGTGTGATTTTTATTCAAATCATTCTTATGTTATCTGTCTTAGAAGGTTGCAATTGGTATGTAGGTATGTAGCTACAATTTTTTTTTGCATTAGCGCCTACAAGTAGAAAGGGCACAGGAACGGAAATCAGATTATTTTTCTTCTTTAGGCTCAAACTAGGTCTTTCAGGATCTCCTAGACCTAAACCTAGACCAAAAATGAACGAAGAAGCTTTACAAAGGAAACACTTCGTCCTCGATAGTCTATAAAAGAAACTCCTTGGAAATGAGCATTGTTACAACCGAACCGCAAATGTGCTCCGAATCATCTTCGAATACGACACTAAGAGGGATGGGGCCTGCTAGGGATCAATGTACCCTATTTTCATCCCTTGGTTGTGTGAGTCTCTACCATGCTATTTTCGATGATCATAGCTATTCGATTTTGGGCACATTCATTTGGCTACCTGTTACCATTCTGAAAGCTAGAGTTGTTCGTTGCGGGCGCATTCCTTTAGTTTAATAGAAGCTCTGAGAATATCATCCTAGACCCCACCCTTTCTACTGAATGTACGAAATGTACGGAAGGCTAAGGCTTTGGTTTTAAAATTCATAAACTCTTAAATCTCCATTAAGCCGCAGCTCATTCCATGGTTAACTTTTCTTTCCTGTTTGACCCATTTTGGCTTTACAGAATTTATAATTTTGGTTAGTTACTAGTCCGAAGATATAGCATCAGATGTACAAATGGGAATTCGCTGTTTATTTCCCAAAATTTAGAGCTTTATTTCAGAAGAATTGTAATGTCCATTCTTGAAAATATTGTCAATCGCTAAGTACAACTTTTGCCCATCTTTCTGGCAAGATACGGATTTCGAATTGGACACATTTTTTGGCTTCTTCTTTTAGCCGCGCTTCATCGATCGAAACATGTGGTAACTGCATAAGGCGGCTGGGTACGATAACCTGTTTTCAGTATTTCCTGATAAATTTGAACAACATGAGCAGCATGTATATATAGCATTGTCGTAATAGAAAATCACTTTGTCGTGTTTTTCTTGTATTGTGGCCGTTTTTTCCTTCTTCAACGCATTAGAGGTTTTTAAGCTCTTGTTATGGCTTCGTCCGGTTGCAACTACGCTAATCTGGTCCCACTGAATCCACGCATGAGCTTCGATCCATATTGTTCGATGTGTTTGATCGTCAATGTATGCATGACTGCGGTGCCTCACATTTCTTTTGCTTTGGATTATCGTAATGGATCCACTTTTTATCGCAAGCATCACAATGATACAGTAAATTATTTCTTTAAGAAAAATTAATTTCACCCCTCTTCGACGCTCCTCGCTTGTAAATAATGAAAAATGGCTTGGACATGGATCTTGATCCGGCGTGAACCTGATTCTACATCTTCAACATTTTTCATCGGTTCGGGACGCTTCTTATCTTCCACGTAGAAATCACCATTTCATTAAGTTCAAAGTATTAGCGTCTTGTTCTTTAACTAACAGAAACCTTAACGTACATTTCTATAATCATTCGATGTACATACGTTATAATCAGAAAACGGGAACTATTCGCAAACGACGCCGTATATCGTTTCTGATATGACATTTCTGACCAGCAGGTATTGTTGTCGCTACCTATCGGAAGACGTTGTATTCCCATTTGTACAACTGATAATAAGGTTAAGACTATAGCTCTAGACTATGGACAGTGACAGTCAAGCTGTACTTAAAGCAGTGCTTAACCAAAATGGTGTATGAACTCAGGATCTTTCTAAATAAAGATGGACAGCTAAATTTGGGTTCTAGGTCAATCTGTGATTTTTCCTGAGTAGGCTCTGGGAAACATTTTTCATGTCCTGAAACCGTAATAGAGAAAGCATATACGCCTCGGTATCTGCAAAAAATTGTTGACTTTCATCATATTCCTAAAGAGAATAGAGTTTAACGTACTAGCCATCAAAGAGCAAGGCGACACAGCGGTATCTCTGGAATTTCTACTCGCATGTCCATACCTATGCTCACATAAGGTGCCGAGGTTAAATTGCACTTAAGTTAATTGGTAAGTTGTTGGCTGGCAGGAAATTTGAAATCATTGACAGGAGAGAATGTCGTTTGGCTTTTTCAAGTGAAGCAACTATGATATACCGTCTAACCTTTCTCTCGGTAGAAAAGTTCTTTAAAGTTCGAAGTTTTTCTATTGTGAAAGAACATTGTGGTTGTTGGTAGACTAAGTGCATTTTCGTTGCGCTTAGGGATCTTAAGATTGTCTCTCTAAATCTATAGATTATTTATTTATTACTTTTATCGAGCTAAGTACACACGTCAATTTAAAGGCATGTCTAGGCAAAAAATTCCGCGTTACGTATATAAGAAGTTTTCGTTGAAAACATGTGTTTTTCACTGGCCTACTTGTCACAATCCCACAAAATAATCACTATTCCAAAATCGAACAGACTGATGCTCTTGTTTTGAAGTCTCGCCCAATTAACCGAAAAAGTCTAAAGAGACCAACACGAGGCGTATAAATTGACCCACACACTCATTTTACAAGCTTCTAACAATCACGATTGTATACAAATCGATTCTATGCCAGACTCCCATTTCGATTAATGTCAACAGCTAGTAGGTCAAACCCTACCATTGAGCTACACTTCCAAACCAAATCTCCAAGTCATATTCCCCGCACTCTTCCCTAACGCTAACTGCGCAAGATAATAGAAAGTTACCAAACGTCTCCTCGATGTTTGGACAAATGAAAGTGTCCGCACTCTCTGAGGTCAGTCGGGCCATGCCACAGTGTCATAGACCCCAACAGCTCCACTATTGTTCGTATCAATAACAATATTATGAAATCTTCAACTAACAAAAGCAATCAATAAGCCCATGCGTCACTGCATTCGGCGAGAAATGCATCTAAAGATCTCTAAATATTCGATTCATTCACATCGGGTCGTGAGTTGTCTGCGGGTAGCAGCGGAAAAAGCTGATTAACCAAAAAGGAGAGTCAACCATCTCTTCAATTGCCTTGATACTCGTACAGTATTTACCACTAATCCGATGAGAATTCCATCGAAGCTCTCCTAAATATGCGATCGATCTGGATCTTGCCGGGTAACTTTCTTCGCCAGATGGAAGTATGAGTATCACTAACTGCACAGCACTGAGCCGTCGTCTAATGGATTGCAGTTCACCGATACTTGCAGCCGTGACAACGATACTTTCAATTACATTTTGTAAATCCCACCAAACAGTTATCACAATTCATTCGCTCAGTTGCTCAGACTAGACTAAGCAGTTCAAACGTTTGTCCCTCCAATCGCGTTCGTCAATAGTCCTTTAGTATCCCGATCGGCAATGAATTACTTTACACGCCTTCCGTATCTCGATTTATTTTCAATTTTGTGTAAGTGATTTTGTGCGAATTACTTTTGCGGACGAAATGACCTTTAAGTGGAGAATACGTGACGAGCCTGCTATATTGTCCTGCTTCAGATTCCGAGGTATCTATCCGAACATGGATTTGTTCGGCTCTCAGGGATGCATGATTGACGCATAACAGACTACTTACGATACGATAATTGATTTAACAAACAATAACGTTGAGAAACAGACACTAGCAAAGCACCCGATCACGATTCCCTGGAATCCTGTATAACGAATTCATGTGATAACCGGATTTTGTGAACAACTTTCAGGTGCTCCTAAGTGGCGTACGGGTACGATGTACATATGAGAATTGTGCTTGAGATAGTGTATCTGATTGTACAGAGATATTTCTTAGTTGAGTTTGTGTATCTAACCTGTCTTGTGATTTTCCTTTTTATTTGTTTTGCTTGTATCATACCTGTGCATGGCATTATGATGCATTTTGGACTAGTATCTAAGTTTCTAAGTAAGTGAAATTAATATCTGCACTCAGATTACACTAAGAGGTATAGTATAGAAAATAACTCGGTGAAGTGTTCAAACTTGTATTGTCCTCGTACATTATATCGTCCTTAGACTTTTAAAGTACTGAAACTAGCAACTAATATTATGAATCCAATCTAACGGGCTTTATTTCATGTTTTCAACACACTTTCAACGTCGGCTAACGATCGCAGAGTTCATCGAACATCTTAAATAGAGAGACAAGAATGCATTGCGACTTCCTTTTGAAGTCACACTCTTAAGCAAGAAAAGCAGTAATTGCCATTCAACGAAGCTTAGTTGCAATTTTTTTATGACGCCGTAGCAGTTCTCCCCTTTTGCAACTCGCTTTCCTTATTCGTTTCGCCGATGGTACATTCAAGTTGGTCGTCAACAGGACCGACAAAAGTCTTAACTTTACGACTTTATAGGAGTAAATAAATAAAAAAATATTATCTCCACGTACTCTTGAGCAGGGAATTTCCATACGTAGTCCTTTCGTTATCAGCTCATTGTAGACTATCAGTGCTTAGAACTCATTGTCGCAAAAAGATTTTATGTAAACTGGTTCTGGAAGGAAAGTGTAGCTTGCCAGTGACTATTATCGCTGCCGTCATGGCGCACTCCTTATTCAAATGGTTCTTAAGGTTGGTTTCATTAGATGAGCATTTCTCTTAGAAATTGAATCGGATTCCAGTAATTTACAAGCCAGTAATTTGCTGTACTTTGTTTAAGTTTAGATCAGTTTCGTCGATGAAAAGTACTAAAGGTCTTTCAATAGGGATGCTCTAAATTTGTTTATTTATAGCGACCATGTTATCTAGGAATAATCTGTCAGGCTTACTGCAATTGTTCCGTAGTGTATGACCAATCACCATGAAAAATTACAGCGTTGAATAACGTATGCAATTCATTATTGCCTGTTCGTCCTGCCAAGAAAGCTATTCGATGTTGGGTGGCCAAATTCAAGTCAACCGGATCGATTAATAAGTAGTCAATATCCGTGTATAACTAAAACTAAAATTCGCGCATGAGGGAAACAATCAAGTTCTCGTCGTTTACAAGACCTGAGATTTCTGTGACTTGAACTTGAAGAACTCTCGGAATTCGGAACGAGCATCGATAAATGCCATCAAATGTTCCTTTCAACGGGTAATTTTTTTGCTGTTGGATTTTCCATTGTTCTATTTTTGAAAGCTCAAGCATATTCAAGCATACTCAGTTGGTATTGCCATTTTATAGTGGAAAAACTTACTTTCGAACAAGGTTTGCAAATTACTAAGCTTAATCATAAAATCTCAACTCTGTGAAATGTGTTTGTCTCGTAATGGCCGAATACCATTGTCATAATCGACCAAATAATTCAAGCGATAGTGACCAAATTGTACACCAATTTCCCGGTATTGACCATCAAGCCACCTATGCGTATGCGTAGAGTACGTACAGAGGAACATATTGCTGTTGTATCGGCCAGTGTTGATGGAGACCGTTATTGTATTACTCGACTTGGCAAAAGATTTAACGCAAAGACCAAGAACTACTCGAGCCACAGCCTCGGACATCCAATGAATGGGCCTTAGAAAAGCTGGAGGAAGATCCGCTTTTTTGTCGAAATGCATGTTATTAACAGAAACTCGTTAAGCAACCTCAGATAATATAAGAGCTGCCAATGTAAGTGGAAAAAATTCATCCTTGGTGTGGTTTTTGATCTGGCGTAATCACTGGGTCGTTTTTTTAAAGATGAGCGTGAAAACTACGTTATCGTCAACGATTTCAAACTTTTTTTTACCTAAAGTGCACGAGCTAAGCCTGGTCAGTATGTGGTTCCAGCAAGAACCCCTTGGCTACATGCCAAGGGACGCGAATCGATGAACAATTAAAAAATGAGTTCGGTGAGCAGTTTATCCCTTGTTTTGGACAGAAGATTTGGCGCTTTTAGACAAGTTTTTGATGGTGTTGTGTCAAATTACTTGTCAATGCTGATAAGTCAGCATCGATTGTAGCTTTGCAAGACTGGTTATTAGCGAAGCGAGGTACCAGCTAATATACTCGAAAAAGTGACTCAAAATTTGACTCCCCCCATGGACCACATAAAACGTAATCATGATCAACACACAAAAATCCTTCTTCTTCTTCTTTTCCTTTTTTATTCCGGCGTCGTTATGGTCAGAAGTGTAGGACCATAACCTTCCCACTTAACTGCATTCCTACTGGTCCGCTTGTGGGGTCCGCCGGTTTGACCTCAGAAAGTAGCGGCAGGCTTCCCGGTTTGGGATTACTTCATCGCTGAGGCCAATCAAATGCTGGTGTTTTTGCATTTGTTTGCACCAATTGTTTTTCGGCCTGCCTTTTTTGCGTGTTGAAATTGGAATGTTGATTGATAACGCCTTTTGGACGGGGTTCAAAGGATCTCTCCTTTGAACATGGCAATACCAACTGAGTCGGTTGCGCTCTATCTTTCTTGTGATGGTTTCTTTTACGTGGAGGCTTCCTCGGATCTTTGAACTTCTAATTCTGTCACGCTTTGTTACTCCCGCTGTCATGCGAAGCATCTTCATCTCAGCTGCCGTTAATTTCATACTCTTTGTGCATTGTCCAGTATTGTGAACCGTATGTGAGCGCCGGACGTACAACTGAAGTGTAGAGCCTTCCTTTCAGCTTAGGGGGCATTTTTCGATCACAGAAGATGGCGGAGTTTTCCCGCCACTTCATCCACCCTACGCTTACGCGATGGTTGATGTCGTCATCACAATCCAGGATTTGTACAAGTATTAAGTATATATCGGTACATCATGACTACACTGGTCATTTATCCTCGAGGGTAAAAAATAGGAAGTTGACAGTTTGGGTTGAACAGTTGCTCCCGTTAACCTTCTTTTATTTTGAAGCTAAAATGGCAAAAAAAATCTATTTCCTTGTAATTTCACGTGCGAAAAAGTAATAATTCGTAATGTCCTTACAATCTACGCTTATCCCTAACTCCGAAGGATAAATTTCAAGAATTTTTCGTTGGCAAGTATTCTACGAGATTTGTCAATTGTCTGTTGAGGAGAAAGCTGTTGTAGCTTGTCAGCATTGTCATCCAATACACTAACCACTTAGCCCCCGTTTTTCCCCCGATTATCCAATATGTTAGTTTTTAAAACGTGAGTCGATCTTGAATCTCATATTCCAGACTAGGGGCGTTAAATTTGATAACGCGATTCGCCGCAACAAATCCATTACTCCACGTAGTAAAGTATATTCTGTGGCAATATCGTGTTGAATTGCATTCACCTCCATTTTTCACCTTTGACATCAAATCGTATCTCGATAGCACTCGATCGTTAGCATTTCCATAGAAAAGCAAAAATGCGGCTCGACCACCTTTCAATTGTAACGGTCTCTTTTTGATCGTGAAGGGGCTCTTTGAGTATTATATGGCTTTTGTCTTTCGTGAAATGTGCCCATCTAATATGATGATTGGTAATCGATTGGCTGTATACTATCTCGGTGCTGCTTCGATACTCATAGCCCTAAGAACGCTTATTCGGTTCGGCGATGTTTCCCTGCGAAGCACGGCAATTCGACGATGTTGAATAATTGTCCTCAACGGAGATACGTGCAGGATTAAAGAAAGACCCAAAAACAATACTTTACCGTAGCTCTTCTTTAAAATCGCTATCCACTTTATAGAGTTGTTGGGGTCCAATTCGGAAACGTTGCGTTTGCAATTGTATTGTATTTTAGCGCCTTATACCGGATCATAAACGTCACAATTATCAAAGAGGCCAACTCGTCTTGGCTTACAAGAAACGACAGCTACACGACAAGATCATCGTGGCCAGAGCTCAACGTCGGAAAAACAAAGAAGCTCCTGGCGCTGGACCGTAACTCGATCCGTATGCTCGTCGGGGTGATCACAGGACACTGTCCCATTGGAGCAGTGTCGCTAGGCCAAAGATTCTTTACAGAGATTGCGGACGTGGCTAATGCAGATATATCGGATCTTCTAAGATTCATCAAGAGCACGGGGTGGTTTCAGCCACCACGTGATAGGACAGGTTAATTTTATGTGTACCCACACAAACGAAGGGAATCACAATGGGCCTCTTGGCCTCCGAGTGAAAGTGATGTCCAACCATCACACTCCCCTTCTCTAACCTAACCTAACCTAGCGCCTTCTAAAGGCATACATATGTTAAATTTCATCATTCGACTGTGGCCTCATCCCAAAGGAACGGGACTCACAACTTTATTGCATACCCTCTAAATATGGGGCGAGCTAGACACTTTTCTGTTTACCTCGTGGAAGCAAGAGAAAGGGAAGAAGATGGAATTTCATTGAAAATTAAACGACGTATTTGTAATCAGCACAGAATGTCCCTGGTTAGTGAATACTGTGTTGTGGGGAATGATTAAATATGTCTTTGTCACCCTTGAATGTTAAATAAAGGCCTAAAGGCTTTAGACCGCAGACCAAAGGCGGCAAAGCCTGACAGCTACAGCTAGCACAACCGTTAAAAGTGCGGGTTTCAAGTGTGTCATCAACCAAGTGTAGTCGAAGAATAGAAATACGAAGACAGTTCTCCACGACAGTGATTAAAGACAAGTTTAGCAACTTGTTGTCGAACGGGAAAGTAAATTGCTTTCATATAGCGAAGTGTGTTTAGTGTGGTCTACACCAATTAAAGCTGTAGTTCGTACCGAAGGGTGACTGAAACAGAGAGAAGTTATTGATAACACGAAGTTATTGAATACTCCGATTCAGGCTTTAACTCAAACGAGATTAGAAAAGCAGTAGTGGTAACACACGACACGGTGCCTTATACTATCTCACTAGGCCTTATACTATCCTCACCCAGTCTCTATCGCTCAGTATCTGGGTTCGGGTTTTAACCCAGAAGGGACTAACTAAGTTCTGTCAACGCGCAAGACCGAATACAACGACCGAGGTGCCACTAAATACAAGTGTCCCGAACTACAGAGTAGTGTGAGCATTAGGCCGACACAGGTAATAAGTCTGCGACTGTCAAAAAATTAAATTTATGTGACGAACCTAGACCCGGCGAGTATAGCCCGGCCTAGAGAGCTCGCTACAGGTACTCCTTCTTTGCAATTATTGAAGGTAAGCCAAATAATGGTCGCAAAGCGCTTATTTATAATATTTACATACTCGTATATGAAAACCAGACGGTCTATCGTTAAGTCTTAAATGGGATTCGGTTAACTATTGGCTACTTAGGATAAAAGATCGAGACCTTATGTTCTCTTAAATATTTCATAGCCGTTATTGTCTATTCAACAGTAGACAAGCGACTAGTTACTTTGCTATAAGCAATAAGAATTTAAAAAAAAATAGATCCCATTAGTATTTAAAACTTTAATTCTCCAGTAAAATGGGTTCGATCCTACCTTACTCATCATTTTACTTGAACTGAACACGTTGCATGAGTCATGAGTTCCATTGTTATTGTAATCGACACTCTTGCCTATAACGTATGGTAGACGAAGTGAAAGACGATTAGTGGGGAAATAAAAGTCATTAGATGGAGACTAGCAAGCCAAGAAGCGTGGAAAATAGTTCTCTAAAATACTTTTGGTTCGCTATACCAACAATTTTAAATAAATCATTTCTGTCAACGAAATATTTTCAACAGAAGGGACTAAATACATCTCCCTGTCATACCTCTCTCTGTTGAATATAAAATACCTACAGCTAGACACATAAGATATATGAACACCGTTCCGCTGCACATCCCACCCATATGGCCACCTCGTAATTTAGTTTTTTCTTTCCATCCGACTTACCATCATATTTGACACAATTCGATCCACTCGCATCAAATAAAATGACAATCTCTACGACGACTTTGACGACTACTGACACGCACGATGACTGATGGGACCATCTCCGATGAGCCATCAATTAAACTTTTACTTTTGCTCCGTCCGAATCCGAATTAATGATTTATATGAATTTGTTATTTAACTCTCTATCTCCGTCGAACTCATTATAAAAGTTAAATGACCTCAAAAAATCGGTCTGCATAATAAGCCATAACTGCTCTAAGATTCGTATCCGCATCTGGCTACGAGCGTCAAGCAACAATTAATTCTGTTCAACTTTTTACCACCATCACCACTGCTCTCTCTCGTTTTTTTTTTTTTTTTTTTTTTGTGAACAATAAACAAAAACTTTGCAACAATAAAAAAAAAAAGAAAAAAAAAGAACACAAAGTTGTGTGGAAAGGAGAAACGGTAACATTATACATATCTTCCCACCACAGCGCCGAAAACACTTTTGGATCAGCTTATAAGCACGTCCCTCTCCCATCGCACACGAGCACACTCACTTAGCAGGTGTATGTGTCTATGAATGCACCTTCTATTTCCTTCCCCGTTTGTATTCGTAATAACAATTTGTAAGTTTACTCTCGTGTAGCCATATAGAGAGACGGTGCCGTGCGGCATGGCTACACTTTAGTGTTTAAATAAACGGCTCAGATATACTTAGATGAGTTTTATACATAAATTGGTTCAATTTCAGCGAACAAGAAAGCCAAGCTTCTTAATGGAACCTCAACCGTGCAAACATCATCTTCAGCCACATCCGAAGTCTCGTACCAGCAGCAGCACAGCAACGGACATCACGCTTCTGCAATCGGAATAATATCGCAGAGCTACAGTTGCGCCGAGAACGATTATAGCGATCAACATTGTAATTATTCACCGTCAGGATTCGACCGGAGCACCGTTGGTGGACGACCCGGGGGACCGAATCTGGTCAATAAGCAATTGGTGTTGCCGTTCGTACCGCCCAGTTTCCCGAACAACTCACAGGATGGTGTCACGCATCTGATCAAGCCGTCGGAATACCTAAAGAGCATCAGTGATAAAAGGTCCTGTTCTTCAGCAAGGTGAGATATTCTCTTTATTTTTCGGTTTTCTTTTTTGATTTGTTTTCACCGTGACCCAGAAATCCAGTGTTTGTTTCGAGCATCTAGAGTGAAGTTTTAATGTACGCTTTTCATTAAGAGATAAAACTGTGCATTTGAATTAGGACGCGTCCAGCCGTTACGCGCAGTGGTAGGAAGACGGTGCATGAGTCGCGCCGGCTATTTCGAATTCGAATTTGTGCGTGAGTCTTATTCGCGATCGATGTGCTCAAGACTGTTATATTGTTTTTTTTATTATTTTTTTTTACTTTAGTGCTTGGATATTTATTTCGGTTCTAGTTACTCAACGACAGTTTTGAAATGGGGTTCGAATTATTTTTTTTTTCTTTAAATTGTTTTTTTTGTCATTTCCTAGTAGTACAAAATATAATCCAAAAACGTTAATTGACGGATTTCGACAATTTCAACGCTCGAATGACATAGAAAAGAGAATGTCTTTTAATTACATTGTGCAATGCGTTAATCCGTGATATTTTGTGTTTTCGATTGATTGTAATAAAAACGATCTCCTACATTAAATGGATTCATTAGTCTGTCTGGCGCCGGGTGTGGTCCACTTTAGACAGATTTAAGTTGAAAAACAAACAAATTAACTGTGGGCAATGGGGACAGCTGTAGTATTACTTATTTTCTGTTTAGGTGAAAAAGATTAAGAAGATCTTTCGAGCTTATTCAGGGGCTCTCAAAACGACAGATGAAACAATACCTGCAAAAGGCATTAACAACATTTTCAGATGAGGCGCTACTAAAAAATATGATTGTCAATATGATGATCCTTTCACATCTTGACAGTTTCAAGCTCTACGCACTGATGGCTCGTCCAATCTCACTTTCGTAAGCAGTTAAGATGCTCACCGGTGCTGCAGTAAAATTGTTAAGCCATCTGCGAAAATCGTTGTCTGCTGTTTAGAAACCTACTCTATCACAACAACACCTGTTAAAGCTAGAGCGGAACGATTTTTCACTCTATCTTTATCACTCTATCTATCAGTGATTGTCGCTTTAACTCTAACTTATAGTTCCTTCCTCATTGATGAGAGCCCAAAAGCTTACCTCATTTGAAAGCTGGTAAATTGTCTGTCATTTTAGCCTTCATGTACCAATTTAATTTAGTCCGCAGTCTCATGACCCACATAGATCATGCATGCTTACCCAGCCACCAACTCAGTACACGTCATTAGTGACTGAATACCTAGAATCGTAACGCGGTGTCCGATCCTTTCAAATCATCCAATGCCTTTAGTTATTTGTCGTACAAAAAACAAATTCTTCTAAATGCCTCCTACGCGTACTGTGTGACATATTAATCTTTGGAAGACCGATTATGGTATTCCAGATAAATGCATTCAAATGAGGAACAACAATTTTTTTATGAATCTCTGAGGTGCTGATTTGTATCAAATACATTTTGAAGTAATATGGATCAATGACTTCCACCAGTCGATGAAATCTATTCACTGAACATAGGACGCATACTACTTTAATTTCTGCATTAGGTTATCAGCTCGTAAAATAAGATTTCCCCGCAAAACATTCCACAAATTTAATAGATCCTGTTCCGATTGCTGGACACGAAAGCGAATCAATTCAATCAAGTCCTCGTCGATATAACGGTCCATAGCAAAAGTAGTTTCTGCTCTGCACGCTGTAGTAACTTTTTCAGATGACAATTGCGAACAGATGTCAAATTGTCTCTTTCTGAAAATGGTGTTGCTAAATCGAGAAGCAGTCCCATATACCATATTTCTGCTACACAAAAAATAACAAGAATATTAGTTTTTGTGGAAAGTTTGATTTAATTGTTTACATCAATGTACCATGCGCTTATGGCAGCACTTTTTACAATTCTCAAAACACTTCAGAAGCTCGACCTTTGCGACAGCATTTGGCTCTCTTAGCGATGATTTAATTTTGGGAAGAGGAAATGGCACAAGTCCAAGGCAAAGTGCAAAAACCATAATTTGTTTCACTACCTATCCCGACATTTTTAGTCTTCGAACTTGCAAAGTTGGGGTAGGGAAGACTCACTGAAAAGCTTTCCTGTCTGTCCGTCCGCAAGCATATATCAAATATCTGTCTGTCTTTCCGTCCATACGCATAGGTATATCATACCAAATTTGCCGAGAAGCTATGAGTCTAAGACTTGGCTGTGTTATAGAGTACATGGTTTTGAGCTCATAGCGACCAGTTTTAGAACCCTAGCTACTGTGGTTCCTGAGATCCAGGTAAAAGTTTGCAAAATTCATGGTAGAAGACCTGGAATTGTAGCATGGCTCCCGGCTCAGCTGATCCCATCTTCTTTTTTTAGTGCTCGTTTCACGCAAACGACATTGCACTTGAAGGTAGTAGTTTATAAAACGTTCAACCTTATGATAAAAGCTCATGATGCAATATGCTGTTGAAATCTAAAAGTATACTGAAAATGATCACCTTCAATTGCACTTTTCACATTTTTTTTTGTCTAAGTGACCCAGAATACCATCAAAACATACCTTTGACTCCTGAAACCAACTAAAATCTATGAGCAAACTCTTAAAATGGAACAAGTATTAGGTCTTCATAATCGAACGTCCAAGCTCTTTATCTTTATGTGTATATAGAACATTACCTGCAAACTATAACTTTTTCTTTTCTATTCCAAAAGGTCAACCGACACAGAAGATTATATGCAAATTCAAATTTCGCATCACCACTCAAACGTTGCAGAGCCGCCCAAGCCACCACCACCACCACCTATGCCGGAGTCTCTAATAAGTGGCAACAACAATTTGACTCTAAACAAGGCATCATCGAATCTGCCATCTCACCACGACACAGTAACCAGAAAACAACATCAACCGCTATCAGCAATTTCAATTCAAGACTTGAACAGCGTCCAGGTAACGAAACTCACCAAAACCAATTAAACTCGAACTTACCACACTTCTGTTAAATCAATTTCCAGCTTCGCAGAACCGAGACGAAAATCATGCAGAAATCGTTCGCTGCCCCAACACGAAGCTTCAGCATGCAATGTCTTTCTTCAACCGCTGAGACATATCTAAAAACAGATTTAATCGCCGAGCTCAAAATGTCCAAGGACATATCCGGCATCAAGAAGATGAAAGTGGAAAAGGCTCGTATGGCCGATAAGCACGATCAGGAACACTACTCGGAAATTTCTCGTCAATTTAATGCAAACAACTTTGTGGACCAGGTGAGGCCTTGTCGAGCCTATATTAAAATGCCAGCGGAGCTTTCATACAATTTCAAAGATTCAATTACAGATTCCTGAAAAGGATCAAGCCGGGAATATCATCCCCGACTGGAAACGACAGATGCTAGCCAAGAAAGCTGCCGAGCGTGCCAAGAAGGAATTCGAAGAACGAATGGCACGCGAAGCCGAAAATCGAAGATTAGCACAAATTCCACAGTGGAAACGTGATCTTCTAGCCAGACGCGAGGAGACTGAAAACAAACTAAAGTACACCCATAACCACGACAAAAGTTTTCTCAATTACACTGATCTTTTTCCTTTTTAGGGCAACAATATACACACCGCGCATCGAAGAAGGCAATCGAGTGTCCGACACTTGGAGGATGAAGAACAAGGCTGTCTCGATCGACAACATCAGCCTGTCATCCTACGGTACTGAGTCCAATTACGATCAGAGAACTTTGCCGCTAGACGGGAATAATAACAACAAGGACAACAAAGAGAACGAAACCGATGCTCAAGGACTGAACTCAAATGAAAAATCGACCGAAAACATGACCGGCGAAACAGAGGACTCGAAAAAACCGCAACAAGAGGAAACGGACAATGATAACATTATTCCGTGGCGTGCGCAACTAAGAAAGACCAATAGTAGACTGAGTCTGGTGTGAGCGGGTGCTTGCAGTCATAATGCCTTCGAACTTGTTATTTATTTTTTCTCTAATTTTTTCCTCGAATATAAAAATATAAATATTTAAACGCATATACATATATAACATATATATAAATACGAATAAAGAAGATTTAAGTATAATGATAACTATGTATTGCGCGGACCAACATTCGAAAAACACGTTAAATTAATAATCCTAACCTAACACTAATATAACTTTCTCTTCGTCATAATTATAAACATTTTCGTACATGTATCGTTGTATTAATGATTACAAAATAAATGAAGATTTGAAATGAATAACTGAGTTCTTGTTAAGATGGCCATGAGCTGACTGAGCTACTACTTCTGCCATACCTTACGCTCGTCATACCTGGGGATTCGCCCGATCTTTTAAGGAAGAAAATTCGTAAGATTTAGCACGCTATCATCTCATCTTGAAACGACCAAAGATTTTTAAGGGTGTTCAAGTCTCTAAAGAGGTGTCTCATCATAGTTCAGGAAGGATAACACTTAGTAACGGATAGGTTTTACGAAAGGGGCCCTATTAAGTGATTGCATTTTCAACGTAAGGACGACTTATAATCCCTGAAACTTCCTTAAAATCGATCGAAATCTTATCATTTGGTTGATATTAGACATCCACAATTAAAATATCGGCAGAGTTAACTTTTTTTATGGGCTGGACGAACAATTACATTTATCGAGCATTATCTTGTTCTGCCCAATATAATTCGCATACCATCTGATGTATGTTCAAATAATTATCAACTAAGATTAACTGCACTGCATCAAACTGTCTCTCGTTGTGGATAGAGATTATATCACTCTTTTGATTGGGGCTTCAGTGACAGATGCGGGTTTCAGAGTCAGATGTGACACTTTTCTTTATTTTATCCAACAAAAGGAAATAGTTCTCATCACTAAATTTTTGGTAAAAATTATGGTCTTGATCAATAATTTCCAGCAACAATCAGTCAATCAATAATTAACAACCCCCTAGTTTTACCTTATCAATAGTCATTGCATTGATAAATAAATGTTGACATTCCAACAATGGTAGGACATTTAAAATGACACCTCTTATTGGAAAGCCCTCTAGTAAGGGTGTTCAAAAATTACTGGGGAGTTTCTGATTCCATATTAGTCCGGTTCGCGTGAATCGCTGTTAGCATATGTGCCGAATTGCCGGATACTCTTCTTATGAGAGCACGTCTTAAAGAATCCGTCAATCATTAGATTGGCGGTTTAATTGTCCATTGTTCTCTAAAAATTCTTTAGGCATAAAACAAGCTCTAGTAAATGAGGCTAAAAATTGCTTTGGGTTCTCCTTGTGGATAAGGCTAAAATAATGAAGATGCGGATTGTCCTATTAGTTTCAAATTATAAAGCCGCATGGATCCCTCTATCTTGAAATATTATCTCTGGAATCCCCGATTCCTATGAATTAAGCTGGCACTCACAACGAACCACACGGGACATCTATAGGCAATCATTAGTCTGGTTAAGGCAATTTAGCAGACCATCTTCACTATGAGATCAAGCTATGAAGCTTAGCCAGAGGATCTACCTTAATATTATTATTGATTAATACACTCCATTTGGAACTTTGAAGTTCAGAGCCTCATTGACAACCCATCGCAGAGCCTCCCTATCATGAGAGTATTCCTTACATGTTTCGCTGTTCAGTCTCATCTCTTATAGGTCGATCCTTATATTGTCCTCGCAGTGGATTTTCCACTCTGTCCATTGGTTATATGAGTCTTGCCCATCTTAATATTACCGAATTTATTACTTGGACAATGCTTGGGGGTCGTTATGTTTTCCACACTAACTCCTCGAGATCTTGTTTTCAGAGGCCTAAAATCTATTTACTTGTTCTTAGTCACAGACCAAATTTCACATCAGTAAGGTGTCACTGGCATTTTTATGTTTAGTAAAATATGGATACTGTGCCAATTTTTTCTAGCATCCCTGAAAGGCGTTTTGAATAAAATAGTTTCTGACTTCTGGAAGTTGATTTTCAGCAGTTTTTTATGACGAACTAACTATTATACCAGCTTACATGCCAAGATCATATATGTATGACATACGTATAGCAATGGTTCACTTATGCCCCGCCGACTGAGTTTGTAGAGAAGTCCTTTTGATCGTATGGTGTCAAAGGCTATTTCCATGTCAGGTGCATACTGGTGTATAGATTCTTCTATTTATTCCGTTGGATATCCGATACGAATTTCGACGCGGTCATCTCGCCCCGCCATGAATAGTGCCATACCCCGCCCTAAAAGCGACTTGGTTATCCAGAATGATTTTATTGCACTCAGCTCATACCGTCAGAATTCTATAGAACACCTTCTCGAAGACCGTGCTGATACCGATGCTCAATCGCAGATTTGCTGAATCGGAGGTATACGAGGGCGATCCGATAAGTAAAGGGTCCGCCAAATAATTTTTTTTTTTTGAAAATGCTATAAAAAAAACTACTGAATATTTTCTCAAATTTCTTTTTTTATTTGAAAGTACAATCCTTCCGGTTAATAATGGAAAATAATTTCATTCAAATGGCTGCCTCGGCTGGCCATGCAGTAGCCTACACGATCGGTCCAATTTTTAAGCACATTATCGATTGTTTGCAGCTGTATTTCACCAATGGCTTCACGAATATTGTCCTTTAAAGCGTCAATTGTCTCTGGCTTGTCGGCGTAACACTTATCTTTGACGGCACCCCACAAATAATAGTCCAACGGTGTCAAATCGCAGCTCCGAGGTGGCCAAACGACATCAGCTCTGCGGCTGATAATGCGATCTTCAAAAACAGGGCGCAAAACATCGAGTGTAGCTTCGGCTGTGTGGCACGTAGCGCCGTCCTGTTGAAATCAAATGTTGCCAATATCCTCCTCTTCAATTTTTGTGAACAAAAATTCGTTCAACATGGCCCGATAACGATCGCCATTGACTGTAACGGCCACTCCTTGCTCATTTTCGAAGAAAAATGGCCCAATTATGCCTCTGGACCAAAATCCGCACCAAACAGTGGCTCGCTTTGGGTGCACCGGCTTTTCAATGTATGCGTGCGGGTTTTCTGTGCCCCAAATGCGACAATTTTGCTTGTTTACATACCCGCCAAGATCAAAATGAGCTTCATCTGAAAAGATGATTTTTTTGGCAAAATCGGCATCTTCTGTAAGTCGATCGCAGGCCCACTTAGCGAAGCGAAAACGCATTGGATGGTCAGTTGGCTTCAACTCCTGAACCAATTGGACTTTGTATGGCGTCATACCAAGGTCTTTATGCAAAATTCGTCGCTTTGGTTTATCGATAAGGATGCCAGTTTCTTTCACTTTTTTCACAAGATAACGAACATACGGAGCTGACGGTGCTTCTCTTCTTCCAAAATCCGTACGCAATTTTCGCACACATTCTGCAACATTACCATGATTTTCAAAGTAATGTCGCAATATTCCCAGCGTTGTTCAAGCGTATACACAACCATATTCGTTCAGCGGAAGGATAAAACTAATTATCTGTCAAATCAGACATGAGCTAAGTGTTACCATTCACGAAATAAGCACTACTTGAAAAAAAAACGTTAGATGGCGGACCCTTTACTTAGCCCCACCGCCAGATGGCGCCAGTATCGCAAGAGCAACTCACTATCGTGTTGTACATTCTAGTAGACAGCTAGTTTCGATCAGCCAGATCGGACTCGTAGTTTTGTTTTGATCGCTTGTGGAAGCGGGAGCGTCCGCGGATTTTAGAAAAATGGAAAAAGAGCAATATCGGTCGGTGATTCGATTCTAGTTTTTGGAAGGGAAATCGCGCAACGAAATCAAAGACCGTTTGGATGCTGTGTATGGTGACTCTTCTCCTTCGATGGCGACCATCAAAAATTGGTTTAACGAGTTTCAACGTGGTCGCACGCCGGGTTTTGATGAGCCACGTCCAGGTGCCCCGAAAACGGCTACCATGGAGGATAACGTGACCAAAAACTACGATCTCGTATTGGCAGACCGCCGATTGAAGGTGCACGAGATAGCTGAAACAGTAGGCATTTCAAAAGATCGCATGGGTCATTTCCTGCATGAAATTTTGGGCATGGGAAAGCTGTCGGGGCGAAGGGTGCCGTTTTGCTCAATCCAGACAACAAGCGCAACCGTGAGACCACTTCAGAGCAGTGTTTGACGCTGTTTAAGCGCAATCCGAAGGAGTTTCTGCGTTGTTTCGTGACAGTCGACGAAACATGGATCCACTGGTACACACCAGAGACCAAGGAACAGTCGAAACAGTGGACTTCACCCGGCGAACGTGCTCCGAAGAAGGCGAAGACTGTCCCATCGGCCGGAAAGGTGATGGCCACCGTTTTCTGGGATCCACAAGGTTTGATCCACATCGACTACCTAGAGAAGGGCAAAACGGTCACAGGGCTGTACTATGCCAAATTATTGGACCGATTCGACGCCGAATTGAAGAAAAAACGGACCCACTTGACAAAGAAAAAAGTGCTCTTCCACCATAATAACGCTCCGGCGCACACCTCCGCCCTACGAACTGTTGCCCCATCCACCGTATTCTCCAGACATTGACATTGGCCTCGTGCTACTTCTTTTTGTTTCCAAACTTGAAAAAGTCACTCGCCGGGTAGAAATTTTAGTCGAATGAGGAGGTCATCGCCGCCACGGAGGCCTACTTTGCAGACCTCGAGAAAACGTATTTTTCAGACGGGTTAAAGAAGTTCGAGCTAAAAGGAGACTATATTGAAAAATAAATCGCCATTTCTCCAAAATTTTTCTTTTTCTTTTGTAGGCTAAGTACTTATCGGACCACCCTCGTATAAGCCGATCTTCGAGTATAATCGCAGAAATCGAAAGAGTGTCTCGAACTGGGTTCACTTATATAGGCTGCTATAATGTACTATAATGTAATTTTGTAGAGGGATGCACACAACCTCTAACACCTGGAACCTCCGCTGTATATGATTTTGTTTCAACTTGCTTTTTGTAAAGATCGCAATTCCGCCGCTTGGTGTGGCTTTGGGTCAGACTTTTCGAAATATTTTAAATGAGTAGTGGTGAGTTTTGAGCTACTGGTTAAGCTTTGTTTCACTTAACAAAAGTACATCGGGGCTTTAGTCCCGCAACGAGTTAGTAAGTAGGAGTCAGAGTCTTTAAGTGCATCGGTTGTGATTCAAGGTGCGCCAGACCCGGCAGAAGCAAGAAGATTTTATCTACTCCGGTCATCTGCTACTGGTTCTGCTGTTGGAGCTGGTCGATCTGCCCTGTGCATTGGTAACGATCACTGTGACATTGGAAACATCCATGGACTTTTGTTCCGTCTTTCCCATACTTGTCGCCATTTGGACGTAGGTCACCTGTGGTGTAACGGCTGATGTTTATAAACGGCTTAAAGAACGTTTCTCCTCATATTGCTGCTCACGAACCAGATCTGACATCTATGTCAGATTAAATTTATTTATCTCTTGGAACTTAGGACATCCTCGATAGTTTGCACGCTGTTGAAGCTGTGGGCCGCTTGCTCTCCGCGACAGGTCATTCCCTCTTTCGAGAAGGTTGTACCCTCCTCCGATTTCGGGTCTTATGCTTGTTCCTAGAACTGCAAGAACTATTTCACCAAATTGTCTTTTAAAGAATATAACAGTCTAATGACAGGTTAGGTTTTTTTTTTATAGTTTTTATTAAAAATAATATCAAACACAAATTATCTAAATCTACAGTAAGAATAAGGCTAAGAGCAAAATACATTTTCCATCCGTTGCTCTATATATATTTTTTTCTACAAATCGGTTACAAATTTGTCTACGAAAAATTATAAGACAATACGCAATCGGTAGACTCAAAGAGTAAGATTTTGGCACTGGTCAAAATCGGTCTTAATTTAATTGGAGGTACGTGTCTTATCTAAACAATAAATGTTTATGTATTTTGCTTTCTTGAAGCTCGGGAAAACGATGATAAGAGCAAGAGTTGGGCCCTGAAATAAAAAAAAAAGAACCTAACCAAGCTCTGCTTCATTTTCATTTAACGAAAGTACTAGAGTATTGCAAATATTAATTAATACAGAAGGTCTACAAAGAATATATATTTGCTAACGTTTTCGGCTATATATTGCATGCAAAATAACATTATAAAAGTTTTATCTGCAACTGCTTTGTCTAGACGTAGGCGTTGAAAGAGTATCATGAGTAGAAGGTACATTTTTGAATTGTGCCACCGTCGAAACAAAACAGCGATATGAAACTAACTTATTGAATATTTTATAACTTTTACTTATATCTTTGTAAATATGCTATAAGAAGCCAGTGATGCCGCCTGCGGAAGTTTATACGTGTACTTTGCGCTTGAATAGAAGGGATAAATGGTCTTTCAATCTCGAAATCACAGATGTTTTCGCGACACGTTTATTTTTCATTTGAGCAAAACAAACTGAAAAACTATAAGAAAGCCATGTAAGGTGCCAATTAATGTGCAATTCGATTCAAACTATAGTAAACCCGCTAATTACAAAATGCCTTGAGCCCCAAAACTAAGAAATGCTCTTTACCCTATTGAGCATAACGTTTTTTTTTTAATTATTCCTAAGGTTTCTACAGTAAAACACGAGCCAATAAAATATTATTGAATACAAAGATCGTTCATTTTCGTTGAATTTAAAACTTATCGGTCTAAGGTCTTATAAGCCTACAAAATCCTTTTGTATTTACTCGACGTGGGGACTTATAAATTCATCCGTTGGCAGTGTCGATGTTTAGAAATGAAAATGAAGTGCTTGAGCTGTTGGGGTAGTACAGTGAAACCCTGAAACACTTACTCAAGCCACATTTAAGTCCAATGGAATTTATTGATTTAAAAAACTAAGCCAGCACATCATCGTTCCTATTTCTGAGACTTATTCGATTATCTTTTATTTTGTCTTATTCAGTACGGAAGTATGAAAACATAAATCCACAAAAATATGTTCCTCACAGAGTTATCCTATTTGAAAATACCGCTGTTATACTATAAGATAAATTCGATTTGTCATGATAAATTTGATTTTGGAAGGACTTTTTCCCTTTATAATATGTTGTCCAGGCATCACTGACTTTAGTATGTATCTCAAATGATATCTCATATAGGTATATGTTATCTACAAATTGGTTGAGCTAATCGCTTCACTAGCACCAGCGGGATACAAATGCTTTAAAATCGCATAGTAATGAACGCCCGCAGCAAGTACGACGAATATATGCCAAATAGCGTGTGCCAATGGTATAATGCCGTCGGACTTGAAGAATATAATCCCGACTATGTAAAGGAAGCCACCTAGTTTAAGTTCAGACATTCCATGGAAGTCGTGCCCCGACATGATGACAATGATCGCTGGTCCCAGGCCAATTATCATATAGAAACATGTTTCCAAGCACTTGAAACGCTCATGAAATATCTACAAACGAAAGAATTACATCCAAGCAAAAGTTGATATCGAAGGTAGTATGGTCGTACCTGTTGATATGTGATACCCAAGGCAGCCAGTATCCAAATGATCCATTCCAACGATGTCAGGATAAGGGACTGGGTTGTATTCTGCAGTGTTAACCAGGGAAAGTAGGAACCCGCGATGAATACATATATCATAGCACGATCACAGCGATGCAAGACATTCTTCAGTCCCCTTTCGAATAGTTCATTAAACGAATGAAATGAATCATCACAAGCACTTACTTGTTGCGATCACAGTAGAAGGAGCAATGGAAGAAGGTGGATATAAAAAACAACAAGCTCAACGCCGATCCATATACCCATGCCACCAGCATCTGTCCCGAAGTCTTTGATCTCTCAATAAGTTTCATTGCAGCTACCACTGATGGTATCACCCACAGTCCGTGTGTGATGCAGTTAGCCATTTGTTCTAACTAAAAAACGTTTTTTATCTAACAATTTTCATATTTCAAACAAACTTATGTTCTTACCTCGGTTGGTATGTATGCACATCCTGGTTTGGCCTTACTGTTTTTCCATTTGATGTTTTGAAACTCGAGTTTGATGAGAAGATTCGATTTAAGCCACGATTTCCAAAAATTCTTCAAAATATTATCGACAAAAGAATATTTGTTTTGAATTTGTTGCAGAAACTCCTCCATTCTAATTATTTTTCTGTTTTTTTATTTTTTGAAAAATGTTAAACAACAATTGGGAACTGTTACAACGAAAATCCTTATAAGGATAAGACACTGAGTAGTAAGACCATCAAAAATTTTTCTGTAAAACAAAAAAACAATGTTATCAATATGTGGTGAAAGAAATAATAGAGACAAGACGATTCAAAATAATTTATTTTTAATTTTTCTTAAGGTTCATAAGTTAGAGTTAAGAAAGCTTATACCGCATAACTACAGTGTTTTTTTTATATTTACACGTCATACCACTTTTAGCGATTGCAATTTTATTTTTAGAAGAAAAACGAAATATTTATTTGAATCGTTGGCTGAGGTTGGCAAAAATTAGTGAAGATAGTGTTACGTTTCATGACCTTATTCCAATGAATAGCGAGCAGCGTGGCATAAAATTCTAGAACACCATTAAGCCCACTAACTATCGTACTCTATAGGCTGAAGGTATCACCCGCAACTGAAAAGTATCTGTGCTCATAGCTAGAATCATCTAACCACAACACTAAGACATAGTCTCCTCAACAAACTTTAAACAGAGTGGCTCATAGTCATGTCAAGGCATAGTCAATTGTCAAGTCGGTCCCTTTTTTTTAATTTTCTCAATACTTCTTCCAATAGTCTGAAAATTTTTTTGTCCATTTTTTCAGCCCAATCATCCACCGAACAGGTCCTTCAAGTCGTTCATTACTACTTCCGATGTATGAAAGATTGCCCTCAGATGTGTCTAGCGTCAGAGATATAACTCCCGCTTTAGTCACCGACAAATATGTAACTTAAGGGACGACTACTCGTGCGCTAAATCAGTTTATCTTACAATCCCTGTGTGCACTTAGGGGTGGAGTAGACGTTGTTGTCACTCATTTTATTGGTAACCATAGTTATACGAGAATATCATATAGTTTACACAAAAAGTTTTAACATCAACATCCAAGTATGTCGTCGAGAGACATGTACATACGTAAATATTTTTCTGTTAAACGAAATTAATGTTTATGAAAGATTTGAGCATTTTTATCTGAGATAAATTAATTGAAGCTTGAAAAAACAAAGAAGCTCATTTAACTGCATCTTGTAGTTAGGCAGTTTATTGAACTTATTCTCTTCTTTGCTATCATTTCTCCGGTATTCGCTCTTAACTCAAACCCAAGTTTTACCCGCAGAATGTCAAAAAACACTAACTTAACTAGACCATGATCATGACAAGTTTATAAGTGAAAATTAAAATTTGAAATTTGACAGAGACGTTACATGTTATGGTTAAAGTATAGTTGCCCTAGAATCTAAACATCTTTAAAAGACTACGGACCTAGTACTGCTGAAGGTTAAACATGTTAAAACGACCTAAATAAATCATCAAAACTTCTTTCAAATCAAATTAAAGATATTGGAATTTGCAGTAAATCGACTCCCGGTCAAGATAAATAAATATCGATAATAGCAAGTTCATCTGCAACGTGCCCGCGAGTATACCAGATTTGGAAGCATTTAAATGGGCGTTTGAATGCAAAACGATAATTTGTAATGTACTTTCGAATAAATACACTCCGCTTCAACTGAATATGTACAACATTTTTCAAAAGTTGGGGTTTCATTTCTGGCACATATTGTGAATGTATTAATTATTTCTTGCCATTTTCATCAAGGCGATTTTTAATAAAAAAAAAAAAACCTGAATGCATTAACAACTTCATCCATTTACATCATCCTCCGTATATGTTTGTTATATACAATATTACACTAATGATATCTAACTTTCACCGACAATGGAAGCAAATCAAAATAACCGTCATAACGAGAAAGACAAATCTAATTAATATCGACGTATCGCCCTCCCTTCATTCCCGTCAAAATCATCAAATCAAAGGCTATATTGACAGCCGAAAAGTCATAAAACAATTTTAATGGAATAATAGGCATAATTGCACTCCTCGGTTGACAGTACCATTGTCCGTGCTAGGAAACTTCATTAAAGAAATTTCATTTGATGTTAGCTTATATTCTTTGCGACCAAACACACTCTTTCTCACTTTTCCCCCACCGTCTGCAAATTGTTTTTCAATATATTAGTTATCGTCGTATTTTTCTGTAAGCTGTGGCATTCCTCAGGGGTCTATACTGGGCCCAATTATCTTCACCTGGCTCATCAATAACCTACCATTGTAAGGTTCACATCTATACTGTTGAGCAGCTATTCTTCAACGACAATTCTTCACTAAGTACGATATTAATGGCACTCAAGTCAAATTGGTATCCAGAGATAGAGATCTGGGTTGTCTTTAATAGCATGCTATCTTGGGATGACATTATTAACGTTGTTTTACTCTAAGAAGAAATGCTACGAGGTCGAGCCAACATTTGTTGCTTAATAGAGTCAAGGCAATGACAGCAAAGCTTATAAACTTATATCCCCGATATGGATGTAATCTCCTATCACAAACTCCTATCAATTCTTGGGTTGTTCCTTTGACAGCTTTCTTAAAAAACATACATTACGAGTATATGAGGGTACGGTGAAAAATTCTTGATGTCTGTGTCAGAGAAATTGTTTTTCAATCAGCACAAATTTTTGTTTTCTGCACGTGTTTTTTGTTCGTATGACAAGCTTCAAATAATTCTCTCAAGTAGTTTGTTTAAACGAACTTTTTTTTGTTTAAAATGGATAAACTTAAATAACAATATATTTCAATTAATTTTTGCATGAATTAACCTCCAAGGAAATTTGTCCGAAGTTGACAAAAGTTTGTCAACGTTGGTGTTCATCCCTCGAAGACATGGTAACCCACGTGAAGAACAGACAAAAACGTGTATGTTGGTGGACGTTAGGCGAGTGAACGTGAGTGAGATAGCTGAGGTTATTGGAAGAAGAGGTGCAAAACATCTTGCACAAAGAATAATGGATGCAAACGCTTTGCGCCAAATAGGTGTCGCATTTGCTAAATGCCGACCAAAAGCAAATGCGTAAACGATTTTTGTAGTAATTTCTGGACCAATTCAATAGGAATCTGATCGATTCTATCCGACAATTTGTTACCATTGATGAGACATGGATCCACCCGCTCACGGGAGAAACGAAACAGCGATCCAAGTGGTGGAAGCTGGTGGTTCTACGTCAAAGAAAGCGAAATCTATCGCACCAACTGGGAATACCATGGCCAAAGTGTTTTGGGATGCGAAAGGAATCCTCTTGATTACCGTGCAAATGCAGGCGAATATTACTCTAATCTTCCATAATATACCAGCGGGAGGCCAAAATTGGCGAGGCTTGAAGAAGAAAAAATGTCTTTCACCGATAGGAAAACTGTGATATTACGAGGGTGGTACTTAGGTGATAAGTACTTAGCCTACAAAAGAAAAACAAAAATTTTGGAGAAATGGCGATTTATTTTTCAATATACATAGTCTCCTTTTAACTCGATACACTTGACCCAGCGATGCTCCAATTTCTTTAACCCGTCTGAAAAATACGTTTTCTCGAGGTCTGCAAAGTAGGCCTCCGTGGCGGCGATGACCTCCTCATTCCACTTTTTCAAGTTTGAAAACAAAAAGAAGCCGCACGGGGCCAAATCTGGAGAATACGGTGGATGGGGCAGCAGTTCGTAGCCCAATTCGACCAATTTGGCCGTGACGAGGGCGGAGGTGTGAGCCGGTGCGTTATCATGGTGGAAGAGCACTTTTTTCTTCGCCAAGTGGCGCCGTTTTTTCTTCAATTCGGCGTCGAATCGGCCCAATAATCGGCCCGTTTTGCCCTTCTGCAGGTAGTCAATGTGGATCACACCTTGTGAATCCCAGAAAACGGTGGCCATCACCTTTCCGGCCGATGGGACAGTCTTCGCCTTCTTCGGAGCACGTTCGCCTGGCGATGTCCACTGTTTCGACTGTTCCTTGGTCTCTGGTATGTACCAGTGGATCCATGTT
The DNA here is from genome assembly GCA_958301585.1 of Merodon equestris. NCBI lineage: Eukaryota > Metazoa > Arthropoda > Insecta > Diptera > Syrphidae > Merodon > Merodon equestris. Next base: position 35,669,062 of record OY284415.1, read on the forward strand.
TCGTCGACTGTCACGAAACGACGCCGAAACTCCTTCGGATTGCGCTTAAACAGCGTCAAGCACTGCTCTGAAGTGGTCTCACGGTTGCGCTTGTTGTCCGGAGTGAGCAAACGTGGCACCCATCGCGCTCATGCAGGATATGACCCATGCGATCTTTTGAAATGCATAGTGTCTCAGCTATCTCGCGCACCTTCAATAGGCGGTCTGCCAATACGAGATCGTGGATTTTTGTCACGTTATCCTCCGTGGTAGCCGTTTTCGGGGCACCTGGACGTGGCTCATCAAAAACCGACGTGCGACCACGTTGAAACTCGTTAAAGCAATTTTTGATGGTCGCCATCGAAGGAGAAGAGTCACCATACACAGCATCCAAACGCTCTTTGATTTCGCTGCGCGATTTCCCTTCCAAAAACAAGAATCGAATCACCGACCGATATTGCTCTTTTTCCATTCTTCTAAAATCCGCGGACACTCCCGCTTCCACACGCGGTCAAAACAAAACTACTAGTCCGATCTGGCTGAAATTTCAACAGTAGCCGTCTACTAGAATGTACTACATGAGTAAGTTGCTCTTGCGATACTTGACATCTGGCGGTGAGGCTAAGTACTTATCGGACCACCCTCGTAGGGATATGATTTGACTATGCGACTGCATTACAAAAAAATCTGTCGCGTCAAATGGTTATAGAAATTTACAATGAGAACTCTATCAGTGGAAGAACGTGAATTCTTTCTTTGCTTAAAAAGTTACATATAAGGCAAAAAGAGTTTGAGTTGGTGAAAAACGCCGAAGCCTTGTCAAATGCATCAAGTATGTACTTGCAAATTTATTGGCCGTAACCCAACATTTCCTCTTCTTTGAAAAAAATTGGGTTACGAATCAAAGCCGAAAGAAGAGTCGAACATAGAAATGCTGGGTAGTGGGACCAACTCGACGTGGTGTATTATGAGCTGTTGCACTGAATGAAACCATCACAGAAGCCCACTACCGAACACGAACAATACGTTTCAACCAAACGATAATGTAAAAAAAAAAAAAATCACATAATACGAACAAAGTAATTTTGCACCACAGCAACGCTCGGCCACATGTCCATTAGTTAGATAACACCTACCTAGAAACATTAAAATGGAAATCCAAATCACCTGTTCCAGTCGACGCGTAGTTTAACTGAACTTCCGATCTGTCGAGGAAGTCAAAAATTGGATCAGTATGTAGATCACCTCAAAAACGTGCAGCTTTGCCAACTCGCAATTCATATGAAGCTCAAATTTGTATACCTAATAAAAGTGCCACATATGCTATTAGCTTTTACTTTTTTTTATATAAATTTTGTTTTCTATTTTTACTTGAACTTTTCCCAAGCTTAACCCATAAGAATAATATTTCTCAAGTCTTCCGATGCTATTTATAAATAAATAAATAAATAAATAATATAAGAGATGAAACGAGGAAGATATAGATTTTCTTATTTAAAAGCGGATATTCGTTAAACAAATACGTAATTATAACAACCCAAATGAACCAATTAACGAATGAAATACGTAATTTCGCTTCTACAGAAAAAATATCTTGCAAGCCAGCAAATTGATTAAAGGCAATAAAACGCTTTCAATTTGTATTTTCGTTTTTTTTTTCTTAGCTCGTTCACTTACCCGATGCATTTCAATTGAAAATGTTTGAAAAAAGGAAACCGTAAATTTCAATAAAATTCAGCGGCATAAGATGAAAATTACGTGGAAACAAACCAGTTCAAAAGCCAACCTATGCCATAACGAGGCATTCGGAAGAGCGCAATTGTGTGAGTAATAAGTTTTCTTGTTCTTGTTTTCCAGTCACAAAATCAATCAAGGACCAGTTCAGTTACAAGTTTTTCATTTACAGCAGACTTGAGTAGTGCTTCACACGACCAATATTCCAATGACCGTCATTGCCGTTAAAGAATTGAACTATGTGCTCGTGGTCTACAACCGACTATTGGTCTTTCGATTATTTCTCAACTGATATCGACCCAGTTATGCATTTTATTAAATAAGTGCAACTAGAGAGGTAAATAAAATTGACTGCATGCATTTACAAAAGAAGAGTGAATGACGGTGGCAGTTCGTCTGAACACCAATTAAACTGAATTGCATCAATTAATTGTATCAAACGATGTCAGCATGCAGTTTTGAATTCTTTCTGTATTCGGTAATAATTCAATCAATAGCTCAGGAATGTTGATTGTGAATCGATTTTTTTTTCAATTGATGATTTTGTAATGATTAGCAAGGCACTATGTGCTGAGATCGTTCTCAAATCAATTCATTTAGAGGAGCGTTAGTGATAGTCGATAGTCTATTAACCTCTGACGCGGATATTTCTATGCACAATATAGTATGTGCCTTTACTCTGAAATGAAATTTTGTTTTTCGAAAGAAGTGCCGTTAAACTTTTATTTCATTTCATATTGTATTCGTTGGTTTATATGCTAAGGACAATGTGCCTTAATTGACTCTATTTCACTCAAATGCGAGCTTGAGCCCATTTTTGTTCGCCATTTTTCATAACTTTTAGCAGCATTTTGACCGACATTTTCCCATTTTTCACTCTGTGTGATGGTTATTAATCTGGGAATGTTTAAACGAGTGATGCACAATCACTTTTTATTATATGATTAGAAAATGTGACGTAATAAATCATGGGCTGAACGCGATATCAGTACCCTTGAATCCCATTTTCATGCTCCCCAGGCATCAAGTGGTCTAATAGCACTCTCCATGGTTATAATGGAAAAAAGATTACCTTTTTTGGCAGATGCTACTCGAGGTTTTCAATAAACATTTTTAGGTATTCAATACATTTTACCAAATCGGCTGCCGACATAAGAAGAATATGACATTCCACAGGGGGACAAACCCGAATTAATGTGCACCTAGAATGCCAGAGTAGCAGCTCATGGAGAACCAAATCCGAAGTTTTTCTTAACCAACTACATATATTGGGGTCGATTCATTTTTTCTATAGGCGAAAGGGACCTATTTACTGGGGCTTATCCATATTTTTGTAAAAAATAAGTCGCATGGTCTTCATGTACTACTACGTAATAAAGGGTCTTTAAATAAGAGGTTTCGTTTGAAATGTCACGTCAGTGTTGAACGCCCAATATTCAACATTCATTGCGATAACTTTTAATAAGTAAAGAATAGAAAGTTGTTAGTTATGGAGCTATATGTATGTATTATATACTAAAACAGTGAAATTTCAGAACAAAAAAAATAATGAAAATTTCGGGTAAATGTTTCCTACATTTCACATTGATTTTCATCGCGCCTCGTATAGGGAATTCAATCGATAAATTTTAACATCTCAATACATAGCCTCACCGCCAGAGCAACTTACTATCGTGTAGTACATTCTAGTAGACGGCTACTGTCGAAATTTCAGCCGGATCGGACTCGTAGTTTTGTTTTGACCGCGTGTGGAAGCGGGAGTGTCCGCGGATTTTAGAAAAATGGAAAAAGAGCAATATCGGTCGGTGATTCGATTCTTGTTTTTGGAAGGGAAATCGCGCAGCGAAATCAAAGACAGTTTGCATGCTGTATATGGTCACTCTTCTCCGTCGATGGCGACCATCAAAAATTGGTTTAATGAGTTTCAACGTGGTCGCATGTCGGTTTTTGATGAGCCACGTCCAGGTGCCCCGAAAACGGCTACCACGGAGGATAACGTGACAAAAATCCACGATCTCGTATTGGCAGACCGCCGATTGAAGGTGCGCGAGATAGCTGAGACAGTAGGCATTTCAAAAGATCGCGTGGGTCATATCCTGCATGAGCGCGATGGGTGCCGCGTTTGCTCACTCCGGACAACAAGCGCAACCGTGAGACCACTGCAGAGCAGTGTTTGACGCTGTTTAAGCGCAATCCGAAGGAGTTTCTGCGTCGTTTCGTGACAGTCGACGAAACATGGATCCACTGGTACACACCAGAGACCAAGGAAGAGTCGAAACAGTGGACTTCACCCGGCGAACGTGCTCCGAAGAAGGCGAAGACTGTCCCATCGGCCGAAAAGGTGATGGCCACCGTTTTCTGGGATTCACAAGATGTGATTCACATCGACTACCTGGAGAAGGGCAAAATGGTCACAGGGCTGTACTATGCCAAATTATGGGGCCGATTCGACGCCGAATTGAAAAAAAAACGGCCCCACTTGACAAAGAAAAAAGTTCTCTTCCACCATGATAACGCACCGGCTCACACCTCCGCCCTCGCCACGGCTAAATTGGTCGAATGTTCTCCAGATTTGGCAGCGTGCGACTTCTTTTTGTTTCCAAACTTGAAAAAGTCACTCGCCGGGTAGAAATTTTAGTCGAATGAGGAGGTCATCGCCGCCACGGAGACCTACTTTGCAGACCTCGAGAAAACGTTTTTTTTCAGACGGATTAAAAAAGTTCTGGACATCCTTAACAATACCAACAACTCTTATGACCAAACTTGTTGACATTATTTTTCCTATCTTTCTAACTCGGAAGTTCAGAACCTCGTTTTCAACCCATCCCTTAGCCTGCCTCATACACACTCATGATAGTTCCTTCCACGTTTCGCTGTTCTCTTCCATTTGTTCTAGATCCTGCCACATACGACGCGGCCTTCTAAGCGGTCCTTCCACTCATTATTCTTCTGACTGTTCGTCCATTGTCCATTCGTTTTATGAATCCCGCCCATCTCAATCTTCACGATTTTTTTTTACTCAGGCAATGATTGAGACAGAATAAAGTCCCTCGAGTTTTTGATTGTGTAGTTTTCCTCATTCACCTGTTTCTTTGACCTGTTTTCCACTATAGATTCTCCTTAAGTCATATTTTCATAAGCCTGAAATGTATTTTACTCCTTCTTAGTCGGAGACCAGGTTTTACTACATCCGGAAAGCGTCACAGTCATATGGGTTTATAAATGGGGATTTTAACATTGCTAGACAAAAGAGTAATTTCGAATAATTTCTTCATCGCGAAGTAGCATGCGTTGTCCATATGCAGCCTTTTATTAATTTTGACCTTTATGTCGTTTTTGGCATTTAATACGGTTCCTAGATATTTGAACTCATCCACTTTCTCAAAGCCTCTATCTAGCACAGTTAGGTGCGTAGTTTGGATCTTTTCATTTACTTCTAAACCAACTTCCTTGACTGCGTTTCTCCTAACTGTTTCCTAACTATCTTTCAGAAAGTCCAGATCCGGGGGAATATGGGTTATTCGCCTATCATTTTCCTGAAAAAATATTTTTACGTATTCAAATCAAAAGAAGTGGTGACAAGACGTCTCCTTAGTTTAATCCTTCACAAATCTCGAATATTTTAGATAAGACATTTTGTACTTTAACTAGTCCCTTGCTTCACCAACTTTTTCGGGATTCCTAACCTCATGAGAATATGATAGATTTTGGATTGGTATAGAATCGTTGAATTTCTTTCTTTTTTTCTAAAAGCTGTCGTTTAGTCAAAATCTGGTCACTTGTCGAGCGATTCCTACTCAAGTCACATTGGCAACCTTCGGTTATTTCCTCAGTGAGTATAAAACATTACTTCTTAACACCTTGATAGCATTCTTCGGTAATTATTGCATTGTGTTCGGCCACCTTTTTAAATATAGAAATGGTCCATTCCTCGGGAATAATTTCATTGTTTCATATATTGTAATATAGTTGTGATGGGCCCATGTGACGCCTGTATTGGGGCTGGATTGTTTCTTTTACTATCTCGATGGACCTATAGCATATGTCGGAAAAAAAATTAACAATGACATTTATACCCTTTCATTTGGTAAGGCTAAGTTGCGAAGTCTGAAGTAAGAAGGTAACACACTTTCATTTTTATTGAAAGGTCGGCCACAGGGAAGCTATCCTGGAAGGGTTTATGACTCCACTTATATTCACTCCTTTTCATTTAAAGCAAAATCGACTCAACAATTTTCTGGTCTTTATGAAGATCCACTGGACTGCACTTTATGGACATCTTCGGAGTATATGCTAGATGCTGTAATATTAAGTATAATCCGATAAAGTGCGTACTGGAATCGATGACTGGTCCAAAGGTCCAAAAGGTCCAAAAGGTCCAAAAGCGAACTAAATGTGAGCCACCACTGTAAATATTATTCTGTTTAAATGTAACTACACCGCTTTAAAATGTTTACACAAAACCACTTCGGTTCATTATCACACATCGTAGATCGTTTATCGAACGTCATCCACTTGATACTTATTAACTTCAGAGCGTCGACAGCAAACACAATAAAACGCATTCGCAATCTGTCGAAAAACCCGTCGTAGATACATACCTAAAGCCACACACATTTATAAATAAAATCAGTCTCTTGCCTGATCAGATAACGAACGAAATCCCCCTTATAATCCAATTGCTATGACGGTCGACCTTGTCGCTAATGGAAAGTCGATAGGTATCTGTTCTGAGTTTGCGACTCTTTAATCTCAGCTGCCGGATTGATAACGATTAATCATGTCTAATGGATGAATATTTCTTATTCGTTAACTGCGATGTCTGAATCACAAATGCCAAGACCGGCAGGAACAAATACATTTTCCGCTACGGTTCGCCGTAGCCGTTGCGGCGTATGCCTCGTCTCTCCTGCTACATTACTTGAAAATACCACCCATCTTCCAATTTAAAAAATAATGTGGACTAGCCCCGAGTCGGAAAAAACATTTTTAATTCCGTAATTACTATTTTCGGATGACATGACCTATGATGGTCACTAGGCTTCGCTCAAAGTATTTATTCAAATTGTCATTTGAGCAGCTCGGTTACCTACCGATTTTCCATGAGGCGCCCAAATTCACGCTCGATATGTACATACATATGTATGTACCTAAACCATGTTGACTTCATGAGAGGGAGGCTCGAAATCGATTTCAAATAAAATATGTAATTACGAGTAGAAGCGAAGGTATGGCAACAAAACCGCCTGTTTGTTGAGGGCGGCATTGGCTTAATGAAAATAATAATGACTAAGCGACGCGTGCATGAATTAAATATTTTATTAGAAAACTATCTGTATACGTTCGTTATCCAGGTTATCAAGTTTCACTACTCGACCGTGTAACATATATGAGCAAACTTCTGCGTTAGAATCATTGTTATTCATCGGTAAACAATGGGCGGTTGCGGAAAAGTGTATGTTGATATGCGATATGTGAGCACGAGAGTCTCACAATTTCCACCGAATGCAAATGTTTATTTTCCATTCCCAGAGAGCATTGTTGATGTATCAGTTGAGGTGTTATCAAGAGATGTGCGACATTCGAAAGACAGGTGACATTAAAAGGAGTTTCGTGATGCGACATTATCTTAGACATCGCTTCAGAATGCATATTTTCTGAAGCATTGTCTGACTTAGATTAGACTACTTAATGGATTCAATGAGTTTTTTTTTCAATTATGGGTTTTAGTACTGACGCGAAGACTTGGTGAGGTTGGCAGTGTAACGCCTCCTTTTGCTTTTACTTTAGTTCTAGCTCAAAAAAAGCTTGTCAGTGGAGCAATAAATCGACAAGAAAAAAATTTCCAGGAATTGTAGCATTAAATTGCAGCATTTTTTGTGTTTTAGTGCTCACAAATGGCGTGGATTTGCTCAAAAACAACATGTAAAAAATATGCTGTATAAATCAGCATCGATACTATCAGGCCATGTCAGTTTCACTTGTATAGTCACACCCCTGAAGAACAGGAACCTTGTAACGTGCAATATATTCACATTGTATCATACCCCACAATCCCTCCTCTTTCAACATTTGATCCTAGTACTTTTGTTTCAGGGAGGAAAGGCAGCCAAAACAACGCTTTCTGCCATAATCTTGGATGTAAAGCATAAATAGAATCCTGGTAACCAGACAGGCGGTCCAATGGTAATGGACCGACGATCCTACTTAGATGGGCAGATGGGCAAAACCACGACTAATGGTCGGATCAAAACCAATGCTGGGACAACCGACCCTAAATGCCTTCTAAGTGTCGTCGATTCACTTTAATTGTAAAGATATGTATGTATGTAATTCCTGGAAGGGAACTCATACCAATAGGAAAGGAGAGACCGAAAAGTAGCCGGTGAGTAAGAGGTGGCGAAAAGCTGACACCAAAAACAAGAAAGAGCCATAAAGCGATAACATAAAAAACAAGGATAATAAACCCAAAGGCGAAGAAGAGGAAAATTTCGCACTAGCTAGTTTACTTTTCTCCGATTTTTTTTCTTTTCAATTTAGATTTACGGGTACTATTCAAAATAATGACTTATTGTCCCCAAGCTAGGACACCGTATCTCAGATGGGATTCTACCATACCAAAGAGTATTGTCATAGAACTAACACTGGACAAAAATTTGACAGGGGATACAGAGCTGAGCCGCGATTTCTTTACCGGTGCCTCACTACGGTAACTCCGTTCTTCTTCTTCTTCTTCTTTTCCTTTTTTCCGGCGTTGTTATGGTCAGAAGTGTAGGACCATAACCTTCCCACTTAACTGCATTCCTACTGGTCCGCTTGTGGGGTCCGCCGGTTTGACCTCAGAAAGTAGCGGCAGGCTTCCCGGTTTGGGATTACTTCGTCGCTGAGGCCAATCAAATGCTGGTGTTTTTGCATTTGTTTGCGTTGCCGAAACGTTGTTTTTGTGACACGGGCAGATTTTTTTGTTTGATCTTACTCTTACAACACCGGTGATCTCCAGTCGTGTCAGCCCACTGATTTGCATGTATACTTGTGGGGCAGTTTAATGGTGGTATATGTGTCCCTAGGCTCACCTTGGTGTTTTCAAAATTGCCTAGATGTGATTTTTGTTTACCTTTGTTTTAGTCGCCTTTTACGACAAGCGAGAGGTATCGCTGCAGGGATATTCTTAACCCGTCCCTGCACGGAAACTACGGTAACTCCGTTGTGTGTCATTATTTTTCAGCTGCAATTATTGATACTCATCAAGTATTTCAATTTGTAGTATACATATGTATGCACTCGTATGGATGTACATGACCTTCGTTTTCTTGACGTTATTTACCATGGTCGTGATCCCAGACAGTAATGACATTGACTTATGTACATAATTTCAACTGCCCCTATAAGTCTAAGTAAGTATGTATACCAAGTATTTTGTTATTAAAACTGAGAGGAAATCACATCTGTATGATTAATGGACCTAATTTTGACCCTTGTGGTACCTTGTACTCAATATTTTATTTAATGAGAACTTCTTACTTATGCACAACAGGGAATACCGATAAGCGCCTATATTAAATCTTTGGAACAATTGATGATTGAAGTTGGGATTGAGGATTACTCTAGCATTAACTTTGTTATCAGTAGTCGCGTTCTTACTCCGCCTACGCCAAGTGACTTGTTGTTCTGTGGATATTTTCTGTTTCTAGAATTAAGATTTTTCCAAGATTCACATACATTGAACTCAATATTTTGCACATTTTTCGACTTAGTGTTCTATAGTTGTATTTCAGAAAACGTCAGAAATTTCCAATTACCATAACCATGCCTCCTTTTCCTTTTATTCGAACCCTCAAGGATTTTGTCAGCTGAATGCGTGGACACTAGATTGTATATCAACAACTTATGCATATGTAACAATGTTATCTGTACAAGCAAGAAATTGGAAAAAGCAAATACATGAAGCCCACAATGTTATCTATTTTAAGAAAATAAATACATTTTGGTGAAATAAAGCTTCGAAAACGTGATTGTAATATTTCATTGGAAAAGCCTTAAAAGAACAAATAGGTACTCTACTCTCCCTTGCTCACAATACATGACTCATAGGATTTCAAAATATATCAACTTTTTTATTTCAAAAGCCGCTAGATCTGGAGGCAAGGCGGATACATGTAGATGGGGAGGAAATTTTTTTCGACCAGAAAACTGTCAACATAAGTCTGAGAACAGATTTAGTACTCACTCGTCTCTTTTCCAAATTTTAGATTTCTTGAATTCTTGAATAATCAGTCGCCTGTGCAAACGAACCATTTTTGCCACTTTGTTTGTGTTTTTTGGGGTCGAAAACGTTCCTTTCAAAATGATAACCATCTCACCACTGTTTCCTTTTAATGCAAATGCATTCAATTCAATTTTTTGTTTGTCATATTTATAATTACAAGCCCATATTTGACTCTGTTCGAGCTGACTACTCGTATAGTTCATTAAATTCTTGTAGAATAAAATTTCGAGTGTCAAAATTGAGACGTATGTACATATGTAGTTGAATTAAACTCCGAGGCATACGTAAATTATCTAGATCTTTTACATTTCGTTTCGATGAAATCATCTGGTTCAACAGAAGTTTATCCAGGCTTAAGAGTTCTCTGGGCAAGGATTTTAAAGGAAATATAACCCCCGATTCACTGCCTGGCGCATCATATAGGTTGAATTTCTAAAGTTCCGAAATGTATCCAACAATCTCGATACCTTCTGACAAAACATATGTACATTCAAAGCGGACGTCGCACCTGCAGCGTAGTAGAGCTGGCCATGACAGACTTTTGGTTCTTCAATCCGTCTCACTCTGTTTACTCCCCCTACCTTCTGCAAAACCTCTCCCTTACCTTCTATTATCAGAATCTGTGTGGTCCTCGTTCAAAAACCAAGCCAGTCTTACAATAGTCACATGCCTTATGTTTTGAAATCAACGCTCTGTCTAAAACGAATCTTATGTCCAACATCAATAACCTATAACTATTCCCATCATACTCTACCGTTCATTGATGATGATGGGATCTCTTGTTTAGTCGTTCTAGCTTTAATTGCCCCATACCTCAATACCTTTGTTTTAATTATTAACATTCTACGATATTTGTTTCTACATCTTGCCTTGACAACATATTGAACCCTATGAACTCGGCGTTAGTACAAATTACCATTTAATCGATTTACAGGATTCCCATGATAAAATTATTCTTCTCGGTAACTTGAAGTTTCCACGTCTGTCAATCGACTTATATTGCGTCTGATCCCACTACTACTATAGAAAAGATTGTCTAGCTCATTCTAGTCTTTGCCAAGTGAGTGACATCGCGAAGTACATAGGTAGACAACTTCATTTTCACCTTATCTACCCTATTTACCTACCATCCCTTCTTCTCTTTTTATAGAGCACTATCTATAACTCTCATTACAGAGTACTCCACTTCAAGTCCCAGCTTCCCAAAATTTCCATAGAGCTAAATTCCACCAAGTCATCAGCTTACAATCGCCGTTCTCTGAGAAGCAAGAAAACAAATTATGGAACCTCAGTTGATCCTAATTCTATCGCCAAATTGTTATCACTCTTTTCTAGGGGAAGAGCAATGTTAACAATTATCATCCCATTGCTAAACTCTCTCATATACCTAAACTATTCGAAAGTATTTTATATGAAAACTTAAAATTAAACTGCAGGTCTCTAAATACCCCTAGACAATATATAGGTCTACAAGAACAAATCAGGTCGCATAGGAGTAAAGAATTCGATAAATTTTTTCACAAACTAATACTCTTCAATTGTCTACCCATGGCTTTGAAGCCATTTTATTGGGGTGGGTATATTTTTACCTATAAAACCGCTTTGAAAAGCTTTCTTGGCTTCCACCGGCGTTCCCCAAGGCACCCACTTAGGTACAGTTCTTTTCATTGTACCATTGAGTGTAAAATACGCAACGATAACGGCGAGCTTGTTTCGAATGACGAATGAACTGCTTAATATACAAGGAGAGCCAACAGCACTGGAAAACGATGTTTTCCCAACACCAGGAATTCAGGCAGTAACAAGGCCGCAAGAGTCGACCTCATAACATCGGAATTATAAAATATGGAGATAATTTAACATGGGCTCAAAACAACTATGTGGAACAATGAAGCTATTCCCAGAAATGGAAAAACGTATTCAAAACAGGGTGACCCAACGCAATGCAAAAATAAATAAGGAAAAGCAGTGATATTGAAGGTATTGCCAAATATTCTCTTAAAGAGAGTAACATTATACGCTAAGGAAATAATCGGAGACTACCAGTGTGGCCTCAGGAAGTCTTTAAAAAAAGATGGGAATTCAACAAAAGGGTCCACCGGCTATTTCTAGATTTTACTCTATAAAATTCTATAAGCTCGTAGGAAATGTATCACGTCCTTTTAAGGGTGGAAATCCCGACAAAGTTGGTGAAACTAAAACAACCATGCCTAAACGGAAACTAAAGGCAACCAAAGGATGAGTTAAAGTACGAAACGCCTTATGTGCAAAATTTGAGTTGTGTGAAATATTAAAACCAGGAGGCGCCTTATTACCATTCCTATTTAATTTGGTGCTGAAATATGTATTGAGATCCTTTCAGAAGAATGAGTGGAATAACCATAATAGTATCACTTTCGCTCTGGTTTACGATGAACACTTAACAGAAATGCAAAGATTCTTATAATGGCAGGAAAGGAACAGGTAAATGAGGAGAAAACCAAATACCATGTATGGTCACTGGTCGAATCGCTCCAAGCCACACCCTTGACTTTGGACGCTTTGAGACAAGTTCAACTATCATCAATCAGTCATTTTGACAAAAACGATATAAAGAACGAAAAAAAGCCTTTTAGTAAGAAAAATACGTTATTTTCTTGTGAAATTAATTTTTTTATTCAAAATATTGGCCACCGGCTTTTATATACACATTTCACCCATCTTTCAGGTAATTTGTGAATAGAATGCCAGAAAAACTGCTTGTCTTTCGCGGCAAACCATTCGTCGAGCCATTTTCCAACTTCTTCGAAATCGCTAAAGTGTTGCTCTACGAGCGCGTGCCCCATTGATGTGAAGAGGTGATAGTCAAATGACGCTAAATCTGGGGAGTACGGCGGGTGCAGAAGGATGTCCCATCCAAGCTATTTCAAAGTGTCTTTCACTAGTTTTGCCGTATGAGACGGCGCATTGTCGTGTAACAAAGTCACTTTGCTATGTCTTCTGGTCCATCTCGGTCGTCTTTCGATTAATGCATGACTTAAATTAATCATTTGTTGATGATAGTGTTGTGTTAACGGTTTCGTCGGGCTTCAAGAATTCATAATATACAATACCGCTCTGGTCCCACCAAAGCGATTTGGCCTTGATGTTGACGGACCGGCTTCGCCAGGTAAACGCCATGATTTTTTCCACTTCGAGTTTTCAAAATAAATCCATTTTTCGTCACCCGTCACAATTCGATACAAAAATGATTTCGTTTCGTGGCGTTGAAGCAGCATTTCACAAGTGATTTTGCGATTTTCCATTTGACGTTCATTCAATTCGTGTGGGACCCATTAGTCTACTAATTGTTTCTTGTGACATATGTAATGCTTCTACTAATTGTCGTTGAGTTTGAATTGTGTCATCATCCAATAACTCTTGCAATTGCTCATCTTCACATTTTTGTGGTCTACCAGAACGCCCACTGTCTTTCACATTAAAACCACCACTTTTAAATTGTCGATACCATATCTCACATTTTTAATTGATTGAGCGTGTTCACCATATGTTTCTACCAGCCAACGATGACTTTCGACAACTTTTTTCATTTCATTAAATAAGAAAAGCAATGCGTGCCGCAAATGTTCTCTTGCACAAAACTCGTCATGATCACTGAACGATAAAACAAAGACGCTAGTTTTTGGCGGACTCAACTTGTGTGTATTGTATTTGTAGTTACATCTCAGACGAACAAAATGGCGTATGTGTCAAATTAATATGCGGCGTACTTTCCGCTGGCGAAAAAACTTATGTATACACCTGGTATGCTCGCACTTGGGTCTTTGAAAAAAAAAAAGTCCTCGAATTCGAAGCTCACTCATTTTTTTAGCCATTTTAAAGCTATCAATGTGCATCGAAGTGCTTCAAGAACTCTATTAAATAATAAACCAACTCAGAATTTCAATGTCGAAATAACCTTAGACAAGATAATGTTCGTCCAGTAGTGACGTGATTAGGCAAATGCAGAAGGATCTCAACGGAGAGTTGCAAATACATGAAGAGGAAGTTGATGACTTGCCTGACGCAAAGCTGCAATGACAGTACCATACTTCCCCTGTCTCTTTTGGACTCAAAAGACAATTCCTATTTAAAGAAGGTAAACTAGAATTTGGCTCTGTTTCTACTCTTATAGTGAGAAATAAGGAAAGGAAATTTCCAACTGACCGAAAAGTCTTCAGAAGACGACGAAATGCTATCTGGAAAACAAGTTGGTTGAGACCAAGGTTCACACGAGACTGTGAAGCCATTCGTAAACTAGAAGTGCAAGGTTGAACACAAAAAGGCGAACGCTACCAATGTACTTACCGAAATAGATAGACTTCATAGATAGTCATCTCCCGAATACAAATAGAAAGCCATGAGTCCAACATATTTTTACAGTTTCTTAAGCATTGTAAAAGAACAACAGGTTTAACGGCCAAGTTACACTGCTCACTCATTACAAACAATTCTATCGTTCAGTAAAATTTGCATAGCAATACCATTTAAAAGCTCAGGCTCCGCGCTTTAACGCTAAATATAATTACTGTGACTAGCGCCGATTATAAAATACGCATAAATTGACAATAAGGATTACAGAGCATTACATCTGTTCTACAAGCTTACAAGCTTATTGCTACATCGCAGAACATTAGCCGTGTTCTCATGTTCTCTCACATCCAAGCCATTAACGTTTTACATTCATTATTCAATTCACTCGACGAATCATTTTATGACTTATGGCCCCTTTACGTAGAAGGGGCACCACGGTAATGATATGTTTTTGTTGTTTTCCCCTGAAGGGTTGCATGCATACGACCCGACATCTAATAAAAAGTAATTCAGTAATCGGCTCTTATCATCCCGGAATACACTTCCCTCGTTTGAAGCAATAGTGATATATTGCGATAAGCAACATGCACTCATAACAACATACATTTCTAATCCGACGGTGGTGCAATAGTGTCCAATGAACGAGGCGCGATCTTGGGATTTGATTCATGCTATCAGTTTGGGTGGCAGCTTGGATCGTCTAACCCGTGTTGATAAGATTATATTTCGGTGAGTTTTTATATGTTAATGGCCTTTGAATGAAATATTTGTAAAATTAAATTACAGACCAAAAGTACCGTGCATTTTTGATTTTTATGCAATTTTTTTTATTATTTCCGCAATTTTTGAGGGCAAACAATTTTATATTTGATGAATATTTCCGAAAAAAAAGTTGCCATACTGAACGATACGAGTAATATGCGATCGATGGATATGGATATGGATGGATTGGATATTATGGATAGGTGGTTTACTGGGCATTCTAAGGAGAAAGACCAAATATAATTTCGAAATTTTGGCTGTTACGTGATTTAAACCACAGACTGCCGGTGCCACCAAGCCGTGATCTTTTTGCGGCGTTTTTAAAATATTTGTGTTCAAGTTTCGACAATGTCAAACAATTCTTGGACCAAATCGTCATGACCAAAATGATGTAGAAAAATAAAAAACATTAGAACGTTCCCGTTGTGGTGAACAATATGCATTAAAATGGTTTCAGCAGACTGGATTCGAGGTAAATTAAAATTCGACATCACATAGGGAGGCTTCAAGAAGCTGACTTAAGGATTATTAGGTCAGGAAAAAACCTTCTGGCTCCCAGATGGGCACTAAAGTACCAATATTTTAGTTAATAAGGCTTGGTGTAAGCAAGTTCAACCGCTAAGGTTGAACGAGCCCCAGAATTGGGACGTACTGTAGATTGCACTGCTAAGTGTCGGCGGCTAGTAAAGGCTGCTGCAGGAGGCACAAGCATGCCAGCACTTTCGGCATGCGCCTTAAACACTCCTCCTCTTATTGGTGATGGTCAAATCCTCAATAAGAGCGTGCCAGGTTCCAAAACTTACGGAGCTGAAGGTGTTCAGGGTCCTGTTATGGCCGAAAAAGGCGATGATGCTGACAGACAGACTCTGATCGCAGAAGGCGGTCTCGGAACACAACAAACCTCAAGCTGGCAGAGCTGTTTCAAAGCGGCGTCGGAAGGGAGCAGGAGCTCGAACCGAAAAAGGTAAGAGCGCTCGCAAACCGAAGACGGCCGCCGGGGACAACCTTGCTGGGGAGAGAGAACGTGATGTCTCCTCCTCTGACGTAGCGGTGGGAAATCGGAGTCCGAAGGTTGATGCGGCGACTAACAAAGATCAAAGCAAAAATTTGAAGACGGAGAGGACCAAAGACTGCTCGTCGGAGGCGGGCACTTCACACAAATCTGTGATTTTTACTCAGATTAACCTACAGCATTGCAAGACGGCTACTGTTCTTCTCCGTAGCAGAATTGCATGCAGTAGTACAAATCATCACATTGTATCCATTCAGGAACCATGGGTGTGGAATAAACCCGGAAACGCATTCTTGAACATAAGCGGTTTTTATAAAGTTGCGGCAATCAAAACTTATGATGTTCTGAAATGCTCTCTAACAAACACGTTATACATAGATGTCATAGAAAAAATGAGGCCCGATGACACCTCCAGCGTAAAAGGTTCATCATGCTGTGAGTTTGATGGGTGAATTCTCAGTGCCCCAGAATCACAAATTTTGTGAACGTGAGCGTGATTTTGACGCGATTGGCGAAAGGCAACATCGTAATAAGTTTTCGGCCTGACACAGAAATCAAAAGCAAATGCGTAAATCATTTTCGCAGCAATATTTGGACCGATTCAATAGGGATCCGTCTAATTATGTGCGCCAATTTGCCACCATGGATGAGACATACGAGTATGTTCACCACAACACGCCAAAACAAAACAATAATCCAAGCAGTGGGTGGAAACCGGTGGTTCAGCGCAAAAAGGACGAATTCGATCTGATCTGTCGGAAAGGTCATGACCAGCGTGTTCTGGAGTGCGAAATTGATTACCTTGCAAAAGGGCAAAACAAAACTGAACGATTACAGGCGAATTTAACTCCAACCTTCTTGACCAGCTGGTTGCCAAAATTTGCAAGAAGAAGAAAAAATCGTCTCTCACCAGGACGACGCACCTGTACAGAGCAGTGCGTTGGTAATCGGAAAGCCGCGAGGTTTGAGATTCCTTTTCTCGGTGATTCACCCTTTTCTCCTGATTTGGCACCCTCAGGCTTCCATCTGTTTTTTAAACTTGCAGAAATTTGTTTCTGGGAAGCGCTTTCCATCCATTGGAAAACTTGAGAGAAGAGAAATTGAGGCAGTAGATGGATATTTCACAGCCTTCCAGAGTGTCACTTCCGAGAAGGACTATCGATGGAGAAGCGTTGAACCAAGTATGTTAAAGTCCATGACTTTAGTTTATGAAGTTTATGTACAATAATAAAATCATGAAAATCACAGTCTTTTATTGCCAGACCCAGAACTTTTCACCTTACCATAATATTTCAAAAGTTTCAGATAAGGCATTTCGCGCTTTAACTCGTCTACCGATAGAATGATGTATTTCGGCGGACTTTGTAGGAAAATTATTATTTTTAAATTTCTGTTGTTGCTGTTTTCGGTGTAACATTCGCGAGACGAAGATCACAAAATATATTGTGCCAACCAGTGTTGAAATAATAAGAAATAATTGATATACCACGATCATATAGACTGTAAAAAGTCCATAACGTAATAATATGGGATTTTTAAGCGTTTGATTTTTAATTGTCAAAAATCAAACGGGAAATTGCAAAAATATATAAAATTTTTATTTCATTATTTTGTGTATATATTGACTAGGACAACGTTTTAAATTGTCTATACCGAGAGACCACTTCGGAGTCATTTTTTCGAGCATATTGGATATTATTTCGCTGATAAGACGTGAAATTTTGTATACCATGGCTGCAATTAATGCTGGCTTATCAGTATAGACGAACGATTTAAGGTATCCCATAAAAAATTGTGTGAAAAAATAGCACAATCTAGACAGCCGAATCACTGGTCCAAAATGAGAGATAGTCATCGAACTCATTTCTCAATTGGTCCACCGAATCACGTCCTTTGTGGCATGTAGCGCCGACTTACTAGAATCACATGTAGACATGTGCATTTTTGGCAAAAAAAGGGTTCAAAATCATTGAACGGTAACATGCGCTATTGGCGTAGTTCGGGTCAATGATCCTGTCAGACCACAAACCGCACATAACATTGAATTTTTTCCGGGTACATTGGCAGCTCTTGTATTGTCTGAGGTTGCTTATTGAACCAAATATAGCATTTTCCCTCATTAATATACCTATTCAACCAAAAATAAGCTTCGTCACTGAAGTCAAATAATTGCATTAAAAAGTGGATGTTTCTCTAGCTTTTCTAAGGTCGACTCGCCGAAAATTCGACGCTGTGACAACTCTTCCAGTTTCAGTTCTTGCACGAACTGTTTTTTGTAAGGGTTTAGACCAAGATCCTCGCATAGAATCTCCCAAGTAGTCGAGTAACACAATCCCAAATGTTGTGAGCAGCGACAAATGGTACTGACTCTATGCGTAGAATGCATAGGTACCTAGTCAAGTCATAATGAAAACGAATTAATATTTCAAAAAAATTTTTTTTTGTTTTTATTGGGTTATTCAATGGCTACAAATCTTAGAACAACTTATTCCAAATGACTTCCATTTGTCTTCCAGCACGACTTGAGGCGATCTGGCCAATCATTGATCGCCAGACGCACTTCATGCATGGGGAAATTGTCCACTGCACGGATAAGGGCTCGCTTCAACGACTCTATATTTGGGTGTCGAGTAGAGCAAGCCATGCCCTCTAATACGGACCACAACTTGTAATCCAATGGGTTGAGGTCTGGACTACCAGCAGACCAATCATCAGTTGATTGAAGTCCGGAACACTGTTTTGAGCCACAGTTGAGTCGCTTTTGCTTTGTGGGCTGAAGCAGAGTATTGCTGGAAAGTCCACGGCTTGTTGGCGAATATTGATTTGTTGAGAGGCTTCACAATGGGTTCCAAGAAGGTCGATTAATATACTTTGGCCGATGTTTTCACTCCTTTCTCGCAAAAATGGAGCTTACTAACGCCATCGTAGCTCACTCCCCACCATACCATTACAGACGATTCTTCTACGGTGAAGATTTTCTTGTCAGTAAACAGAATTTGTCTGTGAGCGTTCTTCGCGTACCGGCTGCTTTCGATTTTCGCTTGCGTTTTTCCTTCAATGCGGCCGTGAGCAGGTGTCCAGCGTGTCGCTTGTTCGCGCGAGTCCCAAATCTTCTTTGATAATGCGAGACATGAACATTTACATTTCCCGCGACAAGATTTTCTGTTTTCGAAGCGGTTTTCGGTCGATTCGTTTCTTCACGGCTTTGATCGCTTTCGGAGTTCTCACAGTGCGCGGACGGCCGGATCTTTGACGGTCTCGTACTCCACCAGTATCCTCAAACAACTTCACAGCACGATACACAAAATTGCGAGTGATTCCAAGCGGTCGCAACGTCCTAAAGATATCGCCTTTTCCACGTTGCATTTTAGTAGGCCAATAACAACAATACGATTTTCGATGTCGCCCCATTCTATGATTGTAAACAATTGATGTCAAAAACTTTTTACGTCGCAATGAAGCATAAATGTCAACTGTCAAATCGCAATCAATACGGAATGGATGCGCCCAGTGTTGCATTCGTAATGAGTGCGTTCGGTTGTGTACCAGTATTTATGACTTGACTCGGTAGTTTGATGTGCACTATGGCTTGAATTGCTTGGTCCGTACGCCGATTATAACGACAATAAAATGGCCGAAGTGCGCGAAAAACATTTTCCACTAAGCACAAATTTTGATGATAAATTCAATAATTTGTAGGCATTGTTCGGGCAATGATGAAATGGCAAAAATAGAACACTGAAAACCACGCGTATTCCTCATCCTTCGGAGGGATTTTCGTCGACATATGTAGATATGCGAAATGTAAAATATCAGCAAGGCAACCCATCCTTCCAGAAAGATAACCTTTTATTAAAGAGATGTGCTGCAAATTGCATTTGACTAATATCCTTCAAATATTGTTTTGGAGCAAGAATGGAACAGCATAGGTTCAGAGGAGCACGATGCATGCCAAAAAGTATGGATGTTAGAGGTGAAGACATAAAACATAAGGTCATCTAACAAGA
The DNA here is from genome assembly GCA_958301585.1 of Merodon equestris. NCBI lineage: Eukaryota > Metazoa > Arthropoda > Insecta > Diptera > Syrphidae > Merodon > Merodon equestris. The sequence goes on from OY284415.1 coordinate 35,689,154, forward strand.
GGTGTTATTTTAAATCAATTGAAAAGTGAACATTTTTCGCACGAAAACTGGTAATATTTTTGTTACAATCTAAAGGTCAAACTCTGAGGTTGGTAATAGCTTGCAATATCTGCCAATTGTACGCTTCGAATATGCCGGTACACAGTCATTCTTTCGATGAGATTTTTCATTTTCTGATTCTTTCCTTAAGTGCATAAATCGTTACTGGAGCGCATTGGCGCATACTTATCTCTGACATATTTCCAAAGCAAAAAGTTTAATGGTGTTAAATCGCACGATATCAGCGTCAAATCAAAGACCCCAATTCGAGGAATCACACGTGCAGGAAATTTGTCACGCAATAGAGGAATTTTGTACCCGTTATGTGGAGTGTGGCACCGTCCTGGAAATAAATGTTTTCTACGTCCATCGCACTAATCGTTCCTTCCGTAACGCAATTAATTCAGTAAAACGGTCGGCTTTGCCAAACGAACTCAGGTTGATTATATTCGCTACTAGCTGTGCGAGAAGGCGAAGATGACAAAAAGCATTACCAACTTTACGAAACATCCCTGCAATATTTTCGCCGTTATTTTTTTCAAGCAGATTTACATATGTACATATATGCATTTAAAGTGGTCAAAAACTGTAATTTCTCGGTGAATATTAATACGATTCGAGTGATGTTTTTCTTGTTATGTTGGTAGATATACTCGTACCGTTTGTTTGATCCGCTGATATGAGGGAGGTTACATTGGCTTTGGTACTATCGACAATTGTTTGTTTACAAAGTCGATCAGAGAGTTTGCGTTAAGTTTAACTATACGAGGGTGGTCCGATCAGTACTTAGCCAGATGGCGCCAGATGGTGATATCGCAAGAACAACTTACTATCATGCAGTACATTCTAGTAGACGGCTACTGTCGATTTCAGCCGGATCGGACTCGTAGTTTTGTTTTGACCGCGTGTGGAAGCGGGAGTGTCCGCGGATTTTAGAAAAATGGAAAAAGAGCAATACTGGAAGGGAAATCGCGCAGCGAAATCAAAGAGCGTTTGGATGCTGTGTACGGTGACTCTTCTCCTTCGATGGTGACCATCAAAAATTGGTTTAACGAGTTTCAACGTGGTCGCACGTCGGTTTTTGATGAGCCACGTCCAGGTGCCCCGAAGACGGCTACCACGGAGGATAACGTGACAAAAATCCACGATCTCGTATTGGCAGACCGCCGATTGCAGGTGCGCGAGGAAGCTGAGACAGTAAGCATTTCAAAAGATCGCGTGGGTCATATCCTGCATGAAATTTTGGGCATGAGAAAGCTGTCGGCGCGATGGGTGCCGCGTTTGCTCACTCCGGACAACAAGCGCAATCGTGAGACCACTTCGGAGCACTGTTTGACACTGTTTAAGCGCAATCCGAAGGAGTTTCTGCGTTGTTTCGTGACAGTCGACGAAACATGAATCCACTGGTACACACCAGAGACCAAAGAACAGTCGAAACAGTGGACTTCACCTGGCGAACGTACTCTGAAGAAGTCGAAGACTGTCCCATCGGCCGAAAAGGTGATGGCCACCGTTTTATGGGATTCACAAGGTGTGATTCACATCGACTACCTAGGGAAGGGGAAAACGGTCACAGGGCTGTACTATGCCAAATTATTGGGCCGATTCGACGCCGAATTGAAGAAAAAACGGCCCCACTTGGCGAAGAAAAATGTGCTCTTCCACCATGATAACGCATCGGTTCACACCTCCGCCCTCGCCACGGCCAAATTGGTCGAGTTGGCCTACGAACTGCTGCTCCATCCACCGTATTTTCCAGATTTGGCCCCGTGCGACTTCTTTTTGTTTCCAAACTTGAAAAACTCACTCGCCGGGCAAAAATTTTAGTCGCATGAGTAGGTCATCATCGCCACGGAGGCCTACCTTGCAGACCTCGAGAAAACGTATTTTTCAGACGGGTTAAAGAAGTTGGAGCATCGCTGGGTCAAGTGTATCGAGCTAAAAGGAGACTATATTGAAAAATAAATCGCCATTTCTCCAAAATGTTTCTGTTTCTTTTGTAGGCTAAGTACTTATCGGACCACCCTCGTAAGAATGCAGCAAATTTTTAGAAATTCATAGCTAGAACAAGTGGACAAGCTATGACATCAAAGATTCCAGCGAGCCTCCTGAATATCCTAGCGTATTAACCACCACTGAAAATGGAGAAAAAGTAAACGTGCAACTACTAAAACGTGTCATATCAGGTGATGAAACATGAGCCACAAAACCAAGATTTAATTGTTCGAGGTTCAACGAGACCAAGTGGTTACGGATAAATGTAAAGGCCATGGAGACCTCAACTTCTTGAGTCGATTGAATTGATATCTCTCTCCTAAAAGAGCAACTTGATTTGCTCTATTCTGTTACTAACTGAAACCAGCTAATAGCCCCTAAACTGGTCAGTATGATCGCATAATAGTTAGCCTAAGTGGCTGCACCTATTGGCTTTCTATTTTGCGTGCGACGCGAAGGTACATGCAATTGCATTCGTTGCTGCTGGCCATGCACAACACGGTAAGGCGAAGACCTGCTTTTATGCTTTTCCATTCGTTTAATTCCCCTGATGTAAGAATTCAGAGAGGTGTCCACCGTGCAGCATTTACGTAAGTGGCCACGTCCATGTTGTTGTTTTCGATTGTTAGTGGTGCAGTTTCCTAAGGGTTGCTTGCGGCTCTACCGCTTCTGCAGACGTAATCAAGTCTCGTCATAAGTTTACTTTGTTCTGTTGTAATCAAAATCGAAAGCGCTTTTCTAGTCGAGAACGACACGCGTCAAAAGCAGACCAATATTACACAAGGCTATTTTCAGGTATCTATTTCCCCGCTAACAGGTTATAATTGATGCCACTGAACCTGTCATGGGAGCCACCCTATGGAGGTGTTGATTAAGTGAGATATTTCGGGTCGGAAACAAATGAATGAAAGTGAATGCCTTTGGACGTCTGGAGCACGGAAGCTATAATTACTCGGCACACGCTCGTTTCCTGTAACGAACAGGTAGGCGTCACTGGAAATACTCCAAGCACGACTTTACGTGTGTGATTAGCGAACGGTGACCGGTGTCGTGCCAAATATTTCTTAACTCACACGCACAATTCACATTAATACATACATACGTACGAGTATTTAGGTCCACAAGAATCTATTTATGCAACTGCAGTGCATTCATCTCTAGCTTGTATGGATAAAAATAGTCACAAATAAATTCGTTACATACCTTCTCGCGTGGTTGTTCGCGAATCGACCGTAGTATCATTGCTGCAGCAGAGTCTGTCTTGGTAGCTCGAACACAAGCGACATTGTTCATCAGCACACGGACAGCATTGCACTTTGATATTTACATACAATACTCGTACTAACTTGGTGGAAGATAACAACTTTACTTGAACACATTTATCGCGCAACGACCGAGTCCGCAGCCTGCATCTGCCACACCGAACACTGGAAGCTCTTGTGTCGTTTATATTATTTAAATTCGCTTAATTCATCGGTTAAGTGCACTGTACGAGTACAATGAGGGAGATGTTGTGGTGGCATCCAACCGAATCTCACTCAGCCCCCATTACATGTTCATTGAATAATGCGAATCGTAACGCAGGGGTACTTGACTGGGAATTTGTTTTAAGAACTCCGTCTATTCGTGGGAGCAAACTGTTTCTTTCTTCAGTCTGTCGCGCCGCGAGAACGACAATGCTCGGACTACACACAGATTTCGAAGACTAGATAATGGATGTGTCACAGCAGATCGATAAAAAGAATAAACCAAGAAACAAAAAAAAAAAAATTAAAACAAAATTGTTTTGACAATTTCCACTAATACGAAGACACGGAGAGCAAAAACTGAGTGATTAAAGAAAAGCGCGTAAACTCGGGTGCTGTCCCTGTACCAGTTGATGGTTACTCGCCAGTGAGTAGTAGTCAGGCACATGGACTTCCCCCCACGACAAGTGTTCGCACTAGAGTGAAACCGACTGCTTCAGAATCGACAACAATACCACGGAGAAAAACACTCAACTCAGATGGACACTCAATGCATTCGGTGACAAGAACCCCGGGTTGTTCGACTCAGAAATGTTCGAATGATGAGCGGTTGATATGGTGATATATAAAAAGTGTTGTTTTCTGTGCCGACGTCATGACGGTCGAATATAAAAATAAACAATTTGAAAAATGAACTTAAAAACTAAAACAACTAAACTAAAAAGGGAAACACTATGACTTATTTATATTTTAAGTGTAGTAAAAAGAAATCCATTATTTTTGCATAAAATTAAATGCTTTATTTGGTATTGTTAGAATAATCCGATTTAGGTCAAATTCCATTATGCATTTCTCATAGAACTGGTAATCACTTTGTGCCAGGTCCGGACTATCATAAAAGGTGGATATATGAGAACCTGAAAACCAAGCCCCTATCGAGTCACTATCTATTGGCCATAACTGGCCGCTTCTGGATGACTGCTTTCTTCAGAGTTATTAATTTTATTAATTAAGTGTTTTGTCGTAGGAGAGCAACTCATAGTAGATGGTTTCCTACCAATCTCAACGCACAGTAAAACCTTTTTGGCCGTCAACCCACCATTGACGGTTCACCGCGATTCGATTATAACCGTTTTCGCTTAAAATTGTCGGAAATTATCACCAGTAGCGATTGTTGCGATTCAGCCGCGATTTATAGATGTAAATTAGGTCCATGAGGTTATTTTGTGTTATGTAGATCACGTGGCAAACGGTTCCAAAATGGTTTTTTGCAATGTCTAGCTCCTTTAAAGTCGAGACAATACTAACATGACGATCAGGCTCTCAAATTTCCATGATTTTAGCAACATTTTCGACAAATGCCCTTTCAGAGCGTGCTGCATTTGGAATTGACGAAACCTAAGCATCAGTATTGGTATCATGATTGAGTGAATGTTGTTTTTGATTGAATATCATGATTGGCTGAATTATATGATTTACTAAACGGCATGGTAGATTGAATTACGCTGTTGATTAATGTCATGGTTAATCGGATGATAAATCGATGCCATGATGGATTTATTGCGATTCATTGATATCATGATTGACTAAATGGCACCATTGATTGCATAATCAATGATGTGTCGAACGAACGACTTGGTTGAATGATTATCATGATTTATTGAATGACATGATTGGCTGAAGTAATAAAATAACTGAATAAATACAAGGTGGCGCAAAATTAATCATCCAATTTTGTTTTTGACTTATAATACTTTTTTTATTAAATAAAACAAAATGATTTTGAGTGATGGAAATCTTTATTTATTATATTGTATTATATTGCTTGTGGATATTGCTGGCCTCGCCAAATCGCCGAAACGAAAGATATCGCGACTAGGAAATGCTTTCTTTACAATATCAATTGTGGCTCGTGTTGTGTGCGCGGTTGCACCGTCTTGTTGAAACCAAATGTTCACCAAGCCGAACGCTTCATCGCTTATCTGTTTGTATACTGCAGCTGTCTAGTTCACAATTGTCCAATATGATTAGCGTGCGACGCCATTTGCAAAAATTATAACATCTTCCGATAGGATAATTAACTTTGCGCCACTTTGTATAAAAATAAATTTCAATTGAACGTCATGATTATCTGAATGACACGATTGCCTTAACGGCATGATGGATTGAATGAATTTCACGGTTGATTTATGATTGACGTGATTGATTGTTGACAAGACTGCCAATATTGTAAATTGCTATCAGGATTGATTAGACATCGGATTTATTGAACATCTTGATTGATTGAACGTCGATTGACTGACTGTCATGCATGATCAAAGGAGATGATTAATGTAACGTCATGATTGATTGAATGTCGGATTCATGATTCAATGTAACTCAATTTGAATGAACCAGTTGAATACTGTGACTAATTAAAAGTCGTGAAGAATTGATTAAATATCGTGATTGGCTGAATGCCATCTGCAATCACCTACTTACTCCGAGATAAATATCGGACTTAAGTACAAGTTTTTTGATTTGGTATATTTTTGTTAGGCAAACAGAAAACCTGAGCAAGACAAAATATTGGAAACCGACGTTTCTGCCCGTATTAGAAAAAAGATACGGGATCAGACAAGGAATTGGTGCAGTTGAATTTGAAGGTCTTAATTTGACTTCAAACATACTACTTGAGAACTACTCTTCCTTAGCCTTATTCCAATTGACAAGGCAAGTTAATAGTATGAGTTGTATAGATGAAACAGCTTTATGAGCCGTCCCTTTATTTAGTATCTGATGCAACTGAGCTACTTTAGATTACGACACACCAAAGATTTCCGTCGGAAAATAGTAGATAGAAGAACCACACCGTAATTGAAAAAGAACTTAAACCTCTTCGAATGACCGTTCTCTTAAGCGGACTTCAACCAACTCTAAATAAAGAACACCACACCTCAACCAAATTAAATAATCTAAATGTAAAGAAATTTATTTAAATAATAGTTTCTCGTGTTTTTATAAAGAGCTTTGTTCTTCTACATTAGCATTACGTTTAAGGTATTTGTGTGGCTGTGTATGTGGATATATGTAAGCATACTCTAGAGATTTGATATATTTTATTCGGTCTTATGAGCATAAAAACTGCTGTGCTACATGTATACAAATATTCCTTTACTTTCGATTGAGATTTTAAAGAGGCGAAATAAAAATAATAAAAATATTAACATACATGTGTGTGTGTGTGTATATATCATTTCCATAAAAAAAGCATACTCTATACGAACTTTGTCTAAAAGCAAATAAATAGAGGCAAAAAAAAAGAAAAAAAAAAGTTTTAAGTGACTCGAACGAATAAATCAAGCATTGCAATGATAGTTGGGTTCACTTAATCATACTAACAATTAACTTAGTACATTCGTGGCATCGTGTCCTACTCTCTACAGTCCATATTGATGGTCAGCGATCGCATCGAGAGATCGAATTCCGCCGGGGCATAGATCACCATACCGGGTGTACACTATCTTAAATGCTACTCTACCGTCTATCCATCCATCCCCCTCCTTTGTTCTCGAATAAAAAAAATAGGGAATAATTAATACTATTTATCGATAAATAAGTTATGTGTTTTGTGTTTTGTTTTGATTTTTGATTTTTTATTTTGTTTTGTCGTTAATTCATCATTCCTTTTGTCCGGCTTGTCTGTCCTTTTTTATGGACAACAATTGAGAATTGAAATGATTCGATTTGGGGTTTGCTATCACACTTGAGTCCTTCTTGTTGAAATTGAGATTTCGTTTACTCGGGTGTGTGATTTCGCTACTTTCAATGGTATTCTGCGGAAATACGATATTCAAATCAGTCTAACATTGAAGTAAACAATTTTAAAAAATGCATACTTCCGCTTTACGTTTGCCCAAAATATAGTTCTGAAAAATAAAAATTAAATTAAATCGAGTGAGGTTTAGATATTCTAATGGTTGGCCACTACCTGGTCGTTACATATATCTCGGCTAATGATTTCATTCATATTAGACAAATCCTGGAAAGCGACTGTAGGTTAATAACGAGCTTATGTGATGCCAGTTGGTACTTACTTTTGCCGGGCTCTGATAGCATTTATAGATCACTGAATTGGGCGAGTATTGAATATCGCTCTTCTCCAAATGACAAATGGTGAGGCAATTGGACACCTTCTTTGACGGGTTCACTCTGTCATTGGGATGCGGCGAGAGAAGGAGATCATGTTGCTGCAAAAACAATAATGGCACTGACTAAACATCGATTTTATAAAGATATTTTCATTTGCAAGGTAAGTGGTAAGAGAAATAGCCAAAAACCTTTGTGTTGGGAAGTTGAAGGGTCGTGTTAACAATCATGAAAAACGTTATTAAGGCTGGGAACATACACCAACTTATCTGTATGGCCGATGAATGGAATCTCAATATCATTTTGCCGGTCCATAAGAAAGAGGATCCTTAACATCGCATACAAGATCTTCTCTACTCTGTGTTAACGCCTGAAAGCGTTCATGAACAACCTATATATCAAATGTGTACGACACATCTTGTGGAAAACTCACGATTTTCAGGTAGACACCTGCCACCTCTTTACCGAATTTAAATCTGCTTATGACAATGTCCATATAACCGAACATGCATGCTTAACTCATAGCATGATGACAATGAGGCAATCTTGCCTGATAAGGGTGGTATAGAACTAACCAAGACCTTCGACGTTACATAGGGTCGCGCATTATCATGTGATTTGATGAAAAGATCGTGCGGTACTCAATGGTCAATACAAGAGGGAGGATCTGTTTCAAGTCTGCTTAATTACTTGCATAAGAACACAGCGAGACGTCATTGAAGCAGACGCGATTCAAGTGGGTCTGAGGATAAATTAGGGCAAAACCAAATATATGCTGTCATCAAAAAAAGCTTCCTAAGCTCACTAGCGACAAACGGCAACGATACCACTACTTTTTTGGGCTCAAGAGACAACTGAGGAATAGAGCCCTCTTTCGAAAAACCAAGTTTACTCTTAGCCCTCATACCCGTCCTCCTTTATCAAAAGCATTTGGTCGTTTCGTTAAGGAAATTTTGCGTGCAATTTTGAAAGGGACCTCAATCTTTTGGCCTGGTTGACACCCAGGTTTACTACGAACCTTAGCGAATGATGAAACCGACTTCCAACGTCGAGACACCAAGCATACTCTATTTTTTCTACCACAGAGAGGCCGTTAAAATCGAAAATGGGTAGCTACAGGTTTTTTCAATAGGGACATAACAATTTGGTATTTAATTGGAAATTTTTAATTGAAACTTTTTTCATGGTCTTTTAATATGGAGACGTCAATCAAGGTTTACATTTTTATCACAGTGAAGTTCACCAACGAGCAACGTTCGAAAGTTAATAAAAATTATTACCGAATTTTCGAATTGGTGGTTGAAACATTACTCGTAAGAGCGATTGCTCCTAATTTCGGTCGTGATAATGGTCCCACCAGACAGGCTGTGCGCGCTATATTAGTCAAAATATTGAACATTATCGTACCATTTGAGGCTACGTACTGGTCGAAGTATCGATAATATCGCTTTCGTAAGTACTTCAGTTACAAATGAGCAAAATCAGTCGATTCAACGCAGTTTACGGGAATTGGGAATCTCTCAGTCCACATTGTGGAGAACTTTGAGTAAACAGCCTACACACTTACAAAAACAAATTAACCCAAGAATTGTAGTCTCTTCGATTAGCCCAGAAAGTTTGAAGGAATCCTGAATTTCATCGAATTATCATCTTCAGCGATGAAGCTAATTTTTAGCTCCAAAGCTTTGTCAATAAACAAAATATGCGTTGATAGACAGCAGCAACCCACATCTGCTTCAAGAGACTACATTGCCCCATAAAAAGTGTCCACAGTATCCAGTATGGATTTAATTCCAGAGGTGTGGTTTGGCCGTATTTTTTGTCGATGAAAATAATCGCCATGTTATGATCAGTGGACTTTACTATTGTATCAGGTTGGAAGACTATTTTCGGCCAGATTTGGATGGAACACATCAGTGATATGTGATTTCAACAAACCAGTTCCATATGCTTCAAAGCTGGTCAAACAATTGATCTATTGAAGAGGATGTTCAGTAATCATGTGATTTTGAGAAATGGTCCGGTCGAATAGCCAACTCGCTCATGCGATTCACCGTCGCCAGATTTCATTTTATATTGTCGTTGGTCTAAGCCAACAACATAAGCAGAGCTCAGGAAAATTATTGAACGCGAAACTACCCACGGCCGATATGTGTGGAAGAGTGGTGGCTCCAAAGAATCGATCGTGCTCGCGATAGTTATATAACATCATTCAATAAGTATCCATATCATCCACATCATATGAATTTATGTTTAGGAAGTTGCTGACGGTATTTATGTAATTTTTACATCACTGGAAAAATCGATTTTCATGCAAAGAAATGATTCGACAAATGTTATTCGGCCTCTGCTCCATCGAGACAAATGATAGAGAAGTGATTTGCTGATTTTAAACGCGGCCGTACAAACACCAACAATGCGGAGCACTCTGGCCGCCGTTGGCAGTTGAAGTTGCGTGCGATATCTGAAGACTTAATGATACCAGAAGGCGGTGTATTCACCATTTTACATGAACATTGGAGCATGACAAAACTCTTTTCGAAATGAGTATCGCGTTAGCCCACAGTTGATTGAAAGTAGTTTTATTATTCATCCTTCGAACTCATGAAGAGATGTGTTAATCAAACCGATCAAAGACGCCTAAAATGTAGTATCCCTCATAGCACCTATTTCTCAGGGCACCTTGTAAAAATTATTTTGGTCAAGCCGAAAATAAATTTGAATTCCACAGACAAATGAGTGTCGCACTGCTGTGTGTGGCTGGTCAACCTTAACAGACCATTTGACTGAATTCGATTCATCTGATTGAGAATAAACTCGTAAAAGTTCGCTATTCTCTGGCGCCATTAAGCCAGACTCGCCTGAAATAAAGATAATCAAAAGAGAATCTTACCGATTTGTTCTTATCGCCAAAACTGAGGGCATACGGTGTCATCTTTTGTACATAAATGTTATTATAAAAATTGATAATATCACCAGTTCGTTCTGCAAATCAAAATCTTTTAAGTTTGCTTATAACTGAGAAAACCAAGTAAACATACCTCCATCCGGCTTAGACGGATCAATTAATATCTCACGGTAAATTTGGCTAGTAGCTTGTGGCTGTTTTCGGTACATTTTCATTATATCGGTGAATGTCTTTCCCTGGATCTCACCGACCTTCAAATTAAAATAAACGTTTGCATAAGATCATAAAGAAAGAAGGTATCGAAGCAACCTTGATGTATATGTAAATCGCACACATGATCAGTTGATCAAGATGTCTGTCCTTCATCAGTTCAGTTCGTTGGGTAATCGAATACTCAAACAGCGTCCAGATTTTCTTCAAGTAATTCTCATGAGCCATGTTCAATTCCTTGCACAATTCCTTCATTCGCATCCAAGACAATTCATAAATCTATCAAAACAAATAGAGTAATATTGTGATAAGAAATTGAATTTACTAACCTTTCGAAGGACTATTTTCAAGGGTTTAGCGGCTTGCTGGTTTGAATTCGATGAGTTGTTTTGCCTCGATTCATTGGCTGAGGAAGGGAGGGAAAGATATGATCAAGATCATTTTGATAAATATACCAAATGGCAAACCTCGTCCCGCGTTAAATAGATCTCTTCGCGCAGAATCCGATGTCGTCGCCGTCGATGTGGAATTGAAACCATCGTATGAGGAATTCGTCGAATGAACTAAAACCAAGCGATTAACATAGTAGCAGTTAGAGGAACGCATAGTCTTACCATTGCGGGCCATGTTATTAACCTCGACTTCCTGCGACGTTGGCAGCGGCGCATTTCGTTTTTGCACATGTTCCCACATTGGCGAATCACTCTTCCACACCAGATATTCCAAGCATCTCTCCTCAATGAAATTCAAATGCTTAATCATTTCACGACTCAATTTATCCTGACGCTTCACAACCACTTCGATAATCTTCACAAAATTGAATGCTTTCAGATTGAAGCATTTCAAGACCCAAGGAAACTTCAAATCCGACTCGTAAGAGAAGAGAACAAGTTGCACGCAACACACTACCAGTACTGTGTTTATAGTATCTGTCTCGATAGCAATCTTTAAAGGAAAAACAGTCAATAGCACACAAGATTTGGGCAGTTCGAAGAAATTCAACCTTCGGCGGCAGATTTTCGGCTCGTACAATCTTTTCCAGCAAATAATAGTGCAGGAGTCGTGCCAATTCATAGCGCGCTTTAGCCTCAGATTTAGGCGCGGGAAACTTTTCTAGGAATATAGCCTCCATTGCGTCATGTTTCGATTGGAGCTTTTCATATGTACTATCGCCGGCTTGTCTAAACGAGTTAATCAGTTATCGATTATGATGCCACTGTTTCGTACACAATGAACTTACTTGAGGAAATCTATACATTCCTGGCGTGCTGCGATTTCCTGGAGTATTTTCACGTTTTGCGTTGCACTAGCTACGGGTTCGGATATGTTGTTTTTCGCGGGCAAATCATCTCTTCGCAGCAACGGAGTGCATGGGCCTAACGAACGCTCATTCTAGAAAGTGAATAGAAAAAATATTTTCCGTTTTTATAAAAAATCAATGAATAGCTTCTTACCTGGCTTAAGTACGAGCTGTTGACGCCCGAACCATCTGTTCAAATAAATAAATAAAAAATGTTATTTCTAGGTTCAATAACACACAAGTTAGACAAAGGTAAAAGGGCATTCAACAAGATGTGTCATTCCATAGCTATATGGAAAAAAAAATTCCATTACTATAAGCAGATTTTGTGCTTTAGATTAAAATCATCACCGTCATGATGCGATCAATCATAGCTTTTCATAAAAGTTTTGCGTTTTGCTATTAATCTTAAATGACACCCGTTGTTGGATGAATCTCAACGAACAATTAAGTTTAATTTCAATTAGGCTAATTAAGTTAAGGTATTTGGGCGAAAATTATTTACTCTGACAAACAAATTCAAAAGAACTTCTTTTGAACTTATTTGCCACCTTGGCTCAATGGTTGATGAACTAGCTTATGTTGCCCAAGGCAAAGGATTCGAATTTCACAACTGCTTAGTCATCGAAAAGGTATTTCGCGGTGTTCTTCCTTAACGTGGTACTGACAAAACCTATTGAGGCTGCTTATTCGATCGTATTCGGCAATATACAAAAGTCAGTCTCATCTATGCGAAGAAATGAATCACAGACAATATAGTAAATTATTGAGAGAAGCTTCAGCTCTGATGATCAGACGACCGGCTGAAACGCCAGTAATAATACTCATAACAATAATAAAGAGGCAATAGGATCAGCTAAAGAGCTCCAAACAGCGCTGATCGACTGTGAGAAAACACGATTTTCGTTTCGAACAGAGCTTGCTCATGCTCAAAGGTTCATGCTAAATAATGAATACACCGCTTCTGATATCATTGAGGTGTTTATTCAGTACTCTACGGTATTATATTTTCGGCCGGACTATTTCTCGAGATCACGCGATTACCGAACTTCTCCTTCAATAGTTAAAATAGCTTTGATGTATGTGGAACTGATGTCTTCCGAACAATGATGGGCGAAAATAGTCGTCCAACTTGGCACGTTAGGGAACTCGGTTGACCACAACTTGACGATCATTTTTATCGACAAGATGGTCCAATCACACTTCCGGTATTGAATTCACACCGGATACCATGGTCACTTTTTATGGCTTTGCTGGTATCCATCCAATAACGCATATTTTGCTTATTGGCAAAGACATCAAAATGAGCTTCACCGCTGAAGATGATTTTTTGATGAACTTCAGGATTTTCTTCAAACTTTTGCAGAGCTCAATCGGAAGAGTTTAGGAGCTTCAGTTGTTGAGGTAGTTTGGTCTTGCTAGGGTGTAGGTTAAGATCTTTACATGAAAATTGCTAAAATTTGAACAGATAGATTCCCTGCTCCTGCATAATGGTTGGTAGAACTGATTTGCCTCATTTTGAACTGAAGCACTTGTGGCTGCGATATTTTCGGTACGTCGACCGGTGCGTTGTTTCACTGGCACAGGAACATTCAGTAATGAATATGTTGACACGAAGTTATCCACTCTAGCACGCACAGCTTGTCTGTGGGACGATTATCATGGCCGAAAATTAGAGTATCCGGTCTTAAAATTTCAATCAAACGTTACACGTTAGTGAACTTCACTGTGATAAAAATGTAAACCTTGACTGACGTTTTCACATTAACTGATCATGAAAAAAGTTTCGATTAAAATCTGTTATCAAATGCCTAATTGTTATGTCCTTATTGAAAAGCACTGTAACTAGCCAATTTTGATTTTGGCGGTCGCTTGGTGATAGAAAATGAAGAACATAAATGGTTTCTCAGATTTGGAAGTATGCTGATCGCGTCGCTAAGGTTCAGAGTGAACCTGGAACTCTGCCAAGACGCACACTTAAATTCCTTTCCAGATTGCAGACAAAATTTTCTTCACCAAACGTCCAAGGGCTTTCGATAATGTGCGAACCTCTGCGGCGTAGAAGCATGATTAAGGTTTTATAAAGGGTTACCAGTTTTTTTGAGGAGGGGTCTAACTTTTCAATTGTCTCTTGAGCCCAAAGGAGCAGTGACGTCGTTGCCGGTTGTCACTAGCGGCTTAGGCAGATGAAATTCTTACGTACTTCAAAGTTATAGCTGCCAAGGGAGAGACGAGAATCAGCCAGCTCTAGAGATAATACTATACTCCGCGTACTAAGTGTGTGACGATTTGATACGAAATATGTTTAAAAAGATGGGAATGGCTCAACCCAGTTTATAACGATGCAGCATTACTACTATCTGTATTTCCCAATATGACGTCGAACCCGAAGTCCAATTTACAGATGTGGTCTAATGTGAAGGTTAGTGCAACCATTTACGACAAGTTCAAACGATCAACAAGAGTACTACAAATGCAACAGCGTTTGCGTGAAGCAATCCGAAAAAAAAGACGCGTATTTCGCGAGCGACAATGAAATAAAGTGGGTATCATTGAGTGTTTAATGCTGGCGATCGAGTTTGAGAGATTGGTGAAGGGGATAGCGTGGGTATGGACAAATAAATAATTTTCCTTTCGCGTCCTTTTCAAGACACCTCTTTCATCAAGACAATTCAAGAAGCTCATCTATCCATTTGGCTCTCGCCGAGGCGAAATATATCTTTCTTTTGGAGCTCTAACGATGTTAAACTCTATGCAGTATTTAGAGTATTAAAAAGCATACAGTATTAGGTCTTACCAGAGTTATTTTTTCGGCTGTTTATGTAGGGCGGCAGGATCCTCTCGTCGAACTCCCCCACACTCAAAATGTATCGTTCATAGGCATTATTCAGCGACTTCAGATTTGTCTCGAAATTGTTATTCGATATAATACCCATGAACGTCTGTTTATCTCCAAAAAGCGTCTGTAAGGAAACAAATAGTTTGATCATTCCCCCTCAGTGCGACATCAAATCCACTTACTTTCGTCTCCATGAATTCAGTTATAATCTTCTTAAACGAATCAGACTTCAATTGTTTGGCCTGCTCTTCAAGTCCGCCTTCCGTTTTACACAATTGCTCTATAATACAATGTTTCTGTAGCGTTGATGGATCGAAATCGGGTGTGTTCCAATTCTTTGGTAGTCCCTCGTAGGCAGGATTGATTAAGTCAACTCGATTTTCTACTAAAGCATTCTTATATATTAAATCTATGCAGCACAACAATAAATGGAATGATGAGACCAGGTCGACAGTGCATGGTATGCCCTGGTTTTTAGCGCACAAAAACAGACACCACATGAGCTCGTACAATTTCTGGGCGGAGCATTTACCCGGTCTAGAGTAAATGATTTGATTTTGGTTATTAGTTGATTGTGGATGGTGATTATGGATTACCTTGATTTTTTGTTCTTTTGCACGTGCGGTGGTACGATGAAGAGTTTCATGAATATCTTGCAATACGAATCCTTGAGGTTTAACGTGATTTTACAGCTCTGCTCTAATCGATCTAGTGTGTTGAGGAAATTTTTCGAAACGTGTGCCATTTCACACCAGATTTTCGCTTTATCGAAGAAATGGTATAAGCTAAAGGGGAAGTCGACGTTGTAGATTTTGGATGGAGAATCTGTAGATAACTTTACCTGATTCTGAATACTCGGAGGATTTTGGTTAGAGAGACACCGTTCTTGACCATCTCGTTGGATCCACCAACGGTTGGTGTGAATGATTCCGTGCACGCAACGACAACTGCACAACAAAGCCACTGGTGTGGATCTCCCTGTGAAAGATTAAAAAAGTGTTATTCAAATTAAGAGAAAGTACAAAACACATTTCTGGTCAGTTGAAAAAAAAAAAAAAAAGACTCCCTGCTCAACCACCCGTTTTTGTATGATTTATTTCATTCCTTATATGTTCTGTTACTATTATTTGATGTCAATTTCCTTTGTTTCACAGTAGTTCCTCAATCGAACTGACCAAAACAAATCACTCATGAGACGCGCGGGAACAAGGACTTTAGCCCGCGCAATTCGCACAACTGGCGGTGATTGATTCAGTTCAAAGTCAGCTGGCGGGTCATGTTTGTATGGTAAATGTCCCTATACTAAGGCACTCCTTTTGGTAGGAATCATTCGGTTGTTATACAGGTTCGCCCAAAGCCTATAAATCTATTGAACTACTACTAAGGTTCATAAACTTGGACCGCGGACAAGAGCTATTATTATGCAAATTACTAATAGTGGATTTAAGAAACTGAGAAAACATGTCATGACATGCAATGCATACGAAAACAATCCTCCACATCAACAGCACTTTACACACATATACAGGAGTCCGACCACTGCCCTCATCGACTGATAAAACAAATAATAAATAAATAATTAAGAAAAAGAAAAATTGCGTTGTAACAAAGAAGTGGGAAAACACTCATCGCGTACAAACGTATGTATACCCGTAGGTTCCGTTTTTGGTGCGATTTAAATGAGACAACTTACACTCAAGGTGAATTTTTGTGAAGCATCCAAAAAACTGGCTAAGGCAGCCTCCTCCGTTTGCTTATCCATATTCAATTCGCGACACATGTTCTCGTACATTGTTTGGATCTCCGACGACGAGTACGTTTTCGTATCCATTGTTGGTGGAAATTGAAATCAGTTATCAAACAAAATACTTATTTCGCACCACTCCAATGGAATGTGGAGGTCAATTTAGTTAACTTGAAATTAAGAAATCAATTCCAGTTTGACGGGGAACTGATTAGTCGAAAAAAGAAGTTAAAATCCGAGTACTATCGTACGCAATACTTTCGAATAAATATGATTACCGATCGAGTGTGAAAAAAATTCTGGAAAATTTGTAAGAAAATGAGACGAAGAAATGACAGTCTCTATCCCGCCATAATCTATGGGCTGAAATTAAGGCGGGAAATGTCGTCGATTTTGACAATTCACACTGACTTTTATGGGGGTGTGTTTCGTGAAGTGGATACAATTTGTTCGATTCAATTGCGCGACAGTGTTTCATGTGTTTTGCATACGAGTTAACAGGTTCCCATTTGTATAACACTTTTATATTTTTGTTCTATAACTAGATAGAGTCTATAGTAAGAGCTTTCGAAATGCATTCAGGTTGATAAGTGTTTAATTCCGAATGGCAAGTTCGAAGCTCTAAGCCCTAGAATTAAAAATGGTTTTGAATTTATAAGTGAAAAAGAATTATTTGATTTGTATTAACGACTGCAAGGAGCAAAGAAATAATAAATTTCTGAACATTCTCAATTGGTTAGATATTTTCTCTTCCCACACTGCAAGCCATCACGATCCAACTTCGTGAGTTGTTTCTTCAAAAACGCCCCACTTTAGTGAATGGGGCGTCTCCCCTTGTGTATCTTAGAGTCAACGTCAATCATCCGAACCTGTTATGTTCCGATGTGTTGTACAAAATGCCTGCAACGAAATGAATACAACTGAAGTCGTTATCTTCAAAAAACGGAAATCGGCATTACAGCTAATAACTTTTTAATAAAATCATTTTTCAAAATCAATTTTTTTAAAAAATGAAACACTCTGTACGAACAGTGATAATGAAAATAAAACACGGTTATTATAGTTTAAGAAATGATTTATTTTTTGACATAGTCTCCTAACGGTCAATATGCTTAAATCATCTTTTTTGTAGGCTTATGATTCCCTTAGAAAAAAATTGCTTGTCTTGACCCTCCCAAAACATCTCAGCAGCGTCCATAACTTCGCTATCGTCTTCAAATTCCTTGCCTCGGATGTGTTCCTTGAACCGAGAAAAGAGGTAGAAGTCACTGGTAGCTAGATCTGGCGAATAAGGCAGGTGCTCGAGCCGTTCAAATCACATTTTTTTAATGGCGGCCATCGTAACTGCGGCTTTTGGAGCCGCATGGTGCGTTGTATTGGTGAAACGCACTCCAGCCCACAGTTTGTCGCTTCTTTTTTCCTTTTATGACCTCCTGCAATTTTTTTATTTAGTCTGCGTACTAAGATCCCATACTTCAATTGTTATTTGGTTTCGAAATGGTCACGAAACGTAACAAAATTATTTTCTGATTTGCATGGAACTTCTCAAGATTCACCATGGAAATATCGACTCGTTTGTTCTTTCGCTCGATGGCTAACATTCTCGTTACCCAATGCGCAAAGATCTCTTTCATATGCGATATGCAAGGTGACCTTAACTATATGCCTGATGGTCACTCTTCGATCTGCCGACACATCATTTTCGACTTTTTTCACTTCGTCCTTGGCCCACCATGGCACCATGCTACTTAGCAATATGGAAGAGCAGACAGATACGTATTTTTTTACCAATTTGGTTGAGACAGTTTTTTCGAGCAGAGGTTTTTTAACATTCACCTAGTGGATATATTTTTTTATGGACTCTTGTACCACCCCCGGCATAAAGTCAAGATTGTAAATCACGATAATAAATCAAATAACGTATACAGTACGAGGGTGGTCCGATAAGTACTTAGCCTCACCGCCAGATGGCGGCAGTATCGCAAGAGCAACTATCGTGTAGTATATTCTAGTAGACGGCTACTGTCGAAATTTCAGCCGGATCGGACTCGTAGTTTTATTTTGACCGCGTGTGGAAACGGGAGTGTCCGCGGATTGTAGAAAAATGGAAAAAGCGCAATATCGGTCGGTGATTCGATTCTTGTTTTTGGAAGGGAAATCGCGCAGCGAAATCAAAGAGCGTTTGGATGCTGTGTACGGTGACTCTTCTCCTTCGTTGGCGACCATCAAAAATTGGTTTAACGAGTTTCAACGTGGTCGCACGTCGGTTTTTGATGAGCCACGTCCATCGAGGATAACGTGACAAAAATCCACGATTGGCAGACCGTCGATTGAAGGTGCGCGAGATAGCTGAGACAGTAGGCATTTCAAAAGATCGCGTGGGTCATATCCTGCATGAAATTTTGGGCATGAGAAAGCTGTCGGCGCGATGGGTAAACGCGGCTCACTCCGGACAACAGGCGCAAACGTGAGACCACTCCAGAGCAGTGTTTGACGCTGTTTAAGCGCAATCCGAAGGAGTTTCTGCGTCGTTTCGTGACAGTCGACGAAACTTGGATCCACTGGTACACACCAGAGACCAAGGAACAGTCGAAGCAGTGGACTTCACCAGGCGAACGTGTTCCGAAGAAGGAGAAGACTGTCCCATCGGCCGGAAAGGTGATGGCCACCATGCTCTTGGATTCACAAGGTGTGATCCACATCGACTACCTGGAGAAGGGCAAAACGGTCACAGGGCTGTACTATGCCAAATTATTGGGCCGATTCGACGCCGAATTGAAGAAAAAACGGCCCCACTTGGCGAAGAAAAAAGTACTCTTCCACCATGATAACGCACCGGCTCACACCTCCGCCCTCGCCACGGCTAAATTGGTCGAATTGGGCTACGAACTGTTGCCCCATCCACCGTATTCACCAGATTTGGCCCCGTGCGACTTCTTTTTGTTTCCAAACTTGAAAGTCACTCGCCGGGCAGAAATTTCAGTCGAATGAGGAGGTCATCGCCGCCACGGAGGCCTACTTTGCAGACCTCGAGGAAACGTATTTTTCAGACGGGTTAAAGAAGTTGGAGCATCGCGGGGTCAAGTGTATCGAGCTAAAAGGAGACTATATTGAAAAATAAATCGCCATCGTATAGCTAAAACTTCTGGTGGTTCTATTGTTATGGGTAAACAAAAAAATTTACCGAAAGGCAGGTGGAAAGAGCTTATAACTAATCGCGACAGAGTCGTGCACTCAAGCCTTTGGGTTCGTTCAGTTTGATAAAAGTCATTGCGCCTTAACAATTTAAACTAATTTTTGTTTAGTTAAAATAGCTAACTCAAGTCCTCAATAAATAAATAAAGACAATTTTGTACCAGCTTAACAGGTATTTGCTTGTTGCGGTGTTTTTGTGTTCCTCAGAGTGCAGTGATACATACACGGTGGTGGCTGCAACATCAGTTGAAAGGAAACATCCATAGCCCTTACCCAGGTATAAAGCTGGCCGTTCTTATTTCGAAAATATTTTTTTTATTGTGAACAGCCACCCATCACTCTTTCATAGCAAAATTCATTGTGGTGGAAAGTCCCACAGATCATAACCTACTTACCGAACACATTAAAATTGTTCCTGAAAATGGTAATCTGAGTAAAATTGTTTCTAACTTCTGAGAGTTGAAACGTTTCATTGCAAGAGAATTACGCTGATCACCGGACTTAATCTGTACGCAATTAGATTGTTCGCACGCGCTATTGAATGCTGAAGAGATAGATAAAGTAAATGTACACATGTAGTAGCTCATGTTTAATGTCCAATGTCCATAATGCACTTGCTATCGGTTTATATGTGAGATCATACACAGCAATGTTTTACTTATGCCCTTCTTGTACATATTAGAATCTTTCCAGCTACATGGCGTAAAAAATCTTTTTTTTTTTAATTATGAAGGGCTACAACAACAACAATATAAACAAAAAATAAACAGCAGCTAGATCGACACCCAAGGAATAACAGCAGCAAGACGGGAAACACCAGGAAAACCAAAAATAGCAGGAATAGCAGAAGCACAACTACATCAGAAAAACAACAACAGCAGCGGCCACAGCTGTACTTTTATGGCATATCGTTTTGGATTCGGTATTTAAGTGTTAGTTGAAAAATGTGGCTTTCGTCGTTTTTTCAGAGGTGTATGGTAAACCGCTAGAGAAACCTTTTACTGGATTGTATGATATTTGCTTTAAGATGAAAACTTTTCAAGAAATAAAAATAAACAAAACTGTTATACAGCATGAAATACGTCCATTCAATGAAACACACCTTATTCCTGACATAAGGCCGGTTGTCAATATCATCTGTTTCCATTTGTCATTCACGTTGACATTTCACAAATCGCAACCAAGTCGGCAAATCATGAAATAACTTTTTATTTTTATCACCAATTTTCCCGTTTTTTCAATCGAATGTTAAGATGTTAAGGTTCGTTAAAGATTTCTCGAGGCTGCATCTAAATACAAGCAAACGGATTTCCAAGTCTCTGTCAACATTACCACCTCCTTTAACGTTCCCTCAAAATCTGTCATGCACCCGAAAACAAGTTAGTATTCCGTGGAGAACCAAAACAATTCCCATGTTACATCACCTCCTTTACAGCTAAAGCTGTTTAAGTCGGAATACAACACTATCGTTAGGATCCTAAGTAGTTCGTTTAACATAACTCCGGCTGAGGTGCGTAGTTTTCATACAGCGTTATTTTCGGATAAGAAAAGCGGCGATAGTCCACGTGATCCGGCAAAAAAAGATAGTCCCGATGAGAAGGGTGCGAGTAGCGGTAGTGGGGGTGGAAGTGAAAGCAATGGCAACGGTGGGAAAAAGGATGACAACGACGAAAAGATGAAATCGGTGCTGACAAAGATTTTTCTCTGGGTCTTCACCGTTTACATGTTCATAACATTCTCTTCGTTGTTTTTCAAAAGGCCCGACAGACCAGAGGTTGGTGATTAGAATGGAAAAGTGTCAAACGTGCCGGTTGAATGTTTGTTCTTTTAGGTTTCAACGCGATATGTGTCGTGGAATGAATTCGTCTACCATATGCTAGCTGTGGGTGAGGTCAAGGAGCTGATTATTCGTCCCGATTTAGATATGGTGACAATTATTTTGCATGATGGAGCAATTGTTAAGGGACGTCCGGTGGGATCTACCATATTTCACATGGCAATAGCGGACGCAACGAAATTCGAGCAAAAGCTTCGCGACGTCGAGAAGAGGATGGGAATCAAAGAAGGTACTTGTATGACCCATTAGATCAGAGAGATTAATCGAAAAATGATTTTAAGGCGTTTCCGTAACATACGATAGACAAAGTGATATCACGGGAAAGGTCTTAATGCTTTTGATATTCTTTGCTCTATTAATGGCAATTGCATCGAGGATGAAGGGCGTAAAGGGTCCCATAAACATGGACACATTCGTAAGTCAATTCTATGTCTAATTTCATTAGTAACATCATCGTTTTCCTTTCAGAACCAAATGGGTCGCGCCAAATTCACTTTAGTCGACCCATTCGATGGGGGCCGCGGTGTTCTATTCAAGGACGTTGCTGGTCTGAAGGAAGCCAAGCAAGAAGTGATGGAGTTTGTGGACTATCTCAAATCCCCAAATAAATATCAAAAACTAGGTGCTAAGGTGCCGAAGGGAGCTCTACTGCTCGGTCCACCTGGATGCGGAAAGACACTTTTAGCCAAAGCAGTTGCTACAGAGGCTCAAGTCCCGTTCTTGAGTATGAACGGATCGGAATTTATCGAGATGATTGGCGGATTGGGTGCGGCTCGTGTCAGAGACTTGTTCCAGGAGGGCAACAAACGAGCGCCATGTATAATCTACATCGATGAGATAGATGCTATCGGAAGGGTGAGAGCGGGAACGGGATTCGGTGGACAAGGCGGTTCTGGCGAGTCGGAGCAGACATTAAATCAGCTTTTAGTAGAAATGGATGGTATGGCTTCGAGGGAGGGAGTCCTCATGCTTGCCAGTACCAACAGAGCGGATATTTTAGATAAAGCCCTTCTTCGACCAGGTCGTTTCGATCGACATATACTAATTGATCTTCCAACTCTCGCGGAGCGGAAGGAGATTTTCGAGAAGCATTTATCGACAGTGCAATTAGAGAAGGATCCAAGAGCGTATTCTGCACGGCTTGCTAGGCTAACACCTAGATTTTCGGGCGCAGACATTGCGAATGTTTGCAATGAGGCCGCTTTACATGCCGCACGGAATTCACAAAAGGTGGTAATGACCAAAAATTTGGAGTATGCGGTGGAAAGACTAGTTGGTATGTATAATATCACACATAGACGGCAACCATTCAACGTTTTCTTGTAGGTGGAACGGAAAAACGTTCACATGCCCTGACGCATGCCGAACGAAAAGTCATCGCTTACCATGAGTCCGGCCATGCGCTTGTCGGTTGGCTATTACCAAATTCTGATGTTCTACTCAAGGTCACTATTGTCCCGCGCACCAGTCTGGCCCTCGGTTTCGCACAGTATACCCCAAGCGAACAGAAACTGTTTACGAAAGAAGAACTCTACGACAAAATGTGCATGGCTCTTGGAGGAAGGGCTGCAGAGGAATTGATGTTCAGCCGGATAACAACCGGAGCCCAAAACGACCTGGAGAAGGTTTCAAAAATAGCTTATGCACAGGTAGAAACCAAAATGACTTTCAAATTCTTTAACGAAAAATGTGCCTCTGTTTGTAGATTAAGAAGTTTGGTATGAACGATGTTATTGGGCCCATGTACATCACCGACGCAGAGGAAATACAGGGTGGTGGTCCAACGGCGGACAAACCTTTCTCGAAAAAACTGGAAATCCTAGTAGATAGGGAAGCTCGAATTCTTGTTACATCTGCGTATGAGACAACTCAAAAGATCTTGAACGATAACAAAGATAAGCTCATCAAGGTGGTGAATATTGTCCTTACGCCACTGAATAGATTTTGATATTATTTCTATTTTAGCTCGCGGAGACCTTACTTGAGAAGGAAACGCTAAATTACAACGAAGTTGTTGATCTGATAGGACCGCCTCCACACCCGAAGACGCGTCGTATGATAGAACCTGTAGATTTCGAAGATTCACTCAAAAACCTAAGCGGAACCACCTGAAATCAAAGACTTCGAGAGATGTAGCTATCATTTTATGATTAATACAAAGTGTTTTTGAAGCTTTTGTATCCTTTTTTGCATTGTTTTTCTGGTCTGTTGTTGTGTTCCATATTTTTCACTAAACAAATCACTTTGTAATGGCTAGCGATGGGGAAACACAGACTGAATTTGTTATCAGTAAATAAATTGAACTCAAAAGAAGTAAACACAGCGATTTTGGGAAAACAAATTTTAGAAAACCTTGAAACTCAATATTTTTAGCGCACATCGTTTCGCACCAAAGGCATCGAAAGAAATCCATTTGTTTCGTCTTTATTGCATTAAGTACCACTCGTGCTACCCACACGTCAATAAACTTAATTAGACAATCCACACGTATGAATTGCTTGAGTTTGTTTACGTGTTTGCACGATAATCGCATAAACAATTTTCAAGACAAATAATGAATTCTCTCGAAACAAAGCAAATGACTTCCCCCTTTTAAGCGAGAAAATGACTGAATAGAAGCAAGTTTTTTTCTTATGGCCTTGCTCATAAGGCTATGACTCGAGTGCAACAAAAAAACGGTCTATTGGCCCTTTAGGACGTTCAAAAGAGCATCCAACTTCCATCATAACTTGCTTGATCAGTATAAGACAGAACCATGAACCGACTACTATGGGTTTCTTTCCGTCCATCGAATATTATCTGGTCACTTGTTTCCACACCAGCACTGCTAACTGGATGAGAACTAAGTCTATGTCTGTCAAGGATAAATGTGGTCTTAAGGTCACACCAGTGATTGAGGAAACTTTGCGAAACCACATCAAATACTGCGACATTGGAGTCACAGAACGTCAGGTCGACATCTCAGGTAAGAACACCTTCGACACATTGTTCAGGCAATCAGAAATAGGTAAAAAAAAGTCACGGCAAAAACTTCTGTCGAACCTCTGCCAGTTCATGCTACAAGTCCCCATCTGCACCTCCCTCTGACTTCGCACCGGAGTTGATGCCCTATCCCTATGTAAAGGGTGAGCCGACAGACTGGATGACGGATTTCAAGTACAATCGTGGAGTCGTCTACCAACCAACAACACATTTTTAGTTTCGTGAATTTTTTGGTTGACAGAATCGTTCAAGTGGGTTTAGAATTCGTGTAACGTTAAGGCGTGTCGAAAAAACTGGTTCGGTATCGGTTTAAGCTCCATATCAACATGCTCGGGCAGCACATACGCGCAAAGACATCATCACTGTGAAACCAGCCAAACACCTCGATTCGTCGTCGAAGCCAGTAGTTGACCCTTACTTATAGCGAATCTCAACGGCGAATTTTAAAGGTCGATCTTCATTTGCACGTATATAAAATCCAAATTACAAAACAACTGGAGCCCTAGGACCATCTACGATGTCACTGATTCTTTAAATAGATATTGGATTCCTACGAGAATTTGTTATCAAATTGTTATGTTATGAGTACGCAAATAAACAAAGTTATCCTATCTGGAGGCCGGTACACCCAGACGAGATTCACGAAATCAGTCTTGAGAGGAAGTTACAGTGAATTGAACGACGATATCTTTTTTCTAAATTTAAATGAATTAAGTCTAGACGATCTCTGGTTTCAATAGGATAGCACCACAGCCCATCAAATCTCTATTAATACTACTCGTATTAGAGAGGCGGTGCTGGACCTCAAGATTTCTAGTCTATTCATAGTAAAACTCATCGCGATTTGGCATATTTCAGATGGCGCCTCAGCCTCATATCGCCAACATATCAGCGGTTGAATATGCTGAAATAACAGCCAAATCATAACAGTACACAAAAAAAAGAAAAGCTGATTCGTCTGAATCGCTAACGAGAAGAGTCAGGTTTTTGTTTAACGAGGCCAAACGGACCAAGGATTGAACTCTTGCAATCAGCTTCATTAAATTAATTTGTGGTACATCCTTCAAATATGGAGGAAAGCCAAACTAGATTTCTTACCAAAACGTGAGACTTCATTTCAGAATCACACTAGAAAGACATACATATGTAAGCCCTTCGATGCTTACAAAAATGCGTACCGCAATGTACAATCACTCTCGAAATCGCCCTAAATCTAGATCGCTCCTCAATATCGAAAGCTTTCCATAAGACAGTCTAGGAATCATATCCGAGGGATCAACTTTATAGCAACTTCGATCATCCTATCAGCCATTGGGTTAGGGCAATGCTCAAAGGCCACAATCTCAGCCTAACCTGGAGAAATTTCAGCGACAATATGAGCGCAAAAGGCTTCCCATAGCATGAAGTTCTTTCACCACATCTGTGGTCAATTTTCATCGACCTTTGTGTCCTATTTATATGCTGACTACCTTGTGGTCTTAATCCCATTTATTTTTGACCTTGATGAGGTCAATGACCTTGATGAGGTGATGATGGTGATGATGGTGATGATGGTGATGATGGCGATGATGGTGATGATGGTCATGATGGTGATGATGGTGATGATGGTGATGATGGTGATGATGATGGTGATGATGGTGATGATGATGATGGTGATGATGGTGATGATGCTGGCGATGGTGATGGTGATGCTGATGGTGACAGTGATAGTGGCGGTGCTGATTGTGATGATGGTGACAGTGATAATGATGATGATTGTGATAATGGTGACGGTGGAGATGATGATGACGATAATGATAGTGATGATGGTGATGATGGTGATGATGGTGATGAGTGCGGTGATGGTGGCGGTCTAGATTATGGTGACGATAATGATAGTGATGATGGTGATGATGGTGATGATGGTGATGATGGTGATGATGGTGATGATGGTGATGATGGTGATGATGGTGATGATGGTGATGATGTTGATGATGGTGATGATGGTGATGATGGTGATGATGGTGATGATGCTGATGATGCTGATGATGGTGATGATGGTGATGATGGTGATGATGGTGATCATGGTGATGAGTGCGGTGATGGTGACGGTGGAGATTATGGTGACGATAATGATAATGATGATGGTGATGATGGTGATGATGGTGATGATGGCGATTATGATGATGATGGTGATAGGGTGACGATGGTGATGATGGTGATGATGGTGATGATTTTGATGATGGTGATGATGGTGATGATGGTGATGATGGTGATGAAGGTGATGATGGTGATGATGGTGATCATGGTGATGATGGTGATGATGGTGATGATGGTGCTGATGGTGATGATGGTGATGATGGTGATGATGGTGATGATGGTGATGATGCTGATGATGCTGATGATGGTGATGATGATGATGATGGTGATGATGTTGATGAGGGTGATGATTTTGATGATGACGATGATGGCGATGATGCTGATGATGCTGGTGAAGCTGATGATGGTGATGATGGTGATGATGCTGATGATGCTGGTGATGGTGATGATGGTGACGGTGGAGATTTTGGTGATGATGGTAATGATGGTGAGGATGGTGATGATGGCGATTATGATAATGATGGTGACGATGGTGATGATGGTGATGATGGTGATGAAGGTGATGATGGTGATGATGGTGATGATGGTGATGATGGTGATGATGGTGATGATGGTGATGATGGTGATGATGATGATGATGGTGATGATGGTGATGATGGTGGTGATGATGATGATGGTCATGATGGTGATGATGGTGATGAGTGCGGTGATGGTGACGGTGGAGATTATGATGACGATAATGATAGTGATGATGGTGATGATGGTGATGATGGTGATGATGGTGATGATGGTGATGATGGTGATGATGGTGATGATGGTGATGATGGTGATGATGGTGATGATGGTGATGATGGTGATGATGTTGATGATGGTGATGATGGTGATGATGGTGATGATGGTGATGATGGTGATGATGCGTATGATGCTGATGATGGTGATGATGGTGATGATGGTGATGATGATGATGATGGTGATGATGTTGATGAGGGTGATGATTTTGATGATGACGATGATGGTGATGATGCTGATGATGGTGATGATGGTGATGATGGTGATGATGGTGATGATGTTGATGATGGTGATGATGGTGATGATGGTGATGATGGTGGTGATGGTGATGATGCTGATGATGCTGATGATGCTGATGATGGTGATGATGGTGATGATGGTGATCATGGTGATCATGGTGATGAGTGCGGTGATGGTGACGGTGGAGATTATGGTGACGATAATGATAATGATGATGGTGATGATGGTGATGATGGTGATGATGGCGATTATGATGATGATGGTGATAGAGTGACGATGGTGATGATGGTGATGATGGTGATGATTTTGATGATGGTGATGATGGTGATGATAGTGATGATGGTGATGAAGGTGATGATGGTGATGATGGTGATCATGGTGATGATGGTGATGATGGTGATGATGGTGCTGATGGTGATGATGGTGATGATGGTGATGATGGTGATGATGGTGATGATGCTGATGATGCTGATGATGGTGATGATGATGATGATGGTGATGATGTTGATGAGGGTGATGATTTTGATGATGACGATGATGGCGATGATGCTGATGATGCTGGTGAAGCTGATGATGGTGATGATGGTGATGATGCTGATGATGCTGGTGATGGTGATGATGGTGACGGTGGAGATTTTGGTGATGATGGTGATGATGGTAATGATGGTGAGGATGGTGATGATGGCGATTATGATAATGATGGTGACGATGGTGATGATGGTGATGATGGTGATGAAGGTGATGATGGTGATGATGGTGATGATGGTGATGATGGTGATGATGGTGATGATGGTGATGATGATGATGATGGTGATGATGGTGATGATGGTGGTGATGATGATGATGGTCATGATGGTGATGATGGTGATCATGGTGATGAGTGCGGTGATGGTGACGGTGGAGATTATGATGACGATAATGATAGTGATGATGGTGATGATGGTGATGATGGTGATGATGGTGATGATGGTGATGATGGTGATGATGGTGATGATGGTGATGATGGTGATGATGGTGATGATGTTGATGATGGTGATGATGGTGGTGATGGTGATGATGGTGATGATGCGTATGATGCTGATGATGGTGATGATGGTGATGATGGTGATGATGATGATGATGGTGATGATGTTGATGAGGGTGATGATTTTGATGATGACGATGATGGTGATGATGGTGATGATGCTGATGATGGTGATGATGCTGATGATGGTGATGAGTGCGGTGATGGTGATGATGGTGACGGTGGAGATTTTGGTGATGATGGTACAATTCATGAAGATTTAAAGTCAAGCCACTTCGTTTGGACTATATGAATTTCATGGTCAGCAAGGCTGACGATAATATTTGACAAAAAATGATGATAAGCGATCGATGAGACAAATTTTTTTGGGACTGCTGCTACAACCTCAATTATTTCACGAGGAACTTGGGCTGAAAATTGTGCAGAAATAATAATCAAATCATTCTCTTTCGAATTCGACGCGGGAGCGTAAGCCGATTTGTTTATGCCGATTTTATCCGATAAGAGCGTGGGCAACCTTTGGTTTCATCAACACGATACCACAGCTCACACAGTCCGAGCAACGATCCCTTTATTAAGTATTTCGCTCCTCGGACGCCTGATTTGGAAAAATCATGTTTTTCACAGATCTGCCTCACTTAACGCCTTCAGACTTCCCCTTGTGGGAGCAAATAAATAAAATAAAGCAAATAAATGACCGCTATTCAGCCCGAAAAGTGCCAAAAAACGAGCCCAATACGAAACTCGGTTTGGCGATCATTACCTTTGTCTCTATAGTATAGTGGGAAAAGACCAACCATGTAACTATAATCACCAAACTATAATCAAAGGCTAATATCGGCTCGACAGGCGCTATGCAACTTGCCCAACGGCAGCTCAAGAGACACTAATTGGCTTAACCCGCTCAACATATACATAACAAAATAGTTTTACGAAGTATAATAAGACCTTCTCACACGGGAAGCAGACTATTGAGTCACTTATTCACTTTTCATTGCCTCGGATACTCCACTTCAACCGTATATAGTAATACATCTATGAGAAAACTTTTAGGGAGATTAATCTCGTTAATATGAGGGAGCGGTGATCTCCTGATAAAGCTCTTATATGGTTTATTTCGCTCGTTTTTGTGGTTCAGTATTTTCCGGGATCCCACAAGGCAGCCACTTAGGTCCACTTCTTTTCATTCTTATTATTAACAATACTGAAGTAGACATTAAGCATTCTTTCATCTCGCTGTACCCCGATGACTTCAAGACCAATCGTCGAGAGACAATTACTCCCTTATTCAATTGGACAGTTTTCATACCTGGTGCCCCAAAAAAAATTGGAGTTTGCATTTCTAAATGGTGACCTTGGCATTTTATATGACCAGGAGTTCAATTTCCTTACACCTATCGATAATATTGAGTCTTCTATATGACTGTTGGCACCCCTTATTTAAAACGCTTCTCAAGTGTGGTCTCCTTACCAACATATTCGCATTTAGAGAATGGAGAGCATCCAATGTAGTTTTCCTACGTTTTGTACTCCGAACTCTTTCCTGGAACAATCCTTGGTTCTTACTTCCTTATCAATACTATCCAACTAATCAATTTGAACACCTTGGAAAAACGTAGAGAGATAAGTATCCCATATCCTCCTTGCTCATCGACTTCTTTTAGGTACTATTAACTCTGGATCCTTTAAAACTCTTTCTTACTCTCATACTACACGCAATTCTTCTCTCTTCTGTAGTATTTAGCCACCCTTGCACGTTTTTTCTTTTTCTAAGCAGTTTTTCGTTTTTTTTTTATATCTAACTTATTTTAGACAAAAATGGTTAAGTCTAGCTTAACTATCTTCTTCTTCATTTTAGATGGCGTAACAGCTCATGAAGAGCCAGAGCCTAGCTTCTCTCATTCACTTATGTTGTGTGCGATTTGTTTTTCAGACAAGTGAACGGGACCTACAGTTTTAATGCCGATTCCAAACAGCGGGAGTCGAGAAGCTTTTCGAGGCAAGTGTACTACGGGGGGTTTTGCCAGTTCCCCGCCGAGGAGAGAAGCCGCGTAATGAACATTCGATGGCGTTGGTCGCCATCAGGTCGTTCAGAGGCCGACACACTACCCACTGCGCCACGGCTCTCTCCTAACTATCTTATCTAATTAAAATTACCTTACTAGCCCTGTGCGGGCATTCTAAAACAGACAGCACGTTCTTAAAACTATGTCTTTCGACTTAATTCATAAATGAATAACAAAAGCTATGACAATTTTACAAAAAACAAAAACTTAGCATCTGATTGTGATGCCCTTGTACGTTCTAAGACTCCAATGAATCTATCTCTGGGGTGCTAATCCGAATATATACTATTTCGCATCAAGTTCTGCTTCATCTTAATCTCCCTCCTTAACCGGAATCATAGCTTCTAATTTTCTAGCTTTTAAGTTAGTTGGTATTTAGTCAAATAAATTAAGGTATTACTCCCACCAAAAGCCAAGCCGAGTCTGGCATCAGATATATATTATATTAACATACTACCCGCCAGCGAAGCAGCACTTAAAGCGCCGAGCTCATATGGCACGAACTTAAAATCCGTTAAGAACTGGATAGATGCTTTACAGGACCCACAAAAGTATAATTAATTGGAACATATATCACGTTGTCCTCTGCTATGCCAAGTAGCATATCTTCTTCAGAGCAGTCATGTCTCCTCTATATCCTCTATTCCTGCGGGATAAATACTCACCTCCAGTAGGAAGGTTGAGGACATTTTCGTCTAATTAGCTTAATTGGCACAATAGGTCTCTCTTATCGCAGCAGAGAGCCCACGCTGTCTACCCGTATATTGGTGACTATTGGGGCGAATACGAGAGAGTGGAATCGCAATTTTTCTGTCGAAATGGTTGCATTTTGGCTAACCGAAGCTGGAGTGTGGTAATGTAAATAAAAGCCTAAAAAAGGATTCGAAACGTAGAAACATACATTGGTTTGATACTATTGCCAGCTTTCAGAAAATATAGCGGTCTCTTGTGTTTGCAACTCATGTAATTCAATTTTGTCAACATTCTAGTGTAACTTAGCCATAAAGAGCACTAGAACATCATCACTATGATATCTCAATTTGACAAGTCTGCTATTCTAATACATACTTTGTTGTCTTCAATTTATAACGTAAAAAAGAAAAGAAGATCCACCTAAATCAATGTAGTGGCAACCTTTCCAGACAAACACAACACGCAGCACAGCTACAGGTGCACTTTCAATCAGGTTTTCCTCCGTAAAGAAAGAGATAACTACTTACAGCTCGTCTGACCTGTCTTCCTCACACCAACTGAACTATACTCACACAATCAACAAAAGCTGATGATCAACAACATCCAGCATCCAATAGACTCATTCCGTTGGGTATGCGGGCACAAGAGAGCACTACCAAGAACATGTTAATTAGACAGAGACCACCGACGTGCAGCGCATATTTCTATACTCAGGCTAGCCCCTCGTGTATCTCTAAAATCGAAGATGCGATCATTTCAATCGATTCTGATCTTGTGTTGACAAAGCACCTACCTGGCGTCGCAGTGCGAGCGAACTTCCTTCTAGCACCGTGCCTCACTATGTTTTGAAATACACGAGTTTTCTTTTATATTTTCCTGGAAACTCATTTCCTTCCCCGAGTGTGTGTTCGAATTCCAATAGACGATCAATAACAAATTCTGTCCATTATTCTAGTGATATCTTAGGTGTATAGACCAGTGTCCATTGGTGTGGATCGGTGATCATAATTCGTATTTACCGTGTGATTCGATGTGAATAGGTAATTTAGTTAGTGCGACATAGTGCCAAATTAGAATTATGATGTTTCGGAAAGCTTTGACGATCGCCGTACTGATCGTGTACGGCGGAATGCTAATCATAACTCAAGTGGAATCTTGTAATGAAGTCGTTTGTGCCTCAATTGTTTCCAAGTGCATGTTGACGCAAAGTTGTAAATGCGAACCGAAGAATAGCTCATGCTATAAGGAGTGCCTAAGTTGTTTGGGGAAAAAATACTACGAGGAGTGCTGTAGTTGCGTGGGTAAGTGCAAGTGGGACATGGGGGACAAGTAAATGTGTGCATGTGTGAATGAAATGACAAAGGCGGATGAGCTGTGCTGCTTCGTAATTTCTTCCGCGACGCCTTCCTCCTGCAAATTGCTACTTAAACACACGGTAAACATTTCCCCAATGTTCACGTTCATGATTATTACAGAGGAACGTATGAGGCTTTATGAGCAAGAGATACATATGTATGTATGTTGATGAGAAACACTATTCCAGAAAAATAACTCTTTCGAGACCGATTGCTTATGTTACACTCATATAAATCGAAAAACAATAAGTAAACATACTAAAAAGAGCGTCTTGTGGAAAACAAGTACATATTTTGGTTTGCTTTATCGTATGTTTGTTTTTAGTTAATAAATTGATTCATTCAAGTTTAGGTACTTTTTCATGAAAAAACATCTAAAACATTGCGATACTTTTTCTGTCATCGATAAACTTAAATTTACCTTTGAAACGACTTTCTAAGCAATAGGCTACCAAATGGTCATCTGGACGTGGGTCTAAAAACTTATTTGCAAATGAAATAATTGTACTCTCCTGACAGGACGAGCATAGTCTGAAGAGTTTTGTGTGGATCAATTTTTTTTCCCCGACGGTCCTGCAACCTTCTTAAACCTTGTGAAACCACATGACTTTAAAATTCATGTTTTCGATTTGAGGACAGACAAAATAACGGTTAACATTCACGACCAAATGCTACGCTCGTTGTGATTTCAATAGAATTGGATCCTCATGAATACTTTCATTAATGGCATTATAATGATATAAAGGCCTTAACTCTTCCAGACAGTGAGTGTTATAAATTAACTTAATACTTCAGATTAATTTCACCTAAACAGCACTAAGGTCTATTCGATAGATTATAATTATTATTATTACCGACCTGTTGAAACTCGGAAGTTAAGATTCTCGTTGACAACCCGCACCAAGCCTGTTGTGATCATTCGATCCAGAAACCAGAATGAGACGTGCGTCTTTCGTACGTCTTCCCCCGTGACACCCTGAAATTTTGACGAGATTTTGACAGAGGTTCAGGTGCATAGCGACAAAACCCGTTACAAACAAACTCTAATCGTGAATACGTGTGAGTTCATTTCATTGTACCGCAGTGTACTCCCCACACACACTCTTGGAATTATAACAATGTGCGTGATTGTTTACAAAATTTTGACAGCACTTGAGGTACCCACGTGCTCGCCCGAGCTTGTAGGCAAACGTCGGCGGCCATTTTGAGTGGGACGTCTCATTGGTGGTTTCTGATTCGATCCAATGCCATCAACCGACAACATTTTCTAGGCCCACTCTTATACTCGAATTGTTTTCCCATCTATGGCGCGGCCTTCCTGACGGTCTTTTTCCGTCTGGTTTTCCCGTCATTATTTTTTCTGACTGGTTGGCCACTGTCCATTCGTTCTACGTATTCTTTCCATCTTGAAGGCCTAACCATAATAAGCAGGAGCAAGCATATGCAAGCAGAGGGGAATGTCTTCTTACATGCAAAGGATTTGATATGCCCACAATGGGAAGATACGACGTTTCGTTAAATGTTCGTTAACTAATGCGAACAGACGCATGAAAGAAGACATTCCGGCCGGAATTTTTGACAAGTGATATTTGAGGTTAGGAAAGAGAAAAAAGAGAAAAATAAATATGTAGTACGAGTTTGTTAACAAGTTGATATAAATTGTGCAGGACAATAAGTGCCTCTATGATAAAGCAGATGGCTTTTATTTCAACAAAAAGGAAAAAGCCAAAGCCACACCGAAAATAAACAAATCGAATGAAAACAATTTGACAGTTCCTTTCTTTCTGCTTGCTTCTGGTTCTGACATAAGCTTCTGCTTGCTTCTGTCTATTATGGTTAGCCCTTTAAGGAAATTCTCCCCTCTGTTTCAACGAACCGTCACGATACCCATAATAGACAGGAGCAACAGGAGCAAGCAGAAGGAAAGGAACTATCAAATTGTTTTCCCACAACTTGGCTTTTTCCTTTTTGTTGAAATAAAAGCCATCTGCTTTATCATAGAGGCACTTATTTTCCTGCACAAGTGAAATTAACTTGTTAATAAACTCGTATCCCATATTTACTTTTATCTTTTTACTCTTTCCCAACCTCAAATGTCACTTGTCAAAAATTCCGGCCAGAATGTCTTCTTTCAAGAAGACCTTCCTTCTGCTCGCATCAGTTAACGAACATTTAACGAAACGTCACATCTGTCCATTATGGGGATGTCATAGGCTTTGCATGTAAGAAGACATTCCCCTCTGCTTGCTCCTGCTTGCTCCTGTCTATTATGGTTGGGCCTTAAGTCTTCAGGATTTTATTACTCGGAATATGCTTCGGGCTGAATAAAGTTCCTCGAGTTCTTGATTGCGTAATATTCTCCATTCACCTGTTTCTTCGCCTATTCATTCGATAGACATTTAGTTTGATAGATAGAAATATAGATGTTTACACGAAAGCATTTTTAAAGTGAAAAAAAAGCGCCAAATCTCACATCGTTATGGTTTTATCAAATTATTTTCTGAACTTTTCTGGTGTACCTCAAGGTAGTCATCGTAGTTCACACATATTCCTGATGATTACCGTCATCTTTACATTTTATGTATTGTAATATACGTTGTGTTAACAAAAATAGCAGTGGTCCCCAAATAAGACAAAAATGTTCGAATTATTCAAACTATTCTTTTTTTTTTAAACAATATATAGCAAATTAAAGTATTTCATATTAACGTTCTTAAAAAATAACAAATGATTATTTATTGTTTTTTTAAATATGCAGAAAAAACTTAAATTATATTATTTGGTTGTTCATAAAAATAGCAGTGCTTAGTACTTATTGTATCTAGAAAACATTAATAGGAAACTAAATTAAGAAAACGATAAGAAATCATAAATAATCATAGCTTACTATTAGTACTTTGTGGCATAGCTATTGTTTTGTATGGCCGAGATACATCGATGTTGCATTGAGTCCACCAAATTGCGGCACCTCTCCTCTGGTACAGCTTGCCATGAGTCTCGCACTACCTCCCACAATTCTTTGGCATTCTTCGGTTTTCGCTCATGGACGGCATTTTTAACATCGCCCCACAAGTTTTCGATGGGGTTAAGGTCAGGCGATTGTGCGGGCCACTCCATTACAGATATTCTTTTCTCTTCAAACCATGACTTTACTCGTTTCGCCGTATGTTTTGGGTCGTTGTCGTGTTGGTAGACCCAAACTAACGGCATTTCCTCTTCGGCATACGGCAGCTTGACCTTGTCGAGAATTTTTAAATATTCTGCAGCGTCCATTATGCCTTTGATAGGATATATAGGCCCAACCCCGTAGTATGAGAAGCACGCCCATATCATGAGCTTTGCACCTCCATGTTTAACTGTCTTAACTGTGTACCGAGGATCGTGCGCCGCATTTTGGGGTCTTCTTATATACTCCCGACGACCTTTGGACCCAAAAAGAACGACTTTACTCTCATCGCTCCAGAGAATATTCCTCCATTTCTCCTTGGGCCACTCCAGATGCGCTTTTGCGAATTCCAATCTTCTTGCCACATGTTTTTTTGTCAAAAGTGGGACTTCGAGCTGGTAAATTAGCTTCAAGCAGGCGTCTTCTTACCGTAACAGCGCTCACAGAGAGTTGGAATTCGTCTTTTATTTTTCTGGAGCTTATTGACGGAGTCTGCTTTGCCAACTGTATGATCTTCCGGTCAGTTCTCTTAGAGGTCATTCTTTTAGGACCGCGAGTTTCCGCCTTATTTTGCAATTTTAAGGCATTACTCACCATTTTAGCGGAACATCCTATGATATTCTGGATGCACTGGTAAGTTTTCCCCTCGCTTCGTAATTTTTTTATTAAATTTCGCATTTCTTCTGTGCAATGCTTTGATCAGCCCATTTTGCTAATTAAAATAATGCTAAACTAAGTAGAAATTAAGTAACACAAAGGAAATAAATAATTACTCACAAGAAAAAAATAATCAATTTTTTTTTTAATCTTTTATTGATCACAACACGGACACTGCTATTATTATGAACAGTCGTCAACCACAGCCTTTCAACGAACGTGTTTTAAAAAAAGGAAGGATATGCATTTACGAAAACCATAAACCTCTCATACGATAGCTGAGGTCCCGTTAGATGGAAAAACCTAATTCAAAGTTCTGCGAAAAGCAGGTCATAAGAAAAAAATTGTTATTTTTTAAGGCTGTGTGAGCACTGCTATTTTCGTGAACACAACTGTACATATGTATAAAGGGTACACACTTTGATGTGCTAAAGTTACAAAAAGATATCGATAACGTTGCTAAATGGTCTTTACATATAAAATTTTTGGCAGAACTAAGTATGTAAGTGATTAAAGCATTGGTAACACGATGTTACGTACGTATCAAAGTACGTGGTCAAAAAGCCCTTGGTGTAGTCTTTGACAATCAGCTTGGGTTTTCGGTTTCGTAATTTCAAAGATTTTTTGGGTCCTTACCCGTTCAAATCAATTCGGTGTGGATTGATGAAATTTCCGACTGTGAATCTAGATGTTGGCTAGTGGTTAGTCCCTATTTAAACAATGTTTCAATTCCGTTTTAATTTTCTCATCTACATAACCCTTCAAGTCCAAGTTTATTTTTGTCCAATTTTCTTTTAAAACACTATCTTAGGCTCGAATGGCCTTCAAACAGAGATCAAGGAGACATTAATCCTTTGTTCCATCTTCCCGTCAAGACTCATTTTTTTTGCAAGACCCTTTGCTGAAAATCACTTGAATGGAAATTCCTATCACTATGACATTTATGGCCATAGATTTGGTTCGGTTTTTTTCCCTCGTGTACGTATAGGTACATATGCTGTGTGAGTATATACGAGTATATGATCAAATAGTCTACCCCATTGTCTAAAAGCAAGTATAGTTAGCTTTTAGAGTTTACATCACCTCCACCTCCTGTCAGTTAGATAATATACCTCAAAGGACTACCAAACCTACCTCATCAAGTTCGTCAATAGCCTTAAACTGGGGATGCAAATTTTGTTATACAGGGTGGGCAGAAAACACTCACCCGACGTTGTTTTTCTAAATCTTTTAAATGAAACAACATGATTTCATAATATTTTTTAAAATGAATTTTTTGAAGCTTTAAGTTTTTTTTAACTACTTTTTGAAAATGGGATCGGTCAAGTGGACGACACAATTGCCGATTAACTTTTGGGCTCCTTTTACCACATTTTCGGTCACTTAGAGCGATAAGTCCCCGTCGGATATTGTTTTTGAGAGAGATCTTCTGATAGACCCACGACTTCAAACAACCCTGAAGAAAGAAATCTGGAACAGTCGAATCGGGCGATCTTGTCGGTCTGTGTAAATTGCTATAACTAGGCATCAAGGAATACGATCTGTCTATGCTGTTGCATCGTCCTGTTGGAACCGCCCGTCCTCCAGTTACAATTTATCAATTTGCGCCAGTAAAAACTCGTTGATCATGATTATGTGTCATTCACCACAGGAGCCATGTTACCTACCCTTCATCTCTTCTCAATTTTGATGTTTTTTTTCTTTAATAAATACATAAAAATTAAATAATTTTTGTTTAGAACTTTGCCCAAAGCCAAACGAAACTCGAAATGCATTGTCGAAAAAATCTCACGTCGAAGAGTTCGATGGTGTCCCGGAACTATTTAATGCTTTGATAACATCCGAGTCCGAAGACTACGAATGGAAAATATTCACATTCCCCGTCGATTTCGATACAGTCCTAGCCGGTCCGAAACTCGAAAAGGATGTCAAGTACTATCTAAGTATGCTCTTTAAAAAAAAAACGATAGTATTTTTGTGTCAAATTATATCACTCTTTCTTGTCCTCCATTCAGGGTCGAATGACCAGGATTCCGATGACATAATCAAGGAAAGGGACCAAATGATCACAGTCAACTGCAGTGTCATTTACCTGGCCCCGTGCATTTCGTGGAACAAGTGTCGCCAGAGCTGTCAGAGCACTGGCGCCAGTAGCTATCGGTGAGTATCGTTTTACCTATCATTCCATTGTCTCATGCTTGCTCGAGTGCCAAGTGCACTTTGTATACACAAACATTCGTCTATGTACGATTCCAAGTAACTTATAGATTGTTACAAACAAAAGGTAAACTCCGTGGATTGGGTGCGAACAGATTTATTGTCTGTTACGATAGAGAGGTTGTACATAATTAATTTTTGTTTGTTTTCAATTTGTAGGTGGTTCCACGACGGCTGTTGCGAGTGTGTAGGCAGGACGTGCATCAATTACGGCATAAACGATAGTCGGTGCAGTCGATGTCCGGAAACTAAGGATGATATCGAAGACCTAGACGAGAATGTTGATGATGAACTACAAGATTTCGGTGATGAAATGGGACCATTCGACGGAACTGTGAATACAAATTACTGATAGCGGCAGCTCTTACTCGTGCACTCAGTGCCAATTTTTACTTTTTTTTTTGTTTTTTTTTTTGTTCCAATGGCGGGTCTTGGAAATGTATAGGTCTTAGAGAATTTTTTATTTGTTGTATTTTACCTGAAAAAAGAACGACTTACCTGCTCCGTGCCTATTTATATGATTTGCTATAACTTATGGTATTATTTGATTTTTATTTTTTTTATTTTTGTAAAGATGTTGATGCTTATTTGTATTATTGGAGAATATAAACTAACATTCCATGATAAGAGATGTTCTTAATAAAAATTTTGTGTCGTCAGTGTTTGTTTGGAGCTTAAATAAATAAAATTCGAGATTAAAGATGAAGCAGAAGTTTTTCAATATTTTTTGTCGGCAATATTGAGTTTTAATTTCGATGAATAATCTCTGATGATAATTTTTTAACATGATAGTATTTTTTTATGACATTCTTCATCACATCTATTCCTAACTTCGGTTGATTTTTTTTCTGATGCCGAAATATAATAGTTAGTAGAGCCTTGACATAGAAAGAAATTGTTTTTAGCAAAGCCCTAAAGAAAAAGTTTAATGCCACCATTATGGCGGCCATGTGAAGTCTCCATTTGTTTAATTATGTTTCCTTTTCCTTTATTTTCTTTCTTTTCTTTCTTTTCTTTAATGTAAAATTATTTAAAAAAAAAATGTCACTGTATTTGGTAAAAAATATGTTGTGAGCCACTGTACCGAAGGATCGTGCCATCATAATTAGAGAAAACACCACCCTCATCCAATCCTGCTGCACCAATCACCCCAGAGCATGATCGAATGATTTTCCTCAAGACCACCACGGGAACACACTTGCAGTACATGAAGGCGCTCTTTACATGTGTATCTGCGTGGGTGGATTGGCCTCTTCGGTGGCATTGGATCGAAAACCACTCGTTGGTCAGTCGCAGCGCATATACGATCGTGTATTCGAACATTGTAAAGAAATAACTATTAAAGGAAATTGAAAATTGTGTCGTATTCTTCTTCATTCTTTCAGGTGCGATTTTTAATTAATCAAAACCAATCAATTTCAATGAAACCTGTCAAGTTGGCCGGAATATTTATGCACGAAGTAAATTTCAAACAAAATATTCTAAAAATGCCTGTTTATGTTGGCAAATTCCTATTTTTTTGCACGTCACGCATTGAAAATCCTGCGAAAGTTCGCCACAGGCAACAGTAATCAGCATATTTGCACGCACATACACACATACCAGATTGCGACAATTTCAAATATGAAATAGCGGTACAATAACGACCGATAGGATTCGAAATAATATGACACATCATTTTCAGTTGGTTGACTATTGACTTCAAGAACGGTTGTGATTTTATTAAGGAAATTCAAAAATAGAATTTGATGTCGGAAATGTAAATGTATGTTAAATTACTTAAATTACTCAAGGTATGTAAATTAAACATAACTATACATGTATGTAATTTTAGATTTTAAGATGCCACCAAGAAGAAAATTAGTTAAGCGCTCATTGAACAAAAAACACGAAATTTTAAGGGAATTAGAAAAAGGATCGAGTCAGAGTACGTTGGCAGATAAACTTGAAATTTGCAATTGGGAATATAAACGCCCAAAAGGAACAGATTTTGGATACGCTACGAAATAATCCCGCAGACGGAAGGAAAAGGACGTTAAAAATAACTCCTTTCGAGGACATAAATGTAGGCTTTCTTTCATTTTTCAAAAAGTATAGATCGAAAATCATTCCCGTGAGTGGTCCAATGTTACAAGAAAATGCAAGACAATTAACCAACAAATTAAAAATTGAAAACTTTCATGCGAGCAACAGATGGCTCGAATCTTTTCGTGCTAGAAATAATATTCAATTTAGAGTACTCACTGGTAAAGGTGCTAATGCCGAACATTAGGCAGCTGCGACTTGAAAAAGTAATCTTCCTGAACTTTTAAAAGACTTTCCGACCGAGGATCAATTTAATGCTGTTGAAACAGCAATGTTTTATCGCCAACTTCCAACAAAAAGTCTTGTTGCTAAAGGCGAAGTATGTAAATGTGGAAAGATGGCAAAAGAAAGGTTAAGTTTTCTTTTTTGTTGCAGTGCTACCGGTGAAAAATCAAAGCCCCTAGTTATAGGAAATGCTAAAAAAGCCACGGGCTTTCCATCAAAATAAAAATTATCCCAAAAATTGTATGGTTACATGACCTTACCGTAAATGATGCCATATCTATATTCTACAAAGAAATAATTACTTCCTTCTCCCTTTATGTACCCCTTTCTCGACAAAAAAACCTCATCCACCTCCCCACCATGGTATAACCGCAGGCTCCGTTTTTGAGAAACAAACGAAACAAGCTGTGGTCAACTTTCCTTCGTACTCAATCCCCAAATGACTTCTCTAACTATTTAGGTACTTACCTGCATTTTGTAGAGCTTTATAAATCCCTCTATCAACAGTACCTAGTTGAGACGCAAACCAACCTTATAAATAATCCCAAGTCCTTCTTTCAATTCGTTAACCACAAAAGAAAATCTGATGGCTACCCAAACTCACTCTCCTTCAATAATGAAACTTCCAATGATCCTCATTACATCGCCAACCTTTTTGCCACATTTTTCAATCAATCTTTTACCCATGATTCCTTTGCACCCGATCATACCTATTTCAACTATTTACCTAATTTCTCCTATGGACCATTTCTCCCTCGTAGTGTCGACCCGATTATCATCGAAGAAAGATTAAAGCAACTAAACGATGAATTCAACCCTGGCCCCGACGGCCTCCCAGCTATATTTTTGAAAAAAAATGTTTCTCCTCCCTTTCTCTACCTCTTTCAAAAATCTTCAGCCTATCCCTTTCCCAAGGTGAATTTCCCCATATATGGAAAACCTCTTTTATAACACCTATACACAAAAGTGTTCCGAAGAATGACATTAACAATTACCGTCCCATTGCCAAACTCTCTCATATACCCAAAATCTTCGAAAGTATTTTGTATGATAATTTAAGTTTTCAATGCAAGTCTTTGATTTCCCCCAGACAGCACGGCTTCCTTAAAGGCAGGTCGACAACCACAAACCTTATTAAATTCGTTTCCTTCACCCTCTCAGCCTTAGAAAATGGCAAGGAAGTCGATGTTATCTCAACTGACTTCAGTAAGGCCTTCGATAAAATTTCACACAGACTAATACTCTTCAAACTGTCTTCTCTTGGCTTTGAGCCCATCTTATTAAAGTGGATTTCCTCATACTTGGAAAATCGCAACTACAGCGTCCGCTTTAGATCTGCCCTCTGTAACCCCTTCCTTGCTTCTTCCGGTGTCCCCCAAGGCAGCCATTTAGGCCCGCTTCTTTTTATCCTCGCCATAAATGATATTGATATGGTTATCAAACATTCCCACATCTCCCTATATGCCGACGATGCTAAACATTTTAAGATCATTTCCTCAAAACTTGACTCTTCCCTTATTCAATCGGACCTCAACAGCTTTTCCACCTGGTGCTCCAAAAACTGCCTCGGCCTAAACATTTCAAAGTGTCAATCCATTACTTTTTCCCGCAAACGCAACAAACCTCCTCCCCGCCTCTACTTTCTCCATAATCAACCCCTTTCCACCGTTAAAGTGATCCGTGATCTTGGTGTATTATGCGACCAGGAACTCAATTTCCTTGCACATATCAGCGATATAATTCTTAAGGCCAATTCTGCACTCGGCTTCGTGAAACGATGGTCTAAAGAATTTTCCAATCCCCAAGTCACTCGGTATCTTTACATAACCTTTGTTCGCCCTATTCTCGAATACGCGTCTCAAGTGTGGTCTCATTACTATCATTCACACATTTCCAGAATTGAGAGTGTCCAACGTCGCTTTCTCCGTTTTGCTCTTCGCGGCTTACCCTGGGACAATCCTCTAATCCTACCTCCCTATCAAGACCGCCTAAAACTTATTAATTTGAACTCGCTGGAAGAACGAAAAGAGATATCCGACATCCTTTTCATCCACCGACTCAGGTACCATCGACTGCGCGTCCCTTTATAACTCTATCTTTTTTAACACTAACCCTCGTAATACACGAAATCCACGTCTCTTCTATGTACCCGCCTCTCGTACCTCCTATGGCTCCAATGAACCTATCTCTCGTATGCTGCGGAATGTTAATGCGAAAAACTGTTTCGACTTTAACATCAGCACTCCTTGTCTAAAACTCCATCTCAATCGCCATCTTTCTTAGATCGTAAGTTAAATTAAGTATGTAGCTTGAATTAAGCACAATAAAATGGGGGTATAGCCCCCACCAAAATCAAATCAAAATACATGGGCACATAATAAAAAAGCATGGATGACAACCAACATTTTTCAAGATTGGCTTGGTTCCGTAAATCGCCAAATGATCCAAATGATGAAAGATGAAAAGAAGAATCATCATCCTGGTAGATAATGCAAATAGCCATACAACTTTAATGGAATATACAAATGTTATGGTAAAATTTTTACCACCTAACCTTACATCGGAGATTCAATCCTTAGACCTGTGTATCATTCAAAATGTAAAAAGTAAGTACAGGTCCAAAATGCTTCTTTCTCTCTTGTCAAAAGTTGACGAATGCGGGTCAGGCACTCAATTTTGTAAGTCAATAAACGTACTTGATGCAATAAGGTGGATTGTCTCTTGTGGAATGAAGTTGAAACTTCAACAATTAGAAAATGCTTTCATCATGCGGGATTTCCGGTTGATGACATAATAAATGAAGATCCCACAAAATAACTCAACATTGCAGATATCATTGCAAGTTTGCCTGAAAATATAAAAACTGATTTGATATCGGCAGAGGAGGTAACACGTGCACATGATGGTCCAATTGTACATGAGATTTTAGTCGATTCACCAAATGAAATAATGGATAAGGTTGTGGAAGAAATATGTACAGAAGACGTAAGTGCGGAATCTGAAGCAGACGAAAATGATGAGCATACAGATCATCAGTACATCAGTCAAAGACGCTCTTAATAACGTAAGCCAACTTCTTTTATACGCATCTACCAATCAACCAGACCTTATTCCAGAAGTTCTTAATATTAAAAATAAAATCGAACAACATAAAGGTAAATCTGAAATAAAAAATCTAAAGCAAACATGTATACAGAGTACTTTTTTTAAACTTCATTCATACATAATTCTTTTTCCATTTTATTTTAATATTTATAACTTTTGTTTAAATTCGCATTTATTTATGTACATATGAATTAACACGCATATTTCTAATTTCCAATAAAAAAAAAATAAGCCAAAGGGTATGAATTCTTTTAACTTTTGTTTTTTATTGTCAAAAAAAAAGAACAGACACTTTTACAAGTAGGTCACCTGCATAACTTGGTCGAAATTGCTTGCACTGCTGGTGGCCAACTTGAACAGGTTTCACTGTATCACCATTTCAGGAAAAGTTTTGCTTTAGAGCCTCTTGTTTTATCAGCTATGAGGTATCTTCTACTATTTTCCTAGAGTTTTCGAAGGCCAGATGGGACAGTTTTGTTTATTTCCGTAACTAAACAAATGGGAACGAACCTCATTGCTAAAAAAAATTTTGTATAGGAAATTATGATCCTGCTCATGCCCTTTCAGCACCCAATCAGCAATTCGATCTCCTGGCTATTGCGGGATTCAATCCCATGTCATTGACTTCAGA
Source organism: Merodon equestris (assembly GCA_958301585.1). Lineage (NCBI taxonomy): Eukaryota > Metazoa > Arthropoda > Insecta > Diptera > Syrphidae > Merodon > Merodon equestris. The sequence goes on from OY284415.1 coordinate 35,734,129, forward strand.
AGTCAACACACCAACTGCGCCATAGTGCTCTCTTATGTTAACTGGGAGTATGTACGAGGTTCTTTCAATTATGCTTGATTTTTAAATATAAATAAAACAAGTTGTGAATGAGATATCCGCTGAATGAGTTCATTAGATCTTGCGTTTCGGTAACTATTTTATTAGTACTGGCTGCTTATTAATTGAGCTCGTTGACATCGATTTCATTCGATATATAACAGCATAGTTAATGGCTGATAAGGTTTGCAGAAAAGTTTAAATGGCAGTTAGTCATTTATGTCGAAAAACTACTGTGAAGACGCTGTTCCAATAAATGCTCATATACTTCGTAAACGACTATGATGGCACTTGGCACACCACAGAAACATGTAAACAGTTTTTAGCTGCCACCGAAAGGACCTTCCCTTTGATACCATGTTCACATTCATAATCCTACTAGGTCTTGAGATTTATTCGGCGATAGATGGACGCACAAGAATAGATGGAAGCATAACTACGAATCATATTCTCCATTGGTCGGGGTAGATTTATGGCAATAATGAAGTTTTTCGGTTTGAAGTATGTTTATGTGTATTTGGATAAAAATTATTATCATTGGCGATAAATTTACCGTAAATATGTGCGTGTACAAAAGATAGTTAAAGTTCATTACGATTCCAAGTGGGTGGATAACCATCCGGGCGTGTACTTGGCTCTTGGCACTAGTATGTAGATAGCTCAAGGGCGTAAGAGGTTTAATTAATTTTGTTCTATATTTAGAAACCTTATTGACTTTCAAAAATTACATAAAAATCGCAATAAGTAAAAAAACTGCAGATTGGTAACGCGAACTTCTTCGCGATGAAGGAACTATTAAACCAACTCTTTTATCCCGCAATGTCAAAATCCATATTCATAAAAATTAATACTAGTATATTTAATACTTTAATACTTTAAGGATGTGAAACTTAGTATCCGACTAAAGTACAAAGTACAAAGGTCAGCCGCTGTTTGTACAACGGTAGCCATGAGAAGCACGCCGCAAGCAGGGTTGGACATGATTCTTCATCTCCTCCCCCTGGATCTATTCATAAAAGGCTGCGCTGCAAAGAGCGCTCTCAGACTAAGGGAGTCCTCTCTGTGGAAGCAAGCCGACTATGGACATGCGGCCATACTCAGCATAATAGACGACCTGGGGAGGAAACATGGTTTTAGTAGCCTCGCAGCTACGACCGACTATGTTTCCCCCAAAATGACTTCTCTCTCAGTATATGTACCTATCCTTTTCCCCGACAGAGAAGAGTGGCTATCAAATGCCGTAATCAACGACCACGAGATCACTCTCTTCACCGACGGATCGAAAATGGACACAAGCACTGGGGCCGGGTTCTACTCTAATACCCTCCACAAACAGGAATCATTCAGACTCACAGATCAGTGCAGCGTTTTTCAAGCAGAAATCCTGGCAATAGAGAAAGCAGCCAAACACCTACAGGTAGCCGATATCCCACCATCTGATATCACTATCTTCGTAGACAGCCAGGCTGCACTGAAGTCAATAGAATCCTGTATAACGAGATCAAAGGCTGTCAAGAAATGTCGCGACTCACTGAAGTCCATCAGACACCACAAAGTTAAACACAGCTCAATCGCAGGGAACGAAAGAGCAGACGAACTGGCCGGGCAAGGTTCTGAAATGGACATCAGCGAAGCGGACACGTCATTGCAACCACCGATCAGCGCATTATACCGGATCATAAACGACACAATCATCAAAGAAGCCAACACGTCTTGGCTTACAAGAAACGACAGCTACACGAGAAGATCATCGTGGCCAGAGCTCAGTATCGGAAAAACAAAGAAGCTCCTGGCGCTGGACCGTAACTCGATCCGTATGCTCGTCGGAGTGATCACAGGACACTGTCCCATTGGAGCAATGCTCCGGAAATGGGACTCGGGATCCAGCGATCTCTGCCGGAGCTGCGGCGATGAGGAAGAAACTGAGACGATCCAACATTTGCTTTGCTACTGCCCAGCTCTCCAGAATCGACGCCTAGTCTCGCTAGGCCAAAGATTCTTCACAGAGATTGCGGATGTGGCTCATGCTGATATATCGGATCTTCTAAAATTCATTAAGAGCACGGAGTGGTTTCAGCCACCACGTGATAGGACAGGTTAATTTTATGTGTACCCACACAAATGAAGGGAATCACAATGGGCCTCTTGGCCTCCGAGTGGAAGTGATGTTTAACCATCACACTCCCCTTCTCTAACCTAACCTAACCTAGCCATCCGACTAAATACCGGAAAATAGATTTCGGGCCTTGAGAAGAAGACTTTAAGTAGAATCTGTGGGGGAAAACAGAACGAAGAAACAGGCGAACAGAGAAAACAACACAATCAAGAATTGGAGGAATTTCATTCAGACCTAAGCATTGTCCGACTAATAAAATCCCGAAGACTAAAGGCCCAACCATAATAGACTTAAGTGGGCTTAAGCTTATATTAAAACCGAACGAAAAGTCCACTCAAGTTTGAATGAAAAGTCAAGTTACCCATAGCGAACTTAGGCAAACTTAAGCAAATTCCTAATGAATTGTCAAATTTCTTACATTCGATTTGTGTTGTGATGTGTAAAATAAATTAAAACAATTTAAAAATTAGAACTAATGCATCATGCACTTGAAGGATTAGTTATTTCGTCGGAAATAAGGGATGTGCTAATGGAAAAAGAAAAGAGGTGATCCTGCAATGTACGCAAAATGCACCGCGATCGGATAGTGCAGGGATAGTGCATGGGTTTTATGAAGTTTCATTCCAAGCAATGAAAAAATCTGTCATTGGCCAATTTTGTATGTGTACAAGAATGACCTAAACAAGTTGCTGCTGAGTTTAATATTTCCTAATTTAAAAAAGATGTTATTGAAATACAGCGCATCACTTTTATCGTATAGGCACTTATTTTCCTCGACCAAAATAATAAGCAGTTCAATAAACATGTATTCCGAACTTTTTTCGCTTTATTCTACACTTTTGTGTGACGTTTCAAAATTCAGTGCAGAATGTCTTCTTTCAAGAAGACCTTGCTTAAGCACACTTAAGTTAACGAAAACTTAACGAAACTGAACAGATTTCCATTATGGTCATAGAATACGTTTTGCATGTAAGAAGACATTTCCGTGCACTGACGTAAGCCCACGTAAGTCTATTATAGTTGGGCCTTAAGACCTACATACATATAACGAATGAACAGTGGACAAACAGTCAAAAGATTAATGGGTGGGAAAGCTCAAAGAAAAAAGACCGCCGGGAAGGCCGTGTTGCAAATGGGAGGATATTATAAGGATGGACCTAGAAGGGAGGGAATAAAACAGCGAAAAATGGAAGAAACACACTTACGACAGAAAAACTTGGTGAAAGATTGTCAACGAGGTTCTGATCTCATAGGCCGGTAATAGTAGTTCTTCTTCTTTTCCTTTTTATCCCGGCGTAATAATAATAATAATAATAATACTTCGCTGTGGAGCCAATTTTTTTTAAGTATTGGCAGATAGTAAGGATTTTGTAGGATTTTTTTTTGGTGGTAATAACAAAAGACTGGAGCAGTTGACAAATAAGTACTTTAAGTGATAAAAAAGCTCAAGAAAAAAGACCGCCGGGAAGGCCGTGTTGCAAATGGGAGGATATTATAAGGATAAAAATTGCCACAGTGACCGGCAGAGATAAGAGAGACCGCTTCATTTTTATCTAGAGCTGGTGTGCTGGTGTTAAGTTTCGACTTTCTAAAAAAGACTTTTGCGTGTTGAACTCGCGTTTTGTCCTATTCTGCCTTGTCCTTGTCTGTTGTCAGTGGGCTATACTCGTTAGTTGGTTGATCAAGAAATGTTTCTATGCTTAGAGGTGCTTGTTCTTTGAGGGAATTATATATAGGTATATTGGTGCATACGTTATCGTACACGTGATTTGCAATATAAGTAAAGATGGCTACCTGACTCATGGCAGAGTCTGGTTCAATTGGCGCTGATTTGATAACACACCTAACTTGTCCTAGGTTGTAAATCGATATAAGGGTTACTTTTAGGATATATAATTTTCATCAATCTCATAATGGGTTGGTAGATTGAGGTGGCCACTCGACTATGCATCAGGGTATAATTAGTGCCTAGTCGCCGTTTTGATGCCACAAAGCTCGTGAAAGCCTAAAGGATGTGACGAGGTGTGCTAACTTTTAACTCCAGCCTGTGAAGTTAAGAAAACTGGTTATATTGGCCAAGCTGAGGTTGGCTACCTGGTGAGGAGAGATCATCGAGGAAGTACTTGCTAAAGGCGCAGAACTTGCAACTTGCCAGTGCTAGGTATTCGCAGAGAGAGGGCAAGTGCACTGCGGCGGGTTTTGCAGGTACCTCGACGAGGAAAGAAGATGAGAAATAAACATTCGATGGCGTTATCAGGATCCGAACTCACTTATAAGGCCAGCACACTATGTACCCACGGCGCGACTGCGCTCTCAAATTTCATTGAAAATTGTCTTAAATATGTTGGTACTCAATTTTCAAGGATATCCAATGGTAAGTTGGTAATTTGCATCCACATTAGTGGAGAAAATATAAATTAAAACAATAACGAAAAACACAATTCACCGCTCATCACTCACAGATTGATAATATTTTTTTGTCTAAAATCCAGACGATGATAACAGTTCATAATGACAGCTAGACAGTGTCATTGTCCCAATCATCGCCATCTGGCAATGCTTACTCCCACTCGATGACAACTAATCCAATAAGAGGAAGCATCGCGAGGAAGAAAAATAAAGAAAATCGCCCAAGTTCGCTTATAATTTTTCCCATTTATTTAATTTCCCCACATCGATATAAAATTATTGTCAATTTGTTTATAAAGCATGAAATGCAAGTGCACTTTGCCAGAATCATAAACGAATTATTACCGTAAGCTAAGCAAATAGATGTGATAGAAATATGAGTTCGAGTGCTGCTACCAGTTATAATCTTAAAGTTGTTTTACTCGGGGAAGGATGTGTAGGAAAGACCTCAATCGTTCTTAGATATGTAGAAGATAAATTTAATAATAAGCACATAAGCACGTTGCAGGTAATTATGTCCTCTAAACGAGAAAGTGCAATGCCAAGGCGATGAGTCGTTAAATTTATCGTGCTTCATTTGTAGACGGCTTAATGCCTTTATTTATTGACGCTCTGCTATCTTTCCAGGCATCGTTCTTAACGAAAAAAATCCAAATAGACGATAAACGAATTCAGCTGAACATATGGGACACGGCGGGCCAGGAAAGGTAAGACGAGAAATTGATATTGCGTTAGATGCCATCTGCAGTATGACGACATGCAAGATAAGCCAATCACTGTGAAGCTATGTTAATTATATGAAATTGTTTTTGATGTTGGCAGATTTCATGCACTCGGGCCTATATACTATCGCGGGTCAAATGGTGCAATACTGGTCTATGATATCACCGACCAAGACTCGTTTCAGAAGGTAAGCCGAACAGGTGGAGGTGAGTATACAGACAGACAGATAAATGCGATATTTTATAGGTGAAAAACTGGGTGAAGGAATTGAAGAAAATGCTCGGAGCGGATATAGTCATTGTGATCGTTGGTAACAAAACCGATTTGGAAAAACACCGAACGGTGAATGTCGAAGAAGCCCAGAGGTTTGTCTCATTATTCTATGTACATTAAGGTACTTTGCTAGTAAGTACTTTACTTGTAGCTATGCACAGGCTGTGGGTGCGAGTTTCTTCGAGACCTCGGCCAAGATGAACGAGGGAATCGAAGACGTTTTCCACGAGCTTACTTCTCTGATGATTCAACATAGTGATGTGAAAGAAGCGAAAGCCTCCAGTTTCCAGCGAAACAACTCGGTACGGAGTTCCAACAGACTTATTGTGGACGACTCGGACGACAATGCTGAGGTGCAAAGTAATGCGACTTCACGCTGTTGTAGCACGGGCTAGATATTCGGCGAACAAACGTGATATTCAGCATTTTGTATATGTAGACAAAGGAACACTGTTATATTTTGTTAGTAAGTTACTTCTCTTCCACGATTCTCTCCTTGTTTCATGTTACCTTACCTCCCAAATAAAACGATAGAATGAACTTATATCTAAGCTAAATACGATTTCTTTGATTTATTGAAAGTAGTCAATTGTATTCCATAAAAAAATGTGAATCAAACAAATAAAGAAAAACACAACTTCAACGGGCTTCAATATCGACTTAAAAGAATGATAAGGAACACATACAAGTACAATGGTGTCAGGATGAAACTAAAAGTAACACATAAATCCAACGTGCAATAAGACTAGATGGTTGACCTAATTAAAAACAAATCATGAGGTCTTCTTGGAATCGGACAAGACGGCTTTCATTTTTTCTATTCGGTTATTCAGTTCCGCTTCATCGGGATCGAAATCATTTCCATCGGGCTTCGTTGGCGCGAACAGCTGGTGTGCTGTGACCAATACAAACACTGCTGAGATGACACCATTCAAACGATATACCGAGTCTTGGCAGTAAATGATGGATATTGATGCACAAACATACAGGATACTTGCTACGAAGCTGTAAGCAAATCTATAAAAAAAAAATATATATATATATATAAGATGGCGGAGATCTTTCTTTGTAATAGGACTTACAGATTCTTGGGAGCCTCAATATGCCATAGTAGGAAAACGCACGTTATCACTATCGCGGCGGGAATGAGTGAGGGATCCGATGAAAGGCTATTTGAGTACCTACAAATCACCATAACAATAGTGTTGATAAGAAAAATGTTAAAAACAAAAAATTACCTAAAGTCCTTCGCCCAGCAAATAATTGTAGGTACGAAAAGAACGGACATAAGGCACATGAGCAAAAGCAGAGTCATGTGAAAATGAACAGCGGATAAACCTTCGTGCATTGAATCGTATTCCTTTCGCTCTTTCTTTTTCAACTCCTGTTTCTCTTTGAGAGCTTCGGTTTGTTTTTCAATCGCCTCGTTAAGTAGTTGCTCAAGTTCTTCGTCTTCCTGGCTGATCACTTGCTTCTCGGAGGGTTCAGTGGCAGTGGTTTCGGTTTCGCCACGCGATTCGAGCATAGTCTCTTCTCCTTCGGTGGTTTTTACAGGATTTACTTCTGATCCTGCATCCACTGATGGCTCGTCTTCCACAGCAACCTTACCATCGGTAGTTTCCGTATCCTCGGAATCTCTACCGAACAGCCTTTTGGCTATTATCGCCATGGTATTGTATATAAATTTCTCCAAGTAGTCTTCATACTGCTTAATTATCTGAAATGTTCCAAAAAAAAAGTCGTGACATCGCATCTACTTGTACATTTGGAGATGATCGTCTTTACCAGCATGAAATGCAGCAGAGTTGCTAGTAAGAGAGCTATTCCACCGCATGATGCAAAAGCAACAGCTAATAGAGCACCCCCAGCCACTAAGGGGAATCTTTCAATAACCGGCAAAGCTATCGAAAACACTGGTGTCGAGAGCTTTGTCAACTTCAGAAATATACTGTGAACGACATTTGCATAAAATGCTATGAACGTCCAAATGCCCGCCGTCGACAAGAGAATTAGTGCAGTCGCAGATCCATGTATCACGAACGAAACCATAAGAGAACTGTGATAGTTATCCGGTTCCGGGAACACTGCAAACGATTCCAGTAGCTTCGCGACAATTCTTGTTACTGAAACAATCAATGACGATAATTAGTTGCTCGGATCAATATCAATTCATACTTGTGATGATGAAGAAAGATCCCGAATGTACGATCGCCGAGTGTAGTTTTCCACATTTGAATGGCGCACGTGTCGGTGTCAGCGACACTTGATACTTAAAAGCCAACAGTACGATGGCAGCCAGATGTGCAGGAAGCCATTGCCAATATTGGAATACTATTCGCGACATGGTGGATCCAAATGAGTTCTGATACCTGCATACAACACAATTGTTTATTGCGTGCAAGATGCAAGCTTTCGGGACTTACGATATCTCGTAACGACAATTGGGATCCAAGAAAACGTCGATTGTAACCGGATTCACAGTTGTATTGTATCCAAGAGGTTTGGAGTTAGGCACGAATAGGTGGAGTGGATTATTTTCCGATTCCCTAGAGAACAAGAAGCAGTGAGTGAGATAAGAGAGCACAAAGACAGAAAATTCATTACGAAAAATTTTGATAGCGATGGGATCCTTTGACCCATGGTACACACGTCTTGGTCATAGCGCTGTATGATGGCTTAGTGCATACTCTTGGTTTAATAGAAAATTTGACCGATTGGAAGGATTCATCAAGGCCTTAAACCCAAACAAAGTTATAGTCGCCCAAGAGCAGGAGTATATCGGCATCTTACCCGAGACTAGGATCTTATAATGGGTGATTCCCGGCGGTGTGTCCGTAATCAGTGGCTTTTGGCTATAGGAATACCATCTCGGAGCTGACATCTTCAGCGTTCTGTCATCTTGATCATGGATATCTACATGTAGTTTTACCTATAATGAGAGAATATACTGTAGTATGAAAAACAGTTTCTGTGGGTCACAGCTACGTTGTTTTTGGTTGGCGGTAGACGTAGAACAACATGTGTCCAGTTTGTATAGGTTTTCTTGATCTTATGCAGATCAATCAAGAGGAACTTCTTCTTCAGCTGGCTGTTGGGCAATTTCTCTACATGATGCGAAATGGAATGGCCTATGGAGCTACATCGAATAAACAAACAAAAGTAAGCGCAACTGTCGTATCCCTACAGAGCAATATCAAACCAAAATCTCATGTTGTGATTAAACTCCTTAGCTTCACAGCCAAACACCCAGTCGTCCTCATCCAAGTTAGACACATCAGCATACAATTTCTAGAAAACAAAGGAATGCAATGGAAGTTCATTTAAACACCTGCGGAAATGCACCTTGTAAAGACGTTTGTCTGAAAGTGGAATCATCTGAAGAAAAGTGTGATCTAGACCGTTTGGAAAGTCTTTTGTAAACACTCGCCGGGAGTCTTCGAACCATTCGTCGGTTCGCAGGTTGCTTATCAAATTAACCTCACGTTTCTTATAGTTCGGCGGAGATCCCTGCAAAGAAAACGTTTTTAGGCCGTGCTTTATACTGAATTCGGTTTAGGTACCTGAAAGTAGTACGATGCCTTGGAGAGCAAAGTCGGCTTGTCCTGCACGAAACTTAGTACTTGTCTATGTCGGTTACCGGACGAAGATATGATGCTGAACAGGAATCGATTTATTACAAGTACCAGTTGCAGACACCATACCGAAGCCAAATGATCTGTGCTCAACCACACATTCGGAATAGCAGTTGTCTGCAAAAGACGTTACACAATAAACAAGGTAGCATTTAAGGATCTTACTACTTACTATCACATTTATGTCACTGTACTTTGAGTATGTAAGCCCGGCATGTACTAGTAGATCTCTATTACCACCTCCGATCGATACTAGGAGCTTATCATCCAATTCTTTTTCATCTTCCGAGTTCTTTGGTTGCGAATACGGCGCGGTACAACAATTGGTGTCATTCCGTACTACAAGTTCTCTTCGTTTCCACAGTAAATAGTTGTTGCTGTCATGGAAGAAGCCATTCATGTGAACGTCAAGGTTAACTACCGGCCGGTCCATTGGGCTGGCTATGAAAATAATCGTATTGATCTTCTCAGCGACATTATCATCGGTGAGCAATGATTGCGCCACTTTGCCTCCCATCGAATGACCGATAAGTACGACTTGTTTTGGTGCATTGGGAAGATTATTGTACAATTTGAGAACCGTGAAAATGCACTTTTTCAGGAATTCACGTTGATTGTATAAATATCCTCCATATAATGCGGACAATTCCATGTCAAAATCCACTGCGGAGGGAAACTGTTACATAAACCGATGAAGGAAACAACTTAAACTGACTACAAACCCATGAAGTAGTCTAAGTGATGACCCAGATCGTGACTAAGACCTTTACGAAGAGCTGTGGAGGCTAGTGATCTCCCCTAAGTTAGATGACATGTGGTGTTTTAGGTTACTAAAGAGAGACACAATCTATTACCTGTTTGTAGGATCCACTATTTCCAGGGATGAATATAACCGGAGCCCCGGTGAACTTCTGAGCTCGTGCGACTTGTATTAATGGACCTTCTGCATATGCGTGTAAACTGTATTTCGGGAAATGTTTTCCGCCTTCGACGTCGACTTTCTGCGGAATAACGATCAAAAACTTTGTTAAAGATGAAGGTCATAGTACTAAAAAAAAAGTATGCTCGTAGTACTCATTAAAGTAAGAATTTTTTTATAGTTTCAGTCCCAGGGCGCAAAATATGTTCAAAAAGTAAAGGGAATTTTGTGACTTCTCAGGCTGTTTTGTTCGTTGATGTGTCGGCAAACATATCTGAAATGTTTGTTAGTTGATAAAGAGGTTTCGTTTGGGTACGGCGGTCGAAAAGAGTAATGTTTTAGAAATGCAAGGAGTTGCTTTATGAATCGCTAAATGATGCGAAAATAACTGATACATGTCATAACTTAGGTTCAATGGATCTAGCCGAGACGTTCTGAATCGCCAAGACGAGTGCAACTCCGTTTGCGTGAAATGATTACGAAACGGATTACTTACTTATTTAGGCAGAGTCTGGGGTGAATCATGGCCGTGCCTCTCTAGCTAACTCGGTCTTTGTGCTAGACATCTCCAACACCAAAATCTAGTTGGGTGTAGTACCCTGTCACGATCCACCTGAGTGAGCCGCGCTTACCGCTTCGGACCGAAGATGGCATTCTTACATTTAACATGGTTTAGCACTCTCTTAGGCATTGGTTGTATTTTTCCTCTATCTTCGCACATTTTTTCTCTCGATTCACTCAAGAGCCTCTTCATCCCCTTATGATACCCAAGTCTCTGAGCTTTTGTAAAGAGTACCAATGGTTTAGTGAAAGAATACTTTTTAATTGTATCTTGAGGCGAAAGAGGCAGCGTTTAGCGAGGGTTATTTCAAGTTTGATCTACGAGCTCATGCCGTTTCTGCTTTTCGCTATTGAGCCAAGGTAGGTGAAATCCGGCATTCTGGCTAAGACAAACGTTTTATTGATGATTGGATGTGTTCTCCAAATAACATAAATATCACAGCGTAAAGGAGAGGTTGGCTAAATGGACTTAAATATATCGTGCTCTATGTGTTGACAAGCTATTTCTGCGCGATACAGCTCTTTATCTTACAATTTTTTTGACGTTGAAAGCATCGGTTAGATCACTCCCAAATCTACAAGGGCATCGATAGTTCTTCAACGTCATTCTGCATAACCTGACGAGGGTGGCAGGAATGTCGGCTCTAAGCACGTTAGTTAGCGCCGTTGAAAGGGTTTTCATTCTGGTTAATAGCTATAATGTACCCGCTCACCTTTCACTGCTTGTTCATAAATATTTTTTTATTACGTTTCAGCTCCCATGTTCGTCTGACATGGCGCCACGTGACTTTTTCTATTCCCAAACATGAAAAGAACCTTAAACGGTCGTCACTTAAAGATGGTGAATCGCTTAAAGTGTTTCGGGCACGGTATTGCTCCCATATAGAGGTTTCCAAGCAAATAAAACACACAGGAGTGGCGGAAAAGCTTTATCTACTACAATTCTAGATACCAAGTGCAAGTGGGTCTTGGCGGAACCTAGCCGTTCCATTTTGAAAAAAAGATAATATCCTCCTGGGACGCTACCCTTTAGAGATTTTCAGAGTTTTCATAGGCACGTATGGGGTATCTTATCGCTGGAAGTGTAATTCCCATAGATAACGAATAGAACATGGTGGGAACTAGACATACCTTTATGCCTATAATACATGACTAATTCTCATAAGCAGTTCTGACGGGGTCACACTGTCACTTGCTTCAACAATCAGTCAATGAAGAAACCTTCATAATTCCAATAAATTGTTAAGTGTACAAAACTTAACTTAAAAATCGATTGTTTTAACAACCCATTTGAATTAAATATACATCGCCAGCCATTTACAAAGCCACATTAACACTTACACTTGACATTGTTGGCCGTAAAGGAAACTGCCACCCAATCACAGAAGACCAAATCAGTATAAATAATTGAAAGCCGAAGACATCAAAGACATTGTAATTTTAAAATAGTCTATATGCCCGCTGAGAACCAAGACCACCTGTCTAATTCAGACAAGGACTCTGACATAATTTCTGATGAGATCTGGGAACCACTGCATCTGCACGACCACATGCATACGTATATTTCCGAATTGTTAATCACCCTTTATGTAATGTTATGGTATTAGGTCATATGGTAATAAAATCTTACGATAAACGTCGGAGGCTGGAACATGTAAGTCATCCGGCAAGCATTATGCTCCTCATTCCAGAGGGTGTGCAGGATTCCATACAAGAAGCAACAGAGGCTGGATAATGCAATCACTATAACCAAATGTTTGTACATTTTGATCATTTAAACTATTTTACATTTAATTCTTGTAATAAACATTGACGAAAACGTGGCAATCGGTCGAAAACGTATACCGGCAAGAGGTAAACAGTATGCGCGCTACCCTATTCGATCAACAAACCACCGAGCTGAAATGTAATCAAACTTTTCTGAATGTATCCACCGGGCAACCGCTTTGATGTCTGTTCCTGGTCTGTTTTAGGCAGAAACCAGTGGTGGTTTCTGGTTTTAGGCTCACCCAAACAAATAATAAAATAGTAAAGACTGTCAATGTGACAACTGTTCCTAGTGTTCCAATTCGAATTGAAATTAAATCGGGTATGGAACGAAAAATGAAACTCGGCCAGGGATGTTGAGGCAAATGTAGTAGATAAATATAATAAGACGACGATATAGCTGCCACTGTAGCAGGAAGCAATTGAACACGTTAGTAGAAAAAGATGGTAGTTAAGTAGGAGTGATGATTTTTTGAAATTTCGGCAAGAATCTAATTAAGGTTGCTGCGCGTAAAGCCTACGGAATTCTAGGATGCTAGAATCGATTGGTGTGTGTTTGCACCAGAAACCGGCGTGCGTCTTTCCCCGGGGCACCCTGAAATTTAGAATGAAGTCCAGGTTCGTAGCGACAAAACCCGTTAGGAACAAACTCTGTTCGTGAATACGTGCGAGCTCATTTCATTTTACTGGTGTACACCGGTCACACTCACGTCTCATAGGTGGATTCTGGTTTGCACAGTCAGTAAATGGAGGGCCTCATGTAATCAAATTCATTTATCTAACCATTTTTTCATATCGCCACACTAATACAGTCGTTTATCCAACAAGAGATGTCATTTTATATCAAGAGAAAATTTCTTATTTAGAGTATAAATTCTAGGCCCAGAAATTAAATAAACGTCTTTCAAAAAATTGCCATAGCTCCCGGCTATATTTACAAAAAAACATTTTTCTTGATTTCGGTTATATTTCCAAAATCAGTTCCGGTACTTGTTTTTAGTACATGAATCTTTGGTACAGCATTGGTGTAAACTTTATTTTCAACATTGCCCTAAAAGAAAAAGTCTATTAGTGTTAAATTGCTCGAACCCAATTGCAGTTCAATTACCAATAATTCTAATGTTCAGGCAACTTATAGCGAAATAGAACCATGGTTTTATTAAAAGCAAACGTGGACTATGTGAACAGCATCTACTTTAGGAAAAGAAACAAATAAGTCAGTCAACATCCATTACTAAAAATGGTCGCAACAACACCATTTGGAAAAACACAACAAAAAGCAGAAACCGCTCCAAACTGTCGCTCATTGTGAATGGGGAGGTCGTCCCACTATTTCTTAGGAATCTATAGTTACTTTTCTCTTTAAATACCATGTCAAATGCGTATTAGGCTTATCTGTGGCCTTAATGTCTTACTTCTTGTATTAAGTTGACCTTGTAAACATGTAGACCAATAACATCACGCAATGAATTAGACACTCACTAGCTCACCAATGTGGCTATATTTTCAACTTACCTTGCCAGACGAGCTCTAGCTCAATCTGATTAATAAAGTTTGCACTAGCGGTGCAAGAATCTGCTTGGAATGACTAAAAACCGTATGAGCTTTACAAAACGTTTCTGCGATGTTTTTACTTTTTTATAGTGAATTTTTACTATTTCAGCAGGTTATGCGTGTGTGTCTCAATCTGTACGTAATCCATAAACTCATAGTTTTTCCTTACCAATAGTCATTCCAATGGATGTTGACAGTTCAACAAGTTTTAAATGACTTTTGAATAACTTTTTATTTCAAGTCGTCGAAGAATAGTTAGCTGATGTTGCCAAAATGTTTCCTTGAAAAGTATTGGCTTTAGATGTTTTCTTAGTTATCGTTGCAACTGCAGCGGGGTTAGCCACTATTCCATGACCACCTCAACCAATCTCTTTTCGAGAACAAGTTTTTTGACTTGGTACGATCACAATTAGGCCATATTGCTTAAGGATGTATGCATTTCCTAAATTCTATAATTTTTTTTTCAATTAATGATTGAGAATAAAGATAAGTGGATGGAATATGGAAGTTTTGACTACAAGATCTTGACTTACTGAATGTTTCATGTCTAGTTTGATGAGTTTAACTGCCTTCTTCATATTATCGAAACGGTGCAATTCATACCTCTTTACTATATATAACCTTACGACTACTAGGAAATCATTTATTTTTCTACGTAGTCTCCTAACAAGTCAATATATTTAGTTCATTTTTATTTCTAAGCCCAGGATTCCCTTAGAAAAAAATCTTTATCTTGACTCTGACATGTTCCTTGAGCCGAAGAAGTAAATGTCACTAGCAGCTAGGTTTGGCAAACAGTTTCTAGAATGGCAGACATTGTAATTGCGGCTTTGGGAGCTGGTGTATTGTCTTGGTAAAACAGCACCCAAGCTCACAGTATGACGCGTCTTTCTTTCTTGAATAACCTCCCGCAATTACAATGCGTAGAGACATGTTTCATATGCAATTCATTCGTAAGGATTCTTTGAACGCTGCCGTATGAGATCCCTATGACCTCTGCTATATGCCTGATGGTCACTTTTCGATCTGCCAACACAACATTTTCGTTGCCCTTTATCCCAGCGTGCTATTATGGAATGTGGAGAAACAGAGTCTCCCATGTTTTCACCAAGTCGCAGTGTAGGTCTTTGGTAGACTGCTTTTTCAAGCAGAGGAACTTGATGACAGCTCTAATTTCGACGGTTCGTATTCTGATTAAGATACCTCCTGGGAATCGTGGTCTAAATATATGATTTTTTTACGCTAAGCTAGCAAAATATATTTTTTGGATTTCTTATGCGTATTGGAAATAACCGATTGTCATTACTTTTGGATCATCCCTCGCATGCTTAACATTCGAATGTCAAACATGTCTGTTAACCAATGTATACTATTGACCTCCACCTTCTGATGCATGAGGGTTCGACAAAGTTTAAGGCTTTTCTGGGCAACTGATCAAGCTAATTCGCACATTTTTCCTGATTTATACTCACTCGGACATCAACTCGGACATACTTATCTGTTAAAATTAATTTCCAACTTGTTTATGTCACCGGCACTTAACATCCCTGTATTGCTTGTTACTTCACTCAAACATCACAGACTTCAACATCTTTGTTTACTATTTGAGGACAAACTATGTACTGTGGGCTTCGTTATTAGGATTACCTCGATTTCCACCTTATATTATGCATATCACCTCTAGCTTTAAGTAAATCGTAACAGTATTTTAGCGTAGCAACTAAGTGGTAATGGAAATCGATATAAATTCCCAAGTGATTCAATTAGTGAAGAGCCAACCCATTTTGTATACCAAGTGCCATGATTTCCAAGGACGAGCCCAACACTGGAAGGAGATAGCTGACCAACTCAAAGTCGAAGGTGAGTAGAGTTGCTTTTGGTTTTGGATGTAACCAAGGAATCTTATGAACTTCTAGTGTCGTGGATCAAAGGACGATGGCATATACTGCGCGCAAAGTATTTGACGGAACATTCATCCGAATTGAAGGGAAGACGTTCCAACTTTAGGTACATGAAAGAATTGTCGTTTCTCCGGGACCATGTGAATGTGAGTGCATTCGATAAACTTGTGAAACCAAATGATGACGAACGGCAGCTAGAGTTTGTCATCACCGAACAAGACCTTCAGAACGACAGCGATAGTGATTCACAAAGCATCTTTGTCGAGCTTGAGCTCGAACATGACTTGAATAAGGAAATGATTCAATTACCGCAGACCTTTAATATCGCTGACGAGATTCAGGAACACAGTATTGACGATGCTTTCTACATGTCCAATGAGGAGCTTTCCCAACACGAGCCACCTTCCAAGAAGCCAAAAGAAAAATCAACTCCCACCCAAGTGTACGAAATGATTGAGGTGAGAAGCAAAGACAGTACGATCGTGGGGGAAACGAAAGTTAATTCTGAAAGTCGCATCGAGGAACCAAAAGAAAAACTAAAAAAAATCGAAAATACCCCTGATAAGGTGTCTGAACCAGAGCCAGAAATAAAGCGAACAGAGGAAAAGCCTAAACCGGAAGCGGAAAGAGTCGAGGTGAGAAAGTCGGACGAGAATAGACAGTCAGAGAAGCACCGATGTGAGGACACAATATTTGGAGAACTGGTCACTGCCACGTTGCGTCGAATGGACAGTGAGAAGAAGAGAGCGGTGAAAAGGGAGATTATGAACATTCTTTTTACGTAGCAATCCCAATCCCAAGTGCCAAAATAAATTAGCCTCAAATGTACGTTGCATGTAGTAGTCAATATGTAGGTTTGTAAAAACGAAAGACATTGTATTCCATAGTATCTTATCTAGTAATAAATTAATATAGACCAGAATGTAAAACTAAAACTGATTTGTTCATAATTTTCATATATAGGTACATATATTAGTTCTGGGGAAAGTTCGTGGCGTTTTTTGTTTAGTAAAATTCAACTGGTGTGGTGTTTAAGCCAAATATGCTCCATTATTATCCACCACCATCGTTCACCATTTATCGGGTGGGGCCATGATGCCATCGGTAAAGAACTTCTGTAGTTTCTATTTAAACAACAGAATCAGGCGGTTTTCATGTTTTCTTTTAAAAGCAAGTTAATTCCATTTCCTGCAGAGATGGGAACTAGTAACAGTCAGTGGGCACTATGTCTCAACTATGCGGCGGATATACCATAATTTCTCAATCAAGATGTCGCGATTTTTGATGGGTTATCAATGATATGGGTGTTTTCTCCATTTTCGAACACAAACAACTATCCAACTATTGCACAAATTTCAATGGTTACACACTCAAAGTCACGTCCAAACTTTGCCTGGTGTGCTGCGATCTGTGTTAGCAAATTATGTAATTTATAAGTGACGCCATCTATCGGGAAATGCCAAAAATAATGTTCGCAGACCCAGTATTTCCCCAAATGTGAATATTTTTGACCGGAAATCTACTGACACTACCAGGTGGCAGAAAATCGAAGCGGCTAGCAATGCATTACTTGAAACTCAGATCACACCAAAGTATTGAAATGGTGAACAAACATTTGCAATGTGTGCTTCAGTAATAAGGCACAACCATAATATGGTAGACTTGCTTGGTTTCGTAGAATTTTGACAATTTAAGTGGGCTTATAGTCCCAATGTTCCAAATTGAGCCCTCGAAAACTAGGAAGCCCCTTCGATATTATTTTCAAGTTTTTTGAATAGATACCGTCGTCATAAAACAGTAAAAGAGTACACAGTAAAAGAGAGTTTTGCAGAGCCCTGAACAAGTGATAGTTGTTAGTGATAGGACTTTTTTGACTTTTTGCAATAGAACTTTTCAATAAACTCTTTCAATATTTGACCGACCACCAAAGCAAGGCGCCCTCGACTGATATCTTGATGAAAAGCAATGTCTTTCATATTCAAGAGTAAATTGGGGTATTTCATTTTTAATTACTAATTCCTCGAATTGATAACTGACAGTTCAACCATTCGGGAGAACTTTTTGATAAGCTAAGACCCTCCAGTCCCGTCTAATACCCTTTTTTGCCTACGATATTTGACGTATTTGAACCATTTTTCCTCGCCGATTGTGATTCTTCTTTACCCGGCGTATCACATATGTATGTACATATGTTAGCTTTATCGATCATGAGTTAACGGATCTGATCAGGAAAAAACTTCTTTATCTTAATATCCAATTTTAAGAAAGTTCTGTGATCAATGACTATTAATAGACTTTTTTATCAACCTTACTAGTTTTTAAGGCAATTGACCCTCGACTAAAATGATCAAAAAGAGAAAGTACCCGTAAACGATATCATCCACAATTGTCAATGCAATCGTCAAAAAGTCACGAATCAATATTTGAGTTAATTTCTGGACAAAAAGGTTCGGATTTAGCTTTAGAGTAGACAGGATTACTGATATAGATTGCCAGTACCCCGCCGAGGAGAGAAGCCGCGAAATAAACATTCTATGGCGTACCCAGTGCGTCACGGCGCACGGTTAAAAACATCAGGGGTTAGAGATTAGCAGGATTGAAAACTTCATCAGGTCGTTATTTAGTTTTACTGTCCGTATACTAGGAAAATATTTATTTATTCATTAATATCTGTTCTCTTCAAAGTAACCCCCTTCAGACCACACTCGTGCCAGCTCTTTTTCCAGCCTTCGAAGCACTTCTGATATTTTATATTCTCAATCGTGGCAAATCATCGTCTTTTCAGTTTTGGGAAGAGAAAAAAGTCGAATTAGGCCAAGTCTGGAGAATACGGTGGCTGAGGCATTATTACGGTATTGTTTTTGATCCAACAATTATGCCCAAGCAACGATGAGTCAGCACGTGCATTACTGTGATGCGACCCGTAAATCCCAACGTTTTCTTCGTATTGCTTCACCCAAACGCATTGCGTATACGAGGGTGGTCCGATAAATACTTACACTACAAAAGAAAAACAAACATTTTGGAGAAATGGCGATTTATTTTTCAATATAGTCTCCTTTTAGCTCGATACACTTGACCCAGCGATGCTCCAACTTCTTTAACCCGTCTGAAAAATACGTTTTCTCGAGGTCTGCAAAGTAGGCCTCCGTGGCGGCGATAACCTCCTCATTCGACTAAAATTTCTACCCGGCGAGTGACTTTTTCGAGTTTGGAAACAAAAAGAAGTCGCACGGGGCCAAATCTGGAGAATACGGTGGATGGGGCAGCAGTTCGTAGCCCAATTCGACCAATTTGGGCATGGCGAGGGCGCAGGTGTGAGCCGGTGCGTTATCATGGGAAGAGCACTTTTTTCTTCGCCAAGTGGGGCCGTTTTTTCTTCAATTCGGCGTCGAACCGGCCCAATAAGGGTAGTCGATGTGGATCACACCTTGTGAATCCCAGCAAACGGTGGCCATCACCTTTCCGGCCGATGGGACAGTCTTCGCCTTCTTCGGAGCACGTTCGCCGGGTGAAGTCCACTGTTTCGACTGTTCCTTATTCTCTGGTGTGTACCAGTGGATTCATGTTTCGACTGTCACGAAACGACGCAGAAACTCCTTCGGATTGCGCTTAAACAGCGTCAAACACTGCTCTGAATTGGTCTCACGGTTGCGCTTCTTGTCCGGAATGAGCAAACGCGGCACCCATCGCGCCGACAGCTTTCTCATGCCCAAAATTTCATGCAGGATATGACCCACGCGATCTTTTAAAATGCCTACTGTCTCAACTATCTCGCGCACCTTCAATCGGCGGTCTGCCAATACGAGATCGTGGATTTTTGTCACGTTATCCTCCGTGGTAGCCGTTTTCGGGGCACCTGGACGTGGCTCATAAAAAATCGACGTGCGACCACTTGAAAACTCGTTAAACCAATTTTTGATGGTCGCCATCGAAGGAGAAGAGTCACCGTACACAGCATCCAAACGCTCTTTGATTTCGCTGCGCGATTTCCCTTCCAAAAACAAGAATCGAATCACCGACCGATATTGCTCTTTTTCCATTTTTCTAAAATTTGCGGACACTCCCACTTCCACACGCGGTCAAAACAAAACTACGAGTTCGATGCGGCGACAGTAGCCGTCTACTAGAATGTACTACACGATAGTAAGTTGCTGTTGCGATACTGGCGCCATCTGGCGGTGAGGTTAAGTACTTAACGGACCACCCTCGTAAGTCACCTTATTTTTTTAACAAACTTCGTAACTTGTATCATTAAAGTGAAATACATACATACCTCGGATGAAACATAAATATGGCATGATCATACAATGTCATTTCCCCATGGAGCGCTACACGATTCAACAGTTTTTTAAAAATGTTAAAATTTATTATACAAACTCGTTTTCTTTAACTACGACATATTTACTGCAAAAAGAGCCATCCATCTAAACGAGTAATTCTACGTTATGTGAATTGTGAGTGTGGCTAAGGACTCTCTCGATTTCTCATAGCGTACAAGGAGTTGGCATTCTGTGACCTCAACCTCAAAAATTTTGCGAAAAGACCTGAGCATGCATCCGTATAAGGTTCAATTGACACAAGAACTGAAGCCGTAAGGTGACATGCAATAAATTGACATAATTTAGTAACAACAAACCCACATTTCTAGAATCGGGAGCATCCAACGGCGGTTCCTACGTTTTGCAGTGGAAGGTCTTCCTTGGAATAATCCTTTGCTCTTACCACTCTATCAAGACCGTCTTAAACGGAAGAAGGAAAGAAGAACTATTTCTGACATTCTTTTCATCCATCGTCTCCTTTCAGGCACCATTGACAGCGCGACCCTCTACAACTTCGCAATGTACGAAATCCCGTCTCTTCTATCTACCCACCCCCCGAACCGCCACGGCTCCAATGAAACAATTTCTCGTATGTTAGGAAGTGTTGATTTGAATTCTTACTTCGATTTCAACCTCAGCACTCCTTGTTTAAAAACCCGTCTTTTTAATGCCGGTACCCTCCACCGTTCTTCTTAACTAAGTCTGATTATGTTAGATTAAGTAAGATTAATGTTAGCTTGAATTAAGCTCAATAAATGGCGGTGTTTGTCCCCACTAAAATTAAAAATTAAACTAAATTAAATTTTGTTACAAGAAAAGTTCCTAGAACGCGTTGTTTCCTAAGAGCCGATGTGGATTGGCCGCCAAGTGCCTACGATTTAACGCCCTTAGACTTTCATCGAATCTAAGGATGAGCGTTTTAGTTAAAAAAGTGTAGTCAATATAACCACTTGATCATCATTGCAAAGCTCGACTAGTAAGGACTAGTACTAGTATGTGGTTGGACGATAGGACTTTGATAGCGGCTTGGCTGTTGTTGCAGATGCCAATGACTATGTTGCTGGGGCAGCATGCACTAAATGTGACCGCCAGTATTTTGTTGAAAGATGCTCGAGTGAACAGAGAAACGAGGTGAATTGGAAATATTCAGTTGGTTCAAGGTAGGTCAGAAGTTGGTGTTCGAGATTAGGGTATGGGTTTATCTTTCATTTCTAGATGAAAAACGACATTACGCCATGCCGCGAAGTGCTGCAGAATGTAGAAGTCATCGAGGCAAGGAGTACAAAGGTAATGCGCCGTGATCTTGTGACGTTTGATACTACCAAATTGAAGACCAACAATTCTCGCATAGGATGCCTACTGCAGAGAAAGTCAAACCTATTAAATTAGATGCGGGTAAGAAGCTGATGGTCGTATGATTTCGTAAGGTCAGACTGAAAAGCTTTGGGTCTGTAACATAGAATTAAATCAACATGTCTTTGAGGATCCGATATCATTTATAGTAAAAATTAATGTTTGGAGACCACTATACCAGATGTGCCGGTGTATCTTAGAGTTTTGTATATCGTCGTAACAGGGCTTAACGGAGCGCACTTGGTAGAATCGACTAGTGAGATAGGAATAAACCTGTCAGAGAAAGTGAAAACTTTATATAGGATAAACGTAGTTAGTTATAACAACACATTGACTTCGCTGATTTTATTTTTGCGTTTTATTTTTCAACTATCTAGATGGATCCTTATTGCCTACTGTATTTTGCAGTTTTATTGCCACTGGTTTATCTGCGCCCCGGTACATATCAGAGTTTTCCATTTTTTTCTTGAGTCTTGCAGAGCATTATGCTAGTCCTCGAACGATTTCGGATTCACGCTGTGAGAGTTTTAAATTCTGCTTAACAGTCGTTAAATAGAATGACGTATGATTATGCTTTAAAGACACTGGGTCACATTTCTTGTGCCCTCAAAACTTTGCGGATTGACCCAAAAATAGCAGCAATCTGCATGCAGCGGATCTCCAACCTTCCCTAAACGATTTCGGATTAGGATATAAATTTTTTGTCAAAAATGTACGTTTGTTATAGGGTATCAGAAAGACAGGTTAACATATCCGCGTCAGGGAGTTTATGGGAGATGGACCTGATAGTTTGCATGTCGAAAGAATTTCTGAGCGGCACTGTGTTTTGCTGTTCTGGTTTAAGTTAATTCAGATTTCAGAGCCTCTTGGGTTGTCATAGGATAATACTGCATGGACTCGTATACAGAGATGTGCAATTTTTTGGATCCATAATGTTAGTAGTTGTTAGTCTTCGCTTGAAGAAATTATGCCGTTCAACAGCGGCAATTGAATAGAAGTTTAAAGACAGTGTTCAAATAAACAAAAATAAAGAGAAAATTAATGATTAAAAATTTAAACCTGTAAACTGGTTTCGGCTGAAAGAAATTAAAGTTTCGATATTATAGCCACCTAACCACTGGTAATAGATCTTTCAATTTACCGAGCATAAATCCATTATAGCAATTGGCTTAAAAATTCTTGATTGGCAAGTTTAGAAATAGCTCTTCGTTATGGAACGAGCTGATTGATCAACGTTTTAAAACAAACGAGCATCTGCATTCATCCAGTACATTTTGTATAGCTTTTGACCTTGCTTACAGGAATAATATATAATCTAATTACGGTTTTGGCGAGCTGATAAATTATTTAAACAAAAAGTGATTTAGTCTCTGCCCTCTTCTTGTCTCTGCCTTAAAGTCAAAATCAAAATGTTTATGATGCGACTCAATATGATAATTGCGAGATTTTTGTATTTATTTTTGTTTTTGGACGAATAACGCTTTCACGGTGACGCTTTTTTATGACCAACATTTAACCCTTAGTTTTAACAGCCTCTGATAATGTCGCGCTCGATGCTACACACCAAGTTATGTAGGGATGAAATGCTGAGGCTCGTTGATTTTGTTTTATAGGACGTATCATAGCACCCTTGGCTTAGGTCATAGAGATAACCGCCATTACGTAAAATCATAAATTAAAAAAAGGGTTACGAGTTAACAATGAGTAACATACGCCCCAAAGACACGAGCTGTATGTTGTATGAGTAATTAAATATGAATGAATCTACACCGAATTATAATTAGACCAACTGGGCAATTTCGAGAACATTTTGACTATACTTCTGCTTGACGGGTTGGGTTTTAGTTAATTATTTAGATTTCTTAGGCGTTTACAGAGCTTATGGTAGTTTTATCATTTTTGTTTTTTCGAAACTATCTACACCTAGAGAACTGAACATATTCGTGTGGCTTATAGCATTGTTAAATGAATAAAGGTATATAATTTAAAGCTTATTTTTATTATTACAAATCACTGGACGACGCAATACCCCAACACATAGTTCCTTTGTGTTGCTTATTTTTGTTTTTTGATTTACGAGAAGACAATGTTGAAAGTCATTAAATATTAAGGGATATGCAACATTTAGTTGTTTGTCTTGAAAGTTACTTAGGACTATGAAGAAATCGAGATAATTTCTAGACACAAGACATTCCGTGGGATAAAAGTCAACTTTCTTTCATAGTAGCGAACAACAAAGTAACGTCAGCAGAGTTGAAAAACTGTAGGAGTAAAAGAAGATAAAAGTAAAAACAAATCACTCGTTTCGGAAAGATGTCAAGCGGAAAATGCCAGCGGAGGGCGAGTCCTCGGAAAGGGCATGCTTCCTCTAATTGTCAACACGTTCCAAGAGTTGTGACGTACGAGCACCTATCCCAAAAGAAGTTCGAAAAGAAAGAAGACAAACATTTCAATTTTTTTTTATATCCACAAGTCGGCAATTTGGAAAGTAAATTGTATTGAAGACACAAGTGTCCTGGTATATATTGTCATAGAGATCTATTTGTTACTGAAATGTAATACGGACTATGTTCGAAGTTTTGAGAACTTATTTTAATTGTGTGGTTTGGATTTAACCTTACATCCCACTATCAGGCTAAAAGAAAAATATTCGCTCGACGAAGATCACAAGAATTCTTTCTCCCCTTTGATGAAATTAAAATCATATTTACAACTTGGGCAGGCCTGAACTCAAGTTAGAGCTTTTCAGGTCGAAGACGTTCATAGATGCCTGATTAATATCACTGTTTAATGATTTTCTCTCTTGTTCCTCTACGGAGCAAGGTCTTCTTGACCCACTTTGACGGGTCAACCATATTAGGCTCTATTATTCATGGGCCTCCAAAAGTCAAGAAACAGCGGTTGGCAAAAGTAAGTTTGTGCCCGAGGTTCACGTTCTTATCACTGCAACTAATAATTGCTGGGCTGGTTTTGACAGAGCTTTAAACAGTGTTGAGCCTCCGTGCATTATCAGCAAATGTAGTATGAGTAGTACCATATCTGAAGTTTTCTGATTTAATAGAGCAGCGTGAATCGTTGCAGCTTGACGAGCTTGTAAGGGCTGTGAAAACTAGTCATGGTGTTGTTTACTTTCTGTCTATGTGACAAACAAACACATTGGTGACCTAAAACTCGTGGGTCTCTTCCATGATCTGCCATCTGAATTTTTCTCACTACTCAAATATAAACCTGTCGAATTTGATCTTCATGTGAAGCAAAGTCTTTTGCAACCTTAATCACGTAATCGTTTACCACGCAAATAGACGAGATGTTAAAGTCATTTTGCGGTCAACAGAAACGCCCTAGTGAATCTGGAATTCATATATTGGAGGAGCATTTTTCTACAACTGGTTCTGTATTGGGTCATATTTCATATCAAAATGCCAGAACCCAAAGATGTGAAATTTTAAAAGTTTGGTTTTTAATTGTCAAAAAAGAAGCAAAAGTTATAGTTTTTACTTGCGGTAATAAATTATTACTTTCCATATATGGTATGTATTAAGGGCTTCGTGTAAATTACGACTACAGTTTGAATGGCCCATAGGGAGAGCCCAATTTGAAGTCACTTTCGCGAGTTTATTGGCTGGTATCTCGCCAAAATAGAAAGGAGGGAGGGAGTGAAAAAATAGAGCAAAGAAGTTGACCGTACTTAACATGGCAAACACCAGCTTCGATCTCTGTCCTTGCCCGCCAGGTTGGGATTTGTGCTTAGGGTTAACATCCCTATCGCGAAAAACAAATTTTGTTACGAAGCAACAACAAGCTTCGGATTTGGACGGATACAATGTTGACGACCCATATAAACGGAAAAACAATCTGCGAGTTTGCACCTAGAATGTGCGATCGAAGACTGTGATATCTATTACGGTAACTGTTACAAGAAAAATAAACAACGCCTATTCGGATGCGGGTTTGTTTTTCGAGTAGGACTCCGACAAAAAGTTTCGGACATGTAAGCGAACGCCTCATAACTATCCGCATCAAAGGAAACCTCAGGAGTATAAGCCTTATATGCGTTCATACCCCTACGGAAGAAAAGGATGATCGACTCAAAGATGACTTCTATGATCATCTGGACCGAACATACGCCCAATGCCCCAATTGTGACACCAAAATACTAGGGGACTAGGGGATTTTAACGCAAAACTGGGCAAAGCGGACATATTTGAGTACATCATAGGAAAACATAGCTTCCATAACATCACATCCGACAACGGACTCGAGCTAATTGACTTCCTAGCGCGGCGTAATCTCCTTGTAGCAAGCACACCATTTCCACATCTCAACAACCCTAACACAACCTAGTGGTCACCTGATCAGTCGACCATCAACCAGATTGACACATTGCGATCGACGCCAGACTCTCCTCCAGCATCCTAAATGTACGAGCCTTCCGAGAAATCAACATCGACTCGGATCACTACCTTGTTGAAGTTAATGTACGAATGAGGATATCAAGGATGCTACGGAGTCGAGCAGAACATCAAGAGTTTGACTTGGGAAAGGTACAATCAACCACATTGGAAGCATGGCCATCACGCCATCAGAGACGCTGCCTTTAATGTGCTGGTATTCAAACCACTGCCAGCTAGAAACCCCTGGTTTAATGAGCAAATGCAAACAAGCCCATGTAGCAAAGCAAACCCTCTACCAAGCCATGCTACATAGACGGACGAGAACTGCTCGTAAACTGTACGAGCAGAAACGGAGAGGGGAACACACGTTTTTAAGGAAGAAAAAAAAGAGAGCACGAAAATCGTGAGATCGATGAGATATGACGCTCCCAATTTTTACGAAAAAGTAAAATGAACATGCCAGGGCTATAAAACCAAAGCAGAAGCCTCTAGAGATGAAGACGGGCAACTCGTAGTAGAATTACAGTCGATGCTGAGGATATGGAAAAACCACTTCTGTTGACTGTATAACGGCGATGATAGATCTGATACCGCTGTCAGGCAGAATGATCCATTCGCAACAGACAAAGATGCAAGAGAGTTCCGTCCTCCCGACCTAGATAAAATTAAGCTTGTAATTTGAAAGTTTAAAACTAATAAATCAACGGGCGCTGGCAGTTTGTCTGCTGTGCTATTCAAAGCGGCTGGAGATGAGTTGGTAGGGCACATGCACCAGCTCATCTGTAAAATATAGTCGGAGGAAAGCATGCCCGAAGAATGGAATCTCAACATCGTTTGCCCAGTCCATAAGAAAGGAGACTCCTATAACTGTACCAACAATAGAGGAATAAGTCTCCTTAATATCGCGTACAAGATCTTCTCTGCCGTACTGTGTGAATGCTTGAAAGCCTTTGTGAATAATCTGATAAGTTCCCATCAGTGTGGTCTAGGTCAGGCGAGGTAAATCCACAATAGACCAAATTTTCACTCTGCGGCAAATCTTGGAAAAGACCTAAGAATGCCAAATCGACGCACATAATTTTTTTGTCGATTTTAAAGCCGCATATGACAGTGTCCAGAGGGCCGAGCTATGCCGAGCCTTTTATCAGCCCTGCCAAATTCATCAGATTGTGCAGGATGAGAATTGAGAATTCTCCCTGCTCTATTAAAGTCGGTAACGAATTATTCGAGACCTTCGATGTTAAAAAAGGAGTTAGGCAAGGTGAATCATTGTCATGTAAATTTTTCATCATCTTGCTGGAAAATATCATACGAGACAACTAGACTCACAGGGCAACACAAGTCGTACGATCTATTTCAAGTCTGCGCAATCGCTTGCGTACGCCGATGACATTGACGTTATTGGGCGGGCAAAGCAAGACGTCAAAGAAGTGTTCAAAAGCATTGGATAGAACGTCACAATTGACGGCTATAAATTCGAAGTGGTCAAGGTCTTTGTCTACCCTAGCTACGTAGTGAGCAGTGACAATAACACCAGCACTGAGATCAAATGCTGAATTACTCTTCCCAACCGCCGCTTCTTGGGGCTCAAGAGGCAATTTAGAAGTAGAGCCCTCGAAAAATCAATGTAGCACTTGATCATCCTGGACCTACTTTACGGCGCAGAGGCCTGGGCCTTAATGCTTCAAAAAACAAAAGCCGGTGTGTGGTGCGATCTATGGGTTGGCTACATCATTGGCCCGTTTTTTTTTTTAGAAAAAAAGTCTGGAGAAACTGTTAAAGACCGATCTCTGCTGGCAATAGGATGGCACTACCGCTTTCACAAGGCTTTATTACTTACGAAATTTTAAGATCGCAATATTTCCTTTGGAGAAGTTGATTGGTCTCTAAGGTTATGCGATTTGACACCATATCTGTCGGATTATATAAGGTCTATCTCAGTAAGTCAGCGACAAATCAGGTGCGCAAATATAATAACCAAACTGAGATTAGCCATTTTTTAAAAATTATCGATCATTTTGAACTTTTCATGACTGCCTGCGGCAGAAGTTCTTCCAGTCACATGAATTTGTTGCACTCCATAGACCGAACTTTATTAACCTATAAAGATCAAAATTGATTTGAGGACATTTTGAGGAACATCAACTATAGATTTATCTTATAGGCTTTTAACTTCATGTTTAAAATTAGGAGAAAACTCTCTCATTGGACAGAAAAGAACTGTAGACAGTTTGGTTTTAGCTTGTGATCAACCAACAAGCAGTGGAGTCACGGTAATAGTTTTGCATATGAGCGGAAAGAATGCTTAAACTACTCGAAATATCCAGAATATTGGTTTATTGGACTATTGATCACTTCGGCGAATTGTCTAGTGCTAAAGACAGATCAAGAAGTGGTCATCCGCGTATCGTCCAAACGACGTCGGTAGTAAAAACAATGTGTTATTCTCAGAGGTGTTCTTAATGATTTTAAGTAAAATCTGTAACAGACTTATTTTAGAAAAGTTTAGGGATCAATATTCTTGAATATGAGTAAAGCTAGCTGACCTGAAAATGCTATATCGGGCTATCCAATATGTAGAGTCATTTTAAATTTCGCACCACTTAGAATTTTCAAAGTTCATCTACGAGTATCATAGCGTCGGCTTTGATAAATAAAATCTAGGAGGGTATAAAATATGGGTCGATAAATATTCGCACGTTGACATAGTGAAAACTCAATTTATAGTCTCGTAAAGTTCCAATTGCTTTTGGTCAAATGCCTTCTCCCTATATAATGATTTTAGTCGATCAATTAAATAGGTTAGTGATTAAAATACTCTAACTCGTGCTCGTCAGATGAAAATATCGTGTGGATATAGCGCAACTGCGTTAATTTTGAGCCGATCACAAGAATTGGGCTGAGCCACAACTACTTTGCAACGCGTTTTGCAGAAAAAAAAGGTCACTTTGTAGTTAAAAGGGTAAATCGAAGACGGACTCTTGACGAATATTGTACTCTATTATAAGCTTCAGAACCAGTACTTCAGATTAAAGTAACAACATTTTTTTAGAATTCTTTCAATTTTTCTTATTGATTCAAAATGCAAGTTCTTATTGGATGACCTTAATGTATACACCAGAAGAGACTTCTTATACCTTAAAAATAGTTAACACATCTAAAATTCAGGACTCTGCATGCGGAATTCATTATTTGTCCTTGAAACTCAAATATCTATTCTCTGGTTTTTTTACCAGTACGAAGTGGCATATCCTTTTCCGTTTTTTTTTTTTATTTCTGGATTCGCCCAATTAAAAGACCTATTGTCTATTGTCTTCGGGCTAATGTTTCTGAGTAGCAATTAAAGCCTTTATTTTTCATTTTTTAATACAGCTTTGGCTAACCACACACATCTCCACGAATGTGGGTTAAATTATGTATTACGCCCCACAAACGTTAGAATTATTGTGAAAAGAGTATGCGTTTTGTTTCCGAGCTCTGAGTAGTAAATCATCAATGAAAAATTCCACCAAAATAGAGCAATTGTAAATGTTTAGGTTTTAAAAACATCCCAAAAGACCTCGGGGCTTTACGAGTATGTATAACAAAAGGCAATCCACTCTCCCCTAAATAATATTTTTATTCCACGGCTTTCATTCGGCTTGTTAACCAAATACTTAAATGAACACGAAAAAAAATTAACTAGAATTTATTCAACAAAAAATTGAATTGAGGGCAACAATACCCGGCGAATGTGCATTAAACAGATTTTTTATTTTCATTTGTTTCAGTTTTTTCTTTCTTCCTCAGCGGGTGCTTAAGTATTTTTTTTATTTTATCCAGGGGAATCGTCCTAGGTTTCTAATTAATTTTGTTTTACGCCTTCATCTTCTGGGAGACATTCCGCAGTTAGACAAGAAGAAAATGCGTATTGAAGGGTGTGATAATTTGCTCTTTTCTTCCCAATTTTTCAACAATTATGCACTTGTATTTCAATGTGAAGTTAAGTTAGGGGATGACCTATTGAAAAAAGAAATTTGTGCATGACTAACTGGCGGGCTATTTCTGAATGCAGTAAGCTTAAGGGGTAAGGGGTAATGTTAAACATTTGTTTATGATTGTGAAGCGAGCGAACAAAGGAACATTTGCCCACCGTTTAACGATGTTGTCAGATAATAAGGCAAGAACAAGAAAACTGTCGAGAAAATATGCTCACAAGTCGGGTTGTTAATTAGCGCTTTAGCTTAGGCTAAAGACATATGTAATTCATCGCAAGCATTTTAATAAAACCATAACTCTTTCTTCTAAATAAAGATAAGGTACATTGAACAATGGAGAATGGTTCTACACAACAAGCGAAGTGTGTTCAAAAAGTATCAGGAATTTTCAAATTTCTCTGATTGTGCTACTCAGGTTTATGTGGCTTGTTTCATTTTTAGGTTAGTATAGGGAGATATGTGTTCAAAAAGGTCTAAGTATTGTTAATCAAATCAGTTATCAAAGAGGTTGTGTGGGGCTTGATACGATATACGCTTGTTCATTTGTTTACAAAATAATTCTCATGCACCTCCAAAACTTTATGTCGGAATGCTGTAATCCCAAGAGATTGCCATGCCCTTTGCCGATCATATCTTCCTCAAGCTTAACTCGATACAATCTGCTCAAACCATCGAACGACAATGGAGAGATCATCAAAGTTCTGTTAGTAATGCCACCTAGAATGCGCTTGATTCCAAGCCATCGCCCACAAAAAAAAAAACCCTGTTCTTTATGACGAATGCAGATTAACCTGTAGAAAGACAAAATTCCTTCGTGGTGACGGACGGGGGTCGTTTATGAATTCGACGAACAGAAAAGAAGGGACAAGCATGCGCTTCTGAAAAGTAGATCCTGAAAGGCGTGAGGTCGAAGGGATGCGGGGATGCTATTGAAGGTCGACGGTCGATCGGTTTACCAAAAGGTGAATCCCAAGGCTACGAGGCCAGAGCGGAGTCTTGCATGGATGAACTTTGACAGCTTGCAATAGTCACTTTGAGAATATGAAAAGACCACTTTCAGTAGACTCTGTCAAAATACCGCTACCAAGCAGAAGAAACTAATCATGCTTGATGAAAATGACAGAGAAAATTCCGTTCACCTGATTTAGATGAGGTTAAGAAAACGATATCGAAGTCTAATAAAACTTTTGGTGAGACAACTGGAGATAAGTGTGTAGTCTAGGATTTGGTATATCCTTGTTCATTAGTGACAAGTGGCAACGACACCAACGCTGAGATTCGAAGAATAAATCTTGCCAACTGCCTTAAATGACGCCTTAAAAACATTAATCATCTCGGCGAAGCGGTTTAGAAATTAGTGAATAAAGAAAGAGCCCTTGGACGGTTCGAGAGAAAATTTCCTCATGCAATTGCGGTCCCGTTTGTGTTAATATTGCGGAAAAAATGGATTAAATGCCGCCGTTTTGATCCGAAGGGTCTTCTATTCAACGACGCAGCTGCACATATAAAATTGTAACTAGTTTGTTTCAGGGGTATCACAGTTGGATGTGGTGAGAATGGTCGACGGAGGTGCTGTACCATCGTTCATCCAGCGCTTTTCAAAGCGTTCGCCAGTCTTAAGTCTGTGTTGTTTTCCACTGGATCGAACCACCGCCGTAGTGATGGCCATGCCTGAAAGATCTAGATTCGTAAGTTAGATTTGGGTTAGGAGATCTTTTGGAGACAGGGCGCATCATTATGCTTAGATGCACCTCAGAATAGCCTTGGTGAGGTCTCGGGCGCGCAGATCAAAACGGCGTAGCCTAGTCGCTGAAGGACGCAATCAGAAAGGAACAAGTACACGAAATAAAGTACACGAGTCCCAGCTAACCTGATTAACTTAGGGTATGTTTAGTTATTAGAATAAGAAAACAAGAAAAAAAATGTAACCTAAAATTCAATATGAAGAGACAAGTTTATGGCGAAAATTCATGGGTTAAGCCCATTCAACCATTGAACTGTCGTGAATGGAAGTTTCTGGGCAACTTCAATCAATCGCTAAATGAAGACAATGACATAGTGCAGTGCCACTAAAAGATGATGATAAAACCCATGCCCATCTTCGCAGAAGTTTTGAATCGCTAAGGCCAAAAATTTCGTCAAAGTCCTGATGTCGCGAGTTCTTTTAAGATATTTTTTTTAGATCTACCCGTAAGTCGGACACAAGAAAGAAAATAGCGGGGTGCCTAAACTAGCTACTTTGTTTGTCTCCTTAAGTAGGAACAAAAATCAACTTGGAATCAATATCAGCGTAATCTAATGACGGAACAGATAAAATACTTAAGCTGTGAGCAGATAGAGTATGTATGCAAGAGTTTTTTTTTTTTTTTTGGTGGCTTAATACAAGCTGATACTTAATATAACGTAATCTATGAGTAAAGCTAGAACTGAAGTGATTGAAAAGATGGAGTTTTATTAGAATATTGAGTGCTGAGACTTAAATTGAGACTCGAATTGACACTCTGCATTGATATCACTCTTCGTTCTTCCAAAGTGTTCGAGTTGATTTGTTTAAGACGGTCTTGATATGGGATTGGTAGAATGGGACAAAGGGACAGGTCTCGAAGAACAAATTGCAACAAACGCTGTTTGGCGCATTCAATTCTGACAATGTGATTATATTGGCAAGGAGACCACACTTGAGGGGTGTACTCATGAAGGGGGCGAATAAAAGTTATGTGGAAGAGTCGGGCCACGTAGAGTTGGAGGATTCCTTACATCATCGCTTCACATTGGCTTTAAAGAAGTTGATTTTACAAATTATGGCAAGGTCGCGCAACACTTGAATGGGCTGATGCGCTTCGGTGAAAAGTTGGCATTTAGATGTGTTAAGCTCCAAGCAGTTTTTAGAACTAGGAACAAAAAAAAACTGTTGAGACCCGATTGAATAAGGGTCATGTCTCGAGGTAAATGATCTGGAATAACTCGCCGGTGTACAATGAGATGTAGTTTAATAATTATTTGAATATCGTTATTAGCAAGTATAAAAAGAAGTGGACCTACGTGTCTGCCTTGTGGGAGGTCGGGAAAAGCAAAGAAAGGACTAGAGAAGGTAGATCTGATATGAAAACTGGTGGCTTTCTAGGTAAGAGGATATGAATCAATACATTAATAAGATGAGTTGAAAGCCAATGTTGACAATTTGAAGAATATTAGCAGGTGAGAAATCTTATCGAACCCTTTACTAAAATCGGTTGAAATAGCGTCGACTTTCTTATCATTTTCTAATTCTGTGAGGGTGAAAGACACAAATTCGACCAGAATTCTGTGGTTATAGACATTTGAGGAAGTGATATTGTCTAGGGGGATTAAAGATTCGAAGTGAAAACTTAAGATTTCAAACAAAATATCTTCTCAGGATTTGGATATATATGAGAGTTTGGCACTGAACTATAATTTTTAACATCACTTTTCGGACTTGTTTTGTTTCTAGGAAGTATAAAAGAGGTTTTCCATATCTGAGTTTCATTGCTTCTTTTTCGTGTGAGAGAAATCCGTGGTTCGAGTGCGTTACCCATATTTCCATGATTGGGTCATTTCCTCAAAAGTGACAGGCAGGCGCCTTATAGTAACTTCTAAGATATGTCCTGTTCATTTATCTCCTTCATAATAAGGGAGTTGAATGCTTAATTTCATAAAGGTATGACTTGCAGCCTCTATTTCTTAAGACCAAATAGATTCACATTTACCTTCTCATATGTCTCCAACAAAGAGGAAAAATAAATCATTTAGCGATTACATTAATAAGGATTATACTCGTAGCATGTAATCAAAAGAGGACGCGAACGGAAGGATACGCATATGATTGTAGGTAAGTGGGTAAGTGAGTATATTTTTCTGTGTTCCGGAAACTCCATATCCGCCTTCAGATTTGTAATGAGGAGAATGAAGTTGTTTTAAAGATAAGGCATGACATGTGCATCCCGAACATACAATTACGTATTAAAATCTTAAAGGCTGTACAACCTTAGCTTAGAGTCCATGGAATAAAATGAAATCACTTATGTACCTATTTAAGCCAATAAAAGTCTACAACAACAGAAAACGGTAGAAACAAAGAGAAACATGAACAGCAATGTCCTAATGACAGTAAATTACCTTGCGACCACATTCAGTCGTACTAAAATACAGCATATTCACAGCAATATTCGGTCTTAAATAGGAATTAACCCCTGTGTTGTACATCCTCCATAACGAGGGAAATAAATGGATCCAAAGTCAATCATACCAGCAAGTAACGTCCACCAGCCGCCCGTTCTAGTAAGCTGGACAAAACTATTGACGAGAAAAAGAGGATTTGTCATAATATGCAACATCGTGTCCATATTTCACTCGAAATACATTCGATACAGCAACGATCCCAATGTGTCCACCCACCCGAAGCTCGACGTCAGTCCAATGCCAATGTGTCGCTACAGATTCTTCCCAATGCTTCCATACAACAAATAATCATATCTCGTTCGTGTACACATCCTGCCTCCATCCATCCAACACACGGCCAATATGTGAGCGACGAGCCGAAGCCCGGCTACACCTCCATCTATACATGGGCGCACGACGATAATGTCGTAAGAACGTACGTATAGGGATGATTTTATGTTTACCCTGGATTAAATGAGAATGAATATTGCATGCGATTTGCAAATTGTCTTCATTGTTCTCGTTAATGTGAAATTAGCATTATTAGGTACGAGTGCTAGTGTGTTTCAAGTACGAGTACATACCATATTAGGTTTGGATTTATCCATATCCGTAAACACGATGTCATATTTGTACATTGTAAATTGTCCGAGAACTTTTGAATTTTCGGTTTATTCTCAGTGGTCTACTAATTACAAAATCTCATCCCCAACCCATGAGCATACATGTGTACGTAGGTCTACCTCTGCTACCTAGGTGGGCCTAAAACGTGCACCGTATTAAATTCTAATTTATATTCACGCAACGGAGAATTAGATTTCGGAAAACGTTCGTTTTTTTTTCCTTTTGGTTTTGTTTTTATTTCATACCGGCTTGGAGGTAGAGCGTCGAGCGGAACTGGGCTTATGAAGTGGCTGAGCAGGTAGTAATTAGGAAACATTTTCGTCCTGAAATCAAATACATTTGTCAGGGACTTCCAACAGCCCATCCAACCCATCAAATGCGAGAGATATGAACGGGAGATAACGTATGAGCATACGGTGGCGATGTATGAGATGTGATGATGTTTTGCGCCAAATGTGTACGTAAGGAGGCATTTTGAAATATTCAAGCAAGTTATTGTCGTTTGGACAACGATTCAGGCGATATAAGGTGGGTTGTGTGCATCGGGATTGGCTGATGGCAGGATTTGTTTCATATTTAATGGATAGGTCCACAGGTCTCTCCGGAACGTGCGTTGTTAATTCTTTCTTTCAAAATGTGATAATGTAATCGATTAGAATTTATGAGCTCGTCTACGATGTTGGAATTTATTGCCGGTTATCGGAGAGAGAGAGAGAGTGAGTTGGTGGAGCTGAGAAGTGCTTTACGAACTACAGGAGGCAGACCCATACTACTTCAAAATATACCGTATACCTTACGATTAAAAGTGCCCGTAATTTCCTTAAGGCAGAAGAGAAAGTTGTACCTCATCGCCCTCTTTCTAAATTAATTATAGTGGATTCATAGAACTTTACGCTATACTATGAAGCTGTAAAGAGGCTCTATAACCGAGCGACTTAGAGTTACTAAAACTAGTAAAAATATAGAATTCCATTAAATGCAAAGAATGACAAGTTCATCAAATGAGCGTTTTTCGTTTGCTGGGGACTTACAACTTAAGACAGTTGGTTTACAAACTTTCAAAAAAATTCAGCTCATCGGTTCACAATTTTTAGACTTTTTAAAAACCCAAAGTTTTAAAGTTTAAAGTTAATGACTTTAAGACTGTCTCAGAGTGTACGAGTATATAACTTGTAATATTTTTATCAAGAACCTTTGCCTGATGGACATAAGAGAATGTTGTCCATACAAACCCCAGAAGGTCAATAGAACAAACCCTGCCTATTTTTGATCAATGAGTTTGCTTTCGAATTTAGTAAGATTTTTGAAAAAGTGGTAAACAAAGCTCTAATTAAAATGATCAAAAAAAATATTGGAGCACGACAATTAATTCACGCTATGTAAAACTGGTTTTGAAAAAGATTAAAAAACAATTGGTGGTTGTCTAGCCGACTTTAGAATGACCATCGAAACCATATAGTTAGAAGGTCTGTTGTACAAGCTCACCAAATACAGGTAGGTATCATAGGCATGCCAATGGTATACAAGATTTATACAATGACTATGGAAAATAATCTTATTGATAAATATGATACGTTACTTCGAGCAGACGGCTTACAACAGAAGATGGTGATCTCTCAATACTAGCGATCTTAAAGGTGTTCTCAACTACTCAATAGCGTACACAAATGATTTAATAGCATACAGATCAGCTCCAAAAATCGAGGTTATCAATGCAATGTGATGATTGGAAGCTAAAAATTGATTTCCAAAAGTCGAAAACGATATTGTGTATCCTTGTATAAGATCCCAAGAGTTATCGGAAAGAACTGGATAACTAGTAGCCATTAGTGGAGAGAAAATTAGGTAGATACAATGGTATCTGGCTTGACCAGTATCTATATTTCAATAGTAATATAAGGGCTTATGTTGATGAAGCTAAGCAAGCCTTCGGTACGCCAAGGAAGTTGTTTCACAGCAATCAACTTGACCGCAGGGTAAAAATCATTTCCTCTATAAAGCTCTAATAAAGCCCAATTTCGGTGGTCCGGTTCGGGTCAATGTAACGCCGTCTTAGATGGAAAAGATTCGCGTATTCAAGAGACAGTGCCTATCTTAGAACTTACAAAACGCCAGATTCTCAGCTCATTGAGCATTATCCTCACAAGGACCTTACGACGGAGCAGACGTCAAAATAATTAACAATTTTCTTATTAAACAGGAAAGGCGACAGTAACTTGATCTTCGGGACTTACTACCCTAATTATAGATACCACAAGAGCTCATCGGGCTTTACTCCCCCGGTAGGGAGATTGTCTTTGAAAGGTTAGTGCAAAATAGAGATTCTAATTTTTCCACCGCCACAGGGCCGCCAGCCGATGAGCACGTTGAGACTGTTAGAGTATTCAAGAGATCATCCGTTTTATTTCTTTCTCATTTATTTTTAATGGGACCTCGCCGATATTGCTAAATAATTCGTCAACTTGTGATGATTGTCAGGTGAAGTGCTTCACAGAACAGTGTGTTACCCCAGTAAGATTCTCCTCACTCCTTAATTTGTAAGTTAGGTTAGGTTTAACTAGGTAATATTTTGAGGGTTGGGTGCCACATCATGTTTATATGAACATGCAGAGTGAGCGCTATGGAATAACCCACCTGAAAGACGTAATTAAGAGAAATTACCACTCGAAAAAACATTTGCTGGTGCTAGACATTAAAGAAGGTTAAGGAAAAGCAAAAAAAAAGAAAACATGAAATCTAGGTTTTTTGCTTCGATTTTCCTAGAAAATCGAATTCAATTCGAAATTAAAGTTATACAGAGTGTATATTGATTATTATTAAATATATAACAATTAAACTATCAATGATTTATTGGTAATATGTCGTCAATTTACCAAGTCCTTGCATGCTATTAAGCAAGTAGTTTCAGGTATGATCGATAAGTTAGAGACCCAAATGTGAAATTTAGTCAAGCTTTACGGTCGTCGAAAATATATTCAAACGAAAAAACTATATTCGAAATACTCGTAAAAAAAAAAAAACAGAGTTTTATGCTGATAAACAAGTTCCTTTCATCTGGAACGCTAGGATTCTGGGGCGTCAATATTTCCTCAAATTGTTTCTTGTAATTCCATTATAAATCAATTTCGATAATGCTTTATCCGCTCCCCATTCCCACTCGGAGTCAAGGATATTCGAATTCTAATTATAGTCTTCTACCTTGCAAAGCTGAGGCAGGGAAGACTTATGCAAAGGCTTTCCTGTCTGTCTGTGCGAATATATCACATATCTACAAACTTGCGTGAAGAATAGATATATGATATATACGTTCAGACGGACAGACGGACAGACAGAAAGCCTTTGCAAAAGTTTGCAAAATTCAAGGTAGGACCTGGAGGACCTTTTAGCTTGTCTCCTGGCGAGCTGATCCCATCTTATTTTGACTTAGTGAGTCATTATAGTCATCAAGTATGAGCGAAGTGCAATGTAAACTTGCATTGTCGTGGGGAGAGTGATACTCGAATGCTTAATCCTAAAGCGACGACAGCCACATGACGATCGAGCAATTTTTTTGCAACAGTTTTAAGCCAAGCATTTATATGTTTTGTCTTCTTTGAAGAGGTAAGTCTTGGCACTTAGTCAATTGTGTGGAACTCATCGGCAATTTTAATTAATCTATTCCGCATTAACATCCAAAAATGAATTTAGGTAACAGACTATCCCCTTTTCCGAAATGCTGTAAACATTTATATATTTTTGTTGTTTTCCGCACATATGTAAATAGATATTTTATTCAGAATATTTAAAATGTTCACGACCTGAATTATCCCATATTATCTTACACAGAAGTTTGGTAGAGCTTTCTACTTAAATTTTAGGTGAAATGTTAGGTTCTAGATTATCAGCATGGTTAGCATAGTAATGGTATTACCCGATTCCGGAAACTTTAGCAGTACTTTCCAATGATTCATGAAAGCTGTAGTTTCCAAATCGTGTAGTATAGTTTACCAGTTTCGGTTGTTTATATACCTACGGGAAGAGTATATATAGACCTCAACTGCACGAAAAAGTGGTCGAGTTTTCATATTGCTCTTTATTTGTTTCAAAGCTGTATTTAAATGTATATCATAAAATTGAAAAATCGGAGCAGATTGAATTATGATGGACCATACGATCATCAAGGCAAAAGTTCATTACAGTCATAGTTGATGTGGTGAAGGGCAATGCAGATTACATACATATAGCGTGGCATAGTAATTGTAGCAAGGCAGAGTTCTTATTATTTCTTACGAATGGCTGATGGACAATAGAATTTCAACAATTTCCTGGCCGTTAGCGAAAAAGGTTATGACAGATCATAAATTCAATGGGAATGCGTTTATGGAACAGTGTAACAACTTGTTACAACTTGCCGGGTTAATTTTTTGAAACCAGGCCATAAAATTGTTTAAATCGGCGAAAAAAATATATGTATGTGCCTGAAGAGTTTTGTATTATACTAGCGCTATAAGTAGACGGATCATAGTCTTAAATTAAGATCAACTAACGTCTGTACACGGTACAAGATAAGAGGGCCAAAATGACTGCCCTGAGGAACCCCGAAAGGAAGGGTTCTATAGACACACAACATCTGAAAAGGACTTGATATGATATATTTATATATTTATCCTAATGCTGTCAGTTCTAATTTTAAGGGAAATGGTTCGATGTGAGACCTAATCGAAAACTTTTCTAAGCTCTATGATATGCTTAACTCGTGGACTGTTCGAAACATTTTCAGTCAAGTTAGCGGGTGTTGGTCTTTTTTAAACAAATTCAAGTGGATTTGAGGAAAAAATAGATTAAAATAAAAGAACAATACATTGAAGAACATTTTTTCTAAAAGCTTTGTTTTCCAAGAGAACTGAAATATGTTGATCATTGTCAATATCGTTATTGGCACAATATGAAAGTGTATTATTTAAGATCTCTTCCGAATGTAGGACTTTCTTTTTATTGCGGCAAGAAAATTAGAAGGAATGCCGTGAGTGAATAGATTTATTTCTTGATATAGATTTTCAAAGCTTAGTCCATTGGGACTTTCGCATTTAAATTTTTTTTATTTTTTTACAACGAAAGACATGGATTCTTCGATAGAGTTCAGTGAAGTTTGAATAGAGCATCTCATGTCATTTATAAACAAAAATATCATTGCTTGATTCCTTTTTGAATTCATTTAATCAACAAATTAACAATTTTTTTTTTTAAATTTTTAAATCCTCTTCCATTTTTATTACTGTTCTATTACCTGTTGCTGGGAAAACACATTTATATTTTAAGTTAATTCATAATTTCTAGAAACAGCTGCTCTGAGCAGACAATTAGGAATTTCTTACTTCCGAGTTACATGATGATCATCAACTTGTCAATTTTTCCTTTTTGGTTTATATGTAGAATTTTACAAAACGGTCATGTTTTACAGTCTTTTTCGATTTTTCGTAAAGAATAAATAAAATAAATTGGAATATAATTGAAACAAACGCATAATTCTGATATGAACTATATTATGTCGTTGACTTAATGAAAGAAACCAAATATTGAGAAAATGTGGTAAAATTTAAAAATTTTCAATTTGCTTGCATCATACGAGGAGAGCGACGAAAAATCGGTTATAACATAACTAAGAACCGCGCAATTTATATAGTA
The DNA here is from genome assembly GCA_958301585.1 of Merodon equestris. Lineage (NCBI taxonomy): Eukaryota > Metazoa > Arthropoda > Insecta > Diptera > Syrphidae > Merodon > Merodon equestris. Next base: position 35,774,554 of record OY284415.1, read on the forward strand.
ATTGTCAGGCAGATGAATGCAACTTTTTTTTGCGGGGAAAACATTTTTAAACGTTCTCTATTTGACTCCGAATTCCCTCCGAAAGCACTACAACTTTTAGAATGTAATTGATTAAGACAAATCGCTGAAGCCTTTTGCTTCATACTTAAAGCTTAAAGATTGTTCCTCATATGAGAATCGATCTATGAATTTTCAATTCATACTGTGTTGGTAATGAAATAACCGAAACAATGTGAGGGAAATACCTACATAGATGAGTTAAGATGAGGGCATGAAAGACCTCTTTTCTTGAAGGCATAGGAGAACTGATCAACAAAGGAGAATTGAATAACTTACACCAGCATTCAACCACTGTCATCGCATCGTTTAATAAATTGTGGGAGCCCCAACCGAACTACACAGAAAAACCTTTCCGCTCAAATCCAACATGAAATATGGTGCCGTTTCCGTCTTCTACAATTACCGTGCATCCGCAACTGCTCCCGCTGTAATGACTACGCTCCAAATCGAGTAAAGCTCCCAGATAATCCAGTTAATCACTCCAAATACAAGCATCCTAGCTCTTCCCTCATCCCTTCACTCGTCCTTTCGCATTATTACAGAGAACTTAACAATGCTGACGAAAAAGGACAAGTTAAGATACAAAGCGAAAGTAAAGCACAAAACACAAAAAAATGGCGGAAAAGGAAGTGGAGAAAGTGGAAAGTAGAAAACAAAAACCTTTAGGCGAACGGCGGGCGCCCATTCGTATATTTTCGACTGGCAAGATAAAATTTTAATTATTTATTAGCCTCTAATGCACCTCATTCAAGGACTCGACTCCCCAGTTGTTATTACAGATAACGCCGTTGCTTTAAGGTTCAAACGCGCGCATCAAATAATAAGAATGGACGTAAGAGCACGTCATCTGCTTCAACTTATGGGCATAGTACGAGAGTTCCAACCCCAATATTTTGAATAAGATTGTCTTATCCTATGTTTATCATTTCCCAAAAAAATAAAAACAGGAAAACTGTTTGGAAGCCTTTTAAAGGGTTCTGCTGAAATAAGTTACCGAATGAATAATTATTGCATGATTCATGATTAATTTCTACTCTCTGCCATGTGATCAGCTTAGTTTAACACAAAATCATTACGTTTGAAATATTAAGGGGTGTTTCCGGCAGCGCGAGAACATAGCACGAGCTGGTGTTTTGGAGGGTTATACAGGTGTGGTGAATCGAGAGATGTTTCTAATTTTGATCGATTCTATATTTTTATTTAAGATTTTGGTTGACGTGGGGAGGGAGTAATGACATGTCGTGGTATGGGTTTAATTAAATGAAATTTCGAATTTCTGATTTTAAAACAAGAAGTAGCCAAAAGGTCATACTGTAAGCTCATGATTCGCCTTCAACTTGTACAGTATGTCAAAGTGAAACTCGTACATAGGTGCATAATTTCATATTTTAGGTAAGAACAAAAGAAAAATTAACTTTATTCATTATTTTTTTTTTTGTAAAACATAACTACAACTATTTATCTCAAAATATACAAAATAGATTTAAGGATTAAAATAAAACATAATATCAAAAATAAAAGTTTTTCTTTAAATCCATGCGAACACACCTCAAAGTTAAACTCGTACAATAGACTTGTGTCATATTGTTTCCTGAAATTCATAACGGTACTTTCCCTCGCTTCTCATTTTATGACATCATAGCTGTCGCCCTGCATGTGTGCCTTTTGTACGTATCGATAGTCCTCTTATTTCATTTGAAACGTTAAGTATTTATTAGAATGGGTAGACAACGCGGACAGACATCTTTGGATGTGAGAAAATTAATAATTTTACATTACAAACAAGGAAAAACCTTACGGGAAATTGCGAATATCGTTGATCGCAGTCATTCCACTGTACAATATGTCATAAAACGCTATAGAGAAGAAAACATCTTAGAAAATAAGCCAAGACAAAGCTCTCGAAAAATTTTTAACGCAGCCGATGAGCGATGGATTTTGCGCAAGGTTAAAGAAAATCCAAAGATTAGTGCTCCTAAACTTGCACAAGAGGCAGAAAAGTACCTTCAGAAAAAAGCTTCTCCAGAAACCATACGGATTATTTTAAGGAAAAATGAATATCATGGCCGAACAGCAAGAAGAAAACCATTGGTAAGCAAGCAAAATAAAAAAAAGAGGATGCATTTTGCAAATGCAAATAAACAAAAGGATTTTGAGTACTGGAAAACAGTTATATTTTGTGATGAAAGTAAGTTTAACCTCTTTGTTTCGGATGGTAAAGTTACTGTTTGGAGGAAACATAATGAAGAGCTGAAGGAGAAGAATCTACGAGCAACTGTGAAACACAGTGAACACAGTGGAGGGTCGGTCATGGTGTGGGGCTGTATGTCGGCAGCCGGAACGGGGAATCTACATTTCATTGAGGGAATCATGGACCAGGATAAGTACTTAGATATCTTAAAGACCAATTTACGAGCTAGTGCAGACAAACTAGGGCTAAAAAACTGCTTTCAGTTTTATCAGGACAACGACCCTAAACATAAGGCCATGAAAGTACGACTATGGTTGCTGTATAATTGCCCAAAAGTGGTTGAAACACCCCCACAATCACCAGATCTTAACGTCATTGAGAACCTCTGGAGTTATCTGGAAGTGAAAATAAGAGAGCATAACATTTCAAACCGGAATGATCTTAAAAAAGCTCTTTTGCATGAATGGAATAACATACCACCATCCTATTGCGAAAAACTTGTAAGATCGATGCCAAATAGGTTGACAGCTGTAAAATCAAACAAAGGATTGCCCACGAAGTACTAAAAATTTGATTTTTTGTGAATTTAGTGTACATATTTTCAAAAACAATTGCCTTTTTCTATTATGTACGAGTTTAACTTTGAGGTGTGTTTGTATGGATTTAAAGAAAAACTTTTATTTTTGATATTATGTTTTATTTTAATCCTTAAATCTATTTTGTATATTTTGAGATAAATAGTTGTAGTTATGTTTTACAAAAAAAAATAATGAATAAAGTTAATTTTTCTTTTGTTCTTACCTAAAATATGAAATTATGCACCTATGTACGAGTTTCACTTTGACTTACTGTATGTGTAACATGCAGTATGTAGCGTACTTCTAATTTAATTCAACAGTTGAGTCCGCACCTTTAAAGCTTCTTATATTTATACGAGTAAGGTTCATTTGCAATCATTAGATATTGATTTAACTTGACATCTTGCAAGTACCAAAACTCAAGAAGTTATAAATACAGGCAATCCGAAGAATATCAATTTTTCTTAACATTTCTATGATTTCCTCCCAATGTTTGCTAAAACAAAGTTGTGAATTACGATTGTAGATAATAAATTTTGTGCTCGAGGGTCTATAAACCTGGGTTTTGTTAGTAGTATTTACTAAAATATCATTTGTATTCCAGTTGACATAGGAAAGTCTGTTGGACGAAAGCAAAGACAATAGAGGCCAATCACTTCAAATCCTGACCATTATTTTACTTATTTTTATGAAAGTTTTACGTCTGGAATTTGTTTAGGACATTTAACTAGAGGTCACACAGTCCATTAGTATGTTTCATTATGTTTCAGATTTTTTTTAAGGTTTGTTAATAAGCGGAATTGCCATACCTTACATAAAGTATTGGTGTTTGGTGAGGCTTTAGGATCAATGACATTTTTTGGATACAACTTCGAAGTGTGGATGTGTAAAAGTTTTTTTCCGTGCAAATGCCTTTACTATGCCTACCTTTCCTGTAGGAAATGTATCTTCATCTTTGGCGTTTGACTTCCAACTTTGGGGTAAACCTGCGACAGAGCTATGTACAACTTCTTTTTTCAAGTGTCAGCTGAAAGAACTTTGCATTTTCCAACAATTATGTTTGGGGAACTCGTGTATAATTTCGCCGGTTATATTCATTATTTTCTTTGTTAGGTGGACAGAATAAAGCTAGAGTTCGAATTGGGCATTTTCAGAAAGGTTTACGTACTATTGCGTTCAAATTAAGGAATGAATTTCCAAACTGAGCTTGGTGGGTTATCGATTCAAAAATGTGGATAGTACTGTTATTGACGTTTAAGTCTAATTTCATATCAGTGTCTCAATTAATGTAGTAGTTAAGCTAGTGTTTTGTGGATAACTAAAAATAAATTTGGCGATTTTTACAACATCTGATTTTATTGAGCGAAGAAGTTAGTCAAAATTTTTGCAGTATCAAATTTCTGCTACAGAAATGTTGATCGTTGGCAAAAGCCTTTAGTGGCCAGGCTTGTTAGAAAAAAAAAATTACAATTGAAACTAACAGATCTAAGGAGACAGGGAAATTGCTAAAAAAGTTATTTTTGAAGGATTGATAAACACGTTGGCTTAAGCGTGTTTTTTTCGAAGGAAACGAAACAGATTTATTTAAACATTTATCTATGTGAACTTTTTAACTTAACTCATATTTGGGTATCGAAAAACTGATTAACCATTTTAGAACTGTGAAAACATTTAAGTACACCAGTCTATAAGCTTGAAAGGTACAAAGTGCAAAGTTGATAGATGAGGTATAACAGTCTGACCCAAAAACTCGTTTTCGTATAACTCGTGCTATAGGCGTGACAAAGTTTAATTTCAGTCGGTAGATAATTAATGCCTCATCGCTGCTTTAACATTGATTAGATTTTTTACATAAATTTTTCGGGCGTTTAATTTCCCCAAATGGTCAAGATCGTATGGTTTAGAACCGCAAAACATTTTTCTTAGAGACTTTGTTAAAGATATAATGTACGTCACCAACCATCATGCACTTAAAGCAACATCGGAGTAATGCATGAGAAATACAGCCACAATAACGAGACAAAGTGATAAAAAAAATGACAAGTTACGGGCAGAGTAGAAGCATACGTTAGGCAGATGTTACATCATGTTACCAACTTAAGTGCCTGAACTTTTGACAAAAATAAAAATATTACCACTTTGCATTAAAAAGACGTCTTCTTCTATTCCTTTAAAATTACATCTCTTGTTGGATAATCTTTCAACACAAGATCGAGTCGCTTTTGCATGAAATTTCTGATTTCTGTGTTGTGGAGGCATCTCATACTTTTGATGAGATAAGACATGTTCAAGGTCCGGGTGTCGGGGAATCGTGAAGTAGCTATTTACTTTCGTAAAATTCACTTAATGAAATCTTTATTTACCTTACACCAGCGAATTTAAAATATTAAAAATATATTACATTTGATCTCAGACATCTTTCCTTTCTTCTAATTATTTCATTAACGACAGGTTTTCTTTTGATAATTTAACCGTTGTGGTTAATATTATTATCTTGTTGGTTTGGAACCATCGATCCACCAACGTTAAACTGTATTCAAAATAATAGTAGTGCACAAAAGAAATAAAACTTTTCCAAAAAAATATTTTTTTTTCTGTTTAACTATACAAAATGCAAAACTAAATTATTTAATATTTAATATTTTGTATGAATTTCCTAAACATAATAAATATGATGAAATAGTCTTAATATTAACAAGGAAAATTTATTTTTCAAAAAAGAGTACGAATATAACTTAATTATATTATATATTATATATAACAACGTTGAATAAAATTAATTATAAAAAAAACTCATAATTTATACTTCGTCTTGAATCCTTAGTTATTCAAAGCAGTTTTAGGGCGAGTTTGGATTGAGTCGACCAATGTCGAACTTTGGCAACGCTCTTTCGGGATCTTTGAACAAAGAAAGTTTTACTAACTACCAAAGCTGCCGTTTGGCGTCATTTTTAATTGGTTTCGGTCGAGTGAAATAGATAACTTCCTTATAACCCTTTTGACTTGAAACCATTCTTTAACTGCACGACTCGTATGTTTCGAATCATTGATCTGCTGGAATTTTAAAAGTATTTTAAAGGTAATTTTAAGGGTATCTATATATATATAGTTCTGCTCAAAATTTTTAAATATACATAAGTACATGCTGATCCATTTTTTTCGGCATAGTTTGAAAAGCATGACTCAACCAATATTTTTGATCTTCCATATTTCATTGTTTTTACAGTATATTTGGGTTCATATTTCATAGTGGGTGGAGGAGGAACATTTTGCGGGAAACCAGTACTCCCAAAAAGAACAATTTTGCTTTCGTATGTCCACAGCATGTTACGCCATTGTTCGTATCGCAGAATGCCCACTGCGGTGGTTTTACTTTTCTGTGACTATGACTTTTCAACATATTTCGCGGCACCGGCGATTAATGGTTCTTACAACTTGAAAAATGTTGTATTTTGGCGTAAGTTTTACTATCTCCTCTCCTCTCAATTTTATGATCAGACCACCTCTCTCTTCGCTAGATGTTTTTTTCTATTTCGATTATAGTTAAAGTTTACAAAAAAGAATTGTTTTTATTTTTATTGAATTTAAAAAGCTATATTTCCAAAGAAATCAATAAAAGTCAATCCTTTCAATATTTATGATTTTTATTATTTTGCTTTTACTATTGCTATATTTTTTGAATAGCACAGTTCACAAGGAAAATTTAAAATGAAGTGGGCACGATGGCAAATATCATTTTCGTAGACGAATGACATACATATGTCTAAATTGTTCTGTTTTGTTTTTAGTTTTAGAGTATCAGTATAGGGCCATCGTTTTAGCCATTTGTCAAGCGCAATATAGTTATAAGTGTTGTTTAAATAAAAATGAATTAAAAAAAAGAAAGTTTCATTGTAGTACACACTACTAGTCGTGAAATGAATGAAAAAAAAACATTTGAATTCCCTCTAATTAACTAACTAAGCTGAGACGAGGATTATCTCTGGGTCGGGGGATGGAAGTCTAGTAGAACGATCCACTGGAATAATCCGCTTTGCGTTGATCTCTATCGCGTTTTGTGCGGTCCGGACATTGCATGTTAAAATATGTTAAAAATAATAACGAAAATTAAAATAAAAAGGAGGAGATAGGGTCAGAAAGGTTCGGAAAAGAAAGTAAAAAACGGTTTAACCCCAAATGGCAAAATAATTTTATTTAACAACAAAAAAAAGATTGAAGAGAAAATTAATAAAAAAAAAATTCAAAATTCAAAATTCAAAATAAAAGGAAAGGAAGATAAAAAATTAGGCAAAGCCAGATAAATCTACAGGAACTCTACAGACAGTGGAGAACCTGGCCCTATAAGGATTTACCCAGCTCTTGATGTACTCGCTATTACGCAAATGTAGCACTTTTCCTGATAGTGAAAGTAAGCCGACTTCGCTCCGCTAGGCTTTTATACAATCCTGCGCTGTTGATTTTGAGAGTGCATGCCCTTATTGGTTTAAATTCAGGGGTTACCATATTATATTCTGCTTTTTTCTATTTATAATTGGAATTTAAAGTTTATAAAAAAAGTTAAATTAAATCAAATGAGAGCTACTTGTAAATAATTTAATAAAGTAAGTAAAAATAAATAACTAAAATGTTACGCTTTTGTTTATATTTTAAATAAATGCTTCCTAACCAAATTGATGTAAACACTGATATTAGTATGATCATTTGATTCAATCATTCTGTGAGAGGAAGTAGTACTGCAGCAGTCAAAGAAATTACAGAAAAAAATAAAAAATTAATATAAAATGTTGGTTGTAATATGTTACTACCATATTAGGATTAAGCACAATTCCTTTATAGCATCAGCAAATACAATAGAAATTAAAGCAAATTCCAAATATCCAGTAAAGAAGATCCGCGCTCTGTAGATATATTTTAAATATTGCGTGTACAAATTAATTCTATGCATTTTCTTGCTATTGAAAATTAATTTATATCCAAACAAAATGAATAAACAGATCAATCAAAGTATTGTCCATTACTAATTACTATTTTTCTCCACCTTTCAGGCAGTTTTCTGATTCCATACCATTTTTCTGATTCCGACCCAATTTTCGAGCCCATTTTCGATTTTTTTTTTTTTTTTTTTAGCACGGCTCAAACAAATCAGTTGTAGCTAATACGAATGCCGATCGTCCGTAATGGCTTTGCCATATTGTAGCAACTACATAGTACATGTCACCCTAGTGGGATCAATCCCACCAGATACATAGCATGACCTTAGAACTCAAATTTTGTTTTGTTGTTGATGTTGGGGTCCATTCACCACATTTAGCGTAGTATTTGTTCTTCGTAGAATATCTACGAGTACTTCTCAAAAAATCCTTAATTTTTGCTTTTGAATGAATTACTAGCAAGTAAAAAATCACTTTTCAATATTTCCAGGCTTCAACTGATGAGAAACCTTATCATACCTTTGGATTTTAATCGTACAGAAACTGCTTACTGAGTTACTCCCAATGAATTTGCAAGCTCCATTGGCATCTTCATCGGATCTTCATCGATTAATGTCCCCATCATCATTCAACCATTTATTACATGATTTATAAGTTGAAGCATTGTCATTATAAACATCCACAAGCATTCGATGCGCTTCAACTGCACTTTTATTCCAATTATTGTACATTACCGAGATCAGCTGTCACTACGAAACACTTATAAGAGCCAGATCCATCTTTCGGAAAAGGATCAAACTAATTTCTACTTTTAACATAATAGCATTTGTGTCGGTTTTTTTCTTCTTCGCAATCCTGTTTAGTTATAAGAAAAATATCTTTTGAATATATAAATAAAAATTAGTTACCTCTCAGCATTATTGTACTCAAACTCCCCGTCCGTTAGTGTATTCTCCTTCACCCTAGGTTCCTCCCATTCAACTTATGGATTAAAAAGACATTCGTTATAATTATTCTTCTAAAAAAATTAGTCTAACTTTATTTGTATTTGAAGAGGTTGTTATATACAAGAACGTTTGATAATAAATTTAAGTTGCTTATATACATATATATATGTATCCATCTTTTATTATTCTAATCTTTTGTTTTTGTTTGTTGGTTTTTTTTTTTCATCTTATCTTAGATCCTTACACGATAGCTTTATCCGAAAATGATTTTCATTTAGTGAATCAATGAAACAGGATACTATGTACATGGAATTTGCAAGATGCAAACAATTTTTTTTCGGTTTTTAAATATTTTTTTGTCTTCATACTTATTGTTTTAGATTTTTTTCAATGCTCTCAATATTCATTTCGTTTTACTCATTCGCAATTCATTTATATTATTACTAAATATCAATTAATTGAAAAAGCTATTAGCACATACCAAAATTATAATAATAAATAAATGAACGAATTTTATTATTCATTTTAGTTTATTGCCTATTGCACATTCGTTATTATTTATTTTTTAAATAATTCTAATCGAAAATAAAACTAAAAAATTATTATTTATTTAATTATATCAGTTTTCGCATTTGAAATTTGTTTTTCTTTTTTTTTGTTTTCTATGTAAGCAATAGTATAACCTTCTGTGCTAAGACTTGCTAGCTTAGTTCTTGAGTCTATTGATGTGTCTGACTAACGGTCTCATTTATAATAGGAATTACATTCATCGTTTCTTAAGTTTCTTGTTCGTGTTGATCCGATTTTGAAAAGAAAACATTTTTGAAAATGTAGCATTTCTGTGGCGGTAAGCTTTGAGAGTATCATAGGAACACAACTTAATCGCCTCAACGGTACTCCAGATACTAGATATAAAAAAAACTGGTTTGGGAGAAACAAAATTTTACACAGAAAATTATAATAGATCGTTATATGTAAAATAAATATGAGAAAAACTTCAATCTGACGAGATGACGGAGACATACTAGCAGTATGTCTCAAGAGAGTGAAAGTGATTGAGATAGAGAGGAGGATTCGTAGAGGTCGTAGGGCGCGCAGTTCTTGAGGATTTGTCTTGATTTTTACACTACAACACGTATTTTGGTTTTCTTTTTGTTTTGTTTGGCTTTTTTTTTTTTAGATGAACATGCCGTCAGTGTCGATGAAGTGATGATGATTGTGTCCATTAGGTAGATGTCGTTCAATATACTGCTGTGTAGTTGGTGTGGGATGAAAGCTACTATCAGTAACCAAAACCAGTAACGCCAGCGGGTCCAGGACCGGTCATTGATGCTGTTACACTACTAACTATACCTAATTGTGTGGCTGTATTATTTGATTGTCAGTGCTGTGCAGCGAATTTCATACGTTTTTGTTTTTGCCTTTGATTGCAGAACCAGACTCGTACCACGTTCTTCTTCAGATCCAATTTCTCGGCTATGGCAGCTATCTTCTCACCAGACGGTCTCGGTTGGACGGCAAAATATGCTTCGAGGGAACGTTTTTCAGGTGCAGCAATGGAAGTCCTTTTTCTTGAAAAAAGACTCGATATAGATAACTGAACAAAAGCATTTCAAAAACAAAGAAAAAAATACTGAAATTCAAATGCATCGAGAATTTTGAACAGAGTTTTCGTAGCTTCGATGAAAGATCGAACTCGGCCAAATTCTGTCCAATGGGATTCGATCGAATTGAAACGCTGTCTACCTTTTCTTTTCGCCTGCAGGCAGAACACTCGGCGCATCCGGATCACGTCTTTTGTTTTTCGCTTGCGCTTCCGCCTCTTCTAGCCAAGCTTGCAGGATCGGTTTAAGTGCAATCATATTGTTATGGGACAGGGTTAAACTCTCGAAACGACATATTGTACTTTGTGAGAGGGCTCCAACACCGGGTAGTTTTAAATTCGCTAAAGCTTTTCCGACATCCGCCTGGGTGACACCTAAATGAAGAGATTTAAGTTATCCATAGTTATCCTGCTAGAATGATTAACGGATAACCATGTGTTAAGTAGTTAAGTAGCTTTCGAACTCAAAAAATAATACACACTGTCTAAGCTTAAGTGAGTTTACAAATTTTGCTTCGACTGATCTGCTTAAAATGTAAGCTAATTCTATGCAGTTTCGGTTTATGTAAGGTTTCAAGTCGAATGTCGTATAATAGATGAAGGTAAATCCGGGAAAAATATAAGACGAGACCATTTAAAGCTTTTTCATATGAGAATATTCAATGTGCGGAAAAAAATTGGGAAATAAATCTTTTTTACTGATAAGGCTGTGTGAATCTTATTTCAGAATAAGATTAGGTATACGGTCCAAAGTCAAACTATTTAAAAAAAGGTGTATACCTTTTACAAAACATAAGTTTAGTTATTGGAGAATACACAAGACAGATAAAAACGCAAGGACTCAAAAGGCTTGAATATTTTCTTTAGGGAGCAAAAATACAAGGTGATATGGATGTCAACAAGTATATCTAACAATGATAATGGCTTATACTGCCACTGTGAATGAAGTACCAGGAGACTGGATTTAGGCTTCATATTAAATGACTTTACCCGCTTAAGCACTCAACTTGGATGATTTCCATTTTCCTTTCTAATAAAAGTGTATAGCCCACGTTAAGAAATAATAGAGTCTTCATTCTTGAGATGAATTTAAATAACAAAAGGGTCACGAAAAGGCGTCTAGCTCAGTAAAGAATTTATGAAGTATACTAAGAAGCATATAGAAATATTTAGGCAGGTGCTGAAAATATGATTGTATGAAGCCCAAATTGGAGTGAATAGTTTCGCTGCTCATCCGGGCAACTTTTCGGACTGGTTTATGCAAACGTCACTGCAAGGTGCAATTTTTTTGGTGTTTGGACTTTCAATGTTCTATTTCTGACAGCTCATGCATGATTCGTAACATATGTTAAGGTCAGACACGCTCAATTAGCATTGCCATTTTATCATAAAAAAGCTTTTAGCCGAAAAATGGTTACAAATTATTGAATTTTATTGTTATTATTTATTATTATTATTTTTTTTTTATTATTTTTTATTTTATTATTTATAATTATTATTTTGTGAAACCACCTTTTGCTATTCTTCTGTCACTATCCCGTTCGTTATGGTGATCATTCGAAGATCAAAATTATTGATGACCTAAATTAACTCCACTGGAAAAAGTCTAACGGTGTTAAATCGCATGACCCCGGAGGCTAGTCAACATCTCCTCAAATCGAAATAATGCGATCTTCAAAGTTCGTACACAATAAATTTATTGTCAGAAGTCTTGTGGGAGCGATAGCGCTATCCTCTTGAAACTAGACCCAATTCAATAAATTTTGAGACATGTTGCCAAATTGCCCTCCGTTCACTTTAACTGCCTCTTAAATCTGTATAATTAGTATAGGCCAATTGTACCGCCAAACCTTTTTAGGAAAATCGTATGTGCTTCCTGATCCTCACATAGGATCATTTTGTCTATTTAGGTACCCATTCATCTAAAAATAAAATGATTGTACCAAAGATCACATTTGATGACAAATAGTCTTGGCGATTCAACATCCATTTAATAAATAAATTGTTGTGTAATTTGGATTTTTTAAGCGTACTTTGGAACTCGCCGTAAAGTACCAGAAGTGAAATCTAATTGTTTACTTCGACGGCGAATCGAGGTGGCCGGCTAGTTTTACACTTTCGCTCATAGGGGTGCTTTTGTACTTGTTGTCTAAGCATTTTGATATGGATTTTGACCCGCCCCTGAACCAATTTCTTCAAAATGCGTCACCACTACACGAATTCCGGACCTAATATGGCAATTACGTTGGTGACTTTTGTAACTTCATGTCTATTTCGTAATAAATTTGTACAGCAAGAAAAGGGTTGCTGCCTCTAAGCGAATCCGCGACTGAAAATGTCAAATACCATACTTGACACCTGTCAAAAAGTTCTACCATACTGAATTCAGTAAATGACAGTAATTGGCAGCCAACATCCACACCATCTGTTGGCTCACACTTTATAGCCTACCTCACAGCTGACAGCGGACTTAAGGACCGGTTTAAGTAGCAATATAAAGATAAAATCTGAACATGTGAACTAACACAACAATGAAAAAATCGCACGAATCGATTCAATACAAGTCGCGAAAATACAAAATTCCATTTACTTTTTGAACACACCTCGTTTCTTTCTGTATTTCTGGGGTCGCTTAAGAGTGCCTAATCTAGGAGTCTTATACGAAGTGTTTTTTAATAACTTGTCTGAAGGCAACTAAATGTGATGAAAACAACCTTCTTGCACTCCCTATAGTGAGACGAAAAGAATACGAAACTTCACGACTACTACCCTAACATTCCTCTCTTCAATTTTTTTTCTTAATAAAAAATCAAAATAGAAACGAAAATAGCAACGCAAAAAGAGCCTTTTAAGTGTAAATCGCTACCTAGTTTTATTCGTCTCTGTTTAAAACGTTCCGCAAATGCTTCCAACTCTCTAGGATCGGTGTCCGTGTCGGGATGTAGGCCAGCAGCGGCAACTGCAGCCGCCATTGCAGGATGATGCGCACTCGGATGCCCATGATGTCCTGTTAAAATGTAATGTCACAAATGAAAATAGGGAACACATAATATAATACAGCTTGACTGTCCACGAATCTCGTTTACCATAATTCCTACCCGGTGTATGTCCACCTAAAGGTCCGGCATGATGATGCCCCATCATATGGTTCATTCCATGATAAGACCCATGCAGCTGATGATGTGTCGGTGTTATTGGCGTTTCAGACATTGGCGTTAGTGTGGTCATCGAGCCCGTCGGATCCAGCATATCAAGCCCGTCCATCGTGTGATGCATCTAAGGATGACGTAACCAAATCAATTAAAAACCAAACCAGGCCTAAAGGCATCTATGCAATTTTATCTCAAAAATATATGTGCATATAGTGTAGGGAGGAAAAAAGGACAAAACTAAAATAACTGAAGGCAGGGCAAGGATAGCAGGGAACTGGAAACCCAGGACGGAATTGAACAGGTTTGTTTGTTTACCGACTAAATTAAGTTACATGCCGATTTAATTTGTCGTACAAACATTTACACAGCAGTATATAGAGCTAGGATTGGTTGAATAGTTTACACGAACGGCCATAGAAGCCACCAGCAAAAGGCATACTCGCATAGTAAAAATAACAACATCAACTGCACCAAAGCCAAAAGGAGGAGGAGAAAAAAAATACAAAATTTGGAAGCACGAGGTGACCAGATTTCTAAAACCGCCCAAGGCATCATCCGGGCCTCGGCAGCCCTGCAACGCAAATATTTTCCATTCGAACTTTTGCCTCTGCCATTATGCCATCTGATCAAAAAGCCACAAAATTATCTAGACACTGCGGCAGTGACTCCTGGTTTTAAGCAACCCTAATAAACATATTGAAAAGCGTTCGTACTCCCATCATCGTTCCATCAGCTCAGTATGCTCTCGGCTCGGCAAACATTAGGTACTTTCAATTCTCTTGTTTGACTTCCATTACTGTTACATTCAATTAGGTAAATATCGTCAGAGTATGATTAGAGCACTTGAAATTAATTTTATGTTTGCTTAAGATCTTTGCTTCTATCCCAATACCCCAAGTGGCAAGTTGTTTGGTTCTTCACCCATCGTTCCACCCTACGCGTTGCTGCTTCCGCGCGAAATATTGGGCGTAGATATGTACAAGTATCCCTTTTCTTTTTACAAAGACGCGTAGCACAAGTGGAATAACAACAATTTGAGCGAAGAGATCCTTTTCGTTTCAAGTTTGTGTCAAGGTTTTTGATGTGTTATTATGTGAAATAATTGCTTTCGCCTTCGCATTGATTATAACGTGTTGGAGGGGCGCGCAGGACGTTGGTTCAATCATACATATGTACCATACCTATGTGAGGTATCATTTGTGTAATGACAAATATTGCATGATATGAGAATGCGTTTTTGTGGACAAGTGTTTTGTGGTTTCTGTTTTCCTTTTCGCTCGATGGGCGGAATTATAATTGATTGTTATTTCCTTTGAAGGACATTTTAGATACGCACGTCAGAATGCTGCTGCTTACCATTCCGTTAATAATGATGGCTGGAGTGTTTATTGTTGGACGAAGGCAGGGGGATATTGTTGGGTTTATCAATATAGATGGGAAGGGTTAGGGCACAGCTGGAAGGTTGTAAACTTCTATGAATATTCGAGTACTCGTATCTAGCCACACTGTGCCTTTCTGAAAATAAATTTATGTATATAACTTTCGTCGCTGGCCTCATTAATGTACATATACAAACGTAATTGTCCTAATTGTCTCATAGTTACGGATATTATGTACGATCAAGGGCGTGGGAGTTTCTCGGAATTTTAAAATTTAATTTAACTTAAAAACTTGGGGTGTATCGCTGCTATTGCTTCTCCCTATGCACTTGGGAATAAGTGCTTTGCCAACGATTTTAGACAGTAGTCTAATTTCATAACAGAACGACCAAGAAAATTGCAAAAAATTAAAGTTTTCAATTTCGAATTCAAATAGTATCAGAGCGACGTGCATGTAATGGTAGTATAAATTATAAAATGAATTTCGTAGCAGATTCGGTCTTTTAATTGATTATTAACTTTGTTCAAAGTGAATCTGAGTCCCAAGTAATAGACCTCTCCAATAAACAATTTTTCCACTGAAGGAAAACAGTGTTCCAAATTGTTTTAAATTTCATTGAACCATGGGAATCACCAACGTTGTTGTGCCGCCGGTGCAGATCTTGGTTGAGATTCGTCTCTCAATCCATTCTGAGACATTTAAGGAAAATACGACATATGCATTTTCTTGTCGAGAATGGCTTTAAGTAGATAGTTGTAGATCCTAATCGGGATGCGAAATTTTTTTGTCGTCCTCGTTTAGTGTAGACATCAAACATTTCTGTAGTCTAGGTTGCTCGACCCTATCTACCCCATCCTTTTTGTTTCCAATATCGCTTTAACAGCCATTTCTACAAATGGCAATCTCCTGCTTTTTTTTAAATTTGGAACTTTATTACCAAAAATGATTACATTTTTATTCCTGCAAATATCAGTCAAGCTGCGACTTTTGGTCATCTTTCTGGTAGAATACGAATTCCGCTTTGGAACCGTGCGGTTCTTTTGTGGCGATTCATGAATCGACCCATTTTTGACTTTTTCGAAAGATCGAAATTATCGATTTAATGAAATCGATCGAAGCAGTTTTAGTCAAAAGGTTCTTATGACCTGAGCAACATGCGGCCATATATACCCTGCCATGCTGGTCCTGCCAAATACACAGTATGAACTTTGATCTTTGAATATTTGGCTTAGTTCGTAATAGGACTATCGTAATGGATCTATCATTCATCGCACTCAATCACAATTCGATGGAGAAAACTTCCTTTTCTTGCCGCTAGAGCAGAAGTTCGCTCTTGAAAAGAAGCCGATCGACGTCACCTTGTTTTTGGACTGTTCTCAATATGGGTTGTTGAGCTACAACAAAAGAGACGACAAACACGTATTGCGTTTGACATTGATCTTGATATTCCAATTCTACGTCTTCAAAGTTTTTCATCGGTCCGAGACGCTACTTGACTTCTTCCAGGTCGAAATGTTGGTTTTGTTGCATTAAAATCAGTCTCAACCCGTTCATGCACTAATGAAGGCTTCATCACAAATTTATTTAACTATTTAGCGCATCTTAGTCGTAGATTTTGTTGGAATGAAGGCGAAGAGTAAAACTTTCCCCAAATGGCGCTTATTTGGCGCAAAAGTCCACAATCTCACGTCCAGAAAAAATACGACGTCTATGAAAATGTAGAAATGTAGTGACGTTGACTAAGCCTAAGCTTATTACTTAACGACTCTGATCTGATATTTCTGATCAGCATGGACTGCCCGCGCCATCTATTGGAAAATGACGGATTTAAACAAATGTTTTTTTTTTTTATTTAACAGTCCATGTATGCATTATGTATGACATAATTTAAATGCCCGCCTCGGCTTTTTGCGGCGAAACGGATCCGAGTGATCCAATTTTCAATGACTCTTCCGCATGGATCCGGCTGAATTGAAACGATGGTCTGGGTTATGTTTTCCTTAATGGCATCGGTTGAATGTGGTTTATTCGAAAAAGTACAGACCAATGACACCGCTGGCGCAAAATCCACACCAAATGGTAACTTTTTGGGGATGCATTGTCATCTGGAGAACCTCGTGCAGCCTGGTGTCGTCCCATATATGGCAATTTTGCTTGTTAACACAGCCATTCGACCGAAAATGCGCCTCGTCGCTAAAGATAATTTTTCGGCCATAATTGGGGCCCTCTTCAAACTCCGAAACCCAGTCGGCGAACAAACGGCGCTGTCTCTGTTATCAACTTTGAGCTCCTGGGACAGTTCGATTTTGTACGGGCGTAGGCTCAAGTCCCACCGCAAAATTTGCCAACTTGAAGTTGGCAAATGCCGAGTTCTTGCCTGCCTGAGGTTCTGCTGTGCACTTTCATAGAGACGGTCGAATGTTGGCTGATTGATAGCCGAAACGGTCGTCTTAAATTTGGCCACCAAACGTTGAAGATTCGACTGTAAAGGACCACAGTAAAACTGGCGCAATGCGCGCAACGTTTGCACTAACGAACATTGATTTTGATAATAAAATGTTATCATTTGGACGTGATGTTCAATCGTATAACTTATTCTGGTGATTTGGCATCAGTAACTGAATAATAAAGAACAGATTTGAGAGATGTCATCAAAACAACATGACCGCCACAGGCTGCCAAAATTTACCCACGTCAATTGAAATACTCTTTATAACGCATCGAATACGATCCATTTTTGAAAGAAAGCGTAACATGCGACGATGGGCCTCTTAATCAAAAGGCCAATATTATGTTCTCGACTTGGTGGCATTGGAAGGGAATAATATAAGGCGGCTTACTGATACCAAACTACAAACAGCGCGCTGAAACTTTGACAGTTGCCAACACAGTTCATTATTGACCAGCGTTTTTATTCGGTCAACAATAGAATTCAAATGTGGTAGTGTCGAGGACTTTTCTTCTCTTTTTTTCCTGGAAAATCACAACCAGCTATTTTACGAGGGTGGTCCGATAAGTACTTAGCCTCACCGCCAGATGGCGCCAGTATCACAAGAGCAACTTAATATCGTGTAATACATTCTAGTAGACCGCGTTTTGACCGCGTGTGGAACGGGAGTGTCCGCGGATTTTAGAAAAATGGAAAAAGAGCAATATCGGTCCGTGATTATTCTTGTTTTTGGAAGGGAAATCGCGCAGCGAAATCAAAGAGCGTTTGGATGCTGTGTACGGTGACTCTTCTCCTTCGATGGCGACCATCAAAAATTGGTTTAACGAGTTTCAACGTGGTCGCACGTCGGTTTTTGATGAACCACGTCCAGGAGCCCCGAAAATGGCTACCACGGAGGATAACGTGACAAAAATCCACGATCTCGTATTGGCAGACCGCCGATTGAAGGTGCGCGAGATAGCTGAGACAGTAGGCACTTCAAAAGAGCGCGTGGGTCACATCCTACATGAAATTTTGGGCATGAGAAAGCTCAGTCCGGACAACAAGCGCAACCGTGAGACCACTTCAGAGCAGTGTTTGACGTTGTTTAAGCGCAATCCGAAGGAGTTTCTGCATCGTTCCGTGACAGTCGACGAAACATGGATCCATTGGTACACACCAGAGACCAAGGAACAGTCGAAACAGTGGACTTCACCCGGCGAACGTGCTCCGAAGAAGGCGAAGACTGTCTCATCGGCCGAAAAGGTGATGACCGTTTTCTGGGATTCACAAGGTGTGATCCACATCGACTACTTGCAGAAGGGCAAAACGGTCACAGGGCTGTACTATGCTAAATTATTGGGCCGATTCGACGCCGATTTGAAGAAAAAAACGGCCCCACTTGGCGAAGACAAAAGTGCTCTTCCAGCATGATAACGCACCGGCTCACACCTCCGCCCTCGCCATGGCCAAATGAAAAAGTCATTAGCCGGGCAGGAGGGCCTACCTTGCAGACCTCGAGAAAACGTATTTTTCAGACGGGTTAAAGAAGTTGGAGCATCGCTGGGTCAAGGAGACTATATTGAAAAATAAATCGCCATTTTTCCAAAATTTTTATTTTTCTTTTGAAGGCTCAGTGTTTATCGGACCACCCTCGTACTTTTCTGTTCTAACTGTCAGATCACAGTTTTCACGAATCTGTGCTGTCCTGTCTTGTTCTGTTCTGATCTTTTCGTCATTGAACACAGCTATTATGTCCCATGATCCAGAGCGGATTAGGTGGCATAATAAAATACACCTATTGTTGACCAGCGTTTTCGTTCTGTCAACAATAGAATTCAAACGTAGCAGTGTCATTGTTTTTTTTTGGCAGTTTTCACAACCCGCTATTGTACGTGAGCTGGAACATTTTAAAGTCGAAAAAATGTTTGCATTTGGCATCGTATCGCGTTACAATGAAAGCGGTCGCATTTCAAAACGCTATAGAGGTGGTTCGAAAAAGGGAAGCATTGTCAAAGTTGATTCGAACGAAATGATCGACCTAGCTGAAGAGCAATGGCTTTTAAGGTAAACATATTCATAGACCACATTTTGAAGAATGAGATCAAACTCAAGGCCTTGAAGTGACAAAAAGCGCACAATCTCACAAGTGGCCAAAAAAAAGTTAGAGTGGAAAGAATAAAGGAGTCATCCCCTTGCACGGAAGTGACTAATTGCCAAACATCGTCTTCTGTGATGAAGCAGGAGCAACATGCTTACAAGCAAAATGATCAAGCCTATTTGTTAGAGAGGTCGTAAGTAGTTTCGACCGAAGAATATCCACAAGGAAGCAAGCGCCGTTTCTGATGGTTTGGGCTGCAATGACTGCTGATGGCCGGTCCTCGCTCGAATTTTTAAGCCATGGCGGTCATACTAAAACTCTCTTGGAAGCTGTCTTGAAGTCATGGGCACGCAAACATTTAGGTCGAAGAACATGGACATTCCAGCAGGACTCTGTACCTTCCACATAGTCAAAACAAATCAAAAATAGCTGCGACAAAATATTCCGCACTTCATTTCCTCGACGCAATATCAATAGAATTCTTCTCATGGTAATCCATTAGACTTTTCCATCTGGGGCATTTCGAAGGCCAAGGTTAACACTATAAATACCAAACGCGCTTAAGTTGGGTCTCCATCGGAATGGAAGCGCATTTCACTGACTCACTTGCGTGCAGCGTTCGATAAATTTACTGACAGTCTCGAAAAAATTGTTCGTGCCAAAGGTGACTTTATCGAAAATATTGATTAGATCCTTGAATTTGAATACATTTTTTTTTGGGCAGTTCATGCCGGCCACTCTATATATTATGAGTTAATATCAAGCAACGAAACAAATTGAGAACACGATACCATGATACCGCCAGACCTCATACAAGTTTGCAGACCCGCCAAAAATTATTAGGGTCTGGCTAGGATGTTTTATCCAAACTCACCATATTTCCCGAGATTCCAGCCTCTGATTATCACACCGTACAAACCACCTGAGCAGATCCTTCGCCCAAAAAGGAAATCAGAATTTCTCATAGAGAGGGATTATAAAATTACCCGAAAAATGGAAAAGTATTGTGGAAAATAATTACAGGAAAAAGCACCTTGGACAACCTAATATCATTGAGCTTTAATCCTTCAACCGCCAAAATCCACTTGGATTAACCCATAATAACCAAGGGAGAAAAAAATCTTTCTGAATGTATTCACATCTCAGTTATAGTTCCAGATAAAGATCCATTTCAAGCGAAAGCATCCATTGACAGATGACTTATAAGCTCTAGATATGAATACATCAGTCAGTCGAGGCTTACACTTCTTGATCCCACAAAACTGATAATAGAATTATGTGTCAATACTATTTATCCGACAAGCGCATCAGGAAGTCTATTAAAAACATATAAGAAGGAAGCTCCATATCATTTGATGAACGAATCGGATATAATGTACCATGGTGATTGCACAAACCATCTGTTGTTCTGTTATGAAGCGTAAACAGCAAAATTGAAATACTTCCCTCAACGACATGTCGGAAAGGGGCACATACCACTTGCGAAATGTTCTTTAACCCGTGAAATACCACCCTTCGAAAACAAAATCAAGAATAAAAAAAAACAATAAGAAAATAAAAATAAAAACACAACAAATTGCCACTGGGGTTGGCCACGTAATCGACTCGGCATCTCCTCGTTTTATCACCCTATATTCGGTTGGCAATCTTGTATTAGTGCAACCTTGAGCCGCACCGGGGTTAACATGTTGTTAATGCGGTACATGACTTCTACACAAAGAGCACTCATCCCGCCCATATGATGTATCCGATCCGGTGTCTTCTGGGATCCGTATCAATATGTGAGGGCGAATGTAATGGGAAAGAAATCTGAATTTGAAAACTTGGCTGCACCAACCCCTTGCATCATTGAGCATCCATCTTATATCCATTCTATTCATCCCGTATTACATAGGGTGATAACCTGTACGCATGTTGAGCTACCAACAAGACGGGGGAGCGGAAAGGACGACGAGTACGAGTATTATGATTTATTTTTGTTTAGGGTGTAGAATGTGCAAACACCAGTCCGGTGGTTGAATCCAGACCATATTGAGAGATTTTCAATAAGAAGGGCCGATCCCATGTAACTGGGCTGGGCATGGACTGCTCGTGGTGGTTGGACTTTGATATGCAATACTTGATGTGGCGGTAACCCCGTGGGAGATAGTTAATCGTATTCATTGCCATAAAATGGCAAGCGAGTAGTTGTTTCGCTACGGAAAATCGTTCTAATCTTTAAGTTGATTATATGGGCGGGATGAACCAGTTATATTTATTAATACGATCAATTTGCTGTTCTCTTTTGCGTTAGTAATACGCATGTATGAATGCGTTTTTTGCCACTCGGATGTGATAGCATCAAGGGTTATGGATTTGAAACGCTGCTAAAAGTATGAGCTCATAGATACATACATGTGTTCCAAGTGTATTGTTTTAAGTTCTCCGACATCAGAGATTTGATTCTTTTAACTACAAATGAATTCAGTGTTGGGTGGAAGAGGGAAGGGTGCAAATGCAACACATGGTGGTTGGCAGGTTGGTGGCTGAGCAAAGAGATACAATATATATGTAACAGATTATTTTCAAATAATATTCATTAATGTGGAACACATGAAACTGCACTTAGGGGTAATGTCTGAACGGATGGACGGTTTCGATGTGAAAGAGTGAAGTTTGACAACATATGGCCATTAGAATGCAATTTGGAAGAAAGTGATTTTTTTTTTCTTTTAATGTTACGGATATGATAACTTGTGCCCGTGTTCACGCTTCATATACAAACATGTGAACAAGTGTTTCACTCGCTTTGCTTTCAGGAAGCATATGATAATATTTACTTTTAAGGACAGGGTGCTAATTGAAACGGACAAGAGGAAAAATGGTTGATCATGAGGGTTCATCATGATACCACAGATGCTGCCCTGATGGATAATTAGTAGGCTTTTGACTAGAAAGAAGCGCATCAAATGCTAATTGTTTTTTTTTTTTTGTTGTTAAACTAAGCCATGAAATAGGAGAATTTGGGGATCAATTTCACACAAAGTGAGTTTGTAGATTTTTGCAATATCTGATTTTCGACAGAGGAGTTGCATTAAATTTCACCCCTTTGGTGACAAAGTTACGTCGAAAAAAAACCTTATAATTGGCTTAAAAACAATTTCAAAAAGGCAGAGAAAATGTTTAAAACATCAACTGCCCAATAGGAGAAGAGGACCAACGTTTTAGTACTCAAAGATCGTCGATAAGATCAATGATTCAAAGATCATTTGGGTCTCATACGCGTCTCATTTCGTTTGCTTCCAAAAACACTGAACTTCTTTAAAAAAGAGCATTGCGTTCATAGCCATAAAGAAAGGATTTATGACTCTGAGATTATCATCATAACTGGAAAAGAAACATCGACCGTAGGACCGTGTGACTTCTGACTATTTAATAAATTTAAAAAAATACTCTGGGGACACCCTCTTGAGTTCATAGACGATATTGAACACAAATTATGGACATTGAGCTTAACAATTGTTTGAAGAATTAGACAAAAATATTTATATAAGACGAGTATTTTGTAAGAGGGTTATTGCTTTGAAGGAAGAATACAAGGCTTTTCATTAAGGACTTAACAACTTTGTAATTATATAGAATACAAAATAATTGAGATATTGGGCTGAAATTTGTTTCCCATGAAGTACATATCTTAAATTTAAATGTGAAATTTCATATTTTTCATATGACAGTGCAACTACGTTTGCAGTTCTTGATTCTTTGGAACCAATTTTCCACCGCTTCCATAGATTTCGGAATGTAAGCAATTCCTCATTCGATATTATTTCTAAAATCCTCTGACGTTGTTAGTTTATTGGTATAAACCAGCGATTTACCTCCATTAAAAGTAATCGAACGACTTTAAATCACATGAGCGTATTGGCAATTTGACCAGACCATTTCACGAGATTCCACAACTAAGGAACATCCCCATCATTAGATCAGTTACTGTGGAATGTGGCATCATCTTGCTGGAACGACATATCGCAATGATAGTACCTCATTTTCCTCGACAAAAAAATAAGGTCCAATGACGTCTCCTCCCTGAAATCCATACTGCACGGTCACATTTTGTGGATGCAGCAGAGTGTCTTTAAGCACATGTGGGTTCATGGCTCTTTAATAATGCATATTTCGCTTGTTGACAAAGCCAACGCTAAAAATGAGCTTTATCGCTGAAGATGATTTTGATAAAATTTACCATTTTTTTTTAAAAATCAGAAGCATTTCGGCGTTTGAAATGATCAATGTTTCAATTCTTGAGTTGATTTGATCTTAAAATGGTGGAAAAATTCGCCACACTGCGGACTCAACTACTTTAAAAGCCGTGAAACTGAACGCTTTGGCTCATTTTGTGCTGAAAATAGCCGTAAGGCTGCGATTGCACACTGAATAGCATGTACGGCCTGTCTGATAGGACGATTACTAAGTCCGACAATGTAAGTAAGCTTTCGATAAGAATTTTTAGTAATTTTCAATCGCTGTTCTTTCATGAGCTACACCATGGTAATAATGTAAGCCTTGACTGAAGTTTTGATTTACACAAATTGTGGAAAAAAATCAACGATACCTTCGTGTTTAATTATTGTACTATTTATAAACAAAGTCACCTTGAAGTGCATGTCACATTAGTCATAGGACACTCACTACCTGCCTCTCACCTTATCTATGCAAACCTCAGGCTTTTCGTTACATTTATACTAGGCCCAATCAGGGAAATCTTGTACCGTTCTGCTGTTATCAAAATTAAATAATTATTCCCGAGGTTGGTTGCTCTAACGCAAGGGCAAACTCAAGTTCACAAAATTGAGGCAGCCTAATTCCTGAGTGATTTCTGCATAACATTTGAATTTTGGGATCACATACGATTAAACTGGAGCAAGAATTGGGAATGTTGAATATTGGAATAGAAATGTTTTAAAGTTGAGACCGGCAAATATATCATAAAGTTTTGCAAATTAAGATCACTTTAACTCTATACCAGCACTAGGTATCGGGGAATCGTCCTTGATCCTAAGTTTAGCTGGAAACGCAATATCAGACTGCAGCCTGGAAGAGCAATACTGTAATAAAACTTTCGGCAAGAAATGGGGGCTTCAACTTAAACTGACCCTATGAATGCACCCTATCGTTGTGTGTCCCATACAATAGCATGCCCTTAACAAAAAAATAAAATACTAACCGATGAAGAAATTAAGAGGAGGACCTGTGAGTGAACTACTCCCTTCCTTTTTTTTTACCAAAGTTACGGCTATCTGCAGCGCTTACTGATCGGACCGATTACGGCGTACATAACTACAACGTCGGAAACGGCTTCTCAGCTTAATTTCTTACAAGAGAGGACTAGAGTGGTGGAAGCATTATTACAGACTTTGATACTTCAGATGGTTCAAAATGGACTGCGGTGTTGGCCCAGGTACTTTCTCAGAAAAATGTCTAGTGTCGAGTAATGAAGGAATAACTGAAAAAATGATTAGCTCTTAACAATTAACCGGTGCAACTAATCTGCATTACAATAGAATTGAGTATAATCAACGATTTCCGTAGCTAGCCAATCTCACCACCGAGCTACATATATATAACTATCTTTACGGGCCACTGTCCGATTGGGGAAGATGAAGAATAATGGTTTCCTCCATTTTCTCTGCAGGTATCCGAATTTACCAAAGACCAGTTCTGTGTAAATCATCTTCCAACGACCTCAGTGAGATTTCGGTAGTCCTTTATTTGAGTAATTAAAAAATTTAATTTTAATCCCTATACAGACCAAAATCAATCCGGCACATTTTAGTGCTCATTGAAACTTTCCATATGGAAGCCACCACCACCACTTCTAAGTTTTTCAATAAAAACTCATCCCGCCAGACAGAATGTGCTTGGTATAGTGGATAATTTCAATTTAACATATTTATTATTGAACGTTACTGTGAGAGTGAGATATGCAGCGGTAAAAGTAGCAAAAATATCGCAGCTGTAAGCGCCTCAGTTGAAAATGAAGCAAATAAGTCGATTCTATGCCGTACAGATAAATTGGAAATCTCTAAGTCCAGGTTTTGTCGAATTGTCCCATCCTTATAAGATCAAATTTCGCCCAAGAACTGGAGCCTCTTGGATAATTGTATTGCCAAAACTTCTCCAATAGGTCTCTGCAAAATTTATTTGGTTTTTTGCCAGTGGTGTGATTGGACCGTATTTTTTCGTTGATGAAAATGATCGCCTTGTTACGTTCAGTGGAGCTAGCTATTTTCGCCAGAAATAGATGGAATGCGGTTCCAACAATATGTCACGTAGCTGGTCTAAGAATTGACTAAAGCTTAGCAAAGTTTTAGAAATGTTAGATCTAGCTGCTAGTGAATCTGGTATAAGTAAAACTCGAACTTTTGATTGAAATAAATATTTACAAGAATATTATGAATATTATTATAAATAACCACGCAAGACTTTAAAAACACACCATTCGCAGGGCGGCTTAATAGGCCCATGGAAATAGTAGGATCAGTATTAGAAAATAAATATTTGATCTAAGCAACAAAATATTTGCTATTCACTATGAGAAAGCTTCTATTGTAGAAGATAACAAGCAATGTCATCGACTCTAGACTAATTTGATGATAACATTTTTAAAAAAAAAAAAGTAATTTTCCATTGGTCTTTTATAACGAAAAAACTTTTTCGGCTCGCTTATTTTTCGAACTAGAAACCTATTACAAGAAGGGTATGAATACATTCTCTGACGACAGAAATACAATAAAACGGCAAAAGCGAGCACTTAACCTGACAGGACACATTCTACTACAAAGTATCTGAAACCCTTTTATGCAGCTTAGCACACTGAATGGAGTCTGCAGCTCTTGACTTATTTGACACATTTCGCAACATTCTCACATATTCATCTACATATGCGTGCCTCGACAGAGAGAAAAACAGATGAGAGAAAGCAGTTCAATCTGAATTGTTATTCCGAGTCCCATGTGCCATGCACTTGTTACCCATCGCATACATCACGTGTCGGTGAGCGTTCCCTAATTGAAAATAAGTCGTTATTGTTTGCGTCCTTTTCAGTTTGTCTACTTGCCTCTGCGCTCTATTGTGTTCGCTGAAAAGCAGCCCTAAGTGTTGTTTTCTTGTTAGTACAAATGGAAACAATTAAACAATTTCCCATTGCTCAAGATGGAAAAAAACGACATACACATACACAAACACACTTTCAAGATTTTGGTTGCTCTTCTCTACGTTGATGTTTGACATGAGGGAAAGCAGCCCTTATTACAGCCACTAAGCTGTTCCCCTGTTCGCCGATGTTAATTTTTCAATGCTTAATGGACGATAAGACCCATAGAGGGGTGTCGGGCAATTTGAATTTGTACCTAAAGTGTATTGCTTTGGCGTTAATTTTCAAATGAGCCGAAAAACCACGATGCGACGACATAACACTATAGCTTGCAGGGAATAGTGCCATAGAGTGTGACGTGAATTGATCTAATCTGCGTTGCATGAGGTTCAAGACAATAAAAAAGTGACGGTCCTCGAAGCTCAAGTACCTGTGCCGTACGAGTACATTTGAATTGAAATGCTATTTCGTTCCGATTGTTTTCGACTGACGGCCGAAGGGTTGTCTGATGCCCCTTGAGTAATGACACGTGACAGCAGTCGGCGATGGGCGTGTGTCAGGAATCGTGCCTCTGATTAGGCAATCCGCCTGATACGGATGTGTGGGTATACACTTGCAAGTGCGTGAAACTAATAAAATGATTAACCAAAAAACTAGACTTGATCAAATTATCGACTCGTGTGGCACAAATTGTTTGAGTGGTTGAAATGGCAACAAAACAACAGGATAATAAAAGAGGATAGGGTAAGAGTAAATCACCTGTAATGGTCGTTGCGGAGGCCCGCTCATACTATGGTGGTACATGACATCATGCTTTATCTGTGAGGGCATTTGCGAGTGGGCATGTGTTGTCTGGTGCTTTCCTATATCGACGGCTGCTAATGCCTCTGCTCTGCTGAGAATTCCATCGTTCAGTCCGGCAAATATGTCACCCTAGAGAAATAGAGGAAATAAATTTTAATCAAATTGCCAGGAAGGACATGCAATCTAAGGAAAAGAAAAATAGAAAAACTGTCGTTTCCTTCCCTTGTTTTCAGATCTCGTTTTCTTATTGAATAGGTAGGTTTGATGTTGCTAGGATTGTCAAAGGTCAGGTGAAGTGTCTAATTTATAGTCCAGTGGAATCACGCAAGTCACGGTTACGGGAATTGCTTTTACAACCAAATAAATTAAGATCAATGGTATCTAAAGTCCATTAAATTTCGGACAGCGAAATTGGAAATAAATATTAATAATTCAGAATTTTTGGAAGGGCTAACAAAGCTTAAGAATAAGCTAGCGAGTGTACAACATTTTCGAACTTGAACAATGACATGTTACGGTTTCTACCGATTTTTCTTCATGATTTGAGTCTTTTAAGACCTACTAGCTAACAGGCAGTTTGCATAGAAAATTTCGTTTTTGTGATCTAATAGCAATATAAGACAAAAGACAGAAGTATCAAATAATGCTATTCCTAGTATTACCAATCCTGACCTCAACTGAATTTTTTAAGGCAGCAAAAAATGAGAATTCAATTGTCCAAAACATGTTTCATAAGGTGTTCGTACTTATTAATCAGCACGGTTTTTGAAACTTATTTCGATTATTCGCCCACGTTAGAGCTTACACATTTTAAATAGTTTTCCTTTAATATTATATACGTATGACAATCCCGGAAACACTTTTGGAACTTGATCAGTTGATGTCATTTCAGATCAATAGAAAAACGCAACATTTTTCCTGAAAATTTTTAATAGCTTTATTTTATTTTAAAGGACAAGATTTGAAATTAATAACGAAATGCAATATCTGCCTAACATCTGCATTGGCTTGGCCTAAAAATAGTCAGCCTTTTGATTAAATTAAATTTGATTAAAATGTTCACGATTTCTAAGCTCTTATTGGCCAATAAGAGCTCTGATATTTTCTTTTACCGCATGAATCTTTGGAGCATTAGCTAAGATGGTATTTTTGATATGATATCAAAGAAATAATTCAAATTGTGTTACATCGTACAATCTCGGCGGCAAATTGAAGTCTCAGTTTCGGGAAATCACACGTCCAGGGATTTCGTTACGTTGTAATATATGACTTATGACTCACGAAAAAGTAAAAGAGAAAGGAGATGTGCGAATGAGATGGATATGGAATTCCCGATGGGCCGTGGGTAAAATTCTTCTAGACTCACTTTGACGTTTTAATTTCCCTTTGCTTGCTAATTTTTATTCTTATTCCGTGAGAAAGATAGTGACGAGGTTTCTTGCGATAGCCGACTAGGCAATAGAGACTTCGTTTTACCACCGGTGGAGCCTGCGGCACCATCTTACCACAAATAATCATTTTCCATGTCCATAACACTAATTCAGTATGAAAAAAGTAAGTCAACATCGTTCAGTAATACAATCCTTTCACCGAAATGTATCGTCATGCGAGTATCATGTATTGTACAAAATAAAAAATTCCAACTACCTCACCAAATTTTCCTTCGCTTCTTTCAAGGTTTTTGGACCCCTTTCATTAATTACATACCTTCCCAAGTCATTAAGAATAATTCCGTGTAATAAAATCATGATCTTGTGTAATCATTTCGAATTCCCTATCAGCGAAGTAACCGCGTTATATGTGATTTGCTATCCTCAATTCTTGGATTAACTTAACTTTATAAGCATGAAGGCCGAGATCCGAGATACTATGTAAAGTAGACAATCCTGATTCCTACACCTGAGCTTTCAAACACACTCTCAGCCACCGGGAAAATATCTATAGCTTACCTTACTGGACGATTAGGAGTTGCGGTCTACACAACACTAACCTGTCCGAAGCATTCAAACTTAAGAATTAAATTCTCTATAGATGTGCAAGAGAAAGATTTAGAACTAAACAATCACGAACTCGAGGAACTTTATTTAACACCATTATCCAAATAATATAATCGCGAAGACTAGCATAGGCAGGATACGTGAAACGAATGGACAGTATTTATACAAACAATCAGAAAAATAATTAGTGAAAAATCATAAGGCAAAGTCCGCCAGGAAGGGCGTGCCCTAGATGGGAGGACAATTTAAGAAACGACTGTGATAAGATGGAACAGAGCATTGAAACATTGCAGGAACTCATAACATGGAGGCCTGACGAAGGGTTGTCAACGAGAGTCTGAACTTCCGAGATCCAAATGGTCGGTAATAATAATAATAATAGCTATGCTGTACCGAATTTTCATTATTTCAACACGTGGTGTAAGCATGGGTTGATTTATACAAGGTGGCCAAAATGTATTACTCTATTGCAAGATGCTATAACTTTTTCCAGTTTGATAATTGTAATAATTATTTTAATATTTGTGATGTAAACAAATGTACAACACACGCCGACAAGCCATGTAACACTATACACCTCAATATCGTGCAATCTTTGTGAATATTTTTTACGAAATACTCGTATTTCGTCAGTGACTTTAGCGCAACCTGAATTTCGAACAGATTTCCTTACCATCACTCGCGAACTGGTTAAACTCTCAATCGTTTATCTGCTCGCCCCGATGAAATTGGAGCAATATGTGACAGAAGAGGCGTCGGAAGGCCACGTAGTGCTTGTTCCGAAGGAAACCACCTCCGTGGTTGAAGGTGTTGCGGATGAACCGTCAACGTCAGTTCTTGGGACTCGCCACCCAATAGGCCATTACACGATCATCTCTGCAGCGCATTTTTGTGAAAGACTTAAAGATGCTCGCTTTCAAGGCTGCACGTCGATATAAGATCTCAACTTGATAAACACAGACTCCAGGACCTTCATATTTTAAACCAAAAACCTGTTGTTTATTTTGGATTTTGTGATAGAGCTACTCGTCTTATGAGTAATTATTTATCAAACAACTCAATTCCGGAACACAGAAACCTTTTTGTGGTAGTACCCCAAGGTTCGATATTAGGCGCGACCTCCTCTGTATGTACATAAGTAACTTACTCAGTGTCTGTTTAAATGTTTCTTCTCACCTCTATGCTGATGGACTGTTTAAATGTTTTTTCTCACCTCTATGCTGATGGCGTTAAGATTTTTGTCAAGTCGTGTTGGGCTCATTGAAGACCTTATTGTTAGGATTAATCAGGACCTCAAGAGAATACGTGGTTGGTCGGAGAAAATGTATCTTTCCCTGGATCCAGGTAAAATGCAAGCAATATTTCTTTCGTATAGGGGAAATTCACTTTGCATTAATGATTTTAAAGTACAATTAAGAGTCAAGCCGTGGCTTTAGAGGGACCAAATATTTGTCTTGTATTTATAGAGTCCTGAGAAAACTCTGGATGCCTGGCGGGATTACTCCGATTAAAACAAGGTTTTGCTTAGCTATAAAAAAAAACTCCATATTTTCAAGATTTTGGCGATTTTTACCGGCCGGCAGCTTGAACAATATTTTTTTTTTTTTTGGCGGCTTTTACTATCTGTTGAAGTGCTCAGACACAAATACTGGTCCATTGTACTACCGTTGTCCGGAGAAAAGTGAGGAGGGGCTTCAGTGATTTAGAGCTAAGAGATTGGGCACCCACCACGTTGGCCCCAAGGGTGCGCCACCGTGCGCGAGCGAAGGCGGGACAGTCGCAGAGAAAGTGTTCTGCTGTGTCATCCTCCTCGCAACATGCAGCACAGGTAGGCGTCTCACTGATGCCAAGCACGTAGAGATGCTTGACAAAAGTGTAATGTCCCGTAATGATGGCCGTAAGCCTTCTGCAATCATTTCTCCTTAAGGATAAGAAAAATGTAGCGGACTTCAGGGCATACGCGCTTAATCATCCTGCATCCTGGATATTCCCTCCATCTACGACTGTGTGTAGTCGTTGATGTCAGATTTGACCGTGGAAGCAGGTAGACCTAAGGCGGGTTCAGGTCCTGAGAAACTCTCCTCTGAGCCCCTTCTAGCGAGTTCATCGGAGATCTCGTTTCCTGGGAACCCAGAGTGACATGGGACCCATACAAGACTAAGTGAATTTAGTCTTCCGACTTTGTTCAAAAAGGTCTATTAATTTGGAGTTGGATAGAGGGTTGGACACAGCTTTGAGTGCAGCTTGGCTGTCACTGCAGACGCATATGCTCTTCCCCCCCATTTGTGTTTCGCAACATAGTGCAGGGCCATTAGGATTGCGTAAATCTCCGATTGAAAGACAGACGCTTATTTTCCTAACGAGAACTGCAGTCGAATGTATTCGCGCTCAAAGAAAACTCTAGCGCCGGATCCCTGCCCAGTCCTGGAACGATATGATGTTCAAAAAAGTAATGGGAAAAATGTAAAATTTTCTAAAACAATAAAAAATAATTTAAAGATGTAGCATTGAGAATATTAAATAATCCCATAATCTTCGCGATAAAAGGTGAGTGTGGACAGTCCAACAATGGCACTTAATTTAAAATGACACCAGTTATTGGATAGATCTCCCAATGATGCGTACTCAACCCAAATACTGGAAGGTAGTAGTGATGGTCGCTAAAAACGAGAACAATTGCCAGCCTTACCGCACATTGCACCTTGGGTTTAGAGTATATGTACCTAGCACCTAACCTGTGATTTTTCAAGACCATTTCGTTCCCTTTTTTCACATGACTTTGATTGTTGATATTTACATACAAAGGCATCAATGACTGAATCACACGAACAAGACGAATACAACCAATGAAATTCAAATTTCCCGCCGCTTTTTGAATTTACCTAGAACATAAAAGTCGTTGTATACGTATAGAAGTGAAGGTCATATTTTCGCCGTTGCGAAAAAAGTGAATCTAAATTCTGAGGGGAAATTCACGAGGAACTTAAATAAGACTCAAGCCGGACAAGCCCCGCCGCCTTTCATTCTCCTTTCCTTTCTTCCTGAAAGGTATGTACATGTCTATAAATATAAGGCCCTTCTTTCTATTTATTGAATTATCTTAAATCAACTTAAAGTACCTATACATATATATATAATAGCACTGACTTAACGCACGCCGGAAAGAGTGTATGGCTGCACTTGATTTCACATTTCCTACATACATATACATATTACTACTTATTTACTAATATTTGAGTTTAAAGGACACACACTTGTCCATAGTATCACTCATATACCTACATGGAAGTACACTCGACGAGTGTTAAAAACCAATGGCTTTCGTCATCCATCAAGCTAGAATAAGGGGCGCCTTCAGCAAAGAGAGCCTTGAAATATTTATGAGATGTCTGGCCAATTTTTAATGAGGCCAACTTTCCCTCTCTTTCGTCCCTCTCCCGTTCCATCACATACAGCATCTAACAATCCACTGTCGACCATAGATGGCTGAAAGAAATATGTTGTCATATACACCATACCATTGGATACTTTTACTTTTTCTTCCCCCGTCGTGCGAGTAAATACTTCGCATGGCTCCTTCACCCGGAGTGGGTCGAAAATTGATAATACTTTTGTGTCTGATATGTCACTATCCCATCAATTACCGCTGTATACGCGTTCCAAAAAACAACAACTTTTTTCTTTCACTTGTGATAAAAAACGACCAAAAGCCTATGAGTAGCTGGATCGAAGGTGGACAACGACAAATTCCCTTCACCAAAATGGTGCTTGTGATGTAGCCTGTCAACAGTCACTTCATAGAGAAAAAAAAAACAAAGCTCAACATGTTCCGTCACTTAAATCAATAATTTCTATTGAGGAAAAAAGGGCCTTATGTTCAGCTGTGCGAGCACACACCACCTTTGTACACACATGTGCCATATTAGAGATATACTATATGTACAGAATGAAATGTCATTGAAATACCGCAAATTATGTTCTGCTGAGGACCAATGTCAAAACGACACACGGTTTGAATGAGTCTTTGTATCCGTGAATAGTCGTTGTTGCAAAGCATGTTCGACTACCAGTACTACACGATGTATTCGAAGAAAGCACTGGCCACTTTGACTAATATTCTATAGGCACTTGAGGTAGCCTTCCGTGACCGGAAGTAATTTGTGGCTAAATAAACATTAATATCCTGCAATTGAAACAAGTGCAACCCTATTCAGCCGCTCTTCGTACGACTCATTCAGGTCTTTTGTGGGTCAGAACCGAAACCGACGGACAATCACTCCGATTGGGGTGTCCACGACTTAAGTAGTACGGCTACGCCAAACCGGCATATGTGAATTGATAGAGGAAAATTCGATAAGGCGCGGTAAGGCAATAATTGCCAGCCACTATAACACGAATTAAATCAGTCTGTTATTATCACATGGGCAACCATACATATACATATGCATACATCCCCTTGTTCACGAGTATGACTAGGAAATACAAGCTGACGGACGAGTACAAACGCACGTGCTCTCTTTTATCGAATTCTTATCAATCAACAAAACATCCATCCATCGTCGGACAAGTTCATTTAAAAGGCGATTAAGAATCATATTTGTAATACATAATAATTATTACCATTTGGCTTGTTTAAAAGAAAGCCTAATTATTTAAATAGCATCTTAAAGTGGACTTAAAAAAGTGGTTCGTAAGCCAAACAAGTGTAGATAGGACATGACACATGGCGTTACACAACAGTATAACCATAGGCATGTGCAGTGTGGAAAAAAAACCTGTTATGAGGTGCTACTAGGAAACTTGTCCCAGACTGTCATTATATTGTCAACACCAGCGTGAATGGTGTTTGGTCTTTGACATCGGTGACAGGGATCATCGAAAATTATCGAAAAGTCGTATTAAGCAATATTTCCCCTCAGCTCCTAAGACCGTAAAGGGGCAAATCCAAGTTGAAAATATAAAAATATAAAACGTTTTTCCTATAACGCCTTAAATCTCAGACCTTAGAGCTTAACCAAAGGGCAATTAGAAGCACTGGATGTTTTAGAAGGGAAAAATTCATGCGAATTTAGACTATAATACGAATTGTGAAGGGTCATCCAACAAGGGATGTCATTTTAACTTTCGTAACTTAACTGAACTATCAGCACTCAATTGCCATTGTAGAAACTAATAATTTACAAAAAATTATAGAGGTTATTAAAGATGGATCGATCCACAATGCCTCAATGTAGAGAAATAATAAACATTTACTTGCATTATCGTGAAATATCATCAAGCGCCTTCTCACAGCTAAACTAAATTGAACCAATATATTTGAATGTCTCGAAGGGATAAGTGATGTGATGATCAACTGGCATAGCTAAGACTAAGTTTCAAGAAGATCACAAATCTTGTCGCACAGAGATTGTGGCCTACAGTTATTTGTTCCTTCAGCCAAACATACCTCACACAGACAGTAACGGAGTAGGCATTAAAAATCGGAAAAATATTACGTATATGTATGCCACGTAGTCTCCGACAGAAGATCAGCTTCCTAAGCTTCTTTCTTGACTTGAAAATAATGCAGAAGGCTTGGTCCCATTTTGCTTTAACCTTCTCAATGACATCTTACGTTCTTCCTTCAATGGATCGTAGTTCGTACGGGTGGTAAGCACTAAAAACTAAAAAATAGTACGCATACGTCCCGTAGTAGGAGATGGCGATAGCCCATGGCAGCTTCCTGACCTAATATAGTCAGATCGATTAGACGAGGCAGGATCATTGAAACCACGATCGGAGAGTAAGTAAGAAAGTGGGTACCAACAACGAGAAAACGTTACGTATTCCCTCGACTTGATAATATTATAAAGGGGTTTTCAATTTCATGTTGTTTTGGTGACATCTGTCAATTCTGTTGTATATTATTCAGTTACTGATGCCAAATCACTGTGGTAAGTTACACGATTAAACAGCATTCCAAAAGAACTCTATTATCAAAATGAGTTTTCGCTAGTGCAAACGTTGCACCCATTTTAGACCTGGTGGCCCTTCACAGTCGATTCTTTAACGTTTACTGGCCAAATTTGAAACGACTGGTTCGGTAATCAATCAGCCAACATTCATACGTCAAAGGAACGTAAGATTGGCCGAGATTTGACTGAAATTTCTGCCCGGCGAGTGACTTTTTCAAGTTTGGAATCAAAAAGAAGTCGCACGGGGCCAAATCTGGCGAGGGCGAAGGTGTGAGCCGGTGCGTTATCATGGTGGAAGAGCACTTTTTTCTTCGCCAAGTGGGGCCGTTTTTTCTTCAATTCGGCGTCGAATCAGCTCAATAATTTGGCATAGTACAGCCCTGTGACCGTCTTGCCCTTCTCTTCAGTCTTCGCCTTCTTCGGAGCACGTTCGCCGTGTGAAGTCCACTGTTTCGACTGTTCCTTGGTCTCTGGTGTGTACCAGTGGATCCATGTTTCGTCGACTGTCACGAAACGACGCAGAAACTCCTTCGGACTGCGTTTAAACAGCGTCAAACACTGCTCTGAAGTGGTCTCACGGTTGCGCTTGTTGTCCGAAGTGAACAAACGCGGCACCCATCGCGCCGATAGCTTTCTCATGCCCAAAATTTCATGCAGGATATGACCCACGCGATCTTTTGAAATGCCTACTGTCTCAGCTATCTCGCGCACCTTCAATCGGCGGTCTGCCAATACGAGATCGTGGATTTTTGTCACGTTATCCTCCGTGGTAGCCGTTTTCGGGGCACCTGGACGTGGCTCATCAGAAACCGACGTACGACCACGTTGAAACTCGTTGAACCAATTTTTGATGGTCGCCATCGAAGGAGAAGGGTCACCGTACACAGCATCCAAACGCTCTTTGATTTCGCTGCGCGATTTCCCTTCCAAAAACAAGAATCGAATCACCGACCGATATTGCTCTTTTTCCATTTTTCTAAAATCCGCGGACACTCCCGCTCCACACGCGGTCAAAACAAAACTACGAGTCCGATCCGGTTGAAATTTCGACAGTAGCCGTCTACGAGAATGTACTGCAGGATACTAAGTTGCTCTTGCGATACATCTTGCGGTGAAGCTAAGTACTTATCGGACCACCCTCGTATGTGAGGACACTAACCCACACGAGGTTCACCAGATGACCAAGCATCCTTAAAAAGTTACCGTTTGGTGTGAATTTTGGGCCGGCGGTGACATTGGTCCGTACTTTTTCGAAAACGACGTTGGTGAGGCGGTCACCGTCATTGGCGAGCGCTACAGAACGATGATAACCAGTTTATTATGGCCCCAATTGAATCATATGGACCTAGACGATATGTTGTTCCAGCAGGACGGCGCTACGTGCCACTCAGCAGACTCCATTCTGCATGAAGGGTAAGGTTATCTCTCGCAGAGGTGAATTGTTAATTGGCCACCAAGGTATGCGATTTGACCCCGCGAGAATTTTTCTTGTGAGGTTTCTTGAAGTCGCAGGTCTATGCGAATAAACCACAATCGACCGATGCCCTAAAGGCGAACATAAAACAGGCCATCGCTCAAATTCAGTCGGATCCATGCGGAAGAGTCATTGGAAACTGGACCACATGGATCCGTGACTCCGTAAGAAGCCGAGGCAGGCATTTGAACGATGTCAAATTCCATACATAATGGCATATATGGGCCTTTCAAATACAAAAAGAATATTGTAATTATAATTTTTATTAATAACTTTTATTAATCATTTTTTCTTTTCTCATTACTCTGAGATGACAGAAGAGTTTTTTTATTTTCCAAATTATATTTGGTCATATCATTAAATCAAAAATATGCTAAAATATAAAAACAAAACACTTTTTCGGAACATGCAATAATTTTCAGATAGAGTCCCTGCCCAAAATCTAAAACAAATTTCATTGAATTAAAGCTGAAAAGCTGAAAAATAATACACCAATACCTTAAGGAATGAATAGAAACATGATACTTTCAAAGAACACCAACTAAGTATACTGAAAACTACAATACTGCTCGCATTCTTATATGGTAGACTCTCGTACCATACGAGAGTATCATAAATCCATGCCGAGTCAAGAAAGAAACAACGAACACAAATAAATTGAATAATTGATCAGGCATTGAATAATAAATGGATAATAAAATTAATGTTTCTCCGAATATTGAAACTGAAAACATTTAACTTACATTTTGTCGCGTAGACCAGGAATTACATAATAGGGAAGCATCTTCTAAGAGTCGTGTCTGAAATTGAAAAGTTTAAAGTGCGTTCTTATCATAAAATCGATATGTTTTATTTGTTTTTTAATTGCACTTTTAAACGGAATAGTATTCAAATGCCATTGATAGAAACCACCAGCAATAAGCCTTCCCACCAAATGCCAACAATCCTATCAGGGATCAAGCCTCCATGCTCATCGAGAAACAACAATTAATTTCAGTTCTGGTTTACCCAATGAAATAAATCCAAAACCGTTTCAAACATCCATAAATTAATAATAACAATAAATTGTCCAAGATTCCGAATAAAAGCTCTGCACAATCCCGTCCGAGACCAATCGGCCTTAGTCGAAAACACGTACACATAGGGGAGCGTACGCTCTACATGTCGTTGAAATTTATAGTCAGGTACACCCTCAATCGATTCGGTTAACCTAAAATGGCATTTGCGTTAATTGGTCTGTTGTTCATTTCTTGCTAGCTACCGAGTTATAAGCCCAAGCAAGACATGCATCTATGAAAATTGCAGTCATTCGATATCGTGGCTAAAACGAGTTTCGAAATTACATCGAGATACGAGTACTTGTAATATTTATTATGCAACTAAGACGCTGTATTTGTGTGAATGAATTGTATCCACACTTATTGCAGATACCACCTACAAAAGGAATACACATTCTATACCTCGTCATTCTATTTAACGGTTGCAAGGAAGTCTCCGCAGTAAGAGCTTTTCCCAAATTTTCGGAACGTTGAACTTTCATTGGGGAAATCGATACATATTCTTACTCGTGATTGGCCGATCAAATCTACTTTATATCTATGTGCTGACGATGAAAAGCTTTACGCCCAGGGATACAGTCGGTATACAAATAAATTGTACAATATTGCCTTGGCCGAGAGAGATATGTACATCGGGGGATTGGTAAGGCAATATGCAAGATAGATAGAGATAGTACGGTACATCGGATTCAAAGAGCCATAAGGGGTTGCAAAATGGTGGGTTCAACCCGCTAATTTAAATTAGTTAAGCTCTTAATGCCAGCCGTCTATATGTATAATATATATGTTTGGCATACTATGTATCTGTTTAGCGTTGAGAGAGCATTTAATGATGAAAAGAAAAACAAAAAAAAAAGAATGGAGGAGGATTATTTTGTATTCTTGAAAAGTTTTGTAAACTAAGTGGGAGCTATCTGCACAGTTTAAAACACACAGGAACTTCGCTGTTTCCTTTGAATAACAGTTATGGCGCTGCCTCTTTTGTTAATAAGTTCGATAATGTCCTTAACAAGTATCTGAAGGACTTTAATTGAACTCCAAAACGACGATAGTTGCTTCCATAAAGGTGGTTGTCATAAATTAAAGAGATTGTCTATTAAATTAATCCTCAAAAAGTGCAAGACGTACCTCATGATATATGTACGGAAATGTAATTGCTTTAAAATAAGAAAAGTTTCTTTACTTAATTGCCTTAAGATCTGCCAGCTGAATTAACATATTGCAACCGACGAAACCTACGTTTGTTTGCTCCAACACTGATTTAATCGTCCACCAAAGCCGTTCATAAATCTTTTGGAATACAAATAAGTTTTTCCATTTTAAAAAATTCAGTCGAGTACTTATAAATAAGTATTATTTAGAGAATGTAAAGTA
Organism: Merodon equestris; assembly: GCA_958301585.1. Taxonomy (NCBI): domain Eukaryota; kingdom Metazoa; phylum Arthropoda; class Insecta; order Diptera; family Syrphidae; genus Merodon; species Merodon equestris. The sequence continues at coordinate 35,813,718 of OY284415.1, forward strand.
CTCCCTGAACACAAGGAAACCATAGCAGAAGTGATATTTTATCAGTTTTACAAATATAGGTAGTAATTCACCGTTTTCCAATAGATGGCGTTAGTGATACAATTAAACACACATTAATCAACACATGCGATCACGACGATATTCAACATATGAGTAGCACCGGTAGAATCTAGCTAACATTAGCTACGTCCTGGCTTGTAAACAAATTTGCTTACTATAGAATGCTTAGCCAACATAGCATTTACAGTGACCGCTAATTTTGCGATCTGTTTTCGCAATCGCATGTGTTGACGTGTTTTCTTCAATGGAATTTGGTAGACAGCCTTAGGTGCACCAGAGCATTTAATTTGGCCATATATTTGTTTGTTTTCGCGAAAATTTCAGCAGGTTTTGACTTTCGGCTCTAATGCGAAAAATTCCTTGGTTAAGGCAGCTCGAATGATTATAGAAATATAGAAATTTACGGTGAGTCTTGTATTAATGAAGAACGATTCGTAAATGGTTTAAACGCCAGAAAATGGCTGACTTGGACGTAAAGGACATGTAACATCTCGGACCTCAAAAAGTTTGAAGACGAAGAATGGGCGACACGCCTTGATCAAGATCTATTTCCCACGCCACAAAAGCTTCCAGATTTATTGGTCGGAGCCCACCAAGCCATTTTCCATTTTTTAGCCTTGGGCAGGGTTGGAAACCAAAAAAAAAATGGAAACCTAAGAGTTGCGGCCGAGACGGCGTTTTTTCACTAGCGAACTGCTGGTTCAGCGGCAAGAAAGGAATGAGTTGTTTATGCCGTATTGTAACTGGTTAGGAGAATTTACTCCATTACGATAATCCAAAGCTCAAAAGATCGTGGGAAAGATGCGACCATATGTAGGTACATCATGATCTCGATGGTCAAGCCAAACTCCTGCAGTGCGAATGATTTAGACGTGGTATACCTACTATGAGTAAACTATTCAACACCACTGATGCATTTGAGTCAAGCATTGAACAAGTGCCAGCCACAATACGTGATTTTGTAATACGAAAACGCTCGTCAGGCATGTAAATTAGGTCAGTGAAACCGACATCCCGACATCGCCCGTTCTAACTACCAGGATCGCTAATGCACAACCTAGATGAGCTGCATTTTGGATCTTGAGAAGTCTTTTCCCACGCGGAATTGCTGTGCAGCGGGAAGGGCGAGTTAACGTAAGTGATGGACAAGACGTTCAAGAGTAATCATGTACCTAATCATTTTTCCGAAATTATTTCCAAAAAAAAAAATCGGATTCTAATTTGTACACCTAGTGGTCGGCTCTCTGCCCAGTATCTTTTCATTTTTATGGCAAATATAGAGGCGCATTGGGCAAGATGTGAGTGTCTATACCCAGAAATATCATCTTAATTTATGCGGCAGTGATAAGTCATTGCTAGCATCTTGACATCACTTGCCTGATGAAACTGGCTATTGGGCATCAATGTTATAGCCTCTCTTACCAAACGCCAAAAAAAGTAACTAGAACTAATAAGTTCTTAGGGCCGTTTATGACGCTGTTTGTCAGGCCCTCGAATCTTGCCCGGAAAAACATCGCAACAGTCAACTCAAGTGACTTGATACAGTGGAAATAGGATTTTCCAATAACTTGGTATGCACAAAAGGCGGAGTTGGCCCAATGCTTAAAAATCTGGCAAAATCTTACCCAAATATAATAAGTACCTTTTGGCTCCGAGCCCGTTGAGACCCTGCTTTGAAGTTGTATCCTCCGTTTTAATCTCTTAGGAAAAGAAATCTTCGTACAAGATTACGAGACCTTGTTGATATTTAAAAAAGGAGATTATTTTTTCATAGGCTTTTGCCATCCACTGGAATGCTCAGAAATAAATAGTTTCCCGTTGTACTAGCAGACAGATGTCTTACTTTATTTTTAATGGTCTACGGGAGAAAAATTATGAAAAGCTAAAGAAATCTATGAAGAAGTTGAGCAAGACTGGAATATTAGTGCGTTCAATATTGGTACGGAATTAGGTCTTTACCATAAAACTTTCCAAAACTGTGTCCAACTGTGAAAAACTGGAGAGATTGCGCCAAACTACTGACTGACAAAAAAGTGTAAAACAGTCTAGTCTTTACAGAGCTACCTTAAAGGTGAATCAACCTGTAAACAGCTCGACTAAGTTTTTCAACTAAAAATTTAAAAATTTCTTAACAACAACGACTTCTAGCCCTATACTCGCATATAGCATATATAGAAGCATACTTAGGCATAGTACCATGATTCCAAAGGCATCAAACGATCCAAAATATTTGTTGATATTGTTATAACAAGGTAAACCTATTACTACTGAACCACCCACCAAACGAAACTGAATACCCTGAAGGACTAAAACCGAGAGCGAGTGTGGATTACTGCGTATAAAGGTTTGATACTGAAATACTTATAGTTTGTGAGGCAAGGGCTCATATAATTTATCGGGAGAAATAGATGGTTCGGGAATAGTTGTTCTACAACTATTTAATCCCCGGCTGTTCAAACCCATTTAGAAATATCTGGGAGAATCTAGAAATTCTTTGACAACAAGGATTCCTTCTTAAAATTAGCGGACTGCGTTTTAACTTTTGCCAACAAATCCATTCAGCAAGCTCCCCACGTGAGCCCCTTAGACTGGGTCACCTTGTTTAGGCATGTTGAATGAACCCGACACCGATTGCATCCTAATGGATTTGAACAAGACTAAATGTCGAATTTTGTAATTCTTTCTCTAAAACTTCCTTATCGCCTTTATTAACGTCTTTGTAGACATCCTTGAAGGCCTCAATACTTCCCTACAGTGGGTAGCTATAAACGGGTCGTACTTATCGCGTGAAAAACAACGAAGGCATAAAATATTTATATCGGCATGACAAGTTGAAAACATCCATATGTTGCTCGACGAAGGGTGACGTGGTGAGAATGAAAAGATGCGTGAAAGACCGAAACGACCCGCCCTGTGTTAGGTTTTCTTTGGTCCACGTACAAAGTGTTGGAGTCGTGGTGTCCACATTTTATTATTGATCGCTTGATTATAGCTTATAGTCGAATCGATAAATGCGCAGCCTAATAACTAATAGGGGCGTGTCTGTATATTTTTTTTATATCTCTTCCATGCTCTAAAATCTCTTGGGAATCCTTGAAGCCGAACCAGTTGTTCATCAGTGCAACCATAGATTATGATAAAAAATAATGTCAGGATTTAGTTTCCAATTTTTTCCATGACACCCATACTCATTTATTTTCTCGTTGTTATATGTATATTCGTGTGACGTCTTAAGTCCTGTCTTTTAGAAACATCTATGATTGCAATCCCGAGCAACGGCTAAGGAGAATGTGTTCGATTTCTAATACCGTGAGCCATTGCAATTCATACATCCGTAGAACATCACCCAAACTACATCCCGTGATAGCATAACTTCTTTGCAAACAATCACTTATTGTGCAGTATCCATGAAAAGGAAAACAAATATAAACACAAAAAAAAACCGAACCGTCTAGTTTCAACAAGGCCTCTCGCGTCACAAACTCATCCCTGCCGCCATTCGAATGTAAATAAATTAGAAAATCATTATCAATCATGCAAACTGCACATTTAGTCGCATTTAGTCGTGGAACTCAAGACAAACACTCGTTTCATATACTCGAACTATAAACTGATGCAACTTCATGTCATAATAATTAACAAGTTTAATTTTTAACCAAACCAATCAACTTGTAGGTACAATTATATGGCACTTCGGCAGTTAGCATTGTTCTAGTCGGGGTCTTTGTTCGTGAGTGGTTAGCATTGTCCATTATGAATGGATTGTTAGGCGGTGGGATCCTCAGATACAATGGAATATTAATTGCGTAATGATGGCCTAGTAAAGTAAACTTTTCGAACAATAATGTCAATAATCCGATTGGTGTCGAACGATGATAATGTGTTCTAGTTTGAAAATTGCATAACTAAACGGTAAATACGGTGACACTGTTTAATTTTTTAACTAGTCATTAGTAGTATTTGCTATCTTAATACTGTGGATTAGTCGCAGATAACCTGGGTTCAATGGTGTTCTGGCCTTCTGATGCATCCAACCAATCAAATCATCGAATTTGTATTTGACGGTATCTTGTGTCAGCTTGGTGTACAGTCTCTCCTATAGAGACAGAAATTTGATGCAATAAACTGTTTCTTTAAGTGTAGCGATTATAACGACGAATTTCCACCCATGTTTCAGGACGTAATAACATAATTAGCGGTGCAATCGTGAAGTGCAGTTTTCGACAACTTTATCAAGCAACGAGCGAATGTTGACTTCCAAATCGTCCAACGTCTTTGGTTTATCGGCATAGACTAGTGACTTCACATGCTCCCAAAGAAAGTAATCTAAACGTGTGAGATCACAGGATCGTATAGACCAGTTCACAGGTCCCAAACCGAAATTACGCGCTCAATGTTTCCCGTAATAGATTGATGGTATCGCGCCATGTGACATGTTGCGCCATTTTGTTGAAACCAAAGCTCTATTACGTCAATGCTACTCAACTGAGGAACGAAGAAGTCAGAAATCATGTTTCTATAGCACTCTCCACTGCCGGTAACGTTCTGGCCAGCATCATCCTTACAGAAATATGGTTTTAATGGTTGTAAGGGCGTCTCGACAAAGGCTTCTATTTTGATTGTTTACATATCCATTTAACCAAAAATGGACCTTGTTGGAGAACAAGATTTTGAGTTGAAAATAAGAATCAAGCTGAATCATGCTTTCCTCCCATTCACTGAACCTACGACGCGTATAATGGCCACACGTTTTCAACTCTTGTACAAGCTGGATCTTAACAGCTTTTAAACCAAGATCTTTCCATAAAATCAGCTCCAATTGCTGTGAACGATGGCGAATGGACTCCTTCGGATTCACCTCAAAACTGCGCTCGACGGCAATAACTTCCTCTCGTCACACTTTGTGGATGCGTATTATCCACTAGAGTGTACGTGATGCGAAAACAATTCATTGTGTTCCGAATAACTTGCTCATTATATCGACCGTAAAAATGACGTACTGCACGATAAGTCAGGCAAACCCAACCATGGATTTCAAAATAAGTTTGCACAATTCGCATGCTTTGTTTTTGCGTTAATCTATAGCAAAACGTATTAACCACCATCAACCTTCAACTGTCACATTGACAATTTGAAGAAACAGTGCTGTCAGTTTGAAAATCAAACCTCTAAAAAAACACCCTTTATATTGGACCGACGCCGCCAGGTCTTGCGCTCCATATCATGCCGCCATCTCAGGCAGATGTGCTTTGGTTCAAAACCTTGAACCTGGGTCGGCATATAAATACCTTACCATCGAACAAAATTTGATTTACACCCGCTATACGAGCAAACCTGTTTTTCAGTTTCGGTCAGTAAAAAGTGGCTTCTTTCGAGCAATGCGTCCAGAAAGTAGAGGCTCACGCAACCTTGGCTTAACTGTGTCCACTATCGTTATCCCAAAACATTTCAGTGGGTATTTCTTTCGCCGTAACATGTGAGAACTTCTTGCTATGCCGTACAAAGTTAGTCCTCCAGACCTTACGTTATTCCCGTCTTAGGCTTTCGGCTAAATTTTTTGACCTTTACATTCTTTTTAAAGTAATGAACGGCATTGAACACCTTCTTCTTTGAGAACTTATCATTTTCACAATATCTCCATATGATTTTTTTTGGTTGTAATAGCTGTCAATAAGTGCTGTTTTTGGGACGTCGCATGATCAGTTTTTATTTCTATGGTGTAAAGCTGTAATAATAATTTCCAAGGACCAAAAAATATGTAGCCTTTTCGAATTATGAGCGCTTTTAACTCTACTTATTTAACCACGACAAAACGAACAACGCTCCAAAATTATTCAATTTTATTATCAAAATTTTTGTTCTGATACTGAGCAAGTAATTCAAGTTAGGGTGACAAATCTCACACCTATTGAATATCAAGCCATCTTCCCGTACGTCAATGCAGCCCGTTCGCGTTTACTGATTTTTTGCCCAAAATTCACGAGCTGAACCTGGTGGACTTGTGAGAATTGAGAAATGAGTAATTTTCAAAATCGAAAAAATTCTGCGACGAATCCATTCTCTCTTCTCTGAGGAAAGTTGCCGCAGTGTGCCATTCGGAACCTTCATTCATGAGCACTTGACGAATCGCGGCCAACGTCTCCGTAGCTGATTTTCTCAGTACAACACAAAATTTGATGGCTCACTGATGTTCAGTCGTTCGCCGCTATTTGAGCTCACTCGACAAGAGTCCACGAAAAACTTGTTCAAGCTTAAACGAAGGCTGACAGGCGACTGCAATGTGGTCTCAACGTGGTTCCCCTACACCAATTGTTCATTTTCATTATTTGACATCGGATTCATGCCAGGAGAAATGTAAAAGTTACACTGAATCCTTATGGGTTATTATGTTTGATGAAGGTTTGTCCTTTTTTTTAATTGGTCAATAGCTTATATACACAAAATGGAGTACAGGTTAATACTCTTAGGACACTAGCCCAAGCATTAACCCCGTCACATCCTTTTTCGTTTTTTTACTCTTGGATAATAATTTAAACGTCATCTAGGCAAAACTGACATTGCTCGAAAATTGTCCCCATTTTCAAGTCTTAGTTGACATAGGTCACATAAATACTTTATCTTGTTCTTATTGTGGAAGAAATTTTACATTTTTAATTAAGGAACCAATATTAATTTCACAAATATGGTTAGTAACCTTACGACTAAAAAAACGCTGTAACGACTCAAAAGTGATATTAGGAAGGATCATAATATACGAGGGCTGTATGACTTGTGTTGAGCAAGAAAATGTTTTTTTTTTTCGTTTTTTTTTTTATTTATTTATTTATTTCTCAATATAGGCTCCTGCCGATAGATACATTAACGCCAAGATATTTTTCCATGTCTGGACAAAAACTGATTATATGGGGTGGATGAGGCAACAATCTGTAGTGTAATTTGACCAGTTATGCTGTGACGATTGGGGAGCTGGGGCTAGTGGTGAGCTGATGCATTGTCATAGTGAAAGAGGACTTTTTGCATTATTAATTCGCTCCAATAAACCAGATATACTACCCCGTGATTACTTGTCCCCTCTCCAAATAGTTGGTGAAGACAATGGCACACGCATCCTAAAAAACGGTGGCCATAACTTTTTCGGCTGATGGAAAAGTGACGCAAGTTCGCCGGTGAAGTACACTGTGCCAAGGTGGTGAGTGAATGCGACACATATCTTACCGATAGCTTTCTCATGCCCAATTTTAGGTCTAAGGTAATTTTTATGCATTCCTAGATTGTCAGCAAACTGTCTGATCTTTACCCGACGATCTGCTAGAAAAGTAACTAGAAATCTTCATTAGACGATAGCTTACATAAGTATTTGATAAGTGGGATACTTGGATATGTGGTGCTATAGGCATAGCTATAGATGACCCTAACAAAATTTGTTCAGGCAATTCCAGTGCGGCACTGAAAGGCTGTTGAATATCTGACTGCATTTCTGATGAATTTTTCTATAAACTTATTTTGTTCGATGTCTAACATCGAATTTATACCCCACGGTTGCCTTGGAGGAGAATCCAGAAATCAGGACTCTATAAATCGAGCGCCCTAAGATGCTGCTAAGTTTTGCAAATGTTGTTCATTAAAAAAAACTCTTGGCTGATACAACTTTACTTCATTGCAGGTCTTGAGTAAATGAAATGAGATGAAATGTTCCTTTAGATCTTCACTCTGTTGTGAGCTTTTGTCGAGCATAGGCCGAGAAAGTTTGAGAAAGGGTTGAGTAATTGAAGAACCCTTTCTGAAGCTGGCCCATGAATGTTAATTTATTCCGTTCAGGTATCAATACCTCAAGTAAAAGGTGAAGAAGATGATTTTTCCATTTTCTTGATGTGAAATGCCTTTAGTATACAAAGATGACTTTTTGTGATCTAAAGAGGCCTCATATCTAGACTTGCATAAGAAAATTTGCTCTATTTGCGAATATGGATTTTTTCAATACTTGACCTGCCTATGTCTTCTGTGTTTCTGAGTTCGGAACATTGTTACAATCGATCTTCAGCTATGACCCCAATTAATCAGTTGCTTTCTAACATTCTCCCATTTTGAGAAATTAGTTACAATTGAACATTTTTAGGGACAATCGCGCGTGCTTAATCCAATCAATATAAAGTTTTTCACGCTTCAAAAACCATACCATCCCAACAAATAGACACCTTTCGGGCATTTGGGAACGAGTGGACATGCAAGTACCAGACAGAAGAGCCACAATGCCTTATCGTGCTATTAAAAACAAAAATATCCAAACCGATTATTACTATTGAAAACTAATATGTGAGTTAAAACTTATCTACACGACAGGAAATCCTCATCAGTATTAGTGTTATTTTCAAATACCCTTAACTGGGTCCACCTGCGGCTTAAAAGCTCTTCAGACTATCTACAATATGTCAATGTGGCTCTATACATGTAAGTAGGCGCATACGTATCGTATAATTGTGAGAACATAAACAGTTGCTGATACTCTAATTGATTTTTTTATACATATTGTATATAGGATATTATCTTCGATGGTACCGCAAACGTCCTTAAATGCTAAAGAAGAAGACTGGGTAATACCCAACTTGGCATTATTACAGTGCACTATGAGTACTTAATGGGGGCTTCAACGCTCATGCTACTGCCACATAAGCTTATCCGCTTTACGAGTACTTTTGGTCTTCTTCCCTTTCATCCTTGTCGTCCTTTTTTGTTTTGCTGCTTTTTGTATGATAGTCCAAGTGTCAATTTAAAAAAAAGAAAAAAAAAAAGGCAAATTCTACCATCCATACGTACATGGAGATAAATGTAAATACATAAATCGTATGCTATCCGTATATAGGGTTAAATTGAGCATAACAGCTCGAACTCGAACGATCCTGGAAATAAAGGGTGAGCTACTTGATGGCGACTGACAGTTCGGGATGGCTAGCAAAAGAATAATGGAGTTACGAAAAGTAATCCTTGAAGGGACAACGTGAAAAGTGGATTCTGCGATACTATTTCTAGGATTCGTTCACTTAAAGTCAAAGAGCTTAAAAATGGACTGTGCGCAGGCCACGATAATGGGTTAATGTTGCTTTAAAACATGTAAGTGGATTACAACAAGTTCTTGGAAACTTTTCCTTCCACAGGCGTGCGTGATGTACTTTTTCATACCTTAACATGTTCAATGCATCTAAGAAGAAATGCATGTCAACGTTGGACGCATTTAAGAAATTCGATATCGAAAATCGTCAACGTGCAAACTTTAGGTAACTGAGTAAGATAGTTTCTGATGAAGCGATAGTATAGCATATAAAATATAAAATCACAATTCAGCAGGTAAGCTGTACCCTTGTTCAGAAACTTTGGGGGTTTGCAATTACATCAGTAATTTACATTATTTAGATAACAAAAAGGCTAATTTCTTCAAACCAGAGATGATAGTCAAAAATGGACTCCCTTTATGTCCATTCATCGCATCTTCTAAATAAAAGGTTATATAAATTTTTCTTTTTTCAAATCATCGAGTGATTTTTGAGCTTATTGCAGTATTTAAGTAAAGGTCTCAAAACAAGATTGCTACATTTATGGTTAAAATCCTCAAGTTAAAGCCCCATTTAGCCAAAGCAGGTTGTTGTTTTCGTTTTTTTTTTGTTCATTTGGAAGCTATTTTAAAAATGTTAGGATAGTCCCATATCCGATGAGACTACTATCAGATAAAGAAGAAGATGCTTTGTAGTGCATTTCTGTCATCATATTTCTCCAAAATAATGTCCCTCCGAGTCAATACAGTAAGTAACTACAGTAATGCAGTGTAAGCCAATATGAGACATGTGGGGGCATGTCTGGTACTCTAGGGCCGGAATAGCCTTGAGGATGTCGAATAGCTTTTTGTAAGGTGGACATATTTCTGTAGATTTTCCCCTTCAACTGTAATTTGAGTTTAAGGCTAGTATAGCAAGTGGTCGAATACTGTGATGTTTTTTGTTTTTGCAAAAACCCACATACAATTAGGGCATTGTGTGACGGCGCATTATCATGCAACAAAAACCAACCAAAAAAATGACATAAGTAGACCTTTGAATACAAACTTCTGCTTCAAAAAGGTGTCTACCAAAGACATACACTTGGTGTTTGGGAGTTGGTGAAAACACTGGGAGATTCTGCTCCGCCATATTCCACAGAAGCACGAGGGGCCTAGAATCCATTGAAGATGAACATAGCGAATGACGCCCATCCACGTCCCTCAATGAAAATAAGCTGAAAATACTGTGTTGGCAGATCAAAGAGCAACTATGAAGCATATAGCTGAGGTTACAGGGATCTCATATGACAGCGTTCAAAAATTCCTTACAAACGAATTACATATGGGTTGAGAACTGAGACTGTAACCGACAAGCAAAAGAAGAAACCAGTCGAAATTTCCAGAGTGAATCTCAAGAAGTTCCGATGCTAAAGAAATTTAAAGTGTCAAGTTCGACGGAAAAGGTTTTATGACTTTGAAGGAATAATTATGATGGAATATTTGGAAAAGACAGTCACTATTTGGAGATCTTCCTATGCAAGGAGATTGCGGGAGATCGCTATGGAAAGAACAGGGCAAACTGCGAGCTGGAGTGCTATTTCACCAAAACAACGCTGAATGATGAGTTCTGGCACACAATCTCTCCCGAACACCCAAATAATATTGAACATTTACAGTCTGACCTTGTGAAACGAATTGCTTTTGGGTAATGCCCTTGGAGTCGAAGAATCAAGCATTGATTCTGCTTTTCTGCATCCGGGCATGAAATTTATTCTCTTTCTGCTCATCTGTTGATTTCCATGTCGCGCTCTGCCGCGACTCATATTGGAAGTTTCACGCCAGTTACGATAAATGACATGAATGCAGGGTCTTTTTTTGATTTCATGTCTCTGCAATGACTCACTCTCAGGTCTTTTTGTTCATACAATACAAGTCATCTCCCCAATAAGACTCGCAAACACACAACGGTTAGAGTTTTTTTAACTTTCTTAATGTCGGTGAGCGTCCTCATGTTCTTCCCGATCTCCAGGAAATCAAGTAAACCAGGGAATACTTATCCACTAGCCACCATAAACATATTTCATCGAATGTTTCTTGAGCAGTTTTGCCCAACTTTAAACAAAACTTAATAATTCGCCGCTGACGCGCGATGAACGAGCTCGGATCCCGATAACACCAACGCCATCGAATGTTTATTTTGCGGTTTCTTCTCGGTGGGGTACTGGCAAACCCCCCCGTAGTACACTTACCTTGAAAAGCATCGCGATTTTGCCGTTCGGAATCGGTATTAAACTGTAGGTCCTGTACACTTGTTTGAAAAACAGACCGCAAACAACATAAGTGAATGAGGGAAGCTTAGCTCTGGCTCTTCATGAGCTGTAATCTAATAATAATTATAAATAAACCTTTAAGAAACTGTATATAAAAAAAGAATTAAGAAAAAATCGTTGTTTTTCTCCACAAACTATAAATTTGACCACGAGAAGGATTTATTTGAAAAAATATTCTTGCTACGGTAAGTTAGTAGGTACCACATCAATTTTAAGTCTCGCCTTACCTAAATCAAGATCGATTTTAGTAAGCTTTTCAACTAGTATTGTAGAAACGTCTAGTTGTAGTTGAACATGTGAAGAAGGCGGTGTTTTTCTTTGCCATTTTATAGCGTGCGTCAACGATTTAACCGCGTTAAGATTAGGTCCATCGATCGACGTCATTGTATTTCTCTTGAAACATAACTTCGATTCATGCCCGAAAATACAGGCGTTTGAGGAAACATGTCTCCAGACTGGTTTTGAGTAACACAGGGTATCCGATTTCGAGTTAATGAAATCCTATAAAATAGAGCTAGGGTTTTTTATGGGTGAATTGTTTTCTGATAAAACTAATTCAATACCACATTCAAGAGCAGTAACATCAGTCAATAACGTGATCTCCCAGACTTACTTCCCCAAGACTTCACATCACAGGACGATGCATCCTCTTCCTTCCGGAAGGATTCCTCTACTTTAATTGAAAGGGGCTCAAAAACGCAGGTCAAAGCAAAGACAGCTCAACACCACTCTACACATGTAGGGTATGTTAGATTAGTAAATTTCAATTAATATTTACATCCCGCAGGTTGGATCTTCCTCAAGAACAAGAGAGTAGAGAGTCGAGAGAGAGTTGGCCATAGTTGCGAGTGTGGCTTCGATCTATAAGTACACTTAAAGTTGTTAATGGAACTTTAAACGCTATTATAGAGGACGTTTCTATAAACTTTCTATAATAGAATAATTATATGGTAGAGACAATTCCTTTCTTTATGTCTCTCCATTAAAAGAAAAAGATTTGTGGACGATGATTGGACTTTTATTTTTGATGTGATTAGTGCATCTTGGCAGTAAAACCGACTTGGATGCTCTTTAATGCCGTCACACTCTCTCATCGCAACCGCTCTCGACTCTTTTAAATGTGCGCGCGCTTGAATTTAAACAAAAAATTACTAATTGGAACTGAGAACCCAAAAATGTACCACTTGGGGCATTGAGAACATACTTGGCATAGGAATTGGATAATGTATCAAAATAAAATGCTTAAGAATTTGCAGCCATATGCGTGATTTTTCGCGCCTTTTTTTATGCCTTAAAAATTGGAGTACTCCCATGAAACATTTGGTATCTAATAAAGGGGCCCGTAATCTTCGAACCATGAATGCTAATTCACTTCTAAATGGTGATCCAGCAAGGGGTGTCATGTAAAATCCATTGAAAATAAAAGCCTATAAACATTTTTTTTTTGTTTAGAATTTTTCATCACATTTTCCCTTAATTACATTTTCAATTAATTACGGCGATACCTCGCGAATAATAGTTTTGATTTTTTTAGCGCTAAAATGGTTGATGGAGTATTGGCATACACAGTTTCGTTAACAAAGTCGAAAAGAAAAGTCTAAAGGTCTTCTATCGCGCTATCTCGATGGTCAACTGAAATCTCCATTTAGGGCAACCCTACGCCTTCAAAATTAGTTACATTATAGACACTGTTTCACATATGGCGCTGTTAAAAATAAACATTATCCACGTTTATAGTACAAATTTCAGACAAACAAAATGAACTTCGCATGCTAAAGATCTGTTCACTGAAAGGGTCACACACCAGCCTAAAAACGTTGCCGGACGATGTGGCTTTGTTTACTATTTCTCTTGGTTTCGGGGCCAGATGAATCACTAACAATAATCTTCCGCAGTAAATCATTACCTTCTTCATTAAATATCAGCTCCGTACTGGGGTATACACGGTGCTGCTGTCTTCAATTCCTGCATCAACTGCTTATTGTTAGCCTGCATGTAAAAATCTTTATTCAAAATGTGCAAAGTGCTAACGAACAGGCCAATTGTCTTAAAATGAGAACGTCTGTGATGATATCTTCAGCTGTCTCAGTTAAGCTGTGATAAAATCATTTGATGTCAACTGAAAGTAGCTCATTTTCGAACCGTTTTCGCAGTATTTTAATAATTTTTGTAATGACCTTTTCGACAGAAGTGTGTATTAGTTCAAAATGAAAATGTTCCCAGTTTTCGCAAATTATTATTGCGAAAATGTTGAGGGTTCAACAATGAAGAAAATGTCAAATAATATCTCATATTGGATGACATTTTATCAAAACAAAATACATAGGTACATATGTACAATAAAAAAAATTAAAAAAGTTTTCCAAAATATAGAATATAGAAAGAGAATTCTTAACTTCGCATAACCTTATCGACTAGCGTGACATTTGGACACTTGTTTCAGCTGAATAATTAGCACTGAAACGAATACGAGTGTTTATTTTTGGTAAGCTTATGAAATTATTCTCGCTTGACAGTTTGACAGTTTTAAGCTACTGTATTCCCCAGTTCGTTACAAAAAGAGTCAAAGTAGAATAACACATCTCAAGTAAGTAGTAAAGTTCCAAACTCAATTCTGATAGATTTCAAAATCAAAACTCAAATTTTTGACGCACGTCAAAGAATAAATTGGAAATTGTCAAAACTTACATCATATTTGTAATTTAAGCCAAATCAATTTATTATTCCAAACAAATAATAACTTAATACAATATGCAAGTACCTCGATATGGAGCACAACTCTCACCTCACTCCACTTGCTTACAATAAAATAAACCCTAAATTGCTCTGGTCCAAATATTTTCCCATTAAAGAATACGCCGGGTATCACACATAAAAGCCTCAAACGATCCACAAGAAAATAAAAGAAAAATTATCCTTTTTATTACCAAATAATAAAAGGAAAAGTCTCCATCTAGTTTTATGTGGCATTCCTTACTCGTATTCTTATCCTTCAGTGGCAGTGCTTCGACCATTCTGTATGCGACTCCCGTCTTCCATCTCTAAGCGAGTAACATTTTGCATACTCACATTCGGTTGCGGACTGGAATACGGTATGGAAAGGCATAAAACCTCATACTACGGGTGGATACAAGTTGTCAACAATTTCCACGCAAATACATGCTCACATGGAGCACATATTGCACAAAGGGAAACTTTATTCCTAATACATGCATGGATAGGTACATATATCTATGTATTACAAGGCTACATACCTATGCGACATGTCTACATCCAACAATACAGCATCTGCAAGGACTGCTTGGAACATCGTTTGGTACTTACTCCGGATATGTGTACATTTTTATTTCGGCTGAATTGAGCATGTCCTGGCATTGATAAAATAAATTTTAAACAATTGAACATGGATGTGTGTGCGCACCCGCCTCAACGTGTATGCATTTTAGAGAAGATACTTTTTTCCACTTTGCCTCCTGAATTTTATTGTTAAAGAAAATAAAAAAGAAAATAACGTTTCCTCTGACTAACAGGTGAATTGTAAAGTGAAGTAGAAAAAAAGAACGAAATAACAAAAGGGAAAACTATACCGTCCCACTCCTAAAATTAAAAATCTCTCGTATTCCCATTGCCAAGCAGCAGGACATGTTTTTTTCATATGCCACCAACTACAAGTCCCACTAGTCAAAAACACACAGCAGCTTGAACGCTTGAATAGAACAGGCTACGGCTACAAAAAGATACAGAAAAGCAGCAAAAATCTGAATAAAAACACTTTGTGCTGGAGAATAGAGAAAATCCAATAAATGACTGAAAAAAAAAAATGCGAGCAATGGCTTTGCTTTACCGTGCTCCATGAAGCATAATGTTTCTTTTGTATACTCGTACACGGATTGCGCTCGACGTCCTTGTTTCGTTTTAAAACACCAACTTACATACTCGCTGAAGGTTTTTCTTTATCGCAGCACACTGTTGGAATTACAATATTTTCTATGCTTTTCTAAAACCGGATTGTTAATCTACCGTTAGTTGCAAAGGTAAAAATTACTAAATTCGCGTACGAAACGACAACTCAACCTGCTGTATTTCCCTCCCTAAAAAAAAGAGATATAATGCTCGTAGGATAAGTGGAAGTGGAAAAAAAAATTAAGGACTGCAGATAGCCGGAGAGTATGTCTTTTTTGCGAGGGTTGTAACGCTGCAATCCCCCTTCTGCATGTTAGAACGTGGGATGATTCCCGGGAGAGTTGCTGGTTTCGATCGCTTTTACTTGTGTTCTTTTATTTTTGTGCTTCGTTTTAGAGATTTTACTTTTTTCTGGAAAAGCCGACGGCACATTAGAACCATCGGTTTAGGATAGCGATAGCTTTTTTCCACTTTACATACGAGTACATTAGCGAATCCTAATAGATAGTTTCTTTTCGTTGATATTCCGAAACAAATACGAGTACACCCCAAATAAGAGATAAGAGGATACTGCGAGGAGGTAGAATGCCATCGACTTATTGTGGCATCCTTCAAATTCACTAATGTGTACGAGCATAATATGTCGTCGGTCTCAAAGTGCCTAAAAGCCCTATAATGTGTTTTCATTAAATAAGGATTCTGTTTGCTCATATCACGGATGGCAGTACATAAATAATAGGTTTGACATAGAGTTCGTGAAATTCGGTTTGTTTTCGTAGAATTTAGAAATTAACTTATTTAAACCAAATAAGCTTCAATATTATTCATGATATTTCACCAATTTCCGGGTAAAGTCAGTTCTGTGGATTTTGGTTGAATAACTGGCTCAAGTTTTTCTTGAAATGGACTTAGGCCTATCGAGAGAGTTCTGTTGGGCCCAGGACAAGCGACAGTTAGGGTGAGTTATATCTAAATTATAAGGTGGGTTAGCGAGTGTGATCATGATGGAAGACGTCTTCGAGACATAGACACAATACGGTTAAGAACGGAGGATTTGACCATTCAGAAGTGCGTTACATTGAACATTTCACCAGAACTTTCTGCTGTGGCAATCGTAGATTTGCAAATGCTTCTGAGAGTTTACCATTTTTTTTGTCCTCACACCTAGAGCTAGTTTTTATAAATTTCTTAAAATTTCTAAAATTTATTTCTTAAAATGTTTACGACGTCCAAGATAACAAATCTGCGAAAAAGTAAAACATTTTTGCATCACTTTTCGAATGAAAAATACTATCGAACCTTTAAAAATTAGCTATTCTTTATAAAAGCAGTGAAGCAATGAAGTATAATGTAATGAATTTTAGTGCCAAGTTAGCATTAGTTCTCGCTGTTTGCTTGTGAAAAAATATATCTCATCATTAGCTTTAATTTTTGCCCATCTCTCTACAGCATACGAACTCCGAACTCCGATCTAATAATCAACTGAATTTTTGACTTTTCCGAAAAATCAATGCTACTCAACCTCTTGTTTAGAAATTACTGATCGGATAGGACATCTCATTTCAGGCTTTCTAGGTAGATTAAATGACCAAGGGTTGTCATGTAATAAAATCTTCTATAGCGGCCATTTCCCTTCAAATTTCGACTGCTGATAGCAGCAAATGCAGAGCAGAACATTCAAACCATGGATATTTGCCTCTGCTAACGATGTTGGTGCAAGGTCGGTCCCACCCCAAGATTTTCTACACTTAGGTTAACCTACAGTATCCACTTTTCATCGCCAGTCACGATACGATGCAAAACTTCAACTGTTGAGGCAGCAGTTCGCTTAAGAAAAAAAAACGCCGTTCGACGTCTCTCGGCTTCAATTCGTTCGGCACCCAATGTCCTTGCTTCTGAATCATTCCTAATGCCATAAAAATGTTTGAAATTGTTGTGTGATCTACTTGTAACGATTTTGCATGTACAGCAAGTTTTTTCTTTACCTTCAACATCAAAATCATTATTTTTAAAGCATCTGTGTGCTTCAGCTGCAGATTCTTTTTTTAATAAAAAATTCCCCGAAA
Source organism: Merodon equestris (assembly GCA_958301585.1). Taxonomy (NCBI): domain Eukaryota; kingdom Metazoa; phylum Arthropoda; class Insecta; order Diptera; family Syrphidae; genus Merodon; species Merodon equestris. The sequence continues at coordinate 35,831,105 of OY284415.1, forward strand.
ATAATCTTTATTTGGCACGAAACTCGACATGCCTGAGACTATGAGAGACAAAGTTATTTCCACTTCGGTGAACTGACACTCTTCAAGCTTGCCTACAGTACTTTCTTGTAGAAGCATTATCATCTTAAATTTCATGCACGCAGTTCTGGTAACGTCATCTGTTGGGAGACGGCGAGAATTTATTCAAAGTCCCAATGAATCAGTAATTCTGTAACTGTAAGAAAAAGACTTCTTAAGCCAAAATGACTGAAAAAAAATACTATTCGCTCGAGATCACAATCAACGCCATTGTCAAAATGGAAAAATATTCTCACACAATATATGAGACAACAATCTTAATACTTAACTCTAGTTGCACCACCATTACTCGTAGAAGACCGACTAGCACAGAATACCAACTTCAGTTTAGGCTACCAATTATAAAGCACAGAGTTGGCCAAATGATGATAAAATTTCTCTTTTAATGGAGTTGGTCCATTATTTTCCAAGAAGTCCGACATACGACCAAAGTAATGAAGAAATGAAATGACGAAAATGAAATTAATGTCATGCCGTGATCTTTTCAAACTCTATTTCTAAATCCGACTGAAAACTTTTAAAATGACTTGATAAAACCAAGCCACGCAAGCACAAGAAAGTTGCACAAAATAAAAAAACCGACAAAATATTAAAGTAAGCTACATTTGTTGCTAAACAGTGGAAGTGAAACAGTGAAAATAACGGTCTTTTTGGCACTGTTATTTTATCAAACACTGAAAAGGTGGTTTTCTCTTTCTTTTTTAAATAATTTTTCTTTATGAATTACATTATGTGTTTTAATATTATATCTTGCCCAGTTAAAAAAAAAAAAAAAGGCAATTTAATGAAGTATATCTTCAAGGCCCATTCATTTCTTTCAATTGTGTGAACGCACTTTGATTTTATCGAACACAGTTGTACTTTTTCAATGTCGGTTTCGATTCGTAACAATTAGGCTACGGTAAGTCAAGATCACAGCAGAAACTACGAACCCAAAATGACGAAGTGCAGCAAATGTGCCGGATAGTTGTTAAATAAGCATGCACATTGCACAAATTCTAGAATACGCTACTCGAACAAACATTACATTGAAAATTTGACAAATGTTAATATTTTATCCTTAACCCCTAGTAATAAACAACAAAAGGCTTATTTTTCGAATCAAAATTGCTACAACGAACATGAACTGAAAAGCTGATAAAACTCTGTTAGTGTCATATATGTATATTCCGTAGCGTGCTTTCCCGTTGAAGTCCTAGTATAAGGTCATCCAACAAGAGGTGTCATTTTAGTTTATAGAGAACGACACATTTTTATGAAAAATAGTAAGTATGGTACTATTTTTTTTAATTGATCTTGTATTCAGTTTTTCATGTAATTGCTACTATTTTTCGCGATTAAAAGTTTTGATAATCTTTGTATAAATCGTTGGTGGAGTTAACTAGATTTTATTTTCAACATAGCACTCTCACGATATGATTGGCCAATTGGAGATCCATTAACTGAAACGGTTACACCACCTTCGTTTTGGAAAAAAAAGTATGGCATAGTGACACAGCCAGCCCAAAAATTACACCATTCTGCCACTCATTGCAATGGAGATTTATCTTGGATTTCCGAAGAGCGAGATGGAACAGCTTTATTTGAACATCACCACTCAGAATATTTTAATGTAAAAAATAATGATCTTGGCCGCCCATTTCCCAAGCAACGAAATGAAAAGAGAATGTTGTGCGTTGTATAGTAGCTCTTGTGTCTCTTTATCTTGGTCAAAGTCAAGATCTTTATGCATAAAGCGATGCAAGGTTATTGCGGATGGGGCGATTCCTGAGATCATCGCGAAATAGATACACCCAAGCTACGGCGGCGATATTTTCAATTGACTTTACCGCACAAACACGATCTGTCTTTACCTCTCCGAGACAACCATTTCTACGATATTTTCACCCTTTTTTGTAATTTTTAACTGTTTCAGCACTTTGCGACATTATTTGTCGACCATGCTTAGAGAGAGTCATGAGTCGTTGATAGTCTAATGATCATAATTAAACAGTTGAAACAAACACCCCTTACTGGATGACCTTATAACATTGCAAAATTTAATTTCACTTTTTAGAAAAGTGATTCTATTTTTATTCAATCATCTTACTGGAAGAAAAATGTATGGCTTATGAAATGTATATATTATTTATGGTCAAAATGAAAATGATGAAGTGAAGAACCGAGGTCTGTACATCGTTCTACAAGGAGGGCGTTACCGAGTTGAAAGCCTTTCGAACATACTATATACGTTCCGCAATGGTGCACAAATCATTAGGTTGAAAAAAAAATTATTTAACTTATTCAGTTTTTGACTTAATTAAAATGAAAAGACGTCAACCGGGCTATGAAGACTATCAATCCCTTATAAGAAGGAAGCTTGTTGAGAAGGTTTTTCGTGTAAGAACATAACAATTTTATATTTGAGGTATTCGACTGAACCGTTTCTCAAAATTGCACTATTATCGAATTTCTCTTTCAATGAATCAATGGTTTCACTAGCTATGGGGTATGTGACACCATCTTCACTGATGTCAAGTCCATCCAATTCTAATCAAACATAGTTTTCCAACATGGCATTATGGCGAAATGAATAGATCGTAGCATGGTTATCATTTTCGTCGACAAAGAATATGGTCCAGTCACGCCTCCTGCATAACATCCAAACCACACGACCACTTTTATGGATGTAGTTTAGTCACTTGAAGCATATGTGGGTTTGTTATTGTACTTGTATAATACAAAGCCAGTAAGCTATAAATAAGTTTTAGAATTTTCTTCAAACTTTTGCAAAGCCCAATCGGAGGGGTTTCGTGCTTAAAATTATCAAGAAGCTAGCGTAAGTTCTTAAATTAATTTGCTCTCGTATAAGCGTGGGCCGAAATCTTTACACAGAATTTGCCACGAAGTGGACTGCAAATTCCCAATTTCTGTGATTAGCAACTGATTTGGCTTTTGGACTGAAGCACTTATGACCTGCGATATTTTCGATACGTCGACCGGTGCGGTGTCTCACGGAAATACTCAATTGGGAATATGTGCATCGAAATTATCCACTATAATACACACAACCGTTGGTTTATATTAGCCCTAAAGTTGAGAATTGTCATAGAATTTCTTTAGTAATTTTTAATAATTTTCTAACAATGCTTGTTTGTGAACTTCGCCAACCTTGACTGACGATTTGACATTAAAAGATCGCGAAAATACAAAGTAGATACATATATCGCTATTAAAAAAAAACTTTAGTGTCAAAGCTGCCGCCAAAAGTAGAATAAACCCCTTTATCGGTTTTCATTTATAGTCTTCTTATTGTAATTTTACAAAATCCAGGATAAAACATCAATCAAAATAAAGGTTACAAAGAAAAATGATTGTCTTCGAAAAAGAAATCAATTTTACAATTTCTTGCTCGGAATAATAAGTTTTATTTGAGGGAACCACAACGAATGGTAATTTAATTAATCATCAGTAGCCCATTATTGGTCACTAAAACAAACCGAGACACATGAATCGGTATTTACAATTTCCCAAGCATGCCCTAACAATGTAGTTCCCATATCAAATTCCTACCATTAAATACAAGAAACAAGGACGTGCACCTTCGAAAGACCAAAAATACAATATCATTACTTAGGACATACGTATTCTAGTATTTATGACATGCACCTACTTATACGGGAGATATGCTCAAGCACACAATTGAAAACATCTGAAAACTTATTCTTTACTCTCATATGACCACTTGTTCGCTAACCGGCTTATATGTCACGAAATTATTGATACCGAAAGGTTAATGTCATAATAATCAAATTTTCATAAATGTGTGCACACATGTACACTTGTATGGGTGCCGGTGTGTCAATTATTAACAAGGGCTTACGAGTAAATCGATATGTTCACCTGCTTTTTTCATTGTTTCGTTTTTTTATTTTATTAAATTCAATTTTGATTACCTGATTACGACATGCAACTTTAAAAAGTTTTAACTTTAAGTTACAGCAATTTTGTCATTACAGATAGTTTTAATGATAGATTTAATGAGTCGAAGGTTTTTGGTAATTGTCTGATGTGCAGATATATCTTCTTTTTTTTTCAATTCAACCGAGAAGTGTGTCATTAATGAATGAAATTACCATAATCGCACCACATTTAAATACGGAAACAAATGAGCCACACACTTAAAAATATGAAACGAGCTACCCTTTAGGGGGATTACTTCTCAAAAACTTTTTTCAACAACTTTTTCAGTTGCAACATCAATGATTTTTCATCTTGTTTTAATGCTAAATTACCAGCCCCTTCAGAGCAACTCACTGGTATTTAACAGAACAAGGATATTCACTTGTTTGAATAATTTCGGCAATTACCCTGAGAAGTGACCAGATCTAATTTATCATTATGCACCCTTATTTGGATCTATTAGCACAAATTAAATGAGATTAATTACTGATTTGAATTTTTTAAAACTCACGTCATTTTTTTTTGATAAATTAAAACACTTAAGAAACTTGAGGAATAATTTATTTGCTGTGATTAAAAACAATATTTAAGAGATGATTAACACTTTAAAAAAATATCATTAGTCAATGCCACTTGTATTTTTTAGGGAAATATGGTATTTGGGGCTAGAATCAAATGTAGCTTAATTGAATAAGGTCAATAACGAAATACTTAAGAGATCTATACTGGAATTACTCGGTATCATAAAATAGGTAAAAAACAAATAAATTGAAACTTAAAGAGTTCACAGATTAAAAAATCTTGGTTAACAACGCCATAACTTTTGTATGCTTGAGACATTTTGAATAAACATGCTGAGTCCATCTGATATCGAAAGTATTCAACGTAAATGAAAACTAAAAATTGCTTATAAACTTGATTGATTTTCTTAACCCCTTTATTGATATGGATGGTATGCTTTGAGTCAATGAATGTTACATCAATCGGTCTAATTTTGTTCCGTGATACATCCAGTTGCTTTAAACAAAATACATCCAATCACCATATTAATAAGTGATTTAAATGCGTTTGGTTTTCACTTATCAAAAAAAAAAGATGAGAAAATCAAAAGAGTTATACAATTAATATTTGGATTATAAACCAATGCATGCCATTTATGTTTTAAGGTTACTTTGTCTAAATGTTGACTACGACTACGTTTTATGAGATTCATACTGAGTCCAATTACGAATCACTTTTTCGAACATATTGGCTGGTATCTCGCTAATAACATGTGCAACGTTGTTTTCCAAGGCGGTAATTGATCCTAACTTATCGGAAAAGGCAGACGATTTGACGTAACTGTAATCGCTTCAATTCCCACGATCTAACCGGCCAATTCAGTGATTCAAAACGAGAGATAAATTGTTACCGAATTCATTTCTCGTTGGTCTATCAATTTACATAATGTAGCACTGTCTTACTGGGGCCACCTGTCGACCACGTTCAGCTCGTGCATTTTGGATAAAGAAAAAATTCGAAACCAGTGAACGATAGCGGGCGACATTGACGGTAACGTTGTTCTCACGGTCATCTTCGAAAAAATAAAGGCCAATGATGCTGCCGAACCACAGACCACACCGCAGAGTTAATTTTTTTCGTTTATATTAATGCGGTTGGCTTGACGTCTAACATCGTCCACCTACTTGCTCAGTAAGTCGATCATGACGACGGTAAACTGTTCGACGTGTGCAAACATTTTTCACAGAGCACGAATTTTGATAACAAATTTCTATAACTTATAATATAAGTGTTGTTTGGAGGTTTGTTCGTCTATGATACTAACTGAATACGCTTGACTCTAACACATGTTACAAATCATGCGTGAGCTGTTAAAAATAGAGTACTAAAAAGCCAAGAAGCAATAAAAGCTATACTACTATATTATCGGTCTATAAGTTTTCGGCAATCAGGCTAAAGCATTTATTCAACTAATAGGAAACTTGCCAGCTGAAAGATTCTTTCTTTTCGTTCTTTTAATAGAGTTGGCTTTGACTGCGATAGTTCAATTTTTTAGAGTTTGTTTCGCTTCTCGGTGTCCCTACACCTCCGCCCTCTGGGTAATTACGGGTCGCATTCTCAATATGCGATTCATATACCCGGGGGGCTAGATTAAAAGGCTAAGTGGTGGAGCCTACATAGCTTTTTAGCTGTATGGCTATATAGCTATTTAGCTAATCTTAATGCGAAATGCCGATAACTAATTGGTTATGCTGTGACAGATAATCGATTACGAAGGCAGAGAGTTTGCTATTTAGCTGTTGGCTTTTCGCTATTCGGCTATTTAGCAAATTTAAGGCTCTTAGTTGGATGTAGGGTAACCCAACTGGGAGTAACGGCTTGACCAGAAGCCTAATTCTTGAACCACGGGAGACAGGTGCCCCCGGGACAATAATGTCAGACTGATAAATTACAGTAATAATGCAGTAGGCCCCCTTGTGGGAGTATCATGGGGGCTGTGGTTATCCCAAATCGCAGGAATTTTGAATGCAATAACGAACAACAGTAATATTTACTCAGTTGTTCGAAGGGTGCCGATACCCTTAATATCGGTAAGAGGTTTAAGGTAGGCCTCGCCCCATACCAAGAGGGAAGCTATGTCCCTGCACATAGCTCCGAATTGGACATTGAACATGAACTATGCAAATAAGGACGTTGGTTGTCGTCCATAAAATCAACCCCTTGCGGGAAGGCCCGCCGTGGAATTAGGCCGACAAGGCAGGTGTCCACGTAGCGCAATTACACCAACCGCGGTTTTGATGGCTCTAGATCGCTTCATATCGGGCCGTGGAAAGCCAAAAAACTTTGGAGAACCACAGGAATTCATGGTTCCAAACGAATGCTTGACCAACTTTAAGAACAATTTCACAATATTAGATTTCATTAAATAATTACAAATCATTTGTAGAAAGACAACATTGCCTGGTGGTTTACTTCCCCTCTTTGACATATTTGTGGCTTGTTGTGGTTATAAAAAAAACACATAAAAGTGGTTGGAGACAAGAAGCTAACATATGAGAAAATGTACACTCTCTTATCATAAATATTATAGAATGTTTGAATGTAGTCTATATTGGACAGTCCCCTTTCAAACTTCATAAAATCAAATATTTCATTAGAAACTAATTGGCATCTTAATTGATTCTCAAGGCAAGGTTTTTAGAGAAAATAGTGATATTTGACTTTTCGTATGACGAACATACATATATTGTAAAGTTCACAACCCAACATCCAACTTGACGACATCTTCTCTTTCCAAATTACTGGACAATAACACTACAGTGGTCACTGTAGGGAGATTCATAGTTTGGGGAGTTTGTAAGACCCATCACAAAAATGCTGAAAGATCCGGCGGTTTTTCAGAGTAGCTGTGTGTTCAAAAATAGTTTGTGTCTAAGACACTGTACGCCTTAAACTAGTTATTGTACTTTTAAAGCACAATTGTCTTAGAGAACGAAACATTTAAACTTGTTTTCCAATCGACAGTCGTGAATTTGTAAAAGGCTTTCTCCATGTTCAAAGAGTTTCTTTTTCATTCGTTCCTTTGGTCGAAAGTACACTAATAATGTCTTACACTACATATTTTTAAATCACGAAATATTATTTATAAATTAACTCTAAAACACTCCCATTAACTGCTAATCTTTTCTACATTGATGAAGATGCTGGAATGGATGAGCAACATTTGTTAATATTTAAGAAATTATGCATCAACGGACAATACGATATATTAGAGCATAAAAAAAATTATAATTACCGTAGTTAAAGACAAACTATGTTTGATATAAAAGTAAATTTATTTTTTTTATCCCCACCCTTATTCTATGTTTGTCTAAGATAGACAAAGAATTGGATTCCCAGCAATATTTATATAAAGACTGGACCAATTTTTTACTATTTGATTTGTATTTTTTAAGTTCTTACGTAAGGCAAGAAGAAGTAAAATATTTGGGCATAATTCGAATAATTATTTTTAAGGATGCAATAATAATATTAAATAATCGAAATATACTTAAGTCTAAGAATGCAAAATGCTGGGTGAATAAAAAAAAAATTGAATACATAGAGCTTTAAATATACATTTAAAAAATCGGGACCTTAAAGAATCTCCGTCTGTTTCCTACGGGATGATGTTTCCAGAACTACGTGTATGTAATTTTAAATGGTAACGCATCTGCAAGGAAGGACTCTACGCAAGCTTGAACGAAATGTAAACTTATTCCTTGATAGCTTTAAACATGTCGGATTTCGTGCTTAAAATAAATTATTTCGAATGAAATAGCATTCAGCAGCAAAAGCACACAGAATTCTCGCTGAGACTTATGGTGAGTATGCTCTGTCGAAAACGATGTTGAAGATAAAGAATGCTCTGGCGCATCCAAAAAGTTTAAAGACGGAGAATTGGACCCGTTACTTCAAGAAGGCTCGTATCAGGTGGTAGCTAACTTGCTTAAATTGAACAAAAGCGATAGATTCGAAGCGTCTGGCAGCGTTAGGAATGATTCAGAAGCAAGGACATTGGGTACCGTACGAGTTGAAGCCGAGAAAGGTGGAACGTTTTTTTCACGTAATTTCAATGACGGCATCGCATTGTGACTGGCGATGAAAAAAAAAAAAAAAAGTATCACAGGAGATCCCTATCTACTGCGATTGATGCATATGAGCCGATGGAAAAATACCCGCTAAACATATAAGATTATTTTGTTACTTGACAATTCTCAATCATATGTTCAAAATCGGTGAAAACGCTTAAATGGGACGTCTTGCCCCAACCGCCACATTCACCAGATATTAAAATAGTAATTTTCTTGATAACAAATGGTACCAGATGTTAAATACTGCACTTAAATATCATGGACACCCTATAATCAGCCATTCACACGTATTCAGCTGGTCAATTTTACTTTGAAAATAAAGATTACGTCAGCTTTAAAGTCAGAGAGCGATACAGAAACATAATAAACGGCCTTTGAACTCGACTTGTGTGATATATGTATGGTTAAGCAGAATGGCACAAAATGCCACGCAAACCAACACCAAACGCAAACTGTGTAATAATCAATATTTTACGTACATAATGCAATAGTCGTATAATCGGCATTTTTATTTATCCTGTGGGAAGGTCTAATTTTGTGAGTTGTCCCTAACAATCGGCATTCCTGAAGGGAATCAATCAAGAAGGGAAAAAAATTTAAACTTTAAAAGCTTTTTTAATAGAAATTTTAAAAAAGAATTCAGCCAGTGGTCGCTCTTTATTTTTTGGCCAATTTAAGGTTTATTTCCTAAAATCGTATTCTCGTTAGTTATGCCATGAACAGCTTTAGTTCAACATAATATTTTTAGCTTCTTTAGAAACAAAAATAAAATACATTTTATTACTGCAATACTTAGCTTATCCACCTACTCCGTTATTCAACCATCGAGATTATAGTAATCAATACGAATAATCAACTAATATGCAAATTATTGCAAAATCAACTGCAAAATTTCATATCAATATCCAAAAATTCCGGGCATCATAATTGTCCGACATTCTTCATCATAAAAACAAAAATGAAGAAAATGATTTATTCATACACAGGCCGCCGTCGGAAACTTTAAAAAATGTAAAACTTCCGCTCAAAGTTTTTATCTTGTGCTCGATATCCTGATTTTTTTGTGCACGTTATCTTGTGAAGGAGGCAACGGGCAATTGTGGAAATGCATTATTTATGATTTGGAAATAGTCAAATATTTTGACGAACAAGAGTTCAGTTTAAATATGTACTGGCTCATGAGCATAAAGTGATTTTTCCGAGTGTCATCCTAAAAAGCATCGTGCTTTTTTTGGTTTAGTTTTCTGGGGGGTAATCAGGACATGGGAGGTTTATTTCAATAGGATACGTACGAGTGTAGGTAGAGGAATAGATGTCTAGTAAGACTTTCAAGGCTGTCAAGTCAACCTAATTTGATTGAGTGCAGCTGCGCTTACTTCACCGAATGCATTCAGTGTGTGTTCTAAAAATATAATATTTTAAACCATCAATTTACGATATTTATTAAATCCATGATTTCGTTGTCCGCCACTACACGAATCTACTTTGACATTGAAAGAAAAAATAGTGACGTACGCCCATATATAATGTTTACGAAATACCGTCGATAAGCGTTTTAACGACTCAAAACTCATTTAGTCAAACCGAAATCAATAAAAAATTGGAGTGGATATTGAAAAACATACCAAATGCTACATTATCCTAGAGTGTCATTTAAACTGCTGAAACCATCCTACGCATCATAGACAAAAATGATTCTAAAAACAGCATCGAACGCCAAAGCAACTCGTCAAAATTCGTTCAATTTAGTCAATAACAAAAATTTATTAGACATATGTTTGAACTATTTTAACTGTACTGCTATAAATGATAGGCAATGGATTTTATATTCAGAAATGTTGGAGAAATTCATAAAACCAACTTTTCTGAATCATGTCATACTGGGGTTATACGTGTACGTCATACAACCATATACAATATACGGCTTGAGCCCGTATAACAGAAGAAACTACTTAAATGTCGACATAAGTTGAGGGAAAATGTCTCTACTCACCACCACGATCAAATTGCAAAACGTCCGATTGGTTAAAATAAGCATACTCTATGGATAAAGCTCTGGATTCTATCAGAGACTGGCATTTCAGAATATGCTGGGATAAAAACTGGGTCCAGCTTTGAACACTATTAAGACTTAGTAAATAAATGTCAAAGTACTCAAATATGTGAATGTTACTCATTTCATTTGGTGACAGGCTAGTTCACAATATTTTTAAATTTCACTTCAACGACGATGAAAATAGGAAAAAAATATTTAGAAAAAAAACAAGGAGTGGGAAATTTCAGCAACACACGCACAGGAGACTTAAATATATCAAACATTTGACGTTTTTAAGGGTCATCTTCATTAATTAACATGACTAATTTGATAAGTATCCGATGCTTCAGTGAAATGTATGTTCCCTAGTTACTGTTAGATGGGTCAATAGATGGCTCCAATAGTAAGTGCTGGTCGATTGTGACGTATCCAAAACTTCATGAACAAAGCTTAGACATGGTAAACAAACCGCTTTGACATATTAGTCATTTTGTTTTTGCGTCATATACAATACTTTTGGTTGTGTGAAAATATCTCATTTTGTGCCAAATAATCGTCATTTACGGGAAGTGTTGCTTTCCTTCTTTCATTCGAAGAAAACATCGGCTGAAACGCATCGAGAACTCCAAAAAGTTTGCGGAGATGCTGCTCTAAGTAAAACAACGTGCCGTGGTTGGTTCCGTCGCTTCAAAGATGGTAATTTCGATGTTAACGACCGTTCGTGTGAAGGAAGGCCGAAAACCTTCGAAGACGCTGAATTGGAGGCATTGCTCGATGAGGATCCATGCCAAACGCAAAAGGAGCTTGCTTCAATATTAGCCAAGCTATTTCTAAGCGATTGCATGCGTTGAAAATGATTCAAAAGCAAGGAACTTATGATTTGAAGCCAAGAGACGTTGAGCGTAATTTTTTTCGCCTGTGAACAACTGCTCCAGCAGCAACAAAGGAAGGATTTTCTTCATCGCATCGCTACAGGTGATGAAAAATGGATTCATTACAGCAACCCAAAGAGAAAACAATCATGGGGACAGCCCGGCCATGCTTCTACGTCGTCGGCTCGGCCGAATTCACGCTGCGAAAGTTATGCTGTGTACTTGGTGGGATCAGGGCGGTGTTATTTATTATAAGCTGTTGAAACCAAACGAAACCATCACTGGGGAACGGTATAGAATTTGGCGATTGAGCCGAGCACTGCGCGAAAAGTGGCCACAATACTAGCAGAGGCACGAAAAAGTGATTCTACAGCATGACAACGCTCGGCCTCACGATGCCAAGCCCGTTAAAACCTACTTAGAAACCCTCAAACGGGAAGTCCTACCCCATCCGCCATATTCCCCAGATATTGCGGCGTCTGATTATCACTTGTTCCGCTCGATGGCACAAGGTCTGGCTGATAAGCAGTTCCATTCACATGAAGACGTCTCAAAATTGCTTGATTCGTGTATAGACTTAAAAGACGAACACTTCTACCGTGACGGTATGCGAGCTCTGCCAGAAAAATAGGAAAAAGTTATCGCTAGCGATGGGCAATAATTTGAATGATTCATTTATAACCGTTTTTTTCACAATAAAGTTGCATTTTCATCAAAAAAAACGACGAGAACTTAGTTGCGCTCCTAATAAGATAACATATGCAATCTATGTATGTCATATTTTCATCCCAAATGTTTTATATTTACATATATATGGTATGCATTTAGCATCTTTTTAAAAATCTTCCAAAAATAACAAAAAAATTCGGCTATTTTTAAATAAAGATTTCTTGACAATGACCGAAGAAGACTTGTTAAAAATAATAATTTCTTTATCTGATTCAGTTACGACTCAGAAGTTAAGTATATGTACACGCAGTCACAGTAAAAAAATTATTGATTTTGTAAAAGCGTATATCTACCATTTAGCATAGATGCCGTATAACCAGATCTAAAAAAGAATTCCTTCAAGACATTGAAAACGTAAAAGTATCTCAAAGAAAAGAATTTTGGAAGGCCTCAGGACTTAGAGTTTTGCGATTCACACAACAAATTATACGATATGCATGCTTTTGTTTGAAGAGTAGAGGTTTAATTGACCTTAAATGCGTGCCAGCTCAACTCGACATTCCATATTACTGTATTGATTTATATAAACCATTGTAAACTAGAGTCAAGGGAGTCGGATGGCAGTTAAGATTAAAATGATAAAGTTGAAATATTGCTTTAAGTAAAAAATATGGTTCGACTAACTCATCCAAAAATCCATTATAATATTCAAGTATTGTATTTACAATTTCACATTTAATAGCCATAAGAACAGTTTAATTAATAATTCATTGCTTAAACGAAATGTAGAGCAACCATGCGTATGATAACTTAAAAACCTATTTTCAACAACTATAGCTATAACGTTAGACACTCTGAACCTAAACCACCTACGTAGTATGTGTCTAAATCAAAGTTCAGTTCCGAAAATAAATTAAAAAAGTTATTAATAGACCATTACCGTCGCTATAAACTGTAATTCTATATTTGAGTGAGTAAGTGAGTAATGAATGTACGAGAGCCAAATTAAAATTGGGCCTTAAAAGGGCCCTTGAGGAGGCCCTTAAGTTGGTTGATTAGTTTTCTGAACTCAAACTACTTATGACTCTCAACCTCTGTTTCTATATTATTCGGAAAGAAGCAAACTCTGAAGTCTCATAGTCATCATAGATTTCCTCACACAATTTCAAATAAAGCATTATTAACAAGATAATTTTCTTAATCAAAAAGCAACGGTATTCCAGCTTTAACAATCTTTCCAAAAGTAGACAAACGGGGAAATGGGACAGATTTAAAATAAAAAAAGAACATCTAACTTCTATTCTGATGAGATATGAATTTGAGAACATGAGAATTGGTCTTGTAAGAAAATAAGTTTGAAGTTTTCATTAACAATATCATTTTATGTATTTCAAGTGATACAAAATTAGCATTGAATTTAAGAATTTTATCGATTGATTTTCCGCTCATATTAACAGGAAGTGTTTTTTTGTAAGTAAACCTGATTCTTTATGACGTTGGCAAAATGTTCTTTAAAAAACTAGCAATGTCCACCGGATCAAAAACGTATTCCTATATAATATTAGCTTTATTATTACTGCTAAGTGTATGAATATGAAATGTTGATTTGACTAACAGATGGTATAACTACGGCACATGAATAATGTCAATAATTTTTGTAGGCTAAACATCTGTTAATAAAATCAAGTACATATATCATAGATTGTGATTGTATAAACAATTTCTTTTTTATCGACTTAAAAATGTCAAATTTTAGGCCGGATAAGAATTATATGAGAGCGGTTTTGTTACATTACTTTTTTTCAAGGAAAACCACTACCGTTGTCATCGATTAAAAGACCAAAGAAAAAAAATCGAAGATACAGAAATAAAAGCATTCTAGATGAAGACTCAGAAAATAGCTCGAAAAAGCATTGAAAACCGCTAGGAATGATCAAAAATAGGAAGTTAAAAGAAAGAGTCATGGAAAGGCGAGAAACCATTTCAGAAATATTGCTTGATCGACACAAAAGGAAAAACTTGTTGTATCGATGAAAAATGGATCTATTTCGACAATCCCAAGCGCAGATAATTATGGACAGACCCAGACCAAGCAACAACCTCGTAACCAGTACGGACAGGTGAAAGAATGGTGTACTATAAATTGCTAAATTCCAGGAAACGATTATTGGTATAGTACCGTCAACAACAAAAATTGAATCAAGCGTTAAAGCGAAAATGACCAGTATACGCCCAGAGAACCGAATCAGTTATTTTCTATCATGACAAAGCTCACCCATAAACCAATTAGAAAACTATTTGACAAATAAATATTAAGTTCTTTCTCACTCCTGTTATTCTCCAGACATTGCTCCCTCTGATTACTATTGATTTTTTATCGATGCAACACTGACTTTCCGAAAAGTATTTTCATTCTTAGAAGAAGTGAAAAACTGGCTTTATGAATGATTGGCCTCAAAGATAGGCAAAGATAGGTATCGGCGCTGAATCCATCAATTGCAAGAAAGATGGGAAAAAAAGTCACAGCTATCGATGGCCAATACTATGTTATGTTGTATAAATAAATGAGATTTTTGGATGAATAAATCGCCATTTCACCCTCACACACCTATCACTAATAAAGTTTTTTTTCTATTTAAAATTAGTTAACGACTATTTAACTCATGACATATTTTTTATGATGTGCAACGAGAACACATTGATTGATGTGAAGCGCACATCAACGCTTCACTCCTACTAGTATAATAGTTGTGGACTCGATGGCTTGGATAATATAAAATCGAGTTCCAACAGCAAAAAAGTCATATTCTCCCATGTTTATAAGCTATAAAACCCCTTTGACCACAAAGAAAATCATTCAAGCAATTGGTAACAGAAAAAAAAAAACTTTCGACTTTGTCCAAAATAACAAATCAAAATTTAGCTCTCTTTTCTTTTATTCCAGTCTTTTGACTTATGCAATTTCTTTTGGTAATACCCTATTTTTAACCCACGACGCAAAAAGAGGGGTGTTATAAGTTTGACGTGTCTGTGGGTCTGATTGTCTGTGCGGCTGTGTGTCTGTCTGTGGCATCGTAGCTCCTGAACGAATGGACCGATTTTGATGATCTTTTTTTTTTTGAAAGCTAACGTGATCGAGATGGTTCTTAGCAACAATTTATGAAGATCTGTTCAGGCGTTTCCAGGCCATCAGCTCTTTTAGATGGCGCAAAATGAATCACCCTATCGGAAGATGTTATAATTTTTGCAAATGGCACCGTACCTCAATCATATTTGACATTAGTGAACTAGATAGCCGCAGTATATAAACAGATAAGCAATGGAGCGCTATTTTTTGCAAGAGTATGGAATAATTTTGTAAATTTTAGGTGGAATTTCGACTCGAGAATTTTGATTTCCTATTCGTATCGCCCCAACTAAGCCAGCATTCAGTTTAGCTACTCGACTCGAATAGACTGGCACTACAGAAGGCCATGCGGCATGGCTGCCAACGGACTGGTCGTTCGGCCGGGAATATAACGGCTGTGGCTACCGATGTCGCTGAGAACGAAGAAACATCAACCAGACGACGGGCCACGTAATTGGGCATAACCAGGCGGACCCTAGAGCGAATTTTAGTGAAAAACTTACACATGTTCCCGTACAAAATACAAACAGTGCATCAGATAATGCCTGCTGACCGTCAGTCGCGGGTGAATTACTGTCAAGCCATCCTTAATCAACAACGAAGAGGACGATTTTGTGTCGAATAAGCGCCTTGATAAGCGACTTTTGACTGCCGGAATTGGATTAGCGGGGGTTGGTGAACATTTGGTTTCAACAAGATGGTGCAACCACACACACAGCGCGAATCACAATGGATATTGTGAAGGAAGCGTTTCTTGGTCGCGTAATCTCCCGTTTTGGCGATTTGGCATGGCCAGCAAGATCGCCAGATTTAACAATCCCAGACTTATTTCTTTGCGGCTACTTGAAGTCGCGGTCTTATGCCAACAAGCCTCGGACGTTTGTGTTCGCAGCCCTTGAGGAGAATATTCTACAGAAATACGAACATTTATTACCGCAAATTTTGCGGAAAGTCATGGAAAATATGATAAAACGGGTACAAATGTGTATCAACTTGACGGATATTATCATTTCCACATAACAGAAAAAATTGTAAAGGTCCAAATAAAGATTTCCATCAAAGTAATTTTTTTATTTATTAAAAAAGTTATTCAAAAACAAAATTGGAAGTCCTATGCGTTGTTGCATAATACTTAAGAAAAATGTAATTTAAGTAGTTACCTATCGCAATTAGCATCCGTGAGTAATTTAAAAAGAATAAAATAAAAATGAAATTAAAACTTTTAAGTAACCTCCGACACAAAAAAAACTTTAAGAAGTAGAAAAATAAAATTTTTCTCTCGGCTTCGAGAGCTTATCTTAAAAATATTAATAGGTTCTTTTAATGAAGTCAAAAGGCCGAGAGAAAAAATTAATTTTTTTTACTTTTTAAAGTTTTTTTATATCAGGGGTTGCTTAAAATTTTTATTTTTATTATTTCTAGTAATAAAACACATGCAGTAATCTCGGTGGTTTCAGAGAGGTTAGATAACTGTCAGTTTATATCGTTTTGAGTTTCATTAAAAAAAAACTCGTTTTTTATTGTATTAAATATGTCAAATTGTGTGTTAACTAAGCAACATTTGCGGGAGGTTTTAATTGGAATATAAGTGCAGTTGAAGCTTCGAAACCTTGTGGAAGATTATAGTGATAATGTTCCAACTAATTAATGAAATTGTTTCGACCTTTTAGGAATGGCGATTTCAGCGTTTAAGATAAACCTCATTTCGGAGGCATTAATTGATAAAGATTCAAGTCAAACGCGTATGGAGCTTGCAAATTCATTGGGCAACAAAATCCATGAAAATGATTCAGAAGCAAGGCAATAGGGTTCCCCATGAATTTGAGCCGAGAGATGTTGACTGGTCATTTTTCACTTGCGAGCAGCTGATTTAGATGCAAAAGGCTTTTTACAGTGGATTGTGGCTGGGGACGGGAAATTGATTTTCTATGATAATCCCAAGAAGAAAGAATACCATCGTAAGCCTAGTGAATCGTTACCATCAACATCAACAGCAAAGCAACCTTTGAGTTCAAAGATCATGCTATATAGGTATCTGATGGAACCAAAAAGGTTTTATATATGAGGTGCTACAACCTACAATGGATACAATTGATTCGATCGAGTCGTGCATTAGAAGAAACATCGCCGGGATCCGAACAAAGTAATTGCAAAATAAATAAAAAGGACCGAATTAATTTGTACTCCCAATTACATCTGTCCACTAATCCACTTGTTTTGTAAAGACATGAAAAAGTTTTAACCAACATTTCTGTCTAAAAACAAGATCATCATAGAACTATGAATCTACTTACGAAGGGCTTAAGTTGCATGGAATACAAAAATTATACATGATTTTCAAAACTTATATGTATTTTGAAATATCCGACTTAGATTTTTTTAACATATGAGGCCCCATTAATATTACTCAACACCTTAATAGAAAAAATGTTGCACAAACTAATCATGTGTAAATTATTACCGGTAATTTTGAACTCGGAAATTCAGAGCCTCGTTGACCATCCTTGGCCAAGTCTACCGTTTCGCTGTCCTGTTATATATTTTTTTAAGTCCATCCCTTTATTGTCCTCCCATCTACGCTGCGGCTTTCTTGGCGGCTTCTTTCCCTCGAGCTTTCCACTCATTGATCCTTTGACTGTGTGTCCACTCTCCAAATGTTCTATATGTCCTGCTCGTCTTATTCTTGCTCTTCACGATTTTATTACTCTGACAATGCTTGGGGTTGAATAAAATTCGTCTGGTTCGTGATTGTGTAGTTTTCGTCTGGTTCGTGATTGTGTAGTTTTCGTCTGTTTCTTCATCCAGTTTTCCACCATATATTCTCCCTAAAATCTTATTTTCAGAAACCCTAAATCTATTGTCCCCCCTCTTGGTTAGCGGCCAGGTTTTACATCCGTAAAGTGTCATTGGCATTATTATGGGTATATAAATATGGATTTTAACATTACGAGACAAAAGAGCTATCTTGAATAATTCCTTTATCGCGGAAAAGCACGCGTTGCCCATTTGTATTTATTTATTTCGATCTTTATGTCGATTTTGGCAGCGAATATGTTCCTCAGATATTTGAATTCGTCCACTTTCTCAAAGGGTTTATCGAGTACAGTCAGGTGCGAGGTTTAGATCGATCCAATTTACTTATACGCCTGAAATCGCAGATGCGATTCCATTAAGGGTTTTTCTCCTTTCCTTTCCTTAAAGGGATCTCATTACAATATCCCACACTAAATTAAAAAGAAGTGGTAGTAAGGCATATCCTTTTTTTTAAACCTTCACCTAATTCAGATGTTTCTGATAAGATATTTCCTACTTTAATTTGTCCTTTGTTTCTCTTAAGGCATAGTCCTAACAGTTTCATCAACTTTTTCGGGCTTACCAGCCTTACAAAGACGTAATACATTTTCGATCCGTTGATAAAGACATATGCCTTTTTAAAATCTACGAATCGTTTCGTAGAATTTCAATTTATTTTTTTTAAAAGTTGAAGTATAGTGAAAATCTGTAATCTACGATTTTTTCCTTTGCCTATGATATCAGTCTCTTTAAGAGACTTTGATACTTTTCTTAAATTTGTTTCAACACCAACGCGAGAGGTAGATTTTGTGTGTTAACTGAGATTTGATTAATTTCATATCGTCTGTAAAGAACTCACAAAGTAGCGCAAATCATTCCGCATAGAATATCATTGCCTGAAAAAACAGGTATTCAAAGAAAATGCCATAGGCTTTCAGCTGAGAATCAAGCACGTTTCCGATTGACGGTTGCAATTTTATCCAAATGCATAAGTTAGTCACTTGTTTTGGCTTATACTTATACAAAATAAAAAGTTTTGAATGAAATTAAAAATTCATACGAGATTGACATAGAAAACTGTGATAACACCCTAATGATCTGAACCTTGGACTCTTTATTATTTTAAGAATTTGCTAACATTTAATGGTTGGAAGAATTACGGAGGGAATTATTTTTACTTTGTAACAAGCTCTTCATTATATTTTGTTCTATATAATTACACTTAAAAAATTCTTTTTCGACAATTTGCGGCAGTTTATAAAACAAAATAAAAACTATAAGCTCCCAGGCAATTGTAGTTTTGCACAAATTGGAACGCTAACTATGACAGAACACAGAGACTTCTCAATTCATAACAATCAAATTTGTATTACCGAAGGCTTTTCAACACAAGATTTACTAAAATAAGTCATAAACTCAGTCAGTTTCAAAACACAAAAGTCCTATGAAAGTATCCCTTCATAGACAAAGAGTGTGCATCGTACTACTTTTAAATGTTCAAAAATGTATGTATATATTATTTGTGTGCCATAATCCAATTTAGCCAACATTAACGAAAAGAAAAAAAAACTGAATTAAAGAGAAAAGGAGATATTCATGTCAGACGACCGTCTCAGTAATAATTTATCATAAGATAACACCGATCTTAAATAATACATTACACCAACCACGTGGTACACATTTCTGATCAGACTTTTCGAAATTTTCGCCAGCGCGAAAAGTAACAGCCAACCTGTACCTATCGTATAACATTCGAGCAAGATGAAAATTTAATAACATAATTCGCTTGGAGCCTTTGTGCAATTGTCCTTGATTTGTGTAAAATTAAAGATGTTTGGCACACATACCGACGGATTAGTCATACATCTCCGCATTTGATCCGGACCCCGATAAGATGGACTGTAGCGGCCTGGAAAACAACTAGGTGTCCCCATTTTCATCTTATCGGGTGTCGAATACATCGACATCGTCATACAGCCGCCAACGAAATCCTCTTCCAGTTTCAACGCCCTAGAGGCGTCAAACGACGTCGGCGAGTAAATTTTGAAACACTATTAACAATTTCGTAAAACACAAACAAATTCCCGCACTTCGAAGCGGGATGCCCTCAGGACCGTTTCAAAGATATTGAAAATGCCTTAAAAAAACTCTTAGATTTTTCGATCTTTTAACTATTTACACTTTTACTTCGGTAGGACGACTTTAACAAAACAAACAAATCATCTCGATTCAATGTTTCTCGCACTATAGATACTCTCACTTGTCATCAATTTATAATTTTTTCTTTTTTTCCTTCTCTTCACTTCTTTGATGTATTTAAAAATTAATAATTTTTTTATCACTTGAAATCCATGAAATCTTCATTTAGTTGATATCCTTGATTGTTATCGCCGAATCGCATACCATTATCCAAATGCGAAAACTAAAAGATGTTTTGAATAGCGGGGTGACGAACAACCGTTTTTTTTTCAACCTTGCACTGTACTGATATTTACAATTAATCTAACAATAACGGTTGCTAAGACTCTCTTAAATTCCTTGCCCATAAGAACTTTAACAGATTTTACAACTAGACACACGAAGAAAGGATAACGAATTCTTTAACACGTCTGAGGCAATGGTATTCCTTCGCACGATTGTCGAATTCATCGAAAGAGGGTGGTTCTCGGTTGTGTTCCACCTCCCACCCAGGCGATGGTGCCCGATGTTATTAGTTTGACGCATGAATGGGGTGGATAAGGGCGTTTACATTTCATCTGCGTTATATTTGTGTGCATCACAGATGGTCTCCTGATTGGTTAATAGCCATTCAGAATACATATATAGACCTGTGTTGTTCCTGCTCAGTGTTATAGGTCACAGGATTAAAAGTTTTCCGTTTTTCTTAACTTTTTTGTTCTCAACTCTCAGTTCGTCCTTTTTGTCCGTCTTGTTGTTTTCGCTCTTTTGTGTTGTTAATCTTAGAGTAAACTAGAGCGCGCTTCAAGTCGCTTTCGAAAACTGTTAGATGGATTATTGTATCTGTTAGGGGAAAATGCTGTGACTGTGATCCTGGAAAAAGTTTATCGATGAAATTGAGAGTTGTTTTAGTTTTGCATGTACGAGTATGTGTATAGCATTCACCCCTATTGTATGGAGCATGCGCGGTGCCGGTACGAAAAAGGAGGACCGAAAAATAAAACATATTCGAATCCAAAGGATACAAAAAGGCAACCAATACAAATAAATAAGGTAAGCTTTCGGAATACATCTCTTTGTTCGACGAATGCAATGCGTACGAGTATGTGCTCTGGTGCTTTGTACACAGTTGAGCGCAGCAGCAGGATAAGATACACGTATTCATGTCCGATATTGGCAATACGAAATGCACAAGATTGAAAAACAATATTTAAAACGGTATTGGAAATGCATTTAATACGATAATAGGCATTGTTCCGAAGGATTTGAAAATAGACGATTAAGGAAGAGCACACATACGATTGTGTTGTCGTGTTGGTTTAGTCCATAAAAGTGTTACACATGCAAAACAAAATGGTGATGAGTGCTAGCAACATGATGGAGAATTCAATAAATTCTTATATTTGCATCCTTGTTGTCCTCGTTTGTATGTATATGTTATAGTAAAATTGAGAAAAAGCCAAGTTACATCTGCATTTATCATAAAAAATATTTTCAGTTTTATTCTTGAAAGTCGGTTATACCGCTATCGAAGAAATCTTGTATATTTTTACTGTTATAACCAAAGACACGAACCCACGTGGAATCAGCTAAGACGCACGCACGTTTCTGAATTTATGGTCATTCGACTTAGTTCCACCAATTGCATGAATTCTTTTTTAAAATTATTTATTTTTATTTTAAAATTATGTCGCTACTCGATAAAAGATAACAAATAAGAAAAACGAGCCTGCATTCTTTTTATGATGACGCTATACTGCAAGGTACAAACTGAACCTTCCCATACCTCAACCATTTTTTCTGGTCAGTGACTTACGATGCCTAAATTCAAATTAAATAAGGCCTTTCCTATCCAGGTATGTCAGAGATGTCGTAGATAGTATTCATCTTTTACATAGGTTAAGTAATTTTAGTAAAACAGTGATCATTAGGCGTCAGTTTCAGTAAATGTCACAACACATTTGATTGGAACTTTATACTTCATACCTTATCCAATATGTCGACTTTACTCGCAACCATAATACGAGGGTGGTCCGATAAGTATTCAGCCTCACCGCCAGATGGCGCCAGTATCGCAAGAGCAACTTACTATCGTGTAGTACATTCTAGTAGACGGCTACTGTCTCGTAGTTTTGTTTTGACTGCGTGTGGTAGCGGGAGTGTCCGCGGATTTTAGGAAAAAGGAAAAAGAGCAATATCGGTCGGTGATTCGATCCTTGTTTTTGGAAGGGAAATCGCGCAGCGAAATCAAAGAGCGTTTGGATACTGTGTACTTCTCCTTCGATGGCGACCATCAAAAATTGGTTTAACGAGTTTCAACGTGGTCGCACGTTGGTTTTTGATGACCCACGTCCAGTTGTCCCGAAAACGGCTACCACGGAGGATAACGTGACAAAAATCCACGATCTCGTATTAGCAGACCGCCGATTAAAGGTATGCGAGATAGCTGAGACAGTAGGCATTTCAAAAGATCGCGTGGGTCATATCCTGCATGAAATTTTGGGCATGAGAAAGCTATCAGCGCGATGGGTGCCGCGTTTGCTCACTCCGGACAACAAGCACAACCGTGGGACCACTTCAGAGCAGTGTTTGACGCTGTTTAAGCGCAATCCGAAGGAGTTTCTGCGTCGTTTCGTGACAGTCGAAACATGAATCCACTGGTACACACCAGAGACCAAGGACCAAGTCGAAACA
Source organism: Merodon equestris (assembly GCA_958301585.1). Classification (NCBI taxonomy): domain Eukaryota; kingdom Metazoa; phylum Arthropoda; class Insecta; order Diptera; family Syrphidae; genus Merodon; species Merodon equestris. Next base: position 35,854,127 of record OY284415.1, read on the forward strand.
GTGGACTTCACCCGGCGAACGTGCTCCGAAGAAGGCGAAGACTGTCCCATCGGCCGGAAAGGTGATGGCCACCGTTTTCTGGGATTCACAAGGTGTGATCCACATCGACTACCCTTATTGGGCCGATTGGGCACCGAATTGAAGATCCATGATACGCACCGGCTCACACCTCCGCCCTCGCCACGGCCAAATTGGTCGAATTGGGCTACGAACTGCTGCCCCATCTACCAAACTTGAAAAAGTCACTCGCCGGGCAGAAATTTCAGTCGAATGAAGAGGTCATCGCCGCCACGGAGGCCTACTTTGCAGACCTCGAGAAAACGTATTTTTCAGACGGGTTAAAGAAGGTGGAGCATCGCTGGGTCAAGTGTATCGAGCTTAGAGGAGTAAAATAAATCGCCATTTCTCCAAAATTTTTGTTTTTCTTTTGTAGGCGAAAATCCAAACTACCCACAATGAACTTGAGTGTGCTTAACGACCTGTCAAATCGCTTACTTTTGGTTTGCTTACAATTTGTTTTTTACTTGAACTGTCGAAATTGCGCATCGAATATCTGATTTCATAGGTAGATCATTTAGGTCGACGAAAATTCAACAAAATCGGACAACACCAATCTGATGCGTTTTGCATATAGTCGGACATTAACCTAGCATAAGTTCCCTTAGGTCTAATATGATTGAAGCTTTTGTTGCGTATATAAAATGTTCAGGTATTTTGATGGAAGTTCAGATTGACCATTCGAAAGTCATTTAGAGTCATATAGAGGAACTGCTCGAATAAGATTTAATTCAAGCACTTGAAAAATAGCCTGAATTGTAGGAAAACGGCTTGAACCCATGGAATGATCCAAAAGCAAGGAACCAAATTCTTAACTATGTGCTGTTCAAATCGAATGTAACCACACTGCAGATCATTACCGAATGAATACGCTTGAGTCATGGGCACAATAAAGTTTTACACCACATGCTCATCCGCACGTCGCAAAAATACTTCGAAATGCTCAAATGGAAAGTCCTTCCTCACCTCATTGCTCCTTTTGACTAACACTTTTCTGACCGATAACTCATTGCCTAGCAGTAGCGTACTTCTTACGAGGAGAAACTAGATCGATCGGTGGATATAATTTTAAGACGAAGCGTTCTTCGGAGACGGTATTCGTATCCTGCCCGAAGTATTATAAAATACTTCATATTTCATATTAAATAAACATTTAAATAAAAAAACGCTTTGAATCTAGTCCAACTGGCAATACATGCACTACCGTATTCGATCGATTCGATCATCTTTCGAATTTTTGAAATTAGAATCGAACGCCAGAGACTTGAATCCATTTACGTAGCATGGATTAGACCTTGGATTCACGTGCAGTACTGAAATGTACAGAGAATCATGTCAAGTCATAATATTATAAAAACGAAAGAGAAAGTAAAGAAAAGAAGTATAAACAATTAACTCACCTATTTTTCTTGTACATATGTACAGTTATAAAAAGAAAAAATAATAGATTTTTTTAAATGTGTACTCGCTAAATGCGTATCCGGTGAGTGCAGTTACTTGATCAGGAGAGCATGCCTCGCATGTATTCTCGCACACTAATTAATACTCAATCAATTTTGAAAACTTAACAAATACTGGGTTCTAGCTTAACGATCACTTATTTGGCCACGACTTTTTTTATTCATGATGGACGTATGCCCCACGTCCATTTTTCCCTTGGTATTTTAAACTATTGGATGATGTCCCACATTTTAAGGCTACAAACAGGTTCAGATCTGAGCGGGTCAATTTACTGTCAATACTTAATCTTCATCACATTTATAGACCTGTTTTTATAGCAAGGGCGACAGCTCGAAAAGCAAAACCCGATAAAGGCTGTACCTCATCAGAATTCCAGAAGCCATAATAAAAACATTTAAGAACCGAGAGTAAGTTGAGTTGTTTATCTGCTATTCCATCACTCGGAAGTGATTGTCCAATGCGGGGACAATAGCCTTGCTATCCTTTCCCTGCTATCCCTATTGCTATTGTATTATTCGACTGCATTAGCCAAATTATCACTTCTCATTTGGTATCCGTGGATATTCATTATAAAATGCAATTACATGTCCAATAAAATGTGTTAATTTGGTTCAAAGAAATGCGCCCCTAAAAAAGTTCACACATATCAGTCCATTAAAAAGACAGATTCAAAGTGTCTCAAAAAGTTTGGAAAATGTCGTATAATATCAAATCATATGTAATCATATGTAATCGGCAAGCCATTGCTTAGTTTTTTTTTCATTAAAAGGCAATTTTTCGGATCGGAAAATTACAAAAATTGCCTCAGAAAACCACTATACCTAATTTATAGGTACAAATTTCACACGTATTATTTGGAGGTTGGTACTTCCTAAATCATATAGATTTTTTAATAGTAGCGCCATCGATATGTGTCAACCTATTGAGTGTTATGTTATGGCAAATAATCAGGAAATGAAAAGTTAAAGTAGGAAATGTCTTACCTGAAACATTCGCGATTCGTGAAGGTTGCCTTGTCACCAGTTCTTCTTAATTTGTTGCTGGAATTTGTAATGAGATCCCTTCAAGTAAGTGAGAGGGGAATAACCCTTATTGGAATCAAATCAATTCTATCTGAGTGAGGGAGTAGTTAAGGGAAATGTAGAAAATCTAATAATGGCAGGAAAGAAAGTAGGCCTAGAAGTGAATGAAAAGAAAACCAAATGCATGGTCACTAACCGAATTGGATCGATCCAAATCTCGCACCTGACTGTACTCGATAAACGCTTTGAGAACATTTGACTTTGGCGTTTTCGTTGTGAACAAAACTTAAAAGTTACTAAGTGGCACAGTTAAACAATCGTATGAGCGGGTATGAAGTTTAACATTTCTTCTTTATCCTTCAGCGAAGCAACACGTGTTTATGTGAAATTAAATTGACTATTGTAATATTGCGCCATCGTCACCTAAGCGTTTTTGTGAGTTAATGAAATTGTTATATGTATTGAGTTTGCTCTTTTCTAAAGTTTAATATATGTATAGTATAACGTAAGAAGTAAGAAAGAAATGGTGCGTAGTGATAGCTCTGCAGAGTTCAGAAGTTAAGAAGGAAGAAAAATCGCAAGAGCATTTGGGGCACATTTAACATTTTGAAAAGAGGCATATTTGACAAAAGTCACATATGCCCCGGTAAAAATAATTTTTAAATTAAGTTTATTTAATTATTATTTTTGCTAGAACCATTACTAGTTCGGAATTACATCAGGCCGACATCGCGAAATACAATTAGTGAAGAAAATATAAACAGAGCTTTATCAAATATTAAAAATGGACTGGAAACACGATCATCAGCAGCAGAAAAATATAATACTAACAACAACTCTAATAATGCCCATTAGACGACAAAATCTACCTAAAAGTACATCGGACTCTGGCGATAGCGATTCGGATAGGGCCTCTCGGGACACTAGAAAAAACTGGCGCAGGTTCTTAATTTTAGGACCGGACGGGCGTCCATTGGCGAGACAAAGTGTGGTCAGATATCTTGGGATCGTGCTGGATCAGTATCTATATTTTGACAAACATGTAGATGCTGCTCTGACAAGGGCCCGGGGCGCTTTCGCTCTGACAAGGTGGCTGTTTCATAGCAGCCAACTTGAAACTAGGGTGAAGGTAATCTGCTACATGGCCTATGGATGTCCCGTCTGGTTCAATGTGAGAGCCAGCTTAATGGAAAGGATTCGGGTGTTTGAGAGACAATGTCTCAGGACGTGTCTGGGGCTACATAGGACACCCGAATCTGAGTTCACGAAATTTTACCCGAACGAGGTCCTATACAATAAGGCCAGGATTGTACGGATAGATAATTTTTTGATCAAACTGATTCGAAGCCACGTTGCGAGAGCAATGACTTCGGTCAATAACCTGATCTTCGGGGCTTACTACCCCAACGATTTATATCACGAGAGAGTGCGCCTTAATGGCTTTGTGCCGCCAGAAGCATTCCTCTATTTAGATAGATGTGGGCTGATCCAGGATAGATTGGCGGTACCGCTAATCTTCCACGTGGGTCGCAATTCTGTGGAACGGCGATTCCTCTACGAACCCGATGTCGCGCTCCGTGAGCCCGAGCGCCTCAGGTTCTGTAGATCGGTCTCACGCCGGGATCGAGTAGACGTAGTCCGACAGCATCAACGCTTTCAGTGGACACTTTGAGAGCTTCAGCCTCTTCAAGGCATCGCCTGCCTAACACCAATGGCAGGCTTACATAGGCTAGGGTATATATATTAAATATATGTATATTATGTATATAATTTATATATATATATTTTAGTTAAGGTAGAATAAGTTAGGTTTAGTTACATTAAGGTAGGCTTAAGTTTTATATATAATACAATACAAAAAATGATCATATGTTAAGTTTTTAATAAAAAAACATTTTTCTTAGCTTAAGCTAGATATAGTAATGTTAGTGGTAAGTTGATATAGTAGTCGAAAGACATAGGTTTAAGTTGTTACGTCTATTTTAGAGTAACCGCCTAGGGCCAGTAAGATATCTAGATTGTTAAGCTAGTTTTTAAACATTTTTGTCTAGGGTAAGATAGATCTAAGAAGTTATGAATAAAAATGAATTAAAAACTAAACTATAGCGATTCGGATAATGACTTTTTATGCCAATTCAAATATGCTTAGTGGCAAATTTTTCCTAAGGAACGTGAAGAGGAATTGGTTCAATATATAAAAAAATGTTATTTTTATGCGTATGGCTTATCATAACAGCCAGTCAAGCAATTTGCTTATTACTATGTTAAAATTAATCAGATTAGCATTCTAACTGGGTGGAGATCTTGCAAAGAAGCAGGATTGGATTGGCTTTATGATATTATAAAGGAAATTCAACCATTGCTCTACAAAAGCCAGAAAAAGTAAGTTTGTCTAGACTTAAAGGCTTCACAAAATCAGCTATCGAAGGCTTTTTCACAAACCTGGGGACTCTTTACATAGAATACTCATTCCAGCCCAAAGATACATACATATATACAATCTGAAATAAGCCCGGATTACTTTCTTTTAGTCAAGTCAAGTTGATAATCAAATATGCCTCTGTAAGAGTCAAAGCTGCCCCCACCACAGGGCAAATGTGACAAAATTACTTTTTAAAGAAACAAAGGTAAAAATGGTAAATGCTCATTCTTTTTCAACTCAATTGTTACAAAATTTTAGAAATCAATGATGCATGTTTATAATCAGACATTAAAATCTTAAGTTTTGTTAAATGCAAGCGAAATTACAGATTTCGATTTACAATTCCAGTGTCAAATATGACCAGTTTTTTGTCATTACATAAACATCGAAAAAAATCCTTTCTTTCTTTCTAATCGAATTTTATTATATTATTCGTATTCTTATTTACTAGACAAAATGCTTAAATCTAATTTAACATTATAATTCATATTCTTACTGGCTCTTAACGAGCACTCTAAGCTAATCTAAAACTTAATTTTAACATCTTTCGACTTCATTTTTATTTATTGCCGGCTGGCTTGCATATGGCTTATTTCTAAGAAAATATTAATAAAAAACTTAGACACTACATATAATTCATTTCTTAAATTTAAACTTAACCTACCTTAACTAGATAAATAAATAAACTTAACCTAAGCCTAAAATATTCTTAATCTATAATCAAAAAAAAAAAAAAGCTTCGTATGGGCAACGCGTGCTTCTTCTCGATGAATTCAAAACAACTCTTTTATCAATGTTAAATCCGCGATGCTAAAATCCGCGTTGCCAGTGACACTTTGCGAATGTGAAACCTGGTCTCTGGCTAAGAAGAGGAAAATAGATTTCAGGTCTTTGAAAACAAGATCTTAGGGATAATCTATGGTGGAAAACAGAACGAAGAGACAGGCGAATGGGGACAACTACACAATCAAGAACTCGAGGACTTTATTCAGCAAAATCGCAAAAACTAGGATTGGCTGAACTCGTATAACGTATCGACAGTGTACGAACAGTCAAACACCGAGGGAAATAATTGCCATTAAGGCCGCGCTATAGATTGGAGGACAGGGAAGAAACACACTCATGACAGGGCGGCTTGGCAAAGGGTAGTCAATGAGGCTCTGAAGTTCCAAATGGCCGGTAATAATAATAAAAAAAAAGCGAGAAAAGTAACAGCGTTGTGGATATCATCAAATTCTCAAAATCAATCCTTCACCTGGCAAACTTTCCGCATCTAAATTCTCATCTATTTCTCGTCATTCACAAAAACTCCAGCTGACTAAGAATATTATGGTAAACGACCATGGAAAGCGCCATGCATTCGTTGATTGGGCTCTGGAGCAATTGGAACTTAACCCAAATCAATAGTTTTTCGATAATAGAAAAACAAACCCCCAATTCAAACTTTTCACAAGTCTTATCAATTGTTCATTATATAATTATGCCTCGATTGAAATTGATCCCGAGACGATATCATTATGCGTCCTCAAAACTAAACCGCTAATTCAATGTTCTTAGCAGGTATTTACTATGCAATCGTGCTTAGGATTGGACATTACTGCTTTATTTTAAAAATCCTTTAATAACCTCTACCGACACTTTCTCAGCAGAGATTAGAGTAAAGGGGTTATTATTATGATGTATTACTCCATACAACGCATATAAGCTGGTGAGCAGTTAAGACAACTTCGAAAATTAATCCTTGGCATATCTACAATATGAGAAATATTGACGAATTACGAAGATCTTTCGTAGCAATCTCTTTAAGAGATCAGCAATTGCATATTATCCAAGATATTCCTAAGATTTTAAAGATTTTTCTCCAAAAATTCTCAAAATTTATCGACGACAGGCAAAAATTGAAATGGTGAGCAAAAGAACCCTTAAGTGCGCTAGCCCCCTCCAGAAATATACAAAACAGGCGAAACAATAACGAAGAAAGAACAAAGCAAAAACGAAAAGTAAGAAAAAAAGAACGCAACTTAGCGAATAAACTTCCGACAATTGAAGAATAAATTCGTGGTTATGTTTTATTCATTTTAATGACTCAGAAGCCATTGCATCTTACAATTCCGCTGCAAATATGAGAATGCCTTCGCACCGACATCGATGCTCCCTCGTGTAATATTTGCCAGATCGTATGTAAACTAAAATGGAATTGCCGGCAGCGAGCGGGAGAAGGGGGAAGTGAATAAAGCCACGGGTAATGTACACCAGATATTTGTACCTTTTCCTTTCTTTTTTCTGCAAATTGTTTTTCTTGTGTTTCTTTATTTTTTTGTCTTTTCATCCGATTACCAAGACATGTTTCCGCCCTTACAGTATAACCTCGCCACTCTCCACCATCGCATCCTAATAGAGAAAAATTTATCTATTTCGACTATAATTACCTGCTTATACAATTGGTTTATTGCTTGCATATAGCACCAAGGTCCAAGTGAAGCGAGTACAAACTTTTCCTATTAGCAGCTCTCAACGTTTACAAATTGCTACGAATAGAGTGATTTGTTTGTTGCTCAAGTTGTGTCCCAAGTAATTATCACGTAACTAAGCTGACAAATGGGTGTTATCTGTTTTGCGCTCGGGGGTGGGTGACCTTTGAAGATTATTCCAGATGGTTTACCAGGTACTTCGGGTAACTCTAACGATTGTAAGTTATTAGCAGATCATTTGTAGTTATGTGGGTCATGGAGTTGCAGTTCTTAGCATTTCATCGATTGGGGTTTTGTTTTTTCTTTTACGGTATGTTGTGGAACCCATTACTTATGGGACTACGACTAAGCTAACTAAGTGGTGGTGTGTTGCCTTAACAATAACACTAAAATTGCCGAAAAAGAGCCGAATTTCTATATGAGTTTAAAATGAGTGAGTTATCCGCGCGTCGGATAAATTGCTTACTTTGGACAATATTCGAATGAACATATTCCCGACTACTGGATGTGTTTAAGCGAAATGATTCGCTTTTCATGCGTCGATTCACAGCTTTGGTTACAACTTCATGGAACTTCGAAAAATGCGAAGACGGTTCCATAAATACTTGGAGATAATAATGCGTACAAAGAAGAAACCGACTGCATTTGAAAAGAAGAAGCAATTGTTCTATCAAGCCGACTATGAGTAAAATTTTGTTGAACCTCATCATATTGTTAATTGAATCTCATATGGTATATTTCAGAAATCAATATCCATAACTCTGCAGAGTATCACACCTAACTATAGAATCAAATCAGTCAACTGGTGCATTGCTTGGTGGTGTAAATGTTTACAGAGTGTCACATAAATATGTTTTAAGTTAGTAAAAATTTGATGAATGTGCCTGCACCTTTTTGCAAGATATTCCGTGCCCGAAGATAGCGTATTCTACGTCCTCATAGGATCCATTACGAGAACTAAAGCGTACGAAAGAAATGCATAAATTCGACACTTAAGTAGGCTCAAGCCGAATCTTATTTTGATCGTAAAATCTTTGCTTAGGGTCATGCTGGTAATCGGTCCTTATTTTATCATAAACAAGAAGGCAAGGGGAGGCAATGTTCACTTATTGATGTTTCTTCGCAAATATGAATGACATTGATGTAAGCGTCATGTGGAGCCAGAAACGGTGACGCTACAAGGCAAACTTTTGACTTTCTGATTCAACGCAATTGAATCAGTCATTATAACGCATAATGACCGAGAACTGTCCATAAGACTAATATATCTCGTATTTGATGTGTGCTAATATACCAAACCTCGGAAGCCTGCAGGTAGTATGACTTCATACTCTTGAAGAATGGCTTGATAAGGCAGAAACAGTTAAGGTACTGTAGCCACTGTCGTTTTAGTCAGCGACATCTAGCGGAGTTTAGTTGGCAGCAGCCTAATTTTGATTAGATATGCTGAAATACGGGTGTCACTTGTTGGAATAGTTAACCAAATAACTGTCAATGCGTTCAGGAGCTTCGCACCCCTGTTTTGTTCTAGATGACGCCATCACAGCATCATTTGTGAAAGTTTTAGATTCACGTCTCGGGCATAAAAATATCTTTAACATCGACTTACCTCAGATTTTAATCAGAATAAAAGTTGGATTGAAATCGTGTTAAGTTCTGCGAATTAGCAAATTTAGAGAGTATGGATAACCAGTGATTTGTAATTATTTCCACCACCATTTTGTCGACTTTGAAGGCGCATACGATAGAATGTTTAGAGGAAAGCCATGTAGGGTCATGTCTAATTTTGGTATTCTTATCAAACTCGCCAAGTTGTGGCAATTCTAGCTGCTTCAATAGAGTTAAACTGTTCAAGAGAATGGATAAGTATTGACGAATGACTTGTTTAACGTCACAAATCCGTTAATTGCTTATCCAAATGATATTGGCATATGGAAACATGGAAATAGGGAATGATTTTTCAACTTGTATAGGTCATCCAACAAGAGATGTCATTTTTAGTCATGTAATATTTTTGTTAAAAGTGATGATATATTTATTTTAATCTAAAAGGCAAACTCTAAGGCCGGTAATGCAATTCAATGTCTGCCACATATCTGCAACAGCTCTGCCTACAAACAAATGACAATAATACCATTGGGTCGACATCGGTATACCATGCAACATCAAGTATGCAGCATCCGTTAACATCGTTTATTAATGCAATTCATTCATTTTCGAAAAAAATATGGCCCTAGAGCACCACCTCCCAAAAAACTGCAACGAAATAACACTGGCTTTGGAGGAAGGGGTTCCATTATTTCTCTTGATTTTTCCGAACCCAACTAGGCATAATATAATCATGGTACAATTTTGCACAAAAAATCATAATCTTCTTCATTCATTCAAACACCAAATTAGCGCACAACTCTTACATTAATATGGAGTATTTATTTTGAATTTTCACTTATCCCAATGGGGAGCTAAATCTAAAATGACACCTCTAGTTAGACGATTCATTTTGAGTGAGGGATGAAAAGCAAATTAAACCAAGATCTTAGCAGTTTGTTTAGCGATGTCTATTTAGCTGGTTAACGTATGAGCACCATGACTCCAGACCGATGACTTTAGAACTAAGCCCCAGAGTAACCGAAATAGTAGGCGACGGCCTCGTCTAAAGTGGTGTACACAAATGGAGAGGCACTTCAATCACTAGAGAGGACTGAATTAACAAAAAATCATAAAAATGTTGTGATCTTATGACTTTAAAACAAAAGTAGATAGGGTTACAGTTTTTCTATGATGTGCTTAGTCTTTTCGATGTATAAAAAAAATCCACTTAAGAGTTGATGTTGCATCAGCGCTCTAGACCCCAACAATTTTTAGTAGTATCAATTTTTTAAAATAGAATTTTAAATAGGTTATGTGAATCAGAAAAATTATGTATTCTCGCTCTTCATAGGAACTTTTTTTTTTCAAATAGATGTTATGGAATTACTCGAAAGCTTTTGAAAAAATAAAGCTCTACGGGGAGTACTGAAAGGCAACTTGGGAGGGGAAGACCCAATAAGACGACGATACGGCAAGATCCAAGCTTCGCCTCTAAAAAACCGTCTCGTAACTACCAAGATTCAACGCCGGCTAAAGTGAGTCTTCGAGCACGTAGGCCTAAGAAAAAGCTTCTCTCAGGGGTAATAGGGAAAAAAATATTGATATGGCACCAGAAATGGACTATCAAGGAATTTGTCGTATTTTCTGACGAATCCAAATTGAATTTGATTAGACCTGAAGGAAAGCAAGCAGCGCCCAGGAGAGGTAAGGATCGTTATTTAGACCAAGGTTTGCTTGCCACTTTTAAGCTTTCGCTATACTTTATGGACTAAGGATGTGTGCCAAATTGGATTCTTGACGGTGTCGTAAATGCAGCAAAATACGAAGAGATCCTTGCTGATAGTGTTGCTCCAACCATAGAGGAGATATGTTGTTACACCTCAAATCCTATATTTCAGAATGAATCCACTCTCTGTCATCGCGTTCGTTCTGTACATAAAAATAAATTTTGATTAAAAAAGTAAACTCAAAACAACCTCTAACCTAATGCAGGGCAAATATTTGATCCAAATTGACCGGGAATAGCCATAACCTCATTATAATAGGGAACTTGTGGATAACTATGGGTCAGAAAGTAAACAACAAGGCACCTAAAAGAATGAAAGAACTCAAATGGTCATAACGTTTGGGTGTGGATGAAAAATGTAACCACAGAGGAAATTTGAAAGCTTTACTACTGTGCCAGGAAGAGTTCAAGCGGTCATAAGAGCTAAATATTGAGAAAAATGAAGGCTGGACAACAATTATTAATTATTATTAATTAATGTTAATGTTATTCAATGCCCTTAATATTGATTTATTAATAATTATTAATATTAATTTTACAACATTAGAAAATACAATGCCTCATCAAAATTGTAAACTGATATTGTATCTAAATTACGAAGTGTAAAACGTTTTAGAAAAGATGCATTGGCGCTGCGCTTTTTTTTAAGCATGTATGGAGTCCAATTTTTCAGTAAACCAAGGCCGAACCTTTTTACTCCACCTTCACTTCATATTTATTTTCCGACAGAAGAGAGGGATCTACTATTTATTACTGAAATTGAAGCTTCTCCTAAATAAATAGATTATAGGTGGTTTTCATCGGTGTCCTGTTGGGGAGAAATCCGAAAAAAATTCTCGATATTTTGGTTGCTAACAGAGTTCGAAACCAGTATCGTCGGCGTGAGAAGCCAACAAACTACCCTCTAAAGCCTGGTGCTTCTGAAAACCTATCCACGCAGTTCTCTGAATCTCTTAGATGATGGTAGAGCCACAATCATTAAAATCCAGTCCATTATGCCTTCGAACTGCGCGCAGCTTGACAAATAATGTCGTCGCACGTGAAGAGGCTATCACCCTGTTAACTTCTATGGACTATGATCCGTCGGTCGTCGAGTTATACTCAGGCACCTCCCACCAGTGGGTGAAGTGATGAACACCATCCTGTTTAACAATGAACTGAATAATTATCCAGTGAGTTGGAAGACAGCAAAAAAAATAAAGTTAGCTCCAACGAGTATCATCAAGGACTTCGAAAAGTTGGTCCATAGAGCCCTGTCCAAATGGGTTGAAGACAGTAGCATCATTCTGGAAAACCATTTCAATTTCAGAATAAGGCATGACACTATTCATGCAAAATTTGTTTCAAAAATCCTATCGAACAAATACAAGAATCAATACACGGATGCCTGTCTGATTGACTTGCAAAAAGTTTTCGACACCGTAAGGTTATAAGGTTTTTATTGTATTATGTTCTGACGCCAAGTTTTTTTTTAAATATCATTTTTTAAGTTGTTTTTTTAGTTTTTAATTTACTTTAATTACTATTATAAATTAATCATAAGGCCGAGATATAGTCTTAAGGGATCATCTCAGTGTGACCCTCCGAAGAATCCCTAATTTTCCCGATTTTTTTTCTCATGGTTGGAATAAACTAATCGTCCTGTTTTTTTTTTTTTAATAAATAAAGATATTCAGGATAAATACAAAATTATTTTCTTTATGTTGATTTATTTAGTGTACAATAGTTTAATTAATTGTTGAAAAGTATCGTAAAAAAAAGGTCCTATTGGTGGCCATGATTGCGACCTCAATTTTGATCTGAAACAAAAAGTTCAAAAAGATTATTAATCTGTAGGAAAGTCGCTATCGCCCTATGGAGGTTTTCTTCTTTTTTTTTTGAAATTTGACAAAATGGCGGCGGTTTGAACAAAACGTATAGAATTTGACCTTTATCGACAGTTTTTCATAAAAAAAAAGCTTCGATAGGTTGATAGAGAATGACGTGAAAAATGTTCTCCCAAAATTTGAAATGAAAAGCTTGAAAATTCTGCCTTTGAGAGTGGCCACCGTTCCGAGAAAAACGCGTTCAGAGTTTGGAGTTCGAGCCCTTGCTGTCCTTTCTGATTTTTTTCTTAGGCGTGTTTTTCGTAGGTCTATCCATGGTGGATGTCGAAAACGAACTGAAATGATTGGCCAGTTTATTTTACGAAGTTATAGGACCTAAGTACCCTAGAAAGGTACAGGCGCAGAAAAAGAACAGAAGGAATAATGGTATGGGGGAACGACCGACGCGACAGATGTCCCGCTCCGTTCCCTTTCTACGAAAAACGATGTAGCGACCGAAATAATTGGAATTTCGATTTAAAAATTTGATAGAATATTTATAACAGTGTATACTATCCAATAATGCAAGAAAATTTCACACTGAGATGACCCCTTGAGATATAGATATAAGTAAATCATTTTTATATATGATTTTGACACCTGACATTGCGAAAATTCCCAATGTGACTTACATATATTCAGACAAATGTGAACTCACCAATCTTTTTTAACATTTACCTCACCTCTTCAATAGTGTACTCAGACGATTTAATCGCCTACAGATCAGGTCCAACGATCAACGGCAATGTCATTCTCTGCAGTGTAACTTCGGAAAAATTAAGCAGTATAGTGAAAATCAACTTCCGGAAAACAAAATCAAAAAACAAAGTGTAGTCGGATACCTTGAGATCTAGCAGAACCAGGATATATATTTTTGACAAACTTATGTATATAGCTTGATTCCAGGCTGAAGGTAATCTGTTGCATATGTGAGGGCCAGCTTAATGGAAAGAATTCGCGTTCGGCAATTCCTAAGGACTTGTCTCTGATTGCATAGAACACCTGAGATCTGAGCACACCAAATTTTACCCTAACTTTACTCCTATACTATAGGGCTTGTATTTTGTAAATGGACAATTTTGTTGTCGCTGATTAGAAATCACGTTGTAAGAGGAATGACTTCAGTCAATAACTGGATATCCGGGGCTTAGTACTCCAACTGCTTGTATCACCACCAGCCCGTAATTCAGTGGAGCGGCGTTTTCTCTACGAATATGATGTCGCACCAGCCACTAAGATGTTCTTAAGTTAGTGAAGATATTTAAGGTAATTTTAAGCATTAAGGTAAGTAAAAATTCATTTAAAACAAAACAAAGACTAAACTTCGAGCAGTTTTGTCAACCGAATTATAATACATATTTCCTTATGCCAATTATTTTACACTGTCTCATCTCCATTTGTACAAATTATTCTGGAATTATTTGGTGCCTTAATCAGTGCTATAGACACTGAAATTTATGAACTTAGCTGAAAAATACGTAAAACAGGTATCGCCAGCTGGGTCAAGTAGCACTTGCTCCCCTTACTGCAAAAAATTATCTTACTGCACAGAAATGAAAGAGAAATTAAAAATTTTATTGATTTTATTGAATATCTCGCAACTAGGTTCGATTTGTGGTATACGTATTCTCATGTCGCATAAGGTATTTACACGTACATCTGTATATGGAAACAAATCTGCGTGTTCCAAGGAACGCTCGTCCCTTACATCTATTATGTTACAAACTGTTTTAAGTTATAATGCGCTACAATCTACGTATCTATAACTATGTATATATTGAATTTAATATTTCATCATTTTGTTTTCTATAAAATCCTGAGCTAGTACATGTTCATTATTATTTTTCATTTGCCCTTCGAATATGTATATTTCGCAATGCGTTTTTGGTATACAAGTATCGTTTTGCTTTAGAGGTTTGAAACAAAGGTACATTGTTGTTCGTTAATAAAACTATTTCCGTTCTGTGTTCTCTTCTATTTCTGTTTGTTGGAGTGTGTAATCAAAATATGAACTATGGGTATTGGGAAAACAAAAGATTTTGATACGTGAAAGACTTTGATCTAAGCAGGGGAAACAAATTAAAAAAAAAAAAATTGCAGTAATCATTGGAGGTTTACTGTCTCGCGGAGCGCTCGGTTTCCATCAGACACTCACGAACCAGTATCCTGGCGTGCACAATTCCGCGCTTGAGTCGCTCAGTAGAGCTACGCGAACCGGTGTACGTTGGTCGAATGTCGCGACCCATTTCTTCTATGACGGCAAGCAATTGTGCGTATTTGGTTAGGCCATGTAAATTAGTTAGATTCGATGGTATATTGGCGGCCGACGTCATTGGAGTGGTAATGTTAGCCGAAGTTTGTGTGGTGATGATTGCCGGCGATACGGGTTGCGGCGGTGGAATTTGTGGAACATGATGAATGGCAGAGATCTGTATTTGTGGTGTTTGGTCGCGTTGCTCTCGCTGCTGCTGATAATTGTAAAAGTTTTGTACTTGAGAGCGAGGAATCGGTGTCACAGTTACATCGCTGAGTTTCGATTCGACTGCTTGAATATCCATAATATCCATGTTTGGTTGATTGCAAATGGAACTGGTTCGAAATAAATAATAAAATTCTCTCGAAAACTTTGTTATTTGGTAAAATAAAATAAAAAAGAATGAAGTTTTCAGGAAAACAATAAACAAAACCCGCGGAGAGAGAAAGTGTACGCAGTAAATGACAGTACGCTCATAACATAGGGGTTGAATGAAGAGCAAAAGGAATGTCAAGCAAAATACTATGTTACATAGGCGCTGTCACATACTGATGATGTCATAGCTAGCACATAGGTTATCATTTCACGTTTCCAAATAAAGAAATTAAACTTTGAAGAAGAAACATAATTTTGCCATTTAATTTTATTAAAAGCACCCAAAATAAATATTTAGAAAAAAAAGTACTATTTATCATTAATCTGTTAATCTATTATCATCCAAGTTGACCCAGTCGGGAACCCGGCCACACTTGACGTATGCCTCTTTAGTGAGCGATCGCGACCCAATGTAGTCAGTGGCTCCACAGATCGAGCCACCGAGCCAGCCAGCAAAATTAGCCCTTCCGATAGATTTATGGAACTTAACTTGCTTGAAGAATAGTTTATCCTTATAGATATTATTTTCCAGCAGGAGATTCAATTCAGTCTTTAACCGCGCCATGAGCCCCATTATTATTGAAGTTCCACCAATAAGAAATATATTCTCTCCCAATACCGTCCTTATATCCATCGGGCAGCCAAGAATCGAATCCAAAATCAAGAACGGTAAGCTGGAACGATCGTTGTCTTCTGCAAACATAATTTCGAAAGCTGTTTCACGTACTCTTCCCGGGATTGAGATAATCTCCTGTTGTTTAACCGAATACTCAACGTCTGGAGGCGGTTTGATTTCCTGACCGTCGCGATATGCAAGTGCTCGATCGCGAGTTGTCACGAAACACGTCCGCACCTTGATATCCTCGAGAACAGATTCCGTGAGGTAGCCAGGCTTTATTCCAGCGTCAATCAATTGCCTTTTGATCTCATCGTGGATAGCCCTCGCGCCAAATGCTTGATCTTTGAACGCTTTGAGGATTTGTACACCACTGAATACTGGAATGACGGTAGCTTCATTGTAGCCCATATCGATGACAACGCCCGAATGAATTGCTAACGTTGACAGCGCGACTAAGTGAGTTGGAACAAACAGGATAGATGACACCTCAAAATGCTTGAACAAAACTTTCGCCATTGTGTCGCGGATTATGGTTTCGCCAAAAACATTCTCGACAATAACAAGCTTCCGATCCTTTGGGCTTACCAGGACATGTCTAAAAACATTTCACGTTACATGGATACCATTAACTAGGGTACGTAATGGGCTTACTTGAAAAATATTGTTTGAAGAAAATCCACCATTTGATCATACAATTCCTCACTGGATTTATAATCAAATACGTTTTTGATATATCCTGTCGTCGAAATATATGTTTCCGATGGAAGAATGAACCGGGGATGAGCCTCCCCAGCGAACCCAATTCTAAACAAAAAAGGAATGTTTGAATGACATCATCTGAGTTCATTCTGCAGACCACTCTTCACCTACTTGGTGTAAGCAGTTCCAACATCCAAAACTACAGGGGGTTTCTCCTGCATCACTGTATCGTAGATACCCATTTTTTTGTGGGAGCCCAAAGCTATTGGATAAATAGTTGACGAAATAAATTTAGGAAATTAAGTTCCTGCTCACTAGCCCACACACACTTTACTTCTCAAACCCACTGTCAAGGAAATGTCAAAGAAAAATATGACATCGAAAGCTGTCATTGTCATCAAAATGCGTTCAATAACTAAGTCGGAAATGGTATGCTGAGAATCGCTGACGTATGAACAAGAAAGTCTAACTAGAATCATCTGTATGATTCAACGATCCCTGAGTAGCTGCCTTCGGCACCGTAATACAAGTTGACTGAGCTGCCTACCACATGCCTCCTCAGATGAGTTCGCATTGTCCTCTTCTGCATGGTACCTCACGCTTGAAGTCGAAGACCATCTACTCAAACTTGGTACAACCATTTCATTCCAGAAAACTTCTAACCAACCGCACAGTTTGTATTTAAATCTTTTTTCTATTCTCCATTAATGAAATGGAGATCGGAGATCCCAACAAGAATTTTCCTCTCATACAGGCTCTGAGCTTCTCACACAAAGCCCCCTTTTCAAAAATGGTACTTAGCTCGAAGAAATAGCAGATTGTATTTTTGCATCTTCTATCTGCTACAATCCTTAACTACCTTAAAATCATCACCTAAAACTTGTTATCTGTGCAGTAAGCGTTATCCACCGACAGATCACTTACAAACGATTTTAGATACTCGCGCAGTACCGCAATGAGGCCTTGTATGTTGATGTTCAGGAGACTAATTTGTCTATAGTTTAATCGTACAACCTGAGGCAATTGTACAATTGAGGCCCGATTCGATAGGCGTGCTTATGCCATATGTATTTTGTTTATGAGCTGGGCATGCTTTCAGCCAGGTCATTTTCAATTTGAGGGGTTACCAAAGACTTGTCAGTTTCATGGGATGGGCGACAGACTCCGCAATGTGTTTTACGTGGACACCTGCCTTGTCGGCTTAATTCTACGGCGGGCCTTCCCGCAAGGGGTTGATGTTTGTGCGACAACCAACGCCCTTCTATTGCAACTAAGTACCAGATTCGAAGCCATGCGTAGGGGCATGGCTTCCCTCTTGGTATGAGGCGAAGCCTAACTAAAACCTCTTACCGATCTTAAGGGGCTCGGCACCCTTCGAACAACTGAGTAAAATTACTGTTGTTTGTTACAGCATTCAAATTCCCGCGATTTGGGATAACCACAGCCCCCACGATACTTCCACAAGGGGGCCTACCGCAAGACAGGCCAGGACTGTCATTCCGATATCTGACATTACTGTCATTTATCAGTCTGACATTATTGTCCCGGGGGCACCTGTCTCTTCCAGAATTAGGCTTCTGGTCAAGCCGTTACTCCCAGTAGGGTTACCCTACACCCATCTGAGAGCCTTAAATTCGCTAAATAGCCGAATAGCAAAAAGCCAACAGCTAAATAGCAAACTGTCTGCCTTCCTAATGTCCATTATCTGTCACAGCATAATCAATTAGTTATCGGCATTTCGCATTAAGATTAGCTAAATAGCCATACAGCTAAAAAGCTATGTAGGCTCCGCCATTAAGCCTTTTAATCTAGCTCCCCGGGTATATGAATCGCATATTGAGGATGCGACCCGTAATTACCCAGAGGGCGGAGGGATGGCCGACAATAAATATTGTGCACAATCAAAGGGTTTTTTCCTTTCTTGTTCTACAAGAATCGTCAAGACAAGATTCGACCATCGAAATTAACAACCGGTTTTTTTTCAAAAATAAAGACTATTATAAAGGAAGCAGCATGAAACAAATTGGGCTATTGCAGGCTCCCAAAAGAAAGCCTTGGTTCGAAGAAGAATAAGAGAAGAAAGGAAAAGCCCGTAATATTCGACAACTTCAAGCACTGGACAATACTGAAGCGGGTCCCCATACAAGTTAGTTTAGGTTAAAGAAGGGGTGTGTGATGGTTGAGCATCACTTCCACTCGGAGGCCAAAAGGCCAATTGTGAGTCCCTTAATTTGTGGAGTACTCATATAATTAACCTGTCCTATCGCGTGGTGGCTGAAACCACCCCGTGCTATTTATGAGTTTTAGAAGGATTTAGTCTAGGATAAGATAGATCTAAGAAACTATAAATAAAAATGAATTCTGAGATGTAGAATGAAATTCTGAGAAAAAAATGGTATTCTGAGAAAGAAGCCATTTTGGGGGAAATATAGTCGGTCGTAGCTGCGAGGCTACTAAAACCATGTTTTTTTCCCAAGTCATCTATTATTCTGAGTATGGCCGCATGTCCATAGTCCTTTTATAAATCCAGAGGAAGAAGATGAAGTATCATGTCCAACACCGCTTGCGGCGTGCTTCTCATGGCTCCCGTTGTACAAACAGCGGCTGACCTTTGTACTTTGCTCATATAGCTTTTCGTGCTGCTAGCAGTCCACCAAACTAATGACTCATAAGTTAAAATGGGTCTGATGATTACATTCATACATGATACATACATTCAATGAATGATGTACGGTTGCAAGCCCCATCTTTTGCCGAAGGTCTTTTTGCATGCATAAAAAACATTCAATGCCTTTTTCATCCTTTCCCCCAAGTTCCTTTCCCAGGAAAGTTTGGAGTCAAGAATGATGCCTAGATACTTGACTTCCACTTTGCGTTTGAGTGGAATACTCTCTTACTTTGGGTGAGCTAATATCGGGATTTTCCTTTTCCTGGTGAACAAGACCAGCTCAGTTTTCTGGGGATTTATTCTCAGGTCGTTCTGTCTTGCCCACAAGGAGAGTTCCTTCAACGCAGATTCCATTAGTTCACTAATAGTTGGTAGAAATTTACATTTTATCAAGATAATTAGGTCATCCGCGTATGCTATTGTGTTTGTGCCTTTCTCCATGAAGATTTTGAGGATTTTATTATCTGTAAGAAGCCACAGTAGGGGGCTGAGAACTCCCTCCTGTGGTGTGCCTCTAGTTGTCACTTTCCTTATAAAGCTGTGTCCAATGTCTGCATTGATAATTCTGTTCTTTAACATATTTCCAATCCAGATTACAATGGATTTGCCTTCTTTTATGTCCTCTAGAGCTGTTATGGCCTCTGTGTTTACATTGTTGAAGGCCCCTCTATATCGAAGAAGGCTGCCATTGTAAATTCTTTTAAGTTCAATAAGCTCTCAATTTCACGAACAACACTATGCAAAGCACTTTCTACTGAAAACTACCTTTATTTCTTTCCACTGTGTTGGGAAAAAATTGGAAAAAATGCTTACGAGGTGGGGAACACTGCGGCTACAAGCATCGCTGGCAAGATATCGTCCGGCCCCGGAGATTTAAAAGGTTTGAACGAATTTATTTAGCATGATACTTTATCCGTTGTAATAATTTCGTTTTATTACTTCTTCGGTTGTGTGAACCGTAGGAACCGTCGTCTCGTAGGGGACTGTGGTTTCAGGAGTTTTACAACCTGGGAAGTGGGTTTCAGTCAGCAGTTCTAGGGATTCCTGACTGGATTCTGTCCAAAAACCATCTGGTTTAAGGATGAATCCCGGAACGCAGGGGTTCTTGGACGATTTTAAAAAAAGACTCCACAGTCCGTTCGAAAATGTATCATGTATTTGTGAGATTGGCAATCTCGAAAAAATTGACGTAACAAAGGACGAGTTAAAGTAGGGAACGTTATTTAAAACATTCGAAAGACAAGAAATGTTAAAACAAGGAAACGCTTCTCACCACTTGTTTTTAATTCGGTGCTGATCTGCGTAAGAAGATACGCTCAGGAAATTATCTTACGGATAATTGGGAAATAGTGAGGAAACATTTAAGAAAAACAGAGAAAGCCTAATAGTGGCGAGAAAGGAAGTAGGTTTAGAAGCAAATAAAGAGAAAACCAAATATATGATCTCTGGTAGACTGGCATAGAGCACCGTGGCGTAAAGGGTAGTGTGTCGGCCTCTGACGCACGATGAGTGAATTCGGATCCAGATAACACCAACGCCATCGAATGTTCATTTCGCGGCTCCTCTCCTCGACGGGGTACTGTCAAAGCCCCCACTAATACACCTGCCTTGAAAACGCTTCTCGGCTTTCGCCGTTCGAAATCGGCATTAAACAGTAGGTCACGTTCACTTGTGTGAAAAAGAAGTCGCACACGACATAAATGAATGAGAAGAAGAAAAAGGTAGACTTGTATTGGCGTTTGATTGCCAAAAACGACATAAAGACCGAAGTAAAGACCGGCTTCTTCGCGATAAAGGAAGTTTTCATAACAACTCTTTTGTCTCGCAATGACAAGATCCTTATTTATAAAAGAATAATAATGCCAGTGACAATTTATGGATGTGATACTTAGTCACTAAGTAAGGAGGAAAATAGCTTTCGGGTTTTTGAAGATTTGGAAAACAAAACGAAGAACAGCCGAAAACTACACAATCGCCAACTCGAGGGATATTAGTTAGCCTCAGGCATTCGATAAGTACTTAGCCTCACCGCCAGATGGCGCCAGCATCGCAAGAGCAACTTAGTATCGTGAAGTACATTCTAGTAGACGGCTACTGTCGAAATTTCAGCCGGATCGGACTCGTAGTTTTGTTTTGACCGCATGTGGAAGCAGGAATGTCCGCGGATTTTAGAAAAATGGAAAAAGAGCAATATCGATCGGTGATTCGATTCTTGTTTTTGGAAGGGAAATCGCGCAGCGAAATCAAAGAGCGTTTGGATGCTGTGTACGGTGACTCTTCTCCTTCGATGGCGACCATCAAAAATTGGTTTAACGAGTTTCAACGTGGTCGCACGTCGGCTTTCGATGAGCCACGTCCAGGTGCCCCGAAAACGGCTACCACGGAGGATAACGTGACAAAATTCTACGATCTCGTATTGGCAGACCGCCGATTGAAGGTGCGCGAGATAGCTGAGACAGTAAGCATTTCAAAAGATCGCGTGGGTCATATCCTGCATGAAATTTTGGGCATGAGAAAGCTGTCGGTGCGATGGGTGCCGCGTTTGCTCACTCCGGACAACAAGCGTAACCACGTGAGCGTGATACCACTTCAGAGCAGTGTTTGACGCTGTTTAAGTGCAATCCGAAGGAGTTTCTGCGTCGTTTCGTGACAGTCGACGAAACATGGATACACTGGTACACACCAGAGACCAAGAAACAGTCGAAACAGTGGACTTCACCCGGCGAACGTGCTCCGAAGAAGGCGAAGACTGTCCCATCGGCCGGAAAGGTGATGGCCACCGTTTTCTGGGATTCACAAGGTGTGATCCACATCGACAATCTGGAGAAGGGCAAAACGGTCACAGGGCTGTACTACGGCCCCAAATCATTGGGCCAATTCGACGCCGCATTAAAAAAAAACGGCCCCACTTGGCTAAGAGAAAGTGCTCTTCCACCATGATAACGCACCGCCCTCGCCACGGCCAAATTGGTCGAATTGGGCTACATGTCAATATGTTTAGTCCATTTTTTTTCTAGGAGAAACCTGGCTCTTAGAAAAGATATTGTTTTGACCCTCCCAAAACGCCTCAACAACGGCCATAACTTTATTATCGTCTTTAAATTTCTTGCCCCCCATGTGTTACTTGAGTCGAGAAAAGATGTAAAAGTAACTGAAATCTAGGTCTGATGAATAGAGCTGTCTAGAGATGGCTTTCTTGAACAACAGCCATCATAACTGCGGCTTTGTGAGCGGATGCGTTGTCTTGGTGAAATAGCAGTCCAGCTCGCAGCTTGCCGCGACTTTTTTCTTTAATGACCTACATCTTCTTATTTAGTCTGCGTAGTAAGGTCCCAAAATAGTGACTCGACAATTATTCCTTCAATGTCATATAACCTTTCTCCTCGAACTTGACACTTTGAATTTCTTTGACATCGGTGAGGATGCTCGCTTCCAAATCATCGATTGTTGTTTGGTTTCAGCATCAAATAGATGGATCCAAATCTTGTCCATGGTCACGAAACGTAACAAAAACAGAGATGTCTACTCGTTTTTTCTTTTCCTCGTCGGTTAACATTCACGCGTAGAGACTTTTTCAAATCCAAATCGCTGAAAGGAATCTGTAAACACTGCCTGAACATGTCTAATTAGATAACATAAAGTGTTTTCAGGTGACAAGTTTTTGCGATATGCATATTGATAAAGATGCAGTTACCGTATACATATATAAAGCCGATGGTGTGACTTTAGAAGTAACGACGTCAGACTAGTAGCACTGTCCCTTTACAAATCATTAATTTGGAAAAATGCTCTCCTCTGCTCCTCTATAAGTCGAAGGGGCTTCAATCATTTTAAATTATAACATTGTGACGCTTGCACAATCCTCCGCCTAATTTGTTAAGGAAACTAGATCATCCCCATTGCAATGCTGTCCACACCAAGGTGTATAATTTAAAACTTACTTGTAAGCAACCATGCATTTGTGTAGAATATTATTTTTTCTTGTTTATTTCTTGTTTTTTTAACCCTTGGTAGTTACGATTTCGATTGTAGAAAGAAGGAAAAATTGTTTTGACGGCCCCCTGCACTAATTCTTGATCACTGTGAACATGCCACATAACCATTTCGCGCCAACTTTCTGACATTTAAAAAACAAAGTGCACAAGAGTACGATCGGTCCAATCCTGCTCGCTATAATCCTCTTTTTCTCGTTTTTACCACCGTCTTTAATCAATCCAAATAATTTATTCCGTGTAACTAGTTATTAACTTGACGTACATATATCTGTGTTTCCTTTTTCCCACAAATGAGAGCCGGCGAAAACGAAATGATACCAAAACGCATTTTACAATGAGTCCGAATCTGGGCCGTTTTGGCTTCGTCCTCACCTTATAATCCGACTTGATTCGATCGAATGACATTTATATCGACAACCAAATTCGCAATTTAATTCACAACTATGTTTGTGCAAGATCTAAAGACAGAGTTTTACAATGTGCTTATAGGAAAGAGAATTCTGATTATAGTTAACTACGATGTGGACGCAATCTGTGCCAGTAAGATTCTGCAATCGCTGTTCATGTATGATCACATGCTGTATTCGGTTATCCCGATTATGGGAATGGCAGGACTGCAGCGTGCTTACACCGAGAATCGCGAGGATGTCAAATACGTGATTCTGGTGAATTGTGGAGGTTGTATTGACATTGTCGACGTACTGCAACCGGAGGAGGATATTACCTTCTTTGTATGTGATTCGCATAGGCCGCTGGACGTTTGCAATATTTATAGTGATAAACAGGTGAACTGGACACGAAATTGTAAACGACGATTTGAAATAGAATTTGATTCGTTGTAGGTTTGCATATTAGCCGACCCCGCTGCGGAGGAGACTATTCCTGCTTTTGAGGCCATATTTCGCGAGTCGGATGGCGAGGAAAGCGAGGACGATTCGAATGACGAAGACGCCGCTGGAGGCACGAGGCTACAGAAACACGAACGGCGCGTTTTAAAGCAACGGGAACGGCGTAACTGGGAGAATGAACGCGATCGTATCATGTTCGAATACTCCCAGTATAGTTTCTATGGAAAGAGCACGGCGATGACGATATTCGAATTGGCCTGGAAGCTGTCTAAAGACTCAATCGACCTTCTCTGGTGGGCCATTGTAGGGACAACCGAGCAGCTAATTTTGGGAAAGATCGAAAGTTCAACGTACACACTGGAAATCGATGCCATTCAGAGCCACGTATCGCGATTAACTAACAAGGCAAGTGACCAAACGACGCATAGTGCATCGAAAATAACTTTTGAGAACGACTTGCACTTGGCACTATATCGACATTGGTCAGTGTCCGAGTCAATGAGGTAACCATTGTCAGTAATTGTATGCGCAAAAGTTTCCTCAATTTTCCCTTTTTTTTAGATACTCAATGTACCCTGCCTGCAAGCTTAAGCTGTGGACACTGAAGGGTGAGAAAAAATTGCACGAACTACTCGTCGAAATGGGCCTGCCACTAACGCATGCTAAACAAATGTTCAACTCAATGGATCTGACTTTGCGACAAGAATTCCATCAAATGATCGAGAAACTAGCCGAAAAATATGGTATTCCCGACATCGTCTACGGTTCATTTACTCTCAGCTACGGCTATCGCAATCGTTATGCCGCAGCCGATTATGTCTACGCTATGCTTGCGATTTTGGAAGCTGTGAAAAAAGATAAATCACCCGAAGACTGTTTTCTCGAGGCACTCGATAGTTTATCGAGGAATCATAAGGAAATCCTCACGACTGGTATAGAAAATGCTAAACTCTTACTGTCAGCTGTCTTCCGACAAGTACAAAGTAGCCTCGAAGCGCGGCAGGTACATTCAGCCGGCCCGTTTCTCTACTATATATTGAATGAGGAGCACAATTTTTTTTCATACCCATATGGTCTCACGATGTTGGCAAGATTTATGTTGAATGGATACGCAGCAGTTTCGCGCAGCCGTCGTGCTCCAGAACTGCCGCTTATAGCAAGTTGTCCGATTGATGCAGAACGCGGATTATACTTGTTAGTAGGAATACCACCAGTTCGTGAGAGTTCGCCGAAAAGTTTCTTTGGCAAGGCATTCGAACAGGCAGCTCAGAGAAGCAACTCGGTGGTTCGTCAGGATTTCTTCGAGCAATCGCTGATACAGATACGGAAGAACGACTTAACGATGTTTCTCGATGCCTTAACTGTGCTCTTGAGTTAAAATGGACACCTAGTTATAAGTTGTATTTATTTGACTTTAATTTCTCCTCAAAGATAAGATAGAACACATGACTATCCTTCGGTTGTGGTCTGAGAACGATTCGCAAGTCATCTGGTTGTCGGGAGGGGAGATTTAGACCTAATTGTAAGCTTGATTTAGTGTAACTACATCTATAAGAGACAATATTTAATAAACTAATCCTGTGTATCCTAAAACCACGTTTTGTCACGCAACGGCATTGAGCAATTTCTGGATGTTTAAGTGCACTTGCTCGGGGGTTATTATTCTCGCACAGCCTAGACATTCGTGTTCAAGGTAGAAGACTGCGTATTGGCCGGGAGTAATTGCGCGCAGAGGTTTATCGAGATTGACGGTAAGACCACATTCATCTTGGTTCTGCTGTACGGTGCATTCGACCAGCGGTTTTGTGTGTTGGAATCGAAATTTACATCGGAATTGCGTTGTATTACGAAGGGGGTTCCAACAAATCCACGACGGTTCCTGCGTATAAATCACATCAGAATAGAGCGCTGGATGATTGGTACCGCCAGCAACCAGGATTGAATTTGTTTTCTCATCCCGGTACGCAACGAAGTATGGTTTAAGGCAGGAATGCAATCGACAACGTTGTCCAACTGTCCATTGATGTATACCCTCATGTCTGCCGACGATTTTCCCAGTCTCTATGTCTATGAAATTCCCCGGTTTCTCGTCGACATACTAAGCAAAATAAAGAAACGTGAGTTGGAATTGCACCTATTCAAGTGGTTACCTCTTTTATAAAGTTCTGAAAATTCCTATTCCCAATGAAGCATATTCCAGTGCTTTCCTTCTTTGAGGCTACCTTTCCCAGACCTATTTGTTTCGCAATCTCTTTTACGTCTTTTTTCAAATAATCGCCCAATGGAAACATTGTCCTACGAAGGGCTCTCTGGTTGACGCCCGATAGAAAGAAAGTTTGATCCTTGTGTGAATCTTTTGCCTGTAAAAGGTGAACTTCTGAAATAGAAGTTCCATCAGATTCGTCGCCGGGCAGTACGCGCCTTTGAATTACCTTCCGAATCTCTGAAGTTTTCTAAGAACGGACCAAACGACGAACGTGCGTAGTGCCCCGTTGCGATGGCATCAGACTTCAGCGTTTCTATTGCATACTGGTAAAAGTGATCGAATTTTATATGCCTATTGCAGAGGATATCCGGATTGGGAGTCAATCCGTTCTGGTAGTCATCCAAGAAATTTCTATTAATGTGAAGGCGTTAGAGGGTTTTGTTACATCGAAGATTGGACAGAGCGCTCACGAGAAGACGTTGTTCCAATATTGTTTAACAAAATTCACTTCTACCAAATCAATTCCAATTTTATTACAAATATAATGTGCGTCCGCTAATTCTTTTTCGCCCGAGCATTGGCCTGTTTCTTCAATCTCGTCCCAATTCCGCATGAAGACACCCAGGACAGAGTATCCTTCGAAAAATATTTATATTAGATATACTGTCAGGTTTGTGTTAAATAAGCTCTAATCGAGCCTTTGCGCCGAGGCACAATTGTACTCGCCCCTCGGTTGTTACCTTTTTGTTTGAGCAAATACGCCGTGACAGCACTATCCACACCACCCGATATGCCGACAATTATGTTTCGAAACATAATATTTATTTCGCAATCCACAAAATCAATAGAAGAGCAGTACTTTTAAGCCCAAATAATAAACCCCAAAACCGCACGGCATAATTAGTTTTCTACAGCTGATTTTGTTTTGACATTTGAATAGTGCCCAACTTCGCCAGGTGAACAATGGGCGCTGGGTAATTGGATCGAGTCTCGAAATAAAGACCCATATTTGGCTGTCGTTTAGAAGGCACCTTACTTAATTTTAAATTAAAAACATGATCAGAGTCCATAATCCTGACACTGAATAATGGCGCTATGAAAAATAATCCATTAACAGCCATCATTGCAAGATAATAAAGAATTTCATTGGTCTAAACAGGTTATCTTTAGCTACCATGTTGGCTTGGACTCCATCAAAAGCATGTAAAGACATGCGGGTAGGGTTTATGGTTTATTTACTCTGCTAGTTTATGCTAATACAGTTTACTGTTCACCCATTCTACAGTCTAGTCTATTGTAGTTTGGGAACTTTGAAATCCGGTTCATCAGCTCCCCGCTTTGCTGAGCGCTTCTGTATTATAGTCTACAAGATAATCTCTCTTTAGCATATGATAAACAGACATTAAGGATAAAACTTACTTGGATTTTCTGCCACTCTCGATCAAGCTCGGCTCGTTCATTCTTATCCGTTTTGTTCTTTCTCGTCTTCCGTCCATCCTGCATTTTCACGCCATATTGAAAAGCGGCTTTCGGCAGTGCCTCCTTCGTGCTCATATAGTCGGAATACTCTTCTTGGGTATCGAAGTCCCACCTACCGATCGGTCCTTTCTTATTACCCAAATCCATTTTTGTGTAATCAACTTCATCGTCCGAATCATCAATGGCATCGTTCATTTCCTCAAGACCCGGATAACACTCAGCATAGCCCTGTGGCTCATTCGAAAACTTCGAGGCGAACGCTTTTGAGATTTTTGGTGGCAATATAATATTTTTCGGTGGAGACGGTTCTTCTCGCAATTCATCGTCTTGGAAATACTTTTTACCCTCTCGATTACCACTATAATCCTTGTCTGCACCATGCTCCTCATCGTATCTTGGCGACCGAGGGCCTTGTGTGGATCTATTGTTACTCTTCGTTGGTGGATTGTAATCGCCGATGTCGTCGTAAATGTTGTCATTGGTGAAACTCTTTAAATTGTCATTTGTATCGTTGAAAAGCGGCTTATCCTTGTCGCGTTTACGATTTTTCTTGTTTCGTCCACCCGAACGGAGGTAAGACAGAATTTGTGAAAGCTTATTGATAACAATATCATTAGTCGTTAGAGTTTGTGTATCGTCACGATTAACTGGCACATCATACTTCGACCGCACGAGCGTGGTTGGTATATCACTTTCTGCATTTTCATCGTCCAGATCTATGATGTAGGCCATTCGACCGGGCATAAAATGTTCATGTCTTGTAATTTCTTTCGATCTGGCCGTTATTATCATATTGTAAATGTTCTTGCCCATGACAGTGTTAAAGGTCGGCTCGTTGGAGAATTCTTTCTCCTCCAAACTGATATTCACTTCTTTCTCTTCAAACACTTTCTCCATTTCTTTCTCTTGCTCCTCTTCCTTGTGCTGCAACTCGGAGCGGACTTTTTGTAAGAGAGCATAATCAAGACCTTTCACCAAATGTGTATGTTCCATGTCTCCGCCCAAGAATTTGGATTCCTGAATTATTCGACGCCTTCGTTCGGCAGCATCGATACCTGATTTTACATCAGGGGCTACAGCTCTGTAGGCATTGTTACCGTGGCCAGGTGTTTCAACATTTTGATAGTCTGGATTAGCACCATCGCGACGTTCCCGAGCGCGATCTCGATATTTCTCTGATAATTCTGCTAACTTGTTGTCTTCCTGCTTCTTTAAGGCAGCGTAAAAATGTTTTTTCTTTCTCCTGGCTTCTATTCTGTCGGAGGAAAGCGATGATGTCGGCTTCTTCACGGGTTTTAATCCAGCATCTCTTACTGATCCTACTGCCAGAGTTGATTGTGAATTCGGACGAGGGGTCGCAAGCAGCTTTCGGAAATCATCGTTGGTTAATTTTTGTGCCGGAGTATCCGGTGGTTGGGCCATGTTTAAATAACCCGCAATGGAGGGAAGACAATCCTAAATATTATTCACTTGCAACTTAAAATAAATGCAAAACTATCCCAGGCCCAAGCTAACCCAAATTCCTCAAACCAAACGTCAAACTTAGTCAGAAACCAGAATTGGTGGTTTCTGAACTCAGTTGATATACTGACAGTCAAGAAATGAAGTCTGTCAAGCAACATCGTATCACCGCCATCTTGTGTTGAAAAATGGAAATGACTGTGGGGCACGTTCACTAATGATGTGTTTTATCTATACACTCTTGCATTTTGCGAGCGGTCGCAGCGGAAATTGAAGCTTCGCGTAAAATGGACCTGCAACCTCGTATTGTCACTCTTGCTGTGCGTCCTCTTCGGTTTTTCTGAATCTTTTAGAAAATTATTGACTGTCGATGGATCCTGACCAACCACGGACGCGTGTAAAACACTCAGTGCAATTAGCCCCAGCAATAACATTACAGCTTGCAGCAGTTAATAGTGTTACCTTTCTGGTGAAGTTCAACAAAGGACATAATGATAAAGTCCTAAGAGTTCTAAATAATGCAAAAATCAAGTTTATATCAAGCTACTTATGTGGCACCAAAAGTGCCGAACAGCATTCCAAACAATATCAAATTCTATCGTGTCCTCGCAAGAGTTCTACCAACTGATATTGTAAATTGGTAAGGAAATATATATGGCTTTCTCACTTACTAACTTAGATGGCCTTAGATCGGAATAAATAATCCCCTTCTGTACAGCCTGTACAGTTTTAAGTCGTATTTCCTTTCCACTCACCGTTATCACAAAAAGACCAAAAGCCAACGGTCTCTTCATCTTCCTTCGCTAAAATATATGGCTCTGTGCCGTAGAGGAGAACCGGGATGATTAAGTACAGAGTTTACTTGCTTTTTTCAAAGAGGACCCTACTGTTCAATTCCAATGTTTGAGCCTACGAAGCAGGTTAACAAGAGTTATTCTGCGTCTTATCACAGCGCTAATAGATAGTGCCTCTTGTATTGGCCAATGAGTCTGGCATAATATCGTCAATACGTCGCCCTACATCGAGAATCGGTTATTTCATTCCAAACCCTAAGTCCGCTATCAAAATTGGCGCCGACTTAAGGAATCCACACATTGGAAGATTTCCGAAATAGGGCACGCTGGTATTCTACACTAAAGCAATGATATACATAAGTGAAGTCACGGACTACTTAATTCCGAACCTTGACTTCAAGATTCTCTACAAAACAACAATTCCCAACTGACGACAATGGAAGGGGAATGAATTTCCAATAAAAGGCACTGCACCGGAAATATACACAGACGGGTCTAGGACAGACAATGGTGTGGGTGCCGGTGTCTATGCACCATAACATACCAGGTAACTGTGAAGCAGACGAACTAGCCAAAATAGGCACCACACTGGACTGTTAAAGGGGAAATCTACCCACCAATCGAAACGCAAAAATATAAAAACTCGAAAAATGCACTGCATCAGGCGAGACAACCTGGCCCAGGTTTGTCAACGTAAAACCACAAGCCTGCTAAAATTACGCAGGCATAAGCAGCCTAATCGGAGTCCTAACAGAAGGTGCCATGATGAGGAAGAGGAAGAATCTTCAACCCATCTCCTATGCAATTGCCGTGCTCTAGCCGCCTAAAAAACACGATTTCTGGGAGAACATTCCTTCAACGAACTAACGAATCTACCCGATACGGAGATCTACAATCGAATTTTATTCAGCACTCAAAATGGTTCCAAGAGTAACGGTGACCAAGCCGACTCAAGTGATACCACAATGGACACTTCCTGGTCTAACAAAAAGAAACGAAGAGGTAGGACACGAACCCAAGCGAGCGAGAGCACGAGTCGACAGCGTTACCACTTACGCCACGGCATGCCCAAACAGAGTTTAACCTAACTTACTCATAAGCCACTAGGTAAAACTTCAAACGCGATTTTCTCGCTTATTTCTGAGCGTTGCGTGTTACTATTTCACTGATGTAATACCCACATGGTATACTATCACTATGCAAAAAATGAGGCAAATCCGTTTCCCGTTGGTCGTGCCTTCCCCTTGTAAGTGATCCCCATCGTTTTTATGGAGGGAAGCCACCTAACCTAACCTAACATAAGTTGGCTATCACATGCAGCCTCATGTCATGTACCCTGACGAAAATAAAATGAAATCAAAAAGAAAATGAGCGAATCACATCCATCTCATTCGCACTCATCTCCTTTCTCTATTACTAATGGATCATTGGAATTTTTGATTGATTGATTGATATTCCACGGTCATCATGCATTGTCTAACGAGTTTAGCAGGGATGTTAACATATGGCAATGCAATGAATACCTCGTCTCTATAGACACACACAGAACGTATCAGATCGTCGCTTGAAACCAGGAAGTTCCTATATGTGATGTATGTCCCTAAAATTGGTGGCACTCTTATGGATAAAGGAAACGATGCTATACACAACTTACGATGGTAAATCAAAATCTCATAATTTCAGTCAAGAAAGGATAGCAAAGTATGAAGAGGTGGGACCAGTCATTGAACGGAAGGTGGACATACATATATAGCTTCTGTATGGGAAATTTTTTAATCGTTCTAATGGAGCCTATTTCTACCTCAGACAGTTATTAGGTGGTGTTTCATGTACGATCCTCAAACAAAACGTCAATCCTCTGCTTGGTTGAATCCAGGTGCGCAAAGGCCATCGAAAGTCAGGCAACAAAAGTCGAAAGTGAAAACAATGTTGATCGCATTTTTTGATTCAAAGGGCCTGATTCACCATGAATTCGTTCCGACTGGACAAACTGTAAATTCTACGTTCTATTTGGAGGTTATGAAACGCCTGATGCGCCGCATTCGTCCGAATACCGGCATCCGAACAGCTGGACTCTGCTGCATGACAATGCGCCGGCTCCCACTGCGACCCTTCTGACGCGTTACTACGCGGCTAATCAAATCACCGTCTTATCCCACCCACCCTATTCACCTGATCTGGCACCGGCCGACTATTTTTTGTCTCCCAAGCTGAAACTAAAGATGAAAGGACGATTTTTTGATGACATTTCTGCTATCCAGAAGGCTTGCACCGAGGAGCTGAAAGCGATCTCAGAAAATGAATTCTCCAGAGCGTTCGACGGACTCTACCGGCGCTGTAACGAGTGTATTACTAGAGAAGGTTCCTATGTAGAAGGCTGATGTGAATAAATTCGTTTATCTCTTAATTTGTATTTTTTATGAATTTAGTTCGGAAACTTTCCAGACATACTATGTAGCTGAAATATTAGGAGCAAATAAGGAAGTCAAATGAGAACTAATGAGACGAGTGTTTGAAAGGATCAGCGCGTGGCTCAATACCTAGGCTTATTCCTTCCATCGAATATTCAAGCTTACTAAACTAATTTGCCTATTATGTATGTTCTCTCCAAGCAATATATCACTTATCTTCGGCGTACATATCTCTCCTTTAGTTCTGCATTATATTGGGTTGGCAAGAAAGTATTTTCGGTCCTCACACATAGATAGTGTTATGATTGTTTTAAAGGACTTCTGTCAGTGTTATGATTTTTTCCTTTTGACATTTGATATCAGTCACAATCAGAAACCAGAATGAGACGTGCGTCTTTCGTACGTCTTCCCCCGTGACACCCTGAAATTTTGAATGAAGTCCAGGTTCGTAGCGACAAAACCCGTTACAAACAAACTCTGTTCGTGAATACGTGTGAGCTCATTTCATTTTACCGCAGTGTACTCCCGCCACACACACTTTTGGAATTATAACAATGTGCGTGATTGTTTACAAATTTTGACAGCACTTGAGGTACCCACGTGCTCGCCCAAGCTTGTAGACAAACGTCGGCGGCCATTTTAAGTGGTACGTCTCATTGGTGGTTTCTGGTCACAATTAGGTTAATTTAAGGTCAGTTTTAACATGGAGTGCAAAAACAAACATTTTCGGCATATTTTACTTTTTTATTTCCGTAAAGGAAAGAAAGCTGCTGAGGTTCACAAATTGATATGTGAAGGGTATGGTGCTGATTGCATAACAGAGCGCACGTCTCAGAATTGGTTTAAAAAATTCCGTTCTGGAGATTGTTCACTTAAAGATGACCAACCTTAGCCTGTGCAGTCGCATTTTAGCTCGCTTCTCTCTTAATTGTTTTTTTGGGCTCGTTAAGAAGCTCGATATTTGGGTTACGCATGATTTTATTTATTTAATAAGGCTAACAGTGTAATAAATAAAATTACAAGCTAGCTGGGGTAAGTCAGAGCAACGGAGGTCTTCGGCTGTATTGATTACAGGCGTTATATAAATTTTTGATTTTGAGGAAGTTGATTACAGTTTTTATGTTTTTTGTGTTAGGGAAAGGAGGTTGATTAACCCTTTACTGCCCAGCGTATGTTTTATCATACGCAAAAGGGTTTTTTTATGATTTGCTTATTTCAATTCTGATATCTGTGTATCTCTCAATTCCCAACGTATGATAAATCATACGTTAAAAAAATACATATAAACAAAACTTTTTTTTTAAATTTCACTTCTATTTCAACAAAATATCATCAGGAAATACCAAAATATGAATTCCAACGAAAAACCAAGAAAAAAAATTGTTTGGGCAGTAATGGGTTAAGTTGTTATGGGAGGGGAGTTGGAGTCTGGATGAGTGGAGGGCGGAACACTGATTGAGGATGTGGTGGATGTTGAGTTGGGTTTGATTACAGTAGGTGCAAGTGGAGGGTTTGTTCTTGTCGAGGTAGTGTTCGTGGGTAACTTTGGTGTGTCCAAGTCGTAGTCTGATTATTTTAGTAAGGTCTGTTCTGGATGTGATTGGGTGTCGAGGGTCGTTGGCGTAACATAGTTTTTAATAGAGAATCTGTCTTTGTTAATGGTCCGGTACCAGTGGGATGATTTGTCGAAAAGGGATTGTTGTTCGGGGTGTGAAGGGTCCGTTCGACGGTATTGTCGGCGAATTCGTTGCCAGGGATTCGGATATCGCTTGGAATCCATATTAGTGTTGTTCTCAGGAACTGCTGGTGGAAGAGGTTGCGGATTAGGGAGGGGTAATAACTTTGGTTGCTGGTGTTAATGATGGCGTCGAAGCAGGTGGTTAATGGTGAGGTTTGCGGGGGAAGTGGTTTTCGTTACAGAGGATTCGTGCACGGTGTATGCAGGACAGTGTGTTTGTGTGTTTTTTTTGCTTGGTCGAGTTTGTTATATTATATGTAGAGGGGGGAATATTTGCACAGTAGGATGGGTTGGAATAATTTTATTGTAACGGAGGCGCAGTGTTTTAGATGGTTTTGATTTTGTTTAAGTGGGACTTGGCGGAGTAGCCGTATCGGATTTTGCTGGTGATGATGGATTGGATAGTTGTACTTATTGCTGGAGAGGATTTTAATGATGTTTAGTTTTTTTTCTAGGGCTGGGCGTAGGTAATCAATGTGGGCGTTCCACCTATAATTTTTCTGGAAAACGATATCTAGGATTCTAAATTTGTTGGCTTTTTGCAGGGTAATGTTGTTGGTTAAGATATCGCATGTTTTCTACAGATGTGCAGGTGTTTGCACTTTTCGGGGGATAGCTGAGTTCCCGAGTGTTCACACCAGGAGAGGATATCTTGGAAGATGGGGTTCAGGTTGATGTTGGATGGGAAATTTTTTTGATTTAGAGTTTTAATTATTGTGAAATCGTCAGCATATGCGCAGAAGTTTATGTGTTTGTGGCGGGAGAGGGTTAGGCAAAGACTATTGTAAGCTATGAGGAAAGGGGAACAGAGAGTAAGGAGCCTTGTGGAATGCCGTTGAAGAGGGGATATGGGGGGGGGGGGGAAAGCGAACTGCCTAGACGAACAGACATTTTTCTATTGCTTATGAATAGGTAGATGTATCTGGTGATGTTAGGGCCAAGTTTCCAAGTTTTGAGTTGGTTGATGACAGTGTGGATACCTATTTTATCGAATGCCTTGGCAAAGTAGAGGGACACAAGGGAGATATGGCTTTTTTTATTTAGGGAATTTGTGATTTGGTGGTCTATGTATAAACAATAGCGTTTCGTTTACGGATTCGCCTTTTTTGAATCCCATTTGGTGACTGCTAAGGAGTTTGTTGTGGTTGATAAACCACTAGAGTCTATTGGCTTTTATTTTTCGAGTACTTTGGCACAGCAGGCAATAAGGGAGATGGGTCTGTTGTCTGTAAGAGTTAGTAGGTCTTTTAGGACTTTTTAGAGTTAGGTTTGAGGATGGGAATAATGGTGCTATTTTTATATTGTTGTGGGATGTTTGTATGAAGGATGGTGCTGTATAGGTTGAGGAGTGTTGTTTTCAGGGGTTGGGAGAGATTTGAGATCATGGGGTACGATATTCTGTCTGTAGCTGGTGTTTTACCTTTAAGTCTGTTTAATTCTATTAGAGTGATGTTGTTTTCTATGGTTTTGGCACTTTTTGATGGGGTGTAGGAGACTAATGGAGTCGTTACACTTTTAAGTTGGGGGAAGTTAGGAGGGAAGTTAGAGTCATGGGATTCCTTGGACCAGAAGTTGGCAAAGTGGTTGGAGAGGTTGGTAGGGCCTGTGATGTTGAGGTTTTGTTGGTCTTCAGGGGTTATTGTGTGAATGGGCGGTTGCGGTATTGTGCCGCAGAATCTTCTGAGGTGAGTTTGTGGATGGACTCGGATTTTGCGGTTTTTATTTTTCTTTTGTATTGGGCATTGGCTTTTTTGTAGTTGATGATATTGGTAGGACAGATGTTACGTTTTAGGAGTTGCCACATTCTGTTTTTTTGTTCTTTTAGTTGTTCGTGTTCTTTATTCCACCACCGTACTCTGTGCTTGCCTGTTGATGGATGGGTTTGGGGGATGGATTGGTTTGCACTTTGGAGGATAATTTTGTTGATGTGGGCTGCTTCTTTATGAGGGTTGTCGCTGATGGGGTATTTGCGAGTATATTTGTCTACCCGGTTTTGGTATAGGTTCCAGTTCGCTTTGTCAGTTCTGAACTTTGGTCGTTTTTTGGCAGGAGGCGGTGGTGAGGGGAACATACAAATTGTGATAGGGAAATGGTCGCTTCCGTAGATCGGAGATTTCCCATTTGATGTAGGGAGTTCGATTAGGGGAGCAGAAGGGGAGGTCGATGTGGGTGAAGGTGGAGTGGGTGCTAAAGTGTGTGGGAGAGACGTCGTTGTGCAGTTGATAATCTGCTTTTGTTATGAAATTAGAGATTGTCTTGACGCGGGGGTTACTTTTGGGTGAGCCCTAGCTGGGGTTCCAGCCGTTGAAGTCGCCTATTATTAGGGAGGATTGCTGTCGGAGGAGGAGGACGTTTTCCAGGTGGGAGGTGGTTAGGTTATGTGAAGGGGAGATGTAGACGTTTACTATGGAGAGAGTTCGTGATGACACGACTGTGATGCCTAATGCTTCGAAGTCATTATTGAAGGTTAGTTGTGTATATTCTATGGAGGAGTGGATAACGAAGGCAATTTCGCCATAAGGGTTGTGGGAGGAGTTATGGGAGGAGTTATGGGAGATAAGTTGGTAATTGACGGGTGTGGGGGTTGTGTTAATGGATGTTAGGTGGGTTTCTGGAAGGGCTATTACTTTGGGACAGGTTGCTTTGATTAGCATTAGTAGTTCATTGTAGTTGTTTAGGTATTCTTTTATGTTCCATTGGATTATTTTTAGTTCGTGTGTTGCGGGTTGAAAGTTGTTGGCGGTGACTGTTGAGTTGGTAAATATGGTGCGATCCCGCCAATCGCCATCCTGCGGTAGTGTTTTGTGGCCCTGATTGTGGGCTCAGCATGGATGGCGGGGTCGGTGGGTTTGTTGTTGAGTGGCTGGTTAAGATGATTCATCATCGTTGGCTTGTGTGGATGTCAGATCGGTGATTGGAGATCTGGTGGCGTTGGTGTTCTGGAGCGGGAGCTTATGAGAGTTTGGTTTTGAGTGATTTTCTGTTGTCAGATTGAGTGGAGTTGTTGATATTGTGGTGGTTTTCTTGTTAGGTGAGGTGGGTATTGTTTGTTTTTGGTTGAGAGTTGGTGTTGTTTGTGTGACTGTTGAGTTTGATGAAATGGTGTGTGTTGATATGGTTTGCTTGATAGTGCTGGCGGGATCGCTGTGGGTATGGGTGGGGATAGAGGTTTTCGTTTGAACACGTAATTCCGTTTGGGTTACATTTCTGATTACTGCAGAGTAGGATGAAGGGAGTTTGGAGGACGGGTTTTGTGCTATGTATTTTTGCTTAGCTTCGAACAGACTGCATTTATTTATTGTTTTAATTTTTAGGTTTTCTTTTGCTTGCTGGTATTTAAGGCATGATTTGGAGGACGATGGATGGATGGGGGGGGGGGGGGTGCATTTTCCACATATGGTGTTTTTGTTGCATCTTTTTGCTGTGTGCTCCAGGAGTTGGCAGATTTTGCAACGCATCGGATTTGGGAAGTATTCTTCGACTTTGATATTGTACCAACCGATGTTGATGGTTGTTGGTGGACGGAAGAGGTCGAATGTGAGTAGCGTTAGTCTGGTTGCGCGTTGTTGGTCGTTGACTGATTTTTTGAATTTAAAGACATCGATGATGCCTTGGTGCTTCATTCATCAGCTACTTTCCGGGATTTTGTTAAAATCAAGAGAGTTCCGTCGCGTCGTTGTGATATGCTCTCGTAAGCTGTCCTGATGCTGTCAATTCCTTTTTTTAGGAGGAAGACGCTGAAGGATGTCAGTGGTTTTTCTGGGTCTGCAGGCGAAATGATAATATATTTCGGATTGTCGATAGTTGGAGTCGGTGTGAAGTGATTGTGGGATATGGGAGAATTGTTTGGTTTTTTTTTTTTTTTTTTATGGGTTCGGTTAGTGCCTCTAGGTCGAGGTCACTTAACCGGTTGCCCAACACTGGGGGGGGGGGGGGGGGGGGGCAGAGACCATGGGGGGTCCCTGTGCTGTTACTAGTTTTTTTTATAGTTTTTGAACGTTTGTTGTGAAATTAGTTAATGTTAAAAGGGGATCGGCTGAGGTGGTGGTGCGAGAAAGATGTCGATAACCGTAGGGGAATAATATGCAGGTTGGGTGTTGCTGGGTCAGTGGTTAGACTGTGACTGCGCATGAATTTAAAGAGATTCATTTAACACAACGAATCAATATTTGCGATATTCATCTCAAGCGCAATTAACTCCTTTTTTGAAGCGAATCATCACTGGTGATGAAAAATGGGTCATAAACAGTAATATTGTTAAAAAACGATCATGGTCAAAGCGTGATGAACCAGCACAGACTTGCATCAAAAAAAGGTCATGCTGTCAATTTTGTGGGATTACAAAGGTGTTGTGTATTTTGAGCTGCTTCAAGAAATCAGATATTTACTGTCAACAGCTGATGAAACTGGATGGAGCAATCAAAGAAAAACGGCCAGACCGGCAAATCGCAAAGGAATTGTGTTCCACAATGGTAATGAAAGGCCTCACACATTGTTGGTAACTCGTAGGAAATTATTGGAGCTTGGCTGGGAAGTAATGTTGCATCCCCCATACAGTCCTGACCTGGCGCCATCTGATTACCATTTATTTCGAGCTCTGCAAAATTCTAAAATTTTGTAAAAACTTTTTTTTTTTTGTAAAGTAAAACTTTGAATAATGATGATGACCTGAAATCACACGTGATTCAGTTTTATGATGATAAGGACCAGAAGTTCTATGAGCGCGGAATCATGAAGTTGCCAGGCAAAAGACCATCGAACAAAATGGAAAATATATAATTGACTAAAATTTATTCTTTCTATAAGAAAATTTAGTTTTATTTCACACTACAAAACCGAAATTACTTTCTTGCCAACCCAATATTTTGTCGTACTTTCTTCCGTCTTTCATGAGAGTCCTTGTATTGATTTTCCTTAAGAATGAATGAAAAAGTGAAACACAAATGTACTCTTTAGTCTCAGCCTTTATGTTGTCTAAGTTTAAAAATATAACACATTACAAAACACATTTAAATACGTATATACAGAAGATATCTAATGGAAAAGGAAAGAAAAACGTTTATGTCTGAACGAGAGGATCGTCGTCAGCAAACCTATTATGATCATAATTGTTAGAGGTATTAATGTCACTAATGCCACCGTCCTCTATTCGTGTAGCACCTGTCTTTGGATCATAATGTGAGTTCGCGAATCGAGTGAATGATGCACGAACTCGCTTATTGCGTTTCGTTATATAAATCGCTGACGATACGAATGCTATCGAGACAATTATCAAAACTATCAAAAGCCAAATGTATGACGTCGACGAGACTTGCTTGAACCATTGTTCCGTTTGTATTAATTCAACATGCTCGGCCTCCAAGATATCGGAGGTGTAACCGTCGTGCGAGATTGTACGTATCCCGAAGGTCAGCACTTTTCCATGTACATTTTCGACTCCTAGATCTGTGTAATTTACAAGCAAGGGTGGGTATGTCGCGTTTATGGTTTTCACAATTGGATTATCCGTGGGATTTGAAAAATTGGTTAACATTCCTTCGAACACGATAAGCTGGTAGCTGTACCTGAAATTGTAAAAAGAAAACAAGATCTTACGAAAAGGCACTATGTGATGAGAAAAAATTTGTTCGTACCCGAAATCATAGATACTGCTGATGTTTCTCCAGTAGATCAGGACCGATCCATTGTTTTGTGGCATTACTTTCAACTGTTTCGGGCTTTCCAGATGTGCTGAACGAACTACAATGGACGCGGGGGTGGACTCTTCAGTGTTTCTCTTCACAGATATGTTGTAAATAGCGCCGAATGGGATACCTTCTACGTAATGCGACACGGTTTTCGGTGAAAATTTCTTCAATTCGATATTGTATGTCTTGTTGTGCGTTTGCTCTGTTATTGTAATGAGGTAAGGCGGATAGCTCTTTGTGAATGGGCAGCCGTGTTCCCATTCGATGTACAAAATTCTTTTCTCTTCATTGTATTTAGCAGTTAGATTCTTTGGAGGATGCTTATAGTCGTCTTCGGTTTCGAAGGTTAGTGGTCTCTTCGGTAGCGGACCAGGTCCGAAGGGACGGGCAATGTTCACCCCGACGAAATACGATAAGCATGGCTTTGTGTTACTTAGAGTCATTTCCGTTGCTGAAGTTACGACATATGGATCTGAAACGAGAAAAATCTGTGAAAACGTATCCTATTTCACTACTGCGGATTACTGCTTACGTGATAAATAATCACTAAGAGTTGTACCATAGTAGACACCATATAGAATACCCATTCCTTCGCTCGGACCGGTCAAATTCACGGGATCCCATTTCAGAGTAATCGTGTTGTCATTATTGTGGACAATTCGGGTGTTTTTAATCGTAGGCATCGGCTCGCCAGGCAGCGTTACTTGAACTGATGCTGTAGCACCATATTCGTTATTCGATCCGGATATTACAAATGTGTACTTGACTCCAGGAGCAAGGCTCTTGAACATCGCTGTCGAAAATTGTGTAGTTTTGATACCCAAATGAGGATAGGGTTCGGGAAGAATGGTCTTTATGGCGTAAGACTCGAACTTCGGTTCGCTCGACCAGTTCAGGACAATTGTATTGTCATCAATAAAGCGATGCGTTATGTTCGTTATGGCTACGATCGGATGGGATGGATACAAGTCGATCGTAACCTTGTTCGATGGATCCGACTCTTGGCCGTCATTAAACGCGTTCACCTACACAATATTGTAAAGTTTACTGAATACATGCGAAAAAGAACGTATCTTACCCAGAAAGTGTAAGTTCCATTTGACCAAAAACGTATATCGGCAGTCGCGTTAAGTTGTTTGGTTCTTTCAATAACACTTGAAGTTCGATCTTTAGGATTCACATGATTAGAATAGACGATGTATCCTCCAATGTGCCCGCCATTCCACTTCTTCGGCGGCTTCCATACCAGTTCTACATGCGTCGAATTGGCTGATCGAATCACAAGCTCAAGTGGTTCAGTTGGTTTTCCCATAAGAGTGAATATTTCCTTATACTCGCACGGGGGGTAAACAGTCCCGTCCGCTTTAGATTTCACATACACAGTAACGTTGTACGTCGTATTTGGCTTCAATTTATCGAAAACATAGTGAGAATCATTCGTCCATTCAGAAGCATTTAACCAATTGTTCGTCCCCGACTCGGCAATGGACGGCAGATATTGACCGTCAGAAATCGATCGGTTGTACACCGTATACGCGATCTTGAGCGAAGAGTTAGTACGGCGTACTGGTAGTATCTCCACTACTTGAAGAGGCATAGGCACATTTTCACAGCCTTCTTCATCCGTGCCGTCGTAGCATTCAACCCTCTGATTGCATCTTCGATACAACTCCAGACAGCTGTGGCCACAAGCGAAGTAACCGGACCGACAGACCATTTTTTCTTCCGATTCAGTTGTAAAC
This sequence comes from Merodon equestris, assembly GCA_958301585.1. NCBI lineage: Eukaryota > Metazoa > Arthropoda > Insecta > Diptera > Syrphidae > Merodon > Merodon equestris. The sequence goes on from OY284415.1 coordinate 35,895,777, forward strand.
ATATTTTCGCAATGCAGTTCATCGCTCCCGTCGGCGCAGTCAAATACCGTATCACAGTACTTAGACATCGGATAACATCGCTTTTCTGCCGGGCATTTGAATTCATCTTTCTTACATTGCAATGGCTCTTCAATGCAATGCTCTTCATCCTCGCCATTTTTGCAGTCTTTGGTCCCATCACAGACATAAGTCATCGATAGACAACTGCCAGAGTTACACTCAAATTCGTTAAGTGCGCAGGCAGTTTCTTTGTCGATCTTAGGCGTTACTGCTTCGGTAGTAGGTGCACCAGTCTTCGAGCTGTTACAACCCAGCTCATCACTATTATCGCCACAGTCGTTCACATTATCACATTTCCACCACATTGGTATGCATTTGCTATTTGCGCACTGAAACATCCAATCATGACAGACGATCGAAGGGAAATTATTCGTTTCAGGTTTGAGCACTGTTTTAGTGCAATTCGCTTCGTCTTCGCCCAGTGAACAATCCTTGTCCCTATCACACACCCAAGTCTTATTAATACAGAGTCCATTGTTGCACTTGAACTGCCACGATTCGCACTCATGCTGACAGTCGTCCTCGTCCGAGGCATCTAAACAATCGAAGTCTTTGTCACATCTCCACAGGCGCGGAATACATTCGCCGTTTAGTCTGCACCTGAACTCATCTGCTTCGCATGCTACTACAGGAACCGTTTTGTTTACAGCCACTTTGCAATTTAGTTCATCCGAGCCATCCGAGCAGTCCCTGTCACCGTCACACTTCCACCGACTGTTGATACACTGACCGTTCGTGCATCGGAAATCAGTCAAGGCACACTCATGCGGAGGACAGTCCTTCTCGTCGCTGCCATCATCGCAATCGTGTTGACTATCGCAAAGCTTATAGTTCGGAATGCATTTACCATCGTCAGGGCACATGTGCATATTTAGTGGGCAAAACCGTTTGTTTTCGACATTTCTTTGTCCGCAATTCTGTTCGTCAGACCTGTCGCCGCAATCATCTTCACCGTCACAAGTGTAAAATGCCGGAATGCATATGCCAGTAACGTTACAAGCGAAATATCCATTCCCGCACTTATTCGACATCTGTAGGCACGTCGCATTGTCCGCTCCATTGGCGCAAACGCATTCATTAGTCTTATTCGACATTATCATGCCGTCCGGACAAAGACATTTGTGCTTCCGACCAGGCATTACGACACACAAGTGCGAACAAGGATTATCCGTACACTCCGAGGATCCATATTGTAGGGAATACGAAAACACTTTGAGATCCATCAAATTCGGCAACTCATTTGCTATGGATTTGATCATGATCCCGTGGTCCTTATCTGCGGAGAATATTGCTTTTATCTTCCAGTCGTCCCAGAATATTTGATTTTTGAACACAGCTATTGCGAACGGATGAGCAATCCGCGAGTCATGATGTAGGATTTTAACGAAGTCCTCCCCTTCCAAATCGGAACTGCCAATGTAATCCTTACTTGCATCGACCCAATAAAGTCGTTGGGCATGATAATCGATCGTGACTCCATTCGGCCAGATTACATTGGGTTTAGTGAACAGTTGCTTGACATTTGTGCCGTCAAGGTTACTCCGTGACAGCGACGGGTCAACACTACCCCAATCAGTCCAGAACAATAATCCTTCAAACGGATGAACGACTATTCCGCGGGGCTTTATCAGTGTCGGTGATTCAAGAATTGTACTTCGCATACGAAATAGAGAATCTCTTGAGGTTTTCACCGCCTCGATTTTAACACGAGTTCCATCGACGAAGAAAAGCAGTTCGGAAGTCCAATCCCACGACATGCCTTCAACAGAGGCCAAATTGTCCTCCAGAATGATCTCAGGCTCACTTGTGCCATCCAAACACTGTCGAATGATCTTATCCGAGAAGATATCAGCATAGAAAACGCAATTACGGACTACATCAAAATCCACCGAGATAACGTTCTTCAAGTCATTTATAGGAAGCTTCTCCACTTTAAAATTATTCAGATCCACTCGCGATATATGCTCCCTCTGTGCTACCAATAGGAAGTTATTCGGTTCCGCAAATGGACATGGCAGTGATTGTGGGGCATAACGATTCTCTATACCTCCAACGCATACGTCTCCCTCTATTTTTCGATATCCTCTTGTTCGATTATAAGCCTCGCCGGACACACATGTCGATGGGACATCATACGGACTTAATGGGGTTTCAGCTTTCTTATCAAATATACAAGCATTGTTTGAAGGCTGCCGTTTAAACCCAAAATCACACTCGAAATCCCGTTTGTAGCATGGACATATTTCGGTCTTAACTACCCTTTGGTAATTCACGCCATTTAAACAATTCGTATGAGCGATTCGCTTTTGTAGAGACATTTGTCGACCCAGGTTGCACAACAAATCATCCTTCGATAATGCCGACTTTGGTGTCCAGAATTTATAATCGTCCTCGGTACAATTTCGAGCAAACGCATTTTTCAGATCGATTTTAGCAATCAGCCAACGATGCTCCAACTTTTCTGATCCGAACAGCGTGAAAATAGTCGAATTGGAATTCACTTCAGTCATCAAACTGTAGACCTTAAGATCCTTGCTATGAAATGTGTAATTCTTCCAAGTATCACCTTCGTCGGTCGAGTAGAGGATTGTACGTGTCTCACCCATGGATTTGAAATATTTCACGGCCACAAGAATGCCGCCATGGTCGCCGAAATGGAAGAAATAATAGCCTTTTAGGACTTGCTTCCACGTGATGCCGGCGTCCCGTGAAAGATACACTCCAGGATGACCCTTCAGAGATTTTCCAACTACTCCGGAAGCCATTATAACTCCTGGAGCAAGTTTTGAGCTCATAATTGTTGTTGATCTAGGAAAGAAGGGCATAATGAAAACATGAGCTGGTGGTATAAGTTGGCAACAAGCACCTTGTAACAGGGTACAGTTGACTGAATTTCTGAGACAAATGTAGACTGCAGCCTTGAGGGCAGTCAATCGGTTCTCCCTGATCGTCTACAGCTGGTGGTGTTATGGGCTGCCAGTTATGTCCGTAATCATATGTTATAACCGAAACTATATGTTCGGGGCCGACAGACGTATCGTAATTAGGCGAGTTAAATTGCTTTATCACCTTCGAAGCAATGTAAACTCCGTCCACTCCCTCGACCTTGTACAGGTCAGCAAATGCACTGTTAGTTATTTGTCTGCAAGAAAATCCTTGATGTTATAGCAGTAGTCGGATAAACGTCCAACACTTACGGTATCCACCCACTTTTCATCACCACATTTGGGATGTACGTTACTAAATTCTCCAGACTCTTCCGAAGATTTATTACCTGCGCAGCCTCATCATATTCCCCAACATACATATGAGCCGTCCATGGGCTATGAGCTGCCGACAACATTAGCCTCTTTCCGTCCACATCACAAACATGTATTCCCCAAACTCTCAGCTCGGTCTCGATGTTGGCCGGATTAAGCGGACCCCTCCTGTACGACACCCATACACGAATTACTTTGGTAGTAGGCTCCTAATAATATAGAGACATGAGTACAATTAGATGTAAAACAAATATTTTGATTATCTACCTGTGTTGTTACGACCATGAAGTCATCTTTCATGAAAAATTCGTAGCCGACCGTCCGCAAAATATCGAATTTGGGACGATAAACACTTTTCTTAAAATTTAAAGGATCAGTATATAGCACAGATATAGAGTTAGCTACAGAACAAAGGAAAATAAACATGATTTTCTAGTGAACATCGAAGCATACATACTGATAGGTTGCATCCTTTCCACATAAAGCAGCGGTGGCAGCCCGACACCACTTGACCACGAAAATGATTTCACAAATTCGTGTAAAACAGTAAAAGTTTTCCCCGAATTCACTGTTAGGTACAATTTCCTTTCCTCGTCCTTCTTATCCAAAATGACAAAGATATCGGGGTCATTCTCATAGAAGGCCACATTCGATGGTGTGAAATCTAACATTGTCCTCTGTACGAGCTCGGTTTCCGGATAGAAGGTAAATATTGCTTTATTCCGTGTGTCAGTGAACAGTACAGAATCATATTTGGGTGAGATTAAGAACTCATCGAGATTGGCTTGTTTTTCTGTGCCATTTACAACAATTGTGAATAGTTGTGACCTGTCTTCGAATGTGTCTCCGTAATCTTTGGAAATGAAAACTTTCGATGGATTCTTTTCAGTTTTTTTTGATTCTTCATTCGATCCGGGTGGAAAGTCCCGAGCGAGACATATCACAATGTCTGATCCATGACCGATCCAATGCACCATAAGCTGCGCGTGCATGTCATTTAAGCCGTTTATCTGTAATGAAGAGAAGAATAAGACCATTGAGTACTTACAGCATGATCCAAGTTGTTTCTCATAATGAAACCGCAGAGTAAATATTACTTCGCATACACACATTTTGGGTATTAAGGAAAATCAACTATCAATCTTGATTATAAAAATAAAGAAAAAAGGGCGCCCTCGTAGTAGACGTTTGTGGTCTATCTTAAAGTGTTGGTCTATCGCATACTCGACACATCGATAAGCTATCATATTATCCGTTCTATATATTGGGGTCGATACGTGTGACTTATCAGTAATCGAGATTGATCTCGCATGAAATATGTAGATAGTACACACTTCACCAATGCAAGTCGGTCCGACACTGTGAAGCGCTACTTACTTACATTACGATTTTTTAATGCCTTATTATTTATGTGTAATATGTATATAGACTGGTTATAAGGTAATAAGATTGATACTAAAACACTGGTTTGCTCCAATGACAACCACAATTCCCTCAGAGCTCACTTTGAGAAAGCTAATGCGAAGGTAAGATTAGTGGTTGTTCTTGGGGAAATCGCTTTCATGATTGACATAACTGTGTCAGCCCTTTCCATTTCATTAATTTGATTCGCCAATTTAGGTTCGTTAAATATTGCCAAAAAAACAGTTCAAATACTTTGTTGCTACCTCACTTTCCTTTTTTGTTTTCTCGATCGTGGAATTCTGACGCGAACGGAGCAAGTGTAACAAATACACAAACCGGAAAAAATATTTGTTTTGTGTAACCTAAATATGAGGCACGGCAATGTTGTTGTAAAACACGAAACATACACATTTCTAATTTGTCATATTAAGACGTTTTGCGCAGAATACTCGTTACAATTTCCTTGATTGTGAGCAACAATTGAACCAGTCCACATCACTACTGCCATCTCGCCTTTGAAGTTATACAAACGTATTATTTTTTCCGCCCTTCATTATAGTAGAAGACGCATTTTTCGTCCGCCGTTATTTATCTTTTTTAAAAAGTGGGTAATTTCTTGCAGTTCACAATGTGGCTGATTGAACTGATGAAACGCTGTGTTTGGACAAACTACGATAGAGGTACATATTTGCATCGAAAAAACGGCCAAAATAATTTTTTTTTTAATATAACTACCTAATCTGCGTGTAAAGTCATTTGTTATAAAGTTTAAAGCTATTTAATCTTTGTTTATCCACCCAGAAGAATTTTGTGCATGGTTGGAGTCATCGGATGCCATGGGTATAACTCAATATAAAGCTTTGCAAACGAATCTTGCAAACTTTGAAGTGTTTATTTTGTATCCACTAGATAAAACTTCCAATATTACTTTCAATCTTGAAATTAATTCCACATCAACGCCTGTAATTTCTGCAACTTCTTCAGGATCCTTAAAAAATCTTCGACTAGTATTACCGTCATTTGAACTGCCAAACCCTGGTTTTGGAAAATCTACAATAAGCCCTAGTTTGGTTCTGAACTTCTCCTGTACTTCAGTTTTCTTCTTCTTGGCAATACTTTTATCTTCATCTGTTCGAGGCTGCCACTTTTTTAAGGAGGTTTGTATGAGAGATGAAGAACGCTTCCAAAAAAACGTATTCAAGCATGCATAATTGATAAACCAAACTTCAACGCGTCTCTGTTAACTTCTTTTGATTTGGTTAAATCGTTAAAAATGTTGGATGTAGCTCCGCAAATATAACATTTTAATGTTGATTTTTTATTAGTTGCTGGGTGGTCGTGGTGCAATGCTAATCATCACCGACTGTTGAGCCGAAGGTCTGTAGTTCAAGTCCGTCCATAGTCAAGAACAATTCCTATACGGAAATACTGTGCAACAACATCAGTTGTGAATGAGAGATGATCAAAAAGTCCTGATGAAGGCATAACACTCGTAGCATAAGTTCACTTCAAAATTCATACTCTTTGCGTGCATTTCCAATACAACACCTTAATGACATGGAAACAAAAGAGTTACTGTGAACTACAACCTACGCAAATTCAGTGGAATTTCTCAAATCTCAAAAAGTGAACGATCATCTTCGACACAAACCATCTGCATCCCGTCCAGGTTGTGTGACAAATACCTAAAGAGCGTACACTCTTGAACCTGCACGAATTATAAAAAAAAATCACAGACTTTGCCATCAACCATGGTAAATGTCAACGTGTGCCTATTTCAATGCTTGTGCCTTCTATTCGCGTTTTGCTAAGTTCACTGATCTTAGACTCGATGTAGGTGATTTCCTTTTGCGTGTAGTCAATAGATTCTTTAGTAAATTTATAGGTCTACAAAACCGTGGTGAAGAAGGTGTTGGATTTTGCCAAATAACTATTTTTTGTTGAACTTCAAAATAATCTCAACGGTAGGAATGAGACTTGGAATATAAATGCATCCGAATTTGTATTGAGTTTGCTGTGAACCGTCACATCCCCATTTTGATATAAATTCCAAAGAACTATACTCGCTATTGCTCAAGGTTTTTAGTAGTTCTTCCAAATACAAAATTATTATTTCAGCAGTGTGATTTAGTAAGTCCTGCAAGTTAACTTCAGACAAAGTTTCCGTTACAGTATATGAATCTGGGGCAAGATAGCAATTTTTTTTCTTCTGCTGCTGACCCTTATTATTTCGTATTGCCTGCGTGATAAACCCGCTTCAACAAAAATTGAAAGAGCTTTCTAAGTAGACAATCTTGTGTTTGTAGATAACAATCTGTTGGAAATTGCTTCCTTGAGTTTTCCAGGAGATTTAACTACTTCCTTAAATACTGTCTTCCCAATGAAGTTGCTCTAAGCTGTTCCGTTGCAATATTGTCAAGTATTCTTTGCATTCTTCTTCTTTTGCTACGCAGGCTAACCTCTTCGAAAGATTTCATTGGTCGTCCAGGTTTAACTAATGCTAAGGGGATTTCGAAAACTCCTTTTTTTTTAAATATTGTACAATATCTGTCCTTTGTGCACTTGACCATCTTAACTTAAATTAATGTTTTAAACGTAAAGTCAAAAGTAAAAAAATGCTTAAAATATTTATGTTACAAAATTTAGTTGAGTACATACAATAAATGAAACGTTTTATTTTAAGCTTAAAATCATTAAGTCTATTTCCGCCGGTACAAGAGCTTTACAAATAATTTTCAACATAGTCCAACTTTCCGTCAATGTCTCGCCCTTTATTCTCTCGCATTATGTCCTATAAATGTTGTTTTGTTATAATACTATGGCTGGATGATCCTTAAACAAACAAGCATTTTGGTCTTAATATGAGGACTAGAATTTACAACAAATAACATATATGTAACGGAAGTACGAGTGTCAAAAAGCAAAAATGACCAGTTAATTTGCGAGAAACTACACACACATTTCGGAAGCACAAATCCAAAAAGGCAAAAATAGGCAGATTTTTTTTTCTCCTATTCTAGAAATGTTGTTTTATCATGCAATACCAACATTCCTAGCGAATAATGCCGAACAATATCACATGAAATTTGGTTTCTATTAAAGTGCATACCTGGTACTAATCCATAGTAAAAAAAAACTTATTACACAATGGGAAAAAAAATTATAAAACGGATTAGTTTTGTCGCAAAATTCTCTAATAAACAAATAACCCTTCCGACCGCTGACTTTGGACTGACGCCGGTGGGCAAGTATGTGTACACCAAATTGAAATGATAACGATGCATTGTTTAAAGAGTTTTTCAGCGACCGCTGGGAAAAGAATTACTTCTTAACTTTACTTTTTTGCCGCTTTTTTGATGCAAATATCCCTATGTGCGACAGCGCGCTGAAAGTTTTGACAGTTGTTAATTTATTTCACTATTAACAAGAGTGTGTAAGAATATTTTTTATCGCATGTTTGGTTTTTGCTCTATCAAAAATGAAATAGTAATAGTATTATAGCAATTGGTTGACTGAAAAATCACAACAGGCTACTGATTATGAGCTGGAAAATTTAAAATTAAACAAAGGCTTTTGAATGATGGCGTTTCGAAAAAGACACCAACATCGTCAAAAGTGATTCAGAGTGTGAAGGCCAGAATCGATTGAAATCCTCGGTATAGCGGAAGAAAAATAATTTACAAACTAAACATATCCAGAGAACGAATGCAATACATTTTGAAATATGAGCTCGGACTTAAAGTTCCGAAAAGTGCACGAAGGGTTGAATAAAAGAGCCAAGGAGTTGATCCACTTGCAGGCAAGAGGCCAATTGCAAGAAATCGTATTTTCAGATGAAGCATCGTTTATAAGTGAGCAACATGCCAACAAGTAACTTGCCATTCGATAATTCCGACCAAAGAATGACCACAAAGAAGCGGCGGCACCATCTTGGTTTGGGCCCCTGTTGCTACTGATTGTGACTTTCCGCTCGTACTTTTGTACCGTAGCATTGGTGTGGAACTATCTTGGAAGTTGTGTTGAAACTGCGAGCATGCAAACATTTCGACCAAAGATCCTAGACGGAAGCGGCCAAAGTGGGTCTTAGCGTTAACGAGGGTAAGACCAAATATATGCTGTCATCGAAAAAAGACACACAACACCGACGTCTGGGCCAGACCGTCATGCTTGGCAGCTATAATTTCGAAGTAGTCAAGGACTTCGTCTACCTTGGCTCACTTGCGACCAGCGACAACAACACCAGCGCTGAGATAAAACGCAGAATAACTCTTGCCAACCGCTGCTTCTTTGGGTTCAAGAGGCAATTGAGAAGTAGAGCCCTCTCTCGAAAGACCAAGATAACGTTGTACAAAACCTTAATCATCCCAGTTCTCCTTTACGGCGCAGAGACTTGGACTTTAACTAAAGCGGATGAGGACCCTCTTGGTCGTTTCGAGAGGAAAATTCTGCGTTTAATCTATGGTCCCGTTTATACTAGCGGTGTATGGAGGAGAAGATACAACGAAGAACTGTACGGGCTGTACGTACGTCTCCGGATCCAACGCCAACGCCTAAGATGGCTGGGCCATGTAGAACGGATGGACAACACGGCTCCGGCCCGACGAGTCTTCGAATCCAACCCGGAGGGACGACGCAGCAGGGGACGGCCGAATCTTCGGTGGCGCACGCAGGTGGAAGGGGACCTCAACCGTCTGGGCGTGCGGCGCTGGAAACAGCTGGCGAAAGATCGTGCCAGCTGGAAACGCTTGTTGGTTGAGGCCCAGGTCCACCGCGGACTGAAGCTCCATAAAAGTAAGTAAGTAAGTAAGATCCTAGTTATTCAACAGGACTCTGCACATTCCCGAGCAAATCAACAATGTATGTGCCAAAATGGTTAGCACTTCATTTCCTCGACCTCGGTGTGCAGTTTATGTGCTTGGATTCAGCGTTTGCTAGTAAGCTTGATTTTCATTGATTCTCTCCCTAACTCTTTTGAGTGAATGGAGTTAATCCTACTTTATTACGACCTAGTTTTCGGAACCGTATTGCTGAGGCATATATTTTGACTGACTGCACCATCTTTTATAAAGCTAGTTTGATTTGTTGTCTGGGCCCTCAAACTTCAATATTGTTCTTGATAATACAGCACTCACTTTTGCAGCTTTGTCACACATTCTCTCAGTGTTCCTTTAAGGCCGGCCTCGCAACACGATCAGCACGCCTGAGTACTGATAGCCAGCTTTGATTTTATATCATGATCACCTACATTGAAGTTGATTGTCATTGTCTACCTTTACTTGCTGGCTACTGCGTACTAGTAATGCTTCTCTTTACGAGCTCTAATCTGGGAGTGGGCACCCACCAATGAATTCATTTCCATCTCCCCAACATCTTCCTATGATTTTTGTTTCATTGGGATTCTAACTGAAGGACCGTCGTTTGGCAAGCATAGATTGAAGGTTAAAAGCGAATCACAGAATGTTTCCAAAAGCACTAGCTTAAATTTACTATATACAGTGGGAATATTAATGTAGACGAATAAGAGAAATTATTCTTAAAAAGTCTGGTCATTACTTATTCGGTATGGACATTGACGTAGAAATACATATACAAGAATTTGAGGCCCTCAGTCAACGGATATGAATAATAAACACATTTCTCGTAATGTAGACCAAATCTAAAAATAAAACTTTGAAAACCGTGCATCGTCATCAAGTCGGCTTAGGAATATCTTATAACAACTAAGTACAACAGACTATCGACTGACTCATACAATCTAGCTTATGATTCTTCAGAGTCATGACTTACGTCGATTGTCAAGTGTCGTCACAGTGTGCTGTTAATTGATATGTGTTTCCACGAGATATCCATACTTGGCGCCACCATTCTTTAGATGTAGATGATTCAAAATATGTGGTTTTGGATACATCTTTGTTTAAATCAACAGAATTATTATCAGTGAATTCTACATTAAAATTAGGGTACTTGCTGTCAAATAAAAATTTCATAGAATTTGATTACCTACACAAATCCTTTGTGCGACATCATCTTCAACAATCAATCTAAAGACTGAATGAAAAGCAATCGCAGTCAAATAAACAAACACTAAAGGCTTGGGCACACAAGAAGTAATTAAATTACACAATGTTGTATAATCTCTGTCAAATAGAACGAGGTCTAATATCGCTCGCTAGTCTTTTGTCACGACATACATAAGTGATCTAGAAAAACAAAATTACATTTTTTAGCATGACCGCCTTAAAAATATAAAAAAGCATTTCTACTTTTCAAAAAGTGACCTAGCGTCCAGACTAGAGCGCTCACATTAAGGTCGCACCCTAGGTAACGTCCCCACATTTCAAAACATCGCGATGAGCGCTGGATCGCTGCCCGATGCAACAGACCGCTTCAAATGAGGCCAAGCCTTAAAGACTTTCCCACGAAGGTTCAGGAAAGTAAAACTAGCGGGTTTCTAGAAATCTTTTTGAAACAAGTATTTTGTTTGTAAGTAAGAGAAATACCGCGAAATTAATTGGCCGTTACGGGATTCAGAACGCGTCTCGTCGAAGTCAGAAGCCAAAAAGTGCTCCTAAACCGAGAAGTCTGCCGGTTGAGCTGAGCTCAAACCGGCGAAAACCACAGGCGGACCATTAAGAATGCAGTAAAGTGGGAGGGCTGTGATCATCCTACTCTGGATCCTACTCTTACCGCGCCGTAAAGAAAAGAAGAAAAAGCTTTGCTCTGTTTACTTAAACACATTTCATTGTAGCTTTGGCGTACCTCAAGGTACTCAACTAGGGCCTGTGCTTTTTCTTATATTCATAAACAATATAACTTCGGCTCTTAGCTACAGCCATTGCCTACGATTGCAGACGATTTCACCCTTTAATACAGAACATAAAATTCGAATCATGGATATTTGCCTTTGCCTTGTTGATGCATGTCCTGACTTACCCCATGATAATTGTTATCATACACTATCCACTTTTCATCTTCAAACACGTTACGATGCAGAAAACCTTTCTATTTCTGCGATTCACACGTAAAAAAAAGTCGATTTCTTTCGCGTGGCCGTTAGTCCCAACAAGAATTCTGTGTACTTCAGCTGCGGTTTTTTTTCCTGAATATAACTACTCGAAAATAATCCTTTTTTGACATGAAACTCGATAAAAGAAGTTGATTACACTTCGGCTTGCCTACAATAATTCCTTGTAGATGTGTTCTGGCAACGTTAACTGTTGGGAAACAGCAAGAGTTTATTCAAGGGTCCAAGAATTAGTTAATTAAAGGACCGATTAGTTCATGATCGTCACCTGTTTTCTATACGGATAAGAATAGAGCGCTCCGAGAGGCAACAACGTTTTGTCATATTTAAAATTTATTAAAAATGTTCTGAATGTTGTGCGGAGACTCTTCTTTGCCCATTCACCGTGATTATACTTTATACCTACTGACTATGGTGGAAAAATACCGAACAGAAAACTATAATCATCAAACTAAAAAGTTGTTAAAGGCTTGTACATACCAAAATAACAGGCATCATGCAAACTTGCCTAATAGCAGCTCAATTCACAAATAATAATAGCCTCCTTCACTCGGATAGCATCTCTGTGTCTGCATATATCGAGTCACATGCCCATTTTTCACTTTCACTTACCGAGCTCGAATTGGTAACCAACCGATCACAAATATACATGCATTACAACAAATTTGAAAGACCGTGATGTTTAACCAGGGAGAGTGGTGATCCCCCGATAAAGGTATTGTATCGTAGGTGCTGGATTTTTTGAGAGAAGTTTCTCAGGCAAGAATATTCGAGCTGAGTTGTACACCATCTACAGTTGTGGCAACAAAATCTTGAGTATGGCATCAGGGGTATAATTATAAACTCATTTACCGATAGCCAAGCGACATTTAAAGCACTGGACACATATAGTGCGAATCGGTTAATGACTTCAAATCTTTGTGGGTTCCTGGACACAGAGGCATAAGTGGCAACGAAATTACTTACTTTTTAGCAAGAAAGCGAATGAATACTTGTGAACTGATACTATTGGTATTCACTATATATACATATGTACAATCGCCTAAAAATTCAGTGAGGAATCTAAGGTTTGTTCGGACGTTTCGACAGTGTTCTATGAGAAACTATTCCTCGTTGCGGGTTTAACCAGCAGAAAAAAGCGAATGAAATCAATCAAGTACTCCTAATTAAACAGATTGCCCAACTACCGTCTAAGCAGTGCAAAATGAACTAAGTTATCAGTTGACCATCAATTGATGTCAAACTACAATCTTGGACGCCAGATAAAACCATTTGCGACCGTAATTTAAGCTGCTTACACACTATCGATTCTGATTTATCAAGAAGTTTAGTAGTTTCATGAAAACTACAATCCAGTCGTATCACTAATGACAAATATTTATGTATGTTTCACGAACAGAGTGTCACGTGCTAACAAAGTATACATTCGAGCACATACGCTAAATGTGTTTCCACTTTGGTTTAGTTCTGTATATACAAATAATGAATGTTTTTAAACGCAGAAAACAGAATAAACAAGAACAATTTAACATAATAGCGGATGCTCTTCCGCTTGCTGTAGCACAAGTGTTCGTACTTCCAATTCCAATTACTTGTATAACGCATCCATTGAATTTTAAGAAATATACCTAAGTAGTCGTATGAAGTATAATCGGCGCTGCAAATACAAGTTATCAAAATCTTGACTTGGGAACCAATAATAATATTTATGCATGTCGCACTCATGTCTAGTACGAACACATGCGACGAGTATGTTGCAGCTAATCAAATCCCAAGGGTCAATAAGTAAAAAATTTCATTGATCAATTAGTCGGCATCAAAAAACCCGATGCAGACACGTTAGCGCCTCGACTGGCTTCACCACGGAGATAAGAAAGTGTGCATCTTTCATTCATAAATTGACTTTTATTTTTAGGTCACTTAATAACGCACGGTTATGTGACATATTTGGAGTTTGTTTCTTGCTATGTAGTTGCACAAGTAATGGGAAATTCTTCCCAAGAGATGATTACTTTCTTTGAACTTAAATAATTGCCATTTCTTTGATTAGTTGGAAAACTGCGGTGTGCGGTAAACAAGATTTATAATAGAGCTGATAGCAAACGTACAGTAAGCAAAGCAATAATTATTGCTGTAATGATAATTGTTCATCGTTCAAGTAGTTTATGTAAAGTGTGTGTATATAGAATTGCCAACGTTGACGGATAGGACAACAAAGAGGCGTGTAAGGGATGCACAATTGCATTCCTTCCACTCAAAATGACTGTACCCAATGTCTGGATGGATTTTGTGGGTCTGACTGAGACACATGCTCGTACATAGTCCTTTCTATACATGCTTGTATACAGTATACATAGCTATCTAAGAAGGAAAAAATGCTAAATCTGCAGTTCGTAATAATTTCATTTGAGTTCTGCGACCGATATCTGATATATTCGATAAACGTAACTACGATCGACAGCTCCTTTGTAAACAATTGTTTGCGTTGGCAAAATTCACATTCTCCAATTATCCGACTCTTGTGATTCATTACACTACGAAACTACGAATACCAAACGCTCATAAAAAAGAAATGATTTTTGATGTGATTAACTATTTGCATATCGCTCACCTAGTCATCTAGACACTAAGTTATATTATTGTCCCCACAAAAGGTCAATGTGCTTAATATAAAAACGTTTATGTGGCAAAGCTACAAGTCAATATTCGGTGGCTTCTGATCATTTAGATGTGGATCCCTATGTATGCAGTTTGAATATCCCTTTTAAACTCATTTCCATCATAATCAAGTATACTCGTGTGAAACCCGAAGGAACTCTATCCATTGGCGGCTATAACAACCCCAGATACCAAGTACATACGCATGCACTTGTTAGGTCGAGCAGCAATGCAAAAAGCCATCCCAACCCGGGGATCACGGGGTACATTTTTTTCCCAAAGGCACTACACGTATACAAATGTAATCTTTTATTTAATTTTATCACCGCTATCTTATCAAATTTAATCGGCTATAAATGATTGCCAATTGAAATAAGCCGAGTAAAAGAAATTTTTTACTTAAAACAACGAAATCCATTGTTATTGCCCGGGAAGCATAATGCGCAAAAGGGCGACTTAACTCTCAAGTACCATGTTTTGAGAAGAAGTTATAGAAAATCAATATTGGCTCAAAACTAAGATTTCTCGTCTTTCTTTTACACAGAACTCTACTTACCCGAACATAGATATCCGAAGATGAGTTCGATGCCGTTGTTGAACGTTTCACTTTATGACCAACATTAAATGCAATATCATTGTTTTGAAATGCATCAAGGTCCTCATTGTATCTATTTACTAAAAAATTATCTTTGGTTTCTACATTAACGAGTAAGCAGGTGATAACAAACACAAACACTTTAACAAACTGCATTTTTTTTAGTTTATATTGATTTAATTTCTTTTATTCCCGTTGCTATTTTTTTCACAGTTATCACTCCCAACGAACCATTGCCGTCACTTTCCCTGCAGGATGTGTCTGAATAAAATTCCCCGGGGATTACTTGCAATTATTTAGAGCGGAGAACAGATGAGAAATGCGAGCAGATCAATATTAACAATGACATTTAATTTCTTTCACTTGGTGTGGTGAAAGTTTTTTTTTTCCCCCGATGACGTTTGTGGAATCGACACAGTAGTGGCTGTCATATTCACCGTAGGTACATAAAAAAGCGCGCTTATGGCATTGCCACATTCAATGATATTATTTGAATCTTGGGAACAATTGTGATAATAGTGTACTCATATAAAACATATTTATTGAAGACGTCGGCTATTTGAGTCTACTTCTCTTCAAAACGTTTTGCCAAATGTCAATCTAAGGTTTATTCCTATCACCAGAGGAGCTGAAGGCACGATAGCAAATACCTATGAGTGAGCAGTTTTTCATGCATTCTTTGCGCCATGCGCTCTTCATTTTTCTTGCAAATGAGGTATATTTGCTAAACTTTAATTCTCAATACTGTTTGCAGGCAACTGTCAGGCGCCATATTAATTTAAAGATACTTGTATTAGCCTTTGATATCTATGCATGCTAAGCCATATGCGCGTTTAGTGCCTTCAGAATTCCTTACGGTACAACTATTTTCTTTTTAAAAATTGTTCCATACTAGGCCATTAAACTGCCCCGCAAGTGTACATGCAAATCAGTGGGTTGACGACTGGAGATCACCGCGCCGGTGTTGTAAGAGTAAGATCAAACAAAAAAAATCTAGAGCATGCCCGTGTCACAAAAAAAAAAAAAAAAAGGGGGGCCGAAAAACAATTGCAAAAACACCAGCATTTGATTGGCCTCAGCGATGAAGTAATCCCAAACCGGGAAGCCTGCCGCTACTTTCTGAGGTCAAACCGGCGGACCCCACAAGCGGACCAGTAGGAATGCAGTTAAGTGGGAAGGTTATGGTCCTACACTTCTGACCATAACAACGCCGGAAAACGGAAAGGAAGAAGAAGAAGTTCCATACTAGGTCGATCGGGTGTGATCTTTTCATTTGCAATACGAATGTTAACTAGCAGTAGTAAACATTAATTAAACGAATTCGAAGTTTCGACCATCGATCGACAAATTCTGCATTGAAGGCTTTATTATCGAAAATCAACCAAACATTGGATATCGAAAACGATAATTGACGGCAATATTTTAAAAGCAACAGCACGTATTGTTGCCCCAATTTCAGTGCGGATCATTACTTAAGCTTTATGAACAAAAGAGTAGCACATTTCTCTTGTAATATAGATCAAGAAACCCACAGGGACCCCAAGAACGGAACGAGTTCCAAATATGTGGCACCAAAAATCTGCACTTCGTTTAGCTTAAACCATTGCATATAATCCAACCTGTCCGGCACAAGTACTAGCTTGTGTAGATCAAATGATTCGATTCGATATAACGGTATAAAATTAGGTACTCTCTTAATGTAACTGATGCACTTCACAGCATTCTCTTATTTGGGATGGTTTCCGGAAACAGAAAAACCCTTTTCATTCATACGGCCTAAATATAACAAAGGCTATGATTTTATTATTAATCGGGTAGCCTATTGGCACTTATGTATATGGCTAGAAGTTCATTCTCCCACAATGACAATGACTATAACTGACACACAGCCCTAAATCAACAACCGGTACATTCCTATAATTCAGAAAATGCAGGATGCGTATTCTATTTCACTAGACTTTTTTACATGCCATGGTTGATCTATTTTAGATCACAGTAGTTTTATCTATATTCGAACAGTATGAAACTCACTTAGACGGCACTAAAGTTAAAGGTGGACTAGGTCGTCAACCAACAAGCATCTCTAGACGAAACAATTTTTGGCCAGTTGCTTCTAATGCCGCATACTCATTTGGTTCAGATTCCGCTCTTCCTGTATACGCCATCTTAGACGCAGTCGTCTTCTGCTATATCTTCGCTTTGGGTTGGAACCGAAGACTCATGGGGGACAGGAGCAGTGGCTTCCATTCGAGAGAAAGCTATTCTTCTCAGTTACTTGTTGAGTTTCTAAAAGCAGAAGCAAAAGATGCGTCTCATCTCAGTATGGGCGCCGTTACCGCCTGTAGATGAAATCCTTGACTAGTTCAGTTATAGCTGTACAGCATATCAGATCACTTTAACCGCTCCTGTTTCAATTATCTCAAATGTTTCATTGACTGCTCAATGTGTATGTCAGATGCCTGTTTATGGAGGTGGGAAATGATGAAGAAAATACAACCGTCAGCCAGGCCTCTATGAATCCAGCATCTGAGATGGCTGGGCTAAGTTGAAATAGACACCACCGCTCTAGTCCCCAGTTTTCGGCATTGAATTAGCGAACTGATCATTTATAAGCATGATCCTAATGTAAAATAAGGTGCAAAGTAGTTGTAGTAAGACCTAGTTCTCAGTCACACTCTTCTGATCCAGATTTACAGAACGATATTTTGACGGTTTTTATAATAAATGTTTCCTACTACAACACGTCGTGCGAGTATGTCTTACTAATTTAATAACATACTAGTTTCGGCTTAGTCGCATGTTCACATTCCAACAATGCAGCGGAATTTAAAATTACACTTCTTGTTGGATAGTCTTTAGAATTGCAAGTACTTTTTGCATTAATTTGTGTTTGCAATTATAAATCCTTGCTGATGAACGTATAATTTGGAGCAGGATTATGCTTTCCTCTGACAATATCTTACAGTTAAATTCGTGCATGCACCGACAGCTTTTTTAAATTTAAGCTTTGATATTGCTATCTTTACTTCGTCAGAGTCAGGTGAACGGAATTCTCTCTCTTCTTTATTCAATGTGAATGGTTAGTTTTGGTTGACAGTAATGTTTTGACTATAATCGCTGTTATGAACCTAAATCGGCCCTCAATTTTGTGGCTGTTTAGTCAATGTTCAAATCCCAATAGTACTTTTGCACTGATTTCTCCAAATCTTCGCAAATTGGGCCGATATTGTTCCAGCATTTCTATGTATCCACAATAATTAATTAGTCTGTTTAATGAGGCTGTTCTGGACTGTTCTGGACAGAAAAGTACACGTTTTGCTGTTCAGTGAGAAAAATTTTCGTCCGAAAGTGTTCTGCTTGGTGTTCCGGACACTTCAGAACACGATTTTCTGCACCTACTCTTGAGACAGAACAAATTCGTGAAAAGTGTCAACACTAAAGTCCTCGCTAAAATATACATATCATCACTGAAATATGTTGTAGATGATTCACTAATCACACTAATTTCTCTATCAGTGCCCACCACAACTTTTCCAAAGCACTTTTATGCGAATTCATTTTAGTCTATTATTTAATTCTAAAACATGTTTAATACAATCTGACAAATAAAATGTTTTTCTTTTTTAGACAACTGACTTATGGGTGTAGTTTTCAGTTCTAACTTGATCTGACAGTTTCCACGAATCTATGCTTTCCTGTCCTGTTCTGATCTTTCCGTCATTGAACACAGCTAATCTGTATATAAAAATATTTGCAAAATGACGTTTACAAACAGCTGATTTTCAATGGTATTCAGAGACTTCTCAAAGCTAACTGAGCATAACGAGACAACCGATTCTGACATTAAAGGGTTAACTATAATAAACTAAAGTCAAGTCAAATTGTTTACATTAGGTTTTTCTACATTTTCATTTTTATTTGAGCTATCAAAATTCCGCAACGAATATCTAATTTTCTTGGGACCTTCCGTTAGACAAAACTCAACAAAAATAATTATAACCCCATATGGCATGAATTGCTTTTTTATATTTTTCGATAATAATGGATTGCTCAATTCATTAATTTTTATATCAAAGTCAACCTTCTTGAGGCTGCTCGCACAAGACTGACGGACTGGATTAATTGTCCTGTCTGAACACTTTCACCTCTCAAATTCGTCCCTCGCATATAAAGAAATCCAGTTCGTCAATAATGTGCGAATTACCTTTTTAAATAGTTCTTCACCAATCTAGTACTATTTGCAAGAAAGTTCCATCACAATTGATGTTGACATTTGAGTTTGTTTTTCTCGACGCATCTGTTGCTCTCTAACTCATGGATTACGTCATTTTTAATCACAATTGCAGAACTGTCAAGAGATTGTCGCATAGAAGTCTGCATTCTTGCTCGTATTGCTTATATTTTTGGCTCAGAGTGATTCAGTATTTTATTAACCAGTAACTCAGTGAATACCTTCGCGAAATTAAAAGATAAGGACAACGAAAATGTCGACTGATGGGTTAGAAAGCTGGCAGCTGCCCCCATTACGATCTTTGGACGATTTCCTTCTAGGATCGGCTCGCTTTCAATTACCCAATCTAAACGATTTCGAAAAGTGGGGCAATCGGGTCGTAAAAAACCTCATCTACTACCAAACAAATTATTTCCTAATGTTTATTGCAATTTACACGTTGATGATCATCCTGCATCCAGCCAAAATTATCACCGGACTAGTCATTCAAGCTCTTGTATTGGTCGCAATTTCACAGAATTTCCCCATGAATGCACCCGGCAATTCCCAAAAGAAGATTATCTTAGTCGCTGTTGTTGGGGTGTCATACATTGTCCTCTATTGGCTTGAAGCGGTTCTTCTAACATTGTTCACGTTGCTGTTACCATTTTCGAGTAAGTAACACGTCGACAATATTGCCTGCCTTATTGCTCACGATACACATGTTTCCATATCTATAGTGACCTTTGTACATTCATCCCTGCGCTTGAGGAATCTACGCAATAAAGTTACCAGCACAATTGACACCTTATCGTCAAACCGCACGCCGATGGGATACTTCCTGGAGAAAATGAACGTCATAGGCGAAAGTATCTCAAGTTAAACATTTATATATTCATTGTCATTATATATTTAAACTACGTGTATATTTTTTAATTCTGTTGTCAAGTCAATAAAGCATGTTCTATTAACTTGCCGTTGAGGATAAACCTTCGATTTGGTCTCTCAACTGCTTCGGTAGCGCCGACTTGAAGGTGGGGTCACGGGATGGGTCTTTTTTGCCGGACGACTTCTCTCGGTTGCGTTTGATTTCTTTCTGTCGAATTGTTTTGTCCAAATCACGATTTCTGTGCTTCTTGGTGATTACACTCGGCGTTCTTAAGTCATTTTTCTGCAGTCCTGCGGGCGGAGGCGATTGACGGTCTAATTCATCCTTATCGGCAACCTTACTCTCCGCATCGATTTCCATTAAAGATTCAGCAGCTTCTTCGCTTCCCAGGTTTTGAAGTTCTTCTATCTGACGTCTAAACGCGGCTGCGCTTTTTGTAACATTCGACTTGGGATGACTTGGCGGTAACCACGCCACGGTGTTATTAGCCGTATTCCAGTAGTAATGCGCACCATGACCACAATCGTAAATTTCTTTCCATCCTTTGGGTAAACTGTATTTCCTAAGAAGACGTGCTTTGCGTTTAAGGTATTCCTTCGATGGCTCGCTAACGCCATTGCCCCATCGTGTAACACAATACACACTGCACTTGTGATAAATGTTCGATTTGTTGGGGCAGCCTTTATAGCCGGCCAGACTCGCGTCGCCTATTCTCAGTTTCATCCTTTCAATCCAGTAGTTCTCTTCAGTTCGCCTGGCCGGCTCGTACGAATCATATTGCGATGGATATTCAATATCGTCGTAGTCTTCAGCAATGATTTCTTCATTTTCCAGTGCCTCATCGGTTTTTTGATCTGAGGCTAAAAAATAAAAATAAATTAGCTCCATTTCATGTGGTATATAATAGTATATAGTCACCTTCGTCTAATGCAGACGATTTTACAAGCCCACGCGACGCTAGCCGTTTGAGAAGAGCCGGTGGTAAGGACATGTTTTAGTATTTTGTTTCCAAATTTGCAATATTAGTTCTCGTGTTAGGGATGCGAATCGCTATTCGCTATTTATAGTATTCGCTTCACTTACAATCAGTTTACAATATGCCAGAAACCACCAATTCTGGTTTCTGCTGCAATATGCGGTTCTGTTTATAATTGTTTGACATCCAATTCGTTAAACCTCGCTTACATCATATCATAAATTAGGCGGTGCTTACACTGGGAAATGTGAATAATGATTGTTTTGACGTATTATATGCGGTAATGTAAGGAACAGACATTTTCACATTAATTCAAATGCCTTCTCGGCTTACAAATCGCGACATCGTTTTCTAAATCAATTTTATCAGAAAATTGAACAACCTATTGTATAGGATCTCGTCAAGATAAAATTTGGTGCACTTAGCCTTGACTATAGCTAAGACTTTAGGCATCGACTCTCAATCATTAAGCTGGCACTCATAATAAACCATCTTGCCAGAGCAAAAGTGTCAGATCAGCATCTCATTTTAGTCTTCTACCTTGCAAAGCTGAGGTAGGGAAGACTTAAGCAAAGGTTTCCTGTCCGTCCGTCCGTCTATCCGTCGTATGAGTTTAAAACTTGGCTGTGTTACAGAGTAGAGTAACTTCGGGTATTGGGGAATATGCGGGTAATGTGGAATAGTGCTTTATTTGCTAAAACACAGATGGTCTGTTTGCTCTATAAATTTTCTCAGAATGCAAACAGAAAAAAAACGTGCTGCGCTCATTTCTTTATTGAAATTTTCAACTGGGGTGTCTGAATCAGTCAAATTTCTTACTTGGGTGTGCATGACGTTTTTTGTGCGTTTTTGTTTGAGTTTTTTTCGAAGGTAAAAATTACGGTTTCTCTAACGGTGCATGTGTAGTTTCCATCGAACACGTGTCAGATTTAATTATTATACTCTAAATTGGTGAGTTTTTAGATATGTTTTTGTTATAAGTCGTAGTTTGCAATAGTGTCAAAATCGGCTAATGTGGAATACCATGAGGAGGGTATAATGGAATACTATTCCACATTACCCGCTAATTATTTTTTTCGGTTTTTTAATTCCAGACTGCTTTGAAAGATGCCTAAGAAGGGTGAAATAAGGCGATGGGATGCAAATATGATGCGGAAAGCTGTGCAAGCTGTAAGGAATGGAGAAATGGGCATACAAATGGCATCAAAAACATACAGTGTCCCGCATACGACCCTTTACAGGATGGCTCGAAGTGAAGAAGATGTAGATAAATTAATTGCTACTCCTCTAGGCCGCAAGCCTGTCCTCAGTGACATGATCGAACGTGAGTTAGTGCATTATGCTCTTGAGATGGAGTCTCGGTTTTGGGGTCTGACCAGGAGTGACTTTCGTTGTCTTGCATTCCAAGTAGCAGAAAAAAATCTTATACCGAATCGCTTTTCCATTTTAAAAGAATGTGCTGGGAAAGATTGGCTATACGGGTTTCTTAAACGCCATAAGAACACACTAAGGATTCGTGTTCCAACTGGAACGTCATTCGATAGAGCCAGAGGATTCACAAAGGAAAATGTAGAATCCTTTTTCAACCTCCTGGATGGAGAATATGAAAGACATAACTTTTCCTCAACAGCGATTTGGAATGTTGATGAAACGGGGCTTTCCATCGTCCAAAGCAAGCATCTGAAGATTTTAGGAAAGAAGGGTAAAAGGCAAATAGGAGCAATGACTTCTGCCGAACGGGGCTCACTTACTTATTTTGTTCCACCTTTTTTTATTTTCCCTCGAAAAAATAAAAATGCACAACTGATGAAACACGCTCCTCCTGGATCAGATTCGGCTTGCCACATTTCTGGTTAGGTACAAGTTGATATATTTACAAACTGGTTTCAACATTTTTTAAAATACATAAAGCCAGCCATAGATAAGCCCAATTTATTAGTTTTGGATGGCCACTACAGCCATACATGGAATATAGAGCTATTGGAACTAGCCCGTGATAATGGCGTCGTAATTATTTCACTTCCACCGCACTCAACACACAAGTTACAGCCATTAGATCGGACTTTTATGGGGCATATGAAAATGTATTATAGTGAGGAAATAAGGAAATTCACACGCGAGCACGGTAGGAAAGTAACCCAATTTGACGTTACTGAACGATTTGCAAGAGCCTACCTAAAAGTGCAAACAGGCGAAATCGCTATAAATGGATTTAAATGCACTGGCATTTATCCATTAAATAAAAATATATTTTGTGATGCTGACTTTTTAGCTGGAGAAACTGACGAAAATGAAAAACCCGTGGATGGAAATATCGTCGGCGGAGAAGAAACCTGTCATCTTGGAATGGAATACGTCATCCCCTCATCGGCAACTTTTGCACATCAGTCATCTCCTTCGTTTGTTCCGAATACTAGCCAACATTTAACACCTTGGGATATTTCGCCTCCACCAAAAATTCACCGGCCGACAACCAGTCGAAGAGGACTAACGTCAAAGTCGATCATACTAACAAAGTCGCCATATAAGGATGAGATGAAGCAAAGCCTTCAAACAATTAAAGAGCGTAAAGAAAAAAATTG
This sequence comes from Merodon equestris, assembly GCA_958301585.1. Taxonomy (NCBI): domain Eukaryota; kingdom Metazoa; phylum Arthropoda; class Insecta; order Diptera; family Syrphidae; genus Merodon; species Merodon equestris. Next base: position 35,919,435 of record OY284415.1, read on the forward strand.
GCAAGGGTCGTAAAGGCAAAGTCGAAACGCATAAACGTACCATTCTAAACTCTTCTTCCAGCGATTCCGACACCAGTCTGGTTTTGAAAGATTCGGACGACGAAGAAATATTCCCAGATGTCCCGTACAACAAAGACACAAAATGCATGTTCTGCAATATTTCCTACAAGGACGACGTGACTGCAAAGAAATGGAGTCAGTGCTTGCTATGATTTGGGCGCATGACACCTGTCTTCCACGTGGTCAAGCCATTTTTATCTGCGAATCCTGCGCTTAAGTCAATACGGTGCAATATGCATCTATTTTTTTTTTATAATTGAAATAAAGAAGTACCAACATATGTTTAGTTTTCTTAATTGATTCTATAATTTTAATTTGGGAAATGAGGAATACTATTCCAAATTACCCTCCAATTTTTAAAATCTTGATTTTCAAGGTGGTATCAGTAAAAAACAAACAAAAATCTTAAAAATAACGGTAGCTGTCTGAGATTATTCCTAACCTTGGCTAATAGACCAATATCTAAAATGTATTAAAATCGCCAATGTTATGAATGGTCTCCGGTTGTAGCATGTAAAAATAAAATGGGTATTCCACAATACCCGAAGTTACTCTACATGATTCTGAGCTCATAGCGGCCGGTTTTAGAACCGTAGCTAATGTGGTTCCTGAGATCTAGGAAAAGTTTGCAAAATTCAAAATAGAAGACCTGGAATTGTAGCTTGGCTCCCGGCAAGCAGATCCCATCTTGTTTATTAGAATATAGACGCTAATCCAGCCATATGCCAAGGTATTTGATTATATTCCATTTGCGAAGAACACACCAGAATGGGATGTACATCTTTTGTACGTCGGCATTGCATTGTATGTATTTATTATGGCAGAAATTTTACAATTTTAAGATATGACATTTACATTGCAGAGATTTGGAGGATTTACCTTACTACTAGAATATTAGTAGAATTTCTTAAATCACAGAATCTTATAAGTTCGAAGGAAAAGCCACTTAAAAAACCTTCATTAAAATCTTTCTGACGTATTTCCCCGCGAAACCCATTTATTTTGAGACGAGCTTCTATCCGTGAATACGTGTCAGCTCATTTGAATGTATTGAATGTACTCCTAGCACACAGTACTCTTTGAGTTATAATAATATGCGTGCTTATTGAAATAATTTTGACTAACCCCGGTTGCCCAGTGCTCGCCACAGCTTGTAGGCAAACGTCACCAGCTATTTAAAGTGGTAGTTTCTGACCATATAGTTAACAAATGAGAACCAATCTTTTTATAGAGTCTCCAAGGTTCTAAACAAAGGCGTTCTAAGGTGGATTTTCAATTTACAGTCAGCACAATACTGGTACTGGAGATTCTTTTCGGACGTCGATCTGTTCAAAATGAAATTGTCGCATGCACTATGGAGTGGCGAAGGGAAACTATCAGATGGCTTATGTTAATGCTGAAAAGGATCGACGAATTCACCGTGTCCTGTTGCAATCCATTGTCAATTTTCACAACGGAATTTCTACATGGTTTAACTATGAACAGCCGCCTGAGCTTCTATATAGTACAGTCCTTCAAAACATACGGTGTCGAAAGCTTTTTCCAAGTCAATCGGACAGGCGCCCATGCATTGCACCCTGCTTATAGTCCGTTGTGCATACGACATTAGTTTTAACGTGGCAGGAATGGTGTCAAGCACCGCCCTGAAACTGAATTGATTATCCGGAATGATTTTATTATCCTCAACCCAGAGCCATTTTTACTCTATAGATCACCTTTCCGAAGACCACATTTTTACTTAGACCGGAAATTTTCCGGGTTAGAGGTATTTTTGCCTCTCTTGGATATTGGCTACGACACCATTGCATTCTTCAGTATAATTAATCATATAACAGCTTAAAAAAAGCAGGCAAATCGAAAAGGTGTATAAAATTTTTACTTGAATTGATAAATCTCTACTTACCAATTTCTTCTTAAAGCTTGTTTTGACTAAATAGTGAGAATGACTATGTTTTAAGTGGTTCATACGGAGATTCCACAATATTCCACCGTCACTTACGCATGACTTCACATATACCCATAAAAAAAAAACTAAACGCATCAAATTGCTCGATCTAGCCAGGCAATTCACCGACCCAAAAGGAAAGATAATTTGCTAACCACACTCATTTTTCAATTGGTTCCACAATGAGCGAACTGTGTGAACTGTAGTAGTCTTTTTGGACGTCATGCTGACTATATTCAGTTCTTTAAGTCAAAAAAAGTTTGAAATCATTGAACGAAGCGGTCATTACTGATATAACGTTTTTCTCATGGTTTTCTTTGAAAAAAATACACGCCACTGATTTACCCGGACCATAATGGCTATATCCCAATGTGGCGTTCGAGCGCTCGGTCTTTTGACAAGCATTGTATCGACTTACGATAAACATATGTCAAAAGCGCGACCTACATATTTCTGATGTTTCCTCAAATAACGAATACACTCATTCAGTCTATACAATTCAACCTATACAATTATTGTCAGCTGTCAAAACGCACGACCGAATAACAAGAAGCTCGGCGTTGAGCTCGAGCTTACGATATTTACGATATTAGTCGAAACAACGCCTGAGGTTGCATTCCGTGTTATAGTAGAAATATAATGTGGGGTTCGTGCGGTCGCGCGTTTGACTGGCTTCGACCGACCTACGATAAACATATGTCAAACGCTCGACCTAGGAATTTCTGTAACGAAATGTGGCTTCAGGCACTCGGACGTTTATAGTGGAAACACAATCTAGCTTTGGCGCGTGCCGACTTTTGACAGGCTTTGCACCGACTCTTACGATAAAATGTGTCAAAACGCCGGCAACCCGCAATTTGAATTCACAATGTGGCTTTGACACAGGAGTCAGGAGCGCGTATTAGTGGAAACACAATCTGGCTTTGCCGCGTGCCGACTTTGACAGCATGAGTAGAAACAACGAAATCTTATGGAGCTTCCTACAATGTTACCTCAGGCTTTTGCTCGACCTCATATCGTAAATATCGTAAAGTTAAGCAAAGCTCCAGAGTAGAGCTACTCTCTACTCAGACCTGCGTTTGACAGATGAATTGTCTTTGACTTGTTTGATTTTAGCAAAAGCGAGTAACGTATAGTGCTCCGAGCTGTTCGTTTCAATATGCATATATTTTCATAGCTTATTATTGGACTTTTCGATACAAACTAATCATGATGGAGGTTAGAGTAATAAATTATTTTCTTTTTTCATATTCGTAGACCTTTATTTGAGCTGATTTTTTATGTTTCAATTAAATCATATAAATAATAATAACACCAGTCTACTCTTCTTTCTGCACTGAAATCATACGTAAAGATTTTGAGGAAACCGAACTTAGTGTTGTCATATTCCTAAGTTCTATACGCGCTCCTTTGTCAAAGCCACATTGTGATTGCAAATTGCGGGTTGCCGGCGTTTTGACACATTTTATCGTAAGAGATCGTAAGCCGGTGAAAAGCAGTGCAAAGCCTGTCAAAAGTCGGCACGCGGCAAAGCCAGATTGTGTTTCCACTATATAGAACTTAGGAATATGACAACACTAAGTTCAGTTTCCTCAAAATCTTTACGTATGATTTCAGTGCAGAAAGAAGTGTAGACTGGTGTTATTATTATTTATATGATTTAATTGAAACATAAAAAATCAGCTCAAATAAAGGTCTACGAATATGAAAAAAGAAAAGAATTTATTACTCTAACCTCCATCATTATTAGTTTGTATCGAAAAGTCCAATAATAAGCTATGAAAATATATGCATATTGAAACGAACAGCTCGGAGCACTATACGTTACTCGCTTTTGCTAAAATCAAACAAGTCAAAGACAATTCATCTGTCAAACGCACATCTGAGTAGGCAGTAGCTCTACTCTGGCGCTTTGCTTAACTTTACGATATTTACGATATGAGGTCGAGCAAAAGCCTGAGGTAACATTGTAGGAAGCTCCATAAGATTTCGTTGTTTCTACTCATGCTGTCAAAGTCGGCACGCGCCAAAGCCAGATTGTGTTTCCACTATTAAAGATCGAGACAGAAGCAAGCAAAGTTCCGTCAAACAACCCATACACACAAAGCGCGCACCTATACAAGCATTTCTGTCAAAACGCACGACAGAGTAGACTTAGTAGACTACTTCGACGTTAAAAAGCCGATCAAACGCCTGAGGTAGTATTGTGAGTTTCCCCATAAGATACCATTGTTTCTAGTCAATCTGTCAACGCGCGGCCGAACGAATTTCTACTATAACGGGTTTCTACTATATGAATTCTATACACTTGTACACTTGTATTTTGCAAGGTTTTAAACCATGATTCTGGCGTAAAACCGACCACGTAGTCAAGTAGCCCAATCCCAGTTGCTGCGAAATGCAATGAATGGACAAATCGCGGTTTTCACTGCCGATTTTTTGCTCTCTATATGCACTCTACTCATGCAGGTACATAGGTGGCGTGATGTCCAGTAGCGTGAGATTTGTTCACTATGAATAACTTGCCCAGTAACTCTATTATGACAACCGTTGAATGGTCGAAGTGCGCTAAAAACATTTTTCAGGACACGAATTTTGATAATAAAATCAATAATTTCCAAGCGTTGTTCGGCTGTAAATCTTTCATGATGAAATGCCAATGCTAACTGAGCATGTTTGACTTGTGTCGTCAATCATGCGTGAGCTGTCAAAAATAGTCACCAATGTCTACCTTTATAGTTACCCGTAGGAGTTTCCTAAGTACAATATTTTCCTTTGACTACTCGAAGATCATCTGAATAAGAATAGGGTATTCATATCATTCATTCGTTGTTTGGCATGAAGTCGTAATTGAACGTAAGGAAACCAAATTTCTCTTATTTTTGCATTTCGAAAGTAGTGTGAACCAGCGCTCTGTCTCCTGCTCTTTGCTCGGTACATTTCCTAAAAGACTGTCCAATTGTCACTTTTTCGTGAGGATCTTTCGATTACAAGGAAAATGTCATTGAAGAAATGTCTTCGGATCAATGGTGGTGGTTGTGCTAAGGTAAACTTTGAAGTTATAGTTGTCTAACATAAGTTTCACGGAATAGGGCATGTGAAATAATATCGAATTTTATCTTCAAGAATGCATACTTAGCCCTACTAACCAGACCTACTGGTCTAAAATTACATAAGGCAAAATGCAAGGCCTGTTAGTGGTTTTTTTTTTAAAGAGAGTTTTGACAGTAACATCCGTTTATGGCAGATTTTATAAATCTGTGCAAAGAAATTTCTTATGCTGAAATCCTTGAGTACTCGAACAAGATTGAAAAAGTGAAGTTATATTCACAGTATAAAACAATAGGCCAATTGCGCTTGTGGACATGGATTCATTTGAGAACTTCGGGGAATATTAGAGCATAAAATTCGCAAATATCCAGATAACTTGAGCGAAAGGGAGTTGACAAAACGCCGAAATCGCAAATACATCGCGTGTACATAAAAACATTTTTTTTAAAATTAATCTAATCGACATCAAGGGTAGAAAATTAAGGAAAATAATTGATTATCTTATCCTTATTTGATCCCTTTTAAATTTTTATTTTGGTATACAGATTTGTTATGGCGAGTGTATGCCAAAAAAGATGAGTACTTTGGCTTTAGTTTTACAGACCTTGCTTACTAAGCCCTCATGTGAAATATTCAAGTTTATCAAACATTTATAAATAATCACGCACCTTATTGTAACTGGCCGCGTACGTGGCGATATTATGGAAACCAGATTGGTCGTTAAATTCAAATAAACAAATAAAATAACAGGAAACCACTTCAACCACTAAATTCGCCATATGCACCGACTACCTATCAGCAATCGACGCCATCATTAACACTAACAACCAAAGTTATTACCCCTCCCTAATCCGCCAGCAGTTCCCGAGAACAACACTAATATGGATTCCAAGCCATATCCGAATCCCTGGCAACGAATTCGCCGACAATATCGCCAAACGGACCCTTCGTACCCCCTCCCTTCACTCCCAAAACTTCAACCCACAAGATTTAAACAATAATATTAGAACACTCCACTGCCCCGAACAACAATCCCTTTTCGACAAATCATCCCACTGGTACCGGACTATTAACAAAGACAGACTCTCTATTAAAAACTACGCCAACGACCCTCGACACCCAATCACATCCAGAACAGACCTTACTAAAATAATTAATCAGACTACGACTTGGACACACCAAAGTTACCCACAAGCACTGCCTCGACAAGAACAAACCCTCCACTTGCACCTACTGTAACCAAACCCAACTCAACATCCACCACATCGTCAATCAGTGTTCCGCCCTCCACTCACCCAGACTCCAACTCCCCTCCCTTAACGACTTAATCCTCCTTTCTAACCCTAACACAAAAAACATAAAAACTGTAATCAACTTCCTCAAAATCAACAATTTATATAAATTTATATAACGCCTGTAATCAATACAGCCGAAGGCCAGCGTTGCTCTGGCTTACCCCAGCTAGCTTGTAATTTTATTTATTACACTGTTAGCCTTATTAAATAAATAAATAAAAAACAGGAAAATGGTTTCGAACAGATGCAGAACAGAGCCGGGATTTTATATTTTTTCCCCTTTGGAGGCCTTTATCATTTGCTGGAGTACTCAGACACATCTGACTCGTTGTACTGCCAGACAGACAACCCACTGACGGGAAACCAGGAAATATAATTTCAATGACATGGTTGTGGTGGCATGCTTTAAGGTAATAGCTTAGCTGTTGGCGCCAATGGAGAGGGTTTGGGTACCGATTGTTTTAGGTGCACGATTGTATAGGTGCGAGAACGAGAAATGGCGGAAATCTTTGAGATTGTGGAGATTATATCCAAGCACAGGGTTTGCGATAGACATTTCACGGAAAATTCCTTTCAGAATATCCATAAAACGAGACTGTACCGGCGTGCAGTTCATCCCATAAGTGGAAGGGTCATAAACAAAAGGCCTGTAGCCTTGATAGAAGAAGAGCAGCCAGAGAAAGAAGAAGTAAGTTACGACGAATTACATATGTGGCTCTCCAGAGGTAATCATAAGCTTACTCTGGGTTATAGCAGACTTGCTGTGAATGCACCGAACTTGGTCTAATGAGATCCCTGTTCATGTGCCCGTAATCATACAAAGGGAAATTCCTTCGATGGTGTTTCAGTTCGAGCTTCTGCAGCTGGCATGGTCTTTAGCTTGGTTGAGGTCCCTTTCCAACTGTGCCACTTTTGATGCTATCGTCTTCTGCTTGGTCGTCCCTCGGGATTGGAATCGAAGATCCGTTCTACATGGCCCGGTCACCTTATGGCTCAACCATATATACATAATCTCCCTTGACATCAACGCCCTTAACCCAGGCGGAAGTCAGATCATGGAAGGTTGTGAAAATATTCATCTATGGCCCCCCCAACTTCTTCATTGTATGCGAAGCAATTCCCAGAAACAAATTCTGTCTAATGGTGCCAAATCAGAAGAATAGGAGGTTGAACGAACAAATCGTACTCCAAATCGCGCAGTTTTTTCCTCGGCAACGCACTTGATCCAGCTGGTCACCCTATGGGTAATTGATGCCCAATTAAGAGGATCTTTTTCACATCCCAAAATACATTGGCTATGGCTTTTCCGGCAGATGCGAACGATTTTGCTTTCTTTGGGCTTAACCACCGCCCACCGGCTTCCAACCACTGTTCGAACTGCCGTTTCGTTACTGATGTGTATAAATGGATTAATGTCTCACCTATGGTGACAAATTTGAATCAGTCCAATGATTACTGCGGAAATGGTTTGCGCATTTACTTTTTATCGACAATGCGGCACCCATCTTGCGCAGAGCTTCGGCATGCCTAATTTTTGTGCAAGACGTTTCGGACCCTTCCTTCCGATATCACCCAAAGCCTCAGCTATTTCACTCACCTTCACTTGCCTATCGTCCAACACGGTATCACGGACCTTTTTGATATTTTCCGCCGATGTGGTACAAACCCAAAATGGAGAATTTTATGACCGCGCCATATTCAAGCTTATCCGTTTTAATGAAAAACCCGTAAGACCTCTACTGAAAAAATTAGCGTAAACAAACTACTTGAAAAAACAAGTTGAAACTTTTAATACAAACTAATGACACGTGCACTCAGGCAGGAAACCGTTGGTAAAGAAATTATTTGCTGATTTGAACGCCATCTCTTTTCACCTTACCTTCGTATAAACTTCTTAGATCTGTGTAGAATAATTCAGTTAATTTATACAATAGAAATTCACATTTGTTTCGAGTGTAAACTCGAGTCGCTTTTGATTTCTAATAAACCTTTTAAGAGGAAAATATGAAAAAAATCGTTCAAAAACGAATTACCTCGTGAACACTACTCACTCTACCACGAGCAGATGGCGCGAGTGCCGTCAGAGTGAACAAATACCACGTGCACGGAACAGAGTACCGAGGCTGTCAGTGTTCAGCGTCCGGTCTTTTTCTCCGCTAGTCCACCATCGAGAGTGGATGCTCCATTCAATTTCTTCTAAACTATAAAGGCTGAGGAGGCTTTTTAAAGTAATTTAAATGATTTATTAAAAAGAAATTAACAAGGAAAAACTTAGTTCGTTAGATAACTACAATGTTTGTTTTATATGAAACGCCGGCAGGTTATGCCATATTTAAGGTTAGTACACGAGTAAATTCAAACATATTCTTCAATTCAATTTGTTTAATTTACATAGCTCCTCGATGAGAAAAAGATTTCACAAGTTGATAATCTATACCTTGAGTTTCAGACTCCCGATAAGGCGAATAAGCTGTAAGTATTAACTTGCGTCTGGTAGAGGAAACGTGTGTTTCACGTGGTAGGCCACGTGAAACTCGCTTTTCTCTTCCGGGTCCTTAACTTATATTATTTGGTTCCAAACATGTTTTGGAACATGCAAACATTGCTTCTATTATCGAAATCGTTCTATGCAGAAACCTTTAGAATGGTTTTCGTATTTTTAGGATTTCGTAGAATAATCAGTAATACTTCACTCGTCGCGCATTCAAGTATTGTGTCGATGATCTTGAGTTCACTTACATTTATGTATTGTCGACAACATATGCGAATGCTTTTGAATAACTAGATTATATATACAATATATCACAAGAAGGTAGATGTTCATTAATAAGCCTGTCGTTTCAGATTGAAGCTAAAGCATTTTGAAAAGTTTAAGGACACAACCGAAGCGCTTGCCGCAGCCACAGCAGCCGTTGAGGGAAAAATTGCGAAACCTCTAAAAAAGACGTTAAAGAAACTATTCAGCGAAGATGTTCAACAATCGCTTTTGGTTGCCGACGCGAAGCTCGGCAATGCTATTAAAGACAAATTCACTGTTAAGTGCATCTACAACACTGGCGTACAAGAATTAATGCGCTGTATTCGCACGCAATCAGAGAGCCTACTAAGTGGTTTGCCTAAGAAAGAGATGACTGCTATGGCCTTGGGTCTTGCCCATTCCCTATCCAGGTATAAGCTCAAGTTCTCGCCCGATAAAATCGATACAATGATTGTTCAAGCACAGTGTCTACTGGATGATTTGGACAAAGAACTGAACAACTACATCATGAGAGCTAGAGAATGGTAAGATTAGTATCCAATACCCTTTTACTCATTCGTACAAATGCAACTGATTTCCAAATGATGACGACCAAATAAGGTTTTCGCATTAACATGAACTCCTCATGGTGTTTTGATTAGAACCTTGGCTGTCTGATGGAACCAATCATAATATTTTTATCTAACATTGCATTCTAAAAGTTTAAAAAAGGCAAACACTCTTTGTTCAGGTACGGTTGGCACTTTCCTGAGCTTGGAAAAATCATCACGGACAATATTTCGTTTGTGAAAACTATCAAACTGGTTGGCACGAGGGATAATATGTCTGCAGCGGATTTGTCGGACATTCTTCCGGAAGAGGTCGAGGAACGAGTGAAAGAAGCAGCTGAGATTTCCATGGGTAAATTGAATAACACGTGTTCTTGTGTTCATTTCGATAATTTGGGATAATTGATTAGGAACCGAAATCTCGGAGGAAGATATCGTCAATATTCAGTCTCTCTGCGATGAGATTCTCTCAATCAATGACTACCGAACTCATTTGTACGATTATTTAAAAACTCGTATGATGGCTATAGCACCGAATCTGACGGTTCTCGTAGGCGAAACAGTTGGAGCCCGTCTAATCGCACATGCTGGTTCATTGATTAATCTGGCCAAACATCCTTCGTCGACCGTACAAATATTGGGTGCTGAGAAAGCACTCTTCAGAGCGTTGAAAACCAAGAAAGACACACCGAAATATGGTCTCATCTTCCACGCACAGTTGGTGGGACAGGCTAGTATGAAGAATAAGGGAAAAATATCAAGATCTCTTGCGGCCAAAGCATCTTTGGCGACTAGAGTTGACGCATTTGGTGAGGAAGCCACCATTGAAATGGGTGTCGCTCATAAAGTGAAGCTGGAATCGCGATTACGAATGTTGGAAGAGGGCAATCTGCGAAAATTGTCGGGAACAGGAAAGGCCATGGCTAAATTCGAAAAATATCACGCAAAGAGGTATTTTATTAGCTTGGGAAACGATTGCATTGGTTATAACTTGTTTTATTTTTTGTTTTGCAGTGAGGTCCTGACTTACCAACCAGATGCCGATAATACCATATCGGTTAAGAAAAGGAAGCATTCGGAAGTAGATACCTCAGTGAGAGAAGAGGAAGTTGTGGAAGAAGCAGTAGGCGATAGTACGGGAGCGGAGGCTAAACCAAAAAAGAAAAAGAAGAAGAAGAAGAGTGAAACTCAGGAAGCGGAGTAGGCGTGGTAGAATGTTAAGAGAATGTTTTTACTTTAATGAATAATTGCTCTAGTTTAAGGAAACAGAATAAACTGTTTGAAAAAGTCATTTTGTTCTTTAAATTATATCAATAGTACGTTTGAGTCAGATCATAGATATCATAGATTATGATTGGTGGTCTGTGGTTTTTACCTGTACATCAATCAATCAAGTTTACCTAATTTAGATGGTTTTGTTTGTTTTAAAATGGCGTTGTTTTCTGTTTTGGAACCATCAGTGTAAATGAAGTGGTGGCCGTTGAGTTTGTTTTTGATTTCGAAAAATTTCTGGGGCAGTGTGGGATTTCTTGTAGGAGCGTAAGGTATGGATAACAGAGGATGAAAGGAAGAGCCAGGGGGGATGGAAGCAGGTGGGTAAATGGTGAGGTTTACAAGGGATGTGGTTTTTGTTAGAGATAATACGTGCACGGTGTATGCAGGACAGTGTGTTTTTTTGCTTGGTCGAGTTTGTTATATTATAGAGGAGGAAGTCTGCACAGTAGGATGGGTTGGAATAATTTTAACGAGGATTGGAGGCACATGTCTTCGATTGTTGGCATGTAAGTTTCGAGTAGTAGATGTTAATGGGAGTTGTGCAAAAGGCGTTAAGTGCTCTTCTTATAGCAGTGTTGTAGATGGTTTTGATTCTGTGTAAGTGGGACTTGGCGGAGTAGCCGTATAGAAAGAGACGTCTCGGATTTTGCTGGTGATGATGGATTGGATAATGGAAGTTAAGGAAAGAGGGTTACAGTTGTACTTATAGCTGGAGAGGATTTTAATGATGTTTAGTTTTTTTCCTAGGGCTGGGCGTAGGAGTAGGAAATCAATGTGGGCGTTCCACCTATAATTTTTCTGGAAAACGATACCTAGGATTCTAAGTTTGTTGACTTTTTGCAGGGTAATGTTGTTGGTTAGGATATCGCAGGAGCATTTGTGTTTTCTACAGATGTGCAGGTGTTTGCACTTTTCGGGGGATAGCTGAGTTCCCGAGTGTTCACACCAGGAGAGGATATCTTGGAAGATGGGGTTCAGGTTGACGTTGGATGGGAATTTTTTTTTGTTGAGAGTTTTAATTATTGTTAAGTCGTCAGCATATGCGCAGAAGTTTATGTGTTTGTGGCGGGAGAGGGTTAGACAAAGACTATTGTAAGCTATGAGGAACAGGGGTACCTTGTGGAATGCCGTTGAAGAGGGGATATGGGGGGAAAGGGAACTGCCTACACGAACAGACTTTTTTCTATTGCTCATGAATAGGTAGATGTATCTGGTGATGTTAGGGCCAAGTTTCCAAGTTTTGAGTTGGTTGATGATAGTGTGGATACCTATTTTATCGAATGCCTTGGCAACGACGAGGGACACAAGGGAGATATGGCTTTTTTTATTTAGGGAATTTGTGATTTGGTGGTCTAAGAACAATAGCGTTTCGTTTACGGATTTGCCTTTTTTGAATCCCATTTGGTGACTGCTAAGGAGTTTGTTGTGGTTGATAAACCACCAGAGTCTATTGGCTTTTATTTTTCGAGTACTTTGGCACAGCAGGCAATAAGGGAGATGGGTCTGTTGGTTGTAAGAGTTAGTAAGGGTCTTTTTAGAGTTAGGTTTGAGGATGGGAATAATGGTGCTATTTTTATATTGTTGTGGGATGTTTGTATGAAGGATGGTGTTGTATAGGTTGAGGAGTGTTGTTTTCAGGGGTTGGGAGAGATTTGAGATCATGGGGTACGATATTCTGTCTGTAGCTGGTGTTTTACATTTAAGGAAAGGAATGCTAGATTTAGGAGAGGTCGATGTGGGTGAAGGTGGAGTGGGTGCTAAAATGTGTGGGAGAGCTATTAATCTAAAAATGCGGCAGCTATCGTGCTATGATGGCAGACACATTTTACGTCAGTTGTGCCATGGTAAAAAAAAAATTAAAAAAATCTTTAAGTTCCATTATTTATTAGTTATACAAAGTTAGAGTTGTGAAAAAATAAGAAAATTTTTGTATATTTTCGGTAAAGTGTTCATTGCCCTGCTTTTTTGTCCATCACAAAATATTTTTTTTGATTCTATCGAATCATCGGTCATATCACCTTCACATTAATATGTGCCATGTTTGTCTTTGACAATCCAAAACGAATCAATAATCGCCCCATTCTTATCGTCAGACACTTGTTCAAAGTACAAATGCGTATTGTTATACGCCTTCATTCTAGTGTACCCATAATCCTGAAACAGCCCTCATTGAATATCGTATTATGTGTTCGACATGTATACTTACATTGCTATGAAAAGCATTCCAATCCGGCAATGTTTCCGAGAAAGGTTCTCGCCGCTCTTTGCATCCAGCCGAACCGGTTATTACCTGTACCGGAGCCCCAGGATTTGTATAGGGTTCTTCCTTAGAGCCATTATACACCTTAAAGTCATAGATCGGCCATAGTCTAGTGTAAAAATGTTCATGGGCCATAATCTCCACGTCAACTCCATACTTGTAAAACAGATCTTCTAAGCCGAACCACTCGACCCCGGGTAGACCTTTCCTTATGAATGTTTCCAACTTCTCATTACAATCATACTCCTTATCGTCACTGCAATACATGGGACGATGACCATAAGTCACGATCCACGGGACCTTAGCCCGATTTTCAGGCTTACTCGCTTCTTTCAAATCATTCTCCAACCAATCATATTGCTTGATCAACATCTTTATACCATAATTAAGGAAGTAGTATACTTCGGTGGAGTAGGATACAAAATGAACTGGTCCCAGATTGAAGCTGTACCACATGCTATCACTCTCACCGGGCATGTTGAAACGAGCCTTGTAGTTTGAAAAGTTACTAAATAGATGAAAATAATACAAAAATATTTATAAAAAAGGACTGGGTGTGAGGATTCTTACTATTTTTCCTCATGATTTCCAGGACACACCATATACGGCACGTATGCAGCCACTGATTCGATTTGTCTCATAAATTCGTCACCCACAGAGGCATTGTTGGAATCCATGTCGTACGCAAAGTCTCCAACGTGAATGACTGCATCATACATCTCGTGTTGAGTATCAGCTTGGAGGCGACTAAGTGATTGAGCATTCTCGTTTCCTAAATCACCGAAAATAGCTAGTCGCGGTGTCCAGTTCTCGTTATTGGGAGGAGTAGTGAACCAAAAAACTGCTGACCATCCTAGAGATGAGCCGCAAATGTATCTATACTTGGTTTTCGGTTTCAGTCCAGCAAGGGTGACCTAATAAAAAGTGGTGAAAAAATCGTTGCCTGTACTGTTGGCTCGGAAAACGACTTATTTACTTTGTGAATATATTGAGATCGCTGTTTTGATCCTCCATCCGTGAATAACTTAGAATGCCCGGTGACCTGTGTCAATTCGCTATATGGCGAGTCCCATTTTCCGTACTCGACTATGGTTTCGGGTGTATTATCCCTGGTTGACCAAGTGATGACAATATCTTCAATGGTTTCTAGAATGCAAATTGAATTTTTCTTCATATCTCGTGAAGTATTTAAGGAAGAAATGCTTGGATCACAAACTATCAGAAAACACCATTTCAATAATAAACTTGTCTTTATTCGTTTAAAAATATGATACAAAAGAGCATAGGGAAATATAGAAGAATCTTTGGTCTAAAGTAAAGGCGGGATTCATCAATAAGAACCGTGTTTGTCCTTAATTATCCAAAAGGAATCAATTATTGCTCCATTTTTATCATCAGACACCTGTTCAAAGTACAAATGACTAGCATTATGAGCGGTCATTCGAGTGTATCCATAGTCCTGCAACTCAAAGTCGTTTAGTATAATAGCAAAAATCAAGGACTTCCAGTACTACCTGACTATGAAAAGCGCTCCAGCTAGGTATCACCTTATCGAACGGTTCACGTCCCTCCTTGCATCCAGCTGATCCAGTAACTAGATGAACTGGAGCACCGGGATTAGTATATGGTTCATTCAGTGAGCCATTATAAACCCTGTAATCGTAAATTGGCCACAATCGCTCGTATGAATGCTCATGCGCCCACAGTTGTAAGTCAACGCCATGTTTGTAAAACAAATCCTCCAAGCCAAAGAATCCTAGCAACGGCAAACCCTTCCTGATAACAGTTTCATGTTTAGAGCAATCATCCCCGTTGTCATTACTGCAATACATAGGTCGATGGCCAAAAGTCACGATCCACGGTCGTGCGGCACGATTCTCTGGTGTGTTCGCCTTCTGCAGATCTTTTTCCAGCCAATCGAATTGCTTGATCAACGGTTTGTAGCCATAGCTTAGGAAATAGTACAGCTCCGTAGAGAACCCGATGAAATGCACTGGACCTAAGTCGAAACTGTACATGAGGTTCTCAGTACCGCCAGGCATACTAAATCGAGCGCGATAATTTGAAAAATTGCTACAGAAAGACAAAAAACAAAGATCTAGATTGACGCCAGCGAAAAGCCGCAATAAGACTCACTATCTTTCCTCGTGGTTACCGGCGCATACCATGTACGGAACATACGCAGCTACAGCTTCGATTTGCCTCATAAATTCATAGCCTACCTCTGCGTTTTCCGAGTCCATATCATAGGCGAAATCACCGACATGGATTATCGCATCGTACATATCACGTTGGGTATCGTCTTGCAGCCTGGCTAATGACTGCGCGTTTTCGTTGCCCATGTCACCGAAAATCGCCAGTCGTGGCGACCATTCGGTGCCATTAGGCGGAACTGTAAACCAAAACTCCGCCGACCAACCTAAAAGGCTTCCGCAGTGATAGATATAACGCGTCGAAGGCTTCAGATTTTTCAGTGTGACCTGATTGAAAGCCGACTCTTGCATTAGCATTCACATTTATGTACGAATAAGGGATTCTTACTTTGTGGATGTATTGTATACTGTGGCTGTTTCCTCCATCCACGAATTTGGTTGGCTTGCCTTTAGCGGAGAACTTGAGAGTACTTTCACCATATTCAACGATAGACTCCTTAGTATCGTCTCTAGTGGACCATGTAACGACAAAGTCAGATGTACTTTCTGAAAAGGGTTAAAAAGAAACTTAACAACGGTGGGCAATGCTGGGTATCGTGATTAATATTTTTAAATCCCTCGTGTCATAGTACGGAAAAGGCATATTATAGTTAGGAGTCCAGAAATATAATTCAGTCGATTTCTGCGAGTCAAATCAATATCCGTGGGACCCCCGCTTTGTAAAAGTTGATTTTCGGACAAAATCAGTTGAAAAAGTGAGTTTTTGGGTACGCGATTTTTTTTGTAATAAAATGAAGGAAAATTTAATCAGCTCTTCATTACCCAATTATGCATCGAAGAATCTTTACGCATACATACGGACACCAAGATTCTTCAAAAACGTGAAGACATGTACAATATTATAAAAAAAAAAATGAAAATCACCGATCGTGCCAAGCCACATGTAACCTCTTTGACAGCAGACCAGACCAAACAACCATTTGCTCGGCAGGTTTCAGACATGTTTACCAACATAACGAAAAAAAAAAAATCGAGTGAATTAGGCTAATACACACCTGGGGAATATACAATGCCCGTTAATTTTTGAACATTCCTGCATAAGTTGGCGAAGAAGTTTAAGGGAGTAGGACAAAACGTGAATTCAGACGCTGAAAAATTATTCTTGAAAACGAAACTCTAGTCAATACATAAAACAATAAAATTTCAGTTTTTATTTCATTAGGAAGGTTGTTGTAAAGTTGAAAGCCTTTATATAAAATAGTTTTTTGAGCTGCCACTGAAGTCTGTCGTTGTAATCTCAGATCATGTATATTTCTTAGTCGGTGGGGTTGTACTTCTCGAACCAGCATTGCCTCATTTGCCAGGTACCTTGGTGCATTTCCGTGCTTAATTTTGAAAACCGCTATTAGTGTATTTGACTCTAGCCTTTGTTTTACGTTTAACCATTTTAATGCGTTCAGCATTGACCGAATCGGGGTAAAACGGTTACATCTTAAAATACTTCTCATCGCTTTATTTTGAAGTGTTTGTAACCTTTCTATCTGTCCCTGATTACAGCATGAGTATAGAATTGTTCCCGGAACTAGTTCCGACTGGGAAAGGAAACGTTCCATGTTCGTTCCGGGGTTGGAACTATTTTGCGCAACTCTAGACCTTAGACACAATGGGTACTTACATTGCTATCATACATATCTGCGACCTAACATTTGAAACACCCATGTATGCTGGTACTACTGAGCTGGTACTCTGATGATGGAACTCGAAGGTAAGAGACGATTGCCTATTAGTAAACCTATTAAGTATGGGCTCATTACATTCGTCTTAACTAGTTCTGTTTATAGCTTTAAAAACAATGAGTTTATTCCGGAATCGCGATATTAATAACAAAAATAGCTTTATTATAAAAAATAGACACAGTTCCGCCGTCCCCCGACGCGGCGACGTCATCTTAAAAATATTAATAGGTTCTTTTAATGAAGTCAAAAGGCCGAGAGAAAAAAAATAATTTTTTTACTTTTTGGAGTTTTTTTTTTGTCGGGGGTTACTTAAAATTTTTAATTTTATTTTTATTCCATTCGTTTATTATGTGGTTAATGCCGTCTTCACAGGAATAATTCTTTCTGAAACCTGATTGATAAATAGATAAAATATTGTTGCTTTCCAAATAGTCCATAAGCTGTTGTTTTACAATAAATTCGATGATTTTTTCTAAAGTTCTTAGTGAGTTTATTGGTCGGAATTCTTCACATTTTGTTGTATTTGCAATTTTTTCCACAATTAACGATCACACGCCCGCACAAACTTATTCAATTAATAAATTCGCTATAGTTTGTGGTAGAAGTGGGCCTCAACCAACGAGCGTTTCCATACAATATGGTCTTTAGTCAGCTGGTTCAAGTGCTGTACGCCCACTTGGTTGAGGTCCTCTTCTACCAAGGTGCACCATCTTAGATGCTGTCCTGCGTCGACCTTCGAGGTAGAAATCGAATGCTCTTCGGGCCAGAGCCGTGGAGTCCATCCGCTCTACATGGTTGGAGACAGTTATCTTCGACGTTTAATCCGAAGACTTAGCCGAAGTCGCTACAAAAGCATACAGTTCTTGGTTCACACTGAATTTTGCTCTCAAATCGGTCAGGAGTCTCTTTATCCAATTTTGATATGTCCAAGCCTCTACGCCACAGAATAGGACTGGGATGATTAAAATATTGTAAAGATTAGTTTTCTGAGAGAAGACTCTATTTCTCAATTGGCTCTTGAGCTCAATGAAACAGCGACTGGCAAGAGTTGTTCTGCGTCTGATTTCAGCGCTGATGTGTCAGCTTGGCCCTAGTGTACCGACATAGACAACATTCTTGGCTACTTCAAAGTTCTGGCAAAGGTGGAGATCGGAAAAAGACATCGGTGTTGTGCGCTTTTTTTTGATAACAGCTTTTACCATCAGACCGAATTTATGGGTTTCAGTGCACTCAAACGCTTCATTGCAGATTTGAAAAAGATTAGGCCTCTTTTCAAGCATGATGACTACATCACAATGAGCCAACATTAATGGAGCAACGAGAATTCTCTATTATCCACCTGCACAACCTGGCTACTTACATATATCATGGCATGGTCCATTGACATAGACAACGTCATAACTTAGATCGGGCATCCACGAACCCTCATTCAATTTCAAAAAGAAAGAACACCTTTAATTGTAAATGTTTTTAAATCAACTTCTTTTATAATTTATTAACGTCAGAGATATGTATACATATGATAGAGATATGTATGTATACATATGTAAAAGTCATCATTTAACAATTTGTATTGAACGCAAAGGAATAAAAAACAAAAAAAACACAAACAATCGAAAAGTAATTGTAAAACTTATTACTAAACAAAAATAAAAACAAAAAAAAGAAAACCCGTTGCTTTTAATACTAATTTACGCGTTTTGAGAATCAAGAACGATCACTACTCAATTTCATTAGTGATAAACAAGAAAAAAATACTACAACTGGAATGTAAAGCTTTCTTTGAATCTAGCCGCATTCCCCCGAAATGTATTAAACCTCTACAATGCTGTCTCCCTTCCATATGTACCAGACTTGTCTTTTATAACCCAGAAAGAATCGATAATCGCGCCATCCTTATCATCTGAGACTTGTTCAAAGTATAAATGGGTTTTATTGTTCGCCTTAAGGCGGGTATAGCCATAATCCTAAAATGTCACCGATTTAATACAATTTTCAAATGATTTTGAATTTATTCTCTACCTGACTATGGAAAGCACTCCATTCGGGAATATTCGAAACAAATGGCTCTCGACCTTCTTTACAACCCGCCGACCCTGTGACAAGATGCACTGGAGCACCAGGGTTACGGTATGGTTCCTCATTCGATCCGTTATACACCTTATAGTCGTATATAGGCCACAAACGTTCGTATGAATGCTCATGCGCCCATATCTCCACATCCACGCCGTACTTATAGAATAAATCTTCCAAGCCGAACATATGGATGAATGGCCAACCAACCCGTACTAAAGTCTCCGAATGCGTGCAATCGTTATCGTTGTCATTACTGCAGTACATCGGCCGGTGGCCAAAGGTTATGATCCATGGACGTGCGGCACGATTTTCCGGTCTATTCGCCTCTTTGAGATCCCTTTCTAGCCATTCGTATTGAAAAACGAGCGGCTTAAGACCATAGTTCAGAAAGTAATACACCTCAGTTGAGAAACCGATGAAGTGCACCGGACCCATGTTAAAGCTGTACATAATGTTCTCCGTGCCTCCCGGCATACTAAAACGTGCTCGGTAATTGGAGAAGTTGCTTAAAACAAAAACAAGCTCACTACATATTGACTTGGTCATTAAAGGCTCATCTGACTTACAATTTCTCTTCGTGATTGCCCGGACAGACCATATATGGTACATAAGCGGCAACGGATTCGATTTGCTGCATAAATTCATCCCCAATTCTTGCATTATCGCTATTCATATCGTAGGCGAAATCACCGACGTGTATGATAGCATCGTACAATCCACGTTGGGTTTCTTCCTGTAGCCGGGCTAAGGATTGTGCGTTTTCGTTTCCCATATCGCCATATATGGCTACACTGGGTGAGAAATCAACGCCAGTGGGTATGGTGTGAAACGAAAATTGAGGCGACCAACCAAGTGCACCGCCACAATGGTATACATAAGTGGCATTTGGTTGTAAATTACTAAGTTTTACCTGTGTACAACCAGAAGATAATTGCAAAATCAATTAATATGAGCGTCAGTTAGGATATTTACTCTATGGACGTATTGCGATCTGTGCTTATCACCGCCGTCAACAAATAATTTTGACGATCCTTCTGCCTTAAGGGCATAGCCGCGAAGTCCATATTCGACAATAGACGGACCGGCGTCGTCGCGTGTCGACCAAGTAACGGTTATTTCATCTAAAGAATCTAGAAAGAAAAGAGCGAAGAGGTTTCTTTCAGAAAGACAGTATGTATTCTCTTATAGAAACAAGAAACAACAATAAAAAGGGGAGGCTGTGCTGACGTATTGTTTTCTGCTTTCAAGATCATAAGAGAAGATTATAACAAAAGAATTGATTAGAAAACCTTTGTTCAATTGATCGTTATTTATCAATGCATATACGCAGTTAAAAATAAAGTACAGGGACACTTTAATCGTGATTCATCACTAAATTGATTGTGAGTACAAGAATTGAAGTACTTTGAGTTATGCAGCTCCACATATGTACATAGGTACAAGTGTATGTATAATTGATACCCTAACAACAAGCGAGTTCTCTTATCTCATTATTATTTTATGATTTGAATAAACCGCCTGACAAAGGAAAAGAATTATCTTATAATAACACACAGAATTTCGCTGCTATTGTACAACAAAAAAAAAAACAAAAATCTGCAAATATTTACCTCCGAATGACAGATGCACCTGCTCGGGCTGATAATGGAACACTTTATCCTCTTTACAAGTCGCTATTGTGAAAGAGGCGATCAAAATTAAAATTACTATCATTTTGGGAATTCAGAAAATTCTCCTCGTCACGAAAAAAAAATTTATTTGTAAACACTTATCACATTTAGTTAAACAAAGAACTCGTGCACTTGTCAGACTCCTCACAAGATTGAAGACAGAAACCAGAATTGGTGGTTTCTGATTGAAAAGCAGTTGAAAAGAGACTGTCAGTCAGCTGTAAGTTAGAGACCAGAACCAGATTGGTTTTTTCTGCTGTCAGTTCGAAATTGTTTTTCCCCATAAATAACAGGAACTCAAATTGCTTTTTCCACTGGAATTCGATTCTATTCCATTTTATTCCAGTGTCACTGCAATATTTGAAAATGGGGTACATAACTGCCCTTCATTGGAGAAATAAATTAAATTATGAATGCAAATATAAAAATAAAAACAACCTTGTTACCTAATAAAACAATTCGAAAATCTACTTTATTCTACTCAAGCGTGCGAGATTGACGTCTAAACACTCTATATAGCTGCACATTTACCATCTAGAGCTATTCATCATATGAAGCAAAGTGGGTTCACCAATAAAAAAAGTCTGTAAGTTTAGTATCTTACGAAAAAGTGGGACGCGTTCTTCGTGAAGTACCTGTTCTTTCATCGATACGGTGGTACAGAAATTCAAAAGACGAACTCACTCTCAACCTAATCGTGGCAACTGACATCGTATTATCCTCCGAAAGCCTTACCTGGTTCGTAAAATGATCTTCGAAATCTAACAGCGAGTGCTTTAGCTAAGATTCCAACGCGCGCCTGGATAAGGATGACTTGTGGCATAATGTCTTACAACAAATTCTTTATTTTATGGCGGAGATGTTACCAAAGTTTTATGAGCATTAAGGCATATACAAATGGTTTTGGGCGTAAATGGAGAAAGTGTGCCCTTTCATCTAAAAAAGTACACATTCCTTTATATTAATTCATTGTCGATAAAAGGGCAGCCCAGAACGATCGAACGAAATCTTGTGGAGGTTGGAGACGTCATTACGCATACATGGGACCCCGAGGACTTACTGAAACTACAGAATATGCTCGTTTCAGCCAGTCTGACCGCACCAGAAACCAGAATGAGACGTGCGTCTTTCGTACGTCTTCCCCCGTGACACCCTGAAATTTTGTCGAGATTTTGACAGAGGTTCAGGTGCGTAGCGACAAAACCTGTTACAAACAAACTCTAACCGTGAATACGTGTGAGTTCATTTCATTGTACCGCAGTGTACTCCCGCCACACACACTCTTGGAATTATAACAATGTGCGTCATTGTTTACAAAAATTTGACAGCACTTGAGGTACCCACGTGCTCGCCCGAGCTTGTAGGCAAACGTCGGCGGCCATTTTGAGTGGGACGTCTCATTGGTGGTTTCTGGACCGCACGTTAGCGTGAAACAGAGCTAAATCAAAAACGCAAAATTTGAGTAATACCACAGAATAAATAGTATACAGAAGTCGCATCTCGGCCTGCGATGATTTTTCACTTTATGGTGCGGGCGGAACAACTGAAGGGAAGATCAAGCAACGAGAGAGCAAGCATGATCAGAAAGTAACAACCAGAGAGCAGCCACGATCAGAGAGAATCAACGAGAGAGCAATCTTAAAATGTTTATGTGTGTGTGTGTATTGTGTTGCTATCCAACGTCGTGAATGCACGTGGTGTTGACAACATTTTGTTTCAAGTTTTAGATTTCTATATTTGGTTTTCTTCAGTTGAAAGTTGCGCTTGGTATTCGTACGCGTACTTTTTCGATGTAAACTAAAAGGGCCGGGTAACACCAATTAACGTTATTCCATTATTTGGGATTTTTGTGCAAATTTCAATCTGATATATGTAGGGAAGAATAACCCAAAAACTTTAGTGCGACAGGATTTTAAGTTTGCGGGCTTTAGTAAAATTTTTTTTCTCTGAAGCCCACGAGCAATGCTTCCTCAAGAGTACTAAGATCATGAAGTCCAATATTATTTCCTTATGATCAGAACATGTGGAAAACCATTGCGGTGTGGCATTTTTGCATTTGGATTTTATCAAGTTTTTTATACCAACATGTTTCTTGCTAATTTCCAAGAAAATTTGTGAAGGAGCAACGAGGTTACCAAAATCTTTAAGAGAATTGTAATTTTTATGAAATATGAAAAGTTCACTAGGAACTGTTAATACTTCGTCTTCTTTTCTCAATATAGAAACACAAATATCGCAGTTAATTTTCGGTATCATTTTGTAGACGATATAACCTATGAAGTATCTTAAAGACGCCAAATCGATACTAAATTCCGAACAATTCTGAAAGTCATCATTTAATACGAAATCATCAATGATTTCTATGTTAATATCTATTTCAGAGTTTTCGTTTCGACTGAGTTCTTCATTATTTGTATCAACTAAGTCCATATTTGACAAAATATTTGAAAGCGTTTCAAATGTGGTATCACTCAGCTCTTCACAGTTACTATAAGAACTCAACTGCACTATATTTCCAGACATTAAGCGTGCTAATAAAGTGTTTATATCAGCAACTGAGGGGTTAATATTATTTCCACCCTTTTGTCTTAGAACCGAGAACATATTTTCGATCTTATCTTGGTTTAATGCTCTTGTCATTAAAAAAAATATTTGGGATTTTTTTTTGAAATAGCTCGTCTACTAATTGTAATACAGCGTTTGAGGTAAATTTCATTCCATCTAAAAAAAATACTTTTTTCTTTTTGTCAACAAATGAGATTTCATTGAGGTATTCAAGAAAGAATTTTATATATTCGTGTGATGGACTGTTGAACTGCAGACTTATAACAATTTTTTGAAGATAGCGAACCACTATTTAGGCAGTCAAATATTTTGTCAATATTTCCTATGAAGCATGCCGTAGATAAACAAACTTCTTTTGAGCAACTTTTAAAGCCTACTGTCTCAATAACAGTTTTAATTGCTGCTTGAACAGTCCTACTAAAAATTTGGGTGGCTAGTTTTACTTTCATTTTTTCGAAAGAGTTCGGAAATATGTGCTGGCTTGTAAGTTTAAGACTCATTTTTATATTAGATTTGCACTCCATTTCCCATAGTTCCTTAACTACTTTAAAACTAGCAGCTCCATTTGGTGTTGTAAGGTCACATTGAAGCCAAACATTTCTTAATGATTTGATTAGATGTGGAAAATCATATACACAGAAAGTTTTACTACCATTATACATAAAATAGGGGTTTTCTAAAGTAGCTCCCAATTCCAAGAAGCACTTCCTGTTAGAGGACCCTTGGTCACAAATTACAACTTTAACTATGATGCCAAAACTGTTCAAAATTGCTAAATTTCGTAATATTATCTTTTTTAGTAAATCGGCAGAAAGTCCATTTTTTGAAACAAAGTAATTAAATGTAAGCGCCCAGTTGGAAAACATTGATTTAATCATAAAAACGCACAATTGTTTACCAATCTGGTTCGTTCTTTCAACCCCATTTTCCTCAAATCCATCCACTAAATCTAATTTGGAATTGTATCGCAATTCCCTTCTAATCGCCATTTCATCCATCAGCGGAATCATATTATTCTTTTCGTACTGGTTCAAATCTAAGCACTTCTTTTTTATTAACTCTAAACCGTTATTTTTAAAACCTGGTTGTAGGGAATTTACAGGGACCCATCGATAAACAGTAGAGATATGTGGCAAATTTAGATGCAATTTATTCTTCAAAAATTGGTACGTTCACTGTGAGACATAATAAATGTTTTGAACCAAATCTTTTACATCTTGCTTATATTCTTTAGGTCGTGGACTAAGAAGAAGTTTGCAAAATGTTTTTGACTCCTTGCTTATTTGAAAAGAGTCGATGGTTTGAAATACGCTTGATTTTGTTGCTATTTGTTTGCGGCTTTGGAGATTTTTATATTTTGCTACCATGTCGTAATATTTTTTTCTGTAAAAATTAGCTGATTTCAGATATTTTGCACAGTCATTACAACATCCATCTACGGAGTCACTTGTTCGGCTCTTTTTAGCTGGACAATCAAGCTCCAACGACTTGTAATCTTCCTCAATAACTTGTAAGTTAAATACCGGAACAGCTCCGAATTTCAACTTTTTTTTACCAATGTCAGAACTTGAGAAGTGATTGGCGCAAATCAAAATTTTGTGTAATCTTTTGTTGGAATATTACATTTTTCTCGCCAAATTTGACCCATAGCTGAGTCATAGGGAGGAAACTTAAACATTCTTATCTTTTCACCATATCGCCTAGATTTACCGCATGTTTTTATGCAGCATCGAATGCCGGACTTTTGGAAAATTTTACCAACAGCCGGTACAGAATCCATTTTTCCTATTCAAAATCGTATGACAACCCCTCAACAATCAATATATAATAATAAGTCCAAAGAATAATCCAAATCGTATGCAAAGTTGTCAACAATTATAAAAGCAACAATTCAAAATCAAAAATAGAGCTAAATATCAAAATACAAAGTAAAAATGGAGTCGATATATGTATAAGCGCAGGAAAACACAACCATTCGCATGAAAGTACAATTCCCAAGTGATTTCGAATCTAATCGACACAATCGAAAACAAGAGAAGCAATACAACACCATGCAAGCTTACGATAGAAGAAGCTGTCAATGCATATACACACGCACACACACTTGCATACACATCGTAAGCTGCTTTGCTCTCGTAAAAACAAAACCACCGAAAACGCACATGCTACTCTCTTTCGCTCGCACCAGCTTCTCAATTTTTTGTATACTCTCTTGCATGTTCTCATGCTTGTACTCTCTGTTCAATAGGGTGCCAATATATTGGAACCCTAGAACAAAATTTGCTTTGTATGAGATGCAACTTCTGTATACTATTTATTCTGTGGTAATACGCAGAGAGCGTCGACCTAACGAAATATGAAAAGGGGGAGACACGAAAACTTTTATAATTTGACCGGCGATTGCGGAAATGACATACTCAAACCTAGCGGCAGCCTATTAAGCCATTGGTCAATTCTGCAGAATACAGAGTTAACTTTCTAGTCCATCGTATCCTAGGAGCCGCTCCTAACGGATCTCATGCTGCTTACCTCTCGACGGAGACTTAAGGCCCAACCATAATAGACAGGAGCAAGCAGAGAAGCAATGGACAGATGTGACGTTTCGTTAAATGTTCGTTAACTGATGCGAGCAGAAGGAAGGTCTTCTTGAAAGAAGACATGACGGATGGAATTTTTGACAAGTGACATTTGAGGTTGGGAAAGAGTAAAAAGATAAAAGTAAATATGGGATACGAGTTTATTAACAAGTTAATTTCACTTGTGCAGGAAAATACGTGCCTCTATGATAAAGCAGATGGCTTTTATTTCAACAAAAAGGAAAAAGCCAAGTTGTGGGAAAACAATTTGACAGTTCCTTTCCTTCTGCTTGCTCCTGTTGCTCCTGTCTATTATGGGTATCGTGACGGTTCGTTGAAACAGAGGGGAGAATTTCGTTCGGTTCGGACATAAGCTTCCGCTTGCTCCTGTCTATTATGGTTGGGCCTTAACTGACACGAACGAATGGTGCACTAACTGTTTACGAACCTTCAAGCTGTCAAACGATGCGACTAACTTGTACTTTTAAACAAATGGACACTATAATTAAACAACACGACCCTAACACCATCACGATACCACCAAAGTGTACCAAAACACTACAGTCGACGGACTGCACAGACAGAAAAGTAGACTCTTGTGCAGGGCGGCTTATTGATAAGCAAATCGGAAGTCAGGACACGAAAGTCATTGATTATAAATATGTACGTTATTATGAAAATTGCGGAATATCGGGAAAACAATCAGAACTGCATTCAGGATCTGAAGCTTCGGGGAACGTCAGACAACCAACGTCTGTTACGACAACTAGCATTAGTCCGGAGAGCAAGGTCTTGCATGACGATTTCTTTGAGCTAAAGGATTTTCAGGGGTGACAGTGGCAACTGTCTTTCAGGAATTGTATAAGGTGAATGACAGGATTCGCCCAAATTATGACCTGGAAAACAGAGCTCCAATTCATTACTTCTAGCTTTGAAATTATATCAGAGAACCTTGGTTTTTGGTTCAATGACTATTTCATAACAAATAATGCCATCAGCAGTAAAGGGCCAACAGTTCATTTCAATGGGGGATGTCCAGATGATCTTCAAATCACTGAGGTCATTGAAATCTCCTGTTGATGGTTAGAAGGTCTTTATTACAAGCTCAGCCGGCTGGGCGTAAGTAAACCACTGCTATATATGGTTTTTGTCATGTTAACCGGTGGAAAGTCCGTTCTGAAAATTGCCCACATGTCTTCACTTAAACTTTCAAAATGGACTGCCAATCCCTTTTAGCATTGCCTTCAGTGATCTGATTTTTCTTCACCGTTCTATAGCATACACCAATCAGGTCCAACCATCGAAATCATTGTCATTTCCTTGCAGCGTGAATTCTTGAATTGCAGGAAATTTGAAAATAAACATTTAGAAATCAGAATATAATTTATTCGGAACGCCTTTGTCTGGAGTCTCCCGGGACACTAGAAAAAATGGCGCATGTTCTTAATTTGTGGACTAGACGGGAGGAATTGTTTTACAATGTGTCGATGCAACATTATTATTGAACATTTTCAATTCTATAGGCATTGTAACAGAATCCTTCATTAGAACAAAGGTGATATGTAGTCAAAAATCGTACGAGCTTTACAGACATATAGTACAGTATAGTAAAATATAGCAAATCAGAAAACAATCGCATTAATTGCAACAAGGCACACAGAGTCGGAGGTGGAGCTTGGAACGTAATATAAGACACGGCGAGCTAGTGGTAGTATTGGCTAGAGATTCCGGTCAGAGGTTCCCTTTTTTATCTATGTATGTATGTACATATTAATGCGTTGAACCGGCTCACAGAAACAAAAAAAAAAACATTATTTATTAAACACTAGCTGACCTGGCGAACTTCGTACCGCCCAAGAATTAATTCAGTTTTTCACTAAGAGTACTGAAAATTAAATAAGTTCAATAATAGTTAAAAATCGAAATCATATACCCTAGCGGATCCCGACGTGCTTCGCTACGCATGAATATTAGCATTGAATCAAATTCATTGGTTCTTTTTTTGTTTTTTTAGTTGGAAAAAAAAGTTAATCAATTCAATACAATAATGTATAGGTACAACATTTTTTTGTTTGATTGTGTGGTGCATGAATAAATACATTTTTGGGTGCTCCCACTCTTAAAAATGCTATGTACGTATAATTGTCCGTGAGATAAGCACGGCTCCTCCAAATTCACTCCACACACTTGAAACGTTTGTTCTTGAGTTTTATTAACGGTCATAACAAAGGATAAACACACAAGAAATTGAAATGGCATGTCCGTTGGTATTAATGGTATCCGCTGTATCAGTGCAACTTCTCCTTTTGCTTTCCCGGTGAGAATTGTTGCTTCGCTCAAATCGGGCATTATTTTTATCCCGGAAAGTCTCATTCCATTGCAAAGTTTTGGTGAATTGAGATTTCGGAGAAGTATGATCGATGAACCAACTTTTAAATTCAAACGATGCGGTGGCATACCGGTTGGTTCCAAAGAATTCGGTATAAATGGATTTGTATAATAGCAAGTTACCTGGCGATTTCTGTTGAAACTGAAAATTGATGTCATTAACATTTGCATTTTTTGGTGCTAAAATTTCTCTTAACCAAACATGATTTTTAAAGTTTTGAACAATGTTTGGAAAAACGCGATCAATTAATTCTTCTTTTAATGTTAAAATTATGCAAAAGTTATTTGGTAACGTGATAAAGCCATTTAAATCACTTGCAATTTTGCCATCGCGATCTGCAATTGTTTTGAAAACTCACGTGCTGATGGATCATTTTGAAGAAACTCGTAACTCACAAATGCGTCGACCATTTTGTTCCAACTAAACATAAACCATCTACACGACCATACAAACAAACCCTGAAAATTTGATAAAATTCGGTTTGACCGTACGTGAGTTATAAAGTCACACCAAAACTTGCAACATTTTTTTATATATATAGATAAACTTACCCTAATTATTGCTATTTTTCTATTTTTGTAGATAAATAAAAACTATTCATCTTTAAGAAAATTATTGAAAAAGTTCATTCACAGTTTAAAAGCATTAGCAGTATCAATTCAAAATTCCTCAAGAGATCTTTATAACATCTGTATTAAAGTGCATCACAGACAGTTGTGCCGTCCCGTCTACATGCAGTGTTATAGTAAGCAATCGAGTAATTGACAGTAATTAAGAGTTGTCAACTGTGCAAGTACCTGAGGTGATTAACAGAATTAATCCAAGTTATGAATTGGAGGTTAATACATAGTTTGATTTAAGTTGCTTCGAATTGGTAAGGAAAAACCCGGTTATTACTCTACCAATCGTTAACGAAAACGTAAATTTACACCCAAGTATTAGTTTTAACCTGCGACACTGTGTTAAATTCCAATCGAGGAGTGACAACGATTGTTTTTGTTGTTTTCAACACGCGGTGTTTATATTTTTCTTTTGTTTTTTTTTTTTTGACTATCTACTATTCGACATCGACCGTGTCACATTTTTTTCTCTCGAAGTCAGTTGTGTTCTTGAAAACTTTTCATTTTCCATTTACACTAAGGAAATCAAGAATTTTAAAACCTAAATGCTCAAAAATCGTAGTCGAACATAATCGGATCGTTTTCAAAACAGCCAAACTCGACGTCAATTCATGGTGAAACGAAAATAATCGAAAAATAATGCTTCTCTAGTGTAAGTATGATTTTTGAAGCGTTTGTTTTCTTTGTATTAAGCAATAATGTACGGGTAAAATCCATCGAAGGCCAACAGCTTGATTCTGGCTGTGGGCAATTTGAATGACACATTTTTGCAGTGGTCGTTTCGCATAATTAAGTATTGGAGTGGCGTGATGAAGATAATCGAGTTAAATTCTGAACTTTGATGTTTCTGTTTTGTTTTTCCCCTTATTCCCGTGTTGTGTTTCCGAGTCAACCGAGTTTTGATGGAGTCGTTAAATGCGGTCGTTAGTTGTCTCTGAAAATTCCATTTTATGTTAGTCACATAATCGCTAATACTCAGTTTCAATGAACCAACGTGAACGTCACGGATATACAACCTCATGGTCATCTTCACTCGAGTTTATTCGGTTCATAGTTGCCAAAAACTAAAAATGATCATTTGTAGGTGTTTGTACAAAAAAAAAAAAAAAAAATAACAATCAACTCGTTCCCAAGTTGTACAGGTGGGTACTAAAACGATATTTGTTTGGATTTTGCCCTAGCGATAAAGCAATCTAGTCAAAGTTAGAGCTACATCGGATCGTCTGATGTCATCGTGCTTTATTGTAAAATAATTAAAAAAAAAAAATTATGTACGGCACCATACCTAGCGTTAGTAATTACTGTTTTTTTCACGGCCAAGGTGCCGATGTTAACATATCAAATGAAGGCAGCACGTTCCCTGTCTTCAGAATTATAAATACCTCATGCCGTTGAGCGCATTTTCAAATATGTAGTTAAGTTTAAGAAACCGAATGGCAATCGGGAAGCCGAGAAAAGAAAAGAATTGAAAACAAAACGAACGAATACCATAGAAAGTAATGTGCACTGTTTATGATTCCACTGGCTTCATTGATCACAAACACATGTGTTCCATCAATTGGCGGGAGAAACTGATGTAGAAAGTGTTAATTGGTTAATCTGAAAGACGCAAGTAATAGCGATTAGTCAGACAGACGTGATGATAAGTGTTCAGTTTATTCTATCGAGATTCTCATAAATCTCATAATGCTTCTACCCTTGCCATGCGTTCTATTTCCTGATCGACAACTAATAACCGGTTGAAGTGTCTTTATACTGACGTAATAGGTTCACCAAAACCATCATCGAACTCTGTGAAACAGAAGTGTATTGGGGAGATATATTAGAAGGCCATGGTAAACTGACGCTCTAAGGCTATAAGACTGCTGAAGGTTTTTGTTGATCATTGATTTGATTCTCAAGCAGCTAGTAGCACAGACTACAATTCTTTGCTATTTAATCAGTATGTCAAACTACAATAATTTGCAGTTATTTTCATATTTGTAGGCCATAAAAGCCAACTTTTTAGCGATTTTTGTTTTCAACTTTTGGCGCGTGTTCAAGATTAGGGAACCTTTCTTATGGGGTATACGAATACATCGGCGTAGGGCTGAGGGTAATAGAGGTAGGGCACATTGAGTGGGAAAATTCGACTTTCCCGTGGTCTGATGAGAAAAGAATATAAATTTGAAGGTATACTCCAAGGCAGGCTCCGAATCAATTGATTTTGTAATGTTGGGATCCTGCATGAATTTATCGGGATTTTTAATTCTATTAAGTGAAACGACGCTTCGGTGATATATAGCTGGGTTTAATATAGCCAGATCGATGGGAGAATTATATTTCTAGCACCTGCATATGTATGCATGCTATCCGATTGAGGATACTACGGACGCACATATCGAAGATGAAAAGCTTTTGATTTCTGAAAAGCAAGGGCCATTCATGGATAACGGCTGTAAATTGGGGTTGCGCTTCATCGATGTTTTGGAAGCATTTAATTTCACTCTATGTACCCTAGTAACCAATTTAATGATGAGATTGACAAATGTTGTGTTCCAATTCAACTATCGTCGTCGGCGAAGGAATTAATTTGATTAGAAGTAACAGATAGGAAATCATTTATAAGAATGAGAAAAAGTGTTGCAGACAGTAGAGAACCCTGAGGAACACTTGCGTTTAAATGGTGAATGTCAGATCTGGATTCATACAAAATACTTTGTGTTGAACGATTCGAAAACTAATCTCGTTTCTATTAAAGAAGAGATGCCTCGATCCCAAATGCATGAACTGCTCTTCACTAAACCGGCTCAAATGTCTACGAAACATCAATTTTGTTCTCACACGTTTCGCTGAGACAACGGTTCCACCGATCGGTCTTCAATCAACGATGGATCTGCTGCTACGGTAACCATCAGGGTTTTCATGATTTTTAAAAGAAGGGGCGTTAATGCAATGGTTCAGTTATTTGGGGGAAGAATATTCTCCTTTTTAGAGAGCCATTGTAAACGTGCTCGGCAAGAGTCGCGAAGACCATCACTTCAGAATCATAGGCGATATGCTATTTGGACCAACGGATTTAGGTACGTAAACATGTCAAGATTTTTAGAAGTGACTAATACACAAACTGAAAGCTGTAAAATAAGTAACTCGTATGTGATCGTAAACAATTGTGGGATATTGACGATGAGCCTTTTTCTTGGTGTTTTGAGCGAATGACCAAAAATATTTTCTATTTTTCGGATATTGAATGATTTTTTGCCTTTGTCACTATGGTCGATTCTGGTAGTTAGAAGACACCATACGAACGTACTACACGTTAAAGCATACAGAGGAGTGGATTGCGATTCAGACCACATCCTAATCATCGCCAAAATTACAAGTCGAATCCAAATTCACGGAAGTGGATCAGACCAAGGTATAAAAAAATTCAATGCTAAAAAGTTAAAGCATATAAAGGTCGAAATAAATAAAAGGCTGCTTATGGGCAACTCGCGATTAAGGACCTATTCAAAACAACTCTTGTCTCGCAATGTTAAAATCGACATTTATAAAACCATAATAATGCCAATGACACTTTACGGACGTGAAACCTGGTCTCTGACTAAGATGGATGTAAATAGATTTTGGGTCTTTGGAAACAAGATCTTAGGGTGAATCTATGGTTGAAAACAGGACGAAGAAATAGGCGAATTGAGACATCTGTACAATCAAGAACTCGGGGGAATCTATTTAGCCCCAAGCATTGTTCGCATAATTAAATCGCGCAGACTAAGATGGACTAAGAAGATGTATGGAAAACCCGTAGGAAAAAGGTCAACAGGAAGGCCACGCCGGGGATGGGAGGATAAGAAGATATGGAGGGGCCAGAAGAGATGGAACAGCGAATCATGGAAGGAACACACTCATGATAGGGAGGCTTGGTGAATGTTGGCCAACGAGGCTCTGAGCTTCCTAATTCCAAATGGGCAGTAACAATAATAAAGTTACTACGGTCGAACTTAAATGCTTGCTTCAAGTTGGTTTAAGTTTTCCTGTTTTCTGCCTACATACTCGTACTTGAAGCCTCTTTCACCCTGCGAATAAGTAATAGTGTTTTCACGCCGAATTCAGTTCAGAATAGCTTAACACGATTTCATGTTGTATAGTAGGGGCGAATTTGAATGAAAAAATGTTAAAGAATGGGTATAGGATAGATTCGAACTCTGGCGTCGTCTTCAATAACACTGACTTGAAATAATGGCGATATCCCCCAGCCTGTCAACTTTCTTTTATATACATTAAAATAGAATATCAATGTTATTTTGAAGGCCACCAATGAAACGGACCAAAAACAAAAAAATCGAATTCAGTTCAGTTGAAATACAGTCAAAGGAGCGCTGGTAACTAAGAACTTAGTGCGGTGCCCTAGTGGACCATGAATGAAATTATTATTCAAATTGCACCTTACGCAATTGGTTGTTAAGCAAATATGTTGGAGTTAATAATGCAAAGTTAAAAATGTTTAGTCACATGATATGAAACGGGATCATTAATGTTGTTCGTAATGTTATTTGAACTAGTACTTATATGTACATAGGTAAGGAGTCGATAGTTGTTTCATCCTATAGTACTATCTAATCGATAACATAAATGCTATATGTACTTCCGTAACAATTCATGGTTTATCAGAATCGGAATTGATAAACTTTTATCGATTCTAAACGGCGAGCAGATAAGTTTTGGTTAATAATGATATCATGCAAATTGTGTCACCACTTCGTCACCAAATTTAACGTAATCGTATCGCCCTGTAACACCTGATTGCATTGCATACATATACAATATAATATTACAAAAAGAGATAAACTATGTATGGAGCAATCTATTCTAGTCTGATCAACAGTGTTCGTTATCTATCACTTCCTTACATTACATCACATTGCGAGAATTTTGGGGGCTTTTTACCCGTTTTTACTGTTGTACCAACTTATCTTATCTCAAGCCTAATAGGCTTTCATGCGTTTTCATTGGGCAATTCTTTTTGGATCTACATATGTATCTATGTACATTTAGGGCATGTGTTCCGCATTTCGCACATTTTACAACGTCACGCATTTTATAAATTATATTGTTACTAATAAATTTATGTTTTTTTATTATTTTTAGGTTCGTAAAATGGGATTCTTTCTGTGAATAACTGTTACAAATATTTGAATATGAATTACATTAAAAGGTAAAGTAAAGCCATAACCACGTGTGACAAGAATTGCTTAAAAATAGGTATTTAAACACTTTTTCTATAGTGGTTTCCAATTCTTTTATAATAGTAATCCCTCAGATAAGGCGAAATTTTATTAGTTGTTTTAGAAAGTTAAAACTGTTGCTACATTCGTTTTGGAAGCGATAACTTTCTTTGGGCAAAATGGATATTTTATTTAAAAATATAATCTTAAAAGCATAATCAGATTCTGTATCGAATTACATGAAGGGTTTTAAGCAAGCGGCAATTATTTTTTATTCCTTAATTACTAATTTATCAACCAGGGATTGTTCACGCTCTAGAGTTCATTATTTCATTATTTTTAAGTACACCGTCATACATGTGCGCACATTTAGAAACAGTGGTGCGTAAAATTTGTTTTTGCCTTACTAGCCTTTCAGGCTACCCAACGAATCGTGTTTATCATTTAAAACGAGGATTTTCTTGGAAGTCATGACATACATATTTTCCTAGCCAAATCTACCTCTTTTCTCTATTTTTACCGATGAAAGTCAACGCTTTATTCGACTCAACATCAGCTCGGAACCCCCATCGATATTAACATTATGGTATACTGCTTAGAAAGGCCCAAACGCTAACCTATATAGTCTAACCATCTCATATTACCGACTGAATTCACGTGCCTGAAACCCATATAAAACCATATGTCTAATATCCAAAAATGGTTTGGTCAAGATGCTTAAACTTATTCAAATATTAATGTCTTCTTATGTCCTAGCATTCCTCACTTTCTCTCTGAGCGTATTACATGTCATACAACCAATTTAATTGACTTTCTTTCGATCCTTGGCACATGATCAGAATCAATTTAAAGAAAGGCAGCAATAATTTCTATCCTTATCATAAATCGATAGAGCCTATTGCTCATAAATCAGCCCATTACTCCTGAGATTTTTCAATCTCTTTATCATCTATGAATTTGTTTGTTATTGAAAATGCAATCTTCAAGGGTAACACAAAAAACCTCGTTAGTCACGATCTACATCGTATTCGTTGGTCAACATCTACAACGTCATCAAAGGTTTATATGTCTCGGCATAACAGGCGCCATTCAATCTTGCCCAACTTAAGCCCAAGAGACTATGATTTGACTTACTCCACTTCATAGCAACATAAAAAAACCAACAATACACAGAGTACGCTTAGACTTCTTCGCTGGGGAAGCACATCGAAATGCAGACTATCGAATTACATCTTCATTTTTCACGAACTTTACATGCTCGAAATGGTAAGCATGGTCCGTAACCATACCATATCACAGGCTACCCGAGTACTCTACTACAAGTGTATCTCTTTGACAAACAATTTATACGTCAACTACACAGGCGCCAACATTAATCTCGAGTCTGGTATGAGAGGTTTAAAAGCGTGACCTCGAAATTCGTTACTCAGGACCTAGCAAAAAAAAACTTTATTCGGTTTCTAGATGCAGAAACATCATCACAGCATCTGAAGGAACAAAGATTGAGAACTGTTTAAATGCTTGTTAAAATTCAAGAGAGAAGATATCAAAAGACTTCCCCTCGGAATACTACGGTTGAGATACCAACTTCATAAAATGAACCTCTCCTCGAGACAGTCCAGAATCTGACCCTTTGCAGCCTCAGGTAGCATAATAGTCCTCATAAAAGTTGTTTCTCCTGACGAAGTTGCTTCTGTTCATGCGTAATCATCTTGTTTCACTATGAGTCCGGGTCTTTGGCTTACTGATAAGAACGGAAAACGCAGTGAGCTTGACTTTTCATTCGACCAAGTTTGTTGACCTTTTTTTGAATATCGGCGAGGCTTGACCCCAATGTGATGATTAAATTTTGATTTGGAAGTCGTGTTCGTTAACACATATTCTGCATTGTTATAGGTTTTATTTAGCGATTCCTGAGCAAATTCCAGTTAGTGCCGGTTATTATGTCAGCATCTTGACGGATTTTTTCTATTGTAATTTAATTCAACGACCATTCCTGATGAATTTATTACGTTCCTCATCATTTTTAATGTGATGGCACGTTCGAGACACAGTCTTCCTCTAACCCCTTATACCATTCCTAAGATAAGTTTTACTGAATATAAACACCATAGAAATATTTAATATTTCCAACATTTTACTGCATTTTATTCCGTTTGTAAGAACATTTCAATGCAAAGGTTCTGTCTTTGACAGATGACAGCAAACTATCCCATATGTTTAGCTAGTTATGTAAACTTGTTAAGTTTATCAACACAACAATGCAGATCGGACTAGTACAACCTGCGAAATTATAAAATTCCCTTATTTTTTGAACACACTATATATTCAATTCATTTAGAAAATCGCGCTCTTATGGTGACAAGTGAAATATTAATTCTATTTTGTACATTTTAATTTTCTTATTGGCGTCATCGATATTAATATTTATGTTTTTATTTAATGGGGAGTCGCGGAATATGTGTTTTGAATGTGAGTGTTGCACATATTTCTATAAACTTATAGCTCATGTTCAACAAAATTCACTTTCTGTCAATGCCAGAGTTCACCGTTATAAGCTAAGCCACTAGTTTTAAGTCTAACCTAAGTATGAATCGGTATACATCCTTTCAATAATGCATCACTACTGTCCTGGAACATTATTAATCCAACTCTCAGCTATTTGACGAGGATCTACATGATAACACATGTGATCATTTCTTGAATAGTTGCACTTTTTCCATACAGGTTGACACAAATGTAATTAACGTCCCTTCATACTTGTGCTCACACGATTGGGTTTGTGTTTGATTGTTTTTTTTTTTTTTTTTACAAAGTAGAAAACCATCTTCACATTACACATACTCGTAGCCTTCAAAAGAATAACTTTGTTTTTAAAATGTGTATTATTTCTATCTTTCAGATACCTTAAATACCCTATTGCCTTAATGCGAGTAGCAGTTATAATAATCAATAATATTTATTGCATTCCAACATATGTAATATGGATGACTTGCTTATTGCCAATTAAAATTGTGTATCCTGTGTTCTATACAAAAGTCGAAGGAATTTTATTTTCGTGGCTTTTAGCAGTTGTTGCTATGTGGTCCTATTCAGCGGGATATGACAGTAAGTAGATTTTTGTGTCCACTTGTTCTTCATCAAAATGTCACATAAAATATTGTATATGGAAGAATTTGTTTAGCACGGTTTGGATTACTGGGAGGCCCTGTATATTGGAATGCGATAGTATAATGTATTTATTGGTACACCTCATCTATATTTAAAACGCCGTTCTCTGATAATAAATTCGTTGAGTCATCATCCAGATCGAGTAAACCCATTTTGTTTGTCTCACATTATCATACTACCTAACTGTCTTATTCAGCATCGGAGTTTGTCTGTATTCTATGCATGCCAAGTTAGCATTCTAGGATCTTGTGGACTACACAGCCAGTACTCTATTTTCACTCCCAACTCTGTTTACCTGCCTCAATGCAAATATTGGGAACAGTTTCTTTCCAGAGAGCCTTCATAGTCTAGTTTTCTCGCAGCAAACAACTGCAAACTAATCCAATTACAGAAAAACATAATGGAAAATGGAAATTATCGTTAAGTAGGATTTCGGCCGTCCTACTTTTTCATAAAATTAGGCCTCAACCGGTAGGTTTAAAAGCAATTTTAATCGGTCATCAGCTTTTTCTTCAGTATAACACCTATTCACTTCAGTCTTTTGATGACAAGGGGCTTTTTGATTTTTTTTTGCAGATATATGTATGTATGACAACCTATATCCAAACTTATTTTAAAACCTATTTCCTAATCTTTCCAAGGTGCAGTAGTTTTATTTTTTTGTATAGAAATCGCCGCCCTCGTTTGTCTTATGAACTCTTGCTTTGATTCCCTAAGTTTTATATAGGTCTACCATCTATCTGACATTCACATTTTAATTTACTTTTATGTAAGCTTGTAACTAACTGTATTTCTTTTATGATTTCAGTAATCGAGGTGGGAGACGACATTACTCCGTGCTTGAAGAAACATACTTTAGTACTAGTTAACCATCAAAGTACAGCCGACGTGCCACTCTTAATGGCAAACTTTAACTCCAAATCGGATATTTTACCAAACGTCATGTGGATAATGGATCGATTATTTAAATACACAAACTTCGGCTTAGTCAGTCTGATACATGAGGATTTTTTCATTTCATCCGTAAGTCACGTCAAGTTTTAGTACTCAAAAACGCAATAGCTATTAACCCAATGACACAGCACCATAAGTCGCTTTTGTGTTAGGTTGTGTTGGCTCTCGAACAATGCAAACGATGTGGAATGTCGTTACTCTATTTGCATGTCTATTTGAAATTTGCCGTTTTTCGGAGGGAGGAGAAATATGTATCATTCTCTATAGTAAACGCATTTGTATATCTTTCAGGGTAAAGAGCACAGAGAGGCTTCGATAAAAGCTTTACGAGATCATCTTGAACATTCCTACAAGAAGAAAGACCGTAAATGGATTATTCTATTTCCCGAAGGTGGTTTTCTAAGAAAGCGCAGACCCATCAGTCAGAAATATGCGGCACAAAACAACCTTCCTCATTTAGAGAATGTGACTTTACCCAGAATCGGTGCCATGAAAGCTGTTTTAGATGTTCTGTACAATACCACTGAAGACAAAGGTATACTCTTGACTGAAAACACTGACAAAAATCTTTCTATTTCTGTTATTGATACCCTTCCAGAGGAACAAAATTATCTTGATTACATATTAGATATCACGATTGCATATCCAAATGGCGAGCCATTAGATTTGCCCAGCATTTTGTATGGAATAAGAGAGCCATGCAACACGTTCATGCATTATAGATTATATAAAATTACAGAGGTATACATGTTCATTCACAAAATCACTAAATTTTATTGTTTTATTTTACAACGCAGGTACCTATAGAAGAGGATTCCCTTACAACCTGGTTGTATAACAGATATTACGAGAAGGAAGTGATCTTAAAGAAATATTATGAAACCGGTTTATTCGATGCTGTTAAAGTACCCGCGCAAATTCTTCGTCAAGATATCCTGAGACTACTTCTTATAAATTTATTTTTCATAACATCGTCGTACATACACTATCAATTGATTCGTATTCTTTTACTTCATTACTTTTTCATTGGCCGCGTTTACATTCAAGTATCTTAAATAAGTTTTTCTTTTCTGTTTTATTTGTTTCTGTGACTGCAATGCGATCTTGGATTTTTCAATTATTCACACAATTTTAACCCCCGAATTATACACGCGTGTTGTTGAGCAACCGGAACTGTTACCTAATATTAAATTGAATAATAATAATTGATGCATGTGCCTAATAAGGATTATTATCAAAGTGAATGCACAATATAAAAAAGATCCATTTGTCTATTTTGTTAAATTTGTATATAAGTAGGAAATCGTAATACAAGAGGACTAATTAATAATAAATTCATGTGATACATAGCATAACGATGTCGATAGAATTCAATTGAATTTAAATAATTTTGAACATGCTAACGAAAAGGATTAATAAAATATTTAAGAAAATGAGGTCACGGTGTGTATTGAGTTTTTTTTATGTATAGGATCGGGGCAAGTTGCTTTGTATGTTGCACATTACCCGAGCAGAG
This sequence comes from Merodon equestris, assembly GCA_958301585.1. Classification (NCBI taxonomy): domain Eukaryota; kingdom Metazoa; phylum Arthropoda; class Insecta; order Diptera; family Syrphidae; genus Merodon; species Merodon equestris. The sequence goes on from OY284415.1 coordinate 35,959,257, forward strand.
TTTATGAATACCATCACTAAAAGTGATCTTCGTCAAGACACAACCAAAGCTAAGTGAAGGAAAAAGGGAGGAGGTGCCGGTTCACATTGGTATTAGCATTCTTGAAGACTTCGAATATACAGGGTGTCCCACGAGCAGTGTGCCAAAAAGCTGGAGCGTGTAGGTCTGGTCAAGACAAGAAAAAAATCGTACGGTATGGGGGGTCTATTCCCCTCCGTTTAGCCGGGAGTAGTAATTTTTTAAAAAATTGGCTTAATTTGGAAAAAAAATTATTAAAAATCAACAGTTACATCCACAATGCCGTGATATACTTTTTTGTAAAGCCAGAAACCTCTTCTTTCATCTTGTTTTTAAACGAAGCTGTTTTAAGGAATAGTTTTTGAGAAACTAATTTTCAAACTCAAAATTTTGAAAAAAAAATTTCGAACTATTTTTTTTCAAAATTGTATGTAATTAAGTACTAATTTTTTTTCGAAAATTCAATTATCTTATTAGTTTTTAGTTAAAAGCAGAAAACCGGATGCAAAAATGTCTTGTAGTTTTTGAGAAATTAAAAAAAACTCGAATCATTTTTTTCTAAGAAAAACCTTTTTTTTTGGTTTTAACGCGGCTGGACTTGTAGGCAAATTAATGTATGAAACATTGACCTCTTTTTTATTATTTTTAAAAAAAATCGGAGTTTTATTATAATCAATTTTCAATATGATCCCCATTTTTAGAAGGCAAAGATTATATCTCCTTCTAATGGCTGCACATAAGTCTATGCTTGACAAATTTTCCTGCAATTTGACTCCAGCGACTTCAATTCGTTCTTTCAGTTGTTCCAAAGATACTATTTCCACTTCGTAAACATAATTCTTCATGAATCCCCACACATAAAAATCTAGAGGAGTTAAATTTGGTGATCTAGGTGGCCATTCCGAGGGTCCCCTTCTTCCGACCCAACGGTCACTAAAATGATCATCCAGCCAGTTTCTAACCCGTAAGCTGTAGCATGCTGGTGCTCCATCTTGCTGGTAGATTAAATTATCTGCTATGGCCAAAGGAACGTTGTCCATCAAATCGGGCAAAAGGTCTCGTAGGGACTGCAGGTATGATTCTCCATTAATAACGGCATTCAAAAACCGGGGCCCGATTACAGTTTGTCCAACAATACCAAGCCAAACATTACAGCTAAAGCGGTGTTGTGATTTATTTTGTTTTTTGTTGTGTGAATTGGTGCTACTCCAATGATGCAAATTGTGGAAGTTAGTAACCCCATCTCTGGTAAACTGTGCTTCATCCGTCCAGAATATCCTTGCAAAATAGTTTCGTTCAGTTTCATCTCGAAGCAGTAATGATCGAAAAAATTCTGCTCTCAAAAACTTGTCGTTTGAGACGAGTTCCAGAACTGGCCTAAAATGGTACGGGTGTAAGTTTTTGTTATGAAGCACTACTCTAGATTTGGGCAATCCAAGCATAATAGCTTACCTCCTTGTACTAAGGGAGGGATTACGTCGGACCAAATCCAAAATTCTTTCATCTTAGATTCCTGATCCATCTGTAACTGATCTTTCGCTTCTCCGATGCTCTAGCACTCCGTGCTCTCGCAGACGTCGGTGGATTCTTCAAAACATGCTACGACTGGGACACCTCCGATTGGGATATCTTTCAGCGTAGAGTCTTTTGGCTTCACGATCTCGACCATTAGCTAAACCGTAGCAGAAGTGCATGTCCGTTAATTCTTCTCGAGAGTATGAATTTGACATCGTAATGTGTTGATGAGTTAACATCCAATTTGGAAATGTTTTTTTATTAAAAATGCGATGCCTTTTATTTACATACATTTGGGTTGCAAATTTTTTGTTTTTCAATAAAGAAAAATTGTGGTTTTATTGTCTTAAGGTCCTAGCGGGTAGAACCCATCGGCGGCGGGCGGACCCAGACGAAATTGGCAGGTCAGTTTTCAGGCGTTATCAATGAAAAAAAAAGAATTAATCCAGGGTTATTCCAATAATGTGTCACTTTATTGTATCCTCATAAAACTCCGAATTTTTTAAAAATAATAAAAAAGAGGTCAATGTTTCATACATTAATTTGCCTACAAGTCCAGTCGCGTTAAAACCAAAAAAAAAGGTTTTTCTTAGAAAAAATGGTTCGGGTTTTTTTTTAATTTCTCAAAAACTACAAGACACTTTTGCATCCGGTTTTCTGGTTTTAACTAAAAACCAATAAGAAAATTGAATTAAAAAAAAAAAAAAATAGTACTTAATTACATACAATTTTTTTTTTTTCAAAATTTTGAGTTTGAAAATTAGTTTCTCAAAAACTATTCCTTAAAACAGCTTCGTCTAAAAACAAGATGAAAGAAGAGGTTTCTGGCATTGTTGATGTAACTGTTGATTTTTAATAATTTTTTTTCAAATTAAGTAAATTTTTTAGAATATTGCCCCTCCCGGCTAACCGGGGGGGGATAGACCCTTCCTCCCATACGATTTTTTTCTTGTCTTGACCAGACCGTGGGACACCCTGTATAGTCATTCCCACTAAGTGTTATATTAATGCACATGCGAAGGATGAACCGTTTTTCGGCTTCAACTATACAAGCATCAGTCATAGATAATGGCCTAAGTGACAGTAGACATCATTGAGTTTTAGAAGCATTAAATTCCATTCGGACCAACGGCACTTTTATGTAAAATACGAAAACACTTCATTCTGCACATCGTATAAACTAGCGTTCCACAGAGTAGCGTATTGGAGCCACTACTTTACTTGATAGACACGACCGAGAGCGCAACAATCCGTGCTAACTACGTTTTCGGATTACGCAATCATTTGCAAAGAAACGGACTGCAACTGTGGAGAACTTCAAAAACGTCATACATTCAAGTAATCCAGACTACGCTAAACAATATCTTAAAAACAATTTTTAACGCTGAATGGTATGTACCAAACAAGGAAATTCTCAAAGGCCTCCACATAACAAGTGTCTTAAAAGAAATTAAAATGCCTTGCGAAAAATACAGGCAAATTATTCCAAAACATGCAAACGACTACATACGTAAGTTCCCAAACGATAAGGGAGTACCGTGGCACATAGGGTTGTGTGTCAGCCGCTGACGCAAGATGAGCGAGTTCGGATCCCGATAACACCAACGCCGTCGAATGATTATTTCGCGGCCTCCCTCCTCGGCGGGATACTGGCAAAACCCCCCGTTCACTTGTCTTGAGAAAGCTTCTCGGCTTTCGCCGTTCGGAATCGGCATTAAGCTTTAGTTTCCGTTCACTTGTGTGAAAAACAAATCGCACACAACATAAATGAATAAAAATAAGCTTGGATCAGGCTCTTCATGAGCTCTAACGCCATCTAAGGTGTCTGTCTGGTAGTACAATGGAACAGTATTTGTGTCTGAGTGCTCCAACAGATAGCAAAAGCCTCACCAAAAACAAAAAAAACAGTTTCCAAACGACTAACAAGGCAAAGACTTAAACGCTACAGACCAACAGACTTAGTTTACAGGAGCCTGATGCAAAACTCTCCCAATGCTTTAAGAAAATTTTTCTTTGCACTTCGTGGAATCATAAGCTGTTCAAGCCGAACGAAACCATCATGGGATATCACTAGACATTGTTCCTTCCGATCGCAAGTTCTTGCTTTCGATGGCACATGGCTTAACTGAGCACTTCCATTCTTATAAAGATGTCAAAAAAATTGTTGATTTTAGGGTCAAAAGACTTGTTTTTCTCCCGACGTGGAATTCATATGCTGCCAGAAAATGGGAAAGGGTAATGGTTAGCGATGGGTGATTCTTTGTTTTTGAGACTTACTTAGTGGGGGACTTAGTCAAAGCCCTAATAATAAGGAAGGATAATGATTTAAGCTATGTTGCTTTCAAACTACTTTATTATTCATTGATGGACTCTATCCCGCTTATATCAAGACCAGATCTTTGTAATCTCCACCGTTGGGTTAGGTCGTTAGCTTTTATCCGCTTTTTTTCCGGTCCATTTCATCACACTTCATAGAGGACTGTAATGTATGTTTTATAGACGATTTGGGCTTTTTCTATTCGTTCGGGTGCCTCCAGTCTTTTAATATTCCATTTACAAAACCAAAACTTATTTCCTTTAAGACGTTTTCGGAAGCCGTCAACATGTAATCCATATAGATATCCAAGGCTGTTCATTGAACAAAAATTATTTTCCTCGGTTTCCTTGCTACCCCAATCTGGACGATCGGTTTATACGCAGGAGATCGGCCTCCGAAAACGAGTGATTTGTAGTAGTCCGAATAAGATATTCACCAAGTAGTACTCGAAACATGAACGTCGCTGTTGACTTCATTTGGGAAATTCTTCCACTGCCGTTCGGAAAGTGAGCAGAGTTGAGACCCTATCTCTCTTTTAATGCCCCCAACAACCATATAAAGGTGTCTATATGATATACAATTAAGGTACTAGGCACCGAAAATCCAACGCGTGGAGGTGAGAGTAGGAATTCGTAAATCAAGGCTTAATCGTCGACGCTTGTGTCTTTATGTGTATTAGCTCAACCTACCCGTTAAACAGCCCTATGAATAAAATCCAAGCATCGCTTTCCTCGCTTATAAGAAAGGGCCCTACTGCACCAGTATTGCATACTGGCATTTAAAAATGTTTCTATTTCTTTTATTTTTAAGGCATTTTTTTACTTTGTTTGTACTTATATCTATCTTATCCTAGACAAAATAGTTTACACTTTTAACTGACTCGGATTACGAGTATCTTGCTGATCCTATAGGGCTTTCTTAGGTAGAAAGCACATCCTCTAAGTTATAAATGAACGATGTGGTGTTAAAATCTTCTCTACAGTGCTGATGCTGAGTGAGACGAATCACGCAGAGCAAAGTCATGTTTTAACATCCCTGCCAAATTCATCGGGTTGTGCAGGATGACAACGAAAAATATTTGCTGCACCATTAAGGGTGATAATGAACTAAGCAATTTTAAGAAAATCTAAGCAGCATCGAAACATTGTCTTGTGAAGGACGATTAATATTATTTCAAGTCAGGCCAATTGCTCTCATATGCGGGCCTTGATTGGACAAGACGATTGGATGAGGCGTTTGAGAGTATTGAAGCAGAAGCGGCAAAAGTGGATCTAAAGGTTAATAAGCAAAAATGTGTGCTATCATCAAAAAAGGACGCACAACATCGACATCTTTGTCAAAATGTCATCGGCCGCTATAAATTTGAAGTAGTTAAGGATTTGGTATAATTTGGGTTACTAGCAACAAACGGCAACGATACCAGCACTGAGATCAGATGAAAAATAGCTTTTTCTAACAGTTCGTTGTTTGGGCTTAAAAGTAAAGTAAATAGTATTATGTGAGAGAAAGAGAGATAAGAAGCACTTAGCCAACTCGCAGGGAAACTCCTGTGCACAATCTACGGTCCAACCAAGAATTGTTCAGGTTGTACAGCGACATCGTCTTAGTCAAGCGCCTACAAATCACTGGTCAGGCCCAAAGAGTATTCGATTCTAGGCCCGACGGATTGCGCAGCATAGAACTTACGCATTAAAGGTGGCCATACAGGTTGGAAGGGACTTTAACAAGGCCTGCGGTATAGAAAGCAGCTGATTAAAGATCTAGAAACACGAGTACAGGCGAATAAATCACATTGAAGACTCGGATATACATCAAGATCGATGATCATCAGCAGCATGAAGCATAAAGGAAAGTGTTTGGACATAGGCAACGTTGATAAGGAAAGGACTTGTTTATCGTTTGTATGGTTTCCATTATTCCGTAGAGGTCTAACGTTTGATGAAAATATTTACCTTGTCCGTTTACCTCGCATTTGAATTCCTTCCGGCTGTTCTAAAAGCGTTACTTTAGGCTACCAGTGTAATTCTGATTAGTCGAGCATTATGAATATTTTTTAATATTCTGGCCAGTTATGTTTTTTCATTCACCACTCAAACCGTTGCAAAGGACTGACACATCAGCTCCATGGGTTTCATTGAATCTACACACCATGAGTCAAGGAAAAAGAATACTGGATTATGTGCTTAGGGAATTGAAGCTCGTCGAAGATTTTTATAAAATGGGCTCGACATGTATGTTACCTAGAATTGGGATAGCATAAGGATCCATACAAGTTTACATTTTCGGCTGCTAATCAATTTAGAATAAATAAAAATGAAATGAGACTCCAATATTGGATAGGAATGGCCTTGAGTTAATGATCACATTTCATTGTATTTTTTTTTTTTTGTGATAGTGTTTCCTAGCTGATATGAAAATCCGAATTCAGTTTAGAGCATATTTCATCCTACATCGGCAAAATATTTTATATTACATCAAGAAAAGCCAACGCCCATCCAACGTCAAGCTTAACTTCGAAGAATGGTCGTACGACAAATGAAGAAGAATCGAAAATGACAGCTGATATTCGAATGTCAAACGACTGTGCAGCTATTGGATTATCTATTTACTGTCAAAATCAAGTTCATTGCTTACCTGTGTGAATCGATTGTGATGTTTCATTAAAATTTTGAGAATTCACCTACAATTGATTTTGGGTTAAAAAGTGCATTATAGACGGTCGTTTGCAACGCCAAGTAGGAATTCACATATATTTTTGCAATGTCTTCGCAAGCGGACAGTCCGGAGCTCAATGTGAAGTCGAAAAGGCCCGCAGGTGAGTCATGATTGATATGGAAAACTTATTGATTACAAGTTATCAGTTGGGTGGTTCCTTGAAATCGTTATTAAAATCGATCACTCGCGGTGGTCGTATTTCTTTTAGATTCTGCGTTCAAGCAGCAACGCTTACCCGCTTGGCAGCCAGTTCTAACTGCAGGCACCGTTCTACCTACTTTTTTCATCATCGGAATTGCCTTTATTCCTGTGGGCATTGCCCTTATGTACTTCTCGGATGGTGTACGGGAACATGTTATTGATTACACTTACTGCCGGAAAAGCGGTGAAGTCAATCTGACCTGTGCAGATTATCTGGCAGCAAATCCGAGCACGACATGCGAGTGTATTATTGACTTTGAACTCACCAAAGACTTCACGGTACATCCGAGTATATGTGTAAATATTTTTGCTCAGTCGTTGTGATGCAATGTTTACTTATGAATTAGGGCAACGTGTATATGTACTACGGATTAACGAACTATTACCAGAATCATAGAAGGTATGTGAAATCACGAGATGATGAACAACTCTTGGGTCGGTTGTCCATGACGCCGTCGACTGATTGCGCCCCGTTTAACTATGCCGATAATAAACCAATTGCGCCCTGTGGAGCGATCGCTAATTCTCTGTTTAATGGTAAGATGTCATATTGCTACTTAATTCTTACCATTGAAGCTTGTTTTTTTTTTGGTTGCAGACACTTTGGAGATAACGTTTGGAATTGAACAAGTACCTCTGTTGAATACTGGAATTGCATGGCCTTCTGATAAGAATATAAAGTTCCGAAATCCACCCGGAAATCTTGAAGCTGCTTTGAAGGATTTCTCAAAACCAATTGCTTGGCAAAAGAATCTCACACAATTGGATCCGAGTAATCCCGACAACAATGGATTCCAGGTACTTTAGTTGATGTTGCTAATATATTCTGGAATATTACGCTTTGTTTTTTTAGAACGAAGACTTTATCGTGTGGATGCGCACGGCGGCACTACCTAGCTTCCGAAAATTATACCGCCGCCTTGATCGCAGCAAGCCATACTTTACCGAAGGCCTGAGGCGTGGTAAATACACCCTCAACGTTATTTATCGTGAGTATATTCGATGAGCTATGAACAGCATATCAATTTTTTTTTCTCTCAGAATATCCTGTAACATCGTTTAGTGGAACCAAAAAAATGATCTTATCAACGACCTCCTTGATGGGCGGGAAAAACCCTTTCCTAGGCATTGCTTATATAGTAGTCGGTGGCATCTGTTTGATAGCCGGCGTCGTACTTCTCTTCATCCACATCAAGTGCAGTAAAAGGTTTGTTTTCATAATTGATACGCTGTATATGGACGAGCATGTACATTATATGTATACATACCAGACTCATGCGACAAAGCGATATCGCAGTTACAAATGTCTTGCTTGTCCAAATCTTGCATTCCACAACATTATTGTTTATCATTTGATAAATTGTCCTCCCACTTATGCTTATTCTCTCGTTTTAGTTCTACGGAAATGATACCCGTTAACCCACGGACGCCTTATTCTTAAGCTAATCGCCAAGCGCGGTCTCTTCAAATCAAAACTGAAAAAAGTCGAAGAACGGTAGTGCGTGGGCACACTTAGTTTCACTGCATACTTTTTTCATTTGTTTCTATTTGTTTGTTGAACTATGTGTTTTTTGATTTTTTTTGTTCTGTTTCTTATCTCGTAATTGACTACAGTGAATGCGAACTAATGTTTTTCTGCTGTTTTTTTTTTGCTGTGTATGAGTAGTTAACGAGAAATGTTACATTTTTATTGCCTTGTAATTGCAGCTGCACACTTATTCCTGTTTCGCTGTATTTACATATGTAAATCCAATATGCGAGAAAGTGTATTTGAAACAATTAGATTTGTAGATTGTATTCGTCAGTATTTTGTAAGCACTAATGTATAATTTGATATCAAATAAAAATGATAGAAAATTCAGAACAGAAAATTGGTCTTTGGTTTTTATTTATTCGGGCATATAGGATGGTGTGCTTCCTATCATGAATAACAAATGTTCGCAGTTGATTTCACTCGATCTATTTGGTTCAACAATTAATAGCTGAACTTTAATATTTACCAAACAAATCATCCTTATAGAAGTACAGCAATTGTAGTAAGACAAAACGTTAAATCAATTGAACTTGCAGCCTACTAATCCGAATACATCCAAGCGATGACCATACAAATTGACAAATGTGGATCACTCACAAATTTGGCACTTTACTGTCCACCCAAATTTAATATATCGACAGAACAATACAAAAACTGCATTAACACGCTAGGGAAAAGACTCATTACAGGTGGTAACTTTAATAGAAATAACACAGACTGGGGCTCTAGAATAACAAATAGAAAAGGAAACATCCTCCTACGTGCACTTAATTCTTCTTTTTCGGCGGTACAGCTCATAGCGTACCTTGGCCGTACATCGAGTTGGTTGAGGTCCCCTTCCACTTGCGTGAGCCACCTTAAATTTGGCCGTCCTTGATCCCGTCACCCCTCAAGGTTGGATTCAAAGACCTTAGGGCGGAGTTGTGGTGTACATGCGCTCGACATAACCTAGCCATCTTAGGCATTGGATCCGTAGACGCCGTGCTACGTTCATGTCGCTGCATAGCCCGTATAATACACTGTTACGAGTAAGTCATATCCTCCATTTCCCATTTATCCAGATCGGGCCGAAAATCGTACGTAGTTTTTTTCTTTTAAAACGACCAAGGGCCTCCTCATCCGCTTTCAATAAAGTCCCTGTCTCTGCGCCATAAAGCAGGACCGGGGTAATGAGGGTCTTGTACATAGTCACCTTGGTTTTTCGAGAATGGGCCGAGAATTGCCGAGCCCAAAGCAAGATCCGAGCGATTGGCAAGAGTTATGCCTGCCAATATGTGCGCTATGGCCAATACGCCGGTGGTTCGTGTCCTTTTTCGATGACAGCCTATCCCATTTTAGCCGCTTCTGCCTCAATGTTCGTAATGGCCTCATTGACATTACGCTGAGTTCGTCCAATTATGTCAATATCATCGTATTGAATTTTGCACGATCCTTTCAAGGACGATGTTGAAAAAGTTACACGATAACGCGTCGTTCTGTTTAAAACTTTTTTTCACATTAAAAGTACCGGTTTAGTCGATTCCGACCCTGATGGAGCAGTGAGAGCTCTCTAATGTCATCCTGCACAATCTCACGAGTTTGGCAGGGATATAAAAACTTGACATGGCGCTGTATAGCTTGTCTCTATGCACGCTATTGTATTCCATAGAGTCGACAAATGATGAGCGGCGATCTGGAACTCGTTGATTTTTCCGTAGTATGTATATTTGATCGATAGTGGACTTCCTTGGTCTGAATCCACACTGATATGCACCAATCAGTTTATAACGAACGGTTTCACACAGTACAGCAGAGTAGATTTTAAGAAGACCTATACGATCATCGGTCTCCTTTAATGTGGGCGCATTCCTCTGAACATATCTTACACATGGTGCAAACTCCCAACCAGGTCATCTCGAGCTGCCTTTAAGAGCTCGGCAGGTAGTCTATCTGCGCCAGTAGCTTTTTTGGAGTTAAGTTTAGAAAAAGCATTCCTAACTTCGTCCATGTCATTGGGCGGAATTCTCTGCTATCATCGTGCGTTGCGAATAGGTCATTCGATATGCGGAATCTACAATATTTCGTCATCGCCGTTATACTGTCTGCAGAAGAAGTGTTCCCAGATTCTAAGTACCGATTGTAAATTTACTACTAGGTTTCCGTTATCGTCCTTGCAGGCTTTCGTTTTGGCTTATCCATGGCATGTTTGCTGACAAATCTCCGAGCGTTATTTCTGCGATAGCATCTTTCCATCTCTTCGATCGCAAGCTTCTCATGTTTTCTTTTTTTTTTTGTTTTGAGAAACTTATGCTCTTTCGTTCTCTTCTGCTCATAATGGTCACGCGCAGCTCTTCTCCTTCTGTGCAGCTTCGCTTATTGGCAACGGGTCCATTGGTGTTGTACGTTACGTACTGAGCAGGTATTAGAGAGTTTGAGGGAGACGCAATTGACATAGGCTCTGGCGGTAGAGCTACAAAGCTCTACAACAAAACAACTGATTTGTAAGCTTTTAAAAACGTCATCATAAAAAATCTGCCTCTCAATATTTCCCTAAAATATCTCGACAATCCAGAAAATGCAATAATCCACCTCAATGACACCGCAATGCATGCATTGAATTGAATCAATCTTCCGAACTAAAAACCAAGTTAAATAAGAACATAAAAGAACAAATAAAATTAAAAGAACAAATAAAATTTCAAATGACTTAGAAAATAAAAGATACTGCTTAACAGTATTTCTTGACTATCTATCTAAGGCTAAGGCCACGCACTGAGCGGCAAGCGGCAGAGCGGCAAAGCGGCAAAAAGCTGAGCGACAAACTTAAGCGGCAAGTGGCTATTTACTGAGCGGCAACTCACTGAGCGGCAATTCTTAGCGAATAGTTCTGGAAATGTCGTTAACGAGTGCTGTTCGCCGCAATATTTTACAAGAAAGTCGTTTTAACATTTACAGAGTTATCTTAAGCTTAAAAAAAGAAGGGGTGGTAGTGGTGCAATGGTAATCATCACCGACTGTTAAGCGGAAGGTCTGTAGTTCAAGTCTAACCATAGCCAAGAAAAATTCCTATACGGAAAAAACCCATGCAACAACACCAGTTGTGAATGAGAGATGATCAAAAAATGCTGACGAAGGCATAACACTCGCAGTATAAGATCACTTCAAAATTCATACTCTGCGTGTGCATTTCCAATATAAGATCTTAATGGCATGGAATAAAGTTACTGTAAAACTACAATCAACGCGACAAATTCAGTCGAATCCCTCGAATCCCAAGACAACCACCCCCGGAGAGTAGTGAACGAACATCTTCGACACAAACCATCTGCACCCCGTCCAGGTTGTGTGACAAACATCAAAAGAGCGTAACTCTTGAACCTGCACGAATTATAAAAAAAAAAAAAAAAAAAAAAGAAGATTTGGAGTTCATTACATAAACCGAAAAAGATCAGGTTATGGCGAATTTCACCATTTGTATAATAATCTTCGACAACACGAAGACCGATTCAGACAATACCTACGTATGTCAATACAATTATTTGATTTGCTGTTAATATTTCTTAAATTTGCCATTATTCCTTCTTGCCGCTCAGCACTACCCTAAAATAATAGAACAGAATTGAAAGCTGAGCGACGCCGCTCTGCCGCTCAAAAACGTCGTTTGCCGCTCAGAGACTGTGTGGCCACAGCCATACGATTTCATGTGTTTTAAAATTTTTTTGCCGCTCAGCTTTTTGCCGCTTGCCGCTCAGTGCGTGGCCTTAGCCTAAAGCTTTTGATAGAGTCTGTCACACGGGACTGCTTTACAAACTAAACAAAACCTCACCACTCGACTTTTACCTACTACTAAAGAGGTACCTTAACCAACGCCATTTTTATGTAAAATACAAGGATAAATACTCCATACTGCATATCGTACAACCTGGCGCTCCCCAGGGTACCGAATTGGGGCCACTACTTTTCTTGATATGTATAACCTATAAAGAGTTTTTCAATTGTCCCGGGTAGATTTTGGCGGCCGTGGCGGCCATGTTATTTTGGTGACATCTGTCAAATCTTCTTCTTTTCCTTTTTTTCCGGCGTCGTTATGGTCAGAAGTGTAGGACCATAACCTTCCCACTTAACTGCCTTCCTACTGGTCCGCTTGTGGGGTCCGGCGGTTTGACCTCAGGAAGTAGCGGCAGGCTTCCCGGTTTGGGATTACTTCATAGCTGAGGCCAATCAAATGCTGGTGTTTTTGCATTTATTTGCACCAATTGTTTTTCGGCCTGCCTTTTTTGCGTGTTGAAATTGGAAAGTTGATTCATATTGCCTTTTGGACGGGGTTCAAAGGATCTCTCCTTTGAACATGGCAATACCAACTGAGTCGGTCGCGCTCTATCTTTCTTGTGATGGTTTCTTTTACGTGGAGGCTTCCTCGGATCTTTGAACTTCTAATTCTGTCACGCTTTGTTACTCCCGCTGTCATGCGAAGCATCTTCATCTCAGTTGCCGTTAATTTGCTCTCATACTTTTTGTGCATTGTCCAGCATTGTGAACCGTATGTGAGCGCCGGACGTACAACTGAAGTGTAGAGCCTTCCTTTCAGCTTAGGGGGCATTTTTCGATCACAGAAGATGGCGGAGTTTTCCCGCCACTTCATCCACCCTATGCTTACGCGATGGTTGATGTCATCATCACAAGTTGCTTCTTTATTAATCATAGATCGCAGATATTTAAACTTTTCACACTTGTCAAGTCTGGAATAGGCTGATGAGGGTCAGAGAACGGGCAGCACAGATACTCTGTCTTCTTTGAACTAATACGTTACCCGTGTCCCTCAAAAATGTCCAGCCAGACATCAAGTGCTCATTGTAGGGACGCCTGATCATCACTTATAATGGCTCCATCGTCAGCAAAGAATAGCTGGTGCACATTGGGGTCCGTCACTTTTCCTTCAAGCAAGCAATCAAGGACTGCTATAAAAAGCAGTGGGCTGAGGACGCTCCCTTGGTGTACACTGACTTTGATTGCGAACTCTTCGGTGACTCCTGCGGTGCATCTTATTCTTGTCGTTGCTCTATTGTACATGTCCATGATCACTCGCACGTAGGTTTCTGGAACTCCTTTTTTTCTTAGCGCTACCCATAAAAGATCTCTTGGTTGGCGGTCAAAGGCCTTCTCGAAATCAACCAACACCATATGCAAGTCCTTTGACGAATCACGATGCTTTTCCATCATGACCCTTATACTTTGGATTGCATCTGTTGTTGATTTACCCGAGACAAACCCGCACTGGTCATCAGATAGTCGTATTATTTTCCGCAGTCGGCTATCTAATACCCGTTCAACGATCTTCATGGTGTGCGACATCAGCTTCATTCCTTTGTGCAAAGGAAGAATATAGCTTTCCCTCCATTGATTAGGCATAGTGTCGCCTCTCATAAGTTTGGAGATAAGAACCATGAGCCATCTAGACCCGATGTCTCCCATCTTTTTCCAGAACTCAGAGGGTATCCCGTCCGGCCCAACAGCTTTTCTTTTCTTGGAGTTTTTAACCGCGTACCGAACTTCTTCGACTGTGATGTCGGATATTTCGGCATAATTCGGGGCGGCTCTTAGAAAGTAAACTCGGGGAAACTGTTCGTTCAGAAGTTCCTCGCAATACTGTCGCCATCTGTGAAGAATTTTTTCGTCTTCCACAAGGAGTTGGCCTTCAGCATTGTTAATAAACTTTGGGAAACGAATCTCCTGAGCATTTCTTCTTCTCTGGGCGGCTATCTTAAAGATATTTGCTCCTTTGTTCAAATTGCTTTGTCGAAGCTCATGGGTAGCCTGGTTCCTGTCAGACGCGGAAGACGATATTTCTTCCAACTCCTGATATAGGCCTTCCATGCTTTTCGCTTTGAATTCGGCGCACTTTTTCTTCGCGATACCTTTGCAATATCTATATACCTTTTCACGGCGAGCTTTTTCCTCTCTATTAGTAGAAGAGCACTTTGACCAAGCTTGGAAAGCCATTTTCTTTTCGCGTATCACTGCTTTGGCTTCGTCTGTCCACCACCAGGTTTCTTTTGCGTGTTGGCAGGGGCCTTTAGATGTTCCGAGCAGTGATTTGGCTTTCTCCAGGCCAGATTGTTGTAGGGAATCCCACATGTCTTATGCTCTGCACTCCTCATTACCGACCTCATCGATAATGGAAAAGAGGTAGTTTTTCATGCTGGTAATAAAAGCTTCGCCTTTTCTTTTATCCAGCTTATACCACTTGATTCTCTCAGACACCTTCGTTTGCTGCTTTGACTTCTTACTCGCCTCCATAAAAAAATCAGTCAGGAGGAGACGGTGTTGAGGGGCGATCGCGTCTCCCAGGATCACTTTGCAATCTTTAACTCGTGGCTTCTGTCAAATCTATTGTTTATTATTCAGTTACTGATGTCAAATCAGTATGCCTCAAATGGCATTGAGGTCTTTCAAATAAAAAATACATTTTTTTAATACCTAACACACAGTTTGTTTTATTCCATTTCAACATCTACCCGCCCTCATTGAAAAACACTTTGGCCCCTATTGCGAGTGTCGATCGGCGATCGATGATCTCATTATAATCAAGGCAGAGCCTCGAGCAGTTCATATTACTGTGTTATTACAACCGAACTGCCACAAAGGGTAGTTTAGATGTCTTCTGTACCAATATAATATGGTGGAGATGAATTAAAAGAGAAGTTACATGGGCCCATCACAACTATGTGGAATATTGAAACCATCTCCGGGTTATGGAAAAACAATATGTGACCGAACACAACGCAACATTTACTGAGGAATATCACTGGTTTCAAGTTGTTACAAGAAGCTCTCAATTATTCTCTTAAAGAGAGTGACATCATACCTTAAGGAAATAATCGGAGATTACCAGCGTGGTTTCAGGAAGGACCGCTCTGGGAATTACATGAATTATTTTATCATTCGTAGATTTTAAAAAGGCATACGACTCTATTAACCGATCAAAAATGTATCATGCCTAAAAAAGAAACAGATACAAGTGTGCCTGAAGGGAAAGGAAGGAAGAGTTAAATAGGGTACGCATTGTCACCACTTCTCTTTAATTTGATACTGGACTACGTAGTGAGATCCATCATGATAGGGAATAACACTTATTCGAATAATATCTGTTATAACTCAGCTGATGATCTGGATCTTCTGAAAGTTATTGAGGAAATAGTTAAGAGAAACGCAGAAAGTCGAGCAATAGCGAGAAAGAAAGTACGTTTCGAAGTAAATGAAGAGAAAATCAAATAAAAGGTCGCTTACCGACTTGGAAGATACAAACCTTTGTACTTGATAAACGCTTTGAAAAATGAAATGAATTTTAATATTCATTTTTTTTAATATCCTATTGACTGCTAAATATACGCCGTAGATGAGAAGACGATATAAGGATGGACCTAAAAGAGATGGAACAGATCACCGAAACATGGAAGCAACACAATGAAAGAAGGTAGTCAACGAGGCTTTTAACCTTTGAGTTCAAATTTGAGCTCACGCTGTGAGTTCAATGCTTTGAGTGTTGCTTGACCAGACCGGAGATTTCTATTGGTACATGTGTAGATGGCGTAAGCTCTGTTTGGTAGACCCTGAGTGATAGTATCAGTGTCTTAACAATGGTGCAGCTTGGGCCGAAAATACCAGCGTCACCGCTTGATTTCATCTTCGAGCCGTCTGTGTATCCTAACAACTTAACAGCGGAACACTACTTCGCCATTTTAAGCGATTTGGTGGCCAATATCTCATATATTAATCCAATATCGTGCCTAATTTTCGAGCTCGCGAAGCATGGACACAAGTGACTCGATAGTCTTAATGTCGAGGTGCTTTCTTAGCCACGGAGCTTTACGGCAAGTACTTTTAGGGCAGTCCTTTGACGAATTTGCATGGCGTTACGTGAACGTATTTGGGTGATCTCTATTCACTATACCACTCACTGCCTTTCTTAACCTAAGACAGTCTTAATTGGAGTAATGGAGATAAATTGGAGAGCAGAACAAAGTCGTTGACACATTCGATGACTTTATACCCAAGATCAATTACCATGTAGGGTAGGCCGTCGATGAAAACTATTCACAGGAGTGCTGACAGAATTCCGCCCTATGGGACATCGTCACTGAGACACTGACAAAATTATTGGGGTTGATCATGGTATAGTCAATGCTCCTCTGAAATATGATTCTCGTGATCGAGTCATAGTTAGTATTATCGAATGGCTCCTCGGTATCAAGGAACGTGCATATGACGATCTGCTTTAAGTTAAACTTATTTCTTTCTAGTATGCCTCTGATATGAAGTTCGGGGGATTTTTCATTGGTTTCAAAAGGAACGACTTCAGACCAGGACTAGACTAGGCTTCAGATAGGACTATAGGATTTAGGCGACTCACTGGGTTTTAAAGCAATTGCCTATGTAACTAGTTATGTTTGGGGTAGCTTCAATTTTACCGACAAAGTTTTCAACCATCTTAAACTAGGTGGCGCACGTTAGTATTCAAAGCCACTGCATGGAACCGAACAAGAAATTCAAATATCACGACTAATAACGGCAGAAGCACCTTCCACATCATTTCAGAAACAAATAAACACAACGACTATGTATATATACAAACAGGAGCAATACCTAGTATAATTGTTGTTTTTCGTTTTTTTATAATCATGTCCTTTCTTTTGTTCTTCGGTAGGGATTATGCGCACTTTTCCTTACGAGAGGCCAAGAGTCCTCGTGCGCTGCGGTTACTACGAGCTCGTGTTGTGTTTATTATTATTATTATTATTATTTTGGTCGGAGACACGGCATCAAACAACTCGGCATCGAGACAAAAACAATTCACAAGGATGCCCGACATATTATTTTGAGTGCTATCTACAGGACAATTTAAATATTTCCTTAGTTGTTCAATAAAAATAAAACAATTATGAAGTGCGAGTATCCCGACAGGGTGACGGGTATTATGTGCATACTCGTACGTATGAGTGCTATTGGAAAGAAGTAATTTGTTCAATTAACAAGCGACTGTGTGACTGTTGTGCAAAAGTTTTGTGGAAATTATTTTTTTTTCTAAAAGCAAGAGAGTTACATAAAAAATGTTAAATATTTTTTTTTTAGCATCAACAGTGGTTTGTTGTACATATTGTGTTTTTATGTTTAATGTATGCAACTAAAAACAAGGAAACAAAATCAATTTCAATTTAGAACCAATTTTTTCCCATTTCTCTTCCTATCGAATCAAAATAAACATACACAAGCATGTTTAGAGGAACAGGACGAAGTATATACACGGGGCAAGTATATGCTGTATACTAGAACTAGTGTCATTCGAGCTCCATGCCCCTACAATAACAACAACAATAACAAGCGCTATTGGAGGGGGTCATGTTTTTATGTGGCTTTTCGATTCGGTCCTAGTGTATTTTAGAAGGATATGGACTAGTATATAGTGGGTACATGCTGCACGTGACCTAAAAAGGAAAGCATTGAAAACAAAACATCATTTATAATGCTCAAGAGCAGTGTGTCAGTGAGGTGTGTTTTGTAGATATGTTAGTTCGACTTTGATCTGTAATTCAATTTAGACTTTTGCGTTTTAAAGCACCCTTCTCGTATTTGCTGCTTACAATTTTTCTTTTCACTTCGTTTTTGTGCGCTGTTTTTCAATGCATAATCAAAGAGAATTTTTTGAAAAATAAGTTGGACTTGATGCTGTTGATTAAATGGAAAAATGTCTTTTGTCTACATATGTACGTAAAATCCTTTACTAAGTTTGAGGTTTTTTCTTTATGACTTGTGAATTGGGTTTTGATTTTTTATTGGGTCACATCACCCAATATGATATAAATGAGATAAAATACCCCTTTAAGGAAGATGTCTCTTCTGGACGTATATGAATGGGATATTTTCCTGTGTAGCAAGATGCATTAAATAATATTTTTTGTTTGAAAATAAATACCTTTTTCTAAAAAATTATTTAACTAATTGTGTGCCTTGAAAATATTAAATGTACGAATGAGAAACCGCAATTTTTCAATAGATGGCGCTAGCGATTCATACTGGGCACGTATGTATCTCATGTGTTGTAGCTTGGGCATCTATCAACAACTCCTCATTTGTGAACTTTCATCGGCGTCATATATTGCTTAGATCGTCGTTTTGGTTTTGCATTCCTTTCGAAAAAATGTAAGGCTAAGGTATATCGAATGATCACAGAAATTCACAGTCAGGCAAATAGTTTTAACGTTACAAAACTGGTCACAAGGCAAGGAGTTAAAATTTGAAAATTGAAGTCAGTACTGGATCAAGACCATGTCAAACGCAACAAGACCTTGCAGATTCATGAGAATAGTCCAAAAGCAAGCGATTTGGTTGCCATACGGGTTGAAACCGAGAGACGACGTTTTTCACAACCGAAGTTCTGCTTCAGTGGCGGCATCATATTGGGTCTGGTGATGAAAAGTGGATCCATAGCCACTGTAGAGCCATGTATCAACTTCGAAAGCCACACCAAACATCCATGGATTGAAGATCATTTTATATGGCATTGTAAATTATTACAACCGAGTGAAACGATCGCAGGAACTAACCGCCGAACATACGAGTAACTAATGCATTTTAGCCGAGCATTGAAGGAAAAATAGTCACAACAAGAGCAAATGCACGTTAAAGGAATTTTGCAGTGCTACAATGCCAGATAGCATATTGATCAGGTCATTCAAATTTACCTGGAAATATAATGCCTGGAAATGTCTCACCTGTTCCCATTGACGAAGTATGGTCTGACTGAGTAGCACTTCCGGTCTTGCGAAGAAGTCAACAATTAGATCAATTCCCATATCCCATTAAAGGAATGCATTCCAACTTTCTAGCTGGAAATGGACAATACTTTCGCGAACAATTGTTTAACCATTTATTTCTGAAATAACGCCCATATTTTGATTGCCCCAAATCGATTCCTTTTGTACACCTGATAAATTTATTTGTGCAAAGCATTTTTCTTCCTCATGTAACAATGACTTTCGTGATTTAATAAGATCTTAATTTTACATATGAACGAGGCTCTGAACTTCCGAGTTCCAAAAACTAGGGACACTAGTAAATATAAGGAACAAATCCACAGCACCATCTTTTAAGTAAGAGCTTTAAGAGTTAACAATTTTCCTATTTCGTCTTAGAGACAATTATTTTTAGCAACAACTTCTTATTGTCGACTTAGGCTCTTATATCGTAAAGGTACAACTACTCATATTTGATTAAAGATCAAGCGCAATTCTGCTCCATCATTCATATAGGTTTTACCTGTAATCGTACAATTATTTTAGCACCTCGTAGAACATCAACTAGAGCGACTCTATTAATTGCTCATGTTTTTTTAAGGGCTTTCGATTTGTAAAATCACAAGCCATTTTAACTTTTCTTTTCCAATAGAAAAATTTGATACATTCATAACTACATTCACTGATAGATTGGACTGGTGAACAGCTATCGATAGCAACTGGTGTACCACGAGGATCCATCCTCGCCCCAACTCTATTTCCAATACATAAAAACGAGTTCCTTATTATTTTGCATCATTGCAGCATTCACATACGTATGTGCAGATGTTTTATAATTGTTTATACAATGTCCTACTAACTTGGTTGAATCAACGGCGTTATAAAAAATGAATGAAGATCGATGTAATGCCCTGAACTGGGCGCTAATAACTTAAAACATTTGCTACACCTTGAGGAAATTCATAGCCCTCGCTATCAATCGGATTCTTCTTTCCCTCAATTACAACTAGGCTCGAATATCGAATAATAAAATAATGGTTTGCTCAGTCTTCTTAGGGTCACAGGCACAAAGAAGCTGTTTTACTAGTTTAGTTAAACTGCTGCGTATTATTCTGTAAACTTGTCTATAAGGCTAATCTATTTGAAATACTTTTTTAACGAAATTATTCGAACGCGGCAACTACAACACTTTTACAATTAACTTAGGGTCCAATTGTCAACGCTAACTTTTATATTAATTCAGCCAATATTATCATGTTTAACATCGGAATGCCAATTGGCAGTTTATAGTACTGAGAGGCATTTAAAGTAATATAAATTTAAGACTTTTTTTCACACACCTTGTTGTTATTTTCTTTTTGATTTTAGCTTGCATAACCTTTTGTTGAAAAATGAAACGATCTTACAAAATCTTTTCTTAAATCTTAATGTAGGTGCACATTACATACTATTACTTCTTGGATAAATAATTTAGATATGAATAGCAAATAATAACTTCACCTATAGTTCAAAGATAGTGACGCGTAAAATACCGCCAATTTTTTTAAAACAATATTTGATTGCTCCAAAACAATTACTTTCAATAGAGCTTAAATCATCTCGAAAATCTTCTAATGAATACCAAAGGAATAAGCCTTTGATGATATGGAAAATTACAAAATTTATGTTAAGATTCCTCTTGAGGTCGACCGAAAATTACACAACATTTTCTGAATCTTGATGTAAAAATGTATGGCAATATTTCTCATCCAAGATGTGTTAAATTTTTATTTATGAACGACCATCGAAATAAAAATTATATATATTTTGCACAAGGTCTCCTTCGACGCTATATTCAAAATTGGGTCCCTTCTGTTCCCTTTCGACTTAATCTGTTTATTTTTTTAGTCTTTTTTAATTTGGTCTTCTAGAAGTTTTCAAGTAGCTCTTTCTTAGCTGAAATGAGCTTGGTCTTTAATCTAATTTGTTAAAACATTTTTTTGCATTAAATTACGGCTATAAGTTGTTAATAAAATCAAGACGAAAGACAAAACTTCAAATTTCATTTCTGACTACGGAGAATGGTTTCATTCTTATCTTCAAATGTACCCTTCAACACTGTTTTATAATTTTGAATGCAATTTTGGTTTTGCGATTGAAAGGCCGAAACCAGCTGATTTTCACAGTCTTGTCTCTAAGCCAGCTTTGAATGCCCCTTCTGATGTGTCATCGAAAAATCATGTAGTAGAGACTTATCATGATGAAGGAGTTGGCATGTGTCCCCAATCGTTCATAGAGAACTTTCGACTAATCGGAAGATTCTATTGTATCTTGTATCAAATATGTAACTTGCAGTTTAGGCATTAAGTATTCACACACGTAACGATGGCTATTCATTCAAAACATTGCATTTCAGCGTCGTACTTGTAAATAGATAAGGACTAACCATGGGACCAGAGCTCGATTGTTATTTTGCCCAAAGCGAGAAGAATTTATCCGCGGGTGGTTGGTAACGTGCATTACGAGGAATCTGTGCGGGACAAACAGAAGTTTAGTTCCATGGGTATTATCTTCGAGTGGACGGCTGGGATGTTTGTGATAAGAATATCTTTACCCAACTCGGATATTCATTACACAAACACGGATGCACAAAAGGACATTAAAAAAATATATACATAACATAACATAGATAACTGGCCTTGAGTTGGTTTTGAGTGATCACACAAAACGCCACAGTGGGCCGTAGAGATGGTGTTCGGTAGACAGGCCGTTTCCAGAACATGCCCTACTGCTTCCGAAAGTCCAGGAGTTAATTAGCCTGTACAAGGTGTTACCTGAGTTCAGAATGGTCTCCATCATCCTTGTTTTTATACTGTTCCTTTAGTAATTGTTTGAATAGTTTAATTTTTAGAGCTCCAAAAGCCAAATGATAAACATTCTTCTAAGCTCTGTTGTCGCACTAAAGAGGAACCCTTGCTTCCATAACAATTCCTGTGTTCCAGTGGTCTCCAATGAATCAGTTTTTAGAGAAAAATTTTTATGGTCTCTATCCTTATCCTCAATGGGAGCACCCAAGTTGACTAGGTGACTGGTCTTTTAGATGTTTCATACTGCAAATTCCATGAAAATCTATTTGTGGTGTTAAGCATTCCGTGGACACACATGTCAGTCAAATATGTTTTCCGCTCTGTTTTAGTCCCGTATCATACCGAACTAGGTGTGCTGACATGCAGGAAGTACGAGTAAACCCTGTATACTGAGCCAGCTTCAGAACAAGCAGTATCTTTTGTTGTGACAACCTTCATAGTGTATAGTATATAACGAGAAATTAATCTGGACAAGGAATCGAGGAGACTCTGATACCAGAAAGTTATGAGTACTAATTGAGATTTTATTCACCACCTAAGGAACCTTGTAAACGTGTGGATGGCGCCGAACTAAAGAATAGCTCTGGAGAGCCCTATGGCTTCACAGGAACTGATAAAAATAATTAACATCCAAACCTGAACCTGCCATGGCCCATGCTAAAAGTGGAATCGAAACTAACAAGGACAAATTTTCCTGTGTCACAATTTTTTATGAGTCCTGAGGACATATACTAAGAAAGAGTGGTTTAATAATTGGTAAAAAAATACAAATTAGAATTGTGTACAATACGAGTAAAACGGAAAACTGTTTAAGAAATATATCCTCTTATCTTGAGATACAATATCCACATATGTGGTTATGAACACATAGCACACAATTAAGATAGTGTTAGTCACATGTGTCGCTGAAGCCTAGTTTATCAAATAAACGAATAAGTCAGTGGTTTTTAATGTGTTTTTTACAATGGGCTTAAGAAGAAACAAACAAATACTTGTACACCGTTAAGACGTAATCATCTTAAAGTTTTTTTTTTTTTTTTTTTCTTATACCTAAGCGATTGTACAGCATATGGTATCTTTGACCATATTATATTATTATATACTATTGTATTATTGTACTATATATATTAAAAGTACAATACATGGCAAGCAATCTTTGGTATTAAAAGGCTTGCAGGAATGTATGATACGGTCAGTCTTCGAACGTTTTTGGTCGGATGTGTTTAGTTTAGTTTTGGGCGAAAACTGCAGTTGATCGATGGGGATTTAAAGTGCATTTCAACAGTTTACAAGCCGGTCCATCATTTGGCAATCTGACTGATATTTGATTGTTAGCTGCCTAGTGAAGGGCTCTCTTGTTCACGTTAATCAACGATTTTTTGGGGAATTTCCCTTTCGGTGCCTTATAAAGTGAAGGTTAATAAAGTGACAACTATAAGACAGAATAAATAGAAAATAATTAGGAAAAGGAGGAAAGTGTCCTTTAGAATAAATTTTTCTTTGTGAAATTAAATTTTTCTATTTTTTTTAAATTTCAGAAAAAAAAAACAAAACACATAATTAATCACCAATTTTGTTTTTAAATTAACGATTTTAGTTGTGTGTTGTGGACTAAAATCTTTATGCAAAGCACAAGGATATGCTGACTTGTAATTTTTGGCAAAAATAATTCCAAGCTTTACGCTCAATAGCTGTTGGTCATTTAGGGTTTATTTTTTTCATTTGATTTTGACTGCTATACGAGTATTAATAACGCTATCCTCTAGATAGAAGGACGTCTACGTCATGAGTTGAAGACGGATCTAAAAAGAAAAAAAATGCCCTTCACCCAGGAAGAGGATATATCAAACGCAGATGATGAAGAAATCCGAAACGATACAGCTAAACATATTGACCGTGACTGTCATGATATACGAGTATATGACCTATAGATTGCTAATTCTGTTGATATTACGTCATTGGAAAAAAAATCAGAGGATAATAGTGAAACATTCGCCCATTTGCTACTATAGCTACCCGACGAGGATTTGTTGCTTCTTTATTGAAATGAAGAATTGTTGCGTTGTAAGTCTAATAGTCTCCACCAGAAGCCATTACGAAGGCTCCAAGCTCAAAATGGCGGATTTAGTTTTGACGTTTATATTGTTTGTCATACAGCAGCAACGACGATCATTGGCTGCTGCTTGCCCCATCGCAGTATCAACTTGGTGGTCACTTTTAACCACGATTAAGTATAGCAATTCCATGTGTCGTTTTCACCTTTCGTTACGGGTCATTACTATTGAAAATACCGATCTGAAAACGCGGTTGATATTTGTCTAAAGCTGTAACGTATTTCTGAATTCCAGGATATTTGTCAAAAACTACGAAAAATCATTAGTATTTGGTAATCATTAAAATTTAATTAATTTGTATTTAAAAATATGTTGCTAGATATCCTGTGGGAGCATTCGATAAGTTAAGTATTGGATGTAGTTGGATGTTTCCTGGAATCAGGTATGAACAAAAGGTGGACAAACATAACACAAGGCAAGAAAATATAATGAAAATATTGTGAAAATTTTGCCGATTTGTTGAAAACTTTCAATGTCTTGAAATTTTTTCACATAGATTTTTTTATTTATTTTCATTGTTCTTATTCCATTCTTATTTTCTAGACAATTTTTTTTTAAATATCTAAATATTTAATGTAGCTTCGGCGGGCATTCTAACTATAAGTTTGTTTGGTCACTCTTTTGATTGTGTCTTTAAGCGACTGGACTTCGCTATCTCGCTCACTCTGCACACTCTGCATACCCGAGACCTCACCAAGGTTAATAGGCCTCAGGCTCAGTTATCAGGTTAATTTAAGCATGGTGACCCCTCCAAAAGATCCTCAGCTAACCCTAATCTAACTTACTAATTAAGAGTAAAAATGCTATCTCTGGAGTAACGCATCGTTGTGGATATACGTTCACCTGAAAACCACCAAAAATCGACGTGCTTTTGGGCAACATAGGCGAGACCTCAGTCCGCCCTTGGTTACTAAAACGTATAAACTCATGAGCACTGTCAACGTACCCATCGCGAATGAGCCACCTATCCATGATGGCACTCACCATTTGAAATCAATATGGAGAAATGCCTCTAGAGGAATAAAGTATCTATAATTGGAGTAGTAAGCACCGAAGATCAGGATACCATCGTTAGTCATAGTCTTTGCAATGTGCTTCCGAGTCATATTAATGAGATAATTATGGATTCTTCTTTGACCTGCCCTATCGTACAGGACCTTGTTAGGGTAATTCCATATGAACTGGGACTCCGGCGTTCTGTACATTATGCGATGTTGATACAGTAGTAAGTATATTTGCTATACGATGATTTTCAAAGTCATATACAAAACCTTGTATTGGTACGGTGAATGGAGAAGGTATTTTGGAAACTATGAATTTTTTTAAGATTAGGTGGCCTATGCTACAGTTAGCAATGATGGTACTGCGACCAGAAAGATCTATTTGCCGATTTAATGAAGATTGATTCTGCAGCAATAGAAGTAATTTCCTCAATGGGCAAGACTTCTTTGAGCGAGGTGTCATGTTCTACAGTATCTTCATCTTTTTATTTTTTCACTCGGTTACTACAGGCGCAATTCTTACATTTTCAGTCTTTCTATTATACATTCTCTTCTGAGCGGAGAGTTAAAACCTCAACATGTAAATAGCTAGATATATATAGGTGGCTACCCAATTTATGGCGGGGTCTATGTACAATTAGCGCCGATACGCCGTTTTGATGCCATGCCTTGCTTGACCCGAATTATAGATGGATGCTAATGGATGTTGTCATATAGCCTTTAGAGGAGTTTCTAATTCGAACGACTTGGCTGTTGCGGGGAAGATAATTGCTGGGAATAGGCAGCTTGGCTATCTCTACAGATATCTGTATAATTTAATTGTTTGGGAACTGAATGATTCACATGTACCTCTGGTCGCCAGTACTTCAGCCAATCGGAAATATTCAGTAGGTTCAAGAAGACCTCTAATCCTAAGCCGTGCTCCAATGAACCCATGAGGTTATATTAAGAGTTGGAAATCTGAAATCAGGAAGCGGCAATGGGTAAGCTGCTGAAATCAATAGCTTAAATAGGATTATTAGAGCCGATGTCAGATTACTGACCAGGAGTAGCAGAGCTTTATCTACATATTATAAAAAAGCTTCATTGTATTATAAAAAATTCTCCCGGGGAGCATAATCTTATGGCCCCCGTGCTACCGATTTCTGATAATTATTTAGTTTGCCTATGTTATAAATTTTGCTAATGGTAGGCCAACAAACTAACGAACTATTAATGAGGATGGCACGGACATCGGCCATGTGTGCTCAGGCTTAAGTCCCCAGGCCGTGACTTACCGATTGTTCTGTTGCAGGAGTAGAAAACTACGCTAGATTTTTTTACCCTCCTTTCTCTATTGGACTTCAAACTGAACTTCAGATAACACCCAAGTATGTAGAACTGGAAGTTTAAATAACGATACCTTAGCCTCGGTGGTAAACGGCATCAGTTCGATTCAACACTTGGTACGGTGAGGCGACTATCCTATTCCCTATTCGATAATTCGATGATTCTGGCTTTAAAACCCTCTATTTTCAATGGAGTTAGGTTTTTCTGTACCTACATGTATCGAAGGTTGGCCAGATTGGTAAATTTGGAGATTGAGTCTCTGCTGTGTGTATACATGAATGTTCACATCTTTTATGTGGATATGATCAAAATAGAAAAGTTTGCGCACAGCCATGGAAGTCCTCCGCTGTCTTAATGTTTTTGCATTATAAAGGGTGGTCCAACGAAAACGCACGATGATAATTGTAAATAAAACAAAAAGTTTTCAGAGAATTATCTTAATATTTTTTATTATGATAGAAGGATCAATGACAATTATGTGTGAAACAAAATACCGGCTTCGGAGGCATACCTCTATCCGATGGTCCATATTTTCAATGACTCTGAGACATAATTGAGATTCATTGTCGTTAATGTGCCGAATTATCTTATCATTTAGCTCTTGAATTGTTCTTGGCTAATTGCCGTACACTTTTTCTTTTAAATATCCCCAAAGAAAGAAGTCCAACGGTTCAAATCACATGATCGTGGCGGCGAATTAACATCGCCACGACGTGAGATAACACGGCCATTGAATTTCTCGCGCAAAAGAGCCATTGTTTCATTGGCTGTGTGGCAAGTGGCACCATCTTGTTGGAAGCACATATCGTCCAGATCCATATCCTCAATTTCTGGCCACAAGAAGTCTGTTATCATCTCGCGATAGCGAACACCATTCACAGTAACTGCTTGGCCGACCTCGTTTTCAAAGAAGTACGGCCCGGATGACGCCGCCAGCCCATAAACTGCACCAAACAGTCACGCTTTGTGGATGCATCGGCTTTTCAACAATCACTCGTGGATTCTCATTTGCCCAAATGCGGCAATTCTGCTTGTTAAACGAATCCACTGAGGTGAAAGTGTGCCTCGTCGCTGAAGATGATTTTCTTTGTAAAGTCACCATTCACTTCTGTCTGTTTAACCAACCATTCGTCGTATTGACGACGCTTGAAATGGTCAGTAGGTTTCAGCTCTTGAATCAATTGAACCTTGTAAGCGTGTAAATTCAAATCTTTATTCAAAATTCGCATCAGTGATGTTCGTGAGATGTTCAATTGTTGGGCACGACGACGAGTCGAGGTTGACGGCACTTCTGCCACACTATCGCAAACAACAGCAATGTTTTCCACAGAACGAACTTGGCGAGCATGCACAGGTGTTTTCACATTTCCTACAGGCCCGATTTACTTAAATTTGCGCACAATTCAACCGATTGTGGACACATTTGGTCGATTATGTTGACCAAAAAAATTACGAAGTGCACGAAATGCATTTTGAATGCATTTTGAATGTCAAACACTGAAACAAAGAAATGTCAAATTAAGTTGGGCAAAAAACTTGACGTTAAGGTGTGACTCACAATTAACATCGTGCATTATGGTTCGACCACCCTTTATATGCCAAGAGATCAATACATCGTAAAGTTATACAGCTTAGAAGTCGAATTTCCATCTGGGCCTGGTCCACGTGACAGAGTTAGGTAATTCTTTAGAAATTAAAAAAAAAATATTTTCTTTTGATAATGCATCGTGACAAATGACGACCTTGCGAACACTTGGATATGAAATTTCGGAACTCACCCCAATTGTACTAGATTAATGAATTGTCAAGCCCCACAACTATCGATCCATATTTCGGGGGTGGGTTTTCCACCCCGCATTCAGAAGCACAAAAAAAAATTCCATTTAGCCCGCAATTGACGTCCATCTTTGAAAATTTCTGAACCTCATGAAAATTCTACATCACACCGACACACCGTGCGCCCGTGTGCGCCATATACCGATAGGTTGTTTACAATCACCTACACTGCATGTGTGCGTGTCAGATGAACACTAGTACAATGTTCCAATGCATTTTCTCCCTAAGGCAAGTGTGGCGTATTTGGAGTCGTGCTTAATGAAAACTCTTTAAAATGTCGAATTCTCCGAAAACCGCGGCAAATAATCGTTAATTAATTAAATAGTAATGTGCGGTGGTGTTGTTGAAGGTGTAATTCAGTGAAAAATCATCAAAAATCACACGCAGGTGCGTACGCAGTCGTGACAGAACAGCCCAACTGGGCTTGCTCTCAAAAAATAATTATTTTCGTTCGTGTAAAAAAGTGGAAACTACCAACGCCAATGTTAATTTCCTGAAGCGATCTCGACCGAACCATATTCGATTCCGATTCGATTCTATTTAATTATGCTCCAGCATGTGCAGCACAAGTTTTTATTTTTTGTTCTCGTTATTAGATAACAGTTCGGTAGTTTCCAATTGCATTTAATTACGAGCACGATGATGGGGAGAAAAAAATCGTCGTTTCCAATTAGAGCAGTGCTGTTGGTTGTTTGGTGGGTTGAAGGATGTAGCAGGTTTCAGCTTTGTGAATGATGGACTGAATTGGTGTTAACTTTGCTCAGAATTGGATTTTGGATGGAAGTGGCATTGTTTATATTTCGATTTCGAGTGGATTTGACCATGGTCTGGCGGAGCATTTATTGTCGCTTCAGGGCGCATTTCCGTGCGAGTCTTGTCATGCGATAGAGAAGATTCCTATTTCTGTCATCTCCCTCGACTATCATCTGCTTATGGATTTGATTGCTTATAGTGAATGCAGGTCGCGTAAAAGAATCATACTCCGATTGGGGCTACATGATAATCTTCGTGCCGCTGCCAGTGAAATGGTTTCCTGGGGTGGTTGGTGGCTGAGATTTTACTGCCATCTACATGTCGTTGCGTCGACCATACATATGGGTTCATGTTTTGGCTGTGTTTTTCGGGTTCCGATGACTGCTAAAAAGCCGGCGTTGAAACAAGGAAGTTAAGCAAGTAGTGTCTGAAGGGTTGGCTCACTTGAAACACATGTCGAACGCTGTGAAATGAGCTTCGTGAAGGGTGCCTTTAGATTGTAACTCGAATGACTTGTGCAAGGTACGTGCTTTTTTCGGGTGGATTGATAAGGGGAAACTCACGTAACAGTCATTCACCTTTTTATGATCAAGTGATGCGGAGGGCATGTACGGATCAGTGTGATTCGATTGAAACACATTTCAATTCACATTCTATGGATACGGTGTAATCTTTACGGTAATTTCAGTAGGAAAATGGGATCGTTGTCTTAAATAAACATAGAGAATGGGATATATGGGAATGAGCTCGGGAGAGACGTTGACTATAATCTCATGTCGTCTTTATTGGGACGCTGAACACATTCAGCTGTGTTTCTTATACCGAGTGTTGCTAGGAATAATCATGGCAATACTAAAACATTGCTCTTTAATATAGGCTTTTTGTTTATTTACTAGTCTTTTGAATTGAGCCTCAATATTTTCATTCAGTTTCCTACGCTATCTGTTATTCCTGTTCTGCCTAGAATTTCTTATTACCTATGCGAGGTTTGTTCAAAAAATAAGTTGATTTTTTATTATTTCCAAAAAAAATTATTTATTCACTATTATCTATTTTGTCTCCCATTTATGCCAGCGTTTTGAAAAAAGAAAAAAACTCGCAGAGTGCTAAGCCCGGTGAATACAATGGCTGACCCCACGACCTTTTGCAAGAATTCATAAAAAAACTATCAAACTATCGTCCTTTTTTCCGCTTTGGCCCTTCTGATCGCTTCCGTTGCGATGATTGGACTTTGGTTTCGACGTCACAATTATGTATATACCCATGTCTCGTAGATAGTGATGATCCTTTTCAGCAAATGGATAATCATTCACGTCATTTAACAGCTCCTGAGCAATGCCCATGTGCCGGTTCTTCTATTCAAAATCTAGCAATTCAGAACAAACTTCGCTAACACACCTGTCATGCCCGAAATATCTGAAAGAATTTCATGGTATGAACGAACCGATATGCCAATATCCTCAGCAACTTCTCTGATTGCGATTCGACGTTTCTCCATAATAATTTTCTTCACTGCTTCAACATTTTCATCCGTTGTTGACCTGCTCAGGAGTCCAGGGCGGGCATCGTTATTTACATTTTCTTGGCCTTCTATGAAAAGCTTGTTCCACTTGTACAGATTTTTTTGCTAAGAGAAGACTCGTCAAATCCCACAGTCAATATTTCAAGTACTTTGCAGGACTTACATTTACCCTCGTATAGCCATCAAAGCAGGGTGGCTCAAAAACGTCAAGTGCTTGTGAACGATGAGATATTGAAACGCAAACCTTGTGTATTGGTGACGGTTCCCTCGAATTTTTCACCAAACGTCGAATAGTCAGCTCGGCAGGACGGTTGTAACGAGAATAAAAATCATTTAAATCCCGAAACGGTTGTTGTACGGAACACTAATGTTGAAACTAAGATTTGATAATTTGCACACGTTGTCGCACAATACAAACATGTAAGTCTCAGGGCGTGATAGGGTTTTCGATGGGATTCGAAGGATAGGGATTGAAAGATCTTTTCCAAAACAGCTCAAAACCGCCTAAGTTTATTTATAAACAGAGTCGAAATATATAATGCAAACAGCTCTGCATAGAAGCCATGGTCTGTTAAGAATTACTATCCTAATCACAGCGCCACCTTGTTTTACATTTATTCGAAAGCACTTTTTTTTAAATGTTTTGAAATGTGTTCCACTTTATCGCAATCACTTCACTAACACCGACAAAACTTGTAATTTTGTTGGCTTCGTAACACCCCCCATGTGTGCTTAAGGTTTTCCCTCACGTGCCTCTGCGTACAAGGGTGGTTACGATCGTAGAAGTGAACAAATAGAGCGTTCACCAGATATGAAAGGGAAGAGGTGCATGCGTAACCATATCAAAAAAGGGATGATGCCACCCCACTTGTAATTGGTTTCCTGATTTTTTTTCCTTTGGTATAACCATGACAAGTCAGCGGGGTGGTTTTTGTTACGCAAGGTAGTTGGATTCATAGCGTCGGCGCGACTGCTTTGTGTGTTTTGTTGTTAAATTAAAAAGAATTATTGAATTTTATCTTCAATAAATCGATAAAATGAATTTAATACGGGCTAAAAGGTAGATATAACTAAACAGAATTGTTATTAGCGTGTGTAAATCAAATTAAGAATTGTATATCGAGCAACATAAGACCGAAGTTTGTACGCAGGCGTGTCTTTGATGTGATCGAAAAGTGCTCTGTGATCTAGTGATTCACTTGATTTCTTTGCCTGACGTTGATATAATTAGGATATAACGCTTGCGTGTGGACGAATAACTCACTATTAAACAAGAACCGGATACCTTCTTATCCTTCATGCCATAAACATACATTTTTACGTATTTTCAGATGATTTCCAGCCAATAAGCTTACATACCCAGCGCCGCATCATACCAAACCACAAATAAACATACACCAAAGAACAAGTGAATTTCCACTTCTTTAGCTATAGAGTAGTCATTAATCCTAAACGTATATACGTAGATCTACTTATATACATTTAATAAATAAGAAATATTAGAAATGAATGTGACCACCGCTAGCACGGGTACCACCACCCAAACAACTTTGAATAACACAACGTACAAAATAGAAATGATCGAAGACGAACAATTAAGTATTGCATCGGATGACGAAGACGACGATGTGATAAGTAGCGACGGCGTGAGCGTATACGATGATTCCGATATGGTTCATATGAGTATACAGGATGAAGTTGCATCTCAATTAGCCGCCGCTGGCCCAGTGGGTGTAGCTGCAGCTGCAGCTATCGCATCATCAAAGAAACGTAAACGACCTCATTGTTTCGAAACAAATCCTTCGGTTAGGAAACGTCAACAGAATCGACTGCTACGTAAGCTACGTGGCATAATATATGAATTTACGGGGCGTGTGGGTAAGCAAGCGGTCGTGCTGGTCGCAACGCCTGGTAAACCGAATACAAGTTATAAAGTGTTTGGTGCAAAACCGCTCGAAGATGTTGTACGAAATTTAAAGAATATTGTTATGGAAGAACTGGAGACAGCATTAGCACAACAAGCACCGCCACCACCAACCGAAGATCCCTCGCTTTTTGAGCTTCCACCTCTGATAATTGACGGTATACCGACGCCCGTTGAGAAGATGACACAAGCACAATTAAGAGCGTTCATACCGCTCATGTTGAAATATTCGACGGGTAGAGGTAAGCCCGGTTGGGGCAGAGAATCGACACGTCCACCTTGGTGGCCGAAAGAATTGCCATGGGCCAATGTGAGAATGGATGCCCGCACAGAAGAGGAAAAGCAAAAGGTAATCGTTGGGCTTTTGATATTTTAAAAATTGCAATTCATTCACCTTTTTAATGCACAGATAAGTTGGACACATGCTTTGCGCAAAATAGTCATAAACTGTTATAAATATCACGGACGAGAAGATCTCTTACCAACATTCGCGGACGAAGATGACAAGATTACTCAGACGCTGAAGCAGGCGACAGCGGATCAGTCAACCTCTACCGTATCCACAATAACAGCGACAAACAACAACGTGAGTAGATATTATCTCTTTAAAATGGAACAGATGGTCTTGCAAATGGTCAATATGAGCAAAATGATAGAAGAGTCGATAAAAATAGAGTCAATACGTAAAAATAAACTTTTTTCTTAATTTAATTTGGCAAAAAGCGGGTAAATGTATGTTTTACGGTACTCGTTGGGGCCAATTTAGCACCATATACATATATATGTACATATATGGCCAAAAAAATAGGAACAGTTGTTACCTTCCAATGATATCGTATGTAACGACCACTTCGTTTGTATGAAACTATGAATATGCAGTCAAACTAACGGTTATTTATATGCGCAACAGTTCCTTCAGCTATTCTGTTAATATAGGGTAATCCAATTTGCAGTTCCGAAAGTAAATTTAAGTAAAGAGAATTTATGACTAAGATACCGATCAAATATTTATTTACGTATATTGTTTAGATATTGCCATTATGAATGGAATATAATAACAACAAATATCCTCGTCGGGAGTTCTTGCAGAATTCGAATCTGATAAGGATATTTTCGATGAGTTTTCGACACATATCGGGCAATAACTCGGCCATAGCTTGACGAGTATTTGCGGATTGTGTGCATAAAGACGATTTTTGCGTAGCCCCTCAAAAAGACAATGACATACTGCACACTTGTCTTCCATATCTATGTCTTGATTTGAAGCCCAAAAAAATCGGTTAATATTTGCCCAAATGCTCGCCGTAAAATCGATAGATTTAGATCTTCTTCAACAATTTTGTCAACGGCAGCCATACATTTCAATGGCCGATAAGCTTTAAGAGTGAATCTCTCCGATATTTTTTTGTACAATTTTGCCTATCGTATTCGACCATTAACTGCACAATACAGAGACAGTTTTGTAGTAAGTTTTCAAAATTTTAACTCATTCAGCGGTTAGTAAACGATCCATATGGTAAAATGGCCAACTTTGGACTAAACATAGACACTCTCGGATTACCTTATTGTTAATGATCTCTCTGAATAAAGAGTAATGGAGCAGGTTCAGTATAACTTATCAAAGGCATATTCAACAACATGGATATACAATACTATTTTAATAAAACTGAAAGGTGACTTTGCTTATACATTTTGCAATCTTTATTCTTCGGAATCTAGTTCAAAGTACTCGCCCTTTGACAAAAAACACATACTCGTATATAGTTGTTAAATAAGGTATCTTAAATGGCAGCGGTTTCATGGTGAATACCTTTTATGGGTACTTATCTGCGAAGTGGTGTCTCCGGATTGACATTTTTGTTTGTTGAATATAATATGTGTCGAGTTTTTGGCCGAATGGTCACAAACGATCAAATAAATATGACATTATTTTTCAAATAAATCGAGCGTTTTTGACAGAAGAAGAGATGAGACTCGACTGAGGCATTAATAGTCTTTCGAAATTATTCGAATTGACTCATACTATATGCCAACAATATTAATAAGGGCTCTAACGATCAATCGACGATTTTTGAGTACCAAATCTTTATTAGATCTGTTGCTCGTCAGTGTGATGTTTTTGGCCGATTGGGAACGATATAGTTTTCAACGGTTTCTCTACCTTCTTCGAATTGTTTGTACAACTTGAATTTTTTTTTTCGACAAAGTTTTCTACAAAATCTTCAAGGTTTCTACAATAGAAATTTCACGACTTTAACGCAAGTTCTTTGCTCATTCATAATCAGACATTATAAAAATCACCAAATTTACATTTAGTTGTTGACAGACCGTAGAGGTAACTATGATATCGATGGAGATAATGACATAAGTTTAAAGTAATAACAACCTATATAAAAATATCATTCTCAATCGATATATCCGCGTAGTTTAAATTGGAAAGTCATTTTTCACTTTGATCGCAGTAGTATGGTAAGCAGTTTATTTATCCTGGATCTATGGAATCTTAGCTTTCCATATTTAAATAAAATAAGAGTTATATCTACTGGTATCGGAAAGTATTGAGTGTTCCATTTTGACGTACATACATATATGTACAGAGCTGTTCAAAATAATAGGGAAAGGTGTTAGTTGAAGAATTTCTAGGCATTTTCCAAAATCTTGTAACCAAATAGCAATATATACTAGTATTTAATAATTGACGCAGTTATTCTTAATTCATATTACTACATTTTTTATTTATGTTGTATCGCGGTATTCTTTTTTTCAAAAATTAATTAAAATTTCTTCGAATTTGGGTGTTCAAAATAATAGGGAAATTCATAGTCAACACAAGTTTTTCTTAACATAAAAACTAATTGGTTGGGATTATTAGTTAAAATATTTTTAAGTAAATGCCAGTAGATTAATGTCTGGAATGCCCACCCTTGTTTTTTAGGACAACAGTCATTCGATTAGGCATTGAATCAATTAGTTTTTGACATTTACTTAGGGGAATATTTTTCCAGTGGGTTTCAATGGCGGTCCACAACTGATTTTTATTTTGAAAAGTTAGTGTGGACAAGGATTTTTTCAGTTCTGCCCACAAATTCTCAATGGAGTTGCGAGCGGGGGACTGAGAGGGCCATTGTAGCACTGACACCTGATGTTTTTGCAACCAAGTACTCACTAATTTCGATGAGTGCTTGGGATCGTTGTCATGTTGAAAGTACCATCTTAACGGCATATTGTCTTCGGCATACGGTAGCATAACATCCTTTAAGTTATCACGATAACTCCAATACCAAACGAAGAAAAGCAGCTCCATACCATGATACTACCGCCCCCATGTTTCACGGTTTTTTTAGTAAACCGGCAGTGGAACTCCTTCCCCTGAGGGCGTCGAACATTTCTACCGCTGTCAGAATCAAACAAATTTACTTTGTTTCATCACTCCAGAGAATGTTGCGAAACATGGCTTTGGTGTGATTTTTGAAACTAAAAGCGAAATCTTTCCTTGCTTTTATATTCCTCTTACTAAGCAGTGGAACTTTTCGAGCAATTCTTCCGAGCAGATGATTCTGTAACAACCTTCTCCGGACCGTTGGAGCACTGACTACTCGTACATTACCCAATTCTGCGGCAATTGCCCTTGATGACATAAAGGGGTTCTTTTTTGCTAGTAGCACAGTATGGGAGACATCGGTTAGAGTAGTTTTTTTTTTTATCTGCCTCATGTTTCTTGTGCTGGGGTTCTTGAAAGAGCATTGTAAACAAAATTAATTGACCTTCCCAATGTGTTGGCAATAAATTTAAGGGTTTTTCCTTGGTCTCTCAAATTTTGAATAATGCAAATTTCTTCAGCATTGCAATGCCTATTGCGTCCCATTTTAAACCTGCATGGATTTTAAAATGTAAAATATGTATAGTTCTAAGGTCTACGAAAAAAAAAGACCTTTTCAATGATGTTTAATAAAGATATGAACGATAAAACAACGAAACAAACAGAATTCCCTATTATTATGAACACTTTAAAATAGTCTTTTTTTTCAACATATGACCACAGCGTAAATTTCTCGAATGAATAATTGGTCAGAAATGCATCATAAGAAAAACAATGCAGCTGTGCAAATAACTGTACTAATTAGTTTTCGAAAAAGGCATAAAAGGGGTTCAAAATATACAAGCATATTGCTTATCAGCGGTTTTCCCTATTATTTTGAACAGCTCTGTATATGTATGTACATGAAAACCTAGTCCAAAACCACCACAACCTTTCCTAATGTTTCCCGTAACAAGAAGCAGTTTCCAACTTACTACTTACAACTTCAAGAAGTTGACTGTTTTTTGTTTTGTTTTATGGATATTCTAACGAAACAAAATTTATAAAACATACGAGGGGTGATTCAAAAGTAATGATAATGAAAATAAAACTCGATGGTTATAATTAAACATTTATCTATTTTTTTTTTACATAGTCTCCTAATAAGTCAATACATTTGGACCATATTTTTTTAAACTCAAAATTTCCTTAGAAAAAAAAAAAATCTTTGTCGTGACTCTACCAAAACGCCCCTACAGCGGCCATAACTTCCCTTTCGTCTTTAAATTTCTTGCCTCGAATTTGGTCCTTGAGCTGATGAAAGAGTTACAAGAGAAGAAAAGAGCTAGAAATAACCGATTTATCATTATTTTTGGATCACCCCTCGTAAATAAGTATTTATATGTATTTACACCAAGCTCATAAATATTTTAGGTCTTTTATACGAATTTCGAATAGGCTTACTAAGAATTAATCAATCATTAAATATCATACAGCAAATCGGAGTTGTTAAAATTCATAATTCCGGAACGATAATACAAAATACACAGACAACAAACCAATCGAATAATAACCAATCGAATCAAGGAGGAACCAAAATTGAAATTCATACGTCTACGCCGACGTCGAATTCATCATCTGCACAAACCACGACCATTGGCGGCACGCAGGTGTGCCTCGACCCGATGTCATTGAGTGACGTTGATGTTCGTACTAACCAAATATACTAACTTCTACTATTTATTTTATTTTTGATTTTTTATTTCGGTATTAGATTTTGTAGCGAATGCTTTAGTTATTGATATGTGGCCTTTTTATTTGTAATTACTTTTTAAATCTAGTTTTCGCTTCGGTTTCCTTGTCTTGCTTGTCTGTTTAAATAGTTTATTTTTATTTATTATGCTTTCTTAAATTTTGTCTTAAACGTTGTTAATGATCTAATTAGAAAAACTATCTAAAATCATTTCTTCGAACTTCGAACAATTTTATAGATAATATCTGCGAATTTTATTCCTTTTTCTTGCCAGTCTTTAAAGCAACCTAAACTCAACCACAGTTGATTACAACAACGAGACAGCATGGCTGTAATATAAATTTGGTCGTTCTGTTCTGGAATGCGTTCCTCCATCCTTTATTAAAAATATACACTTCAATTGCAAACATCACATAAAGGTGTGAGCGTTGCTTAGTTATCAGTTTATCTTGGCTACTTTTTGCTAAACTCTTCATCATGATATTCTGATGCAAACCTTTATCAAAAAAAAAATAAAAAAAAAACAAATCTACGCAGTAGAACTTCTTCACCCGGAGGGAGAGCATCTCGATGAGCAGACTATCGGGTCACACGTCCAATCTTCAAAAAGTCTCCGAGCTTGAAATAAGAAGCCTGGTATACCTTTCCCCAAATCTACTTCTTCGACGAGAGATAGTAATCCTAAATGGTTTAATCTGATGGTTACAACAGAATGTTGCTTATGGTTTGAAGATGGAGTCAGACGCTGGCACCGGTATTTTCTCCTCACGGGCAAAGTATTTTAAGACACTGGGACTGTATCCTAGCCGACATTCCATCTAGACATTATTATTATTAGTAATTAGTGCACTTTGGAAATTCAGAGCTTTCTTGACAATCCTGTTTTGCTGTCCAATTTTCAATCCTTATATTCTCGGCAAGACTTTCTTTTTCCCTCGGGTTTTCCACTCATTATTCTTTTGACTGTTCGTTCACTGTCCATTTTAGTCTTCGCGGTCTTATAAATTGGACAATACTTGGGGTTGGATAGAGTTCCTCTCGTTCTTTATTATGCAGTTTCTCCATTCGCCTTATTCCTCGCCCTTTTTTCTACCTTCTTAACGTATTTTCAAAGACCCGAAATCTCCGTCGCAGTCAGTTTCACATCCGTAATGTGTCACTGACATTATTATAATTTTATAAATGCGGATTTTAACATTGGGAGACAAAAAAATTGGTTTGAATAAATCCTGCAACGCGAAAAAGTACGCGTTACTCATATTCAGCCTTTTATCTATTTCGATTTTTATGTCGTTTTTGGCAATCAATACGATTCCCAGATATTTGAACTCGTCCACTTTCTCAATACGTTTATCGAGTACAGTCAGGTGCGAGGTAAGGATTGATCCAAGTTGGGCAGTGACCACATATTTGGCTTTCTCTTCATTTATTACTAAACCTACTTTATTTCGCGTCCTTATTAGACTTTCTGCGTTTCTCTCAACTGTTACCTTAGTATCTGTCAGAAGATCGGGATCATTAACGTTAGCTAGCGCGAGTGTGATCCCACTAAAGGTTATTCCTGTATCATTTTCCTAAAAGTACCTTATTACGTATTCCAGCATAATGAAGTAATGATGAGGCGTTCCATTGTTTTAATCCGTTACGGATCTTGCATGTTAAGGCGAAATCTGAACTTAATCGGGATTCCCAATCTTACAAGGACATTTTCGATCGATTTATAAATTCATACGCCTTTTTGAAATCTACGATTAGTTGGGGGATGTTTCGATGTTTCGTGGGATTCCCATTTCTTTTCAAATGGGAATTTCTCCTGAAGTTTCTCCTGAAGCAACACTGATAGTCTCCGATTATGTCTTTAACGTATGATGTCAGTCTCTTAAGCCAATAAAACTTCTCTGTTAGTTCATCTAAAGCAAACTTTATAACTCCGATAGTATTGGGTGGTTTTTTTTACTTCCTCGCTATAATTGGGAAAAAAAAGCAATATCGTTCCCACTGGCGTTCGAAGAAAACCATTCAACAAAATCTCTAAAAACCTCTTTAAACTTAATAGAGACGACATCTAAAGACTTTTTAGCTAGCTATCCGACCACTGAATTACTCGTATCTGTATTTCTTGCTCGATTCAATTCCAGAATCTACGATATGTCTATAAATATCACCTCTCAGCATATAAAAAACAATATAAGAGATTCGAATCCACAACTTGATTCTTTTAATAATCTTGTGGGAAAGCCTGCATTCGCCTTAACAGATATGCTGTTGTTGATCCCGACAACAAAACCTAAGTGTTCAATGATTGTATAATCAACTTGTACATTAATATCATCTTAATACCTGTAATTTGTTGTATACCTTCACAAAGGATAGAATTATAAACACTAGAAATGCAAATTACTCGTAACTCTAAGTTTGATTAGGAGTCCCCCATAGTTTTACGACGGCTGGCGCAACGAGAAGTGTTCAACAACCAACTCAAACGTACGGCTAACGTAAACAACTATTTAAGTGGCAGCAAGAGTCGT
This sequence comes from Merodon equestris, assembly GCA_958301585.1. NCBI lineage: Eukaryota > Metazoa > Arthropoda > Insecta > Diptera > Syrphidae > Merodon > Merodon equestris. The sequence continues at coordinate 35,999,230 of OY284415.1, forward strand.
CTTATGTTTCCTTTTATTTTGTTTTTTTTTTTATCAGTTTTTTGTGTAAACTTTGTCTCGATTTAGTATTATTTGGTTCTATCTGTTGTCTTCAAGTTATTTTTGGTTCAACTTATTACACATCCAAACCGCGGTCATTAACATATTCTCCTTTTATAGTACACTCAAACGGTGCTGTCGACGATTCAAAATGCTGACGGCACTGTTTCGCTGATTCAAGTGGATCCCAACAATCCAATCATCACACTTCCAGACGGCACAACAGCTCAAGTTCAAGGCGTCGCTACGGTATGAAAATGATTGCATAAAACCATTTCATTGCGCCATTTATAACTTTTTTCTTTTTATTATAGCTTCATCAAGGCGAAGGCGGGGCAACAATTCAAACGGTTCAAAGCCTCTCAGATGTGAACGGTCACGAAAACATGACTGTTGACCTAACCGAAGCACAAGTGGGACAAGATGGACAAATCTATATCACAGCCGAGGATGGACAAGGTATGAACAAAGTTTATACAAATTAACTAAAAATAACGAATTATTCATGGTTTACTCCCTAGGCTATCCCGTCTCAGTAAGCAATATGATCACAGTACCGGTATCAGCATCAGTGTATCAGTCAATGATGGCAAACATTCAACAATTGCAAACGAATAGCGATGGTACAGTGTGCCTAACGCCAATGCAGGTAGATTCAAATAATCAAAATAACAATATGCAATATTATTCAATCCTATCAGCCCCGAGCAACTCGAATGGGGCTGCCACGCTCGGTATACCACCACATCCGCCGTCACATGCCGGCACCCGCTTAATTCAACCGGTAGTAACAACAACTCCACGTTGCCAAACATTAAGTAGTCCTTCTAGTATAAGTAACTCTAGTCACCAAACCCACCAGCAACCAGCGCAACAGGCCGTAACGAGGGTGTTTATAAGCAACAATACTGTTGGCGACAATCGAACTAACAATAGTAGCAATAATAGTCGTAGGGGTCTCAGCAAGAATAATAATAACAACACGATAAGCGAGAGCAACAAGAATGTGACGATCGCTCCGCAAAATGTTAGTAGGACGTCGAAGAGGCGGAAACAAGCTTTGAATAAGAGTGGTGTTGTTAATGAGGTACATGAGTCAGGGACACAATTAAGTGATGATCATATCATACAAACAGCCAAATCCATTAAGTTGGAAAAGGAAGATAAATGTTAATCGGTGGCGGGGTGGAGACAAGTTGGAAGTGTAGGTCTTATCAATATAAGGGTTAGCGTTAGATGTTAAGAGTTAGTTATAAATCTAGTCAAAGAGAAAACCAAATAGCAGCAAAAGTGTATTCTCGACAATATATGCTTGTTTTAGGCAATAGTCGTGGGACGGATTCTCGAATTATTTTTTTTTTTTCTTACTTCAAACTTATTTGATTCAAAGCATCGAATAACGTTGTTCGCCATTAAATAAAAACCAACATTGCTATCCCACGAAGATGAATTTAGAATATCCCATCTTAGGCAATCTAGAAATGTTGTCTTTTCTTTTTTCCACGCCAAATTCTAAACAGAAAACAGTATTGTCGCTATACGTAGGGGGAATGGAGAAGAACAAGGAAGAGTACATGAATACCTACTTTAAATAAATTAGTATTAATACTTCTATACTTAAAGTATAAGCAATAAAACGTTAAGAACAATAAGCCATTTATCGAAAGATCATATATCAAACTAAGCCAAAAACCAAAAATTAGTAACTAGTGCAATTTACCAAATTAAATTTTGTTTTAATTTTAAATTATACCATTAACCTACTGTCCTAGGAGAATTTGTAGAGTAATAACTACAAAGTAATGAATCTAAAGTTTTCACTTTTATATATAAAATTTAATTTTTATGTTTTCTTTCCTGTGTAATGGTGTTGATAACAAATATTGTAGATTCGTTTAGTAGATATTTTTATTTATTGTTTTATTTTGTAGAGTAATATATATTTTATGTTTTTTTTTCAATATTAGTTGTTGTGATGTAAAACGAATAAAGTGTTTAAATTTTTTAAGAACGCAATTGTTTAGTTTATATTGCTTGTTTCAATTTCTCCAATAAATTTATTTTCTTTCTTTAAATATTAAAATTTGTTTTTTTTATTTATCTTATATCTACTTTACGTGATTTTTCTGTTCCTTATTTGTTTTTTGTTTTATTTCTTGTATTTAAAGGAAAGTCGTTGTTGCAGTCACGAACAAATTATTTTTACAATATTTTTTAGTAACTATTTTAGCCCCCTATGAGGCTGAGTTCGGGTCACAATGAAAAAACGGCAAAAAATGCCGTGCATTTTTAAACTTTTTGAAATCAAATTGGTGTTTTCCTTGATCTTCTTAAGGCACTGTTAAGTTCAGAAATCTCTTTCAAAATCTTCCAAAAAAGCACCTCTAGGGCTCGTGAAAGCTCTTGACATTCAATTAGTTTAATTAGTTTTTGAAAAAAAGAAAATTATTGCACGTCCACGTCAATATTACTCTATTCAAAATGGTCTTTGACCGCCTGCCGCTTATGGATTTCTTCCAATCCTCCAAACGTCTCCGAAACTCTAGATAATAACTGGCGTGAAACCACCACATTGAAACCAGACCTGAAGCTACAGCCACATAATGATTCATTTCTCCCATTGCCAACTTCGAACGACGAATTTCGAGGGGATTTTCCTCTTCAAACATATATACATACCTATATCCTTCACTGTCGATTCCTGCTCCCTACAATCCGACAAGTTCACTATTCGAAGTCAAAAACAACCATCTTCTGTTTAATGTCAGCAAATGTCAATCTAACTCTTACATAGTCCCGTAAGGGCGTGGCTTCACCGCTCAGAACCTATACATATTATCTGTCATGAAGTTGTTCCTCTTGTCAATTTTTTATTTGACTTAGGCATCTTTTGTGATCGAGAACTTAACTTTCGTCTTCAGATCGACAGCATTATCAAATGTCCCAATTCCGACCTCAGCTTTGTGAAATGTTGGTCCAAGGTGTTCTCGCATCCTTAGACCACGAAATCCTTATACTCTACCATCGTTAGGCCCCTTCATGAATGTGCTGGTCAAGTCTGGCCCAAGACAAGTAGAATACAGTAATTTTGGCACTACCCGGTGAGGTAAACACCAGTAAATAGAACAGAGAGAACAATAGAATAAAAACAAGGCGTGTTTTTCGGATGGTTTAAATCAAAGGACGTTGCACATGAAGGTAGAATAACACGTCACTCAATAAGTTCGTAGAATGATAAAAACATTTTTTTTAAACAAAATTCGTTTTTTTTTCATCAACATAATCTTCAAGAGTAATCCCTTTGTAAAACAATTTATCGTTGGCCTTAAAGTATCCTTCAATTTCGGTGATCGGATTTTCATTGGAGCCAAATCCAAATCCTTTCCCTGGGGAATTCTTTTTAGGCCTGGAAATAGGTAGTAGTCATTCGGAGCAGATCCGGAGGATACGGTGGATGGGGAAGCATTTTTGCCATTATTTGATCTACTTGTGACATAGTGAAATTTTTTCTTCAAACGCCATATACGAGCAATAATCGCTATTAATGGTTCTTCCTTCCTCAAGGTAATCGATGAATAGAATAGCCTGCGTATTCCAAAATACGGAGGTCGAAGTCTTATGTATCTTCCCACCGCTTTGGTCGGTGTTCATCAATTGCTGTACACGTAGCCGACTCTGAACTTTAGTGACGGATCCATGTTTCATTCGTCGCGTTGCGCATGAATAAAATCTTTTTTTGCTCTGAAATTGCTCCAAATATCGATTTTTGATTTTTTTATCTATTATGAGAAAACACAGTGCTCGTTTCAAACAGAGTTTTTTGATGCTCAAATGAAATTATTGATGTCTGATATTTTTGAAGTGTTAGAAATTTCATCCCACTTCAATTTACAATCGGGCAAGACCGTTTTCTGGACTTTTTTTCTTTGCTTTTGTAACAATTGGCGATTTTGGGGTACCAGCGCGTTTATCATTATGGGTGTTCGTATTGCCACGTTTAAAACCAACAAATGTGTTATTTATCTTGATGGAAAAGAATCCGAGTAACACTTGACAAGCCATTGCTTTGCTTGAACGGTATTTTCTCCCATTAAAATAGCATCTTTTCTCCACATACGCAATTCAAACTTTTTCATTAATCTGAAAATTACAAAAGCACTGTCGATAAAACCACTGTAACTTGTGAATTTTGAAACGTATGCACTGAAGTTTGGTACTTTAAAAAGTCATATTATTTTGTCAATAGTGGCGCCATCTGTGTGTGACCCTACGAAACTAATGTGTTACTTAACCGATCGTGAGCATTATCCCCACATTTGACTGATGATCAATCTTGTCTACCTACACTGATTTTGGTTCATTTGGAGGGCAAAGGAGGAAAATAACATCCGTGTCAAAAAAGGAGAAAAAAAAATGCGTGCAATCGAATCATCAACATATTTGACAGAGGGATGAAACGCAACCTTTATGCAAAGAAAAGGCGCAAAAGCCTAAATGTGCAGCGTGTAGAGTGCATGGTCAACTGGAAGAGGGCGATGGGCTATAAAAAGAACTGCTGGACTGACGGTCGACTCGTTACTTCTTTGGACTTAATTTTCTAGCGTGTAATTAAAAAAATAATAATAAAAGTTTCAAAAACCATTTCGGGAACCAAATTTTAATTTTAATTCCGCACTTTCTCTCGTAACCAAGGAGTCATCAAGACTTCAGCTAGCGACGACTCATCAATGCCTCCGCTTTCCCCAAAAACACAAGTACAATAAATCAAGGAACGCCTGGAAAGAACCTTTATCCGTAATCAGATAGCACTACTTCATTGGAGCAATCCAATAAATTTTGCAGGAGCTGCAGAGATGAGTGTGAATGTTAGTCAATCCAATATCTGGTCCACCACTTTTCGCCCGCAAGACTCGCTATGGCTACCTAAAATCAACAGGGTTCAATAACCCAACCTGGTTCGACATCGTTATTGACTTCATTTGACGATTCCTGAGTAGCTTTCATCAACGCGTTTTTTTGCATAAAATTTAATATCTGTGGAACAAATTTTACCACATCACGTTTCGTGCTCGAAACGATAATCAACGATTATCGTTACTTGTTCTTCGTTTTCAAGGCCTTTATGACAGGTTTTTTATTTTTAAATTTTAAAATTAAATTTAAAATTTTTAAAAGTTTTATTGAATTTTATGCCATTTTTGTCGGAATATTTGTTAGAAATTCCATGTCAATTGCACCACATGTAAATTCTATAACAGCAGAGTGTCTATATAACTTCGCGCGAATCGATCGGACAATAAAGACATCACAAAATGCCTGTTACTTTTTGAACATAACTCGTAAACGTGCGCGTTGAAGACATTCGGCCCTTTTTTTTTTGTACGGAGAAGTTGGTTTTAGATCGTAGAACTTATATTTTACTTTGACTAAATCGACTGCTATTGAAAATTGAGTTTTGGGCGGCTTATAGTTGAACAAATAAACCCTGATCAAGTCCTCTCACTAAGTTCAGGGGACTCTGTATGTCGATATATAATACGATCCACAGCGATGTAGAAGAGTTTTTAATGAGAATGCTTTATTATTTGTTTCTTTTTATAGTCCCTAATTTCAAATTTTATTTTTTGTTTATAATTTTAATTTACGTTCCTCTATTTTCAGGCATAATTTAGAGTTTTTTATTTTGTCGTTTTGTACACCAAAACCAAAGGTATCACCTCTCTTCATTAATATATATGAAAACAAATTGAATATCTTTTCATCATTATATACATATAGTTTAAATGAAATTTGTTTATTTTCCAGGTGGAAAATGGGGACCACATGGAAACGATAACAGTCTCGCCGGGAATGCATCAGATGATGATCCAAGGAGCGCCCGGCACTGAACCCCAAGTTCTGCAAGTAGTTAGTTTAAAAGATGCCACATTGCTGTCGAAAGCGATGGAGGCGATAACAGGGGGTGTTAAAACGGAGGAAACTATTCTGATGGAGCAATAAGATCAACTCCTCCTTAGTGAAGGAGAAGAATCATGGGAATAAAATATGACATAGCGGCAATGTAATATCGAATATCCAAAGACAAACAATAATTTATTTATTTTTATTTTTTAAGCTTATGATTTTTTTTTCAATAAGAGAATTTTATTGATTTTTGTAAATATGTAAGTACCTGACCGAGAATGGTTTAAATTCTTTTTTCTTGTTTGTCAACACAGCGGCAATGCACGTTCAAGAAAATGTAATATAAATAAAATATTTACGAGTAAAACAGAAAATTATATTTTTTAATCACATTTGTTTATTTAATCTTTATTTGCATTAATTTAAGAAATCGAATACACAAATATTTTAATTTATTTTTAAATGGAAATGATAATGCATTCTCGTATGAGATAGATTATTTTTAATTTTAGATAAATATAAATTACGCGATGTTTGTATTTAATGTAAATGTGTTTATTGTAATTTATGGTACACTGATTTGAAATCGATTTTTTCATTGTACATGTACAGTACGGGACTGAAAGAATAACGTGTTTACTCGTCTAGTCAGACTTTGATTTATTTACCGATTCCTTTACCGATAAACAGATTTTATATTTATTTTTTGTTTAATGAAATAATCAAAAATGTAGAAATTTTTCTAGTCATTCATGCATTTCCTTATTATACAAACTAAAAAGTACATAAAATATTTATCTGCGATATGAAGAAATTGAATAATAGTTAAAATTACGAAGCTACCATTTATAATCTTTAATATCGTTCAATGATAAGATCAGTATTAGCTGTTTATTCAAATTTTGCATATAGAATGAAATGAATTAACAAAAAAAAAAAAAAAAAAAAAGGAAAAATATATGAATACCTGAGTGGGCAACGGACATTTGATCATTAGATATTTTATTCGGGTTATGCTTATAGGCTGAGCAAGTTTCAAATATCTGGTCACTGTTCTATTCTTATAAATACTTTGCTCACAAACTGATGGAAGTAATGTCTACTTTGATTCCCCAACGATTGGCATATCAAATGAACTTGTTCAGTTTTCTTCCTCTTTTGTTTGTTTAAATAATTCAGTCAACAGTATGTCTCAGAATTCTTCAGATAAAATGTCCGCATGCCCATATAAGAAAGCAAAAATCTGTAAAGTTTTACCAAATTTTTTAATAATATATGAAATCTAAGCTCAAATATCGGAACAGCGCAACGAACCAATGTAATCTAAAGACATAATTCAAATTTTTCGGTTTTTTTTATCTATCTTAATTTCAATTATTGAACGCACATAAATAATCTTTTAGTTTATCTCTGAGTTACACTATTAATTGATATTTTATTTGATAGCTAACAGTTTTTTTTAATGTTCAAAAAATTAATTTATTTTCAATTATTATCGTTGGTTTTAGTTTTGTTCCAAATTTCCACGACAAAAATGTGTGGAAACATATTTGTTGCTTTTCGTAAACTATATTTGGAAGAAAATATTACGGATTTTCTTTACTTAATTTAAAACAAAAAAAAACAATTCGAATGGAAAAAAATCGAGTCAAATATTTTTCCAAACCAACTAGAGAAAATAACGTTTAAATGCAATCCTCAGTGCTAACAAAATGTTGAGGTTTATACAATAATGGAATAATTTTTTAATTAGCTAATTACATTTTACAACGTTCTCGTATTTTTTAATACGTTTATTCAATATCAACGGAGTAAAATTTAAATAAAAATAAAATAAAACTTCAAAAGAAATTACGCATAAGTAGCGAATTAATTTTATATAAAAAAGATATTCAGTACGATGTAAGAAAAAAAATTAATATATCGGAAACCATTGGTTATTTATGTATTTTCTAATAAATATTAGCAATAAGAAGTACTTAGAATTTAATAAATGTATAAAATTTTATTTAATTTAATGGTTTTTTTAAACAGTGGTTTTTCATAGTTCAATAGTTGACAACAACGTGGTATGGCTGAGAGTCTTATTATCATAGACATCATTCTGATTAGAGACTGCTAAAATTAAGAGTCTACAAAGCTGTCGGTTTAAGATCTGGTTTGCCCTCTAGCAATACGTTGATGTTTGTTATTTTATAGTTTCTTGTAATGTAAATATAAAAATATTGGGGCCCTGAATAAGTTCTCGTTGTTTCCCAACAGATGACGTTGGCAGAACTACTTGCTCGTAATTAAAGATGATAACAAACTTGAACTTCAATATACGACATTGTTTCAAAAAAATATTTATTTATTCATCAACACTTATTTTGTCGCCTTCAAAGTTATCCGCCTCGGATATAATCCACTTGTGCCAGCCTTTTTTCTCAATCCTCTGATATGAGCTTCTTTGTATTAACCTTGAGGTATTCCAACGATACGGTCTCTATTTTCTCAATCGTCAAATCTCCGTACTGGGTCTTTTCATTTTTTTGGAGGAGAAAAAAGTCGCATGGGGTCAAGTCCGGTATATATTGTGGTCGGTATCGTATTTGGTCAAAAAATTACACATGAGCGCTGATGAATGAGCAAGTGCATTATGGTGATGCAACAGCCATGATTTGTTTTCCCACAAATGTTCGCATTGTTTCACGCAAACGGTGCATAATTTCAAGCTAATATTCCTTATTGACTGTGATCTAACGACAAGAACTCATAATGAACCACGCAATTGTAATCAAAGAAAACAGTGAGCATAACATTTGACTGAATTTGGCGTGCTTTTTCTTGGTCTTGGCTATTCTGGTCGCTTCAGTTGGAATTATTAGATTTTGCTTTCGATGTTATAACATCATATATGTTTCGTCACCTTTAATGACCCTATTCAGCAAGTATGGATCGTCATTCATGTCATTCAACAGCTCTTTAGCGATGTCAAAATTGACTAATTTCAGAACAAAATTCGCCAACACGCATTTCATGCACGAAGTATCATCATGGCATGAGCCGACTGATATGTTAATATCTTCTCTGATAGTGATTCGATGATTCTCCATAACAATTTTTTTCACAGCTTCAACGTTTTCATCCGTTTTTGACGTTGAAGTTTTATATGAAAAGCTTGTACCATTCATTAGCACTTTTTTTTTGCTCAGAGTAGACTCGCCAAATGCCACAGTCAAAACTTAAACTACGTTGGAATACGTAATTTTATTTTTTTTAAAAATTTGATATCGATTCTTTGACTAATTTTCTTCAATAGCAAGCAAACTAAACATCTAAAATGACTGACAATGTTAACATGCAGTATTGGACAAAACTAAGGCACCGCCCATGAACAAACTATTGATTTGGTTACAACAGACGTCAGAGTGAAGCGACAAAAACGATTTTATTTAATGATTTTTTACAACAGTGATGGGAAAAATAATAAGGACAAGACATCGCCTAACATATTATTTTATTTTTTTGTAAAGTATCTTCTATTTAAAATTAAGAAAATTCGTATTTTCCTGTAGTGTTTTTAACCATATATTTTATCATGGGTAGAAATAAGCATAAGAGAGCGCCGTGGCGCCGTGGGTAGTGTGTCTGCTTCTGACGCACGATGAGTGAGTTAAGATCCAGATAACACCAACGAATGTTCATTACGCGGCTTCTCTCCTCAGCGGGGTACTGGCAAAACCCCCCGTAGTACACTTGCCTTGAAAAAGCTTCTCGACGCTCGAAGTTCGAAATCAGCATTAAACTGTAGGTCCCGTTCACTTGTGTGAAAAACGAATCACACACAACATATGTAAGTGAATGAGAGAAGCTCTCGTTCTCCGTGAGCAGTAACGCCATCTAAGAAGAAGAAGAAATAGGCATTGTTCGATTGAAAACTGTTCAAAAGTTAGACAGTTGCATGGAAAAGCACTTACGGTGCGAAAGATAGCAGAACTTTTAAATTGTTCGAAAACAAAAGTTCACAATGTTATCAAGGCACAAAATAAGCTAGATATACGGGGGCGGCCGAGGAAAACCACGGCAGCCTTTGATCGACAGCTAGCAAGAACATGCAAAAAATTTCCTTTCACCTCTTCCAACGATATGAAAACTGAGTTAAATGCTCCAGTTTGTAGCCGAACCATAAGAAACAGATTGTGGCTTACATGGTAGGGTGGCAAGGAAAGTTCCTCACCTCAGCACAGCGAACATCAATCAGCAAAAAAATCTTATGGTCCGGTGAAGCAAAGATAAATCGTTTTGGGTCTGACGGCAAAATTTAAGGGTACGTCCCAAAAATCAGGAACTCTAACAAAAGAGTATTTGCGGGATTTTTTTTGCAATATTTTATTTAAAAAAAAAATCTGTTACTGAAGCACATAGAATTCTGGTTGAAACTTATGATGAACTTGCACTGTCCAAAATGGTATATGGCAAAGATTGGTTTTAAAGCTTTAAAAATAATGATTTTGATGTTGAAGAAAAAGAAACCTATGGAGCACCGAAAAAATTGGAGGCACTACATCATAAAGACTCATGTCAGACGCTAGTTGAACTTGCAAAATCATTACAAGCAGGATAGTAATCGAATTGAAGTCGACAAACCACGAACGACGGTTTTTCACGTGTAAACTGCTGCTTCAACTGCAGAAAAGGAAAGGTTTTTTGTATAATACGTCATCATACAACATCGTCTGTAATTGCAAATATCCATGGTTCGAAGGTTCTGGTCTGCATTTGGTGGGTTCGGCAGGGTGCAGTTTACAATATTGTGAGCTGCTTAACCCTAGAGTGCTCGCGCTATGAGCATTTTGCCGTCCGCGGCGAAAAAACGGTAATTTCTTGAAAACAGTACATTTTTCAAAGTCAAGCGTCCTAGTAGCTGCCGATCGGTTCCTCACTTCTTTGTTTTAGAAGTTCGGAGAAATTTAGTGCACGTATGGCTACATGAGATGAGGGTTGTGATCGCTGTGTCTAGTTTGACGGCAAACTGCTCACTGCGCGACAACTCACGTAATTTAAATTCGTTTCTCTGTTTTTTTCTGTGGTCGAGATATTATTAGTTTCCATTGCGTTGTTTTGATGTACATATGTAAGTATCGTAATAATAACATTGATGTTTAGTATTTTATCAATTCTTGTGTTTTGTTTTACTTTTCTTTTGTTTAGTTTATATAAATATAGAATATGAATGTACAAAGCGCACAAATCGTTTCATGGTTGGAAGAGGAGGCGGATTTCGAAGAAGATGTTTTACAAAGTTTATTGGAAAATATATCTGAAAGTGATAGGGAAAGTGAACATAGTGGTCATAATACTGAAACAGAACAATCAGCAGCAGAATCGGATAATGATGCGCCAACAAGCTCTCAAGGATCGTCTTTAATTGCCACTGCGTCTTCCCAGAAATCATCTCGTCGTGGTCGCGGACATGGAGCCGCAGTAGCACAACGGCCATCTCGTCGTCGCCCACGGTCGCCAACTGGATCTCGTATACCATCCTCAATTGCCGCTACAATTGAAGCAAGTTCAGAGCGACGACTTGCAAGAGCTCCTATGTATAAAGGAAAAGATGGAACTTAGTGGTTAGTACATCCTCCTACAAGGCCTAATATACGAACAAGGCAAGAAAATATTGTCACAAAGCCCCCCGGAGTGCAAGGTGAAGTTGCTAAAAATTCTAAAACACCTTTGGAATGTTTTAATTTGTTTATTAGTACAAAAATGCTGGAAGATATCGTGCTATTCACGAATTTACACATACGTGCACATAATGATCAGTTTTCAAGGGAGCGAGATACAAAAGAAACAGACTTAATTGAAATAGAAGCTCTAGTAGGGCTTTTGATTATGGCGGGGCTGAAAAAAATGCATCACCTAAATATTCATGAAATGTGGGTTGATGATGGAACGGCGCCTGATATATTCAGAGTAATTATGTCAAAGACAAGATTTTTTTTTCTGCTAAGAAATGTTCGTTTTGACGATGTGCAAACCAGAGCAGAACGCGCTAAAATTGATAATATGGCAGCAATGAGGAATATATTTGACGCTTTTGTCACCAATTGTCAAACGCATTATCAGATTGGAGAAAATGGTACAATTGATGAGATGTTAGAGTCATTTAGAGGACGTTGCAAGTTTCGTGTGTACATGGCAAATAAACCCGCAAAATACGGCATACAAATATATGCTCTTGTTGATTCAAAATCTATATACCAGCAATTTGGAAGTATATGCCGGTAAACAACCAGAAGGGCAGTTTTATGTTGATAATAGTTCAAGCGCTTTGGTGAAAAGATTATCTAAAAATATTTTGAATATTGGCCGAAATATAACGATGGATAACTACTTTACGTCTATTCCTCTTGCTGACGAGCTAGTTGCTAACCAGCGAACAACTATTGTAGGCACTCTGCGGAAAAACAAAAAAGAAATCCCATCTTACTTTTTAGATACCAAAGATAGAGTCAAACCGAGTACAATATTCGGATTTGGTGAGAAAAAGGTCTTAATATCTTATGTGCCTAATAAAAAGCAAAAAAAAGTAGTTCTACTGTTGTCCACTTTACACGATGACAACAAGATCGATGAAACTACCGGTGCTGCTAAGAAACCGGAAATCATTACATATTACAATGTGACTAAAGGCGGAGTTGACGTTGTCGATCAAATGAAAGAGGAATATTCCGTGGGTAGAATGACGCGCAGGTGGCCGATGAGATTATTTTTCTCAATTTTGAATATTGCCGGCATAAATAGTCAAATAAAATACAAAGAAAATAATAATCACTTATTATTAAGGCGAATCTTTCTGAAAGAAATTGCTCTGGCTATGACTAGACCACACATAATCAGAAGATCAAAGGTATACACATTGCCGAAACAGTTGAGGAACCAAATTTCTCGATTTGTGCCATCTGATCATCAAGATATACCCAGAAGTAGAGCAGGTATATGCACAGTATGCCCGTCCAAGAAAAATAGAAGGACCAAAAAAGGGTGTAATAGATGTGTAAAGTTACTGTGCAACGAACATTGTGTGTACTTGTGCCAGGACTGTTTTGCTGAGTTACATATTGTAGATAATGAATACGCCTAATTTTGTCAAACTGTTTAATTCTTCTTTTTTTACGTAGGTTTAAGCAAAGTCTTTGTTAAAATTCAAAAATTGTTACCTTAAATTTCTTAAAATATTTGTTTTTTAATACTAAGTGTAAAACTATAATATATGTATGTTACTTTTTCAAATAGTTTATGACTTTTTTTATCCTATAGTAATACTTGCAAATTTATTTATCTAGTATTTAAAAAAAAAACTTATGTTAAACATGGGCGGCAAAATGCTCAACACGCGATCACTCGCGTTTCACGAAAAGGCGCGACTACTCTAGGGTTAAGGGGTCATCTCAGTGTGAAATTTTCAAATTTTTTTTTTACGTTATTGGATAGTATACACTGTTATAAATATTCTATTATTTCGGTCGCTACATCGTTTTTCGTAGAAAGGGAACGGAGCGGGACATCTGTCGCGTCGGTCGTCCCGCCATACCATTATTCCTTTTGTTCTTTTTCTGCGCCTGTACCTTTCTAGGGTACTTAGGTCCTATAACTTCGTAAAATAAACTGGCCAATCATTTCAGTTCGTTTTCGACATCCACCATGGATAGACCTATGAAAAACGAATTATCTAAAATTTTCGAACTCCAAACTTTGAACGCGTTTTTCTCGGAACGGTGTTTTTCAAAACGGTGGGCACTCTCAAAGGCAGAATTTTCAAGCTTTTCATTTCAAATTTTGGGAGAACATTTTTCACGTCATTCTCTATCGACATATGGAAGCTTTTTTTTTATGAAATCTTCCCATTTTTTTTTTACGAAAAACTGTCGAAAAAAAGGTCAAATTCTATACGTTTTGTTCAAACCGCCGCCATTTTGTCAAATTTAAAAAAAAAAAGAAAACCTCCATAGGGAGATAGCGACTTTCCTACAGATTAATAATCTTTTTGAACTTTTTGTTTCAGATCAAAATTGAGGTCGCAATCCTGGCCACCATATAGGACCTTTTTTTTACGATACTTTTCAACAATTAATTAAACTATTGTACACTAAATAAATCAACATAAAAAAATCATTTTGTATTTATCCTGAATATCTTTATTTATAAAAAAAATCAGGACGATTAGTTTATTCCAACCATGAGAAAAAAATCGCGAAAATTAGGGATTCTTCGGAGGGTCACACTGAGATGATCGATTAAACTAACGAAAACATCGAAAATCGCTCTTGATTGCAATTCAGCGTTTAAGCCGAGCAAGAAAAAACCGTAACTATACAAGCACAGATCCGACAAGGTGATTTTGCTAGATGACAACGCTTAGCCACCTGTTACAAAATCGGTGAAAACCTACTTGGAAGCGCTTATCCATTCGCCGTATTCACCAGACATTTCCTCTTTCGATTATCACTAATTTCGTTCGCTATTGTATTTTTGTAGTAAGTTATAAAAATACGGTTCTACAATATGAAGTGGCAATTCTTAAACTAGAAATGGGCATTCTCGGATGAGAGTTCGGTTTGACCTACATATGTGCTTGAAATAGGGATGCCAAATCTGGGCTACGAATGGGATGACATTGTATTGACAAAAGATTCCGCAGTAAACTTGTTTAGATAAAGCTTCTTGAAATTCGCTGCTCGGAATCGGTGAAGGTGACTTTCATCTAAGGGAAAATGGAAAACACACAACAGACATATGTAGGTGAATGAGAGAAGCTTCGACAGGCCTTCTCAGGCACTTTTAAGAATTACATTACAATTATGTTTTGGGGCATGCACATTTAAGGACTTCACTGTTAAATAGCCGTATATAGCATCATCGTCAAGAAATAATTTCAATTGAGGTCTGCAAGAATCGCGCACAGAACACCACCGCTAAGATTGATCGTATTAATGCTATTAAGGACCAAAATCATCATGAAAATATTGAGTTTCTATAGTATATAGAGGGTAAGCAATTCCGCTAAAAATGAAATTTCAGCACGATAATGAGCCGAAGCAGAGCCAAATCTGTGAAACATTGGTTACTTTCGAAGCAGATAATATTTATATAGAGAACTGAGAATTACCCAAGGGAGAGTATTCATGAAAAAATATCCACGAAAATTAAGGGTAGACTCCTGGAACGTACAAAGTATTTAACAGAACTAAATGGACGTAGTGTTTAACAACGACCGAGAGTAGATGACCAAAATCCACTATGGCTCTGTACGTACGAAGGTGTTCCGATAAGTACTTAGCCTCACCGCCAGATTGCGCCAGTATCGCAAAAGCAACTTACTATCGTGTAGTACATTCTAGTAGACGGCTACAGTCTGATCGGACTCGTAGTTTTGTTTTGACCGTGTGTGGAAGCGGGAGTGTCCGCGGATTTTAGAAAAATGGAAAAAGAGCAATATCGGTCGGTGATTCGATTCTTGTTTTTGGAAGGGAAATTGCCCAGCAAAATCAAAGAGCGTTTGGATGCTGTGTACGGTGACTCTTCTCCTTCGATGGCGATCATCAAAAATTGGTTTAACGAGTTTCAACGTGGTCGCACGTCGGTTTTTGATGAGCCACGTCCAGGTGTCCCGAAAACGGCTACCACGGAGGATAACGTGACATAAATCCACGATCTCGTATTGGCAGACCGCCGATTGAAGGTGCGCGAGATAGCTGAGACAGTAGGCATTTCAAAAGATCGCGTGGGTCATGAATGAAATTTTGGGCATGAGAAAGCTGTCGGCGCCATGGGTGCCGCGTTTGCTCACTCCGAACAATAAGCGTAACCGTGAGACCACTTCAGAGCAGTGTTTGGCGCTGTTTAAGCGCAATCCAAAGGAGCTTCTGTGTCGTTTCGTGCCAGTCGACGAAACATGGATCCACTGGTATACACCAGAGACCAAGGTACAGTCGAAACAGTGGGCTTCACCCGGCGAACGTGCTCCGAAGAAGGCGAAGACTGTCCCATCGGCCGGTCCCACCTTCGTACATTGTTCTACGGAAGATAATTCAAACACAAAAGAAAATACAAGGCCACTTGGAGTAATTTGAGACCAAATTTACTTTTATCTGATAGATAGAAGACACCATACCAACGTATTAGATATTAAAGCATATAGGAGTGGATGGCGATTCTGACCACATCCCAATCATCTCCGAATCCAAATTCACAGAACCAGGTTACAGCAAGGTATAAAAAAATTAAAAAGTTAAAGGACTCGCATGCAGCATCAATACCGGGACGACGACCTACTAGGCGGCACAGAAACTTACAATGAAACAAGGCAGGTAGGTAGTCAACAATAAAAGACTGTCTTAAAGGAAGCAGCAGAAAACAAACTATGCTATTTCAATGCTCCCAACGGAAAGCCTTGGTTCGATGAAGAATGCGACAAAAAGTAAAAAGGTTTAAAAAATACTGGAAAAATCACGCGTACAATATAAAAGGTTTTCCAATAAGTTCGGGTAGATGTTGAAATGGAATAGAACAAGTTTTTTTTTTCTTTTTTATTTCAAGGCCCATGAGTGCCCACCTCGGCTCCTTATGGTGGCGAGGAACGGTGTGATCAAATTTTCAAGGACTCTTCACGGGCCACGGTCGATTGTGGTTTATTCGCATAGACCTACGACTTCAGGAAACCACACAAGAAAAATTCTAGCAGGATCAAATCGCATGAACTTGGTGGAAAATTCACGTCACCTCTGCGAGAGATAACCTTACCCTCAAATCAAATCAATTCGTTCATGCAAAATGTCAATCGTAGCGTCCGCAGTGAGAAGCGTAGCGCTGGGCTGCTGGAACCATTGCCGTCTAGCTCCATATTGTTCAATTGGAGCCATACAAAATGGTTACCATCGTCCTGTAGTGTTCGCTATTGAGGTTGACCGCTTCATTTGACGTCGTTTTCGAATAAATACGAGAATAAGAAGAGATGAAACAGAACAGCCAAACATGGAAGGAACACGCTTATAACAGGCAGGCTTGGCAAAGGGTTGTCAACGATACTCAAAACTTCCGAGTTCAAAATGACCAGGAAGGACAATATTAATGTATTTGAATAAATATAAATATTTCCAAAAACCGGAAATTCCTGTTATTTTTTGAACACTCATGTGATGGGGTCGTGAATTCCACTTGAATGAAATACATGATTAGGCGGTCGACTTCAGCTACCTACATAAGTCTTTCTCTTCTGAATAATATTGTACCTATGTCAACTGCGAGTCAATGCATTTTGCATTCCCCGGTTGTCCTGTTGATAGCAATCTGTTTTATTCGCAAGCAATTTTCATTGGACATACATATGTAATATGTAATAAAAAGCACAACTTATTTAACCGTAAATTTCGAAACGCTTTTGCTAATACAAATAAGAAAATGGATTCCAGAGAATCTCATGCAAGATCCACACATTCGAAAACTTTATATAAACAAAGTAAAATACAATTAATCAGAGTCAAAAACGTAAATTGAAGGAATGCATTTAACATGAGATCATTCAGCAGCAATATCAGATGACTTTCTTCACCTTAAGGCATACAACAACCGAGAGCGCAATGACAAATGTGTATTTGAATATCCTTCGGAACTTTGATCGTTTCTTTTCGGCAACATACTCATCATAATCGATATACAAAGGCGGGCGACTCGGACTAAACGATTGGAGCTGTAAAAAATGAAACATATTATTAAATCATAGAAAAATGTTTACTTCTTATATGAAACTAACATATTTCGTTGTCGCGTAGAGTTCTTTGATGGCCATTCGATAACTATTCGATTGGTGACGCAGTATATCAATAATTTCCTGACTTATAGGTCCGAAATTGCCCGCGAAGAGGTTGAACTTTACGTACTTTAAGGTTGAGGTAATGATTATGAGGTTTTGTAGGTGATTTGCTGAGAGAATGAGAATTTCGTAGAAACTGAAAAGAGTGAGACTAAATTATGCATATTTTTTAGCGCTACTTTACGGTGTGTATACTTCTGCCCTGGGTTCTTGCTCACTCTTGCTATTGATTTCTTAGTCCATTGGTGCAGATGAAAACTTAAAACAGAAATGATTAGGAGCTGCGTGCCGATTAAAGGTCAATACTTACTGTAGTAATCCTTTAAGCAGCCGCGATCGGTGAAAAGGATATTGGATACCAATTTCCTCCAATCTTGCTTCGTTTATTGTCAGGAATTCTGATAAAGAAACTTTTTCTTTTGCAAAGAACTCCAGCATATCCTCCATGCCAAAGCTCATTAGAATCAAATTAATATCCTGAAAATATTCGGGGCATTCGCTCTTCAGAAATATTCTTGGAATCATATCACAGATGCTATTGTACGATAGAAAAGTAAGCGGAACTTCGTAGGGTTTTTCCTTTTCTTTGGGCAGTAAATCTAAAATATCATCAAAGCCATGGAAGTGCGCCACTTGACGAGGTGTGTAGCCTTTTTTATTGGCAATTTCACAGTTAACCCCGGATTCAACTAGGAACTTTACGATATCGGCTCGATTGTTTTCAATGGCATGGAATATGGGCGTATAGCCTTGATTGTCGCATGCATCGAATGAAACTTCTTTGATAAGTAGCTTGACAGTATCAAAGTGACCGTTCTTACAGGCCAGCATGAACGGTGTATAACCGTATTTGTCGCCAATGTTTACCACAGCTCCAGCTGTTAATAGAAGTTCGACGATCTTAGTTACTTCGGGGGTTTGTTCAGGGCATGAGCATGCACTCATCAAAACGGTTATCGAATCGAATTGCCCGTTTGGGTTGGCTCCATTATCCAGCAGGTATTTTACTATTTCATAGTTTCCTGCTCGACAAGCATAACCAAGTATGGTATCACCATTATCCAATATATTGTCACCATTCAAATTCTTTTCTTCCAGTAATTCGATCAGTTTGTCCAGTTCCCCCGATTCGATGGCCCACTCAATTCTACGGTCGGCCTGGAAAATTGGACGCTGCTGGTGATCTTTACTGGTTTCCTACAATTCGTGACCAAAGGAGAGAAGAATATAAATATCGACCGGCCAAATACATATGTAGCACTCACATCGCCAAAGTAGAATCCTTCGTAATCATCCTCCGAGTCGGATAGTGGCGGTCCATACATCATTTTTTTGGGAAATTCTCCCACCAAGAAGCAGGAAATCAAATAAACAAAAGTACGGAGTGCAAATTTCACCGTGACGATGAGACCTTGACGAGGCCGTTGCAAACGTCAATTTTAGTTAACTGTTTGTCAGAATATTCACCACTTTCTAAGCACATGTTCTGGGGAATGGACACGTTCAGTAAGCTTTGGACATTTTATTCAGATTTTATTTTTAATTTCGAAATGTTTTATACAAGTTACTCAGGAAGATTCTAATTTATAAAATCTTTATTGTAATGAAAATTAGTACAACGAACAACAAACAAATTGTTCTATTAGAACGACGTTTGTAAATTATATCAAAGACAAGGTTTCGAGTGCAGAGATGAACACGGAAGAATTGTAGTAGAATGGAAATGGATATTGAAAATATGAGGAAAACATCGTTACTGACTGCCCGGAAGAAGAGTGTGGCCTCAGGCTGTAAGAATCGACTGCAGAGGCTAACGAAACATATCGATTAAGTGCCTTGTAAGCTTTAAAGTAAAGTTTTAATTAAAATAAAAACTAAAAAACAAACTAAAATCACAAAATACAAAAAAAGGAATAAAAATCGATGGCTGCACTTGACGCTTCATGCAAGCTTGACAAGTACGGGGTACTTTGTTTAGAACTGCTTTAAGCCTCGGGATCCAGAATTTTTGCCTGATCTCGTTCACCACAGTTTCATGATTGGCGTGTCGATATCTATTATGTATGATAATCAAGAACAATTATGTGGGTTATATACTGACCCCTAGGTAGAATAACGGGGTCCCAATAATTTTGAAGCATGATTCCCCCTCGCAGTCTCAGTAGTCCTTTGTCGTCCAGATAAGGATAGAGTTTATAGATAGCGCTCGACCTTGTAATAGTACTTCCCTTCGAAAGCAGCATTATCTCCTCAATGAATTCGTTGGCTTGCGCTTCTCTTCAAAGCCTTATTTCAGCGAGCTGGATTTCATATTGCGATGATGTGTCATGTTACGACGGGTATTCAAGAATTGTGCTTCTCCAGATGTGTGCAAACTTAATCACCGCTGCAGTTATTTGTATAACTATCCTCCAAGTAGAAATGCGCTCAGCTCCTATTGATATGAACGGTTTGCATCGGAGATTATTTTCAGTGTGACGGCCGACGTATTGAGCACGCAATTCTTCATTTGTCGGTGAGCCCCTTTCGACTGTCTCACGTGGCCAAGCAGTTGGATCCAGTTTTAAAAATTCTGGGCCATTGAGCCACCGGCTGATACTGGAGAATCCAAGAGTTCTCTGCCACCAGTCGTTACATTTGTCAGCTCGAGAATTTCGCTAACACGAAAGGCTACAAACTGGCAGTACCGTCGATGATCTGAACGCAGCCAAGACAATACGGTACGAGAATCTGTCCAGAAACTCGATTTTAATACCTGTACCGAGTGTCCTGTGACAATGAGGTCTTTAGTCAGTCGTGCTCCAAGAACGGCAGCCTGAATCGCGGTACAGACATCATCTTTAACGGCGCTACTCTGGTTTCACATCCCAATAATGTGCAATCAACAACTTTCCCGTCAAAGCATCTCAAATAGCTTACGGCCGCATGTCCTTTCTCGCTCGCATCAACGAATGTGTGCATCTCCATTTCAGGGAAATGTTTAAGCTCAGTCTTCAGATAACACCTCGGTATTTTCATCGCAGCAACTTCTGGGAATAATCGCCTGCGCTGCCACTTGAATTTGCTTGTCGCACGCACAACCTCCACGTTTCTTGAAATATAATTTTTGCGTACATAACGTAGAAGCTAAGAGGCTAAGCGGATCAAAAATCGTTATAATCAGACTTAGAACCTCTCTCTTGGTAGGTCGTTGGTTTCCCAGCAGTACATCTTCCTTTCTTCCTTTTTGTAGCGCTTCGATACTTTGAATATAAAACAGTCATCCAAGGCAGACCACCACATGCCCAACACTCTTTCGGTAGCCATTTCGAGATCGACATTCAAATTTAAGATATCAATAGATTGAGCGTTCACTGCGTTCAATACTGTTTTTGAATATGATACCCAATTGCGCATCTGAAAACCACGTGTCGCGTGTACATTTTATAGCCACCTCTTCAGTGTCTACGCTGTCTAACATATCGTCCACAAAGTGATTTTCTAAAATTCACGCACTCCGCACAGCTGGGCAGCAGGTCGGCACGACGAAATATTTTTCAGAATGTTGAGAATCTACCTAACCAAGGTCATCGACCTGACTAAGTACATATATAGTCTACCAGGTTATTGATGCTAACTGGGCTATATAAATATACGCGGACGTCACGGACGAGCACGCGGGCGTCATGGACGAACACGCGGGCATCATGGACGATCACGCGTTTGTCAATGACGAGCACACGCGTCATGGACCTTGATGAGGTCAATGACCTTGGTCAGGTCAAAGACCTTGGTCAGGCCAAAGACCTTGGTCAGGTCAATGACCTTGGTCAGGTCAATGACCTTGGTCAGGTCAATGACCTTGCTCAGGTCAATGACCTTGCTCAGGTCAATGACCTTGCTCAGGTCAATGAGCACGCGGGCGTCATGAACGAGCACGGGCGCATCATGGACGAGCACGCGGGCGTCATGGGGGCTTCATGGACGAGCACGGGGGCGTCACGGACGAGCACTCGGGCGTCACGGACGATCACGCGTTTGTCATGGACGAGTACGGGGGCGTCACGGACGAGCACTCGGGCGTCACGGACGATCACGCGTTCGTCATGGACGAGCAGTCGGGCGTCACGGACGATCACGCGTTCGTCATGGACGAGCACTCGGGCGTCACGGACATTCACGCGTTCGTCATGGACGAGCACGGGGGTTTCATGGACGAGCACGCGGGAGTCATGGACGAGCACGGGGGTGTCATGGACGAGCACGGGAGCGTAATTGGCGAGCACTCGGGCGTCACGGACATTCACGCGTTTGTCATGGACGAGCACGGGGGCGTCACGGACGAGCACTCGGACGTCACGGACGATCACGCGTTCGTCATGGACGAGCAGTCGGGCGTCACGGACGATCACACGTTCGTCATGGACGAGCACTCGGGCGTCACGGACATTCACGCGTTCGTCATGGACGAGCACGAGGGTTTCATGGACGAGCACGCGGGAGTCATGGACGAGCACGGGGGTGTCATGGACGAGCACGGGGGCGTAATGGGCGAGCACTCGGGCGTCACGGACGATCACGCGTTCGTCATGGACGATCACGGGGGCTTCATGGACGAGCACGGGGGCGTCATGTACGAGCACTCGGGCGTCACGTACATTCACGCCCTCGTCATGGACGAGCACGGGGGCGTCATGGACGAGCACGGGGGCGTAATGGACGAGCACGCGGGCGTAATGGACGAGCACGCGGGCCTCATGGACGAGCACGGGGGCGTCATGGACGAGCACGCGGGCGTCATGGGCGAGCACTCGGGCGTCACGGACGATCACGCGTCCGTCATGGACGAGCACACGGGGTCTCTGAGGAGCACGCGGGCTTCACGACCTTGTACGCGGGCGTCATGACATGTTGCAGAAACATGTTTCAGGAACATGTTGCAGAAACATATTGCAGGAACATGTTGCAGAAACATGTTGCAGGACCATGTTGCAGAAACATGTTGCAGGAACATGTTGCAGAAACATGTTGCAAGAACATGTTGCAGAAACATGTTGCAGAAACATGTTGCAGAAACATGTTGCAGAAACATGTTGCATGAACATGTTGCAGGAACTGACTAATGAGTAATGACCTTAGTCAGGTCATTAAGATACTTTTTTTATATGTATAATTCGTGCAGGTTCAAGAGTGTACGCTCTTATGGTGTTTGTCACAGAAGTTTGACGGGGTGCAGATGGTTTGTGTCGAAGATGTTCCTTTACTACTCTCCGGGGGTGGTTGTCCCAGACAGGATGTTTTTGAAAGATTCGATTGAATTTGTGGCGTTGGTTGTAGTAACTTCTTTTTTGTTTTCATGTCATTAATTTGTTATATTGGAAATGCACACACAGAGTATCAATTTTAAGATACTGTTTGTCAAATGCTAGGAAGTAGTGCTGATTGGGAGCGACAGCTGTTAAGAGGTATATCAAGTACAGCTGTTACGAGTGGAGAAGTTTTCACTGTCACAACCACAGGAATCGCAAACCCGCCTTGCCATGACGTTTTGCCAACTTTTCGTTGGGTGCTGTATGGCCTGGGTGATCCATACCTTGCCCCAGGAGCCGGAGGTCGTGGGATCGGGTCCCACGGCAATCTTATTTTCCTTTTTCCTTTTTGACCAATTTTTCGGAGTGCTCGGTTCCGAAGGAGCTTTTGAGTTTCGAGGTCAAAAAGGACACTGGAAAGTAACCGCTGTGGCGTGGAGGCGAACTGGTCGTACGATCAGTTGGGAAGGCATTGAGCGAGAAGTTTTCACCGAGAGCGGATGTGTTTTGGGAAAAAAATAAAGTGTTTTGTTCGGGGAAAAAAAAAAAGTAGTTTAATAGTGGCGATTTATTTCCGAGTTTAAGTGCATTTAAATTCTAATCTGTCGTTCGGAAGCCGCCTTATGCAAGAAGGACGAGATAACAACGAAAAATAAGAAAACCAAATATAAGAAATCCGTGAGTCATCGCAATGCTCGTGAATACCTTATAGGTAAAAAGTTACTTCTTTTTTTTTATGCAGGGAACGAGCGATCGAGAATCTGAGGTTTTCCGGTGGATTTTGTCTCTGATTCAGAAGGGTGGAACCACGCAAACGGACGAGAACAGGATCGTCTGTACGCCATATTTAACACCATTTTGGGCAAGGGTCATCAAGGGTGAACGGTGAATCATCAGCTCGAAGTGCGGGAGACTCGAGTCCGAGGCTGAGTCTCTACATTTTTCTTTCCTTCTCATTTTTTTCTCTTACTCTTTTATTTGTATAATTGTCTTTCTTTTGGTTGCGGGGTTTATTTTGGGATTAGTTTTAAAATCATTTTCTTTAAGCATTATTACTTTTCCTTTTTTTATTATTTCTATTTAATTTTCCTTTTTTTTTTAATTTCGGCTGGTCATTGTTTTATTAGTACGTACGTTCCCTACTGTTTGTACAAGTTACCCATTGGCCGCACGGGCCTAAGTGTAAGCAAAAGGGTGGCAACGTTGCGGCGCTTTTGAGGTGGGTTTTTAAACCCGAGGGGACGGGCATTCTTGTATATATATTTTTTTTCTTTTTTTTTTTCAATAAACCCTATATTGAATTCCTTGTCTTGTGTTAAATCGGTCTTTGTTTGTTTTATATATAAATACGATACGCGAACCTTTCGTGGCAGTTGCGATTCTTCCAGGAGGGCACCTCGAGACACCAAAGTCAATCGCGTGGCGACCATTAAAACATTTTTCTTACATCAATTTGCCCACGACCATTTTCCATTGGGTCAGTCGGCCCTTGTTGTTTCGAGCCGCGGAGCGGGTACGTAACACAGCATGATTGCTCATTGCTCAGTTTACTAACTACTACCACGATTGTGGTGATAGCAGAACGACTTGTTCTGGGATTTACGTTTAATATGGGCAGTTTTCCTGGATATCTGGTATGATGGCAGATTCTTCCAATATTTTTGATGCGAAATCGATAGGCTTCTCTGTTCCGTCCGGATAAACATGGGAAATTACGGCCCCAATCCCATGAGAAGATGCATCTGTTGCTAACGTTATGGGCAAATCATCTCGAAAATGTACCAATTTGTGAACTTTAACAATACCTTGCTTGAATTATTCGAAGGCTCGTTGCTGATCTGCTCTACACACAAAAGATTCCCCTGAGGCACGCAGCTTATTAAATGGAGCTTCTATTTGTGCGAAGTTCCTAATAAACTGATTGTAATAGTTTAATTTTACTATGAATGCTTCCAGCTCCTTCACATTTCTCGGTTTGGGTAGATCGCGAATAGCTGCAACTCTCGAGCCTGATGGGCGGATTCCCATAGCATCAATAATTTGCCCTAAGTATTCAACTTCCTATTTTGCAAAATGACATTTCTCTAGCCGACAACGTAAGCCATGTCTTTCCGTTCGCTCTAGCAGAATTCTGAGTTTATTCACATGCTCCACATTAGTACGGCCTGACACTACTAAGTCATCTAGGTAAGATTGTAAAGGAAAATTTGCAAACCTAAAACAAAAATGAAATAAATAAATTTTCCTTTACAAACGTACTTAGGTTTCACTAACCTTACCCGAGTCCAACCAAACATAAAAGAAAAAAAAAAGAAAAATAAACATACTCAATAAAACACAGAAACAAATAAAACAAAACAACCAACACAAGATCACAATAAAGACAAAATGAAACACAAAACAATCAAACAAAAAGCACCCACAAAAATCATAAAAACATTCATTTTGGCTAAACATTTTTGGCCTAAAACCAGTCAGGTCAAAGACACCAAAGACAAACGGCTACGGCTGCCGTCACCTTTGACAGATCTCGTAAACAGGGGAAATGTCAGCGACGACTGCAAAGGCGCCGTTCACATCGCCGTTCGGCCTGGCCCGTGAGTGAGAAGCAGTGGTAAGCAGTGAGAAGCAGTGAGAAGCAGTGACAAGGACTGAGAAGAAAGAGCGAAATCGCAACAACAACCAAGGAGGCAACCAGGACAATAGCGTAGAGAAGGAAACCAAAGTCCGACTGAAACTACAGCAAGGTAGAACTACGACAACAACAAAGTAAGAAGTGTTTGTCAAGACGACGACGCAGTGTTAATGCTAAGGTGGCATCACATTGGGCGAAACCAAGAAATATTTTTTTTAACAAAAAAAATTATTATAATAATAAAACCCTTTCGACTACGTAAAGGTAGTATACCCCGGCTCGTTACAAGATGTACAGAATTCCAAGTCAGATGTTAACTGGTCCATATATCGTTGAAAAATTCCTGGGGAGCTCGAGGTTCCAAAGGGTAAGCGCTGCTACTCATACAAACCAAATTTTGTGTTTATGACACATAGCTTTTTCGATTCGTCATCAAAAGGAATTTGCAAATACGCATCGGACAAATCTACCTCTGTAAAATAACAGCCTCCTTGCAGTTTACCCAACAACTCTTGGTTTCGAGGGATCGGATGACGATCGACCTCTAGTTGCTGCCATTTGGTTTACTAACAATGACAATTGGTGTTCCCCATTGGCTTGTCTCAATAGGTCGAAGAATGCCTAACTGCTGTAAACGCTAAATCCGAACATCTTCCTTCACACGAATGGTATAGGGCGATGCTTAAAGAATCTGGGTTGGCTGCCGTGCCATGCCCATTATATTTGCACCTCGACTATTAATTATTACCAGCAGCGGTAATTCGCACGATTTATCTCTCCACTGCATTAAAACATTTGTAAGTCCCTTAACCGGCACCTGCCCGTTTCCATATGCCTTGAGAGCCCGATTTGTCGGTCTGCATACTGTTGTGCCTATGAGTTTGAATCCATCAAGGCACATCAAAGAACAGGTGGCTCCCGTATCTACCTGAAAGATTGCGATTAATCCGTAACGATATGCTTTTCAGATGCAAATTCCTCTGAATTTGGTTGAGTTCCGCAGAATGAGTTACTGTGGAAGTACTGCTTGCTTTTAATATGTCCGTAGCCATCTTCGTCGAACGCCTCATAATAGAAGTGGTACAATATCGAAACACTGCAGGAACTTAGTAGACCTTGTAAGATAAATTGAGGTACAAAACTAAGTTCATACGTACAATTTGAAATGTGTAGATATTTTTTTATACATTACACCTATGTAGATATAACTAATTACCCTCCTTCACTTAACGGTCCCCCCGCCGCGACGTCGCTTATATTAAAAATATTAATGGGTTCTTTTAATAAAGTCAATAGGCCGAGAGAAAAATTTTATTTTTTTACTTTTTAAAGTTTTTTTTTGTGTTGGGGGTAACTTAAAAATTTTAATTTTATTTTTTTTAGAGCTGCAATTTCACAGGATCTTTCAGTTGCTGGTTTCCATGGCCAATTTTCCTGACACATAAACTGGTTTTCCTTAATTTTTGTGCATTTATTCAGCTCAGGTTGCGTTAATAAGGTATAGATACTCTCCTCCATATTGTATGCAATATATTCAGCATTGATCCTTGGTATTAGTGTCCGATTGGCTCTCTTAATGGGAAGTGGGATCATTCGGTATAATTCGTTGGATCCATTATGAATGAGTGGTATTTCAGCATTTATTATTAGGCGTTGGTCCATTATAATTCCTTTTGTCTTCATGAAAGAATAAACGCTTTTTAGCTCAACGCTATCTCGAATATAACGCGTTTTTGGTTGTCCTCGCTTAAGAACGTTTTAACGAAGTTATATTGTAATTTATTTATTTTTAGAAATGTTTGGATTTACAGAGATATACGTACGTTGTTGCAGATTTTATTGATTACTACTTATATGAATAGTACAAACAAGATGTCTGAACACGTTGATCTTAGCAAAAGAAAACCATCTGGGTCAGAATATAGAAAACGGAAAGCAGAAAAAGAAAAGGTATTTCAAAGAACAAAAAAGTTTATGAGTATAAATATATCACAACAAAAAATCAAGACCTGAATGTGGCATCTATATCTGGAATACAAACGAATGCAACGGCAGTGGAGCCTCTGTCTGATAAGTCAGGTCAGATTGCTGTTGAAGAGATTGTAGACGAAGTTTTCCGAAGTGAGGAGACAAGTTGCGCTACAATTATAGATGCTACGCAGGATGACTCCATTAGTGATGTACAACAAATACAAATTCTACATGACGTTAGTACTGTTGTCCCGAATATATCAGATCCAGCCAATTGGCTCACTCGAATTAGAAAATTTATTGATCATATAAGAACTTGTGGCCCAGTGCGAACTCACATTGATAATTATCCCAGGAATGATACGGGCGACATTTCTCTAATTCTGATTTCACAAAAAAAAACTTGCAAACAATGAAATAATTCAGCGTCGTTGGGCAATATACCCCGTTTCTAAGAATCGAGCTTATTGTTTTTGTTGTGGGCTGTTCGATAGTAGCTCAACATCGAGTTTAGTATCTGAAAGATATAACAACTGGAGACACTTATCTGAAATGTTAAAAATTCATGAGAATAGCACCCTAATAAGAAGTTTTACCTTTCATGGATTGAGGCTGAACTACATTTAAAAATAGGAAAAACAATAGATAGTCCAGTCAAATAAGACTTTGAAGGTTACAATAATTCCCATAGAGCTAAAAATTGGTATGAATGTTCAGAATACCATTATAAATGAATTGTGAAAAGTCCCCATCAATCCCCCTTGTGCAAAAAATTTTATCGATGGTGAAAGTTTGCAAAAATAGGTTTTTCGCGTTTTTCAGCTTAACGGTGAGTTTTACAGCAAAAATAGTTCAGACAAAAATTGTAGATCATCCGATTCTCTACAAAAAATGTATCTACACTTTTTTTCATAAGTATTGCCATTTCCGTGATATAGCGGTTGAAAGAATTGAAAAAAATATTTTATTCGTAATATGCACACGTTTCCACACCACCTATGAGGTAGTGTGATTGGCACTTTTTTTTTAACGTGGTTTCCCCGGTAGGCCTATTCCACGATCTATTATGATCCTATTGAATGCAAATGGAGTATTGAAAATGATGAAAGCTGCGTAAATTATGTAATACATAAATGAAAAAATAATTTGGAAAAATTATTCATCGGATTCATAATAATCCAATGGAACTTCTAGTATATTGTCTTCGTTTTCTTCTTCTTCTTTTTCTTCATCTTCTTTTTCCTCATCTTCCTGCTGGACACAAATATGTTCTAAAAGTGATGGATCATATGTCTCATCACTGATATCGTAATTATCCTCATCTAATATCGATTCAACATTGGAGCACGACTGTCCTTGACAATTGGTGCATGCTAAAGAACAAAACAGTCCAACCTTTTTACAGCCGCATTTAGCATTGCAACCTTGTATAAGCCTTTTCGATCCAAATCGCCGATGAAAAAAAACGGAGAGACCCAATTGTAATTTGGACTTGAAAGACCTAGGCCGAACAGCACTCATAATACTATGGCTAATATTCGTGCATACTAATTGTAAATGTTCTAAATTGGAGCGTTTATTTTTTAAAATGACCTTCTCTAAGAAATAAGTCAGTGACTTTGGAATGTCTGTATCAATATCTTCAAACATACGACCTGGTGGAGGATAATTAGAATTATCTAACACTGCACATTGAATATCCTCTCGAATAATTGCTGCTGCAGCTTCTAAGATGCGAAATCGCTCTTCTTTTTTATCGGTTTTTTTTTTTTCGTACCAAGCTTGATTTAAAATATCATGGTGACTATCAATAAAACATACGAATGTTGATGATCCTGATTTTTCTGTAATAATAATTCTATCACCATACTCCAACTTCAATCGCATTTTAATGGTTCTGTTATCTATTGTTGATTTTTTACAAATACTTTTTAATTCGTCTAATGTGAATTGACAATCATCGCTATTTTCAATATACTTAAATATTTCTCTCATCGCAATATTTGTAGCTTCATCTTTAGGACGACCGACTTTACCCCCAGTGGTCGGTTTCAGAAAAGAATTGTAGCAATCGTTATGATACTTAGCCTCGGCAGCGACTAAATCATATTCAAATTCAATTCGAGCAGCAACAGCTTTGGCTACATCATCACAACGAGTTTTAGCTATAGTTAGAATACTGTCTTTGAACGAAAGTGTAGTCACTTTAAAAATCTTACGTCGGTACTGCAGTGCTTTTTTCTTCTCCAACTCTTCATTTAATTCATTGCCGCAAAATAAACAACACTGGTTGAAGCAAAATGTAGTTTCACTTACTCGTGCTCTAGTACGAGGAGGACTTATTTTTGATGAACCAGCTTCTTCTTCTTGGCGCCGTCTTTTCACGGCATCAATGCTACTTTTTCGAGTATAATTTTTTCGACACTGCACATGAATTTTTACAGATGTCTGGTCTTTCAGGTACTCCGAAAACTCATCACCTCTTTCAATACTTGCATCAATTAATGCTTTCATGCCGCGATCAACAGTAACAACTCCACTTTCAGTCAAAGGTTGACTACAAATAAAGCAGAATTGCGACATTTTTTTTTAAAAACAGTAAAATGCACAAACTTTGTTACAAAATATAAGCGATAGCCACGAGTTGTCACTACGAAGGAATGCTTACGACTAACAGTATTTTGTTGAGTATGAGACCTTCGAAACGGAGCAGGTATACGAGCATCGCCACGCTGACAATTGAATGGAAGACAGATGTTACTCAAGGCCATGCGACTAAATGAAAATAGGGGAGGAGTTTTTGACGTTCATTTATATTCTAAGAATTTTATAATTTGTATGTATAAGACATAGGGACTCATGTATTTACTCATATAACGGTTCAAAAATGTATATAAAAGTACATTAACGTGCATATTACGAATAAAATATTTTTTTCAATTCTTTCAACCGCTATATCACGGAAATGGCAATACTTATGAAAAAAAGTGTAGATACATTTTTTGTAGAGAATCGGATGATCTACAATTTTTGTCTGAACTATTTTTGCTGTAAAACTCACCGTTAAGCTGAAAAACGCGAAAAACCTATTTTTGCAAACTTTCACCATCGATAAAATTTTTTGCACAAGGGGGATTGATGGGGACTTTTCACAATTCATTTATAATGGTATTCTGAACATTCATACCAATTTTTAGCTCTATGGGAATTATTGTAACCTTACCTCTATTTTAAGGACTAATTTGACTGGACTAAGATTGCCAAGAGCAACATTTGATTAGAAAGGAAACTACAAGATGGAGTAATGTTTTCTCTAGGTTGATGCATATTACACTTTATTTAGCTAAAAACAATATGGCATTCGGAAGTACTTCCGATAAACTATATACGCCAAATAACGAAAAGTTCTTGGGCTTAGTACAATTACTAGCAAAATTTGATCCCGTTATGCAGGAGTATTTGCGATTAGCTATGAAGGGTGATGTTTCAGACCAGGTTTCAACTGCGGAAAACACATTCAAAATGAATTAATAGACCTGATGGGTGAAGGCAAGTCAGAGATCATGTCACGCGCAAAGAAATCGAAATATTATATTATTATAAAGCTGACTGTACACCAGACATTAGTCATGTAGAACAACTTTCACTTACAATACGATTTGTTGATTTATCATCCGATGACAATAAAATATCAGTAAAAGAGCATGTCATAGAATTTATACCTGTCAATGAGTCTACTGATGAAAGAGTGACTGAAGTTGTGATTGATATTTTAAATAAATACGGACGGAATTGAACGATTGTACAGGCAAAGATGAAAAGAAAAAATATTGGGCTTCAAAGGAGAATTCTGGACATAAATCTCTTAGCTGTTAATGTACCGTATGGGTGTAATAGTTACAATTTCGTACTTTGCGGTAAAATCGGTCACTTTGTTTGGGTTTTTCAGAGTTTGTTCACATTGTTTTCAGCTTCTGTTTATCGTTGGGAAAGTTTAACCGATCACTTAGGATTATATACTATAAAAAAGCCCCGTGACACACATTGGGAAGCAAAGAATAAGCAGTGTTAAAGCAGTCCATTATCAAATTAGTGCCATCCATTACGCTTTAATTATTTCGGCTATTGAAACACGGAAAACTGTCTCACATGAGGCTACTACTCTAGCCGAATAGTTAAAAAATTCAGCTTTATAGTTTCATTGGTCGCTTTGCTTGATATGACATACTTTTTCAAATTAATGTAGTTAGTAAATCTCTACAATCAACAGATATGGATCTCGGTAAATATATACACAGAAATGTTGAAAAAATGCTGCACATTCTTGGAAGAATATAGAAATACAGGCTTTAAAGGCGCCATTTTAACTGCGAAGGAATTGGCTAAAGAACTTGAAATCGAACCTGTTTAGAACCACAACAAGAATTCGACGTGTTAAGCATCAGGCTGGTGAAAATGCCCACGATCAGCCTATAACTTGTCCAGAAAAAAAAATTGAGGTTGAATTTTTCAATTGTCTTTGGGACACTACATTAATTTCAGTCAATGAAAGATTCTACCAATTAAATGATTACTCGGAATCTTGGTATTTTTTATACAATATAAAACAGATTTCGGAAAAACCCGACCTTGTCAAACTCTGTGACGATCTCCAATTGAAATTAACTGTAGACTCTAAATCAGATGTAGATGGTTGTATGCTTTGTGATGAACTCATAAGTCTGAAATCATTTTTGCCTGATCAGAATGTGGTCACTCTTTTGTTTTAAATTTTATAAAAGATCGCAGCATACAAGAACTACATCCAAATGTATGGATAGCATTGCGAATATTATCGACTATATCTGTTGCTAGTGGGAAGAAGAGTTTAAGCTGATAAAAACCTATCCGCCGTGATCGACAATATCTGACAAAGTTGCCGAGTTTGTCAATCGAAATTGAAATTACTGAAAAGATCGACTTTGATAACTTAATAAAAGTGTTCGCCGATAGAAAGGCTAGAAAAGTCAAATTTTATTAGTTGTTTTTTAATAAATGATTATTTCTTTTAATAAATGGTTATTTCTTTATATCTTTCGCGTTTTTTCGTATAATATAGGTTTGGGCGCCGTAGAAACCTCGCCCAGGGCGCTGTTAGTGCTAAAACCGGCATTGATTATAGCTGACGTTACAGGTCTGGAAGGACAAAAGCCAGGGCTTAGCTCTATCACATATGTTGTGATAGGGATACATTTATTTCCAAAGATAGCTCTGAATGACAAATTTCGATAACATTTTTTAGTCAGGTATGAATATATCTATACTATAGGTAGTTTTGTCAGTCGCTGAGAAAAAACACTGAGAAATTCGATGTTGATTACTTGATTGTTGTAAGATTCGAGCCACTTGTAATCGGCGTCAGAAACCTCTCAGCAACGTTACCCAATATTGTTGTACAATACATATATGACAGCAGTAATGGTTTCACCATACTTCATGCAACGTTTGTGACTCTGTTATTAGTTGTCCGTGCCTTCTCCCCCTATTGAAAGCAAACCCCTACGCTGATTCATTTATAAATATTGAATCTGTTTTTTGTTGCCTTGAACTGACGGAGAACAAACGAGGAAGTTTAATAATGAACTGTGAAAACTGCAATGTGACATGATGTCAGAGATCATGTTGAATGAATAGATATAATCCTGTCCTATATTCTAACTTCAAGCATCACTCTAAAGGTGGCACACAAAAGTGGGAAAGCATCTCATAAGCTTTCTGGCGTAAATTCAAAATCACTTTGGACTGAAACTATCCAAATAGGCAGGTACTTCTAAAGGTTCAGATTTTTTGTGTTTTTTTTTTATCGAGAACATTTCGCTGATAGAATAGCTGATTTTGCTTAAGTCCAAAATGGACCATTTTAGGGCCCTCCAGCTAGTCCGATTTTGTGCTAGTCGTATCCAGTGTCGTACGTTCAGTTCTCTCCACCTATTTGTGTGCGGCGTCTCAGATACGGTCGGCCGATTCTGCATCGTCCTTCAGAGCTGGACTGAAAGACTCATCAGACGTTAGAGTGTCGCTTTACAGTCCGTACAGTTGCTAGTTGTTGTCTTCTCTCCATGTAGGGAAGCATGAGGAAGAAACAGACGAATGGAAAAAAACTATAAAAATAAGAACTCGAGGAGCTTTATTTAGTCCTAAGACTAAGATGAGTAGGATACGTGGACAAAGAGTCAAAAGAATAATGAGTGGAAAACCCGAAGGAGAGGGGTATCGGCAGGAAGGCTGAGCCGTAGATGGGATATGTTGTTAGGGATGGGCCTAACAAAGATGGAACAGATCAGTGAAACATGGAAAGAATACAATTAAGACAGGAAGGCTTGGCGAAAGGTTATACTCAAGGACCTAAACTTTCGAAATTCACATGACCGATATTGATAATAATAATAATCTTCTTGCAATATAGTAGGACTGAAATGATAAGAGCCTTTTCAAAGTCACCTTGGTTTTTTGAGAGAGGGCTCTACTACTCAATTGCCTCCTAAGGGTGAAAAAAACAGCGGTTGTTAAGAGTGATTTAGTGTCTGAATCTGTGCTGGTATTGTCGATCTATATTACCAGGAACAAAGGTAAAAGAAATCCTTAACTAACTCAAATATGTCCATACTAACAAAGATGTTGACGGTGTGTCATTTCATATAGGCAGCCCTCAGTTATCGATAGTCCAATTTTAATCCCGTTAATTTCAATGCTCCCAATGCTTCATTGACAACTCGCTGCTTTCGTCAATGACGTCAATGTCACGCGCGTACGCGAGCAGTTGGACGAAATTGTTAAAAAAAGCTAAAGGACAGTACATCGTAAATCAGAGATTTTTGAAATTTAAAGCATCAGTTAGATTACTCCCAACTCTTATGGAGTATCGAGAGTCTTCCAACGTGATCCTGCACAACCCGATGTGTTTCAAAGGGATTGCAAGAAAAACACGCTAAACAACCTATCGTGTGGAGCTTTAAAGTCGACAAATATGTAGGAGATTATCGACGTGGAACCCGTTTGTTATTTACGGGATTTGCCTTAATACGAATATTTGGGCGATGGTGGACCTCCCTGTCTCACATAACATTGATCGAAGAATCAAAAGAACCTGCTGTTGAAGCTGTTAAAAGGGTATTTCCTCTTGGGGGATCAGGCAAACGCAGTTGAGCTTTTTTGATATAAAATTAGTTATTGCGAAAAGGAACTTTTAGGAGTTTTCAGCTTTTTTTAGTTTTGTTTACATGAAAAAAAAACCTTTCAATAAACGTTTTTAGTTTTTATTTTAGCGATACTAAATCACTTGAATTCAACTTATTTTCGTAAAAAGCTCTATAACAGTAGATATGTAGACAAAGGTACATTAATCTACTCACAAACATTGTTTTTTTGTTTTTTCGGTTAACATTTTTCTCATTTTCTATATAAAATATTTATTTCTTTTTAGAAACGTTTAACCTGCATAACATTTCTCTATTTGATATACGAGTAATTAGATATAAACATGAAAGACACAATAAAGAGAAAATCGTACATCTGATTGCGAGTATGTATCTACATGTGTACGCAGGGGTACGGGTGTGTGTTGTACTATCGCCGGAAGTACGAGTACTAGTACATATATTGTATTGTAGCTTGTTTCCTGTGTGCGCTTTTGTCGAAGGAATGAAGAAGATCAATCGCTTATTGTTGGTTTCCGTTGTTTAGACAGCTTGCGGTAAAGGCGTAGATTGAATAGCATCGATAGGAAGAGATTCTGTTACATCACTGCTGACGTCGACAGCTTTAGGTGTGTCCTTATTAATTACACGTCTCTCCATTAAAGTCTCATCTTCGTAGCGTGCCGTAACGAATGTACTCGTATCATCGCAAACATCGTCAATGTCGCTCACACCATTCGGTATCTGTTGGAGTGCTCCGTTTTCATGGTAATTAGGGTTGGTGACGGTTAGGACGCCATATCTGCCGCCTTCGCCTTCTCTCAGACTGCTATACATGCCCTGTTGAATTTTGTGTCCTCTCGAGGAGGTGTACAGCTTAAGAACGCGACAATTACAAGTCACTAATAAGGCAGTTACTAAACCCTGCAATTAAAAAGGGAAAAAGTAAAAAAGTTAATGATAGAATGATGGCGTAATTGCTAACCTGAATGCCCTGTGCCACGCAGTACACAGCCCAAAATTCTACCATTCCCATTAAGGCCGCTAGTGAACCGAAAATATTAACAACACTAAATACGAACAGTATCTAGAAAAACAAAAACAGAAAAATATATTTTTGTAATTAAATCGATTTAGCCGCGTGTTTTATATAGCCCAAAATATCTAAAAAATTGCGCCTGACTCAGCGACCTACACAAGTATATCATAAATCCGATTCATTTGTCCTAGATGACCCCCAAACCATAAAAACTTCTTTTGCGGTCTCCTCTTCCTTCTAATCAATCACCTAATCAAATATGGACAGTCGGCATACATGCACATCTAAGAAGAGGCAAAACTACACAAATTTCACATTTGTATATAGGCACAATCAAAACATGTGCTTGGACTTGGAACTTATTGGTACGAAAGGAAAATCGATCTTCTCCCTCGCTAATTTAAAGCTTTATCTTGTGAGGGTACGTGACCTGTGTGGCAAACATAGTTACAATCTTGACACTAAATTATTATATTGTGAGGAAATAAACTTTTCGAGTTCATACTACAATCACGAGTATGTGGGTTCGTCGTGCCACTGCATAGAGTGACTACGCCAATTCCATAGGGAAGACTTCATCACCACAGCCGGCTCGACACAAAGGCAGTGAAGAGCTCTCGACAATCCAATTAAAATTGAATTAAACCACTGGGGCATCATCATTGTTTTACGAAACCGCCCTTTTTAATATTCGAATTACCTTAATAAATAAGCCACATTGTAAGAGTCTTCTTTTGATGAGTTTACGTCTTGCTTTGACGTCCACCTGCATTTGTGCGGATAATTTTGCGGTGTGTTTAGCCTGATAGGCCAAATGGAATCCGATGAACAGGACGAATATTGCCGGTACCATGTACGCCCAGATATAAGCCGGTCCTTCCATTATCCTGTTAAAGGGAATATAGCAAATACATTTGCATACCCAATACCATAGATATGCTTACCAACAGTGCTTCGTAATTAATTCGTCCTGGATTGTTGGAGTTTTAGTTTTATGCAATGGCTGCCTTATTGTCGTTGATTCATTGCATTTAAATGCTACAGCGATACCCACCATTAGGAGCGGAAATCCCCATGAGAAGCAGCTGAAACATATAAAAATTTAATAAGTTCGTCGCAGTACGTCGAACAGGAGTGGCGATTACTTGTACTCGGTGAGTAGTCTGCACATTTTCGGTTCTGGTCGTAAAATTAAATTTACACTGTGCCGGAACGTTCGGAGAGCTTGATGACAGCAACAGGTCATCCAACATAACGATGCCAATTTCATGAATAAAAACGCAAGCGATATGGACGCACAGAGTTCCTGATCCTGAAAGATTAAGTATCAAACATAAATTTGATTTCTTTTTCGAGTTTATATTTTTGAGTATTAATAGGCAATAAAGTTTGATATTATATTTAAGGGCTATTGCATGTTTTAGACGTTAAATGACATTTTTTGCTCTTTGTGATAGTAAACAGGTTTATTAGATCCTTCCTGATATGAATTGGTTGAGAATATTATATAGGAATGGGACTAAATGCAGGAACACAAATTTATTATTTGTTGCTCACTTATTCATGCGTTGCTACTGTGCCCCGGCCAATACAGGCAGTCTTCTCTGTCCAATTTATAAGGCTGTTGCACTAGCTAAAATGTTTCTCTTTTAAATGACTTCATTCCTTTATATCCGCTCATAAATTCATCACAAAGAGGTTTTAGATTCCAATTAAATATGAATTTCTTAGGGACTGACAGTTTCGGCACTATACGTCTATACCTAACAATTTTTCTCAATTTTCTCAAATGAGAGGATAAAGGAGACTTGGTGTAGACAATGGATTAGGATGAAACTGCAATCAATAGTTTTGGCTTTAAAAGATATGCTACTGCCTCCATAGCTAATGAGATAAGAAGAGGGTTAGGGGATACCTATGGGCCATATTCACTGTAAAAAATACGAACCTGGAATAGCCGCTCAAACATTATTCACATGGTTATCCCTGTTTGAAAAAAAACCAAAATAAACTGAGATTTGCATTAGTCAATTACAGAAGGCCCTAAGTCGAAGAAGAGGAGTGCGCAACATCTTTTCGCAGTCAACCTTAAATGTTGGAATCTTGACATACCATCTTTGGCCCAAATATTTGCGCTCTCGCGGCTTCAACACAATTTCCAAGACAACTTCACGCGAAACTATGGCGTTTACCGGAACGCCAAAAAATACGAGCGAAGACTAACCAAAGGCGATCACTGCGATTCATACCACCAAAAACGCTATCATTGGTATCCTAGTGACCATTCTTTGGTCGAAATTATCGTATGAACTGTCTGGCAAATAAGTTCGATAATTTTTTCTGCTGACATGTTGTTCATTTATGGTACAAACGATGCTACATCAGAGCAGACGATGTTTGGATCAACCACTTGCGTGTAAGCAGGTGTAAAACTTTCTGAAACTTCAAGGCCTTCATTTTGAGCTCATTTTTGAAAACGTGTTGTAATTGTACTCTGGATATGTTTAGGACTTCGTTCGATTCTTTTCTTCATACTTCGAATTACTTTTCTTACTTCTGAATCAAAAATATCCTGAGGATTGTGAAGTAGCTTCTATATGTAGATAAGGTTTTCCAGACAGACGTTTTGATCATCAGAGAGATTTATATTTGGTTAGGGATTCTACTAATATTGAAAGCATCGGCATCTTCACCGACAGAAAAAGAAGTAACGCTTTCGACTCATATTCTAGTAATAGTAATAGTTAAAAAAGTGCTATGCGTTATTAAGCTTCAAGTTGTGAAGAGAGTATAGAAAGAGTGGATAAATAATCAAACAAATAATGAGTAGAAAACCCGTAGGAAAAAGAGCGCCCGCGACGTAGATGGAAGGACAATATAAGTATGGAGCTTGAAGAGATGGAACAGAATAGCGAAATTTGAAAGGAACAAACTGATGATAGGGAGGTTCGGCTAAGGGTTGTAACGAGGATCTGAACTTTCGAGTTCCAAATGTCCGGTAATAATATTGAAATAATAATAATATTCAATAGTTAACTCTTCGATAGACTAGATAGATAGATAGATATTTATTCCGTAACAATATATTTACAATGATTTTAGTTATCGCACAGTATTTTATTACAGAGATTTGATATATTTAATATCTTACTTCTGAAAAACAAAACTTTATTTTTAATCTATATACAACTAGTAACATGTAATGCAAATATTTTTGAAGGAAAATACGAAAAAAAAACCTTCAATATAACTCTTCGATAGACTAAGTTTCAATCTCTACTGGTAATCGAACCTTAACAGTCCCTGTCCACGATTAAAGCCTGCACCTAAAATACTTGCTTCTTTGTGAAAATTGTAAAGAAATATATTCTAAATATGATCTTATGAAAGCAACAAATCTACTTTCGATGAGTCATCCTAATATTGTGAGATTGATGACGGCTTTGTAAAATGCTGGCCAATTGGCAACCACACTGCAATGATGTCTGGGCAAAAAAAACATCTTTTCACCCTCTTTGGAAAAATCTTCTGAAAAAACGAATTAGTAAAGAAAAATTAGAGAAAATAAGCTCATGTTTAGGTTCGCAAGATTTTTGGCTAATCACCACAGCCACTTCCATAATCAGTACTGGTTTACCAACTAGCTCATCAACCCGATAAATTAATCTTAGGAAGTTAAGACCTAAATACAATGTTTTTCAAGTCGGTCTTTAGCTCTTCCACATAAAAATTCAAATGTTTCAGATTTAGTAATTTGAACCTGTACTGTTAACATCGAATTTCAGCTGTAACATAACACAAATGTCTATAATACAATCATGTAACAATTGACGGAGATAGGTTTCGAACGAATAGATATTTGGGTATATGTCTCGGTCACTTGATCTTAAGCAAAGGGCCTTAGTATGCCATAAAAGTAAGTTAGTGAAAAGCACGAGATGATATCAGTACGGTGCTTAGAGGGACTGATGTGCATGGTCTTGTTAGAACATCTGAAGTTGTAACCAGTTTCCAACCTGAGATCAGAGTCAGAGATTAGCAGAGGATTTCTTTAAATACTTTTTCATCCACATTATTTTTATTCATGTTTTCGGGCTGTCCTTTACTAGCTTACTATTATGCAGGGAAAATACCCGATATGGTGCTCCATACTAATTTTCACACATGCAAGTCCGACTCAGTAGATGTCAAGTATGACTTGAAGAATTAAGGCCGTTTGAAATTGAATACCTTTTTTTAACGCTTAGGTGAAATTTAAGATTCCACAGAAGGCATCCTTATCATCTTAACTTCTGAAGAAAGCTAATTTACCCTTTCTATGGGGGTAGAAAATGTAGCATTTAGTTTCGAAACATATCAAGGACTCCCTGCAGTATTATGGAGATCTGCCTATTAGTAATATGGATCAGTAGCTACTTGAAAATGTTCCAGTGGACAGCATCTAATTTTAGAGGAATTATACCAATCGCTTAAATTAGAAGGGGAGTCAATCTGATTTTCATACTAAAAGCCGGGAAACCCAGTCGCCTGCTTAGATCCTATTATACTATCAGAACGACTTTATTCTTCCAAAATTCAACGAAAAAAACTCTCTGAACTCATATCAGAACCATACTTTAGAAAAATCTCTGCATTCTTACAATTGAACGCATCGCAAAGAACGATAAATGGGCCATCTAATTGGAATGTAAAAGCCAGTTTCAATTTAAAAGAGATTGCCATATGTCAATCTACCTAAATGCTTGGATTCTCAAATAAAGTAAAGATCCCAAGTCATCTGGTCCTGTCATAGCAGTTACGGTAAGATTTAGTTATTGAACTTGCTGAAAGACAGCCCAAGAGGCCCTGATTGGACTTACTCTTCTTCACATACACATCAACGTTTAGAACATCAAGTCAAATGTCTCTTCTTCATGAATATCAGGAGCTTAAAATGGTAAGCACGGTATCGGATAAACTACCACAAATGTACAACTTTGGTGAAAAATTGCAAACCGCTTAGCCTGGGATCCCCAAAAAAACCTCAAGAGTTTTTGATGGTTCACAGATCGATCGAAGATGGAATCAGACGATGTTTTTTCTTATCCCCAACATAAGTCTCGAGTAAGGCGTCAAAGATAAACTTACTGATAACCAAACAGACCTCATAGTGTTGGGATCATATAATGTGAACTCAAAATCTATTAAGGACGTCATGACGCTCTGCTGGAAATAACAAAGAAAAATTTCAAACTTCAGTTGGAAACATGTACATTAGTGGCAACGAAACCGATGGCCATTTAAATACACATGTAGGCGCCGAACCTTCGTAATTCGTCAGCAAAATCACAACATCTGCAATAGAGCTCAAGGGCTTTGTCAATCGGAACAAAGTTATGATATTGAACCCAATATTATGATATTCTCCTCCGAGACAACCTTCGGGAAGTTAACTTTCTAAGAGAAGTCGTCTGCTAGTTCTTGCTGGGTTTGACATCATCCTAGATCCAATAATGCGTTTTCAAAATTTTCACCGGTGTGAGACGCTTCTTGTCTTCCACGTGAAAATCATCATATTTAAAGCATAGAAACTACGTGTCGCGTTATATCACAAATGGGACCTAACCGTGAATTTCTATAATTATTAAGCGCGCCTCAGTTTCAATTTTATTCAAAGGCGAAAACCAAAACTTCTCGCAAATTACATTTATTAGGTCGAAAGTCGACAATTGTCGATGAAAGCATTTAGTATTTCTGAGCTGACATTCTTGACCAGCATGTACTGCTATCGCCTTATATCGAAAAAAAGTGGATTCTTTTTTGTACATCTAATATAAAAAATATAAAAACTTCATCAAATGGGTCTTGAATGGATGAAGGGTTTAAAATTGGTCTCGAGTGTTTAGTTCTCTGGCGTTTCACGCCGATGGCACAGGGTTTAAAACAGTAACATTGTAACATAGCAATGTTTCTCCACCCCCGAAGTAAAATGCCTATTGGATTGGATATATTGAAGCGTTTTCTTATTAAAAATGAACTGGTTTTCTAAAAGCCCATACATTAAATCAGTTTAACTAAGTCACAGGGTGCCATTGCTATGGGCGTATCAAAACTTCTCATTGTGACGAGTAAAATTTTTTTTCTTGCCTTTTTTCTGGAATTTCTAACTTTATTCATAATGTTTCTCGCGTTGAATTCACAGGAAGCCATAGAGCAAAATTTTCCATTGCTGTTGAGTGTTATAATATATGTCCATATATACATGATCTGCTATCCTTGAGTGCTAAACATTACATACTTCTTTTGCACAAACACAGTTAAACGAAGAGTCTTATATATTACCAGAAATAAATCCATGATTATTATTAATCGACCGTAAATACTCCTCATCATCATCGTTTAATTGCCCGCACGAGTTCTTCCGCACAATTCAAGTGTCACTGGGCGGAACCGCTGCCAGATGGTACGATGATTAATATGAACTTTGTCAAGACCTTTCATAAGACACTCTATTGTGTTTATCAATAAGACTATCAAAACAAATGAAATCAATTCAAGAGACTTTCTTAAATTTCTTGCGTTTTTGTGTACATTTTGGATTAATCCTTTGCCAATTAATTCGAAAATGGAGCAAACCCGATTTAAGCCCATTGCAGTTATTTTCTGTTCTAAAAATGCAAAATGACACACTTTTGCCGTAGATACCGAAGTCCACATTCCCTAAAAGCCTTTGAATCAATGTCCAATTTAATATCACTTGTCTGGCGTTACAGCGAATTTTCCATCACGAAGAGAAAAGTTGTATGGTGGAAGTGGAAAACAAAAACGCTAGCGAAAACAGCAACAAACAAAAGTATGTCTGTAGGCGGTGCCGGGTGGAAATCCGGAGGAAACAAGGCAAAGAGCAAAAAGTTTTAAGGCAAAATTTATTTAACTTGAAAGGAAAAACAGAAAATAACTTTTTGAAAACGAAAAGTATTCCACAAACTATCGCTCTACTTGGCCAAAATAAAAGTTGGAAATCGCTACCCATAATAATTAGGGTATTTGTATGTCATTTCTTTAATTGAGGCATAATATCTTTATCCTTGGGTAGACAGGATAGCAGCTTTTTAAATAAATGGGAGGCTATTTATAGGATACTTTACTGACATTTATAATTGCTGCGTTAACCACTCTTTAGAAATGTTAACGTTTAGGTACATCTTTCTTCAGATGTATGACATTTTTTAGGTTTATTTGCCTTAAACTATTTAATCACATAATCACATATTCTAACGGCAAATTAGAAAATGGTGTAACTCTATGACCTTTTAATTTTGTGAGAAAACCGTGTATCTCCCCAATATGCGGAAGTACAAGTGTGAGTGACATCGTACTCTTAAAAAAAGTTTGTAGTATACATACTTGCATATTGTCTCAATAATATATTTGCGATTAAATTATTTCAATACAAAATTTACGGTAAGTGCAGTGCAAATCATTTACTGCCAAAGGTTGAATCACATTATTGTCGGGCGTCTACCCAAAGACTGTGTTTGGAACCGATTTAGCAAACGAAACAAGATCTTTATAGGTTTTATTTAAATACTTATTGCAAGGAACAAGATGAGATGGCCTCTGCTTCAAGAACGACATTCAATGATGAGTTCTTTAAAATGAACTTATCACTGTTTCGTCCGAGGAAAGACCAGTGTGATACATGTGTCAACAGTTAACTGAAGAAGCATATCAACAATATCTTGTACTTAAAGTTGAAACAAGGAATGCAAAAAGCCAAGACAAAATTGCTGAAACATCAGATATTGTGTTGACAATGGACATGCAATCTGTGTTGCTGTATCTGTGTTGTGAGTAGGAGCTACATATGTATGTACTATAAAACAAAACTCACTGTTCATAACTTCACAATTTACAATATAAATACCCATGAAGCTTATTGTTTTCTGTAGAATGAGACCGTAGGTGCGTTAACTGTGAATGAGTTCTCTTCTATTATTGTCAATTTCATTGAATTCGATATTCTTCCTCATATGATAGATAAAACTTCAAAAATTATATTGTATTTTGGAGCGATGGTTGTACAGGCCAAAACAGAAACGCATGTTTATCCAATGCATTGCTGAATACATCTGTAGTTCACGACATAATAATCATTCAAAAATACCTTTACAAGGGCCATACACAAATGGAGGCAGATTCAATGCACTCAGCTATTGAGAGAAGATTTAGAAACAATGTTCCAGCAGATTATATCAGTCATTGCGAGAATACACGACAAAAACCATTTCGATACGAAGTTCGGTATCTTTACCATACCCATTTTAAAGACTTTTCATGCATCAAATACATTTCTTCAATAAGACCAGGTCGTAAAGTTGGTGATCCAACAGTAATTGATCTCAAACAAATCAAATATACACCAGATTCTGTAATTCAGTACAAACTGAACAATATGATATGAAAATATTACCCGCTCTATTCTCTCTATTCTCGGAAAGAAGGAGAATCAAGAAATGAAAATATGACCTTTGACAGGTTCTGAAGAAAAGCTTACCATCCGATTACCATGCGTTCTACGACGCAATTCCTTTTACTACAAAGTAGATCGCTTTATTTTTATAAAATTGTGTTTTATTCGTTATTACAGTTGAATTTCTTTTCGTTTATTGTTACTTTGTAATTTATTGTTTCTTATGAATAAGATGTTTGCAAGAGTTCTTACATTTCTGTATTAAAATTAAGTTTTGAAAAATTTCAGTTTGATCGTTTTTTTTTGTTTTGAATGTTTGATGGAGATTATTTAATTTATAGGAAATATCCACAAGAACCTATAAATTCTTATGCATAGGCACCTGTAACAATTTCTAGTGAAAAGTGTGTATCTCCAAAAAAAAAAAAAAA
Source organism: Merodon equestris (assembly GCA_958301585.1). Classification (NCBI taxonomy): domain Eukaryota; kingdom Metazoa; phylum Arthropoda; class Insecta; order Diptera; family Syrphidae; genus Merodon; species Merodon equestris. Next base: position 36,044,018 of record OY284415.1, read on the forward strand.
TACTCTGCAACATTTTGATTTTGAATCATTTCGAAATATAAATAATATTACGAAATATAATTTCTGAAAATTTCAGCCAAATCGTGCCAATAATTTCGAAACTATGAGGTTTTAATACTCTCCTGTAAAATTTGCTAAAATGGAGTTACACACTTTTCTGGTTTCACCGACGATATGTATTGTAGATGATCCAAAAATAATGCTAATGAAAATTAAAAACGGTGATAACAGCTTAAAAAAAAATTATTTATTTTTCAACATAGTCTTTTCTACATAGCCTTATCCCTTATCCCTGTCCGTCGTATCCTAGGTGCGGCTGTCTATATGGATCTTATGCATTGCCAGGGGAGACACAATTTAATCAGTTAGTTAAGTTATAGTTCACAGCTTTCTCCATTTCACTATCACACATCATTAGAGTGCTAGATGTCAAATTGACATATTCCAAATCGTTGAAGGGTTAGGCAGGTCTTCGCTAGAGCGATGTCCGATTTCAGTATTGAAATCCCATCTCTTGGTGAGACTAAGAACCGTTTGAGGAGCGAGTGGGTTTTCGATAAAATAGGAGTACGATCCCACGGTAAAAGCTGTTTATTTAGTCGCAGAGTGTAGTCATGCTCATGAACGTGACCTTTTTAACGTTTAGCCGGAAATAAGTACATATGTTATGGACTCGTATATTCGGGAATACATATGTACGACTAAAATCAAAGTTCGATGGCAAATCAATTTCAAATTTGTCAACGTCAAGTCATATTATGAGAAATACGTAAAGTACATAATAAATGATTTCCCAATTGACAGATAATGGAAATCGGATGTAGCTACATTTAAGTCGTATACGTGGGCTATAAAAGTATCTCGTATAAAGGTACATAATACAGATAAAACTCACATATGTGCTATATCTATAAGGTAGGTATATATCCATTCGTCGTACCCCTGCTTACGCAGGATAATCCTTTTCGATTGAAAAGCAGTACGAAATTAAAGTCGACATTTGTATTTAGTCGACCCCCTTAGAAGTGCCCATTCATAGAAAAGGATGACAAATTTAATAAGCTTAGAGCTACATCACACAGCTTACGAGTTGCCCTATTACGCGACGTACAATACATAGTATTATCCGAAGGATAGTTTAATAAGGAAATGATACTTTTCAAATCTCCGGTTAAGGGATCTCGCATTCGTTATTTTATTAGGAGCTTTGTACTTTGAGCCTAACGGTATATATTGTAAAGTATAATCCCGTCGACGACTACTCAACATACAAACTCACACGCGAATATATATTTACGTTGCAGGAAAATATCCCTGAATGCCATGGGCAGCACACACTCAAGAATGTGATGAGTCCTATTAATCTCGCCGCAAGGTAATTGCGGCCAAGCACTTTTGATGAAATATCCCTTAGCGTTGCAATTTCTCGTCAAACATTTATCATTATATAATATGTATATGACAAACACAGGAATATTAGACATTTTCGAGAATTAGGAACTAATTCCAAGTTCATTGCGAATGTGTTGTGATAAACGCTGAAAGGAACTCTAATTGAAGCCTTCAATCAGGCGGCTTTTCCAACCCATTTTATCCAAATCTAAATTGTGGAATCCTTTCCTTATTCGATGCTATATGATATGCTCGTGCTCCACATTCATATCCGCCCCCTCAATGATGACGTGCGAAAAACAGCAAAGTGTATTCCATTGTCATAGAGTTATGAATGGGTGAATAAATCTGTATGCGAGAGACTTCGGGCGGGATATAAATCCTTGGCTTTGGTAAATGGAGGATACAACTTGTACATAGAATGGTGTGGGTTTCATGCGTGAGTTTTCCTATGATTACGCTCACATTTTATAGTCCTTCATGGCTAAGCTTCGGTAATTGTGCGGAAAGAATGGATTTGAATCAAAACTTTAAAATGAAGATGAAATACGTAACATAGAGATATGAATAATGGAACTTACTGCCTAAGTAAGAAAAAAACTGCTGCTTTAGGGGTATAAAGACTTTGAAAAGTTTTTATGATAGCACCAGAAAAACATGCTTAGATGGGGATACGCATATATGTATGGCTGTTTTCTATCTGCAAGTAGTAATTGCATATACCTCATTCTTATCCACTAAAATTGATATACAATTGTCGTTCAACCCCACTCATATATATGTACATGGATAAAAACTTTTACAGTAATACACTAGGCTTTATGAACTTTGACAGAAACTAATGGTCTAATACCGTGGGTTGACCCAGATGTCAATAGATTGAAGTACTAAATGTCATTAATGCAGTTTTCTTCCCTGCTTTTATCAAACCTTGAAGAGCAGTTTTGATATTCCACGACCCCAGTTTCACAGATCTGCAACTAATATTAAGAAAAGAGTCATTCAACAAGAAGTTTGATTTTATATTTTCCGCCATTTTTGAACAGTCAGCGTTTAGCTTCAACCATCGTTTGATGACTTTGATTCATTAAAACTAGGAGGTTATAAAAAAAACGATCGTTAAAATAAAACTCAACCCGACTATATTATCAAGATTTATTCCGTGTTGTAGTGCTCAACGTGGTTACATAAAGAGGAGTTAAAGCGCATTCAATTCAAGTTACAATTTATACTTTTCGATCGGTGATAGAAGAATGCGACTATTCGTCTTTTAACGTAGTATAATGATGTATGTGATAGGAATGTAGTAGAGAGGGCGTTAGATGTGCCCAATATATGGTATATTCGCACAACTAATAGTAAAAAAAATTCACTACAAAAACGATGAAAATATCGCATTGCATTCTAGAGCCCAAGAATTGAAGTCAGCAGATCACGTAAAATACCATTGATACATTGATTAAGGGCTGGAAATCAAGCAAAACCACATCCGACTGTAAATAGTGGAACAACCTCTCCATCTGCAACACATGAACGTTTAGCTGGCGGTCGCATTGAGCCCTTTCTTTCGAATATGAGGCAGGTGAGTAATTTCTTGAAATTGCCACAATGGATATCGACGAAGATTATTTTCAGCCGTACCGCGCCACATGTCACATAGCTAGTAGATAGCTTTAATTGTGATGCTCGACATAGAGACCATTCGCGAAATCCAGCCTCAATTATCCGAAAACTTAATCAATTCGTCAAAGGATTCTGCAGGCAGTACGGAGGTGTACTTCATCAATAACCTCAGCGCCTTTTCTTCAAACCAAAATAAGAATATCGCAACATTTTAGAATAATATTATTACAACGACATTTCTTGTTGGGTAACACTATATTTTTATGGATCATTCAAATTATGACTTAGGATTCAGGCATCAGGACATTGGTTCGGTAAAATAAAAAAAATCCGTCCCATCGTTCATGACTTTGTTAGGATAATAGCATAAGGATTCTTCAGCTTTCTGTGATATACGACATCTACGATAGCAGTTAAGATGGGCCTCGTGTCACATGATAATTGCCATTTGGTCATGTTGACTGCTATGTAATAATCTCAGAAGCACTTATGTACTTGTCTTATAATATTGTATGTTATCAAATTCATGGTCCGGATTTGTCATCTCTTTTTCAATGACATACATCAAATCGAACAATCATCCGAGACTTGTTTAGCTTAAAGTTTACCATTTTACAATACGGATCGTTAAGTAATCGCAAACTTTTTAAAAATATGCTGAAGTTGTAATAGGTAACTTTCGTACGTCACTAACATATTTTAGTCGACATAATCGTCCATCTGAACGTACTATAGGCAAAACCATAAAAAAATTCGAAGCGACTGTCTCATTTATAAGCTCACTTAAGAACTGAAACCTGAAACTGGTTGCTTGAACGTCAAGTCAGCGATGGCGCTGATTTTATAATTGGTAGATGTATTAAAAAAAAATGACGTACATGAGAAGTGAAAATCGATATGTAGCTGTCGATATCCACATCGCACTGTCGCATCCACAAAAAAGACAATTTGGTCTTGGTCCATACTTCTTCAAAAATAAGGAAGGCATAGCTGTTACCCTCGTTTCTCATCGCAATAACTAAATGTTAACAGATTTTTTATGTCCTCCCTTCGAAAATATGGGTGTAGGGACATGTGGTGCCACATTTCACACAACACGACCCGTTTTGGCTTTATTGCGAGAGTTATTTCCTGGTCGAATAATTTTACGTTTTGGTGATGTACATAATCCGTCAAGTTATGGGCGAGTTATTGCCCGATATGTGTCGTAAGGTCATCGAAAATCACCATGTCAGATTAGGTTCTTGCAAGAAAAATCCGTGGAGAATACATTATATTTTATTCATATATTATTGGAAATATCAGACATTATAAAAATCACCAAACTCGCGAAATACAGGCGTAACTCTGACATCAGTGGAGTTAATGACACCGAAGTTTTTAGCACTGTGTGAAAAAAATCGGTTTGAATGGAGTTGTGACTATAATTATAAAGAAATATACTATTAGTATAAAGAAGTGAAATGTCTAGTAAATAATCAGCAACTGGCTTTAGATGAAGAGGTAAAATAGTTGAGGGGGATTGAGGAATTCTTTCGTAAGATTGCGGCTAAAATATGATGCTCAACCATAGTGCGAGTGATGATGAAAAGTTAGGTCCATTGGATTGGATAAAGGCTCAGGTCGAAAGTGCAAAATTTACCCAGAAAATGGACAGTGTATTTCAAAGAATTAATATTAAAGATCACTTTAAAAGTGATGTCCTTATAAGAGCAGAGTTACGTGAATTTCATCAAGTTGTTTTAAGGACCAAAACCTTACGAAGTAAGCTGCGGAAGACGAACAGCGAAAAAGCTTATTTTGACCCCAAAAATGAAAACATCTTATGCCGCCAATATGCCATACGTTCGAAAGTCGTTAGGTGGAAGGTTTAGAGTGCATAGTCAAGAGAGTGAGTTTCCTCAAAGTCAAATGCTTTGGAGATGCTTTTCTTGCATTTTGGGCCTTTTGCACTTTCTAAATGTAATTATAAACACTCAAATATATGGACAAAATTAAGATACGAGTACTAGTAATTAAACAGCATCTTTCCTACACTGACAAGTTTATTTTTCAAGTCTTCTAGCCAAATTGCTGTTATTAACTAACTTATAAGTGCCTACTGTATAAATTATAAATGAAGAGATAATCCCAGTCCTGATAAACTCTCAGCGCAATAAAACATTCAATGACTTCGGATTCGGAATTCCTAGACTTAACTGCCCAGCAAATTTTCCTGCTTCAAATCCAATCCTACACTTATGACATGCAATAAAACTTAAGGCGGTTGAAATAAACCAGAGAAAAAATAAGCTAAATTAAGTCCTGGACCATGTATGGAATACTGAAATATTGCGGGATATAATGGGACTTCTAGTAAGTTCTATGCCTTCTAGGATAAAAGCAGTTATTACCGCTAAAAGAAGAGCAACCAAGTATTAATGATTTTATGCTCAAACTAGGATACATAAACATCGTATGTACTCATAAATAAAAACTAGTTCGTTAAATTTCCTAACCAATAACAGTGCTAATAATTAAGCAAATAGACATGTGGTAGAAATATTTATAAACTACTGAGGAATACTAAACAAAACCCCCCTTTCATTACAAAAAACTATGATCGTTGTTATAAGCAATTTTTCAATCATTTCAACAATTTGCGGCTTTTATGATCGCAAGTGCATACATAATTGCTACCTATGTTAGGATGAAAAATTTCAAGAAATAGACCAAGTATTTCTAAAAAATGTAACACAAAGTTCTTACCTATACTTAGACAGTAACACTCTTAACGAAAACTCCAGCAAAATGAAAAGGAGTGGTACTCACGTACACTATCACTTCTCTGTCATATGTTCCAGCTTTTTGCAACCTGCTGTATGCAGTCATCCATTACCACCAATACCGCAAATTTCTATATATTGTACTATATATAACTGACATACAATATTGATTGATATTGACGAAGATTTACAAAAAAGCTTTTATTTTGTTACAAAAAAACGATCGCGAGTTCAATATACAATTATGAGTCGAATAAAATCTGTCCAAAGTCGACCTCATTACTTATTCTCGAGATACACGAAGCGAAAAAAAATTCGCGAGCATACGAGAATGCCAACGTACATAATGTATGTCAACATTTTTAAATCGAAGCGATTATAATATCTTCCAAAAGCGTTGTTAAAAAACATGAATTTTTTTTTTAACGCGCACTGTACGGGTCTGCCTATGGTACCATACGTGTGGTACATATTTGTAGTGTAAATTAGCATTATTCGTAGGTATGATATAAATTGTTAATTATGTGTTTACGTACCTGTATGCCACCCACTCCGATAACAAACAAAAGCTGTGCCATAAATAAGGATGCCAAAAGGCTAAGTAGCGCCGTGCCAGCCAGAGAACGTAAATCTGAAAATAAACTTTAAATTGGGACGTTTTTAATGGGCAAATTCACACTGTACGGCTACAGTTGTTTGTGGCTTAAATATATTGTTCTGAGTGTAGATCTACGGTAACAAAGCGGTCATTAATTAACATTGAGTTTACTGAAATGGATGTGAGCATTTGCTGGCGGGAATTCAGGAGTGGTCGCCAGGCGATGTTTAAAATTGAAAGGACACACGACGAACGTACACACCCCAAGATGGATATATCTTTTCAGATATCGATATACAGAGCCAGCCCTTTGAAACATGTGACTATATATGTGTATGGGTTCAATTGGATAGCTATAAGGATGAAGACGTACATAAGTATCCATCTATACATATACATATGTACTCGTACATGTATTAGGCAGGCTTTGTTACCATTGATAAACATTTTAAGGATGCCAACCAGACCTTCTCGTTCCGATATGAACCCAAACCAAAAATAAGGAAATAAATCGTTTACAGATGGGGAGAATGGAAGATTGTAGCTGGAGCGTTACGTGGACCTGGAGCTGCTAGTGTTTGTAACTTCTTTGATTTTTCAGGTGAGAAATTAATGAAGGTTTGTGTCCTTTGAAGTCGGTTGTGTTCTTTAAAATATTCGATGTGATTCTTTCCCTTTCTGTTTTGTTTCGACTTTCCTTTGTCTTTCAGGCTGAAATAAGCATTGCGAAAATGGATAAAAAATGTGAATTATGCTGGCGCATGGTATGCAATAGGGGTGTCGTGGTAGAATGGCCGGGCAGCAGAAACGTACTCCGTCAGGCGGAAAGAAGTGCTTAGGGGTGGTAAATGCGATTTCGAGACTGTTATGCATTGTTTAGTATTCCATAGAGAGTAGCAGTAAGTGTTGAGCGTGCGGAAATGAGTAGTTCTTGACTGGAGAGGCTCTTTAATGTTTGTATACCCAAGGTGGCGCTTACTTTGAATGTGCTACGAATATGTAAATATTATATTTGAAAAGTCGTGTCAAGTTTGAGTGTGTGACGTTACAGTTGCGAGGGAAGGTCACTTTGGTTGGAGGCCCACCCTATATACTTTTAGAGATAAATATGTACGTTTATTTGAAATTCAAATTTAAAGTACACGCACATACGCGTAATTTTTTCATCATATGCGTCTCGGTCGGCGTTCTTACTTTGGAATAGGCTTTGAAACAACTGATCTGGGGGATACAAAGGAGAATACTTTTTAAAATTGTAAATGTAGATATATGTATATGAAGAGGTATTTGAATTATTAGCAGGATTGTCTCTCACGACATTATTTTGTTTTTTGCTTTCACTGCTTTGGGTTTTAGAAATTGCCTGAATCCAAGGGGGTAGTACGGTTATTCTTGTCGTTGGAGATGCTGACTTTTTGCTATTTGACTTCTTCAAACACGAACATAAGTATCTAATATCCAATATATTACGCATACAAAGGGAACCATCCATTTCCCTTTTTTCAAAATTTGGAGGTTTATTTCAAAAGAATGACTATTGTTGAGGGATTGTGCCTATGCCTATCTTTCTTGCAGCATATGAATTCTGAGTTGAAAAGACTGCTGATGGGACCGCGAATCGACCCAAATTTTCTTTTTCTTCTTCAGAAGGTTGGAAGTCTTGCTTACTCAGCCAATACATATGTGGGATAAGACATCCCTTCTCGTTGTTTCGAAGTAGGAACTAACGACTTATGCAACATGTAGTTAAGTGTTGCCTTGCTGCAAATCACTTTGACGTGTCCTTGCCCATACTTTCGCCGTTTTCTCTCCAATGCTCCACTCTCGCTGTGGTGGCGAGATCTTATGATGGTTTTACCCACTTGCAACAGCTCATAATATATCACTCCGAACAGGTCCCACCCGATACACAGCATAAGCTTCGATTCAGGGATGTTTGACTTGGTCGTCGACGTTGATGCACGGCCCCCACGATATCTTTCGATTTGTACTATCGTAATTGATTCATTTTTCATCCCCTGTCACAATACGCTAAAGAAAATCCTTCCTTTCTTGCTGCTGGATCAACAGTACCAGAAACCTCTCGACTTCGATTACTATGGCATCGACCTTCCTTGCTTATGAACCATTCCTATGGGTTGTTAAGTTACGCCCAATGTGTCAGCAAGTTTTCTTCGCATTTGACATAATTTTAATCCAATAATGCCTCCGATTTTGTAACGCTGAAATCATACGCGACAGGTTCTTGCACTAAGAAAAGCCTGGTTTGGCGGCTGAGGTAAGACGCAGATTTTTCGAATTGAAAATAATTAGCAAATAATCTCGCAAATTATGCTTATATGGCTAGTAGCCGAATAAAATTCAAGAATGAAATGATAGATGCCCAAGCTTCTACGTATAATACAATGTTTCTGACCAACATGTACCGCTAGCGCCATATATTGGAAAACCACGAATAACCAAATAATGAATAACGATAAATGATGGCAGGACGAATACAAAGCTCAAGGGTAATTACAAATGGTTTGTCTAATGCGGTCGTTTAGCAAGATGTAGTCTGGCGTTACTATCATTGGCGTGGTTTGGTTGGTTTTCCACCCTCTCAATGGTGGAGATGGCAATGAATATAACCCATACAAAGCAAAGTGAATGCACAATATACTCATAGATTCGCCTGCGGTATTACATTCAAAACCAGGTGAAATGTGGTCAAGATTTTATCGAAGTAGAAAAAGATTTTTTAATCCAATTTCAACCTTTCAAGAGATTTATTTTTGTTAGCCAATTGAAGCTGGTTTGTATGCACATTTTATTTTGTACCCGTATATTTACGGTACATGCGGTAGACGATGTGGCAATTCAATACCTATATACAATTCGTGTAATTTTGCAATTGTTGCGATCGGGTTGTGAGATGGTGAATTGTCTTATTAGAAATAGGACTCTTTCCTTCTTCGTTTGGCGCCTTTTTTCCCGAAATTTCTTCCTTCAAACCCATGAATATTGCCACATGACATTCGCTATTGATGGTTTCTATATTCTTAAGGTATTCGATGAATAAAATATCGTGCACATCCTATAACACGGAGGCCAAGGTCTAATCGATATTTGCGTTTTTAGTTTTCATACTTTGCTGTCCATTCAGCAGATACCAATTTGACTGTGGAATGTAGTGATGGATCCATGTTTCATCCCTTGTGGCATGCCGCATTAAAATATTTATTGCACTATAAGAGCTTCAACAGCACTCGGGATCGAAGTGAGTGATTAAACGTCAAAATGTCGTAAAATATTGGCACATATCGTTTAAAGGTTGTTACCTCTAAAAATCATATAGATTTTGCGCCACCTAGACGTCGTCCTCCGAAGCTATTTACTGAAGTGTTACTATAGTTTAGACGATTATTTATATTTTATTTAGGTTTTAATTTTAATTTAAAGTAGGAAACAAGATCCATTTTAAAACTGCTTCTCCTGTTTTAGTTCTTAGAATTGAAAGGAAGTGAGTTCCCTTATATGATAAAGAACAGTTTTTTATCTGCAGCTTTGGAAGTCGAATGAAAACATCAAATAATCTAAGTATTGGGTTGTACCATATGAAATGTCCGATTTTCGCTCAGTCGGAAATAAGAAGTTCTCGAGTGAACATCTGTACCTGAACGTTAAATTTTCTTTTTTTACAAAGTAAAATGATACGTGTGCTTAATGTGTGAGAATTGTAGGGTTCATTACAAGTACAGTTATTTTTTTAGCAATAGTTTACCACGCTGTCGGCAGTTCAAATTCGAATCCTCTTCCTTTATGAATTTAAAATGGGACATAATGGTTTTACGAGGGTGGTCCGATAAGTAGTTAGCCTACAAAAGAAAAAGAAAAATTTTGGAGAAATGGCGATTTATTTTTCAATATAGTCTCCTTTTAGCTCGATACACTTGCTCCAACTTCTTTAACCGTCTGAAAAATACGTTTGCTCGAGGTTTGCAAAGTAGGCCTCCGTGGCGGCGATGACCTCCTCATTCGACTGAAATTTCTGCCCGGCGAGTGACCTTTTCAAGTTTGGAAACAAAAAGAAGTCGAAGAGCACTTTTTTCTTCGTCAAGTGGGGCCGTTTTTTCTTCAGTTCGGCATCGAATCGTGCCAATAATTTGGCATAGTACAACTCTGTGACCGTTTTGCCCTTCTCCAGGTAGTCGATGTGGATCACACCTTGTGAATCCCAGAAAACGGCCGATGGGACAGTCTTCGCCTTCTTCGGAGCACGTTCGCCGGGTGAAGTCCACTGTTTCGACTGTTCCTTGGTCTCTGGTGTGTACTAGTGGATCCATGTTTCGTCGACTGTCACGAAAAGACGCAGAAACTCCTTCGGATTGCGCTTAAACAGCGTCAAACACTGCTCTGAAGTGGTCTGACGGTTGCGCTTGTTGTCCGGAGTGAGCAAACGCGGCACCCATCGCGCCGATAGCTTTCTCATGCCCAAAATTTCATGCAGGATATGACCCACGCAATCTTTTGAAATGCCAACTGTCTCAGCTATCTCGTGCATCTTCAATCGGCGGTCTGCCAATACGAGATCGTGGATTTTTGTCACGTTATCCTCCGTGGTAGCCGATTTCGGGGCACCTGGACGTGGCTCATCAAAAACCGACGTGCGACCACGTTGAAACTCGTTAAAGCAATTTTTGATGATCGCCATCGAAGGAGAAGAGTCACCGTACACAGCATCCAAACGCTCTTTGATTTCGCTGCGCGATTTCCCTTCCAAAAACAAGAATCGAATCACCGACCGATATTGCTCTTTTTCCATTTTTCTAAAATCCGCGGACACTCCCGCTTCCACACACGGTCAAAACAAAACTACGAGTCCGATCCGGCTGAAATACACGGATCTAGTCGACAGTAGCTACACGATAGTAAGTTGCCCTTGTGATACTGGCGCCATCAGGCGGTGAGGCTAAGTACTTATCAGACCAAGCTCGTATAATATAAGCTTTATTTAATAGATCATTTTATGCCATGCACATGTGCGCCTCGACTAGCTCAAAGGAAGCGCAGTTGCGAAGTCCAATTTTCGACAACTTTATCGAGCGACTGGGCCGTATATCAGCAATAACATGTTGACTTCTAAATCGTCCAAAGTCTTTGGTTTATCGGCATAGACTAGTGACTTCACATGACCCCAAAGAAAATGCAATTCAATTGAGGAACAAAGAAGTCTTAGTTGACGGCAACATTCTGGCCGGCATCGTCCTTAAAGAAATATGGGCTGATGATTCCACTAGCACACCAAACAATGAGTTTTACTAGTTGTAAGAGCGTCTCGATAAAGGCTTCTGGGTTTTCTGCATCCTAAATTCGGCAATTTTGCTTGTTTACATATCCCTTAAAAAAAAAAATGCGCCTCATCGGAGAATAAAATTTTGCATTGACAATGAGGATCAAGCTAAATCATGTTTGTGTCCGAACCTACGACACGCATAATGGTCATACGATTTCAATTATTACACAAGCTCGATCTTATAAGCTTTCAAGCCAAGATCTTTCCTTAAAATCTTCCACAAAGCGGATGGGTATAGCTCCAATTGCTGTGCACGATGGCGAATCGACTCATTCGGATTCTTCTCAACACTGCGCCTCACAACGGTAATAACTTCTTTTCTTCGCACTTTTTGTCGTCTTTGGGGATGCGTATTATCCCCTCGAGTGTACATGGTGCGATGACGATTCATCGTGTTCCGAACGACTTGCTCGTGTTCCGATTATGTTGACCATAAAATGGACGTAGCACACGATAAGTTTGGCGAACCGAATCATGGTTTTCAATATAAATTTGCACAATTTTCATGTATTGTTCTGGCATAAATCTATTCATTGTAAAATAGCACAAGGTTAAGTTTTAAGATTAAATACAAATCAACTTTCAATTGTCAAATTGAGAATCTGCAAAAATCAAATTGACAGTGCTGCCAGGTTAAAAACCAAATCTCTATCCTTTACATGCTGTTACGTCTTCAATTATTATTCTTAAGGATAGCTGAGATGGATTTGCACATCAGCTCACTTATAGCAAATGAAAACAAAATGTAATATTTTGTGGAATGCCCGTTAGCACCTCCTAAAATCGATTGGGCTTTGGTTGGACCAATTTTTGGCAGTGGGATCCGATTGATTTCCATGCTTCCCTCTAGAGCTCATAACGCTTTTTAAAGCTCTTAGTATAATCTCTTCTTGCAAGCTCTTCCCATAGTTGCTTAATTGTACAATATTTAAAACAGGTCACTGGCGAGGCGTCTGTAATAATTTAGGGAAGTTGTAAATCAACCAAATCGTTACAACTTCCGATGTGTGCTTGGAGTCATTATCTTGGTAAAATATAAAATTATTTGCAATACACAAATGCTTGAAAATTTTTTTTCAATATATTGGGGTAGACAAATATATCCATTTATCGTCTATACAATGTAAAGTGCCTACTCCAGCTTTTGACATTCAGCCTCCACCGTGCTTAACAGTCGCATGCATATTTTAAGGATGAATTCAGCTTTCCATGCAGATTAAACTTATTTTCGTCGAAATATAGGCTACATCCAAATAAACAATTACTGTTTTCCAGAAGCTGTCTGTTTTCGGAAGTTGTAGTTGGGCGAATTTGGTGAATTTTTACGGTTTTGTTTCTGGAGCTTGTGTATGGCTTTTTTCGTGCAAGTCAGCCGTAAAAATTATTCCTGTGTAAGATGTTTCGAACGGTGTTAAAGCCTACATCTTTTCTAATCTTCTCGTGCCATTTTAGGGGATCCTTCTTTATTGTGTGTATTGTCTTCTTTGTCTGTCAATATTTTGCCTTGCCCCTTCGTGTTTTTATACGACAGTCTAAATTCTTTTTCATTTCTTGTAATTATGTCGTGAACGGTGGGGCGACTTTTTCCAACTAAATCAGCAATTTCTCGAATACCTATTAATTATCTAACTTCTAAGGTGACTTGCTTTTCGTTAGGAGTTACGGTTTATAAAACACGCCTTTGGTATTGAGTGAAAGCAGTGACTCCAGCAGACCTTTCTTACTTGTTTTTTTATGTCCGATTATTGGTTGAGCGTCAATATTTGTGTTTTTTGTTGTTGTTTTGTAGGTTATAATAGTTACAGTTATAAATATTTTTATAAAAATGAAAAAACACTGAAAACGGAGAACGTTCAATATTTAAATATCCTCGCATCCGTTTGTTATTAGAGAAAAGTAAAGGGTGTGCCAAATAGAATTATTTTTTTTAAATGCAATAAAATGAACAAAATTATTTTTTTTCCATGTAGATATTATTACTTTATTAGTAAGAACAAATATTCCCATTAATTACGAAATACAACGTCCTTCAAGTGGCTGCTTCGGCTGGCTTTGGTGCCTTCTGTAACCTCAATCTTCCAAGACCTTGTTGATGGTTTCGGGCTGTAGCTAACGTATTGCTTGGATGATATTGGCCTTAAGTGCTTGAATCGTTTCTGGATTGTTGGCATAATATCGGTCCTTTACGGTTCCACACAAAAAAAAGTCCAAACGGGTCAAACCGCAGCTCCGAGGCGGCTAATTGACATCACCAAGACGGCTGATAACACGATTTGGGAATTTGGTGCGCAAAAGATCGATTGTGGCATGGGCTATGTGGTATAGCGCGCGACCCTGTATGAACTAGAGGTCGTTCAATTTCAGTAAAAAAAAGTCGATTAACATGGCTCTGTAACGGCCACCGTTGACCGAAACGTTGTTCCCAGCCTCATTTTCGAAGAAAAATTGTCCAATGATCCCACCACTCCACCAAACTGTCACTCTCTGTGGATGCATTGGCTTCTCGACGATAACGTGCGAGTTTTCCGAGCCCCAGATGCGGAAATTTGTTTGTTATCATAGCCGCAGAGATGAAAATACGCCTCGTCAGAAAAGATAATTTTTCGCCCAAAATCGTGGTCCAAGTCAAGCTGCTCTAAGGCCCAAACTGCGAAGCGATAACGAAGCAGATGGTAGCGCGCCTTCAATTGCTGAGCTAATTGCACCTTGTAAGCGAATAATCCGAGATCTTTGTGCAGAATTCTCCTCAAGCTAGTGCGTGAAATGTTGAGCTGTTGAGATCGATGGCGATATTCATGAATTGAGTCTCACACTCTCAGCCACATCAGCCACATTCTCATCCGTGCACACCCTACGACGACGGAGACCATAAGTGTTGTCAACTAGTATACCAGTCTCACGACTGGTACAAATTTGGGTACAGCAGTCGCGGTGGGAGCTTTATTTCGGCCAAAACTTTTTTTTTAAAAAAACGCACTGTTCGGGCTAGACAGCACTCACTTTGGAAATAAGTTTTCAATATTTTCCAATGTTGTTCAAGCGTATAACCACTTAGTTCTTTCCGCGGAGGTATGATACTGACATTCTGTTAAGATTTCGAGCTTGAAATATCTGCCTGTCTAAATAACCTATGATTTATTGTAGTAACCACATATATTCGTTTCAACAGGGTCCCGCGCTTTTTATATCATTTCATGTCAGACAGATTAGATTCAAGCATCTTGTAAAAATCCACGCCTTTGATATTTTAATTTTGGAATCACAGAATTTCATAGTCTTTTAAATTTGATTACGAAAACTAATAATGTGTAAGAAATTGGGCCTGTTCATTAACAGAAGTCATACGCTAGACGATAGAACATCTATAAAAGGATTCGAATTAGTAGTTCTTAAATAACGAAAGTCTATCCTTTTTTTTCTATTCTGTCAAGAGATCAAATCGCGTTTAAGAAAACAGGTACGCTTAATGGACTATAAAAATGTAAGCAATGTTCCCTATTGACTAAAAATTCTTCCAAGAGGGTTGAGTTTATTACATTAAATTCTTCAGGACACGAGGTATTTACGGGGTAGATGTATAAAAACCATGGCAAAATAAGAAAATAAATACTTATATAAAACGTTCAGAGGTTCACCGTTGCTCAGTTAGTAGTGCGTTGGCCTTTGACGCCGATGATATGAGACTTGGACCTCAAGCCAAATAGTCGATATAGTATTACATTCTATATGTCTCCAGCAGGGTGTTGACAGGTGATTGAAATCACACACCTTCAAGTCTTCAGACTTCAGAAAACGACCTTAACCAACATCATCTATCTAATGATGTTTTTGCTAAATTCATTCAAAGATTAATAGTTAGTATGAATAAATTTCAACATTTTCATGAAAAATAAGATTACATAAGTAAACAAAAGAATGTGGCCATAAAAATCATTCCAGGAATTATGTTTTCTTTTTTGCTATATTCAGTGGCACGACCCCTGTGCTTGTCGATATAGGATATTATTTTCCTACTCTCTAAGGACTTCTAAATAGTCGTCCATATGTACATGTACTAACCATCAATCAGGATCAGGGCATAACAGCCAATTCTTAAGGTTGCCTGGCATTTGCTGAATGGCTTTTTTCAGTCAGAGGAGGGAGGTATCGCCATCAATAATTTATTTCTTTATTCACAACTTTTTAAATTAAGGTGTTTTATTTCGTATTCTATGTTTATTGCTATCAAAGAGGTTAGAGTGGAAAGATAAAGTGTATTTATAAGGCGTGAGGCAACTATGACAACAATATGTATTGATTTTGGCTATGCAATGAACAATTCTCTCAAATTTTACAAATTTCCTTATAAACATATTTATACAATACATATATAGGGTCATCCAACAAGAGGTTTCGTTTTCAATCTTACTATTGATTGACATTTTTATAAAAGTGGCGATATTTTGAAAAGATTTAGTGTTAAATCGTACGATTTCAGTGGTCAATTGAAGTCAACTGAAACATTTTTGGAGTTTATAAAACGAAATTGACGGAAATTGAAGGATGCGCAAGTCTATATTTAATAACGTTCTAATAGCTGCTTCTCAAAATTCCATTTTACCAATTACTTGAAACTTAACTAATGTTGGATGACCGTTAATTGAATATTAGGGCATGAAACATGATCCGTCACCATCTACTCTTAACAAATTAAAATTAGCCCAATTTGTTTTTGTTTTCCAAGTCTACCCATTTCAAATATACTTTAACGAAATACGATTCTTTATTTCGTAAGATGTTGTTTTTCCCATCGATGAAGCGCTCCAGGTTTTGTCCTTTCCAAAATCCTGTTTAATGTCTGTACTTGTTTAAATGGGTCGTTTTTGGACAGGCATTTGATTTGGGTGTTGTGTTTCAGTAATCGGAGTCGACCTGTTTTGATATAGAATTTCTGTGATTGTAATGTAACGAAGGTTTGTGATTATTCAACTAGCTAAATCAACTCACATTACGAATCCTGGGTATGATTAGGGATCTAATTCTTTTCGGTTATGGAACGGTGAATTTCCAGTTTCCCGAAACTATAGAGTAACACAAAGGAAAATATTTTTCTTTAATTTTAACGTATTTTCAAGATATTTTTTATTACGATTAGTCAGGGAATAGGCTATCGAACAATATCTTCAATAAGATCTATGGAAATGCAATTACATATATTGTATTTTTCCAAAATAACAATTTATCACGTTTTGACTGTGCTTGAAGCTTCCGAAATCTCTCGCATGAATTGGATGGTAACCATGAAAGCGTACGATATTCGAAGTGTCTATCTATAATGTCAGAAAAAGAAATGAGTTCACAAAGTACCGATATTTATTCTCCTGCTTTCTTGCAAAGCATTGAATGTGAAACAATGCAGTGCAATATGGTTTTTATCTTCTTCTTATGGAAGGGTTTTAAAAGAAACTAAACGTCAAACTGAATTTTCGAGAAGCATGGGTAGAACGAAATCCGTTAATAATTGAAAAGGCTAAAATCGATTAAAATCTACATATAGGCGAAGTCTTAACGTCGTCTGAAACATGAAGTTAATAAGACAACAGAGGCTGATGAAAGATATAATTTTGCGATATTCTTCCGATTTTTATTACTAAAATGCGAAAATAAAGAAGAATGGTGTTATGTGGTTTTTTCACATGGAAAAGTTTAATTTTGATGGACGTCATTGGTTTAAGTATTACTTTCAAGATATAGAAAGGACGAACGCTGTTAAGCCCGGCATCATACTCGAGAAGGTAACTACTTAACAAACTATTTGGTATGTGGAGGTATTACTGATTCGGGACTGTTGAAATTGACAACAAAGACTTATACGGCATATTAGAAAGACATTTTGCTGAAATTTTTGATGTTTTTGTACCCATAAATGAGGTTTTCCAGCAAGGCTACGCGCTCATCCGCGAACAGTTAAAAATTGGATAAAGGAGCACAAGGTGGCATTGCTTCAGTGACCATCGGGGAACGTATGGCGATTGTTAGTACGAAAAGTGCACGAATCTGGCCAGCAATTCGAAGAATGAGGATCTGCAGATTCCTGAATGAATGAAATGAACTACGACTATGTTTTACGAGTAACGTTGGATGCAGACCCAACGAATTCGTTGCGGGGGAATGCACAAAGCATAAGAGTATCCCCAATGACAATAAGTCGACGCCTCTCATAGGAAAGGTAAAGAGACTTGATAAGTGGGTACCCCATGAACAAGTCCCAAAAACTGCGGTGCCAAATAGAAACTGTACACCAACCAATGGTAGATTTAGGCATATGACTTAATAGATCAATTGAAAATGTATCTCGTTCTTGAAGACTGGGAATCCCGAAAAAGTTGTTGAAACTGTTACAGGTATGCCTACAGCGAAACAAAGTACAAGTTAAAGTAGGAAATGTCTTATTAAGGCAAGTAGATGGCTAGTCACAACTTTTTTTTAATTTGGTGTTGGAATTCGTAATGAGATCCCTTCAAAAAAAGGAGGGGGAAATAACCCTTAATAGAATAACATCCGTTCTAGCTTACGCTGAAGCCTGCTGGGCCTGCTGGACAGTGAGGAAACTGTTAAAATAAATATAGAAAGTCTTATAATGGCAGGAAAGGATATATACTTGGAAGTTAATGAAGAGAAAATCAAATATATGGTCATTGATTGGATCGAACCAAACCTCGCACCTGACTTTACTAGACAAACGATTTTAGAAAGTGGATGAGTTCAAATACCTGGGTACCATATTGACTGCCCAACACGCCATTAAAAGAAATAAAAGGCTGTATACGGGCTTCTTCACGACAACTCTTTTGTTCCGCAATGTCAAAATCCGTATCCGTATTTATAAATCTATAATAATGCCAGTGAAACTTTACTTGGGCTCTGATTAAGAAGGAAGAAAAAAGATTTCAGCTCTTTGAAAATTAGATCTTAAGGATAGGCACAATATTTTTTAAAAGTTTTACTTTCCCTAAACTTGCTAATATTTTTGGAACCGCACGAACAGTTAAAAACTGGATAGGGGAACAAAATGTGGCATTACTTATATGGCCTCCTTACTCACCGGACCTAAACCTTATGGAAAACGCATGGGGATAGCAAGTACGAAAAGTGTACGAATCTGGCTAACAATTTGAAGATAGAGGTTCTCCGATTACAGCCATTAAATTGGCCCGCGGGAAATTTCTCTAAGTGCCTTAAAGGCACTTTAAGATTTCATGCCAGACCGGATGTATGAAGTTAAATATAATAAACGAAGCAGTCAATACAAACTATTAGAGTCACCAATAAAATTTTTATAATTTTATTATTTGCACCTTTTTTTGTAATTTTATTATTTGCACCTATTCAGTTGACGCAAAAAAAAAGAAAACAATCGCATTTTTTTATATGCAATGCTTTGTAAGACAACGAGGGAAAAATTAACGGGGCTTTATAAATTCCTTGTTCTGATCTCTTTTCCCAACATCATAGACTAACAGTTAGTAACAAGAAATGATTAATACATTCACAATATGTGCCAGAAATGAAACCCCAACTTTTGAAAAATGTTGTACCTATTCAGTTGAAGCGGAGTGTATTTATTCGAAAGTACATTACAAATTATCGTTTTGCATTCAAACGCCCATTTAAATGCTCCCAGATTGGTGTTCAGTTATATATTTATAAATAATTTCAACAATTTTTTTTTATAATGTAAGATGTTTTTATTTGGCCAATATTTTGAAACAATTTAATTATAAAGAGAATAATAGTAAAGTTACCCATATAATAAAATTCAATAATGTGACATAAATTAATTCGAACTTGTGTATCAATTCATTTTTTTATGGTGTACCTATACCTAATACCTTTTGAAAGTGGATGGTGGGATTCTATATGATTGTCGTAGAATAAGTTAAGCCCACTCCAAAAGCAGAAACCTGAAGGCCGTATTTTGCCACCACCGACCGTAAATAGTTACAAAAACCAAACGTGTCTTTTTTGAAGGAGATTCACACCTATAGAACACATGTTACAACAGAAACGAAAACCCTTTCAGAGAAATCGCGGTAAGAGGGCCGAAAGCAACGGGTCTCCATTAGTCCCTCTTGGATGCACAAGAACGCCCAATGTTTGGGTGCCGTATCAATTGACCGTAAAAAAATTTATGAACCAAATCAGTATACGTGAAACACTATTGAAACGAAGCGAAATCGATCCATTTTTTAAGAATGTTGTAGGGGGAGGGATACAAAATTGGTAAAATACGAGAATGTTGTTCGAAAAAGATCGTGGTATAAGCAGGGTGAACCAACACAAACGACATCGAAGACAAGATTGACGCTCCATAAGGGCATTTGTGTATATGAAGGGATTGAAAGAGAATCGTACACTGTATAAGCATTTAAAAATTGCAACAAGCAGCCTGACAGCACCAGGCCACTCAAATCTTTAAAAACACAGCAAACACTAAAAAAGCTTGGCTGGGAACTTTTGATGCATCCACCGTAAGGCCCATACAGATTATTCTTTGTTTCAATCTCTGCAAATGAGATTCTTTGCCAATGAAAAGAAATTTAGTTCTTTCGCCAGAAATTGGAGAAGTCCTACTCTGACTTAACTAATTGGAATTATGAATCAGCTCGCATGAATCTGAAAAAGATAATAGGTAATAATGACTAATATATGAGCCGTTCAGTGTCAAAGCACTTGGTATAGTCACAACTTTTTATATTTATAATAACTTTCCTGAATTAACACTAAAATAAACGACAAATTAAATTAATTTTTTTAGCCGTTGAATAATAAGTAACTTATTTTAGACTTCATACTCCATACTCTAATGTACAATATGGTTTTATTTATGGTCTTTCTCGGATTCATCTGAATGCAATAATACACGTTTATAAACAAACAAAAGGAGTCGTAATCCAGAAAATTGAGCACGAAATAAATAAAAAACAAACATAAAAGGACAAAAGGTTTAACATTCAGGGATAGAGGAAGAAATTTAATGAGAGGGCAGAAATTGAAAAGGAATCTCACTTAGAAAAGCTGAACGGGCTCGCAGTCAAATGGCTGCCGATCGAATGGCAACATTAGAAAAATGTTCGTATTTTCTTTCGACTTAGAAAAAGCTTTGGCTTTTTTCTAAACTGACCACATTCGTAGCTTATTATAGGCGAGATAATTTCGGATGTCATGAATTCAGTAAAAATGTAAGTCATTGTTTTAATATTAAGACTGTCCTAAGTTTTTTGAAACTTGTTCAAAGTATAATAATAATAATAATAAGTCCACTGAAATTACATTTTTGGTAAGTGGACACAGTGCTTTGCTTAAAGAGGCCATTGCGGAAAAAAATTCTTTTTTTGCCAGATGTTGGTACAATATAATAAGAAAATGTAAATAGAAAGCACCACCAAGATTTTCACTCAAGGAAAGTAACAATTACAGGGTTTCCAGGAAATTGGCATAAAATACGCTGGATGAAGTTACAAAGGTTCAAATCCCATTTAACATAATGTGACTATAATGAAGATTTAGACTTTAATGCCAATATTACTCGTATAAGGAAATCTGAAGCATGTAGACAACAAAGTTTGAAAAATGCAGATTAGCTTTTATTATATCCTAAAGGTAGAACTGTAACAAAAAAGGAGAGACATGGTAGACCTGCTAAAATTCATTCCTCCTATTAAATATGATCACTTTAAAAAGTTGAAATCAATTTATTGTAAATGACAAGTCCTCAGATATAGCTGATGAAGAAGACATTATTTATATTGCTGATGAATTAATTACAAATAATAAAAACAAATAATTTGTTGGCTATTCATTCTTATTCATTTTATATATGTAGTTAGATAAAAGATCTACCTTTATTTATGCATTCTACAATATATATTTGAATTTATATTAAAAAGGGAATTTTAAGAAACAATCCACATTGTTTCATCGCATAAAACAAATATTTGATCAAAAAATGACAAAAATATCACTCTACGCTCTTTTCATAAAACCAATAAATTTTGGTAAATAAATAATAAGTCTTTATGGTCCTTTTGAAAAGGTCCTTCATGCATTGGAAAGAACCTTTCAAATGTCACGTTCGTCTATGACATTGCATGAATCATTTATTTTCCCAAATCAATCTTGAAATATGGTATGTGTATGTCTCCTATTCTACAGAAAATTTTAATTTACCCTGAAAACTGTAATGCCAAGGATATCACTTTGATTTTATTCGGAAATCATTACAGAAGGAAACTTGAATTTTCTAGGAATATCTCAAGAATAAAATAAAAGTTATTACTGAAAATAAAATCAATAAACTTCTTGTTGCTTTTTGAAGATGTATGTTTGGATAAGCCTTTTGTTTTATATGATGGCCTTTTCAGTGATATATATGTATTTGGGTATGCTGAAATATGCCCTATGCAGAAAACGTAATGCTTTTTCCTTACCTTCCTAAGACGGATTTATGTCAGCTTTAATTTCGTTTTTCAGGGTGTTTTGCTCCCCCATTATATCGCCTTGTGTTCACAGTTCGATAGGGCTTATTTTTTTACGTACCAGCTCATCAATCAATAACATGAATATCTTCGGTAAAATGTGGCACACAGAGGACAGGCAACTTTATGGGTAATAATATTCTTTTTTAATAAAACATACATATCTGCAAGGGAAATCGAATATGATTCCAGACGGAAGTGTGGATCGGAGCCAAATTGCCTCTATAAATCTGCACTGAAATGAATAAACATAGATAGTGGAGGAAAGCACAAAAACATTCATTTCTCATTTCCCTAAAAGTTGAATTGAATTGTTTTTAAGAAAATATCATGCTATTTACCGACCTTAGTATAGTAAACAAATTGGATATGCCAATAAGGTTCGTTTCCAGGGAAATGAAAATCCATGAAATCAATTTTGTAATTTAGTTGTTGACATTCAGTTTTTATGAAACATCGCTCTCAATGAAATACCAAGTTATTGCCAACGAATGGGCAGGATATAAATACATTAAAATACACAAAGCTTTAATATTCTAGTCTTATCTGGAAAATAAACTTCCGGTTTATAAAACGTAAATAAAAGTAATACCACGAAGAGAACTAATATATCTTCCGCGAATGCCTTTCATATCAAGCTTCTACTTCAGAATTCTTCTTTTATTTCATCTCGGATCCTTGTGTCTTCTTTTGCTGTTCCTTCAATGTCATTTGATTGTTTGAGAATCGCACTAAATTGCTTGAGAAATTGCATCTCATGCGCAATGATAATGTTTATAATAGCTAAGCATTATTTGAGGCAATTTTTCATGGTTCTTTATGCCGCGCAGTTAATGAATATTCCTTGGATCTTGTTCAGACAATGAAAGAACTGGTTTCTTCGTTTTCCATTAATCAGAGGTATTTATGCATATACTACGAATATTATGGATCCCCCTTTAGAGCGGTGCATTATTCTACTTTCAAGGATACCTTCCATCTGAACGGAGGACACAACATTTTTGAGTAGGTGAAAATAATAAACATTTTATAGGGATTGCCTACGTGATATGCATAAACCTATTTCATCACGTACAAAGTCCCTTGCAATTTATAGACAATTCCAAGTAAAGAACTATGAACCTTTTACGAGTATATAGGCAATAGAATCAGAGGACTTGCCATTTCACAGCGAAAGATACCTTCATAAAACAATACTGAATGTAAGACTAAGTAGAAAAACCTAGACATTCTAAGCAATGCCTTTAAATAGCGTTCATTTTGATCTCAAGCCAAAATCCAAACCCCCACACTACGAGGAATAAGAGTTCTAAATAACCCGAGTTCATCGCATGTCCACATTACACTAAAAGGACTACATCAAAATCAATAACTCGTTTTCGGAAAAGTTGTCAAAAGTAATGAAGTCAGAGTCATCCAATGTAATTACTATCTTACTTGGATCTAAGCCATGATTGAGGGTCGACACTTAAACATAAAATCAGAACGGAAAATGTGCCGAGAGAAAGCATATTTTAAGTCCTTCAGGAATCTCATTTTACAGAATTACACAATAATCATAAATCTACACAATACATAAGGAGTTAAAGGTTTGGATAAAGTGCTGGGAGACAGTCCTCAGGCTACATACATACGAACGAACATATTTCTCGTATGTCCTAGTTTGAAACTAACCCTATATTACAGCACTAGAATAATTCCATGCTACATTACACATTCATTGTATTGTGAAAGAAGACCAAAAATATAAATTTAAGAGTAAATTTGTGCTGTACCATTTCAAAACCATATACCACCCCTTCAAGCTTCAGATCTGGTGACCCACGGACTACAGTTCCATAATTTTTTACAGGCGAAGTGTGTTCAAAAAGTGTCGGGAAATATGTACGAGTAATTTCGCCAGCTTTATTAAACCGATTTGTAAAACTTTTTCGTTGTCAATGAGTTTGAATGTACACATTTTGGTATTGTATAATAGGCGATTATTTATATTTAGCTACAATACTCGTATAAGAATTACCTTTAGTTGCTGATCTGATATGAGCGAGACTTTAGTTTATTAGTGTTAGTTATATGAATGCCTTGAAGACGTTGAAGATAGCGAACGCGCGGCAATCCCCAACACATCAATACATGGCTATAAGAAATCATAATAAGAGAAGTATACTACATCATACTAAATTTGCTAGCTATCACATGTGGCAGCAAAATTTGTTTAAAAAAATGTTGGAATTCGTACCAAACGGAGGTGGAAGTTGCCTCTAAAGTCGCTAAATAAGGCAAACAACGCTGCAAAACTTTAGAAACGCATTGTTAAAGGTGATATAAAATGGGTCCATGAATATTACATCGCTCTAATGGATAAAATTGTAGGGAACCAAAGCTGAAAGTGCTTGACAAATGTA
Organism: Merodon equestris; assembly: GCA_958301585.1. NCBI lineage: Eukaryota > Metazoa > Arthropoda > Insecta > Diptera > Syrphidae > Merodon > Merodon equestris. The sequence continues at coordinate 36,068,653 of OY284415.1, forward strand.
TTGTAGTTCAATGTTAAGTTAATGTTATTGAGGTTTCTGACCTTTTCGCACCATGAGTTCCAACAATAAGGTAAAAAAGTTCATGAAGATTACTTACTAACAAGAATTGGCTTGTTGAGAAAGTCCGTATTTCTCAATAGACAAGCGAATTTTAATAAGTAACATTTCGACGCATTTTTCATGATATTATACCTACCTACCAGTAGCCAGGTAGAATCATCGAAGAAATAAAGGAAGCAGTCAATCGAAACATAATAAGGCCGCAGGAGTCGACCTAATACCATCGGATTCAATAAAATATGCTAGAGATTAATTGACAGAGAAGTGATATGTGCTCATCACTGCTACAATATATGAAACTATCACCGGAAAATGGGAAATAATTCCCGTATTTAAAAAGGATGACCGATCACAATGCAACAAATGCCGAGGAATATTACAGCTACCAAATCGTTACAAGGTGTTGTCAAATATTTTCTTACAGAGACTGACATGATTTTTCTACTCTCTGTTGGAACACTCAAACACAAATAATGGTCCACCAACTATTCGTAGTTAAAATACGAAATGCCTTATTTCAAACATTCGAGATAGGTGAAGGATTAAAACAAGGAGATGCTTTGTCATCAATTCTTTTTAATATTTTGGGGTGGATTACGAGATCCCTTTGGAGAAATAAACATTAAGGGAATCACACCCGTTCTATCTTACACTGATAGGGTCTTTTGGGAGACAGTGAGGACACAAAAAAGGGCAATTACTAAAGTCTAATAATGGTAGGAAATACGTTTAAAAGTAAACGTAACTTGGATCGATTTAAACCTCGCACCCGACTGTACTTGATAAACTCTTTGAGAAAGAGCGAAATAAATAGAAAACTGCTAATGGACAACGCGTGCTTCTACGCGATGAAGGAATTATTCCAAACAACTTTTTTGTTCCGCAATGTCAAAATCCATATTTATAAAAAAAAGCCAGTAACACTTTACGGATGTTAATGTTAAACTTGGCGCTTGAGTAAGGAGGAGATGTTGGGCCTTTAAAAACACAATGTTAAGGAGAATCGATGGTGAAAAATTGGAGGAAGAAATAGGCGAATGAAGAAAACTATGCAACAAAGTATCCGAGAAACTTAATTCAGGTCCACCCGAGAAATGAAACCGCGAATGGACCGTCAACAAATAGTCACAAGAATTATAAATGGAAAACCCGAGGGAAAAAAGATCGCCAAAAAGGCCACGCGGTATAAGGGAGGACAATATAAGGTTGGACCTAAAATACGAGGGTGGTCCGATAAGAATTTAGCCTCACCGCCAGATGGCGCCAGTATTGCAAGGGCAACTTACTATCGTGTAGTACATTCTAGTAGACGGTCGGATCGGACTCGTAGTTTTCTTTTGACCACATGTGGAAGCGGCAGTGTCCGCGGATTTTAGAAAATTGGAAAAAAAGCAATATTGGTCGGTGATCCGATTCTTGTTTTTGGAAGGGAAATCGCGCAGTGAAATCAAAAGCGTTTAGATGCTGTGTACGGTGACTCTTCTCCTTCGATGGCGACCATCAAAAATTGGTTTAACGAGTTTCAACGTGGTCGCACGTCGGCTTTTGATGAGCCACGTCCAGATGCCCCGAAAACGGGTACCACGGAGGATAACGCGACAAAAATCCACGATCTCGTATTGGCAGACCGCCGATGGAAAGCGCCATGGGTGCCACGTTTGCTCACTCCGGACAACAAGCGCAACCGTGAAATCACTTCAGAGCAGTGTTTGTCGCTGTTTAAGGGCAATCCGAAGGAGTTTCTGCGTCGTTTCGTGACAGTCGACGAAACATGGATCCACTGGTACACACTAGAGACCAAGGAACAGTCGAAGACTGTCCCATCGGGCGGAAAGGTGATGGCCACTGTTTTCTGGGATTCACAAGGTGTGATCCACATCGACTACATCGAGAAGGGCAAAACGGTCAATTATTGGGCCGATTCGACGTCGGCACCACTTGGCGAAGAAAAAAAGTGCTCTTCCACCATGATAACGCACCGGCCAAATTGGTCGAATTGGGCTACGAACTGCTGCCCCATCCACCGTATTTTCCAGATTTGGCCCCGTGCGACTTCTTTTTGTTTCCAAACTTGAAAAAGTCACTCGCCGGGCAGAAATTTCAGTCAAATGAGGAGGTCATCGCCGCCACGGAGGCCTACTTTCCAGACCTCGAGAAAGCGTATTTTTCAGACGGGTTAAAGAAGTTGGAGCATCGCTGGGTCAAGTGTATCGAGCTAAAAGGAGATTATATTTAAAAATAAATCGCCATTTCTCCAAAATTTTTGTTTTTCTTTTGTAGGCTAAGTACTTATCGGACCACCCTCGTATATGTAATAGAACAGCAAAACATGGAAGGAACACACTCATGACAAGGAAGCTTGCCGAAAGGCTCTAAATTTCCGATTCTAAATGGTCGGTAATAATAATAAAAAAGTTAAGGCGATCTAGTGTTTAATGCCGATTCTGAATGGCGAATGTCAAAAAGCTGTAGTCTAAATAAATATGCTACAGGGAGAGAGACATGCAGAGATGGGACGTCATCGGTGTCAGAACAAACTCTGAGCCATGCTGTTCCCTAACCTTATTCGTAAATATTTTGTCAAAAACTACATGATGTTTGTCTCTTCTAAAAAATAGAAAGCAAAGGAAAAACCGTCATTCCACAAAGTTACGCGAGTTTAAAAGCGCATCTTTCTCAGCTTAATCACTTTAGAAAAAAGCGCTGACATAAATGATTATCGTCTAAAGGAACATTTTTTGAAGGAAATAGTAAAATCAAAAGCCGAAATTTCCAGTTATTTTTTAAACTTACTTTGCAGAATGTTGATGTTTCTTTGCACGACTTTTATTAGCCGACGCCGAAAATGACCTGTCATTAAGATTCCTTCCCCTGTTACGAGTAAAGGCGAAGAGCATTGGAAATACTTCGGAAATAAGTATTTTCACGAAGATTGATTATTTGTAAGCATTTTATGTTAGACAACATGTAAGCTGATGAAGCAATTGTCAATCATGGTGGCATGAGTGACTACTGGGTATTGCCAATTTACTCAGTAATACATGTTTTCTCTCCTTCAGAAATATAACTTTAAATGTTTTGTAAATTTATTAAAGCAGTCGGTAAAAGTAAACCTCTTAAAAACCTCTCCTCCAGAAGAACCATTTCGATACTTTAGCTTAGATATACATACTTTTGTATTTAGTTACACACTCATATGAATTCTGTGGATGAAATTGCAAATAAATATTTGGAAAAGATTACGATACGAGTATACCCTTGGACTGTATTCAATTGCAGGAAGATCTATGAGCATCTACCTCGGGCGCATGTAGCTATATACGTTTGTATTCAAATGTATACTATATGCCTTTCATTGCCAAATTTTCTCGAATTACGTACCACGAGAACAGAAATCTTATTCGCAAGATTTAAAAAAATGTCCCCCTCTTTTAAAAGGAATACGGCTGTGGCATTTGAAAACTCATCATCACGAATCGAATATTTCTCATCAATAAAATGGAAAAAAAAGTAATAAAAATAAAACGGATGTCGGCCAGAAAGGAGCAAGTCATAGATTGCAAAATATCCAACGATACCCCAGAAGGCATTGAATAGCAAGAAAAAAAAATAACTACTTCATTCAATGTTCGAATGATTGCGCACTTTCCCTTTAATCCCCCGTAATCATGCTCGTTTAAGTTGAAAAACAAAAGAAAAAATTCAAAACTTTTTTAATCAATTAAACGGAAATTTTTACTCGGTTTACCATAGTCCAGCAATTTAAACTTGAAATCCAGGTAAATACTGATTAATGATTCCAGAGGCATAGGATGTCATTAAGCGCAATTAGTTGCGCCTAACTAAATTTTAGCGGCAGTCATGTCCCGTAAAATTATAGGTCGATATTAATACTACGGCACCGGCTTGTCGACGAAGTTTAGCCCTCTCTATAGTATTTTTCTGTGGTATGTACATACATATGTCCTCGTAGGAATATGGTTTAGGCATGCGATTGCATCGACAGAGCTGCGTGTTTTTATTATACGATGTGATACAAATAACAAGATTAGTTATAACAACATGCATCAATCCAATCCTTTATGAAATCATTATTTTTCGTTACTCACCTATATGTAATGAATGCAAAGGCTAGTCCGACCAAACTTATGGAACTTCCGAGAACCACGCCAAGGGCAATAACACTTCCTTGCGATCCCCATTGGGCGCCAAATGTCACACTCGAAGAATTTATTGGCGGAACAAATGTGTGCAAATGATGCGAATAAAGTGTTTCCATCTGTGAAAAGGAGAAAAAGGAGGAAAAAAGGAATTAATTAAAGTAAGTATAAGCGTAAAAGGTGTTTGGATAGCGCAAATTGTAGTGCTATTGGTCCATAAAAATATATTGCAGCAATATAGTATGTAAGTCGTACGGATAAATGCGAATGTGTAACATTAAGTTCCCGCACCGACAATTAGTACATTACGTCGATCTTCATTCGGAAGTGTTATTTTTCTTTATATCTTCACTACTTTTCCCGTTCCACATGGCCCGTTCCAAGACCAAAACAAAACAAACGAGTACAGAGATTAATTTGAACACTCATTTGTTAATTTGCTTAGAATTTCTAGATTGTTTCAAATCCATCGTCAATTCATGGCGCATGTATACTCGCCTGTTCGTGTGCTTTAACGTTAGATCTCAATGGTGAGCTAACCTTGGTTCTGATTACGATTAAAGTCATTTCTCTGTGTATAAAGAAATTATGATTTTCATAAAGTCTTCAATTCTACATTTATGCAAATACAAAATTCACAATATCTACTATAACAGAGCTTATGTGGGGATGAGTTATTGCTGAAAAAAAAAGATATGATGTCGTAACTGCTATATTCCTACATATCACGTAAGGTGTACAAGGTTGACGAGTTATCCGAGTCCGCCCCTCGTAGAAAAGGAATAAAGTTTAATTTGCAAAATCATGATATACTTTCGTAGCTCCTTAAGGTAAGGTATATATACTTAGGTAGGTATATAAAAGTATACATATACATATGTATCATACCTTTATTGGTTATGCAGCATTACACACATATTTTTAAACGATTAGCATATAATGCTACCATGTACACCCACAGATGGGTGTGGGAAAAAGCAGTATGCAGGTCATAAGCAGTTATGAACATGCCATGTAATGTAGGCGTTTTAGAAATCAGATCAAGCTTCTAAACACTTATTTTAGAAAAAGTAGAAAATAACGTTTGTTCAAAAAAAATAGGGTAACTTTTGAATTTCGCATCCTGTACATCCACATGCCCCCTAACATATGTTGATACTGGCAGCCATTTTATATATTTAGTTAGCTTTTCAGAGATATAAAGATTAGACGCGTTTTGGTGTGCTTGGTAGCTTTTTGACATTGAGAGAATGAACCAAAGGATCTTTATTAAATTTTGTCTGGCGAGTCTACTTTTACGGATGAAAAGTGTATAAGCGAAGTTTGTTTCGAAATTGCTAAATTTTGACTAAAAGAATCGTCGCATGAGCATTGCTCAGGAGTTGTTGAATAACGATCTAGATTTGCTAAAAAAGGTTATCAGTGGTGACGAATCATAGGTGTGTGCTCATCATCCCCATGGAAGCGGCCAGAAGAACTAAGACCGAAAAAGCACGTTAAGTTCGGTCAAATGTGAAAATCCTGTTCATTATTTTCTTCGATTAGAATGGCGTGGTTCATCATGAGTTCTTGTCGGAAGGAGGCACGGTCAATTAGGAATATGGGCTGGTTCCGTGAAACGATATAGAAAACGTCCGGATTTGTGGATCGTCATCCTTGCTTGAAAATTTTAGAAGAGCATACAATTTATTCGAGTTGATAAATCAATGCTGGCCATTTGAAAGACCTTCTTAATGCTTATTTCGTGTAAATGTCGACCAAGACTACGTTCTATATGGCCCATGCGGAGAGTCCGATTTTGAACCACTTTTTCGAACTGGCTGGCACCTCGCTATTGAAACGTGTAATGTTATATTCGAAAGGCGTTAAATCGTTAAATCTGGTAAACTAATTTACCGATCCAAAAAACATAAGGATAGATTAGGCTTCATGTCCTATAGCGTGAAACTGGTGCAAAATTTCGTCACTATGCTCAATAGGATATCGAAGTAACATGTCGAAAAACATTTTTGGATGCGAATTTCGATAATAAATTTCAAGAATTTGCAAACTTTGTTCCGATAATAACTGAGCGTGTCAGACTTATACATTATGAATCATGCGTAAGCTGTCAAAAGAAGAAAAACTAAAAAACCAAACAACGGAAAAATAACCGGTTAAATACCATAACAGTTTCGAAACGTTTGAAAGCATTAGGAATAATATACTCGTAGGTGCTTTTTCACGTGTAAACTGCTGCTTCACATCGTGACTCGCGGTGAAAAGTGGAAACGGCATATAATAACCCTAAGCGTAAAAGATCATAGGATGAGCCCAGCCATGCATCAACATCTTCGGCAAAGGCAAACATTCATGGTTCGAAGGTTCTGCTCTGCATCTGTAGGTGTAGGTGAAGGATGTAGTTTATTACAACCGAATTTGATTTATTTTAGCATTGAAGAAAAAACGGCCACAACACGAGCAGAGACACCACAAGACAACGTACTTTAACACGCTTAAGACGGACGTCTTACCCCACCTGACGTGTTCACCAGAAATTGACGTGGCACATGTCATGTCTGAACAGCACTTCCACTCTCATGGAGTTGCCAAAAAATTTGTCGATTCTCAACATATCACAACGTGTCATTTCATAGAATTCATATGCTGCCAGAAAGATGGGAAAAAAGGTAGTGGCTAGCGATGGGCGATGGTTTGAGTGACATGTTTTTTACGACTTATTTTAAATAAACCGTCTATTTTCAGATGATTTCTCGACAGCAAGAACCTATCTTAACAATACCAAACCGTTAACCTCAGAGACACAGCCTCCAGACGTCTTTAAAGTCAGTGACTTGAAGGACCTGAAGGATTGTGTCAGTCACAATCCCTGTAGGGTCTTGAGAATGGTAAATATGGTGACGTTGTTGCCGTCGACTTCAACATGGACAAAATCTGGCATCAAATTATACTTTTTAAATCACTGTCTTTGGCTTTCTCCAGATTTTACCCTATGGATCAAATCCTACATAGAAGACTGTCAGTTTAATACCATTTTAAGATCTTCTATTTCCAATACAATTAATACCGTAAGGTAGCCACCGCTACTGTGTCGTCTAGAATTCTTGTCTTTTTCTATACGATGATGCTATAAGAATCTCCAAATACTTGTCTTTCCCTGCTGATTCCTGCTCCCTCCAACCCGAACTAAACAGGGTAACTATTTGATGTCAAAAAACTATCTCTGGTTCAAGTTAGCAGGCTGTCACTTTCTTCCGTAAGCGCTTCCCTCATACTCCCCGAATCATCTGTCTTGACGATGTTCTCCTTTTCAATTTTTTGCTTGACTTAAGCATTACCTCTGGCTGAGAACTTAACTTCGACAACATTATCAAACGTGTCAATTTTTTTTTTTTTTTTTTTTATATTTATTTCTTTATTTCCTGACAAATTATATGAACAAATACAAGCAAAAAAGCTGACACAAAGTTGTTTGCCAAAGAAATAGCAATCAATTGCCATATGGCAAGCGGCGAAAGTACGAGTATGTATCAATTATTAAGTATTAAACAAAATGAATAAATAATATTGATATATAATTCCACCCTCTGCTTTGTGAAACATTGGTCAAGGATTTCTTGAATCCTTATATTCTGAAACCCTTATTCACTACCTCCGTTAAGCATTAATACGATGTGCTGTAAGAGCTAGCAAAGGAAGTCAAGTTTTGATGGACTCCTGGACACGATAGTGTCAATGGTAACGTAATAGCTGACTTCTTAGTCAGAAAGGATCCCCCTAAACCTTTCTGTGATGTTCCGAAAACTAAAGCAACTCATTCTTTGATAGGAAAAATCTGCTGTGCATACTTTTCTCATAAAAGTCGTATCTCCTGAGGACTTTTTTTTATCGTTTGATGAGGTGACATTCGGATTATTCATTTTTAATTTTTTTAGTTTTTTTTTTAAATTTCTAAATGTCAGTTGATTGTCATTGGAAAAAAAATTGAAACAACCTCGACATGAAATAAAATTATATTTAAAGGCGTTATTTTTATATTTTTTAAGTTTTTGCGTACATATTCGTGAACTAAACAAAAAAAAACGAAATCTGACAGTCAATATGTCAAAATGAGCACGTGAAAATTCTCAGACAGGGCTATCAGTCTGAATACAAAGCGTCAAAAAATTTCCATTCCCACAGTTCTGTGCAAACAAAGAGAGACGTTAAACGAGGTTGACAGCAAACAAATATTTGGATATTTAACGTTGAATGCCATACTGATACTTCACAAAGGAAGTTAACATCCCACCCAAAACGTAAATTGCCATTGCCATTTCCCAGTAAATTGCGAAAGACTTGTGTATATGTATTTGTATGTATTAGATAAGACTTTAAGCCAACTGCGAGTTCTGTCATTAATAAAAGGAATGCAAAAGCGAATGGGCATACAATTAGTCAAATCAAAACTAGATAATTCTGGAATAGGTGGCAGAGGGAAGATGTCACCTAAGCTGACGGATGAATTGACAGTTTACTATAATCTAGCGATTAGGGTAAATACTCGTACAAATACATATGAAAAGGGTGGGATGACAAGATACCATAGATTGCCTAATGTCGATTTATTAGAACACTAGTGAGAAAGACATAATCGGGGTAATAATGAGGGTGATAGCTATTTTATTGCAGCTATCTGATTAATGAAAACACCAGTTGATTACAAATACATATTAATTTAATAATCGTCTAAGATTGTTGAAGAGTTTGGTCGCCGATCGGATGTGTGCAAGTGACTAATGAGGTAAAGGCTATTCAATCTTGAAAAGAGCTATTAAAAGTAGTTAGAGAGAAATCAAAACATGAAAGAAAGACCTTATACATATATGGTCCAGAAATAGTATGTCATAACAACGTATGTATGTGGCTGTTGTTTTTTAAAAATTAACTTCATTCATCAGATTTTAGTTAGAGCATTTAATATTTTAAAACTGGTGACAATGTAAAGTTTGTTTATGCTTCTTTATTAAGAGCTACAGAAGCAATATCACTAATTCTTCCTGTGCGATGGGCACTACTTCAACTTTTCTCATCAGAAAAAAAAAAGGTTTTCTTTGACCATTTTAACTTTTAACGCGTTTGGACGTTTATAAATCAGCGAGCTAGTCATGTTCAGAGAGATGCTGGGAGATTGAGGCAGTTGCTGATGTGCATTGAATAACGATAAAAGCTACTCCTTGGACTAATCAAAAATGTCATTAAAATTTTAACAATGGTTCCACATTAATAGCTTAATTAGGGCAAGTACTCATGATATTTAGAATGTCCCCTATGTATGCCTCTCCAGTATATGTATATGTAAAATATGTTCTTCTATAAGCTACTGTATGGAACTATCCCCGAGTAATGGAAAAACTTGGTCATCATTCCCGTATTTGACGATCGAACAGAATACAATTACCGAGGAATAACACTGCTCCCAAATTGTTACAAGATGTTGTCAAATATTCTCTTAAAGAGACTGATATCATACGCTATTCGGAGACTACAAGTGTGGCTTCAGGAGGAACCGATCGGCGAATGACAGTTTATTAAAAAAAATGGGAAACCCATTAAATGGCCCACCAACTATTCGTAAATCTTAAAAAGGCATACGAATCTATAAACCGGTAGAACATTTATCATATCCTTGTAAAGCTGGGAATTCCGAAAAAATTGGTGAAACTGATGCAAGAATGCGCAAAGGAAACTAAAGAACGGGTTAAAGTAGGAAACGTTTAATCTGAAGCATTCGAGATACGTGCTTGTTCGCACTTCTTTTTCATTTGGTGATGGAATACGTAATCCTTTACTTATAAATTATAAAGAAATAACCCTTAATGGAATCACATCCGCTCTAGCTTACACTGATGATCTTAACTTTCGTGGAGATAGTCCAATAATGGCAGGAAAGGAAAAAACTTGTGAAAGTAAACGAAGGGAAAACCAAATATTATTATTATTATTATCGGCCATTTGGAACCCCGGAATTCAGAGCCTCGTTGATCACCCTTCGCCTAGCCTCCCTGGCATACTTCCATGTTTCGCTATTCTCTCGCCTTTCTTCTAGATTCATCTTTATATTTTCCTCCCATCTACACTGCGGTCGTCCGGGATTTTTTCCTACAGGTTTTCCACCCATTATTCATTTAACTGTCTACTGTCTACTTGTTCTACGGACAATGCTTGGAGCTGAACAGAGTTCTTGATTGTGTCGTTTTCTCCAAACGCCTGTCTCTTCGTCCTGTTTTATACCATAGGCTCTCCTTAACATTATGATTTCAAAAACCCAAAATCTATTTTCCTTCTTCTTAGCAATATTTTTTTTTTTTAATACCAATATTAACATTACGAGACAAAAAAGTTATTTTGAATAATTTGAATAATTAATTCATCGCGAGGAGCACCCGTTGCCCATACCCAGCCTTCTATTTTTTTCGACCTTTATATCCATTTTGGCAGTCAATATGGTACCTTAATATTTTAATTCGTCCCTTTCCTCAAAAAGTTTTTTTGAGTACAGTCAGGTGCGAGGTTTGGGTCGATACAAATCGGTCAGTGACCATATATTTTGTTTTCTCTTCATTTACTTACTCCTAAGCCTACTTGCTTTCCTGCTATTTTCAGACTTTCGACATTTGTTTTAACTGTATATACATATAATATCTCCCAGCAGGTTTAGATCGCCAGATTAAGCTAGAATGGATGTGATTCCATTAAAGGTTATTCGCCTCTCATTTTCTTGAAGAAATCTCATTATGAATTCAGGAAATTAATTCAGTTCGTTTTTTCTCGTAATGTATGGCTCAGACGAATCAGTTTTATCATACACCAATCGTCCATGATTGTAGCAGCTCATAATACACAACACCCTTTTGGTCCCACCAGGTGCACCCCATGATCTTCGAACTCAAATTTCGCTTTGGTATTGATGTTAAGGTCGACGATAACGATTTACAATGCGTAAATGCGTAATATTTTTTCGTCTTGGGACTATCGTAGAATATGTATTTCTCATCCCCAATCACAATCCGATGTAAAAAACCCTTTCTATTTTGCCTTTGAACCAACTGCACGCAAGTGAAAAATCGCCTTTCAACAACTCTAAATTTCAATTCATGCGAAACTCAATTGCCTTGCTTCTGAATCATTCCCCTGGTTTTTAATACACAAAAACTGCCTGCTGAGTTACTTCGAATAAATCTACTATGTTTGCATTTGACTCGAATCTTCATTGAGTAATGCCTCCGACTCTTTGTCTTCAAATTTTTTTAGTTGTCTAGAGAGAGACTTATCTCCAACAATGTCTGCAGTGTTGTCCTAAAACGTAAAAATCATTCCCTACATAATTTTCAGTTGCTTTGTTAACACAAAAACACAAAATTTCACACAGCTGATCCACCAGGATCAATTGTCAATTGAATTGAAATATTTACCAAAGTCATCGTTTCGAAAGCGGACCGAACTAATTTGTACTTCCAATATTTGGTCACTGACTTCTTGAATTAGGAGAAAGAAAATAGATTTCAGATCTTTAAAAACACGATTTTAAGCAGAATTCATGGTGGAAAACAGGCAGAAGAAACAGACGATTGGAGAAAACTTTATTTAGCCCCAAGCACTGCCCGAGTTATAAAATCGCGAAGATAGGAAAAGTAGAACGAACGGACAGTGGACAAAGAGTTAAAAGAATAATGATGAATTAATAATGCACATGATAAAAGATCATTAGACCTAGACGTAAAGCAAGACGAAGAAAAAAGGAAACCTGCCGCCAGAGGCACGTCAAAAACAGAGTCGATGAGCTAACGTACAAGCTTGTATAAATCGCAGTTCGTTGTTATAATCATATTTAAACAACAATTTGCAGCTTTGGTATAATTGTTAATTTTAGGGCAATAATTTGAAAAATAGTATTTAAACCTATTGCACGTAATATATCTGATATCTTCTTGCAAAGTCTTCTTAGCAGCTCCCGATTAGTAATGATTAGTAATGGTGTTTTCGTCAATTCCTTTTTAGTCTCTTTAACTATTTCTAGATGATGGTCTTTCATTCTCAAAGTCTCGCCGGGAAGTGCTCATGAAGTAAATTTTCAATACTCCCGACACTCTTCGATGCCCACTGCACAATTTCAGGCATTTATCGTTTTCTATCATCCCTCCCCACATGCACACTGTATTTGTTCACAGTCGAACCTCTCATTCATTAGAGCCATTGCATTTCTGGCATACTAAACTCAACTCTTAACAGTCTTTGAATCCAATCTGGCACGTAGACACTGTTGACGTTGACGAGCAAATACCACAGATACCAAAGTTGCATATTAATGACCAATAACATGGCACATGACGATCCTAACATCTAAGTCGTGGCAATGGATATGAATTCGAAATAGTGCATTTTCGTGGCAACAGAAGAGCTCGATGGATTGCGATGATCCCTCACATCCCATGAGACATAATTCGTAACATATGTAGGTGATAATGACAGAAAATCCATATCCTACATTGAGTAATCGACGAATTACCAATACAAATTTGATGGATCCCATCCCCGCAGTCTGTCATAATGTGACCATTGATGTGATGTGAACCATGAAGAATCCTCGTCACAGTGGTGGTTTCTCCCAATGTACCATGACCACCCGCGATATCAGATCATCATCCAGCTTAAACCTGTTTAGCATCACAGTTTGCAGCCCAAAGATTTTTTCTATTGAAATCTTTCTGGAGCAGGTTATCGCCGGGTGGATATATATGTACATACATTTTTGATTAATGAGAAGAAGCATTGCGTGAAATTACGTTGTTCATTATATATATAACAGATGAATAATATAAGATATGAATAAAGAAATGGCTGCCAAACTTTTTTACATTAAACTAGGGATATATCAGTATATGAACGCTCTATGCCAATCGTAGGAAGCATCATGGCACCAGGAGAATTCCATTATTGCCATTAATTTTACGCCATAGAATGGAGAGAAAGAGAAATGCTAAAATAAGGGCTTTGGTTATACAAGTTTCTTGGACCGCTGCCACCAACATGCCAATTACTGCAATTCGTACTGCAAAACTAAATAATAACATAGAGATAGTAGACACTACAAAATCCATATCGAACAAATTTCGTTGTAGCGCATGTAACATGTAATAGTGTATTGTCTAAATGGGTTGGCTGAAGGCAACCACAATCCTCGGTATTGTTACCCTTAACCTTATAAATTCAATTCTGACTCGCCCTTAACAAAATAACGACATATGATTTCAAAATAATGTTCAATCATGCGGAAAATATCGTATGTACTCTATGGTTCTAGGGTTTTAGAGAATCGTAAGGCTGGGCTGTAAATATTCACCCAACTTTTTATCATCTACATTCCGTCAACATGAACCTGATACCCCACCTTACAGTTCAGTTATAAAAGAAAAAAAATGTAGTGGCTTGATATAGCTAACTGAGAGCTGTAGGTTAATAGAATTACGTTAGTTTTAGGGCAGAAAAACCATAAAAGGTGAAGGTAAGGGCTGCATATAAAGGCTGCGCCTGATGTACACAAGTTTGTGAAGAAAGATCCTGCGATTGGCAAGTTCATTAGTGTCACAAGTTATCCTCGTGCTCGTCCAACGTACGAGAATATAGCTCTTGTTGCTAAAAAGTATGCACCTCATTCTGAGAACCTCAACTCCCAGCAAGCATTCAATAGCCACACTAGTCTGAGGAGAATTTTTCATAAAGACATTGGATTATTTGCTAATACGAGTACTCTTAGGGTCTAACTGAAATATTGAAGCAAAATGAACGACTGCTTGTTTATCAACTCCCTACTAAGAAAGATTTCTCTAACGAAAAAGCTACAGTTTGGCTCATTATTCATCGGAAATGAAGATGGCAACATCGTTACCTTAGAATCTATGAAAAAACACCAGAATCTAAGGTGCTATCCTAGCGAGGTTTAATCCAGAGCAGTATTAAACAGAATCCGTTTTTTTTTTTTAAATTACATACAATACCACAATTTGTTGAGCTTAATACAAGCTACTGCTTATTAAATCAAACTTAATCTAAGTTAAAACAATGATTTGGGTTATGGAGGGCGATTGAGAAAACAGAGTTTTAAGCATGAAGTCCTAAGGGTAAAGTCGAAATTATTATTGAAGAATTTGAGTTGACACTTCACAGCGAACGATAGATGGGGTTAAATTGAGGAAGAGGCGAGGATTTTGTAGATGACGAGGATTTAAATTGAAAAAGATAGAGTTGTAGAGATTGGTGCAGAAAAAAATCGATAAATGAGGAGGATGTCGGATATTTACTTTGTTCTTGCCATATATTGAAATCGATGACTTGAAGGCAGTCTTGATATAGAGGTAGAGGCAAATGATTACTCCAGGACAGACCGCAGAAAACGGCGTTCGATTATTTCGATTCTGGAAATGTGAATATGTTGGTAAGGGAAACACACTTGAGAGGCGTATTCATGAAGGGGTGTACAAAGGGATCGAGTCACATGGGGATTGATCAATTATTTGGACCATCGTTTCATAAGTTTGACTGCTAAACTAGTTGTAAGAATTATATCGGTCATATGTATACAAAAATTGAGTTCCTGGTCACGATTTAGGCATCAATCGCGAAGCACTTGATGGGTAGATGTGTAGATGGGTTCACTTTGGAGAAAGTAGGGACGAGAAGAAGATTGACTGTGCTTCTGTTAAAAAGTGATTGATTGGATATTAAGCTCAAAGCAGGTTTAGGATCACCTAATAGAAAAACAGTAGAAATATGGAAATAGTGTTGAAGAACTTGATGTCGTCGGCGTACAGTGACATGAACCTTGGACCCGAGACGAAAATTGGTTCAAAGGCCATCTGAAGAATATTATTTTTTCGAATGTTTAACTGAAACCGATTCAAATGGCGTCGACATCCTTGCCATACTTTAATGCTGAGAAGGTTAAGGGCAAGAACTCGACCAGGTTTGTGGTTGTAGGGGAGATTAGAGATTCGCTATGAAAGCTTAAAATTTTTGAAATCGCAGTGGAACTTTCTTAGAAATATGGTAGCAAGACCATCGCAGTTGTCTCGAAATCACATTCCAAAGAAACTCGTATGATTAACGATAACGATTAAACCCGAGAATACTCTCCTATCGGGCTTTATTATCGCCAGAAGCACTTTCCCATATGGATAAGATCCATTAGGTCTCAGTAACATCTCAAACACAACTGTTTTATTGAATTTAATTTCAATAAAACACTAAATTTTAAAAATATTAAACATTGCCTTTTAAAGTAATTAAAAAAACAGCTGATAACGTTAGAGCCATCGTTCATGTTGTGTGTGATTTATTTTTTCCGACAGGTGAAAGTTTATTATCCTTTTATCCAATACCCATGTCATCGATATCCCACATTAACTATTGGCTCACAGCGCTCTCTTTTAGGAAATACACATAGACATTTATAGTGCCATAGAACTATACTCACAAAATTCATGGGAATAGCTACAGTCGGCTTTATTGTAAAGCCAATTAGTACCATAAAGCGAAATCTAAAAGTCTAATTTTCGCATATTGGCATTAATGTGGCCAATGGTAGAATTCAAGTTGTACTATATATCAGCTTTGATCTATCGTTGTAGACTAACGATTTCAGATATCACCACAAAAATAAATCCCAATTCACACGTTCATTTCGTGGAATTAGATCATACCTTTATCAAATGTTTCCCCTATGTATGGCGAGTTGCGTTTTTTGCCGATACCATATCACATTTCACACGACCTTTTCCACGTTTACGCCGTTCATATATCGTATGAAAAAACTTGTAATCAGGGACCTGATCATATAGCACTCATAAATAAATGTTTGTCACTGCAAATACGGTAATTTGCTTGTATACGAGTACATATTGAAAATAAGGGTATGTGTGACTTGAAGATGGTCCATGGTCATTCGAATTACTTGCTTGGAAGGCTAATTCTTTAAATGGTAAAATGGAGGAAGCGCGCGATATATACCATAAGCTAAACACGATTTTTGAGTTTATGATCTAATGGCAAATCAGATTGAACACAATTCAACCATCAAATTGGTTTTCTGTTGCTAGGAAAAATATTGTCAATTTAAAAAGGAAATACATATCTCCTTTTTATACTGGTTGCTGATATCTAAATAATGACGGTTTATGTATGTAGTTGCAAGCCCTAACAAGAGAGCCTCCCTATGATTTAAGAATTAAGTTCTAAGAATTATAAAATTAAAAAATAAAAATAAAAGAAAAATATCTTTTATTAAAATTATTAAAAAATCCAGCCTCGAGAGAACACGGAGTAGGGAGCAAGGACACTTAAGCGCATATATAGGCTCATCCAACAAGAGGTGTCATTTTGGTTTAATAGAAAAACTCAACTTTTTTTTATGAAAAGTGGTTAAATTTATATTTTTTGTCTATAGTAAACGCTTAGAATTTATTTGTCTATGAAGGCCATGTTGTTCAGGTAAAATCTTTAAAATTTATTGTGAATTATAAACAATTAAATTAAATTCTTATAGAAAGTTGTAGCGTTGATCATCAAATTTTATTTCAGTGCTCCGTTCAATAACCTTTTATGTAACTCCATAGAGGGTTCCATCCTCAACATAACTGTCCTACCGAATCGAGACATTTGGGGGCTAAATTCGAGTTAACCGATTCGACAAATAAACACCCATCATCGAAACGAAAGATCTGCTGAAAACATCGCTCTCGTGGTTGAAAGTGTACGGGAAACTCTGAGGCAGGCAACATTAGGAAGAATTTGAATTTTAACTTCGCCTTGGCAAATATTTCGTCGGAACTTTACTTGGGTATGGAGTCATAGCAAATCCAACTGATCCAAGAGCTTAGAGTTTAAATAATAACCACAGGCAATGCCAAGTGGAATAGATGTGTGAGAAGCAAAATTACTGGAGTTGAGGCGATACCAGTCAACAAGAGCTACATCATTACCAAATGCACCCCGAGAGACACTGTTTGTGGCGGATTTTGATCTGGCGGAATCATCATGCGTATTTCTTTCAAAACAAAATGAGCATCGTCAAAACAGTCAACGACAAGCGCTACAGATCAAGATTAAGCAACTTTTTGTGTTTTAAGCTGGGTGATATGGATACTGACAACCCGTGGTTCCAATAGCAATCCCTTGCCACGCATGCACAACAGCAACATGAACTGGTCACCGAAATTGTAGGTTACAAGTCTAGGAAAATTGTCAGCCATTGTTCCATCTGCCGAGTAGCACTTCCATAGTTCAGGCTAAAGAAAAAGTCAGCCAACATCATTCGGTAACGTAATTCATTCACTTAAATGTCGTCTCAGCAGCATTTTTAAAGCAGAACATTTCGAAATGGGCAGAACTGAGTTTCCAATTCATGATATGACTTCGAGACATTCTAATTATGAACGCAATATTTTTAGCCGACCTTGCCAGACGAACACGGATTGGATTCTTCATATTTTTAACCTGTTCGAGGTGTAAACGATTTATCGATCAAATCCAATATATGAGGGTGGTCCGATAAGTACTTAGCCTACAAAAGAAAAACAAACATTTTGGAGAAATGGCGATTTATTTTTCAATATAGTCTCCTTTTAGCTCGATACACTTGACCCAGCGATGCTCCAACTTCTTTAACCCGTCTGAAAAATACGTTTTCTCGAGGTCTGCAAAGTAGGCCTCCGTGGCGACGATGACCTCCTCATTCGACTGAAATTTCTGCCCGGCGAGTGACTTTTTCAAGTTTGGAAACAAACAGAAGTCACACGGGGCCAAATCTGGAGAATACGGTGGATGCCAGCAGTTCGTAGCCCAATTCAACCAATTTGGCCGTGGCGAGGGCGAAGGTGTGAGCCGGTGCGTTATCATGGTGGAAGAGCACTTTTTTCTTCGTCAAATGGGGCCGTTTTTTCTTCAATTCGGCGTCGAATCGGCCCAATATTTTTGCATATTTGGCGTTTGGCCCTGTGACCGTTTTGCCCTTCTCCAGGTAGTCGATGTGGATCACACCTTGTGAATCCCAGAAAACGGTGGCCATCACCTTTCCGGCCGATGGGACAGTCTTAAACAGCGTCAAACACTACTCTGAAGAGGTCTCACGGTTGCGCTGATTGTCCGGAGTGAAAACGCGGCACCCATCGCGCCGACAGCTTTCTCATGCCCAAAATTTCATGCAGTATATGACCCACGCGAACTTTTGAAATGCCTACTGTCTCAGCTATCTCGTGCACCTTCAACCGGCGGTCTGCCAATACGAGATAGTGGATTTTTGCCACGTTATCCTCCGTGGTAGCCGTTTTCGAGGCAACTGGACGTGGTTCAACAAAAACCGACGTGCGACCACGTTGAAACTCGTTAAAATAATTTTTGATGGTCCCCATCGAAGGAGAAGAGTCACCGTACACAGCATCCAAACGCTCTTTGATTTCGCTGCGCGATTTCCCTTCCAAAAACAAGAATCGGATCACCGACCAATATTGCTCTTTTTCCATTTTTCTAAAATGCGCAGACACTCCCGCTTCCACATGCGGTCAAAACAAAACTACGAGTCCAATCCGGCTGAAATTGTATAGTAGCCGTCTACTAGAATGTACTACACGATAGTAAGTTGCTCTTGCGATATTGGCGCCATCTGGCGGTGAGGCTAAGTACTTATCGGACCACCCTCGTATGTAGCTGTAGGAGCTACAACAAGTAGGAGCTTAATAATGACCAAAAGTACATAGTACGAATTTATCAAATGCTTTTACAATATTTTGAACTATATTGTAGTGAATTTCAGCAAATTGTACATAGATTGAACAAATCAAAGCCATCAAGATGATAGCAGTTGAATTCAGTCAACACAATTTAAAATAACACCTCTTTTGTGTATTAAAATGGTTCTTTACCGAACTCGGAGCAGCTAATGCCAAAGAGAAAGCTAATGAAAAAAACAAGTTAGCTGGAGAAGCAGAAGATTAACAGCAAAGCAAACCTCGAAGCTGGCGCTAATTAAGAAAGAAGCTGAATTTTCAAAATCTTTGAAAAAGAAAAAAGAATCGTAATGTGATTTATGAGTCGTGGTCAAAGAATCACTGACAGGTCTAATATGTAAGGAATTGAATGTTAGTCTTTAGCTGATGGGACGCTAGGGAATATTTCCTTTTAGTTTTTAAATCTCTAATGGGAAATGGAGTATAAAGCCCACTTGTTTCTGCCATCTTTCATATTTATTTATGTTAACTATTTCCTCAAAATAGACCACAAAGCTATTTTAAAATTCAAAACTTATTGACTGGAAATAGTTCACGTGGAAAACAGTCTATCAGTACTCGCGAACCTGAAATAGTTCGAGAATCATGCCCAACTGACTAATCAGACATATGATCTCCAATCAAGTATGTACATGGGTTTCCAAATCCCTAGGAATCATCTATCATGCGTCGACAACAACTGTGTCAGCTAAATCGTTTTTTTTCCAATGTGAATTTTGTGAACATTTGGATATCGAATTGAATTCATATTTTAATATATTTCCTTTTTTGTATCTATTGTATGTTTTCACCCACGATCTGTCGGAATTGACATGGGAAAAGGTGCCAATATTCACGTGCAATGTAAAGGTCAGCGCTTCTTTGTTTTTGTTTTGTTTCGCTTTTCTTTCATGCATAAATAAACATCAGCATGAATTCGATTAATAATTCAAACCTTATGAATATGGAAATGTTTTTTTTTCCGTATCACAGGTCAGTGAATGTACAACTGTTGGCACGATTCGGATGGCTCACTCCAATGCTCTGGCCTATTATTAGGAAACTACTAAAAATAACAAAAAAAGTCAGCAACGTGTCGTGACATTTATTGGCAATTGAGTTTTCCGAAGAACGCTCGAATGACAAAGGGAACTTTCCAAATTAATTCTAAGAAAGACCCGAAGGTTATTTTTATCGAATCTTTTTCGTCATCCACAGAGCATCAAGATCTAATTAGGGGCTGATTTCAAGTTTATACTTTAACAAAACTCTTCAATAGGACTACGGTCGAAGGCAGCAATTAAGGCCAACACCATAGAAAAACCCAAATCATTGATTGACCTGAAAACATTCTCATTACTCAACCCCGCATTTGGCTTAGAAATGGCTTACCCCCATCAATCACTATTCAAATTTCCCTCCAATCAATCCCACTATGACTAATCAAACTACAACAGAAGGCAAATGAAATCAGAGCCGTGCAATGCACCCGCACCGTTAAGCTGAACACTGAACACCATACACCCGGTTCCCCATGGAAACACCGAGCTCCTATACATCCGTTCGATTGTTATAACGCCTTGAAATAGAAATATTCACGCCATTCATTTCTGCAGAACAATATCGTTATAACCGACGTTATTTGCACACTATTCTGACTGTGGTCATTAGTTTAATTTTATCGATTATTTCCAGGAAAAAAATATATTCAAAACGCACAATAACGTGCACGCTAAACATTGTTCCGCCTACTCAAAGTCCACCCTTTGAAATGGGCACTCTTGGACTACCACAAAATTTCGTGTGACAATCAACGGAAATAACAAAAAAAAATAAACGTGAAATGGACAGAATCACACCATAAAAAGAAGTGACGTGATTACAGGTGTCCTTGCCATATAAACACGCCAACAGAAATCACATTGTTATTCGAGCTAATGTAATAGGTATGAAAGGCAGCACTAACCTTTACGAGTCCAGTGTTTAATTCTTTCGATTACTTTTGAATTCAGGATAATAGTGTTACACAATTGAAATGATTTTTTTTATACAATTTCTTTTTTATTTTATTTATGATTTTACACAATTTGAACTGATGCCTCGACACGACTTGGTATTGCTGCGAGTAACGCACTTTGAGGCAAATAATTGGAAATTGCACATGCCGCTATCACTCTGCACTTATGTTTCTGCTGGAGTACCGCACACTTCCTTTCGACCCCATTGACAGCGAACTACTGCTGAAACGAGAAGCTTTGAGCGAACATTATCCTTTGGATGCGAGCCTTACCATGAGTAATGTATGCTAAAAAAGAATGCACAGTGGATTCACCAAGTGGTTACCAGGAATTAAATTCAAAAAGTAAAGGGAATTTTAAAAGTTTTTTTCATGCGGATTATCCATTATTAAGTTAGTTAAAACGTCTATATATTGCGAGCCAAGCCGATTGTTCAGATCACATGTGTGCAATGACTTAAAAGTCTCCTGACAAGGTGAGACTTTTAATTTTAATTTTAATTAAATTAAATATTTTTATTTCACAATTTTTTAAATCGATCTTACCCTGGGCAAGAATGCTTAAAACTAGCTTAACTATCTTAACAAATTTAAATATCTTACTGGCCCTAGACACACTCTCTAATATAGATAGTACAACTTAAGCTTCCATCTTTCAACTACTATATTTAAACTTACGATTTACCTTAGATAACTTGAGCCAAGAAAAATTTGTTTTATTTATAAAAAAAAACTTAGCATACGATACCTTTAGTATTTTTATATAAATCTTAAGCCTACCTTACACTAACTAACTCTAATTAAACCTAGTCTACCCTAACCTATCCTAATCTACCTTTCCCTAACCTACTTTATGTAAGCCTGCCATTGATAACTATTAACGCGTCCGCTGACGGTATCTTTTCAGATACCAAAGGTCTGAAACCGATCTACAGAACCTGATGCGTTCAGATCAGCCCAACCTACATCTAGATCTAGATGGAGAAATGCTTTTGGGAGAACAAAACCTTTAAGGCGAATGTACCTCTCGTGGTACATGTAGGTGGAATAGTAAGCCCCGGAGATCAGGTCATTGACCAAAATCATTGCTCTTGCATCGTGACTTCGATTCAGTTTAATCACAGAGTTATCCACTCGAGAAATCCTGACTCAATTGTATAACACTTCGTTCGGGTAAAATTTCGTATACTCAAGTAGAGATGTCCTATGTAATCCTAAGTTGTCCTGAGGCATTGTTTCTCCAACATCCGAAATGTAGAAGAGTACCTTCAACCTGGAATCAAGTTGGTTACTATGACACAGTCATCTTACCAAAGCGAACGCGACCTGGGCACTTGGCAGAGGAGCATCTATATGCTTGTCAAAATATAGATACTGGTCTAGCCAGATTCCAAGGTACCGAACTACACTGCACGCCCGTCCGGTCTAAAATTTGCGCAAAATTTTCTAGATGTTTCTATAATACAGAATCGGATTTATGGAAGTTGATTTCCAACTTCCAGTCATCGCAATATCTTGATTTGTACCTGTACGCGATTAAGTCGCCTGCGTACGCTAAAGAATGGTGAGGAGAAACTAGTAGATCGCTAAGGTAAATGCTGAAAAGGATCGGCGAGTTTATCATACGCGCACCCTGTTGCAGTTCATTTTTGCTTTCAAATATTTGGGTAGAAATCACATTGGCAATTTTCACAACGAACTTTCTACTTTAATATGTTACAAATTCATATATAGTGGTTTACTTCTGCCCAGCCGGCTGAGCTTGTAATGTACCTTCTGACCACTCGGTGTCGAAAGCTTTTTCCAAGTTTATTCCATTGGATATCCGATACGGGCTTCAACGCGGCATGAATAGTGTATTGCCCCTCTCTGAAACCGAATTGGTTATCTGGAATGATTTATTTATCCTTTCGAATATCTTGCTCATATTCTGAAGAGACAGAGCTGTTTTCTTAATCA
Organism: Merodon equestris; assembly: GCA_958301585.1. Lineage (NCBI taxonomy): Eukaryota > Metazoa > Arthropoda > Insecta > Diptera > Syrphidae > Merodon > Merodon equestris. The sequence continues at coordinate 36,091,647 of OY284415.1, forward strand.
GGTGTAACTCACGGTTCGGTTCTTGGACCAATCCTATTTCTTACTTGAACAAATTCAATTTTTACTTAACCTCTCAATAGACCAATGATTGCCAATACTACTAAGGATGAGCTCTAGTCTTTAGGCTTAATTTGCATCAATTGTCTTAAGCATTAAATCTAAGGCAATAGGTTTCATTAACTACGCAAATCTGATGACTGATGAAGTTCCATGTCAAAGCAAAGTCTGTGATAATGTTTGATTGAATGCGGTAGTGTTCAATTTCATTCGGCTCAGCGATCTTTTAAACTTTAAATCAAAAATTTTTATGGTTTTGGAATTTCTGTGCTTTGAAGCAACTGTCAATATTTGGAAGGATAAATTCGACAATCACTCTATTATGAATAGAAATGAGAACCTGATGACTGCCATGTGGAACTGCTGATTTTAAATCCCATTTTACTAAGTGGAAGTAAGAATCGAAGGTTCACATGAAACTTTTGTTGTAAACCAGCTACATGAATAAACAGAATGCCCACGGTACTTACTCGTATAAAGAACTCCTCGGACATATAGCTGGCACTAAGAAAAATCAAGCATTTCCCTTTTTCAACAGATCGACCTCCCTGTTCTATGTGGCGCCTAATAAGTATTTACATGTTTTTTTTTTAACAGAATTCCTGCGCAGTCCCTTCTGACTCTGATATGAGTGTCTTGGCGATAATGGAGACAACTTTCACCAGAACACTCTTGTGTCAAATTGGAACTAAGTGTTTTGATGATAACAAAAAAGGCAGTCATGGCTGGGTTGGATGCAAATACCCGTGCCCATCACATCCAACAAGCGCAGGAATTCCTCGAGACACCACTCTCTCTTCGCTATAAGTTACATCCGATATGAAGGTAAAGTATGTGGGCCGACTGACTGATGTGTATTCGGGGAGGTTATGCCGCGACTGTGTTGTATCGAGGACGGCTCGAAGGGAGGCGAATACGAGTATTTTAAATACTATAAACGAAAGCCGGAAAGCTAGGTGACCACTTTAAATCGGAAAATGAACAAAAGACAAGCTTCAACGGCAAATTAGAAATACTTGATGTTGATCCGGAAACTTTTCCCATTGTTTTGAGTTTGCATGTTAAGTGGTTTTTGGAGACGCACTACAACAAGCGGCAGGAGGTCTGATGTGATGTGCTTTACTCGGCTGGCAGTGGTTGCTTAATGGTAAATGGATTGCACACTATGGTTTCATTAGAACAGTCTGAGTCAACATTTTCGAGTATTCCGACTTGAAGTAAGAATGTTTTGATTGCGGCTGTGTTACAAGGGGGTAGATGACTGGGCTGATGAGTGTGATTATAATACCATTTGTGATTAATTTATCAGGAAATACAAATATTGATCGGATAAGTACGGACGTCTGTGTTTATCTAGCTAATGTCGCTATACTTGTCAGAAGCCTGTCAAGTGCAATAGTTCCACCTCGGGGAGATGTATGTACGTCAATTGGCCGAAATGCCAAAGGACTGCCCATTAGATGTTTTGAATAACTCGCAAGTGTCATTAGGCCATGATGGGAGTAAATGTTCTGGAGGTGAATACACGACAAGACAGCCCTAATTGAGATAGGAGGATTTTTTTTTTTCTAAATTTATTCATAATTAGGAACGAGTGGAAGAAGGGAGAGAATAATAATGAGTTATTAATTAAAAAAGGGAAGATAAAGGCAAAACGTTTTCGAGTTAATGCGAACAAGGAACTCACACTTGTATATTAGGCCAATGTTAAGTTTTTATGAGTTAATTTTTCAGGGAGCAGATGTTTGCCATGAAAAGCACGTGCTTTGTGTGCTACGATACAAGTTAGCTGAATTCTTCGAACAGTGATGGTTGGAAATGACTACAATGCGGCTTTGTTTCATTAAGGAATATTACCTTCCAGGTGCTGGTGAGTTGGGAGACCACAGAAGATTACTGGTGTATTTAGTGTCACATCTTTTAAAGAATTTTTTTTTAAAAGGTAGTCTTTAAATATTTTTTCTATGACTATAATGATGCAAAAGGGATCTGCTTTTTACTTTTGGTTCTCCTCTTCTCTATTCCAATGAACTCCACTCATGATTGATGTTCATTTTTTGCAAATACCAGGCATTAGCATTACATACGACATTAGCCACAGTTCTTTTGGTCTGCAAACAAAGTACAGGTGTCAACCATTACATGGACTGATGCCATTTTCCACCGTCATATAAATGCGAATATAAAATAGTAAATACATCCAAGAGCTACGACAATCCTCTTTTCATGAGCGTAATACATCACTCTTAAGGTTTTTTGAAAAATGTTCCGTCTTGTGGAGAAACTCTACTCGCAAGTCCTATTCCTGGAATGCCATAGACACATGTATGTAAGTTCATCAGCAAGTTTTTATGTTTTTATAAGCTTATCGAAATTTCACCAACAAAAGAGAGCCAATGAGATAAGTAATGTGTTAAGATGAATATATGAATAACCCTCTGTTTTGAATGACTTATTGGGAAACTTTTGTTAGCGTTCTCAAAATTGTATAACCGGGGATGCTACTAGTGTAATTTGACCCGAACATTGAAGGTAATTTTTAATTTTTTATTTTTCGTGGAGGCAAACACCCCCATTTATTGAGCTTAATTCAAGCTAAACTTAATCTAACTTAATAACTAATGAGAACGGGTGAGGGGGCGCGATTCATAGAAACTAAGACCGGAACTGGAAGGAGGTTATTGAGAAGACGGAGTTTTAGGCATGGAGTGCTGAGGTTGAAGTCGAAGTTATTATTCGAATTAACACTTGCCAGCGTACGGGGAATGGGTTCATTGGAGCCGTATGAGGTGCGGGGGGTGGATAGATACACGAGACGAGGATTGCCTGTATTACGGGGATTAGTGTTAAGAGATATGAAGTTATAAAGTGTGGCGCAGTCAATGGTACCTGTAAGAAGTCTATAAATGAAGATGATGTCAGATACTCTTCTTCTTTCCTCCAAAGTACTCAAGTTGATTAGTTTAAGACGGTCTGGATAGGGCGGTAAGAACAAGGGATTGTTATAGGGTAGACCTGGAAGAACGAAACGTAGGAACCGACTTTGGATGCTTTCGATTCTAGATACATATGTGGGTTTGTTAATAATGGGACCACATTGAGAAGGGGGCGAACAAAGGTAATATAGCGAGTCACGTAGGGATTGGAGAATTATTTAGACCAAAGATTCATAAAACCTAGTGCAGAGTTGGCTTTATGAATTATATCGTCGATATGTGCGCGAAAATTAAGGTACAAAGCAATCATCGGCGAAAAATTGTTTGAAAAAGTTGGTCACATACGAGGGTGGTCCGATAAGTAGTTAGCCTACAAAAGAAAAACAAACATTTTGGAGAAATTGCGATTTATTTTTCAATATAGTCTCCTTTTAGCTCGATGCACTTTACCAAGCGATGCTCCAACTTCTTTAACCCGTCTGAAAAATACGTTTTCTCGAGGTCTGCAAATTAGGCGGCGATGACCTCCTCATTCGACTGAAATTTCTGCCCGGCGAGTGACTTTTTCAAGTTTTTATACAAAAAGAAGTCGCACGGAGCCAAATCTGGAGAATACGGTGGATGAGGCAGCAGTTCGTAGCCCAATTCGACCAATTTGGCCGTGGCGAAGGCGGTGGTGTGAGGCGGTGCTTTATCATGGTAGAAGAGCACATTTTTCTTCGCCAAGTGTTCAATTCGGCGTCGAATCGGCCGAATCGGCATAGTACAGTCCTGTGACCGTTTTGCCCTTCTCCAGGTAGTCGATGTGGATCACACCTTGTGAATCCCAGAAAACGGTGGCCATCACCTTTCCGGCCGATGGGACAATCAATTGTTGAATCAATTTATTTATTTATTTATTTCATCTACCAAGTATACACTTGTGACCAAAGATTCGCCTTCTTCGGAGCACGTTCCCTCGGTGCGGGTGAGGACGGGTGAAGTCCACTGTTTCGACTGTTCCTTGGTCTCTGGTGTGTACCAGGGGATCCATGTTTCGTCGACTGTCACGAAACGACGCAGAAGCTCCTTCGGATTGCGCTTAAACAGCGTCAAGCACTGCTCTGAAGTGGTCTCACGGTTGCGCTTGTTGTCCGGAGTGAGCAAAACGGCACACTTCGCGCCGACAGCTTTCTCATGCCCAAAATTTCATGCAGGATATGACCCACGCGATCTTTTGAAATGCCTACTGTCTCAGCTATCTCGTGCACCTGCAACCGGCGGTCTGCCAATACGAGATAGTGGATTTTTGTTACGTTATCCTCCGTGGTAGCCGTTTTCGGGGCAACTGGACGTGGTTCAGCAAAAACCGACGTGCGACCACGTTGAAACTCGTTAAACCAATTTTTGATGGTCGCCATCGAAGGAGAAGAGTCACCGTACACAGCATCCAAACGCTCTTTGATTTCGCTGCCCGATTTCCCTTCCAAAAACAAGAATCGGATCACCGACCAATATTGCTCTTTTTCCATTTTTCTAAAATCCGCGGACATTCCCGCTTCCACACGCGGTCAAAACCAAACTACGAGTCCAATCCGGCTGAAATTGTTGAGATCCGATTAAATAAGGGAAGAATCTTGTTGCGAGGAAATGTTCTTGAAGAACTTGGTGTCGTCAGTGTACAGTGAGAGGTGGGAGTGTTTGATGACAAATTCAATGTCGTTTATGGTAAGAATAAAAAAAAGTGGACCTAGGTGACCGTCTTGGGGAACGCCGGAAGAGGCTAAGAAGGGGTTGGAAAAGGAAGATCTAAAATGAACACTGTTGTAACGGTTTTTCAAATAAGAAGATATCCACTTCAACGCAGTGGGTTCAAAGCCAAGGAAAGATATTTTGCAGAGTATTAGTTTGTGGCAGATTTTGTCGAAAGCTGAAATCAGTTGAAATGACGTCCACCTCATTTCCATTCTCTAATGCTGAGAGTATGAAGGACACAAATTCGACAAGGTTTGTGGTTGTAGACCTGCATTTGAGAAAGCCATGTTGTTTAGAGGAGATTAGAGATTTGCAGTGGAATCTTAGAGTGTCATACAAAATATTTTCGAAAAGTTTCGGTATGTGTGACAGTTTGGCGATGGGCCAGTAGTTGTTAACAACATTCTTCCGACCTTTTTTATGAACAAGAGTTATAAAAGCAGTTCTCTGGGGGAAATCTGGGGAAATTCTCCAAGGGACAGGGATAAGTTGAATATTTTTTGAGAGCCGGACAGAAATAATGGAGGAACATTTTTTTAGTAATATGGGAGGGAGACCATCGGGCCCAGGAGTAAATTCATTATGCAGCTGATTCAATTTATTTTCAATAATATAGAGGTCAATAGTACGGGGGAGAAATGATACATGGGAGATATTTGGTAAGTTGTCGAAGTAAGTAGTATCCGGTACAAAGGAGTCGTGGGCGAACAAGTGTTTGAAAAAGTTGACGATAGTTTTGGGATCATTCGAGGTTTCGCCATTGAAGGAGAGTGAAGTTGGGTAGCCATCAGGTTTCCTTTTGTAGTTGACAAACTGAAAGAAGGACTCAGGATCGTTAATAAGATTGGCTTACGTTTCGATTAAATGGCGTTCATTGAGCGACTTATGCAGCTCGGTGAATATCAGATAAATACCAATGTAGTTAGAAAAGTCATTGGGGGAATGAGTACGAAGGAAGATTGCCCACAGTTTGTTTCTTGTGTTTTTTAGTGAACGGAGCCTGCGATTATACCAAGGAGGGGAGTTAGATAAATGTTTGGATAGGGAAAGGGGAACGTAAAGAGAAACAGAATTGAATATCTCTCAATAGAAAATAGATATTTCGTCGTTTATTGTAAGGCTGTCAATATTGAAGGGGGCGTTATTGAGATATTCATTGATAAGGTTGAAATTTGGGGAAGTATTCAGCGGTGGAGAGTCGTGAAAAAATGAAAGAAGAAAGGGAGGATGGTAGTTGTCGATGGTTGATAGAGAAAGGGCACAAAGTGAAACAAAGGAACTAAGGGGGTCTGTTGTGAAGATCAGGTCTAGCTCTCTAGCCATGTAATTTGTGATGTCACTAACTTGACTAAGGTTTGAATTAGCTAGGCGATCAAAGAAAAGACATTCTTTGGCAGCAGAGGAATCAGTGGCAATGTAAAATGATTGATCGTCTGATACAGTCCATTTAATAAATAACCCATAAAAAAATGGATAGTAAAAATATCGATTGTCTTTTTTCTACAGCACTTCTAAAATCTCCTAAAATTCACTCCTCTACACTAGAATACCCCCTTAAGAGAAGAAAGATTGAAATCACCAAAGAAACAGAAACATTAATACGGTACGGAGTTCAGGAAAACTATTTTCATTCTTACGATAAAATTAATAATTGGTTCAATGAATGGTTGGACTCATTCATTAAGTTGTTTGAATACAATATATGAGTTTGTTGAGCAAAAAATCGATATTTCAGATTCACACCCCTATTCGTCGAAATCCATCAGTAAATTCCACAACTGTCATTAATATGTACTTCTATTTGTTGGCACTGCTTGAAATAAAATCATTTAATCCTCCGACATATTTTCCAGCCTACTTCAAACTTTTCAGTTTCCAACCCAAAAATGATGGGAATACTTGTTTTAACAGAAAAAGAATATTTTAGCCGAGTCACTCGATCCAATCCCTTTTCCCATTAATCACTTGTTTGCACACTTGTGATTTTTTTATTATCACTCATCGCATGAATGTTGATTTTGAATGTCTCTTCGAATGAAAGCAATGGAAAAATCCTTTTTCTTATAATCCATAATTCTAAAGAAAGAAGTTGATTCCCTAAAGTCAAATTTAATTTTTGTTTTTGACCAAAAAAACAATTTCTCTCAAACAACCAGGCAACCAAAGTGGCCTGTAGCATAGTCCTGTAACCCATTGACTAATAATTTCACTACGATTGATTTGATAGTGCAATCTATTTACGGTAACAATCAGTCACACATTGTGACTATAGAAGATCTTCAGAGCCGCCTTAACAAGAAACGCTATCAACAAGCCATCAGGAACACCGCTGAGTTGAGTTATCCTGTACTTCAAAAAAAAACGTACGTTGTATTTGTGGGTCAAATTTGCCCAATACATTGTTATTTAGAAATCACAATTTTTACACCTAATTTTTTGTTCGGAATGCATTTTATAGGGAAATTTTGAACATTTTGTTGAATATTTTGTACTGTTGGATTGATTCGGGCACAAATAGCAACCGGATATCTTCAATGTTGACACTGTAGCTTGTTGTGGATTTGTTCGTGTTCACAGATCTTGAACCACCGATCTTTCCGGACCAGTATTCCTCCAAAAAAATTCTCCGTCTGAAATGTTTATTCTTTGTTCCAGTTCGGAAAAGTCGATATGTATATAACAAAAGCATTATAGACTGATACATATGTATATCTAATGTATTATAAAATAACATCTGTGGCCATCTGTTTGTTCTACGCTTACAGGTGTAAACGCGTATAAGTTGATCAAGAGTATCTACTCCTGATTTTGTTGAACTATAATATTTTATTATTTCTGGCTTTTTTGCATCATCAGTTACCTCTTTGTCATGGTGCAAAGTGCTCATTAAATTGAATAGAGGGTTTTTTAGGCACGTTTTTTTTTTTAAATCCAAAATTTGTGGTGGCAAAGATGTTTTATTTGTTCGTTCTTTTCCAACTTAGGTAAGTTTTCTTCTTAGTAATTCTATCCCTAATTCGTGAGATGTAAATAAATTGTCGCATGTAATGTTTCTATCTTTCAAGTCTTTTATGAGGTCTAGAACTACACGACAGCCTTGATTTCGTTCGGGATGACAATTTCTGCCTTTACCGGTGTAAACTTGCAAAGACCAGGCAAAGCTGGTTTTACTGTCGCACAGAGCCCACACTTTTATTTCATACTTTCCTAGCTTATAAGGAAGATATGTCACTAATTGTTCATCCACAGTAACGCTCTCGCCTGGGTTGAATGTTTTTCGTATGTTAGATTCCCATCTGTCCCAGAAATCTCTAATTGAAGCAAGTTTATCTCGAGCACGTCGTTCGTTTCTGTCGCATTTCTTATCGAAACGTATGACTCGAGATATATTTTGAAACCTTCTCAAACTCATTGTAGCTTTGAAAATTGGTCGGCCTTTGCTGTCATTCCACAAACTTTCTAAAGCCTCTCCATGGGACCGACAAAATCCGGGCAGCAAAAGTAGCCCTATACATATAGGCTTCGATGGATATTGCATCAACCCTTACCCATGTATCTCTAAATAGACTCTTTCCTAAAAACAAATATATGTAGGTAGGTATATTGATATAAAAAAACATCCTAGACAAAAAAAAACACTTCTAACCTTCAATGTTTGTCCTCTTTACAATAATATCAATGACATCAGGTGGTAAAGACAAATGAAAAGTAGATTTTAAACCGGATATTCTGGAGGCAGTACCTACATATATGCAGTCGGTCCTGGGGAAGTGTTCAAAACATTTTCCGTTATAAGACGCCTGACGGATAAATTTCTTATTGGCCACCTGCATCATTTATACTTCTCATCTTTTGAAAGAAATTGCGTTGGAGTGGGAAGTGCTTCGTCATCCGAACTAATATTCTCCTCATTTATCATGGGTAAACTTTCCCCACCCAATAAATCAGTTTCGTATAAGGAACTATTATACGATAAATATTCCTGTTCTACCTCGCTTGCCGTATCTATCGCAATACTACCACTTTCACCACGATCAAGCATTTGCTCAATTTCTTCGCGACTCAATCCGGCCATATGAATTCTATGAAAGATAACTAGAAATCCTTTGGTTATACGTGGTTCAAACGTTTCTTTTTAGTACATATTTGTATATCCAAAGATCCACGCGCGAAGAACACTTCTTTGCTGTGATGTGAAACACGTTCAGCTTTATTTGCTGTGCAAATATTACCGTTACGTTCTTAGAAACAAAATTCTGTGATCGAATGGGTTGACAGGAGTAAATATATACACATACACATGTCGATGAAAATAGGGTGTCCCAGTCAACGTTTGTTGGAAAAAATATATTGGGCAATTTTGACCCACAAATACAACGTACGTTATTTGAAAAAAAAATTCATAAAATCTTATAAATGAACAAATGTTATAATTTTTTTTATAGTTCTATTCATTTGCTTAAAAAAATAAAAGTCAAGAAATTTCAGATAAATATATTCACAAATAAGCGAAATAACTCATATGAAAGGTGTGTTTGGGCAATTTTGACCCATGAATACAGGATAAGGGTTAAAGTAACACCTCTAAGAAACCGTCAGTTTGACGTTAAATGCAGCCAAATAGAAAGCTTATAAAGCCGAGCTGCATCGCAAAACGAAAGCTGCCCGTGTGCTCTATTAACAGAAAAGGTAAAATGAATATAAGCTTCCCAGAAAAAGGGAGGGAAATTTTATCGAAAAATTGAATTAATAATTCAAGAAAATCAGAATGAAAACCTGCAACCTAACCATGAAAATGGTTAACTACTAGTAGAGTCGCACTCAACATTGAGGACATATGAAAGTCAAAGAAGCCCATGTCGAAACTTAAGTCCAACAAAGCTGCTGTCTAGAACGGACTGCGGAGATGACTCGCATGCCGAATGAATGGAAACTTAGTATCGGATGAGGGATCCACTAGAAGGGATTCTTTTTTGACGTCGCCAATTACCGGGGGACCGGTCTTATGAAAAGGGCAACAAAATCTTCGCTGTCGTTTTGTGCGAGAGTCTAAAGCCCTTTATAAATGGTCGTCCAATATCAGTTTGGTTCCAGGGCCGGAAACTTCAACGTCACACTCCGGCAGATCTTGGGAAAAACAAACGAATTCCAGATCAACACTCGCTATATATTTCTCGATTTTAAAGCGATACACGACAGCATCTCTGAAGACGAGGTATATAGCGTCATACCCAGTTTTGACATTCCTAAGCCAAGCTCCTGTGATTGTACATAATGACGTTGAAAAGTTTTCAATACTCTATAAGAGTTGGAAACGATCTAACTGATGCCTTCAATGCTAAGAAAAGGCCTAGAACAAGGCCCCACGCATTGTCGTGTGACTTTTTTAACTTTGGCAATATTATTGTGCGATTTATTTCAAGTCCGTCTAACTGGTCGATTACGCGGATGAACTCTTCAAAGACTTGGTTTTTTGGCAAATGAGTTTATCGACATCTTTCATAGAACGTTTCGAGTGGAAAATTTTGCGTTTATAAAAATGGGGAACGCTGGTAAATCAGTCGTCTATGGATTCAAAACGAGCTAGCTAGCTTTGATATTTTTTGTCTCACCAAAGGTGTTGGATCTAATATGTTGATCCCTGTCAAATACATATATTACAAAGGGTTTTGCCAGCACCAATCTTGGGAGAATTATCACAAAATGTAATTAAAACATACATCGACATCAGAACACAAAACACTTACCACAGCGCCACAGATATATGTATGGGCGAGTATACTCGTCCGTAATCATAATTCCCTGTAAGGAAAGCTTCTTCCCAAAACTCAAATTTGCCATGGCTTGTAAATGCATTTTAATAAAGTTATCTTAAAGGCTGTATGTGTATCCAGAAATAATAAACATCCCTTTGAAGGGCGGTCAAATATTTGCGTTTGCTCTGCAGGTACATTCACATTCGAAAGCAGCAAACAAAAGTAACATATTCATCCGAGGAAAAGGGACGTGGAATTGATAATTAACAAGATTCGGGTTGAATCCCATAGAATTTCAAAAGCGAACCCTTTTCGAAAAGCACAGGGCATGACATGAGTACGGATAACTGTGGCACACGCAAGTGAAATATTTGCAAACTTGGAGAAATGCAGAATGTGTAACGATATGCTAATAATTAAAATATTAGCTGCAGATATACAACAGATATGTGCCCACGTACATATACGAGTATATGTATCACTAACATGTAACAAATATAATTTGATTTTGTTATTATTTTTAAATTAAGTAACAAATAGAGAAGCACGTCACTACAAAGCATGTGCTCATGGCTTCGAAAACTTTTGTATCCACGAAACAGACTTTTCACACAAACGCTTGTAAAATAAATTGAAAATTAATTTTGTACACACTCTACTCGAAAAACTTTATAATTTGATTGAGAGGTATGCGTGCAATGTATGCACGGGAAACTTGAAGTTGCGAAAACTGTTATTTTTTTGCCATTACTTAGTAACTTTTGTTTAACTACTCTGCATTCAGACGATTTACTTCGTTTTAAATGTTTATTTAAATGTTGGTGTTGTTTTGAAGCCTTGCAAGGAGGTACACGTACGTCCAAGGAAGTACACGTACGTCCTTGCATGCTGAGGTGACATTAGAGTTTTAATATTTGAACACGCTTTGGTCTGCTTGCAACTAGAAGAAGCTAGTTGTTAGATAGTTGATCTTTGCTGGTATCTTACATTGATGTGCTATCTGTTACATACTCTTCAAACATGTGTGCCTATGAAATGGGCCTCCATTCTCGGTAAAACTTTAAATGAACGCACCTGTTGTTTGTGGATACACATGGGAAGACTTCGATTATTATGGTGTCGAGGATATGACCTGCGGAACATTTTGCCGCGGCAAATGTTTACCTGGATCTGTTCAGACTGACAGAAAAGCCTTTGCATAAATCTTCCCTACCCCAGCTTTGCAAAGGAGAAAACTAAAACGTAGATACACGCTTTTTTGTTTCATCTTTATCATTCACATTCACTTCACGGCAAGTTTGATTTGATATATGCAGATACATACATATGTATATGATATATGTATATGTACGTACAGAAAGACTGACAGAAAAGCCTTTGCTTCCTGTCCTTTGCTTCTTCCCTACCCCGGCTTCAGAAACCAGAATGAGACGTGCGTCTTTCATACGTCTTCCCCCGTGACACCCAGAAATTTTGAAAGTCCAGGTTCGTAGCGACAAAACCCGTTACAAACAAACTCGAATCGTGAATACGTGTGCGCTAATTTCATTGTACCGCAGGTACTCTCGCAACACACACTCGTGTTTACATAATTTTGACAGAACCTCGGGTTCCCACGTGCTCGCCGCAGCTTGTAGGCAAACGTCCGCGGCCATTTTAACTGCTGGAACACAATGAGGTCGCAGTCGCGGTCGCTGTCGCACCTCGGTCGCGGTCGCTGTCGCAGTCGGAATCAGAAACCACCAATGAGACGTATTACTTAAAATGGCCGCCGATATTTGCCTACAAGCTGCGGCGAGCACGTGGGAACCCGGGGTTCTGTTAAAATTATGTAAACAATCACGCACATTGTTATAATACCATGAGTGTGTGTGGCGGAAGTACACTGCGGTAAAATGAAATTAGCTCACACGTATTCACGATTCGAGTTTGTTTGTAACGGGTTTTGTCGCTACGAACCTGGACTTCTTTCAAAATTTCTGGGTGTCACGGGGGAAGACGTACGAAAGACGCACGTCTCATTCTGGTTTCTGGTCGGAATGATTGCCAAAAATTTCGCCCACAATGAGGTCGCTTTGTTATGTCAGATTTTAAACAGCTGTTTTAATTCAAATTGTGATTTTAAACAGCTGTTTGAATTGAATTAGTGCTTTTGTTTGAAAATTGCAAATAATAATAAAGTAATATGGATAAATGAAGGAAAGTTCTTTTTGTTACAAGTGTTGTGCAAATGTGCTACTTGGCATATGAATTGTTAAAAACAAAAAATGATGGCAGAGGTTCCACAAAATTTCCCTCTCCTTCACCGCTTCAATTATTTGTTCTTCCTTTTTGCCTGTTTTAATAAAGAATAAATATCCCTAAAATATTGCAAATTTCACAAAATAACGCATTTGTCCAGATACTTACAATTGATCGTCAACCGTCCGATTTGAGAATTTCCTGTGTATTGTTTTTTTCCCCTACAGCTGTCACAATGTCGTACGACCGAGTTAAAAATTAGCCAACTTTCGCGACACACCTTACGACCGCGACATCATTGTGTTTACGTTATGGGATTTACGTACATTCAATTTTTGTGGTAACGTCTCATTGGTGGTTTTGCCCGGCTTTACAAGATAGACAACTAAAAGATCCTTATACATGCTTGTTAACAATGAAATATAATTACAAATGTCACATTTTCATCGTGCTCTCATTCGTGATTTGCCAAATTCAGCTACGTGAAGTTGGTCACAGTTCATAAATAGTTTTTTTTAATACCCCGAGTTCGGACTATATGCGTACAATTATCTTTCAAATATGTATCTCGGGTGCTGAAAGCGTCGGCACCTATTTCAAAGAATTCCGTTCTGTTACCCAGCAGCAATTTTGTAGTAACTGTTGACCTGATACCCATGATACCATTAAAATGATTGTGCTTGTGTATGTGAGCTCAGTGATTTGAGTACTAAGTCTAAAGGCATAGGTTCTCTTATTGCATATCTCGGTTTGGAATAGGGCCTTCGAAACTTTTCAGAAGAGTTTTGGCATTTTGCAGACTTCCCGATCGAATGATTTCGGACAAATTGTTGTGGGGTACCAAATATTGTGATTACCATTTCAAGCTCAGAAAGCCCGATAATCTACACATCGGTTTACATTTTGGCATAAGGATCTTATTGCACTGCATATAGCTAAATAGATGAAGTTGAGCCGGTCAAATAAGTGCGTCCCGGATGCCGTAAGGCAGAATTATATGAGCGCTGTTGTGCCGAGTCATTCTAATCTTTGAAGACGAGCTCAAGTTGACAACGTTTTTTAATCATCTTGCCAATGTAATCAACAAACAATGCATGATGTGCTTTACTGACCATGTAAACAACAGTTAAAAAAGTCTTGAAGATTATTAGACTTGAAGTGATTCTACCGAACCCTCACTTTTATAGCTCCACCTTCTCGTTCCGCTATATGTTACTCTAACCTGGAACCCAAAACATAATTTTCCTCGCATTGCTTCACTAATCTGGAGGAGTGAGGATAAAGCTGCATATGGCAGTGAACCACACTGATACTGAGTATTTTGCACCTTGCCACTACTTCAACGTGAAATATGCTCGAGTGAACAGGAAGACGGTACAAATTAGAAATCACTTGGATCGAAAAGAACTCTGATTCTACTCCGTGCTCCGTCTTCGAGTCATCAGTATGGATAAGAATTTGAAATTCTAAGATAAGGGTGCATGCTTCTCAATACTCGCTGATTGGAAGGCGACATTGTGCCGTAATACTAAAGCCGATAGTGGAAAACTATTGGGAACCGATGTCAGTAATCAGCAACTGCGGGCAGAGTACGGTGTAGGCATTAGACTTCTTCCTTGAGTTTGATAATACCAAAAGTTACTACATAATTATTTTATGTGTTATAATCTATGAACGCTGATATATAGAGACTATATATTAGTGCATTTTCACACAGACGACACTTACATTTTTTTTTTGTGATTGCTGTCCAAACTGCCTCTTTTTGAGGCATCTTTTGGGGTTTGCCCTTAACCACAGTGGTCTGCCATTTCTTAGGATCTGAAAATCGTGGTCCCTATGTATCCATCCATAGACTGGGCTGGTCGTGGTGCGATGGTAAACATCAGCGATTGTTGAGCGGAAGATCAGTAGTTCAAGTCTGTCCATAGTCATGAACAATTCCTATACGGAAGAACTGTGCAACGACATCAGTTATGAATAGGGCTAGGATTTCATTGCATTTGCATATTTTTTTTGAGACACATTAGAAGCACTAGGATAAATTATCTTTCCGATTCATGAATTTTCCTTTAAATTGGCATCCAATCGTTAGTGCATATTTTTGCATATTTTACTATAAATGCGTATTTTGCATATTCTTGCATATTTTTAATAATAAATGCATATTTTGTGCATATTTCCGAAAAATTAACTCAAAATTAAAAAAAAAAAAAAAACCGTAAAGATGCACACGCACCATTCAATGTCGTTTATTCTTTTTTCATTTTGAAAACCTAAGTTAAATCTTAAAGTAATAATACTTTTATTATTCAATTATTCAAATGAAGATCTTTATGTTTTTCTTAACCTTTTCATTTATTTAATATACAAGCGCGACTAAGTTCTCGCTGTTTTTTTTTATGAAAATGCAACTTTATTGTGAAAAGAACGGTTACAAATGAATCATTCAAAGTATTGCCCACCGCTAACAATAACTTGTTCCCATCTTTCTGGCAGAGCTCGCATACCGTCACGTTCGTTTTTTTTAGGCTGTCCACGAGTCAAGCCATTTTGATATGTCTTCATATGAATGGAACTGCTGATCAGCCAGACCATGTGCCATCGAACGGAACAAGTGATAATTGGACGGCGCAATATCTGGGGAATATATCGGGTGGGGTAGGACATCCCATTTCATCGTTTTTAAGTAGGTTTTAACGGGTTTGTGCCTACAAACCCAATATATAGAAAATATAGGTATCAAAGTAAGTTTACGCAATCAAAGAAAAATTAAGATTTACTGTGTATATTTTCCTGGAAAAATTGCTGGTGAATTATCGATTGAGGAGAAAAAGTTTGCGCTCAAAAGCGATTTTAGGAGCTTATTTAGCTTGAACTGTGCATTTCTAGTGGGAGGTGATCTTAATTGTAGGCATAAAGATTGGGGCTGTATGCGTGCAAATTCTTGGGGTAATGTTTTGTCCAATTTTATTACAAGGTTACCAGTGTCTATTATGTTTCCCCCAATCCTACTTATGTTCCTTCTAATTCGCATGGAAGTCCTTCAGTCATTAACGTGTTTCTTACTAATGTCCCATGTCTTATGTCTCAGCCAATTTCCTTGAATGAGCTTAGTTCTGACCACAATCCAGTGTTCTCTCAAATCCGGTGGTCGGGTTTAGAAAAAGTGCAAACTTTCTTAAAAAACGCGAATTGGACAAATTTCCGAACGGAAGTAAAACGAACGCTTGTAGATACTTCAATGAACATTGAGAACATTACAAATAAGCAAGATGTCGACTCAATTGTTCAGCAATTCTCCGACAGCGTTCTTAATTCGATAGATAACAGCGTCCCCAAAGTTGTGAGAAAAGACTATTGCACGAAAATTCCAACCTACATATGTATATCTTAGAACTAATTAGAACAAGAAACGTTCATAGACGATATTGGCAAAGATATCCCAATGATGCTGAGAGGATCTTGGTAAATCAACTAAACAGAATAATAAAGAAGAGTATTCAAGATTATCGATACGAAAAAGCACTGAATAAGGCCTCTAAGCCCTTCTGGAACATTGCCAAAATCATTAAAAATAAAATGAATCATATACCCGCTCTTAAAACTGGTGTTAACACCTATTTTACAGACACAGAAAAGGCTAATGCTTTAGCCTCTAGCTTCTCCCAAAATCATACTATTACCAAGCACCTAGGAGATGCAAATACAAACGACCCCGTAGAATATGCTCTACAGACATTTAGCATTATTAACTGTCAAACCCCCGCTAGCGAATTTATAAGCGAAACAGACACAATATTTTTCTTAAACAACTTACTTACCAAAAAATCAGGAGGCATAGACCAAATGAAAAATATTTATCTTAAGAATTTGCCCAGAAAAGGTGTTCAGTTTCTCACCTACATAATTAACGCATGTCTGAAAATTCAATATTTCCCAGATGTATGGAAATTTGCAAAAATAATTCCAATACCAAAAGCAGAGAAGCTTCTAGAGAGAACGGATAGCTATATGCCGATAAGTTTATTAAGTGCTGTAGGAAAAATATTTGAAAAAGTATTGAAAGAAAAAATTATGAAAATAATTGAGGACGGCAAATATATCCTAACGAGCAGTTCGGTTTCAGACGAAATCATGGAACTCCACATCAAGTTCAAAGAATTTGTAACTATATTGAAAAAAACCGTACAATTAAAAAATCAACAGGTATGATAATACTTGATATAGAAAGAGCTTTTGATATAGATAGATCTAAGAAACTATAAATAAAAATGAATTACAAAAAAAAGAGCTTTTGACTCTGTGTGGCACAAGGGTCTCATTTACAAATTGATAAATTTTAACTTCCCACCATTTTTAATCAAAATTGTTCAAAGTTTCTTCTTAAATCGATGTTTTAGAGTACATATTAATAATGGTGTGTCAGATTTGATAAATTTTGCCGCAGGTGTTCCCCAAGGTTCTGTCCTCGGACCAGTATTATACAATATTTATACAGCTGATTTTCCAATTCTTCCACAATGTAACGCAGCAATATATGCTGACGATACGGCAATATTTTCGTCGCATGAAATTGGTCTTGACGTTGAGACAAATCTTATAAATGCCATACATACAGAATTATGTACTTCAGTAAGTGGAAAATTAAACTAAACGCCCAAAAGATTCAAGCAATCTTTTTCACTACAAAAAGAAAACCTTGCTTTCTTCCGGCTAATCAGCTAATTATTGATGGTCAATCTATATCGTGGGAGCCCTTTGTAAAATATCTGGGCATTTATTTGGACCAAAAATTTACTTTTAAGGAGCATATCGTTCTTGCGATATTAAAAAATCTAGTATTACCATTAAATTATTATATCCGTTGATTCATAGAAGATCCCTACTCTCAAATGAAAATAAGCTAATAATTTATAAAACAATTTTCCAATCTATTTTCTTATATGGGTGTCAAGTTTGGGGGAATTGTGCATTTTATCACCTAAAAAAATTACAAGTAGCCCAAAAATGATGCTTAATCTCCCATGGCGAGATTCATTCCACGGGAGATCTTCATCGAACAGCTAATGTTGAGTTGATCTTCAATAGAATCCAAAAACTCAATGAAAAGTTTAGGATAAGATGTGATACCTCCGAAAATCCTCTAATTAATCAATTATTGTATATACAGATCATAATGGGTCCTATGAACCACAGCAAATGTTCACAACGAATTGTGTTAATTTTTTTATTTATTTATTTAATTATTTGTTTACTTATTTATTAATTTATTTAGATACTTATTTATTTATTTATTTATTTCTCTATTTATTTACTCTTTATTGATGTTCTATTATAATTTTGGATTTTTTTTTCGCCCTTCGAATTTTATTAAAAATAAAAATATAAAATCAACACTAATATAAAAAAATTATTCAGTTGAAAGATATATTATTCTATATCATATCTCTGTACCACGACTATTGCAAATTGTGCGATTACACACATATAATATGTTGTTGTTGTATATACGAGTAATAATAGTCAATAGTTAACGGGTTTGGCAACGTGAGGCCCAGAGTTGTCATGCTGTAGAATCACTTTTTCGTGCCTCTGCTCGTATTGTAGCCGATTTTAGCTCAGTGCTCAATCGCATCAATTTAGTTCGATACCGTTCCCCAGTGATGGTTTCGTTTGGTTTCAACAGCTCATAATAAATAACACCGCTTTAATGATCCCATTAAATACACAGCATAACCTTCGCATCGTGAATATTCGGCCGAGCCGACGACACGATTTTTTTCTCTTTGGGTTTCTGTAATCAATCCATTTTTTATCACCCGTAACGATGCAATGAAGGAAACCCTTCCTTTTTTGCCGCTGGAGCAGTTGTTCACAGGCTAAAATACGATGCTCAGCGTCTCTTGGCTTCAAATCATAAGGAGCCCAAATTCCTTGCTCTTGAATCATTCCAAACGCATGCAATCGCTTGGGAATAGCTTGGCGGGTAACTCATAATACTAAAGCAAGCGTTTGGCATGGATCCTCAACGAGCAATGCCTCCAATTCAGCGTCTTCGAAGGTTTTTGGTCTTCCTTCGAACGGTCGTCAACATCGAATCCACCGCAGCATCTCCGTTAACTTTTTGGAGTTCTCAAACAAATTCACTAATGTATCAAAGCGGTTTGTTTGCCATAAGTCTAAGCTTGATTCATGACGTTTTGGATACGTCACAATCGACCAGCACTTACTACTAGAGCCATGTCTTGATAAACAGCGAGAACTTAGTTGCACACCTAATAGTTCTTAAAATAAAAAGACTGAATTTTCTTAAAAACTACAATAGATAACATGTTTTTTTGTTTTTCATTATAAAAATGACAAACCAAATTACAGTCGTGCAGTTTAACTGTTCGCTATAGCCCACGGTCGTTTTATCCGACTTTTCAAAAATAGAAAGATTACTTATGCAAAAACCAATCACGTGGGGGAAAATTGGTAGTTAAAAGCGACTGGTCATTATAAACCACGTCGTTATAGGTGACTTCGCCATTTTTTTAAGTGCATATTTCCCATTTTTAAGAGCATATTTTAAGCGCATATTTTGCGTTTTTAAGTGCATGAAAATCCTAGCCCTAGTTATGAATAAGAGATGATCAAGAAAAATGCTGACGCAGGTATAACACTCGCAGTATATGATCATTCAAAATCCATAATCTGTGTGTGCATTTCTGAAATAACACCTTAATAAAATGGAGACAAAAAATCGCTGTGAACTACAACCAATGCGACAAATTCTGTAGAGAGATTCGACTATCTACGACAACCACCCCCGGAGAGTAGTGAACAAACATCTTCGACACAAACCATCTGAAATCCGTCCAGATTGTGTGACAAACACCATAAGAGCGTACACTCTTCAACCTGCATGAACCCTACAAAAAAAAATCCATAGACTGAGGTTTTCCTTCTGTAAGTTTGGAATATTTGAATAAGTTCGTTGGGTGACCTATAGATGTCACGGCTATTGAAAAATGATTTTTTAAGAAGTAGCTTCAAACGTTTGAAAATTGTATGATAATCTGCTTTTAATGGGAATAAATAGCATTCGATCGAAGCAATGAATTGACAAATGTTACTCGGACTCTACTCCATCCAAACCCCGTCGAAGCCACGAAGTAAACATTCGATGACGTTGATGTTATCGGGACCCGAACTCGCTCATTGCGCGTCAGCGGCCGAAACACTGTACATTGCGCTCTCATTTTGCCGATCGTAAATAGAAGTTCCGTAAAATACTACTCTATTTAGCAGAAATCAAAGTTCTGTTCGAATTGGATTCTGTTTGGAGATGTTTCAGCACAATGAAGATTTTTTTTCATACAGTGAATAACAATGGAGGAAACATGAACTCATAAGTCAAAACTATAGACCAGAGTCGAATTGGCAATCACCTTAGTGAGCAGCAAAAGCTGAAAGACGTCAAAAGCTACTAAAAAAGGTATTTTATTCATCGATCACCATGGGAAACGAAGAACCACCAAGAGCAAATATTGTGTAACATTATTGATATGTTTGCAGAATGAAATTGGAAAAAAGCGACCCGAAACGAAGAAGCCGACCCTTTAACCAAGGCACTGCACCTTGTCACAAGTCTCTTTGAATTTCCTTCCCATCTACCTTATTCTCCGGATCTAGCTCCCACATTACTATCTACTACTTATTTGCTCCACCTTAAAAGTGGTGTCCAATGAAGAAGTGATTGCCGAAACAGAAGGGTATTTTGATGCCAAAAATAAATCGTTTAACTAAAATGGCATCAAAATGTTAGAAAAGCATTGGAATAAATAGATCATTGTTCAAAAAAACTTTGTTGGGAAATGAAGTGAAGTTGTCCCTAAAGTTGTATTTTTATTAGTCATCATAGAGTTTAAATGGTGTTTTGTCCTCTCCAGTAATGGATTCACATATAATAATGTTACGTTCACTTGTCATCGAGACTGAAAACCGAGATTTTATATGTATTAACAAAAGAACGTTAGAATTGTTGACGTTTTCTTGTGAGAGTAACAACATTTGATTTTCGAAAGTGCATAAAGGTCTTGTGTAATAAGAGTACAAATTAATTCGGTCCGTTTCTTTTTTTGTTGTTTTGTTGTCTTTTTTCGTATTTCGGCCGTTTTTCTCGTAATACACGGCTCGGACGAATTAGTTGTAGCCTATGCCGATCGCACGTGGTGGATTCGCTAGGTTGTACCACCCGTTTGGTCCCACTACGAGTAGATACACAGTATGATTTTCGAACACAATATTTGATGCTGCGGTTAGTGCAGTACTTTTTCTTCTTGCGATTATCCATTTCTCAGTCACAATCCGATGTAAAAATCCGAAGTGAAAAATTGCCGTTCAACATCTCTCAGCTTCAATTCATGAACACAATGGCCCTGCTTCTTAATCATTCCCATTGATTTTAATCGTACGGGTACTTAAAATCGTTGTTTTCGAATTTTTCTGGTTGCCGAGAGCGAGGTTTACATTCAACGTTAAAATCACCATTCAAAATCGAAACCATTCCCTACATGATTTATCAGTCGGAACATTGTCATCATAAATGTCCACAAGCATTTGGTGCGCACATTTTGGTTACGCATAACGAACACAATAGAAACACACATTTTTTATAAGCCTCAAAGTGATATAAACTGATTGTTATTGAGAGATGTCTAAGTTCTCCGAGGCCACCAAGATCGGCTATCTATGTTTCTATGTTGGCTATCACACGTTGCCTCACGACTCATGGCTAACACAATTTCAAAAGAGACAGGAGAAAATACCTGGTGAGTCGCGGGCGATTTCGTCTGTCAGGTATTACACGTCGCATCTTTTCGACGTGCAACTCTTGGTGATTTGCTTTGGAACTGACATTCCGAGTTGTAGTGGTTATAACATGGTGCATCTCTTTATTTCGCAGTGTTGCGCATCAATTTGACATTTCTCTTTTACTTGATATGCGCTATTCAGTGCCGACGGTTGCTAGCGGAATTTGTTTGGATATATGTACATACTATAATAAAATGGGGATCGGAAGTAAATGAATTACTAGACTGGATTGGATGCATTTCATAATTGCTTATGAGCTCTTATGTCAATTCCTTTGTCCACTTAAAATCACTCATGTCACTCATTTTTAAACGAGCACTACGCACCTCTGCTCTTACTTGTAAAGTGCACACAGAGGTGTGAAACGCATGTGAAGCAACATCGCAAAACAAAGAATAAACAGATAAGGAAATGTCAAAATGATGCACGGAGAAGCCTACGTCCGGTATTACACGTTGCAACAGTAGCAAAGATTCAAATGAGTGCGAAAGAGAGTATCAGTGAAATAGAGATATACTGGCACAGTGATTCGCGGGTAAGTTAGCGAACTGTCAAATTAGCGGTTGAGGAAGAAAGAAAGAATTGAAAAAGAGCCATGCCTCACGACCCAGTGTCTAATGCCATTCGCCTCACGGAATAAAATCTGAAAGAGGAATCCGAAAAAGAACTTAGCGAACGTGTGATAGCCGACTATGCGACACTTATAGTAACCAGAGCCATCTTTTGAAAACGGGCCGAACTAATTTGTACCTCCAATAATTTGATCTACCTTAAAATAATTGTTAGTCAAACTACTTCAGCTGCTCTGCTCTTTAAGCATCTGCACCGTTCCTACATATTCGAAAATTTCACTCCGATTGAAATCATTTCAGGTTTATCAAACTTAGTCGCTAAGGTTTCAACGTCCAAACTGATACTAGTCGTAAATTAATCAAGAAAATAGTGTCAAAAAGTCCATATCCTCTGTCACTATAGGAATATAAAAATAAGCCACATACAAATTGTTCATAAGCCACTAATCAATAATCATATTTCAAAACAAAATTTCAGAAGTTCCACCCATCGACACAATTATTTCGGCATTCAATAAATGTTTGAATGCACAAATAAATCTTATCGTCTGTACGCGTCCATTCCAGTAGCAATGACACGCACCAACTTCTATACACCATTCATCAGCCCAAAATAATTTTTTTTTCCCCAAACAACACCCATTCCTATCAGGCAATGCCACTTGCTGTCAGCTGTCAAAACTAAACCTACACAAAAACACAAACCTCCTATACCGTACACGCAACGCAATCCGCACGAACAAGTAGTAACACTGTGTTGCAGCATCGGTACTACATACACTTTCCTCTCCCTCTCACTCACTCACAATTTTTCTCGTCCAAGTAGGAAATTTACAAATGGCGTCATATGGGGCGGCGGGTAGCTTTTAGTGATAAAACTTTTCATCAATTCTTTTGCGCAAAAATGTTGTGAATTAAATCAATTACACCACCAAATCGCTTAATAAAAACCCATTAAATAAGACTCCATAAAAACCAAATCGAATTACTTGTGTCTAGTGAGTGAAAATTCGCGACAAATGTGAAATGAGTGTTTAAAGGTCATTCGGTTTTCAATTTCTTTGTAAAGAAATTTTCACCCAAGTTTTCAAAGAAAAAAAAACCCAACCAATAAAAAAAGGATAAAAGTAAAACCAAACAAGAATAGCTCGTCGGTGTGTTTATCGTCTTTAATTTTCTTCCTTAAAAATTAAACCAAACGTAAGTGAATATATTTCTCACAATCCTCTACAATCCATCACGATACATTTGCAGTAAAAAATCTTCATTCAATTAACGCTAGCGATAGTTTTCTTTCCTCTCCTGAACCAAAAAAAAAAATTTGATGAAAGGAAAAAAAAAATACATGAAGCCTCATGAAATGTCTATCTCTCGGTGAATTATCCATCGACGGATGTCGGAATCGGAAATTGTTTAATTGCCTACTTGCCCGGACGACAATCGTTGGACGGCATGGGCAATTACTGCATTTTTTTTTACTTTTTGCATAAAAGCATTGTAAAGAGGAAAATGTGTATATTCATGCGAAAGGTACACCTACACATGTTGCCTTGACATCCAGAGTAAAAAAAAAAAAAATACAAGACGAAGACGGGAATGTCTCGATTTTAATATTCCCGTCCCGGATACGGACACGGTGCGGTCATATTAATTAATAACAATAATCTGCGACGAGGCGACCGAGCATAGGCGAAAAGTATGAAACTAACAAAAACAGTGAAAGGAGTCTCTCCGAGGGGAGAGAAGTCGTCGAAAGTAACGATAAAAATCCATTTTTGTTTGGGTGCATAGAGCAAAAAGGGTGTAGGTAGGTGAATGGATAAACGAAAATTCGAAAATTCGTCTAATGGCTAAGGAGAGAGATATTTGTCGGGTTTTCCATTTACTGCTGCTCCTGTTTCTGCCCTTCTGCTTCTGCGGGTGGTGGTGGTGGCGATAATACAGTGGTGTGGTGTTATAGTGAAGGGCGGTAGTAGGCTGCGACGACGACGAAGGGGTGTGCTGAAGGAATGGTCTGTTGCATTGCTCCTTTTTTTTTTGTATTTTTATTCATTGATAATGCGCA
Source organism: Merodon equestris (assembly GCA_958301585.1). Taxonomy (NCBI): domain Eukaryota; kingdom Metazoa; phylum Arthropoda; class Insecta; order Diptera; family Syrphidae; genus Merodon; species Merodon equestris. The sequence goes on from OY284415.1 coordinate 36,115,870, forward strand.
CGGCAGGCGAACCTGTGTACCCAGATTCTCTGTACATTCTATTCAATAACTTTTTTTTCTCTCTCTCCACTCGTCGTTTTTCAGCGTCGAGGGAAGAAACGCACACAAAATAAAAGTCTGCGACAGAATGGCTGTGAAAAGTACTTGAATCGGGATGGAGGTGGTTTATATTTCATCACAATTTGTATTTTCTATCTACACTATGTAAAAATAATAAAGTTCATTACTTGTTGATTGGCCGGAAAGTTGAGGATGAGACTAAATAAGATATACGGGAACGTGTGGCATTTTTGAATTCCAAAAATAGATGCTGTAGGAGGTGTCCCTTTCGCCTTAAGAAGGAAGAGGAGATAACAAATCATGTGTTAACCACTTATGACGATGTGAAGATCGGTTTTCCAAGTGCTACTTGAGATAACTGCGCATTTGGCTTTAAAATGTTCAAATTGAAAGGAATGTGGTCTTTTAGAAGAGAGGTTTGATTTCTTCCCAAGGCATTATATAAAATTTACATTAAAATGCTTATGTACATATATACGCCGTATTCAAGTCCAATTTCGGTTGCTTATAAATATTCGATATCCACCAGTGGCCTTGACCTCTTCTTCAAAGGCTTTTTGTTACATTACTTTCTTGATTTCAATTATTTCACACTAGGGTACGCGAGTTCATTCTCTTCAACTAGAACGGGGATTAAGGTTGAGTCTATACAATCTTTTGTGTTCCTACCTGCATTTCTGATGAACCTACACAGGAATTGGAGATAAAGTTGCCTTTTCAGAATGCTGAAACAAAGGAATACAAAAGTGGTTGTTTGCATGAATTCATGTTCTGCTTTCGGCATCATTTGCCGCTCTGGATGCTTCTCTATTGCTTTTATTAATATTTCTGCTTACCAGCCTAATTCACCTGCTCTTTCAATGCATGAATAACGAATATTTTGTAGAACTGGGCAATAACTTGATATCGTAAATCGCATTCGAGTGTGGCCATTCTGTTTTACAAACTCCTTATCAGAGACTAGCAAATTCCTATTAAAGCCGGCTTTAGTTGAGTCGTGCTCAATACAATCTTTCTGCATCCTCATTTTATTGGCTACTGGGTTTAACAGAATTTATGCAATTTCACATCCTATCAGAGCGACTAAAGCCATGGACGGTTATTTGATGATAGACGATGTCACCATGGAAACGTCATCGTCCATTTGCTTAGTGCATTAATCCTTAGTAATGCTTTGGTATAGCCTTGATATAGTATTATACTAAAAGATATTCACAGCTCAATTTCACAAGATCACACATCCAACACATTTGACAAGTACCAACTTCACGTCACTGTGTTCGCCAAACTACATATGACAGCAAGTTTGACAATTGTTAATTCATTTCATTGTTGACAAGCCTGTGCGAGGATCTTTATCATCTTTTGTTTAGTTTCTGTTCTATCGACTATGGAATTCAAACGTAATAGTGTTGTTGCCATTTTTTGGCTGGACAATCACAAGAGGCCACTGTTCGTGAGCTGGAACAATTGAAAGTAAACAAAATATATGTTGTACCATACCGCGTTGCAACGAAACCGGCAGCATTTCAAACGCGATGGAGGTGTTCCGAAAAAGACAACAACACCTAAGAGCTAAACATATCCAGAGAACGGATACAACTCATTCTGCGGAATGAACTCAGACTCAAAACCTTAAAGTTTCAAAAATGCACGATTCTACACCTGGTCAAGAGAAAAATTGTTCCGCTTACAGTCAACTGGCAAATTGCCAAACATCGTCTTCTCTGATGAAGCACTATTTGTAATTGAACAACATGTAAACTACAAACAAATTTATTTGGCAGAATGGTCATGCGATATTTTCGACCAAAGAATAGCCACCAGGCAACAAGCGTCACCATTTTTGAAACCGGTTTTGTTGGTGGTCGGCCTCCGTTAGTACGTTAGGACCGTGACGTTAAAATAAACTGTTTATCGTGAAACCACCTTTGAAGCTGTATTGAAGCCGTGAGTATGGAAACATTTCGGCCAAAGACTCTGAACATTCCAATAGGACTTAGCAGCTTTTCACAAGGTCCGAGCAAACCAAAAGCAATCGAATCGGCCGATAGCAATCGAGTTTTCCCAATGTGAATCCATTAGATTTGTCTGTCTGTGGCATTTTAAAGGCCAAGGATGGCACTAAAAAATATTAAACAACGGACGAGCTCAAATTAACACATCGCCGGCATTACAATTTTACTGACCGTCTCAAGAATATTGTCTTGTCAAAGGTGGCCTTATCGAAAATATTAATCAGATCCTTGAATACGAACAAATTTTCAATACTTTTCAGTAATAGTTCCTGTCAGCCACTAGCAAGTGCCTCACCAGTTGTGTGTCATGAAGCCACCTTGAGTTAGCCTTGCCATCTGATGTTAATGACCCGGAGATAGAAGCGGACAACAAGTCATTGAAATCATATTTTGTTATGATCCTCCTCAACAGGGTACTGAGTGTGTGGGAAAAAAAAGCTTGAAATCCGATGTTCGCAGTCGATAGGTCCCTTCCACCTATTGGAAAGAATAAATCACCTACAACTAGATGACTTAGAGAAGGTTTAATCTTTCAGGGGTTGTAGTGCCAACTATGTGTGATATGGGACATCGTCCTCCTAAAAGTAAATGACATCTAGCACCAATTGCAAAAACTCATTCGATAACGCAACCTATTCACTGAAACTATCTCACCAAAATCATTTTCGAAAAAGTATTGCCCAATGAACCACTCAAAACCAAATTGTCACTCCTTTCGGATCGAGAGGTTGTTCTCTTATACAAATGGGATGAGCCTCATTTTCAGAATAATTTTGTATAAAAAATCATGATTTTGAGCTTTAATTTCCAATGCACAATTTGCGGCGCTGTGCGTGGTCTGCAGACTTCAATTCTTTTCAACTGAACCTTATAAACTTGTAAATATATGGTTCATATCTTGATTTTTATGTAAAATGTGGTGAATAGTGGTTGCCGATAGACCCAATTCCTATGTACTAATACCAGCTATAGCGGCTGGCTTTGCCGGGAACTAACACAACTTCACATCGCTAATCTTTCCGAAACGTCTGATTGATTTAATTCACAACGCTGTATGGAGGCTTTATAACAATCAAAATCAAAATGTTTTAGCTGATTAAGCGGTCTGTATCGACCTTCTCTTACTTTTTACTTATCAACAGCCATCGCGATGATAGTTGAATATTTTCAGAACATTGGCGTGAAATTTAAAATAACACGCCTTGTTGGATAACCCTTTACAACCGAGAAAGTAAAACTGAATGAAGATTGAAAAAATAATTTTGTTATAGTCTTCTTCACACCGGTTCCGTCTGAAAATCTCCTCAATGGAACCATTAAGCACAGACTTCACCTCTTCCATATTTTTAAACTTAAAAAAAGAAAGTAATCGAAGAAGTCTGGATCTGCTGATAGAGTGCGTGGGAAAACAATAGATATTGACAATCGCGGTAATGAAAATGTAGACTGGAGCATTGGGGTATTTTGGTTACGCCAAACATAACAGCCTGTGAAGCACTAGAGCCAAAGCTTCTATCAATCATCTATGTTGTCTGTGATTCTTTTCTTCAAATTCTTTCACATATACAATAGTGAAAGGGACCAACTTCATTGCCAACTTCGAAACCATGTTTCGAGAGGATTTGATAGAGTGTGTTGGTGCACTAAAGAGAAATACTGCAAAAGTAATTTCGATAACTTGGGAATTGCAGGATTTGATTGTCATTGGCATCAGATCGTGCCACCATTGACATTTTACTCTGTCTTATCTAATCTTTCTCTCCCTTCGGCCTAGTACTGTGACTGTATTCATATCAGATGTTATAGGTCTATGTTCCATCCAAGTTTATAAATCGACGTAAAACCTGAGCTGTGTTGCTGTAAACCATCGCTAGACACTCAATCACTGGCATACTCAAGACGCAGTTTTTTCGCACAAATTTTCCAAACTGTCCGTCAATTTGCTTTGTACAACACTTCATGTCATGTTTCTCATGTTTATCTTTATGACCCATAAAGGAGGGACCCAACGTCCCCAGAGAAGAGTCTATCTCAGCTTTCATATTGACTGGACAGAGATTTCTTTTTTCTATTGTATTACTGCAAAATATCTAAAACGTACGTTTACTAAAGATAAGTGTCAAACAGATGCTAAATAAGCAGCGTATTTAAATATTATTATTCATCCATCCCCATCGAATAGTAGCCTTGTAAATGCTTTATTCCAGATAAAATTTCGAAGTCAAGTGAATTTCTCGTTTCGTGTGATTTTTATTCAAATTTCCGTGTCGAATGTAACGTCATCACGCAGGTCATCATTAGCTTTGAACCGGTTTGATTTCACGAGCCCGCGCCCTTGTTTTTCAACCTTTATAGGGCATTGACTATTTCTTAGTCCGGTTTTTTCCATATTCTTCCCACGCTCTTGGTTGTGCCTACTAAGCAAGAGGAAGGGAATAAGCAAATTTAGAATTCTCGTCATTCCTTCCGGCGATTTTTAACTTTTCGAAAAAGGAATTGCCTAATCGGAGAGCGTAGAATATTTCCAACTGGAATTAGTTTTTTATGTTCTGCTAGATTATCACTAGCGTGACAATATTCATTAAATTCCTTCTTAATATCGCTTTAGATCTTGAACTGTGTCAAGTTCATTATAGCATTTGTCTCCATCTGTGCCGAAGCTTAACTATCGGCTGAAAGAAACTTACGATTTCTAACCGTGACCGGTGCCTAGCTTAAATTAAATTAGCATTTCTTAAATCCGATACCAGCTGGGCTTGAAACGTATTCTGCGTGATTGCTATGATAAATTTCCTTTCAAAATGGAATAGATAATATTGTTTTAAGCTGAATGGTGGCTAAAGTACTTCTTAAAACGTGAAGTATGAAGCAGGAAAGTATGCCTGCCTACATGCATTAACATTCATCATCAATGCGTTGTTGTTTTTCTTAGTTGATGGATTCCTCCGCATTCAACGAGCGTCACTTTTGTTCTAGACCGTCAAATTGATAGGACAGAAAAATATATAACCGAAGATGTAATCAAAACGACGAATGTTAACTTTTCCTTTACGAGTTTAAAATTAGTCACAACGCAGCGGAGCCAGCCAAAAACATCGCTTTGGACCTTGCATAGTAAAGGAAAGAACCCTACAGTTACGGTTCCAAAAATTCCTATCGGCCAAAACGAGTCATGTGGCACCTCAGGACCAGCCATTGGCAACGACGAGCTGCGAGCTGTAGTGGTGTCCAACTCTTCGCTAAATTGCAAGATACATTGCACAGAAATTGGATGTGCCAATTGAAGGGTTTGTACATCTCTGTTTTTTCGGCACAGACAAAATTCGTCTCTACACAGGCTAGTGACAAGTGATGAAAAGTAAATCCTACGACAGTCATTGAGGTACCCAAACGCATGCCAAGCCAAGCCTTCATCCAATTTAGACTAGGCTGACTGTCGGGAGATCATCTACTGTCATTATCAGCTATTCATTCTTGAAAATCATTGAAATTGTAATCAGCTGGAAGAGATTCAAAACTATTTGTTAAGAAGCCTAAATTGGTCAACAGGGTTTGTGTCATCAGCTTCATGAAAAGCTCGACCACATAGTTTAAGATCCACGGTCCAAAAATTAAACACGATGCAGATGAGATTCTCTCACATCAGCAATACTCATGTAATATGTTGGCAACCGGGAAAACGATTCAACAATAAATAAATCGACAAAACGCTTTGGATGAATACCTTCAGACCTGATTTCTACAGACTGAGTTTGTGGGATGTGTGCATAAACACGATCTTTCTCTAAACACTCACGGAGACAAATCACGATCTTGGTGGCCGGTTCACATCACTAATACTCGATATAACTCGTCTAGGAAAATCTTCATTCAATAAAGCCAAAACGGGTTGTGTTATATGAGATGTGTTGAAATCACATGTCTTCCACATCCATATCTACAATTGGCCAAAACAATTCCGTTACCACTTGCTTAAAGCAATAAAAAGGAACATACTAACTAATGTTAGCAATAAAAGCTAACACCTCTACACTTCAACCCTGCCACTGACGCTAACCATGTGCAACCATGTGCCTAAAGAGCGTGCATTTCGATAATGAATAGGTCTTAAGACTTCTGAACGGAGCCAGTCTCTTCGAATTTTGTTTGGTTTCGATCATAATCTATTCAAAATACATGGAACGCGCCTATTAAAGAATCACATTTTATTATATTAAGTTGTACCACATGATATGAACGATTTTTCTTTTTTATAAAATTGACATCTATAACCTTCTTCCACCGTGATTCAAGGTCCATTATTCCTTTTTTATAAAGGGTCCGCCAAATAATTTTTTTTTTTTTTTTTGAAAATGCTATAAAAAAAACTACTGAATATTTTCTCAAATTTCTTTTTTTATTTGAAAGTACAATCCTTCCGGTTAATAATGGAAAATAATTTCATTCAAATGGCTGCCTCGGCTGGCCATGCAGTAGCCTACACGATCGGTCCAATTTTTAAGCACATTATCGATTGTGTGCAGCTGTATTTCACCAATGGCTTCACGAATATTGTCCTTTAAAGCGTCAATTGTCTCTGGCTTGTCGGCGTAACACTTATCTTTGACGGCACCCCACAAATAATAGTCCAACGGTGTCAAATCGCAGCTCCGAGGTGGCCAAACGACATCAGCTCTGCGGCTGATAATGCGATCTTCAAAAACAGGGCGCAAAACATCAAGTGTAGCTTCGGCTGTGTGGCACGTAGCGCCGTCCTGTTGAAACCAAATGTTGCCAATATCCTCCTCTTCAATTTTTGTGAACAAAAATTCGTTCAACATGGCCCGATAACGATCGCCATTGACTGTAACGGCCACTCCTTGCCCAAAAATGGCCCAATTATGCCTCTGGACCAAAATCCGCACCAAACAGTGGCTCGTTTTGGGTGCACCGGCTTTTCAATGTATGCGTGCGGGTTTTCTGTGCCCCAAATGCGACAATTTTGCTTGTTTACATACCCGCCAAGATCAAAATGAGCTTCATCTGAAAAGATGATTTTTTTGGCAAAATCGGCATCTTCTGTAAGTCGATCGCAGGCCCACTTAGCGAAGCGAAAACGCATTGGATGGTCAGTTGGCTTCAACTCCTGAACCAATTGGACTTTGTATGGCGTTATACGAAGGTCTTTATGCAAAATTCGTCTCAATGATGTCTCCGAAATGTTCAATTGTTGAGAACGACGGTGAATTGATGTTGATGGCACTTCACGCACACTTTCTGCCGCAGCAGCAATATTCTCGGGTGTACGCACTGTTTGTGGCTTTTCACGCTTTGGTTTATCAACATATCGAACATACGGAGCTGACGTTGCTTCTCTTCTTCCAAAATCCGTACGCAATTTTCGCACACATTCTGCAACATTACCATGATTTTCAAAGTAATGTCGCAATATTTCCCAGCGTTGTTCAAGCGTATACACAACCATATTCGTTCAGCGGAAGGATAAAACTAATTATCTGTCAAATCAGACATGAGCTAAGTGTTACCATTCACGAAATAAGCACTACTTGAAAAAAAAAACGTTAGATTTAGAAGCCCTTTAGAAGGCTTGATTTTTTGACGCTAAAAAGTTTTCAAAGGCTTATATGACCACTGCTCGGTTGCGGAACACCTTTTGCTGACAAAATGACGCCAGACTGCGAAAAAGGTGATAATCTGTTGGAGAAATATCAGGAGAATACGGTGAATGCGGAAGAATTCCGAATCCAGCATTGTCATGCAACAGGATCGCACCATGCCTTTTGACCAATGCAGATTGCTTTTCAGCCAATTTCGTATTTCACAATATTTGATTACAATTATCATTTTCCCTGGTTGAAGGAATGGCAAATGGATTGGTCCTTTCGATGTCCACCAGATTGTCACTATAACCTTTTCTGGTTGAAGACCAAGTTTGGGGGTGTGCTTTGGGTTTTCGTCTGCATTCAATCACTGCCCAGATCTTTAAAGGTTGTCCACCTTTTATCACATGTGATAATATGGTGCATTTCGGTGCCTTAGACTCAGTGATGCACAGGCGTAGTTTTTAGGGCGCGTTCAGTGGAGTACCCAGTTGTCGAGTTTTTTCACTTTTCCTATTTGAGATACATCAACAGCAAGTTATACAAATTTCTAGAAAAAAGAACTGTACTTGCAACAGACCCTAAAAGTCGCGCACATCAAACACACCTACCACTTTATCTTATAAAAAAAAATCACTGTGTTGTACAGATGTTCACTCGACAGCTTCTATTTAAGGACTAAGTGAAAAATCATGTGGTAAAAACTTATAATAAGTTTTCACAATTTTAAAGCGTTCGGCAATTGTTAGGATCCATATTATAAAATGGCAAACTTTCAACTAAACATATAGTCTCGGATGATAGTTCGGTTATACGTATGTGTTGGAAATAGGGAATATCAAATCAAAACCACAAATTGGATAACTCTGAATAATGTTGGGAAAAAATTATTTCATGTAACGGCTACAGCCGTTTAGAGCTAGAAAACTGACATTAAATGTGCAATAATTTAATACTTAGAGGGAGAGCTGCAGTTTACTGGGATGGAAAACTTAGTCTTTACCAAATTGTACCAAAACATACTTGCCGGTATGGAGGGTACCTCGGAAAGGGATACCATGAAAATATGTTTTTGTAGCCGGGTTAATCCATATCCGAAAAACAAAGCACTATACACCGAGCGGGAGCCTGCCATTCTGTTCCATCGGAGCCGATTATTATTTATTAATTCATTAACTCTATTGTGCGCATCCTTTTGTAATAATACTATACCTAATGCGGTCCTTGCTCTCTGTGATGTGATATGTATATCCTTTCATCAAAGCAGCCCGTCTATTTCTTTCATATTTTGAATACCCATACATGGTATAGTATTATTTCAAGCTCACCCAGAAATATTCGGGGTGTATACCCTTGCATTGCTCCATGGCTTCCTTTCAAGCTAAACCGTACAATGACTCTTGTTTCTCTTCCGTTCGTAATCAGAAAAACAATGTCGCTCCTTTACTAACATCCCAAACTCCTAATTTTCGTGGAAAAGAATCCATTCAGATAGAAAAACTTATACAATCTAAATGCATACACAATGACACTTGAATAAAGTATCTGGCCTTCATCAACAGTAACAGCAATGCCATTGTTTTGTGTTAATTTATATTTGGAAAACTTTTCATCAAAAAACACTTCATGCCAAAATCTCGCTTCGAACAATGCCAACCATTCGTTTCACTGTCATTTGTATTAGTCATCGCCCTGCTAATCGACGCGCTGATTTAAGCTTACATTTCATCATGCCTGAATTAAAAAAATATATATATTTGTATCGCTGTAATCTACCCTCGTATACTAACAACAACATTGCTCATCCTTCATTGCCGAAAATATTAATTAAAAACCACAGTGTCCTACTAACAACTCAAATATATTCCGATAGATTAGAAACTTCAATATTTAAATTGTTATATAGCTTGTACATACATATCTATCTACCATACTACATTACTATACATTCTATGATACATTATGCGAAGCCTTAGAAAGAAGGATTGATTATACAATAATTATTTAAATTTTGTTCCACCAATATAGGTAATCGGTAATCGGCAAAATAGCCGAATGAACGGCGCATTTGATGGAAGCTATAAACGTAGATTAATGGGGAATCACTATATAACGCGACAATTAGGCACAAGAATTGTACATGCGCTAGCATTAAAACTTCCCACGAAAGACACTAAGCAATAAGCGCATACCCGGCGCACGGGTTTGTGTTTTTTTTCTAAACTTGTTGTAAAACTAAAGAAAAACAAAATACAATAGTAAAATCAAATTGTCGAAATCATAGTTGATTGGCAATGTGGCAACATGCGGGAGCCCGACGAGAATCAAAAGTAAGTGTTTTACACATACCATATATGATAAGAAAACAATTAAGAACGCTTTATCATGGAACGGTGGGATTTAACATATAATCACTTTTTTCCTTGCCTCTCTTTCCCTTATATCGCTGACCAACAGGTGCGGAACGATTAAATTCGTTTTAACTTGACATTTTGCTTGGATTTTACAGCCCATTTACCCGATAAACTATCGAGTGGTGGGCTGCTACGAAGAAAGAACTGATTACTCAACAACAGAAACCACATGATTAATTAGATACATTTTGAGTTTGTCAGTTTTTTGTTTCAGGTTGCCCATGTAATTGAAACCGATTCGAATATATTTTCTGATTAATGATAAATCCACGCGATGACTACCTACTCGTTGGCGACATTCAATCTACCGGTTGTGAGGGCTCATTAGACGAGTTTAAATAATTTATTACGAATGATATCAAAAACCAAACAGAAGCAGTGGAATGTTCTGATTCTATCGCACCTTCCGACAACCTCTTAGTCCTATATATGTATGTGCATACATACAGGATACAGGCTTTAATAGACCAAGACTATGTGGGGTTGTTGTTTCACTAGGCATTTGATTCCCACGAAATATGGATGTGGTTATTTGTGGCCGATTTTATATGCTTGCATGTAAATGGCCTCATATACGAGTATTTTAGTCCAGTAGATATTTATTTTTCTATTCTATTCGACTCCTATACGAGTGTTGTCGAGAAGATCGATACTGTTTCAAGGCATTTCTCATCATGAAAGTGGTTTTCGTTGTGTCCTTAACATTTCAATGCGCATTATACGATGATTTTGTTTATTTTTTTCCTCCTTTCAGTGCGGGAGAGTGCCATCCTTCATCGAAGAAATATCCTCATTGAAGACTAAGTAAATCTGAATATTGTTAATTTAGTCAATGAAAAGAAAACGTGATGTCCAGAAGAACATTTTTGCATACGTTTTCCATTCAAAAACTTCAGAGCCGTAGTTGGCTGAAAAGCTGCATAGAAAATGGTACATTAGGGATAATGGTCATCCGCTTTGATAAGAGATAAAAGACTTGCATATTTTGGCAGCCTGCTTCTGATAAGTATTCATAAATGGAATGGAAATTGAAAATTTTAATAGCCAACGTGTTACCGTAGAAACTGATGAAGCCCTTTAGTCGTGCAGAAAGCTTTCCTGATTTGACGACAGGATTACATTTAATAGGATTTTAGCCCAATCTTACGGTGTTCTTAACAGAAAGGAGAATTGAAATCAATTAAAAGTAAACCTACAGACGATTCAAATGACAATTGCAATCCATTCAGTGAATGCAGCAACACTTTAACTATAGTTACCCTGGACAACAAAAATAAAACTTAAATCTGAGCGAATTGAATATATACGAAAAATCAACGGTCCCTATTCGATTTTATACACTACACTTGTATAACCCCTAAATCAGTAAATTCTTAAGACTAATAACTAGCTGACATTCGTATTTTTTATTACTTTGGACTGCTTTCATCTTTTGCTGTTTACACAGCTGACTACCGACTTGACTCTGGAGTATGGTGATGAATCCATGCTTCATCCATTGTCTCATATCGCATGAAAAAAAAAATCTTTTTATTGCGCTGAAACACCTCCAAACTGGACTTGTCAGCCAATGTTGCTTTTGATCGACTGTGAGTAAACGGGGTACCAAACTCGAACAGAACTTTGCAAACTGCTGAGTACACTGCGTTCTATTCTCTAATCACCTTACTTCAATTTAGGATCAGCAAACCATTTTGTGAACTTTTTATTATGTTTTCTAGACACCGGTTAGCATCGTTGGACCAATCTCCCCGATCGACCTTTTCATCTACCTTCCCCTAAGACTCTGAAACTTAAAGGAGGACAGGGATGGTTGAGGTTTTGTAAAGAGTTACTTAGATTTTTTGAAAAAAGGTTTTATTCCTCAATAGCATTTTGAGCCCAAAAAAAAACAGCGACTACTTCACAGTAGTGAAGGTGCGAAGACTACTTCGCAACCAAAAGGTATTTTTTAATTTGGTTTTGTCGTCATTCATCCTCAGACCCACTTTAGTTGCTTCTGCTTTAATATTCGCAGACGTTTCATGGACGTCTCGCTATATTCGTCCAATCACGTCAATATCATCGGCGTATGCAAGCATTTGCGCAGAATTTAAATCGTGCCTCGTGCATTGGCCCGTGAGTTAAAAACAGCTACCTTTTGAACTTTTTATTTTCTCTAACAAAAAAATGTTTGTCGAAAAATTCAATTATATTCAAAGAAAAAGAGAAAAACCGATGAGCAAAGCCAAAAGTTTTGCTCATTTGTTCAGTGAGGCTAACTTCACAAAGTTATTGCCCACCTCGTCCGGAGGCAAATATTGGATTCCCTTGCCGCCCACCGTAGCTGTCATCAAATTCAAATTCAAACTGGAAAACGGGCAATTTCGATATTGTTTGCTTGTCTTCTTCAGCACGCAGCTATTGAGAGAGTGGTGGTGGTCCGTCTTTAACTAACGCCATTTGGACAATTTTTATATTTTGTTTGGTTGTTCACCATTTACTCCTGAATTTAAGTTCGTGTGAATACTATCTGCTCAACGATTAGGGCACATCGATCAGATGGATCGTCAATGTGGCCTCATCGGTACTTCACTTCAAGTGATTTTTCATACGTTTAACTCCATGCTCCCGCCCACCGAAATCTGGAGATCCAGCAGGAAAGAAACATCCCAGCTCGTAAATGAGCGACAATGAGCTTTATAATCCTCCCTTGGAACTGAGTTCGAACTAATGGTTGTGGTTGCACAGTCCCTATAGATATTGGAGCTGTGGCCCTTGTGCATTAAAAACCGTCATAATGTGGCTAGGAATATCAATTGTCAGATAGTTGACGAGCTCAAGAGGAATGACTCAGGTTCTTAGGCAGACTAAAAAGACCAAGTAGTCCATTTACCATCTACTTCGTCGCAATTTCGAAGCACGAACTTTGACAATCCAACCCACATGAATAACCTCCAAACTATCGAGCTCATCAGGATGCTTCCTTCAGAGCAATACCTTAATTTTAGCGTCATATCCGTAAACCAATTTTTCACTAACGTTTATAACACGCTTTTGTAGTTCTGAATTGTTATTTATTGCATTCAGAGACTAGGACTAGGAACAAATTTTATTGCCACGGTTCATATTTAAAAAATTCGAGAAAAGCTTATAGCAAAGGCAATTGAAACGCCAACAACTTCAGCGGCTTTTCTTATTTTGACTCATGATAACTGAGTACCCTATATTCATGTTTTTATATTTATAACGGCCTTCGTGGAAGCGCTTCTATCGGCCATAATCCCTAATTTTATTCATAGTAGAAAGCAGGATTAATTATTTATTTATCCTATATTTGGATTGACTGATCGATTTTGTAAGGAAATTCATATTCGCCGATCGTACCAAAACACATAAAGCTTCTTTGACTACTGACAGCAGAATAAGCATCCATTTTGTTTACCAATAGACATATACTTCTAAGACAGTTTACCAATATAACAACGAGCATTACTACAATTTTCGAAATTACAAAATTCCTGTTACTTTCTGAACAAATCTTCTTATTGGCATGATCTATATCCCCAATCGTCCCATACTCGTTTGAACAGAACCATGTTAATCATGTCAATTATATAAAATCATTCTGTAAAGTTATTGAGCCTCTTCGTAATTGGTCATTTAAAAGGTATTCTAATGGGGCCGATTTTCCAAACTTAACAATTTGAATCAGCGCCAGTTTTCAAGCTCCCTAGATTTCCAATCCATTGCAAAGAGATATTGATTGAGAGGACAGAAGTTTTACTTTTTGAGCTCTATGTCGATCGAGTTTATTAAATTCAAAAGTCACTATGTTCCCTCGACTGGGGGGACTAGTTAATTAAAAACAAAGTTGTCGACGCTTGAATTCAGTTATGTTAATGGCATCTCTACATATGTATGTGTCGACAGACTAATAACCGCAATGGAAACTAGTTCGGCTGTCATCTATCAGTTTGATTATTTCGGCCTACAACCTAGTGCTGGCTCAATAAACAACTATTAAATTGAATTTCATAAAGTGTTCCCATAATTAGCGTAAGTCCATTTCCATTTTTTTGTCTCTATGACAAATTGTGTCCCCTGCATGCATTCTATGGTATTTGTTTATCTCTCTACCGAGTGGCATGTTGGTCAAGTATATCAATTATGTTCTTCCGCTTTTCAATAATTTAACAGTAAGATGCGAGCGATAGTGCGGAATGTAAACATCAAAGGAACAACTTTCTACTCTAATTTGTATTTTTTTCCTATTAATTAAATGAAAACATTGCATGGAGAGCTTTCGTATGTTTTCCGTGCAACATAGAAAATTCACGGGATTTCTGTGGACCGGTGTGGTCATGGTCACCGAAAAAAGTATTCTTGTTTGTCTTCATTTCGAAGGGCCAACGCAATTCAATCGTTCTGCTTTGCTCTTAGTTTGAATGCTGGGAACAAGTGGATTCAGTTTTTCCGCTTCGAAAGAGTTACAATCATTATGTTTTATTTCTATTGGTCGAGTGATTGCATTTGTGGGCAGAAGAGTATGTTTTATATTTGTGTCTCACTGGCTTTCGAGCAAACAACAACCCCTAGCATTCGAATGGATGGATGCTCGTAGATGGTCGAGTGGACGACCAGTTCAATTGCATGCAATGCAACTGAATTCAAATGTCCACGTTTGGGTTGAGAATGATTTAATTAAATTTAATCAAATCTCTCATTAAGTATTTTTGCAGTGTTTCGAGCTAAGTTTCCGCTCTGACATGCACGTTAGAGTACGATTATCTGCAGCCTGACGTGGGTGGCGAAGTGAGGTGATGTCATTTGATGTATTTAATGATTATAAAAAATGAATGCGTGAGGTGACACTGCTTTTTCTAACCATTTCTATGTATGCATCTTTCTTAAACATCTTATCGTTATTTATAGACTTTTTATACTCGAAAACTGAATACCTTAAGTATTCGTTAAGGTTTGCTGAATATGGGAAATGGGGTGCGAACAAAATGTGTTCCTGATTGTGTGTTGATTTTTTTTTTACCCATTAGTAGTCCTTTTATTGATTATTGAAGCAGTTAATACTCGTTAACAATTTAAGTAGGTCAAATGGTTTTCTCTTCGAAATGCCTGCTGCGCTCATGGGAAGAGTCTGAAACGCAGCGTGCAGAATTGCCTTCCTCCTCAACGCGGCAATTCAGGGCATGCTTTGTTCCCCGGTATCATATCCTTTGTTTCTTTTTATGTACAATACATACTATAGGAGTACTATACGTGTATTGTTGCAAGCCTCTTTCGTGCTTTGTTTCGGGAAAGACTTTTTGAGGATATTCGTTGATGATAATGCCCGATAGCATATAATTGAATCTCTGTATTTAAAACCTACTTACGACTTCGGTTCAATTACCTTAAATTATGATATAAAGAGGTATTATGACCATGTATCATGCTTTAAGTTTTAATGAATTTAAACACTTTAATTAATTTTAAACGGAATGTTCTGTTCAGCAACATACAGTACACGTTACCACGTTTTGTTTTGATTTTGTTTTCCCTTTTTTTTTCGTACAAGATGTACGAGTTCATTTGAAGATGGCTAGCTTTCTTGTCTTGTCTTGTCTTTCTGTTTGGACTTTCACTCTTAGGCGCTCAATTGGTATTTCCATGAGGCTAAATGTCGTGAATTCAAGACATCGAACTCTTAACTTGGCTACGATACAGATACATAGATCCACTCATATTGCACTTCTTGAAGCTGTGAGTGCAATTAAAAAGATCATTGAAATAACAGTATACTCTAGGCACTTTCTTTGGCATTGAGAAAGATTTTACGTACACTTGCTAGTCTCTACTCAGTTTGAGAATAAACATACATATGTATGTACCTAGAGCTATTCCCACACATGCTTGCTGAATGACCATAGTATCTAAGCGAGAGACCATCTTTGGGTCAATGACTTTTTTTGGAGATGAGATGGAAAGACTGAAAGATTGTTACTTATCCCGGCGACTATTATTTTAAAACCACTAATTCCCATAACACAAAATTGAGGAGTAGATAACCAGCTAGGACTTCAATTTAAATCAATTTAAATCCAACGAAAACGATTTTGTTATTTCCCCCATCTTACAAATCAGCACGAACCTGGATCTCAACCAATAAGCCCTTTCAACCAGCATATTCCATGAGCAAGCCGATGTGGCTGCACGATCCATATTCTTCGAAGTCTTGCATGCACAATTTTCCTCTCGCAACAACCAAGGGCTTTCGCTCAAGTCTCTGCGCTTAGTAGTACCATCGATACGATATATTTTGTGTAAAGGGGTGTCTTAGTTTTTCGAGAGAGAGTTTTACTTCTTGACTTCATCCAAGGAAGCACTGATTAACGATTTCCTTCAACCATCCTCATCTACTTCAAAGTTACAGTTTATGGCCAAATGTGACGTTCTGGTCAAGACATCGGTGCTACACGTCTTTCTTCGATCCCACCATAGCCGCTATTGTTTCAAGCCTTCTGAAAGCTTCATTGACGTCTTGCCCTCTACGTCTAATCACATAAACGTCATCTACGTACGCACGTTGTGAAGGCTGTGAGTTTTCCACAATTGTTTCAAGAATTATGTTGAAGAAATCATATGACAAAGCTGAATCCTTAACATCGAAAATCTCGGTTAGCTTATCACCTATCTAGGCTGGGATATTACAGATATAGCTCGATTCCACAGACACTGTCATATACGGCTTTACAGCTGCCGAAAAAGTGGTGTATTTCGATCTAAAAATTTGTGAGTCTTCCCCAAGATCGGCTGTGGTATAAATAAATAACTTTCCTATGAACCGAGCACACCATCCTGAAATTCTAACCATCCGGCATGTTTTTTTTTCAACCATATCTTAGGAATAAATTGATGAGGGTCCAAGCCCATCTCCAGCTGCATTAAATGTCGCAGTAGGCAGCTTTCGTCACCGCAATCTTAACTCGTCTAAGTCTGGTGAATGCAAATCTGTCTTATTTTCGTCGATCAGAAGTCATCCATGTTCACCCCTGTATGCCCCATATTGAACGCTAACCTATGCCGAAATCAAACGTAGCCCTGAAATATTATAAAAATATAAAATATTGTATTGCACTCATAATCAAGCCAGGGTTCTCTTATAAGTGGTGGCTTGCCACCGAACACATCAAAAGCGGGATCCGGGAAATCGCTTTGACAATTCTGTTGTGCAGATGGCATCAGGTATTAACAAAGCTCGATGAAAGGGTTTTAAATGTACCTTGCGACAAGGTAAGGATCCTATTCGATTTTGCCTCCTCGGAAGGTTCCGGTGTCTAGTTCACGGAGACGGTAACAACGTGATCAATTTGTTTGAACATAAATTGATCAGGGGACCTCCCAGTCCACTTATGGATGCTGAGATGTGGATACCATTTGCAGATTGAGTCCCGTCACAAAGTCCACCAACCTGAATTTATCTTTTGGCGGGTTATTGCCTAGAATATGCTTTCCTGCGAGTCGTTCGGTGGTGTCCTTATCTACTATCACATTAAAGTCTCTTAGAACGATTTTGATGTCATACCTACATTGAGGATATGTTCCATGTACGAGTAAGAAAAGTTAAAGCCCTTCCGGACTTCCCCTTACTTAGGGGATCTATAAACTACACATCTAGTCTTGACCAAATCCTTTAATTGGATTTTACCCAAAGTTCTCGGGAACCACAACTCCTTTACCTTTGCATGTTTCCATCCGATATATGGTACAAATGTTTGTTCATGATTCAATCGCCCTCAGATCATCGGATCAAAAAAAGTCGATGATTTCACTATAATTGAGACTTAAATTCGCGTCACCATGAATCAGAAGATAGTATGAGTATATGACTCATTATAATCATAGAAGTATGACGTCTTGTAAAGTACTGGGTCGTTTAGGCACTGTATACTCTGCAAACGAGTAGAACAGAGAAAATTTTAAGGCAGGAACCCAGTAAGGCTCATCAAGCACCGTGAGAAAGTACTTTGAGCTGGAAGTGGATGTACGTTGTGTAATTCCGCCCACCCGCCTACGTCTGAACTTTCATAGCGGGCGCCTTTACATTCTCATCTTTTTTATGGTTGAACTCATGCATTTTATGATTGATTCTTCTCCTGTATCTGAGAAATCTTCGCTCTTGAGCGGTTGGATTTATCAATGTCTATTGTACAATAACACATCGAATTGTTTGCTAGAATCTAGTCCACAACACTAATTGTCTGAACATTACTTTGTATAAATGGGATGTGCTTCTTGCTGTTTTGCTCATTGTCAACATGCCATTCTTAAAAATACTTTCTTTTATCTATTCATCAGGTAAACAAACTTGCGATGAAGCAGGTCAATGTAAGTGTCGTAGGCCTGTCCGGTAATGAAAAGGAAAAGGGACAAATGGGCGTAGGCAAATCTTGCCTATGCAATCGTTTCATACGCCCAATGACAGATGACTACTTTATCGATCATATATCTGTATTGAGTCAGGTAAGTTGCATATAACACCATCTTTTTCCTCCCCATACTCATCTGTACCATCTGTTTAGTCGGATTTTAGTGGTCGCATCGTTAACAACGATCACTTCCTCTACTGGGGTGAAGTGAAGAAAACCACAGACGAAGGTGTCGAATACACATTCAATGTCGTCGAGCAGACCGAGTTTATTGATGACGCCACATTCCAGCCATTCAAAGTTGGTAAAATGGAACCCTACTACAAGCGGTGTACTGCCACTAAAGTTGCATCAGCCGAGAAGCTCATGTATGTGTGTAAGAATCAGTTAGGAATTGAAAAGGAATACGAACAGAAGGTATTGCCCGATGGTCGTCTGACAATCGATGGTTTTATTGTTGTATTTGATGTGAGTCCAGTTCCGAATCGATCGCTTGAGAAACAAGTCGAATTTATACACAACATTCTGACCAATCTGCTCAAGACGAAAAAACCGATCCTATTGGTGACGACAAAGAACGACGATGCCAGTGAAGCTTATATCCGTGAAGCCGAGAAGATTTGTCAGCGAAAGGAATACAAAGGTTCCATTCAATTGGTCGAAACATCGGCGCATGAGTCAATTAATATCGATATGGCATTTATCCTGTTGGCACAATTGATTGATAAATCAAAAAATCGTACAAAGATCACCACCTATGCTGAGGCTGCACGAACACGTAAAGAACTCTTGGATACTAGAACCGAAGCAGTTGCCAAACTCATTCGAAATCAGATAACCGATTATCATACCCTGTGGTCGCATGGGTCGAAACTCTTAGCGCAACACAGGGAATGGAATGAGTTTTTGGATCTATTTGGTCAGGAGGCAGGTCAGAGGATTTTCCGAAGGCATATGAAGAAACTACGCGATGATCATTTGAACACACGACTGCAACAGTATATGGACGGATTTGCTTGTGCATTACAAGACATTATTCCCGACATCAATACGTTTAATATCGAAACGGACGAGGACTGGAATTCGGTAAGGAATTATATCCGAAACCATGTGGAATTCGATCAGTATTTCTTCGACTGCCAACGGGCACCGTGGACCGATTTGAGTGATGTTAGTGATATCGAGGATGAGGCGAGAATTCCGTTCGATATTTTGGATACACCCGAGGCGGAGACGGTATTCAAGAATCACTTGAATGCACTGCAGCAGGAGCAGAAGAGATTAGAGTAAGATATCTGCCTTATTACAATAATATTTTTAAAGATTTCTTGCGAATGATTTCCTAGTGGTTGGTTGCATCTGACTTTTCTTAATAATTCATAATCTTCTTTAAAATACGTTTAGAATATAGATTTGTGCATGTGTCTGAGCAGAAGAGAGTCGATAGTAGTGTATTGAAAACTAGTTAGCGATAAAAAAAAATGCCAATGGCCCGCGTTCAAAGTTCAGGACTCCTCACTTGGTTTGGTTTTAACTTAGTCTTCGAGGATTGAAATGGAAAAAAACTACATTGTTATGATGACTAGTCGGCTTCTATAGTACCAGTATATTTATTATACGATCCCTCAGTTATGAAAGCTCGAGAATAGCTCAAGATCGTATGACGGAATGTACATTCCATGAATGTAGAGTTTTTTTTTCCATAACTTTTAACGAGTAGTTAGTTAGTAGTTTGGCTTTCCTTGGTCGCATTCCCCTGTATATGTTGTTCCCCGTCTTTAATTTTAATTTACATTTATAAAAATATTAAACACTTTCTTTATTTCGCTTTCCAAGGATGCCAAAAAGGTAGAATTTTCATTTTCTCCATTCAGTCGTTGGTTGGATAAATTTCTCATTTCATTAACATCTCCGTTTCAGATGGAAGAAACAATTTAAGAAGCTATTAGAAGAGACTGGTTATGTTACGCCGGGTAAACAGCTATCCGAAGTACGTGTACTGTTTATGGGGCGCGAATGTTTCGAAGCACTATCCGAGCATGATTGTCAGCAAATTTATGACAATCATCAGAGGGAGTTGATAGAGAAAGCCAAACATAATTTCTTAGAATTGCTATTGGAATATGCTGATTTGTTTCAGCATTTCAAGAATATCGAGCCGTCGGGGACGATTACCCAGGATGATATTAAGGAGATTACCGAAGTATTACAGGACGACTCAAGGTAATGTTGTTTTTTTTTTTTTTTTTTTTTTTTTTTTTTTTTTTTTTTCCTTTGACGAAGAGAGAGAGATAATTGAAACAATACTGTAGGTATAAGCTATTGGACCGACTCGACCAGGACAGGAAGGTGATGTTATTCCAGCATTTGGGCTTTATTCATTGTCCGATAAGAGAGCATTGCCCGGCTTTTCCAAATTGTATGGATTGTATTATTGAACGAATCGTGAATTCGAAGAAAACGAGTACGCTTACGTCAAACAAATGGAAATCTCCATCCACCGAAAGTATTTTGAATTTATTGATCATGGGTTCGGAGCATTTGGCCAGCGATTTGCTGAATGATATTCGAATCAGTGCCGGCAGTGAGGGAGAATACATCTATGATAATCAAACGTATTATCTTAACTATCGCATCGTGAATGGTGATATGGAATCCTTTAAGTCAATTGATTTTCAATCTAGTGGTGAGGAAGATCTAATCTGTTAGAGGCTTTTACTATGTCAATTGGTATTTCAGGTCTAATCTGTGTCTATTCCAATCAACAATCTTTCGAGACGCTTAAGGACAACTTAGAGCGCAGTTTATTGTGTAATCTCGAGCTGGAGGATAAATTTGAAAACCTTCCGATTGTTTTGGTTTATCAACCGCATGATTTGAAGGAAAACGAAATTGATTATCTACGAGCAGAGGGACTGCGATTGGCTGAGATGCTACACTGTGAGTTCATCGATACAATGAACTTTTATCGTCACCGCCAAGCACCACACCAAAAATATGTTTACGAAATCCTAAACAACCTGATAATAAGCCTACGTTTGTCCGATATTAAATGCGATGATTCATATCAGCCAGATCATCCAGATTTACGGATAATTGTTGCCATGTTCTGTGGCGATCCATATCCTGCGGAGAGTATTCTGGCACCATTAGTTCAGGAATCTACATCGAGTATTACTCAGGACCGAAGTATCATGGTCGATACGTTTTTAGGCGAATCGAAGAGACGCGTTGAATTCATAATCTCTTCGTATCACGGAGCAAACCAATACCGTGATGAATTGATTCATGGCTTTATTTTATTCTACTCGACCAAGAGGAAATCCTCTCTAGCCAATCTCAAGTAAAAACGTTTTCACTTTACTAATCACAAGAATTAAAATAATTTTTTTTATTTAGTGCTTTTACAATGAACATTCCAAATATGCCAATCCAGATCATCGCTATAACCGAAAACGGTGGTGCGAATGCATTTTTCAATAATGATTTGTGTCAATTGCTTATAACAGAAGGCAACTCAACCGCCGATCGATATGGAGCTCACTTTATGACATCCTCTGCCGGTCAGCCCTTAAAGTGTAATGTCCTAAAAAACATTTTCCCTCAACTACCACTAATATTCATTTCCACTTGTTAACAGTTGCATTCTATACTCCATTCTTGAAGAAAGTTTGGGATCGTAAGCCAGAAATTGAAACGCTTCACATGGAAGAGCCAGTTACCCTGGATTCGGGCGAGGGAACACTCGAACATTCCATGCATCATTTGCCACAACCTCCGCCGAGGCATGAAAGCTACATGCTTAAGAATACAGCCGGAACAGATGGCTCCGGCAGTGAAAACTATGAACACCTTCCGACCAGATCGTTGAATTCCCTAAACGGTAAGTGTGCGAAACGATTCACTCCGGCTAAATCAAGTGAATGCTACGTCTTATCTTACTTGTCTTATGATTTTGCCATTTTATGTGAAGCATTTTGCACCTTTTTTCCGAATAGTTTTCGTTATTATTGTATTTCATTTAGTTCACTTTGAGTTCGATCAGCTGCGCTTCTCCGTGACTGGTAACGTTTCGTTCGTATAGCAGTATTGCTTTGTTTAGTTCGTGAAAAATAGGTGTTGGGATCATTTAATAAGCTAAATTGATGTTGTATTACCGTCGACCCAGATGTGTTTTCTGCGTGTTTTGTCTATGGAATAAAGTATTTTCATCCAAATTTTCACATACACATTTGCATATTTAAAAAAAAGTATTTTCAATGTACTGAAGGCATTTAGAATTAATTTGAAATTGTATAATATTATTAGAAAAAACCGAGAAATCGCAATGGTGTTCATGCTGCTGTATTATAGTATAAGACCGAGATGATGATGGTCTGTTCAAAACTCCTCGCAATAGACGCCTAATCGAGTTTACGAAGCCGAACGAAGGTGGGACGCAAACATGTCTGCACTTAAACCGAAACGAAGACGATGGACTTAACAAAGAAAGGGAATTGAGGGTAAAGAATAGTGTGAGATGGAATGAAATCAAATCACCTACCTAACATCACCAACGACTTTCAATCGGTTGCTGTGTAGTCGGTATGGTTAGTTTGTTCGATTATTAACTCGCACTCATTTGTTCATTCTCGCTTAGTTAAGCAAGAGTAAACTAACCTTACCTATGTCTCTTTTTGTGTATATACGTATATGTACTTTGTAATCGCAGCATCACATCTTTAGCGGCAGTGGCAGAAAAATCGCTTTGGGATATTCAGTTGCTTAACGTTATTTTATTGTGGATGTATGTATGTACATACATCGGTCGATTTATTGAACTAAAATTTTATTGGCCAAAGTCTGTTCTACTTGAGTTGTACAATAAATTACTCCCAGTCTCATTTAATCTTGAATTGTGCCAACTCAATCAATCCTTTCTCTCTGAGATCCCAAAATTGGATAATATTTTCAAATCCAGTCCACCAAATACGATTATTATAGCAGTGTAATGACAAAAGCCGTTTCCAGTAGCCCATTTGAAGTCTTCAAAATGCTTAAGAAAACAAAAAGCCGGCGAATTATTTTTTTTTACTTTACAGCTCATCAGATGAATCAAAATCGTTAAACAGTTAAAGCATAGAAGGTATTATGTTGATGTCTTTAATTCGGTGTTTATTATTTATATAAAATCCATTTGTTATTTTTCATACAAGCAATGAGTCCGAACGATTAACTTTTTCGGTTTTTATTAGACAAGATGCCGAACTGAAAAGGGACAGCGTCAAAGTTTTTTTTTTTCGATGACTTAGCTATTGCTACGTTTCGGCCAACATATTACTTAATGACTCATGGGGTTGTTGAGTTGGATGTTGTTGCTAATATATACTATATATACGTATTATTATGGCGGACCCCACAAGCGGACCAGTAGGGATGCAATTAAGTGGGAAGGTTATGGTCCTACACTTCTGACCATAACAACGCCGGAAAAAGGAAAAGAAGAAGAATACGTATTATTAATATTTTCTGTTACATAGAATTCAGTTATCCAACAACTGTTTATTCTAGATATAACCCATCTTTTTGGTAACTGCACGTCTTTTGAGGCGATCTACGATTTAACACAACTTGACTTCTTCGAAAGATGAGAAATGCTTTTTAACCGAGCCATTCTTCATCAATCGATAGGTAGTAGTCAGACAGGTCGATATCTGGAGAACAAGGCAAGTGGGCTAAGACGTCCCATTTCAGTGTCCCCACGACTTAAGCAACATATGGCCAAACATTATGCTGCAAAATCACTTTATCATATCTTTGCTCTATTGTTACTGCTTTTCCTTCAATTCTCAGCTCAAGCACATTGATTGCGTTCGATAGCGAATTTCAGTGATGGTTTCAGCCTGTTGCTGCAATAATGACATAAGCTTGGACCCATCGATGTTTGGATTTGCCATCGATATGGATGCATGGCAATTTTTCTCTCTTTGAATTATCACTTTTCATGGCCAGTCACAATACTTTGGAAAAATCCCTTTCTTTCTTGCCACTAGAGTAGGTGTACGCTCATGAAAAAATAAACCGCGTCCAACTTCTTGCGGCTTCAACTCGTATGGAGCTCATTTTCCTTGTTTTTGGACCATTCCCAAGGTTTTCAAACACTGAAAAATGTCTTGGTGAACTACGGCCAGTGAATCTGTAGATTCTTTTTACTTGGACCTTGATCTTATAATACCTCTAATTCCGCATCTTTCATGACGATATAACCGCTTTTAGAACGTTAATTCCATTTGCGATACGTTCTTTCACTTTAATAGAAGCCCGACCGTAAAATCCTGTATTTTTTTTTTCGAGCAAAACTAATATTGGCAGATACCCAGGCTTACGAGTATATAGCAAATTATGATTTTATTACAAGACTCGTGAGGAAACAATTGTAATAATTGTCTACATCTCCTCGAAAGTTGTACTAACATACAGATTTCATTTTCAATAAAACATCATGGTTTCAAAAAAGATGAAAACAGATGAAAATCTAAAGAAGCAAGGTCTGAGGAATTTGGTGGGTGCCAAATAATTTACCATTTTACGAGTATCTTCTTCAGTTTTTGTTGCCAGGCGTCAGCATTACATATATTGAATTGAATTAAGAGTACTCATTCGAGGTTATTATTTCGCCAGGTGAAAGACGTTCCAAAAAGATATAACTCTAGAATTCAAACCATAATATCTTCATCGAATGCACGCAAGCTTTTGCCAGTTTGTCCTTTTTCGTTGCGCATTAGTGTACGGAATCCACTTCACGATCCTAAAAAGGTTCGTTTTTATTGCGCTTAAAATAGATAACGGCACGAAAACTCCAGTGACTAATTTGTTCTAATAATATTTTTTTTTTTACACACTTAATAGATAGACTTTTGAACCAACGTTCTGCTACCTATGAAGATCGGGCACGAACTTTTGCAATGATCCAATGCATACATACATACGTACTGTTTAAAAAGTAAGGGAAAGGACACTGCTGAATCTAATTAATGTGAGCTTTCCATTGAAATGTTGGCAAAAATGTCTGAAAAGTGTCTGTGTGTTCCCACCTAGACCTGTTTACTCAGCTGTCACATGTCTTGACATTATACATATATTGAAAACGGAGAAAAAGTGTAAAAAGTGAAAGAATTCATTCTGAAAGATCGCCACGATTGCAGTCAAAGAAGTTAATGAAGATTTTCATACTCAATTATTGTCAATTGAATCAAATCCTAACAGATGATGAAACTTGAATTTAGAGAGAAGACGCTGAAACAAATGATTAATCCATCGCAAGAACTGAAAAAAAAAGTGGTCAAATGTGAAAATTATGCGTTTTCCGATTTATTGATCTCGTGCACCAAAAATATTTGCCATAAGTTCAACTGATCAATAAGGAGTACTACTTACGAGAGCTATATACGTATGATAAGAACCTGCGTTGGGCAAAAACATTTTTTTTAAATTTATTTCTCAATATAGTTTTCTTTCTGCATAGTTTAGCGATATTCTAACTTTTTCAAACCCTAAAATAATATATATATACTTTTTCCAACTCCATAAAATAGGCTTCTGTTATAGCAACAACTATCTCGCTTGGCATAAATCGCTTTCCGCCAAGCCATTTTTCATGTTTGGAAACAATAAGAAATCAAATGGGACCAAATCTGGAGATTAGGGTAGACGAAGCAGTCTTTCGACAAGTTTTGCGGATGAGAGAGCTGGTGGGTTGGCATTGAGAAAGAGCTATTTTTCTTCGGCAAAGAAATCGGTCTAATAAATCAACGGAGTACTCCTCCTTCTTTCTGTTCGGTATGAAGATGGCCATACCTATTCCGGCCGATGGAACCGTTTTCACCTTCTGTGGAATAGATTTGCCACGTGAAATATACTGTTTTGACTGCTCTTTCATTTTTAGCGTGTAGTACTGGATCCACGTTTCGTCCACAATCACGAAACGCCGCAGAAACTCTTTCGGATAGCGCTTAAACATGTCCAAATAGTGTCTGAAATTTTCAAGCGATTCCGTTTTTATGCTACGGTGATCAACGCGTCAGCCACCTCGCCGATAGCTTTCTTATGATTAATTTTGTAGGATATTTTTTATGCGATAATTTGAGGTACATACCTACAATATCAGCAATCGGTTTGGTCCAGTGGTCTGCTAACATATCATGTTTTTAGTTTAACCATATTCTCCGTAGTCACCTTTATCGGATATCTTGGGCCTCTTTATCAAAAACGGATGTTGGACCACACTTGAATTGACTAAGCCATCTGATGATAGTTAATGAAAGTGCATGGTTCTTATATGCGTATCAATATCATATAATTCATTATAGTATGTATATGTAAATGGTGCCCCAATTCCCAAATGGCGCCAGGCATTTTGATTTTTCCTAAGTAATATTAATTCGCAAGCAGAGCTGGGGTAAAACTATGTCGTTGATAGAGCAAAATATTATCCCGAAAATCGAATTGCTTTTAAACGTTTTCTAGCTCTAGTTGTTGAATCAAAATATGTCTAGGAATCTCGTTGACCTTCTCCCTAAACAGGATACAATAACCGAATCTTTGAGTAATTTTGGTCAGCTTAAACATCATAATCATCAGAGTTAGCCGTTGTATGTATTTTTTCTCGTGACTGCCCTTTAGCTCATCGATAATTATTGATATTGACAATTCCCTACTAATCTCTTCACTTTGTTAGCAGTGTAACTAGCGTTTATATCCCGAAGCATCTTCCTACAGGAAATATGTAACCAAACGTTGTTAGTGTCTTCCTTCTAGAGTATCACTCCCTGCACTATGAATGTTGTTTTTTTTTTCTTTTGCTGATTACTCTATAGTACCCTGAATACGTCTGTGTATTCGTTCTCCTCCTAGCATTTACTTGATTTTTATTTCCATCGCATTGGTATCCGTTTGTGAATATAAATAAAAAAACGAGTGACAATTTCACAGGTGAAAAAGATATATCGATGGATGATACATATGATGATGATAAGGATGAAAAAGCACGACTTTTACATCAAGGTAATACACACATTTTTGTTTTTCTCTGAAACTTCTTACTCCCTCCTCCATCATCGATAGCACCCACCGCTACCATCACTACCATACTACCATTTCAATCATTTCTAGAGAGATATGTGTTTTAGTTTGCTTGATTGTACTTTATTTACTTTATGTTTTTATTTTTCTGTTTTTGGTTTGTTAACTCTCATCCCCAACTACTTGCTCTTGAATGTGTATTTTGTATGCTTGTATATTGTCTATTTTGCTGTCCAACATTACATTACATGGTATGTGGTGTTAATGATGTCTATAACCAATGTTCCGATGTTTGCTTGCCTATAGGATTCCAGATTTATCCACCACCAACAACGCCCCCAGAGCCTGCACCTCCAGATCACCATATGGCTCCTTCATCGATTATGCGTCAATTCAAAGGAAATTTAGTTTCAGCATCTCAGTCCAGTTTAGACGAGATAACATGTAAATCTGTTGTTTTAAGATGCCGTTAAAGATGTCTTTTTTTTTTTTGTTTTGTTTTATTTTTATTTATTGTTGTGATGTCATCCTGTTTCTTTTTTATCCTTGTTTCTTGTTTGATTCTCAACATTTTGATTTTTTTTTTTTACTTTTTTGTTTTTTTGGTTTTTCATTGATTACTTTGTTTGACTGTATTAATACTGGGGAATTTTTTCATGCTTTCATTTAGCGGATGTGAGCGGTTCGAAGGATTCATTGACAACTCATGATTCAGGTTAAGACTAATCACAAATAGTTGTTTTGTTTATTGTTTGCTATAATTTCCAATCGACTCATCATTTCACTAAATTATTAACTTATTGAGAATGTAACACTTGTTGCCTCATCATTGGGCTAATTTTTTTGAAAAAATATTCTTTTATACAATGTAGGCTGGCTTGATGATGCCCTGTTTATCAGTCGAGAAGCGGAGAAGCATGACGTGCGTGGAAGTGTACGGCGAAATATGATTTGGAATAATTTTAGCGGATCGAATCATCATGCGTTTACCACGGGACGACGACAAAACGAAACGAGTTTCGCAAACAAGATACGACCAAAGGGCCCGAGTCAAACATTGAAGGTATTTCAAACGCATGCCATAGTGTCTGACTATGGTATTCACATCGTTCTCTTTAATTTATTTATGTGAAGCAACCCGGAAAGCTGAATCTGAAGAACTTCCAGTTAGTGAGCGATGCCGTTGCCCGGATGAATGTTAGCAGTGACACCAATTTAGCTGAAGGTGATAAGAAAAACGTTTTAAGTATAAATAATAAACCGTCAATATTTGATCATGCTCCCCTGGCGGCTCCTGAAGATGATTCCGATGAGATGGCCGAATACGCACAAATTAAAGACGTATACGGGGATGAAGGTAACAATGATCAAATGTACAACTTGCCACATGATTTGACCCCAAGCAAATCGAGCAAATCTAGACATCGTCGGGATAAAGAACAAAGTAAATTCATTTTTAATAGCGTTTATCCAACTTTTCAAAGTTATCTCTCGCAAGTCAAACCATACATTTTACCGTATCATCCATAATATCGTATTTGCACTAATCTAATATACTCGTAACCATAGTATGATGCTCGACAACAAATTTCAATCAGAAACTTGTACATAAAACCAAAAAATATATAAAAACAAAAATAGTAGATTTTAGCCAGTAGAATGGGTTTTGGTTGGTTGCATTCTTTCAAAAAGTTTAAAGAAAAAAATCTCCAACACAAGAACACACATCAACCTGTTTTACATGTTTTGTTGGTGAAGGAGTGTGTTAGCTCGTACTTCCGTTCCTTCCCTAATGATTTCACAACTTAGTATTGTATTTTAATTTTGAATAATCAATATCATAACGCAAGATGTAGATTTGAACGTTTACAATGCAAAATTAGTTACAAACAGTTAATTTATAGTAAATCACTTCGTCTGCGAGAATTGAACTTATCATCGTTCTTCTTTACGATTTCATATTCAGAGTATTCGGAGTCGGACAGTGATTCTAGCTCGTCGGATCGTAAGGCTCGAGGATATGACGGTTACTACAAGATGAATCGTAAACCGCAGACACATAAGCGAACTAGGAAAAAGCGTGTTGCCATCCCCGTACAGCCGCCGAAGGTTCCGCCATTCGGAACGTTTGTAAGTCCACCGGAAATTCCACTTCACTATCAGAAAATGAAAACGTTGGAGAAAGGTATTTGTAATGTTTAAAATCGGCTTACCAGGACTGAGTGATTTCTTTTAGTCAAACTTATGCATGCCGATGTCCAGGAGGAAGAATCAAGTGTTGATGTTTCCTCCCCGAGGGATAACAACTCTCCTATAGTAAGTATCATTTTATATTTCTTCATTTGTATGTGATATTCTATTGCTGCAGTTCGGGATGGTGTCGAAATTAACCGGCGAGAATGAGCGTGAGAAGCTGCTTGATATGAAGATGAAACAGAAAAATTGGAAAGAAGAGGAAAAGATGGAGAAGCGTCGGTTGAAAGAAGAACAAGCTAAATTACGTAAACTTCAGGACAAGGAAAAGGAACAAGAGAAGAAATTAAAACGAAAATCGAAGCAAAACAGCAAAGCATCATCCGGAACGAGTGAGAGTCTTGAATCAGCTCTTTCATCTCTGCCAGAATTTATGCACGCCGACAAGAATAATATTCCGATATTTTTACACAAATGCATCCAATTTATCGAACAGGAAGGTCTTGATTCCGAGGGCATATATCGTGTTCCTGGTAATCGTGCTCACGTCGATTTGCTGTTTCAGAAGTTTGAGGAAGGTTTGTAATTTGTTTGTGTCTATGCTGGTCACTCTTAATTAATTTGATTTTTGTATAGATTCAAATGTTGATGTTGAGTCGTTGGATATACCAGTAAATGCTGTGGCTACAGCACTAAAAGACTTCTTTTCTAAACGCTTTCCGCCATTGTTCGACAAGGAAGTGATGGCTGAGTTGGAAGAAATTGCAGGTGAGGCCTCTTTTGAGAATTGGCAGAAGGTTATGAACGTGGCAAGTGTATTCAAACTTATTAAAATTAAAGGCTTTAGGTTTGAGGTATGAATGACTTTGAAACATTGTACTGTTTTCTAAAGACTTTTTGGATCAGAGCAGTGGTGTGCATTCACTCACTCTACATGGCCCAGTCATCTTCGACGCGCTTGACTAAGCCAATTTCACCGTATAGTTCTTGGATGTCTCTTCCGCTGTATTCTGCGATTCTTTTTGTTTTGGGTGCATTTACCAATAACTCCTCATTGTCTGTCTCACCACATGCTAATGATACTAATGATACACAGTTGACCCACCGGTCGAAGTACCGAAAATGTAGCAAATGTAAGCCCTTCAGTTCGAAATGAGCCAAGTCAGTCGATTTCACGTCTTTCACAGGTATCGCGAAACTCAATGTACATTCTGGCGATCTTAACGTAAAGATATTGGCCTAAAAGATCAAATTAGAACTAATCCATTTTGATGTTCTAAAGGAACAACTCTTCTCTGACTGGGCTCTGCAAAATTTGAAGAAAACCCTAAAATTCATCGAAAAATCATCTTCAGCGATGTAGCACATTTTTAGCCAAATGGCTTTGTCAATAAGCAAAATACACGATTATTGGATAACAACCGACACTTATGTATACACAAAAAGTGACCATGTGGCGTGGATTTCATAACGGAGTTGTGAATGGCTTATATGTTCGCCATGTTACGGTCAATGGAGTTCACTATGATGTTGATGTTGGAAGACTATTTTTGGCCAGAAGTGGATTAACTAACAATCAGCGATAACTTGGTCCGACAAAGTGATACTACATGCCA
The DNA here is from genome assembly GCA_958301585.1 of Merodon equestris. Classification (NCBI taxonomy): domain Eukaryota; kingdom Metazoa; phylum Arthropoda; class Insecta; order Diptera; family Syrphidae; genus Merodon; species Merodon equestris. The sequence goes on from OY284415.1 coordinate 36,147,236, forward strand.
CATAACTTGTGACCTATTGAAGGGGGAGTACAGTCACAGTGTAATCCAGAGAAATGATCAACTGACCACCTCGTTAATTTTTTTGTGGGGTCACGTTTAGTGGTTGGTTTTGGCCAACATAATTAGAGGAGCTATGGAACAATACTGAACGCGAAATTGCCTACATTCCGGCCAATATTTTGGGGAAAAGTAGTGAAAATTTGACTTCAAGTAGTCTTGAGTGCCTCTTGAGTTATCCGTGCCGCATGATCCTTGCAAGGAAATAGAACAAATCACAATGTGTTGCACTGTCTGAATCTTTTTTAGCACGGTGGGTATCGTATAGTTTATAACCGCTCTTAATGGAGCAACCAGCATTTTACATCGTAATCCTTCTCAGCTTGAGGAATTTGGCAAGGATTATTAAACATGACTTTGGTTTATAAATAAATAAATAAATATTGTTTCGAGGATAAAGTATTGATTAAATGCTTCTTTTATTCAAAATGAATTTTATTCAAGTACATTTTGGACTTTCCATGACCTTTTGCTGTCTTGTTATATTCATAATTCCATTAGCGATCTCTAGCGAAAGAACTGAGACAACTCATTTTCACAGTCTCTTCTTGATGTGCATTTATTTATCAGAGATTGGAACAAAGTTTATATTTCCCAACATAACTCTCAATTGTTGCTCTCATTAAAGACGTGTTCTGTAGTTGCCATGATGCCCTTTCTATTGATCGATTCTGGACGGTTTTTATGAATTGCTTAATGCAATTGCTTAAATCAATGCTAACAGTAGAGACTACAATAAATTATTTGAATTCCAGTACCTCATAATGTACGATTTGCTTTCAATGTCAGCATACGTACCGGATAAGCTTATGCGGCTTCAATCCTAGCTTCAAAGTCGTTTGTGCGGGTTTACCTCACTTTTTTCACGATCTTTTTCGAAAGACTTTTATTTTGCCCCTTTTTCATTCGTTATTATATTCTTAAGAAATGATTCGGTCTATCAAATTTTTCAGAGTGCGTCTTTGTTTATCCAGCTTTATGCAAATGGTTCAAAATGGTTCTACCTTACGCTAGACAGAAATATTTAAAACTAGCTTAAATATCTTTTTTAACTTAAAATATTTTACTAGCCCTGTGTGTACACACTAAAGCATACAGAACAAATTTAAAACTATGTTCCTCTACATTAAGATTAACTAATTTAAATCACTGGACGATAAGGGCAAAGAAAAAAATTTAAAAGAGAGAGACTTAGAATGTGGATGATTCAACACTGTTTTGTGGTCAATGTTCAATTCCTCAGCATTATCATGAGTATTTATGAAGATATTCATTTGCAATATTTTGTCAGCATTTTCCACAGTAGGTCGACCAGAGCGAGGTGCATCTTTGACATCATGACGGGCTTGCGCAGCGATCTTGTTCTTTTCGTAGTATAATAACGAAATATAGAGAATTGTTTTCAGAAATTTCACTCATTTTAACATTAAAATATGATAACTCTTGGCACGATTGACGAAATGCGTAACTGTCTTAAGGAAAATTGTAAACTGAAATATCACTTTCAAACACGTATCAGTATGCGGAAATCTAGTTAATGGTACACGATATGTGACGGCTCAGGATTCCCTTAGCAAAAAAATATTTTTTTCACTCTCTCAAAATACCTCAACAGGGCCCATAACTTAGGAATCCTCTTAATGTCGTGCCTCGATAAGAGCTAAGTCACTGGGAACTAGATCTGACGAATTTCTTGAATCGCAGCCATCGCAACTGCGGCTAGAGCTGATGCATTGGCTTCTTGAAGCAGCACTAAAGCTCGCAGTTTACCGCGTCTTTTTTTCTTTAATGACCTCCCAAAATCTTATGTGTTCTGCGTAGTAAGATTCCGAAATTTTTATTTTTTTTTTGCTCATCGGTTACCCAAGGGGCAGAGACTTTTTTCATACGTAATTCGTTTGCAAGGGGTTTTTGGAATCCCTGTGATCTCAGCTATAGCCTGATGATCACTCTTCAATCTACCAACACAATATTTTACATTATCTTCAATGAGGGACGCGGATGGATATCCATCGCGATGTTTATCTCCAACGGATATTCTGCCCAGCTTAAACTCGTTGGCCCAATGTGCTACTGAGTCCCTCCATGTGTTCACCAAGTCTCTGTGTATGTCTTTGGTAGAGAGTTTTTTCAAGCAGAGGTACTTAATTACAGCTCTAATTTAGTTTTTCTCCATTCTGATGTTATTCCTTCGACGATTTGTGTTCAACCTCACCTCGTAGGAATTGTGGCATATGTATTTATATGATTTTTTACGCTAATCTAGTGGGTATATAGCAAACAATTTTTTATGCGGACTGGAAATAACCGATTATCTTTACGTTAGGATCACCTCTCGTATTTCGTTGAATTTAACGCTACATTTTCTCCTATGCTAATTGATTTATAATTCCGCAATCGAGCCCCACTTAGATTTTTTGCCCTATCATTGGTTTGAAGTACCCAATTTGATTGAAATTTTCTTTAGTCGTCGTATGCCTTGTTCTTCAGTCAGTACTTATAGCATTTTTTTAAGAGTAATGGACAATAAAACATCCAAGGCAATCTGCTGGAGGTGCTTACACATTTTAAATTCCCACATGAAAACAACAATTATTGAAATACATATAAATGAAATACAAGAAATTCTCAGGCTAACTTTAATTATTAATTAGGTACACCCAATGTTAAACCTGAAACGGAAATCGTGGGTAAGTTGTAATCAACCACCTGTGACTGAATTTTTGTTGGATCATAATTCTCCTATTCCCTCGCTCATCGAATTTTAGAACTCTTTTTAATGCTCATTTCCCTTTTGCAATTTTCACATTCTGCATTCTTCCCCCCTGCTGTAAAGGTTTTCAAGAATTTTAATAAAAAAACATAATTTTTTTACGCAATCACATAGCTACTGCATAGGCTGATTTTTGATTTATTTTCCGTTTATATTCATCATGATCTTTTCGGTTATTTGTTTTTTGTTTTTATTATGCGAAACCCGCTTGCATGGTGTCTTCATGATTTATTTTATTCTGTTGACAGGTTCACGAAACATGTCGTCAGCTAAACTCAGTATGGAAGTAAAAACTGATCGCAGCTGCCGTTTGATATCTCTGAGAAATTTACTCAACAAACTTCCGGTTGTTAATTTTGCCATATTGAAGTTTATATTCCAACACTTTGTTCGGTAAGTAAACTTATATTTGGGCGACATGTTCTAAATAGTAATATGCGATCGTATTGGATTTCGTAGGGTATCGGAGAATTCGAAACTCAACAGTATGGATAGTAAAAATCTGGCCATTTGTTGGTGGCCGACATTAATACCGATTGAATTCACCGATATGGGACATTTTGAACAGCTGCGTCCGTATCTGGAGGATATTGTGCAGACCATGATCGATCAATTTCCTTACTTGTTCTGCGGTAAGGAAGCATTTGTCATGGTTTAGGTTTTCTGCATACGAAGTATTTCACAAGTGAAATAAATGAAAACAGAATACATTAAATTGATGCCATCCTTTGTAAGGCTGGCGTGAATAAGGAATATTATCGAAAGAGGAATAATTAATTGAAACCAAACATTGAAACGCACAAACAAAAAAAAAATATTGAAGTCATTTTTATAGAATGAATACAAAAGAAGGCGACCGTTCATCTATTTTTTTTTTTGGTATTCTTCGGTATTAATTAAGATCTGTAAATAACAGTAATTATTAATATACATAGACATGTGTATACATACTATACACTAATTGTAAAATCATTGTTTTCTATATTACACACGAAAACAAAAAGGAAACAATTTTAAACACAACCCAATCTAACCAAAATAAGTATTTAACAATCCATAATAAATTTATTGAAAATGATAATTCGATTGAACCTACCTGTAACACAACTTAAGCTGTAAGAGATACAATGTGTAAAGTAACATTAACTTATATCGATTAATAATTATACATAGTACCATGCCATTGTTTATAAAAGAGTTTTCAATTTTGTTATATTATTGTTTTATTTTTTTTTCAATTTTGTTCATGAGGCTGAGTTTATGTGTTTTATTTCCATTTTTTTTTCTTTTCAAAACACTTCTCTTTATTTATGTGATAAAAATATATATTTTTTGATAATCATTTCAATGTTATTTAATGTTTTCGATTTTTTAATATATATTTAAACGAAACGATTTACAAGTATAAACCTTATCATAAGTCTAAAATAAAAAGAAAAAGATACTAAACGAAATACTCTTCTTCTTTTTTTAAATAATAACCATTCTCCAATAACAAATGAGATTAATACTGTTACTAAGCTTCGCAAAGTAAATTCCCAAGGAACTATGGAAATAACAAATTTTGAAATCAAGCTGAAAAGCTATCAGAATATAGATATTTATACGAAAAAAAAATGTTTTTCTTTTCCTATGAATCGCTTTGCTTAGATAGAAGATGATAAAACAGTTAAACAATTAGAGAAAAGGAAAAATAAGAGTAAGAGAATGACAGGACGAACCTATTGCCTAAGGAAAAGAAACATAAGTAATAGAAACCGACTTATTCCATTTCAATTGATATCCATTCCAATTCGTTTTCTGTTTATATTATCAATATTATCAATGTTAACACAAAAGTATACAAGATTAAGCATTGGAAGCAAAGGATTGGTGCAGCAAATCGATGTTGAAATTTATTCAGTCTAAACTACTAGAACGTTAATTGTATATAAAGTAAAAATAGATGTCATTACGCTCGCTTAAGTAGTAGTCATTCAAATGCGTTTGAGAATTGTTCTAAGGCAAGTTTGTAAAATGTCCTTGTTCTAACTTAGGTCAAAGGAAAGCAACGAATATTGAATATTTTTAAACCCAATTAACTAAGTCAACCCTTTTAGTTAGTTTCGCAATTTTGTTTACACATTTCCATGCCATAAGCACGCTCACAAGTTATAAAGTCAATTATTTTGTCCCTACTCTTATAGGCTATATGGTTCCAAACTTGGCAATTATATGCACAATGTTATCAACTTGTCTTAAAGCAATTCGGAACGATAACTGAATGAGGTAGTGCTACAAATTGACGATAGGCTTTTTAAATTATTATATTAAATTAAACTTTATTTTTGCTAATCGATGTGTACGATTGTTTTATTTTAGCGGACAATGTATAGGAGACCAGCGTGAATAATATTTAAATAAAATAATATTTATATGTGTGTGTATATGTTTTACAAAAAAGGAAATATGTAGCTATAAAAATAAAAACAAACCTTTTATCAACAAACCAACTAAAAGGATTAATTATTAAATATTACTGTTAAGAAGAAAAGAAGAAAAACCAACAAAAAACTGACCTAAACAATTAAATGAAACAGAATATATATTTTTTATTTTTTTATTAAGAAGAAAACAAAGAAAACGAATATTAAAACTAAGATTTAAAAATATATATGTACTATACGTGAAGAGTAGAGATGAAAAATAATTGGAGGAAAAAGTCAAATCGCAACTTCTAGCTAAGAGAGAACCAGATCGAATGAATGTAATTCCATAATTACTATCGTAGTATTAACACAAGAAACAATTGGAAAAAAAATAAAAAAAAGTCTCTTACGATTAAATACAGTAGCGGTCGATATAAATAAATTAAAAGTAATTTTAAATAAAAAACAAAATAAATAAATGTGGTATATATTTAACGTGATATTTATGTTTATATTGATATCAGTGAATAAAAAAAAAGATATTGTGAATGTTATTTATAGGTAGCTACCAAAATAAGAAACTTAAAATGAAAAAGCTCATAAATAAGATTACAAAAGCAAGAGAAGGCTTTTCACGTTCAAGAGTGTTTTCTTTTTACAATTTTGTTGCAAGTCTTTTTCACGAAGCCTTTTTTACTTGTTTGTTCTCATTCTTTAATTTTGGTTCTACATCGAATTCCTTAATTAGCAATAAAGGCAAATAAGATATTTCGACATAGTAGGTTTCAGGTTTGGCATGTATTCCGAATATACAACAGTCGTCTTTCAATCACTCTAAAAAACTGTCGCATTCACTCTACTATAAATTAATTACAAATCCAAATCTAGTAGCTTGTACGTTCTACAAGTGCAATGTGTTTTTTTTCAAACCACTCCCACCCTCATTGCATGCCAAATTTGAAAATCACCCAATGAAACAAAAATCAATTGCAAATTTGTTAATACATTTTATAAAAAAAAAAGACTGAGCAGATATAAGCCTTTCTTATGGAATCTCCGGTTTGTTTAACGAACCATTCGTATAATCAAAACAGAAAAAAAAACAATTTAAAAATAAAAGAAAAGGAAGTAAACTAAATAAGCAAAGCAAAAATAAAAAAAAATTATTGCACAACTTATGGTACTCCACGAATTTTCTCTTTCTTTGTAGCATGTCCGTCCTCTTATATTACATATTATTGCTATATTAGATTTTCCTTTCTTCTGTTTTGTCAATTATATATTATATTATTGTCTGTAAAGCAGGACACTATGTTCCTGTGCTTTTTCTGTAATTCATCTTTCAATTCCTATCAAGTATTTCGGTTGTGACGAGACAAAGGATTTATTGGAAACTTTGTATTTCATTTCACAAATTCTACATATGTGTAACTTTCCGACAACTCTATCGGAAATAGTACTAACAAAAAATAAATGCTTTTTTTTATATAAACGAATTACATTTAAGTACTTTTGTATTTGAACTTTTCAAATTATTTTCAATGTTAAATTCTCTTTCGATCAAGTTGGAAGGAAGTTGATTGCCATTTTTTTTACGATATAAACCAAACTTTTTAGAAGGAAAGTAAATTCAAATTAAAAACAAAAAACTTGTAATATTTGTGTTGTTTTTAAATGAGTAAAAGACAACAACTTATATATATTTATATATATATATATAACTGCTTATTGATATTGTGAATAAGATACTATTGTCAGTGTCATATTGATGTATATAATTTTAATAAGGAAGGCAGTAATAAATGAAACTTTAAAATCATGTTTGCAATATTGTATATGTGTAATTAAAAAATAAAATAAATAATTAAAAAAAAGAAAAACTTTTATTTAGTGTCAAGGTAAATTGGATTAAATGGATTTACAACCAAGTGCCATGTGACGATCGCAGACCAACTTGGGAAGGCTATCAAAATTATTCCATGACTATCACCGCTTCTTTCAAAGCTCGCTGTGTATGTGCAGCAGTATTCCAGCCTACAAGGTCAAATTAGATCTCTTAGTCATCTGACTCAACGACTCCCCGATTAGGCTCTGCTAAAATTTGAAGAAAGTACTAAAATTCATCGAAGAGTCATCTTCAACGATAAAGCTTACTTTTGTCTTAATTGTATTGTTAGCCAGCACATAAAGGGTTTATCAATTGACCCAGGTAGATTTTGGCGGCCTGTGGTGGTCATGTTGTAGATCCAACTGACCCCGGAACATGACTATAGATAACGCCATTTGTTCCCTGACTGGGCTTCGGAGCGTTTAGAAGAGAACCTCAGTTTTGGTCGTAAAATCACCTTTAGCGACGAGACGCATTTTTGGATGAATCGCTGTGTTAACAAGCGAAATTTCCGTCTATGGGATGACACCAACCCACACGCGGTTCACCAGATAACAATGCGTCCTCAAAAAGTTACTGTTTGTTGTGGATTTTGGGCCGGCGACGTCATTGGTCCGTATTTTTTCGAAAACGACGTTAGTTACAGGCGCTACAGGACGATGATATCTATAGGCCTCAGTTGAAGCATATGGATCTAGACGATATGTGGTTCCAGCAGAACGGCGCTACCTGCCACACAGCGGAGGTCATGATTGACAATCTGTATGAACGATTTGAGGGTAGGGTTATCTCTCGCAGAGTTGACATGAATCTGCCACCAAGGACATGCGATTTGACCCCGCTAGATTTGTCTTTTGGGGTTTCCCAAAGTCGTAGTTCTATGCGAATAAACCACAGTCGACCGACGCCTTTAATGTGAACATAACACAGCCCATGGCTCATTCAGCCGAATCTATGCGGAAGAGTCATTAATAATTGGACCACTCGGGTCTGGGCTCTGTTAAAAGTCGAGGCGGGTATTTGAACGATGTTATAATGGCACACAAGTGTCTTTCAGATAAAGAGAGAATTTTGTTACTACCTCTCACACACAGCTTGTTTTACTCCATTTCAACATCTACCCGCCGTTATTGAAAAATTCTTTATATGCATGCACAAAGTGTGATCGTGTGGTGGGCATTTCATTACGAAGTTGTGATTGGCTAATGTTATGGTCAATGGAGTTCGCTATGATGCGATGTTGAAAGACTCTATTTGGCTAGAATTGGATTAACTTGCAGTTAGTGATATGTGGTTTGGACTAAGTGATATCACATGCCGCATAACTTGTTATTAGTGAAGACGGAGTACGGGAGTACGGTCATCGTGTAATTCCGAAAAATGGATAACTCGGCCACCTCGGGCATGTGATTTACCGCCGTTGGTTTTTTTGTGGGGTTACGTTTAGCGATTGGTTTATGTTAAAAACAAAACTCGAAATGGCCTACATTTTGGGAAAAAAGTGGGGGAAAATTGACTTCAAAGACTCGATCGCTGCAAACGTACAGCGAACTCCATTGTTAAATAAAATGTGTATTACACCTGAAATAAATTTCAGCCCGAAGTCCCTATTCTGAGTTTTATTACAATGCATAATAGCGATGTCCTTATTGAAAAACTCTGTTTATTTACACTCAGATCGACTGCAGCTACTTCCGCTTCGATGTTTTTAAACCATTGAATAACGTCTCGTTGTGCTTTTAACTAGACGTCAATATCGTCTGCGTATGCAAGCAATTGTGTAGGCTTGAAATAGATCGTGCCTCTTGAATTGGCTTGCGATTCTCGCACGATCCTTGGAGGAGGTAGAAGAATTCGCAAAATAATGTGTTGCACTGCCTGCATCTTTTTTTACCACGGAGGTTTTCGGTTAGTATATAATGCGATCTTAATAGAGCGATCAACATTTTGAGGAATTTGGCAGGGATTATTTAACATGACTTTGCTCTCTACAGCTAGTTATTACAGACATATTGGTTTGGGGGAAAAGTATTGAGAGATTTTTTTATCAATTTTGGATTGAATGCTTCTTTTATTCAAAAGGATTTTTTAAAGTACATTTTGGCCATGTCATGACCTTTTGCGATCGCGTTATATTCATAGGTCAGTTTAGAACTTTGCGATTTCTAGCGAATGAACTGAGATAACTCATTTTCACAGGCTTTAGTTTTACAGAGATTGGTTGATTTTTGCAGTAGTATCCCAGCAGTATTTCCACCACTTTTGATCATTAACAAGTTCGTGTAACTATTGTGATTTTAATTGATAAATTAGTAAGTCTTTTACGGGCGTCTCTATCGCTTTTATTCACCTAGATCAACGGAAATTATCGCAGTCGTAGTCGAGAGTGTGACTAAAACCCCATTTGTCCATTTCCAGGCGATCACTAACCACGATCCGTAACCACTTTGCATTGTATTTTGCATAAAGATCTTGGCCTACATGCTTCTAAGAGTCAATTAACACATCAACTGAAGCAAATCATGTACAACGTCATTGAGTGGAAATAAATAAAAAATATCATATGACTTTTACACAAAATTTTCTGAGTGATAAGGCTAATTTTCTCTAGATTGCATTCGGAAAACTCAAGAACTCCATCCACAAGGAGAGAGAGAGCTTGGGGCGGTTCTTGCGCCGATGGAGTCAAAGAGCCATATTTCGAAAATGATACCAGTACGACCGTTGCAGCGTATGGATCGCGTAACTGCGTAACTGAAGGATGTTGATTAATTTTTCACTGAAACAGGTGATGCAGCTTTTAAAACAACGGCTCTACTGAGTGACAAATTTTATTGACGTGTGGTTTTTCGAATAGAAATCTTTAATTAGTCGGCGAGACTTAAGATCATTCGCCACTTTCTCTTTTGCTATGTTAAGAATAATTCTTTCGCCAGTACTTCACCACTGATTTAAGGACTTAAAAAAAAAAGATCAGACCTCTGCGAAATAAGTCCGCTCTTTTGTGAAAATGTCATTTAAGCAAAAAGTTTGCCGGCATTTGACAGGTATTTTATGATTAATAGTAAAATATCGTTATTTTTTTATAAAAATAGTGTATTTTTTCATTGATTTAAAATGACCCCTCTTGTTGGATGATTCAAAGCCTCTCCTAACATCGGTTGAAATCGCATTGCAAAGTTTAAGAGTGCAAAGATTTTTGACGTTGGGGATATTTGAGGGTAGTGGTCTCTAGTATTCGTACACGATCTTTTGCGCTTGAACACCCAAAGGATGTGCAGAAATTCTAAGACAACAAATTTACTCTTAATGATTCGTTTAGACACTACCAGACTGCCTAGTCTATAAAATTTTTTTTTACGTATTATACTTTGTCCATCACTTTTTTTTAGAGTAAATTTGACAACCAGGTCAACCGTTTTTCAACGTCCGAAGGGGGACTCTAACACGAGAAGTGATCCAAAAGTAATGATGATGAAAATTAAACATGGTGATTATAGTTGAAAAAATGATTTTTTTTTCATAGTTTCTTAAAAAGTCAATACATTTAGTTCATTTTTTTTCTAAGCTTAGGAATTCTTTGACCTCTCCGAATTACCTTAGTGTTTTGCCTCAGATGTGTTCCTTACACCGAGGAAATAGGTAGAAGTCACTAGATGTATCGAATTGGGCGAATGTTAGAGCGGTTTCCAGAACGGCAACAAACTGCAGCTTTATGAGCCAGTAGATTGTCTTGGTGAAACGGCTCTCCAGCTTGCAGTTTGCTACAACTTTTTTCTTTAATGATCACTCGCAATTATTTGGTCTGCGTAATAAGATCCCGAAATACGGATTCTTACCAAATATTCCACCATAACTTCACCGTCAGCGTCCAAAAACCCGGATCCCATAATTATTTAGAGTACTTAAAAGTTACAAAATTTCTATAAAAAAGACACTATTACATATTTTCCTAATAATAATTAACTGGCACATTCAAATGAGCACTTATGCACATTTCTCATAATTTTTCATGCAGATCATACGAGAATGCATTTGGTTTTTTGAAAAAATATTGAAGAAGTATGTGAAAGCCTAAAACTATGGCTTACCTTTAGATCTTAGAAGAGATGGAAGAGAACGGCGAAATATGAAGTACATCAATAACAGGAAGGCTTGGCGAAGAGTTGCCAACGCGGCTCTGAACTTCCAAGTTCCAAGTGGAACGTTAATAATAAAAATAAATACATAGTAGTTTACCCTTAATTAAATTGCTTTACTACCCTTCTGATTATATCCATCTCCTCCACTTCGGTCTAGAGGTTCTGCGATTTCAAAACCTCTAAGCACCAAGCTACCTACTATTCTACAGAATAGAAAGAAAAACTTGAATGATTTATGTGTTAATCGTATTTTATTGCATAAAGAATATATACACATTACATGTCAATTAAACATTTATATTACATTTAGATATTACAATTTCCATCGTGTTTTTATACGTATATTTTCTTAGCTGTCAATGAAAAGCAGTTTTTTTTTACTTTGAAATAAAACTAATAATCGATTTTAAATTATAATTAAAAGAAAAAAAAAAAAAAAAACTATCCAATAATAGATACAACAGAGTTTCATTTAAATCTCTTATCCCAAAGGTAGTGTGATCATCGTAGGGGAGGTAATAAAAATTAAAAAAAAAAAATGAAATTTGTTACGTAAAATTACAAACAAAATAAACAAGACTAGTACAATTTTTAGTTTAAATGTTTTTCATTTGTTTTAGTTTTTAAATATCTACTTGTGTATTATTAAATATTAGCTTGGGTTTATGCTTGTTTTAAAATTCTACAATTACATCCAGTTTCTATAGAATTGTACTGTTGCATGTTAAAGGCCTTGCAGTGGTAGTTCTCATCGTCACCATCGTAATCTAATATTTTCGTGCGAAAAATTCCAAGTGTAAAAAAAAACAAAAACAATTAATTATTGGTGCGTGCAGGTTTGTGGGTTTTAAACTAGTGGAGAATTCAATAGTGTTTCGTTAAATTCTGAACGTGGTACTTTGCAACGTTTTTTTTCTTTCTTTTTACATCTTGTTCACCAAATGGTTGTTATTTTTTTCGCTGAAAAATAAGACCTTGGCCAAGCAATCGTTAGGAGGTAATTAATTACGTTTATCATTTCATGTTTTCTGTTATTTTTTTTCGTTTTTCCTTTTCTTTTCGCTATAAATACACAGAAACAATATAATTAAAGCATTTCTTTTTCAAAGAAAACTAAACGTTAATGCGGTAAATAAGCAGAAATAAAATAATTAAAGTTACGTGTTATATAATATTGTATACCGTTATTAATGCTAATATTTTAAATTAAGTATTAAAAAAAAAATAAGAAAAGAGATGCGAAAAAATAAAAAAACAACAATCAGGCAATGTGTATCACAAACGCCTGCAAAATTATTAATAAAAAAAATTAAATTTAAATTAAATTATATAATCCATTTAAGCATCGGCAAACAAACGATTCGGCGTTTGTTTATTTCCTAACAAATTATTCATAACATATTCCAGCTGTTTTAGATATTTCTGTTAATCTGTTTCTCGGTTGGTAGCACTTTGTTTGCAAATGAAACAATCGCGGTCGCTGGTTGAGCTGGGCTCAGTTCACAGAAGACATGGCATTGGTTGTCTTTCGAGCTGGGTGATCGGCGTGCTACAAAGGCGAATATGGTCCTAAGAAACAATTAAAAAAACATATAAGTCTGCGGGAAAGAGTAATATGGTCTATGTCTGTCTTACTTATTGCTAACTGGGATACTGCCATCGTCAGTTTTCACGCTCCACTGTCTGTGTTCCGGATCAATGCCACAGAATGAAATATTATGCGCTGTGTAGTGTTTCCTGTAGAGATTGAAACAAATAGTATTATACCCAGGTGATGGTAAGTAAAATAGTTGGCATACATACCTAAAGAACTTTTGCCGAGTATTGTCGGTCAGAGTGATGCCCTGTTGGGCAACCTTAAAATGCACTTCGGTTGGTTTTGGAAGTGGGACAATTGAAAATAGGTGCGAAACAGCCCTGCGCACTGCTTCGTCGCCCGTAAGAGATTCGGTTCCACAAGAGTATAAGTAAAGAACATTCGTAGCTGCACCTTGTGTTAGTAGCTGCTTCTGTGCTGGCGTATGCATATTCACTGCTTGAATGTCCTAAAATAATGAACCAGTTAAACCAAAATTCACCGAATGCTCATAAACATTGACTTACGTTGTCGGGAATAATGAGGCGACATGGCAAAGCAAGCGGTGTTATCGAGTGCTGATAAACTAAAGCTGAGAGTGATGTAAAAACGGGTTCGTTGGCGCATCCTTTGAGCCGGACACCACGTGTTGTTGGTTCAACTAAAAAGTGGCGAACAAGCTCGCCACTTCCCGGTGAGGCGATGACCCCCGGTGGGGGTTGCGCAACGCGAACTACCAATCCATATGCATTCTTAAATGTTGTAGAATCGCGTACTATAAACGTTCCCGGAGTAGCATTACGAAGAAGATCGATTGCTTCCTCACGTGACAAGTTCGGTTTATACCAGAATTTTGACGAATCACGAACGAATCTAATAACAATATCAAAAATGATTTACTTTGCTTGCTGCTGTTTTCAAACATTTTAGGAACATACTTGACTAAATGTGGAGCAACTTCCTGGGGCTCACTGTTCGCATTGGATGCGGTCGAGTTCACGCGGTTTCTGTAAATTGTATCGTTTTGATTCGAAACCTCTTGGAATAGTCCCTTCTGAGCGCCGCTGTAGATTTCCTTGTTGTTCTTTTCAAAACTAACACTGCAGGAATCGGAATACAAATTATTTAAGTCTTTTCTAAGTAAAAAGGTAATGTTAAGTACAACAGATAGGTTTGTGTACAGTGCAAGCTCGTGGCAGTGGTGCTCAGTTAAAAACTAACTGAATGAGTCAATTTGGTTTGGTTTTTGATTACGTGCTTTCGGTGTGTCATGCTGTGATTCTTATGTTAACGAGTATTTTTTTTTTAATTTAGTTAGTTAGTTTTTTTCTCGAATAACTGGACAAATCGGATTCCAAAAATCTAAGAAAAGAGATCCATAATGCCTAAAAATACTAGGAGAAATATTTGAGTTAAGGGACTTCCTGAAATAAATATCTCAAGTCCGCAAAACATTATAAAATAGCAAAAAGCTGGAGACCAAATGAAAGGGAACCTGCTGATCAGTGATTCCGGTGTGATTACATGCTTCAACACCTCTTTTCTACTTTCAGGCTCCTACTCTCACTTTCACGCGATGTAACATAAGAGTGTAAAAGAAAATGGAGAACTCAAACTACGTACAAAGAGTGGGGGGGAGAGGGGGGGGGGGCTTCAGGGAAGGGAGGGGACGAAGCAGGTGTTGGCACCACTCCAATTCTTGTTTCAGTTGGAAGACGTCAAAAGCTTTCTAAAATTTAATCTTCGGTTACCTCTGCAATTACGGTCACAGCAAACTGTGTAGGTTGTTGCTTAACCTAGCCTCCTTAAAGCTACTATGACAGTTCGTAAATCGTAATCGATGAACCCTTTATGAATCAGTCAGCTAAGCCACTGATCCAAAAACATCCTGTAGTTAGGCAACTAGCGAAGGCTTAAGACTGTACAGAACAGACATCACTGCACTCCTAGTAGTGTGATGGCGAGATAAAAAAGCGAGACGCAAAAGACAATTAAGACGAACTCAAATTCAGAATATGTTCTCAGTGTCCTAGTTAAGGAATCAAAATAAGGTTAAAAGACTTCAACGCGAAGCTTCAAAGGAGAACCTTTTTAAGGGTATGCTATAAGTCACATAAAACAACGGACCTAAGTTTGTGGACCTTTGCTACAAGACGTAATCCCTAAATATTTTAGCCAACATAGCCCCAAGAGGGGCTTCGCCATCTATTGATTATTTTGTGTCTAGCATCAGACACTCATTCTAGATATTCGGACCTTCATGGACGCAAACATCGTTTCGGACCAATATCTTGTTACAGCCAATACATGGATGCTTATGTCGTAGCTACTGTAGAGTTGATTAAGGCCTGTCCAATTTCAGATCGAGAAACTGCATTCGCAAGAGTTCGCATGCCCAGCCATCAATCGCGATCGACTCAAGCCCCTCCAAAATCATATAATAACTTTATAATCCATAGACTTATAGTGATGTGCTAGGCTACAAGCTACCGCCTTCAAATATCATTTAGTTGACCAGTTGAGATAAATAAATATACAGAAACAAGTGGACTATAAAACTGTACGAAAGCTGCTTGTGAATGTATAAAAAAAACAAGGAAGGAGAAGAGGATAATATAAAAAAAAAACAGAAGGAATCGCAGTTTTTAACAAAGGTTAAAAGGAACATGCCAAAATTGCGAAATCAAAACCGAAGCCATGAATGCACACCTACATTATGGTTGCAGAGTCTCAATCGAAGCTGATGTTGCGGAAAGACCACTTCGCAAGACTGTATTACGGCGAAGGAAGTCCAAATTCAGCTGTCAGCAGAATGAACCCAGGTCGTGTTTAGGGGAAGGTAATTGAGAGAACGATATCGAAGCTGAAGTCAGAGCCGAATTAGCCGCCCCTCCCCTCAGAGCCAGACATTTAATATAATTTTGGAAAAAATGTTGTTAGGTGTTAAAGCCTAAATTGACAAAAAATACATTTTTGGATCTCCTTTAATAAATTCTGAATTTAAATTTAAAAAAGAATCGATGCAAAAGGAATATTATGACGACGAATTGTACTATTTCCGAAATTGCCATTTCCATCCCTGAATTATCCAGCTACTCGTATTTTTTTTTATTACTTAAGTAGAGAAATATTTACAAATTCATTGTTAATGTATTGTGAACGAGCATTTTGTTAGAATTGATTTTTTTAATATATAAAAACATTTTTACAAATTGTTTCCATTTAATTTATTGCCAAATATCTAACCTCCTGTCTAAAGTCGAAGTTGTTGACTTAACGCTCCTCAATGACCACGTCGAATTATACACACGTCTAAATTTTTTTTAAATTATTTTTTGATACATAATTTGATTTTGCATTGCATCGAAACGAATTTTGCATAAAAAGCAATTTTTGTTTGTTTGTTTAAAGAAATAGAAAAATATTATTAACAAAAGCATTTCACACGAAATAAAGTAAAACTTTGACTCATTGGCTTGAATCTTATTCGCTTACCGTTGTGGTGTTGGACTTCTGGGTGGAATTCCAGGGCTAACACTGCCGTTTAGACCGTATGGCGTGCGCGGTGTAACCGGGAAAGCTGGTGTTTCCGGTCGTGGTGAACCGGCTATTGATATGTCCTGGTCGGTTTCGGAGCGGTATGAAGAGAACGATTCTTCACGAACCTATAATCGATACAATAGTGTTAGTCAGGTAGGAAAGTCTATAAAGGCGTTGTATTTTATTTTTTTTTGAAAATATCATGAATTTACTCGTGGCACATTGCAAAATTTTGGAATTAATTTTGAGACACAAGTATACGGAAGAAGAAGTAGTAAACACAACAGTAATAAACAAAATTCGAAAGGAAAGTGTACAAAGAATGAAGCATGCTTGGTGAGGGAGACGTGTTGAAAGGAGAGGATGTGCGTGTGAACGAAACTTACCTGCTCATGCCACAGTGCTAAATTATTGCTTCTATCTGATGGACTAGGTGATATGGATGAACTTTGATCTGATTCAGATAGTAAGCGTTTTTGTGCGTTATTTACATTGCTACCATTGCTACTATCGCTGCTGTTATTGCTCAAGCTGTCGCCGTAGCCGTTTGCCAATCGCTGGTTTTCGTATCTTGTAAACTCTGCCAGATCGGCAATGACATCGGATAGTTCCTGATTAGCCTTCTGATCGTATGCAACATCGTTCGGGCTCGATCGATTTCCATTGACTGCCTCTGACTGGTTTTGTACCAGCTGCTGATTCATTAGATCAGTTTCGGCTGTCAGAGTGGCTAGGAGTTCCTCCAAAGCAATTTGGACATTGGTTGAGGTATTTTGTTTGTTTGTACTGTTTGTTTGATTGTTTATTGATTCAGCATTGGCATTGTATGGCATATTGTTATGGTTCGGCGTGTAACAAATGTTATTGTTATGAGTATTGTTAGGAAGATCGGCTGAGTTATAATCTATAATGGTTGTGCTGTCAGTAATTTTGAGATGAATCTCGTTTAAATTGTTATTGTCGGCAATAACATGATTACTATTATAATTATTATTATTGTTTAGGGGACTAACATCTTTATTGAGATTACTGTTATGAGAGTTTGCACATGCTTTAGCACTAGTTAGGTTATCCGTATGGACATTGGTCTTGTTGTCGGACTCCTAAGTTTTAAAAATAAAAAATTATGTAAAATAGGAAATGGTATTTGCCTGTATATTCTTTTCATATTTTTAAATCGAATACCTAATAGTTTGTTAACGAAAATGTTTGCTCATAACCCTTATTATTTTAAAATAATATGAAGAAGTATTGGAACAAAGTGTCAGTCAAGAAAAGAGCTACAGTCCTTGGTCGTTAGTCTAAAACTATGAACATTTAAATTGTGGGACTCGTTCACTTTGGGAATTATTTCTTTGAACCAGATTGGATAGTATCGAATATATAGAAATCATTTATGCCAAGAATATATCAGATATAAAAGGCCAGAGTGGAAGCCTGCAATGACAAGCAGAGATATCAGGGTCAGGAACAAAGAATCATTCACCTGGACGAAGATAACGTAGAGAACGATCTGACCCAGGAGCTCAAAGTTGATGACCATAGACAACGCCGTTTGTTCGCTGACTGAGTTTCGAAGCCTTTCGAAGTCATTGGGGGTCGTCATTGGTCGAATAATCATGTTACGATGAGGTTCATTTTTGGATGAATGACTGTCATGCGTAGTCAAAAAGCTACCGTTGGGTTTGGATTGTGGGCTATCGGCGTCATTGGTCCTTAATTTTTCGAAAACGAAGTCACGGTCGTTTTGCTTTCCTTATATTGATAAAATTGCAGTCGACCTTTTAGACTTGTCTAACTTTATTAACACAGTAACCTACATCAAGGAATTTTGAAAGACTACGATCTAACTACAGAAGATGAGGAATTTAATCGATAAATTTGAACGTCTCCAATAAGCTAGTGATGTAAAAACTCCAACTCGTGTTCGTCCGTCATTATCGCCGCCTTACGCAGGTGTAATTAAAACAAGTGCGAATTCTCGCTGGAGCCGCAATTCGATGAAATGTTTTAGGCCGAGGCAGGCATTTCTTAAAAGTTGTGTTCCATTACTAACTAGAATTTGTATTTGAATTTCACTTTATCCAGGATCTAGTGACACAAAAAGTCCAACTTTTAGGTGTCAAGCTTAGGAATTTCAAATAGCTTTAAATACATAGTGTACTCGTGTTCCACAGGAAAAATATTGCGTAGAAAGACGTTCGAAGAATAGTGGATACAAAATTCTAAATTTTCATCGTTAAATCAATGTAACAACCAATAAACTCTGCAGTTGACTTCCAAACACGTGACTGAAATAACGTGTTTAACCAATTTTAAAACAAGGTCCCTGCCCACGTACCATATACCGAGATACCAACTATTTCTCCCCGCATTAGGAAATAGATAAATTAGGAATGATCTATTAGTTATGACGAAGTTTATGTTATGACATAAAAATAATAAATAATATGATAAATTAAATTATGACGTACGAAGTTTGTTATTGATTATAAGTAAACAAAAAAAAAAAAGGAAAATGTAAAAGTTAAGAAAAAAAAACATTGGACAAATGAAGAGAGATTGCAATACGTACCAATCGTGCCCGTCCGTTACTTATGGGCGACTCAGCCAATGACAGTAGTCCATTTTGGTTGCTACTATTACTATTGTTATTACTGTTACGAATGTTATTGTTTTGCTGTGCTTGTGCAATATGGCCAAGTGGTGAGGCATTCAAAATAGCAAGTGGCGATAATGACGGTGACTAGGGTTTAAAAATAAACAAAATAAACGCAGGTTAGGGATAAACAACATTTAAACAAACAAAAAATAAAAATAAAACTGAAACCATGGTAAAAAGAAAATCAAGCTAGGTAGGTACTAGTCTTGCCATTTTCGATTTTCAATTGCAAATATGCCGCAAAATCACTTTGGCCATTTCATTTCATTTGCTTTTGGTATTGATTAACAAATGTACATAAACAAACAAAAAAAAAACAAGCAACAACGTTCAACTTACTCCAAGTTTATCTTGTTTGGCCGCCTCATGGGAACGTTTTACAGAGACAAATGGACGTTCCTTAGTGACAGTTTTTGTCGTCGAACTGATTGTGTGATAATGTCGTTCTGGCGAACTGCTAACGAGATTGCGTAAAATATCCATTAAACATTTGAAAATAGAAAACAAAACCAAAAACAAAAATTGTCAATATGTACGAGTACCTGTTGGCAGTATGGTACGGAGGCTGCACTTGAAGTGGTCTTCGATAGTCGACTTCATCAAAAGCTGCTGTATCACTAGCATAACCATCGTATCGTACATTACTTCTTGGCCTAATTGGGTTTTATATTAAACACATATTTTTATAGTATTTCGAGTTTACCAACCTAAGTGACCTGTTCTTGATTTCTGTGTGTATTTCTTCAAAATATTTTCGGTCATCTTTCAGTTGCTGATTCTTCTTGGCGCGTAGTTTTTGCTGTTGAAGTTGAAGCCATGTTTGTCCAGATAATCTAGAAAGCAAATAAAAATGTTATTGTTTGTTAGCAAACATTTGGAAAGCCATTAACTTGTTTGAAGGTGGAGGTAAATTGGTGGCTCTTTGAATCACTTGCTTAGGGCAAATATTAACTTAAAACACCAGCAGTGTATATCAACCACCGGTAGGTGAAGACGTAAAACAGGTGTCTATATCGGTAGCTTTTGTAAATCATATTGAGAGTTGGAATTAATCCCTAGCGGTTTACGAGTGAAACTTAGGTAGTACATTTTCATCTATTACCTATGCCAAACAGCTGTCATTCATTTCGTTGAAGTGTGAATAACGTCTGGATAAATGGTCTTTGTGAGGAGTTCTACCTCATAATCTTAATATAAAAAAAATACTGCCGAAAGTCATGGTATTTAAGTGAAAGTTAATGGTGGGTTGCTCTAGACGACTAAACGTGTCGGATTTCGAAGATTTCATTTCGTGTATTGGCTTCTGACGCCGGAAACACAAGGTCCGAATGCCACAACATTCAAATCATCGAAATTCAGTTTCGTAGTTTCTCCTCTGTAGGTACTGTAATATACGAATACTTGTCAGGAAAAATGTTCTCCAAATTCGACGCCCGGAGTCGGCAATACTCAGAAGGTCCCTTTCACCTATAGGAAAAAACTATAGGTTAGAACTATTATGCGATAAATACAACGATGAAGAAGACTGTTTGGAGAAAGAGTAGAGGTTATTACGTAACAAATATTAAAAATATCACAACTGTTCATAAAAATGTAGCCCCTTTTGATTTATTTAAAATGACACCTCTCGTTGGATAGCCAGAAGAATTTTGCATTGAAATAAAACACAAAAGAATAAAGATTTTATTCTGAAATCTGTTCCACTTTCTAGATTTCAATGTGAAATTAAATTTCATCCATATGACCAACGTTAGCACGTTTACAGCGATCAAATTTTTTGGGGCTAAATTTTCACACATATCAGCCAACATTATTAATTGCTTTTGATGTTGATCCTGAGCTACTCTCATATTATGGGATTGTTGTTATAACCAAAAGTTTTAACGTAAATCTATAAAAAGAAATCCAATGGCATTAATTCGCATAAGCGAGGTGGCCATTTACTCGAGTTTACGCTGCTACCAAACTTCTCTTTCAGTAGATTCATCGTTTAACCAGCTGTGTGGCATATGGCACCATTTTGTTGATCCAATGACATCTCCGGCATGAAATTCAGACCACACGGTCATTTATCGCGAATACACTTGAGCCCCTTGAGCCTCTTGAGGCATATGAAGGTTTGTTGTTGTCCAATATTGCATATTTTGCTTATTGACAAAGCTATCAATCCGAAAAGCTAATTTCGCTGAAATAGATTTTTTGATGAAATTCAGCATCTTCTTCGAACTTCTATAGAACCCAATCGGAGAAGTGTCGGCGTTTCAAATGATCCAGAGGCTTCAGTTCAGTTTTTGAGTAAATTTAGTCTGTATGAACAGACCTTTACACGAATTTCACCACAATGAGAACTGATTTCTGTGAACAGTTTGGAGTACTTTATTTCACTGGAACGGGAGCATACAAAATGTTGACTCAAAATTATCTACTATAGCATGCACAGTCTGTTTGGTGAGATGATAATTACCATCGAAAATTGGAGTAAGCGCTCTTAAAATTGCACCGACTGAGAAATTTAAAAAAAATTGGTGATTGAGTAAAGCTTCAGCTGCGCTCCTATAATGATATTTATCTAGTAGAATATGATGCTCGGTCTATTGCCAAGACCATTTATTGCATATTTGCAGAGCATTCGACAATTCTCTGTTTAGTCTATGTTAAGAAACCTGAAGAAGGTGGGTAGGTTACTTTTTTTTTAGGGAAAATTCCTACAGCCACTTCACAGGATATTTTTAAATGAAATCTCTGATTTCCATTCCTCCCTACGTATGACGTAACTTCTCCAAGGTTGCTTTATTTGGAAAGGGCAAGAAAATAGGACGTATCAAAGGGAAAAATTTGGTCCAAGGGCGCTTTTTTTGCCAAACGTTCTGCAATAGAAGTAGAAGATAACTCGTATCTACATACATATGTATGTCTTGTTTACCCTGTGTGCAATATGTATCTACCACTTTATCTTGGAGTCTGAAATAATGGCGTCAGAAGGTTTGGCACGAAGTGGAAAATTTGATTTCTTCCATAAAATAAGTTGAGTTTCGTTTTTTTCGCATTTATGTGTGGAATGAAACCTCAGCTTGTAGCTAATCCATCAAGCTATTAAACGTAATACCATACATTTTACATAGCAAGAAAACAAGAATGCCTCGCATTCATGGTGAGGCATATTAAAGTCCTGTTCCAATATCAAGCCTGGATGGTCAAGTTATTGGGAACTCGGGCGGATGTGTGGAGTTACATCCAGCTAGATTTCATTCAACCTCCTTAATTGGTTTGTTATAGATAGTAGAGATAATATAGTGGAAATTTCTCCTATGTTTGCCTATTAACCGTTATACCCTTTTCCGGCGGTGCACTGGGTTCGGATGTTTTCTTCAAAACGTACCCATTGTCGGGCGCCACTTTTATTCCTTTCACAATTCTTTATTCTTTTTTAAGAAAAATATGATGCTCGTAGGCATCAATGCTTTTTCTGTTGGAAAATCCCAAAAGAGGGATTTCTTTCAAAATTAATGGATAATATCTTCCAAAATTTCAGTTTTCTTTAAATTTGTAATACGAGTTCTGGCTTCCACCGCCTACAACTCACGTTTTTTTTTTAATAAAAAATAAAAACCTCTTACAGGTGACGTCGCAAATTCCACAACTTTCACCTTAAATGGTGTATCTGTCTTTGGCTAAGTCGAGTTGCCACAAAAGGATACATCGAACTTATAGTTCGAACTATCGTCGATATCGAACGATAGTTAGATTCATTTGTCTGCAAATGAACGCAAGCACATCGACTGGGGTAATACAAATGAAATTATCATTTAGAAGCAAATATTCATTTGTTTTAATTGCCGCAAGTCCGTGGGTGGATAACTACCAATTTGTATTGTTTTTGTTTTTTTTTTTTTGCTTTTTCGCCGCTTATTCTCACGGAGAGGTCAAAACAATTTATTGTGGGCGCCACATACGCGCCTTCTGAATTATATTTTACCATTGACGAACACATTTTCAATGTCATCTCAAAAATTCTATTCTGTCCCCACCCGTTTTGGGTTCGACGACGAGATACGAGTAATTTAAAAAAAACAAAACAAAATACTCATAAGTAAAAGCTATATGTATGTGCAATAGTATTGTATTCGAAGGTCAATCACGGATAGCGTTAAAAGAATGCTAATGCTGATGCTGATCATCAATGAACAGAAATCACTGCTATGAAAACTAGAACTACTTACAAGCAGATTACTGATACACGTTTTTCAATGAATTTGAAAGATACATTCTGAGTATCAGAGATATAATTATATGTAATTTGTGTGTCAAATCGACTTGCGCCTTCGGTCGACATGGTATGATTAAGTGATTTGTTGCATGGATAAGTAGCTTGAGCGATTTAATCGAGTTTATTTATGTCGTATTTTATGTAACTGATGACTTGTTATTAGACGGCTTTTGTGATATAGGCGGGTGTTAATGTGTGTGCGAGGCTGCCGGTATTTATTGAGATTCATCTGAGGAAATAGACGACGGGCGGCGATAATATCGTGTTCTACTCTATTCGACATATTGAGCAGTTGCTGCTTTGAATGAGGTATACTGGAATTTTATTTTTAGATCTTATTACAGAATTTGCAAAACCATAAATGGTTGCAGTAAGCAAAAGAATTTTGTTTTCGTCAAAATTAAAGCCTGTTACCTAATAAAGTTATTGGATTTGGAAGCTCATGTGTCCAAAATATTCCCTAGTTGAACGGCTATATTATCCATTTTGTAGTGATTAATATAGTTAAGTTGTAAATGGCGACCAACCGGATATAATAAACACATTCGTCTGCAGTTTAAATTAAAGATTTCTGGGGAGTTCTAATCCGACTAGTCCGTGGTAAATCTTCTGTCAGCTGTCAAAGAGATTACACAGGTTTTGGTATGATCGATGATTATTTTACATTACAAAAAGGAAAAAATTAATATTGTTTTTGGTGAATTCCGCTTTCTGGTTCATGATGTCTGGAAATCGTTATATAGAAAAAAGTCGCTAATAATAATATGGTTAATAAGGATGCAGAACATTTGAAAATATTATAACGGACGATGAAACTTGGATTTATGATTATAAGACGAAACTAAGGTTAATTCATCCCTGGTTCTACATCCATAAAACAATCTCTTTATTTTTTTAACATACTTGGTGTACAAGATGACTTTAGATGACTTTCCTTGAAAGAGTACAAAATTTCCTAATCCTACAAAAGCTTTAAAAAATCGTCACTAGTTAAGAAATCTATCCTGGTGAATAACTCGTCTAGTAATAAAATATTTCTAAGATCGTTTCGAATAACAAAGTCCGTTTTGTATAGGATATCCAATGGAATAAATGCGAGACCCCTGACTTGGAATAGTTTTCGGCAACGAATGGTTTAAAGGACATTACTATAAGTTAAATGGCTGGACATATGTAAACAATTACTATATAAGATCATTAACATGTTATTATTATTGTTTTTACCGGCCGTTTGGAACTCGAAAGTTGAAAGCCTCGTTGACAACCTATCGCAAAGCCTCCCTATCATTAGTGTGTTCCTTCATATTTCACTGTTCTTTACCATCTCTCCTAGATCCATAATAGTATTGGCCTCCCGTATACAGCACGGCCTTCCTGGTGGTCTTTTTCTTATGGGTTTTCCACTTATTATATGTTTGACTTTTCGTCCACTGTCCATTCGTTCCAGGTAGTCTGGGGCTCAATAGAGTTCCTCGAGTTCCAGAGCCCGCTCTGAAAAGTGGTTGTTTCATAGCAGCCAATTTGATACTAGAGTGAAGGTAATCTTCTACAAGTCTTAATCACACCCATGATGCCAAATGTAAGTGACAGCTTTATAGAGTTATAGTTCGGGCTTTTGTCTCAGAATTTGTTTCAATAACATGAATACCCACATTTGAGTACATACATACATGAAATTTCACAATATCGAGGTCTTATATAAACGGGCTAGAATTGTATGGGTGGTTTATGATAAAGTCGATTCGAACCAACATGTTGCAGGAACAATATCTTCAGTCAACAACCTTTCCCAATAACTCGCATCACGAAAGGGAACGCATTGACGGTTTTGTTCCCCAGAGACATTCCCCAATTTTAATAAAAAATAAAAAATGTTTTGAAAATAAGAAAAAAAAAAAAACTAAAACATTTCGTCAATTGACCTTAAATTCAAAGTAAACTTCTTCATGAATACATAAATTCGAAACAATCGAGTAAACAAAAATTACACATCAACGTTCACCATGTTTGCCAAGAAGTTTGTCTGCAATCATTCATATATTTCCAAGGCAAACTGCAAGCAATCCTTATGCAATCGAAGTAACACATCATTTCTGAATAATGCAATCAGGTTTCCTTTTTTAGAAAATGTCAGTATTTCTGTCAATCGCACCATCACACTTTTTGTCGTTCCCGCATAAATATTAAATTTTAAATTGAGACGCATTGATTCAATTAAAAAACCGAGCAGTGTAACTGGGTCAAGGTAGTTGCGGGTGTCGTAATAATGCAATGTTGACGGGGATGAGATAATATCAAGTAAACAATATGTAGCCATAGTGAATGAGCAAGAAAGAGAGTGCTAATGGCAAATCAAACAATAACAAAAATCTTATGCGGACCTAAGGCGGTTGAATATGACATAGATTGACGCGACAAATGATTCTTACATTAAACAACGAGCTCAAACTTGTATGTCGCATTCAGTTAGTCCACACTGTTAGGAGGTAGGTACCTATTTGACGACACTAGATCAGGTAAGTATGGTGAGTGTTTTTTTTTTTTGCCAAAAACTCGCGTAAAATTAGGGCTTTTTGCGACGCACTGTCATGCAACAAAAAACAACTGCCAATTCCTTGTAGAATACAATGAATCTTGTCCCACAATCTCTACAGAATACCCAATAATATTGAGCATTCACACACAGTCTAAGCTTATGGAACGAATTCCATATAGATAAAACCCTTGGAATGAAAAAATAAACGTTGAAGATCGCCTTGATTCGAATCTTCAACATCCGCCCTCCATGTCGCGCTCTGTCTTTTAGTGCATATTGAAAGTAATATTTTTCATCACCAGTTACGATAGATGATATGAGTGTAGGGTCCTTATTGACATATTTCATGTCTTTGCAATGATTCGCTCTCATGTCTTTTTGCTCCTCGGTTAGAGAAAGTGGAGCAAATCGCTCTCAGATCTTAACTCTTAGGAATGCAAGTTATCCGCTCAATAAGTCTCGCCGACACATAGCGGTCAGGGCGCAAAATTTTTCTGATTCTCTTATTGTTTTCTTCATCTCTTGAGGTACTCACGACCATCACAAAATCTAATAAACCAGCGAAATACTTGTGCATGGGATAGACAGTGGTCACCGCAAACATTTTCATCGATTCTTTTGCTTCTTGAGCAGTTTTGCCCAATTTAAAACAAATTGACATATTGGACGTCTCGTTATGTCATAACTTTTGAAAGAACAATAGGAGCGTTACGAACACTCGGTGTGAATATAGATGAAAATGTGTCTACAAAAAACAATATATGTATCGGAGATGGCGTTGCAAGTGGCTGTAAATTTAAATCAGTCTCATCGGAAAAGGAAATAGGACACGTTATTGTTATTCAAATTTAAAGATGACTTTCCCAACAAAATTTATCGTGTATATCTCTTGGGAAAAATATTTTTTATAGCTCGCTTGTGATTTCAATGTCTTTGTCAAATTTCATGACATTAACTCCGTTCATTTCATAGTTACACTAAATGGGGAAAGAAAGTGTTGAAAAAAATGTGGTTTCCAATGGGCCAAAAATATCAAATGATGAACAACACGTCAATCAAAATCAAAGATTAGGTACTCAAAAGTTGTCGATTGAACATTAGAGACTTTGTTGATATTATTGAATTTTGAAAGACCATTTGGGCCTTAGCTGCTTCTCATATCATTTGGTTTTAAAACCAGCCTTAACAATTGTAAAGGGATAATCTCTGACAATAAGGCGGTCATGAAAGGTATTATAACTGATGGTGAGACTTGGGTCTAGCTCCGTGTGACTTCTGGCTATCCAATAAGCTCCGAGGACACCATTTCTATACCACTGTATGGATTGAAAGTAATTTTGGAAACTGTTTTTGAGGAATGAAAAAAAAAAAATGGCAGAAAGGGGATTACGAAATAGATTTGGAAGAATAAATAAGATCGCAAAATTTACTAACAAAACCACCTTTCAATTTGATCGCGACTGTACATTTGTATAATACATTGCCTGCTTTATGAAAATACAACAGTTAAAAGGGAAAATAACTGGGAACTATAAAACAAATTTAAAAAGCATCTCATTGGTCTCAATCTATAACCATCACTTTCACCATTTGATGTCTTGATTGGATAAATTTCTTAAAATTATCCAAAAGATTGTTAAGCAGTGTATTAGTGTTTGCTAGCCAACTCTGATTTTTATTTAAATTTGAAGGGATCCTGATTTAAATTTGATTCGAATTTCGCCGTAGATAAGCCAAAAAAATGGTATATGCAAAAAGTGATTTTTTTTGCTCTATGGTATTTCAGTGTTCTATTTGGACAGCTCTATATAATTCGTGACATGTGCCAAAGTCAAGTCTTCTCAGTTAACATTGCCATTTCATCATGGAAAGACTCACATCTCAACAATGTGTACAAATTATTAAATTTTATTATCGAAATTTGTGTTCTGTGAAAAATATTTTTCGCGCAATTCTAACGTTGAACATTAAACGATCGTCATAATTGATCTTCTGAGACAGCCATCGCGACCAAATTTCGCACATACCTATATTTGAGGATATTGGACATCAAGCCGTATGCGTACAGACGAAAATATTGCTGCAGTACTATATGTGCCAGTGTCAATGAAGAACATGATTAATTTGTCTATTGGTCGCCGGCTGTCGCAATTGGGATTGTGTTACCAGACTACCTAAAAAATTGTACGCAAGATTTCTTGGTCTAAAACTTCACAAATTACAGTTCGTCCAGGAATCCAAGTCGGAGCACAAGAGAAAAATGAGTTCGGTGAGCAATTTATCTCTTGCTTGGCCGGCTAGTTCGTGCGATATGCACTTTACTATTTTTTGGAGGCTCGTCTATGCCCATAAGCCAGCGTCAATTTCAGCCTTAGACAATATTACAAGTGATGTAAATTTGGACTCTCCGTATGGACCATTTACATGGTCAATATTTACACGAAATGATCTTCAAAAAGTAAATGGTAAGTATTGATGGCAACTCAAATAAAAATAGTTTTCTGTGTTTTTTGACAATTAAAAAATAAGCCTTTAAAAAGTCTCAACATAAAGGTTATGCGTTTTTTATGTAGAATATTGAACTCGTAGGGTGGTGGATCAAAGTGTGTTTCTATCATAAGTTCATTTGACTAGAAAGGTCTTAGTGTAATAAGAGTGTACTGAAGCCGACCAAAACCCTGCTTTATCTCCAAGCATCACATCGTATATCTGACCAAGAGTACATGTATTTACGTCGTAATTTTTTTTTTGTCACCGGATGCAATTTCTTATATCATTTAATACCCAAAGGCCTTAAGAGGAATTTTACATTCAACGAACACGCTATTCCCTCCGACCCACGCAAAGCTCTTCAAGTCCATCACCCTTTAGTGCATAATTTCTCCGAATCACTCTCTAACTAAACAACTCTAACATTCATTGTAACCGATATAAATTCATTTACCCCACCAAGTTATCCACTTCGATGCATTTCGCCGCGGTGCCTCTGCAGCATTGTTGGCTGGCGTTCGGCAGAGATAAAAAAAAATGCGAACACACGAATACCATACGTTCCCTCAGCAGCTCACCGCTGGGATTATTTATGTGACTCAGCGCAGCTGTGAGGAAAATCAACGGTAGTATCTCACATTCGCAAGATATGAATTTGATAATTTCACTATCGTCATCGAGCAGTGGAAACAAGTGTTTGCATCTTTCGAAGACATTTCTAGCATACTCCTAAGTGGAAGCTGTGATGTAATGACGTCATTCAGTGAAACCCACATACGATGATTGAGGATTTCTTCGAAGCAGACATGAGGCACATGTTTGACTCGAAACATACTCGTCTTATGTAGAATGTTGAGAGAAGTAATGACATCATAACCTGTTGAACGTGACTAATGTTAAATGTGTTCAACGTGCTTAGCCTGCAACATGTAAGTGTAACATGTAAGATGCACAGTTCAAGTGAAAGACAAATGCATTCAATGCCCACTTGATCGATAATGAGTTTACGATTAATTTTATATAAAAATGTTGAGTTTAAAACAAAACGCCCATTTATCATGGTCTGTTGCCTTGTGCGCCACTGCAATTAGTCCAGAGTGGATCATGTAATAATCATTTCGGTCACACACTGGCCCCGAATGGTACTCTGCAGCCACAGCTCGTATGGCCATCTGAACTTGCTGCATATTTTTCTTTCTTGTCTTCTTTAAGGTATTTCAGGCAGGGCAGAGATCAGTCAGCGTTAGTCATGATCGTTTTAAATAAAGCGGAACGAACGAGTGATATAGTGATGTAAAGGAGGATTATCACCTCGATGTGTGTACAAAGTATTCGGTTGAGAGTCGATGATTAATGGCTTGAGCATCTTAAAGATTTTGCGCCTTGATCCATAAGTAGGACGAACATACGCGATCGTACTCGTACGTTGTAAAGTTTGGCGGACAAATACACTGTATAAAGGCATACACACACGTGAATCGGAACTAAAATTTGATAATTTGCCAAAAATTATATTTACGTGCAGGCAAATGTCGAAATTTATTGGATGGCTTTTCGCCGGTTAAAAATATACATATTCAACAGAGACCATCCAATTCGCAACTTGCCATTTCACCGATCCGTCCATCGTTCGTTAGCTGCGGCACGATGAGCTAATGTACGATATTTTGTTTAGTTTCGGACAAATAGGTTAAATGGTCATTTGGTTATGCATTTCAACTGCCACGACGCGAAACCGATTGCGCATTACTTCGCTTCGGCGATTTAGTCTCGACTGTGGTTCATTTTGCAAAAATTCGAAATGGTCCTAGAAGCAAAAATGAACGCGACATAAGATATAAAACGTTTCTGTCGTCATGTTGTTATCCTTAATAACAGATCACTGTGATGGACATGGCCGATTTCCGCCAAGGCCAGAAATGACTTCATCGGTACCTTGAACGTGCGGAAATGACGAATGAGTAACTCGTGGCACTAGCTCGACGGTAGTTTATTTTTTGCTCGTTCCAAAACAATAAACAGACAACTGAATATGATCTTTTGGTGCACGTTTTTTTGTAAGAGAAAAAGAACATGAACATTTAAAAAAAGTGAAAGGAACATCGTATGAAGGAACTCAAAATTCTTTGATTTATGTGCAATCTCACGGAACAGCAATTCCACCTACACCTTAGCTGTGGCGGACAATCATCCTCGTTTTAATCTCAATTCGAGAAACTACCATGCGGCATTTCTATCATTTATCAATTCGATTCAAATACAAAGTTGAAAAAGAAAACAATTTAATCACTTTTTAACTGGCGTGGACCACCACGGGCGAGGGCTTAAGATCCAACTTAACCATTTTTATATTTAAATTTTGTAGTAATTTGTATAAGATGTGAGAAGTTTAAGGTTCGCCTTTTAACCATTCAAAAAATCAGGAAACGCTGTAATTTCGATTTTATTGTCTTTGTCCTTCAAAATTGGATGGAACAGACAGGTCTATAGCCTTCTTCGAACAATATAAGGGGACGTTAATGGATCCGGAAATTCCAGATTTCCGATCAAAAAGGCATCGAAAACCACCGTATACTGGGTGTGGTTTATTATATCCATTCAACTAATGTTGCTTTGATGAGAAACGCGAAAATAACTCCGAACTTGTTGTAAAAAATCAGGTCGAATCGAATACGCAAAGTAGCATAGTAAATATTCTGAACATTACGAAACCCCACGTGATCGAGGATGTGATTAAGACTGCGATATTGTAATGTGATGTAATGTACATTTCGGATGGCAAAAGGCGATTCTTCTGAAAAGGGAGACTTGCACGCAATAATTTTATATAATATATCTCTAATTAGTTCTGTTGACCTTCCGATTTGTTATGTTAAACGTGTTGACGTAGGCACGCAACTCTAAGCTTTTAAAAACCAAAAGAAGTAATGAATGACACGGCAAGAATGGATGCAGTTTGATCCTTTGTTACTAGTTCTATTTAGCGGTGAAATAAAGTTCATAATTGATCTTGGTTCCGACTGGAGATTCACAACTTTTTGGGTCTGGCGTGAATTATTTTTCTACTTATATAAGTAGTCGAAACCGGGCAATACCATCTGCGGAGACATTTAGCGCCATTAAACAAAAAAAAAATGTGAAAAAAAATGATTTAATGCGCTAAGAATTTCGAGCCATCAGCTTTATGAATCACGAAATCTTTAAATCGGCACGAAACATATTTTGGCGCATCAGCATCAAAAAGTTCAAGATCGTCTTAGAGAGTGAAGTTCGGCCTTCAACATCAAAAACGGCAGAAAACATTTATGCTGTGCATAAAATGGTAAAGCGACGCATTTGGCCTAGAGCCTTCGCAATTAATATAAACAAAGGAAAAAATGAATCAAATAATGTAGAAGGCCGTAAGAGGTTTAGTTATATATAATGAGCCATTGATTAACTACTTTGGGCCTGAAATCAATTGGCAAAACAACAAAAGTGATTCAATCACGAAACGCTGAATGGTAAAAAGGAAGGTTGGCTATCAAGAGACTTAGGACGACCCAATTAGCACCAAGGTTTGATGTTTTGATATCAATTTAGTGGGCTTGTGTCATTTGAGGTCGTTGAAAAATTATATACAAGAGTACGTAGCTTGGTCCTTGCTAAAGGCTCATGACTGCCCTTGCAACTACAACAGGGATAAGTAAAGGTGGCTACTAACATTAAGATCAGTCAAGATAGAATAAGCGCTTAAACCTCATTTTAATATCTCATTTTTGACCTAGGTTGTAAAGGAAATTTATTAGGAAGTTTTAAAGGATATAAGATTCCCAATTTTATGAGTTTTCTAAGTGGCGGAGCTCATCCTCTATATCCACAAAGAGTTACAGTTTAGTACGTTTTTCGTCTTGGTAGTGTCCATGGTTGGACCATAATTTTTAGGAACTAATATTGGAGCGATCGTTTCAATGAATTGATTTCTTTAATTTAGGATTTGGATTTTTTGTCTGAAATTGGAGTTATGCATGTGGGCGGTGCTTATTTTATGCAGGACGGCGCTACATGTCATGGACGATTCGGTTGTGAGACAAAGTTCCCGGACGTGTGATTCCCTGAATTAGTAACTTTAATCGACCGCCGAGATCATGCATCGTTTCAGCTGCGTTTATGCGGAAACGTGGTGATAATTCTTATCAAAATAGTTACAGTGTATTCCACGACCAACCACAGGTTTAGAATAAAATAACAATATCACCACTTTGTTGTGGTTTTCTAACGAGTAAAAATGACATATTTTATTGGACAGGTTGGTGTCTGACGCCATAAAGTGACGGCCTAACTCGCCATTTTGAGTCAGCAATAAAAAAGTTGTATCATTTATGGGCTGTGGCGACATAATTGTAATTATCTCGCGTCGCTCTCACGTTTTGCAGTGACATCTTTTAGTTTAAGGCAGTTATCTGCTTTGTTAGGGATATAGTAGTTTTACTTTGTAGCTTAATGGTAAAGCTGCATGGACAATTTTTCACCGAATTACCGAATTAAGAGTCAAAAAAAGGAATTTATCCAAAGAGAAGGTGCGAGGACACCACATTTTTTTAAAAAAGGGGCATGAGCTGTCTCGGTAGACGATCGAAAGCATTCACTTATGTATCATGGATGTTTACATTTCATATATTTAGAAATCTTCACACGTTCTATATTAGTAACTTAAGAATTCAACTTAACAGATGGAGTGCTGATGGACAGAGCAATGAAATAATTCATCATTAATCGCTCACAGTTCCCTCGCTGAGTTCATATGAAATGATCTCGTTTAATTACCTTCGTTATTTGCATGCATATTGAGTGAATTGACTTAGAAATAAATTTGTGTACAATGTGTAAAATGCCATAAAACTCCATAAATAATTTTTCGTAATACAATATTTTTGCTTTCAGCTTTCGTTTCAAATAAACGAACCCAATCGTATCTGGAAACACTCATGCTTACTAATATGTAAAAGTACACTTTGTTCCGGAATGGCGAGGTAATATCTAATTAATTCAACGCCTTTTGGATCTCGAAAAGGCCAATAGGAAAATATGTTCAACACCTCCATCTTCCCACTTTGCCACCTTCCCAGACCACTCAGATGCTTGTTCGATAACAAAATTGTCAGTCGATACTCCACCACACATTCTCTTTGATTTCGTCAATTTCACAATCTTTTCTTCTCAGGGCGCAGTATATACCTAAGCTAATTAAATCCCCGACGGCTACTTATTATTCATGAAACATTGCCAACCTGAAATCAGAACAAACAAAACGTCCTAAAACAGTTGTCAACCTTATTTCTGAAATCATAATGCAAAACCATTGCCCCCTGTTCGACCAAAGTGCTTATACGAAAGGTAAATGATAGCTCAATGCCACTATCGTAGGATAGCTAGTTGCAAGAAATGGCAAGGAGGGGATATGAATGTGAACAATTTCTTGAGTTTACATAAAAGGCAACCGAAAAGCATTTCTCAATTGAGATATTGTAGGAAAAATCAAGAAAATCATTTACAAATAAGGAAATCCACAAGATCTGTCTGAACTACACAGCTAACAGCTACCAGATAGTTGTTCGCCCATGCGTGCAATTTTCAAATACCGTCCGATATGACAGCAAGAACCAGTTTAAGACGACTAATAACATTGTAGATACAAAAAACTGACGAAATTAACAGAAAAAAATGTACATGTATCTATGCAAGTCTATAGGTTCGTTAGCGTAGGCTGTCTTTCGCTCGAGAATGTGCGAATTATAAATTAATCTAAATGAAAATCTTCTTATCCCAAGCACTCAGAGAGCAGGGCTTTTGCGGTCGCCGCCAAATGCACTTGCTGCAATCCACTGTGGCCTTATGACGTTCTTAGGTTTCCATTCGAAAATGGTACGATTAAGTTGTAGAACATTGCATCAAGGACGCTAGGTAATTAGATAACTCCGTCAAAATCAAAAACGTAACGCTCTTACTGCGACAGCGACCCACAAATCCAAGCACAGTAACCTGTCTATCGCGAGATGTACTACGCCTATGTACGAGATTCTGTTTAACCACAAATCAAATCCAAATTGACATTAGAATTCCGGCCTAGGATCGAATATGTATATTGTATTTCCCAATCCCACATTGAAACGAGTATGTATGTATCTAGATATTACTTGAAAAGAAATGAACTTACTCAGCGTTACTGTTGCTACGATGGAAGCCATCCATAGTATTCGAGCGTTTAAATGTATCGGGATAGTAATTATGGTATCCATTGGATGTTACTGGTGGCTTGTCACTTATCGAGTACTTTTCGCTCATCACCTTTTCGCGACGCTCGCGAAGCATTTCTTCGAAATCATTACGCGTTGGCGTCTTCCGCAATGTACTGTATGTCGCCGAATCGCTAGTAGCTCCACTAGTTGCATTTTGGCCTCCAAAGGTCTTACGCACCAGCATGGGGCTGGTGAGCCCCGATTGTGCCTTAATCATTCTGGGATCTTTCGGTTGATTATCCGGACCGGAAACTTCGTTCAAATGCACACCGTTCGACGGTAGATTGCCGTAGGTGAATGGTTGCGAGTGTTCACGCGCGTGATATGGGATATTGTCTTCGTCTTCGGAAGCGTTCACGACGTTCGGATGCGATTCGTTAGACGTCCGCACTACTCGCTGATATATTGTTGACTGATGTTGCGGATTCGAATGCGCCGACTGTGAATTCATTTGATTGTGTTGCGACGACATTGTTGCGCTTGTGTCGCTACGACGCGGTTGCTGACGCGAATGTACCATTGACATGTTGCCCGTGCTACTATGATATCCACTGAACAGGTTTGGCGTGTCACGACCACTTTCACTTGGCGGCGGCGTTAAAGTGGTTGTTGTACTAGCTGTATCGTACGGATCGAACCGATCTGGTTTATACGGGTTCGAGTTCGAGTGACGTTGGATATTCTCGTGCGACACGTATGAGTGCGAAGTCTGTACAATGTCGCGATTGTGCGCGGGTGGATTTGGTATTGGTAATGTATAGATGGGTGATGATGCGGGGGCCGATGCGTGGGATAAAACGCTTTGACTACGTGTGTACGGATTGATTGAATGCGTGCTGGCTTTACGATTTTGAAAGTCGGGTATGTCCTGAACTGTTAAAAGCATGTCACTCAGAATGTCATCAAGTTCACGATGGCGATCTTCTGTAAGTGAATAAAAAAACACATTTCAGTTAACCTGTTTTTATTTAAAGGCAATATTTTATTTTTGAGACTAATTAGAGGTCTGAGAAGCTTGTGAGCAGTGTCTGATATCTGTCAACAATGAGAGTTGAGGGCCAAGAGATTTGACCCATATTTTTAATTAGATCGGGCACAACTTAAATGAATGCATGGATCTGACTTTTAGGGAAAGTTGAGTTCCGACTTTGCTCGTTAAGGGAAAGAACTATCCTAGCTTTCATACACAAAAGGGATGTGACCGTCAAATTATTCTTATCGTTCGTCGTGGAAGCTTAGAAGTTGCTTATAAGGAGTTGAACTTGGATAACCAAACTGGGTAATTAGACAAAGTGTCCCACTGGGAATCGTCGTTGTTACGTTTTAATACTTATAATCATTTCAAAGCTCGAATAAAGATTTACAAAACAGAGTGCAGATATTCAGAAAGTAACTTTTTTCTTACCTTGAGGGCTCACTTGACTAGGAAGACTTGAAGGTGATACGCTCGACGCTAACGCAGGTCCTGTAAAGATAACAATATCCCATGTTAATTGAAAATGCGTCGAAACAATTGTTTACTACTTTGCGGAGAACAACATGTAATTAGTAGAAAATAAAGAAAAAAATAAAAACTTAAGACCTAAGTGTTAGATCACACCAACTATAGCCACAGGCCTTATAAATAAAACACACAGGCATTAATTACTCAAGGAGAAGACGCAACTAGTAATATTTATTTATTTTAGTTTTTGTTTTTACTACAGTTAGCTTTTAACTACGAAACGATAGGCATGAAATGTAATGTGAAGAGCTTAAATCCAAAAGAAAAATCATCATCAGATACCCGCCCTGCCTCCCCAGTAGATGGCAAAATACAACAAGTAACGTAGGTTTGTACATACAGACGAGGAGCAAACAGCATGTACATACATACTAGATAGGTGAACTTGCGTTTGGGATTACTTACTATTCAAAATGCCGCTACTTGAGATTCCCGAATCCACGGACAGGGTCAGCGGACTGCGTACAAATTCCCTTGTACCATTATGATTGATCCGATTATCGGCAGTCGGAATTGTCTGAATTACAGTCGAGGAAACGGAGGAGGACGTTTGGTGATGTGACGTAGACGCCGCCGGATGTCCTGTTTGCTGTTGTCGATAATTCGAGTGTGATGTTCCAGGGCGACTTTCTGTGTAGGTTGAGTAATCGGAACGTGACAATGGTACGGATGCTTCTCGAAATGAACTACGTCCGGAAATTATTTCCGTGTGGGATGAACTTTTTATTGGAGTACTACTGTCAATCGGTTTATAATTGGCAATCGAATCAAAACTTTTATCGAAAACGTATTGATTGTTGTTTGGTGATGACGGTACGTTGACCGCTCTGACGGATTGAGTGGAATAATGTGATGACTTTGGTGATTTTAGAATGGTGGCGTATAAGGATCCGTCCAATGGACCTTGTGTATGACAAGAGTCTATAGTTGAAGAGAATTGCAAGAGCTTATTTACCAAGAATTCAAGTGGATTTTTAATTTTTTTTTTCTTTTCTTTATTTCAATTCAATCAAAGGTTAGTAAGAGAAGAGAACATATGAAAAAAAGAAATGGAAAGTGACGATAAGTATCACCAGACATTTTCTAACAAGCGGAAGGACAACATGAAAATATAACAACTGTGATGTAAAACATACTAGAATGGAAGGTAGTTTAAATTAGTCAGGCAATTATAAGCTTAATTGTACCGACTGACATGTAAACTAATGGTAATGGTGAATGGTAAAGTTTATAACGAAAATGAAATTCGCACAAAGTATTGGGGGGTGTGTCCCTCCCCAATAGATATATTTTGACGAAATAAAGGACCAAGGGAAGCACCTTGAGTCAATGATTAATATGCTGGCTTCTGACACCAATGACAGGGATTTTCGTAGCAACTAAGTCATTGAATTCATATTAAGCGGTGTTACTTCTCACTTCTCAGCGAAGTACTGACACAAACCCCCGGGGAAATGCTTCTTGAATTTCGTCCTCCCTCTTACATATGGAAAAAGTAAGTCATGCAGAAGATGATTAACAAAAGTTTCGGGTGCTCCGCGGGACGTTTAATTAACTATATATGTATGTATATAAAGGGCCATCCAACAAGAGGTGTCATTTTAAATTTTGTTTCCCTGAGTATTCAACTTCCATTGCGATAACTGTTGACAAGGAAGAACTATTGAAACTGTTCGTAGTTTGGTTCCGTCGCGGAGCACACTACATACCTGGTTAGTACCTTCTGGATAAAAACACAAGCCCAGACACTGACTAATAGCGACTGGACGAGAGCAATGGTAGGCCAAGACCTTTCTAACACAAAATGGTCGCATTTGTGAAATGTTTGTCTCCGAAAACCCGAAAGAAATAGTGAAACAACCTCCCCATTCACAAAGACGGACAGGTGCGGTTTTGGATGGCAATGTATTAGGCCACGGTTCGACCGTTTCTATAATTGACTGAACATTTTATTTTGACTTTTAGAGGGACGACGCTACATGCCGCACCAGCTCGAAAAATAATGGCCCTATTATGTGATATTTCGAAGTTAAGAGTGCGACCACCAGTATTAGACTTTTTTTGAATTAAAAATAAAGTCTACGCCAATACTTTACCAACTAAACGAACTGAACAGGGATGTTATTCCTGAAATACAGCCACAATTATGCGAAAACGCAGTGAAAAAATAAATATTTTTCGGTAGAGTCAAAGTGGACTTTCAATTGATATTGTATTCGATTACTAACCTCAGGTTTTATACTTTAGGTTAAAATAACAATTTCATAGCTCCTCGCAAAAATGTCGCGGTTTTTTATAGATTTAAAAAGACAGATGTCTTGTTGGACCGCTTTATATGATGACCAAAATTGCAACCCAATTAAAATAGCGACCGATTGCTCGATTTATAAATGGAAAAGAAAAACGTTTTGTGTGAGATATCGACTCAATTTGTTTTGTACTTGAAAGAAAATGGTATGGCATTTACCTATAGTCATTACCTTACATTTTTGGATCAATTGGATTTTTAACGGGTACATACTCATGTGTTGACACAGAAAATTGAACTCTAAGGAATGCTAATTTCTTGTAAACAACGAGAAATCACGCACGAAAAGAGAACGTTGTTTTCAGCAAATTTGCATATGTTGTTCAACGCTATACTCCCCTGAATAACTAGCAATGAATTTGACAAATGTTACTTTCACAACATAGCTGCCATAAACAAACAA
This sequence comes from Merodon equestris, assembly GCA_958301585.1. NCBI lineage: Eukaryota > Metazoa > Arthropoda > Insecta > Diptera > Syrphidae > Merodon > Merodon equestris. Next base: position 36,186,068 of record OY284415.1, read on the forward strand.
ATTTCGAGCGTCCCTATTGAAAAACCATTTAATATTAATAACGTTAGACTTGCAGGGATGGTTATAGTCGTATTCGTAGCTGACAAACATGAAAATACGTCTCATACTGCCTGCTTTGCTTCCATGATTTTTGCCAAATAGCTTAAATAGGTACATTAAAAAGTAAAAAGGTTATAATACTTCTCCAATTTCAGACTTTAATGACTCTGTTTCGAAATGCAGATGAAAGGAAACAAAGTTGCAAGCAATTTTCAAATATGCTTATAATTTGATAAAGTTGTGCCACTAACTGAGTTTAAAAAGTATATGAAAGAATTTTTAATTTTGCGATTTATTCCGATTATTGCGACTTTTATGTTATTATGTTCGCTAATATAACTAAAAATGCATTGACATCCAAACCAATTGTTTAGTCTGTTGTTGTCAGACTATAAATAAAAACGAGATAAACTACAGCAAGTATACGTTAAATATTTCTTTTGGGATTCTGTTTTAGGTAAAAGTAAGGTTTATGAGTGGTCTAAGAAAGCTATGAAGACGTTGAAGAAGAGGAGCACCCTAAACATCCCACAACTTTTGTGAAAAAAAAGATAAAAAAACAGTTGTCAAATTCCAAGCAGGAGATTGTTGATATATCCATTCATTCATGCTATAAAAGTTTCTCCGATGTTTTAGGTATGAAATGTGCAGCGGCCAATTTGATCAAGAACTTGATCCAGAATTTCGAACCAAAGCAACGACATGTGGAAGGTACTCAGGAGCCACTAAATGTATGATATAACGTGCTTTATCTAATGGGGACTATTTTGAAGACGATAACACCAACATATATGAACATAGATATGTATGTTGTAGATGAATAAGTAAATCTTTCCGGAAATTCCCTTAATTTTTTGAACAGGCATACGAGTATTTATGTAAGTTTATTGTGGTCGTCATAAGTTGTATCACAATTATCCGAAATGGAAATTGACAAGCGTTCAAGCAACGGATATGAATAATTAATGCTTTTCTCGTTATATTTTCAAAGTCTAAAAATAATGCTTTGAGAACTATACGTCATCAAGTCCGGTTGGAATTGATATTCGACTGACTCATAAATTGTAACTCATGATTTTTCATATTCATGACTTACGCCGATTCCCAAGTGTCGTCACAGTGCACTGTTAAGTAATAAAATCCTTATCAGAACGTAACCACATTTATTCGTAACCTTCAGTAGATATGTATCGTATAATTCAAAAGAACTGATTTTGAAAAAAGTTATTTTAAACAACGGAATAGTTATCAGTGGTTTCTAAGTGAAAAGTGCACCATTCGTGTGTGGAGAACTAAGAAAAAATTAGGGTACTTGCTGTCAAACACGTCTTATTATCATAGGTGCCTCAAAACACTTAGTAAGCGTCAGATTTCACAGATATCGATTGCAAGCACTTAGATCCTTTGTGGGACATCACCTTCAACAATCAATCAAAACAACTTACATTTACTATTAATAATCGAATGAAAAGAAGACCACTATGCACTATTTACCTTTTTTGCTGGATACTACTCCAACACTAGGTTTTTGTGTCCTATGGACGTATTTTTTTTTATCAACACGAAGATAACCGCAATTGCTAAGACAGATAAGATTAACTCATTCACGCGACACGGTTCCCCGTTCCAAATTCAAAAGCGTACGGCATACGCGATACCGCTCTCACGTACTCTATCTCGGAATGATCTCACTACAAAAAATGGTTATTAAATCTGGTCTAAAACATCGGCACCATCCAAAAACGGCTTATGAGTCATCGTATCCAAGTTTCCGGCTAAATCCTACACAATCTAATAAATTTCTTCACCAACTATGATACATTAGGTTATTTTTTATCCGAAAAGAAATTCACGCTAATCCGTTAATCTCGAGCGAAATAAACCAACCCGAACGACGAAGCAATACCGAATTGACTAAAAGCAAAAGTATCCAGACCATCAACGGGATGAGCATATGGGCGGACTGGGCGATAAAAACAAAATATACTCTTCTATCACATTGGGAAATACCACTACTAAAGGCTTTTAAACACATTTAGATTCAGATAAAATCAGGCGAACGATTGTTTTGGAACTCATTTGTTTTCAATTCTCAAAGGAAGACTCTAAATCCGATCCGAGATAGATACGGTGTCTACATTATGATATTTATTTTGTTGAAACTTTATGATGGATGGACAATATGATGGATATTCGAACAAACAAGACATCGTGTATCCGCCAGAAATGAAGGTATTTTCATTTTTGTGTTTCGAACTTTTCGGAACTTTTCATCTCGCAAATACAAAATCAAAAATCAAAGACCAGATACAAGCACGGCCAAAAATATTTGTTTTAATTGAACATTCTAAATTTAGATAGAGAACATTAAAAAATTACCAACATACGAACAAGTGAGTATCTACGAGTTCGTACATCGGTTTGCGGTCGTATTTCAGTGCCAAAAAAAAAAAAAAGAAGAACACAAAAATATATGAGAAACGAAAGCCAAAACACTAATTTATATTTTTTATTGCTTATTTTTACATTATTTATGGACACTTTCAGTCTTGACTTTGTGATGGGCCAAATATAACTTCTTTATTGGACCTCACATATAATATATGTATAACATATGTATATATCCAAGGGAAGGACTTGGATATAAAAATAAAACGAGGAATCCCATTGTGACAAGTCGAGGACATTTAATGTTGTTAGTGTAAGAAATAAATCAGTTTTTATAAGATCATAAAGTGAATTATCTCGTAACTGCAAGAAGTGTTGGACGCGATGCTCTTACAGGTTGTGGCAGAAAACCTGAAAGTAGGCAGTGATATAAATGAAAAGCATAGCATATTTTTGAGATTATCGAAGCATGGGGAAAAATTATAGCTAAGCAAAGACTCAAACCACACGATTGTTTAAGCTATGAGCAGTTAATATACCGTGAAGTGTTTGGGTTATGAATTGAATAGCAACATCTTTTCACCAGCAAAAAAATGTGTAGCGAAAGAAGGTCTTGATGCATTATCTAAAGATATGGATACTACTTATATATTCAAGATCCAATAATACCTTCTCCAGAAGAAGACATGGCGTTTTTGGACAAAGCATTGAACGTTTAATAACTATACCCATGAATAGCACATAAGCCTCATGTTAAGAGGCATCCAACAAGAGCTGTCATTTAAAATTTCGAGCTAATTTTGAACTGTCAACATTCATAGTGGCTTCCCGACTATGCACGTCAGGGTACAATTAGCCGCCGTTTTAATGCCACACATCTCGTGAAACCTAAGGGATGTGCAGAGGGATGTTCATTTAAATCCAGCCTGTGGAGTTAAGAAAACTGGTTATGTTGGTCAAACTCAGGTTGACTACCTCTTGAAGGTCATCGACGACGCATTTGCCAAAGACACACAACCAGAAACCACCAATGAGACGTATTACTTAAAATGGCCGCCGACGTTTGCCTACAAGCTGCGGCGAGCACGTGGGAACCCGGGGTTCTGTTAAAAATATATAAACAATCACGCACATTGTTATAATACCAAGAGTGTGTGTGGCGGAAGTATACACTGCGGTAAAATGAAATGTGCTCACACGTATTCACGAATAGAGTTTGTTTGTAACGGGTTTTGTCGCTACGAACTTGGACTTTATTCAAAATTTCAGGGTGTCACGGGGGAAGACGTACGAAAGACGCACGTCTCGTTCTGGTTTCTGCACAGAACTTGCGAGATGACAGTGTCAGATTCCGAAGTACTACCCACTGCACCATCTACACCCATCTACAAGGAGTGACAGTTTGACGAGTTTTTATTTTTGAGGCAGGTGGTATCATTGGGCCATATTTTTTCCGAAAATGATGCTGTTGCGATGATTTCGATAGATATGTAGATTACGTTGACAAACGATGTTAACTGGCTTTTTTTACCTGAAATTGGTACTTTCGCCGTGAGCGACAATCATTGCTCGGCGGCAAGGACTCCATTGCGTGACATTTCCTGGTATGGAATTGATTGATGCACTCTAAGAAAATATCAGAACTTATATTCGCAAAACACGGCCAAAAATATGTGAGAATGTGATGAAAAATTCCATCGAAAGGATGACACTTGCAGGTGAAACAATATTTTCTAGAAACGTTCTAATTTTTCAATTGATTTAAAAAGGCACTTCTTGTTGGATGACCCTATATGTACGATATGTATAGATGGACAATTTCTTTGAGCGACATTAAAGTTAAAACCGATATAAAATTCTTGACTAACTTGGAAGGGCATACATAGAACATGATTCTCTAGATCGACAAAGGGACTTGGTGAACATCACTCAACCGTTAAGCAAATTGAACACATGTGATCGACCGTCAGACACTCCTGTCTTTCTCTAAATATCCGAGACGCAAGCTTCCCATAAGGAAAGAAAAAGCATGAGAATTGTTACTAAGAGAAGTTGCACTTAAAATTAATATATGCACTTGTAGTCAGTCTTCTGCAGATAAGCCCTTCGGCTTTGAAGATATTTTTAAATTGTAAAAACCAATAAATGATACAACAATAAACTAAACAGAACTGAATAAAGGCTACTGTAGAAAGGACAGGGACAAACAGCAGTGGAAACACAGTCGGTGCTGAGAATAAAAAAACTTCTGTGGAAGGCGATTATAGAATTAATTCGAAGATCAGTCTTCAGCGAACCATCCACCTTGAACGAATATGACAGAGAAATCTATCCATCCGACTTATGTGGGTGACACACTGCTAGTATTGATACCATGGTATGAATACCATGGTATAGTGAATACCACATACCCTGACAGACAGCATTTCGTAGTATACGCATTATGTAGTATGCTTTGACGTTTGTGCTGTCAAAACAAAAGACGCTTGTTTTGTCAAAACAAAAAAAAAAGTAAAAATAGAGGAGAAAATGAATAAAAAAGATTTACTTTTGTGGTCATTAATGAAATGTTTCCACACTTCGATTACTTTCATCGTTTCCATTTGTGATAATATTATTCTTCTTCCCTCCATTGTAATAAATCACAGTTTCTACTTTGTTTGTAAACAAAGATTACTTGCTTTGAATTGTCAAGCAAACTTCAAAGATTCGCCAATAGAGAGAAAGTGGCGCTGCAATCAGTAAGTTGATAGTATACCAGCAAAAATGTAAGGATTTCAATACCAGCTCAATACCAGCTTTGTTCGGTGGTATACTAGCTTTAAACGTGGTATTGGGGTGACAGACATGTGGTATAGAACGTGGTATTGCTATACCATGGTATCAATACTAGCAGTGTGTCACCCACATTAGACGAATTCAGACTGTAATCTAATAAGACTGCTAACGTGATATGAGCTTATTTATAACAACTCAACACTTCCAAATATAGTTAGAGGGAAACATCGCCACAAATAAGAAAATCATCCTCCATCCTTAGATAAGAGCTAGCAATTCCTGATCTTTACACAACCTGTGACTGTCGATTTCAAAGCCACATGCGACAACATGACGGAGAAGGTTGCGCTGAATCTATTCATCGTTAGGAAACCGGGGTGTTTTTTAACATCATATTGAAAATTTTATACGAAATTCGCTGGGCAACACAAGATATGTAAGCCCTTAAAACGTGTTTGCATAAGCGACCTGATTGGGCGAACGAAGTAGGACGTTGGAACAGCATTTGCAAGCATTTAGTCAGAAACGACTAAATTTTACTGGCGCCCAACAACGGCAAAACTGAATAAATATTGTCATAAAGGCGGTCGAGAACACCATTATTAATTATACTGAGATGAACGAAGATACGTACAAGAGTGAGAGTGAACTAGACTCATTTAACATGAACTCGATGTCCTATCTCTATTCTATCTCCATTTCGCCATGTAAAGCGAAAAATGTCTTTTTCCCACTAATAGATGTTAGTCAACTGTTATTAACTTCCTAATCTAGTCAATTCAAGGTGAAAACATTTTAGTTAGAGAGGTTAGTTCCTAGAGCTAGAGAGATAACTAAATAAGTCTCGTGGATGTCAATTAAGAGTTTTATGTTTTGATAGCCAAATTTGAATGGAACGAGAGTTGTTTCTCAAGTCTTCGAATTTAGGAAGTGAGTTATTCACATGTGTTAGATATGGAGTAAGCCTTTGGGCCGAATCGTAAATGGAAATCTCAACTTGTGCAGGTTAATAAACTCATACGACTGGTACCTTACTTGCATAAAAGATATATTCTCTAAGAGGGAACGTATGACGTTTGAGACATATTCAACAAGAGTCAATATATCTACATTATTTGGCTACGAGTATTCTATTGACAAATTAATCAAATACGATTTGATATGCAAAACACAACTTACTCAAGTCCAGGTGTTCGACGCTATTGGCCTTGGCTATATCGTTAGCACGTTCCGTTCTTATTAGCGGACTTTGGAATAAGAAATTATTTGCGCCTGAGTTTAAATGAAATGTAACCTTACAGTCATTTGGAAATCTAGGATCTGTAAAAAAAAACGAATAAACCTCCATTAAAAGCTGTAGACAAGAATAGGGTTCAGTAGTAGATCTACCAGCATGAGCGTAATCCAAGTCCTCTTTTCCAAAGGAAACCTCGTCGGTTTTGATGGCACATGTGTGGAATTGAACCGAAAACAACAACTTTCTAAACTCGCGAGCGTAGTTGCCATCGGGAGCACTTATCTGATAGCACCTGACTAAGATATCACCTCGGAGACGTAAATCACCGATTTGATAAAGGAATTGTCTCGTTGTTATTGGAATGATGTGTATATCTGTAATAAAAGAGACCATTAACATGCAATTACAGGTCGGAGGGATAGACTAACTTACCCGAGGTATACACGCACTGTAATCCTTCGTAAATCTTTATGAAGCTACTCCATTCACTTTTCGACGCAACGCCGTTGTACTGTAACCAGGATGGTGGCGACTCGATGCTGATATAATTCAAATTCAACGCCGATGAATTCAACTTAATCTGCCCGGACAATAGTCCGGAGAAATATCGAATATATCGCTTGTAGGATGGAATCCGTAATGGTTCGATGTTGCCTTCAAGGAATTTCTTCATTGAGAACATGTCCAGGTTCATCCAATTCCTCGTGATCGTGTTCTGAGCTCGTGCGTCGTCATTCAAGTTGATGTTTCGCGTTTGGTAGTTGGAAGCGCATATTCGAAGGTATTCCAAGAAAGCGATTATAGTTGCACCCAAACGCTGGCAGTCCTCGCTATAAAACAAGGTGAAAAAGGATTTTTTTTTTTTAAATCTATGATGCGTGATGGATCATCGGAGTAATCTTCAAGATAAATTTCTTCATAACGATTACCGTAATAAGATGGATTATTGAATACAAAAACGCCCTCAGCCCATATGCACAGGGAAAAGAAACGCACGACCTTGATGCAAGTCACGTTCACGGTCGTTAGGGCAAAACACGTTATTTTTCTCATAACTCAAAATGCGTAAGCATTAAACACATGCCCATGAATACATAAGCGAGTTCATCTCACTTACGAGTGACCAAGGTTGCTAAGCGGCACAACGGCCACCATTTACAAAACATCATTCTTCGGCTCTGAGTCGGACTGGATTTTTCAACGAAAGTTAGCCGTCAAGCTGTTAAGCCGACAAACGAAAGGCGGTCCGGAGTAATTAGTGGTTGTAATGTCAAGAAAATTAAATAAAATTCGAATACAAATCAAATCGAGATACTAATTAGTATTCATAGGTAATGGTATGGGTAGTTTAAGCGATGTTTTGACTGTTAATTCGGTTGGCCGGCTTGAATGAATGGGGCTTAATGGATGTTATTGAGTTGTTTGCTTCCCTAGCGTCACAAGTGGTTGTGGTTTCTTTAGTTTCATTAATTTTTTATGTCAATAGAGAGCAGATTGAGTGATGTTGATGACTTAGTTGGGATTTGCTGATAACACGCTCAACACTTTGATGATTATAAACGGTTGTTGTCACTTTCCATTGATATTAATATATACGTCACGAAAGTGATATGGACACAAATTAAAATGTAAAAGATATGTAAAGTGATTTAGGAATGCTTCTATACGACTACCGTCCTCATTTGTGAATTGACTCTGTTTATGAAATAATATTTAATGAGACAGAGAGAAAGCAGAAAGCAACAATGAACGTTATTGGATATGAGATTTACTTTCTGGCTTCAAAGAAACACTTTCCTCGATTATGAGGAATGAAGTTTGTGTTCAATAAATAGCGGGAATTTTCGGTTTTTGAAAAGAATGTTATTTACTTTTCTGCATTAATGTTATCGTCTGTTAATTTTCTCGCATGAAGACATGTTTTGCGAATATAGCGTTGTTTCTAGCAAGATATTTACAAACAATCAATGAAGTGTGATCAGATGCATTGTCGTGGTACAAAAGCCATGAACTGCTTCGTCGCATATTAGGGTGTTTGTTTTTTCGGATTGCATCACGTAAAAAAAAAATATGCGTTTATAGTTTTCCCCCGAAGCAAAAACTCATGATGGCAATTATACACTGTGACCGTCACCTGGTTTTTTGATGATAAAAAATCGACAAATCAACTTTTTGCATATTTTTTTCAAATTATATGTTCAGTTTAGTTCAATTCAGAAAAAAAATACGAGAATTGAGGATAATTAATACTTGTCATCGTTTTTTTAGCTTTGAATGGTAAAAAAAAGTTACTAAATGCTCCTTAATCAGTGTTATTCAGTGGCGCTGACCAACATTTTTAAACTGGATAACACTGATTCAAAGGAATTTTTTTCATGCTCAAAAATAATGAAGATCCGTCTATTTTTCGTGTTTTTATCATTAAAAAATCGGGTGACCGTGAAAATGGATAATTAAACTCATGGTGCACAATGCCGGAAAAATCGGATGTGTATACTATTCACATTCTACTGCGCTTATCAAATTTCGTAGTTATGCCAGCAAACCTTTCAAGAGCTCTGCATCGTTATTGACATCATTTAACAACTCCCGAGCGTCGTCTATTCACCAATTTTTTTTTTTTTTAATTCAGGTTCTGAAATGTATCTCGATTATCGTTCTTATATTTTTCCACGTTTACTATGTTTTTGTTACGAACTTCTTAACGATGTTTAAATAATTATAGCTTTTCATTAGGGTCATAAAAATTGTACATTTAAATAAAAGATATTGTAATTGAGATATTGGGCTGAAGTGTATTCCAGGTGCGGTTGACTTGTGACATAGATTTAAGTATGGACTTCGATCTCTCAGAGGGTCGAACCCCATGCTCCATAACAGGAGACAAAATGCCACCTTGCGTGCAGCCCTTGTTTACTCCAGATTTGACACATCGTTCGAGGCCTGCATCAGGGAACAATGTCCTCTGCACAATCATTGCTTTGATCCAGTGCTTCATTTACGCCATGCCGTCTAGCAGCGTAACCCATGTTATCTAAAGTCGCATTATCAAAAGCTCCCTAAATGTCGACGAAAATGCTTTTAGCCATTTCCTTGAAGTCGGTATTCAATTCTCCTAACTATCTTTTAAATGCAATCTCGCTGATAGGTATGTTGCATCTTCGAAAGAGGATGCATTCGAAGGGCAACTTATTGGTATAAACCAACGACTCAACATAACCGCTAAAAACCATCCAACAATTTCTCGAGATTATAAGATTAAAGAACTTTTCCAATCAATAGATCAATTGTTTGACTAGCTGGACAGCTGTGACAACATCTTATAAGAACCACATCATATCGCTGATGTCAAGTCAATTCATTGACCGTAATATGGCGATCATTTCCAAAGACAAAAAAAAACGGGTCGGATGATTTTTTGAAGAGATTTAGAATTTTCTTCAAACTTTTGACAAGCCCAATCGGAGGAGTTTCGGTGCCTCAAATGACCAAGAGGCCTCAGTAAGAGGCCTCAGTTCTTAAGTTAATTTGATCTTGTAAAGGTGTAGACCTAAAATCCTTATTCAAAATTGTCCCGATCATGGATTGAGAATATCCCAATAGCTGTCGGTTGCGATATTTTCGGTACTTCGACTGGTGCGTTTTCTCACGGGCTGTTCAATAGTGAATATGTTGACTCGAATTTATCCCCTATAAAACTGTCTGTCTGGTGGGACGTTTATAACCTGACGTTTATTAAATTCGATAAAACGTTCTTAAAAATGCAATCAAAGACTCAATTTGGTGGTAATTTTTAATAAATTTCAAATGTTTCTCATTCAATTTTGACCAAACTTCTGACAGATTGACATTATTAATGATCCGTTTGTATCAAAATACAAAGTTTCATGCCTCTATTGTAAACCACATACCACCATTTACCAATTGCACCAAAAGACATGATAGCTTCTGGTAGTTGATCAGATAACCAGTTTAACTAGAAATTTATTTTTCAAATTTGTCACTCAGAATAACAACGAAAGAATTATGCGAATTGGATTAATAAGACCGCCGAAATCTCGATATTCCCGTTACTTTTTGAACATACCCACTATATTTCCACTATTTCAGCGCGTTTTATAGCGTGCCTAAGATGATAATTTCTATTGATTAGGATTTTATTTCACACCGAACCCATGTGATAAGAACGGGAAATAAATAAGCAATAGCTGCGTTTACTGCATAACGCAAGTTTGAACTCTAGCGTAAAACTTTACTTTATCCCTTCTTCATCACAATAGTAGATCACACGACAATCGAAAACAACAATGTCTTTAGAGAAAATCAGGCACACCTAGAGCCCTCCCATCTAATATAAAACTAGAAGGAAAAAAGCGCGATATAGGTGTATTTTATTGTATGATTGTATTGATTTGAATAAGATATGCTGAGACCCATAACATAAAGGCACACAATAAACCGATCCAACAGTTTTCTTGGAATATTTTTTATGTTTACTGTTTACCTCTTGGTCATAAATGATAAAAAGTAACTCGCTGGGTAATGAAAATCAAGATAAAATTGTATACGTTGAACCAAATCGCTGAATTTGAGCCTTTAATAAAAAGTAGCAACTAATCAGCCCACTTGTTAATCGATAAGCAATAAAACTCACATTTGAAGCTCTCTAATATTTTACCTACGCACAGTGCTAACCCCAATGCTTAAGCCACAAACGCTTGAGTAATAGCTACAAAGGTGGATCATACCCATGATTGTGAATTGAATGCAATATTATGTCGAATGTTATAGGCTGATAGCAGGGCTTTTGGGGATCGAGAAATGCGCGCTAACCCTTTTCTATTCTAAATTCTATTAAATATAAATGTAAACAAATCCGTTACTAAGCTCTGTCTTGCGGGTGGGGGCAGCCGATTAATTGAATGTCAACAAACAAACAAACGTGTCAGCTACCTCCAATCGCCCTCGAATGTGGTGAACTCGAACCGAAATTCGATACTGAAGTAAGGTTAATTAACTGGGCATAAGTTAGCGTAAACCTGAATTTAGATTGATTGCCGCCACGTAAATTGCAAGTAAAACCGCAGCTGACCTGAATTAGCCAGACACAATCGCATTGTATTAGCTCTCACCATCGGATAGTGTTTATTACACTACCCTAATCTTCTGGTTTCAAAATTCAAATTTTTAAGGTTGTAGACTACTTTGCAGAAGATTATTCAAATCAGTTGTATGACCTTGTTTACGATTAGCAAACCTTAAAATTTAGACATGATTAGCACACGAGTCGGCCTTTCACGATATTGTGATTGCCGGTGGGGGCCATGCTGTTACCATCTTGCTGCTATGATAATCACACCAAATTGTAGATGCTGTCATTCTAAATTAAATGTAATTATATTTAATGGATCTCGCACGATCATGCGGATGGGATGTGTGTGAGCGCAATTATTTGCCGAAAAACGAGAGGCCAAAAGAGCAAGAGCAGAAGAGCTTTAAGTACAACAAAAAAAGGCGACGACATTGCGACCCATACCACGTTCTGCGCAGCAGTCCGCGTGAATTCTTTGCATTTTAAATTACCAAAATCGAGTGATCCAGCACGTCGCCAGCCCGCTGGACTGAAACGAGTAGAAAGAAATGCTCATGGCTACGAATATAATGCCGAGGTTCATCGGGCCCATTGGCAGACGCAAGCAGAATTTCTTATGAACGCGGATCGATCATAGGCGCCTTGCGATTTCGGTATATCTCCCACTTGAGTGCATAATATAATAGATGTTTGTTTTTTTATGACCGTTAGGTTGTCTATCGGAAATGTGGTTACAATTTAGAGTAACGTTCGAACGTTCGACTTACCTATCTTGGAGAACGACGACTTTCTCTTGACCACTCCCCAGCCATTTGTCGATGTGCTTGCAGAGTTCACAGATTCTTTCCAAAGTTATTACAGAAATACACTTTTCTAGGTTAAAGAGTTGATAGTTCTATGGGAAAAGGCAATTAATCATTACAATTAATGTTCGAAATGGATGTAAACTATTAATTACCTTGCCATGCTTCTGCTCGAGCATTGGTATCACTTCTTTCTCGTATTGATCGTGTGCCCCCAGATGATTGCCATTTTGCGCTGGTAGGATGTAGGCCAGAATTCGTTCAGTGACATAGTGTAGTCGTAGGCTGGATGAGGAAGCACCTATTGGCTGCTGGCTTGACGTCGCCTGTTGTGGTTTTTCAATGGGCCACTGAAATGAAGATGTAATAAATAATACGAATCGAGGATAGTAATATGATCGGAGTATAAGTATGTGATTGTGGCCTTCAAGACCCCTTTTTATCCTCTTACTATTTCTGATTTTTCTGACCGGAATTCTGCATACCAGACCCATGCAGAAGAACATAAGAGACCTTGGAACCCTCAAGCGATTTTCAAAATAATAGTTATTACACTATAAACTTGATGGACCGTCTCTGGTATCTTTCGTAATTACTTCGTAATTTATTATCATACGTAATTGGCTTATGTGCTGTCATGTCGTCATGATTGTAAACAGTTAAAATGTTTTGTTTCTTTTCCGATACATGGGTGTAATTATTGCACGAATCGAGTACGAAAGGGGCCTTTCGTGAATCTTGGGTAATGAGCATACCACGAGTGGTGGTTAAAATTAAAGAGCACAACACAGAATTATACACAAACAGAAAAATAACACAAACAGAATTATATTACTACTGGAGAAAATTTCCTTGTCCGTTTTGTACTATACCACCCATTCCATACGGATCATCCATTAAGAGGTGTCATTTTAAATCCCAATTGTTGAATTGTCATCATTTTCCTATCATAGCAATGGTGTTTGATAAGTGAAATGTAGGTCTTAGGTAAAAGTTTGAACAGAAAGGTTCAAAGCGCAGTGATCTGAAAAGTAGTTGATACGCCTTCTGATATAACCTCTTTTTAAGTTTATAATATTATTCAAGTGTTTGTTCAAGGGTCGAACTTTTTTTTTCTGTTGCAGTGGGAGAAATGTTTAAATAATTTTTCCCAACTATTTAAGAGCTGTCGAGTTTAGATTATATAATAAAAAGGTTCGGCTCTTGTGTATACCCAAAAGAATTCTTTATTGGCTTGCTGGTCAGCGCTTTTTTTGTTTCGGATGCCTTTATACTCAACAAATTCTCAACAAAAAATGGTGGAAATATCGCTTGAACGTTTCGTAAAGTTCGTACTAATTTTTGCCGTCATCAAGCACCTTACCACACAACATTGTATTTAATTGATAAATTAAAGGTCCCGGGCACGTAAAAGATGTGAGCACTTCAGCTCTCGTTTGACCGGCCAGGTCAGTCGAAAAACTGGGTACTGGAAGCGAATGAATAAGGCGATCATGATTTTTACATAAAATCTTTTTGGGGGATGACGCTCATTTTCATTTGTCTAGGCTCAGAAAACCCAGAAGAAATAGTAAAACAACCTCTTCACTCTCACAACCTTCTCTCCCTCTTACTATTTATTATCAAAATGTAAGAGGTCTCCGCTCGAAAACCCAAGCTATCCTGCAACAATCACATGCTTTGCCCTTTGATGTCTTCGCGTTGACTGAAACGAACCTGATCCCCAGCATAAATAACCTCGAACTGTTCCCACCAAATTTTAATGTTTATCGCGATGACGAACTCAGCCGACTCACTGACGGTTGTCCTTGCCGAGGCGTTCTACTAGCCGTCCTTAATATAATTGACTCTTCCCTTATTGCAGTATCATCCTCCCCACTTCTCGACTTTGTTTCAATTAAGATTGCTCTACCCCAGAAGACACTATACATTATTTGTTTCTACATCTTGCCCTCACAACCTATTGAATCCTATGACCTCGCCATCAACACAATCGACCAATTAACCGATTTAAAAAACCCTCAAGATGAAATCCTTGTTTTCGGTGACTTCAACCTTCCTCATCTTAAATGGATCCAATTAGACGATCAATCGTCTTACACTGCCACCAATCTTACTACTGCCAAAGAATGTCTCTTCTTGGATCGCCTAACAGATTCAAACCTCAGCCAAGTTAGTGGCGTACTAAACTACATGGGTAGACAACTCGACCTCATATTCACAACCGATCCTCTCAACTCTTCTGTTTCACTTAGTCCCCTTTCCCTTTCAACCATCGATAACTTCCATCCTCCCCTCCTCCTTTCCTTCTTTCACGATTCTCCATCACAGAATAAACCTCCTACAGTTCTGGCCTCTTGCGATTTCCACAAAGCAAAATTTCATCTAATAAATGAATACCTTAAAAATGCCCCTCTCAATTTTGAAAAACTAACCGTAAATGATGCTATATCCATATTCTACAGGGAAATATTTTACTCTATCTCTCTTTACGTTCCCGTTTCACAACGCAAAACCTCGTCCACCTCCCCACCCTGGTATAATCGCAGGCTCCGTTCTCTAAGAAACAAAAGAAATAAGCAATGGACAATCTTCCTTCGTACTCAATCATCCAATGACTTTTCTAACTACCTGGGCAGCTATCTCCACTTTACCGCCCTATACAACTTCCTCTATCAACGGTATTTAACAGAAACGCAAGCCAATCTTATAAACGATCCAAAGTCCTTCTTTAAGTTTGTTAACTATAAAAGAAAATCCGATGGCTACCCTACCTCCCTCTCCTTCCACGATCAAACCTCGAATGATCCCAATATTATCGCCAACTTTTTCGCCACCTTTTTTAAACAGTCTTTCGCCGACGACTCGTTTGCTCCAGACTTCTCATACTTTCATTATCTACCGAATTTTTCTCTTGGACCATTTCTCCCACACACAGTTGATTCTCATGTCATCGAAAACAAATTAAATCTACTTAATGATGAATTCACTCCTGGACCCGACGGTCTCCCTGCCATATTTCTAAAAAAATGCTCCTCAACCATCTCTCGCCCTCTCTCGAAAATCTTCACTCTATCCCTATCCCAAGGTGAATTCCCCCGCTTATGGAAAAACTCATTTATCACCCCTATACATAAAAAAGGTCCGAAGAACGTTGTTAACAACTATCGTCCCATTGCCAAAATATCACATATACCTAAACTCTTCGAGAGTGTTGTGTACGAAACACTAAGTTTTCGCTGCAAGTCATTAATCTCCCCTAGACAACACGGTTTCCTCAAATGCAGATCCACAACCACTAACCTTGTTGAATTTGTGTCCTTTACCCTATCAGCCTTAGAGAACGGCAAAGAAGTCGACGTTATCTCAACCGATTTCAGTAAAGCCTTCAATAAAATCTCCCACAGACTGATACTCTTCAAATTGTCCTCCCTTGGCTTCGACCCCATCTCTTTGAAGTGGATATCTTCTTACCTGGAAAATCGCTATTATAATGTTCGTTTTAGATCTGCCTTCTCTAACCCCTTTTTAGCCTCCTGCGGCGTCCCCCAAGGCAGCCACTTAGGTCCACTTCTTTTCGTTCTTTCCATAAACGATCTTGAATTGGTGATCAAACACTCCCACATCTCATTATACGCCGACGACACCAAGTTCTTCAAGACCATTTCCTCCAGTCATGACTCTTCCCTTATTCAATCTGATCTCAATAGCTTTTCCATCTGGTGCTCCAAAAATTGCTTAGAGCTTAATATTTCCAAATGCCAATCAATTACCTTTTCACGTAAACGAATCAAACCTCCTCCTCGTCTCTACTTCCTCAATAATCAACCCATCTCCACGGTTGAAGTCATTCGCGATCTTGGCATATTATGTGACCAAGAGCTTAATTTTCGGGCACACATCGATGAAATAATCCTTAAAGCTAATTCTGCATTCGGTTTCGTGAAGGTCTAAAGAATTCTCGGACCCTTACGTTACCCGATCTCTTTACATAACCTTTGTCCGGCCCCTTCTTGAATACGCCTCCCAAGTGTGGTCTCCCTACCAACAAACCCACATTTCTAGAATCGGGAGTATCCAACGCCGATTCCTACGTTTTGCTCTTCGAGGGGCAATCCTTTGATTTTACCACCCTACCAAGACCGCCTTAAACTAATCAACATGAACACGTTGGAAGAAAGAAGAGTTGTATCTGACATTCTTTTTATCCATCGTCTCCTTTCAGGTACCATTGACTGCGCGACTCTCTATAACTCTGTCTCTATCAACACTAACCCCCGCAACGTACGAAATCCCCGTCTCTTCTATCTACCCACCCCCCGTACTGCCTATGGCTCCAATGAACCTATTTCTCGTATGCTGGGAATTGTTAATTCGAATCCTTACTTCGATTTCAACCTCAGCACTCGATGCCTAAAAATCCGCCTTCTTAACCACCCTCCCCTTCTCCCTACCTAGTAAGTGAGATTAGGTTAAGATTAGATTAAGCCAGCTTGAATTAAGCCCAATAAATGGGGGCGTTCGCCCCCACGAAAATTAAAATTAAATTCACCACGAAGAGTGACAGCTAGGTGCTTGTCCATAAGGGCGTGCCAATGTTTAAAACATGATATCGAAAAATTAGTGTTATTGAAGTGAATAATGTCTTAGTAGTGCCTCTATTGCATGACAACATTTTCTGGAAGGTTGATATCTCAAGACTACAATTAATCATCAATATCTTATGATTTAAAAGCATTATTTTTTTACGGTAAAATCCACGCCAATTCTTCGCCTAAATTCTTGATTAAAAATATCATAGCTGTTATTTGCGAAAGCCGCAATTTTGTACCTAATTCCATAAAAAGAATAACTATTCACAAGCAGAGATTAACCTCAGAGTTTGTACTTAGACTAAAATAAAAATAGAAATAAAAAACAGTGCGTTATTCCCTATATATGCGCAATGGGCGCAGGAGCAGAAATAGAACCATATATGTATGTATGTGTGGTGGCAGTGGGTTACTAAAAAACTGGCAGGTGGTCATGAAAGGCCTAAATGGTTCCCTGCCTCTATCGAAGGAAAACCAGCTCGGAGATATAAGGATCACTGTTCTAAATCATGTATTCGCTTCTGATACGTAACCAAAACACACCCTAGATGAGACGAATGCCGTGATTTCATTAAAAAAAAAACAGTATTCATAGCATCTATGCGAAGTTTCCTAAAGTCCGAAGTCCCGCAATATCTGGAGAGCTTCTATAAATAAGATAATTCTTTAACGTATGTATGAGCCTCATTAAGTCTCAGCTTGAAGACATTTTCGACGACGAACCAATATGTATTCGGTCGTAGATCATAATCGACAAGTACGAGTACTCGTATGTCGACCGTGTCAACAGAGAGTACAGCACCCCAAAATAAGACCTTTGTGTAAAAGGGGCCCTTAAGAGGAACTCGATATTCGAAGTATCCAGGGCATACCCTTTTAGCCATATTATTTTTATTTCTTCTACAGTAAACGATGTTTTCCGTGCAGCTGGACAGAGAGGAATCAGGACACAGTGTCATCGGCGTCAGAGGTCAATACACCAACACATATGACGTGATGCCACGATACAACTGTAAATGTTTTAGAGGCGGTGAAGACATCATCTTATAGAAAAACCAAGGCAAGGAAACGGACACATGTTATTTTGGAGAGTTCTCATATAGCCTTTTATAAAACCCAGGACGAAAGAAGACCGAGTTGAACGAGGCACACAAGTTGAGCAAAACTGCGCCATTTATTTGTTCAGAAACTAAACAAGATAATGCATAGGTCTACTGGGACCATACATACGACTTAATCAATCAATCGTCACCTTTGAGCGTCCAATTTGTCCTCGAAAAATGTCAATAAACATTAATACCCTATTCATACATAAGTTTTTTTTGATTTAAGAGATTATTTCGTACTTTCGTTTCTACTTTACTAGGAAGGTTGGTAATGGGATCCACTAATGATATCGCAGTGAAGACACACGATGTTTCTAACAAGGAATTTGTTAACGAAACCTGAGGGCTGCAAATAACAGAAATTTGCTACACCTAAAAAATGTTTATTTGTTTTTATATGAAATTATATAAATATGATTATAGTATGAAAGAGAACCAAAAATGATCTAAATTTGTTTATTAAGGATGCCTCCCACCTGCTCTTTTAAATAAACAAACCTTATTGAATTATTTATAAGAGCACATTCCTATGTACTTAGTATTTAGATACGAAGCATCTGTGTTGTGTTATTTTTATCTTAAAATTCTCGAAAATTCTTCTTAAATTCTGTAAATCAAACTTAAAAGCTTTTTATCTTATCGCCTGCAACATTTGGAAGAAATTATACGTTAAATAGCTCATTTCGAAGTATTGAAATGTTTTGCGATTTTATCGGATTATCATAAAGAGGAAAGATATCTATGCATAGACGTGCTATCGAGGAAAGCAGTCAGATTTATGTTAAGCCACTTATGGAATAGGATTAACAGATTTCCTTAATCCCACACAAGGTCGATCGTAAATATTTTTTTCATGAGAATCCGTCCAATTAAGCCGAAAGGAAACTGAAGAACATAGGTGTACATGGTAATTTACGGTTTTTCTTAGAGAAGACTTTCGAGATACATATGCTTAGTAATGTATATTGCACTAATAAGCGTCATCTATCTAATTTATGGCATCGTCATAGCATGACCTAATGCCTACCTCTTAATTTCACGGCGAACGCAGTGAGAAGGCTAATTGGTTAATAAGCCGGCATTGAATGCACTCCGAACGTAACATTGATCGCCAATGAGCGTTTTTTTTTTTTTATTCTTTTTCATAGTCACACTAATCAAACCTGACTCATGGGAGAGGTCATAAACACATGATGCTTAACAGCATAAGGCATACAAATATGTATGTTAGAGTCTTGTTTATGAAAGTTATTAAAGACTGAAAATCGAAAAATTAAACATACTTGTCAAACTCAAAAGGTGAGAAACCTATGGTGGAAGATCAAAGAAAGGCGTTAAACAGTGTCATAAGTATCACCTCATGCCTATAATGGAGAGAGGGTACAGAATCTCGCGGAATTCGTGGAAGGTCAAGCTAAAACATACATAAATCACCAGGTAGAAACGAACAGTGATGAGAAAGAGTTTGGAAAAGACACGTCTTAGATTCGGTTGTTGGGATTCATACCATTTTACACGTAGAGTGTTGGGCGGGGTTAAAATTACTCCGAGATCTTTGTAATGTATGTCGAAGAAGGTATGCCTAAAATGAATTCGACGAAACTGCTGAATAGAAAATGTAATTTGTTGAACTTATTTACTGTTGCTCTGAATGCAATGTCCACTTTTGGCTTGTTAAATTAGGGCTTAGTGCATTTTGAACAATTAACTGGTTCTAAAAATTTGTGCACATATTTATGATTGTGCTTTCGAATCTGGTAAGCGTGCAGTTTAATAGGATCACAAAAAAATGTAACCTATTTTGGTTAAGTTTATTAAAAGGCTTAAGTTTCCGAATACGTGAACAGATAATTTGCACTAAATTTATTTTGCGGAATGAAATTTCTGCTGCGTGTTGCGGAAGGCATTTGGTGATCAGGTTTTGCAGAGAAAGTTTACAAGTAGTACAAGCAATTCCAATAAGGCAAAAAAGTATTGTAAAAAATGTGGTTCTGATTCCACCAGAAACATTATCTGACGTGAGGAATTCAAAGATTTGATATTCAAAAATCATTAGTCGACCATTAAAGACCTTGTTCATATCGCTGATATATCGTATGTAATTCAAACAATAAGAAGACCATTTGGGCATCAGACGCATCTCATTCCATTTAGTTCCAAAAACATTTAGTTTCTTTGAGCGGCGGCTTACCAATTGTAATATAATAATATAAGATAATAAATTCCGACAATGAGAGGGTCATAAACGTATCGTAACTGAAGATAGGACTTGGGCTTAGCTCCCTGTGAATTCCAGCTATTTAGTAAACAAAATAGTGAATCGCTGTCTGAACTGTAGAAATTTCGGAAATAGAGTTTAACAACTATTATGAGAATTGGAAAAAAGAAACTTTGGCACACGTGTATTTTGTCCAAAAGGGATTACTCTTTGAAGCGGAAAAGATGCTTCCTGCAACACTGTTGATGCGTTTTAGGAGATCGGGAATCCTGGGCTTAAAAAAAACATGGACATGTAGAAAAATAAATAATTTTTTTTTAACTAAAATCATGATGTTTGATTTTCATTATCACTACTTTTGGATCATCCCTCGCAAGCAGAACTTTAGTCGATACTTATTAAGGGTGTGAGAACTAGACTTAAGGTTTGTATTCCATCGCCTAAGGAAGGTAATCAAATACAGAGGATCATGCAAAATATCCAATGATTCGATAAAACTGATGGCAAGGTACATATGTGTATGAATTGTCTGATGTAAAATGTATGTGCGACGTCGTAAGAACAAGGACTTTCATACATACCAGAAAACTGTGAAAAACGGTGATGACACTTAATGTCACTATTTTTCGCCATTTAAGATTGGTTTTCAGTTTCACGTGAAAATGCTTGAATATGAGGGACAATTGGTAAGTGAGATTATTCGCAAAACAACGACTTCAAGCACTGTCAAAAGCTTATAAATCCTGATTTGAAGAAAATAGCGTACGAAAAAAATGAACTCGCAACTTCAATCATTTTGAGCTTTTTTATGAGGTCTTAAGAAGTTTTTAAGAAAAACTATGGAAGACGGTCATTAGCATTACGAATGCTATTCCAACACATAGCAATACATCGTCCGGTCCAACTGTTACTATATTTTTTTAATTAAAAACTTTATTTTTAAAATTAATTTAAAAAAAACAAAAAATATATACGAAGGTGCGACAACGGTAACGCACTTCAGCACTTCGGGGAAACATAATATCTAGTCCCAAGGATGCAAAGGGACTAAGGACGACTGTCACTAAAAAAGACTATAAATCAAAGTTCCTCTACTTCTTTCTCATGTAGTGATTGAATGCTAACAAGTTAATTGATGTCTAATGACATCATTCACATTCAAATTTATCGTAAATGAACGTCATATCAGCGTCAGCAATGAAATTTAAATGTAACTCCCTTTCGAACGACCTCTATGACTCATGACGAAACGAAAACTATGATTTTGTCTATAAAAATCGAAAACCAACAATTATTACTAAAACCAGGCAAACATATCTCCAATTTAAAAGTAAATCTCCGTCTTGACTTACGCAACACACCATAAGAGTACAGCAGATACGCAACGATAAAAGTAACTCGCATCTTCCCGCGAAAAAGAAAACAAAAATCGCAAACACAGCGAATCTGCCCAATGAATACTAATGAACAATCGATGATAATAATCTATCTGCAATGACATCACACATGCTCGGGTGTACTATCGAGTTAGCGGTGAGTTATACCCATTGTGCGTATGACATAATTTCCTGGGAATCTTGATGTCTTTTCTCGGTAATCGTGTCCGATATTTTATTGCAAGAAGTGATCGATGCCGAAGTGGAGATAAGTCTTAGCTTATTTTTGGTATAGTGGATTGGGAAGGTTTGCAACACCTGTTTATGGTTTTTTAAATAGAAATGATGCAAATACAAATAAGACGAACTCGACTTGTTAGATCATATGTTAAGTTTATTAATGACGAATAAAGATATTGCTCACGTTAAGACGATTGCGTTGCTGGTATTCAATTCTGGGTTGATTCAAGACTTGTCTATCGATTGGGTATTGACAATATTCACCTGATATATATCTCTAGTAGCAGTAGGTTACAAGCCTAAGACCCTATGCCTTACTGAAATATTTGTTTTTACCTAATCTGGATATACTTGATTGGAAGACCAAGTTGTTATCTCGATTCATAACTTTAGGCACTTTAACTGAAAAGTCTTTAAGAGCACAGAGTCATACATTTTCAGCAATTACTCACACGCATAGTAGGGACTTTCTCCAAACTTTTTTTTTTTGTTGCTACAATACAATTAAAATAAAGTCACGAACCAGGGAAGGAAATGTATCTCCTTTCAATACAGATGTCATTAATCTTTCAGATTTTTAGCAATTAATTCAATGACACGAGGACAGACACTAAATGGACTTGATTTTTCACGATGACTGTTTCGAATTAATGCCGAGGCGATCTGGTGACAATATTAAAAAGGTTTTTCGCTTTAACTTTAACTCATTATACGATAAAATAGTGGATAGCTGTAAGCGGATAAAGTCGTAATACAGAAAGCCTGCTTATTATGGTTAATACACGTGCTCCTTGCTAATTACGCTCCGGCAGTTGAAAGTGGTTGACAGCGGATACATCTTTTTGCTATGGTTTTTCTTTTGTGTGTTTTGCTATACCACGTCTTCTCGACCTAATATTTCTTTGTGACCAGTATTCAATATACCACGCTTTTGATTGCTTAAAAGTTAAATATCAAAACCCATAATACATACTTTAAAATAAAATAGTTATGTTAACCTCTTCGAAAATATCCGGATGGATTGACATAGGCACGCTACGTAAACGTAGCTACCTGATTTATGATTGAGAATGGGTACTTGCTGAAATTCTGTTTTGATAACAATGCTTGCTTGACCTACGTTGAAAATACGAGTAGATATTTTTAGAGGATGTTCTAAGGAGAAAACACCATGAAGTATATATTGGGTTCAATAATAGGTATTGCCGAATTTGAACTCCGTGTCATTGACGTTAGAAATCTAAGACTCAAAAACTGAACTGCGGTACTAATTAGAGGGGAATATTAGAACAATACGTCGGCACAAAGTGGTTTAATTTTGACCAAAAACAAGGCGAATGAAAGTCAACCATGAGCCCCGAAATGAAGTTAATAACGATTCCGAACTCCTAAAACGTAGCTCATAAGTTATGAAATATGACATGACCTCGAAACCCATGGTCAATCGTGTGAAAACATTCAGGTACTCAAGACTAAAAAAAACCTAACTAATTCGTCTGAATGTTTAGGGCATGCTTTCGGCTTTTTTTTTATACGGCGTAATACCCGTACGCACAAAGTTAAATAATAGCTGAAAAATTAATCCAGAAAAGAGCAAAAACCAAAATAAGTTTGCTGGTAAAAGCATTTAATTTTTAATTTGTACATAAAACGGCAAAAGTCGTATCTACTCTGAAACATCCGAAATAAGAAGGACGGTCCACGGTCTGAAAAACATCAAGTAGCGCGATGAAGGTCAAATTGAATCAAAGTCAAGATTTGAAAGATCATCCAAGTTTACTCTAAGAGACAAGTGGGCAATCAAGCTCGTTGTGGACCAGGAGGAAAAACCCACAGTGCATCCAGTGGAAGGGGTCGTAAATGTGGAATTGAAGTCGTTCGCACCCAGAAAAATATATTGGAACAAAATTAGCAGATAGAAACGTCTCATGCTAGCAAAAGAACACGTCAACAAATTTTCAAACTTCTGGTGTAAAGTTATATTCTCCGACAAGTCAAAATATTGGTTCATCCATGTTTCGCGCATTAAGAGCAGATTATCCTCCATCTGATCGTACTTTAGGCAAAACTGCGATCTGGTGTTGTTACAGAAGTTTTAAATCCTAACCATTATCGAAATACACGCTTATGTCGTTGGTCGATACATCTTAGAAAATTATGGTCAAGTAACCGTCACCGTCGAAAGCGAAATATTTACCAATTTTTTTGGCCTCAAATCGAAGATATGTATGTGAAAGACATATGGTTTGAACAAGACGGTAATACATCGAGACCCATTTCCGCGTTTTTGCAAGAAAAAAAACTCTGGATAAGTTATTTTGCGTTTTGGTTATGTGAACCAAGATCAAGTGACTTATCGCCGTAACATTTATTTTCTGTAGCTATGTAAAGGAACGGTCTTATGTACATAATCCGCCAACTCTTGGCGTTTGTATATTCGTCGAGTTATGGCAAAGTTATTGCCCGATATGTATGTACATATGTATGTATATTCGAAAAATCATCGAAAATTACCTTGTCAAAATTGCGTCCTGCACGAATTCTCATGGAAGGCATTTAAATGAGATTATATTCCATGCATAATAACAGTATTCAGACAATATACTGAAATAGAACTTTCATTGAAATTTAAATCCTAAATAAGTTTTATTTAAACTAACTGTCGGCACCACAAATTGGATAATCGTGCAATATATTTTTGTCTGAGGACGTCAGAACAATGCAATAAATCCCAAGAATAACGCAAGTCATTGAAAATAAAATCAGTGATTGGAGTGAATTAAAAAGCAGGATTCGAACGCACGAAATGTTACTACTTAATGAAGCCTTACTTGTGAATGGAAAAATAAGCGAAAAAATAGTTTCTTCTATGGAAATCCAAGAAGATGTTTAGGATGAAAGTATACCCGAATAAATATTTAACTTATTTGATATTTATTTATTTCATATTTTATTTATGGAAGATGAAATTACCTTTCATTCAATTGTACTAATTTTTTCCATTTTTTAATTTTTTGCGAAAATGTAAATATTGTTCCAAATAAATGTGTTTAATATTATTTTATTGAAATTTATATTCCAATTTGAAAGATCTGATACTGACTATCTGGTCGCAACGCTCTATATATAGTTATAGTTCGAACGTTTTTTTTTTTAAGGAAAGGACTGTATAGGCATAAGCGATTAAATCCAACTTCACAGAAGTACAGTGCTTTTTATCTTGTTTATCAACTAAGAAATGTGATGATGTACCTAATAAAAATAATTTCTAATATCCTTCCTTAGTATGAAAGCTATAAGTTTAATCCAAGAAGTATTCGATGTGCGGTCTAGGCCATCAATGGCGTGTGTGGCGTAGTATAAAGCTTGAATTAATTTTTGATGACGCTAAGTTGTTAAGTATTTTCTAGCTGGTAAACATGAAAGAAAAAACGGGAATTGCTATTTGACATTGACTATAACTTGAAAATGAGGAATTTCAAAGAAATGATGTAAGCTGTGTCCCACTACACAGCTGAGAACCATTTTTTAATTCATTTCATGGCCCTGCTTCATCGTTTGACTTTAGCTGCCAGTATGTATCAGTTCTGATATATTTCTTATTCAAACATGTTAACAAACGTGAACGGCACTTGCTGCTGAAAGTCATTAAATGTTATCGGAAGCTTACAACATACTTCATCGTTAAAAACATACGAGTTCTGATGGCGACGCTATAGAAATAGTAACTTCGACCCCTAACACAATGAACGTTTAAGCCACGCAAAAATGTACGAAGACGAAAATTTGGAGGATTTACTCACTGAACCGATGTTAAACGCAAGAAGAGTTTGCCAAACTTTGGAAGTGACACAAGCAGCAATTTCCAAGCACATGAAAGCATGGGATTTACCAGACCTAGCCCCTTCTGATTTTCAACCTATTCTTTAGAAGGCACTAAAAATTGTCTTCATACTTTGTTGGCCTTACCGGTTTTTTGGTCAGGTATCCAAAAATTACCAGAGAGTTAGGAAAAAGATTTCGATGGCTAATACAATACTTAAATATGTATGTTGTTGATGTGTAATTGAAATGAAGCAAACAAAATCCCTTATTTATAGACCTAATGCAATACTTTCTATTAAAAGGTCTTTGTCTATTTAATTTCAAAACCAAACTAGATTTTAATCTAGAAGTACATATCTGCTCCTCCCTTTACAGCGATAAGATACCAGGTGCTAGCGTCTAAACCATGGCGTATCGAGGACCACAACGACTATCTGAAATTTTAAGAGCTAGTAACCATAGAATCGTTAAACGTTGTTAGAATGTTTGAATCAAGTGTTTGGCGAAGTTTCTCAACAAATGTTTCACACCTGAAAGTAGCAATCAAAAACAATTTATCAAACGGGAAGAATGAGCTTCAAAGATAATGAAGACTGGTCTAACAACAGCCAAGGTCAAAACCTCACTATTGTGTTTAAACTGAATTTATTGCTTCGACTTATAACGTATTCTTTTACTCAGTCTTTAATTTTGCATTCTCTGCTCTGGGGAAATGTACTTTTTTTTGCCGTGATCTCGACGGCTAAGTCATAACCCTTAGCCTGTTCTTATTTAGAATTTACTACTTTAAAGGCGAAGATGCAAGAATATTCTTTAAAATATCAAAAAGGGAATATGTATTTGTGTTTCTTAGTAACACGCAAACTGCAAGAGCAAATGAGTTTGCACTTAATGCCAAAACAAAGGGGCACCACCACCAAACCGCATAAATCTTCAATGAAATTTATAAATAAACTCAGAGATATGTATGATTCATCTCCATCATACTAAACAGACTGCGTCATCAAATGAGCAAGAAGATGGGAACAAAGAATTGGCACTGTTTTCCTCTGAACTACTTTGTTAAGCGAATTTCTTGTTTTTGCTTGGCTTTAATAATGTTCGTTTCGTTTTTAATATTCCGTTTCAAATCTACTTACGTTTTGTGTCTCTAGTTTGGGTAGTATCTGCTGACTGGAATCTACTCTGTCCTCATTTGATTTCTGCAACGAGAAGATACAAATAAAACGATTAAAAACTGAATAATAATAATTAAAACAAAAAAAAAAACAAAAAGATTGTTGTTATGCGAGCGGAAGTACAAAACTATTATCAAAGTTATCAAGATATTATAAACAAAACATCGGTCCCACCCCAGTTGACGCACGATCTAGATAAAAGCCCGCATAAAACAATGTAAACGCAATCCGATATAAGAAAGTTGTTATCGAGCATCGCGGCTCGGCAGGATTATCGTACAAATTGTCGTCGTACATTGTCTGTCGGTCCGGTTGTTTGTTTATTTGTTTGTTTACATTCAATTCGCCACCAGTAAGGATGCAAAGGCATGTGCACAAGTAGATACGTGTACTTGGCTATACACTATATGCGAGTATGTACGCTTGATAGTCACCGCGGCCTATCATAAAAACCAGTTAAATGGCATTGTACTTCGGTTTCACCCACTATATCTGCACTTTGTGACACGTCTGAACGAATGGTGGTATGTAAAACACGAATGAAAAATAAAACGAAGATGATATAATAAAAAACAAAAAAACTACAAAACTTTTAACGATGAGGGTTTTCGAGCACTAATGTCGGATTTCATTTAAAACGAAAATTATTTTTGCATTGGATGTTAGTTTATTGAACGTTTAACTGAACGTAGGTTGATCTCGCGCGGAGTGAAAGTGGACTACTGCAGTGGATTGAAATTCTGCATGCAGGCAAAATCTCTTGTTTTGTCGCATCTGAGGTTTTCCACCACACTCAATTTCCAATAGCAAACACTGGTAGGACACATGTCATGCCGGTCGAGACTATGGTGACCTGGCAGCCAACTTCAATGGAGCTATGTTAAACCATAAACAAGGTCATCTCGCGACCGTGGTTGGCCTTTTTGGCACCTTTACCATTCTGATGCATCACACGGAAGGGTGTGTTTCCCATTTGTCCTTTTCCGGCACATAGATTGACGCAGGAGTTATCGCCAGTGTATTGTATGGCCAAAGTGTACAGAAGTTAATAAGAGAAAGAAGCACATACGGTGATGGTCAAGGTTAAGACCTGACCTAAATAATGCAGAGGCACATGGTAGAATTCTTCAATCGCACACCGGTGACGTATACAGTATGTGAAAGTGATTGTATACGATTTCAATCCACAGCAGCGCACTAAGACATGAATATTTAAACACTGCCAAGTATTCCGACATCAGAAAAGGATAACAATACGAGTAATCATGATGATTCAAATGCTACTCGTATGTGAATAAAGTGAGACTCTACTGTGGTGGTTTCCAGTTTTATATTCATGTCTCGGAGCTTAAATTGCTTTCGAAGAGAGTAAAACTAGTGATGATTCATGGGTTCATTAGGGATTTCCCAATGTATTTAGTTTAAAACCACAAACGACATAGGTTGAGATGACGAAGTTTGTGACAAAACATCTCTGTCTGCACATTTTCGCAATAACACCGGAGCTATTTTAATACAATTCGTCATCGTAATTATTTACACAGCTTTTCTATAGTAATTGCAAATATACTGAATGACAGGTTTAGGAAAAGGAGAACAAATTGTACGAGGGTGGTCCGATAAGTACTTAGTCTACAAAAGAAAAACAAAAATTTTGGAAAAATGGCGATTTATTTTTCAATATGGTCTTCTTTTAGCTCGATACACTTGACCCAGCGATGCATGTCTGAAAAATACGTTTTCTTGAGGTCTGCAAAGTAGGCCTCCGTGGCGGCGATGACCTCATCATTCGACTGAAATTTCTGCCCGGCGAGTGACTTTTTCAAGTTTGGAAACAAAAAGAAGTCGCACGGGGCCAAATCTGGAGAATACGGTGGATGGAGCAGCAGTTCGTAGCCCAATTCGAACAATTTGGCCGTGGCGAGGGCGGAGGTGTTAGTCGGTGCGTTATCATGGTGGAAGAGCACTTTTTTCTTCGCCAAGTGGGGCCGTTTTTTCTTCAATTCGGCGTTGAATCGGCCCAATAATTTGGCATAGTACAGACCTGTGACCGTTTTGTCCTTCTCCAGGTAGTCGATGTGGATCACCTGTGAATGCCAGAAAACGGTGGCCATCACCTTTCCGGCCGATGGGACAGTCTTCGCCTTCTTCGGAGCACGTTCGCCGGGTGAAGTCCACTGTTTCGACTGTTCCTTGGTTTCTGGTGTATACCAGTGGATCCATGTTTCGTCGACTGTGACGAAACGACGCAGAAACTCCTTCGGATTGCGCTTAAACAGCGTCAAATACTGCTCTGAAGTGGTCTCACGGTTGTCCTTGTTGTCCGGAGTGAGGAAACGCGGCACCCATCGCGCCGACAGCTTTCTCATGCCCAAAATTTCATGCAGGATATGACCCACGTGATCTTTTAAAATGCCTATCAGCTATCACGCGCACCTTCAATCGGCGGTCTGCCAATACGAGATCGTGGATTTTTGTCACGTTATCCTCCGTGGTAGCCGTTTTCATGTACCTGGACGTGGCTCATCAAAAACCGATGTGCGACCACGTTAAAACTGGTTAAACCAATTTTTGATGGTCGCCATCGAAGGAGAAGAGTCACTGTACACAGCATACAAACGCTCTTTGATTTCGCTGTGCGATTTCCCTTCCAAAAACAAGAATCGAATCACCGACCGATATTGCTCTTTTTCCATTTTTCTAAAATCCGCGGAAACTCCCGCTTCCACACGCAGTCAAAACAAAACTACGAGTCCGATCCGGCTGAAATTTCGACAGTAGCCGTATACTACACGATAGTAAGTTGCTCTTGCGATACTGGCGCCATCTGGCGGTGAGGCTAAGTACTTATCGGACCACCCTCGTATATCAGAAATTCAAAAGCGAAAATTCAAAAAGCGTATCTTATTAGTTGCAAATGTATATAAGTGAAGGAAAAAATAGTTCAGTGTGTGGTTAAAATTTAAGAAAAAAAAAAGGGTAAAGGAAAATCGTTTTTACGATTTCTATACTTTAAAATCTCAAAAACAGTGCGAAGATGTTAGGACCTTAAATAAGTTTTTGCTGTTTCCCAACAGATGACTTACCGAAACTTCTTGTAATTTAAGATAGTAGCGCATCTACAAGGAAGAACTGTAGTCAAGCTTGAACTTAAATGTACAGTACATACACATGTTTGTTCACCGAATTGCCAACCATTAAGTCGAGTCGAGTTTCGTCTTGCTTCACTATTTTATTCAAAACAAAATCTGCAGCCGAGCTATACAGAATTTTTGTTGAGACTTATGGTGAGCATGCTTTGTCAAAAACGACATGCAGACATTGTTTTCAGTGCCTCAAAAATAATGATTTGTTTGTTGAAGTTAATAAACACTTTGGTGTACTGACAAATTTTAAAGGGGAAGAATTGGGGGGATCAAACGTTACCTGCATTAGCAAAACCATTATAAGTAAGCGTAACAACAGTTTTGAAAGCTTTAGGAATGATTAAGAATTCACATTGGGTGCAGTATGAGTTGAACCGAGGGACGTCGAGCGGCGTTAATTCCCGGGTGATCTGATGCCTCAAGGGCACGAATCGTGTGCATCGTATCGTGTCGGACGATGAAAAGTGGGTACTTTAAGATAACCCTAAGTGTAAAAGATGGTGGTGTAAACCCGGCTGTACATCAATTTTGTCGTCAAAGCCAAATATCCATAGTTCGAAAGATCTACTCTGCATTCGATGGGAGCAGGGAGCAGGGTGTAATTTACTATAAGCTGCTCAAACTGAGCGGCACATTTATGGGGGATGGCTGTCGACTTCAATTGATGCGTTTGAGCTGAACATTAAAGAAAAAACGGCCGATATACTAGTAAACACACGATATGGTGATTTTGTTACAGGACAATGCTCAGTCACAAGTTTTACAATCGGTGAAAGGATATTTGGAAACGCTTGAATAGAAAGCTAACCCCGCAGCATGACCTAAGCATTGACCTATGAACATGGTTAAACTGGATCGTTTTTTCGATAGCCTCAAAAGAAGCTTTATTATTGTACATATATATAATAATGGTACTGTATTCTTTGCTGTAAAAACTAGTTTTGGGCATTCTTCTTGGATCAAGAAAAAGTTTACAAATAGCAACAATATTTATAATTAGTTTATTTTAAAAACAGAATAGAAAAATATGAAGAATTATTTATATCTTATCGTTACGAATGTTTAATTGAACTAAAAACTTTAAAACACTACGTGCCTGAGCACAAGTGTATATTTTTTAACGTTACAAAAAGAGGAACATTTTTTTATAATTTTCGTGAAGTTCAATGAAACTCAAAGATGTTCATTCATTAAAAAAATAAACACAATGATTTGTATGTAAATTATTATTTCACAACTTTTTTTTGGATTGTGTAGTGTGGCAAGAGTTGTCCATGAATTTTGGGATTCAACCATGCATTTCGTTTTATGTGTCTCATTAAAGTCGGTTTTGTATCCATTTATCATCTATTGTTTTCGAATTTTCTCTTAATTAGGTTTTAGTAGTGTCTTTACAGGGGAATGGGGTTAGGGCTGGAGCCACAATTGCCGGTTATGGATAATTTATCCAAAGCACCGGACGTTATTTTCATTTAAATACAACCTTGCTCGTATATCTTTATATAGTTTATTTTATAATGAAATTAAAACAAAACTTTTTTAATGATAATCCCTTGGTTTTGCTCTCTTTCATTGCAGATTTATTCGTTATAGCTAATCTTTTATTTTTGTAGATAATAGGGCGGAAAATTATTTTTTAATTGATTGGGGTGAAAATAATTGCTACATCCTCTGCTAATTCTTAATGGTATTTGAAATTATTAAAATAATTAAGTCTAGATAAGAATTTGTAAAATACGAAATTCAATGTTCATATTCATAAATTCTAACAAGAGTATATTAACTCCACTTATTATATAGTAGTTAATCTCATATCTTAGGGAAAGAAAAAAAAATATTCTGAAATCAATTAGTCGACCATGTACTTCTAACTCATGCCACTTTGTCACATGGTGACACAAATCGACATGTGGGCCGAATCAGTAATTATTTTTAATTGTTTAATTCGCACAATAACCAGTAGTTGTCAGAACTAAATTGCATTCTTTTATATTTATGTTAAGTTAATTAATTTCATATCGCATTGATCGTGTGTTCACATTAAAATTATATATTTCGAACAACGTATCATAATCAATTCATAGTTGTTGACGTCAAGCCTAATGTTGCTTTATCATATTCAAATGATCTACGGTTAATAGATTGGATTGATTTAACAAATCGAAGAGTTAGCTGGAAACCAAGCCGCATTGAATTAGTATCCCGGAAATTGATTGGTTGTCGACAAATGGCGGATTTAAAGGGAAAGGGTTTTGGGGTGAATCGAATATTAAATCACTTCTCACAATAGAGTCTTACCCTATTTATAACATTTAAAACTAAATTTATTTTTTATCTAAAATTTCTTTTGCTTCATACCTAAGTAAACGCAGAGGTAATAATTAATTAGCACCCATTTATAGGTTGAAAAATACTTAAATATCCTGATTTGTGAGTAACTGAAAGCTTTGCAACTGACGTAAGCAAGCTTCAATCAAGAAAAAACATCAAATAATCTTAAAATTGTTTATGTTAATAAAGGGTGCCCCAAGGTAGAATGAATATTCTAGAATTGAGTATTTAAAATATCGTTTGAATTGAGGGCGAGAGGAGGTTATAGTTAATTCATCATGCGTGTTGATTCAAAGCGTGTCAGACGCTTCGAGGGCACACTGTGCGTACATTATCGAAGCGTATTTCAAGAAAGAGAATTATGTTCATGGCTCAGAGGCAATTTTAATCCCACAAGATCAGTCGTTTATGAGATGATATTGCGAGTAAGAGGTTACATCATGTATCAGCCACGTCCAAGCACGGGCAAAATTTCAGCGAAGAAAGCAACAGTAGACGAATTAGAGCTACCGTGCAACAGCTGTTATGTTATGGCATGAATATCGGCAATTGATATCCAGTTTTTTACGTCCGTCTCCGAAAACATTCTGCTTACATGGTTGCTGCATGATGGAGTCACTTCCCACTCTGCACGGGCCACTATAGATCAACTTTGTGAGCTGTTTCGTCAAAAACTTATGTCCAGCTTTGATGATATCATATGGCCTTCAGGAACACGGGATTTGGACATTTGGATCATGGACATGAATCCTTCTGAAGTATCTTAAGAACAAAGTTTAAGACAACACAAAGAATTCACTAAATTAAAAGATAATAGTTGCGTAGAACTAAGGAAAATTGAGGTAAATAAACAATATTTCGAAGACATGATATTAAAAAATTAAAATCTGCATTACTGTAGATTACTTTTCAATAAAATCATATTTTCCTGCTGATTCCGCCGTGAGACGACCTGTATTAGCCCGACAACACGTTTAGTCGCAAGTCATATCTTTTGCAACAGTTTCAAAAACACTGTAGGTTGTTGATTTTATGCCAACTATTTTATGAAGTATCCACAGAATTTGCTATTATTACATTATCAATCATCCATCATGCCAAAAGGAATCTGAAAGCAGCGAACTTTGTTTTTATTTCACTGACGGCATCTAGCGAACAATTATAGTTCGCTATATACATATGTATAGATACTAGAAATGTAAGCTATTTACAATAATATGAACCAGTACTCTTGATTCTGCAAGGCGCCAAATATGTAAAAAAGCAAGTGGTTGTATTTGTTCTGAAATACAATACTGCCAATTACCTTTTTCATTCAATGCATCACGAGATTGAACGATGACTAAAAAAGGTAACCAATCAACTTGCTAATTTAAAGATAAATTACATTACACTTTACTGGAATTAATTTAAGTCAAATAAGCACATAAAAACGCTCATCCAACATGAATATATGCCAAGAAACTTCCATAAACTGTGTTGAAATTTATTTTTATGCAGATACATATGTACATAAATGGATTAGTAAAAACCAGAAAATTAAAAGCAATTTTACAACCACTTGGTTCCGTTTTCACTTTTTGTTTCCCTTAAAAAAATAAAATAAATTTTCCACGTTAATTTTAAGCTTTCCCCCCTTTTTCCAGATAATCAATTAGTAAAATTCCTAAATTTCCCAGGAAATACATTTTGGATCGAAGATGTATATTTTCGGGAACAAGCAAGAGCTATTTTTGGAATTGGTCCATCGCGTTTCACCCACTGCCCCATTGTGGGGCTACGTGAAAAAATACATGGAATCAAAGAAAAAAAATGTTCAAACTATCATTTGATGATCTACTAGAGGTGTTTCCGCACTAATGAATATATTTTTGAGACTTCATTATTCATATGAGATTCATGCATCGAATGGCAGGTGTCACGTTCTCGTTTGCTGAAACAATACAATTAGCGATCCGAGCTCCACAAAATTATCATCACACTTAAAGCTTGAACGATCTCAACAAGGGCTGATTGTGTTCAGACGATCGGGCGAATGACTTTGCCCTGTATCCAAACTGACAAGCACCATATGGCTTCAGATCGTATTTAACTGACAGAATGGCTTCCAAAAGCAAATCTGAGTTTGAAATTCGATAGCTAAAATCCAGAGGCTAACAATAAAAGCAAATAAAAAGCAATATCGTCGGATAAAATCTCCAATAGCATATGGCTATGTAGTGGATGGCGTGTTGGAATGCCCCCTTGCCGTGCAGCACTGCAATTATTGCCCACAAATTAGTGCTTTCAATCAGTCGGTCAATCGAATGCAGGAGTACTGTACTGAGTTGTTTATTGTGTTTTGTATCTAAACTGCTGTAATGCGTCTTTAAAGATAACTCAGCGGTTTTCTTCTTAATCTTGATTTAATTGTCCTAATCTGCATAATACCGGATAGATACAATATTTTCTTGGTTGAACGGCTTTCATCGTTGCCGCAAAATTCACATACACGTGACGGGTGATGATGATGACGATGACGTAATTTATCGAGGCCGGGCTAGGCCAGTCCATGTGTATCTTTAGAGTTTATTTTTTTTTCTCCATTCGTTCTCTGATTCCAGGCAGCTTTCAATATAAGACAACTTCAGGAATGTTTGCATTTCTGCCCAACCCTAAGACATTTCTTTCACACTACTTCCCGTCTGTTTTTTGAAATTTGTTTCCGAGCATCACACACCATCAAACCACACCTTTCATGTCTAAATATAAGTTTTGTTTTTCTTTTCTGTTGAAATAAACAATCACCGATACGAATAGCGCGCGTTTTTTTTTATGTTTCATCTATTTATTTGTAACGTTCGTTTTCGAATAGTTTTTCTAGAGTGCGTCGAATAAAGGGCAATACAAGCAAATACTCGCCGTATCGTCTGTTTTAATCAAACGAACGACATTCGCGAGTGTCGTCCTTCGACTATACTTTCAGTTGTAGATACTTTTCATTTTCTAATTAGTTTGTTGATATTGTTGATGACTTTGAACGTTCAACTTGTCGAGCTTGTTTATCAGTGTTTGGGTATCTTTTGAAATATTTTTTTATTCGTTTTCATTACCGTTAGAACAGTGGTAGTAAAAATGCATGACATAATCGGCTATATTTGTTTATACCTAACACCTTTAATGGCATGCAAAAATGCAAAAAAAAAGCTTCCTTCGTTATAAAGGTTGTACACACATATTGTAGTTGAAGGAACATAAAATGATAATGACATATTCAGTGAAACGTGTCAGTGAATTCTAAAAAAAAAAAGTTGATTCAATAATCCAGAACTTGTTTTCGAGAGTGAAAATCAAGTTTTCATGGTCACAATAATTATATTTGCGTGCTATGTATTAGGGCAGGGATATCGTGGATGGATATCGGCTCTGCTGACTGACATCTGACGTACATAACATTGTAATGAAATCACCTTAATATTGCTTTTAGTGTGAAGTCATGAAAGTCCTATTGGATATTACTGTAACTTTTAAGCTTTTAAATGACAGTCCATTTTATATTGATTTCAAGTTAATAGGCGATCGTGCAAAGCTTGTTAGAATAACCATTTACTCTGTCATTTGCAGATTAATGCAAACGACGCTGCTGCAGTTTTGCAATGAGATTACGTAATGAAAAAAACAAGTCAGACAATGGCATTAAAATTTCATAGCTAAAGCAAATGCATTGAAAAAGATTCAGTCATCGCCTCAGCAGCTGGAAACAATGAAATCAAAAATTCGCAAACAGCAGCCATCTATGATAGCTGTGTGGACATAGCGTTCTTTGGCGCCCACAAAGCTTGAATAGAATTTTAATACTCCTACTGCAGGGATTTACTTATCGGATGTATTTTATCTATGACACCGTGGGGAACGCTCGTGGATGATAAGGCCAATTTTTTTGTTTGTATGCAAGTAAACATTTACTCTGTTCTTTCGCAGAGACAATAAAAGAGATTCTTTGTATCTACGAAATCACAAAAATTTGGATCTTGGCTGAAGATTCACGAAACTGTCATGTGGCACTTAGACTAGGGCCCTTAGATGTACATATGTACATATATACAAAACAATTTGGCATAGTTAAATGATTCAACAATGTCCAACTATTCCTAAGATCGAAAGATAAATAAAAGATGTATTCAGAAAGTAACGAGAATTTGTGGAATTTCGCTGATCTATTAATCCGACTCACGGGATTCATTGTTGTTGGGTTGACAAATATGTACATACATGTGTATCATGTATATGTGTGTTAAGTATATAAACATTATTTAGTCTGTTGCCATCACCTGTCTAAGAGGTAGCAAGTGTTTTCATACGGCCGGCAATTATTCATTTGTTTACAAAATGGATAATAGAATTCGCAGTAAATGTTACTATGGGGAGAAAACAAAATACAACAAAGTTGTAGAAATACTAAGCATTCCTTTGGTGACTCTGCTAGCCCAATAACAACTGATGACAACGCTGAAAAAGTGAACGGTTGCCGAATCACAACAGATACATACATCGCTGTTGATGTTGGCAAGTTAGTTGTTTCATTTCTGTCGCATAGACGGGATTAAAAGTCAAGAGACCCAATGATGGATGAAGATCTCCGATGAAATTGCCAGAATGATCTCAGAGGAAGCTATACTGGTGAAGCCTATTCTCGTAAACTACCATGAGTGTGGCTTTTTTCTTATTTTTAAGAAGAATTGACTGCAGAAGATTCACAGGCCATCAGACTTTTACTAAGCCCATCAATATATTCGGTATCAGTGAAACGGGCACTGTGAAGCTTGTGGTTAACACGATGGCACGAGTGAGCACTTCCTCTGTGACCGTCCCATCTTTGCGCGAAGTAGAGTGTATCGAACTCTGCATCAGAGAAGCTTCTTCTCCAGAAAAATGAAAAAATACAATAAAGTAAGGTATCTATCTGGTAGTACAATGGATTAGTATTTGCGTCGGAGTGCTCAAGTGGATAGTAAAAGCCTCCAAGAAAAACAAGAAAAGAAAGATCAAATGGGGTCTGTCATAATGTCGATAATGAAAGGGTAATAAACTAACAATCCCTATTACATATCAAACACTTCTAGTAGTTATATACTATATGTACATACATATTTTGTCGTTATATGCATATGAAATTGCCGATCTACTGATCATATCCAAAATAATCATAGTAGCGTGAGGTTATGGAAAGAAATTGAAAAGTTTAACCTTTCTGACAGTAAAAAGCCTTTAAACACTATTACTTCAGTAAGTAAACTATTTTCCTCACAAACAGAATGCTTGCACCAATATAATTTAAAAAAAAATGCAGAAACCCGGGAAAATAACAGTGCTTTGGGTACGGTACGAAAAAACATTACGACTTGAGAATTTTCATTAAAAACTATGTACATAAGTCAAAAGGTAGACGAGAGGCAGTTATTGGTTTTGAAGAATTTGAGGCAGTTGCTGATGAAAGTCCAGCTACGATTGTTCTGAGCACTGCTGCATGGTTCACAAGTCGTCACCTTAAAAGTAAAATACTTTGAGAGTCGGGTTCCTCGATGGTAGAAAGGCATGGTCATATACTACGAATGCAAAATTCTACAAAACACAAAACACTTACAAATTATTGAATTTCATTATTAAAATGTGTGCTATGTGAAAAATATTTTCCGCGCACTTATTGCGGTCTTAATCAACCGACTGAGCAGGCAATTCAAGCCAAATTGTTGTTGTATCCGCTAATGTTAATAAAGACTGTGACTTGTCCATTTGTCGCCGTTCGTAGCAATTGCAATTGTGGTCCTCGATTTAATTTTACCCCAGGATCTTAGTCTAAAACCCTATAAAATATAGCTCAAGCAAGAACTGAAATCGAATGATGAATTTTGGGTGAGTGGGCCTTAGAAAAGTTGAAGAAAGGTTTGCTGTTATATCGAAAAATTGTCTTCTGTGACACAGAACATTTCTGGTGGCGTATGTTATTAAATAAGACTGCCGTATTTGGTCCGATGAGCAACCTCGGGAAATTCAAAAGATGCCAAAGGTAACAACTTTACGGGATATGGCGCCCGCCATCGTTCAATGATTTCGAACTTTTCTTTTGCCGAAAATACAGGAGCTGGTCGACATGTGACGACAAGGTGACGCTACATGCCACACAACGTCACATCTCTCGTTTGATATTCGGTCGGTGAATGGCCGGTTAGATCGTGCGATTATTTAGATTATTTTTTAAGGGAATATGTCAAATTTCAATTTCAGCCTCGGAACATTATATGCCCCGTGCATTAACGAGCGACCACCAAATATGCTCAGGTGACTCAAAATTGGAGTCGTATCAACCATTCGGAATGGTCAACATTGACAGAAAATAATACTTAAAAAATATATGGAAAGCGTTGATTTACCAACTCAAATATAAATTTTATACACTTTTGGAATTTTTCTTACCATTGAAAACCAAACGCCAAAAATTAAAGAAGAGTATTAAAAATTATTCACAAAATTCTTCCCAGGCTCATGTGGGAAAAAATCCGTACAATTAAGCGTGGTACATTCCCTTAATGAACATTTAATTGATTAAACTCAAAATCGTATTCATATCTGCTGCCTTCAATACAAATTACACTACAGTCTGAGAATTGTATAATTACATTATTTACGCAAGTGCTATCGAATACACTCAACCATGTTACATTCAGAGTAACTATTTCGTAAGAACTACACTCTCGTTCAATGTCAAACTACTGAACAATACCCGTAATGAGAGTGTAGTTGACTATATGACTGTTTAAAACCGCACTAACAGATATCATTCCTTCTCACACAACACAACCGGTAGATACCCACTTGACATTCACAAGTCTATCCGAACTTATTCAACATTTAGTTAATACCAATTTAACGAATAATTGATATCGTTTCCTGTTTAAATATTTCCCCGAACCCTGTGAGTACGCTCGGATTCAAATTCGATGTCATACTTTTCTAATTACTGTAACAGCTCAATATCAAATACGATATTCATAATGTGGTCTACCTCAGGCATTATAAGATCTAAACTATTTGCTTCCTGTACATACAACAAAATGAATTATCTACAATTCCAATTTATATGACACAAGCAACAAGAAAAAGCAAAAAATAAAAAATAACATCGTTATAAAGCTCAAAGTTTCAAGGTTGACAGGCGAGACCTGACAACAAAAACAATCAAATAAACCGGCATACGGCATGGCGTCATCTTGTTGCCCCCTGTCCACCGAGTGCGTGAAGATTTCTAAGCGGACAACGATGTTGTCTTTAAGTTAAGATTTTTGCTGCCGTTTCTGTTTTTATATTTTATTTGAAAAATTGATTAGCATGACAACGATGATATGAATAAAATTAAAATAAACTGTTTTCGAAAGGAACTTATATACATTTACTAAGAGTGGCAGGTCCTAAGATTTATGAATTTTGAAGCTGTCTGCTGTTTTTCTTTTTTTAACACCGCCTCCTCAATATCGAAAGTATACGAAAAACAGGAAATTGACTTGAGGTCCTTAAGAATATGAAGATAATCGACATTGCAAGCACCGTATATGTACATACATACATATGTATCATACAAAGAGTGATAGAATATGATGAGTATTGGAGTGTGACTCAATTTTGAAAGAGATGTTATATACCATCTCTATGCCCTACCTTTTTGCTTTCCTATCGGGTTTATTGACCGTAAACGATCGCCAAAGTTAGGAATTTTACAGCCTGACTCAGTTAAGTTGCGTGACAAGTGAATATTTGTCGTCACTCTGTTTTACTTATTATTACTTCAGATCTTTGTCGAATTTCAACATATTATTTAGCGATTTTTTTATTTATCTTCTAGGTAAACGGTGCGAAGCGATATTATTATATTTTGCAGTTCAAAATTGCACATACAAGGTACATCGTTAAAAATAATCCTAGAAATCCAATTTGGGATATAAAATTTCATGCCCAAATTTTTGCTTGTCGTTGTGAAGTTTAGTAGTCGTTTTCCGAATCGACTATCAAGTCGACCTCATGGAGATGAGTGTGGTAAAGAGTCTATCAACAATGCCACTTTGAATTTCGCACCATTGTTGAATTGCCAATACTCCACTGTTATTGGAATCACTTTTGATAAATAAAAATTGGGTGGTTATTAGAGAGTGGTCACAACAAAAACGGTGAAAATATCACAGAAGAGGTATCTATTACTTTTGGTGATGTTCGAATGCTTTGTCGAGTTTGTGATGTGAAGGCTCAAAATCACGATGATCTAACAGCTGAGAGTGTGGCTGTAAACTCAGTATGTCCCAGGTATTCGACATAGGAATTAAAACCAGCAGACCACACACAACACCATGCCCTCGCTGATGGGAAGCAAGGAAATTAATGAGAAGTTTTCTTAGTAATTAGGCACATTTCCATTCATCTGGCTCCAAAAACACAAGAGGAATAGTGGAGCAACCTCTCTATCTACAACAAGTGACCGTTTATAGTGCGGCTTTTGGGCTTGTGGTGTTATTGGGCAATGTATCTTGTCGAAATGATGCTTGTGCGACCGTTTCCGAGATTGCGTCAGCGAAGAATGTTGACTGATTTTTTTAGTATGTTTGCTGCTATGGACTGGCGACGTTTGTTTGCAATAAAACATCGCCACATGCAACACAGCTGGTAAAACAATGGTTCAAATGCGTGGCATACATATTTCATGGTCGTGTCCTCTCTCAAAGTGAAGACTATTCGTCATTTTCCTTTTGGGCTGTGTTTAGCAGGGAGTCTACGCCAATGCTTCAATAACAATTCATGCAGTTAAAAAAAACATAAGACTTTTGATAAAAATAGTCGCATTCAAAAACGGTATAAGAATCATCGAAAATGACTAGATGTATGTAGATGAAGCCGACGCGGATATTTTGTAGAAATTGCATTACATTAGAAAAATATTCCACTTTTTATGAAAACAAATAGCGTTAACTCCCTCTTATTATTATAGTTATTAGTAACAGCTAATGGGGGATTACTTTCAATCACCTATGTTACTCCGAACGGCAAATTTGTGACCGGAAGGAAACAGAGAAGTGTACTCCAGGTGGTTTT
Organism: Merodon equestris; assembly: GCA_958301585.1. Lineage (NCBI taxonomy): Eukaryota > Metazoa > Arthropoda > Insecta > Diptera > Syrphidae > Merodon > Merodon equestris. The sequence goes on from OY284415.1 coordinate 36,227,531, forward strand.
ATAAGTAGCCCGCAGAATAGAAACAAAGACGTGAACCCCATGTCATCGGTGTCAGAAGCCAAAACACCAACCTCTGCAGCACGATACCCCACTTTTGCATTTTTCTATCCCGTTAAAATACCACTTCTTGTCGAATCACCCTAAACGGTAAAACCAGAATGAGGTAGGGCTCGATAAACGAGAAAAATCTACAAGTTGTTCACGCTCCGAGCCTTATAATTGACAGCCACTTGCCCTATACCTCTAAAATCGAGCTTTTTACGCCTCAGGTTATTGTTTCTGTGCTGCATTTGAAAGGGCCAAATGTGCGCATATACACACTTAGGGATCAAACCTGATAAAGGTTGCGAAGAAGGGTTCGACATATCCTGGGAATGCTGGTTATAGAAAAACCTCTATAAACGACAAAAATAATCCGATCGCTCTCGCTCACTCAATTTGATTGTGATTTAATTGGATGATCTAAGCAATTACCGATTACTTATTTACTTGTTAATTACCCGTAACAAAAATAGCAAATGGAAACAATATTTAAACAAGACATTAAGTAGAAAATATTAAACGAATATCGCTCTTGCCAGTACGGAGATTAATCGTACATATTCACGGTTCAGCAAGAACGCTTGATTTTCTGATCAGGATCATGTGACAGCTTAGCAAACGAAAAGAGATTGTGTTGATGAAAGAAATAGAAAGATCGTAAAGATCGAAAGGCGTCCTACAAGGAAGTTTGATAGTTGAATTCGATCTCGTATTCCCTAAACGGGATCATCTATTCGTTAATTACAGCGAAGGCAGCGACTTTATTATAGTGCCAATTACCCATCCGCAAGAAATGCGTTGAAGGTAGGATTTCCTTTTTATATTAATAGTCGACACACACACTTCAGAAACATAAACTGTAATGTGGTAACCATAAACCTTACATTTATTATCCGAACAACTTGACGTGCTATTTGATGAGGACATTGACGTAAGTTAGAGCCAAAAAAAGGCTCAAAGCACGTCCACAAGTTTATTGTCCACCATCAACACTGTATGCAAATTTAACGTGTTGTCACATTGTAACGTATCCACAATGAAATCGTATCTGGGACACAGACAATGCTCGGCAACTGCTGACCCACCCCGACTTCCGTAAACTCCCTGAATTTTGTCAAATCAGTCAAAAGTCGAATAAACACATTGTCTAGACGCACAATAAGCAATGACCCAAAGGTCAGTCTAAAGCGAGAAAATAAAAAGTTTTCATTGTTAAGATACAAAAGGCAAATTGTACAACATAATTACGGGCAAATACACTTCACATGTCGACGCTAATAAAAAGTGAAAAGGTCTTATATGTTAAGTCCCAAGGAAAAACGTCATACAGCGTACAATACACCATGTACCTAGGAAGATACGTAGGTGCATATGCAAGAAAATGGTAGTAAATAAGCAACGACTTCAATAGTAATTACCTTATTCAATGTGCTTGACAAGCTAAATGATTGTGAATTGACTCTTATCATTTTCTTTATCTCCAACGATACAAGCCGCAGTACATCCACATACAAAAAAACCAAACAAAAATCCTCAAAACGGAATAGGTGTCAGCCGAAGAAGTATGAAAACGAAATTGTGGCACAAATTATTTAATCAAATTGATTAGATAAACACATTCAAGGGATACACATTCTTTGCTTATAAAGCTTCGCACAAATAAACACTTTTAGGCACTCTACTCCTCTAGCTCCTCTTTATCTCTCTCCTTACATATCAAATGCTTTTTTCGCTAGATTTTCACTTTTGGATTTTTGGGTATTGAATTTTTATTTCTCTGATTTTCGTTATTCCATCCACATCACACTCATTAGTATTCTACCTCTTCTTCTGCAAAATAACACAAGCAAAAAACATAAAATAAGGCCTTGGTATAATTTTTTTTTTTGTTATTCCGTGTTGGAGATTTAAAACTAACGACCGAAAAGAGATACAAACAAATTGGACTAAACCCCGAGAATGCCGCCGTATATAGATATCTTTTAGTTCTTTTCTCTACATATTCCGCAAATAAACTATCAAAACAACCGCTCAGGTAAAAAATTAGAAAACTTGTTTTAAATTCCGGTAGAGAAAACGATATTCTGCAAATAAAACCAAAAATAAAGTCAAAAAGTAACCGAAAAAAATTGGAACGAGTCCGATTCGAATTTACAACGACAGAAATTCTATTCTTCCATTTTCAGATAAAGATCGCAATGAAAACAGTTTACGTCATTTTTTATAAATAAACAAGAACGGAAAAATGTAATTGAAAGTATCTATTATAAATTATTTTCTGATCTAAGAACAATTTTTCAATTGCCACCGAAACCGATCACAGATCCAACTGAAAACACCCCGCAAACTAAACACTCACAGCCGATCATGCGAGTGCGGAATACACCGCCGTACCGTATCCAGACGATACTCGCACCATGTACAAAAGAATTATCTATCTTTCAAAACCAAACAAACTAAAAGCCGCGAGAAGATTAAGTACAACAATCAATTAAAGGAGCAACGCGAAATGAAATATACAAAAAAATTAAAACTAACGATGCACAGACAGCGCGGAAAAAAAAATGAAGAGAGTTAGATACTTTCATACAACCGACCCGAGGAGAACACACTCAATGACAGACTAAAGAATACTGTGAAACCAAGCGCCAAAAGCTAAAACGAACTCGCGTTTAGAAGCAAATCACTTCGGCTATGTATAAAGTCACGAAAAAAAAGAGCGAGTCAAAAGCAAAAATATAAAACCAAAATAAAATAAGCGGCGAAAATATCGAGTTTATAGTGCACACATGACGATGATGATGGCACAAACGGGCATAAACGACAGATTCGATGAAACAGCGAACAGACCGAATAGCGCACGGACACAACGCGAACTACACTCTTCGATAGACCTCAACGTACAAAACGCGGCGATTACACTTCCTTCTAAAGAGACACCACACACGCCCGGTATTGTATATAGTATAATGAGAAAAGTATCTACTATAACTGCGAGTACGGGTATTTGGATATTGGGGTTTCGTGATGCGAGAAGCCAAGCGAACGTTAAAGCAAACGTTTGTTAGTTAGTTTGTTGTTGTGCTGCTGCTACCACCTTCATATCGGCCTTAGTGAGAACACACTAAACAAAATACGCTCTCAAATTTGCAGAATACAGTGTAGTTGGTTAGCACACGGACGGATGGACAGATGCTCTTTTTTGTCTTTAGCCTTCTGATGAAGTCGTGGGGTTTCATAAAGCTTCAGAGTGCTAAGAGTGCTAGCAGGGCAAGCATTAGGGATGCATGCGGAATGTACTACTATGATCGGAATTTGGACGCGCTCTCTCAATTGGACAGATGGTTTGTTGTATGCGATCAGGAGTGAATTTGCTTGGTTCTTCTTCTTGTGCTTGTTGAAAATAAACTTCGATGCTCGAGAGGTCTGTTGAATTAACAGTGGCGTCCCTAGGATGTCAGGGGCATTTTGTAAATGGGTTTTACGACACAAGTATGACTGGGCCACTTATTTTGTAACTCAGTGTATACATATTTATAATTGAAGTAATAATTGCAATTATGAGATGCGTCCAATTGGAAAGTTCAATTTTTGAAAATAATTTTATTTATTCGCCTCTCACTCATTCAACAATGCACTTTGAATCTCATCTATTTGTGAAACGAACACCATTTACGAAAACAGATAAAAGTCACATGGCGTAATGTATTTGAAGTCCTGTTGTTTCATATCACTCTTGATTTAACAGTCGCTAATGCAAATCGCCTCTATTTCATTCGAAATTTAAAAGTTGTGGAACAAATTTTAGTGCAAAGCGACTTATGCTCAAATCATCTGGGAACATTGATATCTTCCGCGACTTCACTGGTTTTTTTTCGGTGATCGTTCTTAATCACTTTGTTAACTTTCACTATTTCATTGGATGTTTATATATTGAGAAACTCTTATTCCACTCGTAAGAACTAGTTTTGGTAAATGTAAGACTCACAAAGCAAAATTTAGAATTTCTAAGATTTTGTTACACTTTTTATCGTTCTTGTAGTAAGAGTAGCCAATCAAAACATGTTATTATACATGTAATCTCTTTGACAGTTTAAAGACACTAAGCCAAAGATGTGGTTAGCACCTTTAAAATCAAATGGATGAAAATAATCCCACATGTCGGGCTTTACTGATTAATGAACCCCGGTCTATGGTAATTATGAATGTCGTCAATCATGTAACCGTCACGGCTTCTGTCGCAGTCGATTATCCGAAGGTCGAAAAAGTATCGTTGACTTTTTGAGCAATAAATGAGTCAATGGTGAACGTTTCAGTTAAGATTTGATGTGCAGCTTAATTGTCGACATAGACGACTTGCTCTTCAAATAATATTCATGATCCGATCTTCAAATTTCGTGAAACCACAGGTTATCCAGTCCCAATTAGAAAATAATCAGTCAGCATGTTGCGATAACGTTCGTCATGTTCAACCTATAATCCGCACCACGCAACGATGCACTGAAACCTACTGGCTTTACGTGAATCCCATGCGGGTGTTCTGGCTTTGTTTATTTACATGTTTATTTACCTCTTCACCCTAAATGTGATTCATCGGAAAAAAAAACAAATTAGGCGACAAATTGTCTCGGCGATCCAACATCCATTTAACGAATCAGTGACGCAGCAGATGGACTAAAGGCTTCAATTGTTGTGTAGTTTGGATTTTATGGTCGTTTAAAACAAGATCATTCTATTAAATTGGTTGTAAGACAAATTGGGGTGTTGAACACTTTCACTCCAGGTGTGATGTTTTGGCATTTGCGTATTTTCCTAGCATGTTTATATAGAATTTGACCTGATATCGTAGCAGATTCACGCTTCACCATAGCACGAATTCTAAACTCACTATTATCTTCAGGAATTTTACGAACTGCAATTTCTAAATCTTTCTGCGTGGTAGACGACAAAAAATGCCAAAAGCTATACTTGACCCCTTTTACACGTTGTAAACTAAGAGAATTTCTGTTATTTTTTTAACGTACCATGTATGCGCAATATGACAAATAACATAGAATTGGTAGTCCAAGATATGATATTTTGGGACTATTAGTAGATTTTTTAAGACTGCAAGAATAGCTTGGCTGTGCAAATATATTTTAATTTTTTCCATGAAATATAGTTTCGAATGAGATGAAAAGTCAGTTTTAAGTATGGACTGATCTGAGCCTAAATTTGATCTAAATGGTGTTCTCAAAAAAAAACTGTTCACTTCGGCTTCACTGCAGTCCATTTTCTTCGAACGAAGTGGGTTAGTGTCACCGGCTGTTATGAGGTTTTTTTTTTAATCACCAGCATATGCCTTAGTAAATGTGTATGCCCATAGATGCCTATATGAGTATATGGAAAATATTGTGGGTTAATTTTATGAAAAAAAAAAAACAAATATCAAAAGCCAGAGATATCCTATCAATGACATGAAAATATAATTAAATATTTTCACGTTGGATATGTCGAAATTTACGACTCACCTATGTATGTACATGTAAGCGATAACTTTTTTTTATAGATATGGTTTTTCTATTATCTAAGCATAAACCTTCTTCAAGAAAAGTAAGTATACGCCCCGCTTTGCGAAATAAAGGATTTACTGCATACGTTTAATCGGAGATAAAACCGGGAAATTCGAAAAAAAAAGTTATGATTACGATTAGATTGGATTTGAAAATCATAGAAACACTTTTTGGAAAACTATTTCTTTTACCCAAGTTGATGCATATACTATGTACATTCGAAGTCATACTGACTTCAATCAATGACAAGAATAAGAATAAGTAAAAAAAAAAATCAGATTGACCCCTACTCGCTAGGCCCCACTGTGAAGTGGCCATAATACAGACACTTTTCTGCCAAACTGCCATTGCGTTAACCATCTCTAATGTTTAACTTTATCCATCGCTCTTAAGTGGTATGCAAATCTGGTTGGCCAACTATGAGTGTGTTGTTTTCAGCAACAATCACACTTCTCCGAAACAGTGCCGCATGTCTTCCATTCATCTTCATTCATGCTTGCATCCAAATAACATGCATCCGTCGATTAAGTGGCCAGCATTCAATTCCCATTATGATAATATTTCGCTACTATGCGCCTACATTCGACGATACAAGACACAAGCGAACCGAGAGACATGAAATAGGACAAAAGGAAAACGGAAAACAAACTCATCTTCAATTCGGAAGATTCGGAAATTCGTGGATATTTTTATCTGCAACTACGAATACGAGTACTACGAGTAACTAAAACTTCGGCGCTGCCGCTTGTTGCGGTCGTTAGTTGCATGCTCTCTCAGATGAGATCATGATGTTAATTATATAGCCTGCAGCACGGCCAGCCAGCAGATCAATGTTTCTTGTCTGTCAGTTTTGTGTCGAATATTTTCCACCTATATACAACAACAAAAAAGAAACAAACTAAAAACAACCCACAGCGCATCATTCGCTTGTTGTTCACTCATTCGCGTCATTGGAAGCGTCGTTAAGGGCGGCAGCGGGTAGTGGTGGCGCAGTAAACTTTAGCATCTGCACCAATGGTGAATGTGCACCATGCCATAGACAGACACCGTCTGGATTTGGGACCAAGTGTTTTCGTTTATGTAGTAGGCACACTATCGTACATACATATGTATCAGACGCTGTTGTTTATCCCCATATCTCCGATCGTATGCAGAGTGTGACTATACAGGCCATATGAATGGCTTTTTTGTTTACAAAAAATTGGGGTTTATTTCGAGAATTTTTGGGGTTACCTTGGTGTTCTCTCCGTGACTCAGCCTCTCTCTCTCTCTCCCTTATATTCTACCTTCCATATAGACAACCTACATATGTACTCGTATCTGCCGAATTTTTGAATGCGCAAAAATTCAGCACCATCTTCCACAATTTTTTTTTATTAAGAATTAATGGAAAAAGTCAAATCAATTAACAACGTGCCATGGATTTCATATACACAGCTCGGGGTATGTTAAAAAGCAGGCCACACCTCGTGTCACGCAACGCCGACGACATACAAGCAAGTGGTCAATATGAATTCAGTTTTGCTTTCAATTAAATTAACTAATAGATTTCAATAAAACCTAATATTCGTGAGGACATTATTGATTTTTGTACGTCCTGCTTGTTTGGGGTCACCGATAGGTAACCTAATTTATTAATTTTGATTTTGTGAACTTGAAAATAGAGGTCAACAGCAACTGCGGAGTTTCTGGATGGGATTGGTGCCATAAACTTTTAGCTGAGGGTTATAGAATGACGCCAAGTGATTGTGATAATGTCGAAGCGTTTCATCGAAATGGAATTTATGTTTTCGGAAAATCACAGTTGAATGACACAGATGGTCAATGAGATCGGAGCGTTAGTCATCACATTCTCTGAATCATCGAACTTTAGAGACCAACATCGATTGAAGATGTGTTCTTTCTTTCCGCACAAAGAATAAACGTGGGATTGAGAGGCTAATAAGTGGCAAACAGATATTGGAGTGTTGGCATAACCACTTTATTCGAAATGATTTTAAAGGAGAGCTTTAAATGAAAAGAAAAGAAAAAACGCAATATTTAAAAATACAAACAAATTCTATACTATATCTGGCATGTGACCATTGGTTGTAAACTTGTCGCCCAAATAAATATGACAACAAGTCTAAAAATACTACCACTGGCGTACACGCGCTCATAAATTTGCTTTCTCTTTATAAAATAACAAATCTGCGTAAGGCTATAGACGCGGGATGTGCTCCATTATAGTTATGCTTCCAATATCTACATCATCGTTCCAATTCGGTCAATGTGTTGTTTCTGTTTTGGTATATATTCGCAATAGCTTGAATAGAAAATGTAGAACCTGTCCGAGAATTCGAAATCCTAGTAAAACGAACTATGCCCCGCTCACCCCCGGGTCCATCGGAGGATTTATTCCAAAATCTTTTAATTTTTTTTCTGATTGCTAACATGTTCATTGAAAGGAAGTAAAATTATTGCAACATTCGGTAATTTTCTATTCCCAAATAGATTTTAGCCTTCAAATCATGTGGCGCCAGCCACACGTGTGATCCTACCGTTTGAACAGGTTCCTATGTTAGATACATAGGCCTGCGTGGGCGAACTGTTTTAATTGCTTATGTATTTGAATTCTTTGTACACATTTTGGCGAAATAAAGTAAACCGTATCCCATTTGATAGATGGTCGTTTTCAAAAGCTTTTCTGTTTCTGCCGAATTCTAATATTTTAAAAGCACTTCGATGTTTCCCTTTGTGATGAGATTAGGTTAGAGTTCACAAATAATCACATTTATGGGGAACTCGTAAGAGATTTCTGATGTTTTCTATATGTATGGATGTTGTTGGCATATCACAATAATAAAGAGATTCATACTTTTATAATCGCACTCGGTATGTCTCATAAATTGGACAACTTTCGAATTCAAATTGAACTGAATCATTTGGGTGTTTTTATTTTTAGAAAACTCGTATTTTTCTATACAAACTGATATAATTCGTTAATGATGCTAATGAATGAGGGCAAGTCGCAAAAATATTATTAAATTTGACTAAGATGTGCCAAAAAATGCGACATGAGATCATTGTGCTACATTTTGTGTAGGGTTTTCGAATTCGTGGTCCGATTTTGACATCACTGTTTCAATCACATAGCCGAGACTGTATGTAGTTAGTTTAAAGTTGACTATTTTACAATATGGATCGTTTAATAATCGCTAAACATATTCAAACATCCATCTCAGCAGAAACTGTTGAAAAAAATCCAAGAAAGTGGCTCTCTTATTGCTGCCTTAACAGGTCTAATCATTATTAAAACGCTTGCTCTACAGAAAATATGGCTGTCGTTAGTGAAAATTTGACGCATTGCAGATCCAAGTCTATAAATTTCACGACTAGCACAGCATTTGTCTGTCTTAGGACATATTATGGCGTATTTGGATTTGTAGATTTGCTTCTACACCCTTAAAATGCTCAATTCTCTCAACTCCACGGAATGCGGAGTTGACATGTCACTGGTGCATAATTCTTCGAAAATGAGTAAGGTGTAAGGGTCACAAGGCTCTCATCGTTATAGCCAACTTTTAACCATTTTTGTTCTGGCCACAAATCAAAGATATGGATATGGACGACATGTGGACTAGTTACTTTGCGTTTTGGTGATGTGATCTGGCCACGAAGATAGTGTGACTTATCGCCGTTGGATTTCTTTTTGTGAGGCTATCCGCAAACCTTTCACGCTTTAAAATAGAATATTCATCAAGTTATGACAGAGTTATTGCATGACATATGTATGTCGAAATTATCGAAATTTATTTCGTCAGAAGCGACTCCTGCAAAAACTCACTTGAGGGACATTTGGATGATATTATATTTCATTCGAAATGGAAAAATCCAATCAATATACATATTTATTGAAATAAAATTTTGATTGAAATCTGTTTTGTTTAAATTTAATTTTGGGACCACAAATTGGATGACCGTGTACAATAGCTAGTTCAGGAAAGAATTATAATTGGCATTAAAACTACTTCAATGCATTTTTTATGATTCATCAGTCAAGTCATCAATGTAGTTGGCACACATCTTCCCTGCAGACTCTAATAGACAACTTGGAAAAGAGATGAACTCTCTAAGCACATTAATAGTCATATACAGAAGGAGGCATACAACGTTTACTACATTTTACGGAAATTTATTTTGCTCATGTAAGAAAATTAAAATCACGTGAATAAAGACTTTTTCAGCGCAGTGAAAGTTTGGTTTAAAAATGTTTCAAACAGCTACGCTGCACCAAAAAAAAAAAATGTATTGTGCCTGCCATTAAACGAGAGATTCCCTTACTCTTTCAATTCAATCAATTCAATTCATTTTTATTTCATATTAACTTATATCTATCTTACCCTAGTCAAAAATGCTTAAAACTAGCTTAACTATCTTAACAAATGTAACTATCTTACTGGCCCTAGGCGGACACTCTAAAACAAACAGAACAATTGAAACATACTTATGTCTTTCGACGTCTACACAAATTTATTATTAATATTATTATAACTAACTTAAGCTAAGAAAAATGTTTTTTTTTATTAAAAAACTTAGCATATGATCATTTTTTTATATAAAACTTAAACCTACCTTATACTAATTAAACCTAACTAAACCTATCTTATTCTAACTTAACTAAAATATATATACACAAATATATACATTATATATATTTTATATATATATCTTTTTTTTTATATTTTTATTTTTAATTTTTTTTTGTTTTAAGTTTTATTCTTTTTTTGTGATTTTTTTTTTTTTTTTTTTTTTTTTTTTTTTTTTTTTTTGTCGTTTTTGCCCTAGCCTACCCTAACCTACCCTACCCTACCTTACCCTACCCTAGCCTATGCAAGCCTGCCATTGGTGTTGGGCAGGCCTTGCCTTGAAGAGGCTGCTCCTATCAAGGTGTCCGTTGACGGAGCTCTTTCCAGCCACCAAAAGCGTTGATGCTGGCGGACTACGTCTCCTCGATCCCGGCGTGAGACCGATCTACAGAACCTGAGGCGCTCGGGCTCACGGAGCGCGACATCGGGTCCGTAGAGGAATCGCCGCTCCACGGAATTGCGACCCACGTGGAAGATTAGCGGTAACGCCAATCTGTCCTGGATCAGCCCACATCTATCTAGATAGAGGAATGCTTCTGGCGGGACAAAGCCGTTAAGGCGCACTCTCTCATGATATAGATCATTGGGGTAGTAAGCCCCGAAGATCAGGCTATTGACCGAAGTCATTGCTCTTGCAACGTGGCTTCGAATCAGTTTGATCAGAAAATTATCTATCCGTACAATCCTGGCCCTATTGTATAGGACCTCGTTCGGGTAAAATTTCGTGTACTCAGATTCGGGAGTCCTATGTAGCCCGAGGCAAGTCCTAAGACATTGTCTCTCAAACACCCGAATCCTTTCCATCAAGCTGGCTCTCACATTGAACCAGACGGGGCATCCATAGGCAACCATGGGCCTGATTAAGGCCATGTAGCAGATTACTTTCACTCTGGAATCAAGTTGGCTGCTATGAAACAGCCATCTTGTCAGAGCGAAAGCGCCCCGGGCCCTTGCCAGAGCAGCATCTACATGTTTGTCAAAATATAGATACTGGTCCAGCACGATCCCAAGGTATCTGACTACACTTTGTCTCGCCAGTGGACGCCCGTCCGGCCCAAAGATAGAGAACCTGCGCCAATTTTTTCTAGTGTCCCGAGAGGCCCTAGACAAAGGCGTTCTGAACAATATAGATTCTGATTTCTGGAAGTTGATTTTCAACTTCCAGTCATCACAATACTGCTGAATTTTTTCGAAGTCACGCTGCAGAAGAGTAACAATGACGTCGATCGTTGGACCTGATCTGTACGCGATTAGGTCATCTGCGTACGCTATTGAGTGGTGTAGAGAAACAAGTAGATCACTCAGGTAAATGCTGAAAAGGATCGGCGAATTTACCGTACCCTGTTGCAGTCCGTTTTTGATTTCAAATATTTGGGTAGAAGTTACATTGGCAATTTTCACAACGAACTTTCTACCGGTTAACATGTCAAAAATCATATATAGCAGTGGTTTACTTATGCCCAGCCGACTGAGCTTGTAATAAAGGCCTTCTATCCATACAGTGTCGAAGGCTTTTTCCAAGTCAATCAAACAGGCACCCGTGCATTGGTTCTTGCATTTATTCCATTGGATATCCGATACAAGTTTCGACGCGGCATGAATAGTGTCATGCCCCGCTCTGAAACCGAATTGGTTATCCGGAATGATTTTATTGTCCTCAACCCATTTAGACAGGGCTCTATGGATCACCTTCTCGAAGACCTTGCTGATACTCCGAAGGAGACTGATCGACCGGAGATTTGCCGGGTTAGAGGTGTCTTTCCCCTTCTTGGAGATTGGTTGAACCACCGCTGTCTTCCAATGCACTGGATAATATGCATTATTCAATGCATTGTTGAACAGGATGGCGTACCTCTCTACAGCCATTGGTGGAAGTTGCCTTAGCACAACATTGGATATGCCGTCGATACCCGCGGATAATTTCTTTTTCAATGACTGAAAGATCATCTGGAGATCTTCCGTCGAAATGAACAGGGTGTTAGCCCCCTCACTGGCGATGGCATTGCTTGCCATGAAATCTTCATTGAACCTGGTAAAACCAAGATTCTCAGATCGCCAATGATCGAAATCATTTCTAAGGTAGAAGTGATGAAGCAGGGCTCTGTTCTCCAGGTCATGGTTCGGGCGAATACTATCATTCACCTTGTACACTTCCTGGAAAACAGCTCCCACTGTCGCCACCTTCTCCTGAGGATCCTCTATCACGAAAAAGTCGTCATCCAGGATGGCGCCATCTGGATCGATGCTAACTGTCCGTAGCAAACGTTCATTGTCTGACGTTCTCGGAAGTTTCAGATCCTGAATGTCATTCTGATTGTTTCTCCGAAATATTTTATTTATTTGCGGAAACATACTCGCGCTGTTGGATTTTACAGCACGAATTCTGTTGTTCCAATGCAAACTTACAGATATTCTGTAATTTTCTCTGATCAATTGTTGGAGATTTTTAATCAGTGACTTCAGTGTCCTGACCTCCGAGTTTTGTCTGTCGGTAAACCGCCTGTACAAGAGTTTGAGTCTTGTTAGGAGTCTACTTTTTTGTCTATGCAGTGCGTCGATTGTCGCGTTTCGGTATATGTTTGTGGTATCGTGCTGTCTTTGACGTGGTATCGTACTGTTCATAGTCTGTTTAATGATATCGTCCATTTCTTTGAGATACCTGTCAATCTCGTGGTTTGACAGGTTCCTATTAGTTGGTGGGAAGGAGGCGCTCGAAGTGAGCGCTCTCGTCAGGGAATTGGCGAAGCGTGGCCAGCACACCCTACTGTAATCGTAGGGGTGCGTGTGGACGTACTCTGCCATTTCCGCGAACTCGTCAGGTACTGTGATCACGGCACATAGTCCGCAATGGTCACTGTCGTATGCAATGGTCCGTAGACAGTTAATAGACCATTCGTTCGTGTCTGCCAGTCTCAGTCGAGAGTCTATCAGCTTTAGATCCAGATAGGAGCCGCTCCTAGGATACGATGGACTATCCGTTGCGAGCAACTTGACTCTATATTCAATGTTGTGAAGAACCCACCAATGGCTTAGTAGGCTCCCCCTAGTGTTGGGAATGTTATTTCCCCAATCACTATGTTTGGCATTTAAATCGCCGGCCAGGATGTAGAAGTTTTCTACCGAGTTCAAGCGCAGAGATCGAAAGAGTGTCTCGAGTTCTGCGATAAAAATATTGGGTTGAGGTGCTTCAGGTGCATAGGCTGATACAATGTACATTCTCTTTCCGTTTCGGAGAGGAATGCACACAATACAGGCCTCTAGCACCTGGAACCTCCGCACTTCACCGCTATATATGACTTTATGTTTAAGATTATTTTTAATGAAGATCGCAACTCCCCCGCCTTGAGTAGCGTTGGGTCGGTCTCTTCTAATTATTTTATACGAACTGTGCCGGATTTTGTGCTTCTGGTTTAGCTTTGTTTCGCTAACCAAGAGTACATCGGGGCTTTCGTCCTGCAACAGGTTAAAAAGTACGGCTCGTCGCTCGATCCTTATCAGTGAATTTACATTCACTGATAGGATCTTCAAGTGTCTCTCTGCCGGCGTACCCATCATGTCCTTAGGTGCGCTAGGCCCGGCAGAAGCGAGCAGATACTATCTACTCGGGTCGCCGTTTCCTGGATCTGTTTTTGGAGCTGCCCAATCTGCCCTTGGATTGCGAGCAAGATCGAACAGACATCCACCTCGGCCCCCGGTGCCTTAGAGACAGGCAATGGGGCTTTAGGAACAGCCACGGATTTTTGTACCGTCTTTCCCGAACCTGCCGCCATTTGGGCGTAGGTCAACTGGGATGTGACGGCTGGTGTTTGGAAGCGACCCAAGGGACGCTTCTCCTCGACCTTCTGCTTACGGGCCAGGTTTTCTTTCTTGATGTCCTGGAACTTAGGACATCCCCGATAGTTTGCAGGGTGCCCTCGGTTCCGACACAAGACACACTCGAGCTGCTCTCTGTCCGCCACCTTGTCTTTCCCAAGGTCGCATTCCTCGTTCTTGTGATTCTTTGCACACTTAACGCATCGAGGCTGCATTTCGCAGTTCGACGCGGCGTGCCCGAATCTTTGGCAGCGGATACATTGCAAAATGTTTCCTTGCCTTTTTAATATTTCCCATGTTACACGCTGGGAAGCCAAGGAAGTAATGGACCTTAACCTCTCCAGCTTGCTGTTGGGTGTGAGCTGTACCACGAAGAAGGGAATCACTCGCTTCTCCCGTCGGGAGCTCACCGTGGAAAATGGCTTAACCGCCACGAATTTGAGGTCGTCACTCTCGAACTCTTTGAGCTCTGAGAGCATTTCCTCGGGATCTGTGATAGATTCCACGCCTTTGAGGAGCATCGTCCGCAACCTCTCGGCCTTTGGAGTGAAGGAGAAAAACTCCGTCGTTGACTCCTTCAGTAGGCTTTTAATACGCTTATGTTGCTCCAGTGTCTTGCACTGAATAGCATAGCGTTTCTGGCCCAAACATTTAAATTCAAAATTACCTACACCAATGGCATACTTACACAGATCGATGGTTTCTCGTAAGGCAGTGGTATAGGTGAGGATCGGTGGCACTTTCTCCTTTTTCGGGCGCTGTTGCTGCTGCTGATGTTGTTGCTGCTGCTTCTGCTGCTGTCGTTGTTGTTGCTGCTGTTGTTTCTGCTGCGGCTGTTGTTGTTGCTGCTGTTTCTGCTGCTGCGTTTGTTGTTGTTGCTGCTGCTTCTGTTGCTGCGGTTGTTGTTTCTGCTGTTGCTTCTGTTGCTGCTTCTGCTGCTGCGGTTGTTGTTGCTGCTGCTGCTTCTGCTGCGGTTGTTGTTGCTGCGGTTGTTGTTGCTGCTTCTGTTTCTGCTGCTTCTTCTGCGGCTGCTGTTGTTGTTGCTGCATTATTTCTTCGGCGGTTGTTGCCTCCTCTCTCAGCTTCTGCAACGCCTTAATTTTCTCTACTACGGCCTGCAGCTGGGCGCGCAGGAAGCGTTCTTGCTCCTCCAGTGCACTACGCTCATCCTCCGTAGCCGAACTTAAGAGGGCCGCGAAGGGGTTGTTGTCCCCCATGTAGCGGCCTTCTCGACCATCGGAGAGGTATTCGACCTCTGCTTCTACGGGGATCATTTTCCTTACTTGCTGCTGTTTTTGTCCGGCTGCTTCGGACGTCGATGGTGGTGATGATGGTGATGATGGCGCCCCTTTCCTCGCTTCGACCTGCAGCTTTTCAGTCGAAGTGGTGAGGGAGGGGCGCTTAATTAAGTTGGGCCTGGAGTTGACCCTTCTGCGCCTCTTCATTACGGCGGCCGGCGTTGCGAAATCGGATGATAAATCATCCGATTCCGACTCCGTCTGACGAACGGGTCCTCCCCCGCCGTCTCCCGACATGTCTTCTCGCTACTGTTGCTACTACTGTTAGTAGCAGAAGAACACGAAAAAACACGAAAAAACACGAAAATTTTTTTTTCCCGAATGGGGATTTGATCTTCCGATCTTCGAATTATGAGTCCGACGCTCTACCACCGTGCTAACTTTATAGTTGGGTGATGTTCGCTTAAGTCCGCACTTGTATTGTTTATTGTTTATTTTGCTTTGCTTTGTAAGTCAAGCCGAAACACTTCCTATCACTGCACTGGTCTGTGATCAACTAAGGATTCCCTTACTCTTGTGCTGTAATTAATGTTCACTGGACAATTGATTTAAGGTAACCTTTGTCTATGGTATACGTTCTCGGTGCCTTCTATCATATGAGCTCTATATGTGCTGTTGTCAGCAAATTTAAAAATTCATCTCGACCAAAATATGTTTTTAAATCGATAACATTTTCGATGTGGATTAATTTGCTCAGTTTGCTAAATTCGTTCAAGATCAATGCTCAAAGACCAATTACGTGAAGGTGGTCCCAACCGGTTAGTGTGAATATTGATGTTTTCGCGATGGCAAGAAGGTCATGTGAGACTTATCGTGAGATTGGGGCTACCATTGGAATTTGTATTACATGCGAATATCAGATACTGATTGAATCGATTCCGTATGATTTGACAAACAATAAAAAAAAAACTTTTGCCAATTGGTCAAAAAATATGTACATATATACTCGTATGCTCATAAATAGGATCTCAGAGCATCAAATGTCCCTAAATGTTTGAGTATCCATATGGACCGGGAATCAAACATCAACAATCTGTATGGGTCTACCAAGATGAATCGGTCATAACTAAAGTCGTTTGCGATGGACACACTTCGAAGTTTATCACTGCCTTTTTTTTTCCCATGATGCATTTGCTTCATAAGTGATTGGCGAAGGAAAAAATGAACTATCGACGAAGGATTATACTTCACTATGATATTGGGTGCTCTTTACCAATCAAAACGTTAAAAACAACCTGGATCCCTTCTTATTCCCGCTTATACGAAAAAATCGTTAACAACACGTACATATCAATAGCCGAAGCGGTTGATACCTTCGCAATGCATGATTTTAAGGCACCTAAGTCCGAGTGGAAAAATGAAAATTGGTTAAAGCGAATATATTGGGACTTGGGCGTTCTCGATCAATCGACCCATCAGAAGTGATAATCAGAATAAGCAATTTCTAAAAATGCTGCGAGTGGAGAGAAATATGTTTCGGATGGATTTTTTTAGTTTTTTTTAGTTTTTAATTCATTTTTATTCATAATTTCTTAGATCTATCTTACCCTAGACAAAAATGCTTAAAAACTAGCTTAACTATCTTAACAATCTAGATATCTTACTGGCCCTAGGCGGACACTCTAAAATAGACGTAACAACTTAAATCTATGTCTTTCGACTACTATATCAACTTACCACTAACATTACTATATCAAGCTTAAGCTAAGAAAAATGTTTTTTATTAAAAACTTAGCATATTATCATTTTTTGTATTATATATAAAACTTAAGCCTACCTTAATGTAACTAAACCTAACTTATTCTAACTTAACTAAAATATATATATATAAACTATATACATAATATATATTTAATATATATATCTTTTTTTGTTTTTTTTTTTTTTTTTTTTATATACATACTACCCTACTACTACCTACCCTACCCTACCTTACCCTACCCTAGCCTATGTAAGCCTGCCATTGGTGTTAGGCAGGCCATGCCTTGAAGAGGCTGAAGCTCTCAAAGTGTCCACTGACGTAGCTCTCTCCAGCCACCAAAAGCGTTGATGCTGGCGGACTACGTCTCCTCGATCCCGGCGTGAGACCGATCTACAGAACCTGAGGCGCTCGGGCTCACGGAGCGCGACATCGGGTTCGTAGAGGAATCGCCGTTCCACGGAATTGCGACCCACGTGGAAGATTAGCGGCACCGCCAATCTATCCTGGATCAGCCCACATCTATCTAAATAGAGGAATGCTTCTGGCGGAACAAAGCCATTAAGGCGCACTCTCTCGTGATATAAGTCGTTGGGGTAGTAAGCCCCGAAAATCAGGCTATTGACCGAAGTCATTGCTCTCGCAACGTGGCTTCGAATCAGTTTGATCAAAAAATTATCTATCCGTACAATCCTGGCCCTATCGTATAGGACCTCGTTCGGGTAAAATTTTGTGTACTCAGATTCGGGTGTCCTATGTAGCCCCAGACACGTCCTGAGACATTGTCTCTCAAACACCCGAATCTTTTCCATTAAGCTGGCTCTCACATTGAACCAGACGGGACATCCATAGGCAACCATGGGCCTGATTAAGGCCATGTAGCAGATTACCTTCACCCTAGAATCAAGTTGGCTGCTATGAAACAGCCATCTTGTTAGAGCGAAAGCGCCCCGGGCCCTTGCCAGAGCAGCATCTACATGTTTGTCAAAATATAGATACTGATCCAGCACGATCCCAAGGTATCTGACTACACTTTGTCTCGCCAGTGGACGTCCGTCCGGTCCTAAAATTAAGAACCTGCGCCAGTTTTTTCTAGTGTCCCGAGAGGCCCTAGACAAAGGCGTTCTGAACAATATAGATTCTGATTTCTGGAAGTTGATTTTCAACTTCCAGTCATCACAATACTGCTGAATTTTTTCGAAGTCACGCTGCAGAAGAGTAACAATGACGTCGATCGTTGGACCTGATCTGTACGCGATTAGGTCGTCTGCGTACGCTATTGAATGGTGAAGAGAAACTAGCAGATCGCTTAGGTAAATGCTGAAAAGGATCGGCGAATTTACCGTACCCTGTTGCAGTCCATTTTTGATTTCAAATGTTTGGGTAGAAGTCACGTTGGCAATTTTCACTACGAACTTTCTACCTGTTAACATGTCAAAAATCATATATAGCAGTGGTTTACTTATGCCCAGCCGACTGAGCTTGTAATAAAGACCTTCTAACCATACGGTGTCGAAGGCTTTTTCTAAGTCAATCAGACAGGCACCCGTGCATTGGTTCTTGCATTTATTCCATTGGACATCCGACACAAGCTTCGACGCGGCATGAATAGTGTCATGCCCCGCTCTGAAACCGAATTGGTTATCCGGGATGATTTTATTGTCCTCAACCCATTTAGACAGGGCCCTATGGATCACCTTCTCGAAGACCTTGCTGATACTCGGAAGGAGACTTATTGACCGGAGATTTTCCGGGTTAGATGTGTCTTTACCCCTCTTGGGAATTGGTTGCACCACCGCTGTCTTCCAGTGCACTGGATAATATGCATTATTCAGTGCATTGTTGAACAGGATGGTGTACCTCTCTACAGCCACTGGCGGAAGGTGCCTAAGCACAGCATTGGATATACCGTCAACTCCCGCGGATTTTTTCTTCCTCAATGACTCGAAGATCATCTGAAGATCTTCCGTCGATATGAACAGGGTATTAACCCCCTCATTGGCGATGACATTGTTTGCCATGAAATCTTCATTGAACCTTGTAAAACCAAGGTTCTCTGATCGCCAATGATCGATATCATTTCGAAGATAGAAGTGATGAAGCAGGGTTCTATCCTCCAGGTGGTGGTTCGGGCGAATACTATCATTCACCTTGTACACCTCCTGGAAGACAGCTCCCACTGTCGCCACCTTCTCCTGAGGATCCTCGATCACGAAGAAGTCATCATCCAGGATGGCGCTCTCCGGATCGATGCTAACTGTTCGTAGCAAGCGTTCATTGTCTGACGTTCTCGGAAGCTTTAGATCCCGAATGTCATTCTGATTGTTTCTCCGAAATATTTTATTTATTTGCGGGAACATACTCGCGCTATTGGATTTTACAGCACGAATTCTTTTGTTCCAATGCAAACTTACAGATATTCTGTAATTTTCCTTGATTAACTGTTGGATATTTTTAATCAGTGACTTCAGTGTCCTGACCTCCGAGTTTTGTCTGTCGGTAAACCGCCTGTATAAGAGTTTGAGTCTTGTCAGGAGTCTACTTTTTTGTCTGTGCAGTGCGTCGATTGTCGAGTTTCGGTATACGTTTGTGGTATCGTGCTGTCTTTGGCGTGGTATCGTACTGTTCATTGTCTCTTTAATGACATCGTCCATTTGTTTGAGATACCTGTCAATCTCGTAGTTTGACAGATTCCTATTAGTCGGTGGAAAGGAGGCGCTCGAAGTGAACGCTCTCGTTAGGGAATTGGCAAAGCGCGGCCAGCACACCCTACTGTAATCGTAGGGATGCGTTTGGACACACTCTGCCATCTCCGCGAACTCGTCAGGTACTGTGATCACGGCACATAGTCCGCAGTGGTCACTGTCGTATACAATGGTCCGCAGACAGTTAATAAACCATTCGTTCGTGTCTGCCAGTCTCAGTCGAGAGTCCATTAGCATGAGATCCAGATAGGAGCCGCTCCTAGGATACGACGGACTATCCGTTGCGAGCAACTTGACTCTATATTCAATGCTGCGAAGAATCCACCAATGGCTTAGTAGGCTCCCCCTAGTGTTGGGAATGTTATTTCCCCAATCACTATGTTTGGCATTTAAATCGCCGGCCAGAATGTAAAAGTTTTCTAATGAGTTTAAGCGCAGAGATCGAAAAAGTGTCTCGAGTTCTGCGATAAAAATATTGGGTTGAGGTGCTTCAGGTGCATAGGCTGATACAATGTACATTCTCTTTCCATTTCGGAGAGGAATGCACACAATACAGGCCTCTAACACCTGGAACCTCCGCACTTCACCGCTATATATGACTTTATGTTTAAAATTGTTTTTAATAAAGATCGCAACTCCCCCGCCTTGAATAGCGTTGGGTCGGTCCCTTCTAATTATTCTATAAGAACTGTGCCGGATTTTGTGCTTCTGGTTTAGCTTTGTTTCGCTAACCAAGAGTACATCGGGGCTTTCGTCCTGCAACAGGTTAAAAAGTACGGCTCGTCGCTCGATCCTTATCAGTGAATTTACATTCACCGACAGGATCCTCAAGGGCCTCTCTACCAGCGTACCCATCACGACCTTAGGTGCGCTAGGCCCGGCTCGGATGGATTTTGCGACGTGCGGATGAACAGCATTGTCGTGTCTGTTTTAGTATTACCACCGAACCTGAAGTGATGGTTTCATTCGGTTTCTGCAGTTTACTGATCCTCTATTGATCTCAACAAATACAGAGTATTCACCCTGGATGGTCATAATTGGACCTTTTTTCATAGTCAATGTGAAATCTCAACAGCATTTCTTATGTGAAAAAGAACGTCTTTCCATGTTTCTTTGCTCCAATTCTCATGGAAACCATTTTTTTTACTTTCGGATAGTTACTATGGCTTTAAGGAGTTTTCTAGCCGTCGACGAGTCAACTCTGAACAAGAATTTTTGAAGTATTGGAAGTACAAATTAGTTCGGTCCACTTTCAAAAAATGGCTCTGGCTGTTATAAATGTTTCATCAGTTGATCTCGGTGATTTCAGAGAGGTTAGACATACATATATCACTTTGAACATAAACACCAAAGCAAAACTTGAGTTAAAAGGTCATGCTGTTTATCTGGTGGGACCAAAAGAGAGTTGTTTACTATGAGCTTCTACAATCTGGCGAATCCGTTACGGGCGATCGGTATAGACTACAACTAATTCGTTTAAGCTGTTCATTAGAAGACAAAATAAAATAAAAACGCACCGAATTAATTTTACTCCAAATATTTGACATGGGTCTTTACTCGTATAAATTAGTTCATCCAGTTCTTCATCTTTGAACTTCCAAGTTGAAACAATTACTTTTAAAACGTACAAAACATACTAGAGCATGGTCACCATAAACTTCCACTAAAATACAATGAGCAGTAGATACTTATACTAAACTATTGAAGTAAACAATGCCGCAGAAACAATCGATCCGAATAGAGTTGGACATATACGATAAAGTACCACTAGTTGTTATTCACCCTCCAACCAAATGACATATACTGAAGCTGATATCTAATGAAAGGTGTTTCATAGTAAATATTTGGCATACTTAATAGATGAAAAATGTACTGTGTACGACATGTCCAAATAATTCCAGATCCCAATGTGCTATGCTAAGTTTTTTCCATATATGTACATATATTTCCTTAGCTTAAGTTAAGTTGAATCTAAAAATATAAATAGTCGTAAGGTAAAGAAAATGCTTTAATGCTCTAATGCACAGGTTATTTTATGTTGGTTAAGATGTTTAAGCTAGTTTTAAGCATTTTCATTAACCGTAAGGTAGTTTTAAGTAGAAAGTAATAAAAAAAATGTAAAACTGAAAACTAAGCAAACTTCCAATAAAAGAAATCTGATCTCGATGTAAGATATTCTTAAAGGGAAGAGGCTCGTAGGTGCGACTAATCTACTCAAATTATCAACTTCCCTTTTGGTACCCGTAATTTATACAGGATTCTTGAATTGAATTGAACACGGGGGAGGGGACGTAGTAAATTAATTTCGAGTGTATTCTTCAGTCGCGATATTCCAGTATTTATGCTATCGAAACATATTTCAAGACAGGAGAAACGTACATTACGGTTCGGCATTAGTTTTGTTCCTACTTCAATTTTTTTTATCTTTTTTTTTATCAATTTTATTTATCGATAATTTACCTAAAACACAGAAACAACCTGTTTTTACAAAAAAAGGGCTTATTTAAGTCTTTTCCTTAAATTAATCTTCCTTTCGAATGCTTATTACACTTCCGCTTCCCAAGCAGCTTACACTTCTAATAATTCATAATGCAACCTTCGGCTTTAGCAGCCTGGAACCTTAAACCTGATCCAAACCAACAATTCTTTAAGATAATATTTCCTCAATCAGTCATTAGTCCTCACAGAAAGATGCTAAACCCATGATGCAACGAAACAGATCTTTACAAGAATTTCCTTCTAATTTTATCTCAAGTCAATCCGCGATATTGTTCCGTCATCCTATCTTCGTCAGCATAGAAGAATTTCCCAGAACGAAATGTTATGCCACCTGACCGACATTTAATCTCTCCAACACATCCTGAGTGCATACTCGTATTTTCACAGAATGCAGTTGTAAAAAAAAATAAAATTAAAAAAAAAGAAAGACACCATCCAACCGAGTAACGAATAAACAATTCGAAAGAAGACCAGCGTCGCAGCTTATTCTCGGATTTGCCATCTTGCCCCATCCCCCCGCCATCTCCCCTCCCCCTGCATCTAAGATACACGAGAAGAGAAGAATTAACTGTTAGAAGATGGCAAAGAATCACAGATGGATCACAGAAGTACAAAACATTTATGTCAAACCAGAACGTACGAGCGAGTACATCGCGCAAGCGGCAAGAGAGCCGCTCCTAAAGCCAGAAAAGCCACAGTTCCCAAAAAAGGGAATCTAACAGCGACACACCGCCATAGCAGCAACAGCACCAGTAGCTGCCCCACAACAGACGTACTTAGTAGAGGCATCACGCTCAGATCAGTAAGAAACCAGCAGCATATCCATAGTAGCCACCATCAACAGTAGCTGCATGCGAGCACTCGCATAGTAGTACATCCGCGTCTTGTCGCTGCCACTGTGTGATATTAGGAGATTCGCATAGTTCGCGGAAAAATCCCGACGAGTAAAATTTACTTAGCATTTTTACTTTGCACAGAGGTTAGGTTATGATGATGGAGGAACACAACACGTCCAGCCTCACCGGTCTCTGCCCATGTGCCCATATCCACTGATATCGCCGACCACAGACACGGCAGACACCAGAGACAGTGAACCGGGAGCGCAAGACTTGACAATTGCCAGCCGTCAGCCGTTTCACCGTAGGAATGCCTGCTTGCTGCCTGTTTGAGAAAACATTCGCAAAATGGGAAAATGACTACAAAAAAGGGAAATATTTCTAAAGGTCGTCAACTGGATAAGAGAAGCGCGTCCATGATGTCTCTTGGCACAGTGCTGTTTCCGCGTTCGCAGTAAAATCTTACACGGATGCTGTACTTTCTTCTGTGGGATGGCTTATTGAGAGTATTTGCCTAACGTTTCAGATTTTTCGAGACTTGACATTCCTTAAATTTAAACAATGACCTTAACCTTACAATAGGCATCGTACGAAGGCATTTGTGTAGCGTTTGCAGATCCGGTTAGGGGTGAAAAAAAAAAGGAAAAAAAAATTCCTGTAGACAAGATTCCAGGCAGACATGGGTGCGTCGCGCAGATCGGTTAGCTGTCAATGTAGCTCATAATGTGCACATTTGGCGTGAGATGGATCTGGTTTAAGTATTTCGTTTTGCGTCGTTTTTGTGCAATAAATGTTGAACAAGTCGTACAATTAGGAAGAACATGTAAGCAATGACGGCTGGGACTCGATTTGGATGAGCTATTCATTAAATGGAGCAACTGACGTATTCGTTGTCGATTGATGTAAGGGATCGTGGTTATTATGTCTATGGATAGAAATAGAAGTTTTCAATATAGCTCATTGGCACACTGGATAAAGTGGAAAAAACATACAAAAGCACTGTCGTTAAAGTACTCATGTAGATAGAGTTCCAATGAATAGCTTGCAATAACACCATTGTTTCTTAACTGACTATTAAGGTCATTAAGCTATCTTGAGCCTGTGATATCAGCATCCGGTACTCATTCCTATCAAAAGGTGTCAACCTAGTAATCTAGTAATATTCAAAGTAAGGTAGGTAATCTTCACTAAGGTGATTAACAAAATAGCTTCAGTTGAAAGTTCCTGTATTAGACAAGAAAACAGGAAGATAAATGAGATTAAATTCAAATTATTCAAGAACATTTAATTTCATTGATAAGCGTGAGTGATAATTTGAAAAGTGACAGTTTAAGCCTGATTTCTGACCTGACTTGAGGGGTCTTCAAAAAGTAACCAGGTTGAATTATATCAATTAGCTGATGCCGTGAAATTATTACACATGGATGTGCAGTCACTTTGCGAGCATAAATGGCATTTAAATCATATCGCTATAATGCACTGGCATATATGGAATCGTTTCAAAAGTCTATGATCGGTCTTGATACTTGAAGGAAAGCCTGCTGTATGATGTGCCCAGCGTTTGCTTTATGGACTTGTTGTAAGGATAGGCTATGGCATAAGAAGTCATGAAAGGAAATGTGAAAAAAAATATTCTGAAATGAAGAACGAATTACATTCGCTATGATGCTAAAAATCAGCTTAGAGCTTCCATTTCCCTACTTTTAAGACGGTTAAAAATTGGGAACCGTGATATTAACTTGGACGGTCAATCTGCTCTGAACGTTTTCCAACATTGATGAGAATTGTTTGAATTTTTGAAAAACACTAATCCAAAGAAAATAATTGAGGAGATTGCTCAAAGGCTAAATATTGGCCATTTGAAGCAAATTGGATCCATTTTCAAGCTCGAAAAATTGGTGTCGCATTCTTTAATGAAAACAAACATTTTTTAGATCGGAACTTAACAAGTGGCGAGAACTTATTTTACCTGGTGAAACAATTAATGCGACTTACAATAGTACTGCCTAAAGTCAATGAGAAAATTTATGAAAATGATAGTTTTGTAAAGGCGTCATCTTTCATCATGATAACGCCAGACCACATGTCAATCGACAGACTCCTTCAGAGTATCAACTGTTGCGGCCTATTCAGAACAATTTGAATGGTAAACATTTGCAATCATCCATATCTTACGAAGACTATTCTGGGAGGGATGGCATTAGTGACATTAATAAAGGCCTTATGTACAACCTGAAGACTACATGAGGAACCGACATTGAGGTGGTCGAACCACCCCAGCCAAGTGCCTGGATTCTAGAAGACCTATAAAGTCAGAAAGGGACCTCGAAGATCTTGATTTCTATCGGACTCTAAGTGAGGAGCTTATGAACAGGGTTTGTATGACGTTTTTTTCATTTTTACTGCTAGAAGGTCGCATAGCGATCGCACCGAGTGAGTTCAGTGGTGGGGGGTCTGAGCTTCAAAACGGTCAAAGCATTAGTCGCCTACGAGCGTAGATCTGGGTTTTGGTGAACTTCTGACTCGATGCAAGCTCAAAATGCAGTGTATCTAATTTTGAGTTGGACTGGGGAAATCGGCTACGGAGACGTCGTGTTCAAGGATGGAAGCCTCGGCTGTCAACGTCTTCAAGGGGACAACGAGTTTGTGCCTGAGGGCAGGCAATGAATGGTGCTTTTTGCTTAGAAAAGTACTGAAGAGAAGGGTCAAGTGGGTGAAGTCAACCATCGCTGGAAATTGCATTACGACAATGCATTCAGCCACAGCTGTTCCAAGATGACCGTCTGTCTGACGGGAAAAACCTTTGAGATGACTCTCCAAAACCATAATATGCTTGTTATGCGAAACGCACCTTTCATGATTTTCAAATGATACATATTGTAAGATGGCAAACCTTAAACTAAATATTTGCAGTCTTGGATGAATATTACGGGAATATTAAATCCGGATTACGAATTGGATGATACTATAAAATAACCAACACTAGTTCTTAGTTCCTTAGTCTCCCAAAAGCAACAAAGACCACTACCGATTGACCCTCGTCATTGTTGGAAAGAATTGTAGTAGCGAGATTCTGGTACTCCGAGTCATTGGCGCCAGAGGCCAGCCCACTACCAACTTACTCACTATGGTCCTAAGACAAGAAAATTTATATTAACAGGCGTTTAATATATACATACAAAAGAAGCATGACCACGTTAATTGTGACATGTGCTTTGCGAGTAAAAAAAAAACCGCTTACATCGTCTAGATTCAGCGATGCACATGATCTACACCGTACCGTTCGCCAATCATTCCGACCCGACACCTTAAACAGGTGGAAATATAATTATGCATCGGCACGTCTTAAGAGCCATCGACACAAAACACCAAAACCTGAAGCCTTAAACATTCCCATTCAACACATTCGATGCACATAATTTCAAGTCGGACCCATAAAGATTGTCTTTTCTTTACCTATCAAGCATCCATCCATCCGTCTTCTCAATAAACCCTCAACATACTCTACACATAAGTAATGCGGAAATCTTTCATTAACCGCAATTGTTCGATTTAGGATTAAAAGCAGTAGCAGTACGAGTACGAGTGCGAGTGCCCGTAGTTGGTAACCGAGTGTTAGCTGCCTGCAATGGTGATTATGTATTATGGCCAACCACACTCTATGTACAAGTACTCGATACTCGACTGCGTATACGTACTTCATAGATGTCTCTCAAATCTCGTTTACTCGTTTTGGAAATATAGTTCCTTTTTTTGTCATCTAGGTTTCCACCATACCATAGTGCTTCTGTGATGCATGCTGTCTATACTATACGTAGGTATAGTGGAGCAAACACAAAAAAAAAAAAAACAGAAAGCAAGTAAGAAGGAAAAATACCTCCCCGGTAAAGATAGTGTGACCATAAATACGTCGTAAGGCGGAAAATGTTTTATGGAGAACCGAGAAAGAAATCGAGGAACCGACGAACACCGATGAGAAGCGAGCGTACCGTAGCTGTACAGGCCTAGAATGCGACCTTCTATCGCGAACAGTAGTTGCTGCCCGATTCCACACTTTCACAAACAAAATATGTACATATCTTCAATTGGAATAAACGAGTGGACATGTATGAATGTATTTATGTAGCAATAGTACGTACCTGTAAAGTGCTGCCCGAATCGAGACTAGTTGCATCGTCAACATCATCACTAACACGATCACTCGCAGACGCAGAAACAACACTAGACGAACACAAACTAGTCGCACTTCGTATGCTACTCCGCAGCGATGATGTCCTTTCGCCCATTCGTTGCGTCGACAGCCCACGCGGATATGGTTCCGATGCGCTCTCGTCGCTCGTATACGACATTTGCCGTTCCACTAGAACTTTCCTTAACTTATCCTTATCACTAATTGCAGGTACGATTTCTTTGGTCTCCTTCTCATCACATGGCTCCGTTATTACGAGTCCTGAACTTCGGTTCGCAGCACCAGACTGCGATTGTGTCCGTGACGCAGACTGTAGCCGTGGCTCGGGATGCACGTCGACGGAAATTGAATTTCCCTCGGAACGTTGACTCTCGGATTTAAGCCCTCCATCTGTTGCGTCGGCATCATAACAACTTCCTTTTGATCCGAAATCATCATTGGACTCATCGCTAGTATCGGCGGCAACCATTTCGCCAGCCTTACAAGCTGCTTCATTCTTAGCTGCAGGAGTACTCGCAGTACTTGCATGCTGTTCGGATTCATCGATGCGTAGCTGGTGACCTTTCGGAATAGGATCAGCATTCGCTTCAACGCGAATTGTGATTTTATTTTCGTTAGCACGCAAGCTTGCAAGCTGATCGTTGTTTTTACTCTGATTGAGGTTAGGAATAATAAATCTGTCGGTGACGTTATCATCGGCATTTGTACTCGTAGCTGTTGGCTTGCGTTTTTCTAATGATCGTGTTCGACGTCGTGATTTGCGTTTGTTTCGACTAACCGCGTCCACGTCTGTGCGTTTGTCCGTTTGATTCGAATACGTGCACTCGCTGTCGGTCAGATAGCAGTCGGGCTTGGTGAGATTATCTTCGGATTGAACGTTGCTAGTTACGACGTATTTGTGTACTGTGGGAAAAGCCAATTCATCTTCCGAACGTAACCATTTCCGATGTATTATAAAGGATGTGTCGTGATAACGAACACTAGGCTGAAAAGTTGCAATTGAACATTAGGTTTGGATAACAATCAGTTGATTTCGAGGTAACCAGAGATGCTTGTTTTAAATGCGCTAACGTGTGACTAATGTGGGGTTTATACTTGGCACTTGGTGAATTTACTAATAATAGGTTTGGTTATATATATAGCTTTTGATGCTCTAAAGTCAACCACTGGATGGGGTATTTAGTGCGGCTAGTTACGTAAATATAGTACACAAGGTGCAATATGGATCGCGCGTGAGTGCTAACATTCGAGAAAATTAATTTCATTGAAAAATCAAGTTAATATGCAATTGACTGCCATTATCTTAACAATGTGTGTCAATATTCATTTTTTTACGATAGTCGCATAAAATCATAGCTTTCTATAATGAGCACATTTTAAGAGTGTTTTTTAGAGGTATACAAATTCAATATGAAATAAAACACTTGAAGCTAATGTTAATGTCCATGATATTAGTTTTACTTAACAGTATTCGGGCATATGCGGCGGCGCTTATATTAAAAATATTAATAGATTCTTTTAATGAAGTCAAAAGGCCGAGAGAAAAATTTTATTTTTTTACTTTTTAAATTTTTTTTTGTGTCGGCTTTACTTAAAATTTTTAATTTTATTTTTATTTATTCTTTTTAAATTACTCGTGGACCCTAATTGCGATAGGTAACTACTTATTTTACATTTTTCTTAAGTATTATGCAACAACGCATAGGGCTTCTTGTATGTACAAGGTGGCGGAAGATTTATCATCCGATTTTGTTTTTGAATAACTTTTTTACTAAATAAAAAAAGTGACATTGATGATTTTTTTCTGTGGAAAATATGATATCCGTCCAGTGGCTGCCGCCAGTGTTGATACACATTTGTACCCATTTTATCGCATTTTCCATGATTTTCCGTAATAAATCCGGTGATAAATGTTCATGTTTCTGTCGAATATTCTTCTTCAGGGCTGCGAACGCGAACGTCCGAGGCTTGTTGGCTTAAGTCCGTGACTTCAAGTAACCCCAAAGAAAGAAGTCTGGGATGGTTAAATCTGGTGATCTTGCTGGCCATGCCAAATCGTCAAAACAGGAGATTACGTGTGGCTCGTGCTGTGTGTGTGATTGCACCGTCTTGTTCACCAAACCCCGTTCACCCAATTCCGGCATTATTGTCGATGGCGTCCTCAAAAAAATACGGCCCAATCACTCCTCCCGCGTGAATGCCGCACCATAGAGTGGCTTTGAGTGATTGTAATGGCTCTTCGTGTATCACACGCGGATTTTCAATGCCCTGAAACGAAGATTTTATTTGATGTAACCGCTTAAGTGTAAATGCGCCTCGTCGCTCATGATGATTTTCGACACAAAAATGGTCCTCTTCGTTGTTGATTATGGATGGCTTGACAGTAATTCACACGCGACTCAATTCAATGCCTGCTGACCATTAACTGATGAACTGTTTGTACTTTGTACAGAAATATGTGTAAGTTTTTCACTAATATTCGCTCTAGGGTCCGTTTGGTTATGTCCAATTGCGGGGCCGAACGACCAGTCCGGTAGCGGCCACGTCCTGCATGGTCTCCTATAGTTCCAGTCTGTTCAAGTCGAGTAGCTAAGTGGAATGTTTGCCCAGTTGGCACAACACACATAGGAAATCGACGTCGAAATTCACGAAATCCCACCGACTGATTATTGGTCAAAGAAATCAACACAACTATTACATGCTCTTGCGATGTATAGCACTCCATTGCTTATCTGTTCGTATACTGCAGCTGTCTGGTTCACTAATGTCAAATATGATTGAGGTACGACGCCATTTGCAAAAATTATAACATCTTACGATAGGGTGATTCATTTTGCGCCACCTAAAAAAACTGAATGCCTTAATACGTCTGAACAGATCTTCATAAATTGCAGCTAAGAACCATCTCGATCACGGTAGCTTTCAAACAAAAAAAAAATCATCAAAATCGGTCCATTCGTTCAGGAGCTACGATGCCACAGACAAACAGACACGTCAAACTTATAACACCCCTCTTTTTGCGACGGGGGTTAAGAATGGGCCTTATCAGAGAACAAAATTTTGCGTTGTAAATGAGGATCAAGCTGAATCATGTTTCCGACTCATTCATCGACCCTACGATGCGTATAATGGTCACGCGGTTTCAAGTCTTGCACAAGCTGGATCTTATAAGCTTTTAGACCAAGATATATCCGTAAAATCTGCCACAAAGTGAATGGCCATAGCTCCAATTATTGTGCACGATGTCGAGTCGACGCATTCCGAGTCTCTTCAACTTTACTCTCAGCAACGGCAATAACTTCTTCTCTTCGGACTGTTTGTCGTTTTTAGAGATTCATATTACATATCTACTAGAGTTCCGAATAATTTGCTCAAATGGACGATTATGTCGACCGTAAAACGGACGTAGCGCACGATAAGTTTGGCGAACCGAACTATAGTTTTCAAAATAAGTTTGCACAATTTGCATACGTTGTTCTGGCGTTAATCTATTCATCATAAAATGCCAAGATGTACTAACCACAAATCAACTTTCAATTTGTAGAAACAGTGTTGCCAGTTTAAAGATCAAACCTCTAAAACCTCTAAAAAACCTTTTACTATCATTACTAATGCCCATAGCCTGTTATCGAATTCATGGCTGGCACTGCATTTGGACAAATGTTAACCGAATTTTTGGGCCTCAAATTGCATATTTAGGTGTAGACATGACGGTGCCCCGTCTCGTGCAATACAACCCTTTCTGACTTTATTGTAAGAAACATTTCTTTCTGCCATGCCAACTTGCCCGACAGCAGCCCAAAAGGCACTGATCGGAATTACTCCACTGCAGCTTTTATTAAAAAGGTTATAATACGTAGTGCAATCAGACTTCCCCGCTCGCAAACGGACCGGACATGTAGACCATTAGGTCACATGTCTATACTACAACATCTTCCTGAGCTGGATATGATTACCACAGTTTCGGACGCATTACCACACACGACCATCTTTGACATGAGATTTGAGATATGGATCCCAAACAGCAACGCTTGGGAAAGCGGTGAGCCCTTGCTAAATGTCAAAGGCCTGAGGTGGTACACAGATGGCTTCAAGATGGATTCCGGCGCTCCGGGAACTAGTCCTAGTGTCTTCCAAGCCGAACTATACACCATTCTAATGTGCGTCAACCTAAATTTAGAGACTGACATAAGAGGTATAACCGTCAATGTACTCTCAGACAGTCATGCAGCGCTCAAAGCGTTGGGCTCGTATAGTCTTCTTCTTTTCCTTTTTCCGGCGTTGTTATGGTCAGAAGTGTAGGACCATAACCTTCCCACTTAACTGCATTCCTACTGGTCCGCTTGTGGGGTCCGCCGGTTTGACCTCAGAAAGTAGCGGCAGGCTTCCCGGTTTGGGATTACTTCATCGCTGAGGCCAATCAAATGCTGGTGTTTTTGCATTTGTTTGCACCAATTGTTTTTCGGCCTGCCTGTTTTTTTTTTTTTGTGACACGGGCATGCTCCAGATTTTTTTGTTTGATCTTACTCTTACAACACCGGTGATCTCCAGTCGTGTCAACACTTGTGGGGCAGTTTAATGGTGGTATATGTGTCCCTAGGCTCACCTTGGTGTTTTCTAAATTGCCTAGATGTGATTTTTGTTTACCTTTGTTTTAGTCGCCTTTTACGACAAGCGAGAGGTATCGCTGCAGGGATATTCTTAACCCGTCCCTGCACGGAAGTATAGTATAGTACAAACTCAAAATCCGTCAAGGAATGCCACAATGCCCTGCAAGACATAAGGTCAAACTCTGGTGGCTGCCAGGTCACAAGAGAATTAAAGCCAACGAAATCACCGACCAACTCGCTAGGAAAGGTTCCAGCGAAAGGTACATAGGTGCCGAACCTTTTTGCGGAATCACCAAGTCAAAGATCAATTTTCTCTTAGACATGTTGGAAAAATCGCAACACCTGCGCTTTTGCAACAGCGTTCAAGGACTCCGACAATCGAAGAGATTCATAGGAGCGCTGAACAAACACTCTATCAATATTCTCAAATATAATAGAATCCATGTCAGAAGACTGGTCAAATACCTTTCGGGAGATGTCTGAGATATCATCATCGTTTGAAACCGAGTGTCGACTTTGTCTAGAGGGCGCGGAAAGATCATGTTCATGCACACAATTGGCAGTCTTGCTCCTTGACTTATTTGATACATTGTAAAGTCACCGAAAATTACCTTGTCAGAATTGAATCCTGCACAAACCCCCATAAAGGTAATTTTAATGAAATTATATTCCATTCATACTAGCAAGATCCCAGCAATGGGATTTTACTGAAGTAAAAATTAAATCATAATACACTCCCTGACACTTGATTATCCTCACTTAAAATTTCTACCTAAATCATAAAACGGGGGTAATATTTCCTCAATCCTATTATATAGCTTTGATTTTCACTATCTCTCTACAACATGCTGACAAGCTTGTAAAAATTTAAGGAAGTAAAAGAAAACCACCATTTTCGGCTTTTGCGACACTTGATTACCCTCATCGGTTTGTCTTTACCATTCAAAGCGCAAGATCCTTTAAAGTAAGTAAAACTGTATTCTGTTTTATTGCTACTATTTATTGCTACCTATTTACTTAAATTGTTAAAAAGATGGGTCGAGGTAAAACTCTAACAAATTTAGGAACTGGGAAAATTCTTACATTCAAGCAAGAAAATTATTCCAACGAGGAGATTGCTAAAAAAACTGGTCGATATCCATGGAGTCAATAATTTTCTAAAAGATCGAGAAAATTATGGCAAAAACCATATTGGACGCACATCAAGAGCGAAAACAAAACGAGATCGCAAACCCATTTTACGCGAAGCATCAAATTTCGCTGCGACCGTTCGCAAAATAAAGGAGAAAATTAGAACTTCAGCCACTACCCGGGCAGTTCAACGACTAATTCAACAGTGTCCACATCTCCGACGGCAAAAACTGAAGAAAAAACCACGTTTACTTCAGCGCCATAAAGATCATAAATTGGAATTTTGCTGGGCTCTCATAAGCTGGAAGAAGTAATGAGGCACCGTATTTTTTCCCGACAAGAAATGGATGAAATTTGTGCTAAATAAGGACCAATTGTGGGTAGTTTTATTACGAACATGCTCCAATTCGAAGGATCTGCGAACGTCGCTTTGTTTGTTTTAAAAGTGATGATTTTGAAAGAGAAGATGTAGAATGACGACTCGACTTAAACACAAGAACTGTTCGCAGAAACATTGTAAGTTAATCGTACAACTCTTTGCGAACGTTTAAAAGTCCTGGGGATGATTGTAAAAGAATAAAGATGGAATCCATATACGAATATAATGAAGGCATCAAAAAGCGAAAAAACATTGATTGATGAAGCACCGAATTCCGCAAGTTGCTTGATGAACAGTTGGTCTCAAAAAACGAGCAGTGGTATTACCATTAGTTGCAAGAAAGATAGTTAAGTCAAAGCGAACGATGACCAATACTTTGATTATTGACGTCATTTGTTATGCTGTTACAATAAATGTGTGCATAGAGCGAACCAAAAAAAAAAGGATTGATCTACATATGTACATAGGTACATTAATGTAGAAGAACAAACTTTTTTTTTTCGAAAACCTACTCCTGGACCACTTCCATTATGAACACACTTGAAGGTTTTGACCATCTCTAGATTGACTGTACCTATTAAATAACACACACCAAGCACCATCACTGTTTGTATAGACCTCATTCCACCTTCAAAAGCTGTCTAAAAAGCAATATTATCCGAATTTTGATGACATACTCGTACATATGTATAACCCATTTACAGGTGAATGCATGAAATTCGGAGTAGGCAGCAAGTCAAAGGTAGGGATTATACCTATGTATGTATGTAATGTAAAAAAAAATATCCTGTGACCTGCTACTTTAAAGCTTCAATTTTTTTAAACTGCTTTCAGCTTAGTACTAAAAGTGTAAAACAGGGAAAATGTATGTGCACATATGACTTGAACCCACTTACATACATACATATATGTACATACATATACATATGTATACATACATGTACATATGTACATGTATGTATGTACATAAGTACGTAGAATAAGAATTGGCTATAGCCCAATTACATGCTATAAGTCACTTGATTCCTTGAGTAGATTGAAGAAATCAAAAATTATACGAGTATTCCTGAATTTCTAACACAATGTGCCATCGCCAGAGATGATAACGCCTATTCAATGATGCTGAGCGAAGCATATAAAAACGGAGAAGGCATTGAAACCGATCATCAGAAACGTTTGTTTTTGTCACTATTATACATTGGCGCTATCGAAAAGTTAAAACCAACTGCTTCGCCGTTTGGAGTAAAACTGATATCATGTTGAATATCCAACTGTCAACTATCATTTTCTATATTTCGCTCATTAGTGCTCCCTATGGCGCATAGGAGTTTCATATGATCGACATGAGCATCCCAGTATTTTGTGGGAAGTTATTATGAACTTTTAAATCTACCTATTGTACTATCAGATACGCATAAGTACTCGTATGACAGAAAAAAAAAAACGAAAAAAGCTTTTCGGGAAACATAAATAACTTATTACATACTCTTAGGCGCAAACTGGGGACAAGTTGCGTATTATATGTTTATCGCTACTTATCGCATGAGAGATGTTGTGGAACATGAATCAAAGAAAATTTCCCTGTAACTGCATGATTGTCAGACGTCAGATATGAATTTGAAAACAAACGTTAAGACAACTGAAATTGCTCAGCGAGTCTCTTGTTCATTTTTAGTATTTGTATATTTAAAAAGCATAAAGCGACTTAGTCAAGTTAAAAAAAAAATTACATATCTCTCGATAATGGTTATTTTTAGAATGTAACTTTCAGAGAACCACCTTGTGAACAATTTTCACACGTTTATGGGATGGCTAGAAAGTATTCATGTTGAAAATTGTCTTATATTTAAAATGAATTCCATTAAACTAAATAATGTCCATCATTATCAATGGCAAAATCGTGATTCCAAGAACTCAAATTTTCAATTTCACTAAACATACAGAATAATTTTCCTTCGAATCAGTCTAAACATTGGTTTGTAGTTTGAACATTTTCAACCAGCTTCAGCCACGTTCTTTTAAGCATCATATTATTAGAGGTGGCCCGTTTTAGATTCGATTAATTAATTGAAATTCGGTCAACCTATGTATACATTTTTCAGCGAAATATATTCTTTCCTAGCGCAAATATTTATTCTTTAATTATTGCTTTGGTACTGGGAAACTTATTTGTGATGATATTTTCCTACAGCTTTGAAGTTTTGCCGACTTTTCGACAGATGAACATTATCACGTCGCTGCTTCTGCCAAGCTTCGACAGCGCACTGAAACTTTGACAGTTATTAATTTATTTCATTACTGACAAGCGTGTATAGAGATCTTTTTTCTCGCGTGTTTGGTTTTTCCTCTATCGACAATGAGTTTCAAACGTAATAGTGTTAATGCCTCTTTCTTGGCTGAAAAGCTAGAAACCGGCTATTACTTGTGAGCTAGGATATTTGAAAGTGATCAAATTGATCACAACGAAACCGGGTGCATTTCAAAACCATTTGAAGGAGGCATCCAAAAGTGATGCAATACATCTAAAAAAATTAAGCCTGGACCCAAGGCCACATTTCAAAAAAGTGTATGATTACACACCCGTTCAAAGGAGTTGATCTGATTGCACACAAGTGGCCGATTGCCAAACATCATCTTCTCTAATGAAGCATAATTTGTGGCTAAGGAATATGTCGGCAAACAAAATTATCAAGTTTACTTGCCAGAGTAAGAGTCATATGACCAAGGAAGGGTCACCAGAAAGCAAACGCTACCGTTTTTGATGATTTGAACCGCAGTGAATGTCAATGGTCAGTGACCGCTCTTTTTATTTTACCCTGGCGTTCAAATAAATGCTATGGTTGTCCGTATAACTGTCTTGTAAGCTGGATCGAAGCAGTGGGCGCTCAAAAATGTTAGTATTGGACATTAGAAGAGTACCTTTCCATAAAGCCCGAGTAACTCAAGAATGGAATAGTTCCACACCCCGTTTCCTGGACACAATGGCTATTAAATTCTCCCCATGCGAATCCATTCGACTTAGGGCATTTTGATAGTTAAGGTTGGAACTAAAAAAATATCATACAAGCGCTCAAGTTAGCACTTCGCCGAGAGTGAAAGTGCATACATATGTACGTGCAGCGTGAGATACATTTAATAATCAAAGATGGCCATAGCGAAAATATCATTTAAATCCTTGGTTTGTCACCATGTAGATGATAGATGGCATTTGATTGTATATTGAAGTAACTTTATTCTAAACATCATAGATTTTTATATATGTACGTCTACGTCCCATTCTTAGCTAAATTACAAAATATATGGGTTCTGCTTCTCCGGAATTTCACTCAGTCTTGCTTCGAAATAATTCCAAGTATATGCACAACGCACTACGCTCAATAATGTTCACAGATAATTAGCTATCGTGTCATCTCTTGAACAAACAAAATGAGCTATAGGATAGGATGAGTCTTGATAATGTCGCAAACATTCATTTGTACGTCCCACGAAAATTTATACGAGTAATTGACAGTCGTGGAATTTGCCAATAAGCTACTGACTACAAGACTATTTTATTTGAATAACATTATGCCAGGTTTCGCTATAAATATTCTAATCCGCTCTAGATGTTAAGTATATATTCATTTGTATATACAGTTAGCCGGATCAAGATGACATACAACTTGCAAGCACATTCTTGTCAAATTTGGAATTATTATATAAACAAGTTCTACATGCTTTCAAATATGATTTGGAGAACCAGGAACCAACATAACAAATAAAATTAAAAATCTCTTATTGAAGTTTGAAAAAGCATTGAATAGGCTAACTTACAGACCAGTGGGTAGAGTAGTTGTTTTCCAATAAATGTACAAGAATTACGTAAGGATATACTATAAGTCACATCTTGTCGGGTAAGATTTTGCTCCTGATAAGATTAATTTTTCTTAGTCTAACTGATACAGACTTATAGATACAAAACACCGGGGTTCCATGTTCGACAACATACCTATCCATGTTTACCATCTACTAGCAATTAATTATTCTGACTGCTACATTTTGCTACACAGATCGTGGGCGATTTCATTTCCTGAGGCCCTCATAAAAATGGGAGTGTAGATCCGTTTAAATTTAATAATGAATGACTTTAGCAATATTGATTTTGAACAGAACTGAGCATCGTATTTCCTGCTTGGAAAACAGTCCGCTAGTCTGGCACCACGTTAAATGATTATTACCTTACAAGGTAAATCAGTGTGAAGGATAACCAATCTGTTTCGTGAATTGATATTGCTTTTCAAGTGATTTCACTATCAGAAAAATTCTTGTGTCCTTAAGGCAGAGTAACAAAAGAAAATAAATGAGTACATATTACATTTACAACATTTTTAGTCAAAAGAAATTTGTATCGTGATTCAATGATATCAAAAAAAACATTTTGAAGTAACAAGGCATACAAAAAAGATCTATTTAGTTACGCAAAATAAATATAGACCCAAGACTATATTTATAGAAGCCTGACCTGCATCCGCTGCCCAATTTACCTAAAAATATCATGGCCAGTGATTTGTCTTTTGTTCAAAATAAAATTAACAATTTATTTGATGGCCAATCACTTAACCGATTTCAGTAAAATAAAATATTTTGTCGAAAGACATTGGCCAGATAAATGAGCTTAAATTAACCATCCGATTTTTTTTTGTGTCCAAACTCGAATAAAAAAGTTTTAGTTCCTTGTGGAGTTACCTTATATGTCTGATGAATAAATTACTGTTGAGAGAAACTACCTTCATGGATAATTGGACGCTTTGCAAGGTGCTGGAACAGTCGAAATGTACCATATATTTAAAAAAAAAAAACAAATTATTCGACTGTAGAAATTCAAGGCGAGTGTCATAGAAATGCTGGTTCATAGCTGGTCATAGAAACCCTAAGATGTATTGGCAAAAAACATTACAAACCAGCTGTCAGAAGAAACATGACGGAGACATTCGGCCTCACAGCTTAACATTGTTACGACGAATGCACAACAACGATTTGAGTTTGTAGCCGTATGCTCACATATCGGTTCCAGTTAAATATGTTCAAGAATATGCGACAAAGGTTATCAAAAAAGTCGCTACCGAAAATTCATTCTGGTATTCCCTCATTATGTCAAATGAGGTACATTCATGTAATCTAGCTTAGTGAATAGCCAGAATAATTGCCCATCAAAAAAAATCTTCAAATAATACAAAAGAGCTCTCCACGGCTAGGTATGATTGTTTAGTGTGACATTACAACCGAAACGTTGATTGAAATATGCTTCTGCTTTCAATGCTAAGGCACAGCGGCACATAAAAGGTGCGAAACAGATTTGTTGCATCAATTCCTTTTAAATCGCATTATATTGAAAAAAGGCGGTTTTACTTAGTCATCCCGTTCAACACGCTCCAGATTTAACGCTCCAGATTTTTTTCTTTTAATCAAAGGTTTACTCAAACAGACCATTCGTGTTTGGAACTCGAATAAATGCGAAGAAAATGTCGGGCAAAACGCCACAAAAGGTAATGGTAAATGCCGAAAATTAGGTCTTCGACTTTAATCGAGCTAAAGACATCGGTGGACGAGAAATGATCGTTCTAATTTCAGTGATTTTAGTATTTTTTGGCCCCAAAATGGATGACAAAGAATATCACCTGTGATATGTGTGGTTTATTTATTGAAAACATGGGCCACCGTCTGATATATTTTTCTAATTCAAGTTTAACGTCTTATTGGAAAGATATTAAACCTTTTGACTAGTTGGTGTACCTAATTTTGGGGTACATTTTTTATTTTTTGATGATTTGAGGCTGTATTTCACGAATAGTTCGATAAATATTGAACCTAAGTCAGAGTTATCTGGGTAACATCGATCTCTAAGAGCACCTCACCTACAGCTTTGCACAGGCCACGCAACATTACAAAAAAGTTAATTACACAATTATGTATTGAACTTGATTCGCCGAAGAGTTTGTGTGGCACGTAGCGCCTTCCCGCTGGAATAATAGCTCACCCAAGTAGAAATCATCAAAAAATCATATTTCTATATCACTCTCTGTTGTCATCTTTATCTTTGAAGAAAACTCAGCCAAAATTGTTACACGCTGGGGATGGATGCTGTGCTCCTCCACAACTATGAGTGGATTTTTTGAGCTTCAAATACAGCAATATTGCTTATCATCTGAGGGGAAGCTTATAAAATGAGCTAAATCGATGCGAATTCCCAGCGGTGAATCAATAACGAAGCGAATGAATGAATTTTGTGAAAGTAGGACTTAACAATCGAGTAATCATCATAAATTTTGACGAATTCACCTCAGGCTACTAAAGTTTAATTGCTGAGAACCTGCAAGGTTAAGATTTTCGAGTTTAGACGCACAATTCCCGCCAGAGCAGCGTTATTGTCGACTCATAATGCTGATATTTTCCGTTATCAATTAACTCCCATCTCTCAAACTTCCTACACAAACCTGTATATGCGAGTAACAGTTTGTAAACAATACTCATTTTCAAAATAAGTTTTGCATTTTTCCCTTCGGTTTGCCTCGGGGTTAGGCCCTAAATAATTGTCAAATATGTTAAAGACACCATTGATGCCAAAGTCCGAATTATCAAAAGAAATCAGCCTATGTCCCAGCTTTTTATTGGAATATGTCAAAGGTTCCTACAGTACTCTCAATTCCAATTTTGGGGAAAAGGTATTGAAGGATATTTCTGACCAGATGGTGTTTGGTGTTATATGTATATCTGGTAACACTTTTCAAATTAAGTCATACTGACATACTGATTTTTAAATCTAAACTTTCACATAGCTAGTTTTGTATTTCATCAATCGTGTCAAAAATTGCATTTGTGTGGAAATGAGTGAAATTACTGAACAAAATTACTTGATTTTGTTATTTTACTGCGAAAAAAGGCTAAAATCCTATGCAAGCGCGGGACAGAAATTAAAGTATTTACGGTTAAGTCAAGTGCAATAATGTCTAGCTGCTCTGCTCGCTTCCGTTCTGTCAATTCATATGTGAAAAATACACCCCTCTCCAGTCGATCCACTTTGGAAAATATTGATGAAATAATGCAAAAAATCCATGAAGGTCTTCAAAACACTAAAGTACAAGGTGGCGCAAAATGAATCACCTTATAGGAAGATGTTATAACTTTTGCAAATGGCGTCGTACGTCAATCATATTTGATATTTGTAAACTTGGAGACCGTGGAATACGAGTAATTGTATCGATTTTCTTGACCAACAATCGGTCTGTGGTGTTAGCGCGTCTTGAATTTCGACGTCGATTTCCTTATCGTGTCCCGCCAACTGGGCAAACATCCCGGCGCATAGCTACTTGACTCGAACAGACTGGAATCACAAGAGAGCAGGGCGTGGCTGCCACCGGACTGGTCGTTCGTCCGAGTATATCGCGGCTGTAGCTTTCGATGACGCTGAGGTAGAAGAAACATCAACCAGACGACGGTCATGGAAAATGCGATAAAACGGGTGCTGATACACGGTGGCAGCCACTTGACGGATGTCATATTTACAATTGGGCATCAGCAGACGCAAATTTTAGAGAAAGACTTACACATTTTCTAGTTACAAAGTGCAAACAGTGCATCAGTAAATGCCTGCTAACAGTCAACCGCGTGTGAATTACTCTCAACCATCCTAAATCTAAAACAACGAAGATAACGATTTTGTGTCGAAAATCATCATGAGCTAGGAGGCGCATTTCCACTAAGCGGTTACGTCAGTAAACAAAATGTTGGTTTCTAACGCACTGAAAATCCGCGTGTGATGCACGAAGAGCCATTATATTCACTCAAAGCCACTGTGTGTTGCGGCGTTCACGCGGGAGGAGTGATTGGGCCGTATTTTTTTGAGGACGTCATCGGAAATACGATCACTGTTACTGGCGAACGCTACAGGATAAACGACTTCTTACCACATGAATTGGATTGGTGAATATGTCATTTCAACAAGACAGTGCAACCGCACACATAGCACGAGCCACAATGGATATTGTGAAGGAGGCCTGTAATGGTCGCGTAATCTTCCGTGTTGGCGATTTGTCATGGCTAGCAAGATAGCCCGATTAACCATCCCAGACTTCTTTCTTTGGGCCAACTTAAAGCCGCGGGTTTATGCCAGCAAGCCTCAGACAATCGCAGCCTTTAAGGAGAATATTCGACATAAATGCGAACAGTTATCGCCGGAAATCTTGTATTGAAAAATGCGATAAAACAGGTGCTGATACACACTTTGTTTTTTATTTAGTAAAAAAGTAATTCAAAAACAAAATTGGATGATTAATTTTGCGCCACCTTGTACTAAACACTGACCATAAATTAGTATCGAGGATTACGAATCTTTTACGTAAGGTATCTGACTAAAAAATCGCATGTGACTGAAAAATTCGATGGAACGAATCAGTATATTTCACACGCTATTAAAAAGAAATGTATTCAACCCATTTCTTAAGATTGCTATAAGGAGTGATAAAAAATAGGTAAAATATGAGATAATCGTTCGGAAAAGCTCTTAGAAAAAGCAAATTGAAAAAACACGACTTCGAAGCTAAGATTGGTATCGGCTCAGACAATTCTATTCTCGACTGTCAGCAATTAGCCAAATTGCAGTGAGCATTTCGAAGGGCATTTTTTCCATCACGATAACAGTAAAATAAAAACTAGGAGAGCTTGGCTGGGGAGTTTTAAAGCATATATCATATAGTTCATACCTTACGTCGCATTGATTTCAATTTTGTAAAACATCTTTAGTAAAAAGAAAATTTGAAAATGCGTTCGCTCAGTCTGAATTTCGCTGTCCAAAAGGCCAAAAGGTGTCCAAAATGGCCAAAAGGTGCTTTAATAAAAATCGTTTTCAATAAATTAAACATTTAATCAAAACACATTTGAAAACGCCCAGCTGGATAGGCAGTGTGGCAATTTTCATATAATTTCATTTCGCAAAGAATTTTTCCGAATTTTTATTAAACTGTTTACTAAAAGAAAGCCACAAAATGCAAACAAAATGAAAGGAAATAGTTTTATCATATAAACATTCTAATTTTCATAGCCATCAGGCAGCATTGGGGTATGTGTACATATGGCTATGAGCTACTTATTCAATTAAATGTAGAAAAACACAGAAATGTCTCTCATTCCAATTCGCATTTACACCAATCCTCCTCGAATTACGCATTTATATATTCGAATGTAAGTGAGTCAGGCAACTGAATAACAGTCCTTTTGACATGCAAATAAAAACCATACTTAATCATTTGATTACCCAATCCATACGTGTAGATCTACAAAATAACCGCAACTCTGCCTGTCAGCATACACATACTATCTGACTATCTGACAATGTGTCTGCTGCAAATACCACAGATGTTCGAAGACATTATGTTAAACAGTGTATCTGTTCTTCAGCGTTCTCCTTCGAAACTCCGACATCACCAACTTATCCAGCTTTAGCATACAGCACCCGACATAAGTGTGCCCCATACACACACGCACACACGAATTGAAGCACCACATCTGAATTGTACATTTGATTCAATAACAATCAATTAAATAATGAAATCAGTGAAAGAAAAAAAAAATCAATTAAGAGTCGTTGTACCCTACAAAGGCGACCGCAATCCAAATGCACTTGTTCGAATATGCTGTTCCCTATCTCGCATTCCCCTCCTCCCAACCTCCCCCACTTTTGTTTTATTTAAAACAAGCATCGTTAGTCAACTCAGGTACAGTATCGAAGAGATTGAGTTATTGAAATAAATCTTACCATTCTATAGAGCCTGTACAGGTAATCCTTTGGCAGTTCCATTGGAAGCACTATTCTCGTTGTTTATTCGTTCTTTTATTCTTTTTTCGTATTTGTTTCTCTGGAATGCAGGTACTAAAGTATCTTTAAACTCAGCACGGTCCAGGATCTATGAAACGTTGCACTTTGCATCTCCACGCTCGCACATTTACACTCTTACCGACACCGATTATTATAATTAAATATTGTAATTCCTAAAAATAGTGCCACTGACATATATATTATCGTTGCATAGAAAGATTCTCGCATTTTATGCTTTCGGTTCTAGGAGGATACTTCTACACAACGACGACTCTCAAATCACATGCACATTCCTTTCGCACATTCTTGTTTAATATTTGCATTTTTTTTTTTTGATTATTTTTTTGGTATTTCCACGTTACAAACCGACCGAGAGAATCTTGCAATGGTAATAATTTGCGACGAGCGTTCTTGCCTTCTTTGTACCCGTACTCGTATGTTGCACATGCGAAAGCGTCAAAAATGCAACTGCAGTTCTTTTGCACGCGATTCGCGCGATACTACATTCAGTTCCGGCGACCTAAGAACGACGGTATATACAGAATCGAAATTGCAACAAGAACAAGAAGAAAATCGACGAATAAAAAATAAATAAACGCAAGCAACACTGACCACAAAACTCTAAGAGGCTAGGACCGGCATCACCAGCCCAGTCGCAATACAATCGACCGTCATCATATGTAGCCACCAACGCCACCTCGACACTAGACTAGAACCATACGTCCAAGAGAACTATGATGCTAAAGCCGCGCATCGACAAAATAAGACGCAAACGAAAAGCCAAGAAGAAAAACATGAAAAAAGAGCAAAAACAAATGCACAACAATGAGAATTCGGAGAAGAACGAATTATACAGTGAGTAGAGCATAGGCCTGGCAGCTAGACCGACAAGCCGCTAGATCACTAGTGTGAATGCCGGTGCCTTTACATAAAGCACAGATCAGATACAACCCACTCATGTGCGAGAATTTATAATGTTTTGTTTATTTAAATTAATAATATGTTAACGTGTCGGATTTACTTGTAAGATTGAGATATTTTTGGGGCATAAAGATATGCATCATGAGGGGCATAATGGTTGTGGAATGATGTGTGAATGATTTCAAGGGAGAGCACCGGAAATTATTTTCACGTTTTGTAAGCGTACATTTGTACCTGCATGCGGGCGTGGTGGGATGCGTGCTTTCCCACTATCGAGACCACGGCAAAGGGATTCTCTTGTTGGTCAAGTGCGGCATCTTTATTTGAAACCTTTTAACGGACGCATATTATATAGGTTTTGGCAGAAGTTTTTTGGAAAATTGTTGGCGCAGCGAATACCTTGCTGTGGGCTCGAAGGAAACATTATTTAATTTTATTTTTTCAAAAATAAATTTTTTCTCTTAGGCTAAATTGCACTTTCATATCTGTAAGTCATCTAGATCATCTCATTCAAGTAAGTTAGATTCTACACTACTTTAGGAATGAATCTGGTTCTAAGCCCAGTTCAAAATCTGAACTTAAAACTTTCTATCGATTGCACGTCGGCAACACTAGAACTAGGAAGGGCAATTACGCGTATGGAAGGACATTTAACT
The DNA here is from genome assembly GCA_958301585.1 of Merodon equestris. Classification (NCBI taxonomy): domain Eukaryota; kingdom Metazoa; phylum Arthropoda; class Insecta; order Diptera; family Syrphidae; genus Merodon; species Merodon equestris. The sequence continues at coordinate 36,272,339 of OY284415.1, forward strand.
TGGCATGGAATTCGAACATCTAATATATACTTCAGGAAGCAGGGACAATTGGTATAGCCGAGTTGATCATTAACAGACTGAATAGCGACTGAATTTATATCGAAAATCGTCATTCAGATAACAGTCACGAGTCGAATAACTCGATTATGCCACGCAACTACCATTCAGAAGAATTTGTTGCTGCTGCATTTGTTCACTTTATCACTTTATCAAAATCTATCTGGAACGCTATGAATTTACCAACCTAAAAATGTCAATTCGTCACAAAATGAAAGCCACTGCCTTTGATCTCTATTTTATACACAAAAAATATTGTCCAATAAAAACGCTAATTTTTGGTTAAATAATTGTATCAATAAGCTGTGACTTTCTTGAACTGTGTAATTAGCGCCGATGCACCATTAAAACCATTGATGCCAAGATGCCAAGCCACGGCTTGACAATTCACTCCAATTCTTGTTACCTAATAGACCTTAATGACCTAAGATTCGACAGTCTCTCACCAGATTAGTGGATCTCTTTACTAACGTAACTATACGAGATGCGATTGTAATTTAGTTCGAAACAGTTATCGCAGCTAGTCTATCACAGAATTTGATACTATGAGAAGCGGCCAGGTCTAAGAGCTGAACCCGCTCTTATAAATTGTCTTACTTCAGCTACTCTTAACTTTTAACTTTTCTTTGAGTTGAATAAGGGTAACAGAGACTATTGACCCCGTTGAGCTAATGTAAAGATTTTTTCCACTGAACAATAATGCTTTCCTTAATTGGAAGGGTCTAAAAATGACTTTAGGGCGCTATCCAAAAAAGTGTCATTTTAAATTTCGCGTCATTCTTGAACTGTTAACATTAAACTATACAACGGCTTTGACAAAGAAATACGAGAAGCGTATAAAATATGGATCGAAGCACTTTCTCACAATATGCCGAAATAGTGAAAATTCACTATAAAAACGGTGAAAATACGAGTATAGCAAAAACATTTTCTATTCTAGGGTCTTTGGTCAATATCAAGCGCCTTCTTGCATCGATGATTTCGAACGTCTCGAAAGGGATATTGAAGACTTCAACTCGTGTTCACCCGGCAAGACCTGCTGAATCAGCATAGCATCACCATAGCTGAGAGTAAACTCAGGTTTTATAGATATCTTAGAAATAACAACAATCGACATTAATGATTCAGCGCCAATTCATAAACTAAAAAATATCAGATCGATTCCTAAGATACAGCCGGAATGTGGAGAAATACGAGTATGTTATTAAAAAAAAGAATATATTGAGGCAGTGTTGAACCCTTTTATTAACCTCAGAGCTTGTACTTGAAATTGAGAGCTGTTAAGGTTTTGGCACCTCTTATTGGATAAACCTATGTCTGGTTCCAAGGAGAGTCATTAAGAGTGAAGAATATGCTAAAGTCATTAAAGAATATCTCTTCTTGATGCGTTGGAACTCAACAGTTAGAGAACTTTACAACAATGATGAGTGTTGGAACCCTGCAGTTTTAAACAAGATAATGCAACAGGTCGCATGCAGCACCTTAATCAATTCATTAGAAGAAATATTCAATAAGCGCTTAATTTTGAATAGTAGTCCTGTGAATCGGTCTCCAACTTCAGCATCTTTAGACTATTTTTTGTCAGAGCATTTGAAGTCGGTATTTAATCCGATAACCCCCATTAACAATGAAAGACTTGAAAACCTACTCTCGTTATGTTGTAAATATTACATAAGCCCGAAGTTTGAAAGCTTGGCATTCGAGTCAATCACTTCCATATGACTAAAACAAAATTCAGACACTCATGGTGTAAATTTATTCTTTTGATGCGTGCGTATTATCCCCTCAGAATCGGCGTGAAAAGTAGATACAGAGTGATCCTCCTAACTTATGTATGTAGAAAACTTAAAAATTAGTTTTCTAAAATTATACCAATCTCCAAATCTCAAAGCTATTTTCAATTGTACTATAGCTATTTCAAAGACTATAGAAATGGTTGATCTTCGGTTAAAGATTTAGTCAATATACCACTAATCGCCAGAAAGTTTCCCTTTTAACTACTGATTCATCTTGAACGCCTGTAAGATTTTTAAAGTCATCCAACTTCTGTGGCTTACTAATCGCACATCATCTTTACATAAACAATCAGCATGAGGTCCACGACTAATGTTTGTAAATCCCACAAAATTACTCATGTCAATCGTTTTTACTTGATGTGATTCACCCCCAAATAAGAGAATGCCACTTGACTCCCACGTCATCAATGAAGAAAGCTAGACTATGCAGTAAATGCTCAATTTTCAATCAACTTACTCGCATTAGACATTTAACTTTTTCTTCACAATAATGAATGCTTGATGATGTCTACCTACTGACATATTAGGCCGAAGCACAATTTGTACGCCCGCGAAACTAGTTTTTGCTTTCATCTCGATTTTTTCATTCATAACTTGGAAGACCATCCGACTGATAATAGCCTGCATCTCAATGCCATTCGAAAAAGTGCTATACTTTGGGAATGCAAAATGTGTGTCGCCATGGATCGCGTGGTAACGTTAATGGGCTTGTGCTGTAATCATTTCCTGTCAGAGTTCAGCTTTGGAATCAGATGCCGAAAGGGCAATTAAGTTTATTGGTTTACAGCCTTATTTTGCATATGCTTGATCGTGCGAAGGTACTATATGTGTGCTTTCGACATTCAAAGCAACAATTACATATTACGGAAAACATGTGGCAGCTCCCCACCTTTGGGAAGTGGCCAGTTTCGACGTGACTTGTGGGAGGTAAAGTGAAAATCATCAACGTTTTGGGGTAAGACATGTTTTTCTGCAATCATTGGTAGGCGGATTGTTTACCATATACTTTGTGAACGCACCCACAAGAAGTAAAAGTTAAAAAAATATCGCAATCTCGAATTGAGGTTAAATTAAACTTTAGATCCGAAACGTGATTGTCCCAAATTGCCGCTGTTCCAAGAAATTAGTGTCGTCTTCGTTGTAAGCTAACCATCACTACAACCGCACCCTATGATTACGCAATAAAACAAAAGAAAAATATAGGGCGGCTAGCGACGCGTAGGGCTATCATTCCAAGCAATTAATTCATTTTAAATTGTGAACCGCCACACTCGTGGGTATCGAGCTGTAAGCAGTTGCTAATTACGTCAGAATTAAAAAAGGCCGGGGAAATGGGTTCAAAAGAGCTACGAACTTAACCTCAATGTCAGATAAATATACATAATTTATTCAGCAGTCCCGGTGGGCACCCAGAGATTTATTTTGTTTCGAACAAACTTACTTTGTTGTAACCGAGGCTGTCGCCACTGATGGCCTTTGTGATGACAACCAACTAGCAACTTGCAACTTGCGACTTCATGCCAGGATCAAAGATAACTACACCGATGTGCGATGTAAGCGGAAAATAGTCTTTGACACCCTCTATCTGTCAACACTTTGAATTTGGGCCGCAACTGTAAAAATAGCCGATAAGTCGATAAAATCGAAGCAATCACACCTCCACCAGATACGGAGGCAGTCTCTTAAGTTGGTAAAACGAGAAACCGACTGTAGGCAGACCAACTCAAGTGATTTGCAAAGTAAAACCACAGCAGCTGAGAAAACAGTAACTACTAACTCGCCCACGCGGTTATGAATATGGCGAACATTGTCGCTTTCACGGCCAATCTCAATGTTAAAATAGATGAATTTCAATTGAAATAGTCTGTGAACGCAGAACTAGTTGGCTTATCATGAATTGCCAACGTGCGATTGTTGGCCAAAATTATATAAAGGCAGCTTCCTAAGCTTGAATATAAATGAATTACGACTCAATTAATTAAGATACTGTTTACGTAAGCTAAAGACTCTAGACCGAGCAAGTCGTTCGAGGCAACGACAAATAGTCATCTTAGGTAGTATGTGGATACATTCGCATATATCTCACTCTATAGACAATCAGAATAAATTGCTTCAATAAGTTAAATAACTAACTGAAGTGTGGAAGCGTGATGGCATTTGTGGGAAAGTCGTCAATGAACCTAGTCTAGACAATTGGAAAATCTTGCTTTTCTCTGCGATCGTAAGCAAATGCCTATAAATTGTACAATTGTTTTGAGTTATTGTGCTGCAGTTGTCATTGATGATAATAAAAGAGAATTTTAAAACTAAAGAATAAATGGGGTTTTTTAAGTCTGAGTGGATTTGACATTCATTATCGTACTCTATCCTTATGGCACAGAGATTTGGCTCAAACCAAAAGTGAGAAAGAAATCCTTAGTCGAAAGGAAAGGAGTAAGCTACACCAAATTGCTTCGATTGGTCAGGTGCCTAAGGTAACTAGACCATTTTATCCAGGGCGAAACAATACCACAGGGAATAACACCATCGAACACATAAATGAAAAGAAAACCTGTCTGATAATGTGAAATTAGAGGCAATTTACTAGAGATTGTTTTGGCTAGAGAAATTTCTTGGTTAAGGTTTGTGTTTACATCGATGTGAAGCCCAGAAGAGATATTAAGCAACTTACGCAAGAACAGGCGTCAAAACTTATCATACCTGAAATCCCACTGATTAACACTTATACGCAAGACAGAGAGAGATAGAGCATTGGGCAATAACTCACTATTATTAGGATGGCAGTAAAAACAAATTACAGATCTATCAATCATTCCCTAAAGGCTGATCAAATTATATTTTTTTTCTTTTTCACACAACATAGGTGATTGAAGGAAGCTTCGGTTATGAGTTCCAATGAGCTGTAGGCGATAACAGAAAAGAAAAAAATGATTATGTTTTAAATTGGCTTTCCTAAAGCATATGAGTACAATACGTGGTATGTTCAAAAAGTAGCGGGAATGTTGTTATTTCGCGTGTTGCATTAGTCCGATTCGCACGACTTGTTTGTTGTCGTGATGGAATAGTACACAGTAAGTTCGTAGGATAGCGCGATTTTTAGGAAGTAAAAACTTTCAAACGATACGTGTCAAATTTTTTTGACAACTTGATGTTTAGTGGTTTTACTGACTACTTGCAGATCATGCATTGATAAAGCATTGCTTTTTAACGAAAAGTAACATCGTTTAAGTAGAGCAATGGATCGACAAGTGTTATTCAGACTTTGTTCCATCGATACAATTAATAGAGAAGTGGTTGGTGGAAAACAAAATTGGCCGACCTTGGCTGATCGAAAATTAAAATTGCGTGAGATATCTGGCTCTTTAAGGAGGCCGAGTTCAATTTATTCACCATTTTGCATGATTATTTGAGCATGAGAAAGCTCTGTTAATGGATACCGCGTTTTCTCACAATCGACCAAAAATAACGATTCAGAGCGCTATTTAGAGCCGTTACAGCGCAATAAAAATATTTTTTTCGTTCTGTGTATGTTAATGGATAAGTCATGGATCCATCATTAGGCTCCAAAATCAAATTTGTAGTCAACTGTTTGGATAGCAAAGGATGAAAACCGCTCAAAAAAATCAAAAACACAAATCAGCTAAAAAGGTTTTGGCCTCTGTATTTCAGGATGCGCAAGACATTTTTATCATTAGCTACTTCGAGAAAGGAAGGACCATCAATAGCGAATATTGTTAGGCCATCAATAGAAAATGAAGACCAAGACAATACACCGTGTCACAAGTCGATTGCAATAATGGGTAAATTGCTTCCCCACCTAATACCTGTGTGCCTTCAGAATAAGAGATTTGACTCCAATAAAGAGATAATTCTTCATTAGAGTCGCCGTGGCGCAGTGGATAGTGTGTCGGCCTCTGACGCACGATGAGCGAGCTCGGATCCCGATAACACCATCGCCATCAAATGTTCATTACGCGGCTTCTCTCCTCGACGGGGAACTGGCAGAACCCCCCGTAGTACACTTGCCTTAAAAAAGCTTCTCGGCTCTTGGCATTCAACTGTAGGTCCCGTTCACTTGTGTGAAAAAACTAATCGCACACAACATACATAAGCGAATGAGAGAAGTTTAGCTCCGGTTTCCCGTGATCTGTAACGCCATCTAAGAAGAAGAAAGAAAAGATAACTGCTGAAACTCAAAGGTATTTTGAGACCAGAGATAAATCATTTTACAAAAACGGCATCAAAATGTCAGAGAAACATTGAAAATAATGTATCACTCTTAAAGTCATGTTAATGATGTTGTTTAAAAATGGTTCGAATATTGTTAGTCAAACAGGTTATTGAAGCAAGAATTTGCATTAATTGTTCCGATAAAAATGAAATAAAGTGTAACAAAGCCATAGAATTGTTAAATATCGCTTTTGGCATATCTGCTATGAGTATTATTAGCATTTAGATGAACCCAGGACCCTCAGATCAAATGCGCATCGTTCGAAAAGCTAAATGGCAATCCAAAGACCGAGTTCCAAGGATGTTTCGGGCTTGGAATTAACGCTGATATAATTATATTAACTGGTTAAATAAGAAATTGCCGATTTTCTGATCTTTTCCAAAGTGGTCAGTCGCGAGATTGTGAAAATAAATTAAAAATAATGTTTTTTTTTAAAGTGCGTTTTAACTTTTGAAAAATACATTTACACAGTTCATAAGGTTAACTTATTTTCTTAAGTAAGGAATACACCAACACACCAGTGCATTTAAAGGTAATTTCCCTTATATAACTTAAAAAAATAATGCAGCCGCAACAATTTGGGAAATTACCGCTGCCACCATTAACCATACCAAAAGGTTGAATATGTTTCACAAGAAAGTGAGAAAAGAGACAGACCGGGTGTAGCACTTGCAAAGTTCAAAGTCTCAGCTTGGTCACAAATGGCCACCTTTCATCGGTAGGTCATCGGAAAGGCAATCTCTTTTTAAAAGAAGCACATTTGCTTTAGTGGATAGTAGAAAAAATACGACAGATATGTTTATGTAAATGGAACTTATTGTATTTTTGGAATAAATTTTGTCATTTTGCTCATAAAAATCGGCAATGTCATATGTAACGACATAGTAGAATGGCACATTATTTTGAAGGAGATAATATTGATGTCAATAAAAAAATAGAATGCCTGCCAAACAAATGCCTATAATTTGAAGAACGTTTTAAATAACCTCAAATACTGAATAGTTTTTGGCATTTCTCCGCTATTTTATCGGCATTATGGACCCAAGTCCTTAGTCTTGTTGAATCTTTGGCTCAAGAAAATGGTAACATATGAAGTAAATTTAGAGAACTTCGCGTCTAATATTACAATGTTTCCCTACTTGAAATCCAGTATTAAGACAAGGATTTCCATTGTTTAATCGAGTAGGAGGAGGAGCATCGTCAATGTGTAGGCTTCTGGCCCCAATGATACGGTATTTGAATACAAATATTCATCGCCAGGTCATCAAAATCATATTTCTGTGTGCTGTCTGTCACCTCAGCGCGGTACTGGCAAAACTGTAGTATACTTGTCTTAAGAAAACTTTGCCGTTCGGAGATGGCAGTAGACAATATAGAAATTATGAATCACAGGGAATCAGTCTCGGCTCTGGCTCTTCACGGGCTCAAACGCCTGTTTAAGCTTTAAAGTTAAATAGATTAAGCTTTAAAAAAATAGATCTCTATTAAGCACAAGTTATTAATCCCATGTAAAGACATGGAAGATATACGCAAATGGGCTCCCTACCAAGTGGCCTACTTAGCCTAATTAAGCAATTGAGTATGGTGTTGCAATTGTATGAGATGACCGTGAACTGACAGTTCACATGGCACTAAAATATGTCTGTACACTACATGTTGGTATACTTATTATTATTCCATTCCTTTTGTCTCATGTTCATCATTCCGACGAATGGTTCCTTGTTCACCAGTGTCAAGCACACAAAAAAAAAACAAATTAAAGGCGGCCAAAACCTGATAAGAGTTGTTTTTCTTAGTGTTAAAAAGTCAGAAAAAAACACTTCTCATTTCAAATCAGTATCGATTACCCGGTCCCATTTCTCGTCATGTTCGGTGCCCTCCCACCATTCGCCGCCCCCGTGAATAAAACTGAATACACTACCAATAGTGTGAATAGAACCAAGCTCAGCAATAATTCACAATCTGTTCTCCTCTATACATGTACGTTAACTGATACTGTCGGTCTGCGAAACCCAACGGAGCAACATCTTCATTCATTTCTGGCCTCAACCGCACGTGGGTTTCGACTCGGTTCGCTTGAAAACGAAAGCTGATAAAAATTTCTAAGGAATGCGCTCAAATAGAATACATATCTGATAACGAAGATAAGTTAAGGTTTAAGTTCGCTCCAAAAAAAAAAATTAAATGGAAAACACATATGTATGTATGTATGAGAATGTATCTTATGGGTATATCTAATGTGCTTTTATTGTAATTATTCCAGCCTTGAGTCTTCGCGTTCTACTTTTCGACAATACAGAGACGAAGGAAGGAAATAAATAAGCAAATAACCCGTTGCTCACTTAAATTTATTACGACCACCACGCAACTCAAAAATAAAGTTTATTCAAAAAATAAAAAATAAAAAACAGCTACGAATAAAGGGTGAGAGAATTTCACTACAGCGACCGTTGAACGCTCTATAAATTGAAGCGCAAACATCAGATGACTGACAAATGACATGAAATTAGATTCATTTACTCAAAGATAATGAATTCCATCGAGACGCAAATGAAACAATGGGGAAAAATAAATGGAAATGCAAATAAAAAAGTCCACGTAATGTATCTCAGTATTAAAGTGCAGCTCGAATACGTTATGTAAAGCGTTTGCCAACATCTGTGTGTGGCATACTAATTATACTTTGTCAGTCGGCATAAACGACGCAAAAAAAAAAAAAAAACTTCAGCTAAATTCAAAACAATTCCGCTTACGAAAATATTGTATATTGTTATTCGTTTCAAGTTCGTTTCGAATTCACAGTAATGATGAGACGAAGGGGCGTAACATGTTCAAATTTTGCAAACGAGTTTGGACATACTGACAGCTTACGTAGATACTTTATTATGATATCTTATTAATTGCTTTCTGCGTCTATATCCGATCTATGATATCACTCCTCCGGAGACATGCTGGATATCCGTACTCCATTGACTAACTAACGATAATTATCTACTCACTGACGGTGAGATTGTTTCTTGTTCGCGATCACGATCATTTAACTTTTTCGAAGACTCAGGAAAATGGCATTTATTTTAATATTTTTTTTTAAAAATGAATCACGGCCGCGGGTACTACGAAGGCAAAACTCACACACCGGTGTCGTATGAAAGGTGATAAAAACCAACAAAATTTCAAATAAAGAGCAAAAAACTGAGTATCTTTGTTGTAAGTACTCTCTGACGAGCACCTGGTCTACAAGAATGAGGTGTTGAAGTGAAAACTCATTAATTAATTATAATTGTGGTTGTGCTGGATTATTTATTCCACATTTCACTGTATAAGGGCATTTTCATAAACAAACATCACCAACAAAAAAAAAAAAAACCAACAACTCCACACGTGCACTTTAGAGTAGGAATGTAAACAAATCTCCCAGCGGAATGCGATGTTGAAATAAGGTGTACAAACGCATTCTGAAAGAAAATGCATTCCAGAGTTATTTTCCTCTATATTTTGATTTCATGTAGATTTAACTTTTTTTCTCTTTTTTAAACCGTGTGGTGCTTTTTACGAGCAGCGGTAAACACACAAAACGCACTGAACTCAACCATAAATCGCGCTCAATTAATTATGTCCAAATTCAAGTGCGAGTAGGTACACCGGAAAAAAAATCAAAACAAACAGGGAATACAAGATACAAAATAAATAAAAACAAAAATTTAACAAGAAAGCGCGCTCGCAACGTACATTGAGCAGATCGGCGTTTAAAACGATCTTAATGCCAGTTGGCGACTGATTTACCAAAGTTGGAAGACTCAATATGGAAGTTAACATATTTTTCCCTCAGATACTTCTCAATACACACCAGTATCTGTATCTATCATACTATAAGAGAGCCACCAGCACCACGTTCCCTATAGAATGCGATTGACTCCCCGACCGAATGTGGGGGAAGAAAGCGAGCGAGAATATGGAGAAAAATAAAATCGAAAGAAAAAAGAGCGACACAATGACGTGACGCTTGTGAGCGAGCGCCGCTGCTTACCCACTGCCTGCCGCCCCAATCGCAAGTAGATAGTTTTCGATTTCTGTTTTCTTCTTCTTCGTTTATTATTATTATTTTGTTTTTGTGTCTCCGCATGTTTTGTAGTTTTCTTCCGATCGGGGTGGACATTAGCGTGTGGGAGTGGAATGAAGGGGGAGCAGGCGTAAAGCACTGTCTCGCACTAATACTGACATACTTTGATGTTAAATGGCTTTGCGAAGTGAGGTATGATCGGTCGGTCGGCGACTATTGTCGCAAAGTGAGAAAAAGAGTACAGTGGCAGAGAGCAATGAGGCAAACAATAAAACCGGCACAATAATATCGGTCGATCGAACTTGAAGTATTTTTTTTTTATGTTAATTTGGTTTATTTTCTTTTTTTATATGTGCCGACTTTATAGGGTATGGAGACATTGGTCTTGGATTTGTTATCTACTTTAAGTTGGCAGCATTCCCTGTAAGAAACGACAAACTTCGCAGAGGTCAATTAATGACCTCTAAGGCAATTAACCAAATTTCAAACGTAAAATAATAATATTGATATGCTTTAAGAAAAAAAAAACACGAAGCTCAAATTTTTTGTTGATTTAATGACGAAGACTTTGCTTTTGTATAGAAAGCTTAACAGACTTGTAGATCAAAAAAGTTCATAACGACAAGAAAATAGAAAGAATTACACGAACCCTTATGTTTCAGTGCTATCGAGGTATTTTTAGCTTTTTCGAATTTGAATCCTTTGAGATGGTTTTTATCCTCAAATTAATTTTCTAGACCAATTGTCTGCATTCTGCTTCAAAGACAAATTCATTCAGGGTCGATTCTACAGACCTAGAATTAAGTCTTCTCGGTAGAATTTCAATGTGTATAAGATGATAGCAAACTCCCGTGGTGGGCGTTTGGCTTAGCGTAATAAATGGTGAGATCTGCTGATACCACCAAACGCAGAGAAAAACGTACCAACCATAGATATTTGACGACGATGTTTATGCATGGCCGGGTTTACCCCACGATCTTTCAGATTATCGTTCAGTATCCAAATTTCATCGATGTGATGTAAAAAAAAAAAAAACTTTTGTTTTCCACCGTTGAAGCAGTAACGTTGTTCTCACGATCATCTCTGAAAAAATACGTACCGAGAGCATTGGCAGATCTTCTATTGCCTAGTGCTGCTCACCGCACCAATTTTTCAATTAATTTTTCGATAAAAAAAACTAGAACGGTGACGAATGGACAAATCACAGCCTTCATTAATACTGAAAGATGCAGCTACAATATTTTCCTCTGTACACACTCAACATAAACGGGTAAGTGGCTAGGATGAAATTGGTGCAAAATTTGGTCACGTGGGCTTGAATTTCTTACTCAGTAAATCGATTATGACTACTTTTGTGGTCGAAGTGAATAAAGAGCACAAATTTTAATAATTTGTTAGGGTTGTTCAAGTCTTTCCATTCTGAAATTGCAATGCAAAGTTAGTGTGCATTTGACACTTGTCACGAATCACGCGTGCGTTGTCATCAATAGATGTTCCGTGTGGAACAAAAAAATCCCAGCACGTAAAATATGTTGTTATCCCATCTTTCTCTTCAACAGGTTAAAAGTAACAGTAACAGTAAAAAGAGAAAACACATTCCCAAAAGGTTGGCGCAAAATAATTCCGATAATATACAATACCACCTTCCAAACGACTCAATTTGAGTGCGCCAGTTCGGTAACACTCTTCTTCATTTTTCAATTATATAATGGCTAACTAGAGAATCTCGAGGTAGTTAGAAGCGAAGGCGAAGTCCAATCATCCAAAAATGCAATCAGTAAACGAAAGGAAACGAAACTTTCAACGACTCTAGCCAACCTGGTTACAGTTAAGTTGAGGTGCGGGTAGTTTAGGATCGATTAAGATTTTATTTGGATAAAAAATTATGGAAATCAGGATTTTTGAATTGCTTCTGAAGATTAGCTTGTTAGGTGAAATAATTTAAGTCTAGGTCGAAAAATATTGGTAAGTGGAAAATATGTTTGTAGTTAAAGTGTTCACGCAGGGCTACTGCATATGCAGCCTTTATCACGTTCGTATTCGATTAAATAACACTGACCTTATTTTATAGTTATAACTGTAGTAAGTCCTGTAGTAAGGACGATGTTTCGGCGGCTAACCCATGGTTTCGGCTTATACATATTATGAGTCATTGTGAAGTAGGGCATATGTTTGAGTTGTTTCGACAAGTGCAAGTGGCTCAAAAAGTAAAACCGCAAGGCTATCCGGAATTTGGCGTGTCAAATGGCTTTGAATTTTTTTGTATGGAATATTTGACGCAGAAAGTGCTTATCAACTAGCGTTTATACATAGGTCATGGATTCCTAGACTTCAGACAAAACTCTCCATATAAAAATGAATCCAATTTGTGTCAGATTAAAAGATTGCCGTACCAATGTTTACAAAGTTCAGAATTGTTGCAAGCTTCAAAATTAACCATTTTCTTTTTTATATTATACTGACGACAAAAAAAGAGATTTGCCCAACAAAGCTGTAGAAGAAACAACTTACTAATCAGGGGACCCAAATCTAAACTAACGAACAATCAAATCACACAATACTTAGGTCTTTAAGCTGAATTGCTCAGCATATTATAATACAGGGTCTTTCAAACTTCGAGCCTAAATAACAGTAGGTATATTTTCTTATGTCAAAGCTATTTTAAACATTTTTAAGTTACCGGAACTTATTATAAAAATGTTCGATCTTTATAAAATACATATCGTAAGAATTGTGTTTTTTTTTTTATATTACCGTCCGAACGAATCAATAATTCAAAGGTTAGTGAAGAGACTTTTAAACAACAGAGGACCGGAAAGTCTGGCAGACCGAAAATTGGTCGCTCTACCGAGAACATTTCTGTAATCGCTCAAAAGCCTTCAATATATCATATACTCGTATCATTCATTACAGAGAAAAATAAAGAGTCACCTTATTTCTTGAACAAGGTCGTGGATGTTGTACAGTACAAATTTTATTCGCGGTTACAGTATTGGCGGAAGAAAAAAATGAGACCATTTTCTGTATTTTCCAGTTGGAAAATTTCGTTTCCACATATAATTTAAAAAGAGATGATATTCATTGTTCAATATTCAACATTTTCGCCACTTACATATCAAAACCAACAAATAGCGTCAAAATTTAAACCGCAAAGTCTGTAATATCGCTACTGTCGAATTCCACGTACAGTGTGCCGCCGTCATTGCAATCGTGCTTGTTTGATTGTTTCAACTTTCCATTTGTTGCATGATTTTTGAGTAAATAGCACGCGTCACCTTCACCTAATTTGATCGCAATGTCGAGTAAAAACAAAGAAAAATGTGTTCCCAAGCGGTAAAAGGGTATCGCCGTTTAAAATAAAAGTGAAAATACTTAACCGTTTACGCCTTGGTGAGTCGTTTGCATCTATAAACGATCGTTTCATATCAATGAATCAACGGTTCGATCCATCAGGAAATCCGACGACAAAATAAGGAATTCTTCAGCTTAAATATCGACAAAAGTTTTTCTGATCCGGAAATTGAAAAAATGGAGAGTACTTTATCATTGTGGATTGAAGATCGTAACCAGTGCCTATATGGGGTCCTTTAATCCGTGAGAAGGCAAAATGTCTTTACGCACATTTTAAAAAACCTGGTGGCGAGAGAGGATTTCAAGCATCGGAAGGTTGGTTCAATAAATTGAACACGCGGCAATCGCTGTATTTGCAGATAAAGGAGCAGCAGCTAGATACCCAGAAGAATATTTAAAGTTGATAACTGACGGTAGATTCAAACCGAATCACGTGTTTAATGCGGATGAGACAGCCCTGTTCTGGAACAGAATGCCAAGCAAAACATTTATATCCAAGAGTGAAAAGCCCGCCCCTAGTTACTGCTATGTTCGAATGCATCGGGTGATTGTTTAATTAAGCCACTAATGCTTTACAAATAGTTGAACCCGCATGCTTTGAAAAATCAAATTAAAGATAACCTGCAAGTGTTTTGGCGTTCAAACAAGAAAACGTGGGTTACAAGTGTCATTTTCTGCCAGAATTGTTTTGCTTCTGAAGTTGAAACTTATTTAAAGCAAAAGAATTTAGACTCAAGGCAGTTCTTGTTTTGGACAACGCTCCGGGTCATCCTTGTGAGCTTGAAACTATGCATCCGAATATCAAGGTGATATTTTTGCCTCCGAATCAGGAGCTTTGGAGCTTTGCTTTGCTCCAATCAGGGAATAATTCAAGCTTTCAAACTCTTTTACATTAGGTGAACGTTTAAAAACATTCTGGACGCCAAGGAATGTGATTCTGGCGTATTATGGAATGCTGGAAAAAAATTGACATAGCAAAATCATTTGTGAACATAAAAGAATCGTTACAAGAGCTCAAACAATACACGTTACAATCATGTTGGAAAAAACGATGGTCTGATCTACCTACCGAAGTATCAAATTCATCTGATATCATCGTGCAAGTCGCTAGTGGCATATGGTAGGACGGTTTTGAACGGATAGATTCGAATGACGTTCAAGAGCTGCTTCAATCACATGATGAAGATTTAAGTGAAGCTGATTTGGAAGAGAGAGTCGAAAATTAGGCTAAAAATGATAACTGTATGATCGTTTTAGGAGCAAAGCCTTGTTTTTAAAAGAAAAATCGATGACGCCTCAGCTGAATATCAAGGGGAATTTAAAGGCGGCAAACCAAGAAATCTATCGACCTATTTATCATCAAATTTGGTAAAGCTTTTACCGCATAAACTAACTGATGGCCCTAAAAAAAACACCATTTTTTGATCCAAAATGTCCAAAATTTACTACGCCGCATTCGCTTTAGTTATCACCCCGTTAAGTGTTATACCTACATACATACGTAGAAGCTAACCAAACAGCGTGCATCATTAATCTCGAGAATATTTTTACAAGTGACATTAAACACAAGTCCGACATGCTTTACGTTGTTGTTGCTTGTATTCTAAAATAGCAAAATACAAAACAACTTCGAAAAAAACATCGAATTGGACTTACTTGCATATCTACATAATTCTAAATTTTCTTATGAAATTTCGAATAAAGTTATATGCTATTCATATAACATATAATGCGATAATGAAGTCTCTCGGGACCCTCTATTCCCGGGCATTAAAAAAAAATGTCATTAATTACCGTTGAAAGAGACACACTCACAATCTTTTTTCCAGAATAAATGATTACCGTACCCTATTTAATCAGAACGAAATAGAAGCAGGTATACTCAATCGATCGTTCACAACTCATATTGTCACAAATCCCTCCCTATGTTCGAAACTTACTTCTGGGTCTTCTCGCCGTCGATGGCTTCGTAATCTTAGAATAGCATCGACAAAGAATGCGAATTTCCTTACAACACTAAAAAAAAAATGACAAATTCATAAAACGCGTTTCTTTCTCCCATCTGTATCCGGGCAAAAGACAACGAATTCATTACCGCTAAATCCAATTGAATCCAAGAACGAGTACGAATACGAATATCAAATTCGCTCATAAGCCATTCATGACCGAAGATAGGCTTATAGCACCCATCATCGAAAGTATTTTGCATGAGCATCGGATGCTACCATCGCATTCATGTAGGTTTCTATGCACACGTCGTGCTTAAACGTTAGATCGCCTACCCACATTGGGAAACGTAACGATCGAACCAAATCGAGATCGTTTGCGATCGAGTTGAGTGCAGACGTAGTATTTTATTGATTAAATAATAAAATCAATGATCAGTTCGTGATTCGTCGGTATGGTTGAAAAAAGAGATTCGAAAAAAAGAAGAAGCAAATAAGAGATGGCAAGATGGTGGGGCTGCTTGGCTGTTTTTTATTTTTTTTTTATTTAGTAATTATCGAAGCGGTATTGGATTTCGAAACAGTGACGTTGTGTTCTTTACATGGAATCTAGTTCAATTACGTTGGGCCATCCAAGAGCGTCTGCCTCTTGAAGGTTGAAATAATCAAAACCACTTACGATCCACTTGCAATGTTCTAAAATGATTTAGCTCTTGGGAATGTAACTTGTAATGACAGTCATTCTGAAATTGAATGTTCACTTTAAATAGCTCCTTCCTAACTATTCGGATAAAGTTTGCACTCTAAACGAATGGTTAATGGTGTTTACTGGCACGATTTAATGGATTCGCAAATAAACTTATTTCTAAAGCAAAAAAGGTTAGTAAACATTTTAATTATTTTTGTGGAAATAAACGAGTGCCCTTAAACCTTGATGTAGATGTTCCATCTAATACAATTGGCCGGCAGCAACGAGAGTTTAAACGTAAGCGAGCATCCGCAGCTAGGCTCTTAAACCTCCAGCCAGACTCAGCGTGTTGCATTTTCTCTCCTCGACTATGGTACATCGGTACTTCTAAGTCATTAACCACAACGATCTTTTTACTTCCTTTTAATTTTTATTACATATTATTTCCATAAAGCAGACAAGTCGGCATAGAACCACTAAACCAGCATCAACGAAGCCAGGACGCGGTTAAGCCAACTGAGAGACTGATTTGTCTTCCGCCTTAACCGAGTCTCTGCCACTCGGTCGTCTTGCGAATACTTCTGTCAGGATTATATTACCACCAAGTTCTCTTTTCTGTCTTCACATCATGATTTCTTCCTATCTCCTATCCTATGAATCCAAAAGGAATACGGCTCGGCTATAAGGAAAAGTGATAGACTTTCAAAAGCATGACCACAATTTTTTTTTTATTACCTACGATTGCTTGCGGCATGGGAAATAGTCACAATAGGGCATGCCTTGGGATCGGTATACGAGTGTATTCTTGAGCTCTAACCAGGAACATATGGCGGTGAATTGGGTGTACACGAGTACAATGGGGATGTCATTAAAATAAAATGCTCAACTGAACGCGTCGAGCTGAAAATGTGCGAATCGAATGGATGTGTACGAGTTTCCGCTTGGCGCTTGCCTCTTTGGTCAACAATCAAATTTGATTTGAATGGAAAACAAGTATGTGTCATTAATTTGGGAGACACCAAAAGTGGTATGGGAAGTCGTTTTGAAACGAATGAAAACGTAAAACCGCTTCGGTTCAATGGTGAACGAAACATCGAAACATCGACCAGTTTTGCGGGTGGCCGGAGCAACCACCCAACACCAAAACAATCATCGAGAATAGTACTCGTACGTAGAAATGTGGCGATCGTTATTCGTAGGAATAAATATTAATAGAATTTTATAGAGAGAGTGTCCAGCATGAAGAAAAGCACTGCTACATGTTGTACTTTTTGTTAATCACTGCAACGGGTGCGGTCTGGATGCGGGATGGATGCTCCTTCAGCCCCATCAACCATATCGCCCCGTATGTATACATTAAACAAAGTACCCATGAGTGGTGTTAATGTACGAGTACACCCCACGCAACGAAAATAGCCGCACGTGGTTATACCATGGTTCATGTGTAATTTCCTTAAAGAAATTTCTACCAAATGGCTTTTTATTCCTTCCGGGTTGAACACATTGTGCAATTCATTGACGTTCAATTCAAGATTGACTCGTGGATGGATGACTTTGATGATCACATGCGTTTTGTTTTGAGTGTGTTTTCATTTGTACCGTATTTGGAGTTGAGAAGCTCACCGCTATTTGAAATTTTTACAAATAAAGCTTGAACTCTCGAGGCATAAGGGCGTATATGCTGAATACTTCACAAGGAGAAGATAAAACTAAAAATTTGAAATTTGAAAACTTGAATTCAATAATGGCTCAGGTATTTAAAGAATACTTACAAGTACTTTTCAAGTTCTTGCAAGTATCTTAAGTACTCTCAAGTATCTCAAGTACTTTCAAGTACTTACCAGTATTCAAGTACTTGCAAAAACATAAATATATTTTATTTTAAATATTTACAAGAATGGCAAATATTACTATCAATATATTGTTTGACCAATAAAAAACAAACCAATAAAACCCATTACAATGACTGTTCTCTCTGCTTCGCAACTCTTTATTGGATGAGAATTTTGAAAAACCTGTGTTATTAAAGGCAAATTCATTTTTATGTTTTTTATTATTTTAAATTATAACAGTATGTAATAAAATTAAAAGTTTTTTTTTCGAAGTACTTGGAAGTACTGCAGTACTGCTCAAGTACTTAGAAGTACTCTCAAGTACTTCTTAAGTATTTTAACATAATACTTAAGTATTTTAGCAGAAATTACTGGTACTTGCCTAAAATCAAGTACCAGTACCAGGTACTGAAGTACAAGTACAAGTCTTCTTCTTTTCCTTTTTCCGGCGTTGTTATGGTCAGAAGTGTAGGACCATAACCTTCCCACTTAACTGCATTCCTACTGGTCCGCTTGTGGGGTCCGCCGGTTTGAGCTCAGAAAATAGCGGCAGGCTTCCCGGTTTGGGATTACTTCATCGCTGAGGCCAATCAAATGCTGGTGTTTTTGCATTTGTTTGCACCAATTGTTTTTCGGTCTGCCAATTTTTTTTTTTTTGTGTGACACGGGCATGCTCCAGATTTTTTTGTTTGATCTTACTCTTACAACACCGGTGATCTCCAGTCGTGTCTTCCCACTGATTTGCATGTACACTTGTGGGGCAGTTTAATGGTGGTATATGTGTCCCTAGGCTCACCTTGGTGTTTTCTAAATTGCCTAGATGTGATTTTTGTTTACCTTTGTTTTAGTCGCCTTTTACGACAAGCGAGAGGTATCGCTGCAGGGATATTCTTAACCCGTCCCTGCACTGAAGTACAAGTACAAGTATCTGTTAAAATACTGGTACTGGTACTTGTACTTGATTTCATACAGCCCTGGTGTTAATGACTTTGTCAATAAGCAAAATATGCGTTTTCAGACAGAAACAAACTCATATGTTCTATAAAAGACTCCATTGCATCCATAAAAAATGTTCATTAGATGTGGATTTCATGACGGAGATGTGATTGGGCCGTATTTTTTTCATCTACGATCAGTGGAATTCGCTACTGGAATGACTATTTTTGGCCAGAATTTAATGGACTTGAAATCAGTGATATCTGGTTGCAAAATAATGATGCTAGATACCGCATTGCTAGCAAATTAAATGGGAAGTTGTGTAAATGTATAATCTCGAGAAATGGTCCGGCCAAACGACCACCTTTGATTTATTTTTGGGTAAACATTAGGTTTTCTTAGTTTATACCAACAAGCCAAAAAAGGAATTATATCGCACGCGAAATTACTAAGCTTTTGGCCGTTATGTGTGGAAAAATAGTGGAAATTGCCCTCAAGGAGGCAATTAGTTGTCGCGGTGATCATCTGAACAAAATCGGATTCCATACTTAAATTTAACTTATGTATTTCACTTAGAAGCAATTTCCATTCGATATCTCAATTTTGCTGTTTTTTATTTAAATTCAAAATTGATTTGTTTTTATTAAAAAAAAAAAAACACTGTACATGTAAACGGAAATGCTTAACAGGGCGTATTTATTTCAAAGCCTTGGAGGCCGATGTACATGGCTGTGTTGTCTTTGAAATTCGTCCGAAACTTTATTCATGATTCCCCCCGATACAATAACACTGTAGTTGTTCAGTGGTTAAAATGTTCGCTTCTGACGTCGATAACATGGGATTCAAATATCGCTACAGCCAGTGTTTTCTCCATTCAATATCCATTTACAATCTAGTCAAACAAGGTGTGTTATCAAAACGTTGCTTCAGTTGCTACATTTACCAGTCCATGTGGCCTAAGTATGTTCAAAAAGTAATGAGAATTCTGTGATTTTCAAGATTACATTAGTCCGGTTTGTTTGATGTTTTCGTGGTTGCGTTGATTCGGTAAAGAGTACTACTCAATAGTTCAACACCGTTTGCGTGAAACATTTCGAAAAAGCAAACAACACTGGAATTTGTGGCGAAACAATTTCATTGCTAGTTACTAAATATTTGGCCAAAAATCAACAATGTAATATTGCCGTAGCTTCTGTATTCGCCAGATATATCTCTGCGAGCATATCTGCTCCCAAAATAAAAATAATCTTAAAATGCTGTCGACCCCATTGGATATTAAACAGTTATTATATTATGAAGGGACTTTGAATGACAGACAAATATATAAAATAATTTTCGAGAAACGAAATTTCTGTTATATTTTGAACAGAATTTGTGCGTGCGAATAAGTTAACATCGTTAAACGGAGATGTGATTAGGTTTACATAGCTAAATCTTTTCGAATATATGTACATACATACCTAAGATCCAGTATCTTATTCCCTGCTTTAAAGGAATATATCATAATCAAAATTCATTTAAGAAAGAAGATAGTTTGAAAGGCCACTTGAACACGTTTTAAAGACAAATAATTCTAAAAAAAGGTGCGTATCGTAAATGCCTAAATAGAATAAATCAAAAGTTGATCCTTAACTGATTATTTGTGGGAAGCCAGTGTACAAATAAAGGGCAGAAGACTACTTTTGTTTTCAAAACGAACTATATACGAGTATAGGGAGAATTCAAAACTAAAAATAAAAAACTTCAAAAAGAAAATATTTAAAAAATATTGAGTGCCCACATCATGCCTCTAAAATGTGTCGGAGACCCTGTTTGTCTATTTTTATATATTGCTAGATCGAAAAGCAATTTCCAAAACTTGTTGACAGAGAAATATCACCGCGAGCATTCTTGCCCGCAAAGGCCATTCTATTTAGTATTTTTAGAAAACGCGCAAAACACTAAATTCCATTTAACTATCCACGCGAATCATCGTCCCTCGAGTGAAATGTGTCTTTTCACAATCAGATATGAATACGAACGCAGATAGTAAGGATTAAAAAACAATTTAGCTAATGCGTGCACCAAAACGAAATTCAGATTACAACCAGACTCACCACGATTCTGGGCACACACCATACGTGACACACCAAGTCACAGCTGCGGCACTTCACCACGGAGTTCGAGCCATTCAGCGCAGACGCATGACAAATTTGGCATAATTTCCCCTTTGCTGGATTCCACGAGAAGAACTCATGCATGTCGTCGCCACCTCCACGTCGTGCTGCTTGTCGAGTCGCAGCAGCCAGCACAACAGCCGCGCGACTGTCAGTCACATTTCCATTGGAATCGACGGCACCAATTGTGGCGGTATCACCACTTGGAGCTTGCCTCAGTGGAGATGACGAATCTAATTTGGCGCTAATAGGATTGAGCAGTTGTGTTCGCTGCAAGGTATTGCCACTCTGGATGGTTTGACTGGAACCGATATTCTTTGGATGGAGGGTGATGATGCGGGTCGCGGACGAGTACTGATTGCTGTTGTTATCGTTAGTTTCATTGATTCGGAGGTGCGTGCCATGCCTCTCTATGATACTAACAATGTCTTCATCATCGATGAATGGAATAGCGTCCGCGCCGGCGACATCAGCACCTGTTGGCGCTTTTGTTGACATTCGCTGCTGATGACCGGGTTCGTAGTGCGCCTGGTCGTGGATTTGCGTGACGTTTCGTTGACGGTCAGCGTAAACACTTGCGTGATTTGCACTCGGGTGCTGAAAGCCTGTGTTTTCGGGCACGTTGTGTTCGAGTGATTTGTCAAAGGGCAGCCTGTCGTAGTGACCAATGTTTGGGTCTTCACGCCGGCCGAGGTGAGATGTTGGCGTTGCACTTTTCGTCGGAGCTGTGTTTGACGACACAATATTTGCTGACAATGGCTCATTGGACTTGTGGACGTTACGGTCGAATATTAACTGGCTGTAAGTGGTGTCTTCGTCTTCGGGCTCGGCGCGTTGGACTGGCGGCGTCGTTGCATATGAATTCCGGTCAATTGCATCAATTGAGAATTTCACGTTGGTCGTTATACGTTGCGGACTGGGGCTTTGTTCTTCGCCGCAGCTGCCGTTGTTGTTCCCATTACCGGCTTGTTGGAATAGTGCGTGTGAATCTTTGGCGTTCTTAGCGTGTTTCTTGGAGCGTTGTTTTTGTTTGGACGACGACTTGATGCGCTGTTTACCGTCATCGGCGTAATTATTGTTGAGGCCAATTTCCTGCTGATTGACGTCTCTTTGGAAAGGCGGATTGATTATCTGTTGGCGTTCATCTTTGCTTGGGTTTGGAATAGTCGTAATCTTACCGATTCGCTTGTCATCTCGCTGCAAGAACAAAACAAAAAGAAAAGATAAATTGTATATTTTTAGATTGATTGACTGGGAAAATAACGTAATGTTTGTACAGTGGGATATGCGGCTCCACGCATGGGGCTTAGGCAATATTTATTCAGATTGGGGCTATAGCATATGATTGTTATTCATGTCGTGCCTTGCGAATTAACGCTGGTGATAATTACTTGGGGCTCTGTTGGACTGTGCTGTAAATGGGAATGAGGTGTGTTTCGTCTGTTTTGATAGCTTCTTATTTGTCAGTAAGTGCAAATTAATTGACTCATTGCGAAATTGTTTTGGAATCCACGTAAGGAGATCTTTGTACAACTTTCACTGTTCTTAGCAGACAGGGCGGCTCTGCAAGTACTGTGATCGACAATCATAATGGATACAAAAAATGATGGTAGTACGTTGAGATATTCATTTTAAACTTATTGGTACCTGTTTATGGTAGGTGAAACCATGAGTGTTATACTCATTGAAACTATTGATAAATTATAGATAAATTGGGCTTGAAAGTTGTTTAGTTCAAGTACAGTAGTACAAAGCCCCAAATAGATGTATATATGTATGTATGTAGGCAACAACTAGATGGTTTCATGCTGCTGGAAAGAATCAAACCTAGCATAATTTGAGATCCTTAACGTACTATATGCACGTATATTCAAAACTATTATATAGCTCTGTTCAGAAAGTGGCGGGAAACGTATAATTTTGCGAGCACCACAAGTCCGAATTGTTCGATTTATGTTGAAATACCGGTAAAGCGCTGGAATAGTGTGTTGTCAGGTAGTAAAGAAGGCAAAGAAGGTATGCTTCCGGCGATTATTAACTTGATTAAGATGTGGATCAGATTATTCGCAATAAAAGAGGAATCAAGTTTTAGAAATGATACATATTGCTTCTGATTAGTATAACTGAAACAAGAGTTTTCGAGTGGTGCCACAAGTCTAAGAAAGTGGAAAGGAAGTTGAAGAAGATTGGCGCTCAGGACACAAGGCAATGAAATCTGTTCCAAGAATGTTGGAATTCCTACAGTCAGCAGCGAATGGAAGTTGCTCAGACGTCGCTAAATAAAGCCAATGATGTTGATAAGTTCTATCATTCAAGCTCAAGTGCATCGAATATCAAGGTATGCTGTATTTTCTATTTTTATTTGTATTTTGTACACTGTATTTCTCATTCTTAAGGGCATATTCGGGTGATACAATTCGAAAAAAAGAACGAATTTGTGGACACACTATTCATAACTACGATCTTGCAGCTGGTTTAAGCCCTTTGCTTGTTCGTTAATATTTGACAAAAGACAAGTCTGACAAATCTGTAATAATTTCCATGTTCTATATACGCTAGAACTGTTTTTTCATTTTAGTTTTCAAAAACTGAAAATTCGAACAGACTTTGTATGTAGGTATATTCGTTTATCAAATAACTAGATTTTCCGAATTCAAGCAACTAACTATGTGTAAACATTATTTTAGCGAAAAGTCCTTCTTCAGAACATAGCTGGCATTTATTGCTGCATTATATTTCCTTAGGACAATCAACAGCCAATTTCAATATAATTTAAAAAAAAAATTGTTATTGGGTGCGACTGGTTTACCAAAACCATTCCATTTGGTACGCTCTGAGATTAGAGACAACACCGGTTTTATCTTAAAATTGATACAAATTTAACCAGCCTTACCAGCATAAAACGCGTCCGAAATGAATGATATTATAGGTACATAATGAGGATGTGTGATGACATATGTATGTATGTACATGTTGATGGCACCATTATCAACAAATCCACATGAGTTAAAGAATATGTTTTATGACTATCTGACTTTTAGTTCACAAGATACGATCATTTTACTGTGTTCCTTAATAATTTTAAGACCGTGCGTTGATAAAGCATTATAATGGCAAATGAAGCAATGGCTTGACAGGTATTTTTCGCTGATAGAAATGATAGAGAAATATTTTAATGATTTTAAATGCGGCCATACAAACACCGATAATGCTAAACGCGATGTACGCCCTGAATCAGCAATTGTTCCAGAAAGCACAAAAAAAAGCTCACAAGGTAGGGTATTCACCATTTCACACAAACATTTGAGCATGAGAAAGCTTTTTTCCGAAATGAGTGCCAAATTTGCACATAGTCGGTCGAAAACAACAAAGCGTCAGCCTTAATTGTACATTTTCTTCAACTATTATAAATTAATCCTAAGGCCGAAAGGCATAGTCTTAAGTTGTTCTGTTTGCTTAAGAGTGTCCGTGTAGAGCCAGGTTTATGCATTTTTGTCTATGGTAAGTTTGTACTAACAAAATACGAGGGTGGTCCGATAAGTACTTAGCCTACAAAAGAAAAAATTTTGGAGAAATAGCGATCTATTTTTCAATATAGTCTCCTTTTAGCTCGATACACTTGACCCAGCGATGCTCCAACTTCTTTAACCCGTCTGAAAAATACGTTTTCTCGATGTCTGCAAAGTGGGCCTCCGTGGCGGCGATGATCTCCTCATTCGACTGAAATTTCTGCCCGGCGAGTGACTTTTTCAAGTTTGGAAACAAAAAGAAGTCGCACGGGGCCACATCTGGAGAATACGGTGGATGTCGCAGCAGTTCGTAGCCCAATATTTTGTATAATAGGTGTGAGCCGGTGCGTTATCATGGTCAATCAATCAATTCGGCGTCGAATCGGCCCAGGTAGTCGATGTGGATCAAACTTTATGAATCCCAGAAAACGGTGGCCATCACTTTTCCGGCCGATGGGACAGTCTTCGCCTTCTTCGGAGCACGTTCACCGGGTGAAGTCCACTGTTTCGACTGTTCCTTGGTCTCTGGTGTGTACCAGTGGATCCATGTTTCGTCGACTGTCACGAAACGACGCAGAAACTCCTTCGGATTGCGCTTAAACGGCGTCAAACACTGCTCTGAAGTGGTCTCACGGTTGCGCTTGTTGTCCGGAGTGCGCAAACGCGGCACCCATCGCGCCGACAGCTTTCTCATGCCCAAAATTTCATGCAGGATATGACCCACGCGATCTTTTGAAATGCCTACTGTCTTAGCTATCTCGCGCACCTTCAATCGGCGGTCTTCCAACACGAGATCGTGGATTTTTGTCACGTTATCCTCCGTGGTAGCCGTTTTCGGGGCACCTGGACGTGGCTCATCAGAAACCGACGTGCGACCACGTTGAAACTCGTTAAACCAATTTTTGATGGTCGCCATCGAAGGAGAAGTGTCGCCTAGAATGTACTACACGATAGTAAGTTGCTCTTGCAATACTGGCGCCATCTGGCGGTGAGGCTAAGTACTTATCGGACCACCCTCGTATGAAATAAAAGTGGATAAAACTAACAACAACGCTATTTCCCGCAAGAAAAAGAACTTTTTATGCGTTATGTAATAATATATGAACCATGGATCTGAAACTGCACTTCAGAGTCAAATCGATATTCAACTGAGTAAACAGCAAAGGATGAAAACCATCCAAAGGTCTCTAAAGGTCTCAAGCTATCAAATATGTACATATATAAATTGAGAAAATTGCCGAACGTGTCAAGGAACATGTTACTTCTTTGGCAGTTGATAGCACTATAAACTAGCAATGTGCAGCGACATACATATTTACCAGCATGCTTCAGGCATATTTACAAAAAAAAAAAACGATGAAAACGAGTAAATCAGACTAATACAAAGACTGAAAGTAATAATTCCAGTTGCTTTTTGAAAACACTTTGGCTAGAAAAAGATTATCAGATTAGGATAAAAATTGAGCCTGCATCTCAAAAATCATTTATGAAAAGTGAAACCTAAAACCCATTTCTATTAATAAAATTTAAAAAACGAACTCAAACCCTTACCAATTTACAACTTCTGCTGCCTCTAATTACCTGTAGTCATAACAAAAAAAAAAAAAAAATTGTTTGCAAACCTTATTTGAGGGCCATGAAATTGTTCCACAACACGGACCTATGACCGTTAGAGATTTGTCCAAAAAGGTGACTTTTAGTCGTCTACCTTGCAAAGCTGGGGTAGGGAAGACTTATGCAAAGGCTTTCCTGTCTGTCCGTACGCATATATCAACCCAAACCTGCCAAGTACCTATGAGTATGAAACTTGGCTGTGTTATAGAGTATATGATTCTGAGCTTATAGCGACCAGTTTTAGAACCCTAGCTACTGTGGTCCGTGAGATCCAGGTAAAACTTCGCAAAATTAAAAGTAGACGACCTTGAATTGTAGCTTCCTTCCCGGCGAGTTGATCCCATCTTGTTTAAATTTCGCGAGATAAGTATGTACATTCGATTTTTGATTTTTTTTTGTCGTACTTGAAATGTTGACTCTGGCATTTGCCTAGTCTACACTGAGCAAAAAAAAGTGGTATGAGTTTTTCACCAAAGGCCGAGATTATGTTTACATCATACCCATCCTGGACGCCCGGGAACGTCAACAACCAATGAAAGCATTATAACAGTGAAGAAAATTGTTATGGAGAATCGTCGAATCACTATCAGAGAAGTTGCATATCGGTTGGCTCATGCCATGATTTTTTTTCAAGCGTGAAACATGCGTCAGCGAAGTTTATTCCGAAATTGCTAAATTTTGACCAGAAGAACCGTGGCATGAGAATCGCTCAAGAGCTGTTGAAAGAGTCATCACTGGTGATGAAACATGGATATAAGGTTATAGCGTCAAAACCAAAACCCGATGGAGGCGACCGGAAGAGCCAAGATCGAAAAAAGCACGTCAATTTCGGTCAAATGTGAAAGTTTTTCTCACTGTTTTCTTTAATTACAATGGAGTGGTTCATCATGAGTTCTTGCCGGGAGATAGTACGGCCTGGATTTTTGGAAAAAAAATTCATGGGTGCTGCATTTTGATGTTTCTGTTCCCGAAACTGAAAAGATCCATGAAAGGACTGAGATTTGTCACGACTGTGGAGATGAATGGCGTATCGTTGGAAGAGCTCAAGGTGATACCAAAAAGCACATATCAGAAGTACTACGAGGATTGGAAAAAGCGCTAGCGCAAGTGAATTTTATCCGAGGAAGCTTACTTTGGGGGACAAAAATAAACCTTAAATATAACTCACTTTAAATCATCTTGTTTTTTACACATGCACACACAATGCCATCATCTATCCATTCATAAATTATGGATTTGAATTATACAAACATTTTTAATTTGAAGTTACAATAACTTCCAAATAGCAGTTGGCAAAAAAATATTGTCCAAAAAATTAAACCGCTACTGTACTATCAAGTCTAATAATTGAAGACAACAATAAGCTGTCTCCAAACAGCTTAATTCATAGGCTTTGGATGTTTACAAGTTTCGTTAGCATTCTTTGTTTATTTTCTACTATTGATTAAACATTTTTATTGATATTTCTATGGCTTCTTAAAACTCTTCACGGCTTAGATGTTATTTCTACAGATTATTAGTTAAAAATTCAATTCACCACAAACTTCAAATGGTTGCCATCGGTTTATCAGTAAAAAATCAATAAATTACTGACACACATACATATGTACATACATACATAACTCATTTTTTTTACTATGTCACCTAGCTTCCCCGCCATTTTTTCCCACTTCCTGAACCCAGTCAGTTGGACACCACGCTCTATTTAATTTCATTCCAAATTGTTAAAAAAGAAAAAAAAAACAAACAATTAACATTCCAATGCTGAAACTACCTCATAAGTCACGAGCTAGCTACTCATGCGATTTAATTGTTTATTCCGTGTGTCAACTGCAACAATGTTCCCCGAGTGATAATCTCTTTGCGTGTTTTGAGCGACACGCCCCGTCATCACTTGAATCAGTTGTTTGTACAGCCTCATTCGAAATGCGCAGAAAGACGCAGCGAAACGGGAAGTTAACGTTTCATTGTGCGAAATTCCATCCAATCTCATATCGATAGTGTACCATCGGATGAAACGACATAACCACAACTGCAGAGACTAGCTGAAGTTGAAGCGCGGCGCTGCAAGAAATATCTCTGAGATCAGAGAGGAATGGTTTAATGGTTTAAATGGGAATTACAATGCCCGCAGCGACCGCGGCAACAGCAGCACAGGATCTTCAGATCTAACAATGCGCCTGAGAGAGTGTAACTAGAAAGCAGCTGCTGTTGTTGATTAGTGGGTTAAATAAAATCGGGGAAATGCCTGGTGTGCCTTGTGTCTTGTACTTATTGGGCAAGGCGCGTACAAAACATCCGGTGTTAAGGCAAAAGAATTGCTGTGCACTTCACTAAGCAACGGGGATTATCAAATGATTGCTGATTGCCTTACGATACGGGATGAGAGGTTGAAGAAACACGACAGTGACTGGAATCGGGACTTATGCGTGAGCGGTTAATATATTTCTATCTAGATTCATTTAAACGTTATCTAATAAATTGCCCATTGTGAAAATACCGGTGCGGTGAAATGTACAAATTAAGCGGTTTGCACGGCGGGAAGTACAGTAAATAAGTGTTAGTTGCTTCGATCGCATTTACATTTTTCATTTGATGAGAGTCGATACAGCAACGAGACATGGGTCCGAGCCCGACCAAACGTAGAATACAGATAACCGCTTTAAACAAACTACGCTACTGTTCTATACATAATCGTTGACAAAGACAGCTAGGCCAAGGAAGAATAGTTGACGGTAAAGGTAATCCTACAAGAAGTGTCTTTTTAAATGTTGCATGGGTGGCAGTGGTGCAATGGTAATCATCATCGACTGTTGAGCGGAAGGTCTGTAGTTCAAGTCTGACCATAGCCAAGAACAATTCCTATACGGAATATTCAAAATTCATACTCTGCGTACGAGCACATAGTACGATGTGCTAATACATATAACATCTTAATGGCATGAAATAAAATTTCTGTAAAAACTACAAACAAAGCGACAAACTCAGTCGAATCTCTCGAATCCCAAGACAACCACCCCCGGAGAGTAGTGAACGAACATCTTCGCCACAAACCATCTGCACCCCGTCCAGGTTGTGTGTCAAACATCATAAGAACGTAGCTCTTGAACCTGCACGAATTATAAAAAAATAAAAATAAAATGTTGTACCCTTGTTAAACTGTTAATATTCATTAAGGGCTCATTAAATACGGGTTCACACACTCGGATAGCGTATTGAAATAGTGGAAAATACCGCGCAAACATAGGAGTCATGCTGCTCTTAGTCATCATCAAGGGCCTTCTCAATTAATAAATTTGAAAGTTTTGGACTCCAAATTGTGCTCGTCTATCAGGGTTTGCTAAGAATATCATAGATGAGAGAGTGACTAAAAACCCAAGTCAACTTTTTTGCTTAGGTCGGACAACTCAAGAGTCATTTGGACATACATACTTATCGTTTGAGAGAATAGATTGAATCATTAGCGAACAAAGTTGGCAGATTGTTTTTTCCCAATTAGTGCCCTGGAAGCGGATGAGATAATTTCCAGCAAGACAGCGTCATACTCCACAAAATCGGCCCTGTTGCGTGA
This sequence comes from Merodon equestris, assembly GCA_958301585.1. NCBI lineage: Eukaryota > Metazoa > Arthropoda > Insecta > Diptera > Syrphidae > Merodon > Merodon equestris. Next base: position 36,302,086 of record OY284415.1, read on the forward strand.
CAATTTCCTGAACTGTGATTTCAGTAAAGGAAGAATTGAATGGGCCGCTGACTTACCGCTATAAACAGAAATGAGTAATGAGCAAATCTAGAGCAATTATGTAGTTACAAGACGCTCTAAAATCGATATTATTCTTCGAAAATGATTTTACTAGTTAGTGGCGCATTTATCAATCATTTTCTGTTTTGACGATCGCTTGAATCTAGTTTCGGTTTTACTCTGCGAACACATGTTCCTTTCTCATTTAATTTAATGCTAATCCTCTAATCCATATTGTTGATAAAATAGCACTCACGTGTGGGTTACCGCAACGAATCCCCGCCACTTTTTGAACATAAATCGTATTTTTAAAAGGAAGCTTTTTGTACATATATACTTTGTAATAGGTTATAAATAGGTAAGGAAGTCATCCAAAGAAATCTGACAGTATGACCTCATGAAGCTATTTTAAGTTCCAATGGAATTAAAACCATTGATTTGTAGGCCTTGATCATACCCGTATAATATCTTTTTTACCGAATGCCAGAAGCCACAATAATCCCAGCCACACAATAGCTACATACATCAATCACAAAATCCCTCGTCGAGGTTAAGGTTGAATACTAGTCACCATAAGAATGATGACAAATTTGTAACCAATAGCCAGCTGCGTGCTTCATAATCACTTAATCGCAACAAATATAAACGACAGCACAATGATCTAGAGGATCGCCACTTCCATCTGAATCGATGAGTTCCACCATAAGGCCATAAATTTGGAGTAGATCTTCCCCCAAAAAATCTATCGGATTAAAAACCCCTTCACTTATCACATATGCATCATTATTGCATCCATCGTGTACATGTGGCCGAAAATACAAGCAATTAAAGCCTATATATAGATCTCCCCAGAAGGAGGAAGTCACTTCCTAGGGCATTATGATTTCTGACAAGCAACACATGTTCACCCATTCCACTAGAGGCATTAATTGAATCTTGGGTCAATAATCGTATACGACTCGATTCAAGATGTGCTCGTGGTTCTGGACATACTCGTATCTTTCGATTGCTTGAAGGACTAGTCCAAGGTTGCAATTACGAATTGAAAGTGCTTAAGCTAATTTGTTCAAATATTGACAGAAAACAGATTGAGGGAAGGTTGTGTTTGATAAAGGAAATGAGGAACTTGTCAATAAGTTCAAAGAACCCATTATGAGGCAAAGTATATTTCACTTACATAATTATCTAAAGTGTTCTGGGTGATGGACGGTCATATTATGGGTCGGAAGATATGTTGAATGTGTTTTTTTGTTACGGGTCGGCGAATTGAGATGTTTCTGTGGGAATATCAGTGTGAAATGGAAGTAATAAAAAAATATGATAAGAATTCGATTAATTAAAAAAGTTTATTATTCCCATTTGTCGACATACGAGTACATATGTTACTTGACATTGTTCAGTGGCGTATCGAAAACTTGCGTTTTGTTTACTTCGTTTTCTTATTATCGCCTTGCGTTCCAGGGTGTGCTTTTTGAGGGGTGTCATCATACTTGGAAACTTGCCTCCAATTGGTTGGGCTAGTTGATAATTTGAACAGTTGTAGCCAAGTCACGCTTTACGTGAACCCCATTTTTGAATGTGTGTTTTGTCAATAAAAACGATTTATTGAATTTATTGAAATCAGCCTGATGTCATCATATATTCTCTTTAAGACGAATGATTATATGAGTGTATTGACAAATAATCGAGGTGGTTTTTTTTTTACTTTTGTTTTTAAAAGATTATGAGATGTGTTCAAAAATTAACGGGAGCTCGGTCATTTCTGTGAGTGAATAAGACCGATTCGCATAGTTTTGCCATCGCATTTAGTCCATTGCCACCTGTCAAAAAGGTTACATGTCTTTGTCCGATTTGTTTACATGACGGAACCTAGAATTTTTAAATTTCCTTTAAGAGGGATTTAAAAAGTGACAAATTTTTAAGAATACTAAACACTGCGTTTTTCAGTTGAGTCTAGATATGATAAAACTAAAGATTACGAGTGGTATAAGCGTTTCCAAGAAGACCGTGAAGACATTGGAAATAACGGTGTCCTGAACAAGCCAGTACATCAACAACTAATGAAAACTCTGAAGAAGTGAACGAAATGATTACGAAAATCACTCAAAATATTAGTATATCAGTTGACTCATGCCATGAAATTTTATTCGTTGATTTTAGGTATTAAATGTGTAGTAGAAATTTTTTATCCGAATTTTGATAGCGGCAAATGGAAGTTTCTCTAAAAAAAACAAACACCAACTTAAATAAAAAACGTGCCAGAACTATTGTAGTAAAACTTGAATTTAAGGTGACGACGTCGAAAATAAAGTTCAATCGTTCTAAAAAACGTATGAGAAATGTATATTGTACACTCCCTGCGCTTCTTTATAACGCAATTCTTGCCGCAAGGTCTAAAGATTGAAAGAGCAACACTGTTTCCGCGAAGGAAAACAATTTTTGGCTTTTTGGCCATTGGAATAAAATATTTGCTCGTTAATATTTGACCAATACTTGTGGGGACTTTTTGCATTGAATGCCTAAGCCTGCATCGCTAAAAGAGCTTAATATAAGGTCATCAAATAAAAGGTGTAGTTTGGACCAATAGAAAAACCTAACATCTTTATAAAAAGTTTTTTTATTGAGTCTAAGGTACAAGCTCTTAGTACAAAGTTAGTAATAAGAGAAAGTGCTATTAGTACTATACGTATTCGACAATAATGTAACTGTACCATATAGAAGTTAAGTCATCAACAACTTTTTTGTTTGAACTCCGAATATATCGAAATACGCGCCAACGAAATAGCATTTAGGGGAAATTTTACTGTACGTCTCTAATTCGAAGAAAAATGCTTCTGAAAATCATCGGTTGGATGATTGGGATCATGCTGATTTTGACAGGAAAGAAAAGAAACGCCAGGGACAGTCAAAAAAGTTTAAAGATGAACAATTGGAAGCAATACTTGATGAAGATACGTGTCAAACGCAAGAACAATTTGCAGAATCATTGAATGTTGACCAAACAACAATTTCCAGACGGTTGAAGGCGTTAGGAATGATTCAAATTTAAAGCCGAGAGACGTCGAAAGGCGATTTTGAATGTCCGAAATGCTGCTTAATTGCCAAAAAAAATTCTTCCTATCACATTATTACTGAAGACAAAGAATGGATCTATTATCATAAACACAAGCTTAGAAAATCAGAAACAGCCAAATAGTGTATTTGGTGGGATCAAAATGGAGCAGTCTATTATGAGCTGCTGAAAAGTGGTCAAATAATCAATGGACCAATTTACCAACAACAATTGCAAAAGCAGTCCATAAAAAAGGAGACCCCTATAACTGCGCCAACTATAAAGGAATAAGTCTCCTTAGCATCGCGTAGAAGATCTTCTCTGCCGTACTGCGTGAGCGCCTGAAAACCTTTGTGGATAATCTGATAGGTTCTTATCAGTGTGGTTTCAGGCCAGATAAATCCACAATAGACTAAATTTTCACACTGCTGTAGATCTTGGAAAAGACCCAAAAATTCCAAATCGATACACACTATTTTTTTGTCGATTTTAAAGTCGCATATGACAGTGTGCATATGGACGGGCTATAAAGAGCCAAGTCTAGTTTTAACATCCCTGTAAAACTCGCCCGATTGTGCAGGATGACAATGGAAAATTCTCGCTGCTCCATTAAGGTCAGTAGCGAATTATCTGAGATCTTGGATGTTAAAAAAGGATTTATTCAAAGTGACGCACTTTCATGTAACTTCTTAAGCATCGTGCTTGAAAAGATCATACGAGCCTCACTGACCAACACAAGGAGTGCGATCTATTTTAAGTCTGCGCAATTGCTTGCGTACGCGGATGACATTGACGTAATTGGGCGAGCTCAGCGAGACGTCAATGAAGTGTTCAAAAGCATTGAAGCAGAAGCGGCTAAAATAGGTCTTTTAGTGAACGAGGATAAAACCAAATACATGCTGTTATCCAAAAAAAAAAAAAAACGCACAACACCGACGTCTCGGCCGGGACGTCGCAATTGGCGATTACAAATTTAAAGTTGTCAAAAACTTCGTCTTCCACTTGTGACCAGCGACAACAACACCAGCGCTGAGATCAAACGCAGAATTACCAACCGCTGCTTCTTTGGGCGCAAGAAGCAATTGAGAAATAGAGCTCTCTGTCGAGGTAGTACTATATAAACTCACTATATAAATCACTGATCATCCCGGTCCTCCTTTACGGCGCAGAGGCCTGAATCTTAGCGAAAACGGATGAGGATGTCCTTGGTCCCTTCGAGAGGAAAATTCTGCAATCTATGGTCCCGTTTATATAAAGAGAGTGGAGAAGATACAACGACGAACTATACAGCGACATCGGCCTAGTACGACGTCAAATACGTCCGGATACAACGTCAAAAATGGCTAGGTCATGTAGAGCGAATGGACAACACAACTTCGGCCCGAAGAGTGTTCGAATCCACCACTGAGGAACGGCGAAGCAGAGGACGACCGAATCTTAGGTGGCGCACACAAATGGAAGGACCTTAACCAACTGGAAGTGCGGCATTGGAAATAACTGGTAAAAGATCGTGCCAGCTGGAGACGCTTGTTGGTTGTAGCCGAAGTTCACACTAGACTGTAGCGCCATCTAAGAAGAAGAATTGCAAAAGCTATTAAGAAAAACCGGTCGGAATGTGAGACCAGGCATGACAAATTGATTTTCCTTCATGAAAAAAACTACCGGATGGGAAGTTTTGCCCCACCCGCCATATAGTCCAATTCTTGTGCCATCCGATTACCACTTGTTTCCATCCATGCAGAAGGCCCTTTCTGGAATAAGCTTCACTTCAGTCGAAGGTATCAAAAATTGGCGCGATTCGTTCTTGGGCTCAAAAAGTGAAGAGTTTTTTTTAGGCCTAATATCCGTTTGGGTTCTGCTTACAAACTGTCATCATTTTCGCATAATTATAGTTGAATTTTACAAAAAAACAGAGCTGATGTCTTCTCTGTGTGCATTAATGCCCCAAAATAAAAAGTAGAATGGTATTAGATCGCATGATCTCCATTGAAGTCTAAATTCTGAAGTTTCATGCGTCCCAGAAATTTGCCATGGGATAAAGAAAATGCATGTATGTTTATGTAGCACTGTTCTTTGAAAATAAAATTTCTCTACGACGCTAGAAAGAGCAAGAGTAGAAAAAAGCAAAAACCTTCCGGCAACGCAACCCACTCTCTGAAATGACCACACGACATCATTTTCGAAAATGACGACGCCAACTCAATATCAGCACTCAAATGTCGCTCGTTGTGAATAGGAAGGTTCTTTTAATATTTCCCTGGGCTTTTCGGAGTCAAATGAAAATCACCCTCAGAATAATCCTGAGAAAAAAAATAATGATCGTTGATTTCCAACATTAAATCCACGGAAATATTGTATTGTGCGTGATATGCTGATTTCGATTGATGTGATAAACCTTGGTCATCGGTTACATTCTCAACGGTGGCGATATTTTCTGCAGGGCTTGGGGTACGAAGTCATGTTGGAATCTTCATATCACTAACTTTCCCGAGAAATTCAAATTTTACAATATACATAATTCAAAATGACCCAACTTTCTAAAACTTTTCCAAAATACTCCACCCTTTTGTAGTGAATTTCTAATAATCCAACGCGTTTGCGAATGAATATGATCCATTTTTATTAACATAGTATGTATGTATATGTATATTTAATTATGGAAAATCATCGAATTTTGAAATGACACCTCTTGTTGGATAACCTTTACTACATCACAGAACAAGATCCAAAAGTGTGACGAAGGATTGAAAAAGCGTTGGCCTAAGTGTATAATACGTAGTGGTCACTATTATACAAAAGGATAGCATTGATGTAGACGAATTAATAAAGCTGTTTCTAAAAACCAAAAACTGCCATAGTTGTACTGCCATTCAAAACCAAATATATACGAGTATAGCAAACACAATAATAAACACACACGAACTTTATTTTACAAAAACAGCAAAATAAAAACAACAAAATGACAGTTAACACCGTCGACCGAGGCCAAGGGCAAAGGTCGAAACGGCACTACGAACGGGACTTGCTGCGTCATCATTTTGTGTGGTTCACATTGCTCCGCATGTTCGTACCTGTTCATACGCGATCGTTTTGATTCAAGTGCACTCGGATCATATTCTGTCTGGTGCAATCGGATGCGCATTGCAACCAGCCTGGGAAACGGATGCGTGTACACCGGAGAAAAGACTACGCTGCAGATTTGGGCGAAGCGACGAGGCTTCCTATGGAAGGGGTTTTAGTTGATAAGTTAGTTCTAAGTTGGTCGTCGGAGAATAAAGAGTATATAAAATTATAACGTAATCTATTTTAGAAACGCGGTTTAATTTAGTAAGTCGAACTGTTGGGCCAGCCTTCGGGCTGGCGTTCGCGATTTTTTTAGGATCCCCTTCCGGGGATCCTTTAACTGGCGCCCGAGCAGGGACCGCTCCGTAAACGCGATCCTTTTCTCCTGGCGATTCGTCTGCGTCTATAGTCCCTAAAAAAGGACACCGCAAAGGTACGTTCTATCGAACGAAAATGGCTGTACCCATGAGAACACAGTCATTACTCCGATGCGGCAGACAAATTTCCCTGTACCCATGAGAACACAGGGATAATCGCAAAAGGTTAAAAGGATGCGTGTGAAGCAACCCGTGCCTTAGTAGGTCGCCTTCGAGCATAAAAGTTGGCGACTAAAAAGGAGAACACGGACCTTCCAAAAGAGCGGCTCCCATAATCGAAATTTCTCGCGATCGGTTTTATGAAATTTCAGTGCATTCTTTTTTCCTTTTCAGTTCCCAAGGAACTACGTATCTGAGCAAAGGAAAAACAAAGAAAAAGGAAAAAAATTTTTGATAGAGATATGAATGTGTTGTTGTAAGTGTAGTGGTGCAACGGTGAAAAAATTTATAAATGTGTAACAAGTAAAAAAGTGGAAAGAAGGAAAAATATATAAAAAAAAAAAAAAAAAAAATTCTTTTTTAAATAAAATAAAAAAAAAAAGAAAGAATAAATAAGTAGATAAAAAAGGGGTGAAAAATAAAGTTAAACCTAAATAAAGGGTTTAGTGCTAAAATAAAAGTATAAGTGACGATAAGCAAGTGCCAAGTAATAAGAAGTTGAGTGCCAACAGAAAAGGGTATTGTATAATAAGGGTAACCGCATTGTCCTGAGTGAGTACTAAGATTAAGGTATCTGGTCCAGATAATTTAAATAGAATAAAATGGAACAACTGCAAAAGACAGTGACCGAGTTAACTGGGGCTGTTAACAGCATCCTAACTCAATTAAAAAGCTACGAGACTCGTCTCTTGTCGATGGAGGGGAGATCTCTGTTATCAGCTGCTGCACCTGACGTGCCTGAACGAACCGAAGTTCTTGTTCGCCCGCGAACTGAAGTTGAGCTTCGAGACATAAGTAGATTGCCGGACTGCGTTAAAGAATTGCAGGTATTTGACGGTAACCCTACACAGTATGTGTCCTGGGTACATTCCGTAGAGGGGGTTCTAAAGGACTTCGAGATTGTAAAATCTAAACCCATCTACCGTTCTATCCTGCAGCATATTCGCGGGAAGGTTAGAGGCCCGGCAGACGCGGCTCTAGTATCCTATAATATTTTTGACAGTAGTTGGGCGGAGATAAAGCGATGCTTGTCTCTACACTATGCGGATAAACGCGATATGCGCACCTTAGAGCATCAGCTCAACCAACTCGCCCAAAAGAGCAGCAAGCTCGATGAATTTTACGCCGCGGTTAACCATCAGCTATCGCTAATGGTCAACAAAATCAAGACAGAATCCTATAGTGAGGAAACCGTCAAGGCACTAGTAGAGTCCTACCGTAACCGGGCCCTAGACGTTTTTATCCGCGGCCTTAACGGCGATCTTTCGAAGATGCTCATAATACGAGCCCCTAAAAACCTGCCTGACGCATACTCTTTCTGTCTTGAGATGCAGAACGTAAATTTTCGAGCTCAGTCGCTTCACTCGTCGACAGGGCCAAATACGGTAACTGCTCCCATCAATCAAGCGTTCAGAAACGAACTTCGACCGCATTTGCCTCCACGGAATCCAATACAAAGGATTCCGGAAAGACCGAAACCACATATTAGTGGTTGGAATAAGGATACTGGCGTCCCTCGGGAGAACGCCACTCCCCCCAAGTTGGGGCCTAAACCTTCCGAAAGAATGGAAATCGATAATTCTGTCAATTCGAGGCAGGTTAATTACATGAATCGGCCTAATCCCTTCAAACGTCGGGCAATGTCCACTAACATCCCTAGGAAGCAGCAAAGGCTATACCACGTGGAAGTTAGCGACGATAACCCAGAGGAGTATAACGAAAGGGCAGAAGAAACTCTAGAAGAGGTAAATTTTATGACGGGCGGCCATCCAGCGTACCATATATAGAATATGTTACGAGGGATGGGGCCGTATTGAAGTTTCTTGTCGACACGGGGGCCAACAAGAATTTTATAAGCCCAACTCTGAAACAGCCCACCGTACGTGTGAAAACACCATTCAATGTTCGTTCAGCAGCAGGGGAGATTAATGTATCGGAATGCGTAGAGGGAAAATTTTTTGAAGCGTTTGGTGACGAGAGTCTAACGAAATTTTATGTCCTACCGGGGTTAAAATCCTTCGATGGTATCATTGGTGATGACACACTAAAACAACTTGAAGCAATAATCGACCGGAAGGCCAATGTGTTGAGATTGAAGAACAATGTAAATGTCCCACTTAAAGAAATGATCTCCAGGGAGGTTAACTTCACGATCGACCCATCACTTTCTGAAACCACTAAGATCGAATTGAATGGGTTGATTGAAAAATACCATTCTCTTTTTGGTCCCATCGACGCCGGAGAAACCGTCGAGACGTCAGTGCTCGCCGAAATAAGAACCAGTACCAATGAACCCATTTATACGAAGAGCTACCCATACCCTGCGTGTTTGCGGGAGGTTGTAGAAGAGGAGGTGTCAAGGCTCTTAGAAGAAGGAATAATTCGCCGGTCGAAAAGCCCATATAATTCACCAATTTGGGTCGTTCCGAAAAAACCAAAACCAAATGGTGAAAAACAATATAGAATGGTGATAGATTATAAAAGACTGAATAACGTCACCATAGGGGATACGTATCCCATTCCCGACATAAATTCTACCCTTGCCAGCCTAGGAGAAGCTCGATACTTCACAACAATTGACTTAACGTCCGGGTTTCATCAAATACGTATGAAACCATCCGATATACCCAAGACCGCATTCTCCACCATGAATGGGAAATTTGAATTCCTACGGTTACCCTTTGGTCTTAAAAACGCGCCGGCTATTTTCCAGCGGATGATAGACGACGTCTTGAAGCCTTTTATTGCTAAAATCTGCTATGTTTACATAGACGATATAATCGTCTTTGGTAAAGACCAGGAGGATCACCTGAGAAATCTAGATACGGTCCTGAGGCGACTTGACGAAGCAAGACTAAGGGTCAACCTAGAGAAAACGAATTTCATGCAGAGGGAAGTAGAATTTCTGGGCTACGTCGTTTCACCTGACGGAATTCGACCTGACGCAAAGAAGGTTCTTGCCATCCAAAAGCTTCAACCACCACGGAACCTAAAAGAGCTTAAATCATTCTTAGGTCTAACCTCCTACTACAGGAAATTTATTCGCGACTACGCGAAGGTCGCCAAACCCCTAACGAACTTAACGAGAGGCGAAAACGCACAAGTGAAGGCCAACCAATCCCGTCGTGTCGAGATAAGCTTAGGCGAGGAAGCGCTTAAGGCATTCGAGGGCTTGAAGACTCTTCTGACATCATCAGAGATTTTAGCCTTCCCCGACTTCCAGAGGCCATTCAATCTTACCACCGATGCCTCGAACTATGCGATAGGTGCAGTCCTATCTCAGGACATTGAGGGGAGGGATCGCCCAATTGCATATATTTCAAGATCTCTGAACAAGACCGAAGAGAACTATGCCACAAACGAGAAGGAGATGTTGGCCATCGTTTGGGCATTAGATAATCTTCGTTCTTATCTGTACGGGGCCAAGAAAATCCGGATACTGACGGACCATCAACCGTTGACCTTTGCGATGGGAAACAGGAACTACAATGCTAAATTGAAAAGATGGAAGGCTCGAATCGAGGAGTACAACTACGAGTTGGTTTACAAGCCTGGTAAATCGAACTTAGTGGCAGACGCTCTCTCGAGACTAAAAACTCACGTCCACCACTTGCACGATTCCAGCTCAACGGAATCGGCGTCAAGTGGCCGCGCTGACAGACACGAGCCTTCTACGAACAATGATGGCAATCAAGCTAGTACAGTGACCTCCACGACCAAAACTGCACCTTCTGAACATCCTTCTTCCACGGAAACTGCGGATTCCGGGGACAGCTCCACTACAGACACCGCGCATACCGCTCTTCACGATTCCTCTGATCTTATTCCCCACGTGGAGGCACCCCTTAATGTTTTCCGAAACCAAATTTGTATTAAAATAGGAAAGGGACTTGAAATCGTTGAAGAACCGCATCCAGGATTCTTTCGCCACTACATCGCAATTATGAACCCTAGTGAGAGGAGCATTGCGGAGGCGCTCAAAACTAAGCTCAATCCAGGAGTGATAAACGGCATCAAGATGCCCGAGGAATACCTGGGAATGCTCCAAAGGGTCTATCTCCAATACTTCACCAAGTACAAGATTAGAATTGCCCAAAGGGTGGTCGAAGATGTGAGGAACGAAGACCGGAAGTGCGAGCTGATATTGAAAGAACACCGAAGGGCGCACAGAAATGCGCGCGAAAATAAAGAACAACTACTTGAGAAGTACTATTTTCCGCGCATGAATAGCCTTATCATGAAGTACGTTAGGGCGTGCGAGGTGTGCAATACGAGTAAATATGACAGGCATCCGATTCGTCCGGAGTTCCAAGCAACACCCATTCCGACCTACCCCTGCGAAATATTGCATCTAGATATAATTGAGGTACAAAACGAAAGATTCATCAGCTGCATAGATAAGTTCTCGAAGTTCGGGAAACTTTTTCACATCAAAAATCGATCCGCCTTACATCTTAGGGATAAAATTATTAAAATCATTCATTACTTCACGGTCCCCAGAATACTTGTCACTGATAATGAAAGTAGTTTCGTGAGTCCTATCATCGCAAACTTCATAAGCCTACTTGGTATAAAGTTATACCGCACTCCAGTGCATTGCTCTGAGGTCAACGGGCAGGTGGAGAGATTCCACTCGACCATCTTGGAAATTTACCGTTGCCTGAGAGCCGAGTACAAGGATTTGCGATTAAAAGAACTTCTGAACATTGCAGTCGACAGGTATAACAACAGCATACACTCCGTTACCAAACGCAAGCCATCCGATATATTTTTCGACAGATCCCAGAGAATTAATTACCAAAGCCTCATAGAGTTCCGTAAAAAAATAAATCAAGACCTGAGAGCTGAAATAAAAAGGAAGCAACAAGAGGCCAACCGATACCGGAATAAACTCAGGACGGCCCCTAAGAAATATGCGAAAGGTGAGGTCATATACACGGCAGTCAAGGGCCTTAAGGCAAAAAGTAAACCCCTATTTCGAAAGGAAATAGTGGCTAAAGATAACCGTGTAACCGTGACCACAACCTCAGGGAGAAAAGTTCATAAAACTCATATAAAAAATGTGCAAAACTGCACACTCCCTGCTCCTCGGTAGTATAGTCGGTTATTACACCCATGCAAGTTTGAACATGGGGGACCGGGGTTCAATTCCCCGCCGGGAGGGCATAAGCATAAAAAAAAAAAAAAAAAAAAAAAAAAAAAAAAAAAAAAAAAAAAAAAAAAAAAAAAAAAAAGGGAATGGCACGTACGTACTTACCACCGTCACGCACTAACCCCACATACTATATACCACTCAACCTTTGCACCCATCACCCATAGAGTAAAGAAACATATTTCATATATATTTTTTCATATCTTTTTAGACCACTGTATTGTTATATTAAGCTAGCTAACTTAAGTTGTAAAATCATATTGTTACACACTTTTATCTTTCCCTTATTACCATATTAATACAACTAATTACAATTACAATTAATCATGATTACAATTAATAGTATTAAGGAAACATTTGTAACTAGGTCCATAAGAGATATGCACTAACAACTTAATTAAGCTATCATATTAACCCCTTTGCTCAGGTTTTTCACCCTCACCGTCGTCACCATAGAGGGATTCACAATCTTCAAGTATGACGCACCCTTAATATCCATCAAAGAAGGGAAGGCCTGGGTAACCAACGGAAACTTCTACCTAGTGCACTTGATCGATTTGGAACAATGGGAACAGCAATTATTGAACCTCACAACCGCAATACAAAGCCAAGTCAAGAACCCAGAGGGAATAAGACTAGCCTCACTCCACCTCTCACAAACAACCGAACGTCTCAGCCTATTACGGAGAAAGCAGCTAAGGAAGCCAAGATCCATAAATTGGATTGGGTCCGCCTGGAAGTGGATCGCCGGGAGCCCTGACGCATCAGATTGGGACAAGATCCTCGAGAGTCAACAGGCAATAGTTGAGAACAACAACCAGCAATACAAGATAAACGAGCGCCTTTTTGAAATAGCAGAAAAGGCGGTGACGAAAGCTGAATGGATCATAAGTCGAGCCGCCAACGAAATAAAAACGGCAGACACCCGAAGATTCGAACAAGACCTAATCAACCAGGTCCTCATAATCAAGGAAGAGGTGAATGAACTGGTGAGAGCATGTCAGATGGCTAAAGGAGGGATAGTCAACACCAACCTCCTAGACCATGAAGAAATCAGAATGCTGGTCAATGAACTAGAGACCTTGCCCTACGCTAATGAGATCGAGGCGATCGAATTTGGTACGCCCATGATCTACACCAACAATACGGCGTTGCTATACATCCTATCAATGCCAAAGGTGCGTAGTGAAGACTTCAACTTGCTCCGGATAAAGTCATCAATTCACAATGGGAAGCGGATCAGCAAAAAGTTCGACCGGGTACTAACCAATCAGAAAGAAACTTATGGCCTCGTCAAAGATTGTCTCTCAATCAGCAATTCCACGATCTGCAAGTCCGAATCTCTCGAAAAACTACCGGAAGACAGCTGCATCCCTAGATTACTGAAGGGAGGCCCCACTACCTGCGAATACCACCAGAATACCGAAGAAGTTATTGAACTCATTGGAGATGACACGATCTTCCTAACTAATTTCGACGGGGAGCTCACCGGAGGAAATTCGACGGAGAAGCTACGGGGAACATTCATTGTCCGGTTCAGTAACGAGACGATTCAGATTAGGGATCAAACGTTCACCAGCTCGTCCTTGACGACCCTACAAGCCATGCCAGCTGTCGTAACCAATATTACAAAACAGGTCCATCTTATTGATCTTCAAACGGTACATAATCTTGGACTACAGAACATCAAGTATCTTACCAATTTGACAGGAAGAACGAACATCTCAACGCTGGTATACGCCTCAATCTTCTCAGCCTTAATCTTTACTGTTTATCGTACGTGGTGCAAAATTAACAACAAATTGGATCTCCCGGCAGTAGGGACGACCCAACAAGGACCTGCTGTCATTGACCCATAGTCACTTACCGGATCTACGGGACGTAGATTTTTGAAGGGGGAGGAGTTAACACCGTCGACCGAGGCCAAGGGCAAAGGTCGAAACGGCACTACGAACGGGACTTGCTGCGTCATCATTTTGTGTGGTTCACATTGCTCCGCATGTTCGTACCTGTTCATACGCGATCGTTTTGATTCAAGTGCACTCGGATCATATTCTGTCTGGTGCAATCGGATGCGCATTGCAACCAGCCTGGGAAACGGATGCGTGTACACCGGAGAAAAGACTACGCTGCAGATTTGGGCGAAGCGACGAGGCTTCCTATGGAAGGGGTTTTAGTTGATAAGTTAGTTCTAAGTTGGTCGTCGGAGAATAAAGAGTATATAAAATTATAACGTAATCTATTTTAGAAACGCGGTTTAATTTAGTAAGTCGAACTGTTGGGCCAGCCTTCGGGCTGGCGTTCGCGATTTTTTTAGGATCCCCTTCCGGGGATCCTTTAACTTGACGGTATTCCGTAGCACCTGCAGCTGGACAGAATACTGCTAATAACATTGTCAACTAAAAAAAGCTTAGTATGCATACATGCTCTTTATATAAAAAAAACAAACCCTTGCGAATGAATGTCTGTCGCATAAGTAATCCAATGACATCCTTCCATTGTTACTTATGATGTCGACCCCCTCCTTTGCCAAGCGCAAGAACCAAGAAGGATTTATTCGGTTCAATTTAGTGATTTCCGCATAAAGCGATAAAGATAAGCCCTGTCTCCATACAAATATTCAAATCACTTAACTGCCCTGCATCCATCAATCCATTCAATTTCATCTCCTTAATCGGCTTTAGACCCGACAAAATCTAGAAATCCATTTATGGATAAACTTTCAATATCAGCAATAGAAAACTATAAACGAACGGTCGATTGACACCTTCAAAGGCGGCAAGTAGTATAACAACGAAGTAGGTACCGTACTGTTTTCATTCCCCTTTCTCCAAGAACCCTACCGATGTTCTTTTTTTATTATATCCGAAACTCACAATGCCATGCTCAATCCCTCGGTAACATCAGTTGCCACAATATGTTGTGCTCTATACGCACCGATACATAGCAGTACAACACGCACTTCTTATATTATAATTCCATTAGTAGCAGTGCGACACCGAAAAAGAGTATAAATTATCAATTCTATGGTTCCACACCATGAAATTGAACTACCACTCAGCAGTACGCGCACTTCCATGCCATATGTTCCCACATCATCTGTATCTCTCTCTGACATGAGTTACGTATGATGCTTTTTATTTTATTTTCGGCTTTCAAAGCGCTTTTTGCTGTAGATTAGAGCAAATCTAAATAGTGTTGATTGAAATCATTTAGGTGTCCGCACATAGATACACGTACAATCTGTGCTATGCTTACAGATTTAGCACGACGAACGCTAACAGATACAAATCGTATCTGCGGTCAAATGTTAACCAGCCACAGCTACTAAATAGTATTGTCTATCTGTACATTGTACCCATACTCTCATGTAGTGCACATGACATCAATGCACTGCTACTATGAACAGCTCTCGAAGCTCTTGTTTCGCCCGAAGCTAGAATCTGCGAGCCCCCCACATTCAGTCGATTCAGTTGGCGCTGATGTCAGTTTCGGTCTATTTAGTTCAAGTATAATGCGAAAAATACACTTAAATACACTTTCCTTAGATTTACTCGCAACTCGCAAGTACGGACTCGTGTTCGAGTATTCAATGTGAAGAGAACGTGCTCAGATAATCTGTTCCGAATTAGGTGCAGATGAGAGGATGCGATGTGGGCGTTTGTATGTCTTCATATGCCCATGTGTGTATCTTCTTTGTCTGCCGACGAGAAGAAAGATTTTTTAATTTAATTAATCACTGGCGCTGTAGTTCAATTAGAATTCGAATATGGATAAAAACGAGTGCATTGACAGATGTTCACTCGAACTGATTCTGATTTTATTCCGCAGCGGGTTTTTAATTACTGACATCACGATCTCATATATCATTTGATTTGAAATGATATATGATTTTGGGAATCTTGATGACCCAACACCGCTGACATCTGGTGCTCATAAACACAGAAAACAAATAAAAAGGGAACTTCGGGTTGGTCAACATTATATGTATATAATATAATGAAGCTATTGGAGGAGGAATCTATTAGTGCCCTCCTGAAGATAGCCGTAGGTAAGTCTGCGCTTCCTGACACACCCCTCTCGTGAACAATGTTTGGAAGAGCTGCACCTCTTAGCTTAAACATTGACCGCATTTAAGCGAAGTACAATATGTCAAGAGGGTCGGAAATATCTGTATTAGATCGCACACTTGAATTACAGTTAAGAAAGGTTAGATTGGAATTGGATAGTTACGGGAGGGAAGTCATTAATTTTTCCTCGGGTGCTATAATAGGTTGGCACCATACAAAGTTCAGCACGAACTGTTGTTTTAAGTGGTTTTCGTACTTTTCTTTTATGTATCGTGAGTTCAAGGAATTCTCCATTTTTACTCCTTATAGGGTTGTGGTAATTTACACTCGGTTAATGTGAAAGTTTCCTGACATTCATATGTTATCCCAGGACTTAATGTATAAGGGTTTTTATTCCATTTGCTTTATAATTGAGTGTTATCCAAGCCTATTAGTGATATAATGCAAATGAGACTCGGGGCTTTGTGCTCAGGTTTGAATTTAATTCCCTCCTTCCACTATTCCAAATTTTTACAATTCGATCGAATTGTTCAATTTTTCGAAAAATTCTTTAGGCTCTATTTTTTAGTAAAAAAAACTTATGAAAGCCATTCATTTGACTTCGAATGGAGTAGTCCCTCCCATTCCCGAAGAGGCTGCTCTAAAATAAAAGAGACGCGTCGCAGTTCATATCTTTCCTTACATTTATTCAAAATAATCAATAAAAGGTTGGAAGCGATCATAAAACTTGTCTGGTACTCCAAAGCCGAAATAGTCAGTCGAAACCTTCTGGATGGCTAGAATCGCAGTGCAGGTGTTCCCCGCAACCTAATTTAAGGTTCAATTTGATTCAAATTCAAACCTAATTTTAGTTTAGAAAGCAGCCAGAAGTCACGGGGTTGAGCATTGTGTGGGTTGGCCACGAACTTCAGAACAATATTATATTATTGGTTCATCTGGTGAATGTCGCGCTCTGCCTTTTGTTGAGTAGCTCGAATTAAAAGCACACAACTCCATCCCCAGTTACGATAGATGACGTGAATACAGACCCTTTTTATACAAATTTCAGATCTTTTCGCTCCTCCGTGAAAGAATGTGGAACAAATAGCGCGCAAATTTCTCTTTCCCAAATCCTCGATAAAAATGCGATGGGCCAATCTCTTAGAAATGCTAATCATCTCATTCATGTGTTTCGCGAACATACAACGTTCAAAGAGCAGAATCTTTCTATATTTCTCAATATTTTCTTCATTCAACGAGATTCTCGACTTCGGAAAGTGTTCGTCGCTGGGGTAGGGAAAACTTAGGCAAAGGCTTTCCTGCCTGTCCGTCCATCCGTACGCATATATTAAATCAAACTTGCCGAGTAGCTATGAGCCTGTAACTTGGCTGTGTTATAGAGTGCATCATTCTGAGCTCATAGCGACCGGTTTTGAAACCCTAGCTACTTTGGTTCCTGAAATCCAGGTAAAAATTTGCAAATTTCAAGGCAGAAGACCTGAAATTGTAGCTTTGCTCCCGGCGGGCTAATCCCATCTTGTTTAATCTTCACGACCATCATGAAATCTAGCAAGAAAGCGGAATTACCGTAAATGTTTTTTATTAATTCGGATGTTTTTCAACTTATAACACAGAGATGGCGTCAGCAAACATTTCTGTTTTCTGCCTGGGTGCACGTATCATTAGTTAGTATGACAAGTTTCAACTTCTTCTCTCAAGAAGTTTGTTTACACGAATTTTTGCAACATACGTCTTGCCTTTTTTTCGTTAAAATGGATAAATTTGAATATCACTCTCTGCTCCATAGAGATTTTTCGATGGACTGACAGACGACGGACGGAATGTTATAACTATTGACAGAACAATAGGACAATAATGACGTCAGATGAAAGATGTGTCTGCAATGCATTAGATGACCCAGTTGTAGCGATAAAATTCACTGTTAAACCATCAGAAAGTTGAAACACCAAAAAAACGTCGAAAAGAGTCATGAAATACCTCGCGTGCAGTTCAAGAATTGTAGAACTGTGTAAAACTACATTTTTTAAACTGGTGGTCAAGTTTTTATAAAAAAAAAAGAGAAAAATATTTCCACTATGTCCTCTCAAAACTAGTTTCTAGTTTCAAGGAGGCGGAAGGGTGAGGGAACTTGTTGCCGTGATAGTCCCTCCATCATTTGCTTCATACTCAAATGCAACTATACCTTCACGATCAAGATTTTTCACTACCATTTGGCAGATATTTTCGATATGAATGGACAGAAATTTTAGCCTCGGAAGCTCGTTAACCACCGGTAGCAATCGTGTTCGTAGCAAATGATGCAGCAGAAGTCAACCGATTTTCAAAGATTTTTACCTATTCGAATTCTTTGAGATCCCACAAACAATAACTGACCGTTCGGAAAAATTGACAATTTTAAAGACATTGCTTAATGCATGCCAGCATTGAAATACGTTTTAAGCTCAAGGTCGCCGTACTTTATAAAAATAAATTTTTAAAGCAGGTGGTAATGAATATCTATGTGCCTCCTTGTGGGTGATAGTGGTGCAATGGTAATCATCATCGACTGTTGAGCGGAAGGTCTGTAGTTCAAGTCCGTCCATAGCCAAAACAATCCCTAAACGGAAAAAAACTGTGCAACACCAGTTGTGAATGAAAGAAGATCAAAAAATACTGACGAAGATCACTTCAAAATTCATACTCTGCGTGTGCGTTTCCAATATGTTATAACATCTTAATGGCATGTAATTAAATTACTGTAAAACTACAAACAACAACGCGACAAATTCGACAACCATACCCGGAGAGTAGTGAACGAACATCTTTGACACAAACCATCTGCACCGCGTCCAGGTTGTGTGACAAACATCATAAGAGCGTAACTCTTGAACACGCACGAATCATGGAAAAAAAAAACGTCTATGTGCTACAGGTGACTGTATTCGATGCTCTCAATGCCTCTGGAATCTATGCCAAGGCCTATACGCTAACAATGCAAAGGTACAAAAGAGGGGCTTATCGCCGCAAAATGTCCTCTAGATCTATTAATGATAAGACCAATAATCTCATATGTATCGGTAGTCTAGTGGAACAGGCTAACACGCAAACACGTCGTGGCTTCTTTCACCAAACTCCAAAGAGCGGTTTATCTCAGCTGTATGGGGACTTTCCCCAGCAAACCGAACGCTGCTCTAGATACTATGATGAATCTTCTACCCCTTCATATAAATATCAGAGGGTGTGCGCCGAGAGCCATGCCTCGCCCCAAGAGAAATGGTTTTTGGTACAACTCGCATTGGAGTGGCAGTATACTTGCGCGAGAATTATCCCACGATCCCTGTCTCATGGATATTGTAGCTTCCGACGCAATGACACTTGCCATCTTATTGCACTATAATTTCACAATCAAATTTGTATGGCGTCAGGACTGGCTCTGGCCAGGTACTGAACCTAGAATGGACTGTCTTCGCATTTTTACAAATGGCTCCAGGACTGGGCGGAGATCCGGTGCTGGAGTTTTCTTTGAACGCGAACATTCGACTGCACTTCTCGTTTTGCTTCTGTTTTTCAATCAGAGATATACCAAATCCAAATAACCATGTACTATGTTGTGAAGCACAAGTGGAAGGGAAAAAGCATATATATCTGTAATAACAGTCAAGCTGCAATCAAAGCTTGGTTCAATCCTTTATCCAGCTCCAAATTAGTGTATGAAAGTCGGAAAACTAAATTCACTGTTTTATTGACCCAGGTCCTAGGTCACTCTGGGATCCCAGGAAATAAGATCTCCGATGAATTCGCTAGAAAACGCTCAGAGGAAAGTTTCTCAGGACCTGAATCTTTATTACACGCAGTCGTAGATGGAATGAATATCCAGGATACAGGATGGCAAAGCGCGTACGCTCTGATGTCTGCAAGAAGTCCGCAATATTCTTCTTACCTTTGATGAGCATTAATTGAAGAAGACTTGCAGGCGTCATTATGGGCATTACACTTTTGCTAAGCATCGCTGCATGCTTGGCATCAACGCACGCCTACCTGTGCTGCATGTTGCGAGGAGGATGTCACAGCAGAACACTTTCTCTGCGAATGTCCCGACTTTGCTCGCGAACGTTGGCGCACCCGACGTGGTGTGTGCCGAATCTCTTAGCTTTAAATCACTGAAGCTCCTCCTCACTGTTCTCCGGCGAACGGGGAAAATAAAATAGAATTAGGTGTCTATCTGGCAGCACAATGGACCAATATTTGCGTCTGAGTGCTCCAACAGATAGCAGAAGCCTCCAAAAAAACACAAAAAAAAAAAAAGATGACAATAGACTGAATCCGTAAGCAAAGAGGTGCTTAAAATGATAAGGGTTGACACACGCGGACGTGGACCACAAATTTTTTTTTTTTTGACTTATGTCAAGGAAAATACTCTTTCTCTTTTCCCTGGGACTTTTTCAAACAACATACATATGTATGTACGTCCCTTTTGGATGAGTGTACGCCGCGGCCCATTTTGCCTGTTTTCATAAACAATTCTTTGCGTCTTAATTCAAGGATATCGTTTTTTTTGTACAGTCGTAAGTATTGCACTTCCTTCACATTTATTGACAAATATTTTCCATTTCTTTGCTAAATGAAAGTACCGTAACCAACAACAAAAAATACGTGAACAGATGACACAGTTTGATTTCAATAAGAAAAGGGTACTTCTTAATGTTTTTCGCTGCTGTCTTATTGCTTGGTTCATCACTGTTAGTATGTTGGTGTGTTCAAAAAGTAAAGGGAATGGTATGATTCCTAGGGTTGAATAAGTCTGATTTACCCGACTTTTTCTTTGTAATGTTGGAAGATATCTCTGAAATAAGTTGGTAAACATTATTTGTACTTTCATAATCAATCAAACCAATAATTTAAACAGCTTTAAACAGTTGAAGATGTAGTGTCATGACACGATACTTTTACTTTTTGAGGCATGTACAACCCGTGCACAGGTTCTTGAACTTTTTTCAATGGTTCTTATCTTGAAAACAAATTAAGATATCAACTCCGGACGCATTTTATTCTATGTGTAATTACAACTAAACGGATACAACTATTGGCACCACCTCATAAGCGAGTTTTTCAAAAACTATTTATCTAAGCAAGCCAATTTAATTTTTTTCTTATATTGTAACTTATTCCTCGAAATTGTGTATCTTTGTTTTGACGAATGCTACCTCTCCAGTCAGTGAGTGGTAGTGAAGGTGTTAACACGTTTTAAAAAGTGAAAAATTAGCAAAATTTCGGGTGTTCCCGTTAAAGACCAAAGATATGGTAAGCCTTATTTAGTTCTTAATATGTATTTGTTTTATTAAAAATTTATGTTTTTTGATATGAGAATATGTATAAAAAAATTTTCGTTTTTAACTTTTTTTTGTTAAATTAATTGATAATTTAAAATAGTTGGTTCCAATAAAAGTGGGTGAAAAAATGCCGAAAACAACAAAGACTTATCAAGAAAAGTATGTTCAAGAAGCTCTACTGACCAAAAAAATGGGCAAATGTCAAAAGGCAGCTTATAAAAACTACAAACTACCGCGTTCTACTCTGCAGTTCCGATTGAGTGAAAACTTTGCAAAAGTACGTCCAGGGCCCGCAACAGTTTTAACTGAGAAGGAAGAATCGACAATTGTTATATGGTTAAATGTTTCGCAAGATTTCCGAAAAAAAAAGAAGATGTCCTTTTTTCTGTCCGGGAATTTCTAAAGCAAAGTAAGAGGGAGCACCTATTCGGTAGCGAGGCAATACCAGGAAAAGGATGGTTTAGATCTTTTTTGAAGCGTCATACTTCTTTGACGTCTAGAGCAGTTGATCCAGTTTCATCAGCAAGCGCAAATGTAGCGGTAACAGATATTTTTGGCTGGTTTGACTCCATACGGGACTATTTGATCAAAAATGACTTTTTCTCAGTCCTTGAAGATGCAAGCAGGATGTTTAACGGGGATGGAACAAATTTTTTATTTTGCCTTAAAGCTAAATCCTTTTTAGCTGTAAAAGGATCAAGAAACATTTATGAAGTCGATAGAGGCCATGTAAAATCGAATTTAACTGTTATGTTTACATTTAACGCATTAGGATCAATGTGGCCTCCAATGATCATCTATCCTTTTAAGAGATTGAAGGATAATATACGGAAAACCATTCCTAATACGTGGGGCTGCGGAGTAAGTGAAACGTCTGGATGACCAAACAAACATTTTACGAATCTATTTCAAAGGTGTTTAACCCTTTTTTGACCCGTGAAATAATAAAATTACCAATAATATTATCCGTTGATGGACATAGCATACATCTTACACTCCAAGTGAGCCAGCTTTGTGTTAAACTTGGAATCATCCTGATAGCCCTTTATCCCAAATCTAACCGAATTTTGCAGCCAGCAGAAGTTGCGGCTTTTAAACCCCTTAAAAACGCTTGCAACAATGGAGTTGCAGATTGGCATCGAAAAAATTCAGGAGTAGTTCTAACGAAGGACATATTTGCTCCTCTTTTGAAAGAAGTTGTAGACAAGAGTATTTCTCGATCCACCATTATTAATGATTTTAAGGCTTGTGGACTGTTTCGTTGGGACAAAAATTCCATTAATTTCTCCAAATGTCTGGGAAGATCCCAATACAGCTATGCTACCGAACTTCAACATGTACAGGACCAAAACGATGCATTTGAAAGTTTTTGCAATATAATTGGACAACAGAAAATAGAAGAGCTGGAAAGATTCAGTTTGGATTGCGAAAATAACGATGACTTATCACAAATGCCTAAACTATACAATTTTTATAAGAAGAATGAATTCAAGCAAGTTGAAGAAGGAAAAATATTTGCAAACAGTGCTACGCAAACTGATCCCCAAAATTTGGACTCAATCGATTTTATAGACATAAGTGCAACTAACGATTTTTTGTATGCTGGAGACGAAATCGAACTTTTAAATACCAATGACACAAACGCACAAATAATATTAACGCATAATGTCCCTGTCCTTAGCGTGACCGATTTATTAAATTGGCCCCTACGTAAAGGTATCAAATTCCAAAAACAATATAAAAGCTTTGTTATCACTAACTCTACATGGATTGAAAAAGAGCAAACGGAAAAAGAAGAAAAGCAAGAACTTGAAAAACAAAAAGAAGAAAAAAAAGCTGAAAGACTTGAAAAGAAAAAGCTAAAGAACTGAAAAAAAAATAATAAAATAAAAACTAAGAAGGTTCCAAAGAATCCGAGAAAAATTATAATCGCAAAAAAAAACGAAAAACAGATGTTGCTTGAAATGTACAATAAAGTCAGCCAGGAAGATGTTATTTCTCAGCCCGTATCAAAGGCTGGAAATCATATCAATTTATTTTAGAATCCACTCAGAGAAATTGGAGAAAATAAAATTTGTAGTAGACAGATGTGCTTTTCTTGTACAAATTTTATGACTAAAACACATGGAACTGAAAATTGTGGTATAAGATGGTGCGAAATGTATTATATAAAATGTTTAAAAATACTTAAATACAACTTTCTTCCAACTTTTATCTGTTCGCCGTGTATTAATTAATTTATATTTGTTGTAGAATTGTCTTTTATTTATTTTTTGACAACACTCATTTATTTTTAACTTAATATTTATTTGTTTCGTCCTATATAATATGTATATTCCTTTTTATGTTTTTTTTTTCTTATTATAAATAAATTACCTATTTTATTAATAAAAATAAAAAAAAAAAGAAAATATTGTTTTCTTTAAATTCAAGGTTGCCAATAATTGTATATTTTTGGGGTGCCGACAATTGTGATCGGGTGCCAATAATTGTAGATAGTATTTGCTAAACTTTTTTTTAATATCTCATTTTTATCCCTTTTTTAATAATAAAATACAAAGTAGAATATATTTCTAAATAAAAAGCTGTCCAAATTTTAATTTTGCTTTTTACCATACCTATTCTTAGTTCTATCAATGCGAAATTTACACGCATTTGAATTTAAAATCTTCTTAGGGGTGCCAACAATTGTATCCGTTACGCTATTGTGTTGCAACTATGCAGCAAACAGAAGTCCCTAAAATATCATGCATATTTTTATAAAATCTTTGTGACTTTTCCGCAAATATTTTCTTTCAGAACCACATTTGTTTCAAAAATTAGTCGGAAAAAATTGTGCAATTATTTTGTATAATCCCTTATTTAGACTATAAAAAAGTTTAAATTATTTACAAGAATTACCAATAGTCTTTTTTACTCGCACTAAATTATTAAACAGTCCCACCCGCAGACTGTCAACGCTAAATTGAATTAAAAGAAGCGGTGTCCAACACCGACAAGTAAGTCATAAAAAACGAAATACATACACCTATTTTCTAAGCAAGCACCCTCCCAAATCCATGAAATACAATTCAATTTACGGTTGGTTGCCTCTAAATCGTAAAAAACACAAAAACTTTGAAAAAAAAGCGGAAACGTGGCTGCACGCCTTTAGGGAATTTCCTTTTCCCATTTAAGGGCAAAAAAAACAAACAATAAAAGCACTTCACTACACTACCTATGTATGTATGTACATATATCCCGCTGCCTGTCCAAAAATACTCATCGATTAAGTACTCTTCCAGATAAACGATATCACATGCCGACGACAACCATTCGGAAAATTCATTACCGGCGCGATTTATTTTTATATCACCCTCACATCCAATCATCCCGCGCACTCCAACACAAACCCCAGTTTGAGCGTAGGAAGCGTGTGCCACAGCAGTCCATTATAAGGTTCAAGAACCGTTCTCACGCGCTAAGGCAAAAATCCCATCTGACGATAATCCCATACTCGGACGTATGGAGCGCCAAAAGTGTTAACATTTATGTCACATTTGACATTAAAACATTACTCCTTACCAGTCGGTGTCGTTTCTGGTCCCACATCTTATTTACAATTCCAGTCAACAACAAATAGCTGGCTTGTCCGCTTGTCTGCCGCATATAAGCATTAAAAATAAAAAGAAGAAAATAATAACAAAACACCAAACAGGAGGGCCATGTTGTGTCGTGCGTCGCTGTTGCACGGCATCGGTGCAGCTAAAGCAGAGCAGATCGTACGAGTCGTACTTGTCCGCCCACATGTGAGTCCATTGGTGACTTACGGATTTTGCGACTGAGACATGTAAGGAACAGAATCATAGACAACTAAATATTGTCAATAGGCAACATCGGCTGGGAGCAACGCTCGAGACCCTCGTACCGAACTGTGGCTATGGGACAAATGGTATCCATTTGCTCATTTCCTTTTTTTTGCATTTTCGTTTCGTGGCTGTACATCTATCGATGACGCCTAATTGATTGGCATTCTATGCAAATACTCATAGACAATTATTATCAAGAAAAATACGAAGAAGAAGAGGAGACGATGAGGAGTAAAGGGGATCCTTGTGGCACGACTCTACTGAGTAAATGAGTTGTACTCGTACAATGGTTCGCGTCCATTCGAGAGTGTCGTTCTAGTGAAACGGTCGATATCCATGCTACTAATAAAACATGCGGTTTCCTAGTATCGAACGGAGCTGGTTAAAATTCCATAGGGGTATCTTGGGTTGGTGGCTTCGCTCCGGTACTGGTGTTCGATGGCATCCAGGAAGTCTAAAAAACAATTCTGCTCGCGACTGGCCGTTAGTGTTTGGGTCGCCTAAGTGAATTGTTGATGTAAAATGGTGCGTGGATAGTAAGGTGCGACGGGCTTCATTCACACAAGACAATGTCTACGATAATAATACTAGAAGACTTTGCCCGGCGTGACTGAATAAATCGAAATTCCTCCGCAAAAAGCTATGTAATTTAAGACCAACTGGGTATTTAAACATTTGAACTTGTCCTGATTCTCTAACAGGCTGTAGTGGCTTGCATTAAATGTTAAGAGCGTCAATGGGTAGCCTACAGACCATTGACTTAATGATGTGTAACCCACCCTATACAGTAATTTTACGACTGGTCAATGTGCCCATGAAGGCAACGGCGTAACACTATGCGCTTAGAAGCACACACTTACCATAACTGCAAGGCTGTTTATCTGAAAGCAATTTCCGTTGCCGCGGCAGTCCATAGTGCATAGCTGAATTGCCGCCATACATTTCCGTCCATAAACCAACAGCTGGTCACCTTACGATTATGTGTACAGAATTTTAGTGCTACTTCAGGTGCATTGTAAAGTTAATAATGGTTTTGTAAAAGTAACACGTTAAGGTGCTCACTCTTTCCTGGGATAATTCGCAATGATTCCCAATTGGCTAAAGAAAGTAGCTTGTTCATATGATTATTATAATCGAAGTCTTAAAACCGTTCTGTGCATCGCGGCCACTTGTAAAAGACACTACTTCAAAAACGGCTAGAAAAAAACTCAACCAGACATTGGAATGGACAAGAAAGAATGTCAAATAGGCAAAACGGAATTCAGTTGGCCTACACTTATCCCCTGATTTTATTCTAAGCATGTAAAAGCTAGGCTTTGTACGTGTCAGGTCAGTTTTCATGCACCGCCACCCTCTATGTAATCAAGGGAAAAAAAATTCAATCACGTATTATCATGTCAGAAGGGATTCTAGGAGCAAGATTCCAGATAAGCTCATGGTTCGGAGTGTATGTATTTTAGGAGAATATAAGTTCATTAGTAAGGCCACACAAGAAAGGAATCATTATACAGTACTTTTACTATAAAGCAAGACTGGTTAAAAGTTTGTTTCAGTAGGTTATTCCGTTGCGGTAGCTCGAGTAAAATTGCAAATAAAAAGGCCTAACAAAATTTAAAAACACGGGGGCTAAGATTCAAATATAGTTCAATACTGAAAATATAAATCGAAAGTGTTCCATCTTAAAACTTTATCAGCCGATTCTGTAGAAATGATGTTTCGGATTTTTACGACGATCTTTGGTAAATTATGGATAATAAATAAAAAGATGGTGCATGGTATTATGAATAATAATCTTCATAAAAGCAAAAGGATCCCGCTTGGCGTTGACAATACAAATTTGGGCTTATGTACAAAAGTAATTGATATGCTCTCGTAAGGTCCAGGCTGAAGTATAGCATTCTAACTTGAGTAGATGCAGCGCATACAGACAACGAGAAGTTGCGGAACATGCAAGTTGTCGCGATCTCCATTGTGTTGTGAGAGACAAATTAAGAGTTCTGAAAGTGAAGCAGATATTCGAAATGATATTGGGGCTATGGCGAATGATACGATGACCTGAACTTTCGAACAAAAATCAGCCACCAATTTGAGACCAGACGACGGACGGAGGAAATATCTCAACTTCTTAAATGGCTGTGCAACAGAAAATTTATGAATACGTGCCTAAAATATTTAATAGTCCATCTCAATACCTGAAAAACCTTACCCTAAGTCGACGCTATTTCAACCGATTTCACAATCACCCATTTTCACGGTTGAGTGTATAATTCTTGATTATGCTTCTCAAGGGTTGTCTCCTTTCCTATATACATATTTACATTACAGAATCGATAGCATGCAAAGTCGTTTCCTACGTTTTGCTCTTTGAAGTCTAACCTCAAACAATCCTTTTATCATTTTCATTTCTTAACTTCTTTCAGGTACCAAAGACTTCAGGGCTCTTTAAAATGCTATTTTTTTCTTCGTTATATACAAAACGTATGAAACCTTCGTCTCCATGACACCAATGATCCTGTCTATCGTATGCTATGGAGGATTAACTTGTATATATGCAATTGACTTCAATCTCAGTACTCCTAGCTTAAAACTTCGTCTTCTCAATCGCCCTATCTATCTAATCATAGCTATTAAGTTCGATTTAACAATCTTTTTTTTGTTTGGTATTTGTTGCCTTCGCATGTTGTTATTATTAATACCGGCCATTTGAAACTTGGAAGTTCAGAGCCTTGTTGACAACCCTCCCTGTCATGAATGTGTTCCTTCTATGTTTCGTTGTTCCCCCATCCTACGGCGCGGCTTCCCCGGCGGTTTTTTTTCCTACGGGTTTTCCACTCAATATTCGTTCGATTGTTCGTCCACTGTACACGTTAACAAAATGTAAGGTTTAAAAAAGTAAATCAATAAATGATTCATTCAATCAATTATTTTACATGATGGAAAAGAACTATTACTTCTCTAGCCATGTTATAAACAAGCTTTGCCACGTAATGTTTAATGTTGGAAGCCTTGTCAAACTCGTATGTCTGTTCCATACGGGGTGGCCTTCACTTAAGTGATATCTTCCACATTATCATAGTAGGCATAACGATGCACTACCATGCAATTCCTTCTATTGTCCACACTGATTCACGTCGGAACTGGAGGGAACTCTACCAGATTAATTTCTATATCTAACGCGAAGTTTAGTTGAAAATCGAGCCAACTGAAAGGCCAGTCCCACCGATAGCGCTACGAATAGAAGCCTTATTGCCTTACATAATTATATTGGTTGTCTCCTCTCATTCCTGAGGCATGTCGAAATCCTAAATCTCATGTCCTGTCCATTATCATTGAGGGGTTATAAACCAACACCAAATGTCCTTGAGATGAAAAGCTTTTCGTCTGAAATGGAATGTCGACTGTTTCTAGAGAACGAGGAAACTGCAGAGCACGTACTATGTGAGCGTGCTGCCCTCTGTCACCTTAGGCAGCGTATCCTCCTCAAAGAAATCATGACTTCTGAGGGGATTAGCTCACCTCCTACGAGGGACATCCTCAACTTTATTAAGAAGGTAGAGGAACTTCTAGTGTAATTCACTAGCAGACACAATAGATCGACACTGGTCACAGTGCCCCATGCTATTTGTTAGCACTAGCCCTCTATTAAAAAAAAAAAAAAAAAAAAAAGCCTTGAGAAAACTGAAGGAGAAGACTTCATCTATTACATACACCAAATATTTTCCATAAAACAGCTGTCATTAGTTAAGTGAAATTGACGCCAGCACAGCGAAAACATATGTACTTGATAATGTTCGAATAGGAAGTCCCACCCCACCCGCCATATTCTACAGCCGTTGCTTGATGACTCATGGTCAAAGCAGAAGCTTGGCTAAAATAGTTGCAAAAAAAATGGGTCGAAAAAAACGTCCAATTGGACGAAGTCTTCTCGAATTCCGTCAGAATTTAAACTCAATACAGTAAAAAAAACTATATTTTTAAAGGGTCCTGAATAAATATTAATGGGCCGGTAATAAAGGATTCGATAACACAATTCCTCTAGACAATATGTGGCAATAATGGAACCCCGAAACAAATGCGCTTCTAGGTTAAAACATCGTAAGTATGCTACATATGTATGACCTGAGTTAGCCAACATTTTTAAACTTCAAACAGAAATTTGAAAAAACAATATTACGAACATCAGCAGGCTTAGAAT
Source organism: Merodon equestris (assembly GCA_958301585.1). Taxonomy (NCBI): domain Eukaryota; kingdom Metazoa; phylum Arthropoda; class Insecta; order Diptera; family Syrphidae; genus Merodon; species Merodon equestris. The sequence continues at coordinate 36,331,350 of OY284415.1, forward strand.
GTATGCTACCCTGCCATCATTATATTTATATATTTATGTATGAACATATGCTGCATATCCACTGAAATATTATTCATGTCCATGTCATAAGTATTGTACGTGCTTGGTATCAACTTGAAGCCACGATAAAAGTGGGTGTCTCCTTAAAGCAACTTCTGTAAAAATATTCCAAAACCCTATTCAAAAATGGGACTCATCAGTATAGTCAAATTGAAAACAATCTACTCGTACAAGCATGTTCTACAGCTTTTAAGAATTTCCTGACAGAAACAACTTAATCTTCCAGCTAATTCGTTCCATTCCCAGAACAACCAAATCATCCTCATGCCGCCGCACACCCCACTATGATACCAGACCCAAGATGCAATGGCTCCTTTGTCAAGTGACGCACAGATGTCAACAGACTTTCAAACATGCATGTAAAAAGTAAATTGACACATGGAAAGTACATTTCGCCTTAATCTTCGTGCAAGTGAATATTTTAAGACATTACCCCGTTGTTGGCGTCTTCTGGAAAAGCCATCAAGTACGAAAATAAATGACAGGAATCTTTCCTCGATTTACATATTCATCGTATGTGCATTTTGCTTGTTTTGTGTATGGTTACGCCGCTGTCTCGATGAAGTTGTTACTCAATTAAGATGTTGGTGCCAACATTGAGAGTATGCGGTGCGTGCCATCTGACTTACGCAAATCGGTAATTACAGCACTATGAGTCATACAAGTCTTAAATAGATAAATAGGGGATTACGAAGATGGGATGGTAGTCCTTTTTTAGCTCTAGAAATGAGTTAATTGTGGACTTCCCTGGCCTTAAGTACTTACAATAAATTCCATCAGCAGATGAGTTTGTTTTTTCCAGGTAAAAGCTGAATATTCTACATAATTAAAGGTACTCTGTCCTATTTCTAAAGATTCAATTGGAAGCATTACGAATATTAATCATTTCCCGTTTTATAATAGATTTGGAGCAAGAAACCTTAAGGTGCCTGAATCCCTGTCTTTCAATTATCGCTCACTCCCTTAAACCAACAATTCCATGAAGAAAAATCATAGAAACTTCACCCGGATCAAAAGCCATCGAGTGCGGAGAAAGCAAAAAAAATGTAAGGAAAATGAATAACGCAATAAATGGTTGAGATGAAAAGAGCTTGAAGCGGCATAACCCATGCGCTTAACAAGTGCCTCAATTGTTCAATCTCCTTACTTGCGGTTAGGTAATTCCCTCATAAGTGCTTTTCAGTATTGTTCCTTAACAAAGTATGCGCACGGCCGGGATGACGAACATGACGAAGATGACATGCATGCACTGAACGACAACGAATTGAAATTTTCTCAAATTCGATGCATGGCCTCCAGAACCACCGTACCAAACTCACATAATATGCATGCATAGTGCGGTGCAGTCTTGTGTGGCACAATGTCTATTGAACCTAGAGAACTCTCCCTAGAATCAATGGAAAGGGCATAAAAGGCAAATGAGGCCGACGACGAGTAGACTATGGCACAATATGAATTCAGCAGCCATCCAGCACCGTAACCATCGCCATCGTCATCGTCGTCTTCGTCTTTGTCGACGACATGGTTCTCGTCGCCGCCGTAGAACCCTTTTATTTGGTTATATGTATAGGTACATATCTAATATACGAACGTGTGTAGATGTAGTTCTTTATAAAGTAGCAATTACGGCATAGAAACCTAGGAATACTATAGTCGTATGCATACCATCGTATGCTCACGGTTTGGCGGGAAATAATAGGAGAAAAAAATTAAAGATGGAACGCTGCAAAAGGTTGATCTCTCAATGGCAAGCGTCGAATGACTTAAGCCACGAGGAGGACCGCCCCAGTGAGACACACCGGCAAGGTATTCATGCGGTTGGTATAGCTGCTTGGCGGTGACTGTGATATGATGCTTGGTGGTGCGGCGCTAACAGAAGGGAGACTAATGTCAGTGAGCAAGCGATGCCACCCACGATTTTTGACTCAGTGAACCTCTCAGACCTGAACAAAGACCATGGCTTCGGTCTATCATGAAAAAAAGACACACTAACACTAATACGGGTCATGAATTTCCTCTTACATATCCCCATACACCCGACCGATCCAGTCTAGAGCCGGAGTTCTAGGTGTTGTGTCAATTTTCATTTCATAAGTATCTTCTATGCGTTTATCGCATCCGCAGAATTAACACGGAAGTTGTAAGCCGCCACCAAAAGCGGTTGAAAAAAATTAACTCACAAATTCGACATGACTTGCACGCGTTCATCGAAATCCGAATGTGTATCTACAGCATTTCACTGTTCGCCTCACACCACACGATTGCATGTCCCTCTAATAAAGCGACAAATAAATTGGAATGCGTTTCGTGTCCCATTAAAACGACCATAACCAATCGTAGGAGGAACGAGTACTCGTCGACGCACTCAGATGCACAGATGTTATGTGCTCTTTGACTTTGATACCAATGAAGATAAAAGTTTCCAATTTAAGCTGAAACGTACCCACTCACGTTTCACTATCGACCATCGAACAAACGAATAAAAAAAACAATCGAACTTTGTTCTACAAGGCAATTTGCGGTTATGTATGTACAACTTCCAGATAATAACTGTTTATATCTTAACAGACACGTTTGTGGAAGCTAGGACCAACACGATAATTGCTGGCAAACTTGACTACAATAGCTACAATGCGAGCAGACAATCGATTTGTGCAATTGTTTTTCACGAAAAACAGGTTTGTTGTTTGGGGGCACTTATCTCTTGATTGCCGACATTTGTACTTCATTTGTACTTCAACGTGAGCGCGTGCTGAAAACGTTTAGTCTTGGAGACTTGCTTCAGGTATTAGTCATGTTCATGTAGACACTACGTGTAATGTATGCGTTTAAGGTGACAATGGCGAGACTTGGCGACACTCGGCGTCACTCGAAGTCACTGGCAACCGCAATCTCATTATTGCGAATGAATACAATTGGAAGCGAGGGTGTGTAAAATAGATTTGTCACCTTACGATGGTGCCGGTTTAGATACGCCTTCGCAGATGACTTACGACGAACGTGTTTTGGGTATCAATTGCATACAATACACGAAATCATTGCGATCGCACTGTGATTTTCTAAACAATCGTTTCAGGGTTGATTGACATAGGTGTAGCTAAGAAATAATAAATTGAATGATTGAAATGATAAATATAATTTTACTTTCAATATATCTCTAAACATACATATGTACATATCTAACTTTAAAGCAATTGTATTTTATAACATTCCCATCTTGCCCTCTTAATCATTACCATGGCGCATATGCTTTCATAAAAACCACTGCATCTCCTGTGCAGATGCTGGATTCGTCACATTCCACTGATTATACAAACCGATTCATTCAGTTTTTATTTTATGGCTGACTATAAAACTAAATCTCATCATAAAGAAAATTGCATCTAATTTGAAGCCCTTAAGTATAACACAACCTCAATAATGATCACCGTGTGGTCACCATGAAAAGTCGTAATTAAAATCAAATAAAAACGACTCGAAAAGAAAAGAACTAAACGATACGGATGGGAATCAATCTGGCTAACAATCTTTAATGTGCATAATGGAATTCGATGGCACTAAATCATTGTAGGCTTTCATCACATTTCACAGTCAAACTTATCTGCTTTGCTTTAGTACAAACTATTAACTTTATGGTCTGTTCCATGTCCAAACCAATTTACAATAGAAATGAAAAAGGCATAAAGAAGCTATTACAGAAAACGAGCATGAGTACCCCGATAAGTCGATTCTCGAATAAGTAACAAAGAAAAAATAATCGGAAATGGTACCTCTTACATGGTAGCCTAAAAGGTGATTTAGATATTTTCCAATTTTTACTGTCTATAATGCTCACAGTTTACTAAACGCAGTCCGGGTCTTTGTAACGGCTCTAGTGAATTAGTAACGATTTTTTTTTTAGTCTTGAACTGATAAGCTGATATTTATATTTTTATTTCTACTTTAAAACATAAGATACGTTTCCTGAGGTGGCAAAGGGCTACACACTTACGTGGTTATTCAACAACAGATGTCATTTTATATCAATTGAAAAACGAGCATTTTTATGGAAAGTTGTGATTTTTTTTTTTTAGTCAAAAGTACAGACTTTGGGGTTAGTAGCTAAAAGTAAATTGTGGGCCTCGGTTTTGACTACAAATATACATTTTTTAAAGGAACAGGATTTCTCACAAATACGTATTTCGGGACTAACAGCTCCTATGATGAAAATAGGCAAAGCTGAGTTTTTAGTTCCACGCCAAAATTGCTGTTCTGTTCGCCTAGTAGTAGGTAATAGTTACTAGTCAATCAAGTATGTAGTTAATAATCTCCTCCTTTCTACCTATCAAAAGTTATCATAATGATGGTTAAATGTTTACTGCTCGGCAATAGTGCAAAATGTGTTTAAAATGACACCTCTTATTGGAGTTGTCTCTATGTCTGCCATCTACTTCAGGGCAATTTTTGGAGGTATCGCAAATCGCACTATGCCGAGAGTAGCTAAACGAATCTTCTGATATCATCCTTGTGTTTATTTTTCGAGCACTTGTTAGGTTAATTTAATTTAAGGTTAGTTAATTTTTTGAATTAGGTTTCAGTAGAACAGATCTTGTGATTTTTCTACAGTCTTCATGTAGGAATAGTGCAGAAAGGTTCGACATGTAAGCCTCTGACGCACGATGGGCGGGTTCGGATCCCGATAGCACCAACGCCATCAAATGTACATTACGCGGCTCCTCTTCTCGGTGGGGTACTGGTAAAGCCCCAGGTAGTACACTTGCCTTGAAAAACCATCTCGACGCTCGCCGTTCGGAATCGGCATTAAACTTTAGGTCCCGTTCACTTGTGTAAAAAAACAAATCGCACACAACATAAGTGAATGAGAGAAGCTTGGCTCTGGCTCTCCGTGAGCTGTAACGACATCTATGAAGAAGAAATAGAGGTAATACTCTTAATGGCTGCCTTAAGATCGACATATAACAGGTCTAGGAAGACACTGTTATACATTACTAGTACTTTTATGGCTGCTAGCCTGCGCTACCAAGGCGTGTTAGTATTCGAGGAAGCGGTATTTTACCAATAATGGATTTCTGGTCGACATTGTTCTATCATACGACTGGGGCATAAGTGATTGTAGATCACTGTCATCGAGCTATCAAGTTTGCTAAAGTTCAAAGCTTCACCAGCCATTCAAAGAGATCAATACATCCCTAAGCCAGCTATCGGGTCTATTTGGTCGTTTCGGGTTGGTGTGGAGATATCGGTGAAATTTCTTTAATCGGTTTGTTTTGGAATAATCATCCAAGAAAAAGCAAAAATCAGTGTCAAAAAGGGATGAGCACTACATGTTTGGTACAAAATTTGATGGATCTTTTTCAGTTTGAATAAAATCGCATTGTGAACACAGTCGCAGGTGTCATATCACTTCTTAAGGAGTTCAATAACAAAATTCTAAGCTTAATCTGACCAAAATGACATATCCGACATTTTCATGACAACACAATTAAAATTTTACGCGCGAAAAGAATCAACTCAATATTCGTATACTATGTTGCAAACTTGATGCTATAATGCATAGTAAATTCATATTAGGAAAGAAACTAATCAAACTTGATCTAAAAACCTGTCTCGATATAGATGCAGTCTCAGTTGGCCGCTTACATTTTTGGATATTGTAGTTATTCAAGTTTCTGTTATAAATCAACCGACTCGAAACTCGATCGTACTGGTCAGGAAACAACAATCGAAAGTATACAATCATCATAATGTGATTGACAGCAACACCACAGGGCAGCAAGTAACATGATGACTCAAATCGTTCTGGTTGTATGAGCTTGTCACCTGTCTATTGTGTAATCTTTTGCATTTTACTACAACCGAACTAGTGTCAATTGTTGTAAGCGTGGTGTTCCTAGCAATCGGTCACTATGTTAATATTGATCATTGCACTCCAAGTATCATGCACTTATGCGCTATTTCTCTTCATTTTAATTGGCAGTAAAACCGCAATGATGATTCCTTTCCGGAGGATCTCGACACCTCAAAACGCACTTAAGCATTGCATCATATACAAGGGAAGTAACCAGCCTAACCATAAAACTATCAAACATAAATTCGTGTGAGGCTACGTGCTGTTTCATTGCCTCATTTGTTTACCTCTCATAATACTTCTACGCATACACATATGTAGATCTTAAAAAAATTATAAAGAAAGCAATTAAAATTCGGATTGACAGGAAATGCTTTGTACTTTTAGATGTCTGCTCTGAAATGAAACAGGAAGCTTACAGGGTCCCCACACGTAATAAAAGCTTTATCAACAAGCACGTTGCTTATAGCTAGTTGATTGTTTGATTTCTACAATTTAGCTTCTTTTCCATATTTTTGTTTACTAACGTGGAAAATGTGGCGGACCCCACAAGCGGACCAGTAGGAATGCAGTTAAGTGGGAAGGTTATGGTCCTACACTTCTGACCATAACGACGCCGGGATAAAAAGGAAAAGAAGAACGTGGAAAATTTGTTCAAAATTCTACGTATAATGAAAAGTTGCTTTCGCATGTCTCCTTCTGCACTGTCTTCGATTTCAAACAGGTTTAAACAGGCCCGTGATGAATATTAAAGGACACCTAAACAAAACTAGAGTACGATGCCGTATGAAGAATGAAAAAAACAGCTGAAGAGGCATGTTGATTAAAAATTAAGTGCACCCCGAACCTTCCATTAAAGAAAGCTACCGAATGACGCCTATAATCCAAGGATGAAAACAAAAAAAATAGTTCATATAAGCTTGATGCAGTCTAAGTGGTAATCCGCTTTTCTCTAAGCAAAATTTTGAATAGATTGACATTATTACAGTTCTCCTAACGACCATCTTCACGTTCAAACTTCGCAGTGATCAAACTACCTGTAAACTGCCTTGTTAAGTTCAAAAAAGGTCATAGAAACAACGCTATCTGGGTCGCATGTAAACGGAAACCACTTGAGATTCCTTCGCGGCAATAATGTCATAAGGAAATCAACTTAGTCAACAATATATAAAGTAGTCACGCTGCCGAGTGAACTCGAAACTGGGATAGGCAAAACACTTAACCCTGTTGACCCTCAATCACAATAAACTGGAAGCCGATATTCCAATCATAAACAAATAAACTTAACTACCCATAAACTATACGAAAGCAATGGTAATGATAAGTAAATAGAATTTTGGGGAAAAAGCAAAAACAAAAAAGTTGATGAGTAAAACAAGGTTTCAATTTAATTGAGCCGGGTGGCACTCCCACATCGATTATAACTTATAATAAACGAAGCCCAAATGCTAAGGGCACTTCTTATAATTATAAAGGTTCCCTGCATCAGCACACATCAAAGGCATGGTTTTATTGGAAAAATGAAGCCACCGCGTCGCTGCTTCAGGCGCGTTGTGCAATTTCAAAAATTGAATCCAATCCAACCGGCCGTCAGTAATGTGTTCCGAATACGACTCACCAAAAGGGGATGGTTACGGTCGTGGTCGTCGTAACTATGACCAAATATCTTATGGTGCTATTGTCTGTTTGTTTTTAGGAACTCTCTCTGTGCATTACCCATCATAGCATGACTTTCAGTAATTTCTTTCTCATTCTGATGTAAAATGGATTTAGGTTAACCTGTGATCGACTCCGCTTTCAAGGGTATTTCCATTTAGCCGTTAATTGACAGAGCTCTAATGATGGTAGCATTCATTGGTAGGAAATGATCTTGATAGGGGGAAAACAATAGTTCGGAGTTTTAACGGTAATGAAAATGAAACATTAAATTATTTCATTCATTCCAAGGGGAATTTTAAATTCTTAGAACATGTGTTGTATAACAAAGTATTGTGGCGACAAAAGGCAGGAGGGAAACAGTGACGAGTGCAGGGACCAAAAGCCAGGAATAAAGGCAAACATGACTAATTGGTTGATTCTGTTAAATTCATTGCAAACAACGCGAACAATAGATCTTAATCGAGTGCTTTGTTACAAGCAGATGAACTTGCAGTTTTTGAAAGTCAGAATGGAAGTGTTGCATGTGTGAGTTGAGTGACATTCGCGTGTCAATTTTTATCAATATGGTGCGAGTATAATATCAACAAAAAGGAATGAATCAGAGCATGGTGGGCAATGAGCGTACACAATCTTATTAAGCCCTGGCAGCAATATTATTACATATTTTGATTGCTTCTTTCTCAGTTTGCTTGGGGAAGAGGTTAGCACATTATTTATATACAAAGTCATACTGAATCCCACAAAGTTTTAGAAATAGACAAGGTTCCCATGGCATGTATCACGGATTTAACAGTTTTTTTTTTTGCATTAAAACAATATACATATGTACATATGTAGGTATAGGTAAAATAATTTAGGTGGTACCCAAAACGCCGATGACATGGAGTTTGAATCCAGGCAGAATCATCGAAGTTATATTTAGCGCTGTTTCTCCTCGACAATGAACTAACTAATTTAATGTAAGCATTTACATACCATACTGGTTGAATTGATAATTTAGGTAAAAAAAAACCAAAAGGATTAAAAAATTCCACATCTTCCAATCCAAGCGGTAATTAAATATTAGCGTTTCCTGTCAGACGACAGGGGGTCACTGTTGCTCATCACGGATAATGTTGGGTTTCGAACACTGCAAAATCTGGACAAAAACGACACATTATTGGGTCACTGCCTAATTTTTGGCAATCATGTACCTCTAATCACCTTGATAACTGCCTTTATTCATAACCGCGTAGTCTGTCATTTCACACAATCAACAGAAAGAAAATAAATGTGTGACAAATTCATTTAACACTTCGAGACTATTGGGTGATGACTTCTTCACGATTTTATTTGTCAAATGGTGAAGCAGCTCCACCCAAACCATCTACATATGTCCAGATGTTTGAATGTACCCAAGCGGTAAGCTTAATGAAAGTCAGCCATCAGCATCGAAAAAACCCAAAAATAGTTCATGCTATATCACCAGAAAATAGGCATGATGTAAAACCGATTAATCAAATGTCGCGTGAACATTTAAGTGTTGGAAAGTTGCGTTGTCGTGCAATCCCACACAATTTGTTTGATTATCAAAGTTACCGAAAAAAACAGAACCACCGTACCTAAACATCGTTGCAGGTGGTTTGATATTTGTTTACTCATAGAGTCTGAAACGAACATCCTCTTTTCCGGTGTTTTTAAATAACCCAAAACTAAGCAATCATTTCAATATCAAAGTAGAAGTTCGACGGTACATATGTTGGAAATCATGTATAGGGTCCGCCAAATAATTTTTTTTTTTTTTTGAAAATGCTATAAAAAAAACTACTGAATATTTTCTCAAATTTCTTTTTTTATTTGAAAGTACAATCCTTCCGGTTAATAATGGAAAATAATTTCATTCAAATGGCTGCCTCAGCTGGCCATGCAGTAGCCTACACGATCGGTCCAATTTTTAAGCACATTATCGATTGTGTGCAGCTGTATTTCACCAATGGCTTCACGAATATTGTCCTTTAAAGCGTCAATTGTCTCTGGCTTGTCGGCGTAACACTTATCTTTGACGGCACCCCACAAATAATAGTCCAACGGTGTCAAATCGCAGCTCCGAGGTGGCCAAACGACATCAGCTCTGCGGCTGATAATGCGATCTTCAAAAACAGGGCGCAAAACATCGAGTGTAGCTTCGGCTGTGTGGCACGTAGCGCCGTCCTGTTGAAACCAAATGTTGCCAATATCCTCCTCTTCAATTTTTGTGAACAAAAATTCGTTCAACATGGCCCGATAACGATCGCCATTGACTGTAACGGCCACTCCTTGCTCATTTTCGAAGAAAAATGGCCCAATTATGCCTCTGGACCAAAATCCGCACCAAACAGTGGCTCGTTTTGGGTGCACCGGCTTTTCAATGTATGCGTGCGGGTTTTCTGTGCCCCAAATGCGACAATTTTGCTTGTTTACATACCCGCCAAGATCAAAATGAGCTTCATCTGAAAAGATGATTTTTTTGGCAAAATCGGCATCTTCTGTAAGTCGATCGCAGGCCCACTTAGCGAAGCGTTGTTCAAGCGTATACACAACCATATTCGTTCAGCGGAAGGATAAAACCAGAAACCACCAATGAGACGTCCCACTCAAAATGGCCGCCGACGTTTGCCTACAAGCTCGGGCGAGCACGTGGGTACCTCAAGTGCTGTCAAAAGAGCACGTGGGTACCTCAAGTGCTGTCAAAAGAGCACGTGGGTACCTCAAGTGCTGTCAAAAATTTGTAAACAATCACTCACATTGTTATAATTCCAAGAGTGTGTGTGGCGGGAGTACACTGCGGTAAAATGAAATGAACTCACACGTATTCACGGATAGAAGCTCGTTTGTAACGGGTTTTGTCGCTACGCACCTGAACCTCTGTCAGAATCTCGTCAAAATTTCAGGGTGTCACGGGGGAAGACGTACGAAAGACCTACGTCTCATTCTGGTTTCTGGATAAAACTAATTCTCTGTCAAATCAGACATGAGCTAAGTGTTACCATTCACGAAATAAGCACTACTTGAAAAAAAAACCTTTAGATGGCGGACCCTTTACAATACATGCCCAAAAAAAGAGAATTCCCTAAGAAAGCTAAGAAGGCTGGCCCATATAGAGCGAATGAATAACATAGCACAAGCTTGAAGGCGATAGGTGTTGCGAAAAGGACTTCAATCAACTAAATTTTGCAGCATTGGAGGCAGTTGACTAAAGAGCAGAAACCACCAATGAGACGTGCCAATTTAAATGGGCGCCGATGCGACGTTTGTCTACAAGCTGTACTTGAACTTCAGTATAGGTTAGTTCGTCGTAGTGTAAACAATTTACTTTTTTATAGTTTTAAACATGTCGAGTATCATCTGACGCACACGGATTTCTTGATGAGACGGTGAACATGCTCTGTCAGACATTACATGCGAGGATTGGTTTCGGCGCTTCAAAAATAATGATTTGATGGTAAAGTCAAAGAACACTCTGAAGTTCCGAAAAAGTTTGGAGGCGAAGAACTGGACGCATTACTTCATGAAAACTTATGTCAGACACCATCATATGTACATACATATGTATGTATGTATCTCACATAATCATTACATGTAGTACACAATAGTTTCGAAACTATTGAAAGCATTAGGAATGAATCAAAAGCAAGAACTGTAGGTGCCGTTAGAGAGACGCCGAGGGACGTTATGTTACAACTGCTACTTTAACGGCAGAAGAGGAAAAGATTTTCTTAAAGATCAGGGGTAAGCCTCATCGACGGCAAAGACAAATATCCATGGTTCGAAGGTTCTGTTTTGCATTTGGTATAGTCTATTATGAGCTCTATATTTGCTACATGATAAAGCTCGGAAACATGTTGCAAAATCCGTGAAAATCTATTTGGAAACGCTTAACTAGAAAGTCCCATTCCAACCGACGTATTCAACAGACTCAGCCTCTTACCACTATCACTTATTCCATTCGATGGTACATAGCCTGGGTGAGCAACACTTGTATTCTTATCAAGATGCTAACAAATTGGTCGATTTATGGATAGCCTCAGGACGTGTTGTTTTTCCGCCTTGAAATGCGGAATTCAAATGCGGTCAGAAAGATGGAAAAAAGTAGTGACTAGAGATAGGTAATGTGTCATATTTTTTTACGATTTATGTATTCTAAGTAAAACAATAATTAAAAAAAAAAAAAGAGAATTTCTTCCTAATATCCGTTTCATTGTTATGTCCCATTGCCTGAAATGTAAATAAATGTTTTTACATAGAATTCTTAGGTGAGCACATATGTAGGTACTTACTTCAAGAACATCACTCGGTACAAGATCTGCTTACCCAGGTTGTTACCCTTTTTTACTTGTTTGCAAAATAATAAATCAAACATGCTGACAGGCGCAGGTTTTACATGTCAAAATGTAAGAACGATTACCAAGATCTACCCAACCTGTCATAGACCAAAAGACGCCTACACTCTTGGTTCAGCCCCAAATAATAGTTTCATACATATATAATGAACGAGTATCTTGCAAATACCATGTGGATTCTATTTACCTCTCCATTAGCCCTATTTACAATATTTTTCCGTACACTTTGTTCTTGTTTTTTTTTTAAGAAAACAAACAAAAATCATTGAAAGAAAAGAAAAAATCGATTGGTGTTAACGCATTGATCGCTGATGGTAATTGCTAAAATCATAAAAAGACTGACAGATTGTTGGAACTTTCAGACACTTGCAGAAATAGGTGTATATAATATTTAAAAAAAAAATCCATCGCTAGAGTAGGCATCGCATCATTCATTGAAATGTAAATATCAAACAGATTCCAACCAAATGTACAGCAAAAATCATTTAAGAATTTAATTCTGGTTTTCAAACAACAAATTCCACTAATGGGTTTATTATTATAATGGGCAAGAGAGTGCGATAATAATGGTTTGAAAGTTAAGCAATCCTTAATTAATCAACGCCGTACTTAATGCTTCAGTATAAACATCTACTTGATAGACCTATTCTCACTCGAACAGCAGTCAGAGACTAGTGACCCTAAGTCAGACCGAAAAACTGAAGTAGAATCATTTGATCGTTACGCATGGCGAAGTACGTATGTATGTACATAGTTATTAAATTTCGTGCAAATGACCGTAAGTCACGCAAGACCGCAGCTCGGAATGAACACCCCTCTTCTAACCAAATCTACTTTAGAGTAATTTTTTATTTCATTTGAACATAAAGACAATTCCAGTCTGATTTAACACATTTGTAATGCAGACGACTTCCGCTGTTTAGTTAGTTTATCGATCTAATATATTATATCCATGTCAATCTACTGTTTTGGGCTAATGGCATAAATTATAGATTATCGACAATATAAAAGAATAATTAAATGATCAGTGAGAAACCCACCCTTATGCATAATCACGTACTCAAAACACATCTTGCATTATGTCAAGAGCACTCAAAAACAATCCTATCGCTCACCACTTATGTATGTATGCTTCCACGACATCCGAAAACGTAACACCTTTCAAGATATTCACCTAGATATCCACAGTTTCGAGGAGAAAAGAAAATGTTCTCATTCACATGTCTCCCATTACCTCACTCACATTAATCAAAACTTTCATTATGAAACCCGGTAACAAGACGAATTTTTTTTTTTAACCTTTAACAGTCGACGAGAAATAGAGCATAGTCCTTTTGAACTTCCACCAAAGAAGCCACAAACAATAGAAAATGCTAAAAGGTATTTGTCATGGAAAATCCATCGTATACGCATTTTATCTGCTCACACTACGAGTAACTGTCTGTCTGTCCGTCTATCTTTCTATCTATCGTTTTGTTCCTCTTATTCGCGCTACTTAAGTTACACAAATAGTTCATAAATCTCTAACCGAGCTCTACCGCAGATAGTGTCATGAGGCAATCGTTCGTTAAAGTTTATCTTTACATATGTTTGACTAAGGTAAATGAGTATCTTTTAAGTGCGAAATGGGTGTAAATGCGACCAGATTGTTGCCTCCCTGTGCCGGTCATGGCACGGCTTTTTCTTTTCTTTTTTTTTTTGTTGTTGCCTATATCTTCGGCTAATTGTTGGTGATAATGGATACGAAACAAGACCACTCTTACGTAGGTTTCGTAAATTTACGATTGTCATAATGGACTTGTATCAGTCATGTTGGGTCTTTTAATTAAGAAAAGAGATTTGGATGTAAACACATTTAATAACACTGATGACAGTTTTGAAATTCGGGTTTAGTGCTTTATCTTGTACTCTTTACCGTAGGGCTACAAAGGGCTTTATATATAATATGGGCTTACCTGAGTTAAATACCAATGGAGCTACAAAAGAGAAACTTATACTTGGAGAGCTAAAGTCTGAATAGTATACAATCTGATTTAGAGCGACGGCGCACGTACAAGCGGGTGTACGAGTTGTGTTCAAAAAGTAATTTTTTCATTTCGCGTTGTATGGTCCGATTGGAGCGATTTTTTCCCCGTTGCGTTGATAGAATATAGAATAGAAGAAAGGGGCAGCATTTTAGAAACGGCACATATTACTTATGGTGAGTCTCCTATAACTAAAACTAGAAATAATAAACCCAAATAACAATCAGAAACATCGCAACATGAGTCTACGATATGATGACGAAATTGAGGTTCAATTGTCTCAGCGGAGGCTGTTTTTCGATTTTAACGGCTCGGCATAGATTCATCCAGAAGCCAAAACGCTAAAAATTAGTGCCTCATATAAAGTAAGGCGTACAAAACATATCGCTCATAGTATTGTCCATAGCTAGCTGTAAAATTGCAAGACTACTGAATTTTGGCTACTTCAAAAGAACGCCAGTGCTGCTCAGTCAGGCTTTGCGTCATCGATCGGAACAATTGATAATCGGAAAAGGCAATGTATGGTAAATACCGCGAATGGGATAGAATCTCCTATCGAAGCAGAAGCAGCAGAACAATTGCATATTTAGCTTCTTCATTCTTCGGTGGTCACGAAAACGTGCACTTTTCCCAGGAAAAATTCTTAGGGAGATGGAGTACTCAGTTCGAGCTTTTTTAAAATTAGAAAGTCGAGATTTTGCTAAAGGAAGTGCATATTTAGTCATCATCTCCATTCTTTGATGATCACAGGAGGGTTTCTATCGATTTTGCAAAAAGTGATCGATTGTCAGCATATAGCAAAATCACCTTGTCGTGTCTCTGCTCATGTCGCAACCGTTTTTCCTTCCGATCGCAGTCGGTAACGATCTCCCGTGATGGTTTTGTTCGATTTACCCATAAACTACACACGGCTGATCCCACCAAATGAAGAGCAGGGCCTTCGAACTATAGATTTTTGCTTTTGCCGATGATGTTGATGCATGGTCGGGGGCTAGTAATGATTTTGCAAGTTCAGCTAGCGTCTGACATGAGTCTTCATGAAATGATGCGTCTATGTAGTCCTTCATCTTCAAACTTTATTCTTTATCTTCAACATTAAAATCATTATGTTTGAAGCGTCGTGGCACAAAACTAGAAATGTTTAAAACTATGCAAAAAAATTGTTTTTCGGCGAACTAACATATACTGAGGTTTGAGCTTGGAAATCCTTGAGGATTTCCTTGTAGATGCGTCACCAACTTCAATAACATGCACGTTGTCATCTATCGAGAAACATCAAGAGCGTATCCAAAGTCCCAATGTATATGATGATTGTTGACGAATACAAAAAATTTCCTTCAAAAAGTATAAATTTCCCGTATTTTTTGAACATGACAAGCTTCCCCATGAACTTTGGCACCAGATTATGTAGGTATAATGCTGACAACAAAAAAAGGAAACAACAGGAGACTCGAAAAACATGCAGTACATAAGAACTTATACGAATATGTAAGTATAAGAACATCTAGAGCTACCATACATGTGGAGGCGTACAGTGTTAACTGTATAACAACTTACTCTTCATCTTTTTCAAAGAACTCTTTTCTACAAAGTAACTGTGAAGTACTTCCCACATCTGCACTCCACTCGTTTCATTATCTCGTTATTGACGTGGCAAACGTCCAACTAGAAAACATGTCAAGAGCGAAATATCGGTCAAGGTACTTCAACAGTAACACTCTTAGTAACTCTTTCTAAAATCAGAACTAAAAAGGACAATTTCTCTGGGCCACTAAAATCGATAAACTGATGCATGCGTATGTCTATCCCTTTAATTCTCCGTCAACAAACCTTAGTCATGAGGCAGATGACTTGTGGAATAACTCTCAGTACTTTCGGATTCAAGGTGGTCACGCATCCATTATTCAAGTATACCTCATGTGCGATACCTATGGCTACCTAATCATACATGCACAACTCCGTATTTGTGTCAATACAAATTGTAATTGCAAATGTCATACGAACGTTCCACTCCACACTCCATTACCCGGTGATCTCAAATCACAATCACTAATGCGAACTGACCATTTCCACTCGAAATCGTACAAAAAAAAACCAATGCATTTAATTGTAAACTTCCGTCCCCGTCACTGCGCCTTACCACAAAACCGAAGAGAACATTACAAATTCACGGCACACAGCCTGAAGACCGCTAGATTAGAAGTCGTTAAGTCGTTAAGGCGCGTTTAATCAGCGAATTGTGTCATAAATTCCTAGATCCCAACTCGGTCATGAAACCCAATTGAATTGAATTTATGTGATTTACGCTAGTTGAAAGTACCACCATCGTCAAAACTAAAATCTCAAACCATAGACACATATGCATAGATATGCTACTCGTCTATGAAAATTTGCGCAATTTCCCATTCAAGACTTTGTTTACAATATGTGAAGAGATATTTTGTGTATTACTCAACTTGGCATCGGCAGAGGCATCATTTGCACTATGCTAAACAGCACAAATATACTTAGAGTGCGGGAAAAGTTTCTTAAGTGCTTGAAGGAGGATTTCAACGAGAGCGAAAAGCATCATCCGTGACATAAACTTCCTAAAACGTAGGATTTAAATAATTGAAGACGACTGTCTGAATAGTGATTATCTACATATTGTACAGCTCTTCAATATATACTTTATATACGTTCTTGCCGCCTTTTTCGTATTTAATGGATTAAGGATGCCGTGTGGATGTGTGGTACTTTTACTGCGAATAGAATCAACTAAAAATATCTGGAGGAACTCTGACGTAAAGCTAGTATTGTATTTGTTCATGGTGAAAAAGTTGATCATTTGAACGTCATTCGCTTTTTCTGTGGCATTGCCAAAATTTTACATTTAATGGAATTAAAATGGAAAAGATATCGGAAATGAGATCAGGAGCTTATCTGATTTGTTTATTCCTTTTACATGCGAGTGTTTATTTCGGCCACAGTTTGTGTTCGTGAATTAATTTCGTGTCTTGTTCTTTGGAAAAACAGGAAGACATGCGCATACATACTTATGTACGAGTATTTTATGATCATAATGATAATAATTGCCCAAAGATAAAAATAGATATGCTAATAGCACTTAGCATTGGACCTGATATATGTATACTCAAAAAACTTAAAAGGAAAGGAGTAACCACCAGAAATGGGCTGTCCGCTATACGTAAATTAACGAAATTTGAATGAATTTGCGAGCAATACATACATAACTCAAAGGCAAAGAACCCCAGTTTGAATTAAAGCACGCAATAGGTATCTACTTGGAGAAATACGGAACAAGTCGGAGAAAGACTCTCTTTAAAAGTTCATCTGAGTCTATAGAGTCTACTGGGGTGTCAATGTTTCTCCGATATCTCTGACATTTTGATTAATTTAAGAGTTAAATTAATGAGAACAAATCCGATGACAACTTCGAATTAGGTGCATACGTGCCTAAAATCAGAAGACTGTCCAAGAGAGAAGTATAAAAGAAAATAGTTCTCCTTCCATTGATAGCACCAATATTTGGGGTGAACCTGGGTTCCAGACAGATAATCTCTCTCCAGTCAGTATGATATCAGGTCAATTGCTTCTTGTGCTCCAAATTAACTAAAACCTCTTCTAATTGAGCGGTCCTCGGATTTGTAGTTGGAAATTCTTGAGCCCAGAACTTCAGTGTCCAGTTGCTCAACATAGATTATTCATTTTAAGCGTTGAATTCTGAAAACAAGGAATCTTACCCTGTTTTTGCTAGATTGTTCGCGCTATATAACAGAACCTCCTCGGTTTAGGAGAGAGGAGTCCGTTGTCGCCGAGCTTGTGTTGCCGAGACATGTCCTGGTCAGGACAACAGAATAACCTATACTCATTTGTACCCACGATGAGCGAAATGTCCCATTTTAGTCGCGTCCGTCCCAATGCTTGAATACAATTACGTCATCAGCAGGGAATTTTCCAGAATGATGTTGAAAGATTGGCATGATTAGCACATTATCATCCTTGATGGAGCAAGGAATATCATACCTATCGTCATCATAAACAAACTGACTAGAATCATAAGGATATCAGAAGTAAACATTACTTTGTATAGTTTTGGATTCAACATCTTTCATAAGACGTATGGTGGTATAAATGCCGGGACTATGGTTTCCGCCCACTTACGCAGAAGCTATCATCCAAAGTTGTGTCTTGGAAGATTTTGATTCATTGACAAACTGAAGAAGCTTTACTTAAAAAAAAACATTAACAAAAAACAACAATCGGCTTCTGATAAGAATGACACGGCGTTCGAATCCGTCAACAGCTACATAAGTCGTTGCAAATAACATTTCCTATCATGAATGTTCATTCCATGTTTCGTTGTTGTGTTCCAGTTTTTTCTGGATCCATTCTTTTTCTTATATCGTCCTCTCATCCACGGCGCGACCGTTTTGATGGTTTTTGCCCACGGATTTTCCACTAATTTTTTTTTTTTTTAGTGTTCGTCCACTGTCCATTTGTTCTACGTGTCCTGTCCATCCTAGTCTTGTCGATTTTATTATTCGAACAGTTATTGGGGCTGAATAAAGTACCAAGGGTCTTTGACTGTGTAATTTTCTCCATTCGCCTGTTCCATCGTCCCGTTTTCCACCATATATTTTCCTTAAGATCTTGTTTCCAAAGACCCGACATGTATTTGACTTTATCTTAGTCACAAATCCAGTTTCAAGTATCTGTTAAGTGTTACTTGTACGCGTTGTACTTATTTATTTCGATCTTTATGCCATTTTTGGCAGTCAATACGCTTCCCAGAAATTTAAACTCGTCCACTTTCTCGAGTATAGTCAGGGGCGAGGTTTTGATCGATCCTATTCGATCAGTGACAAAATATTTGGTTTTCTCTCCATTACGTTTCTCTTAACTGTTTCTTTACTATTTTCTAAAAGGTCCAGACTCCAGATCGTCAGCGTAAGCTAGAGCGGGTGCAATTCCATTAAGGGTTATTCCCCTATCCTTTTCCTGAAGGAATCTCATTGCGTATTTTAACATCAAATTAAGGAGAAGTGGTAACTCCTTGTTTTAATCCTTCACGTTTCCCTAATAATTTAACTCATCTTTTGTTTCCCTTTAATCATACTAAATTAAATTCAGACATTTTCGGGGTTCCCAAGCCAAGACATGATATATTCTTACGCGGTTTATAGTCACGCGGCTTTTTTAAAATCTATGAATAGTTTGTGGATCGTTTCGTGGAATTCCTATTCCTTTTTAAAAAGCGGTGGCATAGTGAAAATCTGGTCACTCGTCGAGCGATCCCTCTTGAAGCCAAGCTGGTGTCTGATTATTTCCTTAGTCAGCTATCACATGTGCTTTGACGGTTATTTTTAATTTTGCTGCTGTGTCGACGGGATAAAGAAGAACTCCGTAGTTCGTTCGGCATAGCGCACCACTGTTGTTCACTCAACAAGCGATGAAAATAAAATTAAATGAGAATAAAAATTAGGGAATTAAAGGAAAGAAAAACGTCAAAATAAGTCGTGAATTCCATTACTGTAACTATCAGGTTTACGAAAATCCTGTGTTTTCCAATAGATGGCGCTAGTAGTACATGACGGTCAGATGCTTCAGATCAAGAAGTCACATTTTAAGTTTGGGTATCTGTCGACAACTCATCACCAATACAGTTGTGATTTC
Organism: Merodon equestris; assembly: GCA_958301585.1. Lineage (NCBI taxonomy): Eukaryota > Metazoa > Arthropoda > Insecta > Diptera > Syrphidae > Merodon > Merodon equestris. The sequence goes on from OY284415.1 coordinate 36,350,975, forward strand.
TTATCGGCGTACCATATTTTTTTATGAACGTTCCAACTTTCGATGAAAAATGTACTATTCGCCTTCAATTCGAACCTATTTGCGGGTGTGACGCGTCGAATTATTATAGACATCTAAGGTGAAAAAGAACGTTGTGAATGTTTTCAACACTAAATGTGTAATGATTTTAACGAGGAAGGCAAAGAGCGTCCCGGACCCGTGAAAATGTTTGAAGGCGCAGTTTTTGAGCCATTACTAGACGAATGTCAAATGCAACAAGACTAAGCAAAACATGTTGCATCGTTTGAGCGCTTTGGGAATGGCGCAAAAGTAAGGATCCAACGTCATTTTTTCACGAGCAAACAGCTGTTCCAGTGTTAAGTAAGGAGGGTTTTCTTCATCGTATTGCAACTCGCAATAAAAAGTGAATGAATAAAAGAAATCGGGGTGATGCCGCCACCATGCATCAACATCGACAGCAAGCTGTGTACTGGGTGGGACAAGGCGTAGCTATGAGTTATTGTCACAACCATTTCCAACAGCATTTGAAAAGCATTCAAAAAAAAAAAAACAGCCACAATACGAATAGACACAACAAAATGATTTTGCACAACGCTTAACCATATCTTGCTTAAGTCGTTAAAATCCCACCCGCCGTATTCTACAAATAACAGCCGTGTCGACTATCATCTATTCTAATCGATTGCAGGACTATATATAAAATTTAAATGGTTGTAAACGGATGGATCTAGTATAATAAGATTACACTCACGCAGTGTAATTTCTGTCTTTTGACAAAGAAAAATGAATCGAAATCACGCTGTGATGGCCATTCTTTCATAGACTGTTCGGATTGCTCGGATGTCAGGCCACTGACCATTCAAACATTCGATGATTAGAAAGAAATTACAATATTTTATATGTTAATCAACATTTGGCACAATTCACGATTGGCCATAACAGATTTGGTAGAAACGCGAGCTGTTTTAAATCTACTAATGACCATGTTTATTAATAGAACAACCTTACTGACATCAGTATTCCAGTATGGTGCATTCGGATACACCAAGTTCCGTATATCTGAAAATTGCCCGGTTGCGATAGTATTTCTATGTATATTAAGTAAGTTATACATAGACCCGCATTTTAAAGAATGTTTCACTGAGAGGGGTTCGCTACGATAAACATAGTGAACTCCACCATGCAATCAACTGGTACAGAACCTAGGTCAATGGATATTCCATCAAACATATTGAATCGGAATGAGATTTTTATTTTCATCATAACTTTCTCAAAAAAATGTATGGTACATATTTGAAGAACTGGGTCTGTTTATCGATTTTTTTCTTGCAAGGTTTCGTAATATGCTATTGCTTGGAGCTCTTGACTCCCTTCAATAGTCGTCACGACATTGAAAACGTAGCAACATTTTCCCAATTTAACTGTAATGAATTCAAGTATCGCATAGCATCCCTCTGACTCTTTGCACTCAAGGTCACATCTGTTAAAAAAAGGGGTGCTTTAATAAAAATAAAAAAAATCTTTTGTTCAGTTCAGGTACTGCTGAAGGGCGACTTTTTTTTTTAAATTGCGTCAGTTAAGAAGCACATCTCCAATCTTCTACATCATGGCAAAGCTGATTACAACTACCTATAGGTACGATGATTCAACAACAAAAAAATAGGCAAATAATGTACATATGTATGTACATCTATGCTAATCCCAAACGGGATTTCATTGCGCGGATATTGCTGATAAAACACATAACTCATAGCCTGTACAGGTTAGTCGTATTATAATTGAAACTCCTTGTCAATTTAAGAGAGATTTAAATATTTTACTAGTATTGTCAGGACTATCCAAAATGTCTAGGAATGAACTATAAAAACGAACACCAACATCAAACAAAGTTTGGGCTTTAATCACTATCACCTATTGCAGTATTTCACTGGGGTTATCAACTAAAAAAAAATAAAATTTTGTTTTTAAATAAAACTCACATTTAAAATGGGTGCACTAATCTCCGGCTTGTACTTCTCCTTCTCCGAGCTACATAGACAGTTCCAAGGCATCTTTCGTAAAATCCTAATTCAAATTGACAATATTTTTTCTTGATTTTGAAATTGATACACATTTTCGACGAAAACTGATATTTTGTTTCACTTCGTCACATTAAACCACATTGCACATCAATCATTTCAACCCATCAATCAATCCTGATCTATCTCACTTCAGACACGATTCACACGTTAATTTTCGCACTTACAGTAATCTTCGAATAACAAAACACTATTAAAATAGACCGATTCCACGGAACAGAACTCTCCACTACCATCCACGTACAGACTCTAAGGGCGACTGGTTTGTAGCACAAGAAACAATCTGCTGCTAGCAGGGTCGTTCAGTTGGTTGGTCGGTCGGTCGCTCGGTCTACCTCGATGACTCTATAATAGTACGATGACGGGTATGTACGATTCACGGCACCGCATCGGATTGTATTGTCTATTGCGAACGTAAACATTTAACGATTCTATGCTCGATAGTAGCAACACTGCGGCCTGAAACTGGCCATTATATCCAATAAAAATGTGAACGAACGAGAGCAGCGAATAACTGGTTGTATCGTGCTATGTTGGGGATGGTAGATGGCACAGATGGACGTGTAGTAGCGTAGAGAGCAGATTTGCCGGTGATTGGATTGCTTCTGGTTTTTATCAACGCCGCATATCAGCTGGATGGCTTGGCAGCACGTTCTTTTGTTTTGTGGTTTTTTTATTGCTCACTTCTCATTCATAAAATCATCTTTTCACTTAAGAGACACATAAAAACCAGAGAGAGAGAGAAGTGCGAGAGTGATAAGATGAAATAGAGAAAATGATTGGTATGAACGAAACCAGGTAAATGTATGATTCGAACTTCATACATTATGAATGGAAAATGCATTGAAAGGGATGAAAAATAACGATTAAACCCTTGTGTGTTTAGCAATGTCTGGCATTCATTTCGCCAAGGAGAATTTGCACACATTTTCGTCTAAACAAACGCATTAAATAATGTATAATTCTAATCTTGCCCGTGACCTCGAATCTTTTTTGCCTATAAAAAGCCCGTTGGCTACAACTTTTCATTCTTTTTCGTGCGATTTTTTTTATGTGCGCTGTGCATGCGACATGCAATTGACTTATGGATCTGTACCAAGGTCTTTCGTAATTAAGAAGGTGAGTTCCCACAGCTGCTTACAATTACACATGAGAATATGTTTCCAGGGAACTTAGGAAACTTGGTTAGAGCATATAAGCTTAGCGTCTTTTCACTGTGGCCTAAGTAAATTCCTCGGCTGTTCTATCGTTCCTATTAAGGTTAAGCTAGTTTTTAATTATAAGGCCTCTACGGCCCAGCGAGCGCAACTATTAAATTTGTAAGCATTATGATGTTTACTATTTTTTGCTTCCAAACAGTGTTTTAATGTTAGCTGGATAAAGATCCAATGTGTGGTTCCGAAAGTAATTTTTAGTTAATACACATTTATGGCTTAGATTTCGATAAAATTTTAGTTTTGACATCTTGTTTATGTCGTGTCATTATGAATAAAATAAAAAATCATTCAAATGCCTTCCATGGGAGCTGTTAAAGGCAATTTTCTAACTTTTCGTCACCTATCGGGCAATTACTCGGTCATATCCTGACTAATATTCGTTTTCAAAGCGTTATGATCTCACAGTTTGTGCATGCACCAGATATTTTCATAGTCCTATAAGAATAAGTCCGATGGCGATAAATGCCCTTTGAAGGCCAGGACTTCATTGCCTGTGTTTTACTGTTTTGCAAGCCACCGTATGTTATTGTAGAATGAAGTGACGACGTGCCAGGTAACCTGATTATATTAAGATTTAGGTTTAAGGAGCTTAAGATAGGTTATAATTCTTGCTAGATTATGTTTTACAATAAAAAAAGATAACGGTTTTATATTTTTAAAAACGTTTCCTGAAATAGCAATTTTTAAGTGTAGATTTTCAATAAGGCGGTCGAAAGACGGATAGTAAGAAACATAATAGAACTAAGAGTGCCCGTACGGTGTCAGTAAGGCATTAAGATATTTTTAAGTCCAGAACGCCAGAACTTACGTATACATATATGTATTTAGTAGGAAAAACGAAACGAAGATGTGAAAAAACATGACTTTAACGATACTAAAAAAGTTGGATAAATCCTGATATATCAACACCTACATTTGCAAGCTATTATGAAATAATATAATATTTCTGTGATTACCTTATATAAACAATAGGAATAGGAAATTAAATTTAATAATCAATTTTTGAATTCGAAGCCAGTTGCACTGCCTTACCATCAAATAGCCAATATATCTTAAATCCAAGCGATTCTCGCAATAATATTTCGATTCTCGTATTGCTTCTGTCAAACCAAAACGTTTATTTGTCAACTTTAACACACGCCGGGGTGTTCTGAAAACAATTTTTAATCTGTTGACAAGAAAGAAGATTTATAAAAATGGAAACTATTTTAGAACAACAACGTCGATATCATGAAGAACGTGAACGTTTAATCAAACTTATGGTGGACGAGTATGCTAATAGGAAACCAGGCGTAAGTATACAAAACATAGTTTGTCCACAACACTCAATTTTGATTTCTCTTTAGGAAAAGGAAAAAATCTACTCGGAGCATCGTCTAAAATATTTATTAGAGGCAAGCAAGCTGATCAGAATTCCATATAACAATTTCATGTCATTTCTGATTATTTCCAGCTCCATCACAATGCAACACACAAACTGAAAGAACTTTACGAAGACAAAGATAATGAACGCAAAGCTGAAGTGCAAGCTCTCTCCGGGCCAAATGAATTCAACGAGTTCTATGCTCGTCTGAAACAAATCAAGGAGTTTTACAAAAAACATCCTAATGAAATAAGCGTGCCGCTGTCTATTGAATTCGAAGAGCTCTCCAAGTCGTGTAATAATACAGATGAAGTAACCGGACTGGTTGAATTCACCGACGAAGAGGGTGGTGGACGTTATCTGGATTTGAATGAATGCTATGAAAACTATATAAACATCAGAGGGATCGAAAAGGTCGACTATATCACCTATCTTATGACATTCGATCATGTTTTCGACATCCCAAAGGAGAGGAAGAATATGGAATATAAGAAATATCTAGAAGGTCTCAACGATTACCTGTACAACTATATTATCCGCATAAAGCCGCTCTTGGATATTGATGCAGAACTAGCAAAATTGGAGGCAGAGTTCCAGAAACAATGGGCTAACGGAACTTTTCCAGGTTGGCCTAAAGAGACTGAATCCGTGTTGGCCAACACTGGCGCGCATCTTGATTTGTCGGCTTTCTCTAGCTGGGAAGAGCTGGCCTCACTGGGTTTGGATCGTCTTAAGTCAGCTCTAATGGCACTAGGACTCAAATGTGGTGGCACTTTGGAAGAACGAGCTCAGAGATTATTCTCAACCAAGGGAAAGAAAAATCTCGATCCGTCTCTTATGGCCAAAAAGACAAGCAGCAAATTCAGTGCCCGCGAGCAAGCTCGTCAAAAGGAAATTGCCTTTCTCGAGTCTATGCTGTATCGCTACGTTGAGTTTGTATCCGAACAGCGTAGTGCTACGAAGGAAAATGTCCAACGGAAGCAAGCTCGTACGGGTGGTGAGCGTGACGACAGTGATGCCGAAGCAAGTGAAAGTGAAAACGACGATGATGATGCTGATGACGTTCCCTACAATCCAAAGAACCTTCCGCTTGGTTGGGATGGCAAACCAATTCCATACTGGCTGTATAAATTGCATGGATTAAATATAAACTACAATTGCGAGATCTGCGGTAATTTCACCTATAAAGGTCCGAAGGCATTTCAGCGACATTTCGCTGAGTGGAGACACGCTCACGGAATGCGATGTCTGGGAATCCCAAATACTGCTCACTTCGCGAATGTTACACAGATCGAAGACGCTATCACTTGTGAGTATTTCATGCCATGTGGAATTGTCGATTTCCTACATGAATTCCTTATTTCTTTTTGTAGTGTGGGAAAAACTCAAATCGCAAAAGCAAAGCGAAAGATGGATAGCCGACCAAGAAGAGGAGTTTGAAGACTCGTTGGGCAATGTTGTCAATAGAAAGACCTACGAAGATCTGAAGCGTCAAGGATTGCTGTAAAATAAGGGATAGTTAAGTCGATTATAGAAATAGGAACAGGAATAATGATCAAAGGTTTGTTTTCCCAAAAGACCGTCTTTCATTTCCGCGGTGTCGCAATACCCAAACACCTTTTAAATTAACTTCGATTTTTATTTACGAGTATTACAAAGCACATATGTAAAAAATAACGTTTAACTTTAACTAACTAATAAATATTTAAAAAACTCAATCCTAACCTCCAGAGGTGTTCGCCAGGTATATGTCCATTACGTCCTGATTCAAGTACACTACTTTTTCCTTTCGCTCTAGGGAGAAGATATTTTCGGTCAAGAGAATCAGTTGTCAACAAATCAGGCTTACTTTTGACAATTGGCCGAACATGCGCCAAGTCATTTGGTCCCACATGGGATGTAATTTCATCCAGATCATCTTCGCTTTCTTGTTCTGGTATGTCAGTACTTTTGCCGCGCCTTCCTGTCGGTGTCTCAGGAGATCTTTCAGTCTCCCGCGTTCGTTTTCGCCTTAGCGCACTTCTCTCCGCCGCCCGAGCTGCTTCTCGGGCAACGGCTATATCCGGAATGCGAGTAACCTGGGACGAATCTGTAAGAGAAGGTATGTTCGCGGTCTGCCGCACCAAACGATCCGTGGAATCTACCGATCCATCTGTCGAGGTCATAGAATTCGAAAAAAACTGTAGCATTGGGCTTCCGTTCGATGGCGTGTTCTCCTTCGACGGAACGACTTGCTGCTGCATCGTCCTACTATCAGATGTGTCTTTGCTGTTGGACTTGGAAGACACTGATCGAACAGTTGCCGCCGACACAGTCGAGGTAATGGATGAGTTTGGCCGTGATTTCTTCTTGCTCTTAAAAATTCTTTCGAATTTCTCAAAACATCGCATACACAAATAATCTGATTCCTATAAGAACAAAAGGTGTTTAAATAAACAATACCATTCAAAAAAAATGAAAAACGTACATTGAAATTTGGATAGACTTTTCGAAAGAACCGAAGTCTCGCGCCATCTAGTCTTTGATAAAATTGGTTTTTCGCATTACATCTGAAGCACGGCATCTTTTATAATTCTACAGGTGTATAATAAACAAAAAGAACCTAAGCTGGAACGTTAAAGCCCGTTAACGCCTCGCACTGTCAGTATAATACGAATTGGCATCCGCCAAAAACAAATCTGACATTTGGGAAGACGATTGAGCGAGTAGTTCAGTGGCTACAAATGTGACAGTGATTTCTGGGCATGTTCAGAAAATCGAAAACTCTTAACACAGATAAACGTAAAATAATTATACAGGGATCTCTGGAATTAAAAGATTCAATAAGTAATTACGTTTCACACAATATATTGGAACATTGGAGTATTGTTCATCTGGAGTGTCAAAATTGTAGTAAGAAAAGACAACGAACAATTTTAATGGTGCGTATTCTGATAAAGGCCCTTCGCTTAGCCTACAAGCCCCTTCATTATAACTACTTTCATTATTTCATTTAGATAATCCATCAAATGTCCTGTATCAATGCTTCTTCCAACCTCCGAATAATTGCTTAAACTCGATCTCTGGGAGAGTGACACTCTCATTTTATACATGCTTGCAATTCTTCAACCCTTTAAGGGTTAGGTCATGAAAAAGGTCGAAAAGGACCTTACCTGTAGGTTACTGTTTTATACTTATCTATTAATAACAAATGAAGTTTGAGCAGATGCACTATCGTAGTGCAGAATTAAATAATTGTCTCGTAATAAATAGATACGTCGTCCTTTTAAAATTGCTTAGCGCCAACTGCGCTGCCAGAGTTACTTATTGATAAATTGACCTTGACACAGAGATGGTGCATGACATGAGGTACTGGATATGAAATATTTTCTTTCCCATTTCATTCCGTTTTAGACTTTTTCCTCACTTGTGGTCAATCTTTGAAGTTCTTGTTCGGCAGAACATATACTAAAATTGGAAAAATACATGGAATTTTAGTATGGTCCCTACGCAATGATGACACGCAAAACCATGAAGCGTTTAACAATTCAATTTAGACTAAGAGGGCGCCGTAGCAAGTGGGTAGTGTGTCGGCCGCTGACGCGTAATGAGCGAGTTCGGATCCCGTATAACACCAATGCCATCAAATGTTTATTTCGGACTTCTCTCCTCGGTGAGATATTGGCAAAACTCCCCGTAGTACACTTGCCTCGGCAAGTCGGCTCTCCTGTTCGGAATCGGCATTAAACTGTAGGGCCCGTCCACTTGTGTAAAAAACAAATACATAGTACATAACATAAGTGAATGGGTCCTGGCTGTTCATTAGTTGTAACCCCATCTAAGGCCATGTGTGTAAGTTATACAAATTTAATTAAACCTTTTATAGTGTTTGATTAGAATTCGTGTGGCATATGTATGCTTATCATAATTGTTATAGAATTAGGCAGTTCTGTATCTTCCCTCACGGATTTGTCGCGTAGGTATTGTGTCTGTGGTCGATATATGTTCTGAAGCTGCTGTCGTCGTAAAATTCATTGATTAACGTGGAATTGAACATTTCCTCGATATCGAGGAGCTCAAGTTGATTATTGTTGCGCTATTGTTATCGTAGTTGATATTTCCCTTTCTGGTCAGGATTTTGAACAGATAATATTGATTTGTTTGAGATTTCCGGAAAAGGCGGTATCCTGTGTTGGATATATGATTCCCCTAATGCAATGTATGTCTGTTTTAAAAGGTCATAGTTACAGTAGTAGCTTAGGTGTTGCAGCACGTACAAAGTCCTGCGAAGTTTTCGTTGAAGTTGCTTGATGTATTGATGCCATTTGAGGTACATAAATATGTATAGCTATTTACAACGTCAACCCGTTTGTCGTTTGGGATGTTGTTATTTTTGTTGTTGGCGTGAAGACATTGAAGGCTATGCAATTACGAACGTCATGATACAAAAGTGGTGTGGCTTTATGGCCATGAGCCTTGTTTTCTCCGCGTTAATTGTGAGTCCTTTATCGTGGGTTTATTGTGCGCTGACATCAAGTTCCCGTTTCATAGTTTTTATCCGACACTAATATCTCTGTGTGACACAACGATTGCCGTTTCATCTGCGTATGCAAAAACTGTGCTATTTTTTAGCGCTTTTATCATATCAGTAGCAAATATGATAATACGAAGAGGACCTGAATTCGAGCATTGAGGCACGTCATGTGTTGTTTCTACTTCATCACTCAAGTCGTCTTCGATTTTGACGCGATATGTTCAAAATCATTCTCCAGGGACTCCAACCTTTTCCAGAGAGCATGCTGTGGTTTCGTATAATAGCGTGTCGAAAGCTTTGCTTTCTAGAATATGGTGATTTCTCCTTAAACTTTGATTTAGCCCGTTTACGAAAGGGCCAAGAAGTCCATATTGCTTGAGGTCAATTATTTGGTATCTATCAGGGATTTACTTCAATCCGAGTCACGATTTTTATAATTTTTTTGCGATAAATTGTTGCCGGTCGATAGTTGTTAATTTGGCATTTTACTCCGTTTTTATGGATTGGTCGAACTATAGATACTTTCAATTCTTTAGGGATTGTCATTTTGTCAAGACTAGCGTTTATTAATTTTGTTATCTCGGGTGCTAATAATTCAGCGTTGTTTTTCAAATCTTTTGGGCGTATCCCGTCCTTTACCCTGGTTCTATATTTGTATTCAAGCCCTTAATTATTTAACGACTATTAATTCATTGGTCCGTTCTAAGAATAAAAAGTTTCGGATAGCACTTTCTTTATTATTTGATATTTTTATTGTTTTCTTTTTAATATTTTCTTCAAACATGTATGCAAATTTATTTGTTACGGTAACTCGTTTTTTAATCCTAGCAATAGAGAAAGCGGCCAAACACCTACAGGTAACCGATATCCCACCATCGGATATCACTATCTTCGTTGACAGCCAGGCTGTACTGAAGTCAATAGAATCCTGTATAACGAGATCAAAGGCTGTCATGAAATGTCGCGACTCACTGAAGTCCATCAAACACCACAAAGTCAAACTCTGCTGGGTCCCGGGTCACAGTTCAATCGCAGGGAACGAAAGAGCGGACGAATTGGCCAGGCAAGGGTCTGAACTGGACATCAGCGAAGCGGACACGTCATTGCAACCACCGATCAGCGCATTATACCGGATCATAAATGACACAATCATCAAAGAAGCCAACTCGTCTTGGCTTACAAGAAACGACAGCTACACGACAAGATAATCGTGGCCAGAGCTCAATATCGGAAAAACAAAGAAGCTCTTGGCGCTGGGCCGAAACTCGATCCGTGTGCTCGTCGGATTGATAACAGGACACTTTCCCATTGCTCCGGAAATGGGACTCGCGATCCAGCGATCTCTGCCGGAGCTGCGGCGATGAGGAAGACACTGAGACCTCCAACATCTGCTTTGCCACTGCCCAGTTCTCCAGAATCGACGTCTAGCGTCGCTGAGCCAAAGATTCTTTACAGAGATTGCGGACGTGGCAAATGCAGATATATCGGATCTTCTAAAATTCATAAAGAGCACGGGGAGGTTTCAGCCACCACGTGATAGGACAGGTTAATTGTATGTGTACCCCACAAATGAAGAGAATCACAATGTGCCTTTTGGCCTCCGAGTGGAAGTGATGCTTAACCATCACAAATATATACATATTTGTTTGAACAATTTCTTCTTGAACATTTTCCTTACTCTGAATAAACATATGATCGATGCTAGTGCTTGTCTGACCATTAATGTCGACTCTCGTGCTCTCATTAATTAATTTAGCGCTCCAAGTGTTAATTTCTTGCTAAAATTTGTATAAGCGCCTAAGAGTGGTACATTTTTGACTTAACCTTAAATTACGATGGAAAAGAGGGGTTGACTTGAGTCTCGTTGGCGTCTGAGCCTAAGCTTCAAACAACTACTAATGATGCATGTGAATTATTTTTTCCATCGATAAAATGGATTTACTGAAGTATTCTCTTTAGAGATATGATGGAGCTCATTAGATAGAACCCTACCCTGTCAATGCCAATCAGAATTGCTTCTAAAATCATTAAAACAAACATTCTTGATTAAAACTAAAGACATACTCGTAGTGGGCAACACACAACCCTTCACTCAACTAATCTAACTGATGAAAAAATAAACAAAAGACACAGAAAAATTAAAGAGAAATAAGATTAAAATTAGCTGCTCAGGGCTAACAGAGGTTTATTTGATGAAATTTTATGAATTTCTGTATTCTTTTTTATATATGTGTCATAATATATAGCCTGAGTTGAAACGTTTTATCATAAACGTCAAATGAATTGCTAATTGCAAACAAACACACCTTGGAAGTCAATTTACCAATAGATCCAATTGAGTGACAGTCGATGGTCAGATGTCTTATTTGACATTACTCGCAGTTTGACATCTTCTGGTGGGTAGTGCGGGAAGTAAACATGTCCAGATTTCTGTCGAAGGCTTTAGGATTTACTGGGAACGTAATTGTATATAGTTGCGTAACACACTGCACGTTCGAGTATCTAGGCGATTTTGTTGTTGTAAAAACACATCATTCAGGAGTAGCTGATCAGTCAAATATTAAAACAATTTTTTTTCAGTGTAGTGGCCCATCTATGGAACCAACACTTCATTCTAATAATATCCTCGTTACTGAACGTATCTCCCCAAGATTGTCGCGGATTTCAAAAGGCGATATTGTTATAGCGAAATGCCCAACAAATCCAACACAACACATATGCAAACGAGTCATTGGCCTGCCCGGTGATAAAGTCTCCACAAGTGAATCCTATGCCGGGAGATTATCCGAGGAATTTAAGATTTTATCGGAAGAAAAAAATGGACAAAACTCCGAGCATAAGTCTCTTGGGAAGACGATAGAAACCTATGTTCCGCGAGGGCAAGTGTGGCTGGAAGGTGACAACGCCTCGAACAGTACCGATTCGCGTTTTTACGGCCCTGTACCCAAGGGGCTCATAAAGAGTCGAGTTCTGTGTCGAGTGTGGCCTTTAGATCAGATCCGAATGCTCGTATAACCGATGGGATTAAAGAACCGAAAGTAAAAGTAATTGTTTTAGTTTCAATTTGGTTTAACTTATTTACACGGAATGGAGAATACATAAATGACAGGCACGTATCAAAATAGATTAATTATTATGGAACTGATACGCAGAACAATTAAATTAAATTAAATTCACTGCTTCTGCTCCTCGCTTTCGTCATTAACCTCGCTCGATCGTTCGCTGTATTCTCTTCGTTTCAGCTCCATCCAATTCTCGATTTCATTTTTCAGCTCAGTATTTGGCAGAACTTGATCCATGGTCAGTGGCGAACGATTAAATGGATCGCTTTGATCGCTGAGCAAGTGCCTTGCTATTGTTGATCGGTCGACAGTGACACGGGAACTAGGTAATATCACAGGATCAGTCATTAGGCTTGACATAATTGGATCCAGATATTCGTCTGGAGGGTTTATTAGCGCTTCTTGATCTTCTTTGTGCTTCTTTTCGAGGCCTCGCACCTTGACTGCGAATTCAGACATTTCTCCAATTAGTTGGCCACCGCCAATGCGAACTGAAAAAAGTAGGAATAAATACAACAATCATCATGATATATAAGGAGTTGACGTACTTAGTACAGCTTCAGCATATTCGAAGAGACTACTGCTGTAGGAACGTCCATCTTGCGATACTGCCAAACAGAAGCTATCACAGGCGCTCAGGTTGATATATATCCGGCAGATCTCCAGCACCGTGTGAGCTGGATCGAAATTAAATTCATCTTTGGCTTTTACCTGCAATCAATTCTGATCAATAGCCGCCTTCGTAAAGCAATGGATGGAATTACCTTAAATTTACTTTTATTGGGACCAACTAAATTGAGAAGAAAGTAGTTGAGCATCGACGCTATTCTGTCCACCATGCTATGATGTGAAAATATCGCTTTGATCTCGGACGAGATTAGTTTCAAAATGTTAATCGTGTCTCGACTTAAGATGTTATCGAACTTGGCCATCATACCCAAATGCTGGAGATTGGCTAAATTCTGTTGTCGCTCGTGGGCAGACAGTTCGTTCCATTCGCCATTGTCTTGAGCTGACTGCAGTCGTCGGATCTGTTCTAAATTTGACAAGGAATCATCGAGCAGGAATATCGCATCGTTGATAAGAAGATTAAGAAAACGAAGGAACAATGGGGGCTCCACAGCCTCCATGTTCTGTTCAGCTTCTATAGCAAGGGCTCTACGAAGGAACGGTACATAGAATATCATTCAGTTTTAGTTCAGAATTAGTGTTACCTAAAGCACTGCTTTTGCTCTTCCAAATTCCAGAGGAATTCCATGACTGCATACATTGGTCGACGATAGTTGAACTTTTGCTCAAACTGCACAGACTGCCCGGTCATTTCGATACTCACGAAAACTTCCAACAGATTCGGCACCACATGTAGACGATCCGGATGAGTCGAAAAGGGATCAGCAATCATTGCGTGTTGTCCTTCTTTTGGTAAGAGGCTTTCTAGTGCCTCTGCAAGTTTTGCTCTTAAATGCGGATTCTTCACACGTTTCGCGTTCCCCATGAAGGCAAGAATCATCTTGAAGAATGTCATTGGACCTTCGAAGAATATCCCAAAGGCGGTTTCAAAACGTCGAACGAAGTTCATGTTGGAAACCACATTCTCTATGATACTTTCCGGAATACTCCTTGAAAGAAAAAAGTAAAAGTCCAGTCGCGAACAGAACCTGATCCAAAACTGAACTTACGATAGGTATGGAGGAACATATGATGGCAATGGTAACGATACTTCCACGAGTTCTTTAGGCGCAAAGTTTTGCATTGCGACCATCGCCTCATATTCTTCTTTTGTTTTTATATTAACGTTCAATAACCATCGTGCCGTCGCATCGAAAAACTTGAACATGTACATGTCGTTTTCGACATTGAGGATAGTGTTCTTCAGGCAAAAGAACTGCTGGGTTTGAGACTGCAACAGACGCATGAGGGTTTCTGCCACGTTGGTGTTACCTTGGGCAAGGGCATCCTGATGTGCAGCTTGCATATTTTGGACTTCGCGACGAAGACGCATAAACCTGCTAATGCAAACCCGGTAGCCTAAAAAAGGATGATTGTAAATACAGTGAATCGAACAGGATAGTTGAGGTCACCTACTCAATTCAATCGCCTTGTGGGTCATGAAAAAGAGTTCCGTAATGAAATTGTATTTAGCTGCTGTGGCACGTTGCTCGTTGTTCTCCACTGGTAACAGACAAGTTTCTTCCCAAGCCTTTTTCAGACGGACCTCCTTCTCCGCACATTCATCCTCGGGCGTTGCACAGTAAGTTGGATCAACTAGGGATACCTTATAGGATGGTTTACACAGAGGAACACATAGCCGTAGTAAAACGGAGCAAAGACCAAACATGAAAGCATCACTTGCCGAGTTTGACATTGCTGACATGCCGTGCATCGTCCAAAGCTGACCGCGAGACATGTTCGCGTGTAGACAGTTCGCTATCCAGGTCATAGTTTTATTCTTAACTGGCGCTCCCAGCGTGACCAGCATTCGGAAAAGGGCGAATACATTGTCTTGATGGTTCGATAAACAACTACACAAATGGTCGACGCTGGTGGACGTCTCAGCTAGGTTTCCATAGAAGTCGTATGGACCGTTATCATTCTTCGGTAATATTGACATAGACAACAGTTGGCCGAGTAGAGTTTCGCCGTACGCCTTGCCGTTGGTATCCGGATTTGGCGTAGAATAGTCAATTAGCATCTCGCCCAACTGGGACACTGACTTGTCTCGGGCAAAATACGAAAGCAGTCGAGTTACGTACCTGGGCTGCGTGATTAAATTGGCAACTGCAAGGGTTTTCTGCAGCTCATTGAACATAGGGTAAAATATCGCCTTCAAACTGCCCATTGAAGTTAGCTCGTCGTCGGTGTATATTTCCTTCACGGTGCCTAGTGTAAAAAAAATCTGAATTGGAAATGTTTCTCAAATCCTTTTGTATTTATCCTTACTCGATAAAAACTTTTGCTTATAATCCTCATCGATGTCTTCCCTTAATATATTCAACCATTGTTCAGACAATGATTGGCCCTCGTATAAAGAAGGCTGTGTCATTGAAGTGGCTGCATTTCTCAAAATCAACTCCTCTATACGGTTACAGGCTGCTGCCAAGGGCGCATTGTCACTTTTCTCACGAATTTTCGCGCACTCAATAAACGCTCTGCACAGATAAGTAATTACCTGGGTCTCCGCCGCACGATTTATAGCCGTCTCATCATTTTCATTCGCCGCTATTAAGTAATCCCTTGGGTTGGGTAAAAGTAATCTCTCGAAGAGCGCCTGTTCCAATAACTCCAAATCAAGTAACTTGTCGCCGCTGGCCTGAGACGCGATCTCTTCAATATAAACAAATTGCTTTGCCGTGCGCACATTATTGTTATTGATAGTGAACAGGAAGACATTTTCTATTAAATCACTTAATTGTTGCCTATCTACACTTTGATTATCATCGGGTGTATTATTTATTGCTTGTTCCTGCAAAAGGCCTGAGAATGGATTGTGTTCACTTGCCATTGTGGATATCGATTGGTTTTCTCTTTTATTCCTATTCGCAAGAGTCTGCTTTTGCTGATAGTTCCTTTATCAGTGCTTACATAAATTTTGGAAATTAATATTGTATTTTCACTGCAAAGCAAAGCAAAGCAAAAAAATCGACAAAATTGAAGTTCAAAGACGTTCGTGACAGACAAAATTGACTGAATGTGGTTCTGTTCGACTTGTTGTCGACTGTAAACAAACAGAGAACGATGGGTGCGTTTAGTGATTTTTAACAGCTGGCCGTCGGTAAGGCTGTTAACGATAAAAATTGTATTTTGGAATAATATATTTTAGAAGGAATTATTTTTATTATTTAATTTTAAATTTTCATTTCACATACGCCTCAGTAAGAGATCTTACAGTGTTGTGCATTCATTCATTCATTCATGCTGGACATCAATTTTTTCCATGGTACAGAGAAAAATATTGCTGCTGTATCCGTCATCGTTAATGAAAACCGTGATTTGTCCACTCGTCACCGGTCGCAGAAATTGGGATTGTGTTACTCGACCATATGGAAGATTTTACGCAAGAACTGAAGCCGATCAATCTGTCATAACGTCGAATTTTCTGTGAATGATCTCAGAAAAGGTGGAGGAAAATTCGCTTTTTATCGAAAAATTGTCGACGAAACTCATATCTGGTTGAATGAGTATGTAAATAAACAAAACTGCAATCCTCAGGCAATACAGGCTGCTAATGCAACCTGAAAAATTCACTGTTTAATAGAGTCTATGGTCTGTCGTAATCGTGAGGACAACGTTGCCGTCAATGACCAATTGGAAAATTAATTCGATGAACAGTTTATCTCCCGTTTTAGACTGGTGAATTGGCCGGCTAGATCATGAGGTTTGACGCCTTTAGACCATTACGCCAAATCACTCATCTATTCTGATAAGCAAGTCTCAAATAAAAAGACAACATTACACGTGTAATTAGCGAATTACCATATGCTCGAAAAAGTCACTCAACATTGGACCTTCCGTATGGACAATTTAAAACGTAGTCGTTTTAATTCGAAATAATTCTTAAAAAGTCAATAGCAAGCATTGTTTAATAGACCCCACTAAGAATTGTATACAACTTCAAAACTTTCCTATAATTAAATACTCAACTCTTAAAAAATCACATGTTAGTAAACGCTTTGAAAGAACTTAGTCCAATTAATATTGAAGCCGAGCTAGGAGAAGTTTCGTTTACAACCATAAAATAGTAGGTATCAGGGTATAAATGAGGTCAGAGATGGTGAAGAATGTCCACAAAATGGTATAGGATTACAGCCGGCTGAAAATGAGTGAGCAAAATGTGATTAAAAAGTGATGCAAAAAAATCATGAAGACATTTTAATAGATCAATATTTCGCAGCGTTGAAGTTCAGTTTTTGTGTTAATTTATAGCCATTTATATGAGTTAAAAAACAGTCCATATAATGGATAGAAATTGAAAAATTGCGTTTAAGGAATATGAAAACCAATCAATCTACCACGTAGTCAAAACGCCCAAATTTCGGAATGCGCGTTAGATAATTTTAGTGAAAAAAATGTGTTATGTACTATAGTAAATGCATACATAATCGGGATGGCTATGTGTTAAAGTTGGCATTCTTTTAACCTTGAAATCCTGGCTAGGTAATAAAAGTTTAACTAACAGTTTCCTAGAGCAGTCGATAATTCTGACGATAAATATACAGGAATAATATATGAAGCTTAAGGTTCAACCATAATACTCGAACACTTAATTGCCATCAACATTGAATATAGAGTATTTACAATATTCAGTATAGAGTTTTATCAATAAGGAAGTTCCTTTTTTAAATGTATCTAAAATACGTTGTGTGTAAGCTGTCCATTGACTAAATTATGATGCATTTGAAAATTCACAAATTTAATGAATCTACGAGTAATGGAATTGTTGACAGATGTCCATGCTAATGGGACATGCCTGACTAGTATGCGCCACTAGCGCCATCTAAAGAAAAACGGTGGATACCCGTTTTTACCTACACCTAATACTTTACACATATACATATACAGCCGCTATAACAAACAAGTATCGCTATTGCAAGATGCTTTATATTTTCTAGGAAAAAGAGTTTTTAGCTGATAGGGTTGGCCATGCAATAGTTTACAGAAGACTCGCGGGACGATGGCGAAAATATCTGGTTGAGGGGGTGCTTCTTCATGGTTGATCCAGTGCCTTCAAAAGTGTTCATGAGCTTTTCACTTCTGTTGTACCTCACTGGATGAAATCAACCCCATTACCCAAAGATCTAGATTCGTGTTCCGGATCTGAACTTGGACAGCGACTGCTCATTCAAGTGAAATCAATTAAGCATTTTCAAGCAAAGTAAAAATTGGGTTGCGGTCGATGCAAAATTGATTTTATGGTTGGTGAGCTTAAGGGAATTGTGACCTTTAGGAAAGCATAGTATATGCATTAAAAATGGAAAAAGTTTTAATTTCGAACCACAAAACACTACAATATTTTCACTGCTCATAAATGGTTTAAATATGTTCAACTGTGTCTTCTTGAATATTTTCGTCAATAGGGGACGTAAAGATTCTGGTCTATAGAATATTATTTCGTGGTTTAGGAATCATTGTAAATTCTGAAACTTTTCAGTGACAGGGACATGCTTCAGGCTCAGGTAAGAATTGAGAAGAACCGCCAATTTAGCCATGGCTCTTGGTACAATATGTTTTAGTAGCTCAACATAACTACGATCATATAGTAGCTTCTTCCCTTAAAATTGTTTTGTGGTATAGTTTTTACTTCCAATGGTAGAGGAAATTCAACAATTGCTTGTTAATTATTTTGTGCCTAATTTAAAATAATTTTTTTTCTATTTTTTTAGGATAAAACAATATCAATCCGAACAAATAATCGTAGGACTACTCTACAGTTTAATATCAATTGAAGGGTTGTAAGTCTAAAGGGTCTAAGTGCCAAAAAATCAAAAGTCAATCTTCTTCTTCGTCTTCTTCTTTTCCTTTTTCTGGCGTTGTTATGGTCAGAAGTGTAGGACCATAACCTTCCCACTTAACTGCATTCCTACTGGTCCGCTTGTGGGGTCCGCCGGTTTGACCTCAGAAAGTAGCGGCAGGCTTCCCGGTTTGGGATTACTTCATCGCTGAAGCCAATCAAATGCTGGTGTTTTTGCATTTGTTTTCACCAATTGTTTTTCGGCCTTTTTTTTTTTTTTTTTTTTGTGACACGGGCATGCTCCAGATTTTTTTGTTTGATCTTACTCTTACAACACCGCTGATCTCCAGTCGTGTCAACCCATTGCATGTACACTTGTGGGGCAGTTTAATGGTTGTATATGTGTCCCTAGGCTCACCTTGGTGTTGATGTGATTTTTGTTTACCTTTGTTTTAGTCGCCTTTTACGACAAGCGAGAGGTATCGCTGCAGGGATATTCTTAACCCGTCCCTGCACGGAATAAAAAAAAAAAAAAAAAAAAAAAGTGGTCAAGGTCATATTCAAATAATATTTTCTTTTTTTTCATAATTTTAACCGTGGAAGCTTTGGTAAAGATAAACACCTCCGCCACCTGGTCGTCCTTTACCAAAGCCCCGACCTCCTTGCCATACTGTTCCGTGATTGCCTCCACCTCTTCCGCGGCTTCCTCCATCTCTTCCTCGGCTTCTTCCACCCCTTCCTAGGCTTCCTCCACCTCTGCCCCGAAATCCACCACGGCCACCACCTCGTCCCTGTTTTCGGACGTGGCCACCATGTCCCCGGTAACCTTTGTTTTGACCCCTTCCTTTTCTGTCCTCATCTTTTTTTCTTTTTTTTCTTCATCTTCTTTTTTTTCATTTTTTCCCTCGGGAGTGGTGGGAGCCACCATTTCTACTCCGTTCTGAAACAATAATTATAATAAATTGAACACGTCGTATCAGAATTTCTTTATTTCAATCACTACACAACAATATTAAAAACCGACTACACAGCTGACACCACAAGAGACTATTTTTTTTCTTTGTGAATTGTCTAACTACATCGATACCAGTTGGTTAATCATATCCGCAAGAATTTTATTATCTCCAAAAAACATGTTCGTAGTGGCTTGGTGAAAAAAAAATGGAAACAATCAATGAGGATCTCATGACATCAGTCATCCTATCCACAGCAGCTACAATTGAATAGGACCACGACATATTTCAAAAACTCAACATAACGTAAGACGTATCAGAATATGAAATAACAATATTTTTTTAAGTCTAATTCGTTTATGACTATAAAACAAAAAAACCATAGCTTCACCAAAAGCTATTTTACTGCTAACAACTTCTACTTACAACCGGGCCTTCAGTCATCCTTTATTTCTAAATTATTAAACGTGCATCATAATAGTAGTTTCCGACTGTTCTTTTCAACACATTTTTTTGTATGAATTACATAATAATAAATCAACCTTTACTTCCAAAAAGATTGTTCAATTTTTTGTATCCTACGATATCATTACAGACACTTTATTTGAACTATTAAAACTTTGTTTTATTATAAGCAAACATTTATCGACACTATTCTCTAAACGTTATCAACAATATCCAACTGTTACAAACAATATTAAAATTTTTTCAACTGTATTCAATTATTATTCACAATATTCAATTGTTATTAATAATATTTAATTATTAATAGCAATATTATATTATTAATTGCTATAGCCTTACCGATGCTATACTTCCAAACCTGATATAAGTTTAGAGTTGTCGTAGAAAAAAAGTGTTGTTTTTTTTATAACTTTCTTTAATGACATTTTTCACAACTCCGATTGCATTTTTGCTAAAATACTCAATCATAATAATGTGAATATGACGGTATCTAAAATCTGCATGAAAAAATTGTGCACTTCATTGATTTTAAAATTCAGCTTGTTTGCCTTTTTTATGGGTTTTCTCGTTTAAAAAAAAAACGGCTGGACCGATTTCGCTGATTCTTTCATTTCTATGTTATGTAATTACGCGTCTAATGTATCTAGTCCCATGTTAATATCATCTTTGGTTCTCAAGATAATCGAGACGAAAAATGATTACGAACACACATACACACATACATACGTACATACACACACACACAAAGTTGTGGTAGGGTCTAGGTGCCAAAGAACTTTCGTTCAAAAGGGTCTGTGCCTGTGTGCGTTCAGGGCGAATTAGCGGGTGGTGGTGGCTGTTAGCATGGGCTTATGTTTGTTAACAGTTAGTTGATTAAATTACACGGTACGAAATGGACGCTACATCATCGAGTGATCAAAACATTCAGAGAAAACGTAACCCAGAAAATATCTTTTTATTATGTATTTTTTCGTATATCTCTTAATAATAAAATTTTCACTTAGACCCTTTAGACTTACAACCCTTCAATTCGTCTAACTGCGCGCTTTCTGTTTTTCCCCCTTATGTCGCTCGAAGTGGCAACCTTGTGAAAACACCCGATAATAACACGATGAACTTGTAAACAATTCTGCCCCTTGTGAGGTTCTCTGAAATAGGAGCACTTCCATACACACATTTATGTATGTACATATATCTACGTCATTTAACTGGTCTAAAATGCCATTTACCCTACCAAGCTATGGCCCCCTACAATTATACCAACGCAACCCATATACCACCGCCAAAGCTTTCTTCAATGGGCCAATCCAATCCAGTAAAGCTGCGCACGACGAGAAAGCTCACTCGCTCATAGTCGTATGCATATCATCCTCTAGCAACCACAGCACACAGAGCGGATTCGTAAAGAGAAGAATTTTATCGCCACTATATAAGCGGGCGACGAACACTGTTAGTAGGCCAATGCAACCCCCGTGGTAAAATACAAAACCAGTTCAATGGAAAACACTCAATCGCTGACACACAAAGTGCTTTTCTGATAACGTGTTCATCGCATATCATTAGTGTTCTACTCCACTCTGTCTATTTGTTTTGTTTTTTTTTATTTTGAGTTTTCTTATGTTGTTTTTCGGTTATAGACACATTGCGCCGTTCATACGAATCCACTGTTTAAGATCACTTCGCTCGGTTTCCTGCCAGTTGTATTTCTTAACGTTTTGTTATAAAATATAATCGAACCAAGATAAAAAAAGAGGAAATTAAGAAAATTTGAAAGAGTGCGCGTGTGACGCAAGTGTTCCCCCCCCAGATGGTTTAAAGGGGCGTTGTGTGACATTAATTTGAAAACGCATATCTACTCGCAGTAGAGAAATAGATGCGAAGAGTTCATGTAAACGAGCGATATGACAAACGCAATATCGATTCAATATTTGATTGACTGAATTCTGAGATACAAACAATTTCTTCTTTTCCTGCTCCCACAAAAAACACAATCCCCTCGCCTGAGAAGGGTGGGAAAGTGCTACGGAACAACAACAAGTGGTAACATATTATACGTTCATTCGCCCACCACTGGTCGGTTGTCGTTCATAAAGAATTGATAACAATTAAACGCAACACGCAAACGTAAGAATATATCCTCGACTAGGATATGCGGTGTTTTTACGACGCCGACAAGGACTAAAAGACAAAATAGTTCAAAAAGGAACAAAAAAAAAAAAGCGCAAGTCGGGACAATAACACAGATAGACGGAGAAAGAGAGAGAGAGACAGTGTACAAGGGGAAGAGGTGAAAGTGTGCCACAAATACAAATTTCCCATCGATTTTCCCTCAGTCAGTTTTCCTTTTATCCACTTTGTTCCCATTTTCTTAATTTTTTTTCCTTTTGTTGTTATTCTTGTTGTCCTTTTTCCGTTCTGGCTCTCGTGCAGTGATACTAAGGTACCTACAAGTGTATCATCGTTGTGTCGTGGTGTATAAAACAAAAAAAAAAGGAAAAATCATAAGATTCAACCAAGCGCATTCCATTACGAACACGAAAGCAACACGAATGCTCGTAATCAAAGGGATTCGGAAATCATCGGGACTCACGGTTAACCCATATGTGTAATGCAACATTGAGGACACTCTCTCCGTGGTAGTGTTCGATACTTGTCAAATATTCATGTGAATCGATGCTGTTACAACGAATACGTCAAGTGCAATAGGTGTACGAGCTTCGAGTAGACTGCCCGTATTCTTTTATGTTGTGCTCATAAATAAATTTCATAGAATTATTCGGTACGCGGCTTAATCGCCTGAATACACAACGAAATTCAAAATATAATAATCCGAATTCATTACAACCCACGATTCGGCGAGTTACTAGTACACTTCGTGGTTTAGTGCAGTGTGGTGAGAAAATTATCTCGGGTTGGGGGTTGAATCCGAAACGAATCTAGGTCGGTGTACTCTCGGTCGGCAATTACTTATCTAATAGCATAAAGTCTGCTGTGAGACGTGGCGACGGGAAGCTGTGTTGCCACAGAGACCCAAGGCTCTTTGTGCAATAAGAAGGACAACATCAGGCAATTAGGAAGGTACGTACACATCCTCGTATATTGGTTTATTTAGGTGATAGGTGTAGGGAAATGATTTTTTCCTGTTTGTTTGCGGTTGCGGATTTAATCCATTTTACAAGATATTATCAGAGATGTAACGAATGGGGTGATGCACTTTACATATGGTTGAGAGATGTTCTGACCTAATCAGGGCCTAATTACATCACTCTTGCAAGTAGTTTATTCCTGTCGACTTCCTTATGCAAACGTGTCAACTTGGTTTCATATTTCACTCAGCATGCGATTGACGACCCGTAGGGAGACACAATCACAGAAGTCTACACATAACGTAATGCCTCCATTCCAATAACCCACTGGAGTCCATTAGATACAATGGCAACGTAAGGAACAAGGTCAGATTGTGATTCTTTGTTGTTTTCTTTCTACATTTCCTCACTCTGACTATTAGGTAGGTTTTGCTTATACATACGTTCCACATGTGCTAAGTAGTCATATGAATAAATTAATTTTGTCACGTTTCGCTATTTATACTGATTTTAAGTCTAAATTGTTCTTATTTTATCTTCTTCCCCGTTTTAGGTATGGCATTATCAACACACACATACGTTTCTCGCAATATAATGATCGACGATTCGTTGCCAAACTATCAGGGTTATCATAATTTTTTTCTTAAAACCTCATTCATTAACCTCACTCATTGTGTTCAAAAACAAGCTTGCCTGAATAATATGATTATTTTGATGTTATTGCAAGCTTGGATGGACAACAGACGTTGTGTCTCTTATCAAGATTAAGTTGTAATCAGGAATCCCATTCGAGTTTTATAGATTGAACTGAAAGAAAATGTTGTTTTTTGTCTTTCTTAATTTCATTTTAACTTCTGTCATCAATTATTATATGACTCCTGGCTCCGAGATCTTACAATGGCGTTGTTAGTCACAAAAAGCAAATATCGGCATATAAAGAGGCAAATATGTACCTTAAAAGGCTGGTAAAAACTGGGATATTGCCTGGAATCTTGAAAAGTTAAAGGACTCTCATATCCAGTGCCAATAGCAACTTACCGGTTTGCCTTACTAGTTCAAACAGTATGATCAACAATAGAGAATGTTGTAAAGTCAAGCATTGGTTCGACGAAGAATGTGTGGAAAAATTAGAAAACTGCAAGCCCTAGGAAATACCGAAGCGGTAACGCATACAAGATATCAGACCTTACGAAAGGGCTGTTTATGATATCGGAATAAAAAACTACAACGTAAAATGTACAAAAACTGCAAAAAAATGTGGCCGATCAGAATCTATAAGCAGCAATAATGGGGAGATATTTTGATATGCAAGCAACATTGGAAAAGTATGTTATCCACACAGCAAAAATTCAAATAGAATTGCCAACCATCGAGGAAGTAACCGAAGCAATCAATCGACTTAAGAATGCCAAGACCTCAGTGGTCGACCTAATACCATCGGTATACATTAGCTCAACACGACTATATTGAATGGAAAAACTAAACTTAGTTTCGTTATATGTAGGTGTTGTCAAATGTTTTTTTAAATAGGCTGATATCATACGCTAAAGAAATACCAAATACGCTAAAGAGACCAGTGTGGTTTCAGAAGGAACCAATTCGCAAGTGACCAGACTTTCATTATTCCGCCAAAACTGGCCGACATGGATCGAACCAAAATGGACAGATTCATATCTGGAAATATGGGCAACGCGTACTTTTTCGTGATGAAGGAGCTATTCAAGACAACTCTTCTCTTACAAGATCTAAAGGATAAAAAAACAGGCGAAAATTATTAGAATATTATATTAGAATCGACAGTTTTTTTTTGTTTATATTAAAATGACTCGAAAGCATATCGCAAAGGCCATAACTAATGGAAATAACTTGATTTCCGGGGCTTACTATCCCAATTAAAGATATTCGTGATCGGGCTTTATTCCCCCAGAAGTATTTCTCCATATCGATTTCGAAAGGTTAGTGCAAATAGAGTCAGAGACAAAGGGCTGATCCGTGACAGGTACGTTGACAGTACTGCTCATTCGTTTTAGTACTGCAATGGCGGACTGGAATTTCTCTGCTGTGGCTAAACAGCATGTTGATTTCTGATGGTTGTCGGTGTCGCTCCTCAAAGCCTTGCGTTAATCCAATGAGATTCTCCTCACTCCTTAGTTCGTAAGTTTGATTAGGGTTAACTAGGGAGTCTTTTGAAGGCTGGGCGCGCCATCATGCTTAGACGACCCTGAGAACTGACTATTAGCCTTGGTGAGCATGCACACGAGAGCTAGCTATATTTAAGACTAGACTAAAACTAATTAGCTTAGGCTGCCAAAAATCGTGATATTGCCTAAAAATGTGTCATTTAATTAAAACTTGTTGGCCAAGATATTACTTTTTAAGTAATCTCGATTCAAGCGGTAGCCCATCGATACCACCTCACTTGAAAGAGGTAAATACGTACAAACAAATAAAAGTTACCGCTTCTAAATTTTTAACAAAGTTTTTTGTTCTATAATATGTAAAATTTTAAATCAGAAGTCAGTAATTAGGCGAAGACGAAGTGATTAATACATTGTGCGATAACCGCTTGCCTTGATCACAGATTGAATTATATGGCATACAAGTTATTAGATAAGGACAGTATTCTCTTCTTTTGTTATTTGCTGTTTTAAACTTTTCCCTGCTCTTTGGGTCCCTGAATACTATTTTAGACCCAGCAATTCTCAATCGGATTCAAATCGGGACTGGATCTAGTGATCTTAGACCGATGCTTGCCGCAAATTCTTCAACACAAGGCACATAAGATTCAAAATTATAGATAAGTTACATAACATAGTTTCATTTCAATTCTAACTAATATAATGAAGAAACTTATTTGCATGATAGTATGATGATCATCCTGGATAGGATAGGATAAGGTATGAGACAGGACATTTATGGATGACATGTTGGTTCCTTAAGACATTGATGTCATATGTTGAACCGGTGCAAAATACTAATTCGCCTTGGACGCACTACGAAATACAGTTCCTTATCATAAAACTTAGAGGAAATTTATTCTCCCCGCATCCACTTGGATACCATCAGATAAATTGAGGTTTATATTATTTGGACCTATTTTGACTGCATTGTACTAAAAACCCAACTTTATTTAATCCGCTTTGCTGCGGATGTGGATCATAAAGAGAAAATTTGTTCGTGTCCATTGCGTTATGCGGTTTTGCGACTTGATTGAGTCTTCGGTGGAGGACATTGTGCCTAAAGGAGTGAAAAAGTGGTGGATGATTAGAGACTACGGCATGGTACTAAAATATATTGTAGTAGAATATGGATCAGGCATTTTCTAAAAGACGTTACATGCTACTGTGTTCCAGGCGGAAATCGCGACCCAGAAGTGTACATCCTACTTAGCAACACACCCACACCCACAGAAATCTCCAATATCTCAATATGTACTGATATTCAAGCGGCTATCAAATCAATTACTGTGCCACCCTTATTGGTGAAACGGTACTAGTTAACTCCAGTCTAACATTAACCTTATCTGAGTTCCCGGACATAGTAATTTTGAGCAGATGAGTTGGCTAGAAAAGGATCAGTTCTTACCAGTTGCCTGGCTGATCAAATCCATATCCCAACAGAGATTGATAGTGGCGATATTCATCGACAATTTCAACATCTAGCCAGATTTGTATGGCAAAGGCTGGCAAATTGAATTTTAGCGAAAGTTATAGCCCCGTTACAACAAACCAATTTGATAAACCCATTTAACAGCTCTAGAAAAATATACCAAGAAAGGTTCCTATCGAGTGATCACGGCCAGTCGGAGACTATGCGAACCAAGCGTCGTCGAACCGGCATCTTTTACAACACGTACATAGGTGTCTTAACGTCTTAAACATTTTCTATGCTGTTGCCCAACCCTTATAAGAATCAAACAGCGACTTTAGATTTTCATTTGTTCTGATTTTTGCAAAATCTATTTAATGAAAAGGAATTCACATCAAAAAGAGATTGTGAAAATTAGCTGTCTCAGTTCTTTCGCCAGAATTCTAGTAGAATTCGAGTAGGTGTACACTGTACACTGATGGAATTATGAAACTGCCTAAAAGATGGCGAAAAGTCGTAGAAAATAATGGCCAATATGTACTTAAACCAAATTAATTTTGAATTAAAGAAACATTTAACCAAAAAATTCCAAAAAAAACTTTTTATACTATTTCCCCAAACCGTCTGTCGTCTGTCGTCTAAAATGCTACGACCCAATTTCTTGTAAATGCCTATCAGAATGAATGACCTCCTTCATAAATCCATTGTAGAGGGAGACACAGTGTTTTTTTTTTTAACGAATTATTAAAGTAATGTGCAGTCGAATATGGTCATATTTTGTTGCTTATTTTATCGGATCTATAAGAGTGCTCGAGTTTAATTAGTAAATCACACATGCGTGTCTGGTGAACACTAGTTGTTCGTCAATGAGCGAACGCCACACTTAATGAAAAATTATATCTTTAAGTATAGTAAGTCAAATGGGTAACTGTGCATAAGATATCAATCATGCAAGTGGGACCTAGCAGTTATTATACCTAACGTTGCCTTCATGTGATTAAGTCCGTGGCAAATACTTTTGAGAAAAGTTGATTTGAATTCAGTGAAGCAATGTAGGTAATGAAGGCAATGTTTTCGTTTTCCAAAAGGAACATAGTTTTCATGATACCCCTACTTGGATTGTGTATTTAACTATATCTAGTTCATGTTAATCTTAGAGGCGGACATAAAAATATATCCTATAAGCGGGTATTGACCTTATACTCCCAAGCCAAGTCCATTCCTCAAGTAGATAACACAGAAAATAACCAGGCCCTGGTCCACGTTAAAGGGAGTTAAAAAAAGTGTGCATATTTACATGGCAACAGAATATCTCTTTGGTTATTTGTTTTCAACCTTCCCTCTTTATGTTTCATAACAAAAGTCTCATCACTACCATTGAAACCCCAATAAATTCCACAGCAACAACGAGCAGTTCTATCGCCTTCATGAACAGTACCTCCATGACCGCTTTAGACGCCACGCGCCACTCAGTGTGTCAATCGTTTGTAACCCCAATCGAATTACTCTCAACTGCTCGCACCCGTATCTGCAATTGTCAGCAACTATGACGACATTCTATTCTATTTACAAAGCGACTTCGAGTTCCAACTAATTCAATTATATGTGTAAGACGACATACTAAGCTTTTTCCTTTTCGTGAGCCCCGAAGCCACTCTTTTGTTTCGACATTGACTTTTAGCATTATTCAAATTTAGATCTATCCACATCCACAATTTGAAATGCCGACAGGAATAAGTGACGCAAATTGGGGCAAATACGAAAGCACATCTTGCTCCACCGATAACCGGTATGGTACGATGCCTATCTATAAAAGCTATTTCATTCATGAATTCGGTTTGGCATAGCTTTTATTGCGATTCGTAGATACGTATTGTACATTAGAAGTTCTCTGAAGGATGCTATTTCTGGATCAACACCTAGTGGCTGTCTGGAGAATTGTGGGCAACACGGAACAAATGCGTGTGTTATGAGTATGCTCTTTCATTCGGTCTGACTGACTGACACCTTACCACTCTTCATATGAGACGACAATCCGAGACAGCTTAATGGCATGCGATAAGTTCCATAAGTTGAGTGAAAACTTTAAATCGTGTAAATAGAACTGCCAGCATTAGGACAGGTAGATTTGCGTGGATGACAACTGTACTGGTATGGGCACGTACGAACACTCGTCGGACGAGTGCATTCTGCAGTTGTACTCGGAACTTTCCCCGATAAGAACTTCGATTTTCACTTGGACATCAACTTTGCAATAAGCATTCATTTACAATAGTATCTGTGCGTGCATGGGGGAATGTGGCGTTATTGATTTTTATCCTTGAGCACCACTTATCTATCACATAGCTGTGGCTACTGTCGAACTTACATATGATTAAATATAAATCTGCGAGGGCGTATGGGAAAATGTTGGAGTTCTTCCATAGTTCGATATATTTTTTCTCTGCTGATCAATGATTCCTAGACTAGTACTTGGATTAGCTTGCACTTATATTGTATATTGATACGAACACATTTTGTATTTAGATTTGTTTGCGGAATCACGTCTAAATGACAGGAGCTTTGTATTACAATAATAAGTGCCGATATCCTAGATAGGACACTCGAGGGTGAGCTGATGTGTGAACATCGGTAATGCGGTTAAAATTGCATACCATTTGTGTGAGCACTGACATGTGGACATACCCCGATAGTGTTTGTTGACAAAAAGGGAGACTATTTTCCTGGTCGAGTGACATTTCCTAACTTATTCTCGCGACAGATTGTGAGTTTCTATTCCCTCTGATCTGATAATAGAAAATAGGGAAAATATTTCGGATTTCTGAAATTCGATGATACATTGACCTTTTGAGTCTATATCGAACTTTCTCTTAAAAGGCTAAGAAACGTATCAGAATACTTAATCAATGATTGGTACTAGCTATATGTGCTATCTATATGTTTTACCCTTCAAATTGCCAATAACTCTAGTTTCTGAGTTATTTTATTAAATATATTTGACACTTTCCTTACAACCATCTGCTTCAATATTATTACTGTTATTGGCATTTGTAACGAGGATGTTCAGAGCTTTCATTGACAACCGTCGTATGTTCCATCCACGTTTCGCTGTTCTATTTCATATCTTCTAGGTCCATTCTTATATTGCCCTCACAACGGCTAGGCCTTCCTGGCGATCTTTTTCCTTCGGGTCTTTCATTCATTATTCTTTTGACTGTTCATCCACTATCTATTCGTCCTGCGTGTCCTGACCATCTTTGTCTTCGCGATCTTAATTTTCTATTGTAGTTTTCTCCGTTCGATTGTTACTTCGTTCTGTTTTCCACCATAGATTCTCCTTCAGATTTTAAGAAACCTGCAACCTAGTCAGAGTAAGTAACAGTAAGTGGACAAATCGCATAGTGAAAATTTGGCCCATCGTCGATCGGTTCCTCCTGAAGCCACATTGTTAATGGCCGATTATTTTCTTAACGTATGAAATCAATCTCCTCATTTGACACCACCTTTTAACAACTTGATAGCAGTGTTAGTCCTCCCAAAATATTTCATTGTATTCGGTAACTTTTTTTAAAATACGAAAATGTTGACCGAGTTCTTTCATTTCTCCAGGCATTGTTCCAAATAATTTTAACGAGCCAATGCAACTTCTCCGCTAAATCTTCTTCGGTATACGAGTATTTTATTAATTCCGATGCTATTAAATCGATTCCGCCGGCCTTTCTATTCTTAAGCCGATGACTTATTCCTCTTGTTTCCTCGATGGTTGCCAATTCTACCTGAGTTGGCTGCATTTTTCCATCGCTGCTTGCTCTCCATTTACATTTATCGAAACATCTCCTCCATTGCGTTGCAATACTTTCATTGACCGAAATGTGCTCCCCATTACTGTTGCCTATATAATAAATCCTGACCCGGCTTGTCATCCTCTTCGTATATCGGTTATACCTTCTTCCTTTATAACAATTTTTATTGTTGGAAACACTGCTTCTAACTGTCTTGCTTCTCGTCAGTTTCTAGGCCATCTAGTAGAGCAAACCTCTTATTAATTTGTTCTTGTAACTGGCGCCGGATACTGGATGCGAAAGTACCTTAACTTTTTGATCTGCTTCAATATGTCACCATAAATCCTTCTTAAGTTTTAAGAAGAGCTTTTAAATGTTCACACTATAAAAGACAAATTTTCGTTTAAAGTTTATAACATCTAAGTGACGAACGTAATATTCAAACCTTCTTGATTGAAAGAAAACAATGTTATTTTATTTCAGCGTATGCTTTCACCTAATCTATAAACATTTTCTAGGTCCCATTTCAATCACTATTTTGGCCTCTAAAGCTTAACTTCAATTTATTCCCAACGTTACTTTTTCCATCACCTGACTTCTATAAATATTTTGTATATTGTTAGCCTGGGGGCTTGAAAGTGTAGGGCCTGAAGCTCAGTCGCATGTTTACTTATATTTTTGTATAGTGAATCTGTGTGGCGATATATCAATAAGACTTTCTAGAAAAAAAAATCCTCTCTAGCTGTATTATAACTAATAGCTTAGGACCGATCATGGTATTTTACTTGTCGTGTTGAAATCCGTAATTTGATATCCAGTGGATATTTTTACACGAAAGTTTGTATGATTAATTTGTTAAAAGCCTTTGGGTCCGCAAGAGTAGAAGGGCTTTACCAGTTGGGCATCCTTCTAGTAAAAACATAAAACGTTAGAATTTATCTAAACAGTCTAACTAATTCTTTCTACCGTTAAATAACATATGTGGAAAAAAGCTCCGGCAGATCAGGTCACACAATCGATTCACTTACGGCAATCAAAAATTATTTTATTGAAAGTACCATAGTTTGAAGCCTATAAAAATTCCAGAAAGAATTAATGTCAGGAAGCTGATCTCGAAAGTTGCTAAGGAATGAACCGTTTGATTGAAAGGCAATTTTTAAAAATTTGCCCTAGCTAATCCCATGAGGTCTAACACATGAGGCTCATTCAATAAGTAAAGCCACTTTAAACGCAATACTATTCATTAATCAACATACTACCTTTATATTAGCTTTTGATAAGTAAAAACTATGAGGCTATCGATCGAAACACACTTGCTGAAACAGTGAAAATTCACTACAGTCCGATGGCTTTTTGGATAGCTCTAGTGAATTTATTCAGTTATTTTTATATGCCTTGAGGGGGTTAGTGATATAAAGATTCAAACTAGTGTTCGTTCGGCAATGTAAACTGAAAACAAATGAATAAAAATCTATACGCATAGCTGCGGCGAACATTCGATCGATTGATTTGATTTTTGATTGAATTAAAATTTAAAATCACTTATCATAAATGTTTTTTAATTTTTCGATTGATTAAAAGTGATACCTTGAACTGGGCGGCCCTATGCATCAAAGCCAATATGGGAGTCAACTTAATTACCATACCGACTTGTGGTCACAGCTTCGATCAACAGTCTTACAACATTTTTGGTATTTTACGAAAAAGTTCACCACAGAGGCTCTCCAGTGGCATTTAATTCTTTCAACAAGCGTTTTCAAAAATTGAAAACAAAATAGCTAAATAGCAAAAATTGAAAATAATAGCTTAGTATACACCAAATAATGCGGCTTTAATTGAATTATTTTCCATAAAAAGGTAAAGATAATATAAAAAAAAAAAAAAAAAAAACACAAAATGAGCTATTTCCAACGTACATTGTACAAGATCGACCTCAAGGATAGTGCTGTTTTTATTTTCTACACTTGCTTACGTTAATTGTATAAAAAATTAATGTCACAGTGTACCAGGTACTCGGCAACATGCTTATATGCATCCCCATGACTGCAGCGCTATTTGCAATTAGCGCCTTTAATAAGAAGTCGGCGACAGCAAACAAATCCCATATCCCATAGACAGTTTTTTTTTTTTTGGTTTGACTGATAACTGACATATGATAAGTGGGCCGTGTTCACGAAGTAAGTCAATCCTTGTTAGTGTAATGTGGATATGGATACTTACATATGTCGTACAAACTCATGTCTTCCCTCCACTTATTACGAGTATAGAGAAGGTCGTAGATAATGTGTACTAAAAATGTTCCACTAGGCCACGTTTCATTTGAGGGGTACATGTTCTATGTCGTGACCGTAACTTATGAATATGCATACAAAGTAAGGACAGAACAGGACATTCTTTAAAAACACGGTACCTTACGAGTACAACCGAGATAAATTATTGTATAGGGGTAAATAGATTTCTATTAATTACTATGCATAGGAGTAAGTGTATGCTAAGACAACCTTGACCTTGTTGGATAAAAGTTGATAGGATTATATGGCTCTAAATTTTATTGGCTAATCGAGGATAGAATGGAGGTGCGTGTGACAAGCAAAGGTTTAATTTTTCAACTGTATTGGAGTCTTACAGGCTACCCTTCTGAAATACTTTTTTAGGATAACAAAAGAAATAAAACACATTCAATAGATATTATAAGAAAATAAAAGGGTCTTTGCCTAAACCACTTTTACGACCTTGTTATATAACAGAAATGTGTGGCATACCTCTACCTACATATGTGTACCGAAGAACCGCATGTTAAAGGGAATTATATGGTAAACTTTTAACTCAACCCCAAAACCCCGAATATCATCTCATTCGATTGAAACTATTTTTACTCCCTGCTAAGTTGTGTGTCCATTTTGCCTCAAACGTCCGGTGACTGAGTGATTTTAATCTCAGAAGAAATTCTTTAGAGTTGATCCTCTAAAATCCCCCTTACTTTGTGGTTATCAATTATATGTATATTAATTCAAGTTTCGGTGGTTTCAAAGCCGGTATGAGGACTGAAGGTATTTCACATATTAACTATACAATGTGGTGACACTTTTTGATGACAGTGAATAATTCATACTGCTTTGGGAGGGCAGTCATACAGCCAGGATACCAGACTGACTCTGTTTTTCAGTAATATTTTCAATTGAAAAGTTACTTATTTTCAGTGAAAGAGAAAAATTTACATCAAAGCTGATTTTACATGGTGATTTCTCTGACCCTATTTGTGGTATATAACTGTAACCTTTGGTGACTTTGATTGTAAATTTTTCAAAGGCAGTATGCCATACTGAGGTCACCGAATCCCAAAACTGCGTTCGAAACGTAGTCACAGTAAACAAAAATACAATTAACTAAATTATCTTACCAGACTCTAACAATACATCATCAAGACAATAGGTCACAAGTTGACAGTCACAAGTTGTCTACTGATAGAGAGAACCAATAAAAACAAACTTGGCTTCCGCTCATCTCTACGACGAAATTAAATTTAAATCGAATACAATACTTTATACCCCATTCTCGTAGTCGCACACTCGTGAACTTAAATAATCACCAATTTCCGACTGTAATTGAAATGCGAATAACGAATGAACCGACAAACAATCCACCTTCGAACATCCCATTACGCGATCGACCGATAACTCCGAAAGAACGAATTGAAAACTACTAATTACCGTAATGCACTTCAAGCTACATCAAACGTTCATAACATACATATATACTCGTATTTCGCTCCAGTCAGAGTTCATGGGAATCGCAATAAATAAAACTAAATTGACTTTAAACGATATATAATTGGAAGGAGA
The DNA here is from genome assembly GCA_958301585.1 of Merodon equestris. Lineage (NCBI taxonomy): Eukaryota > Metazoa > Arthropoda > Insecta > Diptera > Syrphidae > Merodon > Merodon equestris. The sequence continues at coordinate 36,385,372 of OY284415.1, forward strand.
AGACTCACGTCACAATTGCGTTGTGTGGCATTTTGTGTGATATGTTTGCACTTGGCTCGACTATCCATTTATCTTATCGAGTGGATTGGGCTTTGAGCTTTCTTCATCTTCGTCCATGAAAGATGCCTACTGTGATTATGTAAGTCTGTCAACAGCTATTTGACCCGCTGTCAGTCCAATTGAATCTGAGTAGAAATGTATTTATTGTTTTACCTTGTCACGGTTTATGGATCAATTTTTGTTATTAGACGAGACTTGCTCGTCATTTTAAATTGATATAAGCCTGTTTTATTGGGTTGACAAGAGAACGTCGCGTGTACGCAAGAAATAAAGAATATTTCCATCGAATCGTCCAGGAACATCTTCATCGGTTTTTTGATATGGTCCTACTTCTACGTCCGAATAGCAGTACAGGGATAATCGGGTTCCTGTGGAAAGTGACCTCGGTTTTCTAAGAAATATATATTTGCCTCTTAAACCCACGGTTGACAAAAACTAATTTAGGTCTGATTTCCATGCTAGTGTATTTTCAGCTTGTGATCCTAGAACCAATCGAAAAATAAGTGTCTTCTCCAAGATCTTTCTAGTCTCTTATAGTGGGCCAACAGACTTAAAGAAGTCCTTTTTTGTGAAAAAGGAAAACGATATCGAGTTGCCCATAGCTGTTTGACAAGCTTAGCAGGCAATTCATTTGGGCCAGCAACTTTAACCTCCTCTGCCACGAGTATTTTCTCATCATTCTGGGGTAAATAAGGAGGTGGCTTCTTTGGTGGTATATTGATAGTTTTCCCATTATTTATGCAGGCAGGGCAGAATTTTGGGGACTTTAGGAAAGATGCGGTTGGCAAAAAACCTCGTCGTCAGTATGCGTAAGGTGGAATTCCAAAGTAGTGTCGGGCATCCATCTCAATACAGTTAGTATGGTTGAACGGGATGCCGCCAAATTCATTAATGTATGAAAATCTTCTAGCACATATTGTTGCCGTATTTGGGCATATTTTCTGTGTCGAAGATTTAGAAGAAAGATTTCAAGTACAACTGATGTACTGATGTTGATTTGGACTCCCAATATTCATCCGAGAAACAAGAAAATATGAGAAAAAATATATTCAAAAATCACCATACGAATGAAGCCACATGCAACCTCTTTTAGCACTGAGAGCAAGCTCAGTTACCCAGTTTGAGTAGCAATATGCAGCATATTTTAGAGATGTTTACTAGCGTACGATTACCAGCAGATTTCGCAGTTGTGTACTAATATAACAAAGACAAAAATCGGTGACTCAGATTGAAACAAGCCGTCCAGATACTTTTTGAACAAGGTAAAGTTGGCTGAAAAGGTCTTACGGATTATGGGAGAAGCCTTTCATAAAGTATTTTCCTACATAGTAACAGAAACAAATATTATAAAAAAACAACGAAAACAAGAGATACAGGTCTCTGCCGCTCCTATGTAAACCTTTATCATCCAAAGCATCTCCTTTGCTTATGAGCACTGTCACTAGCAGTAAGTGGGTATCCATTACCCCTAGCTCTACAAAATTCTATATGACGTTCATACATAAAAAATGGCAAAGTTACATCCGGAAACGTAGCATAGCTTATGGCACATTCATTTCATTTGTCACCCTGTCAAACCGTGTGCCAAAGTGCCAAAGACCTGGTAGAAACTCGGATGCCTATCTTCCCACTTTCACTCGTTATATCATTTAATTACGATGTGTACACACTAGACACCAGAGTTTAAGCACTTACGATAAATTTATAGCTTGTGGTGACAATAAGCGCCCTAATCCATATTTACGTAGACCGTGCGATATTTCAAACCTAAATGAGGCGAGAATTTATTTCTGAGTCGTCCTAGAATAGTAAATAACATCCAAATAAAAGTTCTCTGTTCGAGTCGTGTCTGCAACAGTCTTTCTTCTGACCATCGACGGTTGCCTATGCTATTTTCGGTCAAGATAAAAGGTGAGCCAATAGATAGTGAATTTATTGACTATCAATTACAATATAGTAATTTACTAAATTCAATATGGTTGATCTTGACGGATGTCATGAACAGTCGTTGGCCATTTAAGTCATTGACTCGTTTCGTAAAATTCGTCAATTTTTCGACAAACATAATCGCCTTTGTTAGTTCGAAATTCGTTTAATTGTGCAAGCGTTTTGAAGAAACCCTTTCGGTATTGGGTTAAACACCATATCAACATGCTCGGATAGCACCTACACGGCTAAATATCAGCACTGTGACCAAAAGTGTTCAAAACCAGCCCGGCACCTCAGTTCGCTACTTTATGGCGAATTCGAAAGATTGATCTTCGTTTACTCGTACACGCCTATAAAATCAAGAGTACACAATAATTAAAGCTTTTAGCCTATATGCGTCGTCGCTGATTCATCAAATGAATGACGATGAATAACAGTTTTGGATTGACACGAAATTCCCGAAAAGCCAATGCTTCCCAAAAAAAAGTCACTATGTGGTGCGGATTATGGGTTGACGTCATAGCTGGCCGAACTTTCTCGGGGACGATTCTGAGGAAGTAACTACAGTGAAAGGTGAGCGTTCTCGCAACATTGGGCTGGACGGTCTATGCTTTCAACAAGATGGCACTATCGCCCTTATAAGCCCCAAACAATCAATTTATATGAAGAGGAGAAGTAAATAGTTTTTCAATTGGCGCGTTTAGATTTTGGCACCCAGTGGTGGCCATGTTGTTTTGATGACATCTTTCAAATCCGTAACTATTATTCAGTTACTGTTGCCAAATCATTATGGAAAGCTACACGATTGAACAGCATGTCCAAATGATAAGACTTTAATATTAAAATGTGTGTTCGTTAGTGCAAACGTTGCACGCGTTACGCCTATTTTAAGGTAGACGTGGTGGCCCTTAACAGTCGACTCATCAACATTTGATGGCCAAATTTGACACGACCGGTTCGATAACCAATCGGTCCGTGAAAGTGTACAGCAGAACACGAACCAGTCGATTCATCACCGTGCACAAGCAGCTAAAAGTACATGACCATAGACAAAGCCGTTTGTTCGCTGCCTAGGCTTCGGAGCGTTTGGAAGAGGACCCCAATTATGGCCGAAGAATCATCTTCAGCGACGAGGCGCATTTTTAGATAAATGGCTGTGTTAATAGCAAAATTGCCGTATAAGGAATAATACCAACCCACATGATTTGAGCCCGCTAAACTTTATCTTGTAAGGTTTCCTGAAGTCGCAAGTCTATGCGAATTAACCACAATCGAACGATGTCCTTAAGATTAACATGACACAGACCATCGCTCAAATCGCAACCGGATCTATGCGGGAGAGTCATTGAAAATTAAACCACTCGAATCAGTGCCACCGTAAGAAACCGCGGCGGGCATTTGAACGTTCTCCATACAAAATGACCTTTCAACCAAAAAAATAATTTTGTTAATACCTCACACACAGCTTGTTTTATTCCATTTCAACATCTACCCGCCCTTATTGAAAAACATTTTAGATTGGCCTTCGAGATCATGCCAATAGACACCTTTAGACTGCTTTCTGTAGGGTTTTTTGGGGAGTAAGGTCCATGTCAATAACATTAACACACTAACTATTGGCTCCCTCTATACCAGGTTTACAGGTTTAATCGTAGAGATGAGTGTGGGATTTTAGACAAAAAAGCAAAGTGCTGACTCATACCATTAGGAGCTATTTAGATGCTATTCGGATCATACTCTCCACTTGGGACACAGAAAACGGAAATGAAAATAAATCTGAACAAAGAACAAAGATGGGCAACCATCGCACAACGCAATCATTTATGATAATCACTACGAAATAAAAATAAATCCGCGCGATCATATAATATCTAAAATACAACGCTAAAAATACGATGTGTCAGATTTGTTAATATTCTTAATTCAATCTTCAAACAGATAAATAAATTGTTATTTAATTTCTTAATCCACGCGAAATGAAGCGTGTGGTGCTACATACGTATCTATATATGGCAATCTGCTACACACTCATATGAATGCAGAAAATATTTACACAGGGCAGATAATAAAATATTTGCATATAATATTGTATTACGAATGACAAACAGCGATAAATTAAGCCGGTTTCTTGGTTGTGAGAATGAAGCCGAAATTCAAACTAATAAGGAGACTAGTACCATATATACATACATATATACAATACGAAATATTTTATATCGCTGTTTGACAATTGTTTTTGGACAGGAACTCGTTATTATCTCGTCGTCATCCAAAAACGTAACACATGGGTGGAATAAATGGATAAGCGTGCGAGCATTGGTATAAAATGACTATTGTACTACGCTGTCTTGCATAAGCCCTGCACGAGTATTTTCTGGACATTAAGCGTATAAATCAATTTGCTTTACCATGACTTAATTGCATTGTCGTTGACATGATCTACTTTATCGAAGGTGATGAAGGGTACTATTTCACTAGGTTAGGTGGATCCTAGTACGGATTCAGTTAGCTTTTCGTAAATTATAAGGTTTCATTCCCGTGGCATTGTAATTTTGCTGGCTAAAAATACAAATGATATTAATTTAAAAGATCAAAGACTTGCTCCCGGTCGGTTTAACAGTAAGCTGATGCTTTGAAGCCAAAGAAGGGTTTTAAACCATCGTCTAGCCGATGATTTCAACAATTTTGCAATTTTTTTCCAAGAAGCTCTACTTTCTGTCTTGAGCTTGAGTAAGAACGGTATTATTGCACTTCCTCCCGATTGGTGGCGTAGTATTGATATTGAGAAGTCCCATCTTAGGGGGATAACACTTAATATATAATATTGTAGATGTCATGTTGAGAGAAAAATGTTCTTATCCAAGCAGGTTTTGTAGGTTAAAGTTAGATTACGGGGAAATGGAGAACAATTAAACTATTTCCACAATAAATCTAGATTCTGTACCTTGATATCCTACTCCATTGTAATAAAAAACAGCAAATGAAGGCGTTTAGCGCTTAAATTGAAGGAAATACAAACTGATAGACTTGGCGTGCCGGAATTCCTCAATTCCGTAAGTTTTCTCATTAAAACCGTATTACAAATGCAAATCCCTCGTGCGAGGGTCAAAAATTAAACACCTTCGATTTTATGGCGACACACTCAAATAAAAAAGAGTGCCTTACGGATTACAACCTCGGAATGTATTCTAGACCAATGGTTACATTTCTTCCATACGTCCCTACGACAGACTAAGCATTACACAATGTGTTGTGCAAAATTGGACTGGACATCGCGTGTTAATGGCGACTTCAAATATTGTGTTTCCATTTATTTCGCGCATTTATTTTCCACTTAGCCACCTGTTGATTATTAGCTTGCTGATATTGATTGAAGTCCATTCATATAAGGGTTTGCCGGGAAGTGGGGCTAACATGACAAGAAAAGGAAAAGTGCGAAAGAAACGATAGTATTTTCCACCTTTATCCTACGGTCGTCGTAGTCATGATTGAATGGCCTTTTTTCTTCTAACTTCTCGTATTTCTATTCACCTTCGTCTGGTTATAATTAAATTAGGTAATATCATAATCGAAAGAAAATCAAATGCCAACAGGTTGTTAAGCATCTACACAAACAGGTTATTGTTTTTTCGTTTTTCTAATCTATTAAGCCGCAAATAGGGTAAAAGCGTATGAAATCAAAGCACACTTTGTCAGTGCCGCTGCTTATTTTGCTCTCCCCGTGTAATAAAGTAAACATTTGATTTTTAATGTTTGTCTTTCATTTATTCAACAAAGAATGAGCTATTTTAAAATTCCTCAGGCGGTTGAGTGGGGCCAACAAGTATTTATTATTATATACTCATATTTACCACTCATCGAATGTTGCAAATATAGAATGCTGGAAAAAATTAGTCACAGTTATTTTATTTAAAGACTATCTAAACCAAACATACATGTTGAGATAATAATAAAGGAATTTGAAAAAGTTATAAACATTTTACGATTCATAATACTCATATTTTCACCATCGCTGGTGAAAGTCGACCAGAACTAGACTTCATAAAACGAGCAGGCATGAAAATACGCTAATTGCGATAATGAAAATGATTAGAATCCCGTACAGCTTCAGACGTTCTTGCCTTCTTAGTGTTGCATCATTGTTTACTAATGAAAAAATAAGACGTTGGGTGTGACTTTTATACACGAATAACCGTCTTTCTAGAAAGTACTTAAGAAAGTTTTTTTGGAATAGAATAAAAACACTGCGGATTAGAGAGATGATAATTTAATTAGTTGTTCGTTACGCAATTATCGTACAAACGGTTAATCATAATTAGTTCACAAGATATCACAAAGTTCGCGAATTCCCAGATTCTCTCTAAAAACTACATGTATGTAGTGGATCAAGATAAACAAGACGAAAGGAAATTTGAAAATGTACGAAAGTACGAACACGGCCAAACAGAGACATCTTTCTCAAAACAGTTTTCGAACTTAAGGAACTTAAAACCTTTTTAATTCCATTTCCAAAATCGGACCCATTACAATATTACTAACTTCCAAATGAAAATAGGTAGTCTCTATTTCCCATGTCCAAACACAAATTTAATTATCGCATTAAAGATACGATGCTTATGAAAAACCAACTGTCTCATTTAAGATTGTATAGATTCGGAAGTCGCTTTAGGTTAGGTTAGGCTAGATGGCTTTCCTTCCTAAAAAGCGGTGGGGATTACGTAGATCAAGATCGGTCCATTATGCTGCCATTGGAATTGGCTTGGTCACCGCTGCTCTTGGAATCATTTAGAGTGCTGAATAAAATTCGATATTTTGTAGATCCCCGTTTCGGATCGGATCCGTTAGTTCATTGAAGAAGTACTCTTCCAGAAATCGTCTTCTTGAGGAGGCTAGGGCAGGGCAATTACGAGTACATAGGAGATGGGATGGAGACACTTCCTCTTCCTCATCATGACACCTCTTGCGGCATGTTTTCCTAAAGCTCAATATCCTGTTAGGACTCCGATTAGGCGGTTTATGATCCGCCTGCATATTTTTAGCAGGCTTGTGGTTGACAATACCTGGACCAGGTTTGTCTCGCGTAGTTGCATGGTTCAAGGTCACGCCATCTCTCATTTGCAGTGCTTGTTTCAAGATTTTATATTTTTGCGTTTCCATTGGTGTTTGATTTTCTCCTTTGTGTGGTGCCTATTTTGGCTAGTTCGTCTGCTTCACAGTTACCTGGTATATCACTATACCCAGGTACCCAGCACAACGTTACAGCACATCTACTCGATAACTCATTTAGGGATGTGCGGTGTTGCCTGACCAATTCTGTTCTTATTATTGGTGACTCGAGTGTTTTTATTGTCGCTTGGCTATCTGTGTAAATGGCGATGTCTCTATTGTTCATCGATCTTACAGACAGCCAGTCGGCGGCTTCACAAATTGCCGTTAATTCAATTTGGAATGTACTACAGTGGTAGTAGTCTAAAGGATTGGGTGATTTTTAGGGTCAGTGCATAGACACCGGCACCCACACCATGGTCTGTGCCCTACCCGTCTGTATACTCATATACGTATGTATGTAATAAATTTCCAATGCAGTGCCTTTTCTTGGAAATTCATTTCCCTCCAATTGTCGTCGGTTGGGAATTGTTGTTTTATCTAGTAACTTGCAGTCTAGGGTGGGTATTTAGTAGTCCGTGACTTCGCTTAGATCATTGCCTTGGCGTAGAATGCCGTATTTTGGACAACTTCCAATGAGCCGATCCCTTAAGTCACAGTGCCGATTTCTTTGCCTTTTCCTTGCCAGAAAGATCCAAGAGGAGTAGGTCAAGCATCGTTTCGAGGGCTGCAGTGGGGGTTGTTCGCAGTGCCTCGGTTATAGCAATGCACGCCATACTTTGAACTCTACTTAGAAGTTTTGCATAGTTAGATCTGCACAATACCGGCCACCAAGTGGCATAGTTAGATCTGCACAGTGCCGGGCACCAGACTAAGCAGCTGCACACTAATATAGATCAACAACCGCGGTATACAGTCAATTTGTAATATGGGGTTTGATACCCCATCTGGTGCCCAAGACTTTTTTGCAGGTGTATAGTGCAGTTGTTGCTTTTTTGATACGTTCTTCCGCATTCAATTTCCAGTTGAGCTTTCTATCGAGTATCACGCCAAGGTATTTGGCGTGGTCTGCGAATCTAAGGTAAGACCCATTGAGTTTTGGTGGAGTGATTTGAGGAATCGGCCGGTTTCTTGTGAATAACACTAGCTCCGTCTTGAAGGGATTTATTGCAAGCCCGCAGTTTTCTGCCCATTTGGCCAGTTTGCCTAGGCTTATTTCAATTTAAAACACAACAATTTTTATAATTCTTAAACACAAAGGGCTCCGAAAAGCGATGCCCGACATTTATAGCCCTAAATATAAAATATAAATATAAATTTCACCTACCCAAACTATTCGAAAGTATGCTACTTGGTAAAAGTTCTTAGCTTTCACTGCAAAACTCAAATCTCCCTTTCTTAAATGCAGGTTTACTACCACAAATCTGGATGCATTTGTGTCCTTCATCCCCTGCCTTAAAGGATGGCAAGGAAGCCGACCATCCTTCAATTATTTTCAATAATGAGTTCGATAAAATTTCCCACAGAGATATGCTCCTGAAATTGCGTACCCCTTAATTTGAACTGATTTTATTGAATGTCTTCTCATTTGGAAAACTTTTATATTGCTATAGTGTTCGGACAGATTTGCCTTTTTAGCAAAGGTGAAGCAGGTAAAACAGGTGAAAACACGCTTTGACTTTAGCGAGAAAAAAATGGCTATCTTAATTTAATTTTAAAAGAAATAAAAATTTTGCGAATTGCCAACCTGAGTGACTTTACATTGGCACGATCTCAAGTTTTTATACAATTTTATGGGGCGCGCGTGTTTTCGGAGAGCGCTCTCTATTAGTCTGTTTACGTTAAAGGGTTGCCATATTACATTTTTCTTGAAATAATTAAATTTAATTTTGTACATGATTTAAAGCTTAGAAAAGTTAATGGTAAATATAAATAATTTATTTAACAATTGTAGTTTACTTGTCTTTGAAAAGATCCCCGAAATTCGTTGTTCGGGCCCCTTTCACCTGTTGCAAAAATGCATCATACACTTTTGATCGTGTTTATTACTATTTATATACATATGTGCTTGCGAAACGACGGATCTTCAAGGTACTCCTAGTTTCGGTGAGCAGAAAAAAAGCTTATGGAGCCATGTATGATGAATATGAAGACTTAGGCCGCAATGTTGCACAATACGCTTTTTCGGATTATTACGCGTAAACGGCATTGCACTTGTAAGTGGTACTGCACTTATCGTGCCGTTTTTGTTCTTGTTTCTTTGGGCCTCATATCTATAAACCCTTGTTATGATAAGATTCATTTTTTCAACTTCCCCTAATTTTTTGAACACGCCTCGTCATTATAAATCGATTTGACTTACCTATTCCCAGAGTATTTATTCGTGCTTTTATCATATGAAATAAACCGGTAATAAGGACTATCCTTTACTACAGACCCTACTACGGGTAATCATAAGACGAAAGAAAATTATCAATCGATTTTCATATTAAATCACCCGCGCTGAGAAAAATAACGCAAAATTAAAATCCCATTAGGTTCCTTTTCTTCTCATGGAGTGTTTTCCTTCCAACAGTTCCAACATCAAGAAATATGATAATCGACATTATCGATTATTTTGATTGCGAGCGTCATGTCTCGATTTCTCAGATGCTGGTATTTCGTTATCAACTTTTTTTTAAGCCAGGTACCAAGCATTTTTGATATATATTTAAGTACTTGTGGGTATTGACTGGGGCTGAATAAAAAATACAGGATATTAATAAGGCCATTAATAAGACCACGGGACCTACGTTGAGCTGTGTGGATTTTCATAGAGCATTTTGCAATTTGAAAATTAAACGAGCGACTTGGTGGTTGTGGGAAATTCGCAACTCAGCAGGCTCCAAATACTTTTGAACATATTCTTTAGTGAAAGACCAAGGACATGAAAGCCTCTAAGGGGTATGACCAAATATCTACAGGTGCATAGCGTGCATCATAAATTATTTGTATGCCAATTTCTTTACATTCAACCAGCGTTGGTACCTCGAACATTCCTAAGAAACTTGTTTGTATTATAGTTCTAAGTCGCATTAAACATAGGTACATACATCTACAAAATGATCTCGTTACGAAGTTTAAATTGTTTACGCAGATCTTTGAATTTTTTTGTATCATTTATCAGATTTGAATTTCTTAATCTCATAGCCTTAAACTTATTTGGATATGAAAAGAAAGTTTAATTTAAAAAAAAATATATTGGGGAACATTCACACTGCCGCAAAGGGTTGCACTAAAGCACTCATTCATGCTTTATCAATTTATGACTAATTTATCGTTTTATTTCCGCCACACTTTTACAAATACGACTGTATAAACTCCCCGTTCAGGTTGTAGAAATGGAAAGTTTTGCCTTAATTTTACTTCTGAATTGACAAGGGACAGATGGACAATCAAGCGATTAATTGGACTTTTATACTTTTCTGTAGATCTGCTAACAGATTTTTCCACTTAAGCACCAATTCATCTGCTTATTCACAACTAATCCATTTTGATGGATCTCAAGAAATCATTTCGTCTCTTGTTTTTCAATATTTGTACAGCTTTGTGGCGTGATATAATAAGGCTTTACTCATAAGAATCTAGGAATACATGGCGTTTGCTCTTTACCCACCTTTATTTGAGCAAACAATATATTAAAGATTTATTCTGTCCTTGTGAGGTTAACATAAATGCTGCCTAGAAAGATTGATTATCATCACTTAAATATGTTTTTTTGGCGTAATATCTCAAAAAGAATCGGTTGTTGCTGCGCAAATGTCACATTTAAGTGAATGACATATTCCACATTCTAATTGTCTAGCATTGAATTCTTCACAGATCGTTACACCTATCAACAAAGCAGACTAATGACTCTTTCAACAAAAACTGATAGGTGGAGACATGGAGATGGGTTAAAGTGCTTGTAGCACTTTGTAGAGATAAGAAATCAAATGCCATCGTAAAATCAGTCATTGTCTTATCCAGACAGAATCAACGCCAAATTCAGAGTGCGTTCGGTGGCTTATTTACATTTGTCACAAAGGTTGAACTCGTAAGGCTTGTCAGTTGGTCGTCAGTCAAGCATGCACTTGTTCGCAAACCCCTCCGTTTGTTTACTGCAAACTCTTGCTGGGTTCCTTGACTTCGAAAATAATTTACCCAAAAAATCTTAACCAAACAACAACGTTCTTCTCACATAGAAGTAATCTTCAAGTAGCCTTGATCTATATCAATAGTATAGCATAAAGACCGACTATGAGATTACGTAAAGACAACTGAATCATAACATGAAAGGTGTGAATACTCTTTCGTCATTCCGTCAACAAGTGTTGCCTCTTTAATATGAAGACCAGGTAAAACGGAAATTACTGTACAGATTCGTTTCCCAAACGACCTTGATCCGTAATTCTTGATTTCTAAACGATCTGAATTCTGTTTTTGTTTCAAAATTTGCATTTCTAACTGTGCAGAACTAATGCTGGGTGGTATGGTAATGAATCATTTGCCTTGACGTTGAAATGCAAATTCCGAATTGTTCAACTGTTGTGAAACGGTTTTGCGATACAGTCGGCAACTTGTAATTTGAATTAAATATGGTAATTTGCCGGCGGTGTTAGGAACGTTTGAACTTAAAATTCAACATTCAAATTGAAATGGCGATGATGGTTAGTGGTTTTTTAACAGCTGTATCCTCGCTAATAGAGGAGGATCTTGAATTTGTTTAAGAATTAAAAAAAAAAAACATAAAAGAAGTGAAGAAAATGATTATGAACGATCACCGCATCTCTATTGGAAATCCTGCTGATGGTGTTGCCATATCAATTGGCTCATGCCCTATGTGGTGGAAACATGTGTTCGAAAACTGTTAAAATTCCTACAACAACAGCGACGAACGGGTATTACGTAAACCTAAAAAAGCACTATAAATGCGGCCGAATGCGAAGGTCTGTTTTTCGATTAAAATGCTTAGTGCTCTAATTTGCTCTAAATGCCATTCTTACTCGTATTTGCTTTGATCTTGATCCGTAATTCTTGATTTCTAAACGATCTGAATTCTGTTTTTGTTTCAAAATTTGCATTTCTAACTGTGCAGAACTAATGCTGGGTGGTATGGTAATGAATCATTTGCCTTGACGTTGTTATGCAAATTCCGAATTTGCATAATATTGGAAATCCTGCTGATGGTGTTGCCATATCAATTGGCTCATGCCCTATGTGGTGGAAACATGTGTTCGAAAACTGTTAAAATTCCTACAACAACAGCGACGAACGGGTATTACGTAAACCTAAAAAAGCACTATAAATGCGGCCGAATGCGAAGGTCTGTTTTTCGATTAAAATGCTTAGTGCTCTAATTTGCTCTAAATGCCATTCTTACTCGTATTTGCTTTGTACGATATCAGCATGGGATGTACTCGTACGCTCAATGTCTTTTTTTAAAAATTAAATGTTAGTTTTGATGACCTTGCCAGAAAATGATTCTTCGATCCTATTGTGTGGATATACCATCTGATACGATGATATTTGCGGCGTAACTATGTATATATGTACATATAAAGTCAGAACTGTCTTTGATCCAATATTGAACTTGCACTTGAATTTCAAGATAATAGATAATTCTAATGACCATGGATTTTACTGTGGAGTACAGGTGAAGAGGTGGGAGTATATATGTATGTATATATAATAGTATAATTTATGTAGGGAAATATATTCAGGTCTCTCTGGATAAAGTTGAAGTTCATTTGGGTTCCAAGTTACTTTGTGGTATTCCAAAGGAAAATCAATCTTTGATGAGAGTGATCCAATTCTAAAACGTGATCTAGGCTTGCCTACATCTCTGGTTAAACTTTTCGTGCTGTAGATAGACAAAGGCTATTTGCCCCGATGTCTGTAAAAAATCGGCGGCTTTTTCTTGTTTTACAAGATACTAGACACGTCAACGCCAATTAGTGGAAGAGGTTTATGTGTCACATGTGGTAAGAGGACCTACTATGTTTGCATAAAGTGGGTCATTTATGTGGTCAACTTGGTGAGTGTTAAGTCCCTAAGCTCTACATCATTAAAAATCCACCTCCCTGTTACACCGTTTCATTTTTTAATTTCGTTTTTATTATTCTTAATCTATTTTTATTTACAAGCCGAAAATGTTTAAATCATAAATCAAAACTTAGAAAACCATTTTTTTTTCTTATTCTAAAACTTAACCTACCCTCAGCTCTTTAATTCTAGTCTTAAATATAGTCAAGTTGGCTAGTACTCGCCATCTCTGCATGCCAAAGACCTCACCGATGCTAATAGGACTTAATCAGTTCTCAGGCTCATTTGAATATGACGGTGTAACGGAGTAACGCATCGCTCTGGGGAGCGTTTTCACCTGTTAACCACTAAAAATTGACGTGCTGCTTAGCCATATCGGCGAAATCAGTCTGCCGTTCCGATACTATAACGCATGAGCTAATGAGCACTGTCAACATTTCCGTTGCGGATGATCCGTTTTTCCCCAGCACTTACCTTTCGAAATGAGTATGGAGAAATGCTTCTGGGGGAGTAAAACCCGACCGTAGTGTGCTCTTGTATTATCTATAATTGAGGTAATAAGCCCAGAAGATCAGGTTATGGTTGGTAGTCATAGACCTTGTGCATTCGGGTCATTTAGCAAGAAAATTGTTGATTCTGTTTAGACCTGCTCCCTCGTACATGACCTTATTAGGGTAATACTTAATGAACTGGGACTCTGGCGTCCTATACATTCTAAAATATGCCCTAAGGCACTGTCTCTCGAGCACAGGAATCTTTTCCATGTACGATGACGCTACATTAAACCATACCGGACAATAATGCGCGATTTTGGGGCTAATTGGAGCCATGTAGCATATGATTTTTACCCTGCGGTCAAGTTAATTGCTGTGAAACAGATTCCTTCTCATACCGATAGCTTTCTTAACTCCAGCAAGACATATAGCTACTGGTCTAGGCGGATATCAAGATATCTAACCGCGTTTCTCACCGCTAACGGTTGTCCATGTTGCCCAATCATCGCGAATTCCTTCAGTTCTTTCTATTATCCCTTGAAGCCTTATACAACGGAGTCCTTAACAGTATCGTTTCCCATTTTTGGAAGCTAATTTTTAACTTCCAATCATCCCAATATCTCTTAATATGACCAAAGTCACACTGCAGCATTGTATTGATGTCCTCAATTTTTGGACCTGATCTGTACGCTGCTTGATCATCTGCATAGGAAATTGCGTGATTGAGAAAAATTATAAGATCGCTTGTGTAAATGTTAAAAAGCATCGGAGAATTAACCGTTTTCTGCTCGAAGCAACGTTATCACATTTAACGACATACTTCTTTCCCGTTGTCATTACGTAAATCATGTATAGAAGGTGGCTTAGCAAGTCTAGCCTAGTAAGCTTGTAAAATAGACCAAAGTTAAAGTCGACTGGACGATCACCCGTATATTGGCTTTTTTCCTTATTCTACTTCGTGTCGGAAACCAGTTTTGACGCAGCGTGAATAGTACCATGCTTCGTCTTAAAACTATACTAGTTGTCCGGTATTATTTTCTTTTTACTATTTTTTCAAAAACCTTGCTAACATTTAGAAGCAAGCTAATTGATCAGAGTTTGGAAAGGTTTGTTCTATCTCTATTCCGTTTAGAGATAGAATGGACCTCCGCAGTTTCCCAGTGCGCTGGCTAGTGAATATTATTAAGAATGTTTCTGAACAGCGTGATGAGAATATTGCTGCTTAAATTGGCTGGTGTTCTAAAATTAAATTTGGCTTACACCCTATTTAACAATAAATTCTATCGAATCCAGAGAGTTATCAGGTGCACAAGGAATCCGCTGTTTTCCAATAGGAAGCGCTAGAGGTACATGTTGGTCAGAAATGTCAGATCAAAAACGTCACATGTTGCTCAGCTCTTTAAAACCTACTTGGAAACATTGAAAAGGGACGCCCTACTCAACCCGCCGTATTCTACAGATATCGACCCTTCCGACATACATATGTATGACCTGGTTGAGCAGCACTTTCGATTTTCCAAAATAACTAAAAATTGGGTCCATGCGTGGATCATGATAAACATCACTTCCGAAATAAAGCTCCAAATTTTGATTTCCATTTGTATACCTGATTACTCTCTTTTCTTCACTTTACAATAAACACTAAATTAACGAGATCATAGTAGAGGACGAACGACCAACATTTCACTTCCTTTTTCTATGTTTCTTTGTCTAATCTTCCCCATTAATCTTAAAAATACATAAATTAACTTATACTCGCACAAAACAAGATGTTTTCACCGTTAATGTTCTAACGTTCTACGCTTTATGACGAAAAAAAAAATCCCATCCACCAGATTGTCAAAAACAAATTTCACAAAAATGTTTCCGTCGAACGCATAAACAATATTTAAAAAAAAAATAACAACAACAAATTCAGATTGCAACCTAATCGTTTGCACGTTAAATAGATTTAATTTTTTTATATCGGACACGCCTTGATTTGATTCTTTCGGGTTTAGAAGTATGTTTGCTAATGTTCGAAAATAACACATTCATATATTGTTTTATCGTCGATAAGACTTTAATAGAGATTCAAATATGTAAATGTTCCCGATCTACTCAGTCAATGCAAGGGTGGTTGACTGGCCGATGTTTGTCTTGTCTCTGGACAGTGTTCCGATTCAGCTGGACGATGCGTAGTTCCTACGTATTAAGGATATATGTAAATACTTATAGTTGAAAAGCTTCATTTCTTCATATTTAGTCGTATCTGCTCTATAAATGAAAAAACAAAAAATAAACCGCACGCTTATTCGTGGGCACGTCTTGCTTCGAAACGGAAACACGCAGATTCGATCATCTCGCTGACGCAGTGATCTTCAGCGAACAACATTCTCTTGGGTCAAAAATTCCATCTTATTTGGTATAGATGACGGTATTTATAGACTTGATTGACCAAAGATCGTACATACTCGTATAATTAATAGTGTTAGTGGCTTCTGTTTTGATTTTATGTCATCAATCGTACTTATCGTGAGGATGTTTTTTTTTTTTCTTTTCAAATTTTGTATATAATTAGATCTACTCTGGTATGTGGATTTTGAGGGGTTTGCTTGATGTGATGTTAAGGTTAATTTGTGCCCGTCCATCTACATATGTGATGTTGTTTGTTTAGACGGGAGTTGTGTGGAATCGGCTATTGGGAAGGGTAAGGCTAGGTGCGAAATGATATTCTCAGAAATATATATATTTTTTTGTTGGTGTATTTCGAAATTAAGACATGCGAGGTCTTAAAGACCACACACCTTTGAATCGTTTTAGAGAAACTGATTGGAAAACAGGAAAGATAATTTTCAAAATGTGGGTGTATTTTTGCATATAATTTTCTTTTGAATTCAAAGCACCAAACCCACACAATAATGGAAAATATTGTTTCTAAAAAACAGGTCAGCCCTGCATAACAAAAGGTAGCATATAGAACCGTAGAAAACAAAGGTAAAGAAATTAGAAAATATTTTAACTTTGCTCTCTATAGGTGTTCACTATAAAGTAGTTGAAATGCTAAACGTTACCAATAGTTCAGATTTTTGTCATATGAGGTGTGTTCAAAAAGTAAGGGGAATTTGGAAATTTCGCTTTTGCATTGGTAATTTTATATTTAATTGCCTGGTCCGAAAAAAACAGCACTAGTGCTGTGGATTGTGAAAAGTCACGGTGACTCTCTATTTCTATGTTAACGCCCTGGATCAAGATGAGTTTTTGTTGCCAGATCAAACCGTTAATGTGATGAACACAGTCTTTCCCATTTTCGGTGAGACTAGTTACAATTAACAGCCAATTACAACCCCAACTCTGATTCATCTATTGAACTGTGTAGACTCATGTTCCACCTATTTTTTCACCGAATTTCGTGGCGAACCCAAAGACATGAGAGTGCGACATTGCATTCATGTCATATATGTATAATAGCTGGTGATGAAATGTAGTATTTCCAATACGAACCACACACCAAAAGTCAGAGAGCGACATGGAATACATTAGATTAGATGAGATTAAAGGGAAGAAAGAAGAAGATGCTCATCGTTTTCTTCGATTCCAAGGCCATTTTCCATAAGGAATTCGTTCCATAAGGTTCTGGAGAGATTGTGGGATGGAATTCCTCGTGTTCGAACAGAGTACTATATAAGGAAATTGTCAGTAGTTTTTTCTTGAATGACCACCATACTATTTCCTCCGAAATAAGTCTTCTAAGTCACTTTGCTAAATTCAACCCCAATGTAGTCAGAAACAATTGGCGAGAGACTTAAGTTTACTGCTTTATAGGAATAACTCAGTAGCCACAAACCATGATGCGTCTCAGGCTCAAATCGGCCACGAGAAAAGGGTCTGTGAATGTCGCTCCTCTTATTCTGCTTTGCATTGCTTTAAACCTCTATGTATTACATTTTGTGATCAGATGTGAAAATCAACATCCGAGCAAGCTCTTCCAAGAGAGAAAATCGCCTTCGATGTGCGAATTATGTTTACTTTCGTAAACTCGAATCATCATGGTAACTAACAAGAACACTGAAATTTATCTCATATACTACGATAATAAATAGAGTATTACAGTCCTGCAATTTTAATTAACCAAAACCCTTGAAAAAAATTAAAGTAGCCATAAAAAAAGAACTGCGTACTAAAATGATGAACTGACTCAGGCGGGTGGAAGTGATTTTCCATTAACAAAAAGAGAACACTTCTTGTGTTAGAAGTTTTCATGTTACAATAAATTTATTAAATGGCCTCGAAAATTCTTTGAGAAAACTTTTAAAAACACCATCCAAGATGGAGTGGAAATTGTTTCTTTATTTTTTAACTCAACTTTGCTTTTACAATTCTGAAAAAAACAGATTCATCATCTAATGGTATGTAGATATTATATATATATATTTAATGTTTTCTGACGCAACCCATTCTCCATTGCTATAAATTGTGATTAATCCATGTTTATATACAGTACATATTCTTATACCAGAGTAATCGTATGCCGTATAGGATTATACCTACTTCCTTCGCAATATTTCGGGAACCAATCAGTATTTATTAGTTTTACATTACTTATTTCCTCAGCCTGTTTGTTTGATTTCTATTTATGAATGTTGTTCGACAATCAATTCACACATTCTCCTAAAAAACTCTAAATAAGTACACGTTCCAACGCAATTTTCGATCAAATTAAAAAATAAAAGTAAAGAAAAATATTTAACCAACGTCTCATAAAATTACGGATTTTGTATCACTCAAGGAATCGTTTATTATTTCCCCCTTATTTATTAGGAACGGAAATCGCCCCATCATTATTTTCAGTTGCATAAAAAAGAATATCGATTCGGACGAAATACGAATATATGTGTGCATTTATTTTGTTTTCCTGAGTGATGTTGTGGATTGAAATGATAATTTCGAATAGTCAACAGAACAGAACTGCATCACCGAAAATAGACACCGGATTTTCCGATTTATAAATAACTACTGTATTTCTAAATCGGGAATGGATTGAAATTATTTTACTACCTGTTAGATTTTTGAATTGAGAAATTAATTTTAATTTTTGTTTTTCATGATCGCTTTTGATTTTTGAATGTCCTAATGGTGTGAAGAAATTTTAAATTAAAAAAAGACTGGAATTTTTCTTTATAATGACCTAGTAATTCTAGAATAAAATAAACAAGTTTCTCTAGCCAACTCATCTAGTCACTAGATAATTTCCGTCGAACTTTGAGTTTGTTCCTTTCTGCCAGCCAATAATAATAGATCACTTTCTATTATACGTATCGAGATGTTGACAATTCACTTAACAAGACTAACTCGATATACCTATATACGCACGTTTGGTTTTTATCTCTAATTAAACTTCTCTTGATTTTTTGGAACATATGGTTCTTGCCTGTCAAGATGTGTCGGATCATTGGGACATGTTACACGACATGATGTTATTGGTCTTTCCAAAAGCATAATATATATGTATGTACATCTTTCGCCGAAGCTACATTGTCGTTAGTAGGATTGAATGGGATGAATATAAGACAACAACCTATTTTCATTGCATACTTAATGATCTGATTAAAAGTCCTAATATGTCAGACAAAATAATTCGCTTCAGCATTTTTGAGTTAACAACCCAATGCTAATGGAGGGAGCATCACGTCAATGACACGGAGTTCGAATTGTAGCAATAGCTAATTACTTAAGACATTCGGTTCCCAGCTTTGTTTTTTCTAGTGACAGACAGAACTAATTCCAAACTGTTTGATTTCGTCCATAAGGATAGTTCTTTTAAAACAGATTAATCGGCTATCGACTAATAAAAAAAATGAATGAACCATAACCTCCAATAGTACCCTTAAAGATTAGAGTCAAATGTTCTTATTGCGCCCTGACAGTCGTAGTTTGCAATTTTTCTGTTATTGGATGACTCTATCCAATTCCTGGTCCAGATTTGACATCCCTTTTTCAATTACCTGCTCCAGACGGAACTATCATGCTATTTGTGTTTAGTTTAAGATTTGCCCCAATTTGTTTAAATTTTGGAAACCTTACTACAAAAATTGTGGTTCTGTAGTAGATACATTTCGCGCATTACGAGTCGACATAATCGTCCGTCTGAATATACTAATATTTTTATTATTATTTATTTATTTAGAGACTGACTGAGTTACAGAAGTCTTAATGTCTATTCGTCATCGAAATATCGGCTCTGCAGAAAATATGGTTGCCGTTAGTAAAAATGTTGAAGAAGATTTAAATCCATACATTTTACGCTATTATAAATATTAATCCGATTTGTTTGACCTCAAATCGAATATATGTATGTGGAAGACTTGTGGTTTTGCCTTGATTGCTAGAAAGTGTTCCTGTAAGAATTATTTCGTGTTTTGGTGGTGCGAACTAGCCACAAAGATCGTGTGATTTGCCGCCGTTAGATTTCTTTTTGGAGGTCTATGCAAAAGATTGTGTCTATACACACAATCTGCTAGCTTTGAAAACGAATAATCATCAAGCTGTATCTCGAAAAGTGAAAATTCATCGAATATTTCTTTTTAAAAAGTAAGTTTTGCAAGAACTACTGTACACACTAATGAATAATATTCAATCCTCAAATGGTAAGATCCAAGCAATACACTGAAATGAAAATTGGATCGAAAACTTAAACTTAAAGTATTTTATTTAAATTCAATTTCAGAACCACAAATTGGATAACCGTATACAATTAATGAAAATTAGTTCACGTCAAGCACAAGCTTGAGCCATGAAGATCTCATATGGTTTCTGGTTGAAAAACTGAATCAAATAGTTTCACAGGATTCTTTTGAAAGCATCCTAATTTTGTTGAGATACTTCTGGAGAGATCGAATCCAAATTTCGGACACAGCCACACGATTTGCAGATCAACAAAAAAAAGTGTGTGATCGAGTGTTATCATGATCGAAGACAACACCTTTACTATAATGTGATTCGGGCCGTTTTCTAATCTCTAGTTGTCCGTTTGACCAACTAGAAATAACTAATGGTAGATGGTTCCCATTCAATTATGTCTCACACAGCATCACCTTTTTCGGCATGAGTCCTTGCCTTGCAAAACTTGTGACGTCTCGCCATGAGGCGTTTCAGGAACGATTCGATTTCGTTGCATTTCAGCAGTACATCGCAGACCTTTTTTAAGAATTTCGCCGACTTTTTAAGAATTTCATCAGGTTTTTCAATGCTTTTTTCACGCCAGAGCGTGAATCATTTTTCACCAGAACGCAAGCGAACGAACCATTTCCGTGCAGCAGGTTTTGATAAAGTACCTTCACCCTACACAGCACAGTTTTTTTTTAACGAGATTGAGACGTGTTCTTTCCTTTGCTGTATTAACATTGTTAAATATTTTTTTTATATATTTCTTTACTCCATTTTCGAACGCAAACAACTCGCCAACTACACTAACTTCAATGTAAAGCAACACTCAAACGATCACCTTTCCAACGAGCGTCTAGTGGTGTACTGCAATATTTGCTTCGAAAGTTATTTGCCACGACCGAGACCCAATATGTAGGTATATCTACGTTTTTTTTTTCAAAAGAATTCTCGAGGAAAAGGGAAGAGCATATGTTCCGCCCTAAAAAATCCTTTTTCACAAATGTTACGCAAAATCATTTTTTCTCAGAAAATTTAAAATTAACAGAAGTCTAGGACAAACAAAAAGGAAAATGATACTTGTCACTCACCTTTCAATAGTTCAAGAAATTACAATATACATATTTCTCAGTCGTGATGGCAATAATCCACATTTACCTAAAATGTGTGTGCTATTCTAAACCAAAATACTGGCTTCACGTTTACAACTAACCAAATTAAACGCTCCCCATTTTTTTGATTTTCATGATGTGCAGGATGAGAAAGAACCTCATACAAAAACTGTAAACAAATGTTTTTTTTTTATTACAAAAAAAGCAAAGAACTAATTAAATTTTATAAATACATATACATACATACATAATTGATTTGAAGTCGATATCACTTTTCGTCCTCTAGATATGTATTGTACTAGGGATCTTGAAACGTCGAGATACATACATATAAGTATATTATATGTCAACATTTTTAATTTGAAAAATTGCAATAACTTTCAAATGGGAAACTAATAATAGACATACATACTTTACTGGTCATAACACAGCGATTCCCGTTCAGCGATGTTCTCAGGTATAGTAAACCTACCCCATTCGCGATTATTTAATTTACAAGAGAGGGATAATTTAAAATGCATTTAGCCAAGCATAGTCGGAAAGTAGTACTTGTAAAGTGCATGCACTACTTAGCAAATCTGACATGTTTCTTCTGCTATTTTTGAGTATTTGCAGGTAATAAATCATTGAAGCGTTAGTGAACATGACAGGTGTCAGTAGTTTCTATTCTATCCTATACCCATGACTGACGAACTACTTTTAAGCTGTGATTTGCATATAAATTCACACCTCGCAGCAATACTCGTAAATGCAACCATAAAAAACTGCCTTACCATACCATTCCGGAGTGTTCTTCATAACCTACTTGAAATTGAGAGATAAATTAAAATTATTATAAAATTGCAAGACACAAAACCGGTAACGACTCCCTTATATTAATAGAAAACTTCCTACTAACGTACGTTTGCCAGTTGAGAAATTTAATGTTGTTCGTCCGTAATACATAACAGTGGTGTGTGTATCTGCGAAAATGGGTTCACCTATCTTCCTTTTGCAACTAGGAAAAATAGCAGACAATGAAGAACGCTTGTAGCAACAAGCGGACAACAATGAGTATAGATAAGCTAGGTGGATAGATCGTGTTGGAGGGACATGTGGTGGCAATTATATCCACATGTGGGTAAATATTACCTTGGTCAGTTGTCCTATGGCAATGTCATTCGAGTCTATTTTCCTTGTTGGATAACCCATATGGTACAGACGATGGGGGCGAACAGGACGAAAGATGGTGACGAGTAAGGTGTAATTTCCATGTTTCGGTTAATTAAATAGCTTTTTGAGGTGTAACTTTTCAAAGCACTCTTTTATTATTAATTTTTTGTTTTCGTTCAGTTGTCTTGCTTTTTTTGGTTTTGCACATAAATTAATTAAAAGCAGGGAAATTGTGTTTTTACTAAGTCATAGTTGCACATATTATTGCAAATCTGACAATATGTGTCATATCCGGCGCATCAATACGTAAACAACGCTTAGGACCTTGAATAAATTATCCTTGTTTCCCAACAGATGACGTTACCAGGCCTCTCGGATATCCCATGAATGGTTCGCAATGGAATTGATCTAAGTACACGACCGTATATTTTGAAAGAAGTTCGTAGCGACAAAGCCCGTTACAAACAAACTCTATTCGTGAATACGTGTGAGCTAATTTAATTTTACCGCAGTGTACTCCCGATACACACACTCTAGGAATTATAACAATGTGCGTGATTGTTTACATAATTTTGACAGAACTTCAGGTTCCCACGTGCTCGCCGCAGCTTGAAGGCAAATGTCCGCGGCCATTTTAAGTAGTACGTCTCATTGGTGGTTTCTGTCTTTCTGTATCCAGTATACCCACAATAGTACTCCAGTTCATTCATCGCGACTTTTATTCAAAATAGAATTTATAGTGCATAGATGTATAAGATGTATTCAAAAAAAGTTGGAAATCTTCGGATTTTGAAGACTTTTATTGAATATTTTATTCTTATTATTATTATTATTATTAACGGATATTTGGAACTCGGAAGTTCGGAGTCTCGTTGAAAACCCCGGCAAGCCTCCCTACCATCTCTTCTACTTTACTTTTTCCTCGGGTTTACTCGTACCAAT
This sequence comes from Merodon equestris, assembly GCA_958301585.1. NCBI lineage: Eukaryota > Metazoa > Arthropoda > Insecta > Diptera > Syrphidae > Merodon > Merodon equestris. The sequence continues at coordinate 36,408,872 of OY284415.1, forward strand.
TTGTCTACTGTCCATTAGTTCTCCATATCCTGCCTATCTTAGTCTTCGGGATTTTATTACTCGAACAATGCTTGGTTCTTAGGTAGTTGCTTTTATTCGCCTGTTTCGTTGTGCTGTTTTCCACCAGAGTTTCTCCAAGTCTTGTCTGAGAACAAGTTTGTCATCCGTGTCCCTGGCATTATATTTAAAAGCATAACGAGACAGAAGAGTTGTTTTGAATAGTTCGTCACGAAGGAGCATACGATCATTATATGTACATATAACATTTATTTATTTCGATTTTTATGTCGTTTTTGGCAGTCAATACGGTTTTCAAATATTTGAACTCGTTCATTTCCTCAAAGCGTTTGTTGAGTACGAACTGTGAGGTTTAAATTAATCCAAGTCGATCAGTTTTCTCTTCAGATTCCATCTAGTATTCTTTCCCTATCATTTTCCTGAACGGATTTCATGCCAGTAAAGTGGTGAGAAGGTAGCTTTTTGTATTAATCCGTGTCTCGGATATTTCGCTTTGTACTTTAACTCTCCTTTATATCCCTTCAAGCATACTTGTGCCAGTTTCACCACCTTTTTCGCGACATCCAAAGCTTTTCGATCGGTTTAAAGAGTCACGCACCTTTTTAAAATCTACAATTTTTGGTAAACAATTTCGTGAAATTTTTATTTCGTTTCTAAAAATTGTCGATCTTTTATTTTCCCGATGGTTGGCAATTCTAACTCAATTTCTAATTTTTTGATGTGTGAATAACATCGTCGTTTTCAATGATGTCAATGTACTCGTACATTAAGCAGTTCATCGAAAATGTCTGCCCCATTGGGCTGACATTTTTTCGTTATCCGAAACAAGCTCACCATAATCGCTCTATTAAAATCCTGCTCTGGCTTAGTATTCTCTTCGTACGTGTTTCTCGTAGTACATTATTTTCGAATTTTAGCGAACTTTTTCTTTGCCATTGTTGTTTTTTTATGACGAGGGAAACAGCGGACTTCCTTTCGTAGCCACTGATATCTTATACGCGTGATCTCTGTAGTATTTTCCAGGGCTTGAAGTCTTAGAACATTCCAGGCTTTCTTTGTCGAACCAAGGCTTAACTTTGAGAGCTTTGCGATAGCTTAATTTTTTAATACTTCCTTTTTCTTTTGACCATACTGCTACTATGCCATTTAGTAGGAAAATCCGGTCATTAATTTCGTCCTGGTATTGGCGCTGGATGCGAGGGCCCTTTCAACGTGTTAAAGATACTTGTGTCCCTCTTCTGTAAAGTTGATGAATAGAATGTGGTCGAAATTGCAATCCACCCCTCTGAATGATTTGGCATATATTGCATTGGTATTGTGTCTTCAATCCATCAGAAAGTTATCAATTATGTTACGCGTTATCCATCCGGTGATATTTAAGCCTATACCAACAATATCGCATTCAAAGTATTGTAGTTGCATTCACATTCTGTAGACTTTTTTCAATAAACAATTTCGGTTATCCATATTTTTCTTCCAAATTTATCACATGCCCAAAAAGTCCGAGAACATTTCATGACATACGCCAACTGACATGCCAAGATGGATTTTTTTCCATGTTTTAGCAGTTTCTGATGTGGTCAGACGTCTTTACGGCTTTCTTGAAAATACTTACGTACATATTAACCAAACTCACCAAACGCAACATCTCCAAAACTTAACTGTAATTTATTTTTTCCCAGAGTATGTTTGTAAAAACTAAGTCATTGTATTATATCCCACCAATTTACAAAATTCCTATTACTCATTGAATACATTCCTGCATGTGGTGCCCAGAGTTCTCAACCCTCTTCAGGTCTTTCAAAAACGAGGTCCGTTCAGAATCAAATAAGTTTGCACCTTTTAATTTATTCAAACCAGACTGGCAATAATGCCACATGTCCTTATGTCTTTTATGCTCAGACAACCTTAAACTCCGATACAAAGTTCAATAGCCTTCTTAAAATGTCAATGCCGTTGCTTTATTCAAGAAAACGGCACGTTTCCCCCTCTCCCTTAAAGCGTCATAATAAGTTTTTAAATGGCACGACATGGCTAGCTAAACCATGTCATACACTTACACATGTGTTACGGAATTCGTAGAATTCCAACGGCGCCTGTAAATAATTTACATATCTACATTCTTGTTCCACATAAATCCTCTTCACAAACTGGAAAACAATTCCAAGACAAGGACATGGGAATTTCTTGTTGAGAAGTGTAAAATTACCCTTAAAGCAAAACTACCCATCATTAAGTCTTCTACGTCATACATTATATAATTCTAAGAAACAAGTGTAGGGTACCACTAGAAAGCTGCCTCTCTAAAAATCTCATTTAAAAAAAGAGAGCTAATTAGCTTTATTTTACGTGACATACAACTCCTTAATTTAATGACTAAATGTGTGAAATGCGACGAGCAACAATAAGGTAAATAATGTCTGCTGGTAGAAAATAGCAATCCTGCGCACCAACGTAACGCATAGAATCGTACCTCACTCGCACTTGCCCGCAACACGTACACGAGCTCATACGAGCTCAAAGTATTAATTAGCTCGAGGCAATATAGCAAATTATTGCCTTGGCTATAAATTCCTTGGGTGGCACTTCTGGAGCTACATACATACATATATGTAATTATAAATAAAATACAACATCGAGCGGAAACTAGTTCTCCACTATCTCAGATAGAGAGGCAGGTCATGTGTTGGCGGAATAACTCGCAAAAGTTTTTTTATTTTATTTTACTGAGGTGGCAATCAATACTTGAGCTGCAGATGTGATGCGAATATCATACAAGGACATGTGTTGCCTGATATCTGGAGAAGAATTGCATACAAAATTTATTTAAATGGCGCCCATTAGGGATACAACCCTGAACCAGAAATTTATATTTTGCAATCCGTAAGAGGGGGCTAGCAGACGTTTTTGTTTTCCTGACGCCACTTGATCTCATTGTCCTGAATTTTATAGTCTTGTACTTGAAAGATGATTAGTCATGTAAGATTCGAATAAAAAATGTATTGGTGTAACCTATTTAGTAAGAGTCATTCACCCTATGACCCGAGTATCGTTTATTTGCATATTTCATGTTGGCTTTCATGTTGGGATTTCACGGTCACAAAAAAGGAATATACTTGATAAGGCACTAGGATAATGGCATAACGAGCTAACAGGCGTATGTGAAAGACATAATATACGAGCATATACATACTTATGAGCGGTTGATGATAGGTTTCGATAACTACGGTTTGTCCAACAATATTCTGTTACTCTCAAAAGTCTTCTCAGCAAACCTTATACAATATTTTCTGCTCTTCAATTAAGTATATGTTGAATACGGTCAAATAAATAGGTGTGGACATATTGTTGAGTAAGAGTTTGCGTGCAAACTTAAGGCATGCATAGGGCAAGCTGGGTGACAAGTTGCTTTGGAAGATGGTATCTACTTTACACCTAGCGGGAAGCGCGAAATGAAATTCATCATGTTGTGGACTTTATGGTATGCAGTCACGGTCAATCCAATGCTATAAGCTTATAATGGGAATGTCTCCTTGTTGATAGCTGTTAATTTATACGTTTCAGCTACTTGTCTTATATCGCAAGAGAATGGGTAGGCGCACGATATCAAATAAGTAGCAATTTCTTATTTTATAAGTGGAGTGGGTCTGTTTATTGTTTGCTTATGAAGAAAATAGGCGCCTAGAGTAAGAATAAGGTAAAGCTTCTTCGCTAGCGCAATATTGTATGAAGGCATACAAAATTGAATTTGAGAACTGGGAATTATACGAGTCTGCGAGCTATTATACATAGGAGCGAAATACTATCCCATCTGATGACCGAAAAGTTCGGCAATACCTATTTAGGCGATCCAACAAGTCCATATCAAAGTCAATTTAATGGGTTTATTTGCCTGTTTTATTTCATTGTGCATTTCATCCGCTATTATAGGGTCATTCCCAGATATACATATGTATGTAGGTTGCTTCATTCAAATCCTTTAGATACTCTCCAATTTCCGGATTTTCAAAAATAAAATACCCTTAAAGCTGGCATAAATACAGAACAAAATAAGTCCAAATAAGAGAAAAAAAATATATGTTCAATATTATCAAAATTATTCGCAATACACCCGGAAGGCAATATACAATTCCAACCCCAGAAAGCCATTAAAATTAAGACCTTTTCTTAAATTAAAAAGCGGATTTCGCTAATCTGTTTATCATCTTACCGCTGATGTGCTTAAAACAAAAAAAAATGACGATTGGATAAAGTCTGAATGTTAGGTCTTTTTATACAGATATAAGTTGGAGTAATCCGCAACAAGGAATCATTTTTTTCGCTTTATAATTATTGTTAACTCCACTTTTAACTTTAATATGTATATTCTGAAATTTTATTTTGTTTTGTATTTTTAGGTCGCCTAAAGGGATACTAGAAGAAGAGGTAAGTTAGTTGATTTTTTTTACATATATAGGGAAATCCAAGAAGAGTTGCCATTTTCAGTCAACATATTTGTATGAAAAGTCGTGATATGTCAGCCTTATGTAAAAGCTCTATGTTAGAAATTTAATCCAATATCTACCAAATACCGTAATATCCAAATAAACGTTACCACCTCCGAATACTCGTATTTTGTCAGTAAATGCTTTAAGTAATCGTTGATGATTTTTCTTGTCAAATATACAATATATATATTTTTTGAAAAGTGTTAGAATTTTAGTGTAGTAAATAAATTTTAGTGTAATAGACGAATTAATGAATACACATTTTAAAAGAATTTGAATGAAATTCAACAACGCAATTTGCTTTTACATAAAACCTTTAATCAGAAGTATCTAATTGGAGGATGACGAAGTAAGTTACTAGTTTGTGCGATCACTGCCTGTATTTTAGAATACTCTGTGGCATTCAAGTTAAATTTTGACAATATTCTCTTGTTACGTCATTTTTCCAGGTTTCCTAACTGCACTTGCTCTGTGGGTTCCTGAACAATATTATAGCCTTTAAAATAGCCCAGTAATTCACGGACGGATTCAAATCAAGGCTATTTCTTGGCCAATCTAGTCTTCTTAGTGACTAGAAATAGTACATCTACAGAAAGTACTGGACGGTCCCTTATGATATAGATGTCGCTTCCTCCATTCATTGAACCGGTGCTAAAGAAATTTATTTCTTGTTGAAAACTATTCTTTTTTAACTCTTCTCCGAGCATCCTTCGTACATCCTGGATGCCGTCAGATGAATTGCTCACATCAGTTAAATTAACAGCTTTCCCGTTTTCTATCCAGTTTTGATGAATTTTAGCAAATTGTAACATTGCAACTTTCATTTTTCCGGGTCAAGACGGTTCCTTTCTTAATCTTCTGGCAAGCAATCCGAATTAATTTAATCTTATGTTGACCGTATGGTTGCTAATTTTTACGTGCTTCTTCAAAGAAGCTGTGAATTCACTTGTTTTGCCGATTATTTTTCGACTAGGATAAGTCGAGTGCCAGTTTTACTGGCAAAGGTTCCATATACATATTTCAATTTGTTTTAAGTAATTTTAAAACTATCAGATGGCTTCATGTGACACTGATGAGAAAAAAAAAACAGGAAAATAGTGCTGTTAAACCCTTATCCTCTTTTCCATGAAAATGTTTAAGTATGATTTAATCGCATGATTGACGGCCAATTAGAAACCTTATGTCCTTCTTTCTTTTGCCGTAAGGTATGTAGGGCCGTCTTGCTGTCAAAAAAAAAGCGAGCTGCGAGAAGTCTACTCGAAATTCTATCTTCCTTGGAGATTAGCGACCTGCACATTCATTTTCAAAGATTTGCGGATTGAATACATCCAAATCACAAGATATTGGTGGCCAGTTCAATTCCCAAAAAAGCGAAATAACTCGTCCAACTCGTTCTTGTAATAAAGATGAAACGAATCGCATTGCGGACAAAAAACTTCGGTTAACCATAGCCCAAATGCTGAGCTCGCCGTAAAACCAATAGATTTTTAATTTCTTCAACACTTCCAATGCTTCGGTGGTTCGAAGTAAAGGTTGCAAATGTTAGAATCTAGTTTAAAACTTCTCCTTTCTAATATCAAATATGACCCTCGAACAAGCCAATTGCAGTGAAACAGTTTCCTCTTTTAGGCTATACAACTTTTGATGGCGATTTTAGAGTCAAATGCGACTATACTCTTAGTTCCGTATAATATAAACCCAGGAATGCCATAACTTAGATCATCCTTTGCTAGCCAATCGCGCTGTTTGAATTAATATTGCTTTTCAAAGTCTCCAAAGCCCTCTGCTGTTTAAAAAAAAATAGAAGAACTTAGTAGTAATTTGTGTAAACGTGAAATTCACTGGCCTACATGTCCCTTCTAGATGTAGAACGGCTTATGCAAGTGTCGTCGCTGATAGATTTAACCTTTTTCGGGACCACTGCCCTATCATCTAAACTATCATGCTTAAGACTGACCGACCAACTTTTGTGCAGGGCTGCACAAGATGTCGTTTTATTTAGATAAGTTTAGTATGGTAAGTATGGTTAAGACCCTCAAAGCCTCAAAGTTATAACGTCTGATCAACCCATGTATTTATTTTTGGTTTGCCGGTTGGCACTTGGCCTATTACATTCATTTCACAGAACTCTGGTTTTGCTATTTATGGAACTAAATAGACAAAATTCCCAGTTTCCCCCATTATAATGCTTTGAATTATTGAAAATCTCTCTATGAGCTTCGAAAGTCGAGCGTTCAGATAGCTTTCAGTATGAATATGTTAAGCATCTAAAATTAATTTCTATATGCTCCTAACCATTAATCAAAACGTATGACATACCTACATAAATAATCGCCCAAATACCATTTTTTTCATATGTACAAATATTTAGGCAATTAAATTAAAACATATTTTTATAAAGACATGTCACTCCCAAAACGATTTGCATGGTGATCCATAAAAGAACCCTTATTCATAAAGATGTTACTTTTATGTTATGTATCCTCCCATCTCAAAGAAACTTTTGTTACATACCCGATTACAAGCTACCTCCTTCGATCCGGACAATAAGCTAAAGGAAAGCCAAAAAAATGTCTTTGTTTTTATGAATGCATTTGGTCAAGCTAGCATGTGAGAATAACGGTAAGCTTTAAGACATTTTTTTTTCTCTCAAACTAAGCGTATAATGATGCTCTTTCATTACATACATATGCATATAACAAATATGTGTCATTGCAATATATATATCAAGATAGGCTAACAGTTATATAAACAAAAAGGTGAACCTATTCAGATGAGCAGCAGTGTATAGTCGTGAGCCATTTCGCAAATGTAGGCTAATAGCTTTGTACATTTGGACCGGCATGACATATGTATGTACATTCACGTGATAAAAAACTAAAAAGTATAACAAATATGGGTACGTGTGTTGGATGGAAATTTTTCGAAAAAGAACGTTGCAGTTAAGCATACATATAATGTCACTCATCACCACTTAAATGTTTTTCACAACAGTGTAGTATTTTCTATCTATCCATGAATGGATTCTACGAATAGTACCAAAATGTACCAAAATACCAAATCCCGAAAGTTCACAACATTGTGTGCTAAATCCGTGCGAAAAATTGATGGGCTGGCAGTTAAGGAGTTTACTGTTCTTTAGAATCTATTAAATATTCAATCTCTTCAAGAATGGGATTGTCGTCAGCAAGAATGTAAACGGAAATATCTGGTGGTAACGTATTCCACAAAACCACTTGGTCTCCACTTCCTAAGAGATATTCTCATGAATATTAATGGGAGATATCATGTTTACTTATACACGAATCCCAGGAGCAAATCCATCTTCGTTTGGTCAACCATAGCCATTCATATTTGCAAAAATAAACTGTGAGCTGAAGATTCAATTTCCAAAACGGTAGCGGAATGAAATGAAAATGCGGCTCAACCTTAAGGCAAAATTAAAAATAAATAAAAGATGTAATTCTACTTATAGAGTAGGTGAAAGTTGTGCACGCTACGATATGATACTAGTATATAAGCTTGAACTCAAGTTTTGGAGCAGCTGTACAAGGTCATTCAGTCGTATGATTTGTTTTTCGCTCTGGGGAGTTTTCTCATGAGTTATTACATATGTACATACATTTGTGAGAATGTTTTCAGATATAATGCATGTAATTGGATGGGTAGGTGCTATCTACATATACACATATGCACACCTAATGTTTTTTTTCCTTTGATAATAAAATAAACGATTCGTGAATACTCCCGTCGGGGTTTTTCTTATTTTCGAGAAAGATCTTGGCCAAGCATTATTCGCCCTGTCCAGTCGATTTTTCTAAATTTTGTAATATGTATTGTATTGCCCCAACCTATCCCTTTCTCCCATGCTTGAGTTGGTCTCATGTTAGGGTTTTTTACAGGCCGATCATATGTTCCATCCCATTTATGATTGTGTCGTTACCCCGGTCTTTCATATTAAATGTCTCGTGCCTTTTTCTTCTTAGGTGAGGCACCCGTCGTAGATGAACCACGTCCCCCTATCTGTTTCCAATAATGCTTTCCACTTGCATACGGTTATTCAACATCTCCAAGAGTTGAAGTCGGAGACACTATTAGAAGCTATAATGTCCATTTGTTCAACATATGTAGATGAGCCAGGCTGATTTTACATTGACAATCACATATTCCCCTTTAAAAGTGTGTCATTCAATAAGGTGTCATTTTATGCAATAGTAAAACACAACAATTTTACGAAAAGTGACGAGTCTTAACCGCCTTAAGGTTAATATAGTATAATATGTGTCGAATGTCCAACTCAGCTCTTCTAACAAAATACCAGTTTTGCAACAATTTGCATTTCAATTGCATTTCACCAATAACAGCTGAGATACTATTTAATTTTTTGTTCAGGATTCGTTGGTCGAACACGGACATGGACAAAGCATCGAAAGCAAAGATCTAATCGAAAAAACTCGCAAGTCTCGGCCAGAAACCACCAATGAGACGTCCCACTCAAAATGGCCGCCGACGTTTGCCTACAAGCTCGGGCGAGTACGTGGGTACCTCAAGTGCTGTCAAAAGAGCACGTGGATACCTCAAGTGCTGTCAAAATTTTGTAAACAATCACTCACATTGTTATAATTCCAAGAGTGTGTGTGGCGGGAATACACTGCGGTAAAATGAAATGAACTCACACGTATTCACGGATAGAAGCTCGTTTGTAACGGGTTTTGTCGCTACGCACCCGACCTCTGTCAGAATCTCGTCAAAATTTCAGGGTGTCACGGGGGAAGACGTACGAAAGACGCACGTCTAATTCTGGTTTCTGGTCTCGGCGGTCAATTGACGTTTCCAGTTCAGGAAATCACATGTCCAGGAAATCCGTCATGCAATAGGAATATTGTTTCCCCAGCTGTGTATTGTGTAGTGTGCGGTGCCGTCCTGCTGACCAATTTTATGTAAAAAATGGCATCGTTCGGTAACGCAACTGAAACGGTCAAATGACACCGCCGGATAAAAAACCGCACAGAGCTGTCACTAGTTTCGAAGACAGTAATGGAAATACACCTCATTATTGAGAATAATTTTGTATGAAAAATCATGATCGATTAACAAAGACTGTGTACGTACCTACACAAACGCACATGGACCTTTAGTTACACACTCAACTACGGCGGCGATATTGTTAACTTATTTTGAGGGACAAAGACGGATGGTATTTTTAAAATACTATAACCGTGGATAATGTCGTTCATGTCAATGACATCTGGCGGAGTGCAACAGTCCTGACTTAATTGGATGAAGTGAAAATAGAGCCTGGTTGACAGAGCTGCTTCGTCATGGTTCATCCAGGGCTTTTCAAAATGTGTGAGAGCTTCTACCCTTGTTTTACTCGACAATATGAAAACAATACTATCTATTGCTTCGCCACCACATGGCCTGGAATTTAAAATAGCACTGCTTATAAATCAAAGATACTCATAGTCTGTAGTTGATATTCACGCTGATATCATCCAAGCTAGTGACTGCTGATCTAATACTTTAGTAATGGGTGGTTTTCTCCAAAACGATTAACCTATGAGTTTGTTTCAAGAAGGATTAGAAAATGTACGCCTACAGTTTCGAGGATACGTATAGCTAAAATTGCTCATGAGTTTTATAGAATAATAAGCTTTTCCCACTTATGATCAAAAGCCACCAGTTAGAACTAGATTGCCATTCTGAATAACAACACAAATACTCGTAATAGTAAATCCAGATAGTTATACAAATATACCTAATTACCGATGCCTCCCTTGGCTTCCACAGATATTTACCATCATTAAAGATAGCTTCAATTGCCCTCGTAATTCTAAATCGCTTTCTGCCAAATATTCAAATTAATTTATTGCATGTTGCCATCTAATAAATGACGATAAGACACACAAATGAACTAAATAAATGAAAACATGTACTCACTCAACCGTTCCTTAAGATAGGTTTGTATGTAGACGACTAGGAGCATGTGGTGCCTAGATACACCACAAATACAAGGCTGAATACGATTTCGGTTCACATGGAATATTTGTAAAACACACGAAAACATATTTGACAATCAGCTGGAAAGTTATTCCCCTTCCCGGTCTATGATCAATCATGGTTGTTCGATAATCGAAAATTGTGTAAAACATGGTTATAACAATGCATAAATAGTCGCATTCTGAATTCCGGAGGTAAAAGGCCTTCCAAGCCGCGAGACAGTTGTTAGTGCTAGTGGAAGTGAAGTAACCTGCCGCAATGACAGATTCGTTTGTAGTAATTGGTCAAAACGCTCTGTCCAGCAAATCTTTAAAGTACAGGAAGTCAAAATCTAGAAAAATGTTTAAAACCAACTGGTGGACTGGAGAGGATTTCAAACATGAAATTGCGAATCATTATCGTGACTATAAACATTCTGAAGAACTGCTGGCTACTCGTGCAGGTGGTACTACACGGCGCAGGAGATTGTTTTTTGCACAAGGACCAATGTGGAATTACCGTGAGGTTTTACCAGTTAATCGAATCGCTTTTCCTCAGTAAGTGTGTTAATTTTTCATTTGTCTAAATTGGATGCGTTTAATATGTGAAAAGCATTTACTGTTGTGAAAAGGGTTTATGTAATTATTCGAGTAAATTGCTATGCAAGCGCAAGCTAATAGATAGAACATGGGGGCTGACTGGAAATTAATATATGTATAAAAAGGGACACCATAAATATTTGTTAACATGAGAAGATCTGAACCGGACACTGCTCAAGTGATCCTGATTTTACGAAGTGTGTTAAAAAAACAATGAAAACTTCCAATATTATTTAACCGCCCAAGTAAGCGATTCTTCCAAATCCGAGAACATTTCTTAATCTCCATATTTGAGATAGCATTATAAAAGGGTTTTAATTTCAGCTGTGCTTACCAAACGACAGCCTTTGCATATTTCCCAAATAGAGGCATGAACACTGGAACATCATTTTAGTTTTATTTCTGACAAAATATTTATGAAAAATTGTTGATGTATGAACAGGTGCGTTGTGGTAGTGCAAAAGCTACCAACTTAAGATCAGAAATCTTGGTCTTTTTTCGGATTATTTGTAGTAAACGCGTGGCATTTGAAGGTAATTTTGAAGGTAGGTTACATTGATTGTTTGACCTTGTGGCAAAAACCGACAGCTAACTATTGCGTTGAAATCAAAAATGACGATGAACATGATATCAAATTCGGTCGCACTTGTCCAGCTTGTCTTGATGCAACAGAATACTCGTATCTTCACTAAAAGGATCAAACCTTCGTCTCGACATCAAACCTATAAGACCTTCATCGCCTTTCATGGCGTGTTTTAGTAGTTCTGCATCGTTATTGACTTCTGAGCTTCTATTTACCGGTGTTTTTGTTTAAAATTCAAAAATATCGAAAATATTTTATGATTCGGTGATCTCTCATAACCATTTCATTCATTTACTTTCACGAATTCCTCTCAACGACTGCAAATCATTCTGGGAAATGCTTTACCACTCGTAAATCCTAATAGCACGTTCACCAAAAGCAAAGTTTAATATTTCTAAGACTTATTTTACTTTTAATTTATATTTATAGCAACGTTTAATGCAAAACTCCCGGTCTATTTTGTAGGCCAAAAAATAATTCCCAATAGTATAATACATATACGATGTATGTTAATTTAATTTGAGAGCTAACAGTAAATTAAACAACTGTTGTTTTAGAAAGGTACAAGAACGAAAAAATCCTATGAAAAAGGCTAATACAATCTTCAAAACTGCCGAATTCCTCTTACACTCTTCGATATGTATATTATACGATTATAATATCAATGTTAATTCGATGATGGCGAAAACATGAAACGTATCACGGCACAAGGAATGGAATTAAGTATCTTAAGCACATAAATCCACATACGCAGTACCATTCTGTATTTTGTGAAATTATTGCTACCTCAGGTGGCAGCAGTTTTTCATGATAATAGTCTTTTCACAGGCCTTTGCCATTAAAAATTGATATCATACGAGTATATGTATTCAAACAACTCAAAGGGCGGAGAACTTTTAGAGGTTTAACGCTTTCACCGAGGACAGACACTTCAAAGCACAATAAAGTTACATTATTGGACTGCAAAGTTGTAAACGAAAAGATTTAACAATAGGTATGATAGTCGTATGTTATACTGAAAGCAATTTCGAAACAGGTTGATTCACAGAGGGTTTCCCATCTTTGCCTATGAACGTAGATCCTATTTGGCTTCGGTTTATGAGCAGATTTAATTTTGCTCAACCGATCAAAATACTATTTTCATCCTATCCAATAAAGTTACTTTGAATTAATAAAGAACATTTGACACTTTTACTTCCAGGTCCACGCAAAACGCCTTCGGACAAGGTAAACAACCAATCTGTAGCCTAAATCCATTGGATGCAGTATATAATCATACACTGCGACGGATACTGTCTGCCAATACAATAAATGATTTTAAAATTCTTGCACGACATCAAGAACGACTCAAGAAAAAAGTACAAAAAGGGACAAGAACTCGTCGAGAAATACCTACTAATCAGTCCATAGCATCGTGCACAAGCCTCAACACCCGACGGAGGAGCTTAGGTCATATTATATTGGACAGATTCGAGCACACACGCTCACCAGTCTCGTTACCAATTTATAAACAATCTCCAGGCAACCATTATAAGGTCAATGACAGAGAATTTCACGTGAATGAGCGTTCCAAAAGTGAAGTCACTAAGAACAAGGACAAGTATTTTCTTCAATTGGCTTCGGAATGCTACAATGAAGGGTTTCTCGCACACATTAAGTACTTAGAATCGATTGGCGAACGTAATGCAAAAAATAATCAAATAAGCGAACAGAGAACCAGTTCCCGACCTTATTTCGAACACAGGGTAACTACTAGTCGACCGCAATCCACTGAAACCAATGTTACGCCGGTTAATTCTATAGAAAATTTATCGAGTACCACTGGTGCCAAAGGATTTATATCAGCAGTGAAACGTATAGTCCAGAATCGTCATTCCAATCAGGATTTATGCAATTCCAACAAAGGCAAACATTTGAATATTCGTGTCAATCTAACGCGCTGTTCATCACCTAAAAGCTTGCACTCTAATCACGGTTCAGTTCAGGAGCTCCAGGACATGAGTGATACTTTACACGCAAAAGAACAACGGCAAAAAATACCAGTGCTCAATGATAGTTCAGTGAAGCGCCAAGACTTCCACGACTTAATCGAGAATCTTAATCAGTTAGAGATCAGCAATTTAGGATCATTGCCGAAAATTGTTTTAACCGATTTCTCGACAACAAATCCGACAAACGAGAACGCTTTAGCGCTCGGAGGGAAATCCAACGAGAACCCCTTACGCAAACAACAAAGCCTAGAAGTAGACGTATCCAATTTAAGTGACTTTAGCAGCGAAGCAAGACCACCGTAAAATAAAAACCAAACAACTAATAAAACCACATTATTTTCTTTCTAAATCGAGCAACTCCAGGCCCTGGTGTTCGCTAAAACATGGTTACTGTAGAACACCATCATCAGAACACATCTGCATCACCAATCCATCAGCATAACGCCACGGCGGGCAATCAATCAAGCAATATGTCGCAGCAGGATCAGGAGTTAGTACAGCAGCAGCCGGAAATAAAAAATTCGGATACTCCTAGCAAAGAGGTTATAAAAAGTGCTGTGAGCCAACGGTCGATAGATTTAAAAATATCAAAGAAACCAACTGCAACACAGGAGATTACAAAGAAAGTTCTAAAGTTGGATTTGGTTGCCCCAAAGGACTTGGAGGATTTTCCAGTCAAGTCACCCAAATCGCCGGTAGCCGGTAAGTACACAAGTTTTAAAAAGGAGTTTACTATGGAAATTTGTTGTGTGTGTTTAGTCTATATGTAATATGTATGGTCACTGACAGGTGGCATAAAACTACCACAACCTTGTGATTGTAAGAATTCAAGCCGTTTCAATTCTTTGCCCCACGCGGTTCTTTCTACAAGTTCAGTTCTCCCCTGGTTGAAGTACACGGCCAGCAACTGACTATGCGCTTGGTGAGCATATCGGAAATTCTGTCAGGCGATATTTACAGTTCCAATTCTGCAATTTATTAAAAAGTCTAGGCATAGAATCGGTTTGCATGTTCATCAAACTTTTGCCTTACCACATGGCTTTATGTTAGCTAAAAGAAATATAATTTTACATGCAAACCAGAGGATTAAATAAACCTAACTATCAAGCCGCTGCACATATTGATGTAGTGTTACTATCATTAAAAATGTTGACATATCTTCACGTTTTAACGTCCCTAATTTGGATTCATCGTTTTTAGAGAGATGCCGTATGTGTGATATGCATGTGTAGATACTTTTGTATGTTGGTATGCTCAAACGCCTATTTTCGTCTCGTATATCGCGAGAGCAAATAATGATATCTACGCCGACGTCGATACGACGTATGATTACACAGTAAGCACCTGAAAATTGTGCAAACAATTTGAATTGACTGTTTGCTTTTTTTATAACAAAACTCTACTTTTGAGGTGTTGTTGAGCACATGAATTAAGTCGATAATTGCGAGTTACATTACTATAGTTTGATCCATCCGATTGTTGACATACATATGTATGTCCTTAAACACATCTAAAACACGACGGTATGGTATGGCATGTTTACCTACCATGTATCTGCAGATGACAAGTCAAACCGGTGGCGCCTAATGTACATATGTATGTAGGTCTCTTATTTGCAATGGTGCCAAACGGGAAGTTCATGTTAGATCAGTTTCACCTAAAAACTCGTTTTTCGTTCGGGGATTTCGTCCATTTCTCCCCTGATTTTGGAATGGGCTCTCAACATGTTATATGCGTCCCAGTCAAAACGCACTTACCTAGTTATATCACGGTAGCTTTTTTCTGGCTTTTTGTCTTGTAGTACTTTTACCTTTCTAAGTACTGTCGTATTAAGTCTGCCGTTTCGTTGCTATGTTACGTATAGAGTACAAATTGAGGTCTATTATCATTGGCCAAAATATGTATGTGTTGTCAGACCGAACTGCTAGGCTTCCAACTCTATAGATGACGCACCCACCTTATAATAAACAAGAGAAGATTAGATTGAGCCAAGCTACAATTCCTGGTCTTCTACCTTGTATTTTGCTAACTTTTACCTGGATCTGCCCCGACGGACAGACAGGAAAACCTGTGCATAAGTTTTCCGTACCCAAGCTTTGCAATGTAGAAAACTGAAACGTAAACGCCTTTTTGTTTCATGTCCCATAATTCTATCATGCACAGCCACATGCAATAAACCGCTTTGAGGGATTTGCGGTTCTCAACAAGCATACTTCGCAATCGTTTATTGGCGAATTTTCAAAACGCGTATTTTAACGTGAACAAAAAAAAAATTGGGTTTATTCGTCATTACGCTTCATGTTTTTGATTTTATAATTTATATTATAATTTATAATTTATATTTCGTTCACAATTTATACTTCACATTCACATTGTGCAAGTTTTGACGAGTGTATATATGATATATGCCTATAGACAGGGAGGAAAGCCTTTGCATAAGTCTTCCCTACCTCAGCTTTGCAAGGTAGAAGACTAATATTGACTCCTAAAAATAGGCAACAATAATGCTGACGGTTGATGAATTGGGTTTAGTTTCATTGCGGTTCACATATTATTGATGGGATGGGATGGGATATATAATACTAGATGTCGGATAAACATGTTTATAATTCACATTCACTTCGTTCACGTTTGCATATATATAATATATACATACAGACGGACAGACAGAAAAGGCTTTGCATAAGGCCTCTGTACCCCAGTTTTGCAAGGTAGAAGACTCAAACCGCTATCGTGTACTAGTAATTCTTGACTTGCTGAGCATATCCTCAAATTTTTAATTTAGAATCAACATCACGCTCAGTGCCACTCCAAGTACCTCAGCTTCGTAACCCAAACGCTTAAAGCCCTTCGACACAATTGTCTTCTTCTTCAAGTCTCACCTAGTCAGTCTAAATGACTAGTCGTTTTTCAAGATCCCTTTTTTTGCTTTGCTATGTCTCTTCATATCGTTGTCCTATCAACAGTCAGGCATTCTCTCATCATTGCCCCGTGATCTTGGTTTGTACTTTTTTGCTTTCTATAAGGTTGTAACTTCTTATTACCTCGATTCCACTTTTGCTGAAATTTTGTTATGTACAGGAGTGATTCTACGAGGAACGTTATATCCATAATAAAGACCTTGTTCTTGGGCTATTGTTCCCAAATCCCTCGTTTCCAGCGATAAAGGAGTTGCAAGCATTTTTCATCCTTGCGCATTGGAGCCTGCTAAAATATAATTCGATAGATTGAAGATTTTTCTGACCTAAAATAGTCTTTCTGGCACAAATTTTCATATTAGAAAATTTTTTATAGACCTATATTGTGTTTTTAAAGTTCGAACTGTGAGAGATTTGATCATGGATTTGGACTCTACTAACAATTATGTTTTTTAACCATCGTACTTTTCTCTTTAATTGCAGTTCGTATGCCGCATCAAGCATCACTAACATCTTCAGTTGATGTCGAAGACCGCAAAACACTTCGAGAAGCACTTTACCAGGGAATATTCCACCGCCATCGACGTACTATTTTCGCTGTTGGCAGCTTTCTTCGTATGTTACGGAGTCGAAACTCATCATACAACACGATCCGGAGTTCATCCGAAGGCGAAGATATGGACGAAGTTAGATAAAAATCATTTACTAGACATATTTAAACTTTAAACGACATCACGTTGCTAATTTTTATTTTATAAAGAAATTATTAAGAAAACAAAAAAACAAATACCGTAAACAACTGAGTGTTCTAAGTGTAGGAACAGGAATAGATCATTTTGGCTGTTTTTATTACGGAATTAATGTTATTATAAGAAAATCCCAAATAAATATTTAAAAAAAAAATATTTGAATATACCCACAAGTTGTGCACTTGCTAAAAACATTAAGCACTGCTTAGAAATATTGTATCAATTTGTTTGTTTTTCGTCCTTTTTTCACTCACATTTTAATATTCAAAGAAAAGGAGTTTAGTTAGTAAATTAAGAGCTTTAGTAAATACGGTTTTCATAAAACTCAAATCGAAACTGGCTTATTTGTATACACGAAAAAAATTATTAAAATGGTTTTAAACCAACCGCCCTCCTAAGAAAAAAGCAGAAAATACAATTTTGTGGATCAAGCAAACTGAATAAATTTAGCGAATTTTAAAAATTAATTTTAATAAAATCCAAATATTTATTATGTAAAATCAGGTAAAGTTTTAGAAGAATTTAATAATTATTTGACTATCTGTAGAGAATAAAATATAATTATATCGACGAGTATATGTAGGCAATGCTTCCCTTTGGGCTATTTTTAGTTATTTCCCAATTTTTTTTATACAATTTATATAGATAAAATTAATTATTAAATCAAAGCAACATACAAATGAAAGCAAATGAGCAACACGAAAAGAATTACCTTACGCATTACGCGTGCGCAGCCTTAAAATGTAAGCGTAGTTGGTATATTGTAAGATTTTTTAACGTTAAAAAATGTTTTATTCAAAATAATTGTTATTAATGCTTGTTACCTTTTTCTCATTTTTCCATAAAGTTTATTTTTTTTTACATAACATCGTTTCACAGGTCCATTACATACTAATAAAATGAGAAAAAAACCATAATTGTATGCAGACAACACGCTTTTTTGCAATTACAAATCGGGATATGGGTTGTTATAGATTAAAAAGTATATTTATATATATGAAAATAACACAGTAAATCAGAGCTAAAACATTCGTTCGTTTCCTTTTTTACATGGACACACAATTTACATAAATACAAAAGAGAAAAGATAAAAACCGTAAAGACGAAAATTTATATATAAAACAAATATGAACATGTACTGAAATTTAAATGAAAACAAAGTTTAAAATCAGCTATTAATTAACGTTTATACCTAATATTATATTAACAAATAAAAACTTTAATAAAAATATATACAAAAAGACCTAAACGTCGCTAGTTCTTACATTTGCCGTAAAAGCATCTGCCTTTAATCCATTTACCTAGAAGACCCTTTAAGCGAGATTTTTGGATCTTCTTAGGCTTAAACTTAAATTTACGGAACAAAGACGAACGAACTCGATTCTCTGGCGTCTTTTCAGGTTCCACTATTGTTTCAGGTAGCAATTCTGGTGCAGGTTCAAATTTCGGTTCGTCTGGTTGATATTCCGACTCGGAATCCGGTTCGGACACGGACTCCGGTTCTGGTTCTGATTCAGATTCCGATTCAGACTCGGGTTGTGACTCTGAGTCGGATTCATGATCCGACACCGTATCAGGAGCTTCTTCTGAGTTATCTGGTTGTTGCACTTGTTCATTGTCCTTTAAACAAAAACAAAAAAGTAGAAAACAATCAATTTCATAAAGCACGTTGCGTTAAAGACTCCGCAGTTACTACTACCATCAGCATTTTGACCAGATGAATGATATATCAGTAAAAACAACACCTCAGGGTTCACACAATTACAATAAAATATCTGATCATAAAAGGTCTTCACAGCTGTTGTTATGGACAACAATACCAACTCCACAATTCAGAAGGCATTTGTCATGTAGACTTACAGCATTACAATTAAATTACGTTTTTAATGATGATAAGTGAGCCTATACAAGACTAAACTTGTGTAAGCATACAATAACTTCCCATACTATATACTGAAACCCTTATTACTTTAATGTAAACCTCGATAGAAGAGGGAAAACAATTGAGATAGAGGCGAAGTACAATGGTCACTACCCTTATTTAACTTTTAAAAATAATCCAAAGAAGGTATACTTGCATCCTTAAAGTCACTTTCGTCCACTTCAACTGCATAAGATCCACTGTCGACAGTGTCTTGTATGTATTCTCTAATAGCCTCAGTCTCTTCTAGTTTATCTTCTGTAACACGCACATTATAGTCTTTAAATAATCCTCCAAATATCTGTTCACCTGTTAAGCCAGGTTGAACGATCGGATCCTATAAAAGTATTAAATGCAATTCACCGTACATCGGTTTTTAGAATCATTGGAACTTCCAAAATATGTATAATGTGCGCACCTGTCTGATCACTCGCGAAATTTTAAAGTTGTCATTTCTAGCCTCTAAATTTCCACGCCCCAGTTTTGCATTGTATTCTCTTTCGTTTAATAATGGGACTGCCTACGAATATATAAAATACAATAGAAAAACACATTCAGTTGATAATGAGTACAAAACAAACCGAGACTTTTCCTAATATCAACACCAAAATTAGCGTAATCACCATATTGATCATAAATGTACGTAAACCTTTTTTTTTGAATAATTTAGAAGGGCAAGCAAAAGGTATTCCATGAATTGGGACAACCGTTATCTCGGTTTAATTGGGCAAGTATATAACCTCTAAGCGCGATTATAGACATCTTGTGAGGAGAAAGGATATTAAGTTGCTCTTGATGATCACAGGGTGGACTTAAAGTTGAAATATGTATGTGAGAGTTTTGTACATTCATGGAGAGATGCCCATAGAAATGAAAACAATGTAAAAGATTCGTATATTACCATTCAGAATAGGTCCCTTTCCTCGATTAATTGGATAAAGTAAATTATCAATAAAATACTTGGAATGTTTTGTTATAGAAAATGTTAGCTGAAAATGTTCTTTCTTAGCAATACTGCATTACTATGTGACGACAAAATAAAATAAGGAATATGACTGAAGCTGGGATCAAAGTTTAATTCGATATTTTTTGCACTCGTGATTACTGAATACAATGAAAAAACATTTTCAGGCCGTATAGATTCCGGAAATTCCAACCCGTCTGCCAATCATTTCAAACAATGGAAATACATAATAAACGTCCGTTCGGGAAAAAAATTGTATCCCTTAGGCCGAACCCACAACGAAGCCGAGAAAACGTTTTTTCGTCGCGCGACGTATTCATCCTTATATCCTTGTGTTTCACATAGTTTGTCTTAAGTTTACTTTATCCTCATTTTATTATATTATCGCTTTACAGGGTTAGAAACGCAGAAAAAAATAAATATTTGCGTTCGCAAATTGGAAATCAAATTTAGTTTGAAAAATTAACGGGCGTCTCTCTATGTATAATATTAACTTATGTGGGTGACATACTGCTAGTATTGATACCATGGTATGAATACCATGGTATAGTGAATACCACATACCCTGACAGACAGCATTTCGTAGTATACGCATTATGTAGTATGCTTTGACGTTTGTGCTGTCAAAACAAAAGACGCTTGTGTTGTCAAAACAAAATAAAAAAGATTTACTTTTGTGGTCATTAATGAAATGTTTCCACACTTCGATTACTTTCATCGTTTCCATTTGTGATAATATTATTCTTCTTCCCTCCATTGTAATAAATCACAGTTTGTACTTTGTTTGTAAACAAAGATTACTTGCTTTGAATTGTCAAGCAAACTTCAAAGATTCGCCAATAGAGAGAAAGTGGCGCTGCAATCAGTAAGTTGATAGTATACCAGCAAAAATGTAAGGATTTCAATACCAGCTCAATACCAGCTATGTTTGGTGGTATACTAGCTTTAAACGTGGTATTGGGGTGACAGACATGTGGTATAGAACGTGGTATTGCTATACCATCATGGTATCAATACTAGCAGTGTGTCACCCACATTAGTTTCCTAAGCTTTATACTTGATAATCATGAGAGTGAAGAAATCTTTTAACATATGTAATTGGGGCCATATGGTAAAACCACGACACTGCTAGTCGGGTGTAATAAAATATTGACAACGGTCTTCAATACTTTCTAAAAAATCTTTATATATAAAAAATTGTAGCAAGTTTTGGTGTGACTTTATAACTCACGAACGGTCAAACCGAATTTGATCAAATTTTCAAGGTTTGTTTATATGGTCGTGTAGATGGTTTATGTAAAGTTTGAACGAAATTGGTCGACGCATTCGTTATGACTTTTTATATCAACATCTGGTTTTGACGTGGAAATGGCATCTGGTGATTTTCGGCAAACATCATTCCATCATTCCCAGATCAACCCCAGCTGATGGGATTAATGCATTTTGAAAAGTTCGTTTCTTTGGGGAAATGTACAGAAGTTATCGCTTGACATAAATTATGTGTGCGTCTTCAAAATGATCCATCAGCACGTGAGTTTTCAAAACAATTGCTGCAGATTGGCGATGGCAAAATTACAAGTGATTTAAATGGCTTTATCACGTTACCAAATAACTTAAGCACAATTTTAACATTAAAAGAAGATTTAATTGATCACGTTTTTCCAAACATTGTTCAAAACTATTAAAATCATGTTTAGTTAAGAGACCCCGGAATTTAAGCAGCATAAAATGCAAATGCTAATGACATCAAGTTTCAGATTCAACAGAAATTGCAAGGTGACTTGGTATTATACAAATCCATTTATACCGCTACGAATAAAGAAGAGGCGGTAAATTATCCGATTGAATTTTTAAAATCTTTCGATCGCTCATACTTCTTCGAAATCTCAATTAACCAAAACTTTGCAATGGAACGAGACTTCCTGTGAAAAAATTAATGCCCAATTTGTTCGAAGTAACGCTTCTCACCGGGAACGCAAAAGGAGAAGTTGTACTGATACCGCGGATCACATTAATACCAACAGACATGTCATTTCAATTCAAACGTCTTCAATTTCCCGTGCATTTTTCCTTTGCTATGACCGTTAATAAAAATCGACAAACGTTTCAAGTGGAGTGAATTTGGAGAAACCGTGCTTTCCTCACGGACAATTATACGTAGCATGTTCCAGAGTGGGAGCACCCAAAAATATATGTATTAATGCACCACACAATCAAGCAAAAAACGTTGTATACACTACTGTATTGAACTTTCATTTTTTCCAAATAAAAAAAAAATAAAAGAAACCAATGAATTTGATTCAATGTTAATATGTATTCATGCTTAGCGAAGCACGTCAGGACCCGTTAGAAGGATATATGATTTTGATTTTTACCATAACTATTATTGAACATATTTCATTTTCAGTACCTACTATTAGTAAAAAACTGAATTGATTCTGAGGCGGTACAAAGTTCGCCAGGTCAGCTAGTGACAATATACATTGGATAAAATACCAACCCAAACCAATATTGAGGGTATGGCAAGATAATTTATTCACACCTCCTTCTAACGTAATGCAACATCTTCAAATGTAATATACAAGGCTATTTACTATCAGGGTGGACATTTCATTACTGTCAATTTAATTTGTGTCAGTTTTATTTTTTTATTTTTCTCTATTATTTTATTTGTCCGATGTAAGGTAATTATGCCATCTAACTATCCATAAATTGGGCAACGACAATATCACTCGCATAACATAAAATCTGGGAAGATAAAATGTGAAAGAGTGGATTTTTCATACAAGCTATCGAACACATTATCGTGAACCAAGATTCTTCAAATACCAAGGAAACATATAGTTTGTTGACAAAGAAAATTTGAAAAAACGAATCGGAATTTGGCTTACAATATACTCATATAACAGCAGCCCATTGGTAAAACATTTCAATCGCTTATGAAACTAGAATTAGCGATTTGATTGCGAAGCAATTGTCTTATGCAGCTCGGACATAAAGCACCTGTAGAGTGAAGATTTAGTTCTAAATAAAATATCATTTCAACAATTTTCTTCAAATGAATTCTTGAATGCCAAGTAATATATACAAATTAGTTCGGTCCGTTTTAAAAATATGGCTCTGGATTTTACACTTACTAACACTAATCATCGCCATCGGGCTCAATATCAACATCAAAGCAAAATTTAAGTTCGAAAGTCTGCTTTGTATTGGCTGTTACCAAAAAAGAATTGTTTATTATGAGCTACCACAACCTAGCGAATCCATTACGGGATATACATAGGCTTCAACTGATTCGGTGCGATAAAGCGCAATACGAATAAAGGCATGGCAAGTTAAAAAATGTGTACTCCCAATATTATATAATACAAAAAAGGATTAAAAGGAAATGAAATAAATATTTCAATCAAGTGTTTGAATTGAAAAACCTATACGTGAATCCCCATTGATAAAAGGGAAAACATAATTCCAGAAACACATTTCAACGACAATCAGTAAACAAAAAGAAATCGTTTCGAATTCGAATAGGCGCTTTCGCTCTGACAAGATGGCTGTTTCATAGCGGCCACAATGCCTCAGGACTTGTCTCAAGTTACATAGAACACCTGAATCTGAGTACACAAAATTTTGCTCTAACAAGATCCTATACAATAGGTCTATTATTTTACGGGTTGAGATTTTGTAATAAAACTGATTCGACCTTACTACCCCAGCTATGTGTACCACGAGTAAGTGAGTCTTAGCGGCTTTGTCCGTCTAGAGGCAGTCCTCTTTTTCGATGAATGTGAGCTGATCCAGGATGAATTGTCTGTTCTGCTAATCTTTTACGTAGCCCGTGATTCCGTGGAGCGGCGGCTTTTCTACGAACGTGATGTAGCGCTTCATGAGCCCGAGCGACTCATTTGGGAATAGAGGTGAATATACAAGTTAAAATATTGCTAATCAATATAGTTTAAGTCGTTCTGTATACTTTAGAGTGTGCGTATAGAACCAAATATCTTAGATTAGTTAAGTTATTTAAGCTAGTTTTAAGCTTTTTTATCCGGCATAAGTTAGTTCTAAGAAATAAGAAATAAAAATTAAAAAACAAAGACACACTTCTTTCATAAGGAACTCGTAAGAAACATTTTGTAAGTATTATTCTTTGACATCTAGCCAGTGGCGTAGCTAGCATGGGTGGCACCTGGGGCGGCAATTATGGTGTCACCCCCAGAATGAAAAACAGTAAAATAAATGAAATTCCGCTATTCCATATATGTACTATGACTTTTTTATTTATTTTCAAATAAAAAAATTAAAAAAAAAGGAGAACAAAAATGTATACACATTATAGGCATAAAAAAAAGCAGAATAAAAATTAATATACACATATACACATTGTATAAAAAAACAGAACAAACATTTATATAATATACCCATTATAATATTTGTAGAAACTTAAAACGTCTTCTTCCTAGCTTTTACAGCAGAAAATTCGTTGATTGCGTCATCAAAGTTTATTTGCTGGGTCGCCTCATGTTCAATAGTTAAAATTCCCAGATTGTTGAGCCTCTTTTCCGTTATTGTTGCCCGCAAGTAGTTTTTAATTAATTTTAACTTACTAAAACTCCTTTCACATGATGCAACTGATACACATATTGTCATAAACATTTTTAATGCGACAATGAGATTCGGAAGAGATTCTGCAAAGCCCCATTCAACGATAAATTTCATAAAGTCAAAAGATAACCAATTAGATGTTGTCACTTTAGACGCTTTCAAATGACTTCTCAACCTTGGTATCTCTGAGAGAAGTTCTTACTCTGAAACCTCATCATAAACACTAGCAAATTTTGAAACAGCTATTTTCAAATCATCAATGTTTGCTAAAAGCAAAGTATTCGCCTGTACAACTTCAAACAATGAAGCCACCTCCTTAATAGACTCTGTTCTTGTTCGGAGTTCAGTGATGAATCGATCAAGGCACTCGAACATGTCTTTCCGTAGTTCAGCGCTCAGTGAAAGTCCTGCATCGGTTGCCAACTCACCAGCCATTCGCTTTTTACGACGAATTCTTCTTTCTGTTGGAATGTCGTATTTCTCCGATGTTTTCATACCAAGGTTAATTGCTTCTTCTACGATTTTCGCCCGATTTTCTTCAACGTAAATGCGAAGGGCTTCTATTTTTTTAGCCAAGTGATCAACACTTAATCCCTTAGCTTGTAGTGCAATCTGAGTACAATTTATTTCTTTAAGGACATTATTCCAAAAGAAGAGAAAAGAAAGAAATGCGAAATCAGACATTGCAGATTTTAGGTTCTGTGCAGCACCTCTGGTTTCTACATTTTCTCTCGCATCACACAACTCTTCAACTGCAGCTAAGATTTCATCAAAATTTTCGGCCAAAACTTTCACTGCAGCATAATGAGAACTCCAACGCGTTGTTGAAAGTCTTTTCACTGTTGATTTGCTGTGCTTAAGAAGCACTTCCCAGCGATGAGTGGAAGCAGAAAAAAATGTAAAAGTTGTCTCAACTGTTCCAGAAAATGTTACACAAGATATATTTTGAGCAAATGAATGTTGGCCACATAAATTAATTGAATGATCTATACATCCAAAGAAAATTGCTTTGTTGTTTTTTTCTTTAATAATAGCTTGCACTCCCCCATGTACACCGCTCATAACAGCTGCATTGTCATAACCCTGAGAACGACACATCGAACGAACACCGAATCGAAAATAAGCCGCGAAATACCAATAGAAGAATTTTTAACGAACATGACAGGAGAGTTATAATTCGTGAAATCAAAATAAATCCTCAAACAAGCGCTCCAAGGCTTGCGGAAAACTTGAGCCGTGAACTAAATAAAGAGTTTTCCACAGAAACATTGCGAAATTGTATCCGCGAGCATGGGTATTATGGAAGAGTTGCACGTAAAAAGCCATTTATCAGTCCGATTAACAGAAGCAAGAGATTGGAATTCGCAAAACAGTACCAATTTAAAGATCTTGACTTCTGGAAAACAGTTATTTTCACAGACGAATCCAAATTTAATGTCCATGATTCTGATGGCCGGCAAATGGTTTGGCGAAAACCAAATGCAGAACTTTTACCAAAAAACACCGTTGCAACAGTAAAACATGGTGGAGGTTCTGTTATGGTGTGGAGGTGTTTTTCTGACGAAGGTGTAGGAAAGTTGCAGATAATCGATGGAATAATGAACCATAAGCATTACATCGATATTCTTAAAGAAAACCTAGCGGTGAGTGCTGTTCAATTGGGTCTGGAGAATAACTTTGTGTTTTATCAGGATAACGATCCAAAGCACAAAGCCTATGCAACACGTCAATGGTTACTCTATAATTGTCCAAAGGTGATGGAAACACCTCCACAATCTCCGGATATAAATCTAATAGAGAATTTGTGGAACGAGCTGGACAAAAGGATAAGAAAAGTTGCCATAAGGAACACAAAAGACTTGAAAGAGAAGCTAATTCAAGAATGGGCGAATATTTCACCAGAAATTACAAAGACCCTTGTTGAATCGATGCCAAAGTGACTTAAACAAGTCATATCAAATAAAGGATATGCCACTAAGTATTGAAAGTGCAAGATAATTTGTGAAATAAGATTCAAAAACTGATGTACGAATATGAATTTGAGCACATTTTAGTTTGTTACTTTGCTTTTCTTCTGAATTATGAATTTATATTAAAAGTTTTTGGTAGAATTCAAGTTTATGTTACTTTATTTAAATTAAGATTAAATAAAAAAATATAATTTACGAAGTAGACGCCTCATTTTATTTAGTTATTCTTTAAATTCTGTCAGTTTGGTAGGTGTACGAATATGAGTTTGATACACTGTGTATGTGTTTCCGACAAAAACAAAAAATAAATTTAAGCTTATTTTATAAAAATCTTGATCTATGCAATGAACTTACCTTGTTTTTTACAATATAAGTTTTTCTTAATATATTTTCTTTAGCAGCTATTTCAATTTTTACAAGACATTATTTAAATAAAATATCTTAAAGTGAACCACAACTCACGAATGATTATACGAAATGACACAGGCAACTTCAGGGACCACGGATATAAGAACTTCAATAACAAATGCAAAACAATGTGCACGTGCACTAAAAAACCAAAATAATAAAAAGAACTCCAAAAGCTAGATGATAGAAATCGCATTAAAAAAAAAACAGAGCTTAACAACCAACCAAATAGAGCAAAACAAAAAAACAAGTAAGACAATCGTTGACGGCGACCGACCCGACGGGACGATGGAAAAGATTTAAAAAAAAAACAAATAAGAGCATGCTTTTCACAACCGCAGTACAAAGTTCGGGGAAAAATAACCGTATCTAAGAACGATCCGAGAATTACTTTTCTTGTCGACACACTTGCATGTGGGACCAACCAGGGCGACACGTCGATGGACTTTATTTACAAAAGACAAAAACAAAGCCTAGCCGATAATATTTTTTTTGTGCAAATAGAAACTGGTAGGTAGGCAGGTTAGGTACAATGTCGCAATTTTCTTTTAATACTCTGCGATCTATAAGGCCATAATATATATACTCCTTGTAGTTTTGGGTGTCACCCCCAAATGGGTGACACCCGGGGCGGTCCGCCCCCCATTTACTACGCCACTGCATCTAGCTTATTCGTATTTATGGAGTAGCGTTTGATTGATTGATTTATATATGAAATAACCATATACATATAGATATTTTTATTTAGAATCTGTATGCATATTTTTTTAATAATATTTCACTGCCTGAACGCATCATTTGGGAAATATCTGCTTAATGCTTTGGGAGACATCTATTGGTGACATATAGCGATTCAACCTTACCCAGAAGCAGAAACCACCAATGAGACGTCCCACTCAAAATGGCCGCCGACGTTTGCCTACAAGCTCGGGCCAGCACGTGGGTACCTCAAGTGCCTGTATACCTCTTGGGTGGTGTGGAAATGCAGGAAACAAATGAATAAGAAGAATCTGTAAAATAAAAAGTATTAATGAAAATATTCAACAAAATGCAAATTGCATTAACCTTTATGCACATCTTATTTTAGTCTTGCACTTTCTTGAAGTAACACATCTTCATTGGAGGCTAAACACCGCCCAGTTGATTGGTACACACTGCACAATTCCTTTACCTATAAAAAATAGTAACGAAATGCTTAATAAAACTTTTTTAACTTACATATTTATCCATGTTTTCCTTCTTTTTCTTTGTCCCATTTGTATTTATGACCTTTATGACGTCCATTTGTTTACTTTCATCGTCAGTTTGACGAACGAAACTCACCTTTCCGGTACTTTTCATTAAAATAACTCACCGCGTCGAAATCAAACGAGCTCACACGTATTCACGGATAGAAGCTCGTTTGTAACCGGTTTTGTCGCTACGCACCTGAACCTCTGTCAAAATCTCGTCAAAATTTCAGGGTGTCACGGGGGAAGACGTACGAAAGACGCACGTCTCATTCTGGTTTCTGCCCAGAAGGAATCTCTGTTTCACACAAACTCTAGCCCAGCTCTAGCCCTTCAGATTCAGTGCATATTTGTAATTTTATTGTCCGAGTGTAAGCAACCGATATTCATACGTAAAGTTACGACTATTCCATTGCAACCACATAGAGTCTCAACCAAGATCGAAATAAATGTCTTGTTTTCGAAACGTAATTTCGCGTTTTGATTCGTTGAAACTATACAATTCACTGGTTCTGGTAGAAAAAATATGTTTTTGGGTTTTTTTAGTTTCTGCGTTATAATATTTTCCGTTACACTTCTCTCTGATACAATATCCAATAAAATTGCACTCGTTAATTGATGGAAATTTAGAATTTTTTTATATATGAAACCTTCTAGTGAAACGTTAAAAAAATACGTAACTTTTGTTTTGTCAAAGTACACTCAATTCTCTTTTTATGCGAATTTTTTTTATGCGGTTTTGAAGTTATGCGGTTTTCCGTAAAATTCTAATGCCGATTTTTTTACAAGAATTTGAAGTTATGCGTTTTTTCCCTTGTATTTTGTATGGGATTCCCCTTTTTAGATATTCTATGCTGAACAAGCAAACATATGCTCAATACTATTTGTGTAGGAATGAATTAGCACTTGAGCTAATTTTGTCGTAGAGTAAAGACGAGTTGGTTTGTTAAGAAGATTAATTTTTTCAGTTTTAAAATAAATTTTATTGATATCGACTTTTCTTTGCGATTTTTTTGGTTTTATGGGCTTCTAAAAAAATTGGAACGTATCCCTAATTATACAATGTAATTAATGGCTTTTTCTATGCGATTTGTTGGTTTTATGCGTTTTTTGAAAAGAATGGAACACATCCCTATCTTTACGATACATTAGTGTATTTTTTTATGCGATTTTTTTTTGTGCGATTAGTTTTGAAACGTATCTATCGCATAAAAAGAGAATTAAGTGTACTTATATGCTAAAGCGAAGGTTCATTTAGTTTTGGAAATTTTCTGATTTCGCTTATAGCGTCAATATCAAAAACTTGGTTAAACGCGTTAAAAAGCACACACGCGTTATTGTGAATTAGGCTTAAATGTGTTTAAGGAAGGTCGTTATGAAATGGGCCATTCAACGCAGAGCGGTCGGGCTTTTGACAGGTGTTGTACCCACTTACGATAAACATACATATGTCAGACGCGCGACCTAGGAATTTCTATAACGAAATGTGGCTTCAGGCGCCCAGCGGTTCAAAATCGGGAATATGACAATGCAAACAATGTTTCTTCACACAACCTCTACACACATTCATGACATTTTTTTTTCTTTTTTGACAAAATAAACTATACAAGCATTATCATCTGTCAATACGCACGACCGAGTAGAGAGTAGCTCTACTCTGGCGTTGAGTTCGAGCTTACAATATTTACAATATTAGCCGAGGTCGCATTCTGTGTTACTCCATATGAATTCATTATTCCTACTCAGTTGTCAAAAGCCCAACAGATCGAACGCCACATTGTGATACGGCCATAAAGGTAACTTGATTTCTCCTGGAAGTGGGATTTTCTCAACACAATTATGGTTGAGCCTTCAGAGAAAAACATATTGGAACTCAGAAAAATTAAATGAAGACATTTATTTGTCAAAATCCGAATATTTGGTATTCTGATATTAAATCAACGTTCAATCGTCGTTAGATTCAAATTCAATAAAACATGCGAACTCTCAACGAATTATATTGGCAGACTGGTTGATTTTCATTCATGACGGCCATGACACTTAACTAAGATTGCAAGGCAAAACCAAACCGAATTCGAAAATTTTTCGAACATTATTGCTTGTAGGCAAATTTGGGAAAAATGCGGTGAGACCTTCAAAAGTTCTCTATCTCTCTTTGATCTCTGCATATTTTGTCAGATAAAGAAGACGGACGCATTCCGCCAGGGTTTCAATATTAGATCCCGCAATCCGCTGTAAGTTTGCGAATCCAAGGTTGGTGACTTGTACCGTATTTGAAGAATTAATTTGCAGTTTCTGTCGGTCCAAGAAATATAAGCCCCACGTGATTTAACTTCAGATATTGTCAAACAATAAAAATACGATATGCCGCCGAAGAAAAAAACAAATGGTTTCATGATATTCACATTAGAGTGGAAAGAAAAAAATGCGAAGGGGATGAGCATTCAACAGGCGACTGCAAGATGCGGTGAGATTTGGGCGGTAAGCTAAGACACTATGGTTCTTATTTCCCGTAAAATGTTATTTTTGCTTCTCTTTACAGAATATGAGTCCACAGCAGCGTGGTCCTTATAATGAAAAAGCAAAAAACAGCAGGCATTTGGACCGAGATAACAGAGATAGGCTTACATCCACTGGAGTACCAGTGTCTTATATTGAAAAAGAAAAATTGGAGAAGGACCAAAAAGAGCGCTCCATGAGAAAAAATATCGAGAAAACAGTTCAAGACAGCCTAAAAAACAAGGGTAATTGAATCTGTTTACTTTCATCGCTTTGTTTTCGCTCGCAAATGTATAAACTGCTTACATTGCGATTTTTTCTTTTCATGATGAAACTTTTGCTTTTGCAGAACTCGCGACTCATAAATATTACTTCATTATGGTCAATTTCTTTGCGAAAACTCTTCAGGGTGGCATATACCTCCCGGCGGAGATATCACTATCTGAATTTTCCTTGAAAGAAGGAGTAACAAATAAATTCCATTCATATGTCAACCCTGGTATGTAACTTATCTGCATCATTATCTGCATCATTATCAGTTTCATTGTTTCCCAAACCACACTGAACTAGGTGTAACCATTTACGGCCACACATACGAGGCCCAGCAACATTCCGACGATACCCATCAATTGCCCTTGCCGCCCAATGCAATGGGCGAACAAAATCTTGGAAAACTCTATGATCAAATACTAAATTTTCTACCAAGGGATGCTAATGGAAAATATCCGCCGTTGTATACTCATAACAATGCCATACTAATTGTTGAATCGTGTTTGGACTTTATCCGAATGGATACGGGAGCCAGAGATATAGAATTGGATATTTACTCGGTGCAATATCTGTTTTTTGCATTAAAAGAAGTAACTGCTGAAATTGGAGAGGTCCCCAAACCAGCGTCTATATTTGTAGCTGAAGCATGCTTCAATAGAGATATCTTCGAATATCACCCTGGACTGGCTTGCGCAGTAAGTATATTTGTTTTTCTATAAGTAGAATGTTATGGAAGCACTGAACAAAACAAAGCAAAAAAAGTTAAGCTTGCAATCAGTCTGTTCGCAAAATGCACTTGGGTTTACATTTTTTTCTACGACGACTCCGATCTTTTCTCTCTCACTTCACTCCTGTGCGATATGTTTTTTTCCATGGGCGTCTAACCTTCAGCTATAAATGAGAATGAGACCTCCGACTTTCGTACGTCCTTTCCCGCGAAACCCATTTGTTTACATCTGGTTTACATTGATGTCCAGGTTTTCAGCGACCAAACCCATTACAAACAAGTTCTTTTGAATGTATTGAATGAACTCTCGGCACACGCTCTTGGAGTTCTAACTTCTCATAATTTTGATATACCCCGGATTTCCATGTGCCCATTAAAATTTATAGGCCTGCATCAGCGACCATTGACAGTTAGAGATATCATTCTGATTTCTGCCTTTAGCGTATCCATATTTTATAGTGGAGTGCACTTAAAGGCTTACGGTATCCCTAAAATGCCAGTGTCATGGCACAAGTTGTAATGTTTCCAGCATACTTAAGTATGAAGTAATAAGCCAAGCCTTTATTGCTGACAGCAATTTTTACGACTTTTAAAATAGCATATAACTTAAATAATTATTCGTTCATTTATTTAAAAAAAAAAAAATATTTTTAATTATCGGTCAGCCATAGTTGCCCCTACACGTCTAACTTATAACACAAAACAAGACATTCTTAATCTACCTTAAATACTATCTGTCTGCCTGATGAGCTGCCCATCTGCCGCAGGTAAGACTGATCCCTCTTGCCGTACGTGATGGTATGCGGTAGCGATGCTGGTGGATTAGGTGGCCCAGCCACTAGGTCAGCAGTTCTCTGGGAATGTTTCGGGGAATTGTTATGTGTTGCCGGGAAATGCAGTCCGCCGTGATGTGCGCGTGGAATGTAATTTGATAGGGAAGAATATTTCTTGTAAACATTTCTTGTGTTAATTTATACAAAGCACATCTATTTGAGAACGTAAAGAAACTAGCGAATGAAAACTCAAATGTAATTGTTGCATGTCGTGTAGAATTCCGATGACAACTGCAGTAAGAACATGATGTGATAATATAGAATCTCCAGTTAATGCTGTCGTTATCAGTCCCTCAATTAAAATTTTTATTTTAGTCTTTCCCTGCATGTGCTTTAGTTAATCCTTAAATTTTTGAATTTTATTAAAATTTTGTTTTCTTCTTCAGTACCATGAACAGAGAGATAAGAGCAACTACTGTACCCTTTCATGCGTTGTCCGTTGGGGATATACATTTGCCGATTATATGGTCAATGATCTCGCAATTAAAACGATTCGTGGACGCCATGTTCCATTAAATTTCAAAGAGGACAAACCCAAAGAAAGACCACAGAGTTCGAAGTTCAGTGAAACTGAATCGTCCGTATCTATAAGAAGTGAATCCACATATGTGACAAAGGCTATGTCCGAGCACGACGTGTATTATGATGATAAGTCGAGCACCTTCACGCGTCAGTCAATGTTTGCTAAAAACGATTTTCCCGCTCTTTTGGGAAGAGGAAAAAAGAAATCTCGTGTAGAGAACTTCAACGAGATTCTAGACAGAGATGATGAATTCGAGAACAATCCTTGGGCATCACGTTCCATTCAAGTTCCACCAAAGCCGGATAAGTCACTCTTTGACGTTGATTTGACTCAAGCTGATGATCTTACTGATCTCAACGAATCGGGTGACGCAAGCTCAAGCATAAGTCATGGAAGGGGACGTCTATTTAGGGGTAGTCTCGGCCGTGGTAAGTTACTTTTTATGTTTAATTAATAAATATTCGTTCTGTAGCGCCTTAGCATGTTGTCTTTCAGGAAACCCATATCGGAAGTAAATGTACAATTTTTTTTTGGTTTTTATCAGTAAGCTTTATGGACAAGGTCTAAGCCGATTTTGACAGATTATTAAATAATAATAAAACAATAAAATAATCATCCATTGATTCCTAGCACATTTGTGGAATCTAAGAGTTAAGTATATGTGTAAATAAATGTAATGTAGATGAAAGAGGGAAATTTCAATAAAGAGCTTATGTGTTGTCGCCTCTTACATGGCACAATTTCTTCAACCAAACTAAACAACTTTGTTTTCGATTCGTTATATTAAATACTTTTTATTTCTAGAAAGTGCCTTTATACATTGATTAAGACAAATAATATGAAAACGAACAAACAAACGATAATAAACATTCGAGTAATTATGAGTTCTATTCACTTGTCGAAAACAAAAATAAAATTCAGAGGAAGGAATGTCACGTTTTACCTTCATATATCTTCGAATACTAAGAAATGTCTTTATCACAAGAAAAAAATCTTATTTCTCACTCAAAACCAATTTCGAATTAAGTTAGACTACTGATGACTTTCGAAACATACATAAAAAAAAGTAGTTAAAGGGGTCGTCCTTAAACATTATTCAATCTTCCCTTTCTTTACTCCAGATTCGATTCTTGCTCTAGTGCAGCCATTGATTTATCACTAATAACATTCAATTGGAACCAAAAAAGAATTAAATTAAGCCGAAACAAAAAAATAAAACCCGAATAGTCGTTACCAACTAGAGGTGGTTCAATCCATCTACTATTAGTTGGCCCGCATGAAATTACGTAGACCGGTTGTGAATGGCTTTTCACGGTAGCCATCACTTAGATGCATTACATCAGTTTTCATCATTTGGTTTTCTCTAAGACATCGATTTTGATCTTTAGTCAACTTGTACTTCGAAAGAACCTCCATGGATGTTCGCTTATATGTTTCCGTCATTTGTTTATGAACCATGTCCATCAACGCCGGTATATCATCCTTGGTCAAACCTTTCGTTGGTATTGGCGGTAGAGCAGAAATGATTATATGACCAGCATTTAGAATCTTCTTTTTGTCGTTCAAAAACGTACAATAGGAACTAAACACAACCGGCATTATTGGAATTTGCTCATCAATAGCCATGTGAAAGGCCCCTTTTTTGAACGGGTGGATTTCTCCAGTGTTTCGACGTGTTCCTTCCGGGTAAACCCACAGCTTAATGTTTTGTTTCTTTATCTTTCGATTGACTTCGTTGAGTGTTTCACGAGCCTTCTCGGAACGTACGCGATCAATAAAGATAAGCCCGGCTAACCAAGCAGCTAAGCCAAATGGCCACGCATAAAATAGCTCGCGCTTAGCAACAGCTGTGCACTTATTCATCACTGGCCAAATGTCGAACATTCCTTTAAAACGTTAAAAAAACAAAACCAACATTATTATTTGTTTTAATATACATAACGTAATAGGCTTACCTAATACATCAAGTGAACTTTGATGATTAGCCACGATGATGCACGCTTGGTCTTTCTCCAATATTTCCCTGCCCCGTAGTTCCCATCTTAAGCCTATGATGTTGGAGATTCTATGACAAAATGCGCTTGCCCATCTAAAAGAAAAAAGGATTGACAATATATAGTAAATGCTAATACATATTAATCAGAGTAAATTTACGGCTGTGGATTGAAAACATAATCCCCAGAATACCGGAATCGATTTCAGCATTTAAACTACAACTGATTTTTAATGTACATTTTTTGCCTGAAAATATGCTATACTAACACAATCGAGTTTGAGAGTCTATGCGTCGAGCAACAAAAGGCGTAGTGTGAAAATTTACAAAACGAATTTACCTTAAAATCCAATTGAATTTCTCAATAATAACACAAGAAAAAAGAACACATCAATTTTATTAACAATGAAATTTCATTCTGGTGCATCTCATCATGTTAACCTTATTTTATTGTAATAAATTATTGATTTATTTGAAATCATTGATAGCTAATACACAGAATATATGTGAAATTTAAAAAAAAACGAGAAACGAGAAATTCCTGAGAATTCAGTTTCAACCGACATAAACGAAAGTAACATGAAGCAATGTCATCGTACACGCATCGGTGGTTCAGTGGTAGAATGCTCGCCTGCCACGCGGGCGGCCCGGGTTCGATTCCCGGCCGATGCAAATATGCTTTTTTTTTTTATTTCATTTTTATTATATTTTTTGGGTAG
The DNA here is from genome assembly GCA_958301585.1 of Merodon equestris. Lineage (NCBI taxonomy): Eukaryota > Metazoa > Arthropoda > Insecta > Diptera > Syrphidae > Merodon > Merodon equestris. Next base: position 36,444,851 of record OY284415.1, read on the forward strand.
CAAACCAGATCTGACTAACCCATCACATGTTTCGATCTTTGTATGGTATGCGATAACTCTGAAAAGCTCTAACCGGTACGAACTATAAGAAAGCGAAAAAATGTTACGTCCCTTCGACCCCAAAAAAAGGCGAAAATGTGGAAAAAATTTTCGAAAATGATTTATGTTGTTGATTTTCGAGAGCATACCGAAGGATTGACATCTCGCGTAGATGTGCGAAAATTGAATAATCTTTCGATCCACGAGTATTTGGCCGAAAAAAGATTCCACATCCGCTGCACCTTCCGCTTTAGCCCCATGGGGTCTTAATCCTTGAAAAATTATTTTTATTGGTAAACTTAAAGCAGTACAAAAAGTTCACTAGACAAAAAAGAACAATACATCCTCACAACATTTTTCGCCCAAAGACTTTACAGCCGAATTTATTTGGCATTTTCTATGCACAACTTAAAAGTAGCTGTTTTTCCGTATTGTCTAATACATCTCCTCTGTACGAGTTTATTCAATAGTCATACTCGTATGCAATCATTCCTAAAGGTAGATTTTTCTCCATTTTTATAAGAGAAAATAAAATAAATCTGAGAAAATAAAATAAAGAAAACGAAAAAAGAGCATAAAAAGGCATAAAAAATTAGAAAAGCGACAACTTAATTTAAAATTAGTTTGCGAGGCTGGTGAACTTGTTGGAAAGTCCTATGGCGTAGTTAGGGATGTTGTCCAGAAATGAGGGCTGTTTAGAAAATAAGAAATGTGGGGGTTGAAAAATTATTTTATTATCAGCAAAACCCTTAGACACCAAAGACAAAGGTGTCCGAAATCATCAAAAAAACACTCCTGTCAAAATAGTAAAGCGGGTTGTAAGGTTAAATAATTTCAACGCAAAGTTGCACGTAGCAAGCCAAAGCTAACAAAGAAAAAGGACTCGTATTCGCCAAAGAATTTTCAACAAAACTAGACTTTTGGAACACTGTTTGGCGTAAACCAAATACTGCAGTGGTAATGTCATGATGTAGGGGTGTATGTCTGTATGCGGGGTTGGTCAAATGAAGTTTAGATTTAGTTTTTTCATATTATCTTATATCTAACTTAACCTAGCCAAAAATGCTTAAAACTTGCTTAACTACAATATCTTAACAAATTTAACTATCTTACTGGCCCTAGGCGGACACTCTAAAACAGACAGTATAATTGAAACATATGTCTTTCGACGACTACATAAATTTACTATTAACATTATAACTACTCGTAACTTAAACTTAGAAAAAAATTTTTTTTTATTAAAAAACTTCATGCATATGAAGTTTATTGACTACGGAATGAACCAATATGACTACCTCAACATCCTAAAAAGAGTCGATTTCTAGAAAAGCGCCACGATATGGGTCTACGGTCAAATTATGTCTTTCAAAAGGAAAACGACCTGCTCACAATTTCGAAATGTGGCTGTTTTCAATGCTCGCTCGCAACTCAAAAAGCCTCCACAGTCACCCCACATCAACTCAACTGACCATTTGTGGGCCGAGCTTGAAAATAACATTTGAAATAGAACTATTAGCAGCAAGACCTAAGAAGATCTACAATGAAAATGGGAACTTTTAAGCGCAGATGTCTGCAAACACCTCGAAAGTATACCAAAACGACTAAGAGCTAAGAATAATGCTAATGCTGTTTTTTTTTTAATTCTTTTAAATTATTTTTTCACAACTAAGCTAGTGGAATTTTTTTTTTTTTTTTCATTAAATGTTGTCTTGTGCAAATAATTTTGTAAGGATATGTATTAATGCGTTCATTGGCATAGACCGAAAAGCGAAGTGTTCTAGTGTTAAGGAAGTATCTATAAATTTTAACATTTTTGAACGACATCTTGTGCCGCAAATCCTTAGTGAATTGTTGCAAGTTTAAGCTGTGTTATGATTATTATTATTATTGTATTGTTTTTGGCAACATTTTAAATTTAATTTACTAGGTAACATTTACCTTGCTTGAAGAAAAATTAGCTCGACAACACTTAAACTATTCCAGTTTGAATTAATTGGATTTCATATAAACAATGCATAATTCCTGGCGTAAAAAAATAATTTCCGTTTACTCTTCAATGAATCAAAACAAAATATCTAACGTAAATCGCCATAATTCTATATTTCAAAAAGTACAGTACGAGTATGCGATTTTCAAAATTGTATATGAAATTTCCCGTCATCCCAAAATACGATGCGCGATTGGCTCATATATGAGTTTTCATATATCAAATGCCAAATAAAATTTATACATATAGGCAAGACGAACGAGGGAAGAGTAGAAATATAAACTAAATTTATTTTATTTTATTTCAGCTGTGGGTTTGAGTCTTGAATTTAGCCGTAATAAATCATTCCTTGAGATCGTATACACGAGATTCACGCAACAAATGGAATATAGATACATATTATTATTCTGGGCAGGCTTTTAAAACGTTTGATGATTGCAACCTTTTTTGTCTTTTATCATGTGTCTCCTATTTATAGGCATTTCGCAAAAGATATTGATGAAATGCTCCGTTGAATGCAAATTTTCTAGTCAATTTAAATCCAAGACAGTCGCCTTATTATTTTCAAGATTAAGTTCATTGCAATTTTCATGACGAATGCAATTGTTGAATTTAGAACTTTAATTTTCGCGCCACTATATAAAATATGGATTAACACATACTCGCACAACATGTTGGAATAATCATGGAAGATTTCCATATAGTTCTTACTGTTTATGATCATTATCAGATGTCTTTTTGTACAGCTATAAATAATTTAATCAATTGAACATCTCGGATAGGTTACTGATGTGGGGATTTCAACTCGTCATCATCCGGAAATATTAGCTGAAAACATTGCCGTCGTAGCGGAGAGTCGACCACCCAGGATATTCTTTTAAACACCATAATCATCTATAAAAACACGAGAATTAAAAAGACATCAGCAAAGATTTTTTCCATGTGTCTGAGTGCGTAAGCAAATTGTTGCATATCAGGCTCCAATTACCCAAGAAAAAAAATTTGGGCTAGCAGTGCCATTGAACCATATTTTTGGCTCCTTTCCTTTGCCTTGCTGTTGGCTACCTTTCTTTCGCCTATTATTTGTGCTATGACTATTTTAATTTCAACACTCACATGCCACAGAGCTAATGAAACAGTTGTTTTATTTAGTCCAATTTCCCTGGTTGATTTCTCTAATGGATACTATAATTGGTCGCCGAAGTTCGTCAAGCCCATAAATGAACATCCGGCTATTTGTTTAGTTAGGTTAGAGATATGTTCATATCTGCTGACGCTGAATATATACATACCTCGCGCAGCTATTACAGGCCACCATTAGTTTTCTTTTGGACTCATGGTCCATATTAGAAAATATTTCACAATATGTCAAGATGGGTAAAATAAACGATTTTACTAGCTTTAACTTTATATTCGTCGGGAGATATTTTGCGGTAGGGCTGAGCCCGCGAGGGGCACCGTATAACTTGGCCACAGTTTTATTTATATGTATGTACATTCCAAAATAGCAATTGGACGATATTCGAGGATTTAGGTATAGGCAGGATCTTTGCAAATTTCCAATTTTCGGGAAAAACAGAGGTGGTTATGATTGTGTTAAAAATATATGTAATTTGATGGATGATAGTTGGGAGTAGAATTTTTATAAATTGTGGATCAATGTTGTCGGAACTTATTGCTTTAGATTTGATACCTAGAATGGTTTTTCCAACACCAATTTCATCGGCTCGGGAGAGAGAAAACGTTCTTTCATGATTTTCCTCAAATGGAAAAATTTCCGGAAGACTAGATGCCGCAGATATGGATGCGAACTTCTCATTAAGTTCTTCTATGTTAATGTCAGTCGGGATAGAAACCTTTTCAGACGAAAGCCCAATTTGACGAATTTTGGTCCAGAATTCAGAGCTTGAGTTGGCAGATCCAAATTTATTTCTATAGTAGTTCTTTTTATTCCTACGAATAAGTGATGTTACTGCATTGCGAGTGGCTTTGAATTCTCTAAGAATGGCTGTGCATCCATATCGTCGTCACCTGGAGTACAATAGATTTCGCGTTTTGATGAGGTTTTGCTATTTAATACCATTAAATTTCTTTATTTGGAGCTTTCAATGTTTCGATTGATTCATTGATTCATGCTTTTAATAAATAGACATAAGAGCTGTTAAACAAGAAATACCCCCATAATTGTATAAAAACGTATTAAAAGACTTCAACAGAAAAATTATCGGGTGTATGCATTAATTTTAACAGCTTTTTTGGTAAAAAAAAAAAAAACTTTTATTGAAATAAATGGATACAAAATAATTCATTCAGAGTATTGTTCATCGCTAGATATGACTTTTTTCCCGTCTTTCTGGTAATTCATGGATTCCGGCCTTTGAAGCCAAATAACGTAGCTTTAATATGACGCAGTTGCAGTATGGTCGGATACGTATAGAACAAGTAGCGCTATCTCAAATAAATCTTTTAAAATTTAATCATACAATAAAGCAGATTTTATTTTCAATATCAGACCTTATATTAAAATAAAAATGTCATCCCTTTTCATAAAAATGCTGCGTTTTTCTCTTGATTTAAAATGATACATTCTGTTGGATAACCATATACAAACTTAACAAGTGCTTTGTTTGCCTGAAATTTTGATCGATTTTACACGAATGGTAACGTTATGGTTATAAAAGGGAAGAAGTAATAATAGCTAATTTTAAAGATCACATACATATGTATGTAAATACCATAAAAAAGATGACTTGGAAAGGATTAGGTAGAATGGTAATGTATGAATGAACATCGGAAATTAATATAGTTTTAAAATGTTTTATAAATAAAGTTTTAGCTTTGTTTTATACTTATTAATGGTCTGCCTATCATTTTTAATCATGTTAAAGTTTTAAATATTTTTACACGTGTCTCTGTGCTGCAAGAATGTGCAGAAAGCGTTTATGTTATACATTTCACTATAGGTTCTGAAAATACATTGTACTAACGAGTGCTTCATTAACGACTGCAGTGAACTGAAACATATAGAAACTGATTCACAGATAATAGCTTCTTCTTTTTATAGCCTAATTACCTACCTATCATTTCAGTTTATAATTAACCACATAAATGAAAATAAATTGTGTACACGTTTTTATGAAATTCAAATGAATAGATTGCAATCGTTATTCTGCTTTAGCTGCCTGAAACACTTTCATTAATTCAACTTTGAAGACTGGGTTAAAGTTTCAAGTGGAGATAGACAATTTGAATATGTATAATCTCGATAATAATTACCGTAAAAATTTTTATGAAGGCCTAACTGGATATATTTTGTTAAACTAATTCATACACTTGCGATTATTGTATACTCATATATCTACAACAATAAAGAAGAGAGCAAAAGTTGTTTTTATACAGAAAATGACGAGGAAAATCCAAGGAGACTGCCGGGTTCCTACTAACAGGAATATTTCAAAGTACACTTGATGTCAAGGAAAAAGTAATCTCGCACAACAGCTCGCATGCTGTTAATAATTTTTAAGATAAGTAAACAATCAATAGTGTAATAGCTAAATGAATAAAAGACTTATAGAGCGCCAGATCAGCTGGCCATATCTAGGCAGTATCAAGGAAGCAGAGTTGTTGATAAATTCTTTGAGCAAATTTGAGCTGGCAGTAGTAGGTTGAGGAAATAACAAGGAATAATTGCCCAAAAATAAAGTCCAAAAAAAGTATTTTATTTCAAACAAAATATGAAAATTAGTATTTTCATGTCTTCTTTGTTGCATTAATGAACGCGTTAATTCTACAGAACGCGTGCAGGCCTGCTTAACCACAATTTTAAGTAGTTACGGCATGTTCATAAACGTCAGACAAAAATCAGACACGCTTGAACAAACGTTTCGAAGAATTCCCAAGTTGTGACGTCTCTTTCCGATTCTTTATTTCGGTTTTAGTCTTCTACCTTGCAAAGCTGAGGCAGGGAAGACTTATGCAAAGGCTTTCCTTCCTATCTCTACGCATATATCATATATCTACAAACTTGAAGTGAATGTGAATTATAAACTGTAAATGAAATATAAATTATATCAAATACACCGTAATGACGAATAAACCTACTTCGCTAACCGCCTATTTTTAAGATATGATTGAAGATATATGACATATGCGTACGGACAAAAGGACAGACAGATATATGATAGGACAGACAGGAAAACTTCTGCATAAGTTTGCAAAATTCAAGGTAGAGGCCCTGAAATCGTAGCTTGGCTCCTGGCGAGCTGATCCCATCTTGTTTAATTCTTATGTAAGTCGTCATTAAGTTCTCAATTGTTTTTTTTTTTTTATAATCAAGACTTCAAAGGAGAACTTTTATAACGAATGATTTTTTTTTCTTTATCACCTGCGTTTTCTGCAGTCAAAAAAATATGGATGCACAATCTGCCAGACGCTGATGACATTCATCTGTGTTTGTTCGATCAAAAATCTGACACATCTAACGCAGGTCTTAGTTAGGCAGACCTTTATGAAAACACTCATACCCCCATCGGAGAAAGCGTGTGCGGCTAAAATTTGCAGTTAACTTGAAACACATCAGACTTGTTTATATGCATGTATGTACCTAATGTTTAGAAAACAGAACAATTTTTCAGAAGGAAGTGATAGAGTGGAAGGATCATCCAATTCGTGGTCCGGTTTTTCCTGTTTCAATCACATACATACATATGTACCTCAAGCCGAGCTGTCATCCGAGATTGTATGTTTGTCATTTTACAGAATCGACTGTTTAACAATCGCTGAGCGTTTAAGGTTGTCGTCTATCTGGGCGTACTATAGACAAAAAATTCAAAGAAACGGGCTCTGTTACAGAGATCTTAAGTCGTTATTCCATACTTTTTTTCCTATACTATGCACAAAATCGTATTTATGTACATAATCCGCAAACTCTTGGGGCTTCGAAAATGAATATTCGTTTAGTTAAGTCCGAGCTATTGCCCGATATACTTGTATGTCGAAAAGTCATCGAAACGTACCTTGTCAGAATCGGGTCCTGCAAGATTATTTCATTCATAATGGCACGATCCAAACAATCTATTGAAATAAAAATTTGATCGAAATCTATACCACGAATGTGTTTTATTACATATTCTGCAACGAAACACTTTCTCATGGGATGTAAAGCACTAGTCAATATTCCGAACTTTCTGGGCCAGAGTATACTCGCTACATCCAGGTTTCTAATATTTCTATGACACTGGAAAACTTGTTAACCAGACTGTGATATCGGATGTTCCTGTTGGTTACAGTACTTGTACAGTACAGTACTGTATAACGCTTGGTGCCGGTCCAAGCTTAGCAAGTATCAACTTTAGCTCCTAAGCTCTAACTTCATTTATAAAAGAAAGTGAATTGGAGAGAGCGCCTCGAATCTCGTCTTCCTCAACTAGGCATGATTGAAATGTACTATATTATAGCTCAAGCCATGCTCGAAATATCCGAAGATCCACAACAGACCCTATGGTTTCAATACGCCCCTTAAAATAATTAAATAATGATAAAAATACTCATATAATGCAAGTATATACATATATACATATATATGTATAATATGCATGTCAGTAAAAGCGAAAACTTACCCCAGTGTAATATTTCTGCGGTTGTTGGTTCACGTGGAGGTTTAGGTAATAGAAAAATTGATTCTGGTGAATCAATACAAACGGGAATGCAACTTATATATATATTTGTAAATAAAGTATTATATTGATGCCTCAAATACAAAACACTGGGCACGTTAACGATGCATCCGAAGGGCATCACAAAAAGATCACAATAAATTAAGTCAATTGAAAAATGGAGAACTGCTGTATATTGTTTTGTATATACCCGTATATCCATATACATATCTATATTTACAGTTACCTTAAATGCGGAGGGTTGACCCTTATACATATCTGTGCGTAGTGTCAACTGATTGACATATGTACATAAGTACAATCAATTATAAACGAATGTGAAATGTTTAAACTGTCTAAATAACACTATGTTGATTCATGGTATCTGAAGTTTGGCGAAACATGTTGAACCCTTCACTAATCTCCTGCAAACAACTAAAAACATGGTACCCTCATGAAAAACCTCAAACTGACTAAATGACGCCGAGATGTAAATTATCGGAAAAAATGACAATATTTCTATTGGCTATCCTTCATATTTCAAGACACATTGCCAATTAATTTAATGACAACCTATCTAATGACAAATTAGAAGCTTTGCATAGATGTTCGGTTCAATAGAAGATATGCTACATCTACTGTGACACCATAAACCGGAAACCACAAAAGGCTTCAAGATTCCATCCTGAATCTCTGAATTGAAGACCAAAAATCTTGTGGTCGAGGCCATGGTATCCATCAGTTGAATACGGCCCAACCATTCCAGGTGTTGGATTTGCTCATTAATTTTGTGATTGAATGCCCTTCTCAGAACATCAACAAGAAATTAAAGTCATACCAAGTGTTTTGTTCTCATAACAGCAAAAGATTTGGCCGTTATCGCGTTTTAATACCACATGCATAATACATACGAGTAAATACATATTTTTTGTATATTAGGTACGAAGGGTGATCTTAATATACTGTTAAGCCTGTTAAGAAAGACATAAATATTATTTAACCTGCTTGTGAGAGATGTGTTTTGGAACAATCGGCAATTATGCAATTGTTAACATGGATCTAAATATGAGTTTAAATGAAGTGCAGACAATTTAAATATTGCTATGACTAACCAAGGTCAATGAATGGTCTATGAATTTGATGATGACGAGCAGCCTGGACGTTCTGCCATATCAACGGGTGATGAAAATATGAAAAAGCGAATGTACTGATTACGAATGATCGTTGGAATATAAATTGAAAAATCGCCGAAGGTGTCGACATGTCAATTGGCAAATGCTTTGATTTTTTTCGGTGTTTTGGGTATGAAACGAGTGGCAACAATCTTTTTTATTCGAACTAAAAACAGCGGTGAATGGGCCTTGCTTAATAATGTTGTATGGTCATGATCACTCTATTTTTCTCTTCGTGCCAAAGTTCACGTTTTCAATTAGGAGTATTACTAAGAAATGCCACGTGGTTTGCACTACGATCACCACTTTAATTGTTTATTCGTTAACACTTTGCCAAAAACAACTCTATACTGATGAATCATCTCAGTACCCAGTAAAGATTAACAGAGCATCACTGAAAAAGCGCATTTTAAAGATCGATTGTAAGAAGCATTTCGGGTAGAAGAGTTTTACTTTCATCCATGGATAGTTTTTTTTATCAGCGAAAACATTGACATCGACAAATAAATAAAATTCTTTAAAAGCAGAGACAATTCCGTTCATTTTTTTAACATGTCTTGCACAAAGGAATCATAATAAAGATTGCACCCTTGTTCTAAGAGGTCATTGATTGTTTTAAGAATGTATTTAAAAGGCAAACTCGAGCAGCAGATTGTTTTGGCCGAAATGCTAGACTTAAAAAGCTAGTACGGAAATCCCTTCATCACTTTGAGTGAAACCTAGATTTTACCACCGTGATCCTCTGCAAAACTATGCCGATCAGCCAGGATCAGCAATATAATATGTATGTGCTGTGCATATATTCGTATACAAAATGAGGGAAATAGTTATAATAAAGCTCAGTGGGAATCTTGTTCGTCTTCCACGCCAATAACACCAAATTCAAATCTCAGTAGCAGCTAAATCATCGAAATTCTATTTCGCGACGTGTACTCAACAGGGTACGAAATGCGCCGATCAGAATTACCATTACTCATGGGAAAAAAATAATTCACGCAATATATACATATGTAAGTGGTTAAGAAAAGCTTCATCTTTGGGCCTCCATCGAAGGCACAAAGTACCTTCTTCTTGTTAGATGACGCTACAGCTCACGGAGAGCCAGAGCCAAGCTTATCTTATTCTATTATGTTGTGTGCGATTTGTTTTTCACACAAGTGAATATACCTAAATAAATAATATGTGCGTGAACAAAATATGGTATTAACGTATTTGTAGAATATTTGGACTGAAGTGGGTGTTTGAAAACCAATTTCTCAATCTCAATTTCACTGACATTTAATACTATGATATCTGATATTTATGAACAAAATTGAAGTGAAAGAAAGTGAAAATTACGATTTATGGCTAAGTGCCAAGAACGTGGGCGGAAAGGGTAGTATATGAGCTCCTTAATCTCGGCTATGCCTGCCTAAGCCTATTATTTGGCGATTTATATTCATATTCATGGTAATTGAAAGATTCAATTTCGAATTTCTGTGTATGCATATGCTAGGCCCTTGCATTTACATACATATGTTTTAAATTGAGTAAGTGGTACGATCTAATGGAAGATATCGCTCTGTTAACACGACAAAGACATTACCAGCTGTAGTAACTGTCCTAATGAGTCATGTTTTCCCTGTGCATTTGTTTTTGATTCTTGACATCACACAACATTGTTTTATCAAAATTAAAAACATAACTCAAACTTTCACAATAAGTATAACTTTATCACTACCGCACCCCAGCTCGTTGACATTATATTTAAAAAATAAAAATCAATGTCACTCGCAAACGTTTTTGAAAAAATATAACGGGAAAACCGTAAAACATGTACATAATTAAAAAAAAACACAAATTCCACATTGATTTGAATACTTACAGCAGATTTCTTACATCGCAAGGACGAAACAAAAACGCAGGAATTAGCACCACTGAATTGAACGACACTACGCCATAATATATAAGAAATTTAAAGTAATATCGAAATATGTGGCTCGTCTCGTACAAAAAGGGCAACATCAATATGACAAACAAACCGAACAGCTCAATGTACGATGTCATATTTGTATCTTTATTCTTTTTCCAAGTTTTTATTTGAATTTTTTCCTCCACAACTTTTATTTCCTCCTTGTCAGTCCACCACAGATTCCGCCGTTTCGTTTACCCGCTCGTAGGGAGGGGTACAAGAGTGAAGTAAGTACACTTTTCACATACAATAAATAAAACACAATGCAGCACTTGTATGACACTCAAAGGGACGGAACACCATACGAACGAAAAAAAATCAATTGATTTGCGAAACTGCCTGAAACAGGAAAATAATTTTCTATTTTTTTCAGTTTTTCATCTATGTATCTTTTTTTCTTTGTTTCAAATTAAATTAAGTCCAATCGATGTGATAAAACGACGTTCTGTTCGGTTGGTGCAACTGCCCCAAGTACTTTGCACAAAATTCCGCCACCCGGCTCTGCACCGCTTTTACTCAGTATGTTTGCAGAATAGTTGCTTCGATTTTCTACGCAGCGTCGCAAGCACTCCTTCAATCTGAGAACAAAATATTATGTATGTACTAAGAGCCGATGAAACATAAACTCCCATCCAAGACCGTTTGGGGGGGCGTCGTGATGGCAACGATTTTATTCCGTGGGATACTGAATGTGTAATACTAACACAGCGCGTGTACTGAGTCAAGCGACTGCGGTGGAGAATCCAGAGCAAAGAACATTTAAAAAAAAAACCTACAGAATAAAAAGCAATTACTTGAGATGCATTGATGCGAATTCAATAAACCAAAAAACAGAAAAACGGGTGATGCTCTCACATATGAATTTATGTTTCACATGAGCATATTGTTTAAACTACCTACGGAGTTATATGTATATATGTATGTGCATTGGTTTCCGTCGCAGATAGATCTAAGATAAGGCCCAATTAAAACTCACTATGCACTCCAATTAATTATTTACTCATAGACCCTAAATACTTTTGTATCTACACATGTATATGTCTCCGGTGTGGTTTTGTTTGCAGCGCTGGAGTCTTTTTGAAACATTTGCAAAGAGCGGCCTAGGTGCTGCAATTGTTGACAGTTGAACTCACATGTGGCCGCATAGGGAAAGTATCTGTACATCTTGCTTTTGCAGAAACAGGACTGCAAACAGCCATTTCTATTTCGGTCTTCAATTCACAATAGTCAATTCACAAATCTAGTACAGTTTTTTTGCTGTTCTAAAATATTTAGAATTTTTAGAATGATATAGAAAGACAATCCTTTAACCATGTATGTACATATATGTAATTATAAAGTTCGACTTTTTTATCAAGCACGATATCGAACATTTTGAGGCAGCAAATAAAAATAGATTTTTCTTAAAATATGGAGTCATCCAACAACAAGTGCTGTTTTAAATCAATAAAAAAATGTAGGTAACATTTTGATGAAAAAGCGTGATATTTGAACTTTTATTTAAAGTACAAATTTGGAGATTAGTAGTGAAGAAGAATATCGGTCGAATGTCATTCTCTTGATGAAATTGCATCAAATTGCAGTTTAATTTCGCATATAAGAAATTAACATTTCTTTTAGTGTATGAGTTGTTGATTGGCTTTATCTTTAACCAAGTTCCAAAGAAAAAGTCTGATAAGGTTAATTTACACGATCTTGGCGGCCAATCACGTCACACTCCCAGCTGAAGTCTTCATATTTCTTTCATATGCTAATTTTTTAAAATAAAACAATTTTATATATTAATATACAATACATATTATAAGTTTAATTCTAAGTTCAAATATAGTAGTCGAAAGACATAGTTTTAAGTTCTACTGTTTATTTTGGAGCGTACGCTTAGGGCCAGTAAGATTTTTGTCTAGCGTAAGATATGTAGTTGTAAAAACTGTTAAATAAAAATTAATTTAAAACTAAAAAAAAAACTAACTCTACTTTTTTCTTAATTTTTCCATCCTATTTGAAACCTCAAAATTCATTAATTTATTGATAATATTTCAGAACGTTTTATGAGCATATATCGATCGATATTTAATCATTTTCTGGTTCTTAGTTACCACCAGGCATCGCATGATACGTGAATAGTTTAAAATGGCACGAGAGTTAAAATTACACTTTTGTTGAATGATCCTCTATTACCCATGATCAACGCATGCATTGAAACCAATTCCCGTAGCATTCTTGCCACTCCAATTGAGATAGGTGCGTGTGATTACTCACTGATATCGTTAGAAAAAATTTAGCATAATTTATTTGCGGCTTGCTTTACCAAACAAAACTTTTGGTAAAACTATACTACATGTTTTACAGACTTTACCATCAAAATACTGAAATATATTTTCATCTGCCAAAATTAATTGATAAGCACGTATTTGAAGAAATTTTTACAAAAATATCATACAATAACACTACAATAACATGATAGTTTTCTTTTTCCGTTTCCATTTTTAAGACTGGTCACTACCCGAAAAAGTTTCACTTTCAGAACTCTAAAATACCAACTGCACCGTGGTTCAAATGCTACTCTCATAGTGCTTGGTTCTGCCGATGATGAGACTTGAATCAGACAGAGCTTTTTGCAACATACTTACTAAAAAAAGTGCATCGAAACTTTCTGTTCGAAATCGGGGTAAGAAATTGGTTTCTTTTAATTATGAGAAGGATTGAACCGCATACTACGAAAGTCTTTTTCACTGAACGACATATGTATGTACATATATGTTATGTCTGACTTGCTTGTCCACCTTTCACATTGTAGATGTTCAATGACGCGTCAATTAGATGTTTTGGGTGTTTAAAGAGGTGGTCTGAGTCGATGTCTGAGAGCTTATATTATCTCGATGAAAAATCGTTCCCCATCAACGCATTGTATTCCCTTTTTATACGAAGAATTCTGACAATTTTTTTTTTTCAATTTTAAATTCATATTTATTCGATTTTGCTTAGAACTATCTTACGCTAGACAAAAATGCTTAAAACTAGCTTAATTATCCTTACAAATTTAAATATCTTACTGGTCCTAAGCGGACACTCTAAAACAAACAGCAGAACTTAAAACTATGTCTTTCGACAACTATATGTAAACTTATAATATCTTAAGCTAAGAAAAATTAATTTTACTAGAAAAAACTTGCACATGATCGCTTTTTTGAATATAATAAAACTTAAGCCTACCTTAACCTAACTAAACCTAACTTATTCTAGCTTCATATATTTAATATATAAATATATAAATTTTTTTTTTGTTGAATTTTAATACATTATATTATTTTTTTTTGTTTCTGTTTTTATTGTTTTTTTTTTTTTTTTGTTTTTTTTTTTTGTTTTTTTTTTTTTATAATGTACTACCCTACTACTGCCTACCCCCCCCAACCTACCCTACGTTACCCTACGCTAGCCTATGTAAGCCTGCCATTGGTGTTAGGCAGGCCATGCCTTGAAGAGGCTGAAGCTCTCAAACACTGACGTAGCTCTCTCCAGCCACCAAAAGCGTTGATGCTGTATAATAGTATAATTCATTGGGGTAGTAAGCCCCGGAGATCAGGTTATTGACCGAAGTCATTGCTCTTGCAACGTGGCTCCGAATCAGTTTGATCAGAAAGTTATCCACCCGTACAATCCTAGCCCTATTGTATAGGACCTCGTTCGGGTAAAATTTCGTGTACTCAGATTCGGGAGTCCTATGTAGCCCGAGACAATTCCTAAGGCATTGTCTCTCAAACACCCGAATAATTTCCATTAAGCTGGCTCTCACTTTGAACCAGACGGGACATCCATGGGCAACCATGGGCCTGATTAAGGCCATGTAGCAGATTACCTTCACTCTGGAATCAAGTTGGCTGCTATGAAACAGCCATCTTGTCAGAGCAAAAGCGCCCCGGGCCCTTGCCAGAACAGCATCTACATGTTTATCAAAATATACGAGTAGATACTGATCCAGCACGTCCGACCCAAAGTTAGAGAACCTGCGCCAATTTTTTCTAGTGTCCCAAGAGGCCCTAGACAAAGGCGTTCTGAACAATATAGATTCTGATTTCTGGAAGTTGATTTTCAACCTCATAATATAAACAAAGTTGATTTTCAACTTCCAGTCATCACAATATTGCTGAATTTTTTCGAAGTCACGCTGCAAAAGAGTAACAATGACGTCGATCGTTGGACCTGATCTGTACGCGATTAGGTCGTCCACATACGGAAGGAGACTTATCAACCGGAGATTTGCCGGGTTAGAGGGGTCCTTACCCCTCTTGGGGAAGAGTTTGTTTGTAACGGGTTTTGTCGATACGAACCTGAACTTCTTTCAAAATTTCAGGGTGTCACGGGGGAAGACGTACGAAAGACGCACGTCTCATTCTGGTTTCTGATGGCGGTGGACTTAGCGCTGGAAAGCAGGAGATTACTGGAGTGTAAGGTTTTATATTTTTATTTATTTTATTTTTCATTTGTTAATTTTTTGTAGAAAATAAAATCATTCGTGAATTGGAGTTTGGATTTCTATTCTTCGATTTTACTCTCCCGCCGGCTAACCTGCTGTCATAACGCAGTCTAATGTTCCTGCATTGTACAAACATCAAGCTCCTAACGCTAACACAGCGCTCTTTTTTTCTTGACGAATCATTGCATTTAATTATGTTTGGTGTTTCAGCCTTGGATGGATCTAGGCTGAACTGTTCGTTAGGACAGCTCGATTAATGAAATGTGAACCCACAGGTCTGATCTAATACCATACCAGGTTTGGAGTAAAACTGTCGTTGGCTTCATAGCATATGACAGGGTGCATCATAAAGCATTTTAGTCTATATAAAAATTAGAATATATGTATAAATTATTAAAAAACGATAGGGCTGTTGTCCGTGTTGTGATTGGTTTAGATCTTAAATCGAAAATCAGCCTCAGGTCAGACTTCATCCATACGTACCACCGGGCAAGGGACATTTTTGGAAGTACCTAGCGCGTATTTAAACCAACAGAGCATCATCCCCAAAGTCACGAAATAAACCATTATCCAACTCTCCAATAGCATATGCACACACTAAACTAAACCGCCGGACTGATTGGAAAGTTAATCGGAGACAGAAACCAGGACAAAAGTCACTCATTGACTAATCGATTGTGAGAGCAAAGATTGCTAAGCTAAAAACAGCTCACACATATTTGTATTAGTTTCTCTTAAGCTTCGGATATTTGAAAATTACTGTCCAATTGATTTGCCTCCTTATTCATACAATTTCTCGTAAATAAATGTACACTAAAACAAAACGCTTCTGTTGGGATTAAAACGTTAAAAAAGACAGTGAAAATGAGAACGACAATTCCTTCCATTAAAAAGTAATGCATTCATTCATTCATCGCTCTTTGCAACTTCAGTTATTAAAAGACGTCCGACATGTAGCGCAGTGTAAGCTAGCCTTTTCGAAGGTGTAAGGCGGAATAAGTAAGGGTGTTACGCCTCGCTTTATAACAAAATGTGTATTATTTTCTTTTGGTTTGTGTAGAAGCAATAGAATTGGTTCCTTTCTGAACTTTACAACAGAGTCCTCACAACTGTAGCCGATATTTAAAACAAGAGAATAATTTGGGACTATCGTATCAGAGACACATAGTTTATGTAACAACCCGGTAGTGCACCGTAATAAAATGCTGAATGTGGATTAATAACTTTGATACGAATTAAACCAATCGAGTTAAAAATAATTGGTTCTGGGATTTGGTCGTTATGATTTCAGATAAATACATTAAGGTAATTTCTTCTCACCAATCTAAGAGGTGAGCATATATCCATCTACATATGCACGTTCTATCCATAATTCAAGTTTTTAAATAGAAAATCATATCTGCACGGTTAATTTATTAATCGTGCAAGTTCATTTCTAATAAAATCAGCTTTGGATAATGTGAACTATCATACAACATTGCTTCCGTTTTATCAAAAACATATTTCTTACGACGAAGTTCAAACCAAATTTTTAAGGAGAATATCTGGTTGAATGGTTTTTTCGTCTCTACTTAGTTCTCACGTACTCACGTCTACTTATCTAAACGGTCAATTTTAACTATTCTAGCAGTAGATCCTAGAACCCCTGATTGATCCGATGGTTATTGTACACACTTATATGTGGATTGAGCATTATATTAGAATTAAATATAGAAATATTTAAAGAAATTATTGACAGTTTCGGTAATAGTTAAAAACTAAGCCAATGTTATTGTTATATAATATATAAATGTTATAATTATTTAAAATATTGAAAAAAAATTATTGCATGGTGCATATCCTGAACGATATGGAGATCATAGCCCTAGACCTCATCAAAAAACAAGAGGTAACAACAATATTTTAGTTAGTGGGATGCAATTTGGACCGATCCTACCGGAAATGAATTATTCATTATGCTTAATGATTATTTAGATTTTCAATACTCCATTCAACTGAGCTGAACGCCATTTTCAGCACGTTCAACAGTTACAACTCATTAATCAATCGATGGATTCAGATTTCCCCAGTTTAATTTACAAGCACCTTAAACTATGCATTGCAAGTTTTTCATTTCATTAGTCTAATCTCAGAGTACCTAATAAACATGAATCAGAATCCTATCAACAACAGTCTACAACGACTTGAGTCTACACAATGTAGATTTTTGCTTACCGAACATGTCGTTTCCTTCCATTACATTCCAATAACTTTGCTGAGAAACACTTGTTGATTGGCCATTTGTTCAACATATTCAATATCAATTTGAGGCGAGGTAGCTGATTTGTTTCTAAGCTTTGTATAACGAGCATGTGAGGTGGGTAGACGGCGGTTTCTTGGGTATTGTATTTTTCTATGAATCACAATTAATTTTCGCAAATAAAAAAGCTCTCTTTGCCACTGTTGCCGGGCAAAATAACCGCCCCACATGATTAATACGATGTGCACCTATAGGGTGGTCTTTGTGTTTGTGATTAGTAGAACGGAAGAGTAGAAGAGCACTTCGAATTAAGCTTTTCATACTCATTTCTTTTTTACACATTTCCTATATGTTAATATATTTTTCATATTTTCTGTCTGCTTAACGAATTGCTGAGTAAGCAAATCGTTTAGGTACGTTGCGCACGTACATACATATGTGAGTATGGATAATGTATATACATATGTATATACATATAAAACAACTGTTGTAAGACTGATCGGTTAGCATGTGCACTTACGCATGCAATCTTAAAAGATTAATGAAAAATACGAACCTACATATGTACCTAAACATATGTATGTATATGTATGGACTGAGAGTAGAAACAAAACACAGTCCATCGACACTGTTTTTGAATAAGTCATCGTTTGTTGATAACAATTACACGGCACCGGTCCCACAGCCGGTGTATTAAGCACAAATTCAAATATGTACATATATATACATGCATACATTTAAAGATTATAATAATACGATCTATAAGACTGTGTACATATATTGATATTGACGTGTTCATGCGAATATTTCTCGTACTCTTTCACTTCACAGTGAATCCAACAAAATATGTGAACTTTCATAGATACACCGACGATGGTGTAGTTGTACCCGTGGAAACAAAGAACAAAAAATATAGACACAAAAAAGTATCTACGTAAATATTTAATTTTTTTTTTTTTAACTTAGAAGAACTATCCAATAGGCGAATCCGTGTTGTTTCTGTTTTTCTTCTTCCAGAAAGTCGAAATGGTCGTTCTTTTTTATTGAGGTAAAGAGTGTTGGTTTGGTTGATTTTTCGGATTTTATTATTCAGTCAAATGACCTGGCTTAACGTTAATGACATTACGTTTGATTAAAAGTTTTATCGGTTTTTATTTTGTTTGGTGTTGAAGTAATTTGTGATCAATTTGTTGGAAATGCCAATTTTATCAAATATTTCTATGGAAGCATATGCGTTGCAAATACATACATATATAAAAAAACAAAATTATTTTATAACGTAAACAATTCATTATGTATGTATATTTTTCAAGACTTGGTTTGTGGCAAACAGTTTGTATTATTCAAAATTCTACATGGTGTCAGACTGAAATTATTGTTTTACACGTTTCCTTCTTAAAATACAACACTGATAAATGTTTTACGTAGCATAGTATTTCGTTAATTGGAACTTTTTGTTTTTGTTTAAATCAGCATTTCAACTAAAAAAGTATTTTCAATATTCGTTGCGCGTCTGCTTCCATTCATAAAGTCATGTTCATACGAGTAAAAGCACTATAGTTGTAATCCAAAATCTCGCGCATTTGAAGTACTGTAACTAAATAATAGACCTGAACCATATACATATACAGGACCAATTCTTAGACTTTGCTATAATATGTAGGTTTCAATCTGATAACCAGCTGCTGCTAAAAAATCAATAATACTAAAAAGGTAAGCATTATTTAATTGCAGAAAGAATAAATAAGAAAATTTGTTTTCATAAAAAAAACTTTATTTTTTATTTAATATAACTTAATCAAATTTTGGACATTTTTTTATGAATACAGTAAGATTGATTATTATTGATTTGTTTTATTTGTTACTCTTATAAACATAGTATTTTGTATGTTTTTCTTCTTTTTTTATATTCTTGACCAAAATGAACTTGTTTTTTTTCTCATATTCAAATCAAACAAGTATAAATCCATACGTAATGTATACATGCGGATGCGTATGTATTATGTTTTGACTATATGGTTCAAATGAAAACGCTGTTTCTTATATCCCAAAAACATGATAACTGCATATCGAATTTAATTTTGCTTTAATTTAATTTAAACATGCTACAAAGACAATTGCCAAACACATACATTTTTGTAATATCTGCTTAATTTTTTCTTATGGTTATTTTCACTTTTGAGAAATAATCGTTATTCTTTCAACTGAAAACCTTACTATATGTAATTTTTCCATTTGAAGCACATGCTATTCCTTAACTTGATATACGTAGTTTTTTTTTACTGTTCAATATAGGTTAAAAATAAAATAAAATAAAAATAAAAAACACTCCAGTTAATAGACATACATTATATTGATAAAATTTAGGATCATATTTTTAAATAAATTTTTTTTTGATTTTTTTTTTTGTAATTTTGTATTACATGCATTTTTTAGTTTGTTGGGCTTGTATTACTTTTATTAAACTGCTTAACGCCATTTTCTAATATATGTATATAGTACAATTTAGATGTTTCTTTTTTTGTTTTTAGTTATATTCATATATAAAGATTTATATATTTTCTGAGGTAGTTTCCATTTTATTCTTATTTCATTGTTTTTTAGACATTTTATTTTTCATTTATGAATAATGTACCTTTTATAGTTATATATTTTTGGCTTTCCACATTTTGTTTTTGTTGTATTTTCAATATATCTATGTATGTACGCATTTTATTTTATTTTAAGAAAACATAATACTACTATTTATGGTAAGAAATTGATTAGTAGGTGTTAAGTTGGATGTCGTATAAACATCCGTTTTCTGTGTATATCGTTGTTACAATAAAGGAACATTTTCTTAAAATAGATTTTTGTTTTTTATTTTGTTTTCTATAAAAGTTTAATTTTGTTTTGTTTATGTGTTGGCCTATTGTTCATAAAATGGGTTTTTGTTTTTTTCGTAACGCATATCTAAATACAACAAAAATAAAATTAAAATAAACAAAATTATTAAAAAAAAAAACAAAAATAATTCCATAGCATTTATATTAAAACAGTAGTAAAATAAAGCGAAAAATTATTTCGTACTGTGATTCGCGTGGTTTTCGATTCGAAGCATGTAACATTGGATATTAAATAATAACGGCTGGAAAATAAACTATTATCACACAGGCAAGCCGCCCAATGTGACATGCTGCAGATCGAAAGGATGCATTTCGATTTTAAGCTCCGATGAATTGGAATCAGTATGCAACTTTTTTTTTCTCTCCTATTCCTAAACTATTATTATTTATTTTAATATAAATGCTAAAAACTATTTTCGGATATGAAAACAGAACATGTGTATAATTCCTTTGCTTTTGTTTTTTTTTTCTGTTATAAAAAAAGGTGTGTATAAAATATAAATTGATAAAACTATTTCATTTACAATAGTTAATTAAAATGAAATATGTATATAGCGTTTATGAATGCATATTTCAGATTATTTCATTAAAATTAATGTGTTTAATATAAAAATGAATATTAAATGTATTTTGCCTATTTTGTGTAACCTTAAAATGCAATCGTTTTTACTAAGAAAACATAAAAAAAAATCCCCAAATGAATTGTGTTCACAAGGTGTGAGAGGAGGCAAAGCAAACAATTTATCGCAAAAAAAAAGAAAAAAAGTATGTAAAAAGTATGTAAAAGTTTCAAGGCGAAAGACGAATTTTTCACTTATACCTTTAATTGATATCTATTAAGAAATAATTACAAATCAATCAATATTTATATGCATATTTTATCAATTCACAAATATTTCCTCAAGACTCCGAACCAGATATTTTTAATCGGTTTGCAATGTTTATTTTATTTTCTTTTCAAGCAAATTATATTTGTTTCGTTTTAGAAATGTTGAAACTGTTTTCCCTTTTCGTTTTCATATTACCCTTTATTTTTCATTTTACAAAACATCTTATAAAATGCGTCTAAAAAAAGGGGGCATATAATATCGACTTATGTATACACCTCGGATTACTTTTCGTAAAAAAAAAAAAAAATAAAAGAACATGTTGAAAAAGAAAATAATTCAAAACCAACGATAAAATAAATATGTTGTAGCTCAGTCTCCAAGAAATTATCGTGGTCTTGCATTATCTTCGATGCATTTTTCAAATATTAAATATAGTGCGAAAATAAAAATATATATATTTATATAAAATATTTACAACGCTAAGAATAATAAAATAAAACAAAAATGATAATATTAATGTTAAAAAAATAATAAAAAAAATCCATTTTATTGTAAAAATTTGTTTTGATTGTGCGGCTTTTAATATAATATGTATTGAACATTTATGTATATATATTTATATATTTGCATTTATTTATTTGGATGTGTGTGACTGTGTATGTGTATATATGGAGAGATTAATGTGTATTTGAACGGATTGAGCGAATTGGATTTTTTCTGTTTTCTTTTTAATAATTTGAATGCGGATATCTTTAATATGTTACAACAAAATTGGAGTTCGTACCGTATTATCTTATCTTCTAAAATTTATGCCGAAGAAAAAAAAAAAAAACAAATTGGACTGCCAGAGATAATATTTTCTGTTGGGATTTTTG
This sequence comes from Merodon equestris, assembly GCA_958301585.1. NCBI lineage: Eukaryota > Metazoa > Arthropoda > Insecta > Diptera > Syrphidae > Merodon > Merodon equestris. The sequence goes on from OY284415.1 coordinate 36,466,957, forward strand.
TTAATTTTTTTTTTCTTATAATTTTCATACAATTTTTATTTCTTTTGCCTTTTTTATCATTTTGGAGTGTTTTAGGTTTTTGTTATGACATACATACATATATGCATTGCTGTATGTGCCTAACATATATTAATGTATAGTTCGAATTTGGTTTTGAATTTATTTGCCTCCACAAACATGAAATGAGACAAGATTATTTTGTTGGTTGTAGACTTAGACATAATCATCTTGTACAATATGAAAAGCCAGAAAGCCCAATTTGGCGTTTATTCGTTACGTTTTATATCATAAAACATACTGAGTACAATTATGTATAAAGTGCGTTATTTATGTAAAAAACATTCAACTATCGGTTTGATGCAATTGGAGGGCTTATCTCATCTCATTCATATGAACAAGTGACTATAAAGAAAAGGAAAAAAAAAAACAAACAATATTTCGAATGACTACACTGACTTATCTATGCGTTAATTTTTGTTTTCGGTAGTACATATGTATGTATGTATATAATATATGAAAAAACCCACGACTATTTTAATATTAAATTGATTTTACAAATTTAAATGGTAATAGCTTATAATCCTAAAAGAAATATATAATTGTATGCTGAAATATATATATGTATTTGTATTTTTCTTAGTTTCTGTTTTGCAATTATCTTAAGTAATTGATGATCCAAATAATTTTAATTATATTTTGAATATATTCTTTTTTTTTGTTTTCTTTCAGGACAGTGTGTTCAATTTTTGTTTTTTGCTAATTCATTTGTAAAAGCATTTGGTAATGTTTACTGTTTTCAAATGTGATTTACATGTATTTCATTCCATTTTTATTATTGTTTAAGCAATTATTTTGTATTGTTTTTGCTCATAAAGTATGTATAAATGCTGTACATTTTTTTTTCTTCTCAATGTTGCAATACAAGTGTTTTATTTTTACGGACATGTTTTCTGGTCAGAATGGTTGTAGACCGTATGTGTTGTTGTTGTTGTTTTTGAGGGGTAGTTTAGTATTTGTCTCGCTTATGATTTTGTTTTTAATCGAGGGTTTTTCTTTCCGTCACAAGTTCTATTTCAAGAAAATTTCTTATACTTTTCTATTCACTATCGTTTATTATAATTTTATTTTAAGTAACAATAATTCGAGAATTTATTTTAGAGGGGCTGCTCTCTGTATTAATCGCTTTATGCGTAAAGGAAAAAAACATATGTCTCTCAGATCATATTTGACGTGGAGTGTAATATTTTGGGATGGTAAGATCGGTTTGTTGTTGTCTTATTAACGTTTTAATTATATAGTGGCTATGTTTCGATTCTCGCAAATCTATATCGTTATTTTATTTTTGAGTTGATTTTTATATCCTTATTGATGTTGTTGACAAATTTGCATTTACGCTGCTATATACTGATGTAAATAAATGGAAATGTAAGAAAATCCAAAATGTATAATTTGACTACTATTCGATTTGTACTTGAATTTGTACGAGAAATTTTGAAATGCATAAACAAACACAAAAAAAAATGAACATAAAATCTTCAAATCAAGTAATTAAATATCGTATATGTATGTATATATACATGTATGCATGTGTAAACAGCGTACAGTAATTTGAAAAAGATCCGAAATGAATTTGGGATAAAGATTATTCTTAATTTACATAGTGACCTTGTAGTAAGATTTACATTACTTCGGCATTTCTTTCAACTATTGTGTTTATTTTGATATAATTTTAATACGTAAAAGAGATATAGAATGTGTGTGCTTTTCCTTAAATGTCTTCCCCAATAATTCAAAATTGGAAAAAGGAATTGTTCTGTTTCCGTTTAAAAAAGTGTGATAACTTACTGCCATTTCAATTTAAAATTAAAGTTAAATTTATGTTCATATAAAACCAATAAAACACTTTGGCGTTTCTTCAATACATTTAATTTTGATTAGCAAAATACTAATTATTAAAATAACCCAAAAAGATATAATTTTACTTTTCGTTTTTCTTTTTATTTTTTTTTTCTTCTATTAAATCGCCTCTAAAACGAACGATTATCACACTAGATTTTAAATCAGTACTTGGCACAACTCATACACTCTTAATTTATAAAAAAAATTTAAGAAATATATTCTGAACCGAAACAAATAAAAAAAAAAAAAAGAAAAAAAAAGGGAAAATCAACAAATTGTCCAAATCAACAAAAAAGAACATTTAAAGTTAGCGTTTATCCTCAGGTTTAAATAAATAAAAAAAATTACTTCTTTACACTTTTCTTACAATAAAAAAATATATAACGATATAAATAGCCTCTAAACACTATAAATATTTTAATTTTTTTTTCTCTCCATAAGATTTTTTTTGTTTTTTAGTTTTATAAAAAATACTTTCTCTTCTTATATCAATAATATATTTAAATTTTCTTCCCGTTAAGTATAAATTGTTTACCACTTGAAAAGAATGGGGCAAGTTTTAAGTTGCTTTTAGATTTCCCTTTTTATTTCGACATCTTATTTTAATATAGCCGTGAAGGCTTAAGAATGTTCATAAAAAACAAGTTTATAATGAGACAGCAACCTCTCGATATAGTCCTAAAATAGTTTTAAATTGTTCATCATACCTTTCTTTACTCATTTCTTTCTTCATTTAAATATATAAAATATATTAATTATTTATTCTCTGAATATATGATTTTTCCAACAAAATAAAATCTATATATAGAATATATTTATATAAATATAAATACATAAAAATGTTAAAAAGTTTTATTTTTTTAAATTTATTTATTTTTTGTTATACATATATGAATGCTTTTTTCGTTATTCTCTTTTCGATTTTATTCTTTATATTTTTTTTCTAAATTAACCCCACTTAAAGCTTGTTGCTGTTTAATTTTAGGAAGTAATCATTTTTTTGCATAAACATTTACATACAAACTTTCCCTCGAGCTTAAACAAGCATATTTTATTTTAAGTGTTTGTTATTATAAGCATGCAAGTTCATACAAAAAGAAAATATGTTTTTTCTGAGTAATGATTGTTTTTATTTTGCAACTAAACAATTGATATTGGAATATGTAAATGTAAGTCAGTTCTCTGTAACTGCCCAAATATTTTATTCAAGAAAATGGAGTTAATGCCTAAGACGACAAGCAGTGGTAGTATGCTTGAAAACGTTTTCTACATGTATCTATATGTAAACAGATTGAAATTTAGTCCACGAAAGTCTTTTTTTTTTTTTTGTTATTTCTTTAATTTAAGTCAGATTCTTTATCAAATATGGTCATTTGTTGAATTTATGCATATTGTTATCTAGTTTTTCTGCATCTTGATTTCGTTAATTATCTTTTTTAGTTGATATGCGTCCTAAAAAATTATGCTTTATCTGATTTTTGTTTCTTTTTAATTTTGAATGGGTTGCTTCCATTCGATTGTTGACGTTCTCCTGATGTACATTTTAGTAATTCTAGTCGTGTTTTACCATTAATACATTTGTTTTTATTTCTTTATATTCTTTCTTTAATATAATGCACTTATTCTGAGGTATTTATATTTCTTCTAAATAATGGTTTATCATGTTGTTTTATTATCTTCCTAAATATACTTGTTACTAGTCGATGATTTTCTCATTTTTTTTCCGAAATGCCAAAATTGTCTGAATATAATCAGGTCGGATTTGTAAAAAAAATTTTCTCCAATTTTAATTTGTTTGCCGAAATGTTTGAATGATTATTAAAAATTTTGTGCCGAAAATGTTGATCAGTTTGTTTTGATGATGATAGAACGGAATAATATATGTTGCGTGTGTATGTGTGTGTATGTATGTATGTTAATTAAAATTTCCTCAATTATTAATTACCTATTTTCCATTTCATTAAAATTCACTTTAAATTAAAACAATTACAATTAAGCTATTGAACAACTCTTTCTAAGAATGAACATAACAGTGATTATTTTAAACAATTCAACTCTTTCTTTAAAATATTATTTTGTTATAGTAAAATATGTATAACTGTATGTAAAAATTTGTTTATTTGTTATGTACTACTAAGGAGGATGCGGTATGGACTTGGACATGAGGATGATAACGGGATTACTACAAAGGTAAATGTGAAAAATAGATTTAACAAAGACTATTACTATTTTTGATTATTTGTAAGCGGCACGCTGCTGTTTGGGAGACTATTATTAAATTCACAAAGAAAATGGTCAACAGAATAAGACATGTTGTCTATGATTCATTAACTGTTTAACAATCGGTTTGTATAAAAAAAATCAATTACATAACATTTAGCAATAGTAAGTAGTATAATTAATTACTTTAATTAATTAAATTATCATTAACATTTCAGCACCGTTTCAAGGCAATTCAATTCTCTTTACAATAGAAAGATATTCGATTATTAATTTATTATACTTTCATTATACCATCTAATAATGGCGTTGGTCATTTATTTTGTTTTATTTTTTTTTCTCACTGATTATTTTTTCCTGACAACAACCACCTTCATCTCATTTTGTTGTTTTCTTTTTTTTAATAATAGCTTTAACTACTTTCGGGACATTTTCTAAAATTAGTTTCTTAAGTTTTTTTACCCTTTTTATTTTTTATTATATAGAAAAAAAAAACAAACGAATTAAAATTTATGTGCTTGGTAAATTTAGTTTTGCTTCATAGGCCGGGGCTAAAAATGAGCAACTAACTTCGAAAGAAATTAATTTGAATTTAGTTTGTTTTTTGTTTCTGGGTGGGGCTTTTTGAATATATTTACTGTGTGTTTTTTATTTCAACAGTTGTAATTATCTCTTGAGTTCTTTTTCGAATGTTTGAATTATGCATGAAGAAAAATTTAATATGAAAAAATAAAAAGAAGAAATCAAAACACTTTCAATTTACTTTATTGACTCGAACTTGAAGATTGTTGATGTTGTTGTTGAGTTGGAGTAGACTGCTGCTGCTGTTGTTGGGCTGTTGGAGGTTGTGATTGGGTCCCGCTTGTTGAAGATGATTGCTCTTTGGCAGCTTTCTGTTTTTTAGTAACTGGAGGTGGATTTGTTGATAAAATCATCGAACGGATTCTTCTTTGAGCGGACTACAATACAAAATAAATAAAGGTTTGACAAATCTGTTATAAATAAATGAATTTATCTTTAAGCGATATTAAGGTTAATGTAATTTTTTTTAACGAGCCAGATATGCATATTATTTTGCACCATACGTATTTACATCTTAGTCTTATATGCATTATTGATATATGAATAAAACCTGCTTTTTTATTAATGGAATTTTGTTTAATTTTTTTTTCGGTTTTAAAAGTCCACTGCTTGAAGTTTTTAAAGTGTGTAGACAGACTCGAATAGAGGAAATAATTTTTATATGAAACGTTACGATCTGCTGATACAAAAACCAAAAAAATATGAGTATATCTACACTGAACTGGATGAAAATAAAATGTTCAACTAACAGAGCTTAATGCTGATTCATAATGGAAAAATAGAAAATAAAAGGATTCAACGAGGAAAAAATGTACGATGTATAAGGGTTGTTTATAAGTCACTAACCATTTTTCGTTACCATTTAAAACGAGAAATAAAACACAACTCATGGATTCTCAAATTATATTTCAACGTATGTATAAATATAAAAGAAACTAAAATAAATCATATAAAAAGGAAGACGCTTACCTGCACACTAAAGAATGGCCCAATAATGTGAACAGTTGTTTCCTCTTCACCCGTTACCGGAAGTTCGGGAAGTTTAATAATACTACCTGTCACTCGCTGCAACTCACGAACGTTTTGTCCACCCTTGCCAATTATTCGTCCAACCTATAAAAGTACATCAGTTAGAATATTTAATATTTGATTAAAGAAGAAACCATCTTACCTGCGAACTAGCTACCAGTATTTCAACTGTCAACCGAACATCATCAGTGCCGCACATAAATCCTTCTTCTCGCATCTTCTCAAAAATCATATACTGTGCCTTCCATTGGCCCTCAGGTGTGCCAATTATTGTCACCTTGCGTTCCGCTTGTTGCTCAGCTGGTTTATCAGTTTCCAGCGGTGCAATTTTCACTGACGCACCCGAAAATCTCATTATATTTCGAATGTGTGATCCTTTGGTTCCAATTATAGCACCGACCGCATTATTCGGTATATAGAGGTAGGTGGTCTCTTGTTGTTCATTGGGGAAGACGGGTGGCACTACCGCCGCTGGCGTCTTAGCCAGTGGATATGCTGGACATGGTGTATATGGCATACTTGGATTAAATACCATTCCGTTGCCAGGAGTGGACATCATTGCCATCGGATGTAAGCCAGGGAACATAAGACTTTGTGGTGCCATCGCTTGTAAGTCATTCTCGTAGCTTTGACGAAGTTTCGAGCTAATTTGACTCTCAGCTCGAGACATATTGTCAATCACACCTTTAACAGTAATGATACGTTCTAAATTATAGCTACTTATATCATTGATTGAGCTGACTGTTATCTTTGTATCAGTTTCTTGCATTATTCGCTTAATTGTGTTGCCATTTTTACCGATAATACGACCAATTAAATTATTATGCGCTAAAATTTTGAGGCTAATTTCTCTGCATAATCGAAAACAGAAACAACACGATATGAATATCTCAATCGACATAAGATTTTGTTCGACAATTTGAAACTTACCCTTTATTAGTGGACAAAGCCTCCTGTTGCATAACCTCAAGAATTCGCTTGCATGCATTTGTGCAATTTTCAGGGTTCCCATAGATTGTGATCGCCTTTTCTACACTGCCAACATTCTCCTTTCGATGGACATCAACACGAGCCCTGCTCTGTTGTGTGATCGTTCGAATTGTAGTACCCTGGCGTCCGATTATGGCACCTACCATTTCACTTTGAACCAATATACGTAATGGGAAATCAGCTTGACGACCTGGCCCCGGCATCCCTGCGTATTGATTACGTGTGCTACGTGCAGCGCGACGTTGACCTTTATCTAACTGTTCGGCGTGCAGTTTATTACTTTGAAACTCTACACCGTTGAGTCCACCAGCAGCCCTAAAATTACACAAACAAAACGAAAAAAAACAATGTTATAAGAGTTGTTTTCAAATAGTCCTTATTTACATTTTTATTGAAAAAAAAATTCTTTTCATTGACCCCAACATAAAATATGATACATAATTGAATTCAAAAATTTAGACAACCGCCAAAATAACGAAATTTGTTTCTCTTTTTCAATGATCGAATTTTCCTCCTTCAAGCAATATATGATACATAAGTATGCATTCTTAATAATAATATGATACCTTTGTGCCTGATCAGGATTTTCAAACGTTATATGTACAGTCTGAGTATTTGGATCCTTACTAGATACAGCGTCGCACTGTTTGACGGTGCCATATGGCTTTAGAAGTGGTTCGATGTCTTCGAAACATGCTTGCAGCGGTATACCGCTTATTAAAATTTTTGATGAAACACTGTGAACAACAAGAAAAACAAAAGGATAACAAAATAAAAGAAAATAACATAATAAGTTATATGTTATTGATGCGTCTGGTATTTTATTATATTTTCCTCTCATACATAGCTACTATCTTGTGTGTCTTTTGCTGTTTGAGACGTCCTATTAACACTCGGTAATTGCGATTTCGTTTTATTTTATTCGTGCGCAAATGGGAAATTTAATAAATATGCATACATAGGTCATACTCCTAGATCATTATTGTCGCTAAGAATTTTAGGGGAAAGCGAAAAAGCATTCAACGAGTATGTAGGTATATTACGATCTAATAAGTGTACTGAGACATAGTAAGTCGAAGGATAGTTTTTATACAAACACTGAAACTCAAAAGGATTAGCGAAACCAATGAAACTACCGACATGCATTGCTACAATGTGCCGACATATTACGCCTGCAAGTATATAGAATACAATGCGTCAATTACTGTTCAAATACCTGTTGACCATGTAATTATTGAAAATATAGTCTTATTATTGGTCATGTTATTAGCAGATTGATTTGCCATATATGTACAATTATCGCGTACATTACATTAACATGCAGCCAAAACAAGCCAAATAAATATCAAAACGGAAGCAAGAGTAAGGATAGATAAAAGAGAAGATTGAGAAAAATAAAGGAAGAAAAACAAAATGAATACCGCGCCAAGAGAATCCGATTTGAAAACAACAAACATCCTTGTGTTATGTTATGTCTATCTTGCAAAATTCTTTTCCACGAGCAAAGCGCTCTTACAAACAAAACATGCCTCAACGCCCAACATTGATTCCGTCACACTTAACGCGTCTCCTCTTTCTTAGATCTTTGCAGTTGGTTTTTGCTTTTACTCTATTTATTGTTCGTTACTTTTCTTTAATTCGAAAAGCCATCATTGTCAGTCGCCTCCAATTGGCATGCACGCAGTTATGACCAACTAAAAAGACGTTACAATTTCCTTTCTTAAAGGCTATCATAATGCTAATGGAATTCACCGGTCGTTGCTGAGTTGTTTTGGTTTTTAGATGTGTTTATTTATTCCCCAACTACTGCCTTCACTGTGGCCGCCACCACTGTTGTCGTCCCACTTCCTTCCAGCCCCTTCCGTTGCATTATTAATGTTGTTGTTTTGATTTTGCCATTGGCCTTCTTTACTATGTACCTACACACTGCACCGCAAAACGACGGGCAATACAACAGAACAGGATCAACAACATACCGGTCAGAGCGGGCTGAAGGCGGTGGCATAAATACCATCAAAGGCTAAATCAGTCTGAGAATATACTCGCTGCCCCGTTGTACAATCAACTCACGAGAACGTACGGAAACAAAATGCTGAAGATGCAATCCTCAAGAAATGATCAAAACAAAACTCAAGAATCAAGAAAATGCAAGAAAATAACAAAACAAAAAAAAAGCAAGGAAAAACACAAAAAGAGAGACGAAAGAAATATCCAATATTGTATGTTGACGCTACCATGGCCGGCTCCAGAAGCTAATCACACCAACAACGAACGCGCATCTTCAAAGGAAGCAAAGGCCGATTACTCCGAGCAGTAATACTATATGTACATGCATTCGCGATTCTCCATATTTAGACACACTACGCGTACATTTAACATACCCAGACCTTTTTATTTCTATTATCAGACTTTAAAACAGAACACTATACTTTCAATGTCCCCTATAAAGAGCCACGTAAACTTCTACTTAATACTAACAATTTGACACAATTTGACACCCAAGCGGTCATGTTTACCTCCACACGACAAACACACATAAGCTTACTGGAATGCAATTAAGCTTCGCTCGGTAAGTGCAGCGCAAGCATAAAACATCTCATACATAGTATGGTAGTACTACATTCGCAAATATTCCAAGTATCGGTATCGAAAATGAGGGCCACCTATCTCGCCATGGCATATTTATGAAGCACATTTTACATGTAAGTTTCCTAGTTTGGAGCTCATACTCGTATACATGCACACCCTAGAACACATTGCTGTTATAGGCCAGGAAATGATCATTGTTGACGGCATGCAGAAGAATTATGCATATGTTGCGCATCGAAACCTAAGAGTCTACGCAAAATTGTCATGCATCTACTTCACTTCTCCCGCATGAGTTGCATTGCATTCCTGGGGAAAGAAAAATAACAACAAGGATAGTGATTACAATGCCACAGGCATTGTGGCTCAGACTGTATGCTGATGATTTGCATTGCAACATCTCGAAACGTGCACTTCTGTTATTTTTTTTTTCTCATTTTTCTTGTTTACTGGTATTTGCTGGTGCTGGTTGTGTACTTTGCGTTGAAAGGGAGGGGAGCAAGTCAGGGTGCGATCGACTGCAGTTTTCCTTGAAAATATACATATGTATGTACATATGTACTGTGTTTTTTTAAAATATTGCTTCCTCTTTTCTTAAGTAAGAGAGTTTTCCGATATCCTTTGTCGTTGTTTACAGTCATGCGAGGTGCACGTGCAGATACGACTTATAGGTGTCCGATTATCTCTTCAAAGACCTAGGAATGCAAGAGAATGTGCTTATGGAAGAATCGAAAAATTTTCCGGTGTAGGTTTTCTTTTTGTCATCTTCTATACAGGTCGAGAATATACATATGTATGTATGTAGTTATTAAAAGCAAAAAAAAAACATTTAAACCTATGGATCCCATCACTCAAGTAAAAAATACTCGTGTGAGATCAAATTTGGAATTCTTTCGATTTAGATAATTGTATATATGTACATGCATATACATATGTATGTATGCACGCGAGTATGATATTCTGAGGTGTTTGAAAAAGCATTTTCGTGAAGAGGCGAGGGAACGTCAACCTTTTTCAACTGGAACACATTGAATATGAAGGAAAACTCAGCATAGTTTATGACCTTCACAGAACTAGACCCAATCCATAAGTGCGTTTTAAAAATATTTACTTCACCACGTATGAACACAGTTTAATAAGAAAAGTACCTAAACTGGTCCACGACACAAACCGTGTGGCCTTTCGCAGAAAATTATGTTCTTGTCATTATTTTCTTTGAATGAATAACAAACGCAAACGATAAGAAATGCAACGCCGATCACACTGCACACTTTACTTCATCGCATCGTATGGTGTGCAGTTTCAGCAGCACCAGCGCAGTTTGATAAATAAAAAGATCAGGGATTTGGGTGTTTTATATGTGTACATTACACACTACCAAAACTATAGTAACTTCATTGTGGCTGGTCGTGCCAAGAGATTTTTATGAATGAATTTTTTTTGCCTCGTATATGTTCTGTGCATACTCTTCGTCATCGTCGTCGCCTGTGCGATGTTTTGTATTTAAATGTAAAAAAAATCGTACTTTTTTTTTTTTTTTGATTTAAGCAAAGATTTCTTTCTCACTCTTCCACCGTAAGGAGCTAGTAAGGTACAAAAAGAAAAAAATAAATAAATAAATAACGAGAAAAGGGAATGAATGGGATGCCCATTCACGTTCCCGGACGTCACTTTACTTTTTTTTTTACAGCAAGAAACTTTATCAGAATTTGTAGTATTTGTACATGATTATATTTTCTTCAATATTTGATCAGCTTTCTAATATAAGCTGTTATGTTAGGGTTGTTATCGCATCCAATTCGAGGGATCAATAACATGGCGCCTTGTGATTTCAAATTTATCTTGAACATTACGAAATTGCGATGTGGCTGGACAATAAATGAAATTTTAAAATACTGTTTGTAATGTTTCACATACACATATGTATGTACATATTTATGTATGTATACTTAAAAGAAATTAATATGTACATATCTCCATGATCACGTATCCACGGGTGCACTCAGAGCTCAGAGCTTGGTGTATTGGCGTCTGACGCCTATGATACGGAGCCTGCAACAACCAAAGCGTAGAAATCGTGTTTCGTGGAGTTCTCATCAGCGGGGCGGGGACAAAGCCCAGTAATTCACTTGTCTGGTAAAAGCTTCTCTAAATTCACCTCTCGGATTCAGTAACAAACATTAGGTCCCGGAAGAAATTAAAATAAAAGAAATTTACCGGCTGTAACGCCAATAAAAAAAAGTAGTAAACAAACACAATATTTACCGAAAAAGCTTGCTAAAGAAATGCATATGGCCAATCATTATTTCGAGAAGTGATGTTTTTCTACAATTGAAAACCTTTCGTATTACATATATGTATATGTACGTATATATGTAGCTTCAACTGTTAGAAGTAAACATTATGGCTTTATACCAAATACAACCAATATATTTATGTACCTATACATATTTTATTTTGTGTAATATTCCCGCACCTGGATGGCGTAGAATTCATTAAATTCCAACAACTTTCCAAGCTTTTTGTATTATTTTCCACAAATCCATAACATTTTTCGGGCTCAGTCCAAAGGTTTTCAGTCAGATTTAAATTCGGAGAAAGAGGGGCTCACGACATGACATTAACTTTATCCTTGTGAAGCTATTTCTTCGTTGCTTATGCGATGCGATATAAACCGTTATTTGCCTAAAAATAAACTTAAGTATTTCCTCCTTAGCATATGGCAGTATGAATAACATTTCGAAAAATGTCAATGTAACGACTAACTCCATTATAAGAGGAACTAATACTCCTCCGTGCTTAACAGTTGGGTAGCTAAAACTGAAGTTGACAAATATACTTGCTGAACCAAATATTTCAATTGTTGACTCAACTGTCATGTGGAAATATTTCTCCATTTTGACTGTGATCTTAATCAAATTGCATCCGTTGAACTCTATGTCGCTTTTCAAAAGAGGAACTTTTCGCAGACTACTTGCTTTCAATTTGACTCTAATAAGTCTCTTTATTATAGTTGCAGAACTAATCTCCAGATTTTATGCCTCCTGAATTTCCCTGATTATAATAAACGGTCCACGATTAGACACTATTGTAATTTGGACATATTTGCAATCAATTGTTTTTATGGGGTTTTTCCTGTTTTCCCTTTTTTAATTTTTCGCAACACAGCTTAATTGTAAGTTTTCTCTCATTTTAAAGCCTGTTTTCTTAAGAACAGCCGTTCACTCTACCCATTTTTTGACCTAGAACATTGTATGAGTTGTTATTATTTGTTAATTTTATTAAGTACAACCTTATTTCAAATTCAATAAAAGCATAGTATTCGAAAGTCGTAACTTGGCGTTTAAATTCGATTACACTGTTCGATAAATTTTAACATTCGAAAATGATATCAAACTTTGTTACTTTGTCGCAAACAATGGTTTAGGTGAATTACAATGTGGAATCCAGAGATTTAAAAAAGCACCAAACTTAGTAGCTATTTTCTCTTAATTTTAATGGAATGGTATGCATTTGATGGAATGGACATACATATGTATGCATAGGTACCATAAGATTTGAGATAACTTCGAACTGAATAGTTACTGAACTAAGGTGCTCGGAAAGATACTGTGAAGCAGCCGACAAAACTTGAAACTGTTACCTTTAATCCTACACAATTTTCTTCGTGGTGAATTATGACAATTCGGTAAAGAGCTGCTAGATCGCCATCTAAAATTAATTTAAAAGGTTACGGGAGACAGGGTGCTTATTTTGCATTTTTCTAAACATTTTAATTTTAGAAGAGAGATTGGCTCATAGCCTTTTATACGTATGTACATACATATGTAGGTATATACATATGTGTATTTTAAAGTCAATCGTAACAAGTGCTACTTTTACATTATGGAAAATCCAATGATTTGGGGTTCTCCAATATATTTTTTTTTTAATTATGGACACGAATAGCGGTATATCACCTCCTAGACACCCAATCATTACCACTTTTAACAGGTTTTCATTACTAAAATGCGATCCATTTCATTAAATAAAAAAATATAAACATACGCATATGCAAAGACTAACCCACGTCACTGCAATCGATTTGCAAAAATAATAACAAATGACAACATGATCACCTAAAAAACCTGCGGTACCACCAAAGTCGATCAATAAATGAAATGCATCCCAAAACAAATTCCACACTAGCGACACTACTATCACCATTCAACAAACTACTGGTAGGTACATTTAGTTTATCAATGCTCAGTCAGATATATTTGTTTTCTGTTTGCATTCAAGAAATTCGCTGTGTAAGTGCTGCTCGTTTTCTCTCCTTTTCGGCAAAAATGAAATACAAATGCAAGCCGATTATTATTAGATTTGCAGGGTAAGAAAAACACGAAAAAAAAGATCAACACAAAAACACATAGAAAGAAAGTCAAACGCGTAGTGGTGAGCAAAATGCTTTCCATGTAGTGAAATATGGCATTAGAAAATGAAAGCCATTACATATCCTACAAATACGTATAGTTTTCAACCTTTTTTTTCTATTCAAACAAATGTTTCATCTGCTAACTCACCCAAATCCTGACTTTCTGATGTGTTCTGCCTTTAGGATCATACGTTGGCAGTCTTTTTTTTTAAATCAACAAAAAATCTTTAAAAAATATATAATTTTTTGTTGCACTGCAAAATGTCTATGTATTCTCAGCCAGAGGTGTATTAGTAATTATTTCTTAAAACGAAACAAATAAATCCTACTGCTAGGTATTAAGCCCAAGCACGACACTTCACCAGCTCGAATGTTTCGCAAAATATATTATATATGTATGTAGGTAGTATGTAGGTAAATAAATCTAAGTGATTTCAAATGACGATCACTTATGAACACAATTTTTTTTTCTTACAGAGTAGATTACAAAAAAAAAAGAAAATAATAAACTTGATCTTAATCTGCGTATGTTACGAAATTTTCACTCAATAGGTACTCTTTATCCACTATCACTCTGTGATGCACTCATTGAAAAACCTTTAATAAAACCCGAGAGAGAAAAACATCAACCAAAACACATTGACGACAAGTATTTTCCCTTTTCTTTTTTCCTTTCTTTCTTTTCTTCTTAATATATGCAGTTATCAGGAACTAATGAAACTAGGAAAAATTCTGAATTCTATTCTTCTCACTTTGTTATCTATACATTCTGTGAAAAAAAGAAAAACGCAAGCAAGTTACAAAAATCGTTTGGTAGTATGTGGCAGGTCGCTACAATTCGTATTTGTGTTGTTATTCAATTGTACATATAAAAAAAGAAAAAAAAAATAAATAAATGAAATAAAATAAAGATTCCGTCCGTTTGCTATTTCCCCCCGTTAAGGTGTAACGATTTTATGCCTACGGGTTGCAGCATATAGCGAATTCCGATAGCTCCCCGGGAAACTAACTCCGTATGAAAACTGATGAACACTGATTCGATAAGCGCTCTTATCGTCTCTCAAAAAAATAATACGCGCGACAGTTAAGTCACCTTAAAGCAAAGAGCAACGAAAATATTATTTTTTCCTTGCTTCTTAAGGTTTTTGTCTCGTCTCGTCTTGTTTCGAATCGTACTCGTAACTTGTTCCAATTTCCCCGCACACACTACACTAAACACACCTTCCAAAAAGCTGGCTGCGATCTTGTCCCATATATGCTTATGTATTCTTTTTTTCGCAAGCTTTAGCGGTATGTGCATTAAACATGTATTTCTAGGGAAACAAAATCAGCAAAAAAAAAATACTAATAAAACGTAATGTCACGATGGTTCACAATACAAAGAAAAAGAAAATGTTGCTTCTCTAATCCAACGTTTTTGTTTTTTTTATTGTTGCTCTTGTTGATTCCTTTCCCAAGTTACTTCGTTGTCACTTTGATTATTGTTAAATAAATCTAAATCAAGTTAGAAGTTGCCAACCAGCGTCATTCACTCATTAGGCTACCTTAAGTATATTTATTTATTATAGTTAGCAAATATCACGTACTAGCGCGACCGATGCGGGTTAACCATAGGCGAATTAACGAACACCGGAAAACAACAGCAATGCAAGCAGTTGTAAACACTCGCATACAAAATATTACTTTTTCTCTCTTATTTTCTATTCGATGTTCCTCTACAGTGCACAAACTTTTGATATCTGAGAATTGCTTTCTATCGCTATCATACAAAATAATGCATCACACATAACTTCGTTCTATCCCTCATTGCCCCGTCGTTGTTCACAGAAAAATCAAAACAAACAAAAGAATAAAACAAAATATAAAAACTGATCTCTTTCCGTACTATTCCGTTTCGCGAATGTGAACCACTGACGGTAGTAGTGAACTAAACTAAGCTAAATGAAAGTTCTTTAAGTCACAATTCACCCAACACAACTGACCGCTATGTCCCGCAACAAACGGCGAGACTATGTAAAAACAACGCAACGACGACGTCAGGAATAAACGAAAACAATTCTGGCTATGCGACGAAAACATCAAAAATAAGTAAAATAAAAATAAAAAACAGAGAGAGACAAAGATAAACAACCAGTAAGGAAAAAAGATGCCATTACAATAAGTGAAAAGCAGCGAAGGCGGCAGCGGCAGCAGCAGAAATAATAATAGAGTAATTGCAAAAAAGAATTCGTAAAAAGAAACAGTGCAAGGTGTTGTTAAGAGAATTGTGAGAACTCAGCAACATATTGCCAATCAGAATGCCTACAAACATTGTGGCTTCCATTCATTAAAAGAGAGCATTGGAACATTTCTCTTTCAGGTATCTATACGTATAAGTATTTCTCTGTAATTGGTTAGGCATATACCATCGCACATAATGTGTAAAGGGGGTATAGGCTATGTGAAGCTAAGGCCTTTTTATCCTTTATATAACACTGTTGCAAAGATTTGTTAAGGATGAAATATTAAAAAAAAGAGTTGAATTTGAACTCGCCAGATATTAAATGTACATACATATGTATGTAGATTTTCGAACATATTGTGTGTTTTCATAACGATTTGTTTAAATTCTAGACAAGCAATATTTAGAGGACATGTTTTTTTTTTATTATTAAAATCTATCATCGATTAAGAGTCGCACTAAATTCACATGTAGTGTGATAATCAAAATTGTTGAGGATTTTTTCCTCTTTTTCAAAGTGAATCTTGCTTTCAGTAATTTAAATAAACTACATATTATATCTGGGCTATAACTTTTATAAAATCTTGATTTGTTAATATATTACAATAATATGTGAATATGAAATGTCGATTTTTATTTTAAAAAACCTATTTTTTAAATAATAACGAATAAATTCAATAATCAAAATACATATCTGCCATCGTTAGCCATGACTTTTTCTTATCTTTCTTGCATTTGCCAAATTGCTGTTCCAAAAGCCCATTCTGCATCGATCAGAAGGGATTAAGTCTTGTGAATATAGCGAGTGAGGCAAAGCTTCCCAGTTAATATTTGCCGATCAGTTTTTTTACTTGGTTTGCACTATACCAGCATTGCCATGAAAGAAAATAACTAATGCGCGTGTTTGGACATATTCTGGTCGTTTTCGCATCAATGCTCGATTCAATTTTACCAGTTAAGGACGTTGACGATCTCCAGCAAGCCTCCTTCAAATACCAAGTACATACATATGTACGTATATCCCCCTTACCGTCGATGTTGCGTATTCGTTGAGAGATCGGCGATGAGTTTTTGCATTTAGGACTATCGAAGTAGATTAAATTTTCATCGTCAGTAACAACTCAATGCATACAATTTTCAATTTTTTTGAAACACAAATCGACAAACGTCGACAAAAAATGTTCATGTATGTATGTTCACCCTCCAACACACCATATGTTTGTTATCACTGATTCGAACTAATGTTCTGTTAGATTTCTTCTGTCGAACGTCATATGGCACTTTAAGATGTTCGAAAACTTACGGGAATCATATACATAATTGCGATTGATTGGATTAGTTTAATTTTTTTTATTAATATTAATAACTGTTGATTTATAGCCAACTGCCATTTGGCGATATGTTTGTACTTATTTTGTTTTGAAAATGTATGAAAAAAAGATACTATCGCTTTAGAATTGCAATTGATGAAAACATGACTATCTAAATAAAGAGATTTTGAACGATCGTCGAGTCGAGATGATCAAAGAAGTCGCTGAAGATGTTGTTTGGTTCATACCATTAAATTTTGATTAACGAACAAAAGCTGTGGCAACACGGTAAATGATAAGACACCCTCTAAATTCTTAAAAAAACACGAATTGTGTGTAAAAAATAAAACCCTTAATTTTTTTTTTTTGGGGAAAATCCGGAAAGTAGGAAGGACCAACAAATAGGAGATGTGAATTTTAAAGTTAAATAACATCAGGCAAATTTCAATATTTTATTTTACTAGTAATGTGTGCTAGCTCCTTTATTTTCTATGACTTCTAACATTCGCTTAGGCATACTTCTAAATAATTTTTATAGATGTTTTTGATCCATCCATTTCCATTCTGTTCCATTCTGTGCTAATAGATTCTTTTAATTCTGCAATATTGTTGTACTGCTTTCCACCTGCATAAATTGCTCGGGTGGGCTCTCCCCACACGTTCTCAGTAATATTCAAGTCAGTTGATTTTGCTGGCCAGTTAAGAAGAGGTATGTTTTTGAGATAAAGTACTCCTTAACTTGGCGGCAAGTATGGATTCTTGCATTATTCTGTTGAAAAATCAGTTTTCCTCGGCTATAATTGAACAAACCTCTCAATTTGTTCCCTAATTATTTCAATATATCTGGTGCTGTTGATTCTACCACTGACAAACTTTATTTCGGTCCTCCCGTTCTATCCAATTCCAGAACCATACCATTACAGAACCTCCTCCCATTTGACGGCTACTTAAAATTCGAAGCTCCTTACGCAGGTCTAATCTAAATTATACTTCTTTTCATCAGTGAGTATGACTTTCTTCCACTTGTTGCTCCAATGACAATGACAATGACTGCGAGCAAGCTCCAAACGACATGTTTTGTGAAGTTCGGTTGAAAGTGGTTTCCGAAGCAGTTTTCATCTTTGGAGGAGTCCGCATTGTTGTAAGACTCTTCCAACATTTTTAATGTTTTTTTGAACTGCCGCTTTAGCTGCAATTTTACGAGCCGTTAAAAAAGAATTTGACATTTGGAGTGAATGATGGTGGTCTTCCAGGAGACTATCTTTTGCCATAATTTTCGGGATCGTTTATTATATTTGTAACTACTGTTCGAATTCTTTTCACTGACTTTGCTATTTTTGCAATACTCCAACCTTCACTCCTAAATTTCAAAACTGTTTGTATCTCAGCTTAATTTAACATTATTCCGCGTCCCATATTAACTCTTTTTAAAAAGTTTATCAAATTTACAATACAGTGATAATAAAACAAGAGCACAACTATTTTCATCAATGTTTACTTCAATACATCCGCGCTGAACGACAAATGAACTCTCGGCATGTCCTATCTTTTCGTTATACCTACCTACATACATACTTTTCGGGAGAACTATCCTGACATTCTAAAGGACGTCATGCTACCGTATTCTAAAGACAATATGCCATTAAAATGACACCTACATCATGACAGAGGTCCCGGTCACTCATCGAAAGTAACAGTGGTACAAGTACAATGGCCCTCCTATTTCCCCCGGTCTAAGCTCCACTGAGAATTTTTTGGAGCAGAAGTCTTTAGCGACATAGACTTTTAAAAACTGAAATCAGTTGTAGACTGCCAAATCTATTGGAAAAACTTTCCCATAGCACATTTTTATTTTTCGTCTAATTTAAATTGAAGACATGACTTTTTCAAACAAGTGTAGATGGATTGCAGATGGACTAAAAAAGTGTCTATTACCGATGGCAGTCGCATGGTAATCAGGTTAAAACCTAGTTTTGAATCGTCAATCCTGTTCTTCCCCACATCAATTAAATTACTTAGATTTAGCTTAAATTATTTCCGAATCCGAGTATACTCAGAACGTCAATGAAAAAACAAAAACAAAAAAAAGATCTATACATACATATTGTAATTCCACCTTACATTTGCAGTGATGCTTCCTCACCCAGTGTGGTCCCCTTTAATAACCAACACAATTCACTTTATTTCAATCGGCATCGTCAAATCTTGCTATCATGAAATATCAATGTAGTAGACATTAATCGGTAGCTTTCCCTCATTCATGTCTCCCAATCAAATAATACGAGATAAACATATTCCGAATGCGCAAGTCAAATCAGTTAGAACGCGTCAAATGAATATACATATTTAAGAGAGACCACTTCCGATCGACATCCCGCTGACGAGAACACGTCAAGCTATCATTCATGCGCCAACACAAAAGCGATAGCCACATGTTAATTTTTAAGCTAAAGCAAATACACAAAATCGTTTGCACCTGAATTAATTTGCAAAAAAAAGCTTTCGCGAAAACTTTGTTGACGACACATTGTATATATTCAATGATTATGAGGCATGTCCATCACGAACTGTCTCACTGGAATATATTTCCAAAACGATGGGATTCATTGTATCTAATCACTGTGTATACACATTTTAAATGAGAAGCAATGAGTAGATTCGAACTCTTAATTTTAAAAAAGAAGTATAAAGAAACTTTGTATTGTATACAAGTATCGCATTTTCTGCCGTAAAGTTTGAATCATTATCAAAAAGCAAAAGAGGGAAGGTGGTGATCGAGCAACATTGATAACCCAATAAAAATACGACTGTTCTCCTAAGTGAAGAATAGAAAGTGGTAGGAAGAAAATGTGTTCAGCGTCATACATAGAAACAAAAGTGATTATTTTAACATACATATGTATGTATGTACTCAATGAGGCGTTTGTACTTGAATAATTGCAATGATCAAAAATGTTAAAAAGAAGCCACAATCGGGGCATGTATTTTGCCGCCTCTCCTTTTCTTTGTTTTTTTGTGTTGTTTTTCCCCAATTGCTGCGGCGCGTGTTAGCTGCAATGCAAGAAAGAAGAAACATAATCAAGTGAAAACAAAAAGTAATTATCCAGCAAACAAATGACCGGTGAACGAGGGCAACGAACTTCCGAAAAAGCGTAAGGGAAATGAAAACAAAAAAAAAAATGATGAACCACCAAAAAACAGCCGGCAAAGTCACGATGCACGCACGCACTGAGGTATGGGTGCATAACTGCATGCATGGATCTGCTACACCGTACATACGAGTGTGTTTCTTTCTTCGATATTATCGGCAGACATTTGGTTTTTTTTTATCTCTTTAAACAGTTGCCAAATTCTTGCTTTGAATTTGCTGTTGAAATTTGTAAGCTGGCCTGGATAGAAAAGGGTAATCCTTTGATTATCTTTTCGGGTTCTAGCTGTAACCATTAGAAATGAAGCTTATAGTTTGGCCGCGCAAGTAAAATATTTATTGTGATACCGCAACAACTAAATTATTTTGTGAAGGTGTTTCTTCTCGGCAGGGTACTGATCGCCTTTAGAATACCTGCCAGAAAGAAAGTTTAAAATATTCGCTGTTCGGAGCCATCATTAAAAATTCCTCTCGCCTAGGGAGGAAAAATGAGTCCCGCACAATATATTTATGTATGTATGTATGTAGGTGATTGGTAAGGAAAATCTGCTTTTTTTAAATCCATTTTCCCAAAAGGACCAGAATTTGCAGCATTTAAAAAAAAACTGGTGCATCTTTATTTTACAATTCATATGATAATAGCGCCAGATGCTCTTGAAGTTTTGAAGTCAGTTTTTCGCTTATTAAAAAATTATCTCTCATGACAGGCTACAGTTTTTCGCTTATTAAAAAATTATCTCTCATGACAGGCTACAGTGGTTCCGTGCAGGGACGGGTTAAGAATATCCCTGCAGCGATACCTCTCGCTTGTCGTAAAAGGCGACTAAAACAAAGGTAAACAAAAATCACATCTAGGCAATTTTGAAAACACCAAGGTGAGCCTAGGGACACATATACCACCATTAAACTGCCCCACAAGTATACATGCAAATCAGTGGGCTGACACGACTGGAGATCGCCGGTGTTGTAAGAGTAAGATCAAACAAAAAAATCTGGAGCATGCCCGTGTCACAAAAAAAAAAAAAAAAAAACGGCAGGCCGAAAAACAATTGATGCAAAAACACCAGCATTTGATTGGCCTCAGCGATGAAGTAATCCCAAACCGGGAAGCCTGCCGCTACTTTCTGAGGTCAAACCGGCGGACCCCACAAGCGGACCAGTAGGAATGCAGTTAAGTGGGAAGGTTATGGTCCTACACTTCTGACCATAACAACGCCGGAAAAAGGAAAAGAAGAAGAAGAAGACAGGCTACAGTGACCGCTTTTTGATCTATAAGACAAGCATCGGTGCTGGGATTGTTTTTTGTTACCATTCTTAAATATTACCTCGCCTACTCATGACAGCTTACTTATGTGTCGTCTTTATGATCAGCCTTTATCGACCTTCTTCAACCTGATTGCGCTATTTAGCTTGAGGGTCCAGAATCTGTCAACAGGAAAATGGCGCCACTTGCCAGCGTTTAACAATAGAAAACACGCCGTTCGTTATTTTTAACATCAATCAAGCAATTGTCCCCACACGTACTCATACATGTACGTACATATGTATGTTCCTTTCAACCATACGTTGAACAAGAACATCTCCTTGCGCTATTTATCCTTTTCTTCTTTGTACACGTTTTTTTTATTTTATTTTTAAGTTAGGAAATATTATTTACCCTCCTTCTTCAGAGACATTATTCTAATGAGCACATGTGTAATACAGAACAGGAGAGCTGTTCCTTCTATTCTCATCTATCTACAACAGTCTACTCTTTTCTTTCTTAATTTTTGTCTGAGTCTGAGATGTATTCCCTCCATATTCGTTCTTCGAAAATTATCTTCTTTTGAAGTTCGTTCATGCAAAACAATCGCATATTTGCTACGGATGGTTGTTAGATCTAACTACAATCTCATACACCAAATATGTATGTATATCGAAGATAATCCACCTAATCGACATGTATTGCAATTAGAATTTGTTTTCCAGTTAATTTTTCCTTGGTTACCATCTATAACCTGGGGACTCATTTAGTACCTTACTGTGTGTAAGATTCCGAAATTCGACCCAATTTCCAAGCAACGCGAATTCCAAATTTTTTGGCGGCAACTCCATCCAACGAATGCAGGAGTCACATGTTTTATGCTCCGGTTTCGAGCAGAAAACGACAAAGAATCAAGAGAGAAACAATATACTCGTACATCCTGGCCGATCTTCTTTTCACCCCTGCTCTAAGAAAAGATTGTGTGTTGCGCCCGCGCTTAACATCATCACTAATAGCTCAGGTGAGGATTTTGATTTTTTTTTCGTTTTTATTTTCTTTGCCTTTCCTGGAAAAAATACACTCGATCGCTGACGCTGCGCGCTACCTGAGGTTCATAATAGAAATTTCATTCTCAATGAACACAAAATACAGAGAAATGAGAGTATAATTCGGGTACATGTTTGCATACAAGCAGGGTGTATGTATATACACCTTGAACTTAAAAATACAAGAAGAAGTCCTTTTCTCATACATACACTCCAGTTTGATTGTTACAGAATGTGTGTCGGCATAATGCACAAATGTTCAAAGTGATTTCGTTTTCGTATTTCCCTTTTCAATTCAAAGAATTAGATTTTATTCTGTCGTTCCGGCTTGAAGTTGGTGTTAAAACGAAGGTTAGGTACCTAACCTACCTCTAAATAATCACACAAATATCAACCAACACGCATACGATTGTTGAAATCAGCAGCAAAGTGCGGATAATAATGAATGTCAGGGTAAAACAAGAGTTTAAGGAATTGAGCTATTAAACATCAGGAACAGGAGCGGTAAGGGTACTTATGGCAGAAGAGTCGTTCTATCGACAAATGGACCCAAAAACGCAACCTCAATCGACGTCCCTTTCTATCTAATAAACGAACGAAACGGATTTTTAATTTTTTTTTCCACAGACGAGATGCTGAATTGGGTTTTTCTTCCTTTTTATCATGTTTTTTTTCTTTGTGTTTTTAAATATTTTTCCATCTCATACAGGTAGAAGTGGAAAGGCAGGCAGCAGTAGTTTGGAATACTAGGTCGTGGGACATATTAAAAACCACCTTTAATTCTTCTCCGTCATCGTCTCCGTTTCTTTTCCTTCGCCCTCTTCTTTTTCTTTCTTTAGATAGGAAGCGCCTTTAGGATGGTATGGGTTGGTACGAGTAGATTGCTTCCATGAACGAAAAAAAAGAAAAGAAAATAATATGCTTAGAAAATACCTGGCGACTCACTGACGGTGACGAGAAGAGCGAAGGAACCATGCATTTGTATAGTGGCCTGGTTGACTGCTGTTTGTGCAAACACCTCTTCTTTTATGGGATTAGCGTAGTGGCGTTTTTTTATTTTACCATTCCTTTCTTTTGGTTCTTGTTTTGCGATTTTTTTATACTTTTTTGTTTGCTTTATCCTGAGGAGATTTCCGAGAATTTTACAAAACGGGACTTGGGACCTTGATAATGTTTTTTGAGGTGTTCTTTTATTCCTATAAGCATTTTGTTCTTGCTTTGAAATTCCAACTCGTTTTGCCTTTGATTTTTACTCTTCCTTATTGCTGCTTGCGTCTATCCATTTCGGATATTTTTGCTGATTAATATATTGAGAACTTTTTTTTAAATGAAATTCATTGGTTTTTAGGGTCGAATAATCTTACTTACGTACTTACACTTACCAAGTAAAGGTTGTTTTTCTTTTAAGTCACTACTCACTTCAGATAGTCATATCGAACTGTAGTTCCAAAATTATCTTAGTATAAATTGTGTTTGGGGGCTTGTAGAGCTCAATAGGCATATCAATAAGCGTAATTATCGCATTAAGGTTCACAGTTCAATGCAGTTTGTTGGCTGGCTGGTGGCGTAGTCAAATCGTGTTACATAAAAAAAGTGGCTAATTGGCGGGTTACGGTCAACGGTATTATTAATGACATTTTGTTTTCCGTTTGAATGGTAATAATTTGAAAGAAATGTGCTGTCAATAGAACGACGCTTTGTACCATTCAGGAAAAAAAAACCGAGTGATAATGAACACAATTTTCAAGATGTTGTAATATGACGCCTCTTAATTATTTTGTTTGAGGATAGCTAATACATACTACTGGTATATCCTGGCAAACCAACAACAACCGACACATTGGAAGCCAATGTTATTTGTATAAATGACATACATACGGCCACAAATGCTTGAAAAAAGTGGTCGAAAAGATTGTCTAATGAATAACTTTCATCAGATGCAGCCGTGGTGGGCATATGCTGTTAGGTTCAAAATATAATTGCAGAATATATTTTGTTCATAATCAAAGTTAATACTGGCTTAACAAAACACCTTTTACATGCAGTTACAGGCACATGCAGTTTAGAAACATCGAAGATTGGGTTGCTCTCTTCTATAACATGCGTTTTCAATCTTACTTAAGTACTTCAGAAAAATTAAATCTTTTATTGTGTATAAAGAATACATTCATTAAAAAATAAAAATGCAAGCTACCCATACTTTGGCCATTGCAAGTTAAATGAGTAAAAGTGGGCTAACAGTGAGAAATCATCCACTATTTTGAATTTCATATATTTTTCTTGAAATATAAATTAGTCTCATGAATTGCCACAATTCAATTGAATTTCTTGTAAGGACTTGTCTCCGGTGTGATCTTCTTAGTTTACTTGACAGCCAGAATTCAAACAAAGAAGTCAAGTTTTTGGGTAAATAGTCGCGAATATTCAATAAAGTTTGAGCACACTATCTTGCATAAGGATAGGATAGAACCAAGAATTACCTAGTCACAAGTTTTGCCTTTTTTGGGGATAGCTTCACATAAACAAACCATAATTTGACATACTTATTATTGCGAATACTACTAACCTATAAAAGTATATAGCTGCAAGGTTTCAATTGAAGATTGAAGTCATCTGATCACATTTTTCGGTTTCGAAAGTAAAGCTAAATAAAACACACACAGCGATACATTTTTGATGAACATTTGAATTCATTATAAAGTTTGGTGTGAAAAACAATATCATTCAAATAGCCGCATCGGGAAGATTCGCAGCATGCGATTCTTTTGAGGTCATTTTTAAGCACTTTTTCGCACATTTCGGGCGGTATCTCGGCCAAAACTTGAGTAATGTTGATTTAATACGTCTAGAGTTCGGGGATTATTCGCGTAAGCACGGTCTTTTGCGTAGCCCCACAGAAAAAAATCGAACGGTGTCAAATCGCATGATCTTGGTGGCCAATTGACGTCATGAAAGCGGCCAATAAACTTCTCACGCAATAAAGCCATATTTGGTCGTATTGTGTGGCTTGTTGCCCCGTCTTGTTGGAACCACATGTCGTCCAAGTCATGATCTTCAATCGCCGGCCAAAAAAAAAAATCGGTTCTCATTCGACCATATCGCTCCGAATTGACTGTAACAGTCCACCCATTGGCATCTTCGAAGAAATACGGACCAAAGACACCTTTCGACCATAGAGCACACCAAACAGTAACTTTGTCTGGATGCAACGGCACCTATTCGATCAATTATGGGTTGAGCCCCATATGCGGCAATTTTTTTTGCTTAGATACCCACCGAGTGAGAAATATGCCTCATCACTGAAGAAAATGTTCGAAAAACCCGTGTTTATTGTCTATTGTTCCAACACCCAAGAAGCGTATCTACGGCGTTGTGAATGGTCAACAGGCTTCTATTGTTGCGTAAGTTGAACTTTGGAAATGCATATCCAAATGCATAATACGCCATAGTGAAGTGTACGACACGTTCAATTGCTGCGAACGCCGGAAAATCGATAAATTCGGATCTTCAGCAACACTTGCACTTACTGCAGCAATATTTTCGACTAAGCATGCATTACGATGATGTACAGGCCTTGCGACATCAGTAACGCTTCCACTCTCTTCGAATTTCTTCATAATTTTACCGTTTGCTTGCGTAGTCGGTCGATTATGGCGACCATAATCATCGCGTAATGCGCGAAAAGTGGCTACGTTTGAATCACCACTTTTGTAGTAAGTTTTAATAATTTTAACGCGTTGTTCGATTTGTAAGCGATCCATTATTGCAAATGGCAAACATTCAACTAATATTATGACACATCAAATGACAGCTGAGTTTGGCAGGTCAAATGCTAGTGCTACCAAGTTGAAACCACTATTTGAATGATCCTTTATATGCCAGATGGTTATTGGTAGCCAAGATAGTTTTTGATGGGTAATTGTTTATTTTTAAACATTCCATAACGTCATACATATGCCGTGAGTATATAGATATCGAAGACATAAAGTTTGTCCACGATTTTTAACTTGAGCCAGAACCCTAACCCGAAATGAAGTGTTTCGCAAGCATAGTTGAGATCAAAATGTTGGCCTAAATTTAGTTGAGTTAGCTCTCATAAGTACGCACATAGAATTCGTCAAAAGACAAATAAAAGTTTTGCTCTTTATCTTAGAATGCTCGCACGGGGCCAGTAAGGTACTCCAAGTTAATTAAAATAATTAACTAGTTTTAAGCAATTTTGTCTAGCTATGGTCGACATAATCGTCCATTTGAGCGTAATATGAAGTCCGCAGAAAAAATTGAGGAGACTGAATCTGATACACAAGTCTGAAGGCCTATCCATTATTCAAAGGAACGCTATTAAGCAAATATGGTTGCCGCTAGTGAAAGTGTTGAAGAAGATCAAAATCTGTCGATTTCATAACGAGCAAAGCATTTGGGCAAATGTTAATCGACTCTTTTTTGTACCTCAAATTGCAGATATGAACGACATGTGGTTTCAACAAGACCGTTGGGATTGTGTTGAAGAAAAAATTCTTAGACGAGATACTCTGCGGTTTTTTTTTTTTATAGGTGCAGGTTCAAGAGTGTACGCTCTTATGGTATTTGTCACACAACCTGGACGGGGTGGTTTGTGTCGAAGATGTTCGTTCACTACTCTCCTGGGGTGGTTGTCCTATATAGGATTTGAGAGATTCGACTGAATTTGGGTTGGTTCACAGTAACTCTTTTATTTTCATGTCATTAAGGTGTTATATTGGAAATGCACACACAGAGTATGAATTTTGAAGTGGGGTGGTCGTGGTGCAATGGTAATTATCAACTGTTGAGCCGAAGGTCTGTAGTTCCAATCCGTCCATAGTCAAGAACAATTCCTATACGGAAAAATTGCGGTTTGGTGATGTGAACTGGCTACCAAGATCGTGGGATTTGTCGATGTTGGATTTATTTTTTTGGGACAAAAGGTTGTGTTTATGCACACAATTTGCAAACTTTTGACGATTTGGGAACGAATTATTACTGGATGTGTCGAAAAATCGTCAAAAATTATCTTGTCAGAATTAAGTCTGGCAAGAATTCCCGTGAAGGCTAAGAGAGCGCCGTGGCGCAACGGGTAGTGTGTCGGCCGCTGACGCATGACAGGAACGAGTTCGGATTCCGATGACACCAACGCCATCAAATGATTATTTCGCGGCTTCTGTCCTCTCGGCGGGGTTCTGGCAAATACCCCCGTTGTACACTTGCCTTGAAAAAGCTTCTCGGCTCTCTACGTTCGGAATCGGCATTAAGCTTTAGGTTTAAAAGAAGCTTGGCTCTGGCTCTTAATGAGCTGTAAACGCCATCAAATTTGTCTGTCTGGCAGTACAATGGACACAGTATTTGTGTCCGAGTGCTCTAAGAGATAGCAGACGCCTCCAAAGAAAGACAAAAAAAAAACTCCCGCGAAGGACAATGAAATTATATTCCACTGGCAAAAAATTGGATATTCCTATACATCTAATTGGAACTATTTTGAAAGCGATATTGATGATCATGTTAACGAATCAAAATACATAATTATTCTCAAAATACCCTTTTGAACACATGGTAAAATCATAGAATTAAAATTGAAATTATGACACCATCGGTATCGCACAAACAGATGCATATTTTGAGGACTTTTCCTGTGAAAGAGAGATCATCCAAAAAAAAAATGGTTAAAATTAATAAAAACGACTATTTCATTTCTCAATACAAAATAATCTCTTGTTGTGAAAACTCAAACTTAGTCCTCATAAAATAGCGTACTATGTGGTAAAAAATCCAACTACAAACAATATTATGCTAATATACGAGTAAATGGGGGAAAAAAAATCTGTCCTCAAAGGCGACGTAATCCTTTTACATTTAATACAAGTGCCCAGTAACTGTCAGTTACTAGCTTTATAACCATAGATTGATTTCAAATCGTTCGATATTTTTGTTTCAAATCTTTGAAATATGGATAAATAATATAATAATAATCGATGGGAAATAAATATTTTTTCTGTTTGTTTGAGTTCTAACAATCTAACAAAACTATAATACTCGCACAATCGCACGAATGTAGAGGAATTTGTACACTCATTCATGGCAGTGGTACTAGTATACCTATAGGCATATTTGAACATACGGGGAGAACGCCTTATTGACTACAGGCGAAGCGCCCTACAAACAAGCCAAATGCATGCGCTTAGGGGGGTGATCTTGTATTTAGAGGATCAGTGCCAGCGTACGAATTAAACATACAAATTTCGACAAGATTTTGTCTTTTCTTCAATACTATTCTTCTTTTTTTTTCATTGGCAGTGCCGAATTAGACGGATATTGCAGGGGACGAGCAGGAAGGATATGACAGCGTGAGCACGCAAAACCAGTCCGATCATAATCATTATCGTCGTCGTCCTCATCATCATAATCATCGTCATAGTCATCATTTCCATGTTCATTCCAACAATTCGATGTTTTTTTTTTCTTTCGCCTTTTTTTATTCTCGCAGAACGAGCATAGTAAGCTTCTAGGCACTTCCTTCTAAAAAGCAAACAGCCCTCTTTGAGTAACTCCCCTATGACAAGGATATGTAAGATAGTAAAATACCATTGGTACTAAACAGATATCATATTCCAACCCTTGTCATTGAAAAATTCCCTATATAGGGAAACATAATAAGATATAAGATAGGTACGGTGTTGTCCTGAGGATATAACCGAGGAAGCTCTATCTTCTCCGTCCTTTCACGCTAGGTGGACAAATGGTTAATAATAATAACAATAATACATTTATATGCATAGTAATAATAACAACAAGTTACATGTATCAACGTAAAAAAAGGACGACGACGATGACTACGACACAACGAGGAAGGGGTGAGCTGTGAGCCGCTTACTAGAATAAAGGTAATCGTGACCATCTCCATGCGATACTTGAGATTATGGCCTCGGCTGAGGGTAAACCGTAGATGCCTAATTTATTTCAAAAAATTAGTTCATTTTAGGAAAATTATTTCTCGCATTGGTTGCTTTTGAAATGAAAATAAGATAATAAAATAAAAAATAAAAAACGAAGGAAAGAGACACATTCATGGAGGGAAGGAAACTAACTGTACTGGATTTAAGAGAGGGATTTTATTTTTTTAACTTTTTAAAGGCATTGCTTGGTAATGAAGAAAGTTAATACAGGGAGATCTAGAATACAGTCAAAATGCGCTTCTATGATAGCGAAATCAAATGCATTATTGAACGGATTAATCGGAGGGAAGGTGCTTGAGCCTTCGTTAATCCGCCTTGATAGAGCCTCCTTGTCTTTTTAGTTGCATAGAAGAGCCTTTTCCAACCAAATTTTATAAAGTTCACTTAACAACTGTGTATCATGTTAGATGTGTGAGGTTTCAAAATACATTATATTATGTTTTCACTTAAAAAACAAAAATGGTAGTCAGCGATTCTCCACCCCAAATTAATAAGTATTAACATCTACCTGCATAACATGGTCGCCATATCATAGGGTGGAGCTTTATTGTACACACCTCTTTACTATCATGTTTCAAAGATTGTTGTGTCAGGCACAGTGAACTAAACTGAGAATGAAGTTTTGATTTCCTATTTTAAGATAAGTTGGAGCTAGTGAGAGAAGTCATTTTTTAACAACCTTTGCCTGTTCCTTAAATTATGGACTAGGTTTTAAGATAAAAAAGATTCGAGTTATTTTTGTCTCTCTTGCAGCAAAGAAATATTTTATCAAGATATGTCACGAATCGGGTTTAGATTAGAGCTCAGAATCAAAACCTATATGTTGAGCAATAGATTTTGTACATTTAATAAGGTAGCTCTAAACCTAATCGAGATCGTAACAGTGTGCAATTTCTAATGGTTTGGAAGAATTTGTAGCTAAGAGCTATGCACTAATCCCAATAATTTAGCATTCATTAATTGGAAGGTGCAGTTCCAACATTTGGTAAAATGATCAGTCAAATTGCTGGTCATTCGTAGCCGATAAGTAGTTGAAGATTTATCTGAATGTTCGATTTCGACATATCAATTAATTCAAGGATTACTTAAAAGTATAAAATACAAACTTTACTTTACCGAACCATCTGACGACAATTAGGTCTATTCAACTAAGTTGAAGATTGATGGTGGTATTATGAGCTAATGTGGTCAAACTGTTTTTATTTGGCCTAAAAAGAGACCTTAGTGTCTGAACCGTTTTAATGTTATAAAGAACGTTGTTTAACATTTCTACAGGCCTGTATATACAGTATTGGACAAAACTAAAGCACCCACTGGTATAAAAATATGTTTCCCATTGAAGTGAGTGTCCATTCATGATTTTTAATCAACACACTTACAGTACATCGATTTATTTTACCGTTATACTTTGTATAAATAGAGTGTCAAGATTTCAAGAAAGTACAGTTCAAAGTCGAATTTGGAAGGAATTTTTGAGGTTAAATGACCTTTGAATAATTTCTAAAAATATGGTAAGAATTAATTACAACGAAGTTTTAAAGTGCAAAATCATTGCTGATTTTCAAAATGGATTAACAAGACATAAGATTAGCGATACATATGAAATTAAGAGATCAGTTATTTCGCGGCTGATATGGAAGTATGAGACCACCGGTAAGACGACTATTAAACATTCCGGAGGAAGTCCTCGGAAAACAACTACAAAAGATGAGTCTCTCACAAAACGAGTAATCTTACAAGATTCCACAATTTTCTCTAATCAAATTTTATACGACTTGCAATTGCCAGTGGATGCCAGAACGATTCGTAGGTCTGTGCAATTGGGTTTGTTCAGCCGCCGCCCAGCCCGAAAGACGTTCATTTCCGAGAAAAACCGCAAGAAAAGATTGGCCTCTCAACTGGACAGTTGCAAAGTGGAAAACCATCCTATTTTCTGATGAACCCAAATACAATAAATTCAGATGGTATGATGGTTTTTGTCGCTCCAGTCTGACGTCCGTTGTAACCAAAATCAATAGTTTGTTCATGGGTGTTGCTTTAGTTTTGACCAATACTGTATAAAGTATAAAAAGAACACATATTCATACATACATATTCATAATTCTTCAATGAATAAATTCGTTTACATCTTTATAACAAGATGTTGCAATCATTTTGGCTGCATACAAGACAAAGTTTCATAGTCCTTAAGTCCACGATTTCAGAGGAAACTTATGTTAATCTTTTATCATTCATCTGTAGAATGAGAGGAGTGGAGAAGACAAATAAAATTGAGGTGCACTTTATAAGCAACGACTTTCAAAATTAAAGTGTAAAAAAAAAAACAGCGCTTTATCAAAGCAACCTTTGATATTAGGAAGTACTTTGTACTTAATAGACCAGCCAATAAATCGGACAAACTTTAAACGATGACGGAAAAACATAGAACAAGTGTAAGCTGGAAACTTGTTCATTTCAAAATAACTATTTCACTTACCCATTTATGTATAAAAAGTAAATATTATACTTGTGAGCTAGACTCTTATCCCGAAGACATGTAATCGAACCTCTCCACAGGTAATCTAATTTCTCTTAATTAGGTGTTGGTGTCTCCTATAGTATAGTCATAGTTGTAAGTTGTATCTTTTCGAAACACAGTTTGCAGAAACCAATAAACACATACGCAACTGAGATAAGTATAGACAATGGCCCTTCATGGTCTGCAACACTTATGAAATCAAATCTACCTACAAGAACAGATTTGCAAAACTTCATGTTTTATTAAGTAGTCCATGATTTTCCAACAGATGATTTTAGTATTGGAAGTATACTACATAGATGGCGTTAGAAAGATGATTGGTTTCGAACTAAAAAAAAAAAACTTTTCTGGCAGTTTTGTCAACGCATCAACGATGGACACCCACAAGGGGAAAATATGGCTTATTTTCCAGTTTTTCTTCAATAAAGGTGCTAAACGTGCGGTTTTGGTTAAACGAAAATATCGATGGAAATCGTCGAGTCTGATCCTCATGTATGCACTTTTTCGATTGTTCAGGAGCTAAAAAGTACTGTTTGTAATCATTTGAATGAAACTGGATACAAAAAGAAGCTTGATGTATGGGTGCCACACAATTTAACACAAGAAAAAACACATGGATCGAAATTCTATCTGCGAATCGCTGCTGAATCGCAACAAAATCGACCCACTTCTGAAGCGGATGGTGAATGGTGATGAAAAATGGATCATTTACGCTAACCTCAATTCAAAACGGTCGTGGTTGAATCGCGGGTAGGCGACTCAAATGGTAGCCAGACCCGGAATGTTTTTCTGTGTGCTCCCTTACAACAAAACTCTTCATTCAGACCCGTACTGTCAAAATTGTATCGTCTGAAGAAAGCCATCGCTCAGAAGCAGCCAGATTGAGCTAATAGAAGAAGAATTGTATTCCTTTAGGACAACTCTAGGCCTCACTGATGGCTGACAGTGACTCGTATGAAGATCCGGTATTTCATACATTTACCTAATAGTCCGGATCTTGCACCAAGTGATTACCACCCGTTCTTGTCCATTGCGAACGATTTTGCTAGTGAAAAAAAATCCCCTCAAAGATAGGCTGGTGAAAAACGAACTTTCCATTCTTTTGGAATGCCAATAAATTATTGAACAAAACGGCGCATATTTAACCTAAATCGAATCATTCTACAATAACTATGTTATATAAAGCCTTCAATACCATGCAAAAATAATGGATTTCTGTAATGACGACCATTTAAGCTGAACAATGTGATGGTACTGTTGCCAAAATTCCAAAGAAAAAAAATATGTTGCCCGAAAGTGTGCATATAAGATTCAAATAAAATAAGAGGACTTCGCAAATAAGTACCTTGGACAGCCAGAAGAGTTTTGGAACAATTTTCTTTTATCGGATGAGAGTGTATTAAGCATAGAATCAAAAGACCGATCTTGGTTAAAAACAAAAACAAAAAGACAAGAACTTATTCCGATTTTCGGCGAAGAAAGTGTAATGCAAACTGAAAAACACGATGGCGGTGTGTGATGGGTGGATGGCGACAAAATCCGTTGGAGTACTCACTTTTATTGAATCTGTTAAAGAAAGATTGGTAGGACTTATAATAACGTACTTTAACTTATGTAGCTCAACCAATTTCATGATACGCTTGTGTTTTATGAAAGTGAATTTAGTGATTTTTGCAGTGTGCATGAGAAAAAGCTGTAGAGGTTTGTTCTTGTAAAAACTGAATTTCTTTCAGCGTTCAAAGCTAAAATACTGTTATAAATACTGATTTTTAATTTTTTTTGTATTTTTTATATGAAATCCGACGTGAAAACGAACATTGTCTGCTGTAAAAATGTTGAAAGTGTTATCAGGTCTTTGACCTAACTCACATTATTGTGAAAAAATGTTGACAAGCAGTACAAACAATTTCGAGAAGTCACAAAAAGTGTTGAAAAAAATGTAGATGAACAGCATGTCAAAGAATTCCAAGATTTGGTACTCAAAAATTGATTGGCCATTAAAAAATTTAAACAATTTGGGCCACAGTCTCAACTAATTTGGTTCCAAAAACACAAAATTTCTTTGAAAAAGAGAATGGTCCATCGTGACAATTTGGTTATAAAGTCGGTCCATTTGTTTCATTACACCGTGTTCACCGCGATTTACCCCCGTGGGACTTCTGGCTACCGTTTCGAGATTGAACGTTAACCGTTGCTTAAACTGAGGATCATTTCGGAAATTGAATAAACTATTTCTGACGAAATAAATTTGGAAGAATAAATATAGATTGTAAAATGAATTAACAAAGTCACCTTCCAATTTGACCGAAAGTAGTATATTTTAAGACAGATTATGGCCTGTTGAGAATTAGAACCGAAACATTTCTCAATCTCCTGTGTTGTATCATAAATTCGATGATTTGAAGGACGTGAATCCCGAGTCATTGGCGTATTAGCGTCAGAAGCCAACATACCAATCTCTGAGACATGGTGTTTTATCAGTATTGTAAAATTTAACTAGAAGGGCTAAAATGTAAACAAGCTTCTACAAGACTAGAAGAGAGAACAAACCGATGCAACAGTTCATCAAAAAAAAACTTGTTTTTAAATTCAACCGCATACCCTGGCAAAAAATGAAAAATCGTTATAGAATAATTGGTTACCTATGGCAATTTTCGAAATTGTCCGGTTTTTTCATACAATAATTAAACTTTCCCGATACTAAAGTTTATGCCCAGATTTATTGTGGCGAGTATGTATACATAAACTATTTACTGATAGTCTTCCCAGATTATTCGAGTGCTCCAATCCTTAAAAATATATTCCTGACATACAGGATCTACAAATAATATGTGATGGCATAGTAACGGCGATTTCAACAATCATATAAGCAAATTGACTTTATCCTTATTATCCTTATTAAACCGCCAAATACAGTCTTCGAATATTCTAAGGAACAAGCACTGGTCCAAAAGTCCAGTAAAAAACAAAACAAGGTTTATTGCTTTTTAACTATATCCTTAGTTATTTTAAAACCTCCACCATATACGTTTTATAATTTATAAATACCTCACAAATAACTAAAAGCGTTTGAGTCAACAAAATGTATATTCTATAAGAATAGCTTATTTACTACAATCTAAAGTACTCTCAGGGTATCTATAGAAACTGGATCTATTTGTGTACTAGCGTCAAGGCGAACAAGTTGAAAAATTTGAAAAGAAAAAAACCAAAATACAAGTAACCGTACACGAATATACGAATATACCCTTAAGACTTATTACAATCTATTACTCTTACTCAGCTTTGATTCACAACTCATGCACAATCATTTGTTGTAAATTATTTTGATTATAAGTGAGAAATAAAGATATATGTACCTTGTGGCGCCAGCACCTTCCATCTGCTGTCGATCTAACGGTGGATCAAAAATCTGTTCACGATCCTCTTTGGATAACTCCAAATCAGCGAACTGATCTAACTCGGATGTCATATTTAGATTTTTTGTTTTAGATTTTTCCTTACGATATTGTATATCTTTCGAATATGATAAAATTTGATATCAAAAAACGTTTCGCACTTGATCAAAATCGTATAAATTAGAAACAAAATATTTACTGAGGAATGTTTCGTAATTTTTCCCTTTTTTGTATTTGATTTTTTTTTTTATTTAAGAAACAACGCTAGAGCAACACACTTAATTTATGAACTTATTCGCTTTCTCTTTTTCTTACTTATTCTTTCTCATTCAAATACACTGAAACTTTATTACAATTTTTTTTTATCATTAAGTTTAATTCAATAAATTAAAACAAAAATTAACTTTAATGCACCAACGATTAAACAATTATTTACAAATATACAATTTGTTGTTTATGTTGTTTTTAGTATTAATTTTCTTTTATCTTATTATTTTATGCGATAATTTCGAAAAAGGAAAATCTAAAATGAAAAAAAAACAAAAGAAAAACAAAGTAGAGGATTTTGATTTTACAAAAAAGATTTAGCAATTTATTTTTTTATATCATTTTATATTGTAAAATTTTTGCACATAGTTTTGCATAAACATGGATACGAGCAAGGTCACAGCACGTTTGTGTGTTTCCTTTTGGGCACAAGTGTATGTAAAACAAAAACTTACAAGATAAGAGGGGAAGAAGAGAAAAACCATGGCAAGTGGGAGGAACAATAGGGTAAAAACAATGAATTTTCTTTTTCTTCCTATTTTCTGTTTTCTCTCTTAAGAGCCTAATAGGCTGGTGGGAGTAGGGAAAGAAAAAAAAAGAAATAAAAGAGAGCGGCCAATTTCAATAGGACCTCCTCTTAAGTCGTTTAAATATTAATTTTTCTATGTAATTTTTTTGTTTAGAATTGGCACAAATACGCGCGTACGAACTTTGAGAGCCCGAGCGATTCATTTATTTAGAGCAGAAGATAATTATACAAAGAGCACTTAAGAGCGACCCGCACCCGGTGTGAAATCCACCAATGCAGGGATGAGTATTATTTGTTTTCTGAGAATGTCGTGTCGATACGATGACGATGGCTGTTGAAGCATGAGCTAGAAGGCTTTGGAAGAGATTCACGAGAGCCGGCCCAATTCTCCGACGATTACTTGCGTTCGCCGCTGATCGATTTGATCGCCTTATCCTTGTGTCATTTTATCAGCGAGGCTGTCATATTATAGTGACAGTTTGTTCAAATGTCTTTCACAGATTGACAGATACGAAGAATATGAAAGTTGTGTTAAAAGGAGGTAAGGCGCAATGGCGATGAAAACGATGGTGATTGTACCCCTTCCTCTATTTCGGCGAAGAAATAACACCAAATTCCCCTACACTGCTTCTGCTTTTTTTTTTTCTTCGGTTTCTGTTTCGCTGCTCAGTACGACGAATACACTCTTACACTCTCACTTTTACTGGGGCCTATGAAGTAAACGGCTACGGAAACTACACGGCGACGATTTTAAAGCAAAAACAAAAAGCACTAGGGAGAAAATGAAACCGAAAATTCGGACACTTTTCTTGAATTTCCCATTTTATTTTTTGCCGGGATTTTCACCAGATTTTCCTTTCTTGTCTCCAACATTTCGAATATCCCTTCTTTAACATATGTACATACTTAAAGCCGTTGATAATGCGAAACGATAATAAACATTACTTTTGGCGACTCCTTTTGCTTTTGTTTTTCTATTCCTCCGGATAATAATTATTAATTCCTTGCTGGTCGACGAGTCACGAAAAACAAAACAAATTTATTATTTGCAAATTAAAAAAATTAAAAAAAAAAAACAAAACTAAAAACGGTTAGCCGGAGAACGGGGGAAATGTGAATTTTTGAGAAATGAGAAAAAGAGGCACACGGAACTGCGTCTCGCACGCTGCTCTCTGTTAGGAACGTTTTTTGACACTAAACGAGAGGGATCAAATACAAAACTCATTGGGCTACCAAACTAAACGAGCATTTTTTGGAGTTTTCTTATTTTTTTTCTTCTGTTTCTTTTCTATATTCCTTATAACGCAAAGTATCTGTGACATTGTGTACGCGATGTGTTCAATTTTGGAACATTCTCTGCACAAACACATACAGCACTTCTATGCCCGGGTATGCGTGACAAAACAAAACGAAGAAAAAAGACAGTACAGAACACAGGAACAGAAGAATGACCGCGCTTCGCTCCGTGCCGTGATGATATTTGCCGCCACGCCGAATGGGTAGGTAAAGCGAAGAGAATTCGAAAAAAGTAGGCAAGAAAAAAAAGAAAACAATATAAGACACGGTTCCTAAATACTCAAATTTTCGACAATTTCCCCTCATTTGTCGCTGCAGTATAAAGTCGTGCCTCTCTTTTGGAACCAAACACACACAACCAGCGTACCACGTTAGCGGCTGTGCTTACTGCTGCTCACTTGGCGCTGTATTTGGTTCGTTCGCTGTTTTTTTTTGTTTCTTTTATTCGTATTCCCGAAATCAAATCTGGCTGACTGACTGGAGCTGCCATTTGTTTTACTCTACACCCGAAATTTGTCGGCCTTAGAACATGATAATGATGATGATGACGAGCATCTTGGCAAAGAGGTAACGGAAGAGAAGGAATGTGCACCATCATACTACCTACATGCCCTTGCCACTCTGCCGAATACCATCATCTCCCGTCATCCATCGTCTTCTTCGCGTCTTCATCTGATGATGCCTTGGATTTGGTTTTGTTCGGGGGTAAGAACGGGCAAGAAAAGAAGAACCCTTGGCCTTAGCCTTGCTTAGAATCAAAGCACTTCTTGTTGTAAATTGGATTGCCGTACTTTTGTTACCAGTAGGAATTTTTCCTTTTCATTTTCATTTCATCGTTAACTCGCCATCTCTCTCGTGGTTGTTTCGTCCTTTTGCCTGTTTCCTTGCGCCTTCTGTTGTGTTAAATTTCACATACGATGGTGGTGGTCTTCTTCTAATGTTTAGTGGAGGCACTTCGTTTAGAAAACTCGTCGGAGGAAGAAAAAAAAAGAATATTGTTGGCTTCCTTGCAGGATACCTGGATGATGATGTGAAGATAAGCTCACTTATACATCTCTGCGACCGTGAATGTGTCCGGCATGTTAATATGTAGTTGATATACAATTTATGGACGTAAATGTGCGCCATCTAATGCAATTGTGTTAGATGATCGACAGTCAAGTATGAAAGAATCGAGCTTAACGGCGTACACTTGCAGAAATGCACACATCCATCAAGGGTTCCAGTCTTTTATTTCTATTCAGTTGCGAGAAATCAGTTTTCTCCGCTCCCTTTCATAATAGAACTAACAACGAAATGACAATTTGATGAACCTTTTCTCGAAGATGATTTGTTGAGTAAAGATTATAATTTACAATTTGGACTGGTTTTTGAGACCAATTTGGCTCACATACTCCAAATTCATATACATATGTACATATGTATGTATGTATTCATACATGGTATGTATACATTTTTCAAATAATAATATTTTTAATCCTTTATATCAGGTTGTCCTAGTCTTGAACCTTCGCCGAAAAGCAGACTTTGGCTTAAGGAGGTTAAACTAAAACAATTTTTTTACTATGACTAAGGCATTGACATAGACTTTGTTCATCAATGTAAATATTATGAATCTAAAGAACTGACTAGACATTCAAGAAACCACCGAATTCACTATTTGCTTCTTCCTGAACGTGCATAGCTGAGCAAATCAAGTTGGTGTTTTCTTACACATAACATAATATCTATGGTATGGTCACAGATTTCACTAAATTACCTACTACTGCGTCAAGATCCTTCGAAGATTTGTCAAATTGGCGATTATATGTATATTA
Organism: Merodon equestris; assembly: GCA_958301585.1. Lineage (NCBI taxonomy): Eukaryota > Metazoa > Arthropoda > Insecta > Diptera > Syrphidae > Merodon > Merodon equestris. The sequence goes on from OY284415.1 coordinate 36,506,438, forward strand.
AAGTAAACCTTGAACAACGTACTTATTCTAGTAATTTGCGGAATGTCTCCGAGGCAACTTCATTATTTGGCGGGATGCCGATTCCAGATTTTGCGAAAACATTGCCGATCCTACCGCTTTGTTAGAACTTTTAAGGCTCCCATACCTTAATTCTCCAGAATCTGATACAGTTCAAATACGAATTGTCTCACAATCCCAAGAACAATGACCTCTTGGACAAAAAATCGAAAATTCCTCGCCCAAATCTCGTATCATCTTAAAATGAATGTTCGTCTTCCCCCAAAGTTTATTTCAAATATCTAAAAATATTTCCCATTTCCGAACGACCAGTTCCGCTCCTAAATAGCCCCCCATCGAATGCAACAAACGACCATTGATTATAAGCCGCTGCGTTTAGCCTAGCCTTGTGCAAAAGGGAGAGCCCAACACTTGGCCCCCCATGCTCTATAATTACCAGCAAAAAGAAATTCCTTTACAAAAATAAACACAATCGTCGAAAAACGAACAAACACACATGACCATGCATATATAGGTATACCAAAGGCGGATGCATCCAAGTAGACACAATAAAAAAAAAAAAAAATCAGGCGCACCGCACGGATGTAAAAAAAAAACAAGCGCATAGGGAAACGGAAAAACTTCTTTTGGATTCTAAATAGGTTCTCCATTCTTGGGGTTGTTTGGCGAAGACTCCAGTTCATCAAGTCCAACCAACAAAGACGGAAACCAATACTGAAACTCATACATGTGTACGAGTGTGTACCCATGGATGTGTCATATATTTTTAAGCGAGAAATGATCGTGCATTGACTGGTGCTCGTCTGTAGGATAAAAGTCGGAAACAGGAACCCCAACGAATAGGATAAGAATAGATGCATACGGGCACTTTGGTGCACAACTATCTCTTTGTGATCTCTATTCCCTGTGGGGGGAATTCGGATAGAGGCAAACTGGATCAAATTGATCGCGGAGGAATAGAGGTAAACAGTGATGTTGGAATTAGATGAAGCTATAAATATAAGGATATGTTGCTTTAGGACGTTATTTGATGTCTTTTATATACACTCAGCACTTCGGAGGAGCTGCTAACCTCCCAAGAAGATCAAACACGGGATCATGCAGGGAACACCTTAGGTGGTTCGTTCTTCGAATTCTGTTCAATTTCAACATCAGACGAGTTGAAAATGTAGACCAAGAGCGCCTTTTGTCTCCATGAACTTGAAGAAATTGAAGGACTAAAATATATGATGTATTCAACCACGGCCAACTTGCTTAATAAACTAAACCAAAGCATTCACGTTCATCAAGGAACCTATTACGTTCCTTTTGAATGCCCGGTAGAATCCTGAATTCGAAAACCTACATAAAATGTGACAAAAATATTACTCACAAAACCCGAAACGGGTACATTGGGCCGTGCTACTTTTAGCCGAATAACTTCGTCACAGCTGCCTTTGGTTTTTTTTTCTATATTTTTATATTAACTTACAACGACTCCACCTACACCCAGCCGTTAAACCAGCACCATTCTAACACGCACATTATCAGCCTCAAGTGACGGCCTATCACTGCATGGTACTGCAGTCGCTTTCCTCCCGCACACACTTGCATGTACTTTTCCATATACGAATTCAAAAGGATAAAGAGCACTAGTGAACTCATGGTCACAGTTCCAACAGCGATAGTCCTCCTAGAACGCACACCCTTATTCAAGGTTCCAATGTCCAATAGGATAATCCATTTTCCACGTAGTTCTTCTACTAACCCTTTCAAACCGCGCGACGTCCTTCATTCGAACGTACACTGTCATTAACTATTCTGCGAATCCTTCCCCCATCGAATGCAACATGCCTCGCATGCCGCCGTTGCACTTGTTCTTATGCAAAACACCATCGACGCATCGTAACAGTGTAGGAACTGTTGTACACGATACTAGGCGCATGCGTGCCAAAAGATGCAAGGCAAGTGCATCCATCCATCCGCTGGTGGTGTGATTTGTTGCAAGAACACATTTACGTGGCATCATCTACCCTCCCGACTGCCTATTATCAACAAATAAAGGCACAAAAAAGTCACTGCGATAGGGATTTTGTATCTGTGTGCCAGAAGAGTAAGTACCAGTATCTACATACATACAAACAAACCTGGGTGTACCTAATGCACCTCTGCTCGAGTTGCAAAGGCAGAATGCAATCGTTGTTTATCGCTTAACCTTGCTATGGTGCTGGTTAGTTGTTGTCTCTCTGTTTCTCCCGTACGTTGCCGGTGATGGCTCGTGCCACTTTTGGCGTTCATCCTTACCGATGGCCTGCGTTCCATGTGCATATAGTATAGGCTATACTCGTATGAACGTGGAAAAGTGCATTTATGAATGAATGGGGAGAAGGTTATCGTTCGGTGATGTTGTTTGATACGGTGGTTCTGTTGTGGTCAGTGCTATAGAGAATCTTTCTCTCTCTTTGCCTTAGGCTCATATTTCACGGTTTTTTATTTTTTGTTTTGCATCTACGGAAGGGATGCGAAAATGCATTGTGGCCATGTGCACGTCAATGTGCATTTCATTCTTGGCACGTTTGTGATCAGTGGAAGGCGGGCAATGTGGCAATCTTGTTTTCGAACACGGCTGGCAACTCGCTCAGTTGATAGGATTACACGTATCACATTTTATGGGAGATTTAAGATGCATTTACGACACCAAACGTGCGGTGATAAAAGAGATCATGATACTGACAATGGTGTTGTTTTACCTTGCCGAAACTATAATATTAAGGTAAAACTCGCTTAATTGATGTTTTCATAAGGAGATCATTAGGCTTTCTTAACATTGGCGTATCAATGCTATTGATACCGACATGGCCATTGATCACAAGACTGTCTTAAACCAATTACAGAAAGCTGAATACTAAAGAAATCTCGATATATGAGTAGGGTCGTTGGCCTCCCTATGCGTAAAAGATCATGAGCAACGAATTGTGGGCTATCTCAAATGTTTGCAAAGTCAGGATGTACAGTATTGTGCAAAACATTTGCAAGTTTTTTTTCCAAATACAATGATCTTTTCATTAATTGCTCCAAGGGCGCAGATAAATTAGACTAAATAGACATAAATTAAAGAAAACTTGTAGCCAAACCTGTTACTTTGTTTCTTATAACTTCCCCGCACCTTTTATAATGGGAGCAATAAGACAGTTTATTATGTCAGATGGAATTTTCAGCCACTCATCTTTTAAAGCTTCATATAGGGCTTTTCTCGAGGTAAGCCTTTGCTCCTTTGCGCTATTTAAAAAAAAATCTCATAAACTTTCTCTGGAGTTTAAATCGAGGAGATTGTGGAGGCCAATCCAAAGCATTAATTCCCCGATCCGTTAAGAACATCTTTGAGATGTGCTTTGGATCGTTGTACTGTTGAAGCCTCCACATCATATGGGAGTATGACTGTCTCCAGTGTGTCCTTCTACACGAAACGAACCAATTTTCCCGTTACCCCCAAATACCCCCAAATCATAACTCACCCGCCTCAGAGTAGCCCGTGTGTTTCCCCGATTGAAGTGAGTACCCGGCTCCCGCGTAACATAGGCAATACCATCTGACGATATGAAATTGAATTTACTTTCATCGCTAAACAAAACTGTTCTCCATTGTTTTAATGATCAATTTAAATAATTTTGAGCAAATTTAAGTCTAAAAATATGAAATTAGAAGCCTTTTTTGACTGTGTTTTAAAGTCAATACTGTCTTCTTTACTGCCCGGTATTCTTTTAAATTGCATTTCGAGGGCGACCAATATAAAGTGTTGCTATGTTAAGATTTTGTCGGAACTAAAAAATTATTCGGAAGAGACTTGATTCATGAATTTTGAATCGTTCTGTTATCTCCGTTTGTTACGATCCGTTTCGAAAAACATTGATTACTAGCTCATTTGGCCGGATATCATATTTATTGCCTGCCATTTTTAGGTTAGACTGAATGCCAAAAACTGCCTATTAATGTAATTTTTGTGATCAAAAATCCTGTCTAACTAACCTGTTGTGAATATCTCAACGATCAAAACGAAAAGGATGAAAAAGCAAAAAAATTGCATATGTTTTGCACAGTTGTATAGTAGGTGAGGTGAGCTAATGTTTTTTTCTTCTAGAATAAAATTAATCCAACTTTTCCCAGCTTTCTTATATTTATACATACACATATTATTTTTTTATACAGTTGATCAAACAAAACATCTAAATATGAGAAAGTTGCAAATGTTTTGCACAATTGTAGGTGTATGGTGATATTGGAAGGAAATCGTCCGCCAGTAGAAGTATTATACCTCCTTACAGGAAAGACGAAAGACTATAATCATCTTAACAGAATCTACGAAAAAGAATTTAAACAACTTCGAAATATTGCAAACTACAGAATTATATTCAAAAAGTCCTAGAATGACATGAAAGGAAAGACATCTCTAGCTAATGCTGAAAATCACGTGGAAAAGCCTAAACTGATAAACGAGCTCATAAAATACAGGGTTTTTCAATAGAGACATGAGTTTTAATACAAATTTAACCCTAACTCTTTTGATAATCGGCTAACGTTAATAAACATATATGTATGTTAATCATGGTGAAGTACATGAACAAACATTTTTGGAAATTATTTAAAATAATTACAGAAATTCTGTAGGTGGCTCACCCCAGACCGTTTACTCTAATTATCTAGATGAATTCGAGTCAACATATTTACTGTTGAATGTTGCTCTAAGAGTTTGATAACGCATCTGTCGAAATTCCGCAAATTACATAGCCGCAAAAATGGGCCAAATCAGTCCATTCCTTGCCGTTCACAGAAATTAACGTGTGGCGTGGATTTTAATCCGGAAGCGTGATTGGAGTGCATTTTTGCATTGATAAAAATGATCACAATTTTGGGGTGCTGTGCTGACTAATAGTTAGTACCTAATGTCGTCAAGGGTTATCATGAAGCAAAATATCTCAATTAATGTTGACCAATTTTTTCAAGCTTTTAGCTTTAAGTGCATTTCTTTACTATTTTTCAAGAAGAATAGTGGGTAATGCGCTTAGATACCTCATCATATCACTAATCTGTGCCGGGAAAGCAGAAAAGTACAACCTTTACACCATTTTTTGAACATATAGGGTCCGCCAAATAACTTTTTTTTTTTTTGAAAATGCTATAAAAAAAACTACTGAATATTTTCTCAAATTTCTTTTTTTATTTGAAAGTACAATCCTTCCGGTTAATAATGGAAAATAATTTCATTCAAATGGCTGCCTGGGCTGGCCATGCAGTAGCCTACACGATCGGTCCAATTTTCAGCTCTGCGGCTGATAATGCGATCTTCAAAAACAGGGCGCAAAACATCGAGTGTAGCTTCGGCTGTGTGGCACGTAGCGCCGTCCCGTCCTGTTGAAACCAAATGTTGCCAATATCCTCCTCTTCAATTTTTGTGAACAAAAATTCGTTCAACATGGCCCGATAACGATCGCCATTAACTGTAACGGCCACTCCTTGCTCATTTTCGAAGAAAAATGGCCCAATTATGCCTCTGGACCAAAATCCGCACCAAACAGTGGCTCGTTTTGGGTGCACCGGCTTTTCAATGTATGCGTGCGGGTTTTCTGTGCCCCAAATGCGACAATTGTGCTTGTTTACATACCCGCCAAGATCAAAATGAGCTTCATCTGAAAAGATGATTTTTTTTGGCAAAATCGGCATCTTCTGTAAGTCGATCGCAGGCCCACTTAGCGAAGCGTTGTTCAAGCGTATACACAACCATATTCGTTCAGCGGAAGGATAAAACTAATTATCTGTCAAATCAGACATGAGCTAAGTGTTACTATTCACGAAATAAGCACTACTTGAAAAAAAAAACGTTAGATGGCGGACCCTTTACATAATTCATGATAGCAATAAGGGCACCATAGTTAATTTATTATAATTAAAAATATAAATTAAGCTTCCTGCGCAGACACCCATGGAAGCCTACAGGAATCGATTTTAAGAGAATATGAGATTTTGCAAATAAAAAACCGTTAGAAAAAAACAGAAACGAAGATGGGAACTTTGTAAGTTATTGCAAAAATTTGTTTGAATGACATTTTTTAAAAATAAATACGCGGCTAAAACCTTGCCTGTTGAAAGGCTATTGTTGGGGTCAGGGACTAAAAATTGACTTATGAACTACCCATTTTGGTATGAAAATGAAAAAAATTTAGATCGTTTTTAAAGAGATGACTGTGTGTGCATGTAAGGGCATTCGTTTCTTCTTTCACCTAGCATGTTTTCGAAACAGTTAACTAATGCTATCCATTTCAGATTGATCTCACTCGGTAAATAATTACATGTTGACTACCTGATAAGTTTTGCAGAAACATTGAATTAGCAGCTTATCTTTCATAAGTTGTAAATTGATTTAAAAGTGCTTTTGTGCTTCTCATACCTCGAGAACAAAAAATGGGAAATAAGTTGCTTGAGTAAACCAATTCCACCCATCAAAATATGTATGTTTAAAAAGTAAGTATCGATAGATAACAACAGGTTTATTTCCAAATTCAATACTACAAGGAAGGTGTAATCTTCGGTAGGAATGTGGGGTTAACACTACTAGTATAGGCTTTTCCAGAGATTTTTTTTTTATTCATTTTATTTTACAATTCTTAGAACTATCTTATGCTAGACAAAAATGCTTAAAACTACAATAGTTTAAATAACAATTAACATAAAGTACCTTACTGGTCCTAACGGACGCTGTAAAGCAAACAGAACAACTTAAGATTATGTCTTTCGGCCTTGTTGTTAAATGAAGAATTAAAGCCAAGAAAAAAATTATTTAAAAAAAAACTGAGCACCAGATCTTACCTTTTTTTTTAAATTATAAAACTTAAAACTAATTAAATCTAGCTTAACCCTAAACTACCCTACCCTACCTTAACTAAATTCTGTATACAACAATATCTACGAGTATATAATATAACTACCAGACCCGGACGCGCCTAGCTGCGCTTATTATATTCCGTTGAATTATTAGAAATTAAAATTGGTATTGTTGAGGAAATGATTGAAAATGTTTATTTTATTATTAATTTATTTATAATTTAACAAATGAGGTAGATAGTGTTGATCTTTAACATTTTTTAAATAATTAGTTCACTTATTGAATTTGTAGTAATCAGCACTTTCCATTAATTGAGAACTAAATTATGAACAATATTTCTCGTTAATCTGTCTTTCGTTAAAACAAATAGGTTTGATGGCTTTTCAACACGTGAGCATGCAACATACAGTTGCCCATGGGAGAAACACGGTCAAGTCACAAATTGTCATTGTCTGCCCTCGCGACTTATTTATCGTCATCGCGAAAGCCAAACGTATAAGGAATTGTAGCCTTTTGAAAGGTATTGTAGATTCTGATGATATCATATGTATTCGAGGTAACAGGACGACTTCTTTTTTAAGCTTTCCAATCAATATCGTTGCTTCAAGTACGTGTCCGGTAATTTTTCTGATGACTAATCGTTTACCGTTGCATAATTTTGGTGGATATAAGTTACGCAAAAGAATGACCGGTGAATCAATTTTCAGACAGAGCTTGTGTGGCGGCATTCCTAGCATATTCAGAGAATTTAAAAACTCAATTGGAAAGTTGACGATCTCATTTTCAATAACAGTATCAATTGACTTAGTCATTAGATCGCCTGGCAATAAAATTTGTATTTGATAGTTAATTTCGTCAACATCGACATTTTTTGCTGCTAAAATCGCACGATTACTGAGCAAATTATTATTTAAGTAATTATTTTGAATATCTGGGTATACACTGTCAATAAGTTCGGTTTTTGAATAGACCAATGGATCATTATGCAATTGTATTCACATCTTCATTGTCAATCGAAGTGTTTCAACGTTTTTCCATATAAATGATTGTTTAAAACATGCGTTATATACATCAACAAAGATTAGAGCGAGGAATGATAGGTAATATCTGTCGGAAATTACCAGATAGTAATAAAAAAATACCACCGAAAAGTCGGTTATTGCCGTTTAAATCTTGCATAGTTCTGTGAAATGCCTCAAGAGAATGTTTACGACTCATAGCGCACTCATCCCAGACAACAATTGATTTTTTTGCAATACCGCAGCCATTCCGCTTCTTTCTTTAATATTACACGTAGCGTGAATGTCTAATGGCAGCTTTAATGCATAATGCGCCGTTCGCCCACCATCTAAAAAAGTGGCAGCAATGCCGGACGATGCAATTGCCAATGCAATTTTTTTTGTGACCGTATCTTTGCAAGTATTAACGACACCAAAAATGTATGATCGGTTCCACCAAGTGCGTCTAAGAAAAAAAAACCACTTTGTTTTGAATCGACAGTCAACTTGATTCAATCGTATATAATTATTTTTTCAGCTGTCAATAATGGCTCATTGTATGCAATAATAGAAGCTAAGTCAACGTCATATTTTTTTTCTCGTTGCATATCAGTGTTCACTAAGTCAGTGGCTGGACGATCACGCGATGGCAGACCGTAGTGGTTGAATGAAAAGTTTGAAATCAAAATACACAAATCTTCAAGTACTACCAATGCTTCATTGTACATCTACGGTGTGAAATCTTTGTTCGGATATCCTTCCACTCGGTTCAAAATATCTTCTGTCATGTAATTCTTGTATTTCTCCCACAATGCTAATGGCTGTAATCGGATAACATGTCATCAGAATAATTGCGAATAGATCAGAAAGTGCCAAATCCCATTGATTACCATCTTCCAGCAATTGAAGCTCGCGACATATACATATCTTGATAAGTATTAAATACTCGACCATTAACTGTTCAAAAATTCAAAAAATGTTGGTAGATAAGGTAGAATGGACGCTACACAATACGTTGCAGTATATGGAATATAAAAATAGTTGATTTTGCAATTAATTAATAAAAAAATACGTGATAAAAACACATCAGCGAAACACACATTTAAAAAAAAACGTGAAAATCGGTTGAATACATAGTTACGGAGTTCTGTGTGTGCAACAATCGATATAATAAACCTGAGGCGCAAGGGCTCACGGAGCGCAACATCTCGTTCGTAGAGGAGTCGCCGCTCCACGGAATTGCGGGCTACGTTTAAGATTAGCGAAACCACCCATTCATTCTGGATCAGCCCACATTGATCTAAATAGATGAAATCTGGTGGGACAAGGCCGTTAAGACGCACCCTCTCGTAGTTGGGGTAACAAGCCCAGGAGATCAGATTTATGCAGCTTCATTTTATACAAGATGGGTCATCTGACAACCCTGTAGTTTTTATCACATCTGTGTTCAGATAAACTTGTGATAATCCGCGTTAGAAGCGTCAATCCAAGCAAATACACGCTGTTAGACCGCTCTTCTTCGAAGACAGCAGCACGAATCGTTAGTGGAAAGCGATTTTTGTATACTAACTTTAACTGATAAGGCCATGGACAACTTTTAGTTCTAACCAGACGCTGACGCAGTAGACACAGCCTGAGCCACGATCGTCCTATTTTGTCCTTCGTTCTTCGGATATCTAGTTTCCATTGTAAAAATGGTTATTTAGATTGGCCAACGCGATCGCCTGACTTATCGCTTTCAGGATTCTTCCTATATGACCCCCTGATAAGTAAGCTTGATCGTTTAGGTTGTTGACATGTTGCTTAATCACAAATGGTGAGCATAGAAAACCGTGTTTGGGGATCAACAACTTTGTTCTTTTTACTCCAACTTTTTCGATCCAGGTGTGAAGTCGATCACATTTTGGAATCTTAAGTTCTTAAGCTTATTTGCGAATTGTGTTGAATCCGTTCTCTGGATATGTTTAGCTCAGAAGCCAATTTCCTTTCGCTAATTTGAGGATTTCGTTCCATTCTGGCCTGCACACTCCTATTGCTGTTTTTTTGGACGACCTCCATAGCGTTTTGAAATGTTGCTGGCTATGTTGTAACGTGTTATATGGTGGAATACATATGAATTTTATTCCCTTTCAAATGTTTCAGTTCACCAACTATAACCGGTTACGATATCCCAGCCAATAAAAAGACTATAACTCTATTACGAATTCCGTTGTTGATAGAACTAAGGCTGAGCACATGAGCACTTACACAAGTTTCGTAACGAAATGGCACGGCAATATGAAATTAACTCACACAAAATCCAGAATACGATTTAGACCGTGGGATTTCGGTATGTCCATGCTTTGAAGAGTACTTATAATCATACAAGCAGGATCCTTACAGTCATACTTTAAAATGGTTAATAACATCGAAACTATTCCTTCGTCCTGCGTTTTGTGATCATATTGAGACCATTGATTGGTTTGAATTCAGAAGATTCTTTATCATTTGGAATTATTGCAACCTAAGGAAAAAAAGATCTCAATTTATGTTGCTCTTACGTGTATAAAAAGTGATTCTTTTTACAGCGGAAAGTTTAGCCTTAGCCCTGGGTTGGCGTCTTTTTGAATTACATATGGTTTGAATATTGACAAAATATATAACAATCATTGAATATCAATTCCCGCGGTAAGAAGGGATCGGTTGACACTTGAACAAGGATGTGAAATTCTGAAAATCCATGGATTTCCAAATTGTGTGATATCTTAATCCACCACAGATCTCAGCAATGACTATAGACTTCAATTTATTCGCTATGAGGTGCAAATTACTCAGAAGTTGTAGCAAAATTAACACCCGTTTCCTTACCGGTTTTCTTCTTGGGCTTTAAATCAGCTAGAGGCTGATATCAATTTTCCTGACAAAATTATCTTCTCAAATCTAGTTGAATTGAGGGAGCTACGTTCCATCAGGTATAGCAGACAGGGCGAGCTACACAAACTGCTCTTAATCAGAAAGGGTGCAATAAGCATATTCATGAAACAGAACTCCAAACCATCGGAAATGTGTTCCAAAATTAAGGAGACAGGATGCGCTATTGGTGAGCCAAACGGGGAATCTAAAGGCTTACTTCTTAAAAAAATACATTTAACTTTAGAAAATTATGAGGTTCTTTGGATAAAGTGACCCACTAATTACTTTTTCTTAACAATAAAATATGCAAAATAATTTTCCTAACTAATTTTAAAACTACAATGGTTTCAAAATGGTTTTTATTTTCAATAAAAAAGGTTAATAATGATCTAAATTGGAAAAAAATAAGGAATCTGGGCCTTCTCCCACTTTTCTGTCTATTGCAACAGCATTCCTTCCATTACCACACTATCAATGTGACATACGAGTATTGGCAAAGAAGAAATTCTCAAGAAGAGAAGAGCGTGGGGAACATACCGGGTACGTCCAAAAAACTTTCTCTTCGTGTATTTTTACCTTTAAACGAAGCAGAATGAGCTTAGAAGATCTGGCTTTCAAAGAAGTACATACCACTTTCTCAGACGGAAATCATCGAGGATGAAAGATTAAAGAACAGGCGTTAAAGAAAATTCTAAGATCTATTTTCTAAGGTCAATTAGGATCATTTTTTAATCCCTTCATATTATCACTACAATCGCTGAGCATACATAAATACAATGTCAAATGCAATTTCACATGAAACACGTACAAATGTCTACAGTTATTAAGACTATTGCAAGGATAGGTCGAAAAACAAAGCATTATACTAGCGTATACATAAAATATTTTTGTATCTGATAGGTTTTCAGATGCCTCCCAACCTTGTATAGTAGACTTTTTGAACTATCACAATAATATCATAAACATGTCATGTAATGTTTAGCCTTTAAAGGGAAGAAGGCACGAAGACCACGTGCATCGCTGTTAGCAAACTTACCTACCCAGCCGAAGCCATTTTGTTAAATCCCAACAGTGACAGCCGTTCACAGTTGAGCAAGTTGCTGTCAACTCACAACGTTCTTATGTATTTTCAAATTCCGACAGCGTACTAGATTGAACTAATCACATCACTCTATTGTGCCTATGACCTTCTGTCGCAGCATATCCTTTTCAACCCCAAATTTTAACTACACATATAAAACGCAAATCAAATCAAGTCGTCAACTCGCCGAACAAATTAAACTGCAAATAGTAAAACGCAATTTATCATTTGCACAAAAGCACAGAAAAACACAAAACAAGCAAACTCCCCTTAACGCAATTAGATACTGCGTTCCACAAACGACTACGTTGCATGCAGTTGGCGCTTGCATGTTACACAAATTCCAAGCAAATGCACTCGGTTTTCAACTTTATCACTGACTCGAATGCAGTTTTCGCACCTATCTGACGAGATGTATCTGCACAGTTGACTTGAATGTTTCAGTTAGAAAGGCTACGGCGCTAGTCAATGAAATCGAAAGCCCTACACAGTGCGGAGTACTAGCGGAACAGAGAAGAACGATAATGCAATACCAAACGAATGAAAGTGAGAGCGAGAACGCGAACGTTCGCTCTACAGCTGTTTTTGCGCATCGAATGGAATACGGACGGCATTCGAATGCTCGGGGGAGCACATTTTCTTTTCTATTTCTCATCGGGCAATCTACGTGCAAAGTGATTAAGTATTTAAACTTACCACTTGTATTGATGGATCTATTGTTGATCTAACAAAATAATGAAATAGGCGATTGGAGCGAGCGATGTGCTACCTTTTTGACTGATTAGGATAAAATATACTGTCTGAGATGAGGACACACACAAAACATTTTTGTTACTACCATTAGCCGAATGCTGACTCTTCTTCAAATATAATCTAACTCCCCGAGAGTGAACGTCGAGTATGGTGAGTGAGTACAACAAATGAAAAAGAAAAAAAAAAAGCCAAAGAGAGAAATCATTGAATTGTATGTGAAAATGTCAGAGTACTACCATCACCACGACCATAATTGTCGGCAGGAGCAGCAGTACCTATAGTAGTACCACCATCACCTCCAGCAACAGAAACAGCAGTATTATCAGCACCACCACCACCTCTAGCGACATATAGAACACCCACAAAGAGGGAGGGAATGAGCTACTTCTGTCGACTCGGCTACTGTCACTATCTACTGTCACTGCTCATGCTATAGATAAGTCGTAGCTGCTCCATCAACCCCCTGCGAGAGACCAATTATGTGTGCATGAAAAAAAAAAAAAAAATTTACGCGATACAACAAAATATTTTATTTTATTGCCACTCGTCGTATATGAATGTGAGCGCTCCACAGCATGGTGTAGGTGAGATACTGTCGCCTCGAAGAGCGATATACTCGCACTTACCCGTAGATACTTGGATACTTTTACTTTTGATTGTGTGCTGTATTATTGCTCGCTATTATTACAAGTGGTGCATTAACACCATTTAGCTAACATGTGTTTTTTTCCATGACCCTGACAATGGTACGCTGCAAGGGCGAATGGTTTTCAGTCCAAAAAACTTTTCAGTTTTTAGGTTTTATTTTTTTTTTCTCGTTTTTTTTTTATTTACTTGTTTCAAGGACAGCATGATGACGCGTTCGCCGTCTTTGGAGGTGTCTTCCGTTTTCGATTTCTTTCTTCTGCAAGCACAGCAGCAGAACCTACTATCTATCTATCTTTGGAGCCTAAATAGTAGATTTTCTATTTTTAAATAAAATCACTGTCTGTCTCGGAAATTCTATTGTACAAACCCATACCCAAGCCGAGACTCGGTCGGAGCTTTCAGAAATGAAATAAGACAACAAAAAATAAAGGAAAATAAGTTTCATTGAAGAAATATGAAGAAACCATACATACAGTCCTCATCAAACACATGAAGCATCGCTGGTTGTATGAGTGTGTATCTATGTGAGTCTATAATGTGGAATAATTTAATTATGTACTTTCAAAGTTCAAAAACCTCAAGGTGAAGAGAGTTTTAGCGTGAAGAGAGCTTTTTTTCGTTCTATCTTATTCAACTTAAGAGAGCACTGATGTGTACTTTGCTTAGATGGATTAGATACAAAAAAAAAATGGAAACAAGATGTCGCGATAACACCATTTTAAGTAATACACATAATTTTCAACTAATTATTATAAAGGTGTTCCTTTTGCTATCAAACAAATCCATTTTAAAGTAGGTCTAATAAGGTTTAACAATCATTAGGTCCGTAGCTTAATTCATGGGATTTTTAGTATCTAGAAGCGTATGAGGTATTTTCGCCATTTTATCGGAAACACCACTCGGACGTCATTTTATTTTTTTTAAGCTACATTAAAATTCTATAACAGAAATAGGAAAAAAATGGTTTATTTTAGTTATAAAGTTTTAAAAAAGGTTTTGAAGGATTTATGCACCAAAAGAGCCGCTTACCTACCATACCTTAGAGGCTATATGTAAGTGATCCTCAGAACGGTGAAGTAAAAATGATTAAAGCTAGATCGTTTATAAAGAATAGTTTAGGAATAGTTCACCACCCAATACTCAACACAGTCCCTACTCTAGACTTCATCATCATTAACATTATTGTATATTAGAGCGGAAGATACACAGGTAAGGGCGGAGGACAAATATCAGATTTCACGAAAGAAGCCTAATAAAACTGTTGACGCAGACCGAACTGTCTGACTGCAGGGTGACTCAAGATATGTCAAACTATTAGAAGAAGGAAACAGATGGAAAATACACGTCGACAAGCCATGAAACTCTTTAATATAGCGGAGTACTCTATTCACTAGGGAATAATGATTTTGGCGCAGATTTCTCCACACTCCTACGCTAACTGGACAAACACAAACTCTTTTGGTAACACGCCTTGAAGAGATCGGAATACCACATGACAAAACAGGCGCCGGAAGAACTTGGAGTAGTGCTAGTTTCGACGTCCATATTGCCGCTGTGGCTGAATCTCTCACAGATAAGTCGCCAATGTGGACCACATCGACGTGCCGGGCAATTTACCATTTTGGTGAATGACCTGAATATGTTCCTTTTCAAAGTACAGACAGGCCATCAGCTGTTTTCTGTAGACGTTCAAACATGTCAAACCTCAACGGGGAGTATTTTCAAAATTCATAATTACCGACAAGGCCCACTTCCATAATAATATTTTTATTATTACCGGCCAATTGGGAATCGGAAGCTCAGAATCCTGTTGAGAACCACTCCCTTTTGGGTTATATTGTCCTCCCATCTATGGCGCGGCTTTCTTGGACGGTGACTATACGTTCACCATCCATTCGTTCTACTCATTCGTCCCGTCCATCTAAATCTTCGCGATTTAATTACTCGGACAATACTTGGGGCTGAATAAAGTTCCTCGTCCTATTCACTATTTCTCAGAAAATCCAGATTGTCAGCCCCCGCTATAGCTTAGGTGATTTCCTAGAGTTAACGTAAACAAACAACTTCTTTAACAAACTTCTGAAGCACTGTGAATCCTCATCTCATTCAAGAAAAGCCCTTACATCTACTCTATCTAGCAGCATAGTGCGCAATTTACGCCGGAGATGTCATCGGATCGCATTTTTTCGAGGGCGACATTGCTAAACGATACAGAATCATAAACAACGTATTTTTATTGCCACAAATTGATGAGTTGGAACGAGGGGGCATGTGGTTTCAGCAGGATGGTACAATTGCGAACACATCTTGTGCGACAATAGACATTTTAACAGATGCTTCCTTCCTGCTGTCTTCCAATCATTCGTTTTGCCATTTATACTGGCCGGAAAGATCGTCTGATTTGACCGCTCCAGACTTCTTTCTTAAGGGTTTTTGAAGTCACGAATCTATTAGAACAACCCACAAACTCTATAAATCGGAGAATATCCGACTAGAGTAGGAGAAGTTATTGCCCGAACTCGTGAGTCATAGCCTTATTTGTCAGGTTTATAAATGTGTCAAGATAGCAAGGCTTTCTCCATCTTAAATCTTTCCTGCACAATCTGATAAGTTACTATCATTGTGGCTTTGGGCTGGACTCAGACTTTGGTTCCAACCCCGAAGTGGCACATATACAAATAAGGTGGAAAGACACGCTCAAAAATAACATTTAATCCAAAGGTCCTTGGCTTTTTTGACGCTGTTAACTTATCCGGATATACTTTTGACTAGTTTCTTGATAAGTTGGGGCGGAATATTCCTCTATTTCCTCTATATCCAGCACAAACTGTCATACTAGTTGGTGCATTATCGTAGACGCCCACATTGTTGATTGGGTTCGGATCCAGACTTTGTATTGGCCACTGCCTCGTATGAAATGTTTGTCTTGAGCCAATTTTTAACAGTGTGTTTGGCATCTCTATCCTACTGCCATCTGACTTTATCCTTTGGGTGTGCACTTTTGTCAACGATATGAACTAATGCAATCGATTTGACAATAATACTACTAATAGACTTGAAACTTTTAATTTTGATTTCATCCGACTATCGACGCACCAGTCCTTTTGCTTTTGGAAGAACTTCAGGCGACCTGCTGAATTTTTTTTATAATGTTTTATAATGATGTCAGTCGAGTTCTCCGAAGCCTTTTACATACTGTCCGCTCGCTAATGAGCTTGTTAAAGTGGCTGCAGCTTCTTTTGGTGCTGTCATTTGATTGGTTATGGTCAGCCGTTTTACAATTTGTTTTAATCATAATAGCAGTTCTAAAATCATTAACCTTCAGGCCGTTCCTCTGACAGAAATTGTTTTAAAAAATCGGGATTCAGGACGACAGAAATATTTGAACGTAAAGGCTTCCAGGATGAGCAAGAGAATTGTTGAATAACATTAGAAATATGGGACCAGCCTATTGACGATGCATTATTAATTTTAGAGGCTTACTGGCGATGACAATGTTTTTGCGAGGTTTTTTCTCTTCCATTGGGGACTAAAAATAAAAAATTTGAAATGTCAAACGTCGGTAATTCAGCCATATTTAATCAAATGTGCAATATTGAAAAACATCTTACAGCAAAGAGCATTCAAATACCAACCAAATTAACAGATTCTTTCAAATCATAAGTTATGTACTGTCCTTTTTTGGAATGTTTACAATATATAAGTTCGCAGGACAAGTCGATGGTAGTAAATGCAAAATTTCACAAATTGCACTTTGAATTGCTTGCCCATTGCGACTTGTGCCGGACTTTCTGCAGGTTCAAAAAGGAAACCTCAAAATTGGTTCCAATAATGAGTGATTGCCTAAACTGAAGGATACTTCGAGGCCAAAGATAAATCGTTTAACAAAAAAGGCACCGAAAGTTAAAGAAGAGTTGGAATGAATATTGGAAAAATCGCTTGAGTGCGATTATGTACATAAATAAAATCAGTTTTGCCTAAAAATTGTTGTTTTATTAGTCATTCTATGACTAATTTGTATAATATTTATTGAACATAATTTTATAACTCTTAGTGGGAGTTTGTGTAAATGGGACATCCGTTATTTAAGCCTGTTTATCTGGGTAAACTTGCAAGTGAGAAAAAAATGTTAAGTATTGTAATTCGAAATTTTAGGTCGCTTAGGATCCATTTATCCAGCTTTAACTGTAGTAGGTACGTTTCGTGCATACCGCCAAGATTACGGTCGGCATAATCGTCCATCTGAGTCTACTATACGCAAAAATGTAGAAATAATCGAAATCTTAGGACATCATCGAGTAAAAGTGTTGAAGAACATCCAAATCGATCGATTTCACGGCGAGCACAGTATTTGGGCTTAACTTTCGGCACATTATCGCGCATTTGCATTGGAATTTGCATCTACATCCCCTATAAAAATCAACTCACTTAAAAACTGAAGCCAGCTGACCACGGAATGCCTATAACATACACCGATTGGGTGCTTTAACATAGGCATTTAGATGATCAATTTTCAGTGATGAGGCTAATTTTTCCACTTTCCGGATGCTTTCATGAAAAAATTAAAAAGGCACTTTAGGGCGTGCAATTTTGTCTGATGGTAATTGTCGCTATAGTTAAATGTCAACCGATTTTTTTTAGCCTCAAATTAATAATATGGATATGGAAGACATGTTGCTTCAAGAAGGCGATGCCACATCTCCAACAAAACTACCCGTTTTGCAAGAAATTTTCTTGGACGAGGTGTTTCGCGCTTTGGTGATGTGAACTGGCCACCGGAATCATGTGACTTATGGCCTATAGCCGTTGCATATCTTTTTGTGGGGTTATGCAAAAGATCGTGTTTATGAACCCAATACGCAAACTCTTGGCGATTTGAAAACGAATATCTTTAAATTATTGCCTCATGTGTCGAAAATTCATCGAAAATTAGATTATCAGAATCGAGTCCTACACGAACTCGAATGAAATTTCATTATACATATATATAATACGCCAGTGAAGCCGCTTCTCCTCCTAAACTAAAAGTCGCACAGACAAGTGCGATACACCGTTGGAAAGCTTATGGTCTGAAGTGGCCGGATAAGGTTTAAAAATCATTCAAAAGTTCATTTAAACGCGATTTAAACTGGATTTAAGATTCAGCGCGTGATTTAGTAGCAATTATAATTTCAGAAAAAAAATCAAACTTGCACGTGCAATATTTAGTAACATAATTTTTTTGCCAATTGAGCCGCTTTTTCTCTTAAATTAAAAGTCGGTCAATCAAATGCAATGCAACATTAGAAAATCATTGGTTTGTAATGGTTACATAAGAAATAAAATACAACAAAAAGTTAATTGAAAACGCGATTTAAACTGGATTAAAAATTGAGCGCGTGAAGGTAGCAGTTGAATTATGCCAATAAAATAAAATTCGCACGTGCAGTATTAATGCCTTTGGAATAATTACACAATTCTTTTTTCAATTTTTGCCAATACTTAATTGATGATTTAATTTTATTCGTCACATATCACTGACAACAAACTGACAGGCTTAAGAACAAGCAATCTGATTGAATCTCTGCTCACTGGTAACGATTCACATAGCAAGAATTATAGGGCAAAGATTCGGTCCTTCAACGCTGCTCTATCGATGATCAGTACAAGCGCTGATGTAATTCAGTATTCTTAGATCTATCTTATCCTAGACAAAAATGCTTACAACTAGCTTAACTATCTTAACAAATCTAAATATCTTACTGGCTCTAAACGGACACTCTAAAACAAACAGAAAAATTTAAAGCTATGTCGTATTGATTTCAATTTTAACCTTCTATCCATAAACTTTTCGTCATTAAAAGTAGATTTTGTTAATCGAAAAATTTTTCGACAGGTTACTAGTTTCATTATATTTCATTAATAAAATACAGAAATAAAAATTTTATGAAAATCTAAATCTAAAACAAATTTTATTTTCATTTAATTTCGTAACCACAAACTGGATGATCTTATATTGTAACTGAAACTTTTATCAAAGGAAACCACATAACACTTACGAGAGTTAAATGTTTTACGATGCTATTGGCTGGATTTCGAATGATATAGAGAGTTTCTAAGCAGTATATTTAGTATATTTCTATGTCTGGGACACATCTTAAAACTAAAGCTTGACTCGGATGCAGCGGATTATAAAGTGATCTACACGGGTATAAACCAAAATCCTTCAAAACAATACATCTCAGTGTCGCCGTAGTTATGTTAAGCTATGTACTAAGAAGTTTTAGTTTTTTTTATTGGAGGCTTTTGCTATTCACTGTAGCTCTCAGACAATGAACAAATACATTGCACTTTTTATTTTTTATTTTTTAACAATTCGTCTAGGTTCAAAAGTGGTGTTTGTCACACAACACAACCCACTGCCACCAGATAGCTTGCTCAATTATGTTTATTATCCTTTTCTGGAGGAAAATTGGGAGAACATTTTATGATGGAGAATTAAGGCATTCGGCACATTACCTCCACCCAGAGTAATCCACGTGATCCTCACTACATGTAGCATAGGGACTCATCTCACTAATACCAAGTACGTTGAGGTGCTTAGCAAAAGTGTTATGGCCTTTAATGATTCCTGTAAATCTTTTTGCAACGGGGTATATAATAATCGGGAGAGTGATCTGAGGCTCAAACAAGGTTCAATTGAGATTGCTCACTATGTTGCTGAATTTAGTACTCCTGTCTACTAAAAAATTTAAACATTTTTTCCTGAGCTCAGTATAAGTCCGGAGTGTCTCTAAACGATTGAAGTTTATTTCTTCGGAAGTCTGGACATTATTGCTTTCTCTTCATTACCGTCATACTTTAAGCTGGTGTGAACAAGGATTTTTATGGTAACCACGTATGATGTGTATATATTGCCCCTCAAGTCCATGTCTATGGATACACATCCAAGTAAACGATTTTTATTGACCAAATACTTCACTTCCCTTTTACTTATAACAAGAGTTTATATTAGAGGCTTTAACATGGATAGGTTTAGGTATCCAAATTCCTTCAGCTGCCGCGCTCGTGATCAGCTGCAAAACGTATTTAATAATGAATTTTCACTGCACTGGCGCTATTGAAAGTTCATCTATTAAGTTTAGATGCACCGCGAGTATCGTTTAATATTAAAATAAAGAAAAGCAAATTATCCCAGTCAGCCAACTAGTCTGTATGTAAGTCTTAAATTAATAGCTGTAATTGATGATCAAATAAAACTTGTTGACGTGGGTCATCCGGACGTGATTGCACTACCAACTTTCTCATCGTCGTCGTATTGACATTGTGTTTGAATCAAAGTGAAAAAAGAAAAGCCAATATCGGGGACTCAAAATCGACACCCGATTCTCATCAATAATTCTTGCCCATCTAGTAATCGCACCTGTAAAATACACTCACTCGTACGTCCAATTTAATATTCATTAAATAAATTGCAGATGCAAATCAAACCACAGCGGTTTGATGAGGCTCGTACGTGTATTTTACACCCTTGTCATAACTTATTTAAAAAGAATTTACCAGCGAACTCACGCATTGTCGAGACGGAGAAAGAAATCATTTGATAGTGGTACGTTCGAATGTCAGTTGTCGGTTGTCAGGTGAAGTAATTACGAATTAATCACTTGTCGACGGGATATTACAAATTTCTTGGACATGTACAAGTGCATTATGTAGCGGTTGTAATCAAATAAATTACGAGTATTTCCCCGACGTGTGACGGATGGGGGCTTAGGGACGCGTGAAGACGAAGCTTACTTCTAGTTCCTAGTTAATATAGACTCATTCTACAATCAAAATACATCAGGAAGAATAATCATATGCTAAGTTTTTTAATAAAAAAAATACATTTTCTTAGCTTAAGTTAGTTATAATGTTAATAGTAAATTTATGTAGTCGTCGAAAGACATATGTTTCAATTGTACTGTTTGTTTTAGATTGTCCGCCTAGGGTCAGTAAGATAGTTACATTTGTTAAGATAGTTAAGCTAGTTTTAAGCATTTTTGACTAGGGTAAGATAGATATAAGATAATATGAAATAAAAATTTAAAACTAAAAAATTAAAAAAAACTACATCAGGAACATAAAGTAGCCGCAAGACTATCCTAAACCATAGGCATACGATCAAAAAATGCACATTTTGGATGGAATTAAAATGTCCTTGGAACGAAGTGTGCGATAGCTTTAATAAAATCCTTTTTGGGGAGAAAATCTATATATCATCCATGAATATCTTCTCCATGATAAACAAGTAACAATTTAGTGTAGGTAGTGTCGTTGAACCGTACTTTTTTGAACATCATGACTGCAATTTCTGTGAATTTCTGTGAATGGGTATAGTATAGTATAGTTCGACATATTACTCGAAAAGGAAAATTTAGCAGGGCTTACGAACGATAACTATAATAATACTAGGACCCTGCGGTACTAAGAATAACCTCTACCTATATGTTGAAGAAGCACACTTCTGCTCTGACAGTGATAGTGAGTGTGACAGTGGGGTAAGGGATAATCAATGTCTTGCCCAAGAGATAGAACTCCTCTTTGCACATTTGAGTATGTACATATATTTTCACCGATTTTGTGACGTGCGGACGAGCAATGTCGTGCCAGAAAATCACATTGTCTAGTCTTTCCGAGTATTCTGATCGTTTTTTCCTTCAAGGCCCAGGACAAGTGCATTTTTAATAATTGCTACCGATCTGCAGTGATGATTTCGTCACATATTTCTGAGCAAACCATATACTCGTATGTACATGGCGTGAGGTGAGAATTATGAATATTTTTTTGGCGGGGCTTAATCCATGTCAACCAAGGTGAAAGAATTCGCATTCGACGTCTTTCGTTAAGGGTCTCTGAGGCTGACCAAAACGATTACTTAGCTGGTGCATGGTTACCATTAACTTGCCTAAAACACGACGATTTTCGACAATCTTTTTTCTTATATTAAAGTAATGAAGTATAACTCTCGGCAAAAACAATTTGATTGTAATAAAATTTAATAAACTATAAAGTGCTGTTATTCAAACTTAATTCAAATGACATATACTGAAACTAACGCCTAATTCGAGGAAATATAAAAGTTGATTGAACGCTTGCGAAGATTATTGGTGGAAACTGAACGTTCAAGCAAGGTTTTCATAGAGTTTCAGACGTCACACTCCTCTTCAATGACCTTGTGTTAGATGTTATACTCGAGTACATAAAATTAAATCAAAAATTCGTTTTTTATATGGCATTACAGTTCACAGTAGGTTCGATCCTTTTCTCAACCACTTACTCGTAAATGTAGTTTTGTGCATTTTTTCGAAGCTTGTATAAAGCGTCAAGTAAAATAAAGATGTAAAATTTCAATAAAGGAAAACTAAAGCAAGGTCATAAGCACAGGCATAAGCTTGCAAGCGAATATGAACATGGCAATTAGCATAAAGAGTGTTTCCGAGGATTGAATATGTGTACGAGTATGTCAAGTTAACGCAAACATTGCTAAGGAAGAGACCCTTGCCAAAAATATTTAAATAAACAAACCCTCGGTAGTTATAGCAAGTTAAAGTACAACGCTCATATGAGCTATGGCTTTATTTCAAACATACATATGCAAATACTTTTGAGTTGAGCAAAATGGAATGCCAGAAAGCTACAATGCTTCTTTTACACCGCCACCATGTAAAAGACTTTGTTTTTGATTTTTGATGTTGAATAGGTAACATATTGAACTGTGCTATAGAGGAGGACAAGCGTAAGAGTATTTTGATTATCATTACAGCTAGTAATATAGTTGTAAAGGAGTATCCATCTAAAGGTGTCACTCAAACTTCCACGCCTTTTTTCAACTTTCAATACTTAACTATAAGTGAGAGAGCTTTGGCTGAATAAAATTTAGGAGGTTATCAAATATCAGAGGCTTCGCTTTAAAAATGGTAAAAGGATTACGGAAACATTTCATAAATTCCATACTGCTTTTGATCATCATCAAACACCTTCGCACATATCTGTATAATGTCTTCTTCTTATTGTTAGATGGCGTTACAGCTCACGGAGAGCCAGAGCCAAGCTTCTCTCATTCACTTATGTATATTGTGTGCGATTTGTTTTTTCACAAAAATGAACGGGACCTACAGTTTAATGCCGATTCCGAACGGCGAGCGCCGAGAAGCTTTTTCAAGGCAAGTCTACTACGTGAGGTTTTGCAAATACCCCGCCGAGGAGAGAAGCCGCGTAATGAACATTCGATGGCGTTGGTGTTATCGGGATCCGAATTCGCTCATCGTGCGTCAGAGACCGACACACTACCCACTGCGCCACGGCGCTGTCTGTAATGAATTTAATAAATTCAAAAGCCCAACACCAAAAACCTTGTTTAAATTCTCTGGTGTCCTTACTTCTTACGTGGATAATACGATGTTTGAATCCCGCGACCGCAACGGCATCGGGTTTATTTTTAGGTTTTCTCCTCAACGGTATACCTACTGGCGAAACCCTCTGTAGCACATTTGTCTGGAAAAAAGCTTCCTAAAATTCGCCGTTCATAGTTGGCAAAAAACCATTTGTTTTATTCGTCTATTGGAATAATATAGGTGATTGAAAGAGCATCTAATATCTCAATTGTAATTTGGGAAGATCTCTTTGAAACGATATTAGGGGTAGACAACGAGAGAGGGGGCTAATTCCCAAGAAAATCAAAAAAAGGGGTATGACAGAACCTAAGCTGGCTCAGTTCTAGACAATCAGAG
The DNA here is from genome assembly GCA_958301585.1 of Merodon equestris. NCBI lineage: Eukaryota > Metazoa > Arthropoda > Insecta > Diptera > Syrphidae > Merodon > Merodon equestris. The sequence continues at coordinate 36,530,435 of OY284415.1, forward strand.
GAATTCGGCCTATTTCCACAAATGGAAACACAATCTGCACAAAGATCTGGGTTTATTATAATTGCTCATAAGGTGCAGTCGATACGAGAATTTAAGAAGCAGACGATTATAGGTTTTTTTCACAGACATGACATGACATTGCTCATTTTCAATTGTCTATGTACGTAAACAAACAACACTATCGCATTTGCCCCGGCTCCGAAAACCAAAAGGAATAAGGGACCAAGTACTCGATCCAAAACGAGTGCAGTTTAAGATGTCTATTGGGTTGGAGGTACATTAGGCCGTATTTTTTTCGACAATGATACTGTTTCGGACGTTGCGTATGCCAGCGAACCGGCGATACAATTGCCCTGTTGCTTGAAAGATTTCCTGACGTGAGATTCCTCGAAATGGATATTTTAATTGGCTGCCTAGATCGTGCGATTAAACATGATCTGACTTCTTCCTTTGTAAAGAATAAGGTTTACATGAATGTCATTCACGAAATACAGTCGCAATTTTGAAGATAAAAAGTGATGAAGAACAATATCAAGAGGTTGGCTATCTGGAGGTAAGGCTGAATCGATAGATTTTGTATTCTAGCTCACCTAAGAATTTGTAAATACCTTAGGTTAAAATAATAATATCACCTTTTTTCCAGAAACGTTTCACATTTCTATTGATGTCAAATGTCATCCCTTTTAGGATAATCCTATATTATTGGAAATTGGCTGTCCTTCAACTGAAAACTACGCCGAAGCTGTGTCTCCATTCTTAACATCACGCAAACGATCATTTTGCAATGCAATGGGCATTTTTATATTGAAACAATTTATTTGGTAACAGTGACTTATGCCTCGAATGAAAGGCGAATTAAATATATTTTAAATTAACCATAAATACAGTCTGTTAAGTATTTTAAAAGTGTGCTACATTCACTCCATCACATCACTAAGTTCAGATGTCTGTTTCGTATGAACTTACAACGATATCCCTTATCCGTGGAAGAGGCTTGCATGTTTGGGTCCAAAAGCATGTTAATATTTATAGATATAACTTCGACGAAGTTGAGGATTTCAGTTATAAATCATGTGCAGAAATAGTCTAACATTCCCAGTTTCTTTGGCCAAAAGAGTCAATTTTCTTTTTCAAAAAAAGACGGTGTCTTCATACAAGATGTTTACCATCCCAGCTTAGATCGTATTAAAAGCGAATAAAAATGAACTTGGTCGGTTTGTGAGGAAAATGGAAAGTGTTTTTTTGGTTCTTTTTGAATTAATGGTGAATGGAGGAGATCCAATCATGCACTATATGGGCTCTACAGCAACATCGGTCTAATTAGGTATTTTCGAGTTATATGCTTCAAATGACTAGGATGCATTGCACGAATGGACACCATAGTTCTGGCCCGAAGAATTTTTTACTTCAAACCAGAGGGACGATGTAACGCGTCTCAGTTCGCGCACACAGGTGGAGGAGGACCACAACTAACTTGAACTGCGATATTGAAAGTCACAGGTCAGAGTTCTTATTGATTGGTAACACCGAACTAAAACACCATTTGAGGTGTATTACTGTGTGACTTTTTCTTGATGGTTTTTACAATGTAATTCTATGATGTTATCATGAGCGGTTTTGTTTAATGGGAAGAGTGGTTGTTACATTATAAGCGCTAATGGGGCACGTCATTAGAATCGCGGACGATGTGATTGGCGACGTACATAGGTATGGCTTCATCGATTCTTCAGTTATTAATTGAAAATAGGTTTTTATAATATAAGCCCATGTCCTTCCGGAGTTTACGTTTTCAATTAGACCTGGATATCCAAAACAAAATTGATTTGTCAACAAACACACATGTATCTAATGTACAGATATTGTGAAGATCATGTGATGAATAACTGTATTTTATCTTGTTGTAGATTCATATGTACATATGTACATATGTCTAATATAGGAATAAATGCATGAATATCAAGCATTTTAGTTAGTTGCTACAAGCTATTTGCAATAATGAGCTTTTTGCTTGTCGTGAAGCGTGAAATGTGTGAAAAAAGCAGGATGTCCTTATAATGAATATTAGTTACTTTCCGTTTGTAAGAAGTCAAAAACCATCTTTGAATGAAAGGTCAAAGTTCTTTTCGTCGTAGTAAAGCGGCAGTTGTACGGCTACAACGAAAGCGCGCAAGTTTGAAAGGACCAAATAAGCTTTTACTCATATTTCTTCCCCAAACATTTCTATATACACACACGGGTGTATACAATCTATTTTTATATAGCGACTTTATAGTAAACGAGAATGGAAAGAAATACCGAAAAAAAGGACGAGAATTTCTTATCGATTGGTCAAGGTTGTGGAAATGTTCCTTCACAAAAAAAAATTATTTTCTTCTCTCAAAATGAAAAAAAAAGAAAAACAATTAAAATGGATTTAAAATTAACGAAAGCAAAATGGAATGCTCAACATGTGTAAGTGGAAGGATCGTCAGCGTCCAACCGCGAAACCTACCTTTGACTTTCCGATCCAGTCGAGGATGAATCACGTCGTCCGTCTTCTACGAATTCTGAATTCGATGGCATATCTTTTTAAATTCTTCCCAAACTAGATTTTATATCGTTATCGAAAATCGCTTAGCTTTCTTCAATATAATTATTTCTAATTATCAGTAAATTTCCTTTTTTTAAATGACTAATACACAATTTCACAATTTTATTGTATTACTGCTATTATTTACTTATTTTGCTAAACAACTAGATATTTTTATTCATATGGTATCTCTGACGTCACTGCGCGTATTGCTTGCCTTTGAGGATGTTCCTTTTATCGCTTTCTATTATTTCGAATGAATTCTCGCCACAGGGACCCACGAATTACGGGAGCAAATTCAACTAAATTTTCCACAGGCAATTAAATTAAACGGGCAAACAATTTCCTTTTATTTTCGAATTAAATAAGAGCGATCGAGCGACGAAAAAAAAATACAAAAAAAAAATAAAATAAAGACAAAAAACTGGGTTAACTTAGGACACAACTGGTGAGGCCAAAGGTACTTTTGAAAACATGGATTGACCAAATTCGGAACCGGATGTGGACGAAAAGTAAAAAAAAAATTGTGAAACAAAAAGCGGCCGACGACACTAAAACATAACCAAACGGATTTAAATGAAAATATTTGAAATATTGAATCTGACGGATTTTTCTTTACACTTCTCAAAAAATTATATTTTTCTCGATTTTGAATTGATTCTTTTTAGTTTGGGGAAAGTAGCTCAAAGTGGTTTTTTTTTTGGTTTTAGAATTTCTGTTTTCCGAACAAATGTTTATATTTTTTGGTTTTAGATTTTCACACGTCGTCTCCGCACGGAGTTTGCCGGTTACACACGCGTTCTACCGGAAGAAGAGTATATCTTTTAACTATTGTCAGATTAAGTCGAAAGGAGACGTTAGATGGATCGGTGACCGGAAATGCTGCAATATATCCAGATGGCGATGTATCCAAAGGCTATTATAATCTATTTTTATAGTTATTTTTGGTTTTGACGAGAAAGAAATTTTTGTTCCGCTAGGAGGAAAACGTGGAAAATCCAAAATGGCTGGTTAAAGAATTCTTACTACAACCTCTGTTCAGTAGACGATTCACTGATAACTCTCGAGTGTCGATGGCTAGCGGGATGAGAAGGAAAATGTGCGTGAAAAGCGTCCTTTGGCTTGTTGTTTCATTTTCCCTGTTTCCCGCTATTCCTTTACTCTTTTCCTATCGTATCTCGCGATGCGTTCTCGTGTGTATGTGGGCTAAAAGGAAAATTCGGAAAACAGTGCTATGGTGTATGAAATGTGAAGAGGAAAATTTGATTTGTAGTGGTTGCCTACATACAGAAAATCCTCACTGTATCGTAACTGAAGAGAGAAGAGACAATTTTTCCCCTAAACGGGAGGAATGGGATAAAGAAAAATTGATATGAAAAACATGCTGGGAAACCTAAACTCAACGAAAGTCTTGTGAATAGTTTAGTTTTCCAGCCGATGATAGAGAGAAGAAAGTAGAAAGTCATATGGGGAAAACAGCTAGGTATGTGATCCGATGTAGAGAACCTTTTTATTGATCCTATGTATAGCAGAAGGGGAAGAGATGAAGATTATGGTATGAGGAGACGAAGGAAATCGAAAATAAAATTGAAAAAAAAGCTACCCTCTGTGCCCTTATCGTTCTTTCACCCCTTGTTAATGAAGGTAACCTAGAAGAGCCGAACGAACATCATTGTCAAACATTAGCAGCAGTGAAGGCAGAAGGCAGAAGGCGCATTCGAATTTCTATCGACCGGTGTGCCGTATGTTCTGCGTGTCCGATCTGTGAATTTGGCAATTGTGCAGGACCCAAACTTCTAGGAACTGGTTATTGGTTGTCCTTTGTGTGTGCCGTGTTCTCTGTGCTCACATTTCGTATTTTCCAAATGCGAAGAGGGATGCGGGAATACGTTTGCTGCGAGGGCATATTATTTTCTAGGTTGTTTGGTTGTTTGACGAGCAGAAGGATCAGGATTAACAGACGGGCTTGTTGTCGGGTAGTAGTTATTATGAACAGCCGCGTCGAGTTTCGTTTTTCTAGTTATTCCCTTTTTTTTTGTTGGATTACTTTTCAAACATGTGCCTAGAATGATGAATTGAGGAGCATTCTTCTGTGCGTGGTCTCTACCTCTGCCTATCCTTCCCCTGTGCTATTTTCATCTATGAACATAATCGGACTACTAAATAGAAAATATGATTAGATCCATTTATTGTGTTCAATCAAGCGTACACGTAAATATTTTGCTATTTTGCAATTCGATTGAGAAAACAGAGAAGTTTGTCTATAGTTCATCATTGGGCTGACTAGGAAAAATGATTTCAGAATACTGGACTCTAGGGTCGGGAGAGACTACTCGTATTTATTCTGAATGCCATTTTGTAAACATAAATCCAGGTTCTGGCATTTTTTAGCAGAGGAATACTAAACCGTTCGAAATTATTATTACCAAGTTTGAGTCTGTTTTGAACTCCTTTATAGACGGGTTGGATTCGTCTGTTTTAACTATGAAGTCTTAAGCAGTATTTTGAGATTCGGCAAAAGCGAACAAAATGAGAAAATGTTTCGAAACTGGTCAAACAAATTGGTTTTTAATTAAAAAAAAAAATTCACCTAAAGTTGACCGGTAATGTACATACATATGTATGTATGTATGAGCTATCCTAGCATAATTTTTATACATATGTATATAGAGTTTCACCCAACACCGAACCAATTTCTTCGAAATGCTTTAACATTGCGGCCTCAATGGGAATGTGTTTACAAACGAATTTTCAGTAATGGAACTTTTACGTTTAACTTTTGACTAGCAACTTTCAAATAACAAAAATGCTTTGTTACGTGGTAAACTCCATGACTGAAATTGCCAAAGATCGTACTTGACAACTGTGAAAAAATCAGCCGTTTTTAATTCAGTAAGTGGCAGTAATTAAGAGCCAAATTCACACCATCTGTTGGCTTAAAATTGGGCCGAAATCAACAAAAAACTCCAACAAGCCCGAGTTCCGTGCTCCATTATTGTTTGGTTGGAAACTTTCGACATGTGTTCTACCACTTAGATGCGATCGTTCGCGGGATTAGATGCAAGGATATTTCGGGTCGCTCAACAAGACCTGGCTTTTTTACTCGTTGGAACTGGTGGTGTCTAATTAACTTGATGTCGTTATACAGTCCGTGTAAACCAGATGTCATGTAAGTTTATACAACGTGTCTACAAATAATAATACACCTCCCCATGTACATACATATGTATCCACCCACTAATGGTGTAAACATGGAGAGTTCTATTTGTTACTGTAGTATTTGTTCGCAAATACTAAGCGTGTGGTGAAACTCCATTTTCCCATTACTCCAACTCTCCAACACGGTCTCCGGAAGAAGACCATGATGGATAGTTAAACCGAGTTAAGCGCTCTCTTGGATATAGCCTTTCTTCACGGTTAGATGTTGAATTCGAGCTCGATAAATTAAAATAAAATAATAAAAATGATTTCGTGTTTATTTTTCAATTGATACAAATACTTATAATAAACATATAACTATATATAAGAAAAGGAAATTTTTTCATATTCAACAGCATTTATGAAAGTCACTATGCCTGCTGTAATTGTGTATATAGGGTCATTCAACAAAAGGTGCTATTATAAATTAAAAAAAAAACGCAACATTTGTATAAAAAGAAAAAAAGGTATACAATACCTGCCGAATTCCTACCTCAACTTTGTTTACAAATAGCCTCCTCTCAATCACTTTTTTTTATCAATTTCCACATAACTATGGCTGTGTTATGTGACTAATAGCTCAGCCTTTTTCCAGAGCATGTATCTTTGGGGAAGTACTGGAGCAGACTTTGTCCTGATATAGCCCTATAGTTAAAAGTTTCTATTTTAAGAAATTACACGCCTAGGAAATTTGTCCCGCAACAGAACCATTGGTCCACCTGCTTCCACTCCATCCGCTTATCAATTTCAGCTAAAAAAGTCGACGTTAGTCTAATTCGGTTCCGCAACCCATCAACGGAAACACACACTCATTTTCGAAGAAATATGGCCCAATGGCACCCCCCGCTCAAAAACTGTACCAAATTGTCACTCGTCGTGGGTGAAGAGGTCGTCTCGCTATTTTTTTTTTGTTTTCGGAAAAAAAGGACTAGGGCCTGGTGACTAGTAATGATTTTCAGCACCCACCGGCGAAAGCACGAACTTTCAAATCTTTCGATTAAATTCACTATACCTGTGCGAGAAGCTGTAGGAATTTTGCGATTACTTTCGATTAAATAACCTTCTAGTTTTTATTTATCTAAAGATATCGCAATAATAGTTGAGGGTAGACGATTCAACAATGGCGCGTATTTTAAAATGACACCTTTTGTTGGATTTCGGGCTATGAAATAATTGGATTAGCGCGGATTTTAATAAGAATATCTGAAAGTATGTAGTATATACTGGTAGCTAATTCGGTTGTTTACTCTGCAGTCAGCTGTCCAACAGGCAGCATGTGTTTTGATACGATCAGTGCTACGAGTATGTACTGTATTGTTTACAAAATGACTTTGCAAAACATATGTAATAAAACCAGCAACTTTTTAGACATATTAAATATATGTATGTACCTACTGCTTTTGATGAATCTGCTACTAATTAAATTAGAATTTGCGTTTTCAAGCAGACTTTTGAGACATTTTCGGTAAGGGGCATCATGGAGACCGCGGCTAGTTAAAAACGGAGAAAAAGCTGGAAAAAGTGACAACCATATTTATGATAGCGTATCAATCGGCTTATGCCATAACAATTTTTCGGGTATCTTATACATATATCGAGCTTAATTTGTTCCAAAACTGTTGAGTTCTGAACAGAAGCTGAGTCATGTTTCATGAGTCTTTTCCACCAGGTCATATGATTAACATACGTGATAACATATGTATGTGTTTTTCAATAAGGGTAGATGTTGGTTATAAAAGCTATGTTTGAGGTATTAACAAAATTACTTTTTTTATTTTAAAGGCCTATGTATGCCATTATGTATGGATTATGACATTGTTCAAATGCCCATCTCGGCGTTTATCAGTGGCCCGGATCCGAGCGGTCCAATTTTTAATGACTCTTCCGCATATAGGTAGATCTGGCTGAATTTGGTCGATGGCCTGTGCTATGTTGACCTTAAGGGCATCGATCGGTTCTGGTTTATTCGACAACAGACCTGCGACATCAGGAAACTCCACAAGAAAAAGTTAAGCGGGATCAAATCGCATGACTTTGGTGGCTAATTCACGTCATCTCTGCTAGAGATAAACTTTAGGTCCATATGGTTCAATTTAGACCGCAGGGCATCATTGTTCTGTAGCGCTCGCCATTGACGGTGACCGCCTCACCAACGTCGTTTTCGAAAAAGTATGGACCAATGACGCCGCCGGCCCAAATTCCACACCAATCGGTAACTTTTTAAGGATGCTTGTCACCTTATGAACGTCGTGTGGGTTGGTATCGTCCCAATATGGCAATTTTGTTTGTTAACTGCTGGCGCAGCCGCAGCCGCAAAACAAGGTTTACATCAGAAGGAGGGAAAAAGGTGCTTTATTGACTACTTCGATGGTCGATGACAAAAAAAGGAAGAACAAACAGGAAGTTAAAAGAGGTAGCCAATAGTGAAGTTATATCTCTAGTGTTGCTACCAGATGTCGCCGGTAAAGACCGGTGGGTATTGCTATCATTAACCCAGCCATCCATTCAAAAATCCGCGTCGTCACCAAAAATGATTTTTCGGCCAAAAGTCCTTTTGGAATTGGGTCCTCTTCCAAACACTCCGTAGCCCAGTCAGCAAACTAACAACGGCTGACTATGGTCATGAACTTTGAGCTTCTGGATCAGTTGGATCTTGTACGGGTATAGGGCCAAGTCACGACGCAAAATTGAAGTTTGCGAAAGGCCGAGCTCTTGGGCACGGGGGGAATCAATTGCCTCGGACTCTGCTGACACTTTAAGGGATCGCCGAAATGTTCTCGGCCGATCTTGCGTTTCTTTGATGTACGAATATTGGCTGATTGATTACCCAACCGGTCGTCTCAAATTTGGCCCGTAAATGTCGACTGTGAAGGGCCACCGTAAAATGGACGCAACGTTTACACTTACAAATACTCATTCTCATCCAAATCCACCACGTTCAATCGTGTAACTTGCCATGGTGATTTTGCACCAGTAACTGCACAGACCGCCAAATCTACACCCGTTATTGAAAAACTCTTTACCACGAATTGCCACGATAATAATCCTGCTCACACGTCATAACATTCATACAGACAAATAAATAGAATTATTTTCAATAATCCTGATAATTCCTGATACTTTTTGAGCATGCCTCGTCTACGGATTTGACTTGGCCTGTGACCTTTTCCTGAAATTAAAAATTCTGCAGTCTCCCACACTCTGAGAGTCACGCAGTCTCAAAATGAATGTCATTTTTAGACTGGCTACAAGCCCTAAATATAAGTTTTTTATAGCCCATTGGAGTATAGCTCCTATCTGAAAGTTAGCTGATATGATAGGAAAAACAAAAAAACTTATTGATTTGGTTCATACGATACACATTCACGTTCATATTTAAGCCACTAAAGATATTTTTAACTTCTGTTATATTGTTAACCATAATTGCGCACACCTACTATGATGAAAATTCAAAAACCATTTGCCCACTCTTTTATTCCTTATGTATAATAGGCTCCCAAGTTATACCCTCGTGTTTGGCTACCTGACATACCTCCCACATAAATTTACAACTTTTGTATGTAAACATCAGCAGAAAAAGTGCTTCTAACGGCCTAGATGTATAAATTACTATTCCAAGGACATAAAGGATGATTTTTTTAAGCCTCAGCGCTAAGTATTGATATTTACTACACCTTAAAGCCCTTCGGAGTCAATTTTATCAATAAACAAAATACTATATTCTAAACAAGGCATTATTCGTAAGCAGTATTTAGAAAAGGCTGAGTGATAAATGCTGGTTGTTGTACCGCATCACTTGGCTCGCCCTGCCGTATAGTATGTATGTGCACATGTATGTTCGCCCGTCTAGGGGAAGTGTGTGTAAAAGTAGTTTCTCGGAAAATCTAATCCACCCCAACAGGACTGGGTGTTGTGCTTTATTTAGGGGAAACCTATGTATTCGTATATATCTATGGCAATTATTGCATGTACAATACCGTAACTATGTATCCTCGTACATTACCATTGTACCATCAATGACGTTTGCAAGGACCTTATACGCTTATAGTGTGTTGCATGTACGCATGTGCTATGTGAGACAACTCTCACCCACAGAGCTCCTTCTTCCAGTTGCGGTTACATAGGAGCTGCTAGAGCGTATATACTCGAACCTTCGTTCGTACTCGTATTTCCTTTTTTTCTTCTTTCCTTTACATATTATAATATTATTTATTGAAATAATTTATGTATGTTCCCGTGTCGGTGGAAAACTTTCACTTGTATTATTCCAGTTGTATCCTTGAGTGACGTCACAATTGCCGGCATTTTCACGACTTTTTGTGTAGTACATAGTTATCTACGTGAGAAATAATTGAATTAATCGCATGTGCTTAAAGGTGTTTGGAATATAGTAAATGGTTGTCTCTGGACTATACATAAACAATGGCCTCATGTAGGAAGAAGGGGAAAGAGGAGAATATGTCAAATATTTTGATGGAATTCGGAAGTAGTAGTATTTTGAGTGTCTTCTACGCTTAGCTGGACGATCGATGGGAATATTGGTTATACGGCGTGGCTTAAAGGTCATGAACTTCCCTCGCCCTAGCCATATTCTCCAGATAGAATAAAATAAATGATAAGCAAAATTTTCAATGTAATGATCAGAATACTTGGTTACTTATGTGACATTGCAACTTTGTTGGCTAGCGCCCTAAAATTGCTCAAAGTCTTCTTGAAAAATAATAATAAAAATTGTAACTTAGGGCAATGGCTTGACTATATTGTCTTGCAATATTTGGCAACAACTTGAATGTAGTATTTGAAATTCAAAAGTCGCTAAGAGACCCTGAATATATTTTGATCGGAAAACAATCAGTAATTTGTAATGAACAAAAGAAAAGGTTTTTGAGATCTTAGGAATGAATACAAGACAAGAAATTAAGTACCTCAGAGATTTAACGTGTCGGATGGGCTCCAAACAAATTGCATAACTTGGTGTAAGCAATCAGCCAAACTTCCTAAAGGTCACCTTTTTTAAGCTTTATTTCCCCGGGGTGGATACTATCATCATATTTCACAGTGAATGTTATGTCAGTGAAATTTTGTTTATAGTCGTGGTTTGTAGAAGGACTTCTTCTCTATCCACAGCACCGGTTCTCTGCAAGCAGCGAAACGTTTTTATAATCCTGACATTTACAAGCTCCCAAATTTCTTACCTGACAACGTGCTAACGTCTTATTTTTCTTCAAAGAAGCTTATATGTATGTATGTATATGCTGCCGAGATACATTTAGGCTTCTGAAATGAGAGTGGTTGCTTAGCCGTTACCTCTTTCTATCCTTTTTTTATTGTTGTTGTATAGCTTATAGAAAAAATTAATTACCATTAATGCACCATTACCGCAGTCTAATGAAGGCTCTAGCTTCTTGATTGTTGCGGAATTACATTTTCCCCCAGCTTGGCATTTGTTTCCTAGATGACTCTAACACCTTTGCCTACTTGCCTTTAAAATATCTCTCGTCGTTCTGAGTGGGTGATAAACATGTTTTTTGTGTCTATAGGGAAATATATTCAAAAAACATGAATGATTGATTAAATTATCGGTTTTTTTCTTGCCTCGACTTGGGTTATGAGTCCTCTCAAAGCTATTTTACAGTTACTTCGGATTAGTCTAATATTTTTTAACTTTCCTTACTCGGTTTTTCTTCTTGTCTTTGCCTAACTTATCAATAACGGAGCTGCTATAGCAATAGTATTGGCCATAACAGTCAGTGGAGGGAAATAAGGACCAAAAATTAAATTAGAATGAAACATAGGACGAACTAAACAGCAGTCTTGAGTGTAAACCACAAGTAAAAATGAGAGCAATCAAAAGTCTACTCTAATCAAAAATTGTCATCGTTATGCTACTGCCATTGTCTTCTATATTTCCTGTGGTGACATAGTCTAAGGTGACACGACGCGACAAAGAGTCGCAATGTATAAAGCAATTGCTAATGACAAGTCAGTTTTGCGCGATAAATGAGAATTTTTTCACGTGGAATATTGCCTTTCTAAACAATTATCCAACAAGAGGTGTCATTTTTAAATGTCACGTCATTGTTAACTTGTCAAGACTCAATTATCATTCCGATGACCCTTGATGAGTAAAGACCAGGAGGTTATTACATGTAGCTCAATAGATACTCAAACGTGTTGAAATAATGAAAAGTCACAATCAAGCGTCTTCTCATACAGCTATTATAAATATAGTGAATTTAATCGATAAATTTAAACGTCTTGGACAGCTTAGTGAAGTAAGAACTCCAACTAGAAAACATTTGTGATATGAAAAAAAAATTTCGTCAAAATAATAACTATTGCAGCCGAGGAGGGCATTTGGCAATTACTAAATCTCAGAGGGTCTTATTTAATTTAGTTTTAGGTGCAAATACGAGGGTGGTCCGATAAGTACTTAGCCTCACCGCCAGATGGCGCCAGTATCGCAAGAGCAATTTACTATCGTGTAGTACATTCTAGTAGACGGCTCGCAATTTCAGCCGGATCGGACTCGTAGTTTTGTTTTGACCGCGTGTGGAAGCGGAAGTGTCCGGGTACCATGCCAACAGAGGCCGAGGGACGTTGAAAGGCGTTTTTTCACGAGCGAACTGCTATTTAAACGGCCAGAAAGGAACGGTTGTCTCTATCGTATTGTGACTAGCGATGATAATATTATGATAATCCAAAGCGAAGAAAATCGTGTGACTGCCTTGGTAATGCATCAACGTCGACGGCCAGGCCAATCATTTTTGGGTCGAACCTGCACGGAGTGGTACATTACGAGTATAAGTTTTTGCAAACTGGGGAAATCATCACAGGAGATCACTACTGAACACCATAAAGGATTCGACCCGAGCATTAAAGGAAAAACGGTCACAATGCGGGCAGGGACACCACCAAGTGATTTTGCAACACGACAACGCTTGGCCACATGTTGTTTGTTAAACCTACCTGGAGACACTGAAATACGTTCTATCGCACCCGCCAGACATCGTCCTTCTCGACTACTACCTAGTCGATGATGCATAGACTGGTTGGCCAGCACTTCCGATCTTTCGAAGAAGCGGAAAATTGTGATTCAAAGAATGTCTCAAAGGACGTCCAGTTTTTCAAACACTGAAGTTTGGCAAAAGTTGTAGCTAACGATGAACAATAGTTTTCAGACTTTGCCTTAGCCTTGATATTATTCTTACTTACTCCAAGATCTTAGGTTTGGCATCTATTCTTCTCTACTTTTCGATCCTTAAATACAATGTAATACTCCAAACCTATCAGGAGGCGCCGAACTAAGGACATTGTCATTTGCGAGATTGTCGTTACCGTCAGTTAAAGAGATTGTTCCTTCGTAGCCTTAAAATTATTTTTATACTTTTATTCGGAGCAAATTTAGTAAAAGAAAATAGCCAAAAAATCAATAGTTCTCCAGTTGTTTTTATTTACACTGTTCTATACAACTTCTTACATAAAATGATTATAAATACAACGTAACCTTTAAGTAGTATTTTTTAACAATAAGTTCTTGAAATCGATTGTGTAGGCGTACATACTTGTGTATAATTCTGAGTTGGATGAGTTATTTTCCCTTTTCCCTTTTAGACTATTTTAGGACAACATTTATAGGATTCGTTATTGTATCTGAAATAATAATTCGTTTTGCCGGCACAGCTCAATCCTTTTCTAGCAGTAAGCTTGATAAAAAGGACAACTCAAAATTTATTTAATTATATGCGAGGAACATCATCAATAGCGGTTCCGGGCTTTAACTGTAAGTTAGATAAAAATAATTAATTTTGCAAAATAAAATAATATAAGATGTGCAGATGTTTTATAGAAACATATGTAGGTATAAAAATCAGCCTTTATTGGATTGAAAATACCCTTTTAAAATAAGAAATCCCTTGACTGCGAATAACCACCTCTCGTGGCTGCATAAGACCAAAAACAAGGACTCCTTGCCAGAATCGAGCAATTACAGTATGAGTGGTCAATATGTAGTTTTATTCTCATAACTCTCCATGTGGCTACGACACAACGTGTTGTGTAGGATACCAAACTTGGCCACTTGAAATAGGTGGTTTGAGTGTTGACTCTGCTATTTATTGAATTACATATGGTTGATTGTTTTGGCAGATGTCAAGTAGGAGAAGTCGATTTGCCTTTAGACTTTTTTCTATGGGATTACAAATTGATCCTTCTATTCTTCAAAAGTCAATTTTACCTTCAAATTATTGCCTGCAAGAGAAGCCGTGGTGATTACATCGTGTTTCACTCACAATAGCCATACATCGAATTTCATTAACCAATAAAGCTCAACATTTATTTCACTAAAAAATTTGTGTTTGATACAAAGACAATTACCACACCGGCTTCTGACACAGCTTATAAAAAATCTTAATGAATATTGATCTTAACCACTCCGATCGGAATAAAAACTGGTTCGGCCTGATGTCTGTTAAGGGCTGATCAATTCCTAGCCAGGCCATCGGGACCTTCTCGTATGGCGCATGATCTAATAGGCGCCACCACCATTGTAACTTTCCCCAGAAAATGCTACAATCTCGCAGTCCATCTTCGAGTCGTTTGTGTAAATTGTTTTGACGTAATCTCTTAAGACCATTTCTCTCTATCGGACATTTTGTGGGAAAGCGATGTTCGAAGTTGAGGCAATGCATGATCTAATCGGGTGGAAACGTCGACATATTAAACTACGGTTCTATGTTGGGTCTTCAGCTAAAGTTGCTGAAGTATGGGTAAGAGTTGCTTTGCATGGCAGACAACAACTCACACATCACACAAATGCCACAATCACGCTAAACCCAACCTTTTTTATCTCGTTCCTATCTAATCTTACTAGACTACTGTCCAGGGGAGAATGAGCGATTTCTTTGTGTTACCCTTAGTCATGGTTTTGGTGGTACCCGGGTAGATTGAACAAGTATGTTTTTAAGCTTTCTGCTAGGGAAGTTATTGTTGTTATTGAATGCATTTTCAAAGTCTAAGAATGGCAATTTTTTATATTTCGAAGAGGGTTATTACAACTCTGCGCACCTCTCTAGTTAGGGCTGCCTTAATGCAGATAGGCACTAGATCCTAGATCCTAGCGAGCTGCTGGGTTCTATCTTATGATATTATGAAAGTTATTACTGAAGAAGGAGACCTAGAATATAGAACGGAGTTTTGAACCAAACTACCGTGCGCGATGCACAATAACTATGGTCGCGCATAATTAATTCAAAATGAAGGTATTAAGCACCAGCCTTGCAGCCAAGTCCTTTCTTGTCACTGTAGAACTAGAAAATGCTACTTTGCTATGGGTATTATCTTCATTCAATCAAATACCGCCCTTTCTTTAGACAAATACACATCTTTCAACGTGAATACTTTGTTCGAGCATTCGAGCAGCTCTGCAGTCTCTGCCCACGTCCAAATTGTTTGAATGGAATGCTTTTACACAAATTGGCACAAAATAAAGCTGGATGAGCTTTCCAAAGTAAAACAAGTTGTACTTATTCAGAATTATAATAAAAATCATGAAAACTTTTACGATGCCTATTGAACCCGCAATAAGATCGAAAATAAATGTTGACAGCTTGTAGCAACAAGGACTGTCTGCGACGGTGATTCAAGTATGGTCGTTTATGCTTCTTAGATGTGTCAAGTGCTAAGTATGTATACACCATGGGTGTTTTTTTTTTCTGAAATATTTCTTGACGTCAAGCATGCATCATCGCTTTGGTCGAATGTATTACAGTGGAAATTCAACAATTAATAGAACCAAATCGAAATTACTTTTAATGATTGACGTCACAGTCGTTAATCTGACATGCTCAGAATGGCATCGGATAGTTGTCGCGGTACTCGCAGCACTGTGGCATATGTCAGACCTCGTGCATACATACTGTACATTATACATATGTACATGTGTAATGTTTGGTTTTCTTGTTTTGAATATCGCTCGACACATACTCGCGCGACAAAGGTGATTTTTTCGGATTAGTTTTTTATGGAAATATTTTAAAGTAAATTCTTGGATCGATTGAAGTCTTTTGGCCTTGAATTTATGTGTCACTATTCAAATGAGGAAGGCGACAAATAGTTTCACTGAATTTGCAATAAAGAGAAAAACACTTCGGCTAGACTGTGTTTCTGATATTCAAGTCGACATGTGATTTTCAAGGTTTTTAAGATATAGAGCGGCCGTCAAATTTGAAACAAAACCTTATGTAGGATGGGAAAGTGAATAAATATAACAAGTACGGCAGTCAGGGGGCATTTTATTTTGATCTCAAATAGCAATGTCATCCACACTCTGCCGGTGGGAACAGTATCAATGGTCAATGGTGTCACGAGTAAAGGTAGGCATTATACAATCTTCTTTTTAATGATTCCATAAATTCATAAATTACGTAGATAACGAAGTACGATTCAAAACTGCCACGTATTTGGAAATGGCGCCCGAGAGGTGACTGGGTACACATCGAGCAATACGAAATTTATCAATATTTTAGTCAACACTTCATGAACGAATAGATTATCGTAAGACTCATTCAGTGGCATAAAAGCTTATAATTTTGGATCATTTCTATCGCCTTTTTCTGTGTAAGAGGACGGCTAGTTGGGCTTAAGTACTAAGTAAATTGGTTTGGTAGGTAAGATAAACATTTCTAAAAAGGGATAACAAGGAGGGTTAAGTGATATTTGGGATCGGATGACTCTTCTAACAAGCGTTTCATAAATCCGGATGCGGATCTGGCTCTGGATCCGTAATATGATAACGAAAGCTCTGTCGCAGATAAGTAGTTCCCCTTATATCAACACCACTACACTATAATCCACTACAAATCATTTGGGTTCTGTCAGTTATGTTTGACACTAGAGGTAAAAAACACATTCAACTCGTGTGACTGGTCTCAAATATGGAGATTATTCTAAATGATGAAAACACCTTACTACTTGCTTAGCACAGTGTTCAAGTCCTTTACTAACAGAAAGTTTAGAAATTACACAGAAGAAGGAGTTAAATATTACTCTGCCCCCGCGGGAGTACCTCAAGGCTCAGTGTTGGATCCTGTCCTATAGGCCCTTATCTACAAGGGGGTCTTACGACTAGGGCTTTCACAGAGAATCAAAGCACATTCAAGTTGTTGATTCAGCTCCAAATGCAGCAACTGCCCAAATCAAGCAGTTGGTGGAATTTACTGATCTCCGACTGCAAACGGACCCCGTTCTTGCGGAACTTATGCGAAGTGCGCAAACAAGTAAGCGTCATCGTAATAAATGACACTCTCCAGAATACAGACAAACGTGGATGGTATCGGATGCACAAACAGTTGCGTCAGCCCTCAGAAGAAAAGCAACGTGCCAGACACTGTACTCCGTGTACCGGCCTTGTGCGCTAAAACAAAAAGCAGTTACCGGACGATATCGGATGAGGCCGCATTTATAATTCCTGGAATGGTCCCGATCGACATATTCATAGATTGTTCATGTCAATTCGCTGACACAGTAAGTAGAATCAAGAAAGAAAGGACACGCTTAATGGTTCTATGCCGTACTCGGTGGTATTATACCACTAACAACAGATAGAATTACACTCTGTTTCCATCAATTGACGTGTGGATACAACTACGAGCTAACGCAGTTCCTCTCTGGCCAAGGAGGTTATGGTTAATATCTGTAACGATTTGCTCATGATAATTCCCCTTATTGAGTGTCTAAGCGAAGAGGAGGACGTGAACGTGAGGCACGTAATTTTCGTCTGTAGATGCTTCATAGAATGGCGAGGCAATCTACTGAAACCAGCCTCACTAATAAGACGAATAGTGAAATCGAATTAATAATATTGGTAAGTAAGTAAGAAACTTGCAAGCTGAACTCAGAATCGCCTAGACTAGAAGGAGAGTAGCAGAAGCACCGAAGAAGTACCTAACGACAATTCCACGGGAAGAGTGACTGAAGAGTGCATAATATGGTTTAGTACCCATGTGCATACATGAAAGAAACAAGTAGTTTTTGTAGGGATTACATATCCCTTTACGGGGAACCTCCTGGCTTGATACAATGGCTTGGCATTTGTTGAAGTTTAAGGGAATTTTTTTGTCACCACATTTGGCGTGGGTTGACGAGTTTCATATCATCGGCATAAACAGAGAGACTAAATTCTTAACTAAATGAAAAAGAGAGTTTCAAGATGCCTGCCTTGAGGGATCCCGAAAGTTGCTATGAAGGGTTCGGATGCAAAATATCTAAAATAGTCGTTCTTTGAGATATGATTCAAATCACGCTATTCGTCCAGGATGAAAGCTAAAAGTTTCAAGTTTAAACAATCAGTCAAGTCAAGTTTGTTGTTCTTGGTCTTGATTTAAGAAATCCATGTTAGTGTAGGGAAAGTATAGATTTGCAATCAAAATTAATGTTATTTAGAAGTTGCTTTCGAAAGGTTCTATATGCAGGAGAGTTTAGTAGTTTTTCGGTGGAAAAAGTGTAGAAAACATTCCTTACGACAGAGAAATTTAAAAGAGAGCTACGAGTAGATAAAGAACTTGACCTTTCGTTAGACT
Organism: Merodon equestris; assembly: GCA_958301585.1. Classification (NCBI taxonomy): domain Eukaryota; kingdom Metazoa; phylum Arthropoda; class Insecta; order Diptera; family Syrphidae; genus Merodon; species Merodon equestris. Next base: position 36,548,780 of record OY284415.1, read on the forward strand.
ATAGAGAGCATCGCCAGAGGTTGGTATGTTCGCTTCAAGCGTCGATGGCCGAGAAACGTGTTCAGCGGGGTACTGACGAAACTGTCGTACATTTTTCTGGAACTAGCTTCGCCGTTTGAAGTCAACAGGAAACAGGAGGTCCCGTTCACCTATAGTAAGAAATAAACCATACACAATATATGTAGGTGATTAAGGAAAGACTCGAATTTTGTCACGCACGGGCTGTTGCATCACTTCCCTCCGGAAGGTACTTCAGTACAATTTGATGAAGTCCGACTGCAGTTTCTCATATAAGAGAAATAATCACAATCAACTTCGAACGATGTTGAATGACTGACCAGAGCAATGCGAAAATAAATTGGCAATGGATTAAAGGTTGCTCGGAAAGGTATCTGACAATTTTAGAAAAGAAGGGTATGTAGTTGTGTGACTTCGATTTTCTTCTCCTAATGACTTAGCCTAACATCGTAGCGCGACACGAGCTCTTGCCACAAGAGCAAAGTATTATCAGACATATGTATGTAGATTAGACCGGGGCGATTTCAAAATTTTTTGAAAACTAAAATTATACCCCCCGCAACCCCCGCAAAAGTTGCATATGGCCTTAAAACTAATTTTAAGATTTTTAAATTTTTTTTATTTCCACCGCTAGAGGTCGCGCAATGCAGAATTAAAACTAACGATTTCTTGATTTCGCTTTGTTTTCAATTTTTTTTTAAGTGTCTTCAGCTTTTATTAAATCTATGAACAAATTTATGGAAAAATTTTACTACAAGAATTTTCCAATAACGGGAAACCATACCTATTCCTCGTAATTTTAAATTATTTAAATTTTTATATTTGGTCTTTCTAAAACATTTGTCCTTAATAAATGCAATAATTCGAATTCAAATATAGGCTTTGTGAAAGTTCTAAGTAGGCCATGAACTTTGTGGCAATTTCAATCGATAGAAGTAAGATTCGAAGGGAAAGGACAAAATCAAGGTCTCAATAAAAAGGTGTGTGCGAACTCGACTGTTTTGGTCTTTATTTTGACGGCCACAAGGACGTTACAAAAAGTGCTGGAGGCTTTTCCACCGAAGAACACATTGTTTTGATAATAGACCCAAATAATGCACTTTATTTGCAAAGTTTATGCAGTGCTGTGGTTTGAGATTAAGTCCAAGCCTTCATTTGTCTACGGTGCGAAACATTTTCATAAAGCCATTCAACTAACAAGATATTTGCCAGTAGAACTGAAAAAGGTAGTAGACTGCGAAAATATTTTGGTAGCCATGCTACTGGATAATCGTAAAATTGTTCGAGAACTAGCTGTTCGACGCATTCTTAAAGGAAGAGCAACAAACAATAATGTTGGAAATCCCAGGCAGTTTGAACTCCCAAAATTCAATTTGAAGCAGCTGAATATTTCGAACTTATTGATTGGTGGCAGATAAAGAAAAATCATTTGACTTAACCTCCAGTGGTAATGGATTTTACGGCAGAAGAGCTTTGGGATATTGTCAGCCAAAACGACAATAACAAATCAAATTTGTTGACAAGTCTGTCATGCCATAGGCAAGCAGTTGAAAGGCCAGTCAAATTGGTCACCGAGGCTTCCCAAACAGTCTGTGGATTCACCAACATAGACGGACGATAAAAAATACACTTGTTTCCCGAAAAGAAACATTCATGTGTTCATTTTCACAACTTAATTTTTTTCCATACAACTGCGCTGCGCTCTAATATACATAGATGCCTGTTCCCTATGGAATTTAAATGACTGTCGTTTCGCATGAATGGATCAGATTAAGAGAGTTAAAAGAGAACTGATAGAAATGTTATCATAACTATTATCGAGAACTGAAAGAATTGTTATCATTAGTAATATCGATATTAAAGGACAAATAAATTTCTCCAAAATAGAAAATTCCCCTAACTTTTAGAACTCTACTCGTAAATCCAACCCTTTAGCTGCCATGGTCCAAATTATACTTTACTTTAAAATGCCACCATACAAAAAATCCACCCCGAGAATTCTCGTGGTTGGCAATGAGACAGAAAGATCTGTCCTAGGTGCCAGGCCCGAGAATAGTCGGGCTGCAATTGTATGAACGAATGCAAATGATTTACCTACATTTCTATTTTATTCTCTTTTACTCTTTATGATGTCAGAAAAAAGTAACAGCAAAAATAGTGGGGTTGCTAGTGTATGAACGAATGCAACAGGCAAATGGTTTTGCTTTGGGGCTACAATGAAATAGCACGAGAATTCTCGGGTCTGGCATTGAAGGCTAAACTTCAAACCCGAGAATACTCGGGCTTGGCAGTTAAAGGGTTTAATGACCGGCATGCCTCATGTGAGTGACACAAAAACTGTAACCGAATTGATATCAATTAAAACCACGCTGCAGCTACCAACCTTCCACAAGGAAGGAATGCACCTCTAAATCATATCCTTATCGAAACAAACATTCACCCCAAGCCCGAACGGCAATCAGACAAATTGCTCCTCATGTTCGACGTATCTCTCACTCGCCTCGATTTCGTATCAAAAATATACCATTAACAGGCAAACTTCATCTTCAAATTTAATATAATTAAAAACGAGCCCCGAAAACAAACACCAGGCACAGATGTTCCTTCAGGATCCTCAGCCAGAGAGTGGATTAGCTCATCACATCGAATTGTTTGCTATCAAACCTGACCACCGTCGTCGCATATAGTATATGCTATGTGCATAAGCGTGCCAGCCGTAAAGGTGCAATTTTTGTGGTTGATTTCACGTCTGAGCCCACGCACGTTGCATCGTCAATCGTGCTAAAGCTGTGTTTGGTTGTTGAAGAAATGCCTTAGAGTCTGCGAATGGTCAGCCTTAGGTGCCTCCTCATCGTCAATTCTAAATGGAATCGCAACCATGACGCCAAATTTATCTTATCCTTGTCCTCCTTCTCTTGTAGCGTATATACATATGTGTGCCCCCGTAACAAAAATATTCCATTTCGCTTGGTCCTTATTTTTTTCATTTCGTCCGGATAGCAATTATTATCCTGCCACGCCGAAACCAACCGCGACTATATTACAGTCGGGCTTAGCCTCGTATGTCTTCCTTAATTCCGACGATGACGGTCAATACCCTTTGGTTATCCTTCGGTGCTATTGCTATTTCTGTTCCTTTGCCAAAATTGTTTTTTTCTTTTCCGTGCCTTTCTATCATATTTTTTTTTTTCGGAACTCTCTTCAGTTTGGTAAGGTCCTGTTCCTGTCCTCCTGCGTTTATTATCATTTTCAAATGCATACATTGATGCGCGTGTATATATGTAGGTGGCAGGATCGATCTTGCTATTAAGAGTCCTGTAGCCTGTTGTCCTGTAGCCACGACGCGGCAATTGTGCCGCTTTCTTCGGTTAATCCCCGGGGAGATCTGGGCTGGCTGCCTGCCGTCTAAATTTTGACTTGGTGTTGGTAAAATGTTGTCTTTTTTTCGTATTTGTCAAATTCGAACGAAGGACGAAAGGAGAAATTGAAAGGAAATTTATCAAGACGAGCGAGAACTTGACTGTACTGTTGGTCTGTTGCATATTTTGGTGGTTCCTGTTGGTTGTTTGGTTTTTTTTTTTTTGTTTGTTGGTTGTGTGCCGCTGTTATCCATTCGCTGGCAATAGGGACAGGTGCAGTGGCAGCAGCAAAAATTTGGTTTCTCGGTGCGTTTTTCCCTTTTTGTTGTAATTGGACAACTGTTTCGAGATTCTGATCGATAAACAATGTTTCCTTGTGTGTATTGTTTATTTTTGTTTTTGCTTATTTCGGGTAATTCAGTGTTGTTGTTGGTTTTTTGGCGTATTTTTGGAGTCTTTTTTTTTGATAATTTTTCGGCAACGGGACGGTTGGTGGTGGATTACGGGTGCATTAGCGTGCATTGACTCCCTCGGGTTAGGGGTTGCAAATTCGTACGGATGCGTGCAGTCGGCCTGACGTAATATTTATTTTTTTCGTTTTTTCTTTGGAGGAAAATTAGGTTTATTTCATGTTTGATGTTCTATTTGAATGTGCTACAAGGAAAAAAATTGCTTTTGTATAGACGGATATGTTAGCATGACGGGTTAACCTGTCGGGTTTAGGTTTTTGCCATCCGATGTGAGACACTAATTTACATCTCCAAGAAGCACTTCACTGGTCGTATTTAAAGTACTACGGAAGATTAAGATAACATTTGAGGACTTTTTGTCTATTTACATGATAGATTCGCATACAGGGACATACATATGTACATACGTTTGCATGCCAAGCATATTGCTATTAACGAGTTGCTATTGTCTTATTTAGAGATGAAATCATGCCGAGATCTAGATGTGAATCGTCTGTTTTTCATTTATATTTGAAATGCCCTAAAGCCCTGGAGAAATTTCTATGACGGTAAGGTGAAAAGTTCTCGGGCTAGCAATGAAAGACTGCGATTTTCAGATGAAAAATGATTTTATTTTTCTGCAAAATTTCCCTTTTGATATACTTAGTCCAGCCTTTCTGTAACATCGGTATTCTCTCCTGGAAGAGCCTTGAAGGCTGTGAAAATATTTACCCATACCCTCTAGTCATCTTCAAGGCATATGCAGCGCTTCCCTGATATGTACATACATTCATTCTTCTGAGTCTGAGGAGGCCAAATCAGGTGAATTGGGGGAATGGCCGAGTAAATCGTATCGGCATTTTTGGTGTCCAGCTAGTCAAGGAGGTTGGAGTAATTATCGCCTTTAATATTTTAATAGTTCTGCCTATTGCTAGGTAATCAATTAACAGGGTCTCTTTTACATCTCAAAACTATATGGCCATTACCTTTACAGTAGATACTATCGACTTCGTTTTCCTTAGCATTTAACCACCGGCTTCCACATACTGCTTGAACTGCTGTTACGTTTCTGGCGTGTAGTGGTGGACCGATTTCTTATCCATGGTGACAAATTGCCGAACAAAATCGGTCGGATCCTTACTGAATTGGTCCAAAGATTATTTTGTAGATTTCTCAATTTCTTGGCAGATGCGAAACGGTTTTTTGCCCATCGATCTCAATTTCTTCAACAGCTAGAGAATAGTGCTTCAAAAGTAGAAGAAGAGTGCTTCCGTTAAAGCACTCTTGCCATGAAGAGCAACAATATGTTCTGTATATGAGACTATTATAAATTTTTTCAACTGTCTTTAATTCTTTAATTGTCGCGATCCAGAACACAATTGCGATATGGACTTCAGTGTTTTTTTTTTTTTCATATACATATCAAAAAGACCAAGCATACTATAGTATAGTAGAATAAAATCATAGAGCGCCGTTTTTTTTTTGGTGCAGGGTGTAAGTCCATTTAGTCCATACTGCCTTTATATTTCTGGATGTCCCAATTTTTTCCAATTTTGTGTTTCATTAGAAGTAGGGGGTTTCATGATGGCTATAGAAACACACTCGAAGTGTTGACCTACATACATATGTATATGTATCTAGCGAGTTCAACCATTTTCTTGTTGACTAGCCACCTTTTATGGTCTGTCATCAGTAGAGCGTGATCCACCTTCGCTTCGCTTTTAAAAGAAGGTTGTGATTGCAATTAGATCCAACCATCTGGCCTGACCCAACCTAGTCTATCGTGGCTGACGAGCGCTCTATAATACGTAGAAATTAAGTTTTGACTAACAGACGGCATATCTACTACAAATGGTTAGTTTGGTTTTGGATGGTAAATATCTGTCAACGAAATCCAATATATCATGGGCTATGACTGTAGATGCACTCAACATTCCTTTTGTAGCCTTGAAAATGTCGAATTTTGTGCCAGATAATGACCATTTGCGGGAAGTATTATTACATTATTTGTTTTCAAAGATGCTGCAAGACATCGATTGTTATGGAAGCTTATGAAGAACTTATTCCAACTCGTTCGTTTCAAAGGTATTGATTTTGGCATTGACCACAAAGATCGTGGAAGACCGGAGAAAAAAATTGAATTTGCAAAATTATTATATGAAGACTCGAGTCAAACATAAGCATAACTCGCGGTGCATTATTGGTAGTTAATCGCACAAACGCTCCCACGTTTAATAGCCTTGGAAAAGATCCAATAAAAGGGAAAATGGGTTTCGTTTCAATTGAAAGAGTGACATCGAAAGAATTGTTACTGACGATTTATTTCCACAATTCCAAGCGCCTACCCACGACCGGTTAGTAGTATCCACGGAAAGAAGGTTACGCTGTGTGTTTATTGTGGAAATGATGTGTTATGTGCTTTTAAAACCTAGTGAAAAATTACTGGCGATCGCTACCGTGAACAGCTGATAGACCTGTATCAACGTTGAAGTAAGGTCGCCCAGAATATGCTCGAAGACGTCTATCAGTTATTGATGCAATGCAGACTAAAAAACTTTAACTGCCGTCTTTACCAAACTTGGCCCCTTCTAATTACTATTTGTTTCGATAAACTTTCTCATATCATTCTGACGAAGAAGTGAATGATTGGCTGCAGATAGCGAGTAATGGTATTGGTTCGAAATCCATCAATTACAATAAAGATTCTCTCTTTCTCTTCACCTTATGACTAAATTGTTCACAATAAAGATGAGGAAAAGTCACACCCAACGATGGTTAATACTGATTTTTGTATGCGCAAAAAATTGACATTTCATATTCACACGCCTATTACGTAAGGTATTCTAAAGAAGGCAACTAAGTTTAAATGTTTGTACCCAATTCTTTGGTTTTTCCGGTCCTTCCTAGAGGATGACAAACTTGTCTTCTATTGGTTGTAGTTGTGTATAAATAAATTGTGTTTATTGGCAGAATCTCTGAGGTATTTAACTGCCCTACATATTGTGGCCTAAGATTTTTTTGCGAATATTTTGTAATGAGATTAAAAGACTTTTTTTTACTCTGTGCACGAAGTGTAACTTTGAGTCTAAGTGAGAGACTTGACTAATTAGGTTTTAAAAGGAATTGGATTGTGTTCATAGCAGATTTTCCACTAATAAGTTTCGAGTAAGGTCAACCGTGTTACTGTATTTAAGTCACAAGAATCGAATTCGTGTTCGTCTGGCAAGGTTAGTTGAAAATATCACCGTAGCTACCGACTTTGACTGCCAGCCAGTTGTGTTGAATTCGAGACGATCAGAGGAAAATGACCTTTTTGAACAATATTTTAATTAAAATTTGGTTTATAAAGTCAAGGAAAAACAAAAACCGAAACTAACAGACCACACACAAGGTTGTACTTTCGCTAACTGGATGTTGAAAATTAATGAACGAGGACATGATTTTTAACACAAAATAATTCTGACTTTGAAGCGTATTCTTTTGCCTACAAATCTGCTGCATCTGGCTCCAAATAGTTGAATAACCTGTCCATCGTCAATAAATGGCGCTTTGGTGCTATTTTTGCACTGGTCACACATTTTCGAAAATAATGGTGAAACGACCGTTTTAGTGAATGGATTACGTTACAGTTACCATTGGCTGTTTTTTCCCTGTACCATGGACATGCACAACGTTAATATTCGGCAGAATGGCGCCATATATCACGCCAGCTTAGCACGATTAGACTTTCTCCTTTGTTAAAGATAACGTTTACATTAATACTTTACCCATATGAATCATTGGAGGAGAAAGAGCTGTTATTCACAAAATAAACTCTCAATTATTACAAACGTAAGGAAAAAGTTTATGAAAAAAATTTCATCACTTTTGCAGCATTTGTTTTTTGTTGACAACAAATAACACCTCTTGTTGGATGAGGATCAGGATATCTAGCAAATCGCGCTTATTAGGCGCCCTCTAAGACCCGAAAGAACCCTGTCGGAGTTGGTAAGGCCGTAATAGTAATAAATAGGTGTGTTAACGTGACCAGGACGTCTAATTATGTCTTAACATGCAGCATTACCTACACGAGTAGCTTTATTACCTTTTCATTTGGGAAGCGCACAAATGTGCTTTGAACGCCTCCGCGTCCGAAATTCAAATGCGCGTAGCATGCTTGTCCAAATTGTAGAGTGTGTTCCTAACCGTTGATACATAAAAATTATTTAAGTGCTCCTCGCCGTATTCCTGCAACCGATGAAGGATCAGCCGGTGGATACTTATCCCTTAATAATCACAAAACGAATGGCAAGGATTTCCTCCAATTCAGTCCTGCGCTCGCGTACCCGTTCCGTTCGAGGTGCACATATGCAAATGCACTCGTACTTCAGCCGAGTATACCCAAAAAGCACACAAAACTATAATTGAATTCGTGCACAAATGCTGAAAGTTAATTAGAAACTCGTTGGCGCAAGGATCAAAAGGGACCATGAAGAGATACAAAAGCAAAAGAAATATTTTTTTGTTCTGTAGTCCGTGTTATGGCACGCGGCATGCATGCGAAAGGTGCAAGTTTCTCTCTCAAGGAAAGTAACACGTGCATGTCCTACATGCGGAAAGAATTTTCAAAGAAAGTTATTTTTCTTTTCAGAAAGTAAACGGATACCGGCAACTCGCAATCATGCATTTATGTTAATTTTACTAGATCCTGCCTACGAGTAACTAACGAGCCTTTCTTTTTTTCGCATAACAACTCGTGAACGAGATTGTCCTGCGTACTTGAATGACACAGAATCATCGACTTTGACACCTTCGTCATGTACTATTTCTCCGCGTGCACCTTCACGAGCCAAATTGAAAAGATCCAGAAAACAAGGTATAAAAAAAAAATCAGCAATCATGAAATTATACATTCTTGTCGTCGCACTTATTTATGTGCATGGAGGCTGGAGGGAGGAAGAGTAGGTTGAACGACAGAATCCCTTTAGGATCTCCAATGGCACGTGCCTTTTTACGCCAGTTGTCTTTGTCTGTTGTTATGATGCACCGCCAGCCAGCTCACCGTACACACTTGGGCTCCTCACTTTCTTGGGCTACTTTGCAGCACGACGAAATGCCATTGCCGCCACCACCACCGCGGGACCGTTTTAATGGGATCCTTGTTCGGTGGTGGTACTTTCTGCCCCTAGAGGTTGAATTTTGCTTTATTTTCATTTTCTTTCGATTTCTCTCTTTTTCTTCACCTTATGACTAAATTGTTGAGTAGTTTTCGTACATCTGCTCCTCGATTTTATTTTTTATTAATTTTTTTTTCCTTAGTTTACTCGTCCTTACAATTTTTTTCTTTAATTTTGTGTCTTGCCATGTTCGTGCCAAGGAATGAACTCTTGTTGATGCATATGCGCGAATCACCATCGATTTCGGGACACAGGAGTGCGTATTTCTTTTCTTAATTATATTACTCGTTTGTAATTACTTGTTTGTTAGAGGGATATCGGGATGTGCTGTTCGAGGTTTGTAAATTGATGTTTAAAAAATAAGTACCGACCCAGAACGAGCCTACCTAAAATTGATTCATGGGAGTCAATGAAATTCTTTTTTTTTATGACATTTATTCTATGTCTGATGACCTTTTTATTAGTTGATTTTTAAGCAAAACCACATTCGGGGAAGCATTTTAAATTTTGCCAGTGATAAAACTTCTTGACCTAGACACAGTTGTAGTTCTATAGGACACAAGAACTAAATAACTGAAGCCAATCTCATTCACCCTTTTCGAGATACCATATGGGAAGAGCTATATAGTACGGATTCAGTAAATATAATTACAACTTTGACGAAATATTGAGCGAAGGTTTCAAAATTGGGAACTAGACGGACAAATTAGACGGATGATGGACCCATACCTCCTCAGTGACTAAATTATTTTGAAAATAGATTTCAGAAAAGAGATTTTTTCATATTATCGATAGAGTTCTACAACGGTTAGTACTAGGACCTATTCTCGATCTCGTATGCTCGTCGGAGTGATGACAGGACACTGTCCCATTGGAGCAATGCTCCGGAAATGGGACTCGGGATCCAGCGATCTCTGCCGGAGCTGCGGCGATGAGGAAGAAACTGAGACGATCCAACATCTGCTTTGCCACTGTCCAGCTCTCCAGAATCGACGCCTAGTGTCGCTAGGCCAAAGATTCTTTACAGAGATTGCGGACGTGGCTAATGCAGATATATCGGATCTTCTAAGATTCATCAAGAGCACGGGGTGGTTTCAGCCACCACGTGATAGGACAGGTTAATTTTATGTGTACCCACACAAACGAAGGGAATCACAATGGGCCTCTTGGCCTCCGAGTGGAAGTGATGTCTAACCATCACACTCCCCTTCTCAAATCTAACCTAACCTAGGACCTATTCTATTGAATACAATGCTCAAAAGGGTTTAGTCTCTGCTAATGATATGGAATTGTCTTGGCAATGAAGCAACTAGAAAAGGTGCGAACAAAGAACAAGGTGGTGGATAAGTTAGAATCAGAACATTATTGGAAACTAAAAGAGCCATAAAATACCTACGAATAGTAATCGATACATGAACTCAAGATCTTTTTGAACAAAGTCAGAAGACTAAATTCACTAAGGTTTGTATGGGTCCCAGGAAATCAGATCTCTGATGAACTCGCTAGAATGGGCTCACGAGGAGAATTTCTCAGGATCTGAACGCTTTAGGTCTACCTGTTTCCACGGTCAAACCCTACATCAACATCATCGTTTACATCAACGTTTGGGTCCTTGATGCACTCAATTGTAGATGGAGGGAATATCTAGGTTGCAGGATGACTAAGCGCGTACGCCCTGATGTCCGCAAGAAATCCACAACATTCTTCTTATCCGTAAGGGGAATTGATTGGAGAAGACTTGCGGCCATCCTCTAATGATACCACTACATTTTGCTAAGCATCTCTGTGTGCTTGACATCAGTAAGACGCCTACCTGTGCTGCATGTTGTGAGTAGGATGACACAGCAGAACACTTTCTCTGCGACTGTTTCGCCTTCGCTCGCGCACGGTCTCGGGTCCTTGGGACCGACGCGGTGTGTGCCGAATCTCTTACATCTAGATCACCGAAACTCCTGCTAATTTTTCTTCGGATAAGGGGAAAATACAATAAAGAAAGGTGTCTGTCTGGCGGTACGATGGACCAGTATTTGCGTCAGAATTCTCCAACAGATAGTGGAAACTCAAACAAAAACATCAAAAACAAACAGCTTACAAAGATGACCTTGAAGTAACGTTAACCAAAATTATTTGAGCGCGAATGGTGCGAATGAGTTTTATGTCAGGTTGGTATGGCTTAGATATGCCTTCAGTCAAAAAACTTCAGATTGAGGAGAGGCACTATGATATGAATACACTGACGAATTGGCTGTTTCGACTTCATGGAGAGTCCAATTTCTACACCAACTGGTTCTTGGCTGGGTACAGTACATCTTAACTAGTTTGGGCATATCATATTTAAGTGAGAATAGTAAAGCTGTGCAATGTGCTGACGTACGGTTAGAGCTCAAACATAATTTCAAATGAGCTTTCGAACCAAGCCTAACATGGCATGCGGTCGAAAATGTTCAACAGTCGCTAGAAGATGGATTAGTATATTGGAAAATAGGATATATAGAGAGAGCTTAAGTACCCAGAGAAGACCAATTAATGAAGACATTACCGGGGTGTTCACTGTCCATCTTTATCAACTACTTTTTCCATGATTTTTCCAGAACTTCCCATTCGACTGTTTCCAAGTATGTTCTGATGTGACATGTGCACGAATATTGTGTTCTGCAACATAACTTTGTCATGTCCTTCAGAGTATTTTGGGCGTCTTCCCCCAAGCCACGGCTCAAGCGCATTAAGTAGTAAGTAGTAATTTGCAGTAATGGTTTAATTCCAACTGAGCAGCTCATGGTAGACCACATCCGTTTGATCCAAAAAAAAATTAGAGCATGCGCTTGGATTGATGTGGAGACTGTCGTAATAGATCCAGTTTTCACCGTCAGGGTTGATTTGATGTAAAAATCTTTCCTATGCTGTCATTGAAACAGGATTTCGCAGGTGAAAAAACGTCACTAGACGCACCGTGGTTTTCATCATTCCCATTCCTTTTAAGGCGTTTTCTTACTATTGACGAGACAATTCCTAATGATACAGACAATTAGTGTTTGTGTTTGACATGAGTATTTGTCGAGAATTTCTACCACTAACATATTTAGGTCGTCCATTGTCGATATCAAAAGCCACTTAAGATACGCTTGCTCAGCTAGACCATGGACTATGTTTATCAACCAGTAAATCATCTTATATCCCCAAAAGTCGATTTTATAAGTGCCTCTAGCCAGATCAGATACAGGTACAGGTACATAACGATTCTATCTGTGAGGTAATCTCATCGAGTTTGTGAGTAAAACTTAAGGCCGCCTAAGAACGGCTTCTGATTATTATTATTATACCTGTCAACATCACTTTACTTTGATCAATCAGTATCACTTTATTGAACTGCTATGTACTTCCTCTAAGCATTTGTCTTCCGACTCCCGGCCCCGTGACCCAGATGTGTGCGACTTCTCGAAATGCTGTTAATCTCCATTGATTATGACGAAACGTGCGTGCTTCCTGAATGTACTCACCTTGCATTCAGAGAAAAAAAAAAAAAGAAGAAAATACCCAGAAAAAAACAGATAAAAGATTAAATAATTAAAGTCAAGCTTGCCACGTCCACTCATCCTCAACCCCATCATGCGACGCGTGTACGATGCATTAAGAAAAATAAAAAAATGTGTACAAAAGCAGAAAGCAGCCTTAAAGAGAGAAGTTGGAAAAAAAATACAGTTATTAGCCTGGCATGTGCTCAAATGCCGTTCGGAATCATATAATAAGCAGTGCAATTCTTAAATGCAGGCAATGCACACCTCCTGTCACAAGGAGCCGGTCACAATGGACAATGCATATTGGCAGGTAGATCGTACATGCAGCGGCAGAAGCAATGAACACGGGGAGGTCACATAAAAGAAGTGCAAATACCTTGCGGCATCAATTTGAGGGGAACCGTCCACGTTCTGCCACAACCACTGCCCACTGGGCAATTTCATTCCTTCTCCCCCCACCCGATATTCTGCTTAAACTGCTCGTTTTTTTTGCATTTTTGTTTTGTCCTCACTTTGATAATCTCAATAACTGCATGCGATGAATTAGGGATCACTGCATTGTATAACTATAATCACTGCATACTCAGCGACACTTGAATACAGGCAGGAGGGTAGAAATGCATCAGGAATGACCGCAACCAAATTGCATTGCATCACGTGGAAAGATGGAAAATTGCATCGGCTTTGAAAGTGCATAAAAGCGACGATCTGCGGAGGGTCCGCGACGATCTGCAGACTGCAAGGGCTTCCAAAAACATCTGTTGAATGGCTTTTTCTGGTTGGTCATCGCATTCGTAAAGATTGTTCTGCCGTTCAAATGGTTCAATCGCGTGCCACTGCGGGCACAGAGAGTGAAATTGTATTGCACTCGAGTGTGTGCAGTGTGCTCAGGGTTCAGGTTTCACGAAACGTGGAGATGGGTGTGATTGTGGACAAGGGGTTTATTGCACGATTGCGGAAACGATTCACACATTGTTAGTGGCGCCTTGCTAAACGGCACCCCATTGACATGACAGGTGATGGGATTTCCTTTTACTCTTAAGCAGCTCATCTTGCTAAAAAAAAAAAAAAACATCATAACAAGCTAAACAACATTATTGCTCGTGACGGTGTTGAAGCTCAGTAAAATCAAATCAACACACAAATCCACTTAGAGTCACTAGTTCCGGAAATGCCGGTCAATCAGTGTGATAGTTCTCATATAAATATCCCTCTGATTCACACATCCACATTTAGGTTCTATAGATACTTTGTCGGAGTTAATCATTAATTAATTCCCAGCCACGTCCTGGTACGAGATTCCAGATTCACATCAATGAAAATCCGAGATGCGCAACAAATAAGAAGAAAAAAGAACAAAAACAAAAACATTCACCTCAAATTAAATCATCAGTCGTTTCTTGGAAGCTGCATCAGTTTTGTCTTGAGTTATCGACTCTATAAAATGAGATTCGTGCTGATTCCGCAGGTAACAACATAGGTGCCGCCAAATGCTTCATAAACAACAACGGCCAACGACAAGAGCGCAGTGAAATGAAGCAAGAACAGCATAATGTGTGTACTCGTAAGACGAAATGAAAACACACATACTCCTCCAAGTTAGCCACCAGTTAGGCTGTTGGCTGGTATGCGAGAGGAAACAGAATCATCACTCATAGCACTTCTTGGGAATTTCGTACAAACGAGTGCATCTTGGGATTCGAAAATCAAAATCAGGATCAACCGACAAAGAAGAGATTAAGAGAAGTTGTTTTTTTTGTCCTCCTTTTTTGTCCCTCCTATTGCTTCCTATTTTTAATTCAATTCGAGTTGTCCGCTTATGGTAAATGGTCAACGGTTTCAAGACCAGATCGAGTGTAGGTAAACGGCGTTAGGTTACCTTCGGTAGGGATGCTAGATACATGACAGTTTTTATGAGGTCAAATTTGTGTAGTTTTTTTCGGGATAGATCATTTTATATCTGCTTCTCGTAGGTGAAATATTTCCGCCCGAGAGGGACTCTGTTGTGGAATTTTGTTTTCAAAACAGTTTCTGGCATTTCTGTACAGGGTACTGTCAGGCTTCGTTACTATTGATACATATATCTCATCTTTGAGACATTGCATTTTGACACATTTAACCAACTCGTTTCTTCTAAAGGGCGATACAGTCCGGGGTGAATCTGAGCTTCAACAAACAACTCTCTTTAATTATCTGACAACGTGACATCGAATTCAACCCGAGTAAATGGGGTCCTTTTCCATACCACGTTAGATGCGATCTCCACTGCGTTGCACCTCAGAGTCGAAAACCCTCTGATCATAATCTTCTATATCATAATGTTCATTAACTCAACTAATGTTCTACTATGGCCTAGCCACTTAGGTGTGTTTTTTGCATGACAACGCAACATGTAAAACTTGTCCAATTAAACTACTGACTTTCCATTCGGTATCTTTAAGGACTAAAGACCTAGAGAGTAGTCTTGATTTGATCACAAGATATGCGCCACACGCAAAACAGCCTTTTTAAAAGGTAAAAACAAACGGAAAATTTAAATTCAGATATTAATTATGAAATTAAGCGTCGAATTACTGTAAAGCCATATTTTTTTATTTTTTTTTTTATTTAAAGAAAATTATAAAGAATTATGTGAAGTTAGTGGTAATGGTTGGCCTTATATTACAGGTTACAATAAGCCGTAGCAATTGGTAATGGAGTGGTTTAGATGGTAAGCTTTAACACAGTGAGCAACAAAAACAAGTATCACTTTGTTCAGGGCTTGTGTTAGGTTTCTCCGGTGGGGAAGATCTTTACGTTGGTTCAATTTTAAAAATTATTTCTGAGGGAATGGCATAAATAAATGGTATACTGGTCTGATTCCATACATTTTTTCGTTGTAATTTTGGCAACTAATCCAATGCTTGCAAGCATATCTGCAACATGTTGATAAGCATGTATCTCGACATTGCCATTTGTTTAGCATGCTGTTAGCAGTCAAAGGGGCTACATGTTGCTTTATAAAGGGTTTTTTTATTGGCGCGGGTGGATTTTGGCGATGCTGTTTTGGAAACATCTGTCAAATCCGTTGTTCATTATTCAATTACTGATGCGAAATCTTCATGGCAACACGATTGAACAGCACATCCAAATGATAAAACTTTATTATCAAAATGAGTGCTCGTTAGTGGAAACGTTGCGAGCGTTGCTCCCATTTTTCAGTAGACCTGGTGGCCTTTCGCAGTTGACTCTTCAACGTTTGGTGGCCAAATTTCAGGCGACTGGTTCAGTAATTAATTAGCTAACATTCGTAAATCAAAGGAACGCAAGATAGGCCGACAACATCGCCGCGGTCTGTAAAAGTGCAGAACCCGGGACAGTCTATTCCTCGCCCTGCATAAGTACTCGGCCTTTCGCAAGCTTCAACTTGGCGATTTTGTGTTGGGACTGAGGCCTATACCCTTACAACATCGAACCGACTCAGGAGCTCTAAGTTCATGACTGGGTGTCGGAGTATTTTTGAGTATTTAATGGTTGTGTTAAAAACCAAAATTGCCGCATATGGGACGATACCCAAACGAGGTTCACCAGGTGGCAATGCATTCTCAAAAAGTTATCGTTAGGTGTGGATTATGGGTCGGCGCGACGGCTTGCGGCGGGGTGATCGCCATTCTCGGAAAACCATTTCTTGGTTAGACCCATGGCACACCCCACTCGGCTTAGGGCAACTTCATCATTTGGAGGCTATTAGTATAAACTTAATAAATAAAATCGCAAAATAGAGGTTCTACTTTGTACGACGATCAACTCCAAACTATAATGTCAGCACCATCATGCTTAAAGGCTTTAGTGGTATAGCGAGGGTTGAGGGTAGCCTTTCTTACCCAAGTTCTTCTATTGTTGGCAACCTTTCTTATTTTTGTTCCGTCCGACTTAGGAATTGGCGTCGCTTTTTTTCTCCCATCCCAACTCAGTGGCGATTACGCATGCAATATTCGATTTCTTCTTTGCCTCTTTGTTACCATTGGCACTTGTTAATTCTCGCGGTTTTCTTCCAAAACAGATGCTTTTCGTCTTCTTTGAGATGAAATGCGCGCTCCTAATTCGTGCGGAATTCGTGCTGACTTAAAAGCGTCTTGGCTTCATAACAGCTTAAAGCGAACATCTTCTCTTGCAGTCCATTTGTGCGGTGTGCCTTTTTATCATGTGACTTTGGGGGCAACAGAGTATTTAAAACAAAATGTTGAGACCTGACGATGTCTTTTTGGCGCTGGTTTTGTCCTTTGTCTCTTAGCTTACGAACAGCGGTACCCTGAAATAAAAATAAAAATATAAATTATTTAAAGGTAATTTTGATTTTTCTTAGTATTTTAGTCGTTAACTTTATTTTTCTATCTCCTATTTAACACGAATGACAATAGTTTTTACCTTGTCGAATCTTACAATTAGCAGATTCGAATTACTTTCTTACAGAAGAAGAAAAGCTTTTCCTAATCTTAGGCATGCATATCTTCCATTTTATCCCATCATCTTGATTAGGTTAAAATGTTGATTGTATAAGGACACTGAATAAGTTCTCGCTGTTTTTTTCTTTTTTTGGGAAAACTAAGAATGCCCGTACACTACAGACTATTAACTCGACTATTATAAAGTGGAGTATAAGGACTGAGAAGAAGATTTACAACCGAGTACTCTTTTAAAGATATTTTGTATAGTTCGGGTCTTGTTTCCACTTCCTCTATCAACTATTTATATCAGCGATCAGCCGATAGAAAATCTGTAGTGTGCGGGCACTCTAATACTTTATTTAGAGTATTGTAAGTTGTAAGAAGAAAGTCACTCCAAATACTGCCCGTCACTAGAGACTACTGTTTCCCATCTTTCTGGTAGCATTTGAATTCCAGGTCGGAACACAACACGAATTTTGAGGCTATCCAAGAATCGATCTACTTTTTGGCATTTTCATGAAAATGGAAGTGGTGCTCAGCCAAGCCATTTGCCATCGAAAGGAATAAGTGATAATAGGAAGCGGCAACATCTAGTGAATACGATGAGTGCGGTAGGATTTCTAATTTGACCGATTTGGCAACATATATGTACATACATATGTATGTATTATAGTAAAATCACTTTGTCGTGTTTCTATTCGTATAGCGGCAGTTTTTCCCTCAATGCTCGGCATCAATTGCAATCGGTAGCTACATATCTCTCCTGATGGTTTTTCTCGGTTTGAATAGTTCATCATAAACGACAAAGCTGATTCCGACTAATGGAGGGAAGAACCTTCGAAACATGGATAATTTTATTTACCCTGGATGTTGATGCAAAGCAGAGCTTACCTTAGGATCTTTTAGGTCATTGCATAATATTCACTTTTCATCGCCAGTCACTATACGACGCAAAAAACCTTTCTTCCACAGCCGTTGAAAAAACGCAGTTTGACGTCTCTCGTCTACAACTCATGTGGTATCCAATGTCTTAGCTGAATCCCTCCTAATGCTTTCCAAATCGTTGCAGAACTTGCTCACCGTAAGTCTAAATAAAAATTCTGTGTGCTTCAGCTGCTTGACATGTTTAAAACTACGAAAAACGTCGTAAAGTTATTTGTTTGGAAATAGCGAGAACTTATTCAAGGTTTCAATAAATGCATCTTTGACCAGCAAAAAAACATATCGTTTATCAAGCCCTGCTCCTTCCCTCAAGCTTTCTTATGTTCATGGAATCAAATATTCAGTAAGAGCTTAAAAGATTAGCAAACCATTGTCTGAATTGTTTAGAGTTGACTTTAGGAAAACGCTTTAAAGTCATGAAAATGACCAGGAAGAAAGGAAACTGGGTTCCATATCAATTTGGACATAGAAAGTATTTTTTTCACGTGTGAACAGCTCCTTCAACGACAAAATACGAAATAATTTCTGCATCGAATTATCACTATTGTTGCACCATTCCTGCAGATCGCTTACGACTATAGTAATTGCACTTGAGCCATGGGCGGAATTCTCCAAAAAGAACGACAAATTAACTTTGCAAGACGACAATGTTCGTTTGGACGTCGCAAAATCTTAAAAAAGTCCTACCTCACCCGTCATGGTGACTATACTTCCGATGATCACTTGTTTCGATCAATAACTTGTGGTCTACCTGAGCAGGAGCTTACTTCTTATGAGAATTGTTAAAAATGGATTGAATCTAAAGAAGAGGTGTATCCTGCTGGAAAGATGGGAAAAAGTAGTGCCTAGCAAAGGACAATACTCATTCAATTTCATATTAATTAACCTTCTTTTCGATAAAAATAAAATAAACGCTACAAACCAATTCTAATCCCTAGTAACAATATCCAATATTTTTAAAAGTTAAATGCATTATAAAAAGGCTTAAGTTTCCGATCAGTGTTGAAATATAAATTCATTTAAATGGTTGGCAGTTTAAGCCTTTTTTTTGAATTTGAGGCCCTGTAAGCTTTAAGGGAACACCATTAAAATGAATGCAGTAACATAACCGAAACGAATAATTAGGTACATAATAAATTAACTTAGTTTGCAAAAGACTGATTGTTCCCTTTCTCGCCAAAAAAATGGATTATCATGTTTCTGTTGCCATCTTCAACTTGAAAAGAAAAATGAGTGAATGAGGACTCCACTGCAAAACCAAACGAAACAATCGCTCGTTGAAGCTGCATCGGGTTTGATACGAAATGATTGTCAACTATTTTAATCAAATCAAGTTTGCCGATTATAGAATGGACAATAGCCTTAAGACGTAGCCCTTTGCCTATGTAGATACATACATACATGAATCTATATCTGGCACACAATCGATTTATGCAAATTAAAAATGCTTTCAATATCGGTCACAAACCATTGGAATTTACTAAAAATTCGTCCATAGGTCAAAAGTGAGCTTCGTAGTTGTAGAATATTGGTCTGAATGTTGCTATTAATTTAACCAGATTAATGGATAACCAGCAAAACCCTACTTGCTATGTATAGCTAGCACCGCTTGCGCCAAAATAGTTTAGCTACTGCTTTGGATAGGTCAGAGTTGATTGCCAGAAAAGAAGGCCAAAAAACACTGTAAATCCTGTTCGAAACGAGTTCGTGAGGCATGAAACAAATACTAAAGCCAAGCCGGTTAGCCACAAATAAGCTTAGTGCGTCATTGTCGCAAGTAGACTAAGCGGCGAATATGATAATGAGAAGAAAAAAAAAAGAAACAAGATGCCATGGAACTTAATCGGAAGTGATAACAATTTCCGCAGAACACAACAAGTCGACATAACAAATCGACTAAAATGAATATGACGTGACCACGTCTGACGATATCAGTGTCCTGCGTCACTAGTCAACTGCTTCTTGTAGTTAGACATTAAATTCCATTCACTAAACTAGTCCACCATACGCACCACTATACGAGTACAATGGTTTTCCCCCCTAAACAGCACAATCGACACCACGTCTGAATGGAATTTCCGGACAAGGTTGCAATTCCATTCAAACAACACCACGTCAAGCACGGCACAGGAAAAAAAAACACAAAACCACAAGCATCCCGTAATTAAAAACAAAAGAACTAAACCAGCAAAACCGAAAGAAAATAATTTGTTTATTTCGCGCATAATTTAATAAATTAACGAGATATAAATAATGTTCATTCCTACCGCTAACCCGCTAACTAAAGGCTGCGCGTCACCTCCCCGCTTTATTATCAATTTAGAACATATAACATAAAACCGGGCCGACGAGATTGTTTCCTTTCCAAAAGCGCCTTCAATCGACTCGTTGCCTCAACCTCGCGTAAGGTGTTGTTTTTGTGCTTTCATCTTTGAAAACGTCACCGAGTGACGCTGCTTTGCTTTGCCAGACAAATATTGCCAAACAATAAAAAAAAAAAAACAAACAAAATTTCTTCAATGAATGGCAATGAACAGGCCCGCAGTTAAGTCGCCAGCAACGTCGAAAACAACAACACAGCCAGTCAACAACCTAGTGCGACCAACAACAACTTGTCCGAGAGCACTGCCAAACCAAGAAATAACACGAAAAAGATTAATAACAATCTAGAAATCGATTAATTTAGATTCCATTCAAATAAAGCAACGAACATTTCATTCTCAGAATCCCTAAGCATACTTGGCATACCATCTCGGGTCGCCGGTCGCTGGAGCAACTGTTCAGACTACGGTTGGGGCTGCGGCTGTGGCTTTCGATTGGTCGTCTGGAGGTGCGCTCAATCAGGTAAAACAGAAAACGTACCACGGACCCACGGGCGAAGGGTGGGAGGTAGCTTTAAACGACGATAACGACAACGACAACGAAGAAATCTCGATGGCGATCGCATCGGTGCGATGTCGTAAAAATCTCAGCTCTTGTTGCCCGATTGCCGGCCGGACACCGAAGGTAACAAACAAATACACAACGGTGAATGACAGAGTCTTAACCTCCGGCCAAGGAATGGGTACAAAGCGAAACAATAAAATTAAGGAAAAATATAAAAGAAGCACGCTGCGGTTGGTGCGGTAGTTAGTTAGTGAGATGATCAGCGCGCCTTGCTAGTGCGACTGCGTGGTGGTGGTGATGGTGCGCGTCGTCGACCGTGATCGTGCTAGGTGATGTTGTAAATTTGTGTGTTAATTGAGGAATTCCAATTGGATGTGTTGGTCTTAGTTAAGCTGCATTGGTGTCTGCTGGCTACTGAGTGACGGGATGGATGGATTAGGTGGAGGCCGTACACCTGGGTAATTGTCGGATTTAATAATTGACTTGAACCTCAAATATTGATCATAATTGGCAATAAACTGCAAATAAAACTAATTTCTTAAATAAAATCCGTACATACTTGTACGTAAAGTGCATTCCCAAATAACTCGTCGGTAACAGGCACATTGAACCATTAACGAAGCTCTTGAAGAGAGCCGTTCTAAGCTTTTTCGTCCTATAATTATGTTCGTTTCTGCATGATAGAATACTATCAAGTGCAAACATCCTTTTAGAATCCATTTCCGAGGAACTTCTGTAGGTGAAATGAGAATTAAACGAACGAGAAGTCAATTTTGCTCATAGAACAAAATGGAACGGGAATCACACAGCTGCAACTTTTTTGTTGGGAATCCAGAGGTGTTTATCATTTTTATATTAATAGCGTACGAGATGTGCTAAGAAAAATTAAAAGGACTTTTCGGTTTCTAAAAAGAAATTTATATGTCTGCGCCCATGTTATACCTTCTAAAAGTCACAAAAACACTTGCCCGATATGTTTTTTCTATATGTTTAAAATAAAAGAAGTCTGATCAAGTCAAATCGGCCGATTAGCACTGGCAGGTTATGAGACATAAGGGCATTAGGAGATTTGGAAACACATCCTTCAAAATGTCTATTGAAGTTGAATGTCTATACCATATATCCTCCGGTCCCAATTCGTCAGGAAGCTTTCGAAAAAACGAGCACCAGGCCCGATAACAACTCCGGCGTAAATCGCGCACCACGCAATGACTTTGAATTGACTGGCAGGCTCTACTTGGATGATACGTACACCAGTAGCACGCATTTTGTTTTCAGATAGAAATGGACATCTTCGCTCTTTTCGACCGATTATCGTTCACGTCGTCATATAGATTCAGAAGAATGTGAGCTTATAACGCGAATTATCGTCTGCAGGCAGTCGCTGATGGATATCGAAAGTTACCGAAACAACTGCATAAACGGCTGATTAGGAAGGGATAGTTTGCATCCAATTGTCACTGGCAATGAAAATTGCGAGAACAGGGGGTCACAGCTAACCACCAACATGATCGACGAAGGCAAATATATATGAATCCAATCGCATGAATTGTATTTAGTGACGGCCGGAGGGTCCGGAGGGGCCTCACCGCCAGATGGCGCCAGTATCGCAAGAGCAACTTACTATCGTGTAGTACATTCTAGTAGACGGCTACTATCGAAATTTCAGCCGGATCGGACTAGTAGTTTTGTTTTGACCGCGTGTGGAAGCGGGAGTGTCCGCGGATTTTAGAAAAATGGGAAAAGAGCAATATCGGTCGGTGATTCAATTCTTGTTTTTGGAAGGGAAATCGCGCAGCGAAGTCAAAGAGCGTTTGGATGCTGTGTACGGTGACTCTTCTCCTTCGATGGCGACCATCAAAAATTGGTTTAACGAGTTTCAACGTGGTCGCACGTCGGTTTTTGATGAGCCACGTCCAGGTCCCCCTAAAACAGCTACCACGGAGGATAACGTGACAAAAATCCACGATCTGGTATTGGCAGACCGCCCATTGAAGGTGCGCGAGATAGCTGACACAGTAGGCATTTCAAAAGATCGCCTGGGTCATATCCTGTATGAAATTTTGGACATGAGAAAGCTGTCGGCGTGATGGGTGCCGCGTTTGCTCACTCCGGACAACAAGCGCAACAGTCAGACCACTTGGGAGCAGTGTTTGACGCTGTTTAAGCGCAGTCCGAAGGAGTTTCTGCGTCGTTTCGTGACAATCGATGAAGCGTGGATCTACTGGTACACACCAGAGACCAAAGAACAGTCGAAACAGTGGACTTCCCCCGGCGAACGTGCTCCCAAGAAGGCGAAGACTCTCCCATCTGCCGGAAAGGTGATGGCCAGGTGTGATCCACATCGACTACCTGGAGAAGGGCAAAACGATCACAGGGCTGTACTATGCCAAACTATTGGGCCGATTCGACGCCGAATTGAAGAAATAACTGCCCCACTTGGCAGCACCGGCTCACACCTCCGCCCTCGCCACGGCCAAATTGGTCGAATTGGGCTACGAACTGCTGCCCCATCCACCGTATTCTCCAGATGTGGCCCCGTGCGACTTCTTTTTGTTTTCAAACTTGAAAAAGTCACTCGCCGGGCAGAAATTTCAGTCGAATGAGGAGGTCATCGCCGCGCCGTCACGGAGGCCTACTTTGCAGACCTCGAGAAAACGTATTTTTCAGACGGGTTATAGAAGTTGGAGCATCGCTGGGTCAAGTGTCTCGATCTAAAAGGAGACTATATTGAAAAATAAATCGCCATTTCTCCAAAATGTTTGTTTTTCTTTTGTAGGCTAAGTACTTATCGGACCACCTTCGTACTTCGAAGGACGCGAAAAAGTGATTTTTCAAAACTTACCAAAACAAACTTGAAACGCTCTAATGGAAAGTTATATCCCAGCCGCCTTATTCGCCAGACAGTGATTATCGCTTGCTGTAATCGACGACTATGGTCCTGTTTGAGCAGAAGCTTACCACGATGTGTATTCAATCTCAATCCGATGCATGTCGGGCGATTATGGAGTTCGGGCCATAATTATGACGACTGAACTCAACTCACCATCGTCAATTTATATGATACACTTCCGTAGTTCTTCATCGGTATTGACTTTATTTACCGACTCCTACCAAACATCCAAGGGCAGCTGTTTTTGTTCGAGACTCAAGGATTTCGAAAATCTTGCTTCTAAAATATTCGAGAAAAATGTGTGGCAATGGCATAATTATCATGCGACCGATCGTCACATTGAAAGCTTTTACCACTCTTAAACTCTAGTTTCACCTCTAGTTCTTGGAGAAAAAGGTAATGTTATTCACTGATTCATTTTGTAAACAAAGATATAATATCCGACTATATAAAAACATTTTACCAATATGTTAACCAATACAACACAAAAACAACTGCCTGAATTGGACAAATACAACCAGAAAAATAACGAAATTCCTGTTACTTTTTGAACATTCTGTTAATAACATGTACATATATGTAGAGCGATCAAGGGTGCGACTCTTCGGAATTGTGGAATGGTGGTGATGACATATTTTTTTAAGCTAAATATTTTATTAATCACGATAAAAGTACGATCAAGTGATCTTATACATCAGGTACCGAAAATTTCCTAGGGTTTCCTAGTTTGTTCAGCTCTAAGCATAAAAACAAATGTAAGTGTTTCGGCCGCCCAATTTATTTATTGATCACAATAAAACATGCTTCACTTCATCCGAGTTACTGACAAACTTCAGTAGCAAAGCCTTTATCTCAGTACAAATGTTGTAAGTAAATCCGTGCCCACAATTTGATAGGCATACAACCACAGGAAGTTAGGTTTTAAGTGAGACACGGCTAGCTACTAATAACCTGATAATCTAAACGGCGCAATTCTTCTCTTAAAACAGTTGGCAAGCATTACCACACCCATGCGTAGTCTATGTAGGCTTTTGAGCCTCATCTGCCTCTCCATAGTAGCCCGGCTTAAACCAGTAACCAGTAAGCCGATTTCTCGTACATATCAGCAGTCCCCTTTTCGTCGAAAATTCGACTTCGTGCCCGCGTACAAGATCATTATTAGTTTCATTTTCATTGTTCACCTACAATGTCAACTCTAAGCCGATCATACCGCTATTTAGTCATCCACCCAGTAACTCATCAATCTAAAGCGCAAATCCGACAATCCATTCACCGACCGCCAGCAAGCGCACGAGTAATTTACATCTCAACACCGACGAATATCGACGGATACTCTATCAAGCGGCAATCGTGCAGCCAACAACGATCACTGCTCCGAAACGAGAGGCTAATGTCTCAACGAAATGTACATAACTAGTAGATGCGCGTTTGTCGGCATTCGTATGCAACTAATAAGAGCCACTACTTTATCTTCATCCACATCCACCACTTGGCCTGGAATGTCGTCTCGTCTTGTACACACAACAGCGAAGTAGACACCGACTGTGGGGAGTGGGCGAGGGACAGACGACGGTACGCAGGGGGCCACTGCCTGACAGCCATGATCTTTAAACGCCGCCGTGGTGAAGCAATACTACTACGGCGAAACGAGCGCGCGAACGGTTAAATGGTTAAACAGGCAAACGCATCAGCGCCAGCATATTTGACGCTATACTGCATTCCAGCATCGACTATGCAAGGCGCGCAACAACCCACGATGCCATAGACCGGCGGGTGGAGCAGCGGAGGAGGTGGCATCATCAGTTTTTGTTCATTGTTTTTGTATCTGAAGCAAAGTACCGCACCACTACTACAGCCGCGTATCTGCATTGCTCGCTCGTTCTTCACACACCGCCAGATCATCAGCTCGGAGAGCCCGGAATGAACTGGTGGAGTACCTACTCTCGTACTCGTAGTCCGGTATTTTCCACGCTCTCGAGTCATACTTTGTTTCACTTTGTGCGGTGCTTCGTGGCGCTCTCGATTCGCTTCTCATCGCGTTCGACATCGGCACGGCTTCGTGGTGGCTTGCCGTGTGACTGTGTTGTGTCTGGCGACTGATGATGGCTGCTAGTTTGCTAGCTTTTGTTATTGTTGTTTTGCCCCTGTTATGACGGTGTTGTTGTTGTTTTCGAATTTCTCTACCCGCCCGGGGGATGGGGCCCGGGCACGGAGGGTTGAGAAAATGCCAATGAACTTTGTTTTTACTGGTGTGCTAGACGAAGATGCTTTATCAATTATAATTCGACGCGATATTTACATTTTGAAAGTTATATCGCGCACACTGCTATTGTGGAACGAAAATAATTCATAGATCTCACGTAAATGGAGATTTATATGGGAATTCCACGCATGGAATCATAATGTTTAGGCGGATGAGTAGGTACACTCGTAGTAGGATTGTTGTGTCAAGCGACGGGGAGATGGGGTTTTCAATTTTCAATTGCCTACTCTAGCTGCTGGCGCTTAACGAACAATTTTCGGGTTCCTTTGTTAAGATGGAGAGGAACTACAAACGCTTCGTTTTTCCACACATTGCGATTGAGCAATTCCAGGGGAATAACCGGTTACAAAAAGCATACGTGGAACGGGGCAATAGAATTGCAAAAGCATTTGAGTAATCTGTGTTTTTTTATGAATGAGCTGCCTACGAATGGTGGGTAATAGGAATCTTTTTGAAAGACTGGCGTGAATAATCCGCTCTCGCACATAATTCTCTAAGGCATCCCTTCTGTACCATCCCTGGTGCAAGGTGATAATACATATGTATGTATGTAGGTCTACTACTGAGCAATAAGATTAATATACATATGTACGTTCCTTCCAGCTGGATAAACGCTGATCACAACATAGAAACAATAGAAATCGACGATTATGTATCCTGGAAAAACCTGCCGGTTACTATTGGTTTGTGGTCAGGAGATGATTAAGGAATGAAATTCTGTCTCATAACTGATTTAACTGATTTTATAGACGAACTCAGTCATCCAGGGCAGTGTTTAAGTCGTTGAGGCCATATATGAGATGTGTTCAAAAAGTTACGGAAATTTCTTTTAATTTTGGTGTGGCGCTGGCAAAATTATTTGAAAAATATCTGACCATCGCAAACACTATGAGAAAAACTAAGGCTTCCGTGAACAAGCTGAAGGTGGTAAGCGCCATCGACGCCCGAAATGATTGTGAATAGTAGGCGAAACACAGTCAAATCAGCAGCTGATGTTGGTATATCGATCGACTCACAAACTGACAAATTTTGTTCCAAAGTTGTTGAGTTGAGGACGTATGTATCTGTATCACCAAATCAATTCAATACTACAACAGAACTACTGAAATGTGTCATAGCAGTGGACCTAACATGTGGACCTGTCATCGAAACTATGGTTCAAGTGGAGTCATTCTGTATGCTGGATAGAGGTCATGCACTATAAGCTTCTACCAGACTTGCAACGATCAACATTTTTACATGAAGCTATCCGAAAAAAGCCAGAATTTATTTAGAAAAATGCATTGTTTTGGTGTCACACCTGCTCACACCACATTGCTTGTTCGAAAATACTTGGTCAAAAATATAGCGAAACCCAGCCTTCATATCCGCCTGACAATAATCAATGGACTGTCGTGAAATACTATACAGATCGAGTTCGGGAAGTGTCTCGAGGAATGAACTAACACTGACATATTAAGGACTATAGATGTAGACGATGAATTTATTTTCTTTTGAACATCTTGCAGAAGAAGCTATAGATGATTGACACCTTTATCCTTGGCTGGTCCTTTCTTCTTTTTTTTTGTTACGTTAAGGGATGCTTTTTTGATGGCTTTAAAGATGTTGTTTTTTGACTACACTACTCGTAAATAGTTCTTGAGAGGGAAGGTCGGCTCCCAACTTTCGGGATGCACAAGTTGGTATTCCCTATAACTTGGACTTCGAAATGTCATTGCTCAAGATCTGTTTTATGGTTAAATTGTACATAATTTGATCAGCTGGCTTGACGTGTATGTCTTCATATCATTAACGATAAATCATGTCAAGTCATTTCCATAAAGATCAGTAATTTCGTAGGCTATGTAGGCGCCAGTTAACAGGCATCCGGCCTTTCACTCAAGTAATGCAGTCTGTGACCCACTTCCACCCTCGCTGAGGTTCCATTTCTTATGCACAACGGAAGCTGATGCCATTTGCCTCCCATGCATGTATGCTACATAATCCATGCTATGAGCAATGTTGTGAAATAAATGACGGATGAGTCAGGCGAACGGAAGGTTATCGATGAAGTGGAAGCCAAACTTGTAAACTTGTTTACACACAGGCTTCCGCTCGAAATGTGTGAATACGGGTTGTGGGAAGGGGCGCGTCGTAGGTATCCAAAATGTATAAATACTTAGTTACGCTTTCCCTTGTAACACGCATTTTGTGCGTAACTATAAAAACGGAAAACAACACAAATACACACACATAGGCTTCATAAACGATCCATAAGTCCGTCGCGTCGTCATGGCATTCCAAGGCACATGCGCGTATCTATGGATGAATCTACGATAAGCCCTATTCGGAACTCATGGTTAGGTGTAAAAAACGATCTGCTTATCACTGTAGTAACAAGCGCAGTGTTTGTTGAATATTAAAATGCACGAAAAAAAAAAGAAGAATTGAAAGAAAAAAAAAATCAAACACAACGCGACATTCCTTCCGCGATCAAATAAACAAAAATCCGTCACACGGCGATAGTGTGCAGTCGGTTGGAGGTTGGTGCTTGACGGTTGCTGGTCGTTGGGCGATCCGATCGTTGATGCTTGACATTCGTTGATAACTTTTCTGTTTTTTTTTTCTTTCTGGTGTAGTTGTCGAATTTTTATTGCTTTTTCTGGTGTGGAGTCGCTCGAAGTTGTTTTTCTGTTTTCCTTCATTAAATCTGTGTCGGTCGGTGGAATGACGATGCAGTGTGTGCGCGTTCGAATCGAAATGGGTGTTGCGTATTGCGTGAGTGTGTTGTTTTGAATTTTTTTTTTGTTTTTGGTTCAGTATTTCTGTTTTGTAAACAAAGTTATTTGGGCCAAGAGAGCTGTTCAAGTTATTTAATTCACTTTTATTTGTAACATACTTTGGATTGTCGTTGCGGTTGATGTTACTGTCTCTGTTGTTGTTGTGGCATGCGGACGCAGATAGTTATTTTGTAAGTGAACGATACAAGTTTGTTTTTTTTTGGTCTGTTTGTTGGTGATGGAATGTCGTTGATATGAAGATACATATTTTGTGTGTGCAGTTAGTAAGTGTAATTGTTTACTCAATCAACGGTTGGATGAGGTGACGTAGTATGACAAGGGCGACGGGCGGGGAGCAAATGCACTTGAACAGTATTTCATGAATGGAATGTGCTTTCATTGATGTTTACGTTCTGAATTCCTTGGAAACGCATAGTGACGGTGCCGTGAGTAAGGGACTAAGAAAGAGAAGCAGTGATGAAGGTGGAACGCGATTGTAGAGCGAAGGTGTGGGGGAGGTGAAAAATAAGTCATTTTCATTCTGGATTAAATGGGCTCGTGGAATTTAGGTTTACGATACGAAGACAAACGTCCCCGACAACGTTCTGTTTGTCGCTTGTGAGCAAGATAAGTGTCTGTTCTTCTTTTTGTTTTTTTTTTTTCTTCTTTTTAATTCTATTTCTTCATTTAATTTATTTGTTATTTCTGTTTCGATCTGAAAGAAGAAACCTTCTTTATTTGATTTTAATTCCGATGAGAGATTTATGAAGTTGGCGATGGAACAACGTTCTTCAAGCTTAGAATACATTCACACATACCGATTACTCTTCGGACTTGTGTCTAAGAAATTCGTGACGTTCTTTAAGAGAAATCGCAAATTCTCTTAAATTGACTCTTAGATTGCGAATATGAAACTTGCAATTTTTGCGTGGATAGATATGTACTTTTATGTGACGTTGGGTATTCGCTTAAAATATAAAAATATCGTCGCTAAGAGCTTTGGCGAAGCTTTTGTTCGTAATAAAGTGATTCAAGAGGGACGACGGTGGATTGGTGGATTTTAAAATGGCGTATTTTTACGACCATGCCATTAGCAATAATTATTTTTGCAAAGAATAAAAATAAAATCTGTAGGATGGAAATCTATTTCTCAAATTATTATTATTTAGGAATAGGTTTTTTCCCAAAATAAATTTTAAAAAATCTAAGAAAATATTCAATTGTTTTCCATTTATCTGCTAAAAATAAAATTTTTATTGTAGTCTTGATTTAGTTCCTGTGAACTTCAGTATAATTAAACCAAAAGCGAATGAATGGGTTAATCGTTGGGTTAGAGATGATCTTCTGGCTTTATCCATATTCTTGTAGGTATCACCAATTGCTTAATTGGTCGTCTATCTATAAAAGTCGGTACTTTACTCTGTACATTTTGAATGAGCCCAACTTCTTTACAAGTATGACAATTTATCCACTCGTCATCTGGCAAACTTTCAGCGAATGATGCCATGCACATTAGTCAAAAGTATTTCTTTTCTTCGTCTTCTTCAGAACTTGATTTTTGTAAAAAAATTTTCTTTATTTGAACTTTTTTTCTTTTTTTGGATTGTGGGCTTGGAAACTTTTCGATTTTGTTCTTCTTGTAGTGCATCTTTTTCAAGGGTCTCAGCTAAAATTGCAGCTCGTCTTTTCCTTCTTTTTGTCGTGTTTACTTTCTGGGTCCAGCTTTTGGAAATGGTAAAACAACTTCTGACGAGAATGTATTAGCTCCTCGGGATGTAAACGCTAAAAAGTCATTAATGGTATTCTCATCAGGCCTTTCAAGAGCAATATGAGGACCGGTTTGCTAAGCAACAGTTTCCTGAACCACCATGCTTAATGGTGAACCTGATAAAAATACTTACCTGGCTCTGCACGATCGGTTACATATGATTGATCGCAGTCGGAGGGAGTAAAAATCTCCCTGTTGAGTGGAAATATTCCAGTTTTTTGAATCGATTAATTACATTTATTGGAGATTTGGTTAAAGGAAGAGACTCAGCTATAATTCAAGGAATATCATAAATTGGTATTGTCCGTCCGTCCTGGATTGTTACGCAGCCATGCATCCTGTGCCCCGGATAAATATTTTTTAAAGGGTCTAAACACGGAAACGTCTAGAGATTGAATCTTATGGCTGCAGTGAGGTGGAAATGAGAGCTTGATAATCCCATTGCTTTTGGCTATTTCCAGCGTTTTAATTGAAAGATGAGAGGAATGATTGTCAGAACGAGTAATACGAGGCTTTCTTTGGCCGGCTGTACATGCTTTATGAAGTGGGTCATAAAAGCAAAAAAATTCGTCATTAGTGGCTCAACCACTGGCATTTGACATTCCAATGCAGTCTGGTTGACGTCCATTAACAAAGTGGTCCTTATAGTTTTTGCGGGGAAAAATAAACATAACTGGGATTGCGGCCCGAGAAACTTATACTGCCAATTTTAAAGTAATGTTTGTAGCACGTTCGCCTGAAGTTATTGATCCTATATTTCTTTTTCTCTTAGCAGTAACTATTTTACTCAGCTTGCATACCGTGGTCCCATCAACATTCCATATATATGAAGTACTGAATTAAGCATATCCATAACCTCCGTTAGTTTGTCAAAAAGAATATCGACGTTTGTCTTGTTGAATGAGGTGGCTCTGCCCGTTCTCCGTTCTCGTAGCTTCCGGCTTCCTAATAGACAGTTGCCGGTTCCTTTTGAGAAACCCAGTAAGCCAATCCTTACCAGCCATTTTGCCAACTAGCCTCACACCTGGTTTGACGAACATACATATGTACATATTTCGTCATAAATAAAAAAAATTCTCAAAATTGTTAATTTTAACACACATAATGTAAGAATTCAATATAATCACTTATAAAAAAAACTTATAAAAAAAACTTATAAAAAAACTTTATGTAGTTACTCTGAGGACACAATGCAACTGAACCTGGTTTTGCATGTGCAAAAGGCGTACGCCTTTTTCGTGTCCGATCATGTTCTTTTATAATAATATCATCGGTTTCTGAGTAAATCGCTTGGTTCAACTTACCCAGTGGTCCAATTAGCCCCGCTCTACCTTACATACATGAATTTGAATACGAACCGTTGAAGTGAAAACATCAAAAAGTAGATGTCATCAAGTACCTCTGCTTGAAAAAAACTGTCTGCCAAAGCGACTTAGTGAAAAAATTGGGGACTCTGCTCCTCCATATTATACAATAGCACGCAGGGGTAAGGAGTTTAGGTTGGGCAGAACATCCACTGAAGATGAACATCGCGAAGGACACCCAACCACGTCCCTCATTGAAGATAACGTGAAAAAGTCAAGTTGTGTTGGGAGATCGAAAAGTGGCCATCAGGCATATAGCCAAGGTGACAGGGACGTCATATGGCAGCGTTCAAAGAATCCTTACGAATGAATTGCATCTATCGAGTTGACATTTCGAGGATGATTCTCGAGAAGTTCCAGGCAGATCAGGAAATGTTGTTTTGTTATTTTTTGTGAGCATGGACCTGGATTCTTCGTTTTGAAACTTCGAATCTCTTCACCGACGCCAAAGGAGGTTATGACATCTGTTTTTTGGGACGCTAAAGGAATAATTATGGTGCAATATTTGTAAATGGAACTACTATTTCAGGATCTTGCTCACAAGGTGGCAATGGCTGCCACTCAAGGATTCGAAGTGCTTGAGCACCCGCTTTAATGAACACATCCGAAACAAGAAATTTGAACTCGGAGGCCAAAGGGCCCATTGTGATTCCCTTCATTTGTATCTATGTACCTAACAATACTTTGAAATGATGTACTGATCGGTTTTTATCAGTCCTTTGTTTTCGTGCAGAGCGAAAGGGTTATATTTATTATTATTATTTCCGACCATTTGGAACTCGGTAGCTCAGAGCCTCGTTCGCCAAGCCTCCCAGTATGAGTGGGTTTCTTCCATGTTTCGCTGTCCCATCTCTTCTAAATCCATCTTTATATTGTCCTTCCATCTACGCGGTGGCCTTCCTGCGATCTGTCTCCTATGGATTTTCCACTCATTTTTCGTTTGACTGTTGACGTGTACTGTCCATGCTTGGGGCTGAGTAGAGTTACTTGAGTTCTTGGTTGTAAAGTTTTCGCCTTTTCATCTTGTTTTCCATCGTTGATTCTCCTCGTGATTTTATTTTCAAGGACCCGACATCTATTTTGTTATTAATTTCACTTCTGTAAAGTGTCACTGTTATTTTATTTTATCTTGCGTTTAAGTGTCAACATAAAGTACAATTCCGAAAGTAACTTCAATTTTATTTTTCAAAACAGACCGTGGGATTCACTGTTTTAATTCTGA
Organism: Merodon equestris; assembly: GCA_958301585.1. NCBI lineage: Eukaryota > Metazoa > Arthropoda > Insecta > Diptera > Syrphidae > Merodon > Merodon equestris. Next base: position 36,581,801 of record OY284415.1, read on the forward strand.
GTTTAATATGATTTAAAAATTAAGAAGAATGGAAAAACCATGGATGAAATTGCTAAAAGTAGGGAGTGCTATAAGAAAAAAGTGCCAATAACCGGAGAGTCAGAAACCGATTAATTGAAGCATGTTTTCCTGGAAGAAGTGCCAGAAAAGTTCCAAACTTGAGCAAAAAAATATTGACAAAAGGCTAATTTTCGCCAGTAAGCAGTACCATTGTTTAAATTGGAAAAATATTTTGTGGGCAGATGAAACCAAAATGGGAACCCGTGCGTTAGACGACCAAAGAGTTCAAAATATAATACAAAATATAAAAAAAGGTAGGGAATTTAATGGTTTGGATGTGTTTTTCATCGTCTAGGGTTTGAACAATATATCGAATAGTGTACTATGGACCATGATCAAATATTTGATAGGTTAATGCAAACCATTTAGTGAGGAGGAAATGAGGATCCTAATCACACTTCAAAATTGGCTAAGTAATGGTTGCGGCAACATAAGATCAATGTTATGGAGTGGCTATCGCAGTCGCCCGATATAAACCCCATAGAACACCTTTGGGGTATTCTTAAGAGAAAGATCAGGAAGACCCGGGCCAGAAATAATGAAGAGCTGGCACTCCATACCTGTCGAAACCTGCGGTAACTTAGTTAATTCAATGGGACGAATATGTGACGCTATTATCAAAAACAAAGCCGCAGCTATCAAGTATCAAGTATTAAAACGTACAATATGAGATTTCTCGGTGCTCAGAATCCCTTTGCACACAAGCACCTACGTTGTACGAGAGAAGAACAATCAGAGCCTTTGCGGCAATTCGTGAATATTTATCATGAACTTGATCAAAAGTCATCAAGTGAGTGCTTTGAAAGGTGATTTCATGATTGATTCTGATCTCACGATAGGAATCATAGGTTTCGTTTAACTTATTTGCTATTCTCTGCAAATTCGAACAAACGAATTTCTTATCCGCATTGTATTCGGCTCTTCAGGAAAATACGTCGTCAACTATGTATTTCAGTTGGTAGTTCTGCTGCTGGTTGTTGGATTAATTTTTCATAACTTTTTTAATTATGTTGGCAGTACAAATTGATTGGGTCCATTTTCAAAAGATGGCCTTTGCTGTTATGAATGTTTCATAGTGACAGCTGATCTTGATGGTTTCAGAGAGGTTAGACATCTACCAATAATATAAAGTTCATATTACTTTTATTGTGACTAACCAACATGTGTAAATGAGCCACATTTGCGGGAGGTTTTCAATTTTTGTTTTAATTAGAATACTCGTAAAAGTGCAACTGAAGCGCATGCTTTTGGAAATTTATGGTGACAATGCTTCAACTGATAAATCATGTCGGGAATGGTTTCGACTCTCAAAGAATGGTAATTCCAGCTTTGAAGATAAGCTTTGGACAACCAAAAAAATTCGAAGGCCGAGAATTGGAGGCATTACTTGATGAAGATCTGAGTAAAACATAAATGGAGCTTTCTCTGGGGATTTATCTCGATAAAAGACTTACGTTTCAGGAACACATACGAAGAACTTTACACAAAATTAGTGTTGCTATAAAAATGATGTACCCCTTCATAAACAGACGGTCTCATTTATCAGAGCAAAACAAATTAGTGATATACAAAGTTATTTTTCAAGCTCTCTTGCTTTATGGTTGTCCTCCTGTGTGGGGAAGCTGTGCAAAGTGTCATATTAAAAAGCTACAGATTCAGCAAAATAAACTGCTAAAAATGATGCTAAACTTACCTTGGTACTATTCTACTTCTGAATTACATAGCTTAGCTAATGTCGAATTGGTCTCTTACAGAATTGAAAGGCTAACTAATTCCTTTCTCTTAAAATGTAGCATACCGGAAAATCCTCTCATTAATGAATTAAATGAAACATAGCAAAAGCTGAAATGCAAATTCCATATTCTTACTATGACAAATTGTGTCATGTTTTTGCTTTTTTTTTTTTTTTTTTTTTTTTCCCCTTTTTTTTTTCTTGTTTGTTTTATGTTGCTCTACGTCAAACAACAAATTGTGTATTTATTTATTTATTTTCTTTTGTTTGTTAATTTATTTAACTGTTTTGTTATTTATATGATTATTGCTTTATATTTGTTTAATTATTTACCCGATACATACATATTTATTTATTTATTTATTATTATTTATTTATTTATTTATTTACCTACTTATTTATTTATTTATATATTATTTATTTACTTATTTATTTATTTGTATCTCTGTATGTAAATTGTGCGGTGGCAAACCTTGTAAAATGTTATCTTGGAAAATAAATAAAGACTAAAAAAAAAAAAAAAAAAAATGGAGCTTTCAGATTCATTGAGAGTAACACCGCAAGCAGTTTCTATATGATAAATATCCATGGGAATGATTCAGAAGTAAGGCAATCGGGTTGCTCATGAATTGATTGAAGGACAAGAAGAAGAGAGTCTTTTATATCGTATTGTGGCTGGGAATGAGAAATGGATATTTTACGATAATTCCAAGAAGACAAACTAGTGAATCCTTACCATCGACCTCAACATCAACACCAAAGCAAAATTTGAATTCGTGTTGTGTACTACAAGCTACTACAACCTGGCGAAACCATTACGGGTGATGGGTATAGGCTACAACTGATTCGTTTGAGCCGGAATACGAACAAAGATATGACAAAGTTTTAGGCGGGTCACCCGTAGCAATCTTCTTTGCAGGAATCGAAAATTGGCTCGATACTTGGATCGCCTCAAAAGACGAAAAATGTTTTCGCCAGGACATTAGAAAATCACTTGAAAGATGGGAAATAAAGTAGTCATCAGCGATGTTTTAAAATAAATAATTTTTTAACAACAAAGAAAAACGAACCGAATTAATTTGTACTTTCAATATTTACCAAAAAAGGCAGACGTTCATTTAAATTAACTGAAATGTCAGTTAAAAGAGCTTATAATTTAGCTGTCAGTTCGAATACTAATTTTAAGGCTTCGTGCGAAAACTGACTAATTTCAGTGTGGAGCAATAGTGTTTTATGTCTTTTCCCACATAATTACCCCAATTTTGAAAACAATCAGTGCAGTTGGATGTAATTGATTATTTTTACCGATAAGAACCGATTTTTATTTGCAGGCATCGTCTTTATCACGAGTGTCCGTCTATGCAAGATACTATGACTGCTATTAAATGGTTTTAATTGTTTAACTAATTTATTTTGGATATATACCATGTTGTTAAAATTCAAACTTTTAAATTTGATATATATTTTATTTAGATTTTTGTTAAAATTTACATGGTCTGAGTTACCGCACAATATTGTACACAGAGATTTGATACCTAATTGTATCTTGCTACTGAAATTGCGATCTTATTTGTTTACAAGAGATGTAATTGAAGAAAAAGCTTACAGTTTGAGAAAAAAACAGATTATTGAAAAACCTCGTTTGAAAAAGAAAAAAGAAACAAAAAGTCAAGTAAATAAATAGTAAATAGATAAATAAATAAATAAATATATAAATAAATAAATAAATAAATAAATAAATGAATAAATAAATAAATAATTAATCAAATATATAAATAAACAAATAGTGTATAAATAATTAAATAAATGAATAGGATGGTGCATGTTATTTTCTAATATGGTTTCTTGAATATACTTGGAAGTTTGTCAGAATTAAGTCTGAGAAAGTAAATTTCTTATTAAGGGGTTTTCGGAGTTGTCGCAGCGAACCTTAAATTATTCGTTAAGTTTATTTATTCTATCATATTTTTATATTTATGAAAGCTAGGTGGCGAATGCTTTTATCCATATGTGATCTTACCTTATCATTACCTTATTGGGGTTAAGTTCTCTCTTGCCAACGCCCCTGACTGGTCCCTCTATCCTGATCTCTTCTGATTATCGTATAGACAGAATTTGAACCTTGATTCAGAGTTTAAAACAGTCGTAGTGCAAATTTTTCATTAACAGTAACCTTCTCTCCTCTGGCCCCCCTTTTGGCTAATTTTTTAGTTAGAAATCTTTTTCGCTGAATTTGATACAAAATTGTCTGTAACTGTTTTTCTTTTGACTATAATTATCCTCGAACGTACGAGGGTGGTCCGATAAGTACTTAGGCTACAAAAGAAAAACAAACATTTTGGAGAAATGGCGATTTATTTTTCAATATAGTCACCTTTTAGCTCGATACACTTGACCCAGCGATGCTCCAACTTCTTTAACCCGTCTGAAAAATACGTTTTCTCAAGTAACATATAGTAGGCCTCCGTGGCGGCGATGACCTCCTCATTCAACTGAAATTTCCGCCCGGCGAGTGACTTTTTCAATTTTGGAAACAAAAAGAAGTCGCACGGGGCCAAATCTGGAAAATACGGTGGATGGGGCAGCAGTTCGTAGCCCAATTCGACCAATTTGGCCGTGGCGAGGGCGGAGGTGTAAGCCGGTGCGTTATCATGGTGGAAGAGCACTTTTTCTTGGCCAAGTGGGGCCGTTTTTTCTTCAATTCGGCAGGTTTCTCATGCCCAAAATTTCATGCAGGATATGACCCACGCAATCTTCTTAAATGCCTACTGTCTCGGCTATCTCGCGCACTTTCAATCGGCGGTCTGCCAATACGAGATCGTGGATTTTTGTCACGTTATCCTCCGTGGTAGCCGTTTTCGGGGAAACTGGACGTGGCTCATCAAAAACCGACGTGCGACCACGTTGAAACTCGTTAAACCAATTTTTGATGATCGCCATCGAAGGAGGAGAGTCACCGTACACAGCATCCAAACGCTCTTTTATTTCGCTACGCGATTTCCCTTCCAGAAACAAGAATCGAATCACCGACCGATATTGCTCTTTTTCCATTTTTCTAAAATCCGCGGACACTCCCGCTTCCGCACGCGGTAAAAACAAAACTACGAGTCCGATCTGGCTGAAATTTCGACAGTAGCCGTCTACTAGAATGTACTACACGATAGTAAGTTGCTCTTGCGATACTGGCGCCATCTGGCGGTATCGGTATCGGGCCACCCTCGTAAGTGCTTCGCAATGGTCGTATGTATATTGATAATGCCTCTAGGTTTTTGCGGCAATTTTAAAGGGCATAAAATAGTAGCTCGGCTTGGAACACACTAAGGCAGATCCCTAGTGCCTTCCATCTTGAGCCATCTGTTTACCATTCAAGATCTTTAATATTTTGCTTGGTATTTCAAGACTCCGTGGACAACATATCCATGTAGGGCTACTTCCTGATCGAATCGAATCCTGATCGATCTTACTGCACCGCATATTACTGATTTTTTAATGAATAATTAAAGTGCTTCTTGGACCATCGTTAGGCGAGTATGCATGGCCCTTGCGATATTGGGATATGTTCGTTTTTAAAGGGGTTGTGGCCGAACAGTAGTTGTTTTTGCTCAATCTTGCTCCACCATGCAGACAGATGCATATGATAGTTTATCTATTTCTAGTGAGTGGTACTAAGACATTTTAGTTGGGTCAATAGATAACCCCTCTCGCCACAATCGTAAGATTCTCACAGATGGTGGATTTTGCGGTGAGGAAATATCACTACAGGATATTCTAGCTGTTTCTTTATTTCAGTGGGCTTTTCCAGAAGCCCGATAAATAAGAAAAAGAGCTAAAATTTGTCATTACCCAGTGTATGGGCTTTATTTTTACTTACTTTTTCTGTATGGCGTTTATGGCTATTATCTGGACTTTTTGATCGAAAAGCTGCATAGTTCCGGCACACTTGATTTGATTATAATATTAATCGAAAAGATGAGTGATAAGATAAAGATCTGTCATTTTTGAAAACATATTTTTTATGGTTTACTCCTCCTACGGTCATTCAGATTCGATGGGTAAAAAATACGTTCATTAAGCCCGCTTTTAGCTGTGGCTACTCGTAGTGCAACCCGTAGTGTCGTTAATTTTCAACTCGTTTATACAATCTTCCTCTCATATCCAACCTTTATCACCAAATATTTTTATCTTTTTAATAGGCCATAAGGCTAATAAAAAAATTCTTTTAGAGTCCATTAAAAAGCATTCCATTTAATTTTGACTGCATGAAATCGCCTGCATTTTAACAAGTATATTCTCCTTGCACCCCAATAATCTTTTTATAGACTTATAAGTCGTCTTTTTTTATTTGTTTATTTGAACACTTACTAAGTCGTCTGAGTTCAAATAAAATTTTATTATGTATTACCGAATGTATGAATGGGTCTTTTTTATGGAAATAAGTTGGCATAACACAAACATATAGTCGGAAGACATGCTTGATCGGATAGATGCGTCTCGTTCTAATGATCTTTATAGGGAAAGTGCATTGTCGTAAATAAGTGTGGTCTCCCCTGATAACTAAATGCATTAATATGGTTCTAATAGCTTGACCTTATTTTTGGAAATAAGTCTAATGATCAAGATTAATTCCAAGAAACTTGTTTATTAAATTCTAAGGCATTCCTATGGGAATTTTGTAGAAGCAATCAGATACCAATCTTCGAATTTAATAAATCAAATGAATAAATAAAATACCAATAAATAGTGTCCGAAATTATGTATTATCCATGGGAAAAAGTAACTATAAATATCTGTTTATTGCATCACAAAACAATTTTATTTCTGATCATTTGTAAAATATTCCCTCATTTTCCATTCAAATCTGGATTCTTTACCAACGTTATTTTACTTAATCAGAATCAAGATCATTTTTTACGATGATGTAAGACCGGAATCGAGGTAAGCAAGCGCTGCAATCGACAAAACCCGAGTTGATATGATTAGGCGCACGCAGCTAATGAAGATTGGGTGGGTAGTGATGATAGATTTCAGAGAGAGGGACCAAAATGAAGTTGTTAGAAAGGAATGGTTTTCGTTTTAAGCGTTTTACGGTAACGTAGAGGGTAATCAAGTCATTCGGCTTTAACGGATTTCTTTGTTCTTTTAGAAATTTATGAATTATTCAAAAAAAAAAATGTTCAGCAAATATGCGTACCTATGCAGCAAGTAGTTTCCAAACTGAAAAAAAATCCATGTATGGCGTTTCACGTTTTATTCTGACATCAAATTGGGTATACAAAAGAGAATAAAAACTACAAAACACGACATAAAATTGTAATGTTGTTTGTTCAGATCTTCCTCTTAAAACCAAAAATGTGTTTCTTACAACGCCATAAAATCCATGCATTAGCCACATATAAGCCACAAAATGTGAAAAAACGTCTTCAAATACCTCTTTCTGATCGGATGTCTATTGGACACAACTCACTTTGAAAGCATTCAAAGCTATGTATATGTGGCGTCATAAAATCAGTGAATGCTTAAGGCGCCATATATGGAAGTTTCAAATAAGCATTGCACAGTGAACTTGTAAGAGAAATTTATTTTATATCCGGATGGAGAATAATTTATTTCCTTTATTTTTCGATCGTGTTTTGACAACGTACATGATTGGATTTTGCTAGCGGCTTTTTAAATGTTTGTTTGAAAAAGCTAAAAGCGATTACAATAACTGCTTTTTTCCTTTTTCTATAGTGTTGTAAAAATGTTCTGAAAAACATTCTCTATACACGGGTTTTGATTATCCTGGTTCTAGTTTATAGCGTAGAAGACTGGCGTTTTTCTACCATCCAATTCGGGTTAATTCCGGGAACAAAATTACTGGCTTACAAAGGAATATGTATGGAAATTGAATGGGTGAGGAAATATAACCGGGAAAAAAAACTTGAGTAGCAGCTCATGCCATTTGAAAATCGAATCTAAAAACTGTTTCGAAAATCGGAAATACAGGGATTACATGCAGACGACGGAACAGATTTGAAATCTGTTAAAGAATGACATTCCAGTTTGATCACAGTTGAATCTTTTCTTTATAGTTGCCAACAAAGTCCATGGAAAGCCAGATCTGAAACAGAGCGACGTATCCGCAAATTTCGAGAAGCTTTGCAGTACTTCGCTAATGTAAAAGGACTGCGAACTTCTACGTTACTGATAGCCATTTTAAATAATGACGCCACGAAATTGTTCATGGATAGAGCCATTGTTTCACCAGCAGTGCCAAGTGATGGTTTACTGCTAGGATGAAACTGAAACGATGGCACCAGCATCATTTAAAAAAAATAAAAATTCCAAAATGGCGCCCGAAACAACGCCAAACAGTTACTCTTGTATTGACTCTTGTATTTTCAAAACCAAATAGAAATGAGCTTCATCATTGAGAATAATAGAAAATCATGATCTTGCTCATTAACCGCCAACATCCAAACAGTGAAAGCAATGGTTTAATTTATTTATGCAAATGTGATCGAAAGTGATTACGAATAGACCAAATTACTGTGATCGTCCCGAAATGGACACACTTGGGTTGTCGGACGAACACAAGATGAAACCTCCACATTGCAGTACAAGAAGTATTATATGTCTTCATGATTTTTCATAACTTCATGTGAGTGTATTTCGACCCATATTCAATAACCCTTTTGATTCAAAATTGAAAAATGATAATGACACCTCTTACTGGATGATCCTGTATTGTAATTGTTATTCATCCATGAGATTGCGGGATGAACACTCCATGGAATGTTCACTTCGCTAACCTGTCCGAGTCATTCAAATTTATCTATTAAATTTAGTGTAGCTGGGTGGAAGACGTTTGATGATGAACAAAAGCAGTACGAAATTAACAAAATATTTCGATATTCGCACCCCTTTTTATAGTGAATTTTTACTATTTCAATACATTAAACAATATCATTTTTACGTATCAAAAGTTATCGCAATGACTGTCGAATATCTGAAACAACAGTGTAAAATATACAATGACACCTTTTGCTGGATGATTCTATAACTTTTTAAAAGTAATCTCTCGTGCCAACATGCCCTTAACTAGGAGATAAATGGATTATGGCGTATTTAACAAATGGACATGCCTATAGAACCACCTTTAGTTTAAAGGTCTTGTCCTGCATGAGTATTTTTGTAATATAATGGCATCCGGTCCACTGATATGTTTTTCCATAAACTGCACATTAAGGTTTGAAATCATAAACCATGCATATCAGCTCTATTCTCTATAAAAAGCAAAATCATATAGAATTAGAAGTAAGTATATTCTCACTTACTTATGTACTTTCAGCTGTTGGTCGGTTCTGAAAAAAAAAAAAGGAAAATGAAGTCTTTCGTGCACGCTACTTGCTTTATTTGTCTATGAACACAAAGCCTTATTATAGAATATTTAACCTTCCTGAAAACATGCGAGTACATTGACCCTAAATACCATTTCTAGCCACACAGTTCGCCGAAAATCCCACGGCCCATAACCGTAGCCTATCAATACACAATAAATATGAATTATCCTGCTATCGCCAAATTCAGGATTAGAAACACGTCATAAATCAATTTATTCCTGGCCGGCAGTCCTAACGGCACACGTCAAAGGAAAACGAATTTCCCACCACTGCAACGGTGTTGTCTTATCAAATTCCATGCAAATCGCATCGCTGAACAAAAAAACAAAAACCGCATCATACACTCCTTACTATCCCGCCTGAGAAGGATTCCAAATCGAGAAGTAGGGATTTTTATTCGTTTCCTATTTCCCTGAATAAACGACAGGCTTGACGGAGTGGAAAAAGTTACGAAGGGAGGAAAAATGAAAAACTCCTAATTGATGTTTGTTATCCCAGGTAAGAAAACAGAAACGGAACTAAATATTCAATTGGAAATGGTTGCAAATTAATCATCCGAGGGGCCAACAGCCTTGGGAATATTTTCTTTCGGTCGTTATTTCTCAGGTAGATGAAGCGTATTGTGGCTATACAGGTTCCGGTTTTTAAATGCTAATTTATTCAGGAAGTTTGACGTCATGGGACATCAGGTCTATTGTATTTCTATTATGTACGAGTATACTGAATGACTTTGATTCCTGTTGCTACTCGTAGATTTGCAAATTATATTTCTTGGCATATTAACACGGGTATATTTCCTGGAACTAATAAAGCCAGTTGCTGTTGTAATATTTTGAAATGATACGGCTCTAAGCCTATTAAGTAAATTCAGTGTATTTCTAATTGTGGCTAATTTCATCGTAAATGTTACTTGTAACAAAGCATATGTGGATTTTTTATAGCTCGTGGGTTAAATTTTTTGACTAGTATTGGATATACAGTGATGGCAAAAATACCAAGGCAATTTTTAAATAAAAAAAAAAAAAAAAAAACACAATTTATAAAGTACTAAATAATCGCTAATTATTTGGATACTTTATATATTGCCGCCAATATACAATGCAGATTAAAAAAATTGAGACCTTTTTAACTATCTATTTGAAACTAAATCAAAAATGTTGAAAGCCTAAACGTAAATCTCTGGATATTGAATACTCCGTTTTTAGAGAATTGTATGTGCATGTGCAACATAGGTTGATAAATACTCATGATCATGAGTTTTTTTTCGCCTCGTATATCTTGAAAACAAACAATGATATCGACTCCAGACCAGTTTTATTCGAAGCAGAAAAGCATATTGAATTGTCGTTTTATTTTTTATAACGAAATATGCTGTAATATTATTGGAAAAAGTTTAACGGAAAGCTAGTAGTTTGAGTAGACCACTCGCATCCATAAATTTATATTTTTAGTTCACGTAAATATCGACAAGGGTAATAGAATAACTCTCAAGCTCCTAGAATAATTAAGAAACTCAACAAATGGAATCCTCTTGATTTGACTGAAGAAGTATTGAGGACTTGCACTTCTCTTCCAAGGTACAAGAAACTTATATCTGTACAAGCTAGTGACATACGATGATGCTGATAAAGATAAGGTACCGAAAAACATGCCAAAATCACCCAAACCAGTTAATGATAACTGTTTGGAGGACTTCTGCTGACTTCTGCAAGCTAATCGAAGCCTAAATTAGTCAACGGAGACAGAGTCATATTGCTTAATGACAACGCTTGACCATGCCACGCTCCAAAAATTAAATACGATTTCCCGTCCACCATACTCACCTGACCAGTCACCTTTTCACTTTCTGCTGGGAAATCGATTCACCTCGATACAGGTGTCAAAGATGCTTTCTAAGACTTTGCAATTTGTATTACATTGGAAAAAATGTGTTTCATGCCATGCTTCCATATAAGTATCAAAAGAAACCTAAACAACCAAGAACTCGAGGAACTTTATTTAGCCTCAGTCATTGTCCGAGTGATAAAATCGCGAAGACCAAAATGGACGCCACAGAACGAATGGATAGTGGACGAATAGTCAAAGGAATAATGACTGGAAAACCCGATGGAAAAATATCACCATGAACGCTGCGCTGCATTAGGATCGACCTAAAAGAGATGGAACAGAATGGCAAAACATGGAAAGAACAAACTCATGACAGGGGGGCTTGGCCAAGGATTGTCAATGAGACATAATAATAAAGTACCAAAAGAGCTTCAGTAGTGACAAGTTTTACTATAAAATTCTACGTTGCAATACATGTGCAACAACTTAATAACTTAATCATAAGTTCTTGGACATCGGCATGACATTAGATGGTTAGCTCATGTTAAATCCTATATGCCACTACATTGGATGTGACAATGTGACAAAAGGCTCGAGTATTTGCCAAAGGAGTGTCTTATGAGAAAAAGTTGACACAGTGATTGTAGGGTTCAAGTAGGTACACTTCGGCTGAAGTCACCATGTGTTTAAAAAGTGTTCACTTGTTCTTTTCTGGGCATATACATATGCTTGCACATTGTATTTGAACATTTCTAATTAAACAGTTTGCTGTCAGATTTCAACAATTGTTATCCTATTCCTTTCTACTGTGCAAGTGATGTTCCACCATATACACTTGGGTTCATAAAAACCGCACCATTCAATAAACTCATAGAAAATGGAAAATGCAATTGTTTTGCCAAAAGTCATGAAAGGCAGAAAACAGAATTCGGCATCGTATTCAGTGCAAAAAAAAAACTTAAATTGAGTTGCGATTGTGATATAAATATTCAACCATCGTGCGATTAATGGGGAAGAAAGAAAATTTGCATCCACTGGACAGGAAAACAGGCTCAAAGTGAAAACGCAAAACAACCCAAGTATTAATATCAGTCATAGCTTGGAAAGTTCTCTCCGTATAAGAGCAGCGCTGCATGAATTTCATCAAGTTGACCTAAGCGCCAAGACATTTATGGGTATATTAAGGACGCCCACGAAAAAACTTCTACTAGTTACAAAATTAAAACAGCTCGTTTGAAGTGGGCGCAAAATAATCAAGATTAGACGTAGGATGATTAGCGATGTGTGATATGGGCCGACGGATGTAAATTTAATTTGATCTGTGCCGACACTTTGCCATACGTACGACGGCGATGGTCAAGAGATACGTAAGGACGTATGCGTATTCACAATAGTAAAGTTCCCCGCAACCAAATGTTGTGTGTTTGTTTCTGTCTTTACGTTCTGAGTCCTTCGCAATTTTTTACTGGAGGACTTTGTTCATAGGAACGCTCGAAGGAATAAACGAGTAAAAAGACATTTTTAGTACCAGCCATTGAAAAGTATCATTCAAGTGACAAGTGCATTTTTCAAGACGATTCTGCAACTTCCAAAAGTCTATTTTATAAATAAAAAATATAAAATTACCCACAGTCCTACAATCATTTTCAGCTCAATAAAACATTTGAAACTGAAATTTCACATGATATTCTTGAACTTCTAGTAAACACTATTCCAGAGGATGAGCTACCATTGATGACTTTGTGCTAAATTTAGCATATCTCAACGTCTTATAAAAGGTTATTTTGGTTACATCTGTCCATGTTATTTTGGTTACATCTGTCAAATCTGTTGTTTACTATTAAGTTACCACGGCTAGTTAGACGATTGAACGTCAAGTGATAAAACTTTATTATTAAATTGAGTGTTCATTATACGGTAGATGAGGTGACCCCTCACAGTCGACTCTTCGACATTTGGTGGCCAAATTTGAGACAACCGGTTGGGTAATCAATCTGATAACATTCGTACTTCAAACGAACAGAACATCGCGGTCCATGAGAGTGTACAACATAACTCGAGGCAATCGATTCCTCGCCGTGCATAAAAACTCGGCCTTTCGCAGACGTCAACTTGGCGAATTTTGCATCGGAACTTGGGCCTACACCCGTACAAGATCCAACTGACTCAGGAGCTCAAAATTCATGATCTTAGACAACGCCGTTAGTTCACTGACTGGACTTCAGAGCGTTTGGAAGAGGACCCCAAATTTGGCTGAAAAATCATCCTTAACGACGTGGCAACTTTTTGAATGAATGGCTCTGTTAACAAGCAAAATTGCCGAATATGGGAGGACGCCAACCCACATGAAGTTCCCCAGATGACAATGCATCCTCAAAAAGTTACCATTTAATGTGGATTTTGGGCCGACGGCGCCATTGGTCAGTACTTTTACGAAAAGGACGTTGGTGAAGCGATTATCGTCAATGGTGAGCGCAAAACGGTATTAACCAATTTCTTATGGCCCAAATTGAACCACATGGACCTAGACGACATGTGGTTGCAGAAGGACGGCGTTTCTTGCCTCACAGCGGACGCCACGATTGACAATCTGCATAAAAGATTTGAAGGTAAGGTTATCTCTCGCAGAGACGACGTGAATTGGCCACCAAGGTCATTCGATTTGACCCCGCAAGACTTTTTCTGTGGGGTTTATTCAAGTCACATACCTATGCGAACATAACACAAACGAACGAGTCCTTAAGGTGAACATAACACAGGCCACCGTTCAAATTCAGCCAGATCTATGCGAAAAAGTCATTTAAAATTGGACCACTCGGATCCGTGCCATCGTAAGAAGCCGAGGCAGGTATTTGAACGATGTCATATTCCGTACATTATGGCATTCATGGGCATTTTGACCAAAAAAAAAACAATTTTGTTAATATCTCACACACGGTTTATTTTATTCCATTTCAACATCTACCCTCCCTTGTTGGTGGATTTTAAAGTAAGAAACTTTATTGGTTTGGCTTTCTTTGTTTATATTCTTTTCGAAACATTTATACTGCGGAATACTTAACAAAAACTTCATTCCATTTTGATGTCCTTTTTCATCGCAGTTGTTAAAAATGTATCAAAAATTTTCAAATGGTGCAGTTTTTTTGACGGCAAGTGTATTTTTTTTTCAGCTAAAAATTTTAAAATATCAATTGCCACAGGTACTTGATGAAACAAATTTTTAGAAATCACTTTTGTCATCACTCGTCTCTAATAGCTTACATATAAAAAAAAATAGTTCAAGACTCATGACCAAATTTTGTACTCTCCTGACCAATAGCATCAAGTTTAAAGATAGTTCTCTCCTTGCTCATCTGTCTTATCAGGAAGCAACCGCTACTTCAAGCCAGTTTATCAACCTTATAGATCTTGTCTGGTTATTTTGTAAAGTTTCTGCAAGAAAAAAACCCCGGAGCTCTGTATAGTTTTTCCTTAATTATTTTCAAAATCTTTACTCCATGCCGTTTCCTAAAAATTTAAATCCATCTTTATCGAATTTTGAAACTCTTCGTAAATTCTATTATGCTGCATAGCCTTTGCAACAGTATCATATTATCATTATAAAGGCGCGTGTCTCTCATGTTGCCTACAAAATCAATTGAACAAGACTTTTTGTCCATGTTTGGTGCTTTTAACTCTTTACGTTTTCCAGTCCCCGATTCAGTTTGAGTTCAAGGCGCTAAAATGTTCATTGAACTTAGAATCTCAGATTTCCATTCCCAGTGCCCGTCCCAGTATGCGCTTAAAAAACTCACAAGCGCCGGCGCTGCAAACAATATGGGCGTGCCGCATGTGGAACTAAATTAAGCACGATAATGGACCGTGGGCGTGTTGTGAACCGATAATCTTCGGACGGAGACAAGGACTGGCATGTACAAAAGGACTCCAGTTCTCCACGTATCTAAAAGTCACAAAACGCTTGAGAGCAACAGAAAATGTGGAATAAAAGATTTAGTTTGCAGAAATTTACTCTTATCAAACTTACCCGCTGTCAGATGGGATTTTGAATTACAACCTCACGCTGCATTCTAAATTTACCTATGAAGTGGACGCAATCATGCGTGACATATTATGCGTCAATAGTGGCAGTTTTCGTTACTCGATCATCCTCGAATGGAGGGGGTACGAAGGGACATTCAATGATGATGATGAGTTGAATGTCAAATCATCAGTTTTTGGCATACTATGAAAAGAAAGGATCTTCGAATAAAAAGAAATTGGTTCTATAAAGTACCTTCTGCGATATTTTTTGCGAGGCTTTTTTCGCTTCGTCGTTTTGTTCTCGCTTCTTCTGTCGGTGTCGGTCCTGTCGAACGATCCTTTTGTCCTGCTTAATTTCTATATACCTTCGAGTAGGTACCTACTCTTGCACGCCTAGCCATATCATATGTGTGTCGGGTAATTTTTCTATTCTCATTCCCAGCAAGTGGTTTTGGTTTTTGGTTTTGAACTCTTAACGATTTTTCACATTACTCGCATGTGTATCCTCCCCACGGAGAAGATCAATGGTATGAGTATCTCCGTGTGTGGACGATGATGAGGATGATGCTAGGACCATGGAAACCGGAAACAGATCTGTATGCTGCGAAATTATTCGCTTGTTTGGTTCGCGTTGAAGAACCGAGGATCGAAAGGATGGAATCCTTTTGTTCTTGAACCTGATTAGATAATGCGGGAAGATGATGGATACTCTCTGCTTTAGCTTCCTTGTTGTGATAATGTACGAACACGGTTTCTTCTCGCTGCTACCTATACCTAGTTTCCTTCTTATTTATTTATTTATGTATTTATTTATTTTTCGCTTGGTGGTTCATAAGGAAGAAATAGAGAAAGGAAAACTTGTTGAACAGGATGAATTTTGATTTTTTCCCGCACCTTCCAAACGCAGAGGTTCGTAATACAAAAACAACAAGACAAGATCGATGATCGCAAGGATAGGCAAACCAGGAAGTGTGTGAAAATTATGAATACCACTGAGGTGTACTGATGCTGTTTTTTTCTTTTCTCCTCGAAATCCAACGCATGTAGCAGGAGCGATTTCCTTGCGCATTTATTTATAGAGAGAACACTGAATATTACATTCCGCATGTCACATTTGAGATTTTTTGATTTTATTATTCAAGATATTTTTGATAGCTCCGTGCTGACAGGAACCTTGTTTTATTTGCTTTTAAATTGTTGTGCGATCGAAATTGGGAATGAGGTGCATGATCGTTTAATGTCAGGAGGGAAAATTCAATCTGATTGCCCTCGGATTAGGGAAGATTGGAATTGATTGGACGTGACATTAGGGAAATAGTATAAAACCCCGTAGATGCGTGGCAATATGTTTCTCTCTAAATTCTGGGAAACCTATTTTTAAGTAACTCGGCTCAGACGTTAAGGTCAACATATGTTATATGTTACATTTCCCCTCCCAATCAGCAAGACCAATACCTCTCGTCTGAACGAAAACAAAAAAAACGAGAAATGAGATTCCATATCACTTTTGAACTGTCATAAAAATAAATAAAATTACTAGATGCCATTACTTTCACCGGAAATGGTATCGGCTGTCAGACCAGCTGTCAGCTTTACTGCATGTGGATTCACCTTCAATTGATGGCTCATCAATGCCATTATGCTTGTAAGATTCATAATTTTAAAATGAAAAATTATAATGATGTCTTAATAAATAATATTTAATGTGGTAATAGAAGACAAGGCGATTTAAATAGGTAAAATGTTAAATAAACAGAATCATAAACGCTTTTCGTTTTTTTTTTATTCAAAATAAATTAGAAACTGGATGATAACGACGCTCATTATGTTAAACGAAATTAAGTGTGGCTAGCGTAGTGATGGCAAAGAATACATATATCCGCATCGAGATGACTTCGATTAAGATTTCCATAAGCCAAGCCCAGAATTGATAAGTAAATGCTGATGTCAGATATTGAATGTTGTTCTTTAGTTTTATAATAATATCGATCTTTGTTTAAATGCTTTTTTGTTTTTGTTTTATTGTTTTAGAAAACTGATACTAAGGATGTAGCAGGTCCATTAATTGTGACTGACCCATAAAACTGTTTCTTTAAACATTATTAGTAGGTTAATAGCCGTTTTCCTTCGATCTCGTGAAGTGATCGTGACCGTTACAGTTTAGGCTCAGTTAAGTATGGACAAGAAAGTGTGTGACCTGTACAATTACTCGCATTTATTTTTAAGCTGGATTATTGAAGGGCTTCGTGGTGTTCGGATATCATTTCTACTTAAATGCCACAGGGTTCGCCTTGCATCCCTGCCTAGTTTGTGGGACATAATCTTTTAGAATAATCCTTCTATGCTGTTGCATATACTTATAGTTATGCTATTTCATCAGTTTTCATAAGGAATCTTTGGTTGGACAGTTGGAAAGTAGGTGATGGAATGACTTGCGTTCTTCCTCATTGCCGGAGTTTCGCTTTTTCCAAAGATGCACGCACTGTAATAACTCAAATGAGCATACCAATGAAACTTTGTAACAGTGCTGAAAGCTGCCATTTGTTTTATTGTTTTGGGAGTTGGAGTTCATTTTCAGCGTTTTTTAATAAAAACAAAAAATGCATATTTAAAAAAAATTGATATTGACTACGAGTATACTAGCTAGCCATTACTTTTCCACATCCTTCATGTTGGAAGAATGCCTTGCCTCGCTACGCTTCTACTCGGACAGGCCATGAATTGGAACAAGTGATAATCAGAAGGAGGATGTCTGTCGCTTTTTCATGTCTTTCAGAGTATTCTGTCCGTTTTCCTTCAATGCACGACTCAAGCTTATTAATTATAGTCGCTAGATATTTGAAGTAATGACTTAATCGGTTCGAATAGCACATAATAGACAACAATCTTCTAATTCCATCAAATATAGAATATGAGCTTGTATCCTTAGATTGATGTTGGGGATTGTCGTAATCGATCGGCAAAATCGATTTTGCCGTTGAAGAGACCGTTCACAGATGAAAAAGCTTCCTTCCTACTTTCAATTCATATGGGACCCAATTTTCTTGCTTTAGGATCATTCCCATTAAAGCGTTTTCCTACCGTTGACGATTGAACTCCTACCCATATTCAAACAATTTATTCTAAGCCCTAATAGCTTAGCTTTGGACACAGGAACCTTGTATCATTACAATTATTCCGCGGGATCCACGATGATTAGCCCTTTTCGAGTAATGATATTAATGGCGAAGCCCCTCACCAATTGGACTGTCTTTTCGTTTCCTGTTAACAACGAAGCAAAATATGATCCTGTCTTGACTAATTTTATTGTACTGTATTCTGGTGATAACAAAGCAGTTTAACTGTACAGGAAAATAGTGATATCCGATGGTGGATCACCAAGATTTCTCCATGGAAAACGCTGCAAACGTCAGGAAATCTGTTTGACTCCTGTCTGTTAAGCATTTCTGAATAGATCTCGGCTCCCGTACCTACAGTAAGTCAAAGTGAAACTCGTACATAGGTGCATAATTTCATATTTTAGGTAAGAACAAAAGAAAAATTAACTTTATTCATTATTTTTTTTTGTAAAACATAACTACAACTATTTATCTCAAAATATACAAAATAGATTTAAGGATTAAAATAAAACATAATATCAAAAATAAAAGTTTTTCTTTAAATCCATACAAACACACCTCAAAGTTAAACTCGTACATAATAGAAAAAGGCAATTGTTTTTGAAAATATGTACACTAAATTCACAAAAAATCAAATTTTTAGTACTTCGTGGGCAATCCTTTGTTTGATTTTACAGCTGTCAACCTATTTGGCATCGATCTTACAAGTTTTTCGCAATAGGATGGTGGTATGTTATTCCATTCATGCAAAAGAGCTTTTTTAAGATCATTCCGGTTTGAAATGTTATGCTCTCTTATTTTCACTTCCAGATAACTCCAGAGGTTCTCAATGACGTTAAGATCTGGTGATTGTGGGGGTGTTTCAACCACTTTTGGGCAATTATACAGCAACCATAGTCGTACTTTCATGGCCTTATGTTTAGGGTCGTTGTCCTGATAAAACTGAAAGCAGTTTTTTAGCCCTAGTTTGTCTGCACTAGCTCGTAAATTGGTCTTTAAGATATCTAAGTACTTATCCTGGTCCATGATTCCCTCAATGAAATGTAGATTCCCCGTTCCGGCTGCCGACATACAGCCCCACACCATGACCGACCCTCCACCGTGTTTCACAGTTGCTCGTAGATTCTTCTCCTTCAGCTCTTCATTAGGTTTCCTCCAAACAGTAACTTTACCATCCGACCCAAAGAGGTTAAACTTACTTTCATCACAAAATATAACTGTTTTCCAGTACTCAAAATCCTTTTGTTTATTTGCATTTGCAAAATGCATCCTCTTTTTTTTATTTTGCTTGCTTACCAATGGTTTTCTTCTTGCTGTTCGGCCATGATATTCATTTTTCCTTAAAATAATCCGTATGGTTTCTGGAGAAGCTTTTTTCTGAAGGTACTTTTCTGCCTCTTGTGCAAGTTTAGGAGCACTAATCTTTGGATTTTCTTTAACCTTGCGCAAAATCCATCGCTCATCGGCTGCGTTAAAAATTTTTCGAGAGCTTTGTCTTGGCTTATTTTCTAAGATGTTTTCTTCTCTATAGCGTTTTATGACATATTGTACAGTGGAATGACTGCGATCAACGATATTCGCAATTTCCCGTAAGGTTTTTCCTTGTTTGTAATGTAAAATTATTAATTTTCTCACATCCAAAGATGTCTGTCCGCGTTGTCTACCCATTCTAATAAATACTTAACGTTTCAAATGAAATAAGAGGACTATCGATACGTACAAAAGGCACACATGCAGGGCGATGTCATAAAATGAGAAGCGAGGGAAAGTACCGTTATGAATTTCAGGAAACAATATGACACAAGTCTATTGTACGAGTTTAACTTTGAGGTGTGTTCGCATGGATTTAAAGAAAAACTTTTATTTTTGATATTATGTTTTATTTTAATCCTTAAATCTATTTTGTATATTTTGAGATAAATAGTTGTAGTTATGTTTTACAAAAAAAAATAATGAATAAAGTTAATTTTTCTTTTGTTCTTACCTAAAATATGAAATTATGCACCTATGTACGAGTTTCACTTTGACATACTGTATGTATATTCATTTTTGATCCGTCAGTGAAAAGGGTGCTTTCATACTCGTTTATTACCATCTTTGATTTCCAAACTTTTTTTGGGGGAAAGAAATGGGAATCTTAAATTTAAGTTAGTGTAGGTATGGATTTTATTGCGATGCTCATGTAAGGCTTTCTTCCTAGATCCTGATTTTAACAAGAGAGACAATAATGAACAAATCTTAAGCCTGTCCAATCGTGTTTGCAGCGTGCATCTCTTAGCTCCCGTTGTACATATTTCAGCTATCTTCTGTCCTTACGCGACCATATTCAGGCAGAAGTTGTTGCTGTTAGTGGTGACTCTAAGCTATTGCACTAGCTGTTCCAAAAATAGGCCGAGGAACTATAGGTTGGCAATTTAACTTTTGCACGGTTTTCTCATAGCCAACAACTACAACTGAAATTGTGATATCAAGATTGTCAGCTTGTCTTACAGAAATTCGTGGCATCGATAGAAATATTGTAAAATGAACATTGATTCCATTTTCGCAAGTCTTTTTCTGGATTTGGTTCCTTTGTAAAAGAGACGAACCGACCTGCTAAAAGCAGCCGTAAACTGTCTTCAAATCTCTTTTCAGTGTCACAGCAACAAGAAGTCATCATCTCTGGCCGGTTTTCCTTGCGAGTTCAATTATCCATTGTATTAAGAAAATGTACATGCTCAGTATTTTTGAGTCTCTTATTTCAGGCTAACAGGTCTTGACCTACATAACTTGGTTCTATAATAACTTGGAATGAATCACATTAGTCCAGAAAAACCTTTATAGTTGTGCACCAACGATAAATTTTAAGCACAGCAAAAATTAAAAAAAAATTGTCGCATAAGCATGGGCATTGTAGACTATCGACTGCTGTTTTTGGTTGGTCTTCTCCCCAAGCTAATTGTGGGAGGAGCCTAAAGTCTAGCATTTTCTCTCTCGAGAGAGATAGACAGATATAACTATGGCATAATATAAAGTCGAACCACTTTTCGATTATCGGATACCTAATTTAATACTAAGGGACTGGATGGCCATGGCTGAAAATTAGGACTGATAAAAAAAATTAAATGTTTGGTGGTGAGTCTTTAACCACATTGCTCTTAATGATAGAAATTATATGCGCTTTGGAAATTACTTAAAAAAAACGTTATATTTTGTTAGATTTTTTAACCCCATAGGAAAGGAAAAAAAAAGGTTTTGATGGCAACTTCTGGGACATATAGTACTTTTGGTATTAGTAGTTTCTGAATATTAAGGATCTTAGCACTCGGTATTATCAACGTCATAATGAATGTAAACATGCATGTTCACCATTTAGTTTGGTTTTTAAGTTTTTAGTCTAAACTTTCTTTTGAACGGACGAGCTTGCTAGGAGAATATCAATACCTAGGAACTTTCTGGCGGAACAGTTCGCATTCGGATTAGTTAAAGGCAATATTTACAAATATTTTATACAGCTAGCCAGTCTCGCTTGGCAGAAGCTAGAGCTGTCGCAAAAAACTGGCCCAGCCAAGTATTATTCTGCTAAATAGATGTAGAGAAGACATCTCAAGAGTAGTTGCATTCACTACGAGCCACAGAGAAGAGGCCGAGTTTGGCACCCTCCACAACACATGCCGTGCTAACTATTTATAATCAATATATTATAATCAAAAAAAATATATAATCAAAATGAAAACCCCTTCTCCTCATCAGTATGTCTAACACCCTTCTGCAATGGGGTACACACATTTTTATGGTATACAAACCACACATCATAGTGCTGTGGTGTCCTACCTATCGAACTTAACTTCTCTGATCACCTATGAGGGCTTTGTGGATACTTCACGGCTCAATCTGCAAACTATCAACCACTAACAATGCTACGAATGAAGCCGAATTTCAGGACCCTTTAGTCAAAATACATCTATAGTAAAGTGGAACTCAACAATTGTTTAACATAGTTTTTTGTCTTAGTAATATGTCTTATGTGCAGGTTCTACAAAAGCGCACAAAGACTACGATTTTAGGGTGGATAGGTATTCGCCAAGCTTTGATAACCCCCGTGATCACATTGGCCAGATTCTGATGGTCATTAGGATTAGTAAGGGTCACTATATGTCTCATCACAACTACATACATATATGGCAATGGAACTAGCCCCTAAGAATGGAAAAACTCAGTCATCATTCTCGAATTTAATAGGGTGATCGAACACAATGCAGCAATTACCGAGAATATCGCTGCCTTCAAGTTGTCACAAGACGTTGGAAATAATCAGTAGGAACCACTCGACGAGTGACCAAATTTTCACTATGTGATAGCTTTTAGAAAAGAAATGGGAATTAAACGAACTATTCGTAGATTTTAAAAAGGGTATGACTCTATAAATCGATCGAAAATGTATCGCGTCCTTGTAGGAATTGAAATCCCGAAAAAGTTGGTGAAAGGTATACAAATATGCCTAAAGGAAAAGAAAGGAAAACTTATCTGGAACATTTGACATATGTACGTGAAAGATTAAAACAGGGCAACGCCTTGTCGCCCCTTCTTTTAGTTTGATGCTGGAACACGTAATGAGATCCCTTCAGGAAAGTGTGAGGAGAAAACCCTTAATAGAATCTCACCTTCACTTCTTCTGGAAAGTAGTGAAGAAACATTTAAAAAAAATGAAGAGAAAACGGTCACTGATCGACTCGATTCGATCGGTTGGAACATCGCACCTGAGTGTCCTAATATACGCTTTGAGAAAGTGGATGAAATCTGAGAATCGTATTAAGTGCCAGAAACGACATAAAGATCGATGAAGGAGCTACTCAAAACAACTCTTTATAAAACCATAATAATGCCAGTGCCATATTACGGATATGATGGTCTCAGATTAAGAGGGAGGAAAATAGGTTTCGGGTCGTTAACTAGAAGAATTTAAGGAGAATCTATGGTAGAAAACAGGACGAGCAAACGAATGAAGAAGACTACACAATTAAGAACTCGAGGAACTTTATTCAATTCCCGGCATTGTCCGTGTGATAAAGGACTAAGATGGATAGGACACATTGACAGTGGACGAACAGCCAAAAGAATAGTGAATGGAAAACCCGGGAGAAAAGACCATGCCACAGAATGACAATACTACCAATATCTTGACAGACTAACAACAGGTGGTACCGAATAGCGCAACATGTTAGGAACCCACTCATTGCCTGTAGGTTCGACGAGGAACTGGCAAGGAGGCTCTGAACTTCCGAGTTACAAATGGCCGGTAATAATAATAATACTAAATGTATCGATCATAAGATAGCATAGTAGTGCTCCAAGATAAATTGAGACTGGGATTAAAGCCAGTTACATGAATGTAAACGTATCAAATCAATATTGTTCTTACAAGAGGACATCTGTTCAGTTCATTAGACTCTTCATCGTAAACTGGTTCAAACTGGTTCAGCTTTGCAAGTGCTAAAGGACTATATACACGTGGACTAGTTGTCGAATCAGGTACTTTGAAGAGTAGAGATCCTTTGCACATCTGTTTCTTATAGTAAAAAAAAACATAAAAATCTTAAAATATGATTGTTTTGAGGCTTGAAAAGTATGTTCATTGGTATGTTCGATCCACTCGTTTTGTCTTTCAGGATTCCATCGCCTGAGGACGAATTTGTGAGCATGAGTTGAATGGGTGTAAACACTGCGAAATTTCAAACATCACAGTGATCCATTCCTAGAAGAAGTAAAATCAGTTAATTCAATATGGAGCAACAAGAGCATTAATGAGGTGCCACCCCGTGTACGACGAAGTCGATAGGGAGTGTTATTGTGGCAGTTTAATGTATGGTAATATGTTTCAAAATGTTACAATACTATCAGAATTACGAATTTAATCGATGTAAAAATTCATAGAGAAGTCTTCGATCGTAGCAGTTATGTTTTTAAATGGAAACTGAAATAAGAAAAAGTAAGCGGGAAAACCGATCAATTGACAATTAACAGAAAGTTTTACCAAAAAGTAAAACGAACATGTGAAAGCTAAAAAGCCAGAGCGGTGGCCTGCAAGGATGAAGACACAGGGCGAAAAAGAATTCCTTTCACCCGACCTAAACGAGGTTAAGATAGCGATATCGAAATTTAAGTCTTATAAAGTTGTTGGAACAGACGAATTTCCCCTGAAATGTTTAAAGCAGCTGGTAAGGAACATGCACCAAGGCATCTGCAAGATATTGTCGGAAGAAAGCATGAATGGAATCTCAGCATCGTTTGCCCGGTCCATATGAATGGAGATACATATAACTGCCCCAATTACAGGGAGATAAATCTCCTAAACGACGCATATAAGATCTTCTCTACCGTCCTGTGTGAAAGCCTAAAAACATTCGCTTACAATCTGGTTAGTTCCTATCAGTGTGTTTTCAGGCCAGGAAAATCCACCATTGACCAAATATTCACACCACGAGAGATCGTGGGGAAGATGCACGAATTTCAGGTCGACACAGACCACCTTTTTTGTTGTTTTTAATGCCGCATATCACAGTGTCTATAGAGTCGAGCTAAACATGTCATGTTTTAATATCCCTGCCAAACTCGTCAGGCTTTGCAGGATGACAATGTAGAACTCTCGCTACTCTATAAGGGATACTAAATGAGACGTCAATGAAGCCTTTGTGAGCATTGGAGCAGCAGCGAATAATGTGGGTCGTAGGGTCTATACTATCATCAAAGAAATACGCGCAACACAGACGTCTTCGTCAGGACATCACTTTCTATAATTTTGTCGTAGTCAAGGACTTCGTCTACCTTAGCTCGATAGTGACAACAACATCGACATTAATGCTGAGATCAAACGAAAAATAACTCTTGCCAATCGCTTCTTCTTTGGGCTCAAGAGGCAGTCGTCTAAGGACTCTAAATCTAAGATGGTTAGGCCCGAAGAGTCTTCAACTCCAACTCCGCGGAACGATGCAGCAGAAGACGACCGCATCTAAAGTTGTGCACCCAGGTGGACAGGGACCTCAACCAACTGGGCATGTGACACTAGAAGCAGCTGGCTAAAGATTTCGCCTGCTTGTTGATTGAGGCGCTGGTTCAACCCGAACTGTAGCGCCATCTAAGTAAGTAACGGAAATAAGGTCGAATATGGCAAGGTGACAATTTGAAGCTTTAGTAAAAATGAATACTCTATGATCAATTGAATCAAGTTCTTTATCCATATATTATTCTTGTCCTTGTTTTGAAAAAGAAATGTTTAACGGACTTCTCTACATCAATCCCCCCAATACATTTACCTATTCAGTTTTCGAAGATAGTGAATTGATCGGGTATTCACAATCTCATTAGACTTTTGTCGGGTGGATGAAAATGATAGAAATGATTCGTGATTCGAGTCGTTCAATGAAAAACATGGGAAGGCAGTTTAATCCCTTGGTGACTAGCTTGATCCACCTAAAGATCAATTAAACGTCAGCCTTTCAGTAGGATTTTTCAAGATCAATGTTGGTTTCTTCCATTAATGTGTGGCATGGATAAAACCCTCTGACCCATCTCTTATATTCTGTGTCGTTAGAGCAAGGTATTAGAAGGACCCAAGTACAGACGTGGCATTTGGCATATGCAAATGGCAATGTTCTTAAAATATCCAACTGGAATTGAATTAATGAGCAAAAATCTTGAATGCATAAGTCTTTTACTAACAATTTTTAAGATCATTGATTCTTTTAACACAATTAAGCTGACAACTGAAATGCTGTTCCCCCGTCTTGATAAGTAGGTATTCTCTGTAGGGATGGAAAGTTAAATTAATTTTATTTTCGGTGGAGTCTTATTTACAGGGGTTTTGATACTTAAAAATATTTTTTGCATCTATATGTTTTTTTTTTTTTGTGGAAAAGACCTCTACATATGTACATACGAGTATGTAGGCATATGCAAAACTGCGTTCTCTAACTCTAACTTTAATAACTTTAAAACCAATTATTGGAAAGAATTTTATATTAAATATCGATTAAAACTGAATTATTGCCTAAAAAATATCCACACCGCAGACAATTTGTCTATTTAAGAGCAATTTTTCGGCAATATGCCAAATTGGAAGCCATTAAATGGCGGCCATTGTCCAATTGAATTTCGATCATCGACAGCACGATTAAAACACATTTATATAAGGGAAAATGCAATTTTACATTATTCTATGACTACCACTTAGTTTTCAAAGTGAAATAAAATAATTTTGGGCAAAATTTACAAATAATTTGACAGTAAAACTGCCATGGTTCGGATTTCTCAACAAAATGGCGGATTGATCTACCCCTTCAACGTGGTGTCATTTCAACGAACCCACACTGCCGGCCCAAAGGTTGGATTTTCTCGCAAAATATCAATGGGGCATTCGCAAAAAATATCTTTTTGACAAATTCATCAACTGCAGTTGGTTAAAAGTTAGTAAAAATGCAGATAAATACCCAAATGCGTAATAATGGCGGTCATTGAAGATCCCACCCGACGCAAAAAACTCATTTCCCCTTCGCCACACAATCAAATAATTTCGCACACACCACCACTGCTACGGCGAATGCTCGTACACAAAGCTCTGTCTCTCACGCATCGCCACACATCCACACCAGGCCGAACGCACACTGCCAAAAGCTTAACTCACAATACCATCGCAAAAGCGCTTACATATCGCTTTGCGAATTCACTCTCTTAAATACACGAGTACTCGTTTCTCTCTTGGAGCTGTTTTGTATTTTTTGCAACTTTTATACTCTGCAAATCGCACTCACTTATACACTGGTGTTTCGCACAACCAACACTACGATCGCAGCAATTTAGAGAGGAGAGATAGGGAATAGAAGTGGAAGATTAGAAAAAAATTAAATCAACACAAACAAATCGAGGAGCTTTTTTTTGCGAAAATTCGCGAATTTTGCGATGAGGTGTCGTCGCCGATGATCGATGATAATGCGGCTAAAGAGAGAGCGAGAGAGCGTGGGGCGAATTTTTATCGTAACACGTGGACGACATTTTGATGGGATGACATCATCCAGCTAAGTTTGTTTTTTCCTTTCTTTCCTGTTGCCCTCTTGGTGACATCCTTAAAGTATGTATGTATGTTTCCTCGGCAACTCAAAATGGATGACGGAAACTATGGATTTGACACCATTTTGTGAAGAATTTATTTTGAAGTCGTTACAATATGTTGGAAAATTTTTAAGCACAACGAAAAGATCCGCTTGTTATGCGGTCCGGCGAACGAATGCAACAACGTGCACTTGGTGAATAGAGCCCCTCGTTGCAGTCGTCTGAATAAATTTTCGATATTTTTTCTTCTCCCCTTTATGTGAAGATACAAACGTCATCCGTTCGTATGTATGTATGTACGTGCCTATGTAACCTAAGTGCAATATGCAATGAAGTGGGAAAGAAGGAAACCTAATCGGGGAATCGTCAACCGATAATGAAAATGAAAACGGAGACATAGAGTGTTAAATAAGGCGCTTGATATACTGACTAATACTGTTGACGACGACACCCAAAATGGGGGGAGAAAATTCGAACCGGAAATGCCGCTTTCCTCTACCAGAAAACTGACGAAAAACAAAACACTAACGCACGATAGACGGCATGAAGTAGACGACGAAATGTTGTAATTCCCTGGAATTTCGGTCTCGTTCGTTATCTCGATTTGAACATGCATACATGTATATTTCGTTTTCTTAGGTATTTGTGTCGCTGCTGCGATGCTACTGCTCTTCAGCTTTTCATTCCTTTGCTTTTTTTTTGTTATTTTCTTCTCCTTTCAGCAACTGCGACGCATTCTTGTGGATGGGGTTGTTGCCTCGTATGCCATCAGCCGCATTGTACAATACATATTTCGAGCTCTGACTGAGGAATGGTTACATCATCTGCATAATTAAAATTTCAAATCTATGACGTAGAAATGTAACATCTTAAATCTTATGGATCGCATTACTCTCAATGAAATCAGTCTACCATATGTGTACGCATGAATGTAGTGAACGTTTCCCCAAATGGAAACAAAAGGTTCAATTTGAATAGAGGTGTCGTCTTACCCATAGATTACCTACCTACATATAACTACTTCCGTTATCGAAATCTTATAGATCTCCTAATTTGTTAGACTGGCTGATTTCCCATAATCTATAGTGTAGCCGCTTCTCCCCCAATAAAATCAAAAAATATAATTAACAACTGAAAAACTAGACATCTCTTTAACGAACGTAAATCTTCTATTTAAAACCAGTGCTGGTTGGAAATGGTGTTTGCAAAGAGCAGTATGGACATATACGATATCCGGTTTCGGGTGCACTTCCCACCCTTCGCTAGGCAGATGGAGACAAAAGCGCGTCGCGGTAATATATACATACATATGTACATATGTACCTACATCCTGTCAAAATAGAACCGGGACTGAATCAATAAAAACAACATAGGCTCTATTTAAGCGGAATCGCCTCCAGTTTTCTTGCTCGATCATATTCATAACAACACTACGACTATCGAAAAGAGCAGTTAGCAAAATCTTAACTTCCAGACGACTTTGACATTGTTGCTCCTAAATGACAGATTTTAACATGTCTTCAACAATTCTCTTGCGATTATCCATTTGAAAAGAAAACTTAGCTCTATCGGAACAAATTACGCGTATCATGCACAAAATATTAGTTACATATGTATAGTGACTATAGTGACGATTTTCGAGCACCGTTGTGCTTCTGTGCCACTCAAACACCTTTGACCAGATTTCTAAATGCTCAATATCATCATACAATCAAGTAATCAAGTGATGTCTTCTTTTTAGCTTGCCACTAACTTAGTTTTTATTCTTTGGCATGTGACATAGATCATATCACCCGGACGTGAAAAGGGAGTAGGTATTTTCTTACGTGTTATACGACCCGATAAAAGTTTTATCAAGTCCACTTTAAACTGGAAAATCAACATCGCACACGATATGAATCGCAGTAAGATATGAACAGCCGGTCTTCTACTCATGCCGTAAAATATTCGGCTACAAATAGAGCCTCAGATCAAACCTAACGATTGTGATTAGCTTTTTATCATTATGCTTGATATAGTAGAAGATCTGAGAACACAGCTGCAATGTGATACTATGTATCTATCCAAACTATACTATACTCCACTCTAGCTCACAACGTCACAACGCAATCAGACTTAGAAGGTTTAAGAGTTAGCTGGAAAAACCCTAAGGCCGCTCCAAAATTTTAGAGACCCTGATCAAGGAAATCGGGAAAAGTAAACTGTTGCTAATGCCCCAAATCAACTTTGCGAAATTAAATGTCTGAGACTGATTTCAGTCTACAATCACGGGTCGAATATGTCTTGCGAATGCCTTTCATCAAATCTAATATAACCAGGCAAAGGATTTGGCCTCATAACTCCTCATATCACTGGTAGCATCTCATCCAACAGCGAGCAATTGGTTACTCACAACCTCTATCATCCTATTGAATGATACCATTCGTCAGTTATTTCGCCGCAACGTGAATTTCAGCGCAGGTGTCCTGACCGTCATACAATAACTGGGCAAACACTAAGGCGTTTAACTGCTCGACTTGCAGAGACTGAAACAACACATGACAGAATATACATATGTATGACGGAAGGCCTCGTAGTGCTGGTTCCGACGAGCATATAGACAGATGAACCGTTAACGTCAACCAGACGACGTGCCACGCCATAAGTCATTACACGTTCATCTTTGCAGCACATGAATGAGTAGAAGATGTTCCCCTTCAAGGTAAAGTGAGTCCATCAGCCTCAACCTGAATCTCAATCACGCATTGGACACTGAGAATGCATCATTTACGAAGAACCTTACGTCCATTCAAAGTCACTGAAGCGCCATTACAGCCGAATGTGTCTCCACCCAATTTGAGTCCACAAAACTCTTTCTCTGGTGGCCTTTTTGAAGTCACGAATCTATCAGAACAAGCGACAGTTTGCGGAATCTCTCAAGAGTGTGAGAACTTATTGTCATTGTCCAAAAAGATCACAAATGGTCATCAAAATGAGGTCGCCCACATTTTAAAAAATAAAAAAAATAAAAGTAGAAGGTCCAAATAAAATTTAAAAAAAGTTATCAAATTATGTTATTTCATAATTCATGCATTTCATACATTCATAGATCTCAGTCTGATGAGAAGGAACAAGTGGAAGAACTCATTAGACGTTGAACAGCATTTCCAAAGTCACACTCTGGTATTCGAGACTCCCATGACTACCACTGTAATCTCCACCTCCCTGCATCATCGATCACTAAATTGGGAGGAAGATGTTATAGATATACCAAGTTTCAAAGTTAATCCCATAAGAACAGTGAATGATGGACGGGCACGTTCGTCAAAGAAAACTGTGACGAAGTCTATTGAAAGCCCTTCCATATATTTTGCGAATGTCCTGCTGTTAGATGACCGAACAACCTGGATCAACTACTCTTCGTTGAAAGTATACATTTTTATCGCAGCTCGGCCAGAAGGATATCATTTTATTCAATTTTTTTGTTAGCTACTGTAGTATTTTTTTTTTTTTTTATCATATCCACTTCTCTTATTTCTAGGTTCCCAATCGATTTCTTTCCAGATTTCATGAGTTCACTACTGTTAGCTGCCCACCTAGGGTCAAGTTCGTGAATAAAAGCGAGAAAAATTTTAGCGGCGATGTATAGCCTATAATCACTGTTGGAAAAATGCATTCATTTTCCTGTCGTCTCTGATTGCTTCAGAACTCTAAGGAAATCCAAAAAAGCAGAATAATGTCCTTTTGCATCTGGCTAACAGCACTATATGACGCATTTTACTCGTCACTTCCGAATGGTGGTAAGCCAGTGGAAAATTCTTATTTCCTAGTTTTTACCAGGTTAGTTTGCTTGCTACCGCCTATAGATTAGTTCCTGGACACCTTTGTGGAGAAGTAAGGGGACTATCAACGGCTTTGAATACGGATATTGCTGACGATTCTAGTAAACAAGTCTAGCAGATCACAAGCTGGAAAACATAAAGAGGTCCCGCGTGGATTTTTGAATCCGGAAAAACTTACTGTTTGATCTGGATTTTGGGCAGTATCGCATCATGATAACCAATCTTTTGTGACCTCAATTGGATAACATAGATCTGGACAATGGTCCACCGCGCCTTATATCGGGCTTTACATTTAAGTTATTGCAAAAAAAATTCGCGGGACCCGTTTTTTTTTTCAGAACAGGCGATGTGGAATGGCCGCTAAGATCGTGTGTTCGAACTTCCTTAAGTTTACCTCTGAGGCTATATAAGTCGCTGGTTTATGGAAACAAACTAACAAAAATTGACCAATTGAGAACATCATCATTCGGGCCATTGGTGGATTCCAGTCCAACTTATGCAAAATTGGACTTCTCGGATCGAGTCCTGTAAACAAAGCAGAAGAGGTGAGTTGAATAATATCATTTCATTAGATTTTTTTATATTGAATGTAGGTACTTTAAGCCGCAATAAAGGTTTCTATCACAACTCAGCAAAAACTCTTTTATTCAATTCAAAAATTAAGGCGCTTGATGAAAAACCCCTAATATATATATGTATCTATGCACGGTTGTAGGCAAAGTGTTGGAAGGAGTGGTAATGCTTTCATCGAAAAATCGACGATCTTGCATAGATTACGTAAGAAACTGATTTTACAAACAGAATGTTCAGAACCCCTGAATAGAAGCCCAGTTGCAGCCTACGATTGACTTTGCCGCCTTATCTTTGAAAAGACAAAATAAAAGAGTACACTTTGGAAAAACAAGTAGAGTATGATGTCCCCCGATTGCTCTCATTCCTTCAACAAAGCACTGGATGCGCCTATGCCGATGACGCAGGCCAAAACCATTTTGAAAAAGCTCTTAAAATTATGCAAAAAGAATTTAATGCGATCACGTGGAGTCACGATCATTCACATGCGAAATAATGGAGCATATCGAGCTATGAATAGGTATATTACTCGTATATCTTGGTATCCTCGTGGACTATCACCTTAAATAGAATATCGGATCGACATATCCTTCACCAATGTTGTTTCCGTCTAGTTTAATCGCACCTAAGGTATAGTGTTCTTGCTTGTAAAAAATGTACTTTGCCGCCGAATTAGCGTCATTTGCGGAAAGTTTTACTTTTCAATTTGAAAGAATCTGCGACTGAGGCCTATGATTATAGTTTACAGTGAAGTTTCTATTATAAAAGAACGTGTTGCAATGGTGGTAATTTCTTCACGGGAGATAGGGAACCGCCAGGACTGGTAAAAAAAAATTAAATTAAAATAGAAGCAAATAGCAAATGGATGGCTGTACTAGATTAGGATCTATGTCAAATGCAACAAGAACTTGCAGACCCTTATCTCAATAAGCTATTTCACTTTGTTTGAAAGCCTTGAAAATGGTTTAAATCGCATTGACGGGCAAAATATTCTAATCCGTCGTAGGAACTCGCTATCGAACACAAGTCATGCTTTTGAGCCGTAATTGAAGTAAAAAAAAACTGCCACAATAATACGACACGACAAAATAATTTTGCAGTACGACAACGCTCGAAACATTGAAATAGGACGTGTACAACAGCGGTTTCGATCCTTCGTAGAAGCCAAATAAGATCAATTCGTAGATCGACTCAAAAGATGTAGAGTTTGTCCAATGCTGCCTTAAAGGTGGACAAAAATTGTAGTTTACAATGGGCAATACATTCAAATATGAACCTGTAAATATTATTTGCAAAATAAAACTCCAAATTTAAAAAATAGGCAAATTCCCATCCGTACTCCTGATATATACTCGTACAATCATATACATATCATTGATTGTATAAATGTTAACTCACTTCTTTCTGGCTTTAAAGATATTTTATTACAAGGAATTACTTTTGTTACAATTACAGGCGTACACAGTGGAACCGATAACCGACAGATAGAACACATTGGGATCGATGTTAAATAATCCCAAAAAATAAAACAAATACATATTATCTTATCAGGGATCAGCTAATTTACTGATGATAAGCAGTCTTTCCAGCTGAATATCAGTCTTGCGTTAAAACTATTCTATTTAAAATTTAATTTAATATCTACATATGTATATCCTTACGAAAATTCATAAAATTGTTGCAGCCCTAGACGGTTAGCTCAGGCTTATCCTAGCAATTGTAAAACAAAGCCTAATAGAATTGGCTATAATCGAAATCAACCTTCCATGAAGCAGATTAGACGGCAGTTGAACATCATATCACGCTCTCTTAAAAAAATTGACATGAACATCAAAGAGGTTAGGCCAGATCACCAATGACTTTTGCAATATTTTACTTGCAAATCGACTTTCTTTACGACTCCTAACGATATTTATTTTATTCCATCAAATTCAAATAAATAACCTACTACTCCTTATAAAAAGCACCTCCTGATAGAATTCCTCCTGTCGCTGTGTTAGAAGGTTGCTTCCTTTACTTACCTACCTACTTATAAGCCTAATGAGATGTCATATTTACTTTTTTGCAAAGTTGATATTAAAGCAAGGAAGTGATTTTATTATTCATGTGGATACTTACATCAAAGCTTATTAGTTATTAGTTATTCTTCTCCTATTCTCACTCCATAACATAAGTTCAAAGGACTTTTCAACATTTTACGTTACGTTTCGTCTGCCCTTTCCTTTCTATGGTTTGCTCTTGAAACTCGATTTTCAAGATTTTCTTTAGCACGTGCTAAAGACATCTTTCAAAGTGAACACTAATAACACGAATCAAATCGCCACTCTTCGAAATCCGACACTTGTTGTAAAATGGCGCCCAAGCGGGGAACTAACACCGGTGCCAACGACTCTTTGCAGCTCTAACAGCTTGGTGCCGACTGTCTTTGTACAAACAAGTAAACTTAAAGTTGTTTACCGCGGTGTTTGACGAGTATCGACACAAACTCGACCACCGGTTATTTCACTTTTCCATAGAAATATTTCTCTTCATTTCGTTTTATCTCACTTCACAAAAACGTAAACAACATTCAAGACCAGATACGAATTACCTTAATTGAAATCGAATGTCACTTTGAAACACCAAGATCGCATACTACGTTCTGTGGAACGTAAATTTACTTGAAAGAAAAAAGGAAATAAATAAAATACTATGCGCAATTGAAGTATGTTGAAAATACTAGTCTGGACGATGATATGTATCTTGGCCGCCCAAATTTAACGCACCAACTCAGATGGAAAAAAGATTTTCCCACGACCCAGAATACGGAATACTCTCTCCTCGCACTCGTACATTCTGTAACAGTTCCAATGTAATAGGGGACGTCATCGTCGTCGTCGCCGTCAGAACGGAGCGGGCGGTCTTTTCTCTACAATTTCTCGGAATGAAATTCGAGGGGAAACTATTTTGTTGTGTTTTTCATTAATTCTTCTCCGTTTTCTTCATTTTCCATTTTCTTACATTTTATTATTACTTTTCTTAGGGAGAGAAAATTTCGTTGTCGTCACTGTTCATCGCCAGCGTCATTGTCGTCATCTTCATTTCGGTATGTGGCGTTAGAAAAAGCCGAAAAGTGAGAAACGAACGTTGAATAAGTGATATGGTGATAGGAGTAAAAAATACACAAATGTAGTAGGACGGAAACCTAGAAAAAAGAAAATTCCAAGAATCACTATCGCACAAGATGGGGAGGAATTAAATTATAATGTCCTTGAAAATACGGTATAGAAGACATTGTATACGAGTACGTAAGGAAAATCGATAAAATTTAGAGGAAAGGAGAAAGTGAAGTGAACCGATAACTGCACGTATCCGTACGAGTCGTATTCTCGTAGATACGAAAATGGCGGATTTCGAAAGTAAAGATTTTCTTTTCATTAATGAAAATGAACGAGGTCTTCGTGGTTGTTGATCTCGGATGGCATACATCCAAGTCAGAAATGCAGGTACTCTGGGCCAAATAGTTCTTTGAGAACTTTTTTGCTTTGATTTATATTTTTTGGCCGAAGGCTGTCAGTGGAAAAAGGTGTAAATTGTTGGCCATGCGAGGTATTCAATTTATATTAGATTGATGAGCCAGCATGATAAATTGATTATAGGATTTATCGAGGGCCTTCATTGAGGGTTCGAATTAAAGAACTTGTTTGGATGAATTAAAAAGAAAAAAAAGTAGCTTTTGGGCGTGGCTGGTTTACGAAACCACCAACATACAATTTGATACCATTAAAGGCCATAAAGAGTACTATAGATGCCTCAGCAGTTTCCATGCAATTATACAAATAAATGCAGAACAAGTTGTGATGCTTCTTAAATTTGGCGGAAGCACACGCGTAACCGAAACCATGCAAATCTTCCCACGCAGGATATCGCGTACGGTACGTGAGAGTATTTGCTGGCGCTGTGTCCGCTCGTCGAGCATAGTGTACCTAAACACATGAAGCCTACTGATACCAACATTGGGGCATCGCTTTATTAGAACTTAAAGTAATGAGGTGAGACATTTCTTCGAAAATAATTTCAAGCGCACATCACAAACTAGCAGCAGCATTACCCATTATCGTCACATGGTCCGGTCCACCCGATACACTAGCACCACCGCTATGGTCCATCACGTATGGGAGGAACACCTATAAGAACAACTCATCGACGGACAGGGCAACAGAGAAACAGAAGAAAATCTCGAACCTCTATAGTTAGTTTAACTTACTTTAACACTCTATCGAACTGCCAAACGGGGTAGGTAGGTGGTCTAAAAATCTCAATTAGCACTTTACGACGCCGATTGCATAAGAATTTCAAACTAATTCAGTTTGAAAAAGGTCAGTTCATTGATCCATTTGTTAAAAACCTCATTTAGGTCATCGAGAAATTAATAGGGCGGAACATGCTGCCTAGTCCTTTTCAGGGTCGGGCAAGTGCCGAGAACGTTTTCATTGATCATTTAGCAGCATTGTGAGAGATTCCAAGCTTGGCCGTGTGGTTTCCGATTTGTCAATGACCCGTAACGACAGCAACTACATGTGAGATGTCTTCTCTAGATCCTCTTAGAAGGTGTATGGATTTGACTTGTTTATAACTGGGCCTTTACGTCCCGAGAATGGTCAGCTACAAAAAATGTTGTTTAACCGCTGCTATCTGAATGTAACCTGGTTCTGATAGTGACTTCTTAAAGGCTGATACCTACCTAGCCAGTGTTCCACATAATGGTAGCTATGAACTGCGATACAAGTTTTCCCACGAATGATCGGCATTGTTTCACCAGCAAGGATGATACAGTAACAGACTTGATGGCTTTGATTGACGCTTGGCTATTGTATATATAGCCAACGTTATATAGAACGTTTTCAAGTTGGAGCTAGGTTCTCGTTCCGCAATTAAAAGATTAACACGATTTGGTATCCGTATAGATCTTGATACTTGTATCTTTTCAATGTGTCATAATCGCTTTTTCGCTTCTTTATTTCTTTCTTAACAGAAATTGGATTGAAAAGCGGCACCCGAAGTTGAGATTGGGTACGATGTAACCAATCGACGATGGAATCGAATCTCTTGATATCGGTTCTATTACGTGACCAAAATTCCTAAGTGTTTCGGCGCGTTAGACTACTAAATCCTTGGAGAGAAAGTCGAGGAGAAACAGATGTAGGAAGGCTTTTAAAGGGCAGGATCTAATATGTAGCTCCAGAAGTCCACATGAATATCGTCTTTTTGACCTTCTTTAGGCGGTTAGTGTTGTATTTATCTGTCCAACAGAGGTTCAAAATCAAAAAATCTATTAAAACAAATAGTCGCAAAAGATTGAGTTAAGATATGATGTCATCCAACAAGAGGTGTCATGTAAAATCAATGGAAAAATGCATTATTCTTTGGAAAATATATTAAATGTTTATTTAAGTGTAAAGTATAAACTCTGAGGTTAATAATAAAATACAACATTGGCTAAATATCTGCCTTTATCCTATCTGCAAATGATTGTTCTCTTGATGACATTTTTCTTCGCCCTGTCGCATTTTCGGGCTGTAGTTTTACCAATATTATCTTTGATATTTACTCTAAGTTTACGAAATGTTGGCGGAGCATTGTTCTAAATTTTGTCTTTAAAAAAGAATTCAACATTTGTTAAAAAAAAATCGTAATGGTTTCAATTCGAATGATTTTGGTCCAAAAAAAAAAGTTAGGCATTAGACATCAACATCGCAACGTAATCAATTCACTTGAACGGTCGCCCTAGCAATATTTTCGAAATATGGCCCAATGACACTGCCACCTCAAAAACTGTAAAAAGGTAAGTAAAGATATAGGTGGTTACCTAACTTATTGTGGAGTTGAGTATACTTAGACAAAACCGTGCTGAAGCGAATGCAACACTTTGCTCAACCCAGGTTGCTAAGATGTGGTCGGAGTATTGTATACTTCCCAACCGGGTATGGGAATTATGTGAAATTAATCCAGAATTTCATCGAAAAATCGCTCTGTGGATGGTCGCGTTTCTAATTAAAATTTTCTCTCTACCTGGTTTTCCGGTCTTCACTTTTTAATGACAGGAAATACTATTGAAGTGTGTGACTGTTTCTGTTAATGAATTGCACTTCCTTATTAGAATACTTATGAATTTGATTCCTTCAGTTGAAGGCATCGATTTTGGCGATATTTGTTTCACAAAGAGCAAATCATTAGCAAACCACTTTTTTTTCAAGAATTTTGTGGAAGAGAAAGCTTACGGGAACACCTTGCAGAAAATTGAAGGAATCAACGCAAAATATATGCTGTTATCGATGAAAAATATAATTAAAATAGAACAAATACAAAAATATAAGATAACATCTGATGGATTGTTCCTCCTTAGCGGTCCTAATGCTAACTAGCAACTCAGCTTTGTGAGAGTGGGAACTGTCCGAGTCAGTACAAGAACTGTAAGAGGTTATTATGACATATTTTTTAGTCTGCATATCTGTTTGTAAGTAAATTTGTCAGTTCAGCAGTTGAATATTGATAGTTTCAAACCATAACGGGGCTTTGGGACCTTTGGGAAGTTCTACTTCAATATTTTCATATGAAGAAAAAGTGTTACCAAAAGACGTTGCATAGTGGAATGTTATGGTAAGTACTCTAAAAATTATCTTCATCGGTGGGCGTTGACTTGTCAACTTTATAAAAGTGTGTCAAAGCTATGGGAATGGTCTAAAAGGATGGAAACTGGGTCCGATAAGAATTAAAACCTAAGGACGTCGAAAGGATTTTGTTTTTACATGTGAATAGCTGCTTTAATGGCAGAATAGAAAAGGACGTGTGCATCGAACTGTCACTGACGATGAAAAGTGAATCCATTAA
Organism: Merodon equestris; assembly: GCA_958301585.1. Classification (NCBI taxonomy): domain Eukaryota; kingdom Metazoa; phylum Arthropoda; class Insecta; order Diptera; family Syrphidae; genus Merodon; species Merodon equestris. Next base: position 36,620,286 of record OY284415.1, read on the forward strand.
GATAATCCCAAGAAACCACATTCATGGATTAAGCTTGGCCAATCATCAACATCGATGGCGAAGCTAACCAAGCTCATTTCTGTATTGGGTGGGATCCCGGAGAAGCCGCCCGTCCACAACTATCAACGGCTAGTATGCCAATAGTTTATTTATGTACTTATTTATTTAATTATGTATTACAAAATAATTACAAATAACTTGGTTACCTGCGAAGCTTAGGGCTTATCCAGCCTATACCAGGACAATATCCACTTAGCTTTGAATACTATACTCGGCTCACAACTGGAATGTTTGAGATAATGAGTAAGTATGAAATGAGGATATACGTCTAAATTTATTCATTCTAATTTATTCTTCTCTCCAGGCACAATAAAAGCTTTTCTATTGGGCGGGTATGAGTATGCAAATGGAATAAAACAAAGTACGATTCTAAGTCTATGTCAGAATGTAAGTGTTGCAGTGTCTTTCCAGTAAGCAAGCTATAAGAAAACTTTCAAATATTAAAATATTTTATAGAATTTGGGAATAGGTCTGCCTATATAATCTTTAATATTGTACACATTTCTGATCTTCCATCATTTCTCGGTAGTAGAAGTAGTTCAAGGAGTTTTGCAACGACAGAAATAAATGATATAATCGGAGAGTAAATTTAAATTGTAGTTTTTGATACAACTTGTAAGAGGTTTGGTATTATCACGATGAAAAACGACGCCTTACTAATTGATTAATGCCGGCCACATGCGTTCGCTTTAAGCAAATGAAAAATATAACATAATACATCGAAAAAGAAACACGTTATTTCCTTACACCTTCAAACCGAAGTCAAGAAGAATGTCTATATTTTATGGGTATGACTAAAATAAATACGCCGCGAAATGTCACTTATTAATATACGTCCACAATTGTCATATCGCATTTCAAATTCTGCGACTGAGGTCCACATATTGAGATATCCGGACGAAATTACCGGACATTCCTATAGTTGCCATTAAGATACTTCTGCCAGCATTTTGACTAATTCCCGTAGTACAGTTTTTACTTCGATGGAGATATCTTCAAGGCATTCATGTTCAGATTAAAGGCGTCAACCACTTCGCCGGGCGGCGAAAAACATCAGCCAGGGAATAGCGATGGTCCGGGAAAGTGTTTCTTCACTAAAAGTCGAAGCTACATATGTAGTTGATTCTGATAGCACAAGAATGTTAGTCATTAGGAGTTTTGTTTTGTGCAGTTTCACAGTGACTAGGAATTCATACAAATTCATTTCGGAAGGAACATTCCAAAACTCATTAAGACTTTTGCCTATGATCTGAATTAAACTCATTTCTCGTGTGCACACACGCTATTAGTTCTGTAGATTTAAGTGCATCTCTAAAACTACTCTAATTCAAAGTCATTTTGTTACGGGTAAAACTCACCATTTTCCCTTAATACTCGATTGTATACGTGATTGTTAGGTAGCAGATGTCTAAGGACCGGATTAAAATGGCAGCTCTCCAGCCCAAGCGGTCCAGCCTTTCAAACGCAGATATGTAATTTTCCAAAAGTACCATATCGAGCAACCCATTAATAGGTAGATGTACATACATTGCGAATGGCAGTATATGGTATAACGTCCCACGGTACCTAAACCAAACTATCATGATCGTTACTGAAGTCGTGTTTTTTTTTCAGAAACTTACCGATCAAGAAAAAAGCCTCTGTGCCGTACATTTTGTGGGTACAAAGAATGTTTTGAATGTTTTTTTTTTGCTTGCGTTACCCCTAAGGAACGTAAACTTGGTTGATGGAAACACACAATGGAATATTTGATTATGCTGTTTGTGGTATTTTAGACCGTCCTTTGGGGTGGTCCAGTTACGGTTTTATGGATTTTCACATGAAATTTACGAGCGATTCTCAGGCTCCGTAGTTCACTGTTCACTGATCCTAGGAACCGGACATGAGATATCCAACCGTTAAACCGGAATCCTAAATCGAATTGAATAGAGTTCTGTCCCAGTTGATAGTTCAGGGTCAATTTGGTCAGTTTGTATAGTCGTCGGGACGACTAGACCCAGCTGAAATTCAAGAAACAACAATGGGATGAGTTAGAATGTCAAACTGGTCGAAGGGCCTTGGGATAGGGTATCCAGCCGTATGTCCAGCGGATGTTCTGATCCTGTTTTTTGTTGAAAACGATTATGCTACTTTGTTCTGGTGCTTGTGATCTAAATAACCCATCTGCTCCAGATTATTGTTTAGTAATAATGTGGAAATCCATTTTGATAAGGGTGCGTAAACGGGTTTCCTAAATAGCTACCGGACTGGACGGTTAGCTTTATTGGCTGCAGTGATCGTCGCTGATTGGATTGGGCTCAGTAGATGGGATCTACAGGTCTGTGATCATGGTAATATGATTTGCAGAGGAATTTTATCACGCAAAATTGATTAATTGTTATGCAAATAAGGTTCCGTGGAAGGCAATAAAATAATTTAGGGGATATCGGCTACTCTGTGGAAAAATTTGATTTCATGTCATCCAGATGCTGGATGTTGGCAAATAAAATTGAACGCAACTTTTTGGCTATGTATTTCATTTCTCAAAAATAAAAAATAAAAAACCTAAAATCCCTTAGAGGCCTGTTTGTGTTTTTTTTTTTGTTTTTTCAACTAGACATCAAAACAAAATGCCTGATTTCAAATACACGGCAAGTACATAGGCGTCTTTAGACACACATCCTCATCCACATTTGCAAAAAGAAACAGAACAAAATCAAAATCCATCCAATTCCATCCGTTCACAAAACAAAAACGCCGGCTGTCCCTGTGGCAACGTAACCTGAACGAACCATCCAAACATAATCGTATCTGGCATCTTGTTGCAATCTACATGCATTTCATAGTAGGCGCATACCCATGTACCGTCATACACATCTAGCTACATGCAAGCCGACTCGCATCAAACAAGTGACGAGGGGAAATAAAGCTCTTCTGATTTGTGCATGCGTCGTATTGCATTGTGCAAGTGTGCAATCGCGTTCTGTTGCACACACAAGGGCGCCCGGACACCATATACAATATTAGGTCTACGTAGATATTTCTAATGAATTGCATGCTCTTGGGATTGGTGCATTTATCCGACCAGTACATGTTGCACGGCCGGTAGGGGTATTTGCGATAAATACATAAAATGGCTGCATGCGTCTCGACTTTATTGACTGACTCAGGGGGACGCTTTTTTCTTCGTTTAGTTTCGTTTCGTTTGCCGGCTTCCTTTTTCTGTTTTGTTTTTGCACGCGAATCTGATTGGAAGTTTTGCATTCGATAAGGAAACCGGAGTCGAAAAGAAGTGCAAAAAAAATGCTGAATTTCAATTAAAAATGGCCAAGAGGCGATGCATGACTGACTAGAGGTGGCGTTGATATGGAGACGTAGGTACAATACATAGGTAGGCTCTGTACTTTGGCGGCAGATACAATTTCATTAAATATGCTGTTTCGAGTGCACCATAAGGAACCTTCGATGTACAAAATGCCTGATTCAACAAAATTCAATTGTAAGCCAATAAGCACAATTTTTTAGTTTTCTATTGAAACCATATGCTGGAAGCCTTTAATTCATTCTGATGATTGATTATATGAAGAAAAGACTTAAATCAGTTTTTTTTTTTCAAATACAACAAAAAATAAAAATAATTAAACATGAGCTGACGTACTCGTAAATGGTGTGCCATTGGCTGGTTTCTTATCAAAATTGCCAACATAAAAATCAATAACAATAATAGATATAATCATCGTTCAAAGTTTTTCAAAGATTTAGATTTTGCTATGAATATGTATAATTTCATGTCAAGTATAACGGCGTTGATTCACAGCTCCGCGTTACCCAGACCACATCACTCTGAAGACTTTTAGCTTGATTATTGATGGGCCTGCTCGGCGTATAGCGCCGTCCTGCTTATCCAAGTTCAATTTCTTATGTATCGCCTTCGATTGATCCTTGCCATCTTCTTCCTGGAAGGAAAAATGGGCCGCCACTTCAAAAACCAGATAAAGTAGTTACTCGTTGAGGTTATTAATATAACCTATAAGATGGTAAAAAAACAAAGGGGGAAGAAAAAAATCGCACACAAAATAGGTAATAGAAAGAAGCTTTGGCTTCATTCCTCTACGGGCTGTACAAATATACGACAACAAAATAATATTAGCAAGATAAATATCGAATGGCCTACCTTATTAGGTAGTGTGTTTCCCTCGAACGTCAGTAACTAGCGGATCAAATTCCCGTAACAACTAAGTCATGCAAATTATTTTATATTTCGCGATATCTTCTCATCCGGATTCTCACGAAATCCTAAATATTTAGTATTCTTGTCTATTAAAAATGCCTTTATAAACATACATATGAGGGTGGTCCGATAAGTACTTAGCCTCACCGCTAGATGGCACCAGTATCGCAAGAGCTTACTTACTATCGTGTAGTACATTCCAGTAGACGGCTACTGTCGAAATTTCAGCCGGATCGGACTCGTAGTTTTGTGTTGACCGCGTGTGGAGTGTCCGCGGATTTTAGAAAAATGGACAAAGAGCAATATCGGTCGGTGATTCGATCCTTATTTTTGGAAGGGAAATCGCGCAGCGAAATCAAAGAGCGTTTGGATGCTGTGTACGGTGACTCTTCTCCTTCGATGGCGACCATCAAAAATTGGTTTAACGAGTTTCAACGTGGTCGTACGTCGGTTTTTGATGAGCCACGTCCAGGTGCCCCGAAAACGGCTACCACGGAGGATAACGTGACAAAAATCCACGATCTCGTATTGGCAGACCGCCGATTGAAGGTGCGCGAGATAGCTGAGACAGTAGGCATTTTAAAAGATTGCGTGGGTCATATCCTGCATGAAATTTTGGGCATGAGAAATCTGTCGGCGCTATGGATGCCGCGTTTGCTCAATCCGGACAACAAGCGCAACCGTGAGACAACTTCAGAGCAGTGTTTGACGCTGTTTAAGCGCAATCCGAAGGAATTTCTGCGTCGTTTCGTGACAGTCGACGAAACATGGATCCACTGGTACACACCAGAGTAAACAGTGAACTTCACCCGGCAAACGTGCTCCGTAGAAGGCGAAGACTCCCCCATGGCCACCGTTTTCTGGGATTCACAAGGTGTGGTCCACATCGACTACCTGGAGAAGGGCAAAAAGGTCACAGGGCTGTACAATGCCAAATTATTATTGGGCCGATTCGACGCCGAATTGAAGAAAAAACGGCACACCTTGGCGAAGAAAAAAGTGCTCTTCCACCCTCGCCACGGCCAAATTGGTCGAATTGGGCTACGAACTGCTGCCCCATCCAGCGTATTCTCCAGATTTGGCCCCGTGCGACTTATTTTTGTTTCCAAACTTGAAAAAGTCACTCGCCGGGCAGAAATTTCAGTTGAATGAGGAAGTCATCGCCGCCACGGAGGCCTACTTGAGAAAACGTATTTTTCAGATGGGTTAAAGAAGTTGGAGCATCGCTGGGTCAAGTGTATCTAGCTAAAAGGAGACTACCTATATTGAAAAATAATTCGCCATTTCTCCAAAATTTTTGTTTTTCTTTTGTAGTACTTATCGGACCACCCTCGTATGTATGTACATAGGCGGTTGAAAGAAGCTTCATCAAAATATTGGGAAAATTTGTGATCAATCAGATTTTCAAGGGGCTTCACAATTACTCCGTTTCCTCTGAAAACAACGAAGCCCATGTAAAAATCTTTCTCAAAATTTTGGAGTTATTTAATCAATTTTCTGTTTATAAGCATGGTTTATTGAAATTGGTCATCATATGTAGATAAAAAGTTGCAGGCCTTAATCAAGATTTCAGGAAGGGGAAATATGTAGATCTTTTTTTTTCCTTAAGAAAACATATGTATGCGAAAATATTTAGGTCATATCTTAAGAAGGAAAGAAAATTGGTGGAATTTCGAAGATAATGTTAAAATAATCTTCATAAAGGACAAAAAAGGAAGCAAGTGTAAAATCCAAAACTGGGAGATTCACTTCGGAAAAAATGGTTTCTTAGTGAAAACCCTGAGAACTTGGTGATACACGATTTGATCCAATCTTTGACTTCTTCAATATAAAGGAAGTGCTACCCTACCATGCCATACGTCATCGAACAGAACAGGTGGCATTCGCAAGAGACAATTTTCTAGGCAAAATGTAGCCGAGTGACGTACTGCAAATTCACTTTGTCGTGTCGTTTTTGTATTGTGGCCATTTCAATGTTCCAACGCATTAGTTGTGTTTGGTAGCGAGCTCCTCTAATTATTTTACCCAGTTGTAAAAACTCACAATCCACAACACCGAGCAAGTGCTTCGATTTATCAATGCTTCGCTTGGCTGTAATCAAACAATTTCTTTCTCTTTAGATTATTCTTTATTTTTAGACTTTTATTCTTTCTATTGCCAATCTCAATAAAAAGACTGTCGCTAAAGAAGACGCGTTCGACGTCCTTCCGCTTCAACTTGCACTTAACATGAATCCTGATCCAGTAATGTCTACAAATATTCGTCCTCAAACTTTTTAACCACTCCCGCATGTTCCTTATTTTCCATTATTATAACCATTCATTATAGTTTCTCCATTAATAGAAGTAGTAAATGTCTACAATAGAAAATAAAATAAAACAGGCCCAATGCCCATACAGTAGAATTTTCATTGCTGTGAAGAGTTCCATGGAGTGAAACTCCGTACCCATCGCTGTGAGATGAACCAATTTAAAATTCTTTAATACGTTAACGGCTTTATCAGACACTCTGCTAAAATATCACTTGTTAGACAGGAAAATTGAGAATTTGATGTCAAACCGATTAACCAGGAAGATTGGAGATCCCTTGCAAAACGCTAAAAGTTTTATATAGTACATAGATGGCTCAAAGATTTTGAATCCATTGGATATTTTTCAGTTATTCAACATCTTATCAGGCCACGCAGCACTCAAAGCGCTGGGATAATACAGCATAAATTCAAAAACCATAAAAGATTATCAAGAAAAGAAGATCTCTGGTGATACCATGGGCACCAAGGGTAATCGCCGACCTACTGGCTAAAAAGTATTCTTAGTTTTAGACTAAGCATAAGATTGGAATAGAAAGAATCTCAATTTTTGTCCTATTGGAACGTAATCCAAAATACCTTTTACTACCAGACGACGACAATACCCTTTTACTATCTTTCAGAACACCTCCACAAAATAAATCAAAAGCAAAGGGCGGGAACGAAGCTAACCTTCATATGCTATGTGAATGTGTAGCCTTCTGCCATCGTTTATTACCTCCAAGAAAATGTGACTCCTGAATTTGATATATACAGTCAGTACTTTTGCAGAAAGAAGTTTTAGGAACGGAGAAGAAGAGGAATTACTTTCTTAGAGACATTAAACAAAAACAAACTTATGCCTTCAAGCCTTCAGAACCAGGTTGGAATAAATAATCTTTTCGGCTTTAAAAAAAAAACTACCTTATGGTCGACCTAGATGAACGTATGAAACCAAAATAGATTGATGTTTAAAGCCGAAAGTAAAAAGACTTTTTTCAATTCATCAACCCACCCTACCCAGGTAGATCCCTACAGCTCTGTCTCTATGCTGGGAAGTTTCGGATCCTTATTTCGATTTCAACCTCAGCACTTCTTTTTAACCGCCCTCCTCTCTCTCCGATTCTTCCTAGCTAATAAGTTGGATTAGATTAATATTAGATTAAGATAGCTTGAATTAAGCTCAATAAATGGAGGTGTTTGCCCCCACGAGAATACAAATACAAAATAGACCTTTATGCCAGACTTATTGTTTACTCGATTTTTTTTATATGGATGTTTGGTCTGCTTCTAAAACTGTTGGTATTCCAATTTTTTGTTTCCTAAATTAGAAAATTTGTTACAAAGTTTTCTCTCCAAAGCCTTGTGTAAAAATTGTTTGACTGTTTGAGTATAGTCGTATTTTTGACACTTTAAGTGATATCAACTTACAGTCCAGTAGTTTTTAATTTGAAATTTTAATTTTTTTCCTGTTGATCTAGTAGATTATAAGTGAAATAAACCTTAGATTAGACGCCCACATTACTGTTCCTCACGACTTATTTGGAAAAAAAAAACTTTATATATGTGAATAACGATTATGTCCTGACTTTCTGTGACAGAATTTGTCAGTTCATAATTATGAAATGATTTTTTTGTTATCATCTCTCAATGAGTAAAGCTATTATTTACCATAGCGCAAAGTAACCAAAGGGGCAGGTGCTATTAATTTCTTTCAATGCTTCGTAGTCAATTTTGCTTTCTTATTTCAGTACTAGTTATACTATACATATGTATATATAATGTTTGTTTGCAGAACAAGTTTTTCTAAACTATTTATAAACGTAAGGTTAGGAGCTATCAAGTTAGATTAGGCAAACGCTTTCGAAGGGACCCGAAAGACGGATCAAAGTTTTTTAGTTAGGTTCAGAGTATTTGCTTAATGCCAGTAAGCTGCCTAAGTAATGGTGTTTTTAGTCGAATTTAAGCATTTTAGTTTAGAAATCAACTTATACATGTATTCTATATAAAAAGCACACGCAAACTAGGATTTGTGAGATGAAGGCAAAAAATATTCCCACAACTATTTTTCGCGCTATCAAAAAGCGATCTGACCACAGCGCGCACACCAAAGTTTTGCCTGCAATTTTATTTTTGAAGCTTCGTGTGCGGTATCACTCAAATTGTTGCAAAAGGTCTAGGGTAAATCTCAAAAACACAGTTACATAAATGTTATAGGGCATTCCAAGAGGGCCAAAGGATAGCATTCCCGGTTTGGGATTACTTCATCGCTGAGGCCAATCAAATGCTGGTGTTTTTGCATTTGTTTGCACCAATTGTTTTTCGGCCTGCCTTTTTTTTTTTTGTGACACGGGCGTGCTCCAGATTTTTTTGTTTGGTCTTACTCTTACAACACCGGTGATCTTTGCATGTACACTTGTGGGGCAGTTTAATGGTGGTATATGTGTCCCTAGGCTCCCCTTGGTGTTTTCTAAATTGCCTAGATGTAATTTTTGTTTACCTTTGTTTTAGTCGCCTTTTACGATAAGCGAGAGGTATCGCTGCAGGGATATTCTTAACCCGTCCCTGCACGGAAAAATAAAAAAATGAATCACTTTTATTAAAAGTGGTGAGATTTTCATTTCGTCTAAAATACTAACTCCGAGGTTGGTAATGGACTATGTATAATATCTGCAAAATGATTGCCTCGACTCTGCGGCGATATTTTCAACTGACCTAGCCGGATAAATAGGAAGTGGAGTCTTCCCATTACTTATGTATGTATCTACCCAAGACTTTAAAATTGATCGATTAAAACAAATGAAGCGATGTAAAAAGATGTATCCGAAGAGATTTTGCGATATTTTAATCATATTTGTAGTGAATTTTCGTTTTTTCGAAATTGTACGAATATGTGGGGATCTATATTGAATAAAGAAATCATAATGATAGTCGGATGTTAATCAGATTACGATGACGTAAAATTGGAAATGACACCCCGTGTTGGATAAACTTTCCATTGATATATTACCTCATTCTGTTCGACGACGAAAACATCGAGAAAATCACATACATGTATTGTAAATTTGTTCATCCTATTAGGCCATTTTATTCTATTAGTGCACCATCACACTAGTGATGGTTCAGTAAAAGTTCAATTTTGTAAAAAAAAAAAGCATAGAACAGCACTGGAGAACTATACCTTAATAAAACCCGCCAAAATTGGTGACTAGACATAGGTATGATATGCAGTCAAGCTAAAGGTCCTCGATAGTAGCCTCGATAACAGCCGAAACCGAAAAATCGCTTCAACGTCCCAAAGTGAGCGGCTCGGCTTGTGAGGGAATAATCAATGGAACTAACATCTTTATAATGCACCAAATAAAAGTATTTGACAAAAAAACTCAAACAACTCTCTTTGCCAAAGCTACTTTTATAGACATAAGGACATAAAATAAAATTAACTGAAGTTGCTGAGTGTCACTCCTGAACCTGGCCAACTGTCCGTTTTGTTTTGATAATTTTGAAGGTAACAGAAACAGAATTTTTACAGAACTCAGTGATTTTGGTGAAACTTGAATTTCGGCGTAGATCTCCGTTATATAAGAGGTGGATATGTGATGCCAGCAGGACGGTTCAGCTGAATGATCAGATCGCGCGACAATAGACATTTTGAAGGATGCGTTTCTGCCTAATGACTTCTTTTGGCCAGCAAGATCACCCGATTTGACCGTTCAACTGTATTGATGATTTTACTCTGCCTATGTTTCGAGAACCATCTATGTATGTATTCTATTCATACCGCGTTTAACCTATAAAAACTGTCTTCGGCAACTGATGTCACACATTTTGGCATGACATCGCCACACATTGTATGAATCCTTTGCTAGCTGCAGTCCTCAATAAGGCGATCTATGCATGTACTCGTATGTACATTTAAAAAGGTAATCTAAAGCCGCATTTCTAAGGAAGGGCATACAATGCTCTAGTTGGCTACATTGTTTTTTGTAGCGTAAGCGAAGAATACAGGACTTGATCAAATGGCTGGGATAAATTGATGAGTATTATTGAACAGGCAAGGCATCTGTTCAAGTAAACTTTAAGCCACAGATAGGTGGAATAATTTCAATTGTTCAATTCCAATGAACCTTTCTATCTGGCAGCCGAAAATACATATTATTTAGTTGTTGTCACAAAACAATTTATTGTATAGAAATGTCATCAGCATTGATACTATGTTCTCGTGGGTTTTCTACTAGAAATTGTATTCTTCTTCTCTAATTTTGAAACTGGTATTTACGCAATGCTCAACAGCAAGTGATGGGTATTATTTGAATCTGATAAGCCGTCAATCTGACCTCCGTTGAAGACAAAAAGCAGGATGATGACTTTCACATCGAAATTGAAAACAAACTTTGAAAAGAAAGTTCGAAAATAAACTTGAACTTGAAAAAAAAAACTAAACGAATCTCTTCAAGTAATGCAGTTGGTTGAGTATTGGTTGATACTGGGCGGATGGGAGCATTAATTTGCTCAATCCGTAAATCAGCATCTTGGAAGTGATTTTCAAAATAAGAAATAACGAGTTGATAATACGAGAAGTATTATGTGCATCGTTCATAACGTTACCTATGACTACAGGCTCATGATCGAAACTTCATAAAAAGGTATTTTCCATCTCAAGTATTATGCGAGACGGTGCAATTTTCCCATTGACTACAACCGTATGTCCATCTGTTCCAGATAGGCAAGCCTCCTGTCATTTTATGTTATGTTTCATTACCTATACTTATTCCTATTTGGAACCACACGGCAAGGGAGTAAAATGTGAGTAACAGTTGTCTGGGGTAGAAAAGAGGAAAGAAAAAAAATCCTGTGGGTCACAGCATACCCTATATGTACTCGGATATTCCTTTTTTCTACTTAAAATTATTCGTTATTCGCGTGCAAAGGGGAATCTATTCGTAGATTATTCTATGTACGACTACCTATCGTACGCGCTCTCGGGCAGGATATTGAATTTAACGTGCAGATCTGACGCGGAAACAATGGGGACGAACAAACGCATAATATATGTGCGTGAGCCTGTGATTGTTGGGAAAGGACGCCGCCGGTGCGTCCTATGTACCAATTTTGCACCCCAACAATACCATACTTGAAAGGATGACAAAGAGGAGGAGAGTAGAGTACACAGAAAAAAACCGAATCGGCCCATGTTCAAAGCCATGTATTATTCTGATCCTTAACGCATTTGGAAATAATTGGAATTCACATGGCACTATGGATTGACGATGCGGCTTAGGATTTTTCCTTCTTTGATTTGTTGTATTTCTTTTTTCTCTTCCTAGGCAGCTGTCTATGTCTGTCAGATCAAATTTTTTGATTGGCTTTGTTGGATAAGGACGTGGCTGCTTAGTTTCGTTTAAATAAAAATTTGGTAGAGGAAAGTATATATTTAAATCAGCTAGAGTATTGCGGGAAGCCCATTTGGTATCCTTGATGCGGAGCACCGTTTGGTTGACATTTCGTGCTGAGTTCAAACGATTTGCATTTCCGAAGTACTTAAGCCAGGTTTTATGGATGACGAATCCCATATTGGCTGCGGTTTTCATTGAATAGTACTGGCATCCTTTTTCGAAATGGCACCCAAATTGAATTCTCGTAGGAGTAAGGCAGTTCGCAATATTGATCAAATATTTCCTCAAAGGGTTTGTTGATATTGTTTTGCTGGAACTAATTTGAATTTGTGTTTTCTATAAGGAAGGTTAGAATTCCGTTCAATTCCTACAGCATTATGTCGACGAGGAAGCAATTTGGATTTTTCATATTGTACATTTTTTTTTCGATTGTGGATTTAAAAAACGTTTTAGGAGGACTATCTACTAAAATATCAGACGACTTTTAACGTGTTATCATTCTCGTAATTTTCACATCTGCTCCATCAAACATTGTTTTTGCATTTTGTGCTTTTGCGTGATATAAAGGTCAGATAAGAGGGTCAGGATGTAGTGACCTTAGTAGCCCCTTTACTATTCAGAATACTTCGTCTAATGGCACGTGTGGACTTTGTCCGATCATCATAATCTTTGACAGTAACACGGGATTTAAGTCCCACTAAGGTCTTATGAACAGTGTCTGAACTTTTTGTCGAAAGTCGATTTCTGTTTATGCTGCTTTTACACAAGTCTATCAATTCTTTCTTTAGGGAATTCTTGTGGGCGTATGCTTTCGTGGGCACTCTTGAAAAGATTTTTTATATAACCTGGTTAAAACTGCCAATTTCTTTCCTTCTTTTTAGGCTCGAAGTTTTCGAAGTGCCTGCAAAAATCAGGCGATAAGTTTCTTTACGGAAGGTATGTATTTCTGTGGGTACTGGCTAAATTGAAGGCATCATATTAGAAATGGGCAAGGAACCAACCTTTAATTGGACCATGTTGGACCTTCATTTGTTGGAGGATTTTGATTGAAAACTAATATTAATTTATAAATCCCGTACCGATATGAATATTATATACTAATGATTTGACAATTTCATAGAATCGAGCATTTAGTGTAATCATCACTGAAGAATGAATCTATCTTACTAAATGTACAATAAATAGAACCGTTTCTGGTACTGGAATACAATGCCTGCCAAAAGTACGCCTCACTTTCGACTATAAATGTTGAGAGACAGAATTAATTCGTAGCGTTTTACCAGAGATAACGTGTATCATTAGGAACCCTTCTCTTTTTGTCTTTGCCGCCAAATCCCTTCTCGAAAGTAATTAGTTAGAATTTATATTTATAATGCAATAGAGTGCGATCATTGCTCGACAGACGCGTGACCAAGTTACCTTCTACTGTTCATAATAATGAACTTTGTTAATTTTTCTTTTAAAATCCTATGAAAAAGTGAACTTAGTCTGGTTAAACGTATTAAAATACGGCTCTTATTTGAGGAAGGTAAACGACAGACAGAAATTGCGAAAGTAGTGGATTGTTTACGTTGTGGCGTGCAAAATGCAATTAAGCGGTACAACGAGACTGGTTCGCATGAAATTAATTTGGCCTCGGGAGGACCAAAAAATGTCATCTGAGCTTGCTTCTGAGTTGTCGAAGGATGGAGGAAAAGAAATTTATTCAAGAACTGTTAGAAGAAGACTTAGGGAAGTTGGACTTAAAGGATGCAAAGAAAGGAAGAAGCCGTGGCTCTCGGAAAAAAAAACAAAAAGGTACGCTAACTTCGAGGTAAGTACATTTTATTTATAAATCACTTTTGATTGAAGATCAAATATTTTAAAAAGTTTTGATGTTCTCTAGACGAAAATATTATTTTTGAATACCTTCTTTTTTTATGTTCAGATATTTATAGTGTCAGTTTTGTGAGGCGTAGGGTTGGAGAAGAGTGCAACCCAGAATGCGTGGTACTTACTATAAAGCACGGTGGAGGCAGTATAATGATTTCGGGATGCATGGCTGCCAATGGTGTGGGTGAAATGCATATGTGTGATGGATGGAGGACTCTCGCAAGTACATAAATGTGTTGGAAAATGTACTTCGATTTTCTTTTTCCATCATTTTCGGAGACACCAACATGTAAAATGTCAAATTCCAACAAGAAAATGCATCCTGCCACCAATCGGCCCTAACTGTGAGGTGGCTTGAGGAGAATAGTATAGACGTACTTGAGTCGCCTGCGCAGTATATGGGGTATTCTGAAGTGTAGCATTCAGGAACACTCAATTTCATCAAAAGAAACACTCAAGAATGTGATAAAGTACGAGTGGAGTGAAATTTCTTCTGAAGAGTGTCGCAAGCTAGTCATAAAGGCCAAAGGCAGCCCAATAAAATCTAAATCCATATATTAATAATTTCTAATAAAACTTTTTTTTTTTATCATATCTGTTTTCTTTCATTTCATTAAACTATTTGTTTTTGGAAGATATGGCGAATTTTAAGGTTCAAAAGCTCTTTTGGTGTTTGTCGCACATCCCGGACGGGGTGCAGATGGTTTGTATCTAGTAAAGGTATCAAAAGTGGCCTACAAGCTTTAAAATTGGTGTTATCGATTTGGAAGGCAAAGAACTAATAGTACGAGGATGAAGAATTGGGCGAAGTGCTCAACTGCAGAATAGGAAGGGATTTTTTATTAAATTTTCACTTTCGATGAAAAAGGAATCCATTGCATTAACCCCAAGCACCCACAATTATGGGTTAAGCCCTACTAACTATGAAGATCAACGGTGAATCCCAGTATCCTGGGGTCCAAGCTCATACTATGGTGTGATAAAAATGTGAAAATGTAAAAGTGGTGTGTTCTACTGTGAGTTGAGCTCTAATGAATACAATAAATGTGCCGGAATACTATGAAAGACAAGACAAAGTGATTTTGCAACACCACATGCCACCGGTGAATACTTACTTGACCCCGCATATTCTCAAGGCATTGCTTCTTCTGATTATCACTTGTTCCAGTCGATGACTCATCCGAACAATCAATATTTCAGAATTCAGAATCAATATTATTTAGAATTTTTGTTTTTTAAATTGGGGGCTAGTGCTAACAGATAGCAGAGAGCACTGCGATCAGAGTAGGTCTATTGTGCCTGCTAGCTAATTAGACGAGCACACTCGCATAGTATGTGCTCTGCAGTTTCCTCGTCCTCTAGACAGAGTCGACACTCGGTTACAGAGGAGAGGTTAATTTTGTTAAAATGATATCTCAGACTACAGTGCCCCGAAAGGTAGCTGACCAGTCTTCTGATATCGACTTTAATATATTTGAGAATATAGATAGAGTGTTTGTTCAGGAGCCGCATGAATCTTTTCAATTGTCGGAGTCCTTGAACGCTGTTCCAAAACCGCAGGTGTTGCGATTTTTCCCACTTGTCTAAGGGAAAATTAATCTTTAACTTGGGGATTCCACAGAAATGTTCGGCACCTACATATGAACCTTTCTTTGGAACCTTTCCTTGCGAGTTGGTCGGCGCTTTCATTGCCTTTGATGCACTTGTGACCTGGCACCTACCAGAGTTTGAACTTATTTCTTTTGCCTACGTCTTGCAGGGTATCATGGCATTCCTTGACGGATTTTAAGTTCGTACTATACGAACCCAACGCTTTCAGCGCTGCCTGAATGTCTGAGAGTATGTTGATTTTTATACCTCTTATACCAGTCTCTAAGTTTAGGTTGAGTCACGTTAAGATGACGCTTAGAAGACACTAGGACTAGGACACTAGTTTCAATTGTCTTCGATATCTTCCGATTTGGTCCAAAGATGCCAGCGCCAACGCCGGAATCCATCTTGGAGCCATCTGTGTACCACGTTCGACATTTAACAAGGGATCACCACTTTCACAAGCTGTGCGGTTTGGGATCAGTATCACAAATCAATATCCATCTCAATCACATCCAGCCCAGGAAGGTGTTGTAGTATGGATATGGCTACAATGATCTACATGGCCGGCCCGTTTCCAAGCTTATTAGTCCCGTTGCACTACGTACAGCAACCTTTTTAATAAATAGGTGCAGTGGAATAAGTGGAACTGCTGTCGGACAAGTTGGCATGGCGCCGGTAATGCCAAGACATGCTAGCCCCTGAAGGCGTTGAAATTTAAGTATTGTTTAGCATTGTTTTCCATTCGACTTTTGTCCACCATACAGCAGATGCATAAGTGATTATAGGTCTTACTATCGCGGTATATAACCAGTGGATTACCTTTGGTTCCAATCCCTAGGTTTTACCGTAGTTGCGTCGACAGGCCCACAGTGCCTTAGTCACTTTTGCAGGTTTGCTTTTGATGTTGGAATTTTAGTTAAGTGTTCGATCAAGGACAGACAATAAGTAGATATTTCACTTTTTCTGAAAATCCAATGTTTGTACCATTTAGGGAGACGGAACAAGATTGTCTCCTTTTTGTAAACGAGACTAAGGTTGTCTTATTTGGATTTATCGAAAAACCCTCTCTATTACACCAGTCAGAGATAAATTGAACTTATGAGGATAGCGAAAAATCGGTCAATTCGTAAATTGCTTCTAAAAACGAGATGTTCTCCTAATCGCATCCTACCAGGTAAGGAAAAGTTGTGGGTCGTGATGAACAAAATATTTTTAATGATATACATAGTTGTCCAATTTCATGTTGAATAAATAATTTTTTTGTGTGACTATTTGGAGTCTAAATTTAGCGAAATCATACGTCGAGGAAAATTTCTTAGATAATGGATGCATCTATGCGTTTTAGGCACAACAAATTCGGTCAACATCGTTAGATAACATCGTTTATCCTCTAAAACGGTCGCATCAGCATCATTTTCAGGGGGGAAAAATGGCTCACTGACACCTCCAGTACCAGACCGTCACTCGTTGTAGGTGGAAAGGTCGTTCCACTATTTTTTTTTTTTTGGCGGATGTGACAAATGAAGATGAGCCCTACCATTCGAAGTAGCTTTATGTACAAAATCTTTAACTTTTTTATTAATTTCCAGCATCCAATGAGCGATGGCATCGCATTGCGCAGGATTTTCAATTGTTGTCCAACTCGTGCTTATAAATATGTAGGCCAAGTTCTTTATACAAATGCGGTTGGGATAGACCCGGTTCCTGTGATCGACTCTACCTATAAGTGGGCAGGCCCGGAATTCAAGTGATATAATTTTTTTCTAAAAAAAGCCCTGGCCTAAACGAGTTAGAATCTTCACATCACTAACCTATCCGCGACGTTACAATTCATCGATTAAATTCGCTATAGCTGTGTATTCTCGTAAAAGCGCTTGGTCATAACGAAAGCAGTACGAATTTTTCGAAACAGTTCTGCGCTCTACACGTTTTCCGAGTGTGCATTGGTCATTGTTTAATAATCAACAAGTTTTGCTTAACAAAATCCATTGTAACGAATGTTGAACCTTGACCCTTCAATAATGGTTGAACAAATGTTCCAGCGGCTTATAGCGATTTTAGAATCTCAACATAGTATTTTGGCGACAATGCTTGATCCTATTGATCCTATGGTGGTATAGTAACATAGCAACTTTAGAAGGTCGTCTGATATCTATTTTGAAGTAATCCATTCAAACAAAAAATGGATGATATGAGGAAGAAAATGTTATGAAACAATCATTAAATCGTCTTCCCGGGTTTCGAATATCTACAACAGTTAAATCATTGAATCTGCATTTCGAAGTGTTTCTCCCCAGCGATGTACTGACTTCTCGAAATTCATCGTCCAGAGTCGATAAAAAATATTTGGGCCCGTTTCAACTGTGAAAAGAAATAAAAATCAGGTTTATTATAGGTGATTGAGCGCAAATAAATGGAGTATACAATATATATAATCAAAAAACAGTTCAAACTAAACACCAGTATTTTATACGTTTTACTTGCAATTATTTAAATAATATATTTAAATCTTATTACAGCACGAGTCGCGAGAAAATATATTTAAAACCGTTTCCAACGACCGGCTAACGAGTTTTTGAGATGAATTCGAGGAAAAACCATATAAAAACCTCCAACTAACGCGCCATCACCACCAGACCCGCACAACCTTTCGAAAATTCAAAGAAACACCGAGCGAGTACATGAGTGTATTTGGTCTGTTGGCCAGTATACAAGGGATATGGAATTTTCCACTCCCACCGGGTGTTCGAAAGCGCCGATACCTGGCCCCAGTCGCAACCTATACGTGACAATTCCATTGGCATCTACACGATGTTTAATATTGTAATAATGACTTACGATATAGCCTCCAATCGCGCGGTTCTAGATATAAATTTTCAATTTAATTGCTTTCTTGTTAACCTAATGGTTGGGTCGACATGGACAAAAAGACTCTAGTAATGTTAACGAATTATTTTTTTTTTTTCATTTCTGGCTTTTATAGCTTTTCTTGGGGGAACCAAATACGCACGTAAGTCGGTAGACAGTTTGTAATTTATGACTTTTTTTTTTTAATTATTTGACTGTTAGACTGAGGCACGAGGGAGTTAAGCGGTTTCTAAACTGCTCTCTGGGCCGTTTGAAAATCGGTAGGGATACAGCCGTTGATTTTGGAAGGCTTTGACCAACGATTTATAGTATCATTTCATTAGGGTCAACGGGAGCATGGCCATTAAGATTTGTGGTCCATTTTTCATTTCCGTAAAAATTGACCGTTTGTTTATCTACAGTTTACCTGGTGGCAGTAGAAATGTGTCTGACAGCGGGCTATTAAATAGAGTATCAACCAGCTGATAACTCATATAGGCGATTTATGAAACCCACTTAGACGACCTTAGGGAATGAAACGTTCTCAAACAAGTGTGCGCAACGTTTTGACGAATACCAATACCAATAAGAGAGCTTTTGATAACGCTTCTTTTGACAGCATGTGTAACGCTGCTAAGGGGAATGGCGTAGATGAAGGTTTGTGGATCAAAGCAATGCTTTTGCAAAGGATATTGATCGCTGATGCAGGCTCATATGCATCGGTTGTCTGGTGGAACAGGCTAACACGCAAACACATCGTGGCCTCTTTTACCAAACTCTAAAGAGCGGTTTGTCTCAGCTGTACGCGGGCTCTCCCCAGTACACCGGGCGCTGTTCTAGACGCTATGTAAAATTTCCACCCTTTGACATATAAGTATATCATTTCCGTGCAGGGACGGGTTAAGAATATCCCTGCAGCGATACCTCTCGCTTGTCGTAAAAGGCGACTAAAACAAAGGTAAACAAAAATCACATCTAGGCAATTTAGAAAACACCAAGGTGAGCCTAGGGACACATATACCACCATTAAACTGCCCCACAAGTGTACATGCAAATCAGTGGGTTGACACGACTGGAGATCACCGGTGTTGTAAGAGTAAGATCAAACAAAAAAATTTGGAGCATTCCCGTGTCACAAAAAAAAAAAAAAAAGGCAGGCCGAAAAACAATTGGTGAAAACAAATGCAAAAACACCAGCATTTGATTGGCCTCAGCGATGAAGTAATCCCAAACCGGGAAGCCTGCCGCTACTTTCTGAGGTCAAACCGGCGGATCCCACAAGCGGACCAGGAGGAATGCAGTTAAGTGGGAAGGTCATGGTCCTACCCTTCTGACCATACCAACGCCGAAAAAAGGAAAAGAAGAAGAAGAAGAAGACATATAAGTATATCAGAAGGTGCGCACTGAAAGCCATGTCTCGCTTCAAGAGAAATGGTTTTTGGTACAATTTGTACTGGAGTGACAGAGTCCTTGCGCGAGAAATATCCCTACGACCCCTGTCTTATGGATATGCCTTCTGACGCGATGACACCTGCCATCCTATTGGGCTATAATTTCACAGCCAAATTTCTATGGGATCAGGATTGGCTCTAGCCAGATATTGGACCTGGAATGGACTGTCTTCGTATTTTTACAGATGGCTCCAGGATTGGGCAGTGATCCGGCCCTGGAATTTTCTTTGAACACGAAAACATTCGACTGCACTTCACGTTAGGAAAATATGCTTCTGTCTTTCAATTAGAGATATACGCAATACTAATGGCCATGCACTATATTGTGAAGCACAAGCGGAAGGGAAAAAGCATATGCGTCTGCAGTGACAGTCAAGCTGCACTCAAAGCTGTGTCCAACCCTCTATCCAGCTCCAATCATGAATTCAAGACCTTTTTGAACAAAGTGCGAAGACTAAATTAACTAAGACTTGTATGTATACCAGGTCACTCTGGGATCCCAGGAAATGAGATCTCCAATGAACTCGTTAGGAGGGGCTCAGATGAGAGTTTCTGAGGAGCTGAACCCGCCATAAGTTTACCTGCTTCCACGGTCAAACCCGGCATCAACGATTGGGTCATTAATACACACAATCGTAGATGGAGGGAATATCCAGGATGCAGGATGACTAAGCGCACACGTCCTGATGTCTGCAAGAAGTCCACAACATTCTTCTTGTCCTGAAGTAGAAATGATTGCAGAAGGCTTGCGGGCGTCATTACGGGCCATTACACTTTTGCCAAGCATCTCTACGTGCTTGGCATCAGTGAGCGCCTACCTGTGCTGCATGTTGTGAGGAGGATGATACAGCGCTGTACGTCACTGAATCCCTCCTCACTTTTCTCCGGACAACCGGGAAAATACAATAAAGAAATGGACCAGCATTTGCTTCTGAGTACTCCAACAGATAATAGAAGCCTTCCACAAAAAAATATCAGTTTGGAAGTCAGAGTTATGATCTAGAAGTTATAATATATAATTTGGCAAAAACTCATTGAATAAAGTAAAGCTCTTGCAGAAAAGAAAAGAATTGAAAAAAAGCCACCAATGTATTCAATAGAAGGACTTGGTGGTTTATCGGCTTAATCGACCTTATTGTTCCATGAGAAAATTCTGAAAAAACTTTTAGGTTAGTTGGTAACCTTGCCATAAAGCTGATTTATGTGCAAATAGTATTGATTGGCAAAGAGGTGGCAAAAGGCTCGAGCAATCGGCAACGGAGTGTTTTAGGTGGTAGGGGTCACTCGCCTTTTTCATTGTTGTGCTGATAAACATGTCTGAACCATTCCGGTGAACATGCCTGAAAATGCTGGTAAACATGTATCTGCACAATGGCAGTCAAATCAGTTGCCTCGTCTCAAGCAGAAACCAGAACGAGATCTCCGACTTTCGTACGTCTTTCTCCGCGAAACCCAATTGATGTCCAGGTTCCTAGCGACCAAACCCATTACCAACAGTGCAGTGAGTTAATTTGAATATATTGAATATATTCCCGCCACACAGTCGGGGAGTTATAACAATGTGCATGACTGTTCACAAAATTTCGACAGACTCCGGTTGCCGTGCTCTTCACAGCTTGTAGGTGCACGTCAGCAGCCATTTAAAGCTTTATTCTGGTTTTTGGTTTTAAGTCAGCTCTCAAGGAGGTAGGATGTCGGGTTGGTACGGTTGTCGAATTTTCGAATTTAAATTTTGCCACTTCATGAGGCCTGCTGTTTTTAGAAACGAAATGGCTGGGTGTGTGTGTAATTAAGCAAATCTGATTGTGGTCAGACCAGGAATAGTTAGCGCTAAGACGCCGTTAAAAAAGTTGATTGTTTTACTTACGATAAGAGCACCTCAAATAGGCGTTTGGCATTCGTCGTGGAGGGACTTTCCCCGACTGTGTATTGTGGCAGTTGAGTCAATCGGTGTTAAACCGTATGCCAAGTCTGGCAATCTGTGTCAATGTTTACCATAATTGCCATGATTCTGTCTGTTTGAAGTGTCGAGTGTTCTGTGATACATTTCAAATGGGAGGACCAATATAACTTACTATGTTATCTTGATGCACCTAATTTCAGCTGTGTTTAAAAAGTGTTGGAGGATGTTGTATTAAGAATTTCACGATATCGATATGACATTGGCATTCAATTTGGCTGGCTCTTATTCCTCTCTATGCTACTGGAGCCTGGAACAAAGGAGGCCAGTGATTCCGATTTGGTGCTAGCCTATTTAAATTCCTCGTTACACGGTTTCACTAGTTCAGAGGACGTGGTTGCTAAGGACAAGTTTTTGTTGGCAGCCTGGCTATCTTGCAAATTGTGGTGGTCGGGTTCTTGGGGCAGGTTGTACTGCGGGCTAACCGCAAGTACTTCAGCTGGAAATACGCTCGAGTGAACAGGGAGGCGATACGAATTAATAATATTCAGTTCGGCTGAGAAGACTCTCCTACAGTGAAGATCAGAGATAATGATCTCCATGGCGCCAATTTTAGACCTTGTCGAGTTTGTCTATGTTGTAAGTTTTGCTTAGTATAGGCCACCATAATAGCCATCCACATCCACCGAGTCAGCCTAGGCTTAAGATCCCACCTTTAGTGAGAGTTTTGTTGCAGGTGTAGGTAGATAAGTTTAACCGGTTTTCAATGGTATATTAGACTTCTTCTTGACTTCAGGTCTAGAAGAACACGTAAGTATTGGGCATATTGGTGGTCTAGTAGGCAAACGTGTTATTTTAAGATTTACACTTATTCTGTAGTCTGTAGCCTATATCCCAGCTTGGTTCCCTCTTTACTTGTACCAGGATTTCCTTGTTTTCCAACTAGTCTATGATTCGGTTGATAGTTATAGGCCATAAAAGACGACAGATTAAAGAGGCCTTTGGTTACTCTAACTCTCCATAGTAACTCTCCATAGTAGTTAGGGATTTCTCGAAAGACTAGGTCTTCAATATCCTTGAAGGTCAATAGAGTGCGCACAATCTAATGTAAAGACGCTGGGGTACGCATTTTATTGGAAGCGTAGGTAGGTGCATCATTGTCGTCGTGCAAATACTGTGTACTGTGACGTCACATAGCCAACTGTTTTTTTTTAGTTAATTTACGTAAATGGTATTGTACTTGTAGGCTGCCTCGTGATGAATTATGTTGTTGTACCCGCTCTTGTTGAAGGCTTTTCGATCGCTTGAAACGATTGAACTTCAGTTTTGACAACATATCCGTTTCATCAGATGAACTTATTTACATATGTATATGCCAACATCTAAGCAACATTCTAATTGTGATTTAAAGGACGAGTTAAGCAAAATTTAAGCAGATTTTCCGGTTCTTTTTGTAATACAAAGTCTGTACATATCTGCACTAGTAACGTCCGGATAATGGAAAAATGAGATCTGAGAATTCTGAAATTTCCCTTACATTTTACGTCTGAATCAAGCTATGTTACATGAGTTATAAGCTGCCACTGGCGTCACTGGAAACTCTCCATTGTGGTGTAGCGTCAAAGTATAAAACATGCCTTTGGACTCATTCAAAAAAGGAAAAAAAAATGTTCTGTTCGAAGATAAATCATTGAAAACTTTAATTAAACGCAATAAAGCCTTTGACTCATATAACCATAACAGCGAAAAGTTTGGCCCAAACACTTCGTATGGCTATCGCCAATGTCAACTGACATTTCGAGAAATGTAAAATGTTTAGCATATGCTCATGGGTTATGCCCTTGTATCCTTCATAATAATGTTCTTTCTCCTTTTTAAATTCTTTCATTCCCATCCTCTAATTGAAAGTGCTATTCGGAATTACACGTTAACCGTATCAACGTAATGGTCGGATTTCCGAAATCAATTCAAATTTTCAAACGAAGTATACCTTAACAGTGCACAGAGCACTCTATCGCTGGGTGAAAGAAAATATTAACAATCAGTACGAAACAAAACCCAGGGCATCTCAAACGGCCTTCCAAGTGGCATGTAATTAAGGTGCTCAATTGGGATAAAAGAAAAAAATGAAACGGTTCGCGTATATGATAACAAGTGCTCATACGCCCAAGAATATGCATTAAAAAATAGTCACATGAACTGTCAACATCGAAAAAACCTAAATGACAAGTGAAAATTGAAATAAAACAGATTAGCACATCTAAAGAACATGTTTGAATTAATTTTAATGACAGATGTAATTCTAAGCTAAAACTTGACAAAACACTTGCTGATTGCTGACATTTAATTCCTGGCATCACTTTATTGTCTGACAGATGTTCGATTGGCACCATCAACTAACGTCACATTTGTATTAGTCTAGTGGTTCAGGTCGCGAAATCTCCAGTTGGTAGTGAGAATTCGTGCGGAGTGGAAGTTAAGTGTCGGATTTAGAGTTGATCTCAAAATTCTATAGTTTTGTTGGACATCTCGTGGTTTACCATTCATATTCTTATTTTTTTCCGTTGATCAGAATATTATTTGGTTGCGTTCAATAAATCCCAGAGTTGAAAATGGCTTTATTTCGTGTTTCAGCTAATAAATTCCCGGAAGTTAAGGTTTGTTTGAATCTTTTTTTTTTTAATCAAAGGGTTGGTGGTAGATTTTTTTTTCCAATTCATGAAATATGAAGAAGAACATGCGAATATAGTACTCGTTTGTGTGGAATATAATGAATTAGCTTTTGCGATTGAACTTTTGAATATTTGCCGCTTTTGTGTAAAGTAGAGAAAATGAAAAAAGAAGCGAAAAAAAACACCCATCGGTTACGGTGCGACATGTGGCTTTGATAATCAGAATTGAAATGTGCGTGGAAACGTGGAGTTTTTGCTCCACGTTGGGAAGGAGTGCAAAAGGCCAATGCTGGCTCTATGTCCGTTAACTGCAAAGTGGAATTAATATAGGCGCGAAAGTTTTTTTTTTTGCTTTTTGCTCCGTTTTTTTACTTTTTCGGCAAAGTGACTACGTATGAATGACGGTAGTGCGTCACATTGAGCACCTGATTGTAGAAAAATTGAATTAAAAAAAAAAAAAACCCCCAACTATTGCATAATAGGTTAATGATGAGTGCGTAAAGTCAGATGAAGGCGTTATGTAAATCTGCTGTGAACAGCAGAAATTATGTTGCAAAAAAGATAAAAACGTATCGGCCAACGACAGATTATGATAATTTTAGGTCAAGAAACCCAAAAAAATGACCCCGATTAGGGGCAATAAAAGAAGGGGGAACGGGGCGGCGCACGGTATCGCGTTCCGCCAATATTTGTAAAACTTGCTACATTAGCTTATCTACATACTTTTGTACGTGGAATGACAGTGAGCTCAAGTGTGTTTGATGAGGCATGACCACGGGTGGAGATAACAGTTTTTTTTTTTTTTCACTCTTCATAAAGTATATTTTTGATGATAAATGAATGCTCTGCAATGTAGCTTTAACGCAGGCAAGGATTCAGGCTACGAAGCAGACACACGTATCGATTTTTCGGTGAAAACTATGGCTACTCTAGAGCATGTTATGTAACGTGTGAGAACACAACACACCTCGTTACGCTAATTTTAAAATCGCCTTAAAATGAAAACTTCCCTTCGCTGGGGCGGTTTGCAATGGAGTGCCAGTAATTTTCCATTCCGCGAATAATAGATTACGTTCTTAAGAAAGTTATCTTCCATTCATCTGTTCCTCATTCTCCAATGGTCTTGCACATCACTTCTCTCTTTCCCCTCCTCTCGCGTGTGGTCTTCATCTCTGCAAGCTCACTTTTTATTCCTCGATTTTCTTGGACAATATCCAAGAAATGTTAAATAGTTGTATTTTATTTCGGGACCGGTTGAAAGGGGACAAGAAAGCTAGCGAACAACACAACGATCGATGGGCTTGTGTGTATGTTTGCGAATGTATTGCGGAATTGGCCGCGAGAAGGCTTGTCATGTGAACCGGCTTCGATTCGTTAGGAGGCTCGATGCAAACACACCCTCGATTGGGCGCTCTTACGCAACAGTATTGATTTTCTTTTTCTCTTTCGCTTCCCTTTTCAGCTTCGTGCCGTCCAGGATTTTTTCCCCACTATGTCGTTGTGCGAAAATTGATTGATGGCCTCTTTGTGTAGTTTTATCGGAATCTGAGCTTTTGTTTACGTACCCACGTCCGTGTTTTTCAAAAATGTTTGTCTACTCTATTGAGGTGTGGGGACTAGAGGTGCTTTCTTGGGGCGTGATAAATGTGTTCGCACGTTACTAGGAATTCTTATGGCACACTAATTCCTACCGGTGTGGACATGAGAAAATAGACTTGAATGACTTCTGAACACGTACCTACATATGTACCTAGATTCAATAACCACTCATCGAAACAAAAGAAGAAAACAAATGTTTTGGATAGGTACCCAGCTAGACCTTAAACTTACATCGACTATGTTGTTATTGGCATGTGGCACTTGTAAACTATTTTATCTGTTAGGCGCCAATTTAAAGGTTACTGTCCCCTATAGAATGTAATCGTAAATAATTTATTTCTCAAGTCTGCTTCCTTTTTTTGCATTCCGTTTCACTTCTTTGAAATGCCAGTTCTCAATATTTTTTTTATTTAATGGCTCCTACAGATAGTAAAGTTAACTAGCCACCTTATCGGCCGTAGTTGTCTATTTCATGATCAAATGTTGAACTTTGCATCAAATGATGCTGTAGTGCAGTTGAACGTCTACGACTGTAAAGTGCACATACTCCATCCTCGACATTGAATCGTTTGGTTGTAAAACATTTATGTAGTTGATAGTCGTAGATTGAAATTATAGCACGAGATAGGTAATCATGTAACGCACACTGCTTTGCCATTCGATTGTGGCGGGGCAATTTGATTAATAAATTTTGTTCTATTGAGCACGTTCAGATGTCAGTTGCAAACGAGTATGTGGTTGCATGTCGACTGACACACAGATTACTCGGCAATTTTGGAAATCGTCGACTGAATAACGTGATTAAGGCATGCTTCATTTATTCGATATCCACACATCACACGAAATTTGATTATTATTAGGAATACGAAATTCACGCCTACATCTGACGAAGGCCAAGTTTGAAGAGGAAGTTTGTGTTGGCGTTCGCCGGTTCGACTCTACACATTCGGAAGACGAGAGTAAAGGCACAATCATACTATACATACAGTGGTGGAAAAAATAATAGAAACAAATGTTTACATCACGCTCAGCAATCAGTACCTGCATCAATTTGGTTTTTCTCCGACACCAATTCTATACCCGAATGCTACGTAACAGTACTTTAAATTAGTGCAGCAGTTTGCTATTATCAGTTTTTTGTTTTTGTCTAGCAGTAAAAAATGCAAGCGAAATGGATATTTTGCCTGGAAAAAATAATAGAAACAAACCATTACCAGAGTCTTCATTTGTGATTCTGAAGTACACTACGGTCTTGTTTTAATTGAATCTTCGTAAAATAGTTTAACTTGTGTTTGTTAGAAAAAATAGTGCAGTAACATCTAACTTTTGTTAAAATGGGTCGTGAAGTTCATTGCACTAGTTCCGATCGCGAGTTAATAAAAAAAGTTGAGGAAAGATGGGAAAGAAATGGATGAGATATCTGACGTAATGGACTGCTCTACAAAATAAAGTGTTCACAGCTCTTCATTCAAGTCCCAAAATGGAAACCAGGGGCAGAAAAATAAAAATATCTTCACGATTCGACAAACTGCTGATCCGACTATCCAAGAAGAAGCCGTTTTTGTTTTCACTTGAATTAAAAACTGAGTTAAACGCACCAGTTACAAGTCGTATAACTAGAAATAGATTAATAGAGGCCAGTCTTCCTGGATGAATTCCCAGAAAAGTTTCATATTCGGTTAAAAAAAAAATTAAAGCTCAGGCACGTTGTCGCCAAAAAAAAACACCTTCATCGTGCTAATTAGAATAACGTCTTATGGTAGGATGAAACCAAGATCAATTTGTTTGATTCTGACAGAAGAATGTACGTGAGACGAACAAAGAACTTCGACTTCGATCCAAAATATACAATAAAGACTGTTAAACATGGTGGAGGCAATTTAATGATTTAGAGGTGCTTTTCAGCATCTGGCGTTGGGCAAGTTCGGGAGTTTATGCAGGATAATAGTTAAAGGATCCCCGGAAGGGGAATCCAAAAAAAATCGCGAACGCCAGCCCGAAGGCTGGCCAACAGTTCGACTTACAATTCGCGTCTCTAAAACAGATTACGTTATAAAATATCTTTATTGTCCGACGACCAACTTAGAACTAACTTATCAACTAAAACCCCTTCCATAGGAAGCCTCGTCGCTTCGCCCAAATCTGCAACGTAGACTTTTCTCCGGTGTACACGCATCCGCTTCCCAGGCTGGTTGCAATGCGCATCCGATTGCACCAGACTGAATATGATCCGAGTGCACTTGAATCAACACGATCGCGTATGAACAGGTACGAACATGCGGAGCAATGTGAACCACACAAAATGATGACGCAGCGAGTCCCGTTCGTAGTGCCGTTTCGACCTTTGCCCTTGGCCTCGGTCGACGGTGTTAACTTAATGACCCAAGCACACTTCAATGTTGGCTAAAGAATGATTCCCTCAAAACAAAATCGAGCCAAAAATAAGGAAGAACTTTGGTCCAAGATAAAATATGCATGGTATTCTATATCACACCCGAGACTTGTGTTAAATTGATTCATTCCATGAGACGAAGATGTGAATTAGTTATTAAAAATATAGGTGCAACAACCAAGTATTAAAAGGGTATGAAACACTTCTACTAATTAATTCTTCGAAAAACACAAACAAAAAACTAATTTGTTTCTATTATTTTTTCCATCACTGAAGGTGGGCTTACGCTAGCTGACTGAAATGCCTCATTACATGCAACTCATAAGGCATGAATACGATGGATTTATACAATAAAATGAGGCATTTGATGCCGAATTTCGACAGAATTCTGGCAAAAAAATGTAGGCAAACCAAATATAAACATTCCGACAGTTCATTAAGTTCACTATAGGCAGCTTGATCTTTAAGGGGTTTCGTTCTATCAGGTTAAGCTTATTTAAGTCCAATCTGGTTGAATTTTACCAAACAAGTAGAAGATCATTAAGACGCTAAATATGGATAAACCAATCGGGACTGAGAACTCGGAGAGGTAAATAAGAAATTCGCCTCAGCCACCGCTCCCTCAGTGTGAAACGAACGAGTGTGACATCATAGATGCTATTATTACGCTCAACTATGAAGAAAATATTCTTAAATCTACTTCTAATATAACGCCATTGGCTTGGTCATCTCTCACATATGAATTTCATAGCTCTCTACCATCTCCCTCTGAATTCTTCCTGTCCATAAACGTGAAAATAATTATGGTAAGGGTTATCGTCTAATTTTTTATTGCCATTCAAATCATTTTCAAATGTTTGAAAAGCTTCTGAGCACGCTCGTCGTTCTTAATTTTTACAATATAACCTTCTTTCACCGTTTCAGTTGAAGACTTTCGCTGTAAAATTGAAAAGGTCCATGTGATATTTGAGTCCCTTGGTGCTAAGACTCATTAGAAATTACCTTGAAGTTCGCAGCCAAGCTTTATATCCTGATTTTCTCCCTTTCTCAAATCAAAACGGGAATACCTTCTTTACTGATTTCACTTTTCGATAACGACATTCCTTCTTCTTTTCCTTTTTTCTCCGGCGTTGTTATGGTCAGAAGTGTAGGACCATAACCTTCCCACTTAACTGCATTCCTACTGGTGCGCTTGTGGTTTCCGCCGGTTTGACCTCAGAAAGTAGCGGCAGGCTTCCCGGTTTGGGATTACTTCATCGCTGAGGCCAATCAAATGCTGGTGTTTTTGCATTTGTTTGCACCAATTGTTTTTCGGCCTGCCTTTTTTGCGTGTTGAAATTGGAATGTTGATTGATAACGCCTTTTGGACTGGGTTCAAAGGATCTCTCCTTTGAACATGGCAATACCAACTGAGTCGGTCGCGCTCTATATTTCTTGTGATGGTTTCTTTTACGTGGAGGCTTCCTCGGATCTTTGAACTTCTAATTCTGTCACGCTTTGTTACTCCCGCTGTCATGCGAAGCATCTTCATCTCAGTTGCCGTTAATTTGCTCTCATACTTTTTGTGCATTGTCCAGCATTGTGAACCGTATGTGAGCGCCGGACGTACAACTGAAGTGTAGAGCCTTCCTTTCAGCTTAGGGGGCATTTTTCGATCACAGAAGATGGCGGAGTTTTCCCGCCACTTCATCCACCCTACGCTTACGCGATGTTTGATGTCGTCATCACAAGTTGCTTCTCTATTAATCATAGATCCCAGATATTTAAACTTTTCACACTTGGGAAGCACTCTTCCATTCAAGTAAATGCCTGGAATAGCCTGATGAGGGTCAGAGAACGGGCAGCACAGATACTCTGTCTTCTTTGAACTAATATGATACCCGTGTCCCTCAAAAATGTCCACCCACACATCAAGTGCTCGTTGTAGGGATGCCTGATCATCACTTATAATGGCCCCATCGTCAGCAAAGAATAGCTGGTGCACATTGGGGTCCGTCACTTTTCCTTCAAACAAGCAATCAAGGACTGCTATAAAAAGCAGTGGGCTGAGGACGCTCCCTTGGTGTACACCGACTTTGATTGCGAACTCTTCGGTGACTCCTGCGGTGCATCTTACTCTTGTCGTTGCTCTCTCGTACATGTCCATAATCACTCGCACGTAGGTTTCTGGAACTCCTTTTTGTCTTAGCGCTACCCATAAAAGATCTCTTGGTTGCCGGTCAAAGGCCTTCTCGAAATCAACCAACACCATATGCAAGTCCTTTGAAGAATCACGATGCTTTTCCATCATGATCCTTATACTTTGGATTGCATCTGTTGTTGATTTACCCGAGACAAACCCGCACTGGTCATCAGATAGTCGTATTATTTTCCGCAGTCGGCTATCTAATACCCGTTCAACGATCTTCATGGTGTGCGACATCAGCTTGACAGAACGGTAGTTATCACAATTTCGCGTATAACCCTTTCCTTTGTGCAATGGAAGAAGATAGCTTTCCCTCCATTGATTAGGCATAGTGTCGCCTCTCATAAGTTTGGAGATAAGAACCATGAGCCATCTAGACCCGATGTCTCCCATCTTTTTCCAGAACTCAGAGGGTATCCCGTCCGGCCCAACAGCTTTTCTTTTCTTGGAGTTTTAACCGCGTACCGAACTTCTTCGACTGTGATGTCGGATATTTCGGCATGATTCGGGGCGGCTCTTGGAAAGTACACTCGGGGAAACTGTTCGTTCATAAGTTCCTCGCAATACTGTCGCCATCTGTGGAGAATTTTTTCGTCTTCCACAAGGAGTTGGCCTTCAGCATTGTTAATAAACTTTGGGAAACGAATCTCCTGAGCATTTCTTCTTCTCTGGGCGGCTATCTTAAAGATATTTGCTCCTTTGTTCAAATTGTTTTGTGGAAGCTCCTGGGTAGCCTGGTTCCTGTCAGACGCGGAAGACGATATTTCTTCCAACTCCTGATAGAGGCCTTCCATGCTTTTCGCTTTGAATTCGGCGCATTTTTTCTTCGCGATACCTTTGCAACATCTATATACCTTTTCACGGCGAGCTTTTTCCTCTCTATTAGTAGAAGAGCACTTTGACCAAGCTTGGAAAGCCATTTTCTTTTCGTGTATCACTGCTTTGGCTTCGTCTGTCCACCACCAGGTTTCTTTTGCGTGTTGGCAGGGGCCTTTAGATGTTCCGAGCAGTGATTTGGCTTTCTCCAGGCCAGATTGTTGTAGGGAATCCCACATGTCTTGTGCTCTGCACTCCTCATTACCGACCTCATCGATAATGGAAGAGAGGTAGTTTTCCATGTTGGTAATAAAAGCTTCGCCTTTTCCTTTATCCAGCTTATACCACTTGATTCTCTCAGACACCTTTGTTTGCTGCTTTGACTTCTTTCTCGCATCCATAAAAAATTCAGTCAGGAGGAGACGGTGTTGAGGGGCGATCGCGTCTCCCAGGATCACTTTGCAATCTTTAGCTCGTGGCTTCATGAAACTGGATACCAAATGATAGTCTATTTGAGTTTCATTTCCGCCGCTGCTATAAGTGATCAGGTGCCGGCTTTATTTGACGAACATGGTATTTAGCACTATAAGACCGTACGACTTGCACATGTTTAGGATATCTTCACCTGAAGAGTTCCTGGTGCCGTATCCCAGCCCTCCGTGGTAGCGTTCATAGTCTTCGCTTGTCTTCCCGACATGTCCGTTTAAATCTCCCCCAACAAACAAAAGCTCTTCCTTTGGGATGATTTTGACGAGGTTGTGGAAATCTAGCCAGAATGCATCTTTTTCTTTTTGTTCGCATCCTACTTGAGGGGCATATGCGCTTACGATGTTCCACACCTCACCATGCATCACCAATTTGAGAGCCATCAAACGGTCACTGTACTTTGAAATGGTTAAGACGTTGCCAAGTAACTCTGACGCAAGGATGATGGCGATTCCGTTTTTTCCTTGTTCCAATCCATAGTAAAACATCTTGTAGGCTTTTGTTTTAACGTCCAAGAAACGTGCCCGATTACCGGTGTTTCGCCATTTCGTCTCTTGTACGCACAGGATGTCTACTCGCCTTCCAACCATCATTTCTTCAAGCTCATAGCTGCGCCCACTCATGCTTCCAACGTTCCAACTCGCGACTCTTAAGTGTGGCTTACGCCGTTGCATTACTTTGCTATCCCCCGGAACGACATTCCTACCATTCTCAAATACCCTTCGCAGACGATGTCCAAATATATGAACATGAGCTATCAGAAATGAAGATCTCTAACCGTTACACGATGGTCATATAAAAACGAACTTATGCCCAACTCCAATAAGAGCCAAGTCTATGACTATGACTATCCTAGACTTAAGTAACCTCTCACCTATCCAACCCAAAGTAACATCGACTATGTACAGTAGTCGTAAATACTGTTAAAATCATTGAAGTCATCTTTAATCAAAATCTTACATCACATCACCACCTTAACAGGTAGAGCTACTCTTGGAACTCGTCAAGACTAGTTTAGCGTACACTCTTATGCGATCTTGATAGCCACAGCTCACGTACACTAACAATTGCGTTCAACAGCATAATGCGTTTCACTTACCGCTTACAATGATGGGTTCTTTATTCGCTAAAAAACTGCTTAGTTTCGACTTTCAAGTTTAGTATACTAAATCACAGTTAACACGAAAATATCTCATAGCATCAGCAACTTCAAGGGAGAATTTAGGCAATGTCTGTGTCTAGATTTGGTTGGTTTCTATATTTTCTCAATATCTATTATAAGTTAGAGGTTTCTTTTTAATCTGTTTAAAAAGTTCCTTGTCCTTGTTTTTTTATATTTAGTTACTTCACACTTTAAAATTATATACTTCTTACTATGTCTTAGCCTAATCAAAAAATTCAAATTGAAGTTCAAAAAACCGATTCCAGATTCCTAGTTAGATTTACTCGACCGGAAAGTTGGCGAATTCGCCTTCAAATTTATTCTTGAACCCTTCTAACGTTGTTTGCATAAACTAAAAACGTAAAACGCGTGAGCGGGGTAGCCATTCAATTACCGAACGTACTTTCAATATCTCTATTGTTTGATCAGCTGTGTGAAATGCGGCACCATCTTGTTGAAACCAAATACCACTGACGTCAATTCCATCCAAATATAGCCAAAAATAGTCTTCCAACGTGGCACGAGTGCAAACTCCTCTATTGACGGTTATTGAC
Organism: Merodon equestris; assembly: GCA_958301585.1. NCBI lineage: Eukaryota > Metazoa > Arthropoda > Insecta > Diptera > Syrphidae > Merodon > Merodon equestris. The sequence goes on from OY284415.1 coordinate 36,653,768, forward strand.
ACAGCCAGTAAGCAAAAAGTTAGCTTTATCGTTAAAGATGAAATTCAGTATTTTCTTCAAACGTTTGCAGAATTCAATCGGAGTAGTAGGCACTTGGAATGATTCCAGAAGCAGGTTCCATTTCTTGAGTTAAGCTCGGCCTGTCTGTTGGGCCAAATAATATGACCGAGAGTTGAAGGTCTTAAACTTGCGACTCCGTTTCTGAATAATTTTCAAATGTTACCCGTTCTTGACTGAAGTTTTTACACTGACAGATCATATATACATTTTAAGAGTGCTTTCAAATAAAATATAAAATCGTTTCCTTTATTTAATGTAATAAATATATGCTTTTAATGCCGATTCGCTAGCGAACGATATTTAGGTATTGATCGAAAGTGGACGCTTTTTCTGATATATACATATGTATCTCTAATGAAAGTAACTAATGTAATAATGTCTTCTTTGGTAATGAAATCTATCGGTTTCTCCATCAGTTTCTACCATATTATGCTGGGTTTTCGCAACAATTGGATTCTCTCTTCTAGTCACTTCAAATAGGCTATTCAATTTCTGTCATTTACTGTCTATTCCCCAACAACTTATTTCACTGGCTTCACTCATCGATTGACTCTTTAGGATAATCTGTTGCCGCTTTATATGTACATATGTCTTGTCGCTCGTTAGTATTTTCGAGGTTTGGTGCGTTTGCTTTGTCGTTTTTTTGTCTATTTTGCGCGGTTCTCCGAGTTTTTTGCTCCATTTTATGAGTCGCCTCATGACGTTACTAGAACTATGCATCTACACGAAACAGTGAATGTTAGTTCGTCAAGTTGTAAACAATATTTTTTATAGCTTTAAACATGCTGAGTTCTGTGCCAAGAAAAGAGTATTTGCAGGAGATTTTGTTGTACTATTTTGTTTGAAAAAGAATTGAAGCTGAAGACTTACGGTCAGGTTACTTTGTGGGAAACTACATGGAGAGATTGGTTTTTAGGCTTAAAAATAATGATTTTGATGTTGAAAATAAAAAACGCTCTGGGGCGCCGAAAAAGTTTGAAGACAAATGATTGGAGATATTACTTCATGATGTCAGGTAGTAGCTTAACCTGCAAAGTCATTACAAGTTGATGACATGAAAGCATTAGAAATGATTCAGTTGCAAGGGTATCGACAGACAGTTTCAAAGAAATGTAGTGTTTTTGGAACCAATCGAGATAGGACGCGTCTAAGGCCTAGTTACTAAAGGCTTTTTGCAACATCCCCAACGTTTTTGCAGCAATAATTTCATTCCGCAAACAAAATTGAATGCGACTTCTCCGCTCTTTGCTTAGTAAAATCAGACATTTTAAAAATCACCAAATTCACCTTTAGTTCACATAACGCAAGCGTTAATGAGAGTAAAATGAGAAGTCACCCTTCATTTGGATCACAATAATATAACAATACACCCCACGTCATGTGCTAATGAAATTTCATCGAAAGTTTATTTGCCCGAAAAATAAAAAATTCCACGAGATTCAAATGAGTTTTATAAATATTGTATTTTCGTTGGATATTGTGGAAGTTCATTCATCTTGAAGGAGTACGTTTTCTCATGAGATATTGCGGCGTAGTACGTGTACGGAGTGGTCAACATCAACATTTCCATCATAATGTTGACTTCATTTTATCATGTGATTTTTTATTACGTACCAATGTATTCAGAAATACCGGACCCGAGAACATTATCCGAACAGGTGACGCATGTAGCTGCCTCCTTTAGATTTTTATCTGTAAATCTCAGTGTAGTCTTGAAGGTGTTTGTTTTTTGTTTTTAGTTTTTTTTACGTTAATCAATTGTTTCTATTCAAAATTAATTCAGTGGAGCGTACCTACTGGGTCGTAAGGCTAATTGTATGGACGGGCATACGGAGTATATCTTAATGAAGTGCTGAATATGTACGTGTTGTTTAACAATTGAGCGGCATTAAAACGTTGCTCTATATCTATATATGAAAACATTCATCATTTAAAAATGATCGCTGTGACAACTGCGGGGGACGTAAGACTTCTGAAACTTATCTCAAAACACGTACATACCAAATGTACCATATGTTCCTTTCAGGCGCCATGAGATTTGTTCGTACATTTTTTTTTAATTTGAATTTGATGACGGCTGTGACAACAAGAAACAAGGAACAAGGCCTTGTAGTGGTTAGTGTAGTGGTACTATTTGAAGGCGAGGGTCTGATTATGTTCACTAAATATTTTTCTTGCCATCACTTCTGACATCAAATATCTAGTTGGTTTAGATCAAGAATGAATTGTTAGATACACTCCAATGTATGTATGCTTCAAATTCACTTTCACTTGCCCCCTCTTCAAAACCCATTTGTTTACGTTTCGCATTTTTTGAAAACAAATGAAAGCATATTTTGTATCAGATTTCGCTCATTGTATGTCTATGAATCAGAGACTTATTCACCCCATACATGGTTTCATGTTTGAGCCGAGTTGGTGTTCGGTAACGAATTACGTCAACTGAATTGAAAGGATTTGCTTTGGTTAATTTGCTTGTGTCTTTTTCAATTTGTATTTGCTACTGTTTTAGGGTTCTAAACCGAGTATGACTACTCTGTGTCCGTTCGTGTGTCTGTCTTTTGCGCAATAAATCGTAGGGTTACGAATGTGATATTGGTATCTATGTACCTTATCAGCAGCTCAAGACCGTATACTCGTATAGCTTGTATTACAGTTCGTGAAGAACCAGAACGGAAGCTTCGCAATTCACCGGTTTGTGTGTGATTAATTTTTGCTTATGGGTGAAAAGACCTATGTAAATTGTGTACATTATTGGCTATGATCTGCCAGTGTTTTTCAGCCTATTTGAAAATCTTGAACAGATGTACAATATATTTCCTGTTTCTTCAACACGTCGAAGGGAATCCACATGCATACACAAATAAAGTACAGTAAAATGTAGCCGATTGGATTTTTCCATTCATTTATGCACTATTGTGTATGGGTTTATGTAAGTAATTTTTCAATTCATTGCATGAAAATCTAAATTACGAGTATATTGAAGCGCAACAACTGTTTTAAATTTAAATTTAATTTTAATTTTTGTTCCCTCGTTGCCAGTTGGGATGTGATATGATATTTTTGATCGTATTTGCTGTTTTCATCTTAGTCGGCAAGTATGTTTGCAAGTTTAAAGTTCCTAAGGGGAAGATTTATGAACAGCAGCTTTCAGGTCAGTTTCATGCAATTCAACAGTTTTCATGGGTCAGCGTTTAATTGACTGAAAAACGTGTTCCATATGACTTACTCAATTTTCGATCTGCCAAAACATCGTAGTTCAGTGGGTAATCCATTTAATACTTGTTGGCACTAAAAAGATTCAATGTTTGCCCATTCTTTCATTAAAACCATTTTTAATTGGTTTACATTTAAACAGGTTGCACTAAATAACGTCATAAATGCTCAAAAGCATTAAGATCAGGCGACTGAGACAATGTATCTAAAACATAAGGGCACATGTCTAAGAGTCAAATGCAAATGGTATAGGATTCGTGTTTATCATTTTTGACTTGGTAGCCAATTTTCGTACACTGTTTTTTAATTTGGAACTTAAGGCATTGAGGTATTCTAGATCATTATATTCTCAATTTTGTGAAGGTTTCCTGAACCGGAAGATGACTTCCTACCCCTTACCATCACAAAGTCGCCACCATGTTTTACTATATTGGTCGAAAGTTATTTTCTTCAAGTTTCTCATTGACTCCATATATGATCTACCAGTTGATCTGAAAACAATAAATCTATTCTCATCTTACCGATGTATTTTCAATTAATTTTGATGATAAGAGGTTTTCGCCTTGCAACTCTATCATTAAATTCGTGTGTTCTTAGAAAAACCTACACAGCTGCTATTTTACCAAAATGTTTTCGGCTATAGTAAGTTTTATTTTGACGTTTACTTGACGTTTTTTTACCAACGTTAATCTGTGATCGTAAAAAATGTTCGCGTTCTGGGCTTAGATTTATTTTCATATTCCATAGAGTTCTTGTAGCACTTGACGATGCAAACTGCCATTGTTGAAGCTTTATTAACATTGTCTGCTCTTTTCCGCGACTTTTTGCCATTTTAACTCAACCGACGGTGTAGATGGCTAGGCGCCTCTTTTTCAAAGAAAACAAGATAATTGAGATCTTACTATACACTGAGAATCTCCTCTGTCATTTGCATTAGAAAAGGGAAGAAAGCTGCAGTTCATTGAAAAGTGACGTACTCGTAAACATGTTTTAATTCAGACATTGAATCAAATCTTCAAAATAATTAAAATTATTATTCTAATTCATGTATCGTACTTTTCCAATATGACCGAAGATCATAACATATTCCTACCTTGTGGGGGTTATATACAGGGTGTCCCAAAAAGCTAGAGCGTGTAGGTCTGGTCAAGACAAAAAAAAAATCGTATGGGAGGGGGGGTCTATTCCCCCCAGTTTAGCCGAGAGGGGCAATTTTCTAAAAAATTTACTTAATTTGGAAAAAGAATTATTAAAAATCAACAGTTACATCCACAATTCCGTGATATACTTTTTTGTAAAGCCAGAAACCTCTTCTTTCATCTTGTTTTTAAACGAAGCTGTTTTAAGGAATAGTTTTTGAGAAATTAATTTTCACACTCAAAATTTTGAAAAAAAAAATGAAAAACAAAAATTTCGAACTATTTTAAGTACTATTTTTTTTTTCAAAAATTCAATTCTCTTATTAGTTTTTAGTTAAAAACAGAAAACCGGATGCAAAAATGTCTTGTAGTTTTTGAGAAATTAAAAAAAACCCGAACCATTTTTTTCTAAGAAAAACCTTTTTTTTGGTTTTAACGCGGCTGGACTTGTAGGCAAATTAATGTATGGAACATTGACCTCTTTTTTATTATTTTTAAAAAATTCGGAGTTTTATTATAATAAATTTTCCATATGATCCCCATTTTTTAGAAGGCAAGGATTATATCTCCTTCTAATGGCTGCACATAAGTCTATGCTTGACAAATTTTCTTGCAATTTGACTTCAGCGACTTCAATCCGTTCTTTCAGTTGTTCCAAAGATACTATTTCCACTTCATAAACATAATTCTTCATGAATCCCCACACATAAAAATCTAGAGGAGTTAAATCTGGTGACCTAGGTGGCCATTCCGTGGGGCCCGTTCTTCCGATCCAACGGTCACTAAAATGATCATCCAGCCAGTTTCTAACCCGTAAGATGCAGTGTGCTGGTGGTGCTCCATCTTTCTGGTAGATCAGATTATCTGCTATGGCCAAAGGAACGTTGTCCATCAAATCGGGCAAAAGGTCTCGTAGGAACTGCAGGTATGATTCTCCATTAATAACGGCATTCAAAAACCGGGGCCCGATTACAGTTTGTCCAACAATACCAAGCCAAACATTACAGCTAAAGCGGTGTTGTGATTTATTTTGTTTTTTATTGTGTGGATTGGTGCTACTCCAATGCTCCAATGATGCAAATTGTGGAAGTTAGTAACCCCATCTCTGGTAAACTGTGCTTCATCCGTCCAGAATATCCTTGCAAAATAGTTTCGTTCAGTTTCACATCGAAGCAGTAATGATCGACAGAATTCTGCTCTCAAAAACTTGTCGTTTGAGGTGTAAGTTTTCGGTATGAAGCACTCTCCATACTCTAGATTTGGGCACTTCAAGCATAATAGCTATCCTCCTTGTACTAAGGGAGGGATTACGTCGGACCAAATCCAAAATTCGTTCATCTAAGATTCCTGATCCATCTGTACCTGATCTTTCGCTTCTTCGATGCTCTAGCACTCCGTGCTCTCGCAGACGTCGGTGGATTCTTGAAAACATGCTACGAAAAGACACCTCCGATTGGGATATCTTTCAGCGTAGAGCTTTTCGGCTTCACGATCTCGACCATTAGCTAAACCGTAGCAGAAGTGCATATCCGTTAATTCTTCTCGAGAGTATGAGTTTGACATCGTAATGTGTTGATGAGTTAACATCAAATTTGGAAATGGTTTTTTATTAAAAATGCGATGCCTTTTATTTACATTTGTGTTGCAAATATTTTGTTTTTCAATGAAGAACAATTGCGGTTTTATTGTCTTAAGGTTCCATACATTAATTTGCCTACAAGTCCAGCCGCGTTAAAACAAAAAAAAAAAGGTTTTTCTTAGAAAAAAATGGTTCGGGTTTTTTTTTAATTTCTCAAAAACTACAAGACATTTTTGCATCCGGTTTTCTGTTTTTAACTAAAAACTAATAAGAGAATTGAATTTTTGAAAAAAAAATAGTACTTAAAATAGTTCGAAATTTTTGTTTTTCATTTTTTTTTCAAAATTTTGAGTGTGAAAATTCATTTCTCAAAAACTATTCCTTAAAACAGCTTCGTTTAAAAACAAGATGAAAGAAGAGGTTTCTGGCTTTACAAAAAAGTATATCACGGCATTGTGGATGTAACTGTTGATTTTTAATAATTTTTTTTCCAAATTAAGTCAATTTTTTAAAAAATTGCTCCTCCCGGCTAAACGGAGGGGTAAAGACCCCCCTTCCCGTACGATTTTTTTCTTGTCTTGACCAGACCTACACGCTCTATATTTTTGGCACACTGCTCGTGGGAAAGCCTGTATATACATATGTACATATGTACATACATACATACATACATTTATATTTCACTTTCTTATTACGCTTCTAAAAATCTAATCTCTTCCTCAAATTTTTGAGTACCAATAAAAGTTTCCGGTTATTCATGCAACTGGCTCTGATTTTATACTAAATGAACCAAGTACATTTAGCAAATAAAACCTGTCACTTGAATGCGTTTCTAAACAGCATTCAATTCTTATCTTAATTAGAAAAGCAGTTTTATCGCAGTGTTTAATAGTTCTGTTTGCTCGGAATATCATATAATGTTCGTAATTCTCGCACCGATTAGCTCACGTTACATAAATAATTCGACCTATTTGAGGTCGAACATGGTTTTATTTATTTAGCGGCAAATTATTTAATTTACTTTAGAGTAACGGACTTACGTAAAATATTCATAACTTACCGTTTCATCTCAATTATGAAGTTAATTGAATGAAATTACTAATTTACACATGCTGTGCAAATGACCGGCGTCATAAAACATATGTAAATACTGATCTTATCACCTTAATGAATTCAGTAATTTGTTGCAGGTATTGTTATATTTTTTGTATTATTTTCGAAACCCACTATCCTTAATACAAGACTTATGCTGACCATGCTCTGTCGGAAACGACGTTCAGAGATTGGTTTCGGCGCATCAAAAATAATGATTTTGATGCTGAAAATAAAAAACGTCCTGGCAGGCCGAAAAAATTTGAAGACAAGGGTGGAATCATATCAGACACTAGCAAAGTCATTGCAAGTTAATAACACAACAGTTACGAAACTGTTTTTGAAACTGAGAACATTACGCACTATAAGAGTTGAAGTTCAGAAACTTCGCCCCGCATTTTTTCACGTATGAATAGCTCCTTCAACGACTGAAAAGGATCGTGACTGCCGATGGAAAGAGGATACTGTATCATATCCCTAAGCCTAATGGACCGGGTAATCCCGGCCATGGTTCGAAGGTCCTGCTCAGGCAAAATCTTTCATCACAAGGGATTGATATATTTAAGCCAAGCAGGCCGCTACATAAGCAGAGTCACGATAAGGAGATTTTGCTACACAATCAGTGAAACTCTACTTGGAAACGCTAAAATGGGGAGACAGACAATGCCCTTTCCGATTATCATTTGCTCCGATCGATAGCACGTGACTGGGTGAGCAGCAATTCCATTCTTATGAAGAGCCGAAAAATGAGTCGATGTTTGCATGGAAATATTTTGAGTGACATGTTTTTTAGGACTGACTTTAAAAACTCGTGAAGCATTCATTCAAGGTCGTTACAATTAGTATGCCAATTTCACGAACTTGGTGGTGCAAGATTTCGATCGAAACCTCTTTCTAAAATTCACACTTATCCTGTGACCCAATATTTATTTTGGTTTCCAGTATTTCGCACCATTGTACACGTGCAAATTGATTCAATGTGTAAAAATTGCCAAATATTTCGAACGAATTAATGCTGCCGATGTCCAAATAGCATATAAGTCTTACCATTAACTATCAATTGCGGAGTTTCAAAGGAGTTTGTTCTCTCCTTTAGAAATCTCGATAAATCATACATTTCTCTTAAGAAATATAATGTGGGCTCGGTTAAAGCAAGTTTTTTTTGGAAAGCTTTAACATCAGCTGATTTAACATGAACCCAAAGATTTGCTTCATGAAAAAGTCGAGTATCAATAACATCTTGGTCAATAGGCTTAGTCGTATTGCACTGGAATTAAAACCCTTTGATACCTTATTTCTTTATGGCAATACACCAAAGATCAACGAAAAACAAAGATTGAAATGTGTATGTCGCTACTTTGCTTATTATTTTCTGTTCTCCAACAGATCCAACTTAAAAAATAAAGTTATCGCATTTCAAAAATTCCACGAATTTTTTTAAGTTTTCGCCGTTGAAATTTAAAACGTACTGTTGAGATTACTACGAGCACACATGTCAGATGTTTTGTTGGTATTCGATTTCCAATTCTATTTTTTTTTTTTTTTTTGTTTACAAATGTTCTATTTTTTTTCCCCAACCTTGGCAATGCCCCGCACTCTTTAAGGCGGCTTTCTACAAGCATTGCTTATGACGTAACATAGTTCTAGATAGAAACAATGAGGTACACGTATTGTTTCGTTTATGAGTGAATTAAAACCGAATGCGTGACTGCATCCATTAGTTTGCAATTAAGTCATGTGAGGCGGCTAGCATTAAGAGTAAAGTTCGCTACTAACCGATTAGATACCCCTTGAGTGATTCGTTTTAAGTATACGTAAGTGCTGATAAGAATTTTTTTTATACTCAACACATAATATGTAGGTGAGAAATAACAATCTGCATTTATCTATTTGTCTTTTGGCGAAGTGATTTGCTTATATCAGCGCGTGTAATTGTTATACTTCTTGGCATATCTACTTGATTGCAGCAAAGTGGCAGAAAATTACCAAAAGAGTATTTTCATGTATTGGATTTATTTAAAGATACCCTTCAACCGGGTCTGTGTATTTTTAAGATATTTTTTCGTTCGATTTTGTTTTTTGTTTCGCGCCGTAATATCTGCTGACGTGCGTAACTACATCGTCTAAAGTGTCGTTATATCGACACGAGCTTCCGATTAAGACAAAAACCATTCAAGGCTACTTGAACTTATCATATCATAGAATTGATTCTACGGTACATACATACACGTATACTGCATTCCAATTGTATAATACTCGTACATATCGCATGTGTATGCGATCGATTGCATGATTTGTCGAAGTTTTTAAATAAATGTGTTCGCAACCGACCAGCTGAATTGTGTGTTCCACCTTGATCTTTTATATTTCTTAAGAAGAAATTCATTGGCAACAAGTATTCATGCAAAAAAAATGTACTTGGGACTTACCCTATTGTGTCTTAAAAAAAATTTAAACCTTCTATGTGACGGGGAATTACTTAATTATTTCAACTGGTTTCCATAATATCTCTTTCGATAGTATTTCATGTGTTTCAACTTTTGTGGGGTATGTTTTATGGAACGTTTGATATAGGGCTACCTTATTTACGTTACTGACCTTCGATTAACAAAGTTTAAAGTTCTTGACACTGATTCAGACTTATCAAAGCTGTGAATGTGGAATTTCACAACTGCTGTCGCGTGAGAGATTACTTATTTATATGTATGTATATACAATACTATCTTTACAATTGATATGATGCTATCGGAGTTTTTAATCTGGCGCACCACTTTCATTTCCATTTCCAGAAGCATCGAACTCCAGATTTCTTTCTCAATTTGTCAGAAAAAGTTTGTTTTTTTGCATGCTCGCATACTTGCTGATAATATTCCATGCAGTCGTATGCCGAAGAAGCGTGCTGCGTGAAAATGTTGACCGCTAATAACTAAGGTTATCTATCCCATCGGTGTCATGTGTGAATTATATGAAATTATTCATAGATTTTGTGGTTCTTGACCGGGATTAGTACTTTGTACCTATGTATCTCAGATGGTACGGATAACATTATATTTATTTCAATATCACTGTCGAAAATATTTTGATCAGGTGAGGTTAGAGGTTCACTGTATTGACGTTGAATTATGGTTTTGACAGTAACTGTGACTGCAAAATTGTGCATATCGTGTGAATGTTGTGACGAATTACACTGGATATGTTGAAAATATTATGGCAAAATAATTTGAACCCTTCGTCTTCATCAATGTGAAGTTAATAGCAGCGAAGCTCTTTTGATCTCTCTTATGTCTGCAATAGTATTATTTATTTTTGAGAACAGGGAGAAGTCAAAAGAAACCATATTATTTGGTGAATATAGCGAGTTTTTGTTAAATATTTACGTCGAAATAACGAAATGGGTGATAAAGAGCTCTGTGGTTCAGAGGTTGGTGTGCTGACTTCTGACACCAGTGACCTCGTTGACAACTTGCTGCCTTGGCTTGCCTACATTGAATCGGAAAGATTACTGAACTTATCTACTTTTACATCATACACTTTCCAATCAATTTAAAGCTTATAATCTACAAATTCATTGGATCTCTTCTTCCTGTCTCTACATACTAACGGAGTGTTTTTCCGTCGTCGTGGGCGCGTGTCACTTTAAGCTGTTAAGGGCTATATGTACGATATTTGATAACATTTTCCATGAAAATGATTTGAAATGTGAGGAGTGCAAATTATGACCTCTATGCCTCGAAAATCAATTGCATTATCTGAGCGCGAAAGGAATAGGGTTATGAACCGAGTTTTTTGCCAGGACGTTATTTTTCCAGAATGGCAAAAAGATCACGTATTCATTTTTTCACTTGGAACGGTGGAGTGATTTACTTCGTCTATCGTGATTCCAGACTTAAGGGTAATCATAACCCCTTTTGTGCGCACAAATTATAAAAAAAAAAAGTTTGTTTATCCATATCGTCGAACATGTTACGTATGAAGCGTCACGACAAAAAAGGGGCGTTTGCTTGTGTATTTGTAATTGACCGAATTGCAATTAAATACCACAGAATGCGGTGTTCCAAGTGCCAAAGCTTGTATTAAAATAAATAAGAAAGTAAAAAATGTGGTGAAAATATTCGAAGATGTTGGCTTCGAACACCTTATATTTTGCGGTGTTAACTTCTCAGAATATCCTAATACTTTCCCTTTGATATCTAAGTCAAATACAGTATAGTATCAAGGTGGCGTTCGACCTTATACTATGACGGAGCTGCAGTCAGTTAGTCACTTTTACCTGCATGCAGGGTTTGTATAAAAAGTATCGGAAATATTTTTTCCATGATGTAACTGTGCGCCGCAACACAGGTAGAGCACGACTCTTTGGTGGGGGATCTGATCGTTAAAACGCGCCAAGCTTCAGTCGCCAGCGAGCGTTTTTAATGGACCCCTTTCGGTAGACTCATTGCAAGCTCAAAATACAATGACCGATTGAACAGCAGTACGCTATTAAATATTGTGTTCAATTGGGCAAATTAGGTACGAAGACGTTCAAAGATGAAAGTGTTAGACCAGCCATCACTGAAAATTGGAAATCGCACCCTTTCTCTGCTTCAACGTGACACAAAACCGCATTATATTCCCCAACCCCCTTAGATTCCTGACTTGTCTCCAGCCGGCTGTTTCCATTCACATAGCGATAAAAGTACTCCCGCAAAAGACACCACCATGGGACTCTAAATAATGACTAAGAAGCGTGCACAAGTACCTTGAAGAAGCTTTTGGAAGGTTTCGAAGGCTCCTACCTACTAGGGAGTCTGTTTTTTCGGAAACCTTTTCCGATTGTTTTTATATAAATCCTCTCTGATTTATGTGGCATGATTGTTTTGAAGAGAACTAGAATACTGAGTTGCAGACCTTGTCTTTGTAGACATTTCTAGCCGCTTATATTCCCATTAAAACCACAACGAAGGAAAAAGCAAGCAGATAAATGTGAATTTAATTTCTTGTCGAAGCCTCCATATGATATACATATGTATGTCAATTGTGCTATGTTGCGACAAGTGGCACTGCAGCGATAATGAAAAGAAAAAACTAAACTCACCAGTCTTTACTTAGTGATTAGAAGCTTCGTCCAAATTTCAAAGCACAAAAAAAAATGAAATTCATTCGTTTGTTTGTATGCACGATCACGCGACTAAGCCAAGTCATAAAAGTAAATATTTGTCTATGACATAACGAACATATACCTACTACAGAGGTCCCACATTTCGGTAGACTAATCGTTCATCTTAATAATTGAACTCAAGCTTATCTCGGACCTAAAGATGACCAAGAAAAGTGGCAGCAGGAATTATCAAGTTTGCTTAATACATTAATCAAATCATAATTAGCGACCAACGGCCATGTGGCAAACCAATCTACGCCTGGCGCTTGCCGCAAAGTCTACTCGTGTGTATTCAAATGCACAGTAAAGTAGATTGTAAACGCTTCTCTACTCTTTTCTTTTTTTGACGATCAGTGATGTCACGCTGTCTTATGGCTTTTGAGTCTGGATATACATACATATACCGATGCTTTGAAATCACTGAGTCATGCTTCTAGTGGGATTGAGAATAAGCAAAGGCCAACATAGCACAATAAAGATGAGGCTACTGCCATCATCATCGGCGCTGTCAGATTTCAATGACAACAATATTTGAGCACATGCCTTCCACTAGTATAGTCTACTCATGTAGATTGTGGATTCTTTGACGTAATAAGTTTCAGGCCGTATCGGAGTACCGAATTTATGAATCATATAAATTATTTTACAGGTTTGCCGGCTTGCATGCACATTGATCAATCTGCATTTATATTTTCCGCTTGTCAGAAGCATATTCATGCATAGAGCTCAATCAAGCTCGAGTCGTCGTTGGTGCTTAAGATTCATATTCAGTTCCTTCACATATATGAGAGGTTTTCGTGTCTGAAGCTCGATCTACACGCGACGGCTTATATCAAAGAGAAGTGCGCGGAATCGTCAGTGAGAATGGGAATTAAGTGACTCGTGTGAAGAAAATGACAGACGATTTGATCGCATTGCTTAGTAACAGAGTGTCGTATGACAGCACCATTGAATAACGTGTGCGGTGGGTAAGAGTTTCCCGGCTGTAGATTAAGCAATCACTTCATAAACTAGAGCCTCGGGACGAATGTGATGAGTTTGCTTATTATCTAATAAAATTTCTCGAACCGAGAAATTATGAATCAAATTCGCAAAACTAAAATAATTTAAAATGTTATTGTACTCGCGGCTTAACTAGTTTTCGGCTTGTCGCTGACATGCATTCATTGGGAGTTACATATTTAAATTCTATATAAGGAGTGAATGTTGGTATTCCATTAACATTGTTCGATATAGCGATAAAAACGCAAATCATTTTTTTTAAGACCGGCTGAGAATTAGCAGACAGTTTTATCAGCGCCATTCGCCCTGATAACGTAAATTACCACTTATAAGCATTACTCTACAGATATTAGGGTGCGTGTGCTAATGCGATTAATGCACCTCGTGTCGTATTTCATTCAATGCCTATTTTCTATGTTATGAATCTAACTTTTGTTTTATTTTGTCTTTCAGAAATTGAATCTGTTGTTCGCCCCCTATGTGCGTCTTTTCACATCTGGCTCCGAATTGCGTACGGTTCTTGAGAAGAAGATTCCAGTCGAACAAGAGCGCGTGAAGAGCTTCCGAAAAAAGCATGGAGGCTCCAAGATTGGTGAAGTCACCGTTGATATGGTAAGTGTTCACGTGATTAATTACAATTTATTTGCTTGCATTTAAAACCAGTTCTCCCTGACGGGAAGTTTCAATGTTGATGTATCAGATACAGGTTTTTTAGATGCTCAATAATGTGTGCGAATAGTGTCAATGGAGCAAGTCCAGTAACAGAGTCAAGGCTCATTCGATTCCTTCCGGTGTATAATATATATATGTAAATCTTTCTAGAAAAGACTGTATTGAGGAATGGAATTTTTTATTTGTTTCAGGGTATAATATCAGTTTTTCGATTTTTACGTTCACATTTGCATGCATCTACCATAACGATATTTTACTGGTTGCATTATTTGTTTTTGTTTGCTCGCGAAAATGCTAATTTGTCCCAGAAATGATCCCGAAACAATGACCACACGAAAGTTTATTTTTACTCATTGGCCTTCTTTTATAAAATATTTTTCATGTACATATATATTTTTCGATCAGATTTTTTGAAGTGCTTCAACAGAACGCCTAAGATTAGAGTCTTGCGTCAGAAGAGATAAATAAAAACAAAACAGAACATTTTTATGACTGTTTCTCAATGACGTCTTTCGAAACCAAAAGGGATCTGTGAACTCTTTAGTCGCACTTATGTATGACCCAAGAGAACACCTGATTGTTTGTTTTCGTTGTAAGGCTATTCGCATTTGATTTCCACTACATTTTGCACTTCCGTTTTTAATTTTTTGTCCCCCACAGAAGCTCGTAAAATTCTTGAAAGAGTAAGCAAACCATATCGGCTTTATTGGTATCGTGGTAGAATTGAGCATTGACCACAAAAGTGAAACTCGGCATAAGCAATAATGAAAAATGGAACATGTATTGTATGGCAATTTCAAGTGGCAAAGACCGTGAGCAAAAAATGGTGAGCCATCTCAAATGTCTACAAACTAAGGGAGACAGCAGCACTCGATTGGGGGGCACCGTGGCTCAGTGGTTGATGTGTCAACGATATCGCATTTGGCGGTGTTTCTTCTCAGCGGGACGCTGACAAAAACTCTTGCAGCAAGCAATGCGAGCAGACACATGTTTAAGGTCCACAGAATCCGCCAGTCCATTGCTACGTCGTTTTCAACTGGCAGTTAGTTAGAACAACCACACTTTTTATGGAATGTGACCCATAACTAACAGACACATGAGCTTCAGAGGATAAAGTTGGGCTTCTTTCTAATTTTTGACATTCATAAATGATAGTTTACTAATTCAAAAAAAATAAGCTCAGGTGTCGTCTCTCAATGTAGGTAGGGGATGGCACTGCGCTGGCATTACGTTAGTTATCATTTAAAAACGAAGGAGCAACGGATCGGAGGATTATATGGGTCGGAGTCTTTATTATTTAAGGGTTACCCATAAATAAGGAAAAAAATTAAAAATGAAATGAAATGAGAAAAAATGTTTTTGGCTCAACCGAAAATTCCGTCTGAAGATCGACTTTCTTGTTTCCATTTACTAAAAATCGTTCATATTCTTCCAGATAATTTAGCGTGCTTCCACCAATGTGAATTGATACATTAACCAAAAATTAGCTTTTTCGATGAAATTACCATTTTTTTCAAACATTTGCAGAGCCAATCGGAGAATTTTTGTCGCTTCAAATGATGAAGAGGCTTTTGTTCTTAGGTTTATTTGTCCTGTAGGCCAAATTCTATCCGCAAAATTCGTCATACTCGTAATGTGGACTAAGAGATTCCCAATTTCGTGTACGGTTTGGATTCTACTAATTTAACTCAAATATTGATTCAAATTAATACAATATAAAGCGCAGCTTGTTATGAAATAAAATTAAAGGAAAACCGATCACCGCATCAGAATTTCGGAAGATATTTTCAATCATTTCCAAGCGCTGCTCGTTCGTGAACTTCACCAGAATAAAGTTGTAAACGGCGACTGGTGTTAACAGATCACAAAAAAAAACCTGTATCAAAATACAAAGTTGTTTTGTACTTACTGAAAATCCTTTATGTGAAAGTACGTCTAGATTCCAGTTGTATTGCAAATAAAAAAAGACATTCTCTGACAGATTCCTACTTTATCCAAAAAGATATTGTACGTCGTTTCAAATTTTGTTCCATGTGTGAACTGTTAACTTTCAATTATCATTGCGATAACCTTTAATTAGGAGAAACAAAAAGATACTCGCATAACCTGTTGAAATAGTGAAAATTAACTACAAAAACGTTGAAACCATCACATAAACGTTGTGTAAAGTTTATACAGGTTTTGGTTATTCTGCTCAGTTTTGAGAATATTTTTGACAAATTGTTCGGACAGGCTAGTAGTATGAACTCATGTTCTTTTGGCAAATATAGTTTAAAATATCTCCTCCATACCTGAGAGTGTGACTGTAAGCTCAGATGTTTCCATTTCGAGACGACTAAAGGGATTGCCTCTCTGCCGCATTTTGCATAAAAATCTTGGTCAGCAGACCACGCACAACGTCATATTTTTGCGAGTTGGGTGTTGGAAACTAATGAACAAAATAAAATTATTCAAAGTGATAAAGCTCATTGCTACTATTTGCTCTGAAAACCCAAGAGAAATAGTAAAACAACCTCGATCTACATCAACTGCCCATTTGCTGCGATTTTCGGGCTGGCGGTCTCGTTGGCCCATTGTTTTTCATTGAATGGTTAGCGTTGTCGAAGGATGTTGGCTGATTATTTTTATCTGAAATTGGTGCTACGGACGTGGATGACGTTTATTTTCAGAAAAACAGCGTCACCTGCTACATAATAACTGATGAGACAATGACTATTGTAACAAATGCGTAAAATGTGATAAAAATATCACCCAAAAAGGATATTGTATTCCATTAGTGGCCTCAGTTTGCGTTTTAGATTAAAATAAAATCCACTTCAATCTACTCAAATTCAAAATTTTGCATATCGCAATTGTTGATCAACAAAATGACACCCCTTATTGGATGATCCTATAGACAGTTTCTCTATGGAAAGGAAAGCATACCCCAAGTCTGATGGGCTTGTTTTGTAAACATGAGCCTTCTTACCTGAGGTGGGTAGGTAGAATTGCTGAGCCCTGAACAGACGGATGTGATCAAATAATATTTAGGCCACATTGTGATAAAATGTGAGGATGGTTCAATTCATATATAGTGTAATCGAGACTGAAATAGCTATCTGGTTGTTAGGGAACATATGGGCAAAGTTCTTTGATAGCCACAGTCTGTACCGTGGAGACGTAAGGGCGTGACTTAGACTTTTTTGAGGCATTTTTGACTCGTATGCGTATATGAAACTAGCGAAGATAACTCGAGAAGATATGGCATTATGGTACTTGCACGTACCTTCTCGATTGTATCTTTAAATTTTAACTTTCGAAAAATCTTTAATAGGATAGAGTCACTGTCTAGTGACTTTGTCAAAAGTATTGCAAAACTGTTTTAGGGACGAGGTTATCAAGAGCTCTGGCTCTTCATGAGCTGTAACACCATCTAATTATAATAAGTTTATCAAATTAATCAGAATCAGACAATTCAATTTCCTGAAAGACTATATGCTCGTCTTCAACGACCATTGGAACAAGCCTTGCGTACTTTGCGGAGTCAGAAAAAATTATTGCAACAGATCACCCGACAGTAATACAGTATTCAATAATTCAAACTGGCTCGCCATAAATTAAGTAATTCCTGGTAAACGTAGCACAATACTTTGATCCATGTCGTTGACCGGCACTGACATTAACATCAAGGTCGACAGTCTGACGAACACTCTACAGTAGACCGACAACAATCAATACACATTCATGTACGAAAAGTAATCATACTCTTCCACTTGTCTTTAATGACGAACTTTACAAAACATATACTCGTATCTAGACGTTCTATTTCCATTCATACAAATCAATTGGTTGAGAAGAAAGTGCAAGAGATACATTGCGATTTATACATTGATTAGATTGTCTCTGTAATTTAATTGAAGAACATGAGATTCAAAATCTTTTTTTTCAATCAAGGCGACCTTTTTGTTGAGGTTGAATAAGTTTTTTTTTTCCTTGTTGCATTCGCTGATCACTACTCCGTAGAGCATCGGGCGTCGGTATCATCACAATGGTGGACCATTGCCAGCTATTAAATAACTTATCGTTATCGGTGTGTCGCGAACGAGCACTAAAGATGCCTCTTCTACAGATACACACAAAAACGTTTATAATTAAATATAAAGTTACGACCCTAATGGCTATATTGAGAAATTGAAAAAAGACGGCTTCAGCACCTGAGGCGATGTTGAGAGGGTTGTTTGTTTTTGCTTTTACATTGTGTTCTCGAAAGGTTTTCTAACCTTTGAGAGCTAGCTTCTATTTGGATTTGACTATAATTGTCTGGTTAGCAACAGCTGCCCTTGCAAATAGTGATCAATTAAACCATGCTATAGATAGCCACTGCCAATTGAACATGGAAGATGTACTCGTGCTATAGCTTTCGGCCAGAAATTGTATAATTCACACGCTGCCAATTGTTCATAGTTCTGTGCATTCTACATTTTCCCTACATAGAAAGTATTTTGCTTATTAATAGATACTTTTCTATTATGTGAGGTTTAGGAGCGCAATGGAATGCGTCTTATGTTCTTGTATAATATGTATAAGCAACTTTTTACACTACGAACATTTTCTTAATATATTGTCTTGTTTATTCCAGATGTACGGTGGCATGCGCGGTATCAAGGGTCTAGTATATGAAACCTCACTTTTAGATCCTGAGGAGGGTATCCGTTTCCGCGGTCTTTCGATCCCCGAATGTCAAAAACTCCTGCCCAAAGCACCCAACGGTAAGGAACCACTCCCTGAGGGTCTCTTCTGGTTGTTGATGACCGGTGAAATCCCAACCGAAGCACAAGTGCGCAGCGTTTCTGCTGAATGGGCTGCCCGTGCTGCTCTTCCAAACCATGTTGTTTCGATGTTGAATAATTTCCCTTCAACCCTGCATCCAATGTCACAATTCTCTGCTGCCATCGTTGCATTGAATCACGACAGCAAGTTTGCTAAGGCCTACTCAGAGGTAAGCTCATATTAATTTTGCCGATTCAATATGATTTGATCGATTACATTTTGATGCGACATTTCAGGGAGCTCGCAAGACGACCTACTGGGAATACGTTTATGAAGATAGCATGGATTTGATTGCAAAACTGCCAGTTATTGCGTCAATCATTTACTGCAATACCTACAGAGGCGGCAAGGGAAATAAGACAATTGATCCAAAGTTGGATTGGTCAGCTAATTTTGTGAATATGTTAGGTTACGATAACCCCGAATTCACTGAGTTAATGCGTCTTTACTTGACCATTCACAGGTACTTTACTTTTTAATATTCACCTGTTTGGTATTATATAGTTTTCTTTGTCTTTAGTGATCACGAAGGTGGAAATGTTTCCGCTCACACTGTACATTTAGTTGGCTCGGCATTGAGTGATCCATACCTGTCGTTCGCCGCTGGCATGCTGGGCTTAGCCGGTCCACTCCACGGCTTAGCCAATCAAGAAGTGCTTGTGTGGCTTAAGAAATTGCAAAAACAGGTTGGCGTAAATCCATCCGAGGACCAATTGAAAGAATTCATCAAGAACACCCTCAGTTCCGGACAGGTAATAGAAATGAAATCATTACTCGTGAAATGAAATTAATATTCGTTCGGTTTGAATTTCAGGTTGTGCCTGGATACGGCCACGCCGTTCTCCGTAAGACAGATCCGCGTTACACCTGCCAGCGTGAGTTTGCTCTTAAACATCTGCCCAACGACGAACTCTTCCAATTGGTATCGAAGGTCTACAAGGTTGTGCCACCAATTCTATTAGACACCGGCAAGGTCAAGAACCCATGGCCCAATGTAGACGCCCACTCTGGTGTTCTCCTTCAATACTACGGCATGAAGGAAATGAACTACTATACCGTTCTCTTCGGTGTATCTCGCGCGCTAGGTGTTCTCGCGTCTCTTGTATGGGATCGAGCTCTTGGTTTACCCATCGAAAGACCAAAATCACTAACCACCGACGCTCTGATGAAAGCAGTCTCAGCTTAACTTTTCATCATTTAAGAAACCATAAACGAAGAGAAAAAAAAAATCCCTCACGCCCACTTCCGCACTCCTAGTTCAACCTAAATTATATCAAATTTATTTAATATAACTTTACACATATACACATATAGACGTTAAAATAGGGACAAAGAAGAGGCACTTAGCAAACATTTTGGGAGAATCCAACAATTTGGAATCAAAAACATTTCGATAAATGTTGTACCACTCTGTGTCTTTCTACCAACCACCTTTTTTAAATGTCTGCTATACTCGTATAGGACTTAAATCAGGCGGTGGGGATGGCGATTTCAGTCTTTAAAAAAGCCGATTAATTTCTTTGGCAAGATGTCTTGCCTATATTTTTCCAAATTTCAAAATATCCCTTCATTTCTGATTTGGTCGTTGCCTAATTCTGAAACGTTTCTAAACGACAGAAAAATATTTTCAGAACAACCAAACAATGTCCCTTTTCGTTGGAAGTTATAACGCAATTTCTTGTGTTAAGAGTTGACTTTCAAATTTACATTTTTACCTAGTGCTATCAAGTGTCCCTATTTCAACAAAGATATATGTTTCATCTATATCTGCATTATGTACAGCGAATATGCAGCCTAACTTGTGTAAAATGACGTTAATCTAGCTAAATTTAAAAAATGAAAAAGTATACAAAAAGTGAATTAGAAAGTCTACAAACAAATAATTTAAGGCAAAAGATGCATTTGTATTCGAGCGAGTAGGCAGCATAATAATTACTGACATCGATGCTGCAAGTCAAAACCATTGATAATTTTTAACTAAATATAACGTTTATTTAAATGAAATATAACTAGAGTTTAGGGAATCTGTATCTACGAGAGTATAACAATGATAATAACATTTTACAAGACATAGATTCGCTGGAGATTTTCCTCTTCTCCCTTTTTTTCTTTTCTTTTCATTTTCATTCGATTATTGCTAATTCCCCTTAATTTCTTGAATTAAATTTTCAAGCATAAATTCGAAAAGATATCTGTACGATAAATTAAGATCAATTGCGTTGCGATCAGTACATAAAAAAATATTTTGTATTTTAGTTCGAGTGACCTCTAGTGGATCATCCAAGCTTTAATAAAATTTACTTAATTACTAATTAATTTATTTTAGAGAGAATATGTTAAACGTAAAACTCAACATAAGCAATGTTGTGAAGAAAATTCTAGTTCAAAATAAAAAACAGAACGAACAAGAACATATGTAAACTCAACTTAAAAAAAAAACGAAAAATTATGAAAAAAACGTTGTATTAGGCTATTATTTAAATAAAATAAAGAAAAACATTGAAAAAAATGGTCAAACGTTACGATCCACTTGTTTCTTTTAGTTTGATTATGCGTTCCATCTGTGACGACGTACGACGTCGAGGAAGTGGCTTTCCAACTAATGGAAATACTTGTCTTCCTTAAAAATAGATGCACACCTATTTTGAGAAACTTAGAAAAATTGCAAGACTATTGCAATTCACTGCCAATCGAACCTGAAAATCATTCTCGAAGTACACTTTTCTGCAATGAACGACCGAATAGTAAAAACCATAGCTTATCTAGTAAGCTCAAAGCCCACCTCAAGCAAAGACTGTGATTTTACCCATTTTCGGAAAGTGTAGACCTCATCATTCGGCCTATTCTTGAAGGTCTAGCTTAAGTCTCTTACCCAGTTTAATAAAGCAATAAGACCAAATAACCAACCAAAATAAAAACCAAATCAGCCAACTGCATCAGCTTTATCTGCCGATGTCGATGGAAGAACTCCTCGAACTTCACACACGAAGCATAAGCGGTTGCATCCTTATCAATATATGTACGTATCGCAAAGAGAAACCGAGATTTGCCCTAAACAATCTAATTATGTTTGGTGGCCAAATTTGAGACAAACCGTTTGATATCAATAAGCCAACATTCGTACGTCAAAACAACGCAAGATCTGCTGAGAACATCGCTGCGGTCCGAGAAAGTCTACAGCAGAACCCGAGGCATTTGAATCCTCGCCGTGCACAGAAACTCGGCCTTTCGCAGACTTTTTGTTTGTTCGCTGACTGGGCTTCGAAGAGTTTGGAAGAGGATCATAATTTTGCCCGAAAAGCCATCTTTAGCAACAAGGCACTGCGTTAACAATCAAAATGTCGGTAAATGGGACGACACTAACGCACACGAGGTTCACCTCAAAAAGTTACCGTTTGGCGTGATGAGGTGGTCACCGTCAATGTGAGCGCAACAGAACGATTATAAGCAATTTCTTACAGCCTAAATTGAACCGTATGGCCCTAGATGACATGTGGTTCCAGAAGGATCGCACTACGTGCCATACAGCGGAAACCACGATTGAGGTGATGTGAATTGGCCACCAAGGTCATGCGATTTGATTCCGCTAGACTTTTTCCTGTGGGGTTTCCTGAAGTCGCAGGTCTATGCGTATAAACCACAATCGGCCGATGCCCTTAAGGTGAAAATAACCCAGGCCATGCTCAAGTTCAGCCGGGTCTTTGCAGGGGAGTCATTGATAATTGGACCACTCGGGTTCGTGCCACCGTACCAAACCGATTCGAGCATTTGAATGATTTCATATTCCGTACATAACTGTAAGCCTTGCAAATGAAAAAAAGAAATTTATTAATACCTCGTAAACTGCGTTCTAATATATCTTTGAGCGGTGCAGCAGTCCTTAATGCAGTTTACCAGAAAAAGAAAAT
The DNA here is from genome assembly GCA_958301585.1 of Merodon equestris. NCBI lineage: Eukaryota > Metazoa > Arthropoda > Insecta > Diptera > Syrphidae > Merodon > Merodon equestris. Next base: position 36,676,385 of record OY284415.1, read on the forward strand.
AACACCCTTGCCTAGTCACCCTAAAGGCCCAACTATAATAGCCTCAAAACCGGAAATCTCAAATAGGTTTCAATCAAAAGGTTACCCATAATGAACTTAAGTGAACATAGTGAACTGTCAAATTGCTTACATTAGGTTTGCCTACTTCTTGCTTTTGAGCTCATAAAATTTCACGTCGAATGTCTCTCTTCACCCGATTCAGTTTCTAGCATAATCCCAACATGGTTATGTTATGCTGTGTATCATTTGGGTAAGTTAGAGTGTGTCTATTATGGTCAGATCTAATTAATACTAATAAACGAATTAATGACACCGAGTGGGAATGCAAACGGATAGTACTCAAAGGACCGTCTGATGTTAGTTCTATGGACGTGGACTACGTTTATTTTCATATGATTGTCGTACAAATTAGCCAGACGATGAGACGATGACTCTATTGCATGGAAATGGAGACTTCAATAGGCCGCCGATATCATGAGAACTAGATGTCATTAGAATTTTGCTATGGGTTTATGTGAAAGATAAGGTCAACGCCAATACTCCGCTAAAGATTTATTCACCAAAAGAAAAGACATGTATTCCTTCATGTATTCATGACATGTATTCACTTCAAAGTGCGTACTTTAGAGTGAAATAAAAGTTTGTTGAGCTTCAATAGAGACCTAAAATGAACTTCTAGTTGGGCGATGGTATATTTGAAAGAAATTACTCTTCAGCTACTGAGAAACATACAATTAGTCTGTTCATTGAGGCTGTTCTGGACTGTTCCGGACAGAAAAGTTCACGTTTTGCTGTTCAGTGAGAAAAATTTCTGTCCGAAAGTGTTCTGCTTTGTGTTCAGTGGCGGTATTTCAGACACTTCAGAACACGATTTTCTGCACCTACTCTTGATTCAGAACAGATTCGTGAAGTGTCAAAATCAGCTGTCATTGAAAAAAACACTTAAGACCTTGCTAAAACATACATTTCATCACTGAAATATGTTGTTCACGAGTCACTAATCACCTAATTTCACTATCAGTGCTCACCACAACTCTTCCAAAGCATTTTTATGGGAATTAATTTTAGTTTATTATTTAATTCCAAAACATGTTTAATACAATCTGACACATAAGATGTTTTTCACTTTTTGACAACTAACACACGGCTGTACTTTTCTGTTCTAACTTGATCTGACAGTTTTCACGAATCAGTGCTGTCCTGTTCTGGTCTTTTCGTCATTGAACACAGTTAATACTATTCAAATACTATTCAAACCAAACTTTAAATAAAACGTGTTTCACAGATACAGTTTTGAATTTAAATGGCCCCAAGGTAAAACGAGAAATAGAAACTAAACGAGGCAATATTTATCTTACACAACGCTAAACGAGACGACATAAACCGAGGCAACGAAGTTTTTAATTTTTAAACTTAAAGAGAAAATAGAATTCAAACAAAAATAGTCACCGTTATTCACTGAAAGTATCCCACCATTTTTTTTACCTCACTTTAATACCGAATAGTGCATTAGTATAATTCGTCAAATAAACCCTGTTTCTCTATATTGTCCCCAATTGGGCGCTCTCTAAATCATCAGATTATCACTTCACCTTTAAAAAGCTTTTAAAGGCATTTTCTCGTAGTTTGAAATTTAGTTTGACATTCATTTCAAACGAACGAAAATACAATGCAGTCACCCCCTTAATGCAGAATTCAAATAGGCGCCATCTAGCCGTCGAGAAAGCCGAGTCATGCGAAATTGACAATTGACATTTGAAATCATCTTTTCGTAAAATTGTCAAAAAGTCAGCTCTTGTTGCGGCAGGGCTAGGTGAATTTCTTAGTTTTATTTGCACAATTTTATTCAGTTGTCATGTCGTACGACCTGAAAAACGAAAACGACGTCAAAGAGTATTTAGAAAAACTCGGCATCGAATACCGTTTCGGTTGTTATTCAGAGAAGAAGCCCGAAGGTGATCTACACTTTTCATCATTGCTACATAACCCCTCTATTTTCTTGTCTAGCAGGCAAATTTATTGCATCTGTTTCGCAAGAGCTTCGAACCGTGAGCAATAAGAAATAAAAGTGTGTGTCTTTGTTCTTTTATTTATTTCAAGTCTGCCATTTGCTGGGTGATTACTTGGAGGGCATTAAGAAGGATTTCGAGAAGGCGGCCAAAGTTTACAAGTCGACTTGCGACGATTATGGTTATGCAAAGTCTTGTTACAAATTCGGAAACTACAGCTTCTTGGGTAAGGGTCAAAGCGGAAGTAAAGGCGATCCGAAGGCGGCATACAATTACTATGAGAAGGGATGCAAGTTGAATGATTCAGATTCTTGTTTACATTCCGGCTTGTTGTTAGTATCCCGCTCGATGCCAAAGGAAGTCCAGAGAGATGTCCCCAAGGTATGTTGGGTCTGATAAGTGCGCGAAATGTATATTGTTGCATTTATTCCAATTACAGGGAATGGAGTTTCTAACGAAGAGCTGCGATATGAATAACGCCACTGCGTGTTTTTACCTTTCCGGGATGCACATTTCAGGTGTACAGAAACAAGCCGAAGAAAACGTACCGAACATTCGTTCGAAATCCGGCAATGGGGAGTACATTATTCTAAAGGACATGAAAAAAGCCTTCGACTTCGCCTACAAAGCATGTGAACTGAAAAATATGTACGCTTGCGCCAACCTAAGTCAGATGTATGCTCGAGGCGATGGGACCGATAAAAACGAACAGGAAGCTGAGAAATATAAGAAATTGGCAATGGAAATGCAGGATGAAGTGAAGAAACAACAACAGACACTTGGCTTTCAACAGGGCATACAGATGCCGCAGTAGATGGGACGCGCGGCTTTTGCGGGAGCCGCATGTTGGTCATAAGTTAGTTTCATTACCTGTTTTCTTCTAAGTACTTTCCTTAGGTTATATAACTGCAATGCAGAACAAAAACTAAACAATGTTTCTAGTATTTTATTGCGATTTCTAGTATTTTATTTTTATTTTCCTTTGATTTAGAGTAACGATAAAGTGTACTTCGGTAGACGAGTCACGTGGGACAGGACGGAAATGAAATTTAAAATGTGTGATGCTGCGACAAGAGCAATTGCTATTTGTTGGCCCTTAGGGAAATTATTTTGTCTAGATAGTGTTAATAAATTGTGTGGTAAGCCATTGGTGTTTCGATGTCATTGCCTACGTGACCGTTGATAGTTGTGGTCAATGTGACAAGTGTGAGGTAACCTTCAAAAAAGTTGCGTCAGCAAAGCCGTATCAAACGGATGTATTTAGTGAAGTGTCACTAAGCTTGAAGATTGGTAGAGTGTTTTCGCCATTTCACGCCTCTACTGTGGAATCGTAGCGATTTGAGCAATAGATGCACATTCCGACGCCGCCGGTACAAGTTCGCCATTCTCATTTATTTTGAACAGCAACACAGATTCCTTACAGACTTGCTGCGAGGTTTCTTCTACCTGTGGCATTTCCTCTCGTTTCTTATCGATATCGTGCTTCGACGTATGAGACCTCAAACTCTTCTTGCTCGCGAATTTCTTTGTGCACAACTCGCAACCAAAGGGCTTTTCGCCCGTGTGCGTCCGCCTGTGATTGGACAGTTGCGTGGATGTTGTAAACTTACGATTGCATGTATCACAGGTGTAGGGTTTCTCGCCCGAGTGGATTCTGCGATGAATACGCATCGAATCCAAGCGGGTGAATGTCCTGTCACAGTTTTCAAAATCACAGGTGTAAAGTTGTTTCGCGGCATGAGTACGCATATGGCCGTTGAGCGCTTTTGAACTGGTAAATCGTTTACCGCAAACGCTGCAGAGCGAATTCTTTTCTGAATAGTGTATTAGTAAGTGAGAAACCATGTAATTACGTTCCGCGAATGCCCTTTCACATACGGGACATTTGAACAGTCGCTCTCTGCTGTGGGTTTTTATGTGTTTATTTAGGTTACAGATCTGAGAGAAACGTTGACTGCAAAGATGGCATTGATGGGGACGCTCTCCCGTGTGACAACGTAGGTGAATTCTTAGAGCGGATCTCTCGACGTAGTACTTTGGGCAATGTGGACAGTGATGGAGGTTTTTTCCAGTATGGAATTTCATGTGCTTTGACAGCGAGCTGGAGTATTTAAATTTAATTCCTAGATAAGATGGGATATATAAGTCATATGCGTCATTTTAGGGATTTTATTACCACAGATCGGACAAAGGTTGGACTTGTCTGTAGCATTTCTTAGCTCTCCCGTGTGTTTCATCATATGTTTCTTCAAATTGCATTTCTCTGCGAAGGATTTATCACATTCGGGACATTTGTTGGGCTTATTATCATCGTGGGTTTTCAGATGGCGCATCAATTGCTTTCTCGTTGTGTATTCTTTTTCGCAAACCTCACACTTGAATGATGCTCTACTGAGACTGCTACAGTAATTCTAGATGAGGAATAAGACTGGTTAGGATTTCCTGCTATACTGGCAAATTAGCCATTCTACGTGAAAGTGAGAATGTTGAATAAAATTTCATTGAAATTAACAGTACTTACGCTATCCTCGGATATTTCCCTTTTAAACTCGTATTTATCAGCGCTTAAATCCGGTATTTCGTTCCCATTAAAATCATTATCGCCCACCTTTGTGCTGTCGTCCTCAATTGATGCCTGATGTGTGGACTCGATGTTGTCGGTCCCTATCTCACGTCTTCTTTTTATATAATTCCGAATTGTATCATCCGATTGCCTGCATTGCTTCTTGAATCGGAAGGCTCGACTTAATTGCAGCACGCATTGGTAGCATATAAGTTGAGGAAGACCGTCGCTGGATTCAATCTGTTGAGATCCGTCCATGGAAGTTTTGCTTGAAATAGCTTGTTGTACAAACCTGCAAGTCGGCCATATCGCGTAGCATTTTATCTAATGAACAGCCATAAAGAGACCTCAACTCGCCCACAGAATTTAGACAACAACGACATATTTTCTCGAGATCGTACTCCTTTTCGTAGTTTTGCATTTTCAAATAGAAAACTTTAAATGTTTGACTTATGTCAAATGACAGTTCGGCGTAGGACAGGCAACTAGATATGAAGGGTCGAAATGTTTGCTGCGTTCAGCACTGAAGAATCTTATTTCGGTTAATTGAAAAACAAATGACGTAGTAAACCGTTTTATGAAAAAGTTTTTTTTTGTTAAGTCGGCAGTATTTTCAAAATGTGCGCAAAGGTAGTTTCTCTGCCTTTTATGGATAGCTATGTTAAAAACACAATACAAATAGCAATATTCAAAATCTTGTTGAACAAATTACTTCAACTACAATATTTTTTCGTAATACTATGTGCACAAGACATATCACAGAGTCAGAAGAAGAATCAAGTACTGATGCACTTTAAGCTACAAAGTGATAGATACATAAATAAAAAATAGCCCCAAGGATTACCTACTTAAACCAAGTCATGGCGGATTACTCAACCTTGCTTATAATATATGAGTATCTAACCTAGAAAGCAAATTGTCCATCTATACAGGAAGCCACATCATTCTCAATCATTTCTTATTGAGTTTGTTGAGAAGCTCGAAGTAATAAATGAAGAATGTTTCCAAACGCATGTTAGGAGCCCAACTGTGATCATCTTTTTGATGCGGATAATTTTAATACCGACCTGACGTCATTGGAACGTCTAAAAGTCTATGGCTTTCAAATACACCGACGTGAAGAGCTTAGAACGAGAGGGAAAAAAGAGGCAGAAAAAACGATAAATTTGCTTTAATTTATTTCTTTACCGTTGTGTGAATGTATTTCTTTTTTATAAGCTTTCAGTGTGTGAATCTCAATTGTGGTGGATATCCACTGTTTAAGTCAGGGGTAGCTAACAATAACTTGATCGGTATGAGCCGCTGCCTGCGATACAGGGTATAGCTGGATGATCAGTTCTTTCATATAAATAACAAATTATATGGAATAACATTTTTTTTTCAAATCTACCCATGTTTTCGATTGTTTTTAAGCACTGAGAAAAGTTCATTTATTGCAAATGATAAATCATCAATCATTCAACATTAGGAAGATACATATATACAACAGTTTGCCCATCAAGTCATTCAATTTAGGTTGACCAACCCCGGTGTCTGTCGGAGCGATGATCTTAATTAAGCCGGACCTCAGTAGCAGTATACTACTATACAATACAATTGATCGTGATGCTTTTCCGACTTCATCGCAGTCGTCAGAATATTTTTACCGTCCATTATTCGAACGACTACAGATACGTTAACATCGTCGTCGCAATCGCCGTCGTCGTTCAGTTTGTCGTCGCCGTCGTTATTGTTGTCGGAAAAAAAAGTTTAATAAAAGACGATCCATTCAGTAAAATCACAAAATAAAACAAAAAAAAGATCAGAAACAATTTGCTTAACTTTTTTTTTAGAATTTGGTTGCCGCAGTTTAGTAGTGGTCACCGCATGACAAACATGGAAGACTATTGGGGTCTCAGTAGAACCTCTGGTACATACAATATTTATTTGAATTTTATTACTGTCTATTCATTTTTATTTTACTCGCACTATATGTTTTCCTTGCTTTTGTTCAGTCAATCGGAAAATGTATGATTCGTTAAGTGCTTAGCGGTATTGATTGTCGTTACAGATAAAATGGTTTGAATATTGGGTGCCGAAACATTTTTGTTTTTTATTTCAATGAATTTCACATAAATTGTGTTGATCCACAAGATGGTTTTTCAGCTCACAAATGCCATATATAGGAATCGCAATTTACATATATTTATTAAATTATTTTATGAATTTTTTTTCAAAATTTAAAATGCACACCTTTAAAGGAGCTATGGGGGACCGGTAATAATGATAACATACATTATCACTTTATTCGTTCTTTGTGATTAAATAAGTCAAAAGAAAAGAACAAGATGACACGAGACGTAAACGTCAAAAAAAAAAAACGAAGCATTTTCGATTATTAAATTAAAGTGAACTGAATTACCGTGATTGATATATCCACATATTGTATCGCTCGCGTAATTGTTCATCCTAGTTGTTGGTGTTGGTGTTTTGTTGTTGTTTGTTGTTATTCTTGTTACCGCCGCAAGTAATTTCTTTGAGAAAAAAAAACACCGCATCTCGTCGTCTTCGTATCCGTGCTTTTTCTCTTGTGTGAATATATGTGAACGCCTTTTGAAAATCGTGTTAATGTTGGTGTACAATTTGTTGTTGTCGGTTGTGTGGAACGAAAGATTATAAAAGTAGTAGGTTGTTGTCGTTTTTTTTTCTACTTCTCTGTGGGGGCTTGGGGGTGAAGAACACCCTCCCGAGCATCCACCTCTATCCCTTCCTTATCTCGAGGACTATAATAGTATAATATTAATAAAAAATAATAATGCTCTGGATATTTACATTCATGAGGAGACGAGCATTCCTCTAGATCGCGTTCTAAGTATGTGCAAGTAATTCAAATGAAGAATAAGATTTTTTAAAATGATAATTCTTATAAGGAAGCAAAAAATTGCGTGTAATCCATGAGATATTTGAGTGCTCGCAGACTTTGTGTGTTTGTAAATGCAATAGATGTGTAAAAATGACAAGGGATAACGTAAAATAGTTTCGAAGCCGTATTTTTGTAAGTACATAAACGGGTTCAAAGTCGTGAAAATGGAAAATGTAAGTATACGAGTACAACCAAATTCTTTTTTTTTTTTTCATTTAATTAAGATAATAAAACTAAATGCTTTTTTCCACATACTCTCGATGATTAGGATCAGTTGGGCTTTTAAAAAATTGTAAAATGTTACACTGCAGGCGTGAAGCTTCCCACGGAAAAGTAATTAAAACATGGATATGCCCATTTACATCATCCCACTAAGGCCCTTTACATCCATGCAGTACTATGTATTTGCTTTAAATACCTTTTGGTATATAATAGCTGTATATCGGAGCTGACCGATTATTATTGAAGCATATGCAAGCTGTTTTTCAACGTGTCATTATTTTTAAGCATGCGCTGGAAATACTTATTTTTATTATTTTATTTATGAGTTGTGGCTATTTTCGGTCATAAAATGCGAGGTTCCGTTAAAACCACATTTAGGAATAGCTAATACATTTGCAGCTAATAAAAATATACCATAGTGTGAACAGAAGGGGGCTGGTCGAGTAGCATTAAATTAGGGCTATTTGCTTCTATATACGAGTATGTATGTACATATATCAACGGAGAGACTCTTGGAGGCCTTCAAGTAAAGATTTAATGATCTTATTTGACATGATTCCAACGAAAAAAGAAATATTCTGTTGATGGCTTACGACTGGCTCGTTTATTCCATCTCTAAGTTGTTTCGACCCGCACCTAGGTAATCTGGAACTACTTTTAAGGCTCAATAACAATACACTCAACTTTATATCATAGCCTAACGAAAATCTCGCTTATGTTTAACGAAAAGTCACATCATCAATAATGAACTAAAACCAACTTAAACAGACCATCAAATTGCTCACAAGATGTTTTTTAATTGAGCTGTCAAAATTCGGGGTCGAATGTCTCATTTCTTCGAGACCTCCAATATTAACGGAAATTCAACGAAATCAAGCATAATCCCATGTAGAACGAATAATATACGTATGTATGATGGGATTAGTCTCAACAACGGCCATAATTTCGCTATCGTTTTCAAACGAATGTTATAACCTTTCCTGCCGAACTTGACACCTTGAATTTCCTTGGCGCCGACGAGGAGGCCCGCTTCCAAGTCATCGATTATTGTTTGGTTTCAGGATCGAAATGGTAGATCCAGGTCTCGTTCATGGTCACGAAACGTAACAAAAACAATTCCTGATCTGGCTGAAATTTCTCGAGATTCACCCTCGAAATGTCGACTCGTTTTTTTCTTTCGCTTGTCGGTTAACATTCTCGGTATCCAACGTATAGAGAACTTTTTCATAGGCAATTCGTTCGTTCGCACCCTTTGAACGCTGGCGTATAAGATCCCTGTGACCTTAGCTATATGACTGATGGTAACTCTTCGAGGAACGTGAATGGGCGTCCGCCGCGATGTTCATCTTCAGTGGATGTTCTGTTCAGCTTAAGCTCCTTGGCCCAGCATGCTGTTGTGTATGAGGAGTAGTCGCTGTGTATGTCTTTGGTAGACAGTTTTTTTTCAAGCAGAAGTATTTGATGATAGCTCTAGTTTCGTTTTTCTCCATTCTGATGTTATCCTTTCGATGGCTCGTATTCAAATCTTCCTGGGAATCATGGTCTATTTGTATGATTTTACGCAAAGATATATAAGCAGTAGGTATATAAGCAAGGAAACATTTTTTTAAACCGATTATACCAAAAAAACCGAAAATCATTATTTTTGGATCATCCCTTATATTTAAACTAGAGATCGTCCAGACCTAATTCGGCCATTTTGGCTAACATGCTGCGACAATGCCCTCGATTCTCTGTGAAAGTCCCTTCAGCCTGATCACCGAAACAATACGGGCCGCCGACCTATAATCCTCACTTTGGCTTTTCTGGGATCTTGTGAAATGCCTCACCACAATTTTGTTTATTCGAAAACGTGATGCATCGGAAAGAATAAATTTGATGGATAAAGGTTAATTTTCTAAAGGCTTAAGGTTTGAAATTTGTATTTTTAGGCCTGTATATGAAAATTAACCATTAAAATTTCATTAGTGCCATTAGTGAGGCCCAATTGTTACTTCGGTGATTTCGGACACTTTCGCTTACAGCCATGCGAGCTTGTTGATATAGAAACACTCCACCATTATACGAATTCTGAACTTACTAGGGCGGTTATGGTAACTGAAAAATTCAAGAATTTTACGAAATATAACTTATATTAGCGAAAATGCGTTGTCGTCCAGTAAATGACTATCTTTGAAAGGAATCAATCATTTGGTACATGATAGTAATTGGCAGCCTTTATCCGCACCATTTGTTGGTTCACTCTTTGTTACGTCCAAATGTATATTTTCTTTTTCGGCCTAACATCTTTTTTATTCTGCTATGTTGAGTTGAAGTGAGATAAGCTAACACCTTTTGGTTTTCAATATTCAATTTTAAAGCAGTTTTTTTCTAAAAATGTTTATCTCAATCGGAGTGTTATGGGCCATAGAGAACTGTTGCATCAATGTGGTTTTCTGCAGTGGTTACAAAGTAAGGGTTTTGGCATAATAGCGCTAATGACAGGAAGTCAGGCATAATATACAAAACGCTGGATACAAAACCTAGCCTAAAAGGGTAGAGTTAATGTTTGCGATATGTTATTGAAGCGCATTGAGGTAGGTAAGTATGTATAGGTTTTTGCCTGACCATAGCACAGTTTAATTCTACGTCTTAATATACAATATCAAAGAAACACACTGAATGCAAGCACTTTTGAATCGTCATTATCGGTGATTGGAAGTAGGTTAGTACACGATCGCAGGCTTTCTAAAATCAGGATAAACAATTCAGAAATCGATTCTGAAATCGATCATATCTAGGTTCTTCCGAATGGTTAATTTTCATCTGTTGAAACTCTGTAGATTATGCTAAACTGAATTCAATACTGAAAACGACTTGGGGTTCTGTTTTTTAAACATATATCACAGAAGACCTTCAGCGATGCAACTCGTATCATGCCATGATAAATTACTGTCAATAATAAGGGAGTAAAGTTAATCTAAAAAACTAAATGTGTGCACTAAGGAAATCAATCAAACTCTCTTCTTTTTCCTCAATTCTTGATACATATTAGGTACTTGAATAAGTTTCCGCCGTTTACTAATAGATGCCGTTAACAGTAAGTTTGTGGGTAGTTTAAGATGGTAATGCATCTATATAAAAGTACTGTAAACAAGCTTTAAGATCCAGTCTATTTCATTTTATTGCAGTGTTACTGATAAGTTTTTTTATTGATTTGAAAATGTCAAATTTCCTGCCTACAAAATAGCATATGCGGGAGGTTTTACTGCATTATTTTTAAAAAAAGAAAACTGCAGTTGAAAGTCATTGTTTACTCATGGAGACTTATAGTGATAATGCTCTATCGGAAAGAACTTGTAGAGAATGGTTTCAGCGACTACGACGTGAAAGACAAAGAACGCTCTGGTGCCCCAAAAAAGTTTGAAGATCTCGAGTTAGAAACATTATTGAATGAAGATTCACATCGGACACTTCAGGTATTGCCAATATCATTAAGTGTTGATGAATCAACTGTTAGCAAACGTTTAAAAGCAATAGGATTTATTCGTAAGCAAGACTACTGGGTGCCACATGTTTTGAAGACAGAGACATCGAAAAACGTTTAACAATCTGCGAAGTGATGTTTCAAAAACAGAAGAGGAAGTCGTTTTTACATACGAATCGTTACCGGTGATGAAAAATGGATTTACTACGATAATCCAAAAAATCCAAAAAGAAAGAAATCATGGATAAAGCCTGGTCAACCATCAACATCGGTAGCGAAGCGGAATATGAATGGCAGTAAAGTTATGTTGAGTATTTGGTGGGATCAAAAAGGTGTAGTATTCTACGAGTTGCTGAAACCAAAAGAAACTATTACTGTTGATCGCTATCGACAACAAATAGTCCATCTGGGCATTTAAGGCAAAGCCCCCAGAGTATGCCAAAAGGCATGACAAAATTATTTTTCAAGAGGACAATGCTCGACCTCACATAGCAAAATCAGTTAAAGAAGTGTTAAAACTACTTGGATGGGATGTGTTACTACACCCGCCATATTCACCAGACCTTGCTTCGTCCGACTATCATTTACTCCGCTCGATGCAGCATAGCCTTTCAGAGCAGCACTTCACTGTTTATGAATATATACAAAATTGACTTGATGAATGGATCGCTTCAAAAGAAGAACAATATTTTATGATGGCATTCATTTATTGCCTGAAAAATGGCAAAATGTCATAGCTAACGATGGAAAATATTTTGACTAAAATATTTGTAGTTTTTTGATTTTAATAAATTTTAACAAAAATGGCGGAATATTATTCAAGTACCTAATAAATGATATTATGAAGGACAGTCATCCAAGTGTTGGTTAGGCGCTTGACTTACCTTCTTATCTGCTGTCACAATTGGAGTTAGAGCAAGTAGCAAATGAGTACTTTAAGTGATAATGATTGACAAATTGAGAGCCGGGGACAAGTACCACTTTATTTTTTCAGGACTTGTGTTCAATTTCGACTTGACAAGGATGAGAAAAACATTTTTTTTGAAGACGGTGATAATAAATATAGTAAATTTATACATTGGTCTCTAATCTTCAACGGAACAAGCTTTTTATCTAAATTATCATCTTTTCTCGAGAGCAAATATGCTTAGTCTAGTATGCGACCAAAACATAAAGCTCTTTTTCATATTTCTAAATATGAAGACATATGGTAAGACATCTTTTTTTTTGTTGGAGGCTTCTGCTATCTGTTGAAGCACTCAGACACACAAATCCTGGTCCGTACTGCGTTACAGCTCATGAAGAACCAGTGCCAAGCTTCTCTTATTCACTTACGTTGTGTACGAATTGTTTTTCACACAAGTGAATGGGGCCTACAGCTTAATAGTTAAGAAAAACTAGTTGTAAGTAGTACTTCTCTTTATTGAATCTCTCTTAAGACTAAGTTGCATTATTTAGTTTCCTACTATCCCTGATCGAAGTGATCGATCGTATTGGAAAAGAACTCGGAAAATGCTTAGTAGGCGGCTTTCAACGAATGTTGAAACTGCCCTTATTTGTTTAATAAAAGAAGTGGGTCGTTTTGACTATACGTTTTTACTCGTTTTTAATGTTTATGTTGTTTGAAGTGACTTGGGGTGAATGGCAAAGTATGCGGAAAGCGTAATGTGGGTTATTTGTGGTTATTGACCACGGATCGTTTTTGTTTGTGTGGATTATTGGGATCTTTGGGCTGTGGCTTACACAGCATAATTATATTATAGAGTGCTTGTTCTTGGTCGTAACACTTAATGCCGAACGGCGAGACCCGAGAAGCTTTTTCAAGGCAAATTTACTACGGGGAGTTTTGTCCCGTAGAGGAGAGAAGCCGCGAAATAAACTTTCGATGGCATTGGGTTATCGGGATCCGAATTCGCTCATAGTACGTCAGCGGCCGACACACAAGCCACTACGTCACGGCGCTCTAGTTAGGACATCTAGATGGCTTCTTTATTAATTTGAAAAAAAGATGTGCAAATAAGTCACACAAAACTGATTGCGAAAGGCTATGCCTTGCATTTTAATGGTACACAATAAAAATTCTCTGTTTTAGATTTCTGTAAGAACCTTTTTCAAAAAAGAAAAAAAAAACATTTTCGAATTTTGATTTTTACTGTTTTGTTTTTCAGTGTTTTATCTGACAAAGCTAATTATGCTCAGTTAGCATTGCCATTTCATGATGGAAAGATTTACACTCAAACAACTCGTACAAATGATTGAATTTTACAATATTATCAAAATTCGTTATCTGTGAAAAATTTATTTCGCACACTTTGACCATTTTACGATCGTCATATTCGACCTACTGAATAAGTAATTCAAGCTTCTTTAGAGTGCACCCAGGAAAATATTGCTGCTTTATCTGTCAATGTTATTGAGACCTGTGGTTTGTCCGTTTGTCGCATATGGAAATACTGGAGGAAGATACGTTTTTTTATAGAAAAATTGTCTTCTGCGACGAAGCTCGTTTCTGGTTGAATGGGTAAAATGGGTGTAAATAATCGAAACTACCGCGTTCCGATGAATAAACTCACGCAATAAAAGAACTACCAATGCACCAGTAAAAAGGCACTTGCGGCTTGTGGTTCAGCGTCCGTCAATGACGTAAAGCTATTTTTTGCTCAAAATACTAGCAAACCTGGTCGATATGTGGTTCCAGCAAGGCGGCTCTACATTCCACAAAGCATGCAAATCGATCGACCAATTGATTTGGCTAGATTGTTTTTTATGGTGATACGTCAAGTCACTCGCCTAGGCGGATAAACCAGCATTAATAAAATTTAAAATATAAAATAAATTTAAAAATCCACTTAAATATTTCGAAATTTTGAAAGCTTGTTCGTCCGAAATGATTGGATTTTAGTTTATTCATTATTCTTAATTCAACAATAATTTAACAATTTTTTATTTGCTGTAGACTAATAACTACATATATTGGGATTATTAGATATAATTATTATACAATATAAAGAATAGGTAGTGACATTGGTATTTAGAATTCAAATAGTGTTGAATGCCACATCAGAAAGATTTCATAAACCGTATATTACAAAAATGTAGGTGGAAGTGATACACTAAAGCAATAAAGTCGTAATGGAGGAACAGAAAAGAAATATAAAAATAACATTCAGACATTGAGCATTAGGGGCATCATTAAATAACGTACGACAGCAAAACCTCAATTTGATTGTGATCAAAACTAAAAAGCCAATTTTTGACTTTGCTTAGGAAGGATGTTCGTGTTCTAACTATGCGAATCGAAGATGGAAGACGATTAAATAGTTGGCAGCTGACTACGGAGTAGAAGTCTCTAAAGTGGGTGGTTCGAAAAGAAGGTATGTTTACCAGGAATTCAAGGTTACTGCGTAAATTGCGGGCATCAGATATCGGGCTCTGCAAATAACCACTTCTCATAAAGAAGATTTAGACACCTTGTAATAATACAGGTGCCCTACCGGCAGGATTTTCAGGTTAAATAGTGTCATGGAATGGCTGAAACGAGGAATTCCACAAATCGTCCTAACAGCGCATTTTTGCAGTACAAGTAGAGGCTGAATTTTCGTGCGGTGAGCACCATATTGAAGTTTGGAGTGAAATATCCCGAAATAAACAGTTCTTAGACAATTAGTTGTGCAATATTTACGAAGATGAAACAGACCACGGATAGAAGAACGAAGATACTGTTTCAAGTTTGTAATATGATGAGACCAATTCATGTTTTGGTCAATTGTAACACCTAGGTATTTGTAGTTATTTACTATATCAATTTTGAAACAATTAGCCTGACATGCTGAGTGACTATCAAACATAATTTCAGATGAAGCTTCGTTACATGTGCAAACCGGCAATTTGTAGCGAGTACAGTTATCGGCATGGAAACAAAAATCAAACATTAGTTTTGTTTTATTGCTAACCCTAAGTTTATGTTTGGCGAACCACAGTCTCAATAGGTGCACATCATAATTAATGTCAGAAACTAGGTGGAGGTGGCTAGGAGACTTATATCCAATACCGAGATCGTCGGTAAAAGCCGTAACTTTACCTACAAAAGGCTGACGTAAAAGGGAATTTATATACACTAGACCCTGGGGTACACCGAGTTTATTAATCCGATTATCACTAAAATAGTCTCCAACTTTCACTTTTTGTCTTCTATCTTTGAGATATGATTCCAGCCAATTATAAATGGATCCTCGAAAACCAGCCCGATTCAGTTTGCTCAACAGAATGTTATGGTTTACCATGTCAAAGGCCTTTGTTTTTTAGAGTCAAGTCCTTTGTTTATAACCGAGCAAAAACTCATAAGCGCATCTTCAGTAGAGAGTCCTGTCCTAAAGCCATATTGCAAAGGACTGAAAAAACCTATTCTCTATAGTAACCGCAGAATTCTACTTTTGACACCTTTTTCAAATATTTTCGAGATAGACGGGAGTAGTGAGATAGGTCTGTAATTGTTTTTATCTCTTTTGTTGCCCTTTTTAAAAATTGGTAGAACATTTGCGCATTTTAACCTGTCCGGAAACGTACCAGTGGAAATACTAAGATTAAAGAGGAAAGCGAGTATGTCTACTAAAGGGTCCGCCATCTAACGTTTTTTTTTTCAAGTAGTGCTTATTTCGTGAATGGTAACACTTAGCTCATGTCTGATTTGACAGATAATTAGTTTTATCCTTCCGCTGAACGAATATGGTTGTGTATACGCTTGAACAACGCTTCGTTTTCGCTTCGCTAAGTGGGCCTGCGATCGACTTACAGAAGATGCCGATTTTGCCAAAAAAATCATCTTTTCAGATGAAGCTTTTTGATCTTGGCGGGTATGTAAACAAGCAAAATTGTCGCATTTGGGGCACAGAAAACCCGCACGCATACATTGAAAAGCCGGTGCACCCAAAACGAGCCACTGTTTGGTGCGGATTTTGGTCCAGAGGCATAATTGGGCCATTTTTCTTCGAAAATGAGCAAGGAGTGGCCGTTACAGTCAATGGCGATCGTTATCGGGCCATGTTGAACGAATTTTTGTTCACAAAAATTGAAGAGGAGGATATTGGCAACATTTGGTTTCAACAGGACGGCGCTACGTGCCACACAGCCGAAGCTACACTCGATGTTTTGCGCCCTGTTTTTGAAGATCGCATTATCAGCCGCAGAGCTGATGTCGTTTGGCCACCTCGGAGCTGCGATTTGACACCGTTGGACTATTATTTGTGGGGTGCCGTCAAAGATAAGTGTTACGCCGACAAGCCAGAGACAATTGACGCTTTAAAGGACAATATTCGTGAAGCCATTGGTGAAATACAGCTGCACACAATCGATAATGTGCTTAAAAATTGGACCGATCGTGTAGGCTACTGCATGGCCAGCCGAGGCAGCCATTTGAATGAAATTATTTTCCATTATTAACCGGAAGGATTGTACTTTCAAATAAAAAAAGAAATTTGCGAAAATATTCAGTAGTTTTTTTTATAGCATTTTCAAAAAAAAAAAAAGTTATTTGGCGGACCCTATATATTTAGAGCGATGTGCTTTAGCAAAAAAATCATTGAAAATATTTGCAACTATCTTTCGATCATTCACAATAAAATTATCCGTCGCAAGTTCAATAGGGTTGGGTATTTTAGAGGCATTGCGATTCTATATGCTATTGATAACTTCCCATTCCTTTTTGGGGTTTCCATGTGCGTTATTCAATTTTGAATAATAGAATCTATCGCGACACAATCGGATTTCATTATTCACCATAATAAACACACGTTTGAGGCGACTCCGAAGTGCAGAATTATGAGGATGTTTTACGCATTTCCTGCGCAGCTTGTTTTCAAGCTTGATTTTATTAAGGACGGAGTGGTTTATCCAGGGCTTAAGTCTTAATTCCGATTTCCTTACCTGAGAACGAAGCGTAGATGAATTTAAGTGAGATGGCAATATCTTTAGAAAGGAATTATAAGCGAGAGAAGCATCTTACTTTTGCTACGGTACGGATTGGAGCTCTGGCTGCGCGTCGCAAATCTTTTAAACCGTTAAGCCAAATACCTGTCATGCAGTGATCCGGAGATATGGAGATTAAGATTAACACCGACGCACTGATTGGGAGGTATACTTCGAAAGCTACCAAATACATGGTCCGGACAAGTATTTGAGGTAGGTCTCGTCGTCTCATTGACAAATGAAGTAAGACCATGTTCAGCTATAAGACTCAAAAGTGACTCTGAGACTGAAGTTGATGATAGAATGTCAATGTTTAAATGTTAATTACAAGGTTAACGCGGGTTTTTAAGTTTGCCCCTTATTAGCAGCTTCTTAACTTTGTAAATTTTTAAAACATTCGAAATTCCTCCGATTTCGGTTATTACATTCCTGTCGAAAAACTTGTTTATTCCCAAGCTGATATAGTCTTTGATAGGGTTAGCAACATCTGGACAGAAGACCCTACAAAATAAAATCTGCTTGCAAGTCAGAGATATTTAACTCGCGTCATTTTATTTACATGTTTACATTCGTAAGTGTCCAGTTCGCGCGCAATTTCTGCCTTTGTTCAGTCACTAATTAATTAATTTGGTCACCATTTCAACCACTCTCTTTTGTATCCTACTATACGGACACTTGGACATAATCAAAGTGGGCATTAAATTGAATGCAATTTTGAACGCAGGTTCACCCGAAAGCATTCTCACTTGGCGTCTATAGTCCACGGCCGGCATAACAATAATTAAATCCCCTATCATCTTTGTATATACTGCGAATATAGTACATCGACTGAGAGTCAAGTTTTATTCTCGTGCCCACAATTAAGGTCTAGAACAACAAATGTCAAAGCTTAAAGTTTATTAGCTCGGTCTCACTTCAATGAACCCTGCGATACACAAACAAGAGCCACAATAGAGTTTGGCATTCGGTCAATTGATTGGGTCGATGTTTCATCCATTAATTTGACAACGAGCTAATTTCGTAAACACGTTGTACACGCGATACGCATTTACGGATGACAGGGTGCGCTTCAACTGTTTACGCGTCGGATAGAAAGAAGTCAACCGATCAACTACCTGCTTGAAAAAGAAAAATATATTTAAGTAGAATAATTATGGTGCTAGACTAATTTGTTTCGTTCATTGAGAACGAAGGTGACGCGACGTTGCTGTTGACTACAGGTGCGCGTCACACAATTTTACAATATTTCCATCACTGAAACGCACTTGTGTTCGTTTCTATTTCCGTTCCACGCAAACTACCGACTTGACTAGTAAATCACTTAATTTTCCTTTGAGAAGATGGAATGGTCTGTTCGAGAGTATAAATCAAAATTTATTGGATCGCTGATGAGGATTATGATGATGAGCCCTTAGAGTACGAGTAGGTTTTGTACCAAAGCACTGAGCGTAAATGCGATACGGGGGCAATGCAACCACAAATCATTTGAATGACGTGCCTTTGACGGGGGACGATTTAAGTGAATTGAAGATGCTACAATTCTCGTGTAGTATTTAAATGCTGCCGCACCAGTTCAAAAGCAACGCCTTAGTTGTAACATGCATTGCTTATGCTACACTGTAATTAACTTCAATTACTCGCGTAAAGCTACACACAGGAGGCAATGGGAAAGGCTTACGAGGCACATATGTATTGTACGAGTAGTTGCCTAGCTCCGATGTCAAGTGTCATTTAAATTGACTTTGAATCATTGAGCAAAATGATTTCTTAATGACATTTTGATGAATTAAGGATTTGTACGATAAGAAGTAAGTGTAGCAGGTCAACTGTGGGAATGAATTTTATTTGTAATCAAATTTGTGATCTTTGTACGTGTATATGTAGATCAATAAATACACAGTGGATGTTTGGATGTTGGGTTAAGGACAGAATCCCTAATTCCAAATTCCCGTGGTGTCTTAGATCTCCTCAATAATGCAATCATTTGCAACTATCAATTAAAAGTATCAGGTTTACAAGTGATCACGTGTATTCACACACCGTTCTTTTTTTTCCAAAATTTGGCTTTTATTTCGGAAAAATAATAGTATGTACCTTGAAAATGTTGTCCAATCCGAGCTACAATTTTGACAATTTTTTTGGAAGCTACACGTCTTTGAGGCGACCAGTTCAGCCAGGCCATGGTAATCGATTGGAAAGCGGGTAGTCGAAAGGGTGGGGATAGTTCGTTCAATTTAAGTGTTTCCATGGAAGTTTTTACTCTGAGTTGATCTTAAAACATACACAGTATGAGCTTTGATCCATTGAAAGTTTGGATCCATTTCCCATCACCAGTCACAATACGATCCATAACTTATCCTTACTTGCCACTAGAGCAGCATATGGTTCGTATGGCAATTCGTATGGTATCCAATTGCCTTGGTTTTGGACCATTCTCAAAGCTTTCAAACGATGAGAAATGGTTTCTCGAATTACAGCCATTGAATCTTTCTGTGTTTTCAAATTTTGGAGCACACAGCTTTCCACGAGGAAATCACTTGTTTTTTAGCATTGAGAAGATTCGCGAAACTTTCTTTCAGTAATAAAAGTTTTGCGGTACCTATAAGTTCTTATAATCATTCGATGCGTTTCCGTCGCAGATTTGAATTAAAGGCGTGGAGCAAAAGATATATGGCGGGGATGAAAACTCACGAATGTAATGACGAGGAGTTGTTGACAGATAAATTTTACATGTGACGTTTCTAATCAGCATATACCACTAGCGCCCGTTATTGATAAAATTAATTAAGAAAAAGTAATAGGAATTTTGTAATATCGTGGATTGCACGACTGTGTATATGTTAGTTTACTGACAAAGAGGTGACATGTGCGATCGGCAAAAGTTTATTTGTTAATAAAATAGATTAAATATAGATTAAAATATCTAAAGATAGAATACAAATTAATTGGGTCCGTTTTCAAAAGATGGCGCCACCTGCAAGTTGCGGCTGATCTTGGAAGCTATTACCTATTTCATTGGAAAGGTGTGACATATGTCAACAGTAATTAGTGTGCATCAGCGTCTGTTTCTGACAATAACATTGTTTTTTGCCTCTTCGAAAATGTCCGGATTTGTCTTAAATAAACAGCATTTGCGGGAAGTTTTGATTTTCTTTTTTAATTGGAAGAAAAGTGCAGCTGAAGCCCATCGAATGCTTGTAGAAGTTTATGGTGAATCTGCTCCGACCGATAAATCATGCAGAGAGTGGTTTCGACGCTTCAAAAGTGGTGATTTTAGCGTCGAAGACAAAGAGCGTCTTGGCCATCCCAAAAAGTTTGAAGATGAGGAATTGGAGGCTTTACTGGATCAAGATCCGTGCCAAACGCAAAGTGAACTCGCAGAATCGTTGGGAGTGACTCAGCAAACAATTTCCGTTCGGTTAAAGAAATTTGGATTTATTCAAAAGCAAGGAAATTGGGTGCCGTACGAGTTGAAACCAAGAGATGTCGAAAGGCGATTTTTCACCTCGGAACTGCTTCTTGAAAGACATCAAAGGAAGGGATTTTTGCGCCGGATTGTGACTGGAGATGAAAAGTGGATATACATCGATAACCTCAAGAAGAAAAAATACTATGCAAAGCCTGGTGAACCCGTCCCATCATCGTCTACATCGACACCAAAGAAATCCACGGTTCAAAGGTCATGCTCTGCATATGGTGGGACCAGACGGGTGTACTATGAGTTACTAAAACCAGGCGAAACCATTGATGGGAAACGTTATCGACTACAACTAATGCGTTTGAGCCATGCATTGCTTGAAAAACGGCCAGAAACGACCGAAAGGCATGACAAGGTGATTTTGCAACATGATAACGCTCGGCCCCACGTGGCTGTAGCGGTCAAAAACTACCTGGAAACGCTGAAATGGGAGGTCTTACCCCATCCGCTGTATTCTCCAGACCTTGCTCCTTCCGATTACTGGCTTTTTCGACGGATGTAAAAAGATTTGGGGGGTCACCGGTTCGGGTCTTTTGGAGAAATCGAAGAATGGTTCAATGATTGGATCGATGCCAGAGAGGACTCATTTTTTAGAGATGGTATTCGAAAATTACCAGAGAGATGGGAAAAAGTAGTCGCTTCCGACGGACAATACTTTGAGTAATGTATTTTTTAGGTTTTTTCAATAAAAAAAAATTTTTTTAACAAAAAAAAACGGACCGAATTAATTTGTACTCCCAATAATTTGCTGTCAGAATGAAATAGATCGAAGAGTTTGAAGATAACAGATGGCATACAGGCCACATCCCACATGATAGAAATGATTATAAAAAGTTGGTGAATCACAATTAGAAAAAAATGATTAAGACGTAGGCATATTTTATGGATCATACCATGGCAGTGAGGCAGCAACATAAATTCCGAATCTGTTGAATTTTGAACAAAACCATCAGTGAGCAGTAAGAATCATTCAGGAACCACTGAAGGAACTATGAATAACTATGTATTCGTAGAACTATTGAAAGTTGTCATTACAAGTGTTGAATCTTGTGAGTTCGATGTGAATGTATGGTATATGTCAAGAACGTAAAGGTCAATCTCAAAGAGTTTTTCAATTTTACCTGCATAGTACACCATAAAGATCTGCACGTTTTGGGAGCCAATGAGCAGACAGCTTAAAGAAACGGATAATAAAGGCGGGAAAGGATTTAAGTTCAGACATGTTCAAAAATTGAAGAACTGTAGTAGTTGCCAGAAGCGCCATAAAGACCGAGAGTAATTAAAGGCTTATATTCATTTAATTTTTATTCATTTTTTAATGCTTAAGAATAGTCTAAATAACTGAACTAATTTAAGCTACCTTACTGGCAGTAAAAAGAAAAACGTGAACTATGCCTTTCGGCTTTATGAAAAAATTATATAATACTTAACCTAAGAAAATATTTTGTTTTTTTTTTAAACTTAGCATTAGAAATGAAATGACTGCCTATGGGCAACGAGTGCTTCTTCGTGATGAAGGAACTCTTCAAAACAACTCTTTTGTCATGCAATATCAAAATCTTTATTTATAAAATCGGATGTGAAGCTTGGTCTCTGGTTAAGGCGGAGGTTAATACAGTTGGGGTCCTGAAAAACGGGACGATTTTATTTAGCTCCAAGAGAAAGAGTCAAAAGAATTATGAGTGAAAAAGTCAGGAAAGCCAAGCTGTAGATGAGAAGACAATATAAAGTTGGACCTAGAAGAGATGGAACGCAACAGTAAGGAACACACTCATAACAGGCATGTTTGGCGAAGGGTTGTCAATGAGGCTCTGAACTTCCAAGTTCCAAATAGCTGGTAATAATAAAAGTAATAATAGCAGTGCCCCTTGAGTTCTCGCAACAATATAAAATGATTAATAATCGTAATACCGTTTGCATAAAGCAATTCGAACAACGCCTTGATTTATGGTGAAACAATTCATGACTCTTGCACTACGAAAATGCGTTAGTAAATATTTGGTCAAAAATAAAAATGGCTATGTTTGATAGACATGGCTTTAAATTTTTCCGTTGCCGGAATAAGCCGCTGATTCTTATTTATACATATGTAATATGTGATTAAAAGCACTTCGTAGCAAGACCTTAATTCAGGCATTGGTTAGTCATATCTAATGAACACTTTTTTGAAAAATAAAATCGATGGGTGCGAATAAATAAAATTGTTTTCAAGAGGCAAAAGTGTCGGTTATTTTTTGAACGTACAATTCCGTTCTGTAAGGACTCAAAAGCTCCATAAAACCGTTTTATAGGAGTATAATAGGTAAATTGACAAGTATTTTCAAACTCCCAATTATACCTGGTGACACAAGGCTAGTTTTAGGCCTCCGCATTAAAAAGACGCTAACCAGTGTGCAATATTTAAAGATAATTTTAGTCGTTTCAAAAATTCAGTTTTTGCTTGACAAATTGTTTTTTTAGATCAAGTTAATCGTTAGTATGCTAGGTCGGCTTTTAACGCCGGAAAATGTTTACATAATTATCGAATCAAACCAAGGCTCGATGGGTGAGTTTGTCACATATTAGGTGAAGACTTGACCAAACGTAAGCTTTTATGCGTTGGGTGCACGTTGGCTCACTTCAGATTGAAATTTGATTCGATGAATCGCTTAACTAAGGGTCCTAGAAGGGCAAAGAATTCCGCTGCCGGTAAAGTGATGACTTCTGTTTTTTGAACTGTTCTTATTTAAAATATAAAATAAATTTTTAAAGTTGGTTGAAAACTCACTGTATTAACCATATTTGTGCCCGAGTGACTATTCTTTTTTCGTGTTTTGTTAACCCAAAATTGTACTTAGAGAGGAGGGATTTTGTTCAAATGAGGAGGTTATGGCATGCCACTCTACAGAGCAAGTTAATAGAGCATGTAGTAATAAAAGGATCAAAGAGATACCTAAAAGCATCGCTGAGAATTATACAATACTTGTTATGTTAAGCTCAACGCCTTGCATAATATATTTACCGATTAACACCTTCATTCCTTAGAATAAATTTAAATTCCCAATATTTTAACTATTTTAACAGATGCATGAAAAGTTGAAAACAATTTGTATAATTAAAACCATTCAGTCGCAGTCATACTTGCCATTTTATTTTTTATGGATATCCAACGCTTGAACGTGCTTTGGGACGAATCCTTGATATTTATGGTTTACTTAGTATATACTCGTTTCCTTTTATAATTATCACACTTGTAATCTATTCCAGTGCTTCATACGAATTGTGTGATACCGAAGCTAATCAGGTGAGCAGTATGAAAAAATAAGAAACATTAATTACGAACGCAAAAAAAAAATAATGTAAATGTTTCCATTCAATGAAATAAGCGCATTTTCATACAAGCTGTAGGTATTTTCTCCGTTGACATGAGACAAAGAACTTGACTCTACATTTCAATTAACTAAAGACATGCCGCCGCCTATTTGCGGCACCATTTTAGTAAGTTTATTGAAAAACAACAAAAACGAATCCACAATGGAAATTCACACGAGAAATCCGTCAGCGAAACATCCGCAGGCATGTAATTATCTTATTTACCAGAGATTACGTCCATATTAATTTACTTATCCTCTTGTCATCGCAGATCTTTAGGCAGCACTTGAGAACAAGCATACCTACACATAGTTCCGGACGATGCAATGTTGCAATAGCAAATAGTCACGACAAACAAAGAAACAACCTTTTCAATAATTGTAAAGTATCTATATCCACTTCTGTAGGCCGTACCGCTACTACATTTACTAGTTTAAGTGCTTGCTAATAATTCGTAATTGTGATTGTTATCGAACAGAGTAATATTACAATTTCCGGTTTAGTGGGGTCACTCCACAGACGCGATACTATCAGTCATATCCCATCTTTCATCTATCAGTTTCAATTTTCCCATATAAAATTCGAAAATTAGTCGTATAGGAATGTAGCAGTTGCAATTGCTTCGGTAGTAAATATCAATTTACCTATAAACAAGCCCGGCCAATGGGTTACTTATTTTTGCGCCATCGGTCAGCACCCTGAGAACAAATTCGCCTTAATTGTGATTAGTTTGCTATTAAATACTAAATGCCGAGATGTGAAAGATGTATATGTGCAAATAGCGTATAACAAATGAATATAGCGCATGATGAATATCTTTTTGGTATGCAAAACTTCCAGCTTAACGGTGTAACACGTATCACGAAACACTTCGGATATGTAATACCGAATCATGACTGCTCGGCAGATGTTCTATTCTTCAATTTAGTTGAAACAAAATTAAATTAACGATCGTTATGGTCGAATTAGATAATTCATTTATTATAATATATATTGCACTTGAAATAGGTGAACAGGTGTGTATAAATAGCTACATCGGTAAAAATAAAAAATAACACACGTAACAGTTAGTATCTAGAATTCGAAACTTCCCAGATGTTTGTATGACTGCATTTGTATCCATCTTATTATTGAGTTTTAAGACGTGTTAATATTAGATAGACTAACAGCTGTGAATACCAATTTGAAAATATGTATTAAAATTTAAGTTTTCATTGTCTTTCTTATCGAGGATTATAATCACAATGTTGAACGGTAGATGCGTTTTTTGAGAATTTTGGAAATTCGGAAGCAGCATATTACTGCAAAGGAAGAAAGAAGTTTTGCTTCTACCTCAATCCTATTTGAATATGAATACTTTTACGTACATTTATGGTAAATGGCGTTGGTAGTAAATTCTTCATCTATGAAGATATGTTTTGGAAAATATGGAAAATGGAAAATAGCTGTTTTTAGACGGCAATTCGGAGTTATACTTTATCGAATATTTCAAACTTTATTTCGTTTTTTTTATTAAGTTTTTTTTGTGGAGAGTTCTATTTCATTACTTTAAAGAAAGCTTATGGTTGCTATGCTTTAGCTGAGATAAATGCGTCGGAAGAGGTTAACATATTTTAAAGATGATGGTTTTGACTTGATATACCAGGAATGCCCTGTAAAGCTTTATCATCATATTATTCATTTGACTCTTTGTCCACTGTCCTGCCTAACTTAGTGCTCGCAATTCTGTTACTCGGATAAAACTTAGGACCGAAAAGAATTCCTCAAGTTCTTGATTGTGTAGTTTTCTCTATTTGCCTTTTTCTTCGTTCAGTTTTCCGCCATAGATTCTCCTTAAGATCTTATTTTCCTCCTCCTTAGTCAGAGACCAAGTTTCATATCCATAAACTGTCATTGGCATTATCATGGTTTTAAAAAAACAGATTTTCACTTTGCGGGACAAAATAATTGTTTTCAGGAGTTCCTTCATTGCGAAGAAGCACGCATTGCCCATATGCAGTCTTTTATTTATTTCCATCTTTATCACGCTTTTTTTGGCAGTCAATATTGTACCCAGATATTTGAGCTCGTCCACTTTCTTAAACCGTTTATCGAGTACAATCAGGTATCAGTGACCATATATTTGGTTTTCTCTTCATTTATTTCGTAGCCTACTCCATTTCTTGCCATTAGGCTTTCTACATTTCTCTCAACTGTTTTCCCACTTTCTCCCAGCAGGTCCAGATCATCAACATTAACTAGAGCGAATATGATTCCTTAAGGGTTACTCCCCTCTCAGTTTCCTGAAGGGATGATATATCAAACAAAATAGCTTAATTTGGCAGGAGTAGGATTCAAATAATGAAAGCTTGATAAGTGGGTATGTTTAGGACGTTCTAGGTGTTGAAATAGAATAATTTATTATCTGGCTCAATAACATTGCCAGCTCCAAAACAAAATATCACTCGGTATGGAAAAAGAGGTCAGTAAACTATTTTACTTAGGTTTTCGGAGCTCCAGATGCGACGGTTTTGTTTTTTTACGTATTTAGAAAAATGGTGTAATAAAAAATAAGTGATTGCCGATAGTCTCGGTTCCTGTAATTGTTTCAGAATCATGAGTTTTCTATCACGATATTTTCAGCTGACCTTACCGGACCAAACGAATTGGAGACTTCACATCACTCACCTCTCCGAACGTTTATTTTATTTATTCTAGCAGTGCGAATTTCACGAGTACATATTTTAGTTATTTTTTTTTTTTGTGAATTTTTCAGCACGTTTTATTATTGTGGATCGATCCATATTTCATAGCATTCTTGCTTTTAGTTCTTAGATGTCATTGCATCGATATTTGAATGTTAAGAGCTCAACAATGATGTGCAATATAAAATGACACCTCTTATTGGATGACAATGGGTTTTTTTGGGTTTTTTTCTATACCCAGCTGAGGTGAAACACTGATGACTTCGTTGTTATGTAGTTCGATATCAGTGATATTTGCCTCAAAATCGTGATCATTAACCGTAGTATTAAGGAGATTCCGTAATGTGGACTACATTTTGAATGTGTTTAACTATTAGTTAGGAGATAAGTCGAAAACCTAAAGCCAAGAAGACGTTAATATTTTCTCTTCTTTTCCCTCTAAGACCCAACTGCCCAGGTTTTATTGAATATTTGGTTATTATCATTATAATTGGTGTTATAGCCACTCAAGAAGCCGAAGTTTCTCTTCATCATCTGCATTATGTGTGATTCATTTTTTCCCATTAGTGAAAGGGACCTACTATGTATTGCAGATTTCGTACGATAAGTACACTACAGGGGATTTGCTAGGATCCTGTTAAGAGAAACCCCGCGAAATGCGATTTCGATAACTTGGCTGTTGTAGGAATCGGAGTCCAGTTTTCGATCTTAAAAATCGAAATCTATTTGAGAAAATTCGACCATAGTTCGATCACAGTTTGATTATATAAATAAGGACTTTTGGTACGAGCCCATAGATACAGTGAGTAATAAGTACAATTCTGATTTGCTTTTTAAAGTCAAACTCTCAATGATGATGTCATGGCATTTTTGGCAATACTGTGGAATTCGAAGGGATCGAAGGATGTGACCAAGTTATGCTCAATATAAAATGTCTGGTAATATTGTTTTTTTTGCTCCTAGGTTTCTTTGGGCTTCATAAGTAAATGACCGCTGTCACCCATGATTGTAATCGATAATTTAAAATTGCACATATGTTGTATTACCAAATTGCAAATGATTTTAGAGCCTCACAAACGATTTTAGACTTCGTCGATATTCTTGCTCCTTTATAAACAATTTGAGCGTGTCTGATTGGTCATGTGATAAGCACTGTTTTATGAAGGTATTTAATTAGGCTGAATCCTTTGTCGGATGTTATGTTATTAAAAAAAAAATTACATATGACTCACCTAAAATAGTTCTTCTAATTCGATTTCCACAAAAAAAAAAATCGCAGGATCACTTGGCAGGATCAAGTTTTGTCTTCTATGAGTGACACAGCAGAGTAAAGTGGAAACTGTAATGAAATGACCTAAGTGTTTTCAGGTGCACTTAGGTTATCTCATTTCAAAAATAGATCGTGTGTCAATTTTACAATATTTATTTTTTCGTATATCAATTTTACATATAAAGGGTGAACCAACATATATTGCGTGTTAGCTCTCAACAACAATTGTTGTCAGCTACAATTAATTTCTTTTTACAGCGAATTTTCGCTAATAAATTTCGTCACGAAATGAGGCGACCTGTAGAAATAAATTTCATGAATTTTTATCACAACAATCACCCTAGAGCGCTTGGAATGCATGGAATAATGACGAAATGAGAACGGTCAGGCAATCAATTTGTCACCAAAGTCAACGATTAGGTTCCATTTATGGTGCTTTAAGGCGAAAATAAATGGTGGATCTTCATCGATGCTTTTATAAAATCAAAATTACAAAATAAATGAAGCCTCGACGGCGTCGACGATTCGTTGAATGGATGTTAAATGTCAATACGCTTTGTCATCAAATTTGATCTTTTCCGGCAAATGAGATATGTATTTGGATGAATGGATGAAATAAATTAAATTATCGTATGTGAGGATCGGAAAACGCACACTAGATTCACGAAAAGCCAATTCATCCAAAAAAAAGTCAGTGTATACTATGGATTATGGGCTGGCGGCATCATTGGGCCGTTTTTTTTTTGACGATGAGACTGGAGGGACAGTTACAGTGAACAGAGTCCGTTATCACAACATGCTGCTAACTATATTTTCCGTGATTTTATTTCAATCAGCCTTCAAACGGTCAATTTATTGAGCATGTAACTTGAAGATCGCATTATTTCGGTTTGAGGAGATATGTATTAATTAGCAACCGAGGTCATGCAATTTGCCGCCTTTAGATATCTTTCTGCGTTTTTATTTGAAGAGTAAGATATGTATATGCCAATAACCTAGCGACAACTCATTGCGCATATTGTTATCAACTTTGAATGGTGTTACTTTTTGCTCTGTAGCAACTGTTCGACTTGTCTATTAGGGAAGATAGAATTTCCTAATGTGATGCACTTTGAACCTTGGGTTATTATTTTATTGAAGTCTTTCATTGGAATATTCGATAAGATGTATAGTAAACGACATCAGTATCAGCAGGCTTTTATTTTACTGTAGACATCTAATCCGTTCATTCATACTGGACACAGTCTAACCCGACCAGCTGCAGCAGAACTGAACTGAACATTTCTAGACAACAAAATAATACCGATAGAGCATAGAAATGTCTAATAAAAGCTTTAACTAGATGTTTCGTGTTGCATACTTTTTGGAGCAGTACATTTTAAATTTATTTAAATTCAAAAATTATTTGTGTAGTTAAGTGTAACGTCTGTTTACATTGTCTTTATTTCTTTTTAGGCCCGTTCAGTGCGCAAGGAAACTGGATCTAATTAAGCTAATGTTAATTTTATTGTTATAATATAAATACACCAAAATCAAAACCAAATTCAGTGTTTTATTTTACATATCGCGTATCTCACCAAATCTTGAGAATTATACATAATATTTTTTTATTTATAATTAATAGACATAAATTGCACACTACCCGCCATAGATGATTTCCCCAAGGATCTATTCACAGAGCAACAAAGACAGTCCGGTGCTATAGTACTTCATGTGATAGCCAGTTTATATTTATTTGTAGCATTAGCTGTAGTATGTGACGAATATTTCGTACCTGCAGTTGAAAAAATATGTGCAGGTTTGCCTACTATCGGTGATATAAAAGGATATTTAGTTCAGTCATAATTTTTCAGCACTAAATATGTCAAATGATGTTGCGGGAGCAACTTTCATGGCAGCTGCTACATCCGCCCCAGAATTATTCGTCAATGTGATAGGAACTTTCATTACAGAAGGTGATATCGGAGTCGGGACCATTGTGGGCTCGGCAGTGTTTAATATTCTGGCCGTAGCAGCATGCTGTGGAATTGGAGCTGGAATGGTTTGTCGCTTATGAACCATACGAATCATATGGACTAATTAGAATTTTATTTTTCTTAAGACGATACCTTTAGATTGGTGGCCACTGACGAGGGATAGTATCGCGTATGGAATTACGGTGGCGATTTTAATTTGCGTTATGCACGACGAACGTGTTGAATGGTACGAAGCTTTGATTTTAGTCTCTCTGTATGCAGTTTACTTGGCTGTTATGTATTTCGATAAGACGTTCCAGAAATGTGCGAAAGGTTTGTTGCTTCTTGATTAGATTACACTTCCACGCACACATTTTATAAAAGACAAATTAAACATTTAACACTATCTACCATATATATGTACTAGGTGGTGTGGAACAGGCAAGGTCACGCAGTCGATCCTCGAACAGCAGTATACAGACAAAAACAAGCAATGAGAAAGATCCAGGTTAAACACTTGATACATTCACACTAACATATCACATTTTACATTGTACATTTACTTTACACTTATACGTGTAGCGTTGTGTTATAATTTTTTTGCACTTTAAAAAAAAAAACAAGAATTTTCAAAGATTTCTTAATTCTATCCTTTAGAAATCGTTGAAAATCGCATTTGCCAGAATATGTCTACAATCCAGCTTAACGGCGGCGTGAATAATGAGCCTCCTAAGTTGCAACCACCTTCAACACCTCCGCCATCCTCTCCGACATCGCCACCAATATCGCCCATCGAAATGTCCGAAGTCGAGTCGTCTCAGGAGGAAGAGGAACGCTATTCTCTGATCCATTATCCCAAGGGCAAAAGTTGCTTTGCACAATTTACATGGCTTATCATCTGGCCCATTCATCTTTTGTTCTACATTGCTATCCCAGATTGTAAACGAACGAAGAACAGCAAGATTTTCCCACTCACCTTCATCATGTGTATCGTTTGGATCGGATCCCTGTCATATGTCGTCGCTTGGATGATTACAATCATAGGTAATATCATTTATTTTGAACGTGAACTGATAATTTAATATCATGCACGTACGTTCTCCTAGGTGATACGCTCAAGATTCCGGATTCGGTGATGGGAATAACATTCCTAGCGGCTGGTACAAGCGTCCCCGAGGCAGTATCAAGCGTCATAGTGGCAAAGCGAGGTAGATATTACAATCAGCAACCTTAAACAGAAACTTAATTTATACATTTTTTTAATTTCGTTAAAGGGCACGGATCGATGGGTATTTGTAATTCGATCGGCTCGAACACCTTCGACATCCTCCTCTGTTTGGGTGTCCCGTGGCTCATCAAAGCTGTCTTCTTCCCCATTCAACCAGGCCAGAACTATGTTGGCATCAACTCAGCGGGACTGGAATATTCTGCTATTACACTGCTTTCCACCTTATTCCTGCTCTACATCACATTTTCGTGCAACAAATTCAAATTGGACAAAAAAGTCGGGACCGCCTGTTTGGTCATGTATCTGGTGTTTTTAGTCTTTGCATCGCTGATAGAATTGAACGTTTTCTTCCGGGTGAATCTGCCAACTTGTGGACGAACATAGAGGATGACTTTGATTACGCTGGTTTTTATTAATGTTGTTTTCTTTTTCTGTTTTATTTTAACCATGCAACGGGAAGATGATTTCTAAAGTGCCGGATTGTCATCTTGAATTCAGATCCTCCTTGTTATGTATTTTTTTCTGTTTCTGTTTTTATTTTTTATTTTCCTGTTAATTGTATTTCTTTTGTATATCAGTGTAAGTCAACTGCAACGTATACTATATAAACAAAAGCATTATGTAAGCAATAAGTTAAAAATCAACAAAAGAGGAACGTTAGGATCAACCTAAAGAAATGTAAATAATATTCATACGAATAGGATGCCTATAAGTATATGAGTAAGGCGAAATAAATGGAACAACTTTCTAAACTTGGGTGTAAAATATAAAACACCATGACATGTCCTCTATTTCATTTTTTTTTTGTGTGTTTAACATAAGTGTAAAAATATTACATTAAATCACTTAAATCAAAAAAGAAAAAGGGAAAAAAACAAACAAAAAACCAAGATAAAATCGCAGTGCAAATAAATAATGATGAAATATATGAAATATTTTGTGTAACTGCTACCGATACAAATACCCATTTAACCACGTCGAGAAACATGATAGTTTGTAAGATTTGTAATTTTTAATTTAAACAAAAATAAATAAAAATAAATTAAAATAAAACAAGTACCACACTGGTGAAGAGTCATTTAAAAACAAGAATAGCTTACACTATACAAATGCGTGGATACAAAAAATCTAGTTTATTTTAATAAAATTATTTAGCCTAATCTAAAACGAAATGGTTTTTCTTTTTCTAGAAAGATGGACATTCGAGTAAGAGTATTTTCTTATTCGACAGTTGTTTGATGTGCTTGCTGTGTGATAAATCATTATGATTGTTGTCATCATAATTGACTAATGGAATCCTTTATTCGAAGTGTTGGGGAAGCGTTTATATGGCCAAGGGCGCTCTGTCAATGCGAAATTAGTAATGAGCATGAGAAGCGTTTGATCGAGGAAGTTGAGATAAAGTTAAAAATAAAAGACACGTATCAAAAGTAGAGGCTAAAAGAACACATCGACAGTCCAGATAGACTGGCCGTTGTACGTTTCCAGCAACTGGAAATTGATGTTCCATTACCGCCTCCAAGATAGCAAGAAAGTAGCACTTATGTTAGCGCCTCTTTCAATCATCCAAACACTTACACGTACTCGATCTTTGAAATGACACTTTTAACCACATCCTTGTTCTCTTTCCAAATTTGTTTCCTGACTTTGAACTTGTATCCTATTTTATATAGTTCTTATAACCTTAATCCCTCACCATTCTCTTTTTTAAATATCTCTACATCAAAGTCCATATTTTATACCTCAGCTAACTCTACATCTCCCCCGACGCCAACAACTCCTCCCTTATAATCTCTCTGTCAATCTTTCGTTGAACCTTTCCTGCCCCATATAGCCAAATTTACGTAGCAAACTTCAGAATGTTGGTACGCCCTTTCTCGGTCAAAAAATAAAATGTTTTACGAGAATATTGGTCTCTTTTTGGCTTATCTTCATGATTCTTCCAACACACTTCGGTAGCTAAACTACACGAGTATTACCCTCAGCACAATCCACAATGTTCAAGGACGTAGGTAGGCTTGCAAAGGGTCCTACTAATCTCCCTCCGCAGTTCCCTTCTCCGTATCTTGACTTTGTCTCAAACAAGGTTGTACTGCTTTGGAAGTCGCTTTACTATTGAACCCTATGTTCTTGCCATCAATGATATTACCATTAATTGATTTACGATTAATCATGTTATATTGGCACTAAGATTAAGAATAACAAAGGATATTTCTTTCTAGGTCGTTTAGCCGATTCTAACCTTTGCCAAGATAGTGGCATCTCAAATTGATCTATTTAATTTCTCCCTTTGCTACCGATAATTATCTACCATTCTCCTCTCTTTCCTTTAATTTTTATAACTTAACCACAAATAACGCCATATCCACAGAGAGATGTTCTATTCCATATTTGTTTACGCCGATACAAAACTTCGGGAACCTTTCAATCTTGGCATAATCGAAGACTCCGTTCTCTGGACAAGTTATGAACAATTTTCCTCCGCACTCAATCCCCAAAACGTCTCCACTTCTTTTTGGTACTTATCTGCACTTTACCCAGCTTTACCACTCCCCTTATCAACGCTGTTTAATCGATACGCAATCCAATCATATAAATAACCGTTAATTCTCCATTCAGTTTGTGTACTATAAAGGAAACTTAGAAACTCTCCTTCTATGGCAAAGCCGCAAATACTTCCAGCTCTGTTTCCGTGCAGGGACCGGTTAAGAATATCCCTGCAGCGATACCTCTCGCTTGTCGTAAAAGGCGACTAAAACAAAGGTAAACGAAAATCACATCTAGGCAATTTAGAAAACACCAAGGTGAGCCTAGGGACACATAGACCACCATTAAACTGCCCCACAAGTGTGCATGCAAATCAGTGGGTTGACACGACTGGAGATCACCGGTGTTGTAAGAGTAAGATCAAACAAAAAAATATGGGGCATGCCCGTGTCACAAAAAAAAAAAAAAAAAAAAAAAAAAAAAAAAAAAAAAAAAAAAAAAAAAAAAAAAAAAGCAGGCCGAAAAACAATTGGTGCAAACAAATGCAAAAACACCAGCATTTGATTGGCCTCAGCGATGAAGTAATCCCGAACCGGGAAGCCTGCCGCTACTTTCTGAGGTCAAACCGGCGGACCCCACAAGCGGACCAGTAGGAATGCAGTTAAGTGGGAAGGTTATGGTCCTACACTTCTGACCATAACAACGCCGGAAAAAAGGAAAGAAGAAGACTTCCAGCTCTGTATATCGGCAACCTTTTGCCACCTTGGAACCCAACATTTTTTTCACTGTTGACTGCTTTGTATCGGACTTTGCTTACTACAACTATCTGCCAAATTTCTCCTTCGTACTAAAAATAAATTCGCTCAACTCAGTCGATGAATGCAATTTTTCTAAAAAAAAAAGATGTTCCGCCATCCTTTCTCTCCCTCTCTGAAAACTGTTCAGTATATTTCTTTCCCCTTTTGAAGCCCTGTTTTCACTTCAAGGCAGCCGCTTAGGTCTATTTATTTTTATTTTTACTATCAATGATATTGAGATACTCCTACATATCATATTACACTGACACTAACAAGTGCCTCAATCTCATTTTCTTAGGATATGACTTTCCTCTTATTCTATCGGGGGTCAACAGTGTTAATAACTGCTTGGAGCTTAGCATATCCAAGTACCAATCAGTTAATAGATATTCCCAGAAACGTACCAAATGCCGACACATCCCATCTTATTTTAGCGTTTAAAGTCGCATAGGATAGCGTACATGTCTAGTTTTAATACCCTTGACATATACACCAGGTTGTGCAATATGACGATGGCTTCTCGCTGCTCTGATAAGCTCGACGAGCCATTAGATGTCAAAAATTAGTTTTGAACCGATATTTCTAAATTGATTAGCGAAAACGGGACTAACGAAAATTATTTCAAATCCGTTCAATTTTTTGTCTACATCTGTAGATGATATTTTCGAAAGACTGTATATGCATATTAGAAGATTATATAAAGCATATAACATCAGGACTCTTATATGACACAGGCGTATTGTATGGACTTTGACGAATTCTGGTCTTAACCGACCAGGTACATAATACGCGCTGTTTGTGATGGTCTTTATGATATTTTAGGCTTCATTTCATCAAAAATGAGTAACAAATCCTCAGTCCAAAATATGAGTATAAAAATAATTTTGTAGTACGAGTACAAATCAATTGATTCAAGACAAATGTGGAACCTTATCTTCCCACTTTACAGCATTTTTCAATAGTTTTTGTAGGTTCGATGAGTAAGTAAAAGCCGAGCAAAATACTATTGTATAGAGCACGGAATATGGAGTACTATTCAGAGTAGAATTTAATTTTTTAGAAGTGAATTTTTTAAATGCGTGATACTTTTTCAGCCGCCAAAAATTTTAATGTCCCAAATGGAGCCAAAACTGTCAAAAGTAACGTATACAAGATACCAGGTCAAATCAGGTTATATACGTAAAGGCCTGGAAAGCAAGCAGCAAGGGAAAATGATGCTATCAAAACTGCAGCAATTCAGGTAGCAAATTATTTCAAATTGTTCTCATTTTCTTTACCCAATGAGGGGCCGGCTTTCTTATTTCGTCTTCTGTTATTGAGAAGACTGGTTTTCAAGCAATATCAAGCGGAGGGTGTGAATGTGTACTCCTCTCTTTTCTTCTTCCTTTCGTTGATCTTTATCTTTATCCTGTTGGCGGCACTCGAAACCATCTTCTGGATTACATTTCGGGGAAGATGGGGCCTACTTCCACCTCCAGCCTGAATCTCTGCTCTGTCCACTTGCTGCATATGAGGAAGGTATGATGCGCGATGTCGACCTCTTAGTCTCCGTACTGGCAAGCTGGACTCTGTCTCTTCCCCATTTTAAAGAAGTAGCCATTAAAGTATTAATATCCAGTTAAGAATTGATGGGTGTAGTAGTTAAGTTCACCATCTTTCCGCCCGTTCATGCTGCATCGTCTGTAATCAGTCGCGATCCATCTTCCCCTGGTTTCCGCGTTCCACCGGTTTTATCACTTCGCCTTAGTCAGCTTTTTTGCCGTAGCAACAGCCACTTTGACTCTGTTTCCCGTCTTGTTATTGTAGATGCACTTTCTTTCTGTAGCTAGCAGATCGATACGGATCATACTGCTACCACAAGTACTATTGGTTCCGAGGTGTTATGTTATTGGCAGGTGATCCGGAGGGCTCTTCATTTTTATACTGCAGCCATTATTTTATTGTGTCTTCCAGTCTGTGTGCCACTGGGGCTCCGATGATCGTCATAATTGTACTGAGAGACGTCGTAACTTTTACCGCTTGTTCTGATTCCAATCTTATTTTGTTCCAGCAGGTTAGTTTACAATCTAAGGTCACACCCAGGTAAGTGGCAGCGCTCTTGCAGGTGATTTGCTCTGTACCTACATGATACTCAACATGGTACAATGTCATTTTCTTGATCTTCTCTAAAGCCTCGGTGCGCCATCCATCCCCCTACTCGTTTCATGACTTTGGTGAACTTCTGCTGGATTTAGAGCGTGGTCGTGGTGCAATGGTAATCATCACCGACTGTTGAGCGGAAGGTCTGTAGTTCAAGTCTGTCTACAGGCAAGAACAATTCTTGTACGGAAAAACTGAACAAAATCATTTGTGAATGAGAGATGATCAAAAAATCCTGACGAAGGCATAACACTCGCAGTATAAGATCAATTTAAAGTTCATGCTTTGTGTGTGCATTTCCAATGTAACACCTTTATGACATGGAAAAAAAAAAAGAAAAGTTAATGTGAACTACAACCAACGCGACAAACTCAGTTGAATCTGTCGAATCCTACCTAGGACAAGCACCCCCGGAGAGTAGTGAACGAACATCTTCGACACAAACCATCTGCATCCCGTCCAGGTTGTGTGACAAACACCATAGGAGCGTAACTCTTGAACCTACGTGAACCCTATAAAAAAATCAAAAAAAATCTCCAACGGTAGTAATAATAACCGGGTGTAGAGAGAATGCATGAAGTAGGGATTGTTTTTTGCGGATAACATAGAAATGACTGTTTCGTGTAAAATGGTTTAGCATATTGTCTGTTGTTACGCTCCAAATAGATAAAAATGTTAAACAGGCAGATGAACGCGTAAGTAAAATCGCCAGGTTAAAATACTAGGCTGATCAGTATGCGCGGGCTTAACTCCGCTACTGAAAATTTTTGATCGAGCGAGCAAATTTGTTGTTTTATCAACCTTGCTCTCGCTCCGCATGGCACTTTTCTTTTTCGTTATTTCTCACTATTTTTCAATCAAACAATTTCATTTGATAATTTATGGCTCATCTACAGACCTAGATCTATCGAATGACATGCTGCACACATGTGTGGTTATAGCCGATATCTACATTTAGTGCGTACAAGATTAGTCCGAAATCGTTTTCGGACCACTATATTGCCAAAAAGTGGGTGATTGCTCTCGCTCCGCTACGCTCCGCTCGATCAATAAAGGGAAATTTAGAAAACTCGGACGTTCCGTACTTGTATTTCTAGGGCAATAAATGAAAACAAATGTTTCGTCACTCTCTCCCTACACAGTTTCCCAAGTCCAAGTACTATGTCTGATGGGCGCATTAAAGGTTTCCAATCAAACTCTGGCAATTTTGGGCGTGTCATCAAAAAGTGTTTGATGTGGCCGTTGTAATGGTAAAATACAATATCCTCTCCAATTGCTCCCCGATATACCATTTTTAAATCCTTGACTCAATTGCATTGGAAATACTTTATGGCGAACCTTTTTTGTTCCACCAGAACGCATAGATAAATTATATTACATATGAGGGCGAGGGCTGGTTCAAAACTTTACGAGCAGAGAAAAGAAAAGACTGAGCATGCAAGCAAATCAAAAAGTGAGAATCTTAAGGGGTATGCGCTATCGCGGCTAAATACGTTTTTAATTAATATTCCCATTACTTTTCCTGATCGGTTTCGTACCTATTTGCTACTTCCAATAGATTTTTTGCAGATCTGAGTTATTCACGATTATTTTGAGAACACCATAAAAGTCAAACAAGGATTATTCAATCACCTTCCATTCAAAGAATAGGGGTATTGTATGCATATTTATTTTCTTTAGATCATATAAAAATAGATTACTCCCGTCGGCTTAACTCAGAATTTATATTACACGTACATAGCCAGACAAAGGAAAAAACCTTCCAAAACCACGTTTCGCTTAGAGTCCCCACAGAGATTTACTTTCATCGACCTCACACTGCGGCAGATTGACGACAAAGAAGTAATTCATCTCGATCATTGAGGCAATGATCACAAATCCTATATATAGGAAGAGACATGCAAATCCTACCCTTTTGCCAAGAGTGAAGTTGGTACATGCGAACGAAGTGTATAGCATAAACACAGTGGTCAATAGAGTCGCAGTTGAGTAGACTAATCCCGACGAGTTTACGATTATGGATTTCTGTGTGTGGGACTCGAAAAAAAATGACTTAATCAGCCATGGAACGCCAAGGCATATGAGAATGTCGAATGTATTTGATCCAATTGAATTGCAAACTGCCATCGATCCGTAACCTTAAAAGATACAAAAGAACAGTACAATTATATGTGCGAAAAAAAGCTAATTATTGTGATATAAGCAGTTACCTTGCTTTGCCACAATAACGCTGGACACAACTTCGGGAATGCTAGTTCCTACTGCCAAAATTGTTATTCCCGCCACAGAATCAGGTAAACCAAATGTGTCACCTGGAACAAAATATAATAGGTTTTATATAATATAGAATCTCTAGGCATTGCTTACCAATAGCTGTTATCATCCAAGCACAGAGGTAGGATAAACCACTGATCCATATGCAGCACATGACAAACGTGATTGGATAGCAACTCTGTAATTTTGGAATTCGGCAATCCGGTATTGTCAGAAAAAAGACAAAATGCATTGGATAGATTAACAACCACCACAGTATGAACCAACAACTACGGTCGCTGGGAAATCGACATAAAACTGTTAGAGCGTTTTCATCATCATTTTTCATGCCTGCATCCTCTTCTTTGGCAAATGTCTGGTCCACCGACATGTCGAAGCATGGTACCTTCTGGCAAGTAGGATTTTCTTGAAAATAAAACAAAAGCAAATGCAGACATTATACACAAGAAACACTACTACGTACCCCTAGCCATTTTTTGAAGCTTAGTGTTGTTGAAGAAGACAAGCAAATAGCCAGAATACATGAAAACCAAGCTTAGTGCTTCGTACCAATAGACTGTTGAATCCCACAATATTACAATGAGTGCGGTGACCGTCACACTGTACATTAGACAATCTCTCGTCAAAGGCCACCAATCCAATTTGATAGTCTAAGTATAAAAAAAAAAAAAAAAAAAACAAAATTGTCAAAGAACAAAACACAATAAAGCATTCATGGTGCGACATTTACCACGCCGGAAGCAATTCCACAAACGGCCGAAACTCCTAAAGCATTAAAAACCGCCGAGCCGACAATAGTACCGATTCCGAGATCACCTTCGGTTACGAATGTTCCGACGACATTTACAAACAGTTCGGGAGCAGAAGTTGCAATTGCCATTAAAGTAGCTCCAGCCACGTCCGTTGACATCTCAAAAGCTACATACATTCGCACATATAACGTTTGCCGTATGGATAATCAGTATTTAGAAAATTGACTCACCGAGACATATCCTTTCCACGGCTGGTATGAAGTAGTCATCGCAGACAATTGCCAACATAATGAAGAGATAGGTCGCTAAAACAGCGTGTACAGCTATCCAACCTTCTCGCCGTTGTGATTCCGTAAGTCCATCCGATGGAAAATCTTTAATGGCCGGCGGTGTGCAGTTTAAATCTAAAATAAAACTCTGCTAAAATTTCTCTTCAAATGGATACATGAGATATAGCCGACCATCTTTCTTTAGGGCGCTGGCAATGTACTGCAGCATGTCGAACGATTTTTATTGCAGCTTTTTTTCTGCTCCCTTTCCCGTTCAAAACCCGTACGTATAGATGATTAGAAAATTATAGAAAAGGTGATTGATCTGTTTTGTTTTTTTTTTCTACGCTCGAACAGAGTAGGTACTCGATAGCTTATCTTAGATCCGATTCTTATCTATAATATGTTTTGGTCCTTGGGGAACTTTAACATGACAAAGAAAACGTTCGAAAGTGTATCATTGGTAAACATGATCTGCATAATACTCGCATATTGGCGGGACGAGACTGTCAACACTTAAACCAAAAAACGATAATCGTGAGACGGCGCTTACATCCTGACCAATTGTGCCTTACTATATTTTGTCGTCGATATTGGCAATGATGTTCTTCACAGTGATTGTCAACATTTTATTTTATATTCGCTTATTCGTACAAAAAATATATGAAGACATGTGTCAAAACTCCGCCTAATCATTATCATTTTGATTACTCATGATTACATGATTGCACCCTTTACCATATATTAATTTTGTCTAATAGATAATATCCGTCACATGTAATGTCCTAATCAAAAGCTGCCCATTTTAAAATTATTATTATTATTATTAATGGATATTTGGAACTCAGAAATTTAGACACAATCTTGTTTCTCTCTTCTAGGTCTAGCTTAAAATTGTCCTCCTATCTACGACGCGGCCTGCCTCGTGGTCTTTTTCCTTCGGTTCTTCCACTCATTATTCTTTTGGCTGTGTGTCCACTCTACATTTGTTTTCCCTGTCCTTAGATTTTGCGACTTTATGACTTGCCCGAGTTATTGATTATGTAGTTTTCTTCATTTTTTTATAATTGGAACGAGCACAAGGGATTATGACTACCCTTACATTTCAAGAAGTCAAGACACAGTACGGACCGAAGGTATAGAGGGAGAAGCTTGTTGATTGTAATGAGTGAAAAAAGTTGAACTGGGAAGAGCATTCCATATTCGTATGGTTCGGCTAAAAAACAAGTCTCTAAATTTGACTGTGCGTCCGAAGACAGGCTTGAAGATGTGGTTAAATTCTTGAAGGGAAGGAATGTAATTGACTAGCTTTTGTTAATTGTTTGTTAAAATATCGATAAAACCGAGAGAGAGAGAGGAGATATTACATCGTTGTTCGAGTGAGTTGATTGACTTGGCGATATTGTTGTCTCCTATGAGTTTTACCGCTCGCTTTTGTATTTTATCTAGCAGATGCAGACAAGTCTTGACCACCAGACAAGATATGAACGTTGTACTCCAGCTTGGGGCGGATATAAGCCTAGTAAATTGAAGCCACCTAGACATTTCGCAGCGTTCTTGGCGATCTTGAATATATAGTCATTCCAACTAAGAGTTTCATTAACACACATATCAAGGATGGAAAGTTTTTCAATTTCATCGACACAAGCACCATTTAAGGATGATTATTGATGGTTAGCTTGAGTGATAGTAGACAGCAATGTGTTTTGGAAGCATTAATATCCCGTCTATTGTGTATACTCCATTTAATTATGTTGTCAAGGTCATAAAGCACATACGCTGCCGTTCCAGCTTTCTGGCCGAAGAGCAGGGACGTGAGTGAGACGAATATGAAAAGCTAAGAGTACTGTCATCAGCGAAGGAGGGCATTGGATTAGAAGTAGCAGATAAGAGATCATTTATAAAAATGAGGAAGAGTGTCGCTTACAGAACAGTGCCCTGGGGAACACCAGCGTTTATTTTATGAATATCATACTTGAAACCGTCCAAAACAACTTGAATTGAACGGCCCGAAAAGTAATTTCTAATAAGTAGAAGAAGAGACTCATCGATACTATAGGCACGCATTTTCGATAAAAGAGCCTGATTCACCAGTGGACCTGTTGCTGCGGAAAATGTACTGCCTGTCATTAAGAAGTTTCCGATTCAAGATATTTCATAAGCTGACGAAGTATCAGCGTTTCCATGACCTTAGAAATAAGGGACGTTCGTACTATGGGTTGGTAGGAAGTGGGAGACGAAGATTTGCGCTTTTCAGGGACTCCAGCCTACTCGGACAGAGACCAGAAGAGTAGGAAAGATGAGAAAGCTTACGCAGTGGTTTTGCCAGCGTGGAAGAACACCTTTTCAGAAGTATTGGGGAAATGCCATCAGGACCAACGGATTTGTGCATGTTGAAATCCTTAAGTACTCTTGCAACTGAACAAGTACAAAAGTGGTTTTGTCCCATGGAAGATTCTACGCTCTTAAGTACAACCGGAGACAAAGTGCAATCTGGGAGGGTTGAGCTGGCTGTAAAATGTGCGGCTAGCACATTTGCTTGATCTAAAAAGCTGACAGCTGAGATGTCATTGTAAATGAGCGTAGAGATTGACGACGAGGCAGCATTATTTATATTTTCCACAAATGACCAACAGTTTTTGCTATCTTTGGGAAAGAAAGGTGGTAAGATTGTGGAAATCCGCACTGCCACGAAAGTGCAGCCGTCCTTAACAATTGTTTCGTTTGAAAGTCGAATCTCTTTTGTTCTGCTGTGATATTCAATTTACTACTTCTTATTCCGTTGATTTCTATTTCGAAAATACCCAGTCTGTACAGATTTCGTACATTTTATGGACCGATCCCTAATTTTTGTGCAGCAGAGTGAGTGTCGTCGCTTTAAACTAGGCAAGGCAAGGCTAATCTGAAAACTGGATTAAACAAGTCATTGATCGTTGCGAAAAGATACAGTTTTCACTAGACACATTGTCTATATGCAGTGTTGGTCATGTTTAAAGGAGCAACATATAAATTTTATTCCAAATGCAATTTAAAAGACGAAAAGCTGTAAAAGGACATGATATATTTCAACTTAACAATATTTAGTTAATACTTACCATATTTAGTGTTGCAGCCGCAATTTTGCACTGTGGCTTGGCACCGATGTTGCAATATGCGGAATATCATATTTCTTAGATTTTTCTCCATAAATCGTCTTGTTGGGAAAGCTCTCTCTTCCAACCCTGCCTTTAACGAATTTCTGGAGAAAGATACTCTGGCCACTGCAACAGAATGTCCATCGAAGCGGCATATTTTCCTTCGGTATACGGTACCATAGTTTTCTTCGTAATTTTTTTTTTCATCATTGAAGTTGGCAGTCATTGTTTCCAGGCTACAGGTAATAGGCCCTTCCCCACATCGGGAGAAGTTGGGCCAGACTCAAACATTTTTTATCCCTTGTTCATACATACATCTCATGGATTGGATTTCATGGTGTTTCACCTCGGGAGCGTATCAACAAAACCTCCAGCGGTATATTTGTCAAGAAAAAGCTTTTTGAAGTTCGCTATTAAGAGTCAGCAATTAACCATAATTATGGGAAGAAATGAATGCCATCAAAAACATAACTTGTAAAAAAAACCAAGTCTCGCAACTCAGTTCTTCTACCGTAAAAAGCTGTGAGATCTATGTAATACCAAGTCGGTTAATTTATTCAGCCCCTACTTAAGGGACCTTCTGTCTTAAGTTATTACGCAATTAGCTAACCTAACAACATCTTATAGTGACCATATTAATATTAAAAATCTTTTATGTTTTAAATAAATAGATTGACTTGTCCATCGCATGCATCTCACAAGTAATACATATTATATTAAATTAGATTGTTTAGTGCGATTGCCAATTCAATCTATTTATTTAAAACATAAAAGATTTTTAATATTAATATGGTCACTATAAGATGTTGTTAGGTTAGCTAATTACGTAATAACTTAAGACAGAAGGTCCCTTAAGTAGGGGCTGAATAAATTAACCGACTTGGTATTACATAGATCTCACAAC
Organism: Merodon equestris; assembly: GCA_958301585.1. Lineage (NCBI taxonomy): Eukaryota > Metazoa > Arthropoda > Insecta > Diptera > Syrphidae > Merodon > Merodon equestris. The sequence continues at coordinate 36,720,233 of OY284415.1, forward strand.
TTTTTACGGTAGAAGAACTGAGTTGCGAGACTTGGTTTTTTTTACAAGTTATGTTTTTGATGGCATCTCATTTCTTTTTGTAGATAGTCCTACTTTTCTTCCTTTCCGGTACCTTCTACTTTTTGAATACCAACAACAGATTTTCTTAAAGCCCACTCTGTGTCTTATGAGCTTTTCTTTTTTTTGTAGGTTGTCTTCCTTTTTTTCTTTTCCGGTACTACTTCTTGAGCTTCAGCTGCAGTTTTTCTCAAAGCCCACTCCCTGTCTCTATGGGTTTTTCTCGGAGGCTTTGATGTTACAATTTTTGTCAAGTCTGGACGGTAAATGCTTCTTAATCTATTGTATTCACAAATTGAGGATTCCTGCGCTTTAATATTTCCAAAGTCGACATTAATTAGATGTAAGCCGCCCAGACTTGTAACTCTCGAAAGTGCCACGTAAGCTTGACCGGATGTGAATACTGCAGAACCGATATCCATCAGCGCATTATTTAGACTTAGGCCCTGACTTTTGTATATAGTTATAGCATAGGCTATACATATAGGAAACTGTTTGCGATGAACATAAGCTCTATTAATAATTTCAAATTTAGTTTTGACCGGCCCAAGCTCGTAAACCTGTTCTTTATCAAATGTAATGTATATTTTCTTAATTATTTTTGTATTTTCCGGATCAACCTTTACTCTTTGCACTATTCCGATAGAACCATTAACTAAACCAAGACTCACGTCAATATTTCGCCTTAACATGACTCTTGCTCCTATTTTTATAATTATGTTCTCTTCTAGGCCCGCAGTCATAGAAGCATCGTCTTCATAATTTTTTATGCATTCACGAGCTCTTTTTGTTGGGTATCTGGGGCTATCTATGCTATCTACAGCTGTAAGTTTTATTTCGGGATGTGGGAGAGATCTAAGCATTGTAGTATTTAATTGTTGACACATGTTTTTTGTAGGTAATAAGCAAACGGTATCATCAGGAAGTTTCGAGAGGTGTTCAATTATTTCAATCAATCTGTTTTCATTTGAATTGGTTTTTAGAGTTATTAATCTAGTCGAGAGTAAGTCGCGGTCTTTTTGTGTAGTTACACCTAATCTTATTCTATTTAGCATTTCAACAAAGTCAGAATCATTGAGCTGTCGCATGTTAATAGTAAGTTCATCGTATACGAACAGTTCAATCCACAGATTCGGCATACTGAGGGAACCTAACAACTTGTTAGTTTCAGCAGTTGAGAGTTTTTCAAAAGGTGACTTTTCTCTTACCGGCGGAAGCTGTAAAAGATCCCCGAAAAGTACAAGATGTTTTTTTCAAACCACCCATTCTGATCATCGCTTGTGACAAATATCTCAGACAAGCGTAAATGAATATATGTTAAAGTAACATTGGATATCATCGACACTTCGTCTATGATAAACAACACTACTTCTTTCAATTCTGATCTCAGAATTTGGAGCACTTCATCGGAAAGTGGCTTGTACCTCGGTGTTTTCTTGTGTTCCACAGGCAGCTGCAATAGTCTGTGTATAGTCAATCCGTTCACATTGAATGCAGCTATGCCTGTTGGATCACTAACTGCCACTTTTTTGTTTAAATACAATACATCTTAACCCAAACTTTCAGAGTTTTTATTAAAAAGCTCTTTCCAGTGCCACCAGTTGCACTCACAAAACAGCGTAAAACGTCAGCGTTATTATCAGTTGTGTCCATTTTATGTGTGATCATATCGAAGACTCTTTTTTGATCGGCATTAAGTTTTGCGATCATACTTTGAAGATCAGTCTGCTCTTCTTCTACCAGATTGATTCTGTGAAAGTCATCCATTGCGTTTGCAGCTTCCACAGCTTCAAAGTCTAAAGGGTTTTCAGGACCATCGTCATCATCAACAATTTCCCTTTCTTCGTTTATCTCAGCAACTTTAGATTCTATCATTTCACATGCTTTATGTATCTTATATCTTGACTCTATCATTGAATTACCATAATCGACTCCTTCTTTTAAATCTTCTTTCGCCAAATTAAAGGCCTCCGTGTAAGTATCACACCCCATTTTGAGTTCATCTAAGGAACGCCATGGCTTGAATAAAAGAAGTAAAGAGAAGAAATATTTCTCTGGTACTTGTTCTCCGTCGTAGAAATAGTGATTGATCAAATATGGGTTATCTCTTCTTTTCAGGAACTTTTTACCGTCATTTATCTCGTAGCACTCGACTTTAGAGGAGACTGGGCGTGTTTTAACAATATCGTAATTTTGAGCGAAACTGTACAAGTTAGTAGTCTCCAACTCTGACACCGAACATACAATTTGTTTTAAAATTGATTTAATTATAAGTTCATCAAATGGTTATTAAATATATGTACATAATAAAGATATTTATTTTATATTCCGTCAAATACATGAACCACATTGACCACTAAACCCAATTCCCCAACCGCCAATTGATTGTTGCATTGCATATTTTTAGGAGTTAATCGCCATCTAGATAAATTGAAAAAGGATACATACAGACACTATCCTATTAGTAATAATATTTGGTGTATCTAGAAAACTGGACCAAAATTGCAAAATATTTTAGTTTTTCCTTGATTTATACACTAAACACTAATTGTATTCTAAATTTCAAGCTTCTATGTCTGTTAGAAGTGCCCTAGAGTTTTGATGATCGGTCAGTGAGTGAGTGAGTGAGTGAGTGAGTGACAGAATTAAGAAACTTTGACTAGTTATAATTCTTAAACTACTGGTTCAAATTTAATGAAATTTGAAATATACCGTGTCTATGCGATGCCTGCTTGGTTACTGAAAATTCAGGCTTCTAGTTTTATCCACAACGAAGTTATAGGGGGTCGAAAATGGCCCGAACTGCTTCGAGAAAAGGATGGTACGGCCGTGCCGCTTTTTTGCTCGACTTGGCGGGGGCACTGCCGTGCCCCCAGATTAGACACTACATAGCTAATTGAGATAAGCTTCCGCTATGATTCTCTACGCCAGTAACGCCGGGTATAATAATAATAAATTGCAACGCCGTTTAAGTGAAGCAATTTGAAAAAAAAACTTTTCGCAAGTATAAATAAAACTGAAAATTCATTGCTGAGAGAGTGACACCCTATCTAAATCATTGAGTGCAGAAAGTGTTTCGAATGTTGGTGGATACGCTGGTATAATGGAGACTTTTTAAAGAAATAAGGTTGATATAGGGATGCAACTAAAATTGTTTTCAAAAACACAAAATTCCTGTTTTTTAACATGTATCAGCTATATTATAACATAACATATATTAAGATGCTAGATGTAGGCTTGTTTTCATTTGCAATAATTAAGATTCTTACTTTTCCGAGACTTTATTCTTCAGGCGTTTTTTTTCCTTGATCATGTCTTGCAGATATGTTTATGCGTCTTCTCAATCAATTGTTTTGAAATATGCAACAGATCAGCGCTGACCAATCTACTGTCGACTAATCTTTTTTATCCTTTTTTTTAAGTTTTAATTTCATTTTTATTTATTTTCCTCGAACTACTTTACTCTCGACAAAAATCCTAAATAGCTTCAATAACTTAACCAACTTGAAAATACTTTACTGGCCTAGTCATACATAAAAGGAGACCCTAAAGTAGATTTAAACTATGACTTTTGGCCTTATGATGAACTTATAATAGTTAAAAAAAAAAGAACAACTAAGCTAAGGAAATTATTTAAAAAAAAAACTTAGCATCAGATACCAAATGTGTATATGCTGATTTCCGGATGTTTCCGTTTTAGATTCGAGGTCATTGCCGTAACAGATATTGTAGCTATTTTTATCGTATAAACTCATTCACATTTTCCTTCCCAAGGAACTTACCTCATCTTTTTTACTTTTCTTCTCTTTCTTTTCTATCTTTTCCTCACTGATTTCTGAGCGTTATTGTTCCATAGAAGATTAAAATGCAAGTCCCTCCATACTATCGCCACTGTGGCGTATTGAAACATCCTTCCATTTCCTGAGCTCTAAAATTCAATCCTTAATGGAATTATGTTTATACTTAGATGGTCATAGTTATCGGTGCGTCCCTTGACGTTTTTCTAGTCACGGCAAAGTTATCGCACACATAACTGCCACACATTTTAATTTTAAACAATTTATCAATTTCTTTTAGCGTAAATACTCTCTAAGTAACGGAACGGCCCAAATCTTGTCTTTATAATCACTCTCCATATCATTGCGACTGCTATAATTTTCGTTATCTGAAGACAATCTCGAAAAACTAAAATTTGTAAAGATCGATGATCTATACATAGGTACAATGCCTCAAAAAAAAAAAAATTATATTTATTTTCATAATCATTGGTTTACTATTTATAAAGTTAAATCAAAGACGTCAAATACACATAGAATGACGCAAAAGAAGAGCCGGGATGCGAGTCCGCAATTTGTGATGTGATCTAACAGTCGCCTTAAATATGACATATTCGACACTATCGCACGGGTTTTTTTCCCCGATAAGCCGATCAATTATTTTAAGTACAATTGAACGTTTAGTACAATATAAAGCGTTCAAAGGCGTATGGAAAAAACGCATTAATATGAGTACCCTTTTCCAGAGATCCGTGAAGATTAAAATTTCGTCTTCCTGTTTTCAATAGTTCAAAAACATTATCCATCAATCATTTAGAATGGGAAATGATGAATATGACAAGGTTATTGTTTGGACATGTCAGTCAATTATGAGCAATCGATTGATGGCATCAAAACTACGTTTATTGTTATCAGTTACCTTCGGCTACCTACGCATTCTTCTATCTTTGCATTTTATTTTTGAATTCTACGAATGTCCGATAATCCTGCTCTATATATTGTATATTAATGCGTGACTGAGTTTTACATCATTAACATGCGTCACGGTTTTATCATGTTTTGCGTTCATTTAACAATTGCTTTTCAAAGATTTATTAATTGAATTTGGTATCGTGTCATAAATAAAATGGGACTGTTGTCAGTCAACATTAAATTTATCGTGCCTGGTTGTCACTCAGGTCCCTTCCTTCCTTAAAAATACGGCGTGAATACGGTCAGATTTCCATGTATTGTTTGGTCAAGTCACGTGGCCAAGGCCTTAATTTTTTATTTTCTGGCAAATATCTGACACTTATCCTGACATATGTAAAAGTTCGTCACAATTTGTAAACAAATGCCAGGTGCCAGAAGGCGGGTTGATTTCTCTTATTGACTTTCTTCCAACTTACTGCAAGGCAACCCAAATTGTATCACCCTATTCGAAGAGGCGGAAAAGGCGCCAGAATATCTACTAGTGCTCATTCCGACAAGACTATCACTGCTGTGGCTAAAAATGTCCCAGATGAGTGGTCAGCGTTGACTAGACGACGTTCTGTGTGATTTCTACATTCCCTTTCAAGATCCAGCAACTCCTGCCTAAAGATCGTTAATCGCGTCTAAACTACGTGTCAAGGATAACGAAAAATAAAACACTTGTGTTTCGCGCGTTAGATAATTGTTAGTACAACAAAGTTTATTTAAATCAAAACGATATTTGGATAGTTGTTCTTCGATAGATGTTCTTCACGAGGCGATCAAAATACAAGTGGACGAGAGTTTTCCTCCCCAGCCACCATCGAGCCACCCACGCACAATCAGCAAGCTAGGTAAGGTAGGCAGTGCATGAAGGGCACATAAGCGAGAAAATGCCATTGTCGAGAGATGAGAGTGATAATTGCGGGAGTGGTCCAATGGAAGCTGTTGGCAGAATATTTTGCGACTCGCTGCAATGCATCGAAGATAACGAAGACGAGAGAAAAATCGAGAGTGTTGGCTGATGCATGTGCAGCGATTCACGGATACTCTCACGTTTGTAATTTGAGTTAATTTATAATATATAAATTGAAATGAAATAAACGAGAATAAATGGAATAAACGAATAAGTAAATGTACAATTTTAGATAGTATTAACAATGAGCTATCAATATAATAATGTGCAAATAATCACGTATAATCAAAGAACAATAGAAAACAAAACAAAATAGTGCATTACAATTGTGTACTATTCTTGAACATTCCGCCGCCCCTGAGACAATGTTTCAGCAGACAGGTAGCACGGCAAGCTTGTGGATTGGTCGAGTAAGGTTGCCGTTTGCGGTTCGAAGTGTGACGACTCGTATAAGGCCGTCTGATCCCGGATGGGTCTCGATGACTCGTCCCACTGCCCATTTCCCTGGTGGTAGATTGGGGTCCTTGATAACAACAAGATCATTAATCTTAATGTTCTTCTCAGTGTGCCATCGGGGACGTTGTTGCAGTGACGTCAAATACTCGCTCTGCCACGTCTTCCAATACTCTTGAATTTTTGCCTGAAGGTTTTGCCAGGTAGTAAGTCGGTTTGTTGGTATTTCGATCATAGGCTCTGGTATTGCAGCATACGACTCCCCTAGAAAAAAATGAGCGGGTGTTAATGGGTCTAATTCTGTGTCTGAGATTTGGCATAATGGCCGCGAGTTTAGTATGGCTTCGATTGGAGTCAAAATGGTGTACAACTGCTCAAACGTTAGGATATAATCGTTTATGACTCGGCGCAGATGTTGTTTCACGGATTGCACCCCCGCCGCTCATAGACCGCCGAAATGAGGTGCTGCGGGGGGAATGAAGTGCCACAAGATGCCAATGATTCTGCAACGATCGCATTATGATTTTCGGACAAAACTAGTTTGTGCGTTGTAGTTAACAGACGAGCACATCCGCGAAAATTCGTTCCATTGTCCGAATATATGTGCGACGGTTTGCCACGACGCGTCGTGCGGTAAAACGACGAAGTGCTGAAAGGAATGACTCAGTCGTGAGATCATTCACTAGTTCGAGGTGGATCGGCTTCGTAACAAGGCAAACAAATAGCGAAATGTAACCCTTTGAGAGTGTAGACTTTCGACCCGATTTAATTTTTAATGATATTAGCCCGGCATAATCGCATCCACAGTGTGCGAAAGGTCTGCTGACATGAATACGCTGAGGTGGGAGATTACCCATTAACTGACTAATGGTGGCCTTCCTCTGGCGGAAACAGCGCATGCATAGGTGCGTGATTTTGCGCAGTAAATTTCGACATCCAATGATCCAGTATTCTTGGCGGATAAGCGCAAATAGTGTCGAGATGCCAGGATGCAAGTAGCGAATGTGGGCGTCTAAAACGATGAGCTTCGTGATGGTGTGATCCTTCGGAATGATGATTGGATGTTTAGTGTTAAATGATAGATTTGCTTGTTGAAGTCTGCTCCCCACACGTAGAATATTATCGGAATCTAGAAATGGAAATAAATTACCAATTTTGCAACTTTTAGGGAAGAAATTGTAGTTTCGATAATAAGTTATGTCGCCACCGAAGTACCGAATCTGTAGCCATCTGATTATATGTATTTTTGCACTACAAATTTCTTAAGGTCTTAGAAGGTGTGAAGAAGACCGCTCCTTTCTCCTGCAGATAGCTATAAAACGATAAATTCGAGCGACAGTTCTGATGAGAACCATCCAGAATGAAATGCGTTCCGACAATATTCCGAAAGGATGTTCGTCTGTAGTGGTTGGATATGATTGTTGTACAATTCTTTTCCCCTCCTTCTTTGAATCAGGATCATCTTCAAATTGGTTTACTGTTGGCCACTGTTCGGGACTATAGCGAAGCCATTTCGGGCCCGTCCACGACATTGAGTGCTCCAACAATTGCGATGGTAGTATACCGCGAGAAGCGCAATCAGCAGGATTCCATTCTGACCTTACATGGAACCAACAATTTCGTGGTATCGTGCTAAGGATTTCTACAGTGCGATTTTCAACGAAAACACTCCAACGTCGCGGAGGAGACGACAACCACGAAAGAACGACCTTAGAATCGGACCATGCATAAACATTTGGAAAGGTGACATTAAGAGAATTTCGAACGGCCACGAGAAGTCGAGACAATAAGACCGCACCGCACAATTCTAATCGCGGTATGCTTAGTTGCTTTAATGGAGCAACTCGTGATTTTGCAGCAACAATGTTCGTTTCGAAGTGTCCGCTCAGTAGTTGTTAACACGAATATATCACTGCAGCATACGCAGATTCTGAAGCGTCTGAAAAACCATGTAATTCAAATGCTGCGCATCCTAAACCGATTACGCGGGGTACCGAAATATACGTTAGACACGACAACTCCGCGCGATGTTTATTCCAATCGGTTTCCATTTTCGTCCCATTCCAATTTTCGATGCCACAGTTCTTGGAAAAGAATTTTAAGCTGAATAAAGGTTGGAGACAGAAAGCCAAGTGGATCGAAAATACGAGCTACGTCTCGCAATATTTGTCGCTTCGTAATTGATGCATTTGAAGTATAATTCATCTGAAAACTAAACACATCGCGATTTGAGTTCCACGACAAACCGAGAACTTTTACCCAAGAATCTGCACCAGTATCTAAAAATCTATTTGTTTGCGATTGTGTACTGTCTTTAGGTAAAAGCTCACTAGAGTTACTGTGCCATTTGCTTAACGTCATACCGCACTTAGAAAGTAGTTCTGGACGCAACGACATCGACGTAAAAGTCATTAAGTATCACATCCGACGCGATTGGAAACTTATCTTTATGCGCTTCAGCATGTTGTTGCAACGTTCTAACAGCTAAATATGGAGCACAAGAAGTACCGTATGTGACAGTGCATAAACGGAAATGTCTTAAGGGTGCCGATGGTGATTTGATAGTCCGAGTCATCGACCGATACCCGAATTTGCCGATACATTTGAACGATATCCGCGGTAAACACGAATCCAAACCGATGAAAGCGTAGGCAAACCGAAAAAAGATTTCGCTGGATATGCGGACCGATCATAAAAGAGTCATTAAGTTGTTGCCTTTTGTATCTTTTTGAAAACCGTCAAAGACGACACGAAGTTTAGTTGTAATGCTGTCTGGTTTAAGGACAGCATGATGGGGATGATAGTAGGTATTGGGGTTTTCGATCTCAGACTGAGGTATTTCCGACATGTGTCCTAAAGCTAGATAACCATCAAGTAATCGAGAATAACTTTCGAAGAATTCTAGACTTTTAGAAAACTTTCTTTCCATTGACTGCAATCGAGAGATTGCTCCACGCAATGTATCCGCGAAGTTTGGAGGTGATTTAAAGGGAAGATTGACGATGTATCTCCCGCCCGCGCATAGACGATGAGTCTTAAGAAAATGTTCCTCGATTTCCCGATCCTCTTTAGAAACAATTGATTTCGGATCAACCCTCAATTGTCCAAAATGACTGAAGAAGCGAATCGATGTCCACAGTGTTATGGTAGGAGATAACATTTGTTTCATTGTTAAATAAAAGTGGTCCAGCTAAAACCCAACCAAATATAGTTTTTTTTGTGCAATGGGCTGTCTTTACCTCGAACTACATTTCCTTGTAGAATTTCCCATAATTTGTCGGCTCCTAGAAATATATCTACAGGACACGATTTGTTAAAGTCTGGATCAGCTAATTTTAATCCATATAGCTGGTCATAGTCTTCGAGTGCAAAAGAAGATGTTGGTAATTTTTTTGTTACACTATATAATATATATGTATGTATCGACAGGTATACTATATTTATCAAAACGCGAACAAATGACGAACGACGCTAGGCCTCTAGATTTACCAACACTAGTGGAACCACAAATGGGAATTCGAGCATTTCTACGAGCAAGTCCTAACCGTTGAACGCAGGACTCAGTGACAAAGGACACCTGAGATCCAGAATCAAGAAGGATGCGTACCGGTTGGTAGTTGCCGTTCTTATCAATGACCTTTCCTAAAGCAGTAGGGAGCAATGTGAGGGGTACTTTGTATGAGATGTTCGAATGGTTGTTCACTAAAGAAGCAGCTTGCGCGGAAGTAGAAGGTAGATTTGAAGCAAATGAAGGGACTGAATAGGTAGCGTTTTTGGATGTGTCTCGCGGAATAGAATTTTTTGTTGACGCATTAGGTGATAGATTGAGTTTATTAGCGGAATCATCATGGACCAAAGTATGGTGCCGGGTATTGCATGATCTGCATCTGAACCTGGATTGACAACGAGCCGACGAATGACCACTACGAAGACAATTGAAACAAATATTATGAGCCTTAACAAATTCTCTTCGGTCTTGTATGGACATTCCGAAAAACTCTGCACATTGGACAAGCCCGTGATTAGAGCTATATTTCTTACAGTTTGTGGATGACGAAACATGCAGGCTCCTAGCTGCTGTATGCTTAGTTCTATGGTTGTCGCGAATATTGATTTTGCAGCTTTCTAAGGCCTCACACCGACGCTCCAAGAAGTCTAAAAATTGGTAGATCGTAGGATAGTCCTCGGAGACGCCTACGTGGTCTAGCTTGTTGAGCAGTATATAAATAAGCCACCGATCCCTATTGATTGAATTTAATGGATATTAAACCGCGCACTATTTCATCGGCCCCGTCCGAGATTTTCCGAAGTAAGATGGTGTTCGAGGTATGAGTAACGGGAAGTTCCATAAACGCGCGAATATAACTGTTTATAACATGACGCGGTCTATCATACCGTTTTTCGAGCCTTGCCCACGCCTGATCGTATGTCGCGTCACAAATCGGAATATGATTGAGGAGACTTAATGCTTCATTTCGAAGACATGATTTCAGAAAATGTAATTTTTGAATTGGGATTAAGTTAGCCTTGTTATGCACCGCGCCCTCAAACATGTCCCGAAACGCGGGCCAATCCCGATAATTACCCGAAAATGGTTCTATTCGAATAGGCGGAAGGAAAAAATCCGAATTTTTCATAGACGAATCCGATTTATTTAGTGTTTCAATTAAAACTTGTTGCTGATCATCTAACCGGCTCACAACATCCTTATTCTTTTCAACACGCTCACGTTCTTTTATTGCCGAAAGAATTACAGACTTAACCATAATATACTTATCTTCAAAGTCCTCGAAGTCAGGCATTGCATTTGTATAGCGCTCCTTACCCACGTGCTCGTAGATCTGCTTCTCAGACGCGTTGAACTCATTCCACAGGTCCTCTGCTTTTTGCAATTTCACCTGCAGTTCCACTACTGTACTTTTCTCACTTATCGTTTCAGTATAAGACGCTAACTTAGTTAGTTAACCCTTTAATTGGCCACGTGTTAGACGAAGAACAGATAGTGAATGTAACTCCGACATTTTAGTTTCTTATCACACTCACTGCGCGGATTGCCGATAGTTTGAACTAAAGTACAGTCGAGTTCTTCACGTGTAAGGAAATACACGAAAAGCGTGACGATTGAACGAGTTAAAAATCCGGTTCGAATTACAATAGACCATAAAATGTCTAGGATAACGAAAAATAAAACACTTGTGTTTCGCGCGTTAGATAATTGTGAGTACAACAAAGTTTATTTAAATCAAAACGATATTTGGATAGTTGTTCTTCGATAGATGTTCTTCGCGAGGCGATCGAAATACAAGTGGACGAGAGCCTTCCTCCCCAGCCACCATCGAGCCACCCACGCATAATCAGCAAGCTAGGTAGGCAGTGCATGAAGAGCACATAAGCGAGAAAATGCCATTGTCGAGAGATGAGATTGCGGGAGTGGTCCAATGGAAGCTGTTGGGAGAATATTTTGCGACTCGCTGCAAATGCATCAGAAGATAACGAAGACGAGAGAAAAATCGAGAGTGTTGGCTGATGCATGTGCAGCGATTCACGGATACTCTCACGTTTGTAATTTGAGTTAATTTATAATATATAAATTGAAATGAAATAAACGAGAAATAAATGAAATAAACGAATAGGTAAATGTACAATTTTAGACAGTATTAACAATGAGCTATCAATATAATAATGTGCAAATAATCACGTATAATCAAAGAACAATACAAAACAAAACAAAATAGTGCATTACAATTGTGTACTATTCTTGAACACTACGCTCACGCTAGCATGATCAACGAGTTTTTATTGCTGCAGTTTTGTAAATTGGGACTGGAGATTATGTAGACGGTGCCACCGCATGACAATAGATCTTTTAAGGGATACGTTTCCGCCCGCTTGGGTTTCCGTCACATTGGGTGACATCAATGTGGGTGAATGTTTTTTTTTCTATTCTGTATCTGTTGACTGAAGCTGTGGACTCCTAAATTTAATTTCTGATATCGTTTCAAATATAGTACATATCGTTAGCTTTTGACTGGCATAAGCGATTGACTGAATTAATCCTACTTTGTGCAGCACACATTAACTGACTTTAGTTAGTCTTATTATGGCATATATTGTCAGACGAGATTTCCTTTATCTTAACAGTTTACTACAGTGCAATCGGACTCCTTATTGTATGCATCTTGTCTTCTTTTTCATTTTCTCGCAGATATTTTATTGAATCGACCCAAAGCATCTTCTTTCACTTTCGATAATTTCCAAGCTCTTCACCATAGAGCTATAGAATGATTACCGTTTTGTATAGAGTTACCGCGGGCTTTCGAGAGAGGTTTCTACTTCTCAACGTTTTGAGCCCAAAGAAGCAGCGGTTAGCAAGAGTTATCTGCTGTGAGTCAAATTCTTTGATTGCTTCAAAGTTGTAGGTCAAGTTTTATATTGTTTGATTTGCCGCTCCCCAGGTGCTCTTTATCAGCTCAATCCAAGCCTTAACAAGACAAGATATTCTAAGCATCTAAACTTAATATCTCTTAGAAAAAAAAGAAAGCTATTAAGGATACTATTGTATTCTAAATCCGGATTTAGTGAGGTGTAGGTCGAAAAGAGGGGAGCTCACTTCGCCCAGCATTTTGGACATTGGCTCATGGTATCCATAGTTCGTTCGATGGGAGTTGATAAACTGGACCGAAGGTTGCGAGTATTAGTGTTAAAGGAAATAATTTAAAGCTGTGTGGGACAGTCAATATTTCTACTAAGTAGGTCATAGATAAAAGGTATGTCGGTTGATTAGTTTATCCTTATAAGGCACTAGATTATAGTTATTAGCCAGGGGTGACCACGATAGGCAAAATGAATGAACCTATTTTGAACGGCCTCAACGCACAGTGTGAATCTCGTAAAAGGGGACCAGACTGTCCTAACATATTCCAGAAGGGTTTAATGAATGTAGTGTAAAGGGATTTCGGACGTTCAAAAACTCCTGGAATCCGTGGAGGGCGGAGTTGGCACACTGGATAATATTGTCGATGAAGATGAAGGTTAAGATTTTGTCGAAGGTCTTACTTGTTGTTCGGCATTTTAAGAAGTCGTGTTAATTTGGGTTTGATGGACTTGCAGTGCAAGAAATTGTATCGTAGAGAGTTTTGAAATATGGCGATAGTTGGTCATATAATTCTTCCACACATTTTTGTGGATTAGGATGTGACTACTTACCGGTTTCTGCTTTAATAATCTAAAACGCTTCATTGATATCTCGTTGTGGTTGTCTAATAAGGTCAGTATCATCTGGGCATTTGAACAATTATGCGGACTTGAATTAAATCGTACCTCCTATATTAGCCGGTTAGTCCTACTGGGTCCTCTTAAAGATGTTGAAGAAATCATATGAGAATGTGCTGCCCTACCTGAATCCTTTTATAACATTGGCCTCAATGGAACAATGAAAATGATCCATTATAATCCTGCACAGCTTAACAAATTTGTCAGTATTTGAAACCAAACCATGACATGGCTTTGTACAGCTCGACACTGTTATAAGCGTTTTAAAAGCCGACAAAAACGTTTTGTGTGTCGGCCTGAAATAAGAACGAACAGTTTACAAACAGTTTCAGGCCTTTACGCAACATGACAATTTAGACCATATATGTATGTAAGTGATGCTTTCAGGACTTTTAATTCTAAAATTGATGCAGTTATAGAAATCCCTTTTCCCTATGGACGGGCGAATAATGTTAAGATTCCATTCATCAGGTGTGCTTTTCTTCGACCAAACTCTTTTGTCTTGAAGAAAAAAAAGAATTCTGGCATCTATTGTACTTTCCTCTCACTTATGTCTGACTCTTAGTAAGGTCCCTTGAATGTTATTTTGTATAATATCGTCAAGGGCTACCTACTTGTATATTTAATTTTAATAATGAATTTTAAAAAAATCGCTACCTCCACAATTTCACTTTTTTATTTAAAACAGGATAATAGACGCAACGAAAATACTTTCTGTATTTGAAAATATTTAAAAATAAACTCAAACGGCTTTAAACTCGGTACTCTTTTTTATGCCAAGCGGCCATCTGTGCGTATCTGAACTGAGGATGAATGCTATCTCTATATTGCAGATATAAAATTTATCTTCAAGATATAAATCTTGATATCATAAACACACGACCCAGGTAGGTTCTACAATCGAAACGTGTCTACCTGTATTTTTAAAATAATGACTCACTCCTTTGAAGTTTACTATAGATTGAATCTCATACTCGAAAGCTGCATAATACGTTTAAAAAAAAACTTTCCAGCCGCTTAATAAAGCTATCAATTTACACGGTAAATAATTTATACAAATATGTATCTGTATCGCCGTATTGTAAACTAATCAAAGAACAAACAGAATTGCCTGTACACATGTACGTAAGGTAGATTAACATGCAGTATTTTTGCCGATGATTATTTACTGCACTGGGTTGCAGGGCTTCCAAACTATTCTGATTTTTGGAGTTCTTTGTACCAAAAGTGGAATTTGAAAAGATTGAATTTATTTCTGAAAAAAAAAAAAAAAAATGACCTGAGATCATCGCAGAGAAGGTATAGTATCACACTTACATACATATCCTTATCTCTCAAGAGCTCTCCTTAATCCGACATGTACCACTTCCTCACATTATCAGCAGGCGATATTCAAACAAAAGGCCAATCGATGCTGGGTATAAAAATTCTCGATCTTTCTACACTACGGTTTCCAATGACCCGCGATCAGTTTGTGTCAAGACACCGCGGCGTACAAGGACTCATCGGGAAATTAGGTGTGAACAAGTTAATTGCTTTAGTTATAAAGTGCTCCTAGTTAGAATGAATAAAGTGTTTTCTCATACTGGCCTATCGTTAAGGGAGCGTCAGACCAGTGTCGCGTTACGTATTCGCATAGCGGTGTTGTTGGGCGTTGTTGCTTTTTATTCGTTTGGCGTTGTACTTCGAACCTTCCGCACAGACCAATCAAGTCGTGAGTGAATCAACTAACTACTGTTCAGTGAATCGATTTCTAGCTTAATTATCCATTTAGCAGATGCAGCATCTCAAAACAATAGGAAACTACTAAGCATGGTACATGATTACCATGTTGAGAACAAATCATCACTTGATTCGATCGATTCATCAACACTTGCTGCAATCGCTGATATTTACAATGAAACCGATAAAGCCTTGTTTACAAATTCGTCAGAGGAATTTGAGAATTGCACTCCGCCGGCGATTAACGAATTTCCATTTGATGGATTCACGAGAAGTCAACGTCTACACGGTTGGATCGTGATTCACATTTTATTCGCGTGTTACTGCTTTTGGTTTTTGGCAATTATTTGTGACGATTACTTTGTGCCGGCCATTGAGCAGATGTGTATGAGTATGATCTTACTATACTAGCTCAACTGTGTTTTTCTCCTTAACCGGTTTCTTCTATAAAGGATTGAAAATCAAGGAGGACGTGGCGGGCGCCACCTTTATGGCAGCAGCTACTTCCAGTCCGGAGCTGTTTATAAATTGTGTGGGAACATTCGTGACCAAGGGAGACATTGGCGTTGGGACGATAGTTGGATCAGCGGTATTTAATATCCTTGCTGTACCGGCTTGTTGTGGACTCTTTGCTGGGCAGGTATGACATCAACCATACTTTAGGATTATTTTGCTAGCTCATTTATTTGCCAAAATACATAGATGATTAGTTTGGACTGGTGGCCGATTACCCGGGATTGTTTGATATATTGCATAGCGGTATTGGGCCTAATTGGCACTCTCTACGACGGTATAGTCATGTGGTATGAAGCACTATTCCTGGTCATGACATATTTCTTGTATATTACGGTTATGTATTGGAACGACGCAATGGCCCGCGAAGCACGGAAATTGATTTCCAAAGTTAGACGAAAATTTCGAATCCGCCCGTTCCGGCAGGTAAACGAATTCACGCCTCTACTGGATTCCATTAATAAAGGAATTCCCGAAGGGATACCAGTTGATCTCGAAGGACTGGGTGGTGGAAAGTATACCGACAAGGCTTCGATTAGTGAGAGTATCAATACTTTCGGAAGCGACGATAGCGGTGAGTTTCAAAACTATAAGACAGCGCAGTCGAAGATGTAAAAGTGGAATAAAATTTAGATTACGCTGATGATCCATGGAATAGAAGGGACGTCTGTATGCTGGTATTCCTCCTTAAATGGCCGATGACATTTTTGCTTTGGATCACAATGCCTGACAGCCGACGTCATCCCGCTTGGCGGTTTCTCACATTCGCAATGTCTGTCGCGTGGATCGGCGGGACTTCCTATATGGTTGCATTCCTAATCACGATCATCGGTAAGTACGTCTGGAGTCACAAATTAAGCTTTAACAGAAACAACAATTACAATCCAATTGTGCAATTAATTGGAAAACCAATTAGACTTTTATATACAATTAGTCAGTTATTTTGTAGTTTTCGAACACGTGGTGAAGTGAAAAAAAATCCCATCGACCCAATGAATCTATGATACGATGTTTACTGTAACAATTATTTAGCGCTAGTTATTGATGTGCCAGTGCCTCGGTATCACTGAATTTATTTTACTAAACGATTGTTGACTAATTATATTAGTACATCTTTTTATACTCTTTTATCCACTCTTTCTTGTAAATAGTTGATCCAGACCTGTGACATCGCTGCCATTTCTCACACTTAGTGACTGCACAGTAGGTGACTGCTTATTTAATTTAGTCTACTGGTCTTTACGCTACGTTTCAGAACGTGAATCATCGGTATTTATTTTGATATTCAATCAATTTTCAATAGTTATGAGCTACGGAATGCTGGATTTCTGGTCCCGATCATTCCAACAGCAATTGACACTTGGCACTTTCCCTCTATAATTCTTAAAACACAATTTCAGTGAGTGAAAATTAATAAAATTCAATGCACTTGCAAATGTTGATTTTTTGACATATTTTCAGAGTTCTTGGGAAGAGGTCTGTATGTGCGTATATTCGTTACCTTTTTTTGCCTCGTATACCTCGAGAACAAATAATGATATTGAGCCCGGAGAAATTCCATTCCATTCATAATTGCTTACTGGTAACCTGATAAAGTTTGTAAAAACTTGGAATTAGCGGCTCGTAATATTAAAAAGCCATCATAAAACGGTTTTTGGCTTGTATTTTGAGATGCTTAGGTTAGGTGTATGTTCAAAAACTAAGATGACTTTTTATTTTTACGAAAAATATATAATTACTATTTAATATCTATTTTGCCCATTCAAAATAAGCCTCCTCAGATATAATAGAGTTGCACCAGCTACTTTTAATCCTCAAAGCCCTTTTGATATGCGCTTTTTAATATAACCTTGAACTCTTCCAACGATACAGCCTTTATCTTCTCAACTTTCTTTTCAATTTTGGGAAGAGAAGCAAGTGGCTCATTACTTCAAGATAATATTCCTTATTGACCGTACGACTTTCTGGACTCGTAATGAACCACGCCACTTAATCACAGAAAACAGTGAGCAAAACTTTCACATTTGATCGAACGCGGCGTACTTTTTTCGGGCTTGGCTCTACTAATCGCTACCTTTGGTATGATTGGGCTTTTGTTTCGATGTTTTAACCATTTATCCACATTTCAGCACCTGTGGTCTCCCTTTTCAGTAGATCTGTATCGTAATTCACGTCTTTGTTCACAGCTCCGAACATCGCTCACGCGACGGTTCTTTTAGTCAAAATTTAGCAATTTTGGAACAAACTTCGCTAATACACTTCTCATGCTCAAAATATCTGATAAAAATTATAAACATGTTGTCGGCCTTCTGTAAAGAGCTTGTACTGGTCATAAAATTAACTTTTTACTCAAAGTAGACTCGTCAAATTTTCAGTCAAGATTTCAAGTATGTTGTTCAGTACACTTCTTTCAAGCATACGATTAACTTTATTTTTCACACAACATTTAATACAAATCCCTTGATCCATTTTTTCAGTCGCCAAAAATCGCCAAGCTTACCAAAATACATGCAATCTTTATATCTGAGAAATGGAATGGAATATGTTAGGGGAAATTTGTACCAAAAAGTCACCTTTTTTTTGGACAAGACTCGTACTCAACTTTTTTTTAATTTAAATTTGCCGTGGAGCCATTTTTTTGCATTGACAGCTATAAAAAAACGTGAAGTTAGTGGTAATGGAAAGCCATATGAAAGGACTTTACGTTACTTTTTCAAAAATTATTTCCAAGAACTGAACCCACACTTTGACCTATATACATGAGTGTGTTCAAAAGTAATGGAACTTGTATACATTTTCGGGCCGCATTAGTTTGATTCAATCGTCTGAAACATGCAGGTGAACACGTCTAAAACGGTTGTGGTTTAATGCGATCGATGGTTTTTCAAATTTAAAATTAGAACTTACCTGTCTTGAACCTGTCATTTACGGATAAATGTCTGTGTGTGTCCATATGTTCACTCGTTTTAGTCGCATATTGAAAATAAATGAAGGTATCAACGTTGAACAATTTTTAAAATTTGGCTGGTTGTTGGGACGTCATATGTGCATTGGTTCCAAATCTTCAAGAGTATCAAATCGAAAGTTGGTAGACTGGTTAAACCAGCCGCATCAAATCATTATTGTGATTTAAATTGGTCCAACGATAAAAATGGATTGCCTTTATAATTATTACTTCCCGAGGGTTGCGAGCTATAAACACTAGTTTTCAGTTTCCCTTTTGAAGCAGAGTCAATGAGATCACCAGCTTATGATGAAGTAACATGGTGTGTCTTTATATGCATGTTCATTGGCTTACTTTCGCTGGCTTTTTCAGGAAAGGCTTTCAGTAGTACGGCTGCTTGCCCAACCAGTTGAAACTTTAGCTACCAACTACTTTATTCCGCCTTTTCAGCCTCATTGCCGATGAATCATCCCTACTCTCTAGAAGGGCTTACTTACTAAGCGGGCTGGGTATATGGAAATCAATGGTTCTTATGATATTTGTCGTGTTAACTGGTAGAAAGTTCCTTATGAAGATGGCCAACCTGATTTCTGTTCAAATATTTGGATTTACTCGAAAATTTTCCAGAATTCTTCGCTATTCTAAAACGTATACGCAAGCTTTAATCAGGAACATATCAGGCCCAATGATCGACGTCATGGTTCTTCTCCTGCAATTTGACTTCGAGCACATCCTACTGTGATGAATGAAAGTTGAAAATCAACTTGCAGAAATGAAGTCTTTGTCTAAGTTCTTCAAGGACACTTGAAAAAATTGAGACACTAGCGAACCACGTGTGGGTCGTCACTGTGCGTCCCAGCTGAATGAAAATGATTCGGCTGTTTAATAGACAATGTTTCAGGATTTGTTTCGGATTACATAGAATACTCCAATCGAGGTATATGAAAGTTTGCTATAACGAAGTTTTATACAATAGGAATAGGATTTTAGGAGTGGACTATTTTCTGAAATAAGTGATTGGAGGCCACACTGCAACAGTATTGCATTAAGCCAAAAATTTGATCATAGGCGCTTACTTTTTCTTTACCCTCTTTGATTTTATGAAGCAGACACATACCAATGCGAAATATATCCTAAAATACGTAATTTTTTTTGGCCGTGGTGCAAATGAATCAACAATCAAGGCTAATGAAAGAAACTGAAAAAAATGGTTTTAGCGAAGCTATCTATCATCAGTAATTGTTAACGAAAACTAAGATTCATATATCATATTTCGCCTTATCTTGAATAGTCTGTAGGTGCACGCCTACATATGTATGTCACATATTAGATGGATTATTATTACCAATCTATTTCTTTTTACTTTTTATTTCAGGTAACACTCTAAGTATTCCCGACTCTGTGATGGGTCTTACGATACTTGCCGCTGGTATGAGCATTCCCGAAGCAGTATCCAGCGTCATCGTTACGAATCAAGGCCACGGCGCGATGGGCATCAGCAATTCTATTGGCTCAAATACATTTGACATCCTCCTCTGTTTGGGTCTACCATGGTTCGTTAAAGCGTTCTTCCTCCCCAACGTTTCGGACCAGCATTGGGTGGTGCTAAACTCGTCCGGATTAACATACTCGGCAATTTCGTTGTTAACCACTCTTTTCGGATTGTATATTGCATTTGTGGCGAATCGATTCCACCTGGATTGGAAGATTGGCTCGGCGTGTACTGTAATGTATTTGGGATTTGTCGTATTGGCATCGATGATTGAACTGAATTTCTTCTTTGATGTCAACTTTCCGATGTGTAAAAATTAGATAAATAAATTGATAGTGTTTTATGTAAATAAGTGGCACTTATCTCTAGCTAGTCAATTATAACATTTTATCAACTATATCTCCATTGTAGACTCAAAAACATGAACACGTGTCCTTTTGTACGAGATAACTACTGTAACCAGTTTCGTTTTAGTTATTACGTATTTTGATTTCGGTGATATGACACATTTTTATCACAGCTATTATTTTTTCAACAGCAAAAAGAGATCAT
Organism: Merodon equestris; assembly: GCA_958301585.1. Classification (NCBI taxonomy): domain Eukaryota; kingdom Metazoa; phylum Arthropoda; class Insecta; order Diptera; family Syrphidae; genus Merodon; species Merodon equestris. The sequence goes on from OY284415.1 coordinate 36,740,881, forward strand.
CCAGATAGCTGCCACAGTCGTCAGTCGCGTGATTCATATATCTATCGAAAGAGGCAGGTACCATGATTATTTATTCGATTGACTCTATCAATCCCAGGTGCCCGTAACTCATATATATTGCATTTAACCTTCAATATCATATTTGAACAGAAAAAAAAACACTTTGCGAAAACAATGAAGAAATCTGGATTGTTTATGGGGTACTTGAAAAAATTTTTTTTTGTTCAACAAATAATAGGAACTATTAAATTGGCTGCCGTGACTTTTTCTTTATTGCGTTCATAAATACATATACACGTGTTTCGAAAATAGATTGAAAAAATTGAATTTAATTTTGCATTATAACAGATTGAAATTCAGAAAAGTTTTCCAAATGTTGAATATTCATTTGATGAGTCCGCTGTAAGTAAGACTAGCTAAGAGGGTTTCTTATTAGGCTTTCTAAGTAGGATTGGGAGGTGAACGATACCTATAAGAATGATCGTTGAATGACGATTAAATAGTCATGGCATATCAATTGACGGCTGCCATGAACATTTCCCGAATGTGGTGGTGGTAGCACTCTTCGGGCTTTTTCCCCATCAGTGAAAAATGGAAAAAAATATTCCGATACCAAAACACTCACCATGTGAAGAATTTAGACCAATTTCTACTGTGCCTTTCGTATCTACAGTCTGTGAACGCATCATGCAAAAACAACTCTTTATATGTATATAGTTACGGAGGAAACAATAAAAAAACACACATAGTTATAGAACGGCCTCTTGAATTTTTTCCCACAATTCGTCCTTGTTTCCTGACTTTTCGGCTCCCAAAGATTTTCTAACAATTGCCCACATGCTCTCAATGTCCTTGTCATGCATGAATTGCCACTTTAAAGGAATTTCCCACCCCGCATGTGGAAGCATAACTTCTTCAAGTATTTTAAGCATTTTGGAATAGGAATATTGGTACATGTTTTCCTTGATCCAGAAAACTGGACTTACTCAATACCATGACGAACATTATGCTTCCACCTCCAGTTTTGATCGTTTTTGTGATGTACTCTGGATCGAAGGCTGCTTTCTCCGGCGTCTGATCCACCTCTTACCATCTAATTCCACCAAATACACATTACTTTCGTCGGACCACAAAACATTTCGCCATTTTTGTCCATTTTCTGCTCCTATACAACTAGGGTGCTTTTTGGCAAGTGACTGCGATTTCTTGTATGTCTTCTGGTAAAAAGTGGGACTTCTCTTAGACTCCTTCCGACACATGTTAGTCTTCAAGCCTTCATCTCACTGTTCTGTTGCAGATGGGCAGAATAAGTTACAATTTTATATTCATTGAAGACTTAAAAGGGTCCATATGTGACAAGCGTTTAATTTTTAGGTCGTTTCTTCTTGTTGTATTTCGAGATCGGCCAGATTTTTTGTTAATTTTTGCATTGTACAGAATAGTCCTCGATTTTTGCCAATGACTTTAAACACCTACCGCTGCGATTTATCCTCTCGTGTGAGCTTTAAAACGAGAGTTTTGCGCGACCCTTTTGGATAATGTCTTTCCTTTTTGCTTACGTTTTTAATCGACTTTTATTCAGGTTGAATATGCTGTTTATAATTTAAATTAAAATCTCCTTTTTAAGAATAAAATAACTAAAAAATTGGCCTGATCTTATAGTTTTTTTCCATAAGTGTATATAAATTCAAATAATATGATAAACCAATTTCAGTCTATCTTAATAGGCCTGATAAACGTTGTTTATGATGCGGGGACTCATCTAAATAGTGATGAGGTCACTTTTCTGATACTCTTGGATTTATCCAAAGTTTTCGATATATCAAACACTACTCCAACCAATAAACTAAGTAAATGTTTTAGCCTATTATCGTCTGCGTTAAATCTTCTACATCAACCCACACGAAGTCCACAAGGTGACATTGCATCCTCAAAACGTTACCGTTCGGTGTGGATTTTGGGCCGGCAGCGTCATTGGTCCGTACTTTTTCGAAAACGACGTTCGTGGGGCGAACAGAGCGATGATAACCAATTTCGTACGGTCCAAATTGAACCATATAGACCTAGACGACATGTGGTTGCAGCAGGACGAAGCTGCGTACCACACAGCCACGATTGACATTCTGCATGAACGATTTGAGGATCAAAGTCAAAGTCATGTGATTTGACCCTGCTAGAGTTTTTCTTGTTGGATTTCCTGAAGTCGCAGATCTATTCGAATAAACCACAATCAACCAAATAAAGTCAATAACACGAAATGTATAACAATTTTTTTAGAAAACACATTTTCATACTATAAAAATAGTTAATGTCCTATTGTGTTATAATAAAAATAAATAAATAAACACTTAAACGCATCACAGAGAGAGCGAAAAATGGCCGACAAGTATGGTCGAATGTCACTGAATGGAATAATGGCCAAATAAAAGCGTCGCGTGCGTATGTGTTAAGAAATCCAGAAAAGAGGATTTGCGTCACGATAAGCCACCCACCTGGACTTCTTTGCTTAGATGGTTATACGAGTTACTATCTGTGAAAAACCAGAGCTGAAGTGGATTTCAAGAAGCTTTTCTCAGACAAGTGTGCTATATGGGGTTATGTCAGTATCCGATGACTTTTGTTTCGGTATTCAAGCCCATGTCATCGGTGTCGAAGCTAACACACTAACCACTGAGCTCCCTGGCTCTAATTGCTTGTTACCAACTTTGATGATGATGTCGCATTCCCTCATGTCTCCGTGCAACTAAATACTAGGAGGATCTTAAAGAGACGTTGTTTCACAAGCATGAGAGCTCATCACCGAAAAATTACGTTACGAGATCGAAAATTAAGTTCAAATCCCAAAACGTCAAAATATTGTATTAATGCGGTAGCAAAACAAACACATTCTGTACTTTGATATGCCGCTTTGGGACAATTTTGAATGCTTTGCATACGTTTTCCATTTTAGGATTGCTTCTTGTCGTTGATCGCTATACTCGTAAACTGGATGTTAACTTGTGTTCCAACGTTTGACGTTTGCCGCAGACTCTTCAGAAAATTACACAAACACAATTCAGCTTCGTTGAAATTCATGGTCCTGGCAGCCCATTGATGTCATCGCAATGTGGAAGGATAAGATTTGAAATTGTTATAAAAACACCTGCGCATTCCTTCCAAGCACATTTCTTCGAATTCGAGGCAAAAATAATTGGTTATCGCCTATAGCGCCTACTATGTGACCGATATCGTTATCGCATGCTTCACGAGTGGACTTTCCTTTTCCGTTACGCTCCATTTTACTTATCAAAATAGACAAAGTTAGATATGTCAGAAAAGATAATTTTATTTAAAAAAAAAACTAGTAACAACTCCTAGGTCTGTGTAAACTTTGTGTTCTCTACGATTTCTATGCCACATGAAATTTTACTCAAAGGAGGTCCTATACAATAGGGTCAGAATTGTACGGAAGGATAACTTTCTGATTAAACTGCTTTCAAGCCACATTCGGTCAATAACCTGATCACCGGGGCTTACCACCCCAACTACTTGTAGCACGAGAGGGTGCACCTTTACGGCCTTGTCCCACCAGAGGCATTCCTCTATTTAGATCAATGTGGGCCAATCCAGGATAGATTAGTGGTACCGCTAACCTTCCACGTAGCCAGCAATTCCGTGGAACGACAAATCCTCCGCAAATGTTATGTCACGCTTCGTGAGTGAGAGTCAGGGCAGGACGTTGGTCCGACAGCACCAACGGTTTTGGTGGTTGGAGCGAACTGCGTCAGTGGTTAATCTTGATAGGTTAGCCTCTTCAAGGCAAAGTTTGCGAAACACCAATGGCAGACTTACATAAGCTAGGTTAGGCAGAGTAGGATAAGGTAGGCTAAGGTGGGCTAGGTGTGGCGGGTAGCTTAAGTGTAGTTTAACTTAGTTTAGTTTTATTTTTATTAAAAAAAAAAACACGAAATATAGCAATAGAAAGATACATATGCATATAATGTATTTGCATATCATATTAAAAATATTAATAGGTTCCTTTAATGAAGTCAAAAGGCCGAGAGAAAATAAATTATTTTTTTACTTTTTGGAGTTTTTTTTTGTCGGGGGTTACTTAAAATTTTTAATTTTATTTTTTTTTAGATTTATTTTCTGGAATTTAATTGCCTAACTGCGCAATATTGCCATTGCTACAGCATATCCCCTATTTATAATTAAGAGAATAGCGATATGAGAGGCAGTCAGTCGCTTCGTATGCTGTTCTTGAAGACGCTGTATAAGAATATTATGTTAAGGGTGGTAGAAGAAGTAAAATATACAGAGGAATAAAAAAAAATCTGTTTTGAACCATTTTATAGCACCATTCCGATGGCTTGCAGAAATTCTTTTGCAATGATCCATTAGAAGAAATGTCAGCTCTTTTGAACCAATCCTTGCTGTGACGTGTCTCATGCACTAAACATCTACTAAATAAGAGTAAACTGATTAGTAAGAAATGTATAATCCTTGTGGAAGCTCTCTCAGGCTAATGTGACGATTTTCGAGCATAATTTTCCTCGCTAAGATAGTAATGGCTAGTCGTCTTAGATGAAACAGGTTTTCAACAAATTCACGGACTTTTTTAAACGCTTTTTGATGTTACAAAGTTACAAATTTTAAGCTCAATATTTTTTCCATGACAAAAATCAACGGTAGCATGGATTTACTAATGTTTTTACTTTTGGCAGCTGAAAAACAATTAGTTAACAGATAGCACCTGGACTCAGTATCAAAATAGATGATCGCCGCTTGAATCCCGGTTAAATTTTGACAGAAGGAATGGTGCATTACTTGTACTCGTATAAAAATTGAGTTGAAAACGTTAAAAACACACAGCCTGCTTTATCTGGTTATTGAACTGATTTTTAGCAACATTTAGAATATATCAAAAAAAATTAGAGCAATGATAAGGCAACAGAAATAACCAACATTTCGTTTTGTTACTGATTAGTCCGAAATGACATGATGACATGATTGGACGAAATGACTGGTTGTTGCTAAGGCCTAGATATTGCTTACTAAATATTGAGTTTTGCACGGTGTAAATGTCAAAGCACAGCAAAAATACATAGTATTACCAGCAAACCAAATATCTTAGAGAAATATAAGAAAAGGTTTTATGAGCTCCCGTTTTCCTCAGGCATTCTTAAGAAAAAAATAACTTGTAGAAAGAATGCCGTCTAGAGTACTTGTTTTGAAGAAATAATACTGCTATTTCACCTGTAGATGCCGCGTCGTGATAAGGCCATTTCGAACAGAAGGATAACTTTTATATATGTATAATATTAGTCGAAAATCCAGTAAGTCAAGTTGAAAATGAAAAGTCGGGCTTGAAGCTTGTCAAAATATTTTATCTTTTATATATATGCAAATAATGTTGTATAAAAGATTCCTTATGTTATTTGCATTATAATGGCTTTAAGAATTTAACTTTCATCTTCAAAAACTAGGTATTGACAATGGTAAAAAATAATAAAATAGCAACGTGCCAGTCGATATTAAAAAAAAAGAACATTTCCACAAACCTAATTCTCCGATTAACAGCAATTAAAAATGATTCAATGTTTCCTATCTGGGTGGCATGTGGTAAATTCGAAAACTTTTTCAGCCTGCACAGCATTCGTGTTATAAAACGGGGAAACAATTGTAAAAAAAGGGGGTTTTGAAATGGCAATAGATTTCAAATTTAATTGCTAAAAAAGTTGTTTCCTGCAATGGGTTCTTAGGACACTTCTGATGAATCAAAAACCACAAGTGATGTCGGGTAAACTAAAGGAGCGTAGTATCTATTATTGGATTGACACTAGTTTGAAATTTGTTAGACTATCGTTTGCTTTCAATCTATTTATGAGTATCTACTTGTATTATCACAAGTGGAGCTTATGGCAAAAAAAGATTGTTAAACATCAAGTACGCATATGTTAGAAGAAAGTTCTTATTATTAATTTATTGCCTCAAATTTGACGGAACCCAAAGTGCATTTGTGTAGATATAGACTGTGCTTAGCGACAGGCGGAACGATATGAAAGCGAATTGGCTTTATAAAAGAGCAGAATAATTGCACAGAACTCGAAAACCTCCGATAGCGATATGAAAGCACTCCCGGTACAAATCCGGCAACTGTCAAGGTTAGTATTTGTTGCTTTAATTTATTTTGTGTGTTCTATCGTATATTTATAAAGTTGTTTAGAACCTCTAGAAGGAAGGTAGCGTGGAAATATGTACATTCAAACTCATTTACTGTTTCTCAGGCCTTAATGGGATTCAATATTTTACGGGACGTGACCACCAGAACGTACGCCAAAGTTTTCAAATCTCGATTGAGTAGTATTTAGAATTTCTTTGTTAATTCTTTTAAAAATTAACAAAGGAATGGTCAAAGTCCCAAATGCATTGAACAACACTTATAGTATGCATGTGGTATGTAGCATGTCAGAAAGTTCAAATTGAAATAGAAGTTACTTTTTTGATTATTGATGATAAGCAATGATTTTTCGACTCACTCTGGCATGATTATGCAAGTACTATGATAAACAGGTATATCATATGATATCGAGTCTCGCAATAATTTAAAATATTTTCCTGATATTGTATTATTGGGAGTTGGAATTAATTCGTTGAGTTCTTAAAGTTTATTAAAAGTGAAATTGAAAAAACTATTTACAAATACCATGTGGCAAGAACGCCCTGTCTTAAGATGTGATCCACAAATTGTCGCGAAAAATCCTGCGAGATTGCACTTCAAAACCTAGTTGGGAGAATTGAATGCGTTCTCGAAAGGAAAGATTATGTACTGGGCATTTTAGTCGACATTGAGGGAGCTGGTTTTGTGGATCAAAGCAATGCTTTATGGTGCATGGTGGTCGGCTCTTTCCTTGATGCTCTCAATGTCTCTGGAATCTATGCCCAAGCCTATACGAATGATGTTGCTGTTCTCTCTGTCGGCTCATATATAGCAACTGTCTGTCTCAAGGCACAGGCGGTGTACGGTAATGGGCTGTCGGCTAATCCTCTTAAGTCTGAAGTCGTTCTCTTCACGAGAAGGAGGAAAAATACTAACATTACTCAGCAGGTGCTAAAATACATTCTCATCCCGATATCCAAGGAAGCTAAGTACCTGGAAGTCATTTTAGATAGCATGCTTCTTTGGTCCAAGCATATTGAGTCAATAACCGCCAAAGCGCTGATAGCTTTTTGGCAATGCAAAAGTGCTTTTGGCAAAACATGGGGCAATGATAAGACCGATAATATCATATGCATCAGTTGTCACGCAAACACATCGTGGCCTGTTTCACCAAATTCCAAAGAGCGGCTTGGCTCAGCTTTACGAGGGCTTTACCCAGCATACCGGACGCTGCTCTAGATGCTATGATAAATCTTCCATCCCTTGACATATATGTACATGTGTATATGTGGGTGCGCACTGAAAGCCATGTCTCGCATCAAGAGAAATGGTTTTTGGTACAACTCGCATTGGAGTGACAGTATACCTGCGGAAGAAAAATCCTGCGACCCCTGCCTCATGAATTTACCTTCCGACCCAATAACACCTCCCATCCTATGGCGCTATAACTTAACAGTAAAAATTCCATAGCGGCAGGACTGGCTCTGGCCAGATACTGAGCTTGGAATGGGCTGTCTTCGTATTTTTACAGATGGCTCCAGGACTGGGTGGGGGTCCGACGCTGGAGTTTTCTTCGAGCTCGAAAACATTCGACTGCACTTCTCGTTAGGAAATAATGCGTCTGTCTTTCAATCAGAGATATACATACGCAATCCTAATGGTCATACCCTATGTTGTGAAGCACAAGTGGAAGGGAAAAAGCAAATTAGTGCATGAACTCAAGACCTTTTTGAACAAAGTCGGAAGAATAAATTCACTAAGGCTTGTATAGGTCTCAGGTCACTCTGGGATCCCAGGAAATGAGACCTCCGTTGAACTCGCTAGAACGGGCTCAGATGAGAGTTTGTCAGGACCTGAACCCGCCTTAGGTCCATCTACTTCCACGGTCAAATCTGACATGGACGATTGGGTCTTTAATGCACACAGTCGTAGATGGAGGGAATATGCAGATGACTAAGCTCGTACGCCCTGATGTCTGCAAGAAGTCCGCAACATTCTTCTTATCCTTAAGGATAAATGATTGCAGAAGGCTTACGAGCGTCATTACGGTCCGTTACACTTTTGCCAAGCATCTCTACGTGCTTGTCATCAGTGAGACGCCTACCTGTGCTGCATGTTGTGAGGAGGATGACACAGCAGAGCACTTTCTCTGCGACTGTCCCGCTTTCGCTCGCGCACCGTGGCGCACCTTTGGGGTCGACGTGGTGTGTGCCGAATCTTTTAGCTCTACATCATTGAAGACCCAACTCACTTTTCTTCGGACAGCGGGAAAATACAATAAAGACAGGTGTCTGCCTTTCTTGTCTACCAATAAGAATCCGTGATTTTATTTCTCAGCCAAACCATATGTCATCGATTTTAACAGACGGTCGTCGGAAGAGAGGATGCATTCAGAATACGAATAACGACCTGAACAACATGCGGGTGACGTTGCTGCAAAATCACTTTGGCATATATTTGCTTTGGAATATCGCCAGTCTCAATACGACGCAAAAAACCTTTCCTTTCTTCCAACCACGAGAGAAAAAAAACCTCTTAGCCTCAACTCATATAGGACACAATTTCCTTGCATTTGAACCATAATCTAGGCTTTCAAACGATGGGACGTTTATTGAGCTATGACCAATTATTGTTATATTTACATGAATATTGATCAATGAACCCAATTCTGCACCTTCTTCTTCTTCCAACCTGAAATCCCCGTAAAATTTTTAAATAATTCGACGTGTCAGCTGTCGATTTTTTTCGAATTGAAGGAAAAAAGCAAAGGTTTCTGCAAATCATAAGGAGTTGTCGACAGATGCCCAAGTTTTCGAGATGATCTGATATTTCTGACCAGCATGGACGCTAGCTCCATCTACTGGTAAACCACCTAATTGTCGAAAAAGCATGGCATATGTGGAAAGAATTATTGAAAACTTCGTTAACATTGATGCACTCTCTATTCATCACCAGTGACGGACTCTTTACATTTTTTGATTAATGAACAAAATAATCGATACGATGAAACAAATCCTCAAATAATAACGTAGAGCCTGTAACCATATCATAACGATTGAGAGAGAATGCTATTGTCAGCTCAATAAATTTTACGAATTTTTATTTTATTCCAAAGTCGAAACCAATCAAGGCCTCCGGAGATTTACGTCCTCTATGGGTCTTCATACTCTTTGATTAGTTAGCTCTAATTTCCTACCTCAGATTGGGGAAAAAGATATAAGAATTTGTCAGTTTCTAAACTTTACTATCTCTCGGCTTATTACTAATAGAAAATCATACTGTTGCTTTTTCTTTCAGCCCTCATTTGTTTATTTGCACTATTATAAAATGTAGATACGTATAGCTCGCAAGATTGTAAGAATTTAGTAATATAATGAACCGAATTTATTTTTATGAAAAAACGCAATAAATTTTATGTGTTTACTTTCTTAACTTTTTTTTATAAACACTTTTCAAATAGTTCACAAATAAAAGATTAAAATTTGAAACTATTAGCATGAACATAGATTACACGCTTCTTTAATTTCATTTCATAATTCTAATTCCAGTCAGATTACGAAAAGTACTGAAAATTCGCATGGTGGTACCACCTCTAAGGCGTATTTCATACTAACCGACATCGATTAATTACAACTTTCTCATCAAACGAAGAACCTTTTCCAACACCCTCTCAAAAGTCAACCCCCTTAACGAAAAACCGAAAGAGACGGGACAAAAATAAGTGGCAGGAGAACCTATACGGCGAGCATTATCAATCTCTTACCGCTACAGTGAGATTTCTTATCAAGTTATTAAACGAAATACAACATAAAAAAAGCCGGAATAGCTTTAATACAGATATAAACATTATGGCAAATTTTTATAGCATAGGTTAGTACATATAAATAACAGTATCTGGCGCGTTATAATAAAAAGACCGTAGGCGCGCTCCTGCATTTAGTCGAGTTCGCCTAGTACTACCGGTTCCCTCTGAAAGGAAATCCTTTCTCTATTCCATCACTTTCGTGCGTTTCGTGTCGAATTTTTTGAATGTAGATCTATTGCGTGAATAGTGATTTTTAAAAATCATAAAGTGACTTGAAAAAAAAAAAATAAAAAATACAACATTCCAAACGAGTATAACAAACTGTGATTTTACAATATAATGCATATTATGATCAACAAGCATCTGGTAGTGGGCCTACTTGTTCTATTTGCCACCACCCAATCAGGTTTGGGGGCAATTGAAAGAAATGGTAAATAATAACAATAGTGTAGCCAAATGCAGAGAACTTTATCTGTCTCTAAACAATATCGGCAGGTCGAGAAAGAATATAGTTTACGGCCGGTGATAATTTTATTGGAAGTCAATGGCAAGTTACAAAGAGAAACGTGCAAGCGTCTAAGTTTAAGTGCATTTACTAGATAAAGGCTAATCTATAAAGTGAAGGGCAGTCATGTCTTGGAAATCTATAGCTCATTATTGAATAATATCGTATATCACACCAACAAAAGAAATTGAAAAAGCTTTCTATCGGTGATACATATATGTACATATGTAGATTGATGCCACAACTTTTAAAATCTGTCTGTTCCATAACAAATAAATACATTTTCCGCCCGTTCCATGTACCTCGTCTACGGTAATATCATTCATTTCTAGAACAATCGCTTAGACCTGTGCCATCATATCACTCCTGTCTGGAATCACTTATCTTTCACCTATGAAAAAAAAAACAGCGTAATGTTTAAGCAATTATTTGGATTATGAAGCATTCTCGCATTGGGGATGCCCATGACATCAGCAATCTGTTGTACCTTTAACCGGAAATCCGTCAGCTTCATAACGCGTCCGCATCAACATTGATAGTGTTTGCATACGCGTACATCATTAAACAGCATCTTCCATCAACGCGATGATGCTTTTGTAAAGTGTTATCTGCCAACTTTTCCCGTGCCAACAATACGTTATTTGAATTTTAATTTTATCAGTACCTGCTCACTGAGGCGTATAACGAAAAAATAAAATCTACATTTCGAGTAAAAAGGAAAAAGAGCCTCAAAGAAAAAACTTGTAGTTTTTGGCTGCAAGTGTCTTCGGGTCTTCAACAATTGCTTTTGATTAATGATGTTCGACATTGATGTAGCCACAGAAGAAATGAGCATTGATGCTTTGCGTCAATAGATCTATAACCGCACTTTACGTGACCGCAAAGATGAAATTATATTTATATGAGAAAACCCCTAATTTGTATTCAGCATATTGCCACCTGCTACAATAAGATCTTAATGAATTATCCACCATTTTCAACTTTGACCTATAAGCTATTTTATTTTTCTTTATGTTACATTAATTGTTTTTTTCTAGCTAAAGCATAAAAATTATAAGCAAATAATGATCGTTTTGCAAGAAAAAAACCAGTAACTAATAGAGAAATGAGTGACGAATATCGCATTTCCTTGACGTGTATCTCGCAAGAGCAATGGTAATGAGAGTCTTCCAATATTGTGAGCGTTTCATTGCTCTCAACATCGGTTATCTCTATGGCATATGTGTATTTTCCTTTACTCATATTTACTGTCAGACTGGTTTCATTTTGTTATTTAATTTCAATTTCCTTCATTTCAAAGACAGCTATATGAAGATAATAATTGCCCTTCGTTTAAGGAAGATATTCTATTGCAAAATGTCCCTATTGTCTATAAGTTATGAAATTTAAGATTGCGTTATCTGGTCTGGTCGTTTTCATTACGAATCCGATTTAATTTCCTTGACCAAGAAGTTGCTTGCAAGGCTAGTCTTTGTCAACAGGGATATACATTGTGATTTTCTATGTGCAATAAATTACAGAAAAGCTAAAAATAATTCCAAAGCTTTGTAATTGAATGTCTGCTTTAAGCTTGTATCAAGAAGTCGATTTTACCTCACATGATATTTTTCACAAAGTTGGCAATTGAAATTTATTCTTTAAGTTCTTAAAATCTAAAAATGTGTTTTTTTACCTTTACACAAACATAACCAAATTTTTCTACCTTCCATGTTTGTCATGGGTTTGAATCCCAGAAACAGCCAAGTCATTAAAACCGTATTTTGTTGTGTTTCCCCTGAGTGAATTACTTGTAAAATTTACTATATTTATAGCTAACATTAATTGATAGTAATACGCAGACAATAAATACACTTGAGTTTAAATATTAATAATTAATTTAAGCAAAAAAAATTAAATGGAAAATAACACTTCACATAATTTAAAGAGCCAAAAGCGAAACAATTCATAAAAAATCAGACTTTGTTTAACATTAATAGTTGGCGTGTCTACTAGGGTTTCTAATTATTCCTTTAACGTACAATAATAGAGTATTCAGTCAATCTAGTTTTGGAATTCCAAAGTGGGAATTCTCGGTTAAGCTTTAATGATCCTTTCTGACAGTTTGTATAAGTGGCTTCAAGACGGATTTAAGTATGCTACACTTCAGCACAGAACCTGTTTGTTGGAGCATTGCCCTCTTTGCAGTTGGAGAGAGATTTCCTATAAAAATTTAACGCATTTTTGTTTTGTTTTAAATTCCAGTATTATGGACAATCTAATATCTGAATAGCATTTCGTGGTGTATGGCAATCCGAAAAGCTTATATTTCGCATATTCCTTTATCTCTGGTTTATTCTTTCTTTATGTCTCTGTTAAGGTATTAAAATCAATCAAAATCTGGCCTATGCTTGTATTGATATCTAGTTCTTAGTAACTAGAATATGGAGCGTTCCTAGTCTCGAAAGCTTACCCCAAAGTCTTTGACTTCTAAGTGACTTTCCAAGCGACATTTCTACTTAAAGGAATAATGTAAATAGTTTCTGTAACTTTTTTTCCCAAAACTCTTATTTTATCATTGATCAAGTGCTTCGATAGAAGATCATCATTTATAAATCCAAGAGGTGCCATTTTAATGTAGTGGACAAATTAATATTTTCTTTCATTCTTGCCCAGCATTAAATCAGCGAAAGTACGGCGTTTCAATGCAAGTGACTTATAAGCGTGTAAATTGGTTGCTGTAAAGTCCAAATTTGTTGACAAATCTGGGTGTTCAATCACACTTTGAGCAATGGTATATGGTCATCCAATTCACGGCCCGGATTTAACATTCCTGTTTCAGTGCGTCACATATGTATGTAAGTCAAAACGAGCATACTACAATATAAGCAAAACTATGGCCTATCCATCATCACGCAAGCGATGAAGGTCTAACCCTCATCGTCAATTCTCATTGCTCTAGCCAAAAGTTAATCGATTTTTTTTTTTGGCCCCAAATCGAAGACGGTGCCACACTTCACACAACACCATCCATTCTGGCTTTATTGTAAAAAAAAGTTTTGGATCATTTTTTCATTTTTGCACCTAATTCAAACATTTCTCTATGCTCGACTTCACAGACAATACAAATCTCTATTATTCTTAGATTTCAAAAATGTACGAGCATTTCCGTTAAATTAGAAAAAAAAATTAGAAACCCTGACATAAACTGTGCGCACACTTGCTTAAAATTAAAACTGAGAGCATGAGTTTGAATAATATGTATTGTTTTGAATGACATCAGTCACCATTCGGACAATAAACTTTTATCTCAAGTACTTCCGGGAACACTATTTAAAGTCTGTCAGTGTCTGCTATTTTACCTTAAAAACACGATTTTCTCCGAAAGGCATAAACATTTTTTTACACTTTTTTTAACAGAATTAATTTAAGACACCCGTACTTGTATGTTGGTGTCTGCAAAAGCGCACATCCCCACATTGTTAATGAATTGTAAAAGCACGTGTTTTCAGTTATGTCATGCTATCACTGCACAAATCCAGAAACAAAAGGTTTATTTGATAAGAGAAAAACAAAAAGGGGATTTGGAATAATTTATTTTGTTGATGCTAGATTATATTTACCACACAAATAGCTTTTTCCATATGTGCTTTCAGATCTTCTTGGATTTTATGGACTATAAAATTGAGCCTTTGCTATAACAAATTTTTGTTTACAAATATTATTTGTTTAGTACACACATTCCATTTGTCGCTGGAATTCAATTTCAGATTCTTCTTCTTTTCCTTTTTCCGGCGTTGTTATGGTCAGAAGTGTAGGAGCATAACCTTCCCACTTAACTGCATTCCTACTGGTCCGCTTGTGGGGTCCGCCGGTTTGACCTCAGAAAGTAGCGGCAGGCTTCCCGGTTTCGGATTACTTCATCGCTGAGGCCAAGCAAATGCTGGTGTTTTTCAATTTGTTTGCACCAATTGTTTTTCGGCCTGCCTTTTTTTTTGTGACACCGGGCATGCTCCAGATTTTTTTGTTTGATCTTACTCTTACAACACCGGTGATCTCCAGTCATGTCAACCCACTGATTTGCATGCACACTTGTGGGGCAGTTTAATGGTGGTATATGTGTCCCTAGGCTCACCTTGGTGTTTTCTAAATTGCCTAGATGTGATTTCTGTTTACCTATGTTTTAGTCGACTTTTACGACAAGCGAGAGGTATCGCTGCAGGGATATTCTTAACCCGTCCCTGCACGGAAAGAATTCAATTTCAGATTAATGATTAAAAATTCAAAAGTGTAAAAAAGATCATACTATCATCTAATGGCTGATTATTGGTGATGTCGATTTTAGATTGACATGTTTTTGTTAATATATTGTTGATATCTGATTCAAGTTATCTGCATTCTGTAACATATTAAACGCTAAAAGGAAGTATTAGCAACATCAAAAGTTATTGCCATTGCAAAATTACTTTTACTCGACGACTCAATTATAACAGTTTTAACATTCGAAACTGATCTATGCCGGATTGACTTGAAAAAGATTCTATTATATCTAACAATCGTACAAAAAAAGAGAAATCTCATCAACACCGGTAAAGAACATTCGATTCTATCTTAATATCTAGACCTAAAAAACTAATTGATTGATTATTTTATTATCGACTATACCTTTTAATTTGTTCTTACTGCAGAGATAAGCAGCAAAACTTAATTGCTACCCCTTATTATTAATTTTTTATTTTTAACTGGAAGACAACGAAATTAATATAGAAATCGGAAAATAATATATTTTTATTGCTTGAGAAAAAAGCGGTTTTGCCCTTGTCACCTAGTTATGTTTAGTAGTTGCTTCCTGCTTGTGATACGATCGGGCTTGATAAGTGTATTGTTTTAGAACGCTGGCCATTAGTTCCGATCAATTTCCGGCCGTTACAGTTTTCGTGTCTATCTCATACGAGGTATGTTCAATAAAATACCGTGAGCTTTCGAATTCTAAAAAAGAACTACGTGCAGCTGTATTTTGTATATTATACACTTATGTTAACTCTCTTTCAATCTTTATAACATTGAACGTTCGCTTTTAACCTCATCAATTTATAAAACCCATTTTCATTCACTCCTGCTTTTGTTTGAGATTCAGCAGCTTTAGGATAGTTGTGCCGTCACCAGTTTCATACCCTAAATAGTTGATCGAGCGGAGCGTAGCGGAGCGAGAGCAATCACCCACTTTTTGGCCTAGCGCGTGCATGTACGGGGAATATAGCGGTCCGAAAACGATTTCGGACTAATCTTGTACGCACTAAATGTAGATATCGGCTATAACCACACATGTGTGCAGCATGTCATTCGATAGATCTAGGTCTGTAGATGAGCCATAAATTATCAAATGAAATTGTTTGATTGAAAAATAGTGAGAAATAACGAAGTAAAGTTTAGAAAAGTGCCATGCGGAGCGAGAGCAAGGTTGATAAAACAACAAATTTGCTCGCTCGATCAAAAATTTTCAGTAGCGGAGTTAAGCCCGCGCATACTGATCTGCCTAGTTACTTTTATTATGCTTGTCACGAGTAAGTTCCTTCCATGTTTCGCTGTTCCATTCCATATTTTGCAGGTTATTATTATTTTTGAGTTTTCGCCCACTGTTCACTCGTTCTATAGGTCCTACCCATTAAGTCGTTGTGATTTTATTACTTGGATAATCTTTTCGCTGAATAGAGTTCTTTGCGTTCTTGATTGTGTAGTTTTTTCCATTTGCTGTTGTTGCCTTTTAGTTATCTTTATGTGGTTTTTGGCAGTCAACACGCTCCTTTCCTGCCATTATTAGACTTTCTGCGTTTTTCTCATTGTCTTTCAAAAGGTCCAGATCTTCAGTGTAAGCTACAGCGAGTGTGATTGCATTAAGGGTTATACCCCTATCATTATCATTTACGTAGTCCGCCACTAAATTAAAGAGAAGTGGCAATGAGGAGTATCTTTCTTTTAATCCTTCACTAATCTCGAACATTTCAAAAAGGCGTTCCATACATTAACTCCTCCTTTGTTCCCTTTTAACAGTATTACCAACTTTCTTGAGAACCTTGAATTTCCAGAACGTGGAATTCCCATTCTTTTCTGAGAGCTGTGCTATAGTGGAAATCTGGGCACTGTTGAGCGGTTCCTCCTAAAACCACACTTGAGTCTCCGATTATTCCTTCAGCGTATGATGTCAGTCTCTTTAAGAGAATATTTGACTACATCTTGTAAGAACTTGTTAGCATAGATACTCCTCGGTAATTTTTCAATTCTGTTCGGTCTTTAAATGCGGGAATGATTACCGAGTTTTTTAATATTCGAAGATTAATTCTTTTCTATTCTTTATTAATTCTGCTCAAGCCTTTTTATTAATTCCAATGGTATTAGATCGACTCTTGCGGTCTTCTTATTCTTTAACCAATGTATTGCTACCTGCTCGATTGTTTCCAATGCTGCTTGCTCTCGATATAAATTAAACAGTTCAACGAAATATCTTTCCCAACTCTTTCGTTGAGCCTCTCATTATCGCTGCATATAGTCTTGATTTGGCTTGGTATCCTTTTCATGTCCTAAATATTGGGAGTAAAAAAACTTAAATATGATAAGATCTTCAGCGACTGATTTGAATAATTGTGTTTGAGTTAACGTCAAATTTTGCCAATTTCGTAAGTGCTGGGCTGTCAAGGCTTCAATACCTTCTCAGCCTTTATTCAAAACAATTATAAAATTCGTAAACTCTGGTTTTACTCATATTATTGTCAACAAAAGTAATATTTTTAAAAAACTTTGCTACGCTGCTGGGAATTCAGTTCACTGAAGTAGTAAGTAGGTAAAGGTCGCACCAAAACATACATACGTCATATCTTTGACAACAGACCAAGAAACTGAGTTGCAACTAAGATTCCTGTTACTTTTTCAACTAACTTCGTACGTACTCTTGCCTGATATTTTCCAAACCAGTAACTTTGCTTTCAATTACGCTCTTCGTTAACATTCCATCGACACAATGGAAAAGTAAGGCTCAGCGAATTTTTCGGCTCTAAGGTGATCGCATTTGATCCGGGAGACATTCTCCATGTATGGTTTAAGGATGTTCTTTAACCCAGAAGCCATAGTTTATTTAGTTATCGAGCCAGTGAACGTACATAGCGAATTATCTCTCATAATAATCGAACGCCAGGCTGCACCATAGGCAGCGGCCATATCGGTGATTGTTTTCTTAACTTCTGTATTATTTATGTATGTAATCAGCGACCAATAAACGAGGTGTATAGAGTATCGAGAACAAGTAAAGTTCACGGTCAATTGAACAAGAGGAACCTGCTATCAGCCACGTATCACGCCTGGCCTCAGAGGGGTATCATAATTAAAATGGTTTTGGAGATATCAGAGGAAAAAGGACAAGAATTTATATAGAAAGCTTATCCAATAAATTAAAGCTGATTGCTCAATAAGTACAGAGGTTTCCACATATGTATGTAAAGCAAGTATCACGCCACAGAGTGCTTTCCAGTCATTCACTGATAGCCCTTTGTATAGAGTTTTTATTAATTATTCTTATACCACAATGGTGACTTAACACTTCCCTCAATTTTTGTTAACTCATCGAGTGGTAGATGAGTTTTCATCACCACAAATTTAAATAAAAACGCAATTAACCGACATCATATATGTATCAAAATGCTGACAATACTATTATTATGTCACGCTAAAAATCATTGTAAAAATCACACCTTAAAGTCTCTGTACAAAAACCACATCTGAAGATAGTACTCAAGAAAATGGGAAAAAATCCAACAAAAATCACAAGAACACAATTAATTCGTCAAACCAACATTAAACAAATAAATTAATTCGATGCGGCAAAATGACAAAAGCAAGTACCATCGTCGGCTTGACCATAATACCCGTGACTCGACAGCGAGCTACTGATCAAACCAATGAAGTAAAAAATACTGGTTGTAAGTGCTGACGTACAATACTAATGACTATCGGAATTCCCGATCAAACAAAATTGATTTCCACATTGTCGGTCGAAAAGTCGAATATGGAAAATCAGTTTTTCACATTCCAATCGATCGGTAAACTACTCGTACCTACGGAAGAAAAGTGCATTGCTTGCTTATCGACGAATAATTGATCCGAAGTTTTCGCGCCTCTCCCTATCAATAGCACCATATATCTTCAGAACGTATCTGATAAATTGTTTTTTTTTTTTTGCTCATACTTCTCAGCAAGCATCGATGTGGGCATTGAATGGCAAAAATTCCCCTAATCGGTTGCTTATAGTTGGTGCGAGTACGAGTAATTGTCGTTTGATATTAATTGGATATATACTTATTTATAAGTTAAACGCTTATCAGTTTGATTCTAATTTCGGTAGCGAACATATATTCGTCAGGTAGTGAGAATATAAATAACTGAAGCGAAGCTTTATGCGTTAGTACTCGTAGTGTAGAATAGTATTGCAGTTTACGCGCTTGATTGATTGCCGGGATGGGTAAGCAATTAGTTGATATTGTTAAAGGAAGCGATGGGGTTTGATTCGAGGCCGTCATTTCTCAAGGATTCGCACCGCTTTCATTTCTTTCGTTTATGAATTTATATTAAGAAAATTTTAAGTGAAGTGGAAAAAAATATATTTAAAATTAACAAATGTTGCAAACCAGTTTTAGTATGTAGTTCTCGTAGTACACATACTCATATATAAGCAACTCAGCCAAATTCGAGTTCGACTCGTGCTACATTCGAATACTCAAAACAGTGCTAAGCATTTGTTGATAATATCAACCTGCTTGTGTGGAATCCCCTTGTTGTTTTCTAAATACTAGTAGTGTCGTCGACTTTGTTCCGTCCTGTTAAATAAAATTGCCAACAACACCTACAATAGTTAATTTTCATTGTTGTAAAAAAAAAACTTTTTAAGATACATATCTAAGACTAGTGCTAGTGAGAAGAAATGCGACGCGATAATAATGTTATTCCGCCAACGGCCACAATAATACCAAACCTAGTCCCCTCTTGAAGTTCGGAGTAAATACCAAAGAGGGGCTTATAAAAATTCGAAATGTGATTGTAGTGCGAAGTCGTTAGAAGAATCAATGAACTACATATAACTGAATGAAAGTAAAATCACTTTCTATTTCGATTGCCGCAGTTTCTAACCGTCAGCCGGCGGTATTCGGGTGTAAAAGCCTTTTATTATTCCTAATTGCCTTGGATGTGCGTATAGCCTCTTAACTGTCCTAAGATAGACAATTGCAATATATTCCACGTATCGGTAACGATAAGATCGTATTAATAACATAAAGCGTATGTTATCAAATGATGCACGGTGTGTTTGCCAAAAGGCCAATGAAAGGCTGAATCCAAAATAAATTTATTTTAGATTTTAATCGTATTATATCGGGTACCAATAATATTTTCAATCCTTTGATAATGCTTTTACCACACCAATCAAACAAATTGATACTGCAATTAAGTGGGTGCGATTTTATTTCATCGAACGCTCAGACTTTACGGCATCAGATATTTATAATCACACCTCTAAATTGGAAAACCCCACTAATCTTAGCTTGGAGTTAAGCCTGTTTCACTCATCATACAGAAGTAACTAACATCGAGTTATTATAATTTATGAAATCAAATAACCAACCACAAGCCGATCCAACCGCAAGAATAAAAACATAAAAAATAAACAAAAGCCAACGGTTATCTTCTTCCGAAAACCACAATCAAAGAAATAAATAAAAAAAAGTAAACAAAAACCCACAGAAATTCATTTACATCATGTGCTTTTTACTTGCCCGTTTAAATCACTTACAACTACCCACCATGTTTAACACCGTATAGTTCAAGACCAACCATAACACACCTGTTGCCGGCGCGACGCGGCGGTCTGTTTTTTTTTCGCTAATTCACACAAGTTAAATGGGCCATACTAATGTTGTAAACATTAGATTTATCTGAGTATCTCAAGCATTCGTATGTATTTACTCACTAAATAGATGTTTTAGTAGAATTTCTCAATTAAATGCGGGAGCACGACGATCTGATCTGACCTTAGCTTTTATGCCGTTTGCTTAAGCATCTAAAGGCTATTTGCGTACTGAGATGAGTGGGAATACCCGATCCGAATGGGCTTGGCTCTTATCAAGAATTGCCATTAGTTAGTCATTATTGGTTTAATTTTTTTTCTTTTCTTCGACGGTTTGATCGCGAAGTTCACATAGTACTCTTGCTATCGCACATACTATATCGGATATGTTCGGAATAAGCTTTTTCAGAATTAACCCAACCGAAAGCAAAAACGATTTCAAGATGTAAATAGGGTTGTGCCTGCTTTATTATAGTTTTTTGCATGCCACTTCATGATATTACCATCCGCGGAAGCTCTTTTGCCTTGCCTTGCCTTAGAAATCCATAACGTCTTCAAACATAACATTTTACACTTACAAGAATACTTACACTTATATAAGGCCACCAGAAGAGATCTTCCTCAGGACCCTCTTACTTTGGTAATATTTGATGAGATTTGATCCTGAACTACCTGAAAATTCAATAATTTTCTATATTTACTCGTATGTCCTGAGAATTGGCGGCAGCTCTGTGCATTATTTCCAAGCCGCCCATATACATAGCTCTGGAAGTTAAGAAAGGTTGCTAACACTTAGCACTACGGGACGTATACGTAACATTTCCCCGTTCCTGGTAACCACTCCTTTACTGTCTTTATATACGCAATTTCCCTGACGGAATCAACTCAGATGTATCTGAGCCTGATAGGTCTGATACTGACAGTATTTCACGTTTGTTTTTCCATGGTCCATGGAACAGGCTTGTCAGGAAAAGCTTCCCAGTTCTTTACGAGCTACCCACTCACATGGATATCATGATCATGCTCCATAAGCTAGTTCGATTTTTAACCAGCCTTCACGACTTGTGCAAGATGTGAGTTCTTTCTCTCTAGTGAGGTTCTTCTTTTAGGCAATGTCCGTACTACCGCATCTTCCATATACATGATTCGTTATTTTATAGCCTTAATTTAATAGTTTCGAAAAGGCCAAGATCACTTACATTGCGTCCATGGCCACTCCGGCTATGAACAACGATTTGAGACTTGAGGTATTTATTTTTAATACCTGCAAATGCGTCGTCGTATTTCGTTAGCTTCGTCCAATAATGTCGAATCCTCTGCATATGCAAGAGATCATCTTGAATCATGTATTCACGCTAAAATATCGAAAAAATGTTGATGGAAAAGCGAGTGTTTTTCATCGCCATTTTGTACAGCTCCTCTTGCTAAATGCTATCATAAAGGCAGTGATAGCTATGCTACGATCAGAAGAATCGAATTATTAGTTTTAAGACGTTCACATGCACATAGAGCCCTAACAGTTAAAAAACAAAACTAAAGATCCCTACGACAGGCATGTATTTTCTGAGCAGATACGAGTATTTTGGATCGTATGATGCCTTCCACCTTCTATTACTTGATTTTCAGGCAAGCGATTTGGTTGTCGCGAAAAGTAGGAAGAAAATGACGATTTCGGTTTTTTGACGACAGATTTTAGAAGTGATTCGTTCCAATAACACAGATTATAGGATATTTGTAATAAGAGATTAGATTAGATTATCAACTTCCTAAATATTGAACACGCAAAAATGACTCAAAGGCACTTCCCCTTCAAAATACTCTCCCTTCATGTGCTTACTACGCTGGTATTAAAATAACATTTTAAACCAATTAAGCGTTTTATGGTGTTTAAGGTACAATCATCGCGATAACAAGACGTTGTAAACCCATGTCTATGCCAGTCTATCTATCGGGTTCTGCGATAAAGAAGAAAATAATAATAAATATCTAAGAGTAAGCTCCCATGGACACAGGCAAAGTGGTATCCGATGCAAAAACAACGTAATTTGATAAAAATAAAAGATTTTTTTCTGAACTGAGAAGAACACGACCTAGCCTACTCACAATCATTTAAACGAACTTGTCTGGAATGAGCTGAAGCTTATCATTTCCTCTCCTGGATACAAGCAACTTATTTATAGATCAGTATACTCGTACTGTTTGCTATTTATAAATTCTTTTCGACACGTTATCCCTTTGCCGTTAGCTTTTATCCATTTTACAAGTAGGTATTGTGTTTATCACACTATAGTCTCTATATAGTCTCTATCTACTTACACAGTTTGCTTTTACAACAAGAGGCGGATAATATTCTTTGAACAAGTGCATTTGTTGTTGATAAAATTTATTTGAAAATATTAACCGATTAATAAAAATATTTTCATTTCAGATGACAATGAGAATGTTTTAAGGGAAGTTCTAACCTATATTGAGGAACATTTGACGCTGCAAGTCATACCGAGGGAAAATGTCTCGAATCAATGCGAAGTAAGCGATAAATCGCCCTTGGATGAATTCCCGGAAATATTTACCGGTAAGTACCTATATCTACCTCTTTTAGCTAGTCGGGAAAAAAATTAAATTGCTAGTGCATAGGACGGGAAGAATGGCGATAGACCAACATATCACTCTTCGACAGGTTGATTTCTGAGTATTGGTTTTTCTTATCAGATAAATAAATGTTTTGCTATTTATTATTATGCGTAGTTAAGAACAAAAAAACAGGGTTTCTTGCTAAAGCATAGGCTTATAATGAATCATCGTGGCTGTGGGGATAAAAAAACCCCTAGATATCTGTTTGTGGAAAAGTATTTCAAGAGACCTCGTACTCATGTGTATCTCGTTTATCTTGAGCTATTTAGAAATCTCCGTGTATTGCACTAATGAAATCAGGGTAAATGAACCCGTTTTTCCATGGGGATTTACAAATTGTATTAATATTCAATACAATCCTTATACGTCCATAAGTAGTACGGTAGACCAGCATATATTTTATTGTGCTGATGTTGTCCGACGGTGCTTTGCTTAATGCACGTGGATGTACAAGATGTGTTCAAAAAGTTAAGGGAAATTTGTATATTCCCAATATGTATTAATTAAATTCGCCTTTGCTGTTGTATTGGTAAGCCAAACTAGTTTACATTACTATAAACCGTCAAAGAAATATAAGCGTTCCCAGATTTTGAAGATATTGAGTGTCTTGACGATTTTGTCATACCGATTGGCTTCTAGTATAATATTTTGTTTCAGCTGCGAAATGTTTGCTAGTTAAATAATGTCAAAACGATAAAGAAGTATGAAACGTGCCATAACAGGCGATGGAATGGGGGTTTACCGATATGACCTCTAAGCTAGGGTTCAATCGTCCAGGTGAAGGCGGTTGAATGTGAGGTCATGCGTTCTGAGTTTTGCATTTTCTCGCCAAGATGCACTATATACTTTTGCCACTGAATTGAACGATCTACACCGAACACCATTTTGTATGAAGCAATTAGAAAACCACCTGGATTTGTGGCATTCATTCGTTTGGACAGTTTTCATGTTTTGCTATCACCTCAGTTGGCAAACCGATTAGACTCTGAAGTGTAGTGACGGATTTATGTTTTATTCATTGTCATATATTGTAAGGAAAAAATATTTGAATCACTTTCTACCAAGCAACTTTTTCATAATGGGAAACAAGAAGAAATCGCATGGTGCCAAATCTGGAGAATAGGGTGGATAATACAGCAATTCGTAGCCTAATTCGACCAACTTTGCTGTGACGACTACGAATTAGTGAGTTTGTGCGTTGTCAAGGCGAAAGGGCATTTTCTTCTTGCCAAATGGAACAATTTTTCCGCATCAACATCGATGCGGTCCAATAAATCGGCATGGTAATATTTCCTGGTTGTCCTTCCTTTCTCTAAATCCAAATCCAAAAAAAAGTAGCCATGACTGGCCGAATTAACAGATATCAATTTTTTTGGGCAGGTTCATCGGGAAAAATCCTTGCTCTTTCATTTCTGGCTGGCGTATACTCGTAATGATCGATGCATGTTTAGTCAACAGCCATGAGACGTATTCCCTCACACATACATATTCCCACCCAAGGATTACTCTTGGTTGTAAAGAAACAAAATAACAGTCATCATTGCTCAAATCAAAATTACTCTATAAATCTGCGTGAAATTTTGACAGCTACGGTTTTAAAGATCGACTTCAATGATAGCATACACATTTGCGTCGTTGGTGCAAACAGTCGCAAACACGAATACTTATCATACAGTTCTCAAAGTTGTCCTAGATTACTAAGTATTCTCCTTGAAAGAGCACTATAGTCACGTAAAATACGTAAAAGGGTGTTTTCTTGGATTGAGAATCATTGAACCTTCACCATTGTTCCTTGGGCTAGATTTCTATAACCGTTGCATGGCTGCCAATGATGACTGGAAAAACTTGAAACAAGGGAAGTTCCGGAACACGTCTGTTGATGTCAACCGCTTCCTCATTACCTATCCTAGGATCCAGCAGAATTAAGTCAATCGATAAGATACCTAAATAAATACACATAATGCCTCCACAGTCACAATAATGAAGACGACATTCAAAGAATGATATTTGCCAATGGTTGTTTCTTTGTGTAAGCGAGGGAATCGGATAGAAAAGTTCTCTGTTAGGTATTCACCGATGATCATAATAAGAGTTGTTGAAGGAATATCTCTGATATACTCTCGTTAACGACATTTACTATAGAGTAATTTAAGCATGAACATCCAAGTCGTAAAACGTCTATGGGAGCAGTTTTTCAGTCCCTTCTTTAAAGTAGATGTAGTATCACCCATTGCGTCTTGTACAATACATATAATATTTAACAGTACTTCTAGCAACTGGGTTGCCTATATACATATGTATGTATAATAGTATGGCATAATAAGTATATACATATGTAGATATTTTTCCAAATTTGGAACTCCACTGAACATTCAAAGTCAGTAACATCTTCATATGATTGTTGCAGTACGACATGCACTTCAAGCAAAAAACGAAATGTACACTGGGTTTTCCCCATAAGTTTCGACAGTGATGTCCAAGTCATTATTTCTCGCAAGTCCCTACTATTGTTTATGGTCGCTATGTCGGTCAATATACCGCGCCATAATAAGATGATCCCCATTGTATAGGAATAACCTGGGCGTCTACAGTTAATTTTATTTTTAAATTTTCCAGAAAACCTGTGTGCTGTGAGCAGCAATAGCACGTACGAGTACATGTGCGTATGCAAATTCATACAAATGGGTTTGGGGGAATACTTGGCTGACTGCAGACTCTGAAGTTTATTGTATCATGAATCACAGTTCAACAGACATTTCTGTTGTCGTATTTATCTTTCTTTTCTCGACTTATTTCTGCATTAAAATATGTGCAGATTTCTCATTGCTTGTTTTTGTTTTTATCAAAACAAGTCTACATTTCAATCGGTCTGAATTCGTAAGACAATTTATTTCAATTATTAAGAATGGTGTTGGAAACACTAATTCTGATATAAATTAAGCATTAAAAGCTGATAATTAGGTGTCATATATTTGTCAGACTAGATTAACTAGGCTATCAAGTATATCTATATACAATCGCAAGTTCTCAATTTTGTGGAAAGACCATCTTGACCAATTCGTGGAGCTGATGTCTTTTAAAAAGTGCGCAGTATATATTTAATTACAATTTCAAGATTACTCGGCAATTGTCCAAGCGCTCTTCAGATTGCTCGAGTATTAGATAAAAGGTCTTGAAGTACGAGATACTTGGAAAAAACACCCGTCAACGGGATTTAACTAAAAATAACAACAACCACTCAATATCCAGAAAACAAGGGCAATTACGACCAATAAAACAAAACAAAAATCCTTTGACCATTCTTTACCTGTACATTGAATTTCCTACGCCACTTTATAACTTATCGGATGAGAGCTCATCGAGGTAATCAAAAGTCCGAGTGCAAGTTATCGTTTTCCGTATCCCTGTAACGCGTCAATGTTAAATGACAAGCATATGTCTGATTATAACCCAATGATATTGCAGTGTATATCATTTTTTTTTAATCATTCCAGTTGATAATGATAATTGAATTCAAACAATTCGTCAAATCCACGCGTGTAAATATGCCCAGGGAGTTGGCTACTTGATCAGTTAAGGTTATATTATCTTTCGTATTTTTATTTAAACAAGTTATGTGTTGCCATGTTAAAATTAATGTCTTAAATTTAACTGGACTTTGCAAATTCTAGAAGACTTTTGGTTGAGATTTTGTTTCTTCTTACCTCTATGTGTGTCTGGATGGAATACAGGAACATAGAAGCCTTAAAATTCAATAAGCCCTAAGATTATTTCTGAAATTGTAGCCGCTAGAGTAAATTTGATATATGTAGGTCTAAAGACTCTGAGATTATAGTTCATACATACTATTGAGCTTTCCACTTAAAGCAAATATTTTCAAGTACTTTAACTTGAACCAACCATATCAGATCTCACCCGTTGATATTTTGTATACAATAGATATGTGTTGTGCCCCATTATTGTTAAAAAAATTACGGAATTCACGCTTATCTAAACCTACTTATTACAGACTTAGCAAAAGCAATACCGAACATTTCTGAACTCTAGAACAATTACATAAAAATATTTTGAACAATTCTGTAAATAAATAAATAATCGCCGATAGTACCAAGCAAATGTAACCTCTTAGACAGTTGAAAGCAAAGGCATATGCTAGCAATGTAAAGCAATTTTTCAAGCGTGTTCACCAATACTATACTGAAAAATGAGTTCTTGGGTATGACAGATCTGTCTTTCCTTTTGGGCACGACTAAATTAGATGCCTTGAGGATTCCATTGAGTTTTGAAAACTGATTCAGCTTTTTTCTCAAGATATGCGTCGCGAAAAAATTGTGACGCGAAAGAAATTTATAGAAATTTGTAATTCGAAAAATCGCCGAGCGTAAGATCATGAGGACTACTTTTTGAACAGACTTACATATGTTGATTGAAGAAGACTCAGGGAATAGTCCTCTGTTATTCTATATAGAATTCACTTTTTTAAATCCTGATCATTACTTGTTCTCGAGATATACGAGACGAAAACCAAAGCTAATGAGCACACACACGCACGCACATTCCTCAAAATTATGGATTCTAGTTCTAGAGACCTTG
This sequence comes from Merodon equestris, assembly GCA_958301585.1. Classification (NCBI taxonomy): domain Eukaryota; kingdom Metazoa; phylum Arthropoda; class Insecta; order Diptera; family Syrphidae; genus Merodon; species Merodon equestris. The sequence goes on from OY284415.1 coordinate 36,768,419, forward strand.
AAACGTGAAGAGATGTCAAAATAGGAAATAAAAAAGTAGAATTTAATTAATACGACGCATAAAATCACACATTTTTTTGTTATTTTCTAAACATGCCTCATACGCACAACCACATTTGTGGATAGTCTCAAATCTTTCGTCCAAAACACCTTTTTTCCCAGACCTAATACCAGCTTAAGCAAACCATCTATAAACCTAAAGAACTTTTTTGGAAACCTCTTTATCTATTCACCTGACCTAAAATAACCTTGAGATATTTTTTTATCTTGTTATTTGTCCTAAATTCAAGCGGCTATCGAATCCAAAGTAGTTTAAAAGAAATACAAAAAAAAAATCACATCGACCAGACATCGCGTACGTCACACAGTCAACTTGAAGTGTTCTTTCTTTGAAAGCAAACCGACATCCGGACTCAAGTGCTCGAGTCCATCACAGAAAAAAAAACGATAAACCAAAAGATAGATGTGATGGTCCCATAAAGAGAAGTGTTGGCGATAAGCTTTGAAATCTAAAATATAATTATCCGCCCTTCAGTCTCAGCCGCAAATAATGATTTTTGATTTTTGTTTTTATACACAATTCCATACAAATTTGTTTATTAATTTTATTTTCAGAGGACCAGCTTCGTAGCGGATTCATTGTGCTCCACGTGTTTGCCGCCGTATATTTCTTCGTTCTTCTCGCCATGATATGCAACAATTATTTCCTTCCCACCGTCGAGTGTATCTGCCAAGACTTGCATTTATCCAAGGACGTTGCTGCAGCTACATTCATGGCAACTGCAACATCTATGCCGGAATTCTTCACAAACACTATCAGTACATTGATAACCCAATCGGATATGGGTATCGGAACAATCATCGGATCGCTTATGTTCAATACGCTAGGCGTGGCGGGATTGGCTGCACTTGCTATTAACAAGGTAACGCATTAGATTACAGCTGATGATAGGATCGAAAATTAAAACTTCTTTCTTCATGTAGCCGATTCAACTTGATTGGTGGCCGGTTGCTCGAGATTGCACTATCTATATGTTCAACACCATAGTTCTGATCTTTGTTGCGTGGGGTGGCAAAATCACTTTCCTCGACACCTGCATTATGATGGTTTTCCTAGTCATTTACTACATCTTGACTTTTAACAATAACACGTTTATGAAACACATTCGAGTCTTCATCGAGGATAAATTGAATTGCTGCTTCTCAACGCGCTATGGTGAGTTGTGAAACAGAATCACATCTTGTTCGTACGTTTTTTAAAATACTTTTTTTTATGGGTAGATTTAACACTTCCTCCAGAGAACAGTGCCAAGGCAAAATTGCCTCATAAAAAGGAAGACATCAATGGAAATGGTGTATTTGTCATAAACACACCAGATAACACCTCATCCAATGATTCCAACATCAACTTAACCTATTCGAAAAGCTGTAAGTTTAGAAGAGTTGAGTCCAACGATTTCAATACTTAACACTTTCTTTGATTTCAGGGGGTGATGACGATGCAGAATCAATAAAAATGCCAAAAAGTGTATTCTCCCTTCCTCACGGAAAATCAGTGGGAATGAAAATTTGGTGGGCATACACCTGGCCAATTAAACTAGTTCTTACATGCCTCATTCCAAATCCAATCACCTCGCGACGATGGTATCCATTGTCATTCATCATGTGTATCATTACCATCGGACTCAACGCTTACATGATCGTCTGGATGTTAACTGCTTTTGGTAAGTTCGAAGGTTTTAGTTATTGTCTGAGCTGGTTATCATATCTTTCATCCTACTCGTAGGGGTGACAATTGGTGTTCCGGAAATCGTGATGGGTCTTACATTTCTCGCGGCTGGTTCCACCACGCCCGAAGCAGTTTCCAGTTTGATTTCACTTCGAAAAGGTTCGTTTTTTTCTGTTGATGATCCTTATCATTTTTAATTTTTGTGAATTTTCTTAGGTGAAAGTGGAATCGGTGTATCCAACTCCCTCGGGGCCAATTCGCTTGCGATCCTCCTGTCGCTTGGTGCGCCATTCTTCATCAAGAACTGTATGAATTATGGAAAAACCGATGGATCAAATGCCATCTATCTGACGTCAGAGGGCATCGAGTACACAATCCTTATCCTCATGCTGGCGACAATCAGTCTCTTCACCATACTGGCCTTAAGTGGATTCCGTCTGACGAAACGGGCCGGTGTGGCTCTATTCACCGTCTACATCATTTTCATCGCTCTTCAGATCATGATCGAAATGAACGTATTCTTCCCGAAAACCTGCTAAATGCAACATAAGACTGTTTAGGCTACAAACCAATAATTAATTAGTATAAATAGCAATCGTATTATCCTTAGAATGATATTGTAAATAAATATATATTAGGAACTCGGTAATATTATACTCAAATGTACATAAGGCGAGTGAGCTTGATGATTTAAATAAGCAATTGTGATGTCGTCATATATAGTATATAGCATACTCGTATATATAGTGTCGTATATGCTATAGTATATCCAGTGGTCATGTTATAATGAGCACTCGAAGTTTAAATATAATGTCTTACTCAAGATATGTGTAATTTTGTACAATCTTACGAAACAGGACGGTATTGTATTATTATAAGTAGTGTATTTTAATAGGCTAAATAAATTTTTAAAAATAATATAATAATAAGTTTTATAATAATTAACTTTTTTCTTATTATTTATGGCGTTACATTCTGAAGAGAATCATCGCTACAACTTTTCTCAAACACCTATTATGTTGAGTCTGGATAACTGCTTCCTATAACTTAGGACCCTACAATAACAAGAAGTGACCGTGCGGTTTGAATTTCATTGCAGAGATGTGATTAGACAACATTTCTTTGACATTGAAAATGATTGCCATGTTATGATCAAGTGGATTTGCTATCAAGCCATGTTAGAAGGCCAGAATTGGATCAGTGATATGTGGTTCCAACAAAATGGTGTCACATGCTACACAGTTGGTCAAACTGGGACCATGACTAAAAACTGGGACAGTAATTTCCCACAATCATCTCCTGAGGCCCATTTTTTATCAACAAAATCATTTGCCATGGACAGGAGCAGGTAGTAATCACTTCGTGCCATTTCCAGATTATAAGGTAGAACTTCGAAACCAAACTTCCGGAGCATCTGGAGAGTGACTATCAGTGTGTATGGCATGGCGTTGTCCTGATGGAACACAATTCCTCTTTTATTGGTCAACGAAGGCCGCTTCTGGCCGATTGCTTAGACGGTATAATCGTTGACTGTACAAGCCCGACCATTTGCCCGACTCACCGCGATTCGACCGCTTTCGCTTGAAGTTTTCGTGAATGATCCACTTTTCATCACCAATTATTACCATAAGCTTATGAAATGGGTCATTTTGTTGCGATTCAGCAGTGATTTGCAGATGAAAACTAGATCCACAAGGTTTTTTTCGCGTTAACACGTGTGTCATTCACTTTCTTTTTGAATCTAGCCTTATTCAAATAGTTTCACATGGTTTTTTATGCTTAAGCTTTGGAGCAATCGAAACAGTGCTAGCATGACGATTAGATTCGATACTTTCAATGATTTTATCGACATTTTCGGCCGTTGGCCTACCAAAGCATGCTGCATCTTTGACATAGAAGTTACCGGAACAGAATTGATGAAACCAACCCTACGTGTGATTGGCTGTCACAGTAATACCATAAACACCATTCACATTTTCGGATGCCTAGCTTGCATTTTCGCCTTTATCGAAAAAAAACTATTAAATATGACACATTTTCTCTTTGCTGGTATATGAAATTCGTCAGACAAGGTCGGGTTCGAAAATTTAATGAACACGATTCCTTGCTTAGGACATACTAATGAAGGCAGACAATTTAACAATTTGTTCTTGAATCTCATTTGCCTGTGAGTTATAAATCGAGTTATCAGCAAGCCATATATATGTATAATCTGTAACACTTGATCTGGAAAAGATATTAAGTTTTTTTGGAAGTGGTAACGCATAAAATTTTAGTTTTTTTTTTTAAACTCATTTATTACTCGTTTATATGTATGTATGTAGGTGTTTAATTTCACAATGCAAAATGAAAATAGGAATAATTTTGCATTGCACCAAAATTCTGTTTTTAACACCTCTTATTAAGGTCTGAACATCAGTAGGTATCGGTAAAATTTTTCTTTCCATTTTTTCTTTTTTTGATTCAGAAAGAAAGAGTCCAAAATCTTTCTATGGAGTGAAACTTTGGGCGATTAGGAGGATAAGAAGTATAATTTTAACATATGCCTTTCGACTACTATATAAAAAAAGCTTTTGTAAACATTTCTTGATATAGATTTCCGCATTAATTATACCTTGAGTGATGAGTTCAGCACTTGAAATTTTTAGGAGAATTTCGAAGCTAGACCTTAATTTTATATCAACACCATCAAAGAGATCGCAGTAAATCAATATATCTATCGCTTGTTTTTTCTATTTGTTCTATTTGCATTGATTCGTCTCGATCTGGTACATTCACTTTAACCGATTATAATCTAGCTCGAATTTTAGCTCGATGGATGATAAGAGCAGTTAATTTAGAAGGTTATTTTTCGCTGCGCTTTCAACAGAAAGGTTGAGGTTTCTCCTGAACGTATTCTAAATTTAAGCTTGAAGACGAAAGGTCCGAGTTTTCCACCCTGTTTTCTCTGGGTTGACAAGAGTTTTCTTTCAATTATTTACAACCGAAACTTTTAATTTCTTTATCGTCTTATACGATGGAATATTTGTATACTGCAGTTTTTGGATCATAATTATAATTCGCTTCTTTGCTCACCATTGTGCCAGTAGTACAAGACTGACAAGAAAATAACATTGTCTGTTGCAAAGGTACTGATAAACTGAATGTAATGTGGTGTTTGGAACTCGATAACGAAAAAATATTTAAAGGTAATTTACAATATTAATTGGGTTACAAGAGTCAAATCAATAATACCCAACAACTATGCGATGTCAATGCGTCGAAAATCCGAGTGCCCAATGGTGCATTCCCAATGCATTCATGCGCACGATATCGTGTGGTGTACAGCGTGATGTTCTATTGTTGTTGCAGACATATGGTATGATCTGCTCGAAGTGATTCAACATAAGGGTGAGCTGATGTTACTTCTATATGGGACAAGTGCTGGACAGTCAGCCCCTTTTCATTTATTAAGTACAAAAAATTGAAATTTAACATGAAACTTTAATGTGCCTAAGAAAAGTGACATACGAATACAATTGACGACCAATGACATTAACCTGATCTCCGGGGCTTAATACCCCAATAGACACCACGAGATCACACTCCCATCGAGCTTCGTTCCCCCAGAAGCATTTCTCAATATTGATTCCTAAAGGTTAGTGCAAAATAGAGATGGTATCCCGGCAATGTACCACCCGCCACCGGGGTGCCAGGGACAAACGGCTCATCCGCGACGGTTACGTGGATAATTAGAGCGAAGCTCTCATGATGTAAGAAGAGTCAAATCTTTGCCCGTGTGTAGCACCTCGAGTTCTTGACCGATTTCTGTGATTTCTTAACTGGATTAAAATATGTAAAATTTCGCTCGTCATGACGAAGCCCAAACAGGCCCGCAAACATTTTTTTAATTGACATAAAAATTCTCAATGTAAAGTCTATGGGGCGCTTTTAGCATTTGTTTGAAAGGCGGAATAAATTATTTTTAAACTTAATATTTATTTTAATTAACTTTCGCACTAAACTATTAAGCCGCTAATTGTAATAAATAATTGAATAACAAAGTATAGCAGAATTGTATACAAAAGATAAGAGAGAATAACTCTAAGATGAATTAATTTTGTATTTAATCTCCGCTTGTTTATCAAATAGACAGGATTGGTAGGTTAACGTCCATAGAGAGGGATTTTCAAAAGTTGTGGCTCGAATAGCAAGATATTATAGCGAGTGAATGTTATTGACATACACTTTCATAATCTGTGGTTTAATTGTTGCCAACCTTGTCCTTAATTGTTGCTGAGCAGTGGCTTGATTGTTGCCAACCATAGCCTTAATTTTTGCACTAAAACAATTGTTCTGCTTTGATTCCAATTAATTGCTCAGTATTAAATAATGGATTTAAACGAATATCAATTTAGCTTTGCAGGAACAGGCGAATGGTCTGGAACTCTACAATGCCAATTAATAAATAAGTTTCATACAAGCTTAAAAAGTAAGTTTTGTCGGCCAGAAATACATGCGTTTATTCTAATAAATTGAACTCTAGAAATAAAAATTGCTGAACAACTTAAAGGTCTTCCGACTATTAAAGTTGGTAAGGTCGCAATATTCCAAGGTGACGTGTACACCCAAAAAATAAAGTGGCAGCGCAGTTACAATCCCAAAGATGCAAGGCGGCACATCCAAACCCTCTTCCAACACTATCATGGAATCGATTTGTTTGTGCCAGTAACTTCGTTAGTTCGGGCCAACATGTTCGGATCTCCTCTTTATTTTGGCTACCATCAAATAGTTTTGATCTTCCGTAAAGTTGGAAAACATTATCAAGTTCGAATGTTTGATCCGAGTCCCGCAACAGTGGTCACCTCAGATGCAAAAAAGTTCCTAAAATCAATTGCCGTTATGAAGAAAGTTGACATTTTGTGGAGCAACAATCAGGTTGATGAATGTCTCCAATTATCATACGAATTTATCATCAACAGCATGCAAATGCAAAATAGTATATTTGATGTACCTGGTAATTTCACAGCCAATGTTTGAAGAAAAAGTTCATTAAAAATTTTATTTACTAGCTCCGCTCTAATATGCCGCTGCGTAGCGACACGACACGCGACTGCGGCGACCTAGTGTTTATGAGGTCATACGTTATAGTATCGTAATGGTGTACTGGAATCTCGCCGATTTTGCTAAACAATACGCCGATTATAATCAATAATTATTGGTGGTTGTCGAGTGAAACGCTCCCTAAAGTGATGCGTTATTTCGGTGAGATCTTCCTCACCCGTAATTTTGTAAGTTAGATTAGGGTTAGCTTGGGGATGTTTTGGAGACTGAGCGCGTCAGTATACTTAGATGAGCCTGAGAACTGACTGAGGCCTATTAACTCTGATCTCGGGTAGGCAGAGTGACCGAGATGGCGAAACCCAGTCGCTGAAAGACAACCTGATTATAATTAAGACCTGATTATAAATAAGACATAAAAATCAAACAGCTTATGGTAGGTTAAGCTTTAGGATAAGAAACCAGCAATGAATCTAGGTTTTTAATATACTTTCCCTAGAAAATCAAAATTTTCTTCCGGTTCAAGCCGCAAGGCATTAGCAACTAAGAAAGATAGTTAAACTTAGAGTGCCCGTACATGAGCAGTTGTGCTCAGTGAGAAACATTTACTTACAGATTTAAATATTTTCGATAGTCAAGTCTGCAGAATAGTTGTCTAGAACAGTATAGATGTAACCTTGGAGCTTAAGCTTAAGTATGACCAAAATACGGACAAGCAGTAATTTCCGTTCTCATTCTATCAACGTTCTCGACATGCAAAATGTGCTCAATAAAAAATAAATAAACAGTCGTAGGTCTTGTCTTGTCCATTATTTTTCTTTATTAATCAAATCGGATTAAAGTCCTTAAATCTAAATAAAATATTTAACCAAAAGATATAGAGCTAAAAAATGCATATAGCCGAAAAAAAAATTCAAGCATTTTATTAATTTTTATAAAATTTTAAATTGGACTTAAAAGTTTTCGATAATACAATAATACTGGTTTTTCTCTTTGTTTTAGGGGAGAGAAAGGAGTTTTGGTTGCTACATGAGATAAGATTATTGTTTGCTGGTTTCCGCTTGCACTGATGGTATAATTGAAGGTTGTCTCAACGGACTGAGGGGATTAACGAGTGTCGTTAACCGTTGCTACTTATTGCATTTGGTATAAGTTTTGTAATCGATTGGTTTTGTGCAGTTTCGCGTACCCTGTTGCTAGAGGGATCTTTGTTTTGTTTCTCAATTTCATTCAATACCTACATATGTACATTGAATTAATTAATCACATTTTTAATAACTATATAAGTACAAAAATATTAGTATGTACATATAATATAAATATGTGTATATGTCTTCCTAGGCATAATGCTTCACTTCATATTTTTCTTCCTCATATTTGTATTTATTGTATACTTTGTTGTCGCTTTGTTGAATTTTTTTATTCTATTCTTACGCTTTTCGGCATCTCTTCGTTTTTCGTTATTGCCTCTTTTGCTTTCACTTCCCTGGATCAACAGCCTAGAACCGCGATTCTATTCGAAATCAAGTGATCTATATATAATAAAATGAGCAATGTACTATGTAACATAATTGTACGTGGATTCTTAAGATTTATTCGTAATTGTCAATGAGTTTTTCCGTTTTATTCATATTTTTGCTTTTCCATAAATATCGTCAGTCTGCAAATTAATCAATTGTTTTTTCTCTTGCTTGCTCGCTTTATTTTTAATAAGCTTAACAATATGTATTTGTATATATATATATGAATGTACATATGTGTATATAAATATCTAAGTTTTAATAAAAGTTTGTATGTATAAGACTAATTGTTTTTTTTTTGTTTTATTACTTTGGTTTCATTATAAAAATGTAAATAAAATGAATAAAACTAGCTTAAATACGTGATCATTTTTGTATGAGGAGGCAAGAAATTAAAGTTAGGTACAGCAATGATAGGAGTGCCCATTTTTAAAATTATAATTGCTGTGATTTGAAGAGCTCTTGCTATAGTTATTGTGCACTTGAGCTGACGCTAGCGCGTGTTGTGTTGACTTACACGAGAATTGCCTATGATTGTTGTTATCCTGAAAAAGAGTGAAAATTTATTTTGAATCAAGTGTTCTACTCTTTTTGTGATTTAATAAAATTGTTTTACAAAGAATATCGAATGCGAGGGAAATAAGAAGAGCACCTCTTATACAACCCAGAAAGAAATATTAAATTGCTCGCGCTCCTTCTCGACTCGTCGTGATAAAGCAACTTGAAAATAAAATGGTACAACAAACACTTTCGACAAGACGCAAGAAAAATCCCTTTCATCATGTCTTTGAGTTCTCATTCACCCTGTAGCGTTAAGTGCTAGTTGATTCCTCCATCCTCTCGTGATCGATAATGATGTACATTGTTCGGCCTGACCTTTTCGCGATTAAATCGTTCACTCACGCACTCATGTTGAAGAGGAACTATCAGATCAGATCACGGAATGCTAAAAATGATCGACGAGTTCACCATGTTTTATAGATATAGAAGAGATATACAGGGTGTCCCACGAGCCATGTGCCAAAAAGCTAGAGCGTGTAGGTCTGGTCAAGACAAGAAAAAAATCGTATGGGAGGGGGGGTCTATTCCCCCCCTTTTAGCCGGGAGGGGCAATTTTCTAAAAAGATTTACTTATTTTGGAAAAAAAATTATTAAAAATCAACAGTTACATCCACAATGCCGTGATATACTTTTTTGTAAAGCCAGAAACCTCTTCTTTCATCTTGTTTTTAAACGAAGCTGTTTTAAGGAACAGTTTTTGAGAAATTAATTTTCAAACTCAAAATTTTGAAAAAAAAAATTAAAAAAAAAATTTCAACTATTTTTTTTTCAAAATTGTATGTAATTAAGTACTAATTTTTTTTCAAAAATTCAATTCTCTTATTAGTTTTTAGTTAAAAACAGAAAACTGGATGCAAAAATGTCTTGTAGTTTTTGTAGTTTTAGGTGAATAACAATTTCTTTTAACTTAGTGATCGGTAAGCGTATGTGAGTAGTGTTGAATAACATTTATTCCACTTTTTTTTAATTTGTTAGTTAAAATGGGTAGAGCAAGACACTGCACCGAAGAAAAAAGGAAACTTATTAAAAAAATGCTTGATGAGGGTAAAACATATAAATTTATTCAAAATACGCTTTCCTGTTCTGCGAAAATGATATCCAACGCTAAGAAATGGGTAGAAAATGATGAAACACGGGGCAGAAAAAGAAAAATTCAAGGACGTGAGTTAAGAGAGGTTATCCGTTTAGCAAAAATAGATCCATTTACGACGTCTACTAAGATAAAAGAAGAGCTCAATCTACAAGTAAATACATCTACAATAAGAAGAAGACTTGCAGTGGCTAAATTATTTGGCAGGAGTCCGAGAAAAGTACCACTTTTGCAACCCCGACATATAAAAAACAGAATAAGATTTGCTAAGGAGCATTTGAATTGGCCTATTGAAAAATGGCGCAACATTTTATGGTCAGAAGAGTCTAAGATATTTCTTTTTGGTTCAACTGGACGACGACAATATATAAGAAGGCCACCGAATGCAGAATACAATCCTCGGTTTGTAACTAGGACTGTAAAGCATGGGGGGGCAAAAATCAATGTTTGGGGTTCGTTTTCATACTATGGTACGGGTCCTTTGTACTGGATCAAAGGGACAATGGATGCGAAGCTCTATGTCCATATCATGCAGACAGTCATGCTACCATATGCGGATTGGAATATGCCGCTTAAATGGACGTACCAACAGGATAACGACCCCAAACACACCAGTGCATTCGCTAAAAATTGGTTCTCAAGCAATGGGGTTGAGGTTTTGGAGTGGCCTGCTCTCCAGACCTTAATCCCATTGAACATTTATGGACTGATGTCAAAGAAGGGGTTGCTAAAAGAAAGCCAAAAAAACGTGTGAGAATTGTGAACTGCAGTGCAATCTGCATGGGCAGGTATTACGCGGGAGAGATGCATGCGTTTAGTCGACTCTATGCCACGTCGATGTGCTGCTGTGCTTGCTAACAAAGGACGTTCGACGAAATACTGAACAATTGAAATATCTTGAATTTAATTTTTAGTACAATTACATACAATTTTGAAAAAAAATAGTTCGACATTTTTTTTTCAAAATTTTGAGTTTGAAAATTAATTTCTCAAAAACTGTTCCTTAAAACAGCTTTGTTTAAAAACAAGATGAAAGCAGAGGTTTCTGGCTTTACAAAAAAGTATATCACGGCATTGTGGATGTATGTAACTGTTGATTTTTAATAATTTTTTTTCCAATATAAGTCAATTTTTTTAGAAAATTGCCCCTCCCGGCTAAACGGGATTTTTTTCTTGTCTTGACCAGACCTATGTACATGCTCTAGCTTTTTGGCACACTGCTCGTGGGACACCCTGTAGAAAAGAATAGAAGTCTTATTAACTAATTTACAATACAACGATTTACGTTTACGTATGCTCAGTAGGCTGAGCCTGTATTTAAGATCTAACCATCGAAAGATTTTTCCAAGTCAATCAGACAAGCACCCGTGCATTAGTTCTCAAATGCAAAGGGTGAAACTTTGACCAAGACGTCGATATTGTTCGCCGAAAGCAAATATTTATTCCATATACCATAATAGGTCTGAGAAAAATTTCGTGGAGTGTGTTTTTAGAAAAATTCAACAGGTTTTCTTGTACTATAAAAATGAATTTATTTAAACCAAATATGCTCCATTGTTATTAACAATGTTTCGACATTATTCGAGTAGAGTCACGATGCCATTGGCGAAAAATTTCTGTAGTTTTTGATTGGAAAACTGAATCAAGTAGTTTTCATAGGCTTCTTTTGAAAGCAGCTTAATTCTCGTGAGAGACCCCTGCAAAGATCGGAACAATTGATAGTCAGAGGGTGCTATCTGGACTATATGGTATATGCAACAAAACATTGAAATCAAACTCTCGCAATTTTGGTGGTGGAGCGTTGTTTTTCGAGCGCCGCCTTTCCTTCTGTTGAATTCATGTCGTTTTCTTTTAATTACGTTTTCTATTAATTGAAAATGAATCGCTTGACCAACTGGAAATAGCTCAGTAGCATACATACAGAATCGCCTTTTTCGGAGTCAGTCAACTTTTAAAGATGTTGACGCAGAGTCATAGAAAACCCCTTTCTTATAGTTCGTGATTGATTTCCCCCGACTATGTCTCAGATATGTTGGGGCATGTTTTCAACCAACACATACACTCAGCCAGTTCATCTCTGACAGCAGCTTTTTTAGACTCCAGCTTCGATATCGCTACCTTAGTGGGGAAAATTAACTATCATTGTGTTCCTACTGTCTTTTCTCGCCCATCGATACTCATGGTTATGTACATTCTGTTTCTCTATATAGGCCTGCCAGTAATCGTCATCAAATCAAATCAAATCAAACTGAGCTGAGAAGCGTGTTCATTACTGTTCTATGGTTTGTGCGGATTACATCGGCTTTTAACAATGCTTGAGGAATACATGATCTGCAAAGCTCCTGGCGCTCTTTGCGAATGTAGCTTTTCAGCATAAAATGTTGGTGGTCTCATTCGAATCTGTTGTGCCCCCGATATCCGCATGACTCCGTTGACTCTTCGGAAATTTCCTACATACAGGGAACTGGAGTAGTATTTAGCGTCGACCGCACAATGTTACCAATTTTGATGATCGCTAACAGATTAGGGGACTCGTATTCCCTTATGGATTTTAAAATATTAAGTACGGGATAGATCAGGTAAAAAGCGGATAAAAGCTGCAGAATTACATGTTCAGAACATCAGTAATGAGTGCTATCTACAAGTGAAATGTTGTTCGTATGAATCCAAAAAGAGATTTTTTCGATTTTTCGCGATTATTTGCTTCTGTATCATTATTTCACACTTCATTGCTTGTTCGTAAATATTTGGCCAAAAACAACACTACACCGATGACTATGTATCCATATTTGCCAGGCATGTGTAGCTTTTTTGGTCATTTTATAAGCATAAATGAAAAATAAAACGTCGCTGGGACGTTTGAGGTGTCGGGGGAACTTGGCCAGAAGTGTCAAACGCACGGAAGAATAAAATATATAAGGACTATTTTGAAGAGAATAACATCCTTAGCATCAAACAACGAAATTGGTATTCTGTACTAGATGGCTTAGATCCATTAGGCCATGCGAAGACATTGAAAATAGGTGTCGTTGAACTGGAGAAATCGATTTGCAGCCTCCAATTTTTTAAATCGTTTGTAATCTAAGTATAAGCTCAAGGGTTATGTTTGAAACTTCGTCGACTCAGAAATGAATTTGAGAATAAACTGCGATAACCTCGACATTTTGCAAGGAATTGGTTTTATCACCAATAGGATGAATAACAATGCCAAAACTAAATCTTGATTCAACTTACCCTCGGTTGAATGGGGAAGCAGCACCATAATATGAAAGCAACAAACGCTACGAGTGTGCCAACCAGTAAGATGAAATCCTCAATTGTCTGAAATGAATAATTAAACATAAAAAAGGACTTCAATTGCCGCTTGGCAAAATACAAAACTATTATTGGTTTACCGGCTCCTCTCCCAACAAGACATGGTTTATCAAATAGGCAAAATCATCGAATGGAGTCATGATGCCGAATGGTTATCCCTGACGTCCAATTCGATGCGACCGAATCCTTTTCTCGTTCGTATTCCTCTGAAGATTGCTTCAGAAATGCAATGAATCCCCCTATTCGCCCCAAAAATTCCACTACATGATCACTGATTTATGCTTAACGTTCATATTCATTCCTTTACAACTAGCTAAGCAGTTAAATTGTTTTGTTCTAATATTTGTTAAGGTTCTATTGGTTTTAATTCATCTTTTTTAAATGAATGCGCGAGGGTTTATGAAGCCGAAGTTAATCTAATGACAGTCATAATAAGGAAGAAAAAGGATCGATTTTGACAGCAAGAACTTCTTGTGCTCCTTCTGACAGTAGCAAAAGGATTTCCATGGTGTGAGAGGGACAGATGCTCAGAATGTCATGCAGGCATGTCAGCGAGGTATACAGGAAAAATGAATGGAAATTATTTTTAAGCAATTTAAATAAAGAATAAAAATATTATTTCAGTAATTTTCATATGAAAATAAGCCATAAAAAGCTCGTTCATTTACGGTTTTCTATCTTCGCCTATGTCTATTCCCAGATTAAGTACAGGGTCATCCAATTCATGTTTCCGAAAGTAAATTTATATAAAATACATTTGTGAATTTGCTTTGATATTGCTTGGACCTAGCCATACACACGTACACACCACCAAATTGAGAAATAATTCGTCCAGGCAATAAAACTGAGATAGTGTCAGAGGTTATATCGCGAGGAAACCACAACCATAACCACGAAGTATGGACGACTGACACCAACTTTTCTGGATGCATTGGTTTTCGACATTTTTATATGTCGACTTTTACTTCCCCATATGCGACAATTTTTTTGTTACGGTATCCATCAAGTGAAAAATGTGTCTCCTCGCTAAAGAAAATCTTGTATAAAAATTGGTCATACAAATCTGATGTCTATGACCCAATCGGCGTATACTCTAACGTACTGGTCAACTGTCTTAATTTCTTAAGTGAGTTAAGCTTTATAAGGATGTTGATGAACATCCAAATACAAAATATGTTTCAATATAAAAAAAAATATTTCACATGCCTAAATGTTGTGTTTGCCGTGAAATCAGTAGATTTCGATTTACCTCAACATTTTCACTAACGGTAGCCATATTTTCTGCAGGCCATCATTTCGATGATGGACATGCCTTGCGTCTTCTGTAACAGAGAAAGTCTCTTCGGCTTTTTTTACAGTTTTACATTAAGTTGATCATAATCTGTTCATAATGCCCGAAACGTACCTACTACAGAACCACTATTTCTAGTGCAAGTTTTCAAAATTTCAACACGTTCAGCAATTGTTCGGTTTAACACATGTGAATAAAACAGGAAAAAATTGGTAGTTATAAGGTTAATGGGATAGATAAAATCTAGACTAAAATGATGACACCTTGTTATAAATCAAACATCTACTTAGTTTAGTTTTGTTTTTTTTCTTTTTAATTACACTGTTTGCTTCACAAATTAAAAGATTCTACATCTTATGTGGTAGCTTATGCCTTAAATAAATAAATAAATAAATAAGTGTGATGTCATTTTTTAAATCAAAAAAAAAAAAGGAAGTTATTGAAGTAAATCCGAAAGTGCCGCTGTATGAGAGGTATCCCTAGTAAATATTATACAGTGACCACTGTTCTGGGACCAGATCCTTGGGATCTCCCAGTGATGCGTTTTTAACTTTCTACATTTCTACATTTTCAAACAAGGGCTTCTACCTTGGAGTTTTACTGATTTGGGAACAATTAACGCAATACTTCACGCCAACTTCTCTCAAACTCATAATGACCTTCATATTTGACCGCGCTCGCCGATCATTCCTCAAATGATAGAATCTTAGCTTCCATATCAAATGTCTTAATACACGTCTTAGTAGTCTTGCATAACTCCATTTAACTCCATTTAACTCCATAAGTTAACTTTGAGAGCAAATTTTATAAAAACTCAGGTCTAGAGCAAGCCATTCGACGAAATTTCATGACATGTGTCATTTGATATTCAAATATCTTCTGCGACTTTTTCTCGATCCCTCTTTAATTTTTCACCACATTCTTGGAAAAACATATACCACACCTAAGCCATAGTTTTATTTATTTGCAGTAGACTTTTAAAAAGCAATGTTTAGTATTTCCAAAACCTTAGCATCCTTAACCCCATTCTCATAGCAACATTTTCTGATCCATTTAGTAAGCAAATAAATAGCTGACGGTCGTACCCAAATGAATGCTACCTCTTTAGTAACAGCCACTTGACAGATTGACTAGAATGTACATATACTCTTTAGACCCACTTACGAATTTTTACACAAGCTTACTGTCTTCATAATACCAGAAAAATCTGTGTGGAATTGTGTGTATTAGCATCTCATATTTTATAATTGGATCAATAATACCACAGAGTTATGTATACTCGTATTTATTACAAAAAATGTTTAACACTATCCAATAATCTTAAGCGATATGGGATTACCCTTGCTGCATCCGTCTTTCTCAATGACTTATACGAATATGATTATATGTATTGGGAGTACAAATTAATTTGGTCCGTTGTTTTAACTTTGTTTTTGGTCATATTCCTGCCGTTTTTCTCGTCTCAAACGTATGAAACGTATCGGGCGGTCGGTAATGGAATCGCCAGATTGTAGCAACTCGTAGACCCTAGATACACAGCATGACCTTCGAATTCAAATTTTGCTTTGGTGTCGAGGTAGAGATCGATGGAAACTATTCACCACGTAGTAATCTTCTTGAGATAATCGTATTGTAGAATATCCATTTCTTATCCTCAGTCACAATCTGATGTGAAAAATCCTCTCTTTTTCGCCCTTGAATCAGCTGCTCGCAAAACTAAAATCGCCCTTCAACATCTCGGTTTCAATCATGTAGTCTTTTCAATGAGGCTGTTTTGAACTGTTCTGGACAGAAAAATACACGTTTTGCTAATCAGTGAGAAAAATTTCTGTCCGAAAATGTTTTGCTTTGTGTTCAGTGACGGTATTTCGGACACTTCAAAACACGATTTTCTGCACCTTCTCTTGAGTCAGAACAGATTCGTGAAAAGTGTCAAAAGCAGCTGGACTAAAGTCCTCACTAAAACATATCTACATATCATCACTGAAATATGTTGTTGACGAATCACTAATTACATTAATTTCACTAACAATGGCCACCACAACTCCTCCAAAGCATTTTTATGTGAATTCATTTTCGTTTATTATTTAATTCTAAAACATTTTTAATACAATCTGACACATACATAAGATGTTTTTCGTTTTTTGACAACTAACCAATGGTTGTACGTTTTTGTTCCAACTTGATCTGACAGTTTTCACGAATCTGTGCTGTCCTGCCCTGTTCTGATCTTTTCGTCATTGAACACAGCTACGATGAACTCAATTGACTTGCTTCTGAATCATTTAAAAGCAAAAATTGCTTGCTGAACTAGCCCCAATAAATCTGCGAATTCCCTTTGTGTTTGACACGGATTCTCTAAATGATTCTAAAAAACAAATAAAGGCCCCGGCCCATAGAATCCGTTGATCCGTCACTCCGTTGATTTCAACTGAGAGCAAAATAGAATATACAAATATGTCAAATATTGTGTTAACTAAAGTAACATTTGGAAAACATTTGGTGACAATCAAAAAAAAATTCGAAAACAAAGAATTAGAGGCTAAAGGCTTTGTACAGAATATACACATTCTTATGGGAGGCCCATAGCCGACGGATGTATGAACTTCAACGGAGAAAGTAGAGCTACTTTCTATGTACGTTTTGATCCGTTGACAGTTCATATTGTAAATTTACATATTAGAGCTTACACATTTACATTTTGAGGTTCACGCATTCTCTAATTGAGTGTAAGCACGTTCATTGGTGGATGCATTGAGAGAATGTTTAGGAACTCTCTCGCACTGAGAGAAACTTCAAATTCTGTTGACAAGTTATCTCTAGAAACCACCAATCAGACGTACCACTTAAAATAGTCGCGGACGTTTGCCTACAAGCTGCGGCGAGCACGTGGGAACCTGAAGTTCTGTCAAAATTATGTAAACAATCACGCACATTGTTATAATTCCAAGAGTGTGTGTGGCGGGAATACACTGCGGTAAAATCGAATGAGCTCACACGTATTCACGAATAGAGTTTGTTTGTAACGGGCTTTGTCGCTACGAACCTGGACTTATTTCAAAATTTCAGGTTGTCACGGGGGAAGACGTACGAAAGACGCACGTCTCATTCTGGTTTCTGGTTATCTCACACGGATCAACGGACTGACGGATTCTATGGGCCGATGCTTGCCTGCTCTATCCGCCAACACGTTTGCTCTCAGTTGAAATCAACGGATTCTACGGGCCGGGGCCTTAAGTTTCTTGACCCGTTTGATGCTTACCGCTCTAGGGAGTTACCTATTTTCCATTTTAATATTAAGTATTTATATACAGTGGCGAGCAAAACCGGTCGAATAAATGAAAAAATCCTCGAAATCTTTCATAACACATTTATTTGTAGACCTAATAGAATTTCTATTGATTTATTTTATTTGTTGATGTTTCAGAAGAATAATAAAAAACAAAAAATATTTCATTCAAATAACAAAAAAATTAAAAATCCCAAAAAGTCCAACTATGTTCATTCGACCACTTTTGCACGTATCGCCTGTAGTTCCTAGAATGCATGTAAATCAAAATGTACCGTTATATTTTTGTTTTTCTCTTTTCGTACATCTGTTCTTGCATTTACTGTTTTATTTTAAAGAAAGTTTGGAAGATAACATTGCAGTCCTTGTTGGAAAAGGTTTGTCTGCCAGGAAAATTGCAAAAACGCTGAAAATTAGTCATTCCACAGTGCTCATGGTAAAAAAAAAGACGGAGATTGGAAGCGGTTAACACATCCGGTGATCGCCCAAGGCTGTTATCAGATGGGGATGCGCGACTTATTGAACGTTTGATGTTATCCAAATAGGCTAAGACCCCAAAAGAAGCCGTAAAAGCATTAAATAAGAACGTCAGTGAGTGGACGGCCAGAAGAGCACTTCGCAGAATCGGACTGGTATCAGCAACAAAAAAGAAAAAACCCGCGTTGTCTGACAAAAGCATCAAGGCCCGGTTAAAGTTTTGCAAAGAACACAAATCCTGGACCATAGATGATTGGAAACGTGTAGTCTGGTCCGACGAAACAAAAATTAACCGTTTTCAGTCAGATGGCAAGAAATACTTTTGGCATCGCCGACAAGACAGTATTCAAAATATCAGGGTAAACAAACTATGAAACACGGAGGTGGTAGTTGAATGGTGTGGGGATGTTTCACTTGGTGGCATATAGGACCTGTGGTAAGAATCATGGGCATTATGAAAAAAGAAGATTATCTTGATATCTTGCGAACAAATCTGCCGTATTGATGAAATGATTTTTCAGCAAGATGGGGATCCAAAATACATAGCCAAAATTGTAAAGAAATGGCTTGAGGATCAGCAGTTTCAAACAATACTTTGGCCGGCTCAAAGCCCCGATTTGAACCCCATCGAAAATGTGTGTGCATTCATGAAGAAAAGATTGTCACAATACGAGCATGCGCCGGGCAATCTGTGTTCTGTGCAATCTGAATTATTGTAGTACATATTTTGATAGTATTTTGTGAACAGGTTTGCATACTTTTTGGCTTGTGTAAATAGTTTCTTTACACGACACGAAAGATGGATATAAAAATTATATTGAATACACCCAACAAGGTAAGCCAAAAATTATAACATGTTTTTCTTCTGAATTGAAAAGTATGCAACATAACAAAATTTCATAATAATTCTATTAAAATTCCAGTAAAAAAACCTGAAAATTAATCAACTTTAAGCCTCATTATCTCGAAAACTAAGCAAAATATCAAAAAAATTTACTTATTATTTTTTGTGTATCTCATCGAGTTCTAGAGGAAAACACCTTCAAAAGCCGGCGCCACGGAAATCGTAATCGTGCCCGAATAAATATTAACTAAAGAAAAATAAGTGATTATAATGACAGTTCTTAAGAAATTGGTTTACATTTGTATTTACAATATATGTATGCAGACCTACGACATTCTAATTAATTACAGTTTCTTCCTTTAGTTCGTTTTTATTGAACTTTCTAAATTTCGCAACTTAAATATAAATTTAATTCCAAGCAATGATAGTTAACCTTATAACAGTCTCTTAAATTTCTTAATTCCTTTTTTTTTTTTTATTTATCTTCAAATCTATTGTGAATGTACCCGCAACAATATTAATTACGATGCCCTAAAACATGCTATAAAAATCAACTCACATCTCGTCATAACCATACTAATAGCACAAATCATCTTACATGAAAAAACTGTTATACCGAAGGCAATCACATCATTTCACATTGTTTCTCCTACTCCACAAACTCCACAATCAAGTGGTCCGAATGCTCCCCAAAAAAAGGAAATAAATCCAACGAAAATAAAACTACTTTCGTACACCCCAACTTCGAGGAAGCAGGATAAGGGACCCCGATACCAGTCAGCAAACTACTTGCCCACCTACATGGCACACCACCAACGTTGCCAGTCAGGCACTCGCCTTTGCCAACCCCAAAATGATGAGTGTGGCGACTGGCGATGGCGAAGAACATTTTCGGTAAAATTTTGTGTTGCTATGCGCTCGAAAGATTACGCGACGGCATATACTCATGCACGCTCTTCTTTTGTTTTTTTTTTGTTTCTTTATTATGAGAATTGTTTGTTGAAAGAGAACGGAATGATGCGTTTGTATAAACATAAGCTTGCGGAAGTGAGATGACCAGAGGGTGTGGGCCGTTTTGGAGAGTATCGAGCAGAAAAAGCGCCATATTCGGACGGAGTGTGGAGGTTAGGAAACTGAAAATGAGAGCATTGTTGAATTGGTTGGGCAGTAAGAGTTGGGAAATTTAATCGAGATTCGAATCGGTGGGGAATTACGAGCTGTTGGATTTGAATACAAATTGAATTGGCTGTTGGAGTATTTGTGCCAAAAACGTCACTCAAACTGAACATTTGAAATTAAGCGATGTATTTAAATATGAATGTCACTGAACAGAGTTAAAAAATTAGAAAACATAGAAAACAAAATCTATAATAGAGGGATTGCCTCTTGGATTGTCGGAAAAAATTGGATTGGCCTGAAATCTCTAAAAATGTGTGGACTGTCGGCAAAATATGGACTTTTGCAGTCGATCGCCGTTTATTCTTTAGACTATCTTGTACTAAGATCAGTAGAATGTAAAACATTTGAGCAAAAAGTTAAAAGTGTATTAAATCTGTAACAAAAGACTATCCAACAAGAGGTGTCATTTTAAAATACTCGTTATTATTTAAATCTCGATTCAACTATCATTGCGATGACTTCTAAAGGCCCCGGCCCATAGAATCCGTCAATCCGTCACTCCGTTGATTTCAACTGAGTGAAAACGTATTGGCGGATAGAGCAGGCAAGCATCGGCCCATAGAATCCATCAATCCGTTGACAGTTGTCGATGACATTTATTAATTGATGGAGTGCGTTCATCTGAGTTATAAAATGAATGGCACGGATGGCCTTTGATCGCCTCAATCAGTTCTTCCTCGAACATTTTATAACATTTTTTCCCTAGAATAATGTTCACTTCTCGCACACTACACGACCCTCACCAAACGAATCGTACTTTGAATGTCAACCGAATTTGAAGTTTCTCTCAGTACGAGAGAGTTCCCAAGCATTCTCTCAATGCATCCACCAATGAACGTGCTTACTCTCAATTCGTGCATGCGTGAACCTCAGAATGTAAATGTGTAAGCTCCAATATGTGAATGTATGAGCTCTCAACGGAGCGAAAAGTAGAAAGTAGCTCTACTTTGTCCGTTGAAGTTCATTCATCCGTCGGCTATGGGCCACCTCCCATAAGAATGTGTATATTCTACTTTTCACTCAGTTGAAATCAACGGAGTGACGGGTCGACGGATTCTATGGGCCGGGGCCTTAAGTCCGCTATCACATGCGGCCTCACGACTCACGACTCACATAAGAGTAAAAGAGAAAGGAGATGAGTGCGAATGAGATGGAGAATTTAATTCCCGGTGAGTCGCGGGCGAAATTCTTCACTACTCACATTGACGTTTCTCTTTCTCTTTGTTCGTTATTTTTCATTTCCATTTCATTTCTATTCGTACTTTGTGGGGAACGGACGCAATCATGTCGGATGTTGCTTGCAGAAAATGCGTAAAGCTCTATTTTATCTCACGGAGACAACTTCAAAATGAAAAAAAAAAGTAGGCGCTCGGCTCACGGAATTTATATTGAAAGAGGAGATGGGAAGTGAGTCGTGAGTCGTGAGGCCGCATGTGATAGCCGACTAATGAGTCAGAAGGTTATGAAGGTACAGGGTGTCCCACGAGCAGTGTGCCAAAAAGCTAGAGCGTGTAGGTCTGGTCAAGACAAGAAAAAAATCGTATGGGAGGGAGGGTCTATTCAACCCCGTTTAGCCGGGAGGGCAACTTTCTAAAAAATTTACTTAATTTGGAAAAAAAATTATTAAAAATCAACAGTTACATCCACAATGCCGTGATATACTTTTTTGTAAAGCGAGAAACCTCTTCTTTCATGTTGTTTTTAAGCGAAGCTGTTTTAAGGAATAGTTCTTGAGAAATTAATTTTCAAACTCAAAATTTTGAAAAAAAAATGTCGCACTATTTTTTTTCAAAATTGTATGTAATTGTACTAATTTTTTTTTTCAAAAATTCAATTCTCTTATTAGTTTTTAGTTAAAAACAGAAAACTGGATGCAAAAATGTCTTGTAGTTTTTGAGAAATTAAAAAAAAACTCGAACCACTTTTTTCTAAGAAAAACCTTTTTTTTGGTTTTAACGCGGCTGGACGTGTAGGCAAATTAATGTGTGAAACATTGACCTCTTTTTTATTATTTTTAAAAAATTCGGAGTTTTATTATAATACATTTTCAATATGATCCCCATTTTTTAGAAGGCAACGATTATATCTCCTTCTAATGGCTGCACATAAGTCTATGCTTGACAAATTTTCCTGCAATTTGACTCCAGCGACTTCAATCCGTTCTTTCAGTTGTTCCAAAGATACTATTTCCACTTCGTAAACATAATTCTTCATGAATCCCCACACATAAAAACCTAGAGGAGTTAAATCTGGTGATCTAGGTGGCCATTCCGTGGGTCCGATCCAACGGTCACTAAAATGATCATCCAGGCAGTTTCTAACCCGTAAGCTGTAGTGTGCTGGTGCTCCATCTTGCTCCATCTTGCTGGTAGATTAAATTATCTGCTATGGCCAAAGGAAAGACTCTACGCTGAAAGATATCTCAATCGGAGGTGTCCCAGTCGTAGCATGTTTTCAAGAAACCACCGACGTCTGCGAGAGCACGGAGTGCTAGAGCATCGAAGAAGCGAAAGATTAGTTACAGATGGATCAGGAATCTTAGATGAAAGAATTTTGGATTTGGTCCGACGTTATCCCTCCCTTAGTACAAGGAGGATAGCTATTATGCTTGGAGTGCCCAAATTTAGAGTATGGAGAGTGCTTTATTCCGAAAACTCCCGTACCATTTTAGGCCAGTTCAGGAACTCACCTCAAATGACAAGTTTTTGAGAGCAGAATTTTGTCGATCATTACTGCTTCGAGATGAAACTGAACGAAACTATTTTGCAAGGATATTCTGGACGGATGAAGCACAGTTTACTAGAGATGGGGTTTAGTTTTCTGTTTCTTGCGGGCTATTGGCGAGGATTTTCACTAATATCATGACGAAGACTTGGACATACTCCAAAATGAACTGTCCAAAAGTGCTGCAAGTTTCGGGTTTATTAATCCCCAAAACCCTCAAAAGCTGCAATACAAGTTATACCAGGATAATGACCCGAAGCCCAAGTCACTCTTGTGCAGGACCTGGTGACTTTACAACTGCAGCAAAGTGTTGAAAATTTGTGGGCATTTTTCAAAAAGAGGGTTGCAAAGCGGGCTTCCACATCACAAGGCGAACTAGTTAGAATAATCCAGAAAGAGTGGTAAAAGCTACCGGACTGTTACGATATGGAGCACCTAATTGGATCAATGCCAAGAAGGCAACAAGCCGTTATAGATGCCAATGGTGGGCACACTAAATATTAGGACAGTTTTTGTTTTTTCGTTCTCTTTTGTTATGTTTGCATTTTGCAAACAATTATTCGACAGATTTTTGTTGTAGTCATTGAGAATAAGATTATTAATAAAGTTATGAAGAGAAAAAAATACCAAAGCAATGGGTTTCCATAAATTTTAACATTTCAGATGAAATTGCAAACAATTTTTCCTTTGGCAAACAATTATGTGACAGACTGTATATGAAAAAAAATAAAAAAATTCTCTGTTTATTCCGCTACTCATCGCTAAGTACATTTCAATTACAAATAGACCGTTGAAGAATTTCCCAAAAAAAAACCGCTACACAATTCACCACATGGTATCATCATTCCCGGCAACAGTGACACCACTTGAAAACCAAATCTCCATCTCCAGACATAATTTCCATATCTCCAAAACGTCTTGCCATGAATAAAATATAGCCCATCCCTATCCATCTCTCTCCCATTCGCTCTGTTTTTGTATCTGTCACACACTATGTTATCACAATTTCAACGCAACAAAGCAAGCCGACTATCTGCCTACAAAAATAAAACGAAGGAAACGATCAATATTCACCAGCTGTCCATACATCTCGTCTCTTCCAACCACCGACGTGAGCCATGTCTACAACGACGACGACCCAGAAAATGAAAAAAATACTCAAAATATCCCTCAGTCGCCCAACTCGGTTGTCAGCCTGAAAGCGTATGCGGTTTATCGAGCACGACGGCCACCCGATTCGGGGATTTTTTTTCCTTAAAACCACATTGAAAACGTCAGAATACGAATACCAACTGGCATTGGATTAATTCTGTCACCGAAAGTCGCTTAAAAAAATTGTTTTTTTTATTTCCGTTTGTTCTCGGGCATTTGTTTGTTTGAAACGAAAGTGGAAAAGGAAAAATCGCATTTTCCACCTGCGGTTATCCAGTTCTTAATTCCTTATATATATTTTATTTTTTTTTTCCTTGAGTTTATTCGCGGCCGCTTGTTTCCCTCTCGCTCTATCGCGTTTGTGGTATATTACTGTGCGCTGTTCGATTTCGTCGGTCTCGGTTTTCTTGGCACTCTTTGCAGTGACGACAATTCACAGAAAAAGAGGCCGAGAAGAGTGAAAAAGCAAAAAGTGAAAAAGAGAATATGAGATCCGAGCCTTGAGACCACTACGGCAGAAGGTGTGAGTGAGAGTATAATCAATTGCGTGTTTCATAGTTGAATGAAAATTATATCAAATGTTAGTGGTAATTGTAGAGATGAATTATTTTTTCGTAAATTTTGTATAACCTCCCTGTATAGATACTTTGCTCAAGGCAGTGCTCTCGTTTTTTTGTCATATTTTTCCTTCGTTGAGTTGCAACGAGTGGTGGAGTTCGTTATTTCCCTGTCTGACGCACGTCGTGTGTAGGGTTTGTGTCATTGCCATCGTTTGTCAGTGTGATTTTCTGTCTACTCATTCACCTCGCCCAGATGGTGTGGCGTGAACGAGACAGTCTGATATGGTAGTGTAGCAAAAAAAAAAATTGAAAGAATTTGATGGCAGTAGCGACGGCAGCCTAGCAGCAGCAGACAAAAATTTCGGATGGAAATTTCGAAATAGGAAAAGTGGATATTATTTAATTGAAAAGTTAAATGTGGTATCTAGAATCGAACGTTAATGGACGGACTGTGTGAATTAGTTGGAAAATATGTTCCTAGTATTGTGTGCTCATTCAGGAATAGAGCGAATAAGTTTTGGGCAGTTCTAGTTACATTTTTTTTTCCTTCTCGTTACTCGTTGAAGAAGTGAAATGCGGTCGATCCGTGGTTTTGTGATGTTGTCGGTCGGTGTTGTTCTTTTCGCTGTCGGTAACTAATAATAATGGTGCGTATAGTGTGTGAATGGCTGATGGACGTAGTTGCGAAATTTTCAATTCAGGAAATGGGGTTGAGAGGTGGAAAATGGTGTCCTTTTTTTGTTTTTCATTTATTTTGCTATAATTATTTCCATCAGATAGTTTGATAGTTTTTTTTTCGGTATTTTTTCTATTCGCGTTTGCTCTCCGTTATTGGGTGTGAGTGAGAAATGCGAGATGCACACTGTGGAATTGACACACCATAGAAAAGGATGCAAGAGTTCATTTGACAGATATGTTTTACGGAGATGATGATGGTGATTTCCTTTTAGCGAGACGGTGCAGTACTCAAATTTCATTAAAAGGAAAAAAAGGGACCCAATGGATGGGAAAGGGGGGAAAGGAGTAGGGGAAGAAAAAAGGAAATGTGCAAAAAGTCAGACATCTCAGGGAAAATGTCCTATTTTTGTTGGTGTGCCACACTGCTGATGCACTTGCTGCGCAGATTGCGTTTCTGTCTCAATTTTTTTTCCACCTCCCTGATTCATCCATTCTTATTAATTATTTTTCTATCTTTTTTTCTCGTCCTTCTGCGTATATTTCATTAATACTTTTTAGCGTGATATGTGTGTTTTTTTTTCTCCGCTATTTGGGAAAAAATCACCTTGCTTTGTAGGAGCATTTGCATCTCGTTTTGATGCAATGACATGAAAGGATTTTCTATCTCCCTTTGGCGTTTGACTTTTCACAGTTTCTGTGCCGACGTCGTAGTCGGCTACCGAAATGAAATACCAAAGAAGAGAGGTGAATGTTCGCTTTGGTTGCGGATACATATACACATGCATGCTTTTTTCTCCTCTCTTATTCGTTTTGTTCCGACTCTTATTTATTCTATTATAATTTCTCTTGTTGTTGGGATTTTTTTTTCAATTAGGTTTTTTTTTTATTTTGCTTTTGTTTTGGGAGGAATAAGATTTATTTAAAAATTTGGTTAATCCATGTTGTCGGACAATTGATTTATTTCGATTTTAGTAGCTCGTTGTTTGAGAACGTTAAACGGGGAAATGTGAATAACATTGTTGTCTGCTTGCAAAGGCATCAAACATCTGGTATATTTGTCCGCGAAACGGGCTTCAGAAATTCCATGTCATTCTTCTTGGTTGATTGTTACATTGAGTACTAAAGTAAGACGTCAGTGATCACGTGCTTTGTTTTGTATGAAATTGCGCATCTAGACCTGCATGTCATTGAATGATTTTTCAGGATGCAATTGCAGCGTTATGGGTAACTGTGACTCAAGAAAAGTGGCCTCCATTTTAACAGCCTCATCGTGATTCTCTTGCAAAAACGTCATTAAATTGTTTTGCGCAAATTTTGAAGAAATCTGATGGAGCACTTTAGAGAGTTGCTTACAGTACTTATTCGCAGTTATAAATCAAAAAAACTTAAAAAATATTCATTGGATGCTAGCCAATTCTTTCAACAGGCTCAGCACCTTCAGTAGGCTCTGAATGTTTTTTGTTGCAGTTGCAATGCTGCTTTTGGAAATGTTGCATTGATTTAACTTAACGAGGACTCATGATAATAAGCTTCTATCTATCCGCCACGATCCGCTGGTATACAACAGGTCCATGAAACAGAAAACTTTCAGTATACGACTACTATACACTTACAAGAAAAGATTATGTTTATTGCCGATACCGAACGGCGAACTTCGAGATGGTTATTCTAAACCAGTACGAGGTGAGATAAAAAAAGTAACAAGCTTACATCAAATTTCATTTGATTCCCTTCTAAATACTTTCCTTGGCCACGATGCACTTATGTATACCAATGTTGAAATGTTGATCCCATCATTGGGAGCATTTCTGCAAGGCTCTCTTGGGAAGGGCATTGTTGTGGCTCTTTCAATGTCGTGAATGGTATTTAAACGTTAAAGAGCCGGAAATTGCATGGAGCGGATAGACAGCAAGTTTTGTTGTGATTAATTCACGAAGCAGTGGCTTGGCGCGTTGCCATAATGAAGCAAAAAGCGTTTGGCAGATTTATTGGGTCTTTTTTCCGTACATCCCCTTACAAACATTGTAAACATCCGTTGTAATATTCGGAGTTTACAGTTGTTTCCCTTGGAAGAAACTCTGATTTGACTATGACTGACGTGCTTTCTTAGGACGAGGAGACCCACTTGTTTTCCATTGGGAACTCTAAAATTTAATTTTAAGGTCAGTGTCATACACCCTGCTTTTATATTCGAATATAAATTTGACCGTTAAGTCAGAATCTGTATCAAGACGGGATTTTAATTCCATGCAAATTGAAACGAGTTTCCTTCTATTCGTCACTCCAAAGTCTGGGAACAAATTTTGCACTGACTCGTCTCGTTTGCAAATCATCGATCTAAATGTTTTACACCGACCCATATGAGATTTTGTTCAAGCATCTCGAATTGTCAATCGCCTGTTTGGACAAAACATATCCGCTTGTTTTAGAGATCGAAGGATGTTCCGACTGTTGCTCGTCTTCAATCGACTAATTTTCGCTTTTAAATTGCACATATAAACAGTCTTCAGAGTCACCACATCACCACCATACAGTTGATTTTGACATTTTACGAGCTTATTTGGCACTTCTTTGCAACTTAAAACTAAGTTAAATGTTAGCGGGTTATTCGGTATTCATGATGTATGGACAGATGTGGCAATATCTTCACACCACAACTTCCCTCTTTCTGTTCTGGAATTCAAACAGTCATACAAGTCATACCTTGTTCAAATTTGACACTGACCATCTCAACTAATCAGGCTGTTGAACGTATAACTTGGCTGTTGTGGGCTTCGGACGTTGCCATCGGAGTCATCGAAGTTAACATACCTGAGCCACAGAGTTAAAGTCCAGAGTATGGCTTTTATTAAGTCTTTTACACTGGTACCAAGTAACAGTTGCAGAATTATGTTATGTTTTTGGACTTATGTATGTACATACATCCCAACCCAATCTTTCCCTCTTGACCGTTAACACTTTTTTTCCCCATGCTTGTGCAGCTTTTTTTTCGCAGTGAAGTGAAAAAATATAGGGAAATATCAGAATTTCACTCACTTCGTTGAAACCAATTTAGCAAAAATACCTCATGTCCCGGATAAGGCAATGATTTTACAGAGCAAGGATCAGTTCAACCTTTGCTGAGATTTCGCCCCGCAAAGTAGGAGTTTGGGAACTTCAAAGTGAGGTCTTTTTACTTTGAAAATATAAACAAAGCCAAGAGATCGGGTCAGTTAGGTTAGAGTCGACCTTATGATCAAGCCTTATGAACAGATTCTCAGAAAGTTTGCCCTAAATCTGTGCTTTGTATTAGGTAATTTTTTAAGCATTTGGTTTTTAAGGGGGGAAAAAACAAGAGGAAAATTGCAAGAGTGTATAAAAGTGTTATTTGGGTTCACAAATCAATTCTTGCCTTTTACTTGAAGATTATTTCGTGTAAATTTTGACCACATTTAAGTCAATTTTCCGAGCACATTGGCTGCTATCTCGTTAATAACACATGTAATTCTCCAAGGCTACAATTGACGCTGGCTTATCACTATAGACGAAAGAAATGATGTATTGCCATAAAAAAATATTCTAAAGATTATATAATAGTCTAGTGCTTTGGCATGTTTTGTATTTCCTGAGGTTGCTCATCGGATAAAATAAGGCAATTTTGTCTGTTAACATACCCATCCAACCAAAAATGAGATTCATCGCTGAAAACAAACTCGTCGCTCTGATAAAAAAAGCAAATATTACTACAACTTTTTTAAGGCCCATGCACCCATAATTCTATTGTGTCAGGTCGTTTGGCTTTAGTTTTTACTCGAGCTGAATTTGGTAAATCCGTACGTGAAATTTTCCACGTAGTCGAAGGACACAATCTCAATTGTTGCGAACGGCTACAAGGATAAAACCCTGACAGATACAGCCGCATTATTTTGTTCGCAGACGGGGCCAATAGCGTAAAACCGGTACGAAATTTGGTCACTATGGCTTAAATTGCTTGCTTACTAGGTCGATTACGACGAAAAGGGTGAAAGTGCGCGAAAAACATTTTCCACAGAGCCAGAATTTGGATAATAAAATATACTAATTTGGAAGCGTTGTTCAGATGTAAGTCTTTCCAATATGAAATGGCATTGCCAACTGAGCACGATTGACTTTGACATATGTCACGAATTACGCGTGAGCTGTCAGAAATAGAACACTGAAAAACCAAACAGCACAAAAATGACTACTTTAAAATCCCATCTACTTTGGATAGTTTGTTTGTTGAACTTGAACTAAGCCTGTATACCCAGGTGTGTCTCACTTTATAAATTCAAAGGCCTTACTTAGTTTTCCAGCCAGTCCGACATGATTGCTTTTGTTCATAAAATTTCTATGTAACAGCCGTTCCGTATTCAAACACCGACCTTGGACATTCTGTTATACGTAGTCGTGTTCGTCTCCTGTTATAGAATAGTGTATAAATGCAGTACCACTTGATTGCTGCCTATCAGCCTCTGTAGCTTGAAGTATACACGTGCATCATAAAGATCGTTTGTTGTTTTGCTCTTAGGGCTAAAAGTCAAATCAGGCTTGCGGGGAATTTTTCCGTATGCTGAATCATAAAGTCTTCGACGAAACTAGCGTTGTCACCAAACCTCTGAGATCTGGAAATAACTGTGTATAAATATGTTAACAAAACAAGCTCGAGAAGTGGTCGTTATAAAATGCAGTCATATAAAAACGGCATAAGTTTCAGCATATGGTGGATGGAGACGACGTTCAATAATTTAGCCGATAACATCGCATTTCGCGCAAATGACAATTTGTCAATGACGCAAACTGAGAGTTTTCTCCTTACCCACATTGCTCATCTCCCTCTGACTAATTAGGAAATACTCGTGCTATCCACCGTATTGCACATCGATAGCGTGAGTCAGTCCATTATTTTCTAGCGCCACTTATGAGGAAATCGACTCAACAACAACACTTGTCGTATTAGGAATGATTTGCAGTATTGTTCAATGTTCGTAGTAATTATCAAAAGCTGGCCAGTATCAATACTCAGTCAGTAGCGATCAGCTCGCTGCCGTTTCCCGGTACTACCGATAGAGTTTGCATGGCATTCGCCTTTACCGCAAATATTTTGAAATAAACCATAATTCACCTGTGAGTCCATGTAAAAGAGATAGATGTTGTTTGAAGCAAGCGAACAGCGAAAGAAAAACAAAACGAAAACAAACAACAAACTACCCCTCGCTCTAAACAATACAAGTGTCAATGCCACCGTAATAATTTGCGACATTTCTCTGATAACGTGTCTGCGTGTTTTATATTTGTGCGGACGAACCGAGTCGGGCCGATTCCATACGTACCACCTACGAGTATCTACAGTTTTGCGGGTTGTTTTTTTGCATTTTTGTTTTTTCTTTATTCCCTTTTCGAAAGGCCTTGTTACGTTTCATTTTGTGTGTGAGCCGCTATTGCTACATTTTTCCTTATATAATTATTCACTTAAAACGGAAAAGGAGGTTAATACGCAGTTTAGGCGGGAAGGACTGTAGACTGTTTTCATAGCACAATTTACATGCTCATACATGTGACATTTCCCTTTATATCTCTTGATATGTTATCAGGCCATCGGGTGCAAGCATGAATTGGTGCGATCACGATGAGCTTTTACAATTTTGTCGGTTTATGGTCATATTCCAATGGTCGCGGTATCGAAAATATTTATCAAGGTGGTGTTATGGATACTACTGACGTCAAATTCATCGTTGATGCGGTGATAACTGATGTTTATATTATAAATAGAAGCCGACAGGAACTTGTTGAAGGTTTCCTTTTGTGTTTTTATTCTAGGTACAGTGGCGGTCATGGCGAGACGAGATTAATTATAGATGTTCTATACATTGTATCGGTACAAAGACTAAATAGTATACGTTAGGAATCGGGAAGCATTTTTTTTTTTTATCTTCCCACTTGGAAATTATTGTAATTGTTTCGATTTTCCGAATTAAACATTTTGACGTACATTAATGCATATCTCCACGTTTCGCATCTATCGATGTGTGTGAATGGGTACGTACATATGTATGTATGTTCGTAAATGTACGATCTTTTTTTTTTTCGCCTCGTGTACTTCAAGAACAAATAATGATATCGACTTCGGAGCAATTTCATTCGACGTATAAGTATGTATTTGCATAAGGAATACCTGGTAAGGTCTGCAAGATATCTCAATTTCCGTTTTGAGTTCTGTAAGGGCCTCTAAATTCTGCATCTATGGTGTTTAAAGTGGACGTCCCTTCAATTATCGACTCGAATCAGTTTTATACGACGCTTAACTGCGTAATGAAGGACTGATTAAGTTTTTATCAATTTAGGTCAGAGTCTTGTTTTTATTTTAATTATAGGGTCCGCCAAATAACTTTTTTTTTTTTTGAAAATGGCATAAAAAAAACTACTGAATATTTTCTCAAATTTCTTTTTTTATTTGAAAGTACAATCCTTCCGGTTAATAATGGAAAACAATTTCATTCAAATGGCTGCCTCGGCTGGCCATGCAGTAGCCTACACGATCGGTCCAATTTTTAAGCACATTATCGATTGTGTGCAGCTGTATTTCACCAATGGCTTCACGAATATTGTCCTTTAAAGCGTCAATTGTCTCTGGCTTGTCGGCGTAACACTTATCTTTGACGGCACCCCACAAATAATAGTCCAACGGTGTCAAATCGCAGCTCCGAGGTGGCCAAACGACATCAGCTCTGCGGCTGATAATGCGATCTTCAAAAACAAGCGCAAAACATCGAGTGTAGCTTCGGCTGTGTGGCACGTAGCGCCCTCCTGTTGAAACCAAATGTTGCCAATATCCTCCTCTTCAATTTTTGTGAACAAAAATTCGTTCAACATGGCCCGATAACGATCGCCATTGACTGTAACGGCCACTCCTTGCTCATTTTCGAAGAAAAATCCAAATCAAAATCCGCACCAAACAGTGGCTCGTTTTGGGTGCACCGGCTTTTCAATGTATGCGTGCGGGTTTTCTGTGCCCCAAATGCGACAATTTTGCTTGTTTACATACCCGCCAAGATCAAAATGAGCTTCATCTGAAAAGCTGATTTTTTGGCAAAATCGGCATCTTCTGCAAGTCGATCGCAGGCCCACTTAGCGAAGCGTTGTTCAAGCGTATACACAACCATATTCGTTCAGCGGAAGGATAAAACTAATTATCTGTCAAATCAGACATGAGCTAAGTGTTACCATTCACGAAATAAGCACTACTTGAAAAAAAAACGTTAGATGGCGGACCATTTATAAAAGCTGGCTTAGGTACATGGGCTCGATTTTCCAGTATCCTGAAACCAAATGAGAAGTTGTTTGTTTGGGTTGACCAGTCGTACCGGTATTTTTTAAGACTTATGAAGTAGACTTTTCGTAGACACATACAAGCTTAATATAAATAGCTTTTATGTAGGAGGAAATAACTGAACACGAAAATTCGAGTTCCTATCCTAAATCCTATAGAAAAACTCGACATTTAGTGAGTTTAGGAATAATATTCATGATTCAGTGTAAAGAATAAACTTGGAGGTTAGTAATTCAATACATAATCTGCCAAATGATCACCTTAGCACTGCCTACAAACAATCGTTCATTCATTTTTCATTAAGTTTTCGCTATATTTAGCGAACAACTGCTCTAATATTATCGTCGTGGACTATATTTTTAATAAAAGTCCAGTTGAAGTCTCCGTTTCGAGAATTTCTATAATGAATTACAAAATTGACAAAATAATTTACTTGTCTGGAAAAGCTACTGGAAATTTACTGATCATTTTCACTTATGGAAAAGAACAACCCATACAAAAAATATGGATAGGGTGAGCCATCAGCTAGTGTGTACATTTCACCATATTTTATGTTGATCTCTCTGTAGTTCACACGGCTTCTATTGCAGACGATCATCCAAAGGACAACAATATCGATGATTTCTTGAAGAATAAATGGGTCAATGGCAGCAATTTCAGTTTAGATTTCGTATTTGAGGCCCTAGGCCTAGACTTTATTCTTCAAAGGACTAGAATTGTCTTAAAAAGTTAGGTCGCAGTACCTCGGAGGACAATCAACTTTTTCCTTATCCGAGATAAAGGCATCTTTAAATTTCGTACGCAATAAATTGATTTTTGAATGTGGGCAGATCGGCCAGACCCAATTCATTCAATTTTTGAAAAAAAAAAAATTTGGTCAATTTGTTGTAGTAACGTTCTCTATTGAAACAGTTTCTTCAAAACTCTTTTTCATTAAACAACTTTTAATTATGCTGACCGAAAAATCCAAATTTTACGAAACGTAACTCTTTCCACTCGCTCATTCAGTAGGTGGCAGCCAACATCCAATTTTTTAATGACTCACTCTTTATGTAGGTGATTGAGGGAAACTTCGGCATTGTTCCTCTACGTGTTGTGACGTCAGTTGCTATACTTTAGGCGAAAAAAGTCAATTAACTTCGTTCGGTAAGGCAATTTACTCAGTGAAGCAGTTGCACCAGTATAATTTACAAATATATATATAGGTATGTATATGTATATGGTCCTATGACACCACCATACCAAAAGCCGATAGGAAGTGCGGCTCATCACTGAGAATAATTTTGTGTAAAAAATCATGATCTTGGTCATTCAATCCTAACATCTATGTAATTAGCGATGTGCATAGTTTGTTTCCCGTGGTTGTTGACCGTGGTCTGCGGGCTTTACTTCTTTTGTCAACTGGATATTGTATAAGCCATGATCCTTAAGGTAGAAGGAGTCAATTCTCAAGTTGAAACAAAACTTTTCAGCACATACTCAACTATAATGACAATAGTTTAAGCTCAGCTTTCCAAATAAACATAAATTGAAGTTATTGCCATGTGAGTCGGATATCTATCATATGAGGAATTTTTCAATCGGTCTATAGATTCCTGTGGTTTCTTGTTAGAACAACATGTCAAAACAATAGCTGGCATCATTGATGGGTTGTTTAGTCCTTAAGTTTTGAATTAAGATCTTTGCGTACAATCGTCCACTTAGTCGGGTAACACTATCCCAATTGCTGCGAACGGCGACGAATGGTAAAATCACGGTCTTCATTAACTTTGGCGGTATTGTTTGTTCTGTTTGTGCATACGGATCCAATAGCGTGAAATCGGTACGAAATTTGGTCACTATGGCTTGAATTGTTTGGTCACTAGGTCGATTACGAGGACCGTAGGATGGTCGAAGTGCGCGAAAAACATTTTTCATAGAGCACGAATTTTGATAATAAAATGTAATAATTGTTCAGGTATATAAGGTCACATAGGTAGCTTTGGAACACAGTCTCCAAATTTACCTTCCACCGAAACACCAGTGAAAGAGTCTTTTAGTATCCTAAGGACTGTACCATAAACAACACATTTATTTTATTAGAAATGCCAAAACAACGGCGACAGTTCGGGTATTTTAAAAAAAAAATCCTAAGAAGAAATAATGAGTGATTCGCACATATTACCTAACTTCCCTCATTTGGAAATAGTTCCATTAGAGGTACTCGTACTTAGAATCTGGTAATCATAACCAAGCAATTCAAAGAGAAACGCCTTCGACAGTTCATTTTCATACCTGCCATGGGTAACATCATTCTAGGCTACCCTAATGAGTCAGCAGAATTTCTTTCATCTCAAATTACAAAAATGTAATGTAAGTTTACTAATCCATTTTATTGCTGAATTGCTCTCGCCTAATCCTTCGACCCTTCTTACTCGCCAAAATTACAAATAGGGACTTTCGGAAGCCTTTTTATTTTTTCTTGAACTGTACGGATATTTATGGCCGCAAATGTCTGGTGTTTACATATTTGAAGTTTGTTTTCCCAGCACTATTACTACGACCACCACGAACGATAAGTGCGCTTCTTGCTTCAGTCGCAATTCTGGTAGGTTACAGCGTGATTGCAATCAATACTAGGTGCATTCGTATAAAACAAAAAACAAAAATAATAAAGAAACGCTTGTTAAGTAATTGTTTTTCTTCTTCTATTTACAGATTAAAACCAACCGTCAGTTGCCTGCGCCTCAACGATTGGCAACTGTCATTCGTTAAATCAATTCAGCAGTTACTCAGTGTTTCGATTATTGCTTCTTATTTTCACGACAAATTAGGTTGCTGTTTTTGAGGGCAGTAAAACGCACGAGTGAAATGTGAAATGCATTATCGTAATCAAAGTTAACGAAATCAAACTAAAACCAAACGTAAAATGTGTCGGCATCATAATTTCGTCTATTTGTTCCTCAACGTGAAAGATTATAAAAGAACTTTAGCACAATCCGACCTTTCTAGTAGATTCTGGTAAAAGAATAATAACGAGCGGGTCAATCAGTTTGCGGTTCTCGTGGATAAAACAGCAAAAACGTAATTTATAACCTTAGAAGTGTTTTTTTTTTATTCTGCCTTTTGTGTTTCTGTTTTATCTCTACCCCCATTGTATTGTAAATAACTCGCAATACTTTATTGTGCATTGGCAGAAAACTTCCCTCACGTGTCTTCGGTTTTGATTCGTGTTTTGGGTTTTTTTTTTGTTTTAAATAATTTAATTGCAAGTCGTCGATTTATGTCGAATATTTAACGGAACAAAAGAAAGAAGAAAAGTGAAATCGTGTTTTTTTCGTTTTGTTTTTTCTTTTTTTTTTCGTTTTTGTTTTATTAACAAAACGTTTTGCGACATCGAATCGTGGGGTCAACATACGATACCGATACCTTCGGGGAAAAAACGAGCATTTTTAAGCCCACTTCAGTGCTAAATTAAAGAAGAAATTATAATCATATTCGTAAACAAAACGAAAAACCATAATAGAAAACATAAATACTCAGCTCGTAACCTAATAATAAAGAATAAGATTGAAGAAATCTTTTTATTATAATTTTTTTCTGTGTCGCAAGGGATAAATAAAACGGATTTTATATGTATAGACTGGATGATACCAGCGGTGCCGCTATGGATAAAACGAAGCAAAAATGTGAGTATTGAGAAACAAAATTCCACATTCCTGAAATATTTATAGTTTATTATATAACTCTTGCACTCATATTAATTAGGCAGTTAATAGCTTCCTACAACTAGCATATGGTACGTAGGTAGTCAGCTGGAAAGCGTATAGGTACATATACATTTTGCTGGGGGCACTTGGCATCGGGAATGATATTCAGAGACTTTTGACTAGGTACCTCCTATCTCGGAAGTGTAAAGCTTTAGCATCCGGCAAATAGTTGCTGGGCTGTTCGGAAAATGTGTCAGTTCAGATGCAATCGTTGATGAGCAATCGTACATCAGCGTAAATAGAGGTGACCATTTACATACATATATAATCGCGTGAAAGTAGTTGGATATTTCGGGAAAAATCTTTGAGTAACGGTTTAGAGCAAGGAATTGTGGATTCTTTGATAGTTACATATAGGTTCTCCAGTCATTTAATAGCATACGCATATGATCAACTTCTTTGCCAATCGTTGATTTCTGCGAAAGAATTAAACCTAATCAAAAAAGTCAAGGTCCGTAGAATACGGTAGGTGCGTTAGAAATCCCATTTGAGCATTTCCAAACACTTTTTTGCAATATGAGGTCGAGCGTTGCACAAAAGAATAACTTTGTCATGTCTTTGTTCGTATTCCGGCCGTTTTTCTAACAAACGAATCCGTTGTAGTGTATACCGATCGCCCGTAATCGATTCGCCAGGCTGTAGCAGCTCATAGTACACAATAACCTTTTGGTCCCACCAGGACTTCGAACTCAAATTTCCCTTTAGTGTTAATGTTTAGTTCGTTCGTAACGGTTCACCACGCTTATGTTTGCATTTTTCCTTTTTGGGATTATCGTAGAATATCCACTTCTTATCCTCAGCTACAATCTGATGTAAGAAACCCTTTCTTTTCTGTCTTTGAATCATCTGCTCGCAAGCGAAAAATCGTCTTTCAACATCTCCCGGTTTCAATTCATGAGGAACCATGCTTCTGAACCATTCATGGATTTTAATCATTCAGAAACTGTTGGCTGAGTTACACGCAATGAATCTGCAAGCTCCATTTGCGTTTAAATCGGTTCTTCATCAAATAATGCACACAATTCTTGGTGTTCAATTTTTTTTGGTTCGATGTTTATCTTTAACGCTGAAATAACCATTCTTAAAACCATTCCCTATATGATTTATCAGTTGGAGCATTGTCATCATAAACTTTCAAAACCATTCGATGCGCTGCACTTTTATTCCAATCAAAGCAAAAATACCGCAAATGTTGCTTAATTAACACAAAATTTAACATATTAGAAGTGATATAAACCGTATGTTATTGACAGATGTCTGCCTTCTCTGAAATCAACGAGATCAGCTGTCACAATAAAATATTTATAACAACTGGAGCCATTTTTGAAAACGGACTAAGCGAATTTGTACATCAAATAGTTCGCAGGATGATAAAACAAGAGTGATTCAACGCTTCTCTATCATTGCGATGCTTTACCCTTCAGTTTCAGCAATCATGTCTTCATTGGAGGCAAATCACTTTCACTGGAGTATTTTTAAGGTCTTCAAAGAAGTAGTAGTTAGTCACTGGAAGTCAGATCCGTAAAATGCGGTGGATTGGGAAGCGATTCCAAGTGCGATCGACTTGAGGAGGTGACAGGTTTCATTGTCTTTTTTCTTTTTCATTTGGGGTAAAATGTTCATACAAAATTTTGAACGCCCTGCTCAGATATTTCACGAAACTAGAATTAACGATCCACCAACTATTATTTTGTGCACCTTATTTATCTTTTCTGGAACAACTGCCGATCACTTCTATATCTCGATTTGCGAAGAGAGTCCGAATAACCCATTTGCTTTGCATAAACGATATTTTCTCCCATCTGAAAATTACAAAAGAATCGTCAGTAAAGACACTCTTACTCCTTAACTAAACCTTATACTGCCAAAACTTCGCTATCGTCTTCAAATTTCTTGCCTCGGATGTGTTCCTTGAGCCGAGGAAAGAGGTAGAAGAGACTGGGAGCTATGTAGATGTGGCGGATATGGCGAGTGATACCGTTTCTTGAATGGCAGCCATCGGAACTACAGCTTTGTGAACCGGAGTGTTGTCCTGGTGGAACAGCACTCTAGCTCGCAGTTTGTCGCGTCTTTTTCTTAAAGACCTCCCGCAATCTTCTTATTTGGTGGGCATAGTAAGATCCCGAAATAGTGGCTCTTATTCCTCCAGCATCCAAAAAAAAAAACGGATGCCATAACCTTCCGAACTTGACACTTCAAATTTCTTTGGCATCGGCTAGGAGGTTCACTTCCAAGTAATCAATTGTTGTTTGGTTTCAGGATCAAAATGGTGTATCCAGGTCTTGGTAATGGTCACGAAACGTAACAAAAACATTTCCTTATTTGCTTGGAATTTGTAACCAACGCAATTCGTTCGCAAGGATTCTTGAACACTTCCATGAGGTGGCCTCAGCTACTTGCCTAAAGGTCACTCCTCGATCTACCAATACTACATTTTCGGGACATGAATGGGTGTCCCTTACGATGTTCATCATCAGTGGATGTTGTGCACAGCTTAGACTCCTTGGCCCAGCGTGCAGCTGTGGAATATGGGGGAACAGAATCTCCCAATTTTTCACCAAGTCGTGTACATTATGTCTTTGGTAACGTAAGTTGACCGATATCCGACCACCTTCCTAATTCCGACCACTTTATATTTTTGTTAATAATTATTTTTTGGAACATACAATTACTGCAAAAACATGCAACATATTTTGCAAGTTTTTATGCTCAAATATTTGAAGTAGGGGTTAGCTAACTTTCATATGTTGAATTTATAATAATGGATTAATGACGAAAACTCAGTTCACTGTAAAAAATCATCTGAAAATCCTTAAATTTGGAGTATCGATTTTCACTATTTTTAAAATAGTTTTGAAGATTTGAGGTGAAAAAGTTTTACTTTGACGTTAGTATGCATCTTTAACTTTAATAATATACGATGATGATTAATCATTACTTCACTTTATTAAAAAAAAACATGAAAATGTGGTCGGAAATGCAACAACGGAAAAATGCACTTGACCATATTTCCGACCGGCTTAGTCTTTAAGTATTTTTGAAATATCCGTGTACTTATTATTTTGTTTAAGGAATTATCGGCATAAAATTATAAGATATGACGGTACCAATATTTTATCGTCGGAGAATAATAAAAATTGGAATAGCTCTAGTAAGTGAGGCACGACGGCGCCAAATTTGTTGGCGCTATTGTTAGCCTAATGATCAGTTATTTTTCCATAAAAACCACGCCGAGCGAAATAGTTAACGCAGAATTCTTAAATTCGGCCTTATTTCACTTTATGAAAGCGAAATAGCGCCGAATTTTCATGTTCGGTCTTATTTCACATAAAATTACGCAATGGCGTATGAGCAATACAGGCCAAAAACTACAAAGAGAAGAGTTCGCAAATATTTTGAAAGTGTGCATTGAAGAAGTGATAACTCCGGACTTAGTTAATAGTTCATTCCGGGCTTGTGGCATTTTCCCATTTGACGAAAATGCTATAGACTATTCTAAATTACTGAAAAGTATTAACACTCCCCCACGTGGACAATTAGTCCAATAATGGGGATACTGATGTACAAGTGAACAGTGACAATAGTGAGAACTTCACCGATTTGCAATTAGCACAAGAAATTGGAAAAAGACTCAACCCAAACATATTATCACAGTTCCAGTCTGCACAGGGTGAATGGAGTGGTGAAACAGAGTATGCAGCATTTTACGTATGATGTCCCTAAAATTAAATTAATTAGAAGTCAAAATAATGTATGTATTTAAAATAACGCAAAGTTTAGAAGTTTTATGATAGTGTTATGAAATATTAAAGAATAACTTATTTTTTGTTATGACATGGAATTTTTTTTTTTTGTGAAATGTTCGTTTTTTTTTTTATTAATACATTTTATAAATCAAACTATTCTACACGTGTTATTATTTAAAATTCAATTATCACCAGTTTTAATATATAAGTACATAATTAGTCTTAAATCAGCTTAATTTCGCAATCGATTTTATCTGGTCGGAAATAGGCCTAGTAGTGGTCGGTAATCGGCAATTGGGGTTTTAGTGGTCGGAAATACGGCCATGCGACCACCTCGAGAAGCTGAATTTATAAACATTTTTTAAAAATATTTCTCGTTAACAAAAAATAACGAGTGATAACATTTTGAATGTTCGAAATATTATACTTTAAGAATCCGTTTTTAGAAATTAATTTCGTTCAATAGTTTTCTCACATTAAATGAAAGAAAAGAGAAAGAAGTTCAGTGGTCGGAAATAGGCGAGTTTACGTTAGTCAGTTTTTTTTTCAATAACATTTTTTTTACATTCGATGGTTCGTATTCTAATGAATGTTACCATTGGGAATCGTGAGTACATAAGTGGGCACAATTGTTTTTTCTACGGACTTTCTATAATCGATTATCACTACTTTTGGATCACTCCTCGTACTTGGACAATGCTTGGATGTTTAGTCATTCTTATACCGCTGTGGTGGCTGGCAAATTAACTTGTAACCTAAAATGATGCGCTATTTCGGTAAGATCCTATTTAGTTTTTAAGTTAGCTTGGGCCTAACTAAGGGATCTTATGGAGGCCGTCAGCCGGAGACTGATCGAAAATATCAATCTTTTGAAGGATTTCCGATAGAGTGAGCGTGATGGCAGCATTAGATCATGCTTTAACTATTATGTTTTTTTTTTATTTGTTAAAAAAGCAATAAATGTAGGCTGACGACAGATATAACATTCAGTCCCCGCTGTTATGGTAGTGTGGCAGACGCTTTATTCAGTACTGTGAATGCCCCTGAGGTGCGCTCAAGCCTAAGTGGATGATGCTGCCGTTTTTTTAACGTAATCGATGACTGATGAACGAGCCCACATAACACATAAAAATATGATAAAGTTTAACTCCGAAATACATCGAAGAACATGAGCCAGACAAGTGTTGTCGGCATTCTGGCAATATAGACTTGGGAAGACATCACACTTATTTCCAAAAAAAGTCCTTTGGGCCTGCACGATAAAGGTAAGACCTCGGGCCATTGAAACACATCCGTTTTGTAATGGAACGGGCTGTCACGCAAAGAACGATTTGCCTTGGCTGTACGTCCGCATTTCACCTCACGCCGGATTCTTCTCTTGATGGTATACTTAATCTTCCCCTCTTGATATTTTTACCGTGGTTATTGGGCCCGACGTGCGATTTTGCGTCGTAACTCAACCTGGTTCTCGCAACAACAGCCAAGATATGTATGTATACCATAAAAAACGGTGAAGTACGGTGTTTCAAAGATCATGGTGTGGAGATGTTTCTCCTACAACGGCGTTGGTCCTATCCACAAGAAAACGTCATGCTGCCTTACAGCGAAAAAGAAATGCCACTGAAACGAGTCTTCCAGCAAGACAATGACCCGAAACATACGAGTAGAAAACCGAGGGAATGGTTTCGGCTTAACCGGACTCAGGTCAAGGGCTGGTCAGCACAGTCTCCTTACCTAAATCCCATTGAAAATGTATGGGGTTGATATAAAGAAGACTGTGTATAGTGCAAAACCGACAAATAACTAAGTTGTAAGTAAGAATTGCGTGGGACGCAATACCCAAGGAGTGCTGTCAACGGTTGCTCGATTCGGTGCTGCGACGAGTAAGACTGTCATTCAAAATACTGGCCATTCTGCCAAATATTAATATAGTTCTGCCCAAATAAATAGGAAACACTGCTATTATTATGTTCACAACTTTTTACTACATTTGTGATTTTTAAAATTTTTTTTAACGTAATATTGAATCTTTTTTTATATTACTTATCCTAAAAATAACTGAGCTGAAGGAATTTTCAAAAAAAAAAAAACGGTAATTAAATAAAAATATAAGTTTTTGGGAAATTTCATTGCCCACTGCTATTTTTATGTTCGCAACTGTATACCTTAGAGAGGTACACTCGTGCTCATACAATTAAGCCACTCTCGAAGCAGTAGATAAATTGATTAAAATATCACTTGTGTAGCGATTTACCAAAGAAAAACATATTCAGTTCTTATTATTGACTTATATTGAAACTTAGTAAATGTTTAATTCATTGTTTAATAACTTAAAATAATTCACAAAAAAAAAAATTGTAATTTTTGCCACGAAGCGCCTGCTCATATAATTAAGCCACCTGCGAAATATCAATAAAATTATGAAGAAAGTCGTCAAAATATAATTTAAGAAAAAATAAATTACATTGTTCTGTTAATACCGAGTTGGAAAACCTTTATTTTTAATAACTTCCTCACACCTGCGTTGCATAGAGGATACCAGATTCCTGCAAATTGATGGCGAAATTTTTTCCCACTCCTCCTTTATTATCTTCAACAGGTTGGCTTTGCTGGAGGGTTTTTGGGCTGCTACAGATTTTTTGATTATACCCCATAGATTTTCTATGGGGTTAAGGTCTGGACTTTGTAGTGGCCAGTTCAAAACCTTTATCTTTTCACCTTCCAACCACGACCTTACGACCCGCGAAGTATGTTTGGGGTCATTGTCGTGCTGAAAGGTCCAAGCCAGAGGTAAATTATCAACAAAATCACCTTTTAGATTCGTGTCTAAAAGGTTTTTGTAAATTTCA
The DNA here is from genome assembly GCA_958301585.1 of Merodon equestris. Taxonomy (NCBI): domain Eukaryota; kingdom Metazoa; phylum Arthropoda; class Insecta; order Diptera; family Syrphidae; genus Merodon; species Merodon equestris. Next base: position 36,811,538 of record OY284415.1, read on the forward strand.
CCTGTCATTTTCCCAGTTATCTCTGTAAGGGGACCTACACCAGATGATGTAAAACATCCCCATATCATAACTGATCCACCTCCGTGCTTCACCGTTTTTTTTGTGTACTTTGGGGGACGTACTTTACACGGGGGACGTCTTACGTATGGTTTGCCATCGTTACCAAATAAATTAAATTTAACTTCATCGCTCCAAACAATCAAATCCCAGAATTTTTGGTCTTTATTAATATGCTCTTTGGCAAAATGCAACCGTTTCTTTTGATTTTTTTTTGACACGTTTGGTTTTCTTCTGGCAATGCGCCCATTCAAATTATTTTCTTTCAGACGTCTTCGTACGGTTTGTGATGACACTTTCACACCGTATGAATTTTCCATAACCGCTCTTATTTCTGCTGACGTCGAAAATGGATCTGACTTGCTCAAACGGACCAGTTGTCGATCTTCAGCAAGAGTGGTTTTACGAGGCTTATGTCTTTGCAAATTATCGAAAGTTTTATTTTTTTTATAAAAAAGTATTGCATTTTTTACTTTTCCGCGAGAAAACCCGGATATTTTTGTTACCTCTGCTATGGATTTATGGTTTATGTATAAATTCCATATCATTTTTCTCTCGCATGGAGTGCTGGTTTTATTTTTGCCCATTTTGTAAAACTTTCCAAAAATTATTCAATGAAACAAATTCAACGCACTGTAACTACGTTTTAAACACACTTCTTCACTTGAAAACAAGAACGCACTGCTTTGGATGACTATTCGCAATGAATGGCTTAATTATGTGAGCACGGTCAGACGAATGAGATAAGAAAAATATGTGCATTTTTTGGAAATGCAACGCTTATCAGCATTAACCCTTTTACTGCTAGTACCTAAACAACTGAATTTTACAACGCATACAGAAAAAGGAATATAGAACTCAAGATATTAGTTTTAGATAACAAACATTTCACTATCATGGTTGTGGCTTAATTGTATGAGCACGAGTGTATACGCAGTTCTTAAGATCCTAATAACCCACTTCGTTAGAAGGGAACTTCTGCATTGCCCTCAACATTGTTAGCCCTTTCGAAACAGTGCGTGAAATAAAAATCTTTCTATATAAGGTTGGAAAACTGAATTCACAGAGTCTAAGTACAATAGAATTAACTGCAAAGTTTGAACGTAAGTGACGATCTAAGGTTTATTTTGTGGAATAGGTTAGAAATAACAAAATTAAGCATATTCAACGTTCCTGATTATCTTGAGCACATTCGTTTCGGCCCTCGGTAGTTAGGGCTGGTGGTAACTGTTTATTTACCTCTAATCCACAGCAAAAATATCTCAAAGGAAAAAAAATATATTTCCGTTCGTCAAAAATGGGCAGAATTGCTAGGTAGAACGTTGCGTAAAAGACAGTAGTAGTAGTATGTTACGCAAGACTACCGCACGCACCGAACCTGTTGGGATCTTCTACCTTTAATTGTTAATGACGATCCGTGCGATAAAATCTACCCATATATCTGAAAAATTGCACTAACAAATAAAGAATTTCGAATTTAATACATAAATTTCGAACAAATTGAAAAATAAATATTTCAATGAATGTCGAGAAGCGAATCACTGAAAACAACACATGTTGGAAAAACAAAAGTTAACCCCCTCAGGACGACGTGAACACAACAACAAGAACCGAAAATGAAAAGCAACCACCAGCGATCCAGACAAACGCTCCTAAACCTGTTTTTCTTCAAACTGTCTCATCCTAAATCCAACCACACTCAACCCAAATACGTAAAAATAGACGTTGCTTTTCCTCGGCATGCACACGCAATAACTGTGCGAAAAAAGAAAACAATAAAGACAGAGAGCAACTGCCTAATGTTCCACCTCCAGAAATATTAAATTCTTTCTTTGTTTCTTTTTTCTTCTCTCTTCTCATTTCAACAACACGGATTCCCTGCGCCCCCGGCTGTCATATATCGTCATCTGCTCTATATTTGCGAATAGAACGTCAAGCTCCCCTAGATTTCATGTTGCTGTGTGTTATTTTAAAATGCGAAACTCGGTATCTATTGCCCTGTACGTTCGTACATACCTATGTACGTACACATAATAATGTATCCGATCAACGCCGAAAAATAATCTAAAATAGGTAATCAAAATGTTTTGCTTGCAATGAGCGAGCACTAAGGTCGGCTTGTACGTTCTTATCAAATCTTCCTCGCCGACGAGGTTTTTCGTTCTTTTTTCCACCCACATATCTTATAACAGTACTACCTTGTGACTAAATATTCGGGAATATCCCAGACGAGTATAGATAAAGCAGGTTTACGTCGTATAAAAATAGACATAATTAATATCCCTTTTTGCATAATTGTTTCCAGGCGAATAAGTATTTACTTCACTCCCGGCATGAATTGGAAGAGCCCTTGTTTTCTACCGCCTTTTGCTCCGTCGAAATTATGTACGTGGGTTTTGATATGAGTTCGGCGACGGCATCGGCCGCGGCAACAACAGTCAATTCGCCAAACACCAAAACGATTAATCGCTGTTCCACTTTCTATTGTCGCCCACATCATCCACTGCATTGCGGTGGCTATATACAAACTCCCCAGGTAAAACTTCATATTCATATCATCAGTGATGTAATTAAAGCCGAGACCAGTTTATTTTTATACTGTACCTTACCCAGTGTATTGAATATTTAGACTAGAATCATGTGAGACATGTGAACGTTGTCGAAAAAACGGATAATAGGCGACTACAGACTGAGGGAACCTTTTCAAACGCCTCTCCATTCGTTCGTACACTCTTCCTGCTATGAGAGAATCTATTTATAATTTCACATGGCTAATGGATGGCAATGGGAGAACGTCATTGTCTACTTAATCATTGCCCAGACTGTCAGCATAAACCAAAGCCAATGCAACCATCATACTCGCACTCGGTCGGAGTGTGTTCAATCATCACATAAACACTGAGAAACCAAACGACGACGATGATGATGTGGATGATGATGGTGATAACGATAGAGGAGTAGCAGAAACGGAGTCAAACACATAGCCGAGAAATGGTGTATGAGAATGACGGTGGTGTCGGTGTCGTTGTCGGCACTAAATAAAAGCAACGCACATCATCGAGCAAATCAAACGTAACGCGTAATAGAATCAAAACAAAGACGTGGGCAGATGGGGTAAGGCGGACGGACTTTGCGTCACATTAGCTCACTTTGCTTCTCTTCCATTCATGTCCATTGCTGCTGTGAACCTATGCTGCTATATTTTGTCATGTGCCCAGCCGTCTGTGCAGCAGCAGTAAAAACAGCAAAGCATGTTGGTGAATCGGTATGTCGCACACCCAAACACTTAATAATTCACAACCAGGAATAAACATGCGTATTGTAAGACTTTGCTTTCGTCGTGGTCCGTGCTTTGATGATTGTCTAGCAATTTTAATTAATAATAAAATGCAATTATCCGATCGTGGATTTAGTCTCGCCTAAAAATAGAAAGGCATACATGGATGGAGTGATATTTTCTGACATTATTAGACCGCCGTGTCCCGGTGTACTCTGGGACGGGCCTTCAATTATTCTACGTACATAGTTGCAACTTGTCACATCTTGATGACATCTTAGTCCCACACTATCAGCTTTTGCTTAAACGCTCTTATTGACGTCGCCTACTATGGTTCGTCCGATCACGTTAAAGAATTGTACGGATTCGAAGAATCCCACATGATCGTTTCAAGGATGATGTTGAAGAAATCGTATGACAATGTATCGGCCTGCCTGAATCCTTTTTTTTACACCAAAGGTCTCGATTAGTTCATTGCCGAACTTTAAGTGTTATCCTGCACAGTTTTTTATCCTGAAGATTTGATTTCCTTTCGTAGGGTTTCATATCTTGCACGCGTGATCTCTTCGCTATTTTCCACTCGCTTTCACTCATAACCAATTTTAATATTTATTAAACTTGTCTAAACTTAATTCCTTCCTTACAGCAATATTCTAATCCATTTTATAAACAACATTTTTGGCTAGCATATCAATATAACAACGAAAATTCAGGTTGGAAAACCCCCATATGCCATATGGCTAATCTGCAGATTCTCGGCACGTGGGTATTGGATGATTGCAAAACTCGTGCCCGATTAGAAAATTAAACAAAAGCGATTATATTAAAAAGCAAGCAATTTTATTTATACATTGTATGATCCCAGTTATTTTATAACTGTCTCCCAACGTTTCACAAGTTTATAAATTCCATTTTCGTAGAAACTTCGTGGCTTTCCTTTGGGTAAGTTGTTTTCGATAGGTTTATCGAAACCAAATTTCTTAAAATTTAATCCGTTTTGAAAATATCAAAACAGATGAAAATTTAAAGGTGGGTGTTGTGAGATTACACTTTTTAACTCCGTTGTCGTTAGACCAAAGCAGGATGAGATCCTTGAACTTTCTGATTGCTACCAGTACTTAAGGCATAAAATTTATTTAAATTCGGCACCATAATTCCACTGGTCTCCTACGCTTTTTAACCCACTCATCACAAATCCCAAATATTTTTTGAGCTCAAAGGTTGCTCCAAGGTCCTTAGTTCGAAGTGGCCACATGTCTTTAACTTTATTCTCGTAAATCGATTTAGTTGTTTAGTTGTATGTCTCGGTTGTTATCCTGCGCAAAAATCCATTCAGCATGTGGCAGCATAACATTTCGAACAACGTCAATGTAAATTAATTGAGTCATTTTTTCTTCTTTTCCAAAATAATGGATCAACTCTACTGTAAGATAAACGGCCCAAAATCATCATTCGGCCTTCTCAATGCTTAGGGGTTGTAACTGATGTTAGTATTCTGTGTCACATCTGGCTATTGGATGTGATATAGACCAAGATGTATCCGTCAAACCTTATGTAGCCTTGTCAAAAGGCTTTTCGATAATTTCTTGCTGTTAATTAGGCATCAAAAAACCTCTTCATTACAGTTACAGCTCTAATCTCCAGATCTTAATGAGAATATTCCTATGTGATACAAACGCTTCACGGTTAGCTAATTTTACATCTTTCCAAGTGGAGTTTTTCCCTTTTTTATGTTTTTTACCGTTGTTTATATAAATATCCAATTTGTGGTTCCGAAAATAAATTAAACACATTTTATGATTTAGATTTCGATCCATTTTTATTCTAATATATTCTCTGGATGATACCATTATTCATGGAGTATGATATCATTCAAATGTCATCCACGGGAGCCCCTGCATGACTTGACTCTGATAAGGTAAATTTCGATGACTTTTTTAACAGAGGTCGAATAAAAACTCGACTATAACTTGATGAATATTCGTTTTCCAAGCGCCAAGGCTTGCAGGCTGTGTGTATTGACACAACTTTTAGTGTGGACCCATAAAAATCAATCCAATGGCATCAAATCACATGATCTTGATGGCCGGTGCTGCCCATCGTCAAAATTCGAAATAACTCTTGAAGGAAATTTTTCTTGCAATACAGCAAAAATGGGTCACGATGTGTGAGATGTCGCACCGTTTTGTTGAAACCACATGTCTTCCACGTCCATATTTTCAATTTGAAGCCAAAAAGATTCGGTTAACAATGTTGTGTGAAAATTTGTCATCCAAACGCTAATGTTAAAGCACTTAATCGGCTTTAAAATGTTCTAACGCATCCCATCGTCGGCTGGCTTCAGTTTTTGAATGAATTAAAGTTTATAAGGGAGGGTGAAAAGTTTATCGCAAAAGGCGTCTCAAGTACTTTAAGACGAGCTCAAATGCTCTGCTCGCTCCATCGATAGGTATGGAGACTTTTAAGCATTTTCAGTAACGGCAGGCATAAGCTCTACAAAGCGTGTATGTTTAAGGGAAGGTCGTGGTGCAATGGTAGTCATCACCGATTGTAGAGCCGAAGGTCGGTAGTTCAAGTCCGTCCATAGTCAAGAACAATTCCTGTACGGAAAAATTGTGCAACAAACATCAGTTGTGAATGAGAGATGATCAAAAAAATGCTGGGGAAGTGAACGAACATCTTCGATTCAAACCATCTGCACCCCGTCCAGGTTGTGTGACAAACACCATAAGAGCGTACACTCTTGAACCTGCTCGAATTATACAAAAAAAAAAAGCGTTCACTTCGATGGTGAAAATGTTTTATTATTTACTTTTTTTTTTACAGATCCAGTCTTAAATAGACCACTATCTCGATTGGTAAACGTTAAACTAAACATGTAGTCTCGTATGACAGTACGGATTGACGTATGTATGTGATTGATTGAAACAGGGACGTCAAATTCGGAGCTCAAATTGGATTGTTAGGTTTTTCCCTAATTTTTTTTTTTTTTTTTTTATCAAAAGTCACTTTCTTACTGTTTTTATATATCTATTCGAGCCAGCTCTTATTATTTCATTAGTTTATAACGAATAAACTTACCTCAAATGCAATAAAAGGAGATCATTGAGAAATTGAAACTTATGGTTTAAGCTTAACGAAGATCTTATAACCTGAACTATTATTTTAAAGAACAGCCAGCTTAATAAACGTTTAAGGTTGCTTACTCGTTATATTCGACAAACGACGCCAAACTTAAAGTGAACACGACTTACAAGAAATAGATTTTAAGAATAATACTGATCAAATCTTTTTACTGGTGGTGAAATTGTTTTTATGCTTATTAGCCATGATGTGGCTCTTACAAATAACACCAAAGCAGAAAAAAAAGGCAAAGACAAGTTTAATGTCTCTATAAAACGTACTTGACAATATTCAACGTTTACCAATATGTTTAGGTATGGTGTTCGTCATATGTACATGATTGCCGGCCTCATTATTACAGCATCTATTATATCTATGATTCCAATAGATTCTCCACCATGTCCTGTGCTCTTGTCTCAGTTCATAAAGTTGACAGGCAACGTTCAGTGAATGTCTAACAGAATGATGCAAATGACAGGTCTGTCGTAATATCTGAATGTAAAGTTGTTTCCTAGCTTGCAAACAACTTGTCCTTTCCCTCTTGTTAGCTTCTTCTGTATGATTTTGATTTTAAGCGGGCACCGTAATTGGGCACTAGGGCCTCTTCGTCACAGAAATCATTAAAGAATGTTTCCGTAACGACTTTTTGGCATTCGTATTCGCAAAAACAAAAAAACAACGCAACTGAAAAACACAAGTGCAACTGTCAATCTGTTCTGAGAAAAGGAATCAAAACAACTCACCACCACCATTAAGAATATGTTTACCCCCCACATGTACTCCATCGTCATAAGCACGTACATATATGTACATACGACTATTCTAAGGCAAAAAAAAATCACGGCATTTCCTGGTTTTTGAAAAGAAACAACCCCTAAAGCCCAATGCATTAATGTGCAGTGACTGTCAATTCCATAGCAAATAATTGATAGTGCCGCCTCCCTCCTCTCAATGACGATGATTTGCAGCGGCACACATGCACAACAGTAACGAATTCAAGCGCATTAAGAAGGTATGAATGTAAATAAAAATGAACAACAAATTCTGTTCGTCTGTATTCTACCATTGCACTCTCCTACAATAGTGGTTCGAATTGCAACAAAGTTGTAATGTTTTGCTTCAACACCGTCATCATAAGCGGGAGTATGAACACCACCCCCTTCTGCTCGTACTCGAAAACGCTTATATACTCAGATTGTACTGAATGTAATAACCGGCAATCAGTCAGGGCACACGCTATCGCATTAGCTTTGGCGGAGCGATAATTTGCGGACATTTAGTTTGCGGTGGGTGGCGTGGTAGTGTTTTTGTTTACCTTTCCAATAAATCATATGCCCTTAAAAGATGTGTGGGAGAAGAGTATGTTTGTGCAAAAGTCAAGAAACAGCGAGGCATGGCCCGAGCGCGCGATACCTACTCGTGTGAAAATAATAAACAAAAAAGTCCCCGAGTCTCGGTCTGTTGATTGAGGCGCCAAACAGATTGTTGTATGTACCTAGTTGGCGTTGTTTATAGACGCCTGTGCTTGCTATATAATAAATCGAAGGACACGTGTTATTTACATATATTGGAAAGCAATTGACGTTGGAACGATTGTTGACTTCATGCGTACGAGTACTTCCTCCCATATCAAATTGTGTGTTTAAGGGATGGGACTTGCTGTCGCAAATATTCAAAAAATCGCTCCTTAAGTAGCATGTACCTAAAAAAACTAAAACAATTAACACAGACGTCAGCGGCCACACGAGGGTTTTTGCTTTTACTCGCCGCAATACGTAATTCAGTACTAATCAATTGATTTATTTTCTCATTTTGTTTATAACAGGCGGGGGAAAGGGTTTCGCTTTTCATATAATTGCTTTAAAACTGCGCACTTACCGTCAATCAATAAACAACACCACCGATTACAACCTGGAAAAAATTGCAGACGCGCGAGTGTGCAAGTTACGTACGCAACTATGCTGTCTTGTGGTTTCAAAAAGAGGCCACTTAAGGTCTGTTTTCGTCGTTTTGAAAAAAAAAAAAAAAACAAATATGTACAAGCAAAATAGAAATGTGAAATGTATAAAGTGCAAATAAATAGCACCAAGTCAACAAACTGATTGTGGTTCAAAGTGCAAACACTTCTTGTATCAGGCAGTGTTGATAAATGATTGATTGGAAGACGTGAAAGTCTATTGTACGGCATGAGCTATTCAATTTTTTCGTTGGGCAGTATGAACTGGTTCAGTCAGATAAATAGAATTGCTGAAAAGACGAGTAGTGGATACGAGGAAGTCGGAAGTCAGATTAAATGATAAACTCCAAAACCCTCCGGAACTTTAGTTAAGCCAGAATGGTACATGCTCGGGAATGCTGATTGATGATGATCGGATCAGTTTTCGAATTATAAGTCTTGGCCTATTTCATTGTTTCAAGATACTTAAAACAAAACCTGTCCCACGGCTTTTTTTTGCTTTGAAGACTGTGCGACAACCACCATAGAACCAAGAAATTAAGTTGTAAGTCCATCTGCCCTTAGTGGTATCATTCCATGTTTTTTTTTTTTTTTTTTTTTTTTGTATATTTTGTCTAGACCTAAACTCAAGTTACCCATCACCCTAGCCTACTCTAACCTAATCTAACCTACCCTACCCTACCCTACCCTAGCTTATATAAGACTGCCACTGGCGTTTGGCGGGCTTTGCCTTGAAGAGGCTATATGAATTGATGGTAGGTACCAGTGACGAAGTCCACTCCAGCCACCAAAAGCGTTAATGTTGGCGGAAGACGTCTCCCCGATCTCGGCGCGACACCGATCTACTAAACCTGAGGCTCACGGAGCGCGACATCATGTTCGTAGAGGAATCCCCGCTCCACGGAATTGCGGGCCACGTGGAAGATTAGCGGTTCCGCTGATCTATCCTGGATCAGCCCACATTGATCTAAGTAGAGAAATGCCTTTAGTGGAACAAAGCCGTTAAGGCGCACTCTCTCGTACTTGTACCACGAGTTGGGGTAGTAAGCCCCGGAGATCAGGTTATTGACCGAAGTCATTGCTCTTCCAACGTGGCTTCGAATCAGTTTGATCAGAAAGTTATCCACCCGTTCAATCCTAGCCCTATTATATAGGACCTCGTTCGGGTAAAATTTCGTGTACTCAGATTCGGGTGTCCTATGTAGCCCAAGACAAGTCCTGAGACATTATCTCACAAACACCCGAATCCTTTCCATTAAGCTGTCTCTTACATTGAACCAGACGGGACATCCATAGGCAACCATGGGCCTGATTAAGGTCATGTAGCAGATTACCTTCACACTGGAATCAAGTTGGCTGCTATGAAACAGCCATCCTGTAAGAGCGAAAGTGCCCCGGGCCCTTGCCAGAGCAGCATCTACATGTTTGTCAAAATATAGATACTGATCCCAAGGTATCTGACTACACTTTGTCTCGCGAGTGGACGCCCGTCCGGTCCAAAAATTAAGAACCTGCGGCAATTTTTTCTAGTGTTCCGAGAGGCCCTAGACAAAGGCGTTCTGAACAATATATGTAGATTCTGATTTCTGGAAGTTGATTTTCATCTTCCAGTCATCATCACTCATCTGCAGAAGAGTAACAATGACGTCGATCGTTGGACCTGATCTGTACGCAATTAAATCGTCCGCGTACGCTATTGAATGGTGAAGAGAAGCTATCAGATCACTGAAATAAATGCTGAAAAGTATCGGCGAGTTCACCGTACCCTGTTGCAGTCCGTTGTTAATATCAAATGTTTGGGTAGAAGTCACGTTGGCAATTTTCACAACGAACTTTCTATCTGTTAACATGTCAAAAATCATATATAGCAGTGGTTTACTTATGCCCAACCGACTGAGCTTATAGTAAAGTCCTTCTAACCATACGGTGTCGAAAGCTTTTTCCAAGTCAATCAGACAGGCACCCGTGCATTGGTTCTTGCATTTATTCCACTGGATATCCGATGCCCCGCTCTGAAACCGAATTGGTTATCCGGAATGATTTTATTGTCCTCAACCCATTTAGACAGGGCTCTATGGGCTACCTTCTCGAAGACCTTGCTGATACTCGGAAGGAGACTTATCGACTGGAGATTTGCCGGGTTAGAGGTGTCTTTACCCTTCTTGGGGATTGGTTGTACCACCGCTGTCTTCCAGTGCACTGGATTATATGCAGTATCATTCCATGTTTGCGATTGAGGATGTCCTTTTTCCTCCTTGATTCTCCTCCATAGATGAGATTATTGCAGCAATAATAAATGCGTCCGATATCCCCGCCGCACAAAGCCAGTACACTGGTGACAGTTTCTGGTCCTTTTTTCTTTTGAGAGTTTCTACCAAAATTTGTGAAGCCTATAAGAGAACAGAGCTAACCACTCGGCTACTTCTGTGCATCCCAGTCCAACCATTTTCAGAAATATCCATGAGAACTCAAATAATGTGAATATCTGGGACTAACTTGTACATTTGTCCTAAGCATTTATCCGACTAAAATATTGACTTATTCGGCGGTTTTTCTGCTCGTAATAGGAATGCCTGCAGGTTTCAACTACTGCCTGGCCTCACATTCTGACGCTCATGATAGCTGTATCAGCGGCATACGTCCTGTGATAGCACTAGTCGCAAGACCCTAGGAACATTAGGTTCCATCACCAATCCTTGAGGTACTCTGATGTAGCCATAGTAATATTAAGTTATTTCTCCCGAGTAACATCTGAACTTCCTTCGTTTAAGAAGAATCTCCTGATTTGGGACGTTAAACGTTTGTGAGTGCGTGTGCACGTATGTTTATTAGTTTTTTTTTTCGCCTCGTATATCTCTAGAACAAATAATGATATCGACTCTGGACTTAATTCTAACGACGCATAATTTTTATGACGAACACCTGATAAGGTTTGCAAGAAATTAAAATTTGCGCTTTATTTTTTATGAAGCTTCTAGAGTCCGAATCTGTCGTATTTATGGTAACGAGAGTTTGAAGATACGAGTAAATGTATGTGTTCGCACGTTCATAACTTTTTTTTTGGCGTATATCTTTTGAACAAATTAAAAAATTAGCTCCAGACCAGTTTTATTCAACACGCAATTGCATAATGAAGAACTGATTAAATATTCAACTAAATAAACCGCAAAATTAAAATTGTGTAAGTACATTGGTCTCTGATCTTTGAGATTTATAAATGCAAATCTATAATAGTAGTTTGGGTAGAGTAATCGCATCCGTTTTTGTTTTTTGTTTTTGTTTTGTTGAATTGAGTTTTTGGTTTTTTTGTATTGGTTTGGTCTAAAGCACTATTTCTTTATTCATAAATTTTAACATTAGCTAATAAAATTAAATTTTATACGGGGGTAAGTTTTCGGCTTGAAATGTGCCTGGATGCACGTGTCATTAGTTCGTATGACAAGTTTCAACTTTTTTACATGAATATACAACTCCTGCGCGTTTTTCTTTAAACTTGAATATCGTACGGTCATAAAATTTACTGCAACCATACCAGAAAACCATTGAAAAAGTGCTTGACATCGTATGGGACGATAAGCGAGCGAGTTATCGGAAGATGGATTCGATGGATGCGAAAGCTCTGCACAAGATGGCTGCCATATTTTCTGAATACCGATCAAAGGCAAATACGCAAGCGATTTACGCAGTCATTTTTAGATTAGATTTGCCACCATGGACAAGACATGGGGCCACCACCATTCGCTTGAAACAAAACAGCAGTCGAAGCAGGGGTGGAAAATAATGGTTCAGAGCCAATGAGAGCGAAATCGATCTTATCTTGCAGAAAAGTTATGGTCAACGTATTTTGGGATGCGAAAAGGATTCTACTACCTGTTACCTTGCAAAAATCAGAACAATTACAGGCAAATATTAATACAACCTTCTTAACCAGATGGATGCTATAATTCGCGAGAAGAGGCCTAGCTTGAAAAAAAAATTATCTTTCACCAGAACAACGCACCGGTACACAAGGGTGCTTTGGCAATTGGCAAACAGTAGGATTTGGAGTACGATTTGCTCAGCCATCCCCCCTATTCTCTTGACTTGGCATCCCCAGACTTCCATATGTCCCTAAACTTGAAGAAATTTGTTTCTGGGGAGCGCATGTTGGTCAATCGAATTCATAAGAATGAATAGCTCCTCTCACAATTAATAACGCAAAGCAGCTGTGTATTCAAGAATTAGCAGAAATCATTTAATTTTGTATGTTATTAGTCTGAGTTATTTGATTTTTCCGAACACATGTATGAAACATGTTGATAAACATGTATCGGCAAATAGCCAGTCAAAACTGTTGTACAATTTTCTATAAACCGTCAAGTAGGTCACATGTAGCTTGAAATTATTATTATTATTACCGGCCATTTGGAACTCGGAAGTTCAGAGCCTCGTTGACCACACTTTGGCAGGCCTCCCTTTCATGAGTGTGTTCCTTCCATGTTTTGCTGTTCTATTCCATATTTTCTAGATTCATTTTTATACTGTCCTCCTATCTATGGCGCGTCCTTCCTGACTATCTTTTTTCCTACGAGTTTTCCACTCATTATTCGTTCGACTGTTTGTCCACTGTCCATTTGTTTTACGTGTACTTAGTCTTTGTGATTTATTACTCGGACAATACTTGGGGTTGAATAAAGTTCCTTGGGTTCTCCATGTGTAATTAGCTCACTTCACCTGTTTCTTCCTCGTGTTTTCCACCATAGATTCTCATTAAGATCTTGTTTTCACAGACCGAAAATCTATTTTCCTCCTTCTTAGTTAATGACCAGGTTATTGTGGCTTTCTACATGAATAGTTCCTTCATCGCGGATAGGCACGTGTTGCTTTGATACGAACGACAGAATTTTATGTTTAGAAGCAACTAGAATTGGCATCTGTCGATTTTAAAAAAAAGTTAAGTTTTCGTTAATTTTATGATAAAAGTGGTGCAATCTGAAGCTTTCGGGCCGTTGTGATTATCCCGATTTTTAATCCTCCTGGGTAGCAAAAGGGAAGTTGATAGTTGGGAACGGTTACCCATTTCTTGTTTATGAGTTGAATTAGAGTATTGACTTTAAATGTTGCTCTAAAAATGAAATAAAGTGCTGTTACATTTTAGAAATGTCATTTTTGGTATTAGCGCTTTCCAAAAGGCGAATAATGCGGTTAAAGGCAACGAGTGACCTGGAGGCATGTCAGTAATCAATGAAATCAATTGGCGTATCTTCAAGCTTATGGAAATGGCCAGGGGTTGCTAAAACAGAATGTAGCTGGTGATGAAAAACATTGTATGCAATTGTATCAGTCGTGATGGATACCTAAAACCACAAAGAGCTCGACGACCATACCATATTATGGTCCCCACCATAAAGACCAAAGGTTCCTTTGATAAACACATAGAAGCAGAAAATTTGATTCTCAAATATTTACTTTTGCTAAAGTTTTTTTCAAAATAAAAACGGACTTCCTACCATTTAGTAATAAAAACACGAGTATGTTGCTAGGACCTCCATTGAATGTACGTTCCTTACACAAATCATGCAAGCTTGGGAATGTGCATTCTCGAACTTATCGATAAACAGTATTAGAACCACTAGTAACCAAATATATTTATTTGCTTTTCACTTGAATAAAATTAATATTCCACCTTACCTGGTTGTTATTTCATTTTTCATTAGGTTGATTAATTTTTATTCTATCCTCTCTGCTTATGTATAGTACTTTTATAGTGCGGCCATAGGATAGGGGAAACATCTAGCGGTTAAGTGTAGGAGTAGCGGTGAGTGTGCACATTTAATGACGGTAGACGAAGGGCAGTGGATGGGCAAATAAATTGATGTCCTGTGTATAAAGTGCTTCAAAGTCTTCTTAAATGTTGAGCAATGTTCCGTTTTCGTTTCTCTCCTGCTTGGTTGAATGGAATTTAGTGTGTTTCGTTTGGGCCTCTTTTGAAAAGTTAATGTTATATTTTCGTGACGTTTGATTGGTCCCTGTCGGTTGTCCGGTTGCTGTTTACGTGCTTATTTGTAAACAGAGCAGAAGTTGTGAGTGGAAAATCTACTTCATAGTTAGAGTGCAAAGGTTTATGGTGGTTTTAAATTGAATAATTCAATAAAAAAAAAAAAATTAGTTTGATTTAATAATGTCTTTCCCTTCTTATTTCAGGTACGTATATTAATGACGATGATCATGTGAAAAGTAAGCTTGTCTTTTGAATAGCCACATATTAATTTATCGAATAGATAACAAATGGTCATAAGACTCGAATTAAAAACTTGAAGGACTTCCATATATGATTTGAAATAATTCAGACCTACTTTCGCACTCAAATTTATACGCCAATTGTGATTAAAAAAAAAGAACACGCTAAAGCCACCTTTACAAGTGACCACAACGCTGTCTAGTTGTGTGGGCGTTGCATTCCTATGAGTCTCACTATCATTGAAGATAATTTGAACCAAATCGATGATTCAGGCCTGTCATGACATCAGCCAACAAAAGTACTTAATCACCCTTATATGTACGTTCGTCATCATTGTCGCTTGATAAACCGCTGTTACTAAGTAAGTTCGTTCAACCGTTGTGGTGGTAAGTCGAAACCGGATGTTTCCTTCAAAACAACTTGCGGATTTTAGAAACAATTGTGATGTGGGAATGAATATTTTGTTGAAGTTGGCATTTTTCGAAAGACGATTATGGCAAGGAGCCGTTGTGTTTTGCTCAATCGTATCGTTTAGTATTGCTTTTTAGTATTATTCTATGTTGCCTCTGGAAAAAAAACAACTTAATTATGCTAAGTTTATGTCAGCTTAGTACTCCTGTCAGCTTAATACTTCTTGATTAATATTCTACGATTTATCTTAAAGGGATAGGTCTTACCACCTACAACGCGATGATACGAAGGTCATACAAATAACAGCCCTGCGTGCCGTGCAATCGGCGGCAGTAGCGGGGAGGGGGGTTACCATGCACGTTGAGCTTTCATGCCCACGTTCATCTGTATCGTTATGAATGAACGGAAATCGTCTGTTACACAACGTGTTATTCATTTTCTCGCAAACAAAATTTTGAAATCGGGTAAAGTTTTGAAAAGACTTGAAGCACAGTTCGATGCTGTAACTCTGAGTAAAAATCAAGCGTTCGATTGAACCGAGATATTTAGAAAGGGGCCGTGATAAACGCCGTCCTGCGACCAGCGTCGATGAAGTGTCTGCGACCTGCTGCTAGATGAGACATAGACTGCTAATAAAAAAAAAAGAAGCCGATAGCCGATCCACAATATCGCATAATGGCAATGTGCGGCAGCATACTTATGTGGCATACATAGCTTGCGCTACATATACCTCGGACCAGGCCCAAAATCTTGTGCAAAGTCACTTTGGTTTTTTAAATGACATACAATGCAAACAAACGCTTCATTGATGCATGCATACATATCTGGACTTGACATTAGACAAATAGGTAGTGAGTGTTGATCAGGTTTTTGCCGTAGTGTTAATATTTGGCCGAAGGTGAACTTTTTGGGCCTAAAACTTCTGATGTGGATCGGATATGCATTCTTCTGGCCATATGCTACAAATGAGCTGGAGTAGGTCACCTCCAGCTCCTTTGAAGTATTTAACAGATAGTCCGTCTGCTTATCTGGACTTTGTCCAATTTATTGGAACGTATTTCTCTTCTACCATAATCCGCCATGTTTTTCTTGATTATCATCGCCATTATGCAGTCTGCAAAAGTGGTTTCTGTATATCCTCCTGCAGATTCCCGTTCTTAAGTTAATTTTTTTTCATTTATCGATAAAACTACACAAGCATCCCTCGAACTCTTCGATCACGAGCTTCTCGCGATCTATTCTTTTCTTGAGAAGGTTATGTTCACATCTCATTTTCTGCCGTTTCCAGTTGTATTCCATGGATTGTTCTTACAATTCAGGGTTTCGGAAGTCTTTTGGCCTCTTGCCCCACTCTACTGTATCTGAGATATCTGTAATTACCTCTTGGTTGGAACAAGATGGCCGTCCGAGTTGATGTTGGCTCCTTGTAAAGTCTGCATATTCAAATTAATGGAGTTGTGTCCGACATCGGTGGCAAGGTATTCATTGTTGACCACTTGGATATCGCTTTCTTACTACAGTTAGATTTGGCTCCACCGACAAATCGTGGCGTGGCGGCATATGCAAATTGCACTGGCAGCACTTAAACTTGTAGCCATGTAACAATGTTTGGTAATGTTTCACACTAGAATGTCCTTTTGCATCGAAAAATGAACTCTTGCCACTTGAACTATCACTAAATAGTAGTCATACAGGTGTCTTCATATTCAAGGCATCAGTGGTATTCGCCAATGAAACTGTTAGTTCTCAGACTTTATTTCAAGTTTTCAAGGTTTACTCATAAACATAAAGCCAGAATAATAACTACCAATTAGAGACGATGTCCTTTTCTCAACAACGTTTCCACAGTCTGAACAGAAATTGACTCCCTAAGAATACCCCTAACCGAATAAATTGTTTATCCTGATAGGGCGACCAGCCAGTAAGTCCATTACAGTTCACTTTATTTTTTACAACCGAAACCTAATTGGATAAAAAAACCAAAAGGAGATGAAAAAAATATTGCTTGACCATTATCCGCGCAAACCTCAAATTGGCCGCCGCGCTCAATACTGTCGGCTATGATTGAAAAAATCATAGCGTGACATTACCTAGGCGCCTATTTATGGTGTTTAAAATGCCATCAATAAAATCTTAGAGAAATACAAAAAAAAAAAACATCCGGAGACCGACGCTGGCTCAATAGGGAAGTTCGCAGAGAAGACGTGAGAAATGTTGCCTCGGTGAATGGCGTAGCTCATTCATATCCAGACTTCCGAGAAGGTACACCGGAATTTCTCTTGTTGGCTAAATAAGTAATGAACGAGAATATGAAGATCTATGACTAGACATTCAGCTGATACTTCGTACTACTTGAAATTTTTGTCTAAAAATACAATTCAGTTTTATGGAGAAGTTTAGTTTGCAGAAGTGAAGCAGCCGTAGCATTTTAACCACGAATTTCCCAATGCTTACGAGCACAACACCACCACCATGTGTGCATCACAAAAACACGTATCCTGCCATTGTTTTCAGTTTCTCTACTATTGGTGGTTCGGTCAAACATCGCTGCCTCTCTTCGTATTGCAACTTCCTTATTGTTGAACACACGTGATGAAGCAGCGTTTTCTTCTTTACCCCCTTGTCTCTCCTCCGTGTTGTATGTTTCGTAAAATTAAATTAATCGACAAGACATGAAAAGCAGAAAGAACAACGAACCAACGGCGGCAAGGGCGTGCGGGTGAATGGGTGTCACCGACACCACATCGTCACCAGCCAGGCAGAGATATGCATATGCACTGTAAATGGGTGGCGATGGCGTTTTTACGAATGTGCAGGCTCTCTTTGCTTTGATTTTAATTTTTCTTCGTCTCTTGCTCGTTTCGTGTTCCGGTGTTGTTTTGGCTTGCTATGTCTTTGAACTGCGTCGAGTTGATAACTGGAGCAGAACAGAGAGTAGGAACAGTAATAGAAATTAGCATAGCGAATGCGATGGTACATATGGTTGGGGCACTAAACACTCTTGTCATCCTACTCCCCCGATGACTTTCTCCCGGCTGACAACCTCAACAATTGTTCCATTGCAGTTTCGTAACCTCCCGCCTCTAAAATGTTTTCCTTTCGAATTCACTTAGTCATACTAAAAATACATGAATGAACTGCGTAATTCAATCGCCACTTGTTAAGCGTCTGCCAGAAATGTATTTACAATAGAAGGAAAAAAAGTTGACAGACATCCACTGGAGACATGTGAGTTCAGCGATAAGAATGCCTCGACTCGAAGAAAATGCGATGCGCAGAAAAACGAATGAGACGAGAACAACAACAACAAGCCGCTAATTGGTTGTGCTTGACGTCGACGACATCGGTGGCGGCGGCGTCGGCGTTGATAGCAACGACATACTTTCATTTCATTGATAACCAGAGGCGAATTATCATCACTACGCCGATACCAGCTTCTGCAAAAAGAAAGAATAAACGTTAAACATGCATGTAGGTGTGCCGATACTAGCGTGGACGAATAAAAAAAATAAATCTCACGTTTGGTGCTAAAGTACACAGTTTTGGATTAACGCAATTTTTTTTTTGCGATATTTCTGACACGCGCTGATAAAATATTAGCCGGGCATAGCGTGATTGATTGTCGTCGTGCGACTTTGAGTTACGATTACATTTTAAGTAAAGATTTTGCAAAGTTATGTATGTGTAAATAGAGGAGCGCGCGTGTCCAATAATCAACTGAAAAGTTTTCTTACTTTGCGGTCTGATTTCTCTTCATAAATTGCCGGCTTGTCTTAATTCTACTAATACGAGTACTTCTGGGTCATGCGACATGAAGTGTTGTGCAAAATACGAGGTAAAACAATAATTTTTGATACATTCTCATCAATAACAACTTCGGACTTGTTATATGACCAAAGCTCATTATCAGTTTGCCTCTGTTCTGAACAATATTGTTACTGAAAAACCATTGCTTTTGATGCCGCGACGACTGTGGCATTGGCAAGTCGGTATCACCAAGCTAGCGACAGTATACATATACCATTTGACTACTTTAATATCGGCATTCATCGCGGCTTTGCACGTCGCTATGCTAGGCTTCCAATAGTGAAATTGGATTTGAAAAGTGAAATTCGGCTCAAAACGTCAATGGTTAGTTTTGCTCTTATTTAACTTTAAACCCATCACCTGTTTCCGTCTTCTCAATCACGTCTGCAATTGTGCAGATTAGAAGTAGATCGTGCGATTTTGAATTGGCTATTGTGTTCCGCTGTCGATGGGTGTAGCAATACATGTTGGCCAGAAAGGTCAGATGGCAAGCTTGGGGATCTGTCAACAAGTCATTATTTCATTTGTCTTTATATCGGCGAATTTTCAAAACCATAATTTACAGAAATTTTTCAGATTCACTGCTCGTGACTCAACAGCTATTTTCCATCGTTTGAAGGTCTCGGGAATGCTGTAAAAGACGAGAAACTGTGGTGGCGTCGCGATCATACATCAACATCGACAGCCAAGTCAAATATCTGTTGGTTAGCACCAGCTCAGCGTGGTATATGTGATTGAGTTATTGTAACTATGAAAGTTGGCTACCGAACACAACTTATTTTGATCCGAGCATTAATAGACAATACGAGCAAAGACAGGATTTTGGAAATTTTACTTCACGACAACGTCGTTTGGCCACATGTTGCTCAGGTCATTCCAACTTATTTGGAAACACTGAGATAATACATTTAGCGCCGCGCCGATCCTTCAGACATCGTCCCTTCCATCTGACACCTGTTGCGATCGATGACGTATGCCCAGCTGATGATCAGCACTTTCGATCCTTCGAAGTAGTCAAAAATTTGGTTGATTCTCTAAAGACGTGGAGTTGGTCAAAATTGAAATTCGTGTGTTTCTAAAAAGGTGTGCAAAAGTTGTAGTTACGATGGACAATGCTTTCTTTTTTCCAAATAAAGCTACACATTTTGAAAAAGAGGCGGATTCACATTTGTACGCCTGATACTTCATGCCCTTTTGTGTATTAAAAAATACAGAAAAATCGTCAATAAGATACCGATTTTTAATTTCGCTGCTATTGACGAACAACCTTAGACTATGCCATGTACTTAAGCTTAAAATAATTTCATAATCATCCCTTTCCCTTTCATCTGCTCCGTATTTAGAATGAGATCTTATTTTAGATCTCGACACAGTCGAACGTAAACTATGTGCTACAAATTCATAGTCTAAAATTACCGGAACTGAGTGAAATCGTGTGCTATTTTCATTAAACAACAACGTTTTGCACTCAGAAATCACCAAATTAAGGAAATAATTCAACACTTTCACTTCGAGGGTACTAGTGCCTTAATCGTGATTTAAAAATAGCTCCTAACCAATGATGGTCGCATCTAATGAGTGACGGAAGGCAGGCCGAATTGACATGGGATATTCCGTGGTTTTATTGTGGATATATATTTTTTTTACAATTTGCGACTCAATAGAAATCCCAGGACGAATATGTCGTTATCTTTGTGCCAAAGTTAGAGACGTGGACATTATTTTTATTTTAGAAGATGTTAGTAGTTTTTGGGCAAATATCTATCTTGTAATTTATAGTGCCTCCACTGGGAATGTCGTACCTTGATGCTTCAGACATTTCCCTAAACCCATACTTATGACACATTTCAGTAATCTGCCTAGTTATTAGTGAATCCAAAGCAACTTCCATTCGCGCAGAAGTTTTTTGTTCAGAATTTAAGAGTCCTCGAAGAACTTTTCTGATCCGCTGATCCGCTTTGAGGTATACATCAAATTTGTAACTAACAGCTTGTCTTTCCTTCTAATGGATTCACGGAGATTAGTGCCAATGAAGGTCGTCGAAGTAAGTCGGTAACAGTAAAGTTGGCGTTAAAGCGCCGATTGCTGCCAGACGCCATTTGGGTACAAATTGTTTCGATCATTCGAACAGGAAGTGGTATGTACTGACTTTCCTCTGATCGGGAGATGCGACAGGCAGAGACTGTTAAACAGTGTGCCGAAACTGGCAGAATTCAGTGACCTGTACTGATTGCCACGATTCTGGCGATATCGGACAGACGTTTGTTTAAAAAGTCTATTGTTTTATCTTTTATATACATATGTATGTATGTAGGTGGGTCAAGATGGATGTTGGAGATATTAAGTCTGGCTAACTCGTTGGCCATTTCATTCCCCTCTATATTACTGTGGCCTAATACCCAGAGGAAAGTGAGTCTGATTCTGCTGCTATCCAGTTTGATTTCCCTTTGGCATTACTCCACTAGTCTGGAGGAGGTAAATGCTGGCAGTATTTTTCTCTCTGAGTTGAGTTTTCGGTGAGTGACCCTAAGACAAGCTGGACGAAGATGCTTTTTTTTATTTCACTTCGAAAAATTGTGTTTATTTCTGGTTGAAAGTGTATGTTATCAAGTAAAACTGTCGTATTTGGTCCGGTGAGCAATCTCAATCAATATAAGAGTTACCAATGCACTGTTTGGTGTGGTTTATGGTGGTATCATTGGTCCGTATTTTTTCAAAGATAATCATGAGAATAACGTTACCGTTAATGGTGCCTGCTATCGTTCAATGATTTTCCAGAATTAATCCAGAACTGAACTCGGTCGACATGTGGTTCCAGCAAGACAGCACACTAATCGTATATAGTTATAGGCTTTGCCTAGGGCAGGCCACCAAAATAGGTAGCCATAGATGAAGATGGTGCGGTGGGCCTATTTACTTTAGATCATAGAAGGTGCCATTTGACAAAACATTAACCATCCTTTCCTCCCAACTATCTTCTACCATCTCGCCACCTGCTACAATCATAAAAGCATTGTGAAACCGTCCAACGTCACCTTACCTTAAATAATGCAAATATAAATAGAAATGAATCAGTTTTTTTTTTTTTTTTCGAAAAAATAATGTTTGTTTCTAGTTTATTCACCTTTCTTTCTCAACTGCACCTCCGTTGCCTGTCGTAATGTCGGAATTAAAAGAACTGTCACCAGAATAGCTCAAACGATCTTGCTATACATCCCACTATTCACCTGCACAGTCATACGTTTAGCAACCTGTTTTTGCTCCGAGTTACGATGCGAAAGGCGAAAGACTTCCCCGTAGACTTGTGGAAAATTAGTAATCGTCCAAAACAAAATATCACTTTTTGCATTTCAAAAGTGACGAAAATAAAGAAAATCTATAAATAAAGCAAACGATGAATCCTTAACTTTTCATTCATCCGCTCATGCGCGCTTCAGCAATGGGACATTGTATATGGTTGCTATTGCTTCTGCTCTTTAGCCGCTCAGCCGCAGACTAGCGACAATTTATTTTGGTTCCCGTTGTTTCGTCGTTTTGTTGTTATGAATCTGTTTTGTTATTTTTGCATTTTGCTCTGATTCGAAATAACGTTTCGCTTCTTTACGCGGACGATTTGGTTCTTGCGAAAATCGGACTTGCACTCCTTGTTCGGATTCTGCATGGTTGCAATAGACACGTAGTTGTACTCTAAGTTTTGTGTGTCAACTAGTGGAGTTTAAGCAATTTGTATTTAGATTTCGTAAAGTGCGTTTATGCCGATTGTGAATATTTTAAATAATTAGTGCACAACGAGGAGGTGAAGATACAAATATGAAGATGTCAGCAGCAGCTCTTTGCTACTTGCAATCGATTTCAGCGTCGCATGACTGTGAAATAGTCAATGGGAAATATCCAACCAAAACCATTAATGGAGGTACATATATTTTGCTTGTAGTTCTTTAAGCATTATAGTATTTTATACTAATGCCACAATGATGCTCAAAGAGCTTGCCTAACTTACTTGTACTGTAATCGAATCTTTGACTCCTTTCGAACTCCTCAAAATCACAAGATTTTATTATATAAAAAAAAACAGGAATGTTATGATGCCATACTTGTTGCTGTATCCAACCTTGAACAACAAAAAAAACCATCAGCTGACGTTGCTGTGAGAAGTTTTGAACTAAAAATACAATCAAAAGATATTTATTTCAGTAAAACAATCCCAATCCGCCACTGGCAATTATGCAATACCACCGAATACGAATTGAACTCGGTGTCCGTTGCCAGCCCCTCGAAGATATCTCCCACTTACTAGGCTTTTTCAGCTTCGAATCGGAATGTGTCTATTGTTAAACGCACCGTTAACAAGTGAGTTTATCATTTATTTATTTATTTTTAAGATGCGTGCCGCTCAATGATCCAGGAAATGGCTTTTTTCGCTTTCGCATGCATTTTACATAGATATCGTTCATTTGTAATTGTGCGGGCAACTGATCGTTGGCGACACTTGCCAGGAGGAAATGTTAAATAATTTGGCAGTAAGTCGCTACGGATTCGCTCTTTTGAATTTGTTTCGAAATTAGAGCAAATTATTGGTTTTCTTTTTTCATTCTGGCACTTAGTTTATTTCCTTGTGTGATTGTTTTATTATTACAAAATGAAAATCTAATATTTTTAGACAGAATAGGGGTAGTGAATGTGGGCGCGTAATGCTCTTTGTGACGTTCATTGCAGTGAATTACAGCACTTTTCCTCTGAAATTTGAAATAAAGTAAATTTTTTTTTTGCATATAACAAGGAAATTTTCTCATACAGCCATTCAAATTTCAGCTAAATGTTTTTCTCGTGAACTTTAAAATAAGAGTTTTTAAAATTTTTAAATAATTATCTCTAATTGATTTTTTTTTTAATTTTCAAGTTGTACTTCCACGGAAGCGAAATGTCTCAAAGCCCCATCTCATCGTAACGATATAATTTAGGTGGAATCACTCATTCAATTCCGTAAATTATGTACTTTTTTCGCCTACCATTTTGCAATTTTAGTTACGAACTTTGACTCGCGTGCAACTTTATGTAGATATCATTGCCTCTGCTCCTTCTAAGATAAATTATTTGGAAACCGAAACACGTCTTTCTGCGGTTGTCAACTTAATTTTATCGTCTTAACGGCGCGAATATTATTGTCGTTGGTTTTCAACAATAATTTGTATTGAACTGTGAGACTATCCAACAAAAGGTGTCATTTTAACACGTTGACTGCCAACCACGAGTATACTCGTAGTGAAGCGTCTGCTTCAGGACGCACTAGTAAATCTGCCGTGGCAGTCAACGTGTTAACACGCCAGTATAAAACTGCACCATATTTAAGAGAAATGGCGATTTATAAGCTTACTCTGAGGTAAGTTTGGAAATACTCCATCAGGTCTTCGCATAACACGGCAATATTTCCCCAATAGCAGCTCATGTTTCCCCAAAGCATTAGCGTAGATGTTGTCTTTTATATAGCTTCCAAAGAAATAATTAGATTTTTCATTTTTAATTTTCTTATTCTATTCTTTTTTAGTAGACAAAAGTGTACGGACTATATTTCTTAAATGGTAATACCTTTCGGCTTAAACTTATGTTCTATAATCGTATGACTGCATTTAAAATTTGATTTCCTAGGAAAAGTTCATTAAAAACCTAGATTAATTTTTGTTTTCTTATCCTAAAGCTTAAGCTACCCTAAGCTACTTAATTCTAGGTTTAAATATAATCAGTTTGGCTAGTGTTTCGTTTCGAATGGTCACTGGGCTTCGCCATCTCGTTCACTCTGTATGCCCGTGACCTTACCAAGGCTGACAGGCCTTAGTCAGTTCTATCTAAGCATGATGGCGCGTCCACCTTTTAAAATATCCCCTAGCTAATCCTAATCTAACTTACGAACTACGGAGTGAAGAGGATCTCACCGAAGTAATGCGCCGCTCTATGAAGCGTTTTCATTGTGATACTAGAACGTACGAGGGTGGTCCGATAAGTACTTAGTCTACAAAAGAAAAACAAAAATTTTTGGAGAAATGGCGATTTATTTTTCAATATAGTCTCCTTTTAGCTCGATACACTTGACCCAGCGATGCTGCAACTTCTTTAACCCGTCTGAAAAATACGTTTTCTCGAGGTCTGCAAAGTAGGCTTCCGTGGCGGCGATGACCTTCTCATTCGACTGAAATTTCTGCCCGGCGAGTGACTTTTTCAAGTTTGGAAACAAAAAGAAGTCACACGGGGCCAAATCTGGAGAATACGGTGGATGGGGCAGCATTTCGTAGCCCAATTCGACCGTTTTGGCCGTGGCGATGGTGGAGGTGTGAGCCGGTGCGTTATCATGGTGGAAGAGCACTTTTTTCTTCGCCAAGTGGGGCCGTTTTTTCTTCAATTTGGCGGCGAATCGGCCCTACTAGAATGTACTACATGATAGTAAGGTGCTCTTGCGATACTGGCGCCATCTGGTCGTGAGGCTAAGTACTTATAGGACCAGCCTCGTATGAGGCGTCCCGGTGCCGGTGGTAAATTACCGTGATACCATCTCTATTTTGGAATAAGTATGCAGACATGCTTCGGGGAGAATAAAGCCTAATCGGAGTGTGTTTTGGTGGTGTGTACATACACTGGCCGACAAAATTCATCGTACGATAGGCAAATTTCTAATGTATTCGATGTGTATAGATAGGAATATTTTTTATTATTTATGGTTTATGATGTTTTTATTACCCACATCCTTTCCCTCAGTCTATCGCTTTTACTCAAGTTATTAATAAAAGCAATAAAATATGTAGCATACCCAACGACACAATTCATCGTACGGGGGTTGATCTCGCTAGTTTTTCTGTTTACAATTATAATTTTAGCAAAAAGGATGTCATTCGGTATTCAGTGCTTCGTGAGTCGCGGATACATGCAGCACAGACGTCAGCACGCGTACAATACAAAGGACACTCAACCGACATATGGATATTTTTCCAGAACACCAAGAAGGAAGCCATCCATAAGTGACGTGAATAAGAGAAAACGCAAAGACTTTGCTTCCCTTCACAAAGACGATGATCTGTCTTTTTGGAAGAAAGTTGTGTTCACCGACGAAAGTAAATACAACATTTTTGGTCACGATGGTCCTTCAAGAGTTTGGCGAAAGAGTGGCACAGAAATGGAAATTCAAAATCTACGACGAACAGTCAAGCACGGCGCGGCGGAGGCAGCGTTATGGTGTGGGGCAGTATGGCTTGGTCCGGCGTGGGAATGTTGGTGTTTATTGAAGGAAACATGGACCAACACATGTATCTGGATATATTAAAAGCAAATCTGCACCCATCAGTGGAGAAATTAGGTTTGAATTCCGGCTGGATATTCCAGCAAGATAACGACCCTAAACACACCGCTCGAAAAGTAAAGGAATGGTTGTTATACAATGCTCCACGACAATTGAATTCTCCCCCACAGAGTCCGGACTTAAACCCAATTGAACATTTATGGGACTATTTAGAGAAACAACTCCATAAACACAACATTTCATCGAAGGCAACCCTCAAGGAAGCTCTTCAGATAGAATGGGATCGTGTACCCGAAGATTTTACCCAAAATTTGGTTTCTTCAATGCCCCGTCGGCTACAACCTGTCCTTAAATCTGGTGGAGGCCCAACAAGATACTGACAGCCCGACTTCAATAAAATATTAAAGTCGAAGCAGACCGTACGATGAATTTTGTCGTTTGAATAAAATGAATTATTCCTTTTTGTTCAAGTTACAAGTAAATAAAAAATAATTTTAATTTAATCTAATATTAAATAAACCTTGTTTTTTGTTTTGAATCTTAAATTTTAGTCCTTTTTTGTATGAACTGTGTAGCCACCGAACAGCTGCATTTATGTGTGCCGTACGATGAATTATGTCGGCCTGTGTATAATTGAAGTAGTAAACCGCGGAGATTAGGTTATTTTCGTTAGTCATTGCCCTTGCGATGTGCTTTCGGATCATTTAAAAAAAAAATGTTGATTTAGGTCTGAGAGACCCTAAGGCACTGCCTCTCGAATACACGAATCTTTTCGGTATAAGATGAAACTACATTAAACAAACAAACATCGGACAAACATACGCGATAATGGACCTTATGCCACGTAGCATATGATTTTTACCCAAGTTGATTGCTGTGAAAAAGACTCCTTGTCATACCAGAGTTGATTTTTAACTTCCAATCATCGCAATATCTCTTTATACACATATGATCGAATGACATTCAAACGATCACCTCGGCCAATTGAAATCCTTATCACATAATAGCCACATTGTTTGACCAGCTGTATGGCATATGGCTTCTGGGCGATTGCTTTCTTTAGACGTTTTAATTATTGACAATACAGATTCGAATTAAGAGTTTTGTCGTACGGAAGAACTCGTAGCAGACCATTCCCTGCCAGTCCCGCCAAACACAAAGCTTTCCGTCAATGGTGCTCAGGATTTGGACCGTTTTCGCTAGAAGTTGCCGTAAGTGATCCACTTTTCGTCACGAATCATTATCTGCTTCAGAAATGGATCGATTTTGTAGCGGTTCAACAGCGATTCGCAATTAGAAATTCGATCCATGAGGATTAACTGGTGTGGCTCCCATACATCGGGAAACTCTTTTCAAATGATTTAGCTTCTAGGCAATCGAAACATTACTTTCACGACGATCAGACTCGACGATCTCCATGATTTGATCGATATTATCGATAATGGGCCGTCCAGAGTGTGGTGCGTCTTTGACATAAAAATCAAAAACTGCGTGTGATTAGCTAGTACAGTACCAGTACCATAACAACTATTCACTTTTTAAGCCGCCTGGCTTCCGCAAACATGGCGTATTTTCTTCTTACTGGTGTCCATCTTTGACGTACGTCCATCCATCTTTGACGAAGGTTTTTTTTTTAGTACGAAATCTCATCTTTTTAACGCGATCTAGCATATGTCTGATAAGATACGATTGAAAATGAATTCCTTCCTACTACACCTGATATTTCATATGGATATCCATGAGAGTGAAAATGAGCCTCGTCATTTCGAATAAATTCACATAAAAAATCATGAATCGTTGTCTTATGTCAATTTGACCTTATAAAGATAATACTGTGCAAAGTGGTTGTGAACATTCGTAAGTCCTGTAAACCTGTGTTTTCAGTCACTCTCCCTGCCAACTAATCTTTCCGACTACCTCACAAAAGCAAGTCAAAACGTAACACAGAATAAGAAACTAAATATTTCTTTCTGCGGGAATGCCTCAAGAATCCATGACGAGTCCCCTCCATTGACGTAAAATTGGAAGGAGATCTCTCATTTGGCGCCCGTTTATTATCTCCACTATATTGCCAAGAAATGATTTTAGCTCTCGTTGGAATGTCCTTTCAATTTAAACGTGAATGCTTAGTCGGAGCGCGAAACGAATAGCTTTCCAAATGATCTTGTATAATAATTTTGCACTGATGTTCCTCACAATCATATACTTTCTAGGGTTAAGGCGTGTATCATACGTCGCGTTTAAATGTCGATAGATTTGCAATCGTACATGAACCTCCTAGTGCTTCATGACCTTCGTGTGATAGGGTATATTTATTTCATTTTGTATAAAGCCACCTTAAGTCACTTCGCCTTCAATCAAATTGCCTACGACAAATTTAATGTCACTGCTTGTCAATCGCTTGCCATTCTCAAAATGACAATGTACACAAACTCTTACAAAACACTTGCCCCTGATGATGAGTTGACGTTACGATAACAACAAAACTGAAACAGTCATCAAGGTTCATCTCCTTGTTAGTCGCACGCAAAAAGTGAATGTACATACTACATGCAAAAAGTTCAGGTGTGAAAATCGATATCGCAAAATGACAGATTCGAAAACTCGGAAAACCGGGGAGGGAAGAAAACAGGAGTTTGTCCTTCACTGTTTTCAAAGATCTTATGGCATCACTTTTTGTGGTTTCTCTCACTCACGTTATTCCACATGTGCTTGATAACTTTTGCGAAGGACAATAGGAGCTTAAGTTGAAAGTTAAAATTGTCTTCGCATCATTTCTCCTTTTTTTCTCTCTCGTTTTTCCTCCGCATTTCATTTACTGTCATGTCAAGTGAAAACAGCAAAATGTATATGTCGAAAAACACGGCTTAACTTTCACGGTATGGAGAGGATGTATTCGCATCTATACTTATACTTGAGTATGAGAAAAAAACCACCGGCTCGGTCACCCGAAAGTGATCCTAATTAGCTACCCATTGGCGAGGTAATGGGTAATGAAAGAGCAGGTTTTAAAATAAACCTGAACCAGGACCGCGTGGACGGTGATCGAGCATACAGAAAAGGGACTTGTTGCAAGAAAATTTAGATGTAACATACCTAAAACCAGACCATTGATTTCAGCGGGAGCACTTTTAAAACGAAGACAAAACCTGCACACGGAGAAATAATTTGTGTCACTATAATCTTTAACTCTGACTATGACTTTACAATTAACGCCATCTTTATTACTTTCAAAATAAAGCTTTTCGTTTTTTTTACTGTATTATACTATGCTTTAAGTTTCCGTGTCGGCACTCAGGATGCCTATAGAAAACTTTCCTTCTGCATTGCGAAGCGTCTAACATCATCCTTTCATTCAAAGCTTTCAGCAAGTATGGATCATGGGAAATGAGATACATATATCGACGTTCAATTAAGTATTGAAGTCAGGCCAAAATGAACAAGCCAAGCTGCAGCCAGCCAAAAGTTTGAAATATGCTCAACTCTTCCATTTCTAAAATAGTGCTCAAGTCCCAGGAACAAACTTTTGGTGAGCTCGCTAAGTCTTCCTCGCCACGTTTTATTGTGCATTAGTAAAACGTACTTGTGCTGCATGGAGACATTTTCTCTGGGACAAGGACTGTTCAAAAAGTAAATGACTTGTAGAAACAGAGTTGCCAGTTTAAAAACCAAATCTCTAAAAAAAAACATGCTTTACATCCTGGCCAAGTGGTGATGGGTAATGTGAGCCCTTTTTTAAATTCGTCCCATTTAAGCCACTTCCGTTTGAAAGCTCACAATCTCCTCATTAACACCTTCATTGTGATCCTTACTTGATATATATCGTGCAGCTTGTGTTGACGAGAAAGAACACTTTGTCTCTTGCATTTTTTGACATTGAAAGCTTCGGTTAGGCCGCTTGCAATCCTTATGGTACGTTGAGAATTCTCCAATATCATTCGCATGCGGCTTTGAAGTGGACGAATGGGTGAGTGTAGATAAAAATCTGCTTTAGTGCGAATATTTGGTGGGTGATTCACTTCTCCGGCCTGAAATCACACTGATATGGACCAATCAGTTTATTTACAAACAATTTCAAAGGCCCTACAAAAAGACAGAAGATTTTATATGCGATGTTAAAGATATCATACAAATGAGTTTTCGCACGCTACCTACTTGGTCATCTCCAGCTGCTCTGTATAGTAAACGAAGCTTGTTAGACTTAATGTTCAACATTATCATCTTAACTTCATCGAAGAAGGATCATCGTTAGTCATAAATGCCTGACAATGGAATCTTGCTTATCATCGCTGTCATACAGCCTGCAGAATTGGTCTTTCCATCATCCGTGTTGGTTGCAACTCTTCCAAAAGTATTCTGGTATGTATGCGTGAACCCGAAATGTCTTCCTTTTTTTTTTTTTTTTTTGTTGCTCAAAAGTCATCTTGGATATGACTTTTTCTCTTGCATTGTGGGATTAGGCGCCAATACCACTCCTCACATTTTGAAGCAAATTTAGAAATAATTATACGATTAATTGTTTCAGCCGGCTGCATTTGAGTCGAGTTTTTATATGATAATACTTACAATTCCACATTTTCGACACTTTTGAAACGAACAAACCAACCGTCACAAGTCCTTTGAGTTGGAGCATGTTCACCATAAACTTCCATCAACAATCTCTCACTCCTTTATCGTTCGCTTCTCGTGAAATATATTTAACGCTCCTCTTCTAGTTGTAGAGCTCGGGAGCGGCTCGTTTTTCGATGAAGCGCAATTTTGTACGCTTTTTATTTCGCTGGCATTTTTGTTTGAAAATGGTTTGAAAATGATTGTTGTGATTGGAGGTGTTTAGGAAAGTTTGAGGGAGACGCCACCAATAAAGGCTCAGGCTGTCTCTTGCGATTGCGACATTAACGGTTCAGCTCCACCTCATTGTGTTCAAAATATCCGTAACTAGTTGAGTTTTAGCTTGGTAATGGTAATCATCACCAACTGTTGAGCGGAAGGTCAGTAGCTCAACTCTGTCCATAGCCAAGAACAATTCCTATACGGAAAAACTGTGCAACAACATCAGTTGTGAATGGGAGATGATAAAAAAATTATGACGAAGGCATAACACTCGCAGTATACGGTCACTTCAAAATTCATACTCTGTGTGTGCGTTACCAATATAAAAGCTTAATGACATGGAAACAAAAAAAGTTACTGTGAACTACAACCGACACGACAAATTCAGTCGAATCTCTTGAATCCTGCCTAGAACAACCACCCCCAGAGAGTAGTGAACGAACATTTTCGACACAAACCATCTATAGCCCGTTCAGGTTGTGTGGCAAACACCTTAAGAGCGTAACTTCAAGAGTTACTTACCTGCGCAAACCCTATAAAAAATTGTGATTAATTTGGTTGATAGTCGATTGATTCGGTGACCTTCAGGTTTCTCTATGAAATGTGGGAATCTCTTTTGCTATAGCAACATTGATAGGACAGTACAGAAGTAAACTCAAATAAGATTGGTGTTATTAAATGTTGCTCTGTCGGGTGTTTATGAAGTCTTTGCTCACATGTCTAAAACTAAAAACTTTTTGCCTTAGTTCGCTCTTAGTTCTAAGCTTTATCGTCCCTCCTTATAGCAGAAGCCGTAGAATATTTTCTTTCATACTGCCGCATTCAATGGCACCCAGTTGGTTTAGAGCCGAGTTTCCAGTTGGCGCCACGAAATGGTGGAAATAGGTCTTACTAACAGTGCCGCGTAAGGTGTTCATCTGCTGTTGCCCTTTCTCGCTTTTTAATGGTCCAGCATCGGTCGAACAGATGCTAGCCCGACAAAGTATTTGTTTGTCGTTAATCATCTAGTGCTGATGTCAGCTAATTGAAAACCATCTTGGCTTCGAATTGGGATTGGGATACACCTGAACTATGATGCGACTATTAGGTAAGCTGTTTGTCTGTTCAGAGCATGTGCTTGGAGACTTAAATAATCTGTGTCACGTTTTCACTCACATCGCGTTCAAATATATTCAATCAGTGTAAATGATCAAAATTTGCAATTCATCTCATTTATCACTTACATATCTTCCTATTAACCACCATAGTGGTATCTGATGGCTTTCATCTCCGACCACCTGTTAAACTTGGAACTCCGTCTGGTCTGCGACTTATATAATGCCTCTTCGGCTACAAAATTCATGCAATCCTTGCCCAAATACAATAGTGTATAGTAAGACATGTGCTCACGGCCCGAACTTGTGTTCTATTTTAGTATATTCTCCTTTCGTTCTCTTGTAATTAAACATTTAACAGCCTTTCGAACTGACGAGCTCTGTGCTTGAGTAGCAATGACCACATGTAATGTTCACACAAGTTACATGTATACTTGTTTCAGCTCTATTTTGTTGTTATTAATTTGTTAAATTATGGGAATGAGACATAAAGAAACCGACTATTTTCTTCATGGGTACTTTACTGTGCCCTGTGTTACATGTTGTAGTTCTGATAACTATTTTTTGGCGTGTTCTTGTCGGAGGAACAACATCACGAAGGGTCGTGGGAATGTCAAAATGTGTCAGTTTATTTTAAAGTCATAATACGATCCCGTTCGCAGTCTGAGTTTTTGATGTGCTTGAACTTTTCGCCGACACTGTCGGGAAGTGTAGGATCTGAATAGTGATAAGCAGCAACCGATAGACTCAATACCAAAGTATATTAATTCGAGTGTTGCTTCTGCCTCACTCGTGATGCATGGCAATGCAAATATGTAGATAAAAATGTCTATCACTTACGTACGTCAATGAATTCCATAAAGTATTAACATTCTGTAGAATCTTATCATTTCCAGAAGCAAACTGCAGAGACTATCGATAATGAACTGTTAAATGCGCGCACTAAACGAGTGGTTTTAGTGGAATATTGAAGGCATTTCTCTAATGTTTGTGAGAGTAAAATTCAGGGACGTATTCCCTTGAACTCACGAGTATATCCCTAGTCCCTATCAAGCCGCCATATTCGGCTCGTGATTCATTTTGATTTCCACTTCTTATAGCAATTACTAGAAACTTTTGTTTTTACTTCCCGCATGAAAACCTCCTATCAGCATTTCAAAATCGAGGAGAAGGCCATTTACAAACATACTCAGCGGCCTCTACGTAGACTATCATTGGTGTTGGGGAATCCGTCACGGAAATCACGGTCACATGACTTAGGCACGCAGAAGGGAATTAATTGATGTCGCAATTAATAAAAAAAAAAAACAAATCGGTAGGGAAGATAGGAGTAAAGCATCGTCGAACATTTTTGTTGTGATGGAATTATGTTTTCTCATTTTGCATTCTTCATGGCGGGGTACTTGCTCCTCTGACAATTGGTTGAAATGATATTTGCATAGAGTACATTTGAATGACAGTGATACGCGAAGGCTGTTGGTGTTAGTCATCTGGTTTTTCGTCATATACGTAGTCATTGTGTCATGATTGCTGAGTCACCGATGAAAGAACAATAACTTATTGTGTGGTATGCTCGTATCAAACTCGGTTTTTTTTCGGAATCTAGATTATTCAATTGGGACTTCGTACACACGTACGATTTCTTTGTACACAATCGATGATGCTTTATATGTATTTTCGTTTTGCATTTAGTAGCATAAGCGGTGACCTGCCGTCATTTACTATTGGCTGTTTTCTCTCATTTCTCTCGTGCTGCAGTTAGTAACCAGGGGAATTCGACCAGGAAGATCTATTGGGGATTAATCTCAACTGTATAAATATGAATAAGATTTAGATTTGAAAATACCATTCCTATGTACATAATTATCCAATTCGTGGTCCAGATTTGACATACCTGTTTCAATCACGTAGGTCAAACTGAAGTGTCATCCAACCAAGTGTCAACCAACACAGGAAGTTTGCCATTTTACAATATATGTACATATATCGTGTAATAATCGCTGAATATGTTAACGTTGTGAAAACTTACTACCTATATGAAAATAGTGATTCTGCAGTAGATACGTAGATAGATTGTGGAGCTATGGAAAAGATAGCGTTAATGCACGTTATCATCACCTTGAGTTACAAGAGTAATTCGCTCTTACACCTTACTAAAGAAAGACCCAAATAATTTTTTCTGAGACCTTTATTTTCCAACGTTCAAACACAGAATGCCTTAATTCTAAGCTTAAACTACAAGCTAGACTGTACTATCCCAGCGTTGTTTACGATTTTTCAGCATGTGCTTAGCAACATATGGCTTGGCTTGGCATCTTGTTTACTCACTGCGAGAGCAAGCTTATCACCAAGCCGGCTTGGCTTCGGTTGCAGAGGAAGGTGTCAGAGATGTTTTTTGGTTTGTTGTTTTTATATACATATATGTATGGTGCAGTCATACCAAGCGATGATTATGCATTGTATATGACTCCTCCCACCAAAGACTTGGGAATACTTTGAAGGTATTCATCAAGGGGATGATGACGGCTACCTCGGCCTCTGCAATTTATGTATGTTGTAGGAACATTGTGCCTCTGATTGTGAGTCATATTCGTATTGTTATTATTTGGGAAAAAGTTGGTTAGTTTCTAATATCTTAATATGAATAGTATGTTTACATATATTCGTAGTTTTTGGTTTTCGTCTTATCGCTATAAATGTGGTTTTATGAGAATTGACAAAATTAAATAAACGTAAATGTTTAACACTATCTATATATTCTGTGATACTTATTTTTATGGGAAAGAAAATTGTGATATACAGAAATTTGATAATTGTATGAAATTAAAGGTATTTTCCTTAACATATTTATTGACTTAGCTCTAGTTTCTATGCTTATAATTCTATAGTATTATTCTATTCTATTACTATAATGAGGTTGATATACATATTTCAATATCTTACTTTATTATTTTATTTACAAGAAGAAAAAAAATCTTATAATTTTTTATTTAGTAGTCCACAGTATGCGATAGATAAGGGCAAAAAGTTAAAGATTCTTATTGAAAGAGAATGATGAATAGGAAAAGCAAACGTAGGTTGGTTTCGAAGGTTATAGTTAGTTAGAACTCTTTTTTTTTTGATTATTTTTCCTTTTTTTTCGAGTAGTCTCTGCCTGTTAATTTTCGGTCGAACCTGATATCTTTTATTGATCCTTGATACTTATATCTTCGTTTTATTATTTGTCTGTCCCGTTTCAATCCTTTTTGGTCTTTAAAGTATGTTCTCCCTTTTTGTTGCACATCTTTAATTATATATCGAGGTAAGTGTTTGATATTATGAAACCCGAGGTTTTTAACCAACTCCCTATCGTTGAAGTCTGGCGTTCTTATCCGTTTTGCGTTAAGTTTGTTTATTTGTTTTTCCTTGACTTGCTGGCCTAATTTTTTCAGATTTTCCCATTCTGAGGAGCTAAGATTGGAATATAAGAGATCAAATGGTTTGTATTTTGTGTTTGAGTGCACAGTGTCATTATATATCTCAACTGCTTTAAAAACAAGGGCTTTGCCATCGATGTCTTTATTGTTTTTATTAAGTTTTAGTAGCCTAATATGCTCATTTAAGGTTGAATGAAAGCGCTCTATTACTGAGTTACCAGTGTGGGTATTAGGAGATGTAAAATGATATAGTATCTGCTCTTGGTTTAAAAAGTTTTTTATGTAAGCTGTATTAAATTCGTTGTCTGCAACAATCTTTTGCGGCCTCCTTAGCGCTGAGAATCTTTGCTTTAGAATGTCTACAATTGTTAGAGAGTTCCTGTCGGCAAGAGTGTAAATAGATGCGTGTTTTGTGAATTTGTCGATGCAGGTGAGGAACATATTATTTTTGTTAAGATACCAGATGTCGATATGCACGATTTCGTTAGGGCTATTGGGAGTTTCGGAAATCATAAATTCTGGTTTTATGGGGTGTCGGTCATATTTGCACATGTTACAGGTAATACAGTTATTTATGTATTTGTGGATCTCCAACCTAAGATTTGGGAAATAGTACCTATCTTTTATTTCCAAATAAGTTTCATCGATACCTCTGTGGTTTCGATCTAGATGTGCTTTCTCAATTAGTGTCATTAGCTTTTCCTTACATGTTATATCAGGTAGTAACTTTGTGCATTTTATTACTTTCATAGTTCCGGAATTTGAAAAATATCTAACTATAGTTTTTTGAAACTCAATAAACAAGTTGTCATCTTTACAGTGGATTGCAAGAATTCCTTTGATTGGTAGAAGACCTTTCAAGATGTCCAACACGAACTCCTCACAATAATCAGATAATGAAATAATTGATCTCCTTTTCTTTTGATACAGAAGCTTGCTTGTATATGAATTCGACTTGCTTTTCTCTAAAACTATCTGGTGTTTGTATATGTTTAAGGGCGTCTCAGTGATATAGATATGGTCGTTTAAGTTTTCTATTCCGCTATGAATGGTAGCTACGTCTGATCTTGCGTCTTGAATATCGTTGTGATTGATATCAAGGCGACTTAAGAAATCGGCAACTTTATTTTCTTTGCCTTGTATATAATCTATCTCAAAGTCAAATTCATTGAGTTTAATTTTCCACCGCTGTAACTTGCTATTGGGTTCCTTAAGCGAGTTTAACCATACTAAGGGGCGGTGGTCAGTGTGAATTTTAAATTTGCGTCCGAATAGGTATGGTCTGAAATATTTTGTCGCCCAGACTATACAGAGGAGTTCCTTTTCGATCGTGCTATAATTTGTCTCATGAATGTTCAAGGTCCTAGAGGAGAAAGCTATGGGATGGTGATTTTGGGAGAGAACTGCTCCTAAAGCTGCGTTACTTGCATCTGTTGTCAGAGTAAACGTCTTTGTAAAATCCGGATACGCTAGGACAGGACAAGTACATATAAGATCTTTAAGTTTCCTAAAAGACTCAATATACTCTCTGTCATTTATGTTCAGTCTTGTACCTTTCTTGAGATACTTCGTCATTGGAAGAGCTACTTTTGAATAGTCCTTTATGAATTTCCTATAGAATCCTGTGACCCCCAGAAAGGATTTAATTTGCTTGGATGTACGGGGTAGTTCTATTTTTTTAATCACATCGATTTTATTAGGATTGGGTTTTATACCATCCTTTGAAATTATATGGCCAAGATACTCGGTTTCGCGCCTCAAAAAACTGCACTTATCGATCTGAACTTTCAGATTGTATGCATTTAATCTGTGTAGTATTTTTTTTAACGAGTCTATATGCTCTTGGAGGGAGGTGGAAAAGATGAGTATATCGTCCATATATACCACGCAAATTTTGTTTATAAATTCGGCTAGGACCTCGTACATCATTTTTTGGAAGGATGCCGGTGCATTTTTGAGGCCGAATGGCATACGTTTAAATTCGTAGTGGCCAGTTGACGTTGAAAATGCGGTTTTATGCCTATCTTTTTCGCAGATTGGTATCTGGTGGAATCCTTTTGCAAGGTCGAGAACTGAGAAATACTGAGCATTTCCTAACTTTGACAAAATATCGTCTATGATAGGAATAGGGAACCTTTCTTCAATTGTTATGTCATTTAACTTCCTATAATCTATTACGATGCGCCATTTTTGCTGGCCTGTGTTGTCAATTTTCTTTTTGACGACCCATATAGGGGCGTTATAGGGGCTAGTGGAAGCGGTTATAATGCCTGACTTGAGCATGCTTGAGATCTGTTCATTAACCTCATTTCCAAGTGCCTCAGGATACCTATATGCTTTTGAAAATATAGGGATATCGTTTTTTGTAGGAATTTTATGAGTGTATTTAATGACAGAAGAAAGAGTGTCACCTTCGATGTAAAATACTTTCTTGTACTTCTTAATAGTACTAGTCAACGCTTCCATTTCCTCCTTGTTTAAATTTTGTAACTTAAGTCTTTCGACTATTTCGCTAATATCTGGTTTTTCGAATTCGACGTCAATTGCATTCTGATGTCCATAGATCTTGGTTTCAATTAACTGTTGTGGGATGGAATCGAATACTAAGGGCAATATAGCTTCTTTTGTTTGAAGTTCTAACTTTTCGAGGTCAATTTTTGCTTGCAATGGTCTTAAAACATTGCAACCGAGAATTCCATCGAAATTTCCGGTCAAATCTGTTTCGAGCATATCGATTATTGTAGATGGTCTGTTGAATTCTTTAAACAAAGGAATTGTTACTTTTGAATTGACAGCAACACTTGAACTGATTGATTTGAGTATTATAGGTTTTTCAAGCTCCGATTTGAAGGAACTGTGAAAAATACCCTTTTTGATTAAAGACGTACTTGCGCCAGAGTCTATTAATAATTTTATAGGGGTAAACATGGTTTCGGCTATTATACAGGGAAGTGATCGTAGGTGCCTGACGGAAAATTCTGAAATCTAAAGTCGTCCGGGTTTTCAGTGTTTTGCGGGGATTGGGCAGAAGCCGTTTCCGGCAGACTTTGTGCTTGGAAATGGTCAATTTCCATTGGTCGCTGATATGTTTGCGAGGAGTTTGCTGTAGGAACTGGTTGCCTAATATTGTTCAATGTAATATTATTAAACTGACCTAAATTATTGTAGCCGCAATTACCTGATGCGTTAGAATTTATTGTGTTTTGGGAATTGGCATGTTGGTATTGTAGGGGGTTGTTACTGCGATAATTGCGAAAATTATTATTTTTCCGGTAATTATAGGAATTGTTTCGTGGATTGTTTTTGTTTTGCGATGGTATACCCTGATAGGCATTCGGTACGAAGGATTGTCTGTGACTGTTTTGGTTATTGAAATATGTTCTATGAAAATTGTTCGTATCTACTAGAATAGCTTTAGCTTCTCTAAATCCTGATGGATTTCTAGCCTGAAGGATCAATTTTGGTTCGCTGGGCAGTTTGCTAATGAAAAGTTTAAGAACCATTTTCTCGTTTTCTTGGCTATTGAACCAATTCGGAGTATCTTCGGAAAAATCGGATTTAATGTTTAACTTCGTAAGCAAACTTAACGAAGTTTCAAAAAAATGTTCTACCGACCCTTCAAAAGAAACCATTTTAATTTCATTTAAAATAGACTCGAAACTTTCAGTGATAGAGCAATTAGCTTGAAGAATGCTTTTTACTTCGTTCCAAGAAATTGGATTATTGTTATTGATCAAAATAATATTAGCTTTACCTTTAATTTTTTGCCTTATCTTAAAATCTAAAAGTGTCCTAGAAAGTTCATCCATATGTGGGCAACTATTATACAGAAAATCTACATATTTAATAAACAAACTGAGTTCTTCCGGTAATCCACAAAATTCGGGTAAATCTCTTACTGCGTCTATAAGCGTTGGTGGGTTCGCCATGCCTGGGATTTTCTTCTTATGCTGTACTTTTTCACCAAACTGTTGCTTGTTTTTTTTTTTTTTTGCACTTCTTTTTTTTTTTTTTTTTTGCTTCTTTTTTTCACTTTTTGGCACTATTAAGTTATCTTCTATCTATCTTTTCTTTCATTAATCATTAATAATTTGTTGTATTAGTTTATGGTTATTTAGCTAGTTAGAATTTTAATGTCGTTATCACTTATCACACATATATTAATTTGTTCTTTTTTTGTTTTTGTTATTGAATATGATACGCGTAGCTTTAACCGACTGCGCCAGTTACAAGAGTAATTCGCTCTTACACCTTACTAAAGAAAGACCCAAATAATTTTTTCTGAGACCTTTATTTTCCAACGTTCAAACACAGAATGCCTTAATTCTAAGCTTAAACTACAAGCTAGACTGTACTATCCCAGCGTTGTTTACGATTTTTCAGCATGTGCTTAGCAACATATGGCTTGGCTTGGCATCTTGTTTACTCACTGCGAGAGCAAGCTTATCACCAAGCCGGCTTGGCTTCGGTTGCAGAGGAAGGTGTCAGAGATGTTTTTTGGTTTGTTGTTTTTATATACATATATGTATGGTGCAGTCATACCAAGCGATGATTATGCATTGTATATGACTCTTGGCGCTTTCAAAACGAATATTCGTCAAGTTATTGCCCAGTAATTGCCCGATATGTGTCCGAAAGTCATCAAAAATGACCATGTCAGAATCGAGTCGTGCAGCATCTCCAGTGGAGGACAATTTGTCAACAACAAATTAGATGACCTTATAATGACGAAATGATGAATGAAGATGTGGACAGACATAGAGCGGGTTCTGAGCACGAGAAAATCTCATGAGTCATTCTACTATGTTCTTCGGAGATCTCATATCCTAGGATCGCCAGGAACCCAACTAGACACAGTTTTCCATGCTTATTTAAAGGGATCAGTTAATGTACTGGTTGCCATTGAGTATGCAGACCGCCCTTCCTCCCACCTGACCTTCCGTGATCATTAGGATGACGTTATTTGTGCGTGAAAGGGATATTTACCAAGTGAAAAATGTAACCCAATGCCGTCGAAAAGTCCATCATCAGACCAAAGCCAGTTCTGACACCGCGAATGGTGGTTGCGTGACAAATGGGTTATTGATTCTGCTTAGGTGGCTTATGGCTTTGTACGACTTAAATGGTATTAAGAGGGGTAATGAGCCAGAACAGAAACTATTGCGCAGCTAAGACTGCTTTTTTTTTCTCTCTTCTTTAATAATTCGCGCAGGTTCAAGAGTGTACGCTCTTATGGTGTTTTTGTCACACAATCTGGACGGGGTGCAGATGGTTTGTGTAGATGTGTAGAAGATGTTAGTTCACTACTCTCCGGGGGTGGTTATCCTAGATAGGATTTGGGCGATTCGATTGGTTGATTGTAGTTCACAGTGACTCTTTTGTTTCCATGTCATTAAGGTGTTATATTGGAAATGCACACACAGGGTACGAATTTTGAAGTATTATGCAAACACTTTTTGATCATCTCTCATTCACAACTGATGTTGTTGCACAGTTTTTCCGTATAGGAATTGTTCTTGACTACGGACGGACTTGAACTACAGACCTTTGTACCATGACCACCACGACATTTTTGGAATCTGGTGAGAAAAGTTTGCGTAACAGCCCATTCCACCGTGCAATGGATGAATTTTATCATTGCCATTTGGACATATTTTTGAAGATGAGTTCATGTCATTT
Source organism: Merodon equestris (assembly GCA_958301585.1). Taxonomy (NCBI): domain Eukaryota; kingdom Metazoa; phylum Arthropoda; class Insecta; order Diptera; family Syrphidae; genus Merodon; species Merodon equestris. The sequence continues at coordinate 36,852,694 of OY284415.1, forward strand.
CAAAAGAATACCGGCAATGATTTGGATGTTTTGATTTTGATAATGATTCTTAAATTGTTTTTGGGCATTAGGATGTTGACGCTTAAGCACGCGCTGTCTCATATGAACTAATTTCCTCTTTCTTACACCTATTTACAGTGAGCGTTTTACTCGCGCACAAATTGTCGATCGCATTTAGCGCTGCCTGAGCAATATAATTGCCCACGACCTACGGCGAGGAGGTCAAGTCTGTATTTTAGGTATATTACAAATGCTTCTTTCCCTCAGCCCATTCTTATTCATGTCTTCAAATAGTGAAGCGTAATAATTTGTAATGAGCTTCTAATTGTCTAGCGACAAGTGTATACGAGTACGTACGTACATATGCATGTCTCAGCTATTAGCATTCCGGCCTAATTGCCATTTTACGTCTTAAGTCTGAAGGTAAACATAACAGTCGTTTGTCTTAACAAGCTTCATGGAATGCTTCAACTAATTTCGCCACATTCTTCATAGCAGCTTTCCTTGGTACGCATTTCCGACCGATTTCGATGCCTAAAAGCGAATTTCTCGATAAAGACCATTCATCCTACACGCGCTTCCGTATGTCTTTCGCATTTAACCAAAGTCGAAAGCCATAAAAGCCAAGTGAGGCAAGCAAGCAATCATTTGGTTTCGTTAAAGTCGAAAATCAAGAAATGCCCACTACACGTTTCACAAACAAGATACATGTGCACGCCGCTTCTTTTGGCCCGAAAAATGCCATCGAACTTTGGGTAAAGTTTACTGAACCTGATTACGTAGCAAAACAATAGAATAAAACAACAAACTAACAATAGCATACGATACAGATGCCTGTATGCTTGGTGTTGGATGTTTGCTGCTTGTCATGGCCTAAAGCGCGCGAATTTTAATTCGGGGTCTCAATGGGTTTTTTTCTTTCTTTCTTTTAATTTCGGTCACGCATATATGTGGGGTTTTTTTTTGGTCATTTTTCACTCTTGATTTGTTAATGGACATTTCATAATCGTTTGCATAGACCGCTCTGTTACAATTAAAAATGAAACCCGACGTCCGATGTGCCTTGTTTATTTATATTCGGATTTAAATTCTCTATTCTCCTCCGGAGCCGATACATCATCGCTATTTTACTGTATTTTGAAACAGATCCATGTATGCGAATGTGCATTCTAATCTCTTGTCATACATGACAGTTGATAGGTCAGGAAACTAATAAATAAAATAAAGAATGTGCGCAGTAAAGAGCAGAGCATCGGACAGAGATTTCTCTGATGGTATGGCGAGATTCAAGAATTAATTAGACTTCAATTCGCTCGTCAGTGTCAGACATAAGGCGAAAGTCAATATCCGAGTTCGTTACGTACGAGTATTTCGTTGTTTATAAAATGCCAGACAAGACTATTGTACACAAATGGACAACGGATGAGGGTGGAAATGGAGAATGACATGTTACACTTCTCTTGTGCAGTTTGGACACCCTTAACTAGCCTGCCAATTTCTCTGAAATAAATATTTTCCTTATTGCGTCGTTATATTGAGGGAGGTTCGAAACTCATTTGCGGTATGGAATGTTTGAAACTCAGACTATAGTATGAACACATATTTTAGTCTCTTCCAAAACTCCTTATCGCCATCCTCATTTGGCTGTGAGTAATCGAGTCAAATTAAGATTTGCAATTAATAACAGTGCTGACGTGCTATAAAGTTGGTCTCCAAGGATGTACATATAAAGGTCGATCCGGCGGAGCCTTTTTGGATTCGATTGTGTTTGTACATAGCCAACCCACTTTTGGCAATTTATGTCGAATTTGGGTGACACCTAACAACCCCCCTCATAATTACTTTACATACGGGATGTGTTCGAAATGTATTTTTTATTTTAATATGTATAACACATACTACAAATACCGAGAAAACACTGTGATCTGAGAGTTCTCAACTTTCCTAATGAAGCTGAGGATTGATTCCACAGGAACACAGGTTACTTCCTCAGAGTAGTCGGATAAAGATTCGTTCGATTCTTCCCGCTATTGTGTTTGTAAACATGTCTGAAAAGTATATATTCATTGCTTGCCAACCCGGTTGTTTAGTCCTCTGTCAGAAAAATTATTTATGTGTTTTGGTACCATTGGCGGTTATTTATTTATTTACAAAATGGATCAGGAAATTTATATTCTGCTTAAAGAAATTAATATAATTCAGTTTTATAAATAATTAAAATTGTAATACAATGAAAATACTTGGAGCAAAAATCTTCTTCTTTCTTCTTTTCCTTTTTATCCCGGCGTCGTTATGGTGAGAAGTGTAGGACCATAACCTTCCCACTTAACTGCATTCCTACTGGTCCGCTTGTGGGGTCCGCCGGTTTGACCTCAGAAAGTAGCGGCAGGCTTCTCGGTTTGGGATTACTTCATCGCTGAGGCCAATCAAATGCTGGTGTTTTTGCATTTGTTTGCACCAATTGTTTTTCGGCCTGCCTTTTTTGCGTGTTGAAATTGGAATGTTGATTGATAACGCCTTTTGGACGGGGTTCAAAGGATCTCTCCTTTGAACATGGCAATACCAACTGAGTCGGTCGCGCTCTATATTTCTTGTGATGGTTTCTTTTACGTGGAGGCTTCCTCGGATCTTTGAACTTCTAATTCTGTCACGCTTTGTTACTCCCGCTGTCATGCGAAGCATCTTCATCTCAGTTGCCGTTAATTTGCTCTCATACTTTTTGTGCATTGTCCAGCATTGTGAACCGTATGTGAGCGCCGGACGTACAACTGAAGTGTAGAGCCTTCCTTTCAGCTTAGGGGGCATTTTTCGATCACAGAAGATGGCGGAGTTTTCCCGCCACTTCGCCACTTGGAGCAAAAATAATGATTGAAAGTGCGGGTGGTGGAAATTACGAGTGCTGAACCCCGATGAGAAATGGAGGAAACGATCACTGAAGATGTTCTCGTGTGAATTGGCTTATGTCAACAAATCTTTTGGGATTTTTGAGTATGAAACGTGTGGCTACAAAATCTGTTCCAAAACTCTTGAATTTTAATCAAATACGTCGGCGATGGGAAGTTGGTTAGGAGATGCTGAATGAAGTTAATAACGAACATAACATACTCGTACGTTTTCGGAATATCTCAGGATCTCAAAGTTCATGACCATAGATAACGCCATTTGTGCGCTGACTGGGCTCGGAGCGTTAGGAAGAGGACCCCAAATTTGGCTGAAAAAACATATGTAGCCGACGAGGCGTCTTTTTGGAAGTTAACAAGCAAAATTGCCGTATATGGGACGACACCAACCCACACGAGGTTCACTAAGTGATAATGCATCTTTAAAAATTTACTGTTTGGTTTGGATTTTCGGCCGGTGTCGTCATTGGTCGGTAATTTTTCGAAAACGACGTTGGTCGTAGCGGTCACTGTCAATGGTGAACGAGATAACCAATTTCTTATGGCCCAAATTGAACCATATGGACTGGACCTAGACGACATGTGATTCGGGACGGCGCTACGTGCCACTTAGCGGACACTACGATGACATTCTGCATGAAAGATTTGCGGGTAAAATTATTTATCGCAGATGTGACGTGAATTGGCCACCATGGTTATGTGATTTCACCCCGCTAGACCTCTTGTGTTCCTGAAGTCTTAGGTTCATGCGAATCCGTACCACCGTAGGAAGACAAGATGGACATTTGGACGATGTCATATTCCACACATAATGGCATATATGGGCCTATCAAATAAAAAAAATTTGTTAATACCTCACATACAGCTGATTTTATTCCATTTCAATATCTATTGGAAAACCCTTTATCTGGCCATAATCAAGAGTAATAAAAAAAAGTTTTGACGGCATATAAGAGCCGTGGCGCCATCCTGTTGAAAAAAGCGATCGTTCATCCCTGACTCGATCAACATGTTGCAATAACGCTCTCTATTCACTGTAACTGCTTCATAGTCATATATATTAAAATGAGCCTTTAAAATTTGCCATAAGTAAGGCCTAATTGTTGACTTTGGCTACGAATTGAGGTGCCTGCGTAGTTTCAAACACTTTTACTCACAGAGTTTAAATCGATACCGAACCAGTTTCTTCCAAATACTTCATTGTTGCAAGAATATCAGACTCAGTAGAACCTTGGGAATCACAAAAAGGCAGGAAAGGAAGTACGAGGGTGGTCCGATAAGTACTTAGCCTACAAAAGAAAAACAAAAATTTTGGAGAAATGGCGATTAATTTTTCAATATAGTCTCCTTTTAGTTCGATACACTGCTCCAACTTCTTTAACCCGTCTGAAAAATGCGTTTTCTTGAGGTCTGCAAAGTAGGCCTCCGTGGCGGCGATGACCTCCTCATTCGACTGATATTTCTGCGCGGCGAGTGATTTTTTCAAGTTCGGAAACAAAAAGAAGTCACACGGGGCCAAATCTGGAGAATATGATGGATGGGACAGCAGTTTGTAGCCTAATTCGACCAATTTGGCCGTGGCAAGGGCCGAGGTGTGAGCCGGTGCGTTATCATGGTGGAAGAGCACTTTTTTCTTCGCCAAGTGGGGCCGTTTTTTCTTCAATTCGGCGTCGAATAGGCCTACTAATTTAGCATAGTATAGCCCTGTGACCGTTTTGCCCTTCTTCAGGTAGTCGATGTGGATCACACCTTGTGAATCCCAGAAAACGGTGGCCATCACCTTTCCGGCCGATGGGATAGTCTTCGCCTTCTTCGGAGCTCGTTCGCCGGGTGAAGTCCACTGTTCGACTGTTCCTTGGTCTCTGGTATGTACCAGTGCACCCATGTTTCGTCGACTGTCAGGAAACGACGCAGAAACTCCTTCGGATTGCGCTTAAACAGCGTTAAACACTGCTCTGAAGTGGTCTCACGATTGCGCTTGTTGTCCGGAGAGAGCGAAACGCGGCACCCATCGCGCCGACAGCTTTCTCACGCCCAAAATCTCATGCAGGATATGACCCACGCGATCTTTTAAAATGCCTACTGTCTCAGCTATCTCGCGCACCTTCAATCGGCGGTCTGTCAATACGAGATCGTGGATTTTTGTCATGTTATCCTCCGTGGTAGCAGTTTTCGGGGCACCTGGACGTGGTTCATCAAAAACCGACGTGCGACCACGTTGAAACTCGTTAAACCAATTTTTGATGGTCGCCATCGAAGGAGAAGAGTCACCGTACACAGCATCCAAACGCTCTTTGATTTCGCTACGCGATTTCCCTTCCAAGAACAAGAATCGAATCACCGGCCGATATTGCTCTTTTTCCATTTTTCTAAAATCCGCGGATACTCGCGCTTCCACACGCGGTCAAAACACAATTACGAGTCCGATTCGGCTGAAATTTCGACAGTAGCCGTCTACTAGAATGTACTACACGATAGTAAGTTGCTCTTGCGATACTGGCGCCATCTGACGGTGAGGTTAAGTACTTATCGGACCACCCTCGTATATTTAGAAGTTAATCAAGAGAAAAACAAATAGATGGTCACTGACTGTACCCGGCAAGCTAAACTGTGTAAGAAGGAAGAAAATAGATTTCCGAATCTATGGTGAAAAACAGGACCAAGAAACAAGCGAATGGAGAAAAAAACTCGAATAACAATTCAGTCCCAAGCATTGACCAAGTTATAAAATCGCGAGATTTGAGAAGGACAATAAACGTAGAACGAATGGACAGTCGAGGAACTGTCAAACAAATAATGGGTAAAAACCCGATGGAAAAAGACCGCCAGGAGAGCTTTACCATAGGTGGGAAGGCAATAACAGGATGGGCCTAGAGGAGATAGAGCAACACAGTGAACACACTCATAACATGAAGGGTTGTCTGCTCTGAAGTTAGAATAAAAAATAGGGCGTTGACCTAAAATTGCCACCGACTGTACTTGATATGTTTCTGTAAAGAAGATCAAACATGTTGAATCCAGCAAATGACATAAATTGACGGCCTATATCTGTCGGCTCACCCTTTATAAAAATGTTTGTGTTGGACGAACTTTGTGACACGGTGGTGAGTCTTATTGAAATGTTTAGCGCATTTCACCAAATTATTTGCCGGCCAAGGCTTTAATTTGTCATTTGGAATCTCTTGTTTGTACTCTTCTTGATTCACTTCAATGCCATGCTCGATAAAAATGAGCGGAGAACTCCCATTCTTAGTTACATCATCTTAGCTTGCAAGATTAAACTGCTATTGGTCTTTAAAGGCGAACTGATTTTTGCGCGGATGTTAAATTCTGTACGGCGCCGTATGGTTGGGTTGATCACGAGAAGTTTGCTGAATTTTTTTTCAGACTTTTTGAAGATGTTGCACCCGAAAACATTTAGTCATTTAGCCACGCTACTGAGTAATAGTCCGATAAACAAACGTTTTATTCCTACCCAAGCGCTGCAACTCACGAGCAATGACTGACTGTGCGATTTTCCTGTCAAGTACCTCCGAGGCAGCCACACTATTTCTTTGGAATTCCATTCCGCATACGAGTATATCGTTTCAAGTACAGCGTAGAACGATAAGCTTCCGTAGGCATGTAAACAACTGGATATACTGTCAAAATATGAATCAGCTTTTATCGCTGTCATCAGTATTGTGAATGAAAATTAGATAACACTTCATTGGACGGACACTTTAGGTGAGATTAACGACGCCTCACTGGTCGTTCCTAAGTATCGGCCTTCAAAAGTGTTTATTAATTTTTTTACGTCCTTACATTAAAATGGGTTATAAACAACATATTCATTCCCTGCGTTATCCATATTAACCTACTTTCAATTTTCTAGTTATCAATTTGGAAAGAGTCTTCGTACCTACATATGAAATAAAATCAACAGCCAATCAAACGATAGAGCAAAATTGGAAAATTCCCTTTGAATCTACATTCGAGCCTAACCCTTGATTGCTCCTTTTGTGCCTCTTCCCTTGTCTACCTCTTCCACCCAATATATTCACAACTTGTCTTCCTCTATTAGTCAGCATTCTTGAGATTCTTCAAAGAAGGTGATTCACCTTCGGTTAGCGACGAACGCAGTTCTTAGGAAAATCCACATTGTATAGTAACAGATATGTGAAAGAAAATTATACGCGCGTTAAACTGCGTCGCTTGCTGTTAAGCCTCCATGGCATTTTCGCTCATTCCTCACATACCTACATATGTTTTCATTTTTTATCTTCATTCAATGACAGTGCGATACTGAAACCGATATCTTAATGGCTGTTAGGCAATTTGGTTGGCTTAATTTAAATGCGAATATAATTGTTGGCAGTAGTCAACGCAGATCATCAAATTAATAATTTAATATCACAAGGGTTGAATTTATTTAACGTTTCCACCGACATGCAGCTGGCGATGTGCACATCTGACATTTTCAAACGTCGACATATTCCAATTGTTTATGTTGACATCGAGGCAATCGTTACGGATAAACAAAGATTCTCTAGATATGTCGTTATCGCTTGACGTGTTGTTAATTGATATTCTGCGTCTTACTTCTTGACTTCCAAAGATTTCTTTTTGCTTTGTTTCGTTTCTGACTATTGGGGTTTTACTGGTTTAACGGTCTAATGAGATTTATAATTAATTCTCCAGTAAACGGAACATCATTTTGATTTGTAAAGCAATCTAAAAACTGATTTGATTCGGAACATCACTTTCTAATGGTATTGAGGCGTGTTTGTGTCTCGCTACTTACTCATAGCTGGACTTACGAGTAGGTCTCAGTCAAATGATTTGATTTTTCTTTAGCCTCCTCTTCCTCCGAATTGAGTGCACCAACTTCCTGAAACTTCGATTCAAACTTGATATAAATGCTGTCTGATTCGGAGTATAATACGAGGATGAAGTGAAAAATTCTCGTCCTAACAATGAAAGACTGCGATTTTCAGTCCCCTTGACTTTAACACATTTGGTCCAGTGTTTCTACAATACAACATCAGTATTTCTTTCCGGAAAAGAGTGTTTAGAAGGCTGTGCAATAAATTCATCTACGACCCCCTTAACTACTTCGTTGGATGCGATGCGCTTCCTAGAAACAAATTTCTTTAAATTTGGGAACAGATGGCAGTCTGGGGGTGCTAAATCAGGAGAATAAATCATAGAGAACAGATGACCAAGCAAATCGTATCCACAATCTCGTAGTTTTTCCACCAACGAACACTTGCATTCTGTTGCGTTTTTCTGACAAAAGATGATTTTTATGTATTTCTTCTTCAAGCCAAGAGTTTTGATTCGCGGAATTTGGTTTCCAGCCGATCAAAAAGGTTGGAATAATATTCACCTGTACTTGTTCAGCCTTTTGCAAAGTAATCAATTAACAGGATCCTTTTCGCATCCCAAAAGCACGTGGGCCATAACCTTTCCGACCGACGCGATCGACTTCGCTATTTTTGGCGCTGATCCACTGGCTTATAACCACTGCTCAAAATGCTGTTTTATTTCTGGCGTGTAGTGGCAGATCCCTTTTGAATCAGTCCAAAATTGCTGCGAAAATCGTTGGTTCATTTGCTTTTATCGGCATTCAAAAAATGTGCACCCATCTTTCGCACTTTCGCAGAGCTTTGGCATCCCTGATTCGCTGTGCAAGATGTTTCGTACGATATCTTCACAGCCTCAGCTGTCTCGCTTAACTCCATTTGCCTATCGCCAACACGTTGTCATGTCCTTTTTCGATGCGACCATGTTTAAAATCAGTTGAAACTGAGTCTCCGTAAACTATTGTCACCTTCGAATGAATTTAGGGGTTAACCCCTCCGATATTCAAGTTTATTAATTTTAACGAAAAACACGCAAGACGTCTGCTGCAAAACTTCGTGTGAACAGACTACTAGAAGCAATTGAAACTTGTCATACGAATTAAGAACACGTGCACCCAGGCAGGAAACATGAATTTGTGCTGAATGGAACGCCATCTCTGGATCAGGCGGAGAACTTTTTACCTTACCGTAGTGTTTCGCCATACATACAAATGGATACAAATTATTGGCTTTGCCCTCAGAAGCCAAGATAAGGATTCGTTTATTCTTTTCCGAAAATCGCAAGCTCTAGAATAATAATCTTTCTCGTGTGCCATTGGTTAACAATGTTGCCAAGTTTGCTGCCAGGTGTCTGTATGCACATATGGGTGTTACCCGTTATTTCCTACAAGTCAGAGGGACTTTTTAATGCTCTACAGAATCAGTGTATGTTTAATGCTTTCCACGGCTAAATCAATACAAGAAAGAACCACTCTTTGCGTCGCAACTCGAATTTTATTTCCGCTGACAGATATAGCCTTCCCACTTGCTTTCACGCAATTTTCTACTTTTTTCTGTCCAATCTGCTCAAATGACGGCGCCTCGACGTTTACGAACACACATGTGCATGCGGCCCATTGAACATATCCAACAACCAGCCGCCCAACCCTTGATTCTTCCTTGCCCCATAGAAGCCAACTAACTATCGAATCCGCAATGATATCTTCAATTATTCATCCAAAAGGACGTTTATCAAACTCACAACGCAAGACAAACCTCATATCCGAATACTTGCTTGTATCAAGATCTGCAATGCTGACGACTTGTTGCTTGTGATTCGTCCTTATCATCTGCACCATCATGTCAACCACGTTTGTTCGGATATGCAAATATAAGAACCAAAAAAAAGCAAAATTTGTATGTCATAAGGTTGTTGAACCTCGTGTTTTTCTTTTATTTCATTTATTCTCGTCTTTCGTTAGTTACGGATATACACACTAAACCGTGGCAGGTATATAATGTGCCCCCCCAATGGGAACCATCTAATTTTGTCTTCTTTCTAAAAGAACCGAGTTTTGCGTGAGTAATTAAGCTGGCATGGTTAAGTGATTTCACTTTAAGGCTTTATTTACATATGCATGTTATACCGTCGGTTCTCTTCTCCATGTTCCTTTTCCCTTAAACCAAAAACCAAAAAAAGCACTAGTATAGTATAGAAGTCCATCGGCAATTACATGCTTGAATTTTCAAAAACTTATAACTGGACCTTTTAAGTAGGTCATTGCTTTTATTTTGGATATTGTGTGTTGTGATACTTGTTTCGTAATTATGAAACGTTGACAACAGCGTTGGAAGTTACAGAACTGTTGAAAACAATTTTAGTTAATGGTATTCAGTTAAACTTAATTTTAGATACCCTTGAAGCGCGTTCCCGATTTTCGACAATAGTACTTGAAATCATGTTCTAATTTCATTTGCAAATTGTAATGGTCGTTAATTGTGCCCCTGAATCGTACTTGTTGTAAACAATAACTTTTTTTTATTTGTTTTTTTTAGTGTCGGCGGCATATGTGTCGGGTGCAGCTGGTGCTGAATCGGGGCGCCAGCGACACGCACCTCTTTATGGACGATTTGTTGTTGAAGAAGAACTACCCGCCACACATCGAGATGTTATGCATCACGTAAGTTATTTAAATTTCTTTTATTTGATCATTTGTTTTATTTATTTTTTGTTCCTTCGTACCTTTAGCGATCAAGTCCGACGTCATCGTCGGAAGTTCGAGCGATGCAAGCTCGAATACCAACACATTTTCGAGATCCAGCAACGGCACCCTTAAGAAAACTTAGTGTGGATCTGATAAAGACGTATAAACACATAAATGAGGTAAGTGCTATCATTTTTACTCTCTAGTAGTTTAGTAACTAGAAACATTAGGTGAGTTTATAGAATAAATTTAAGGTCTCTCGGCCGAGTTTGATCCAAGTTTCTCCAACATCCCCACATGAGCCCATGGAATCATGCCCTACCGAAACCCTTGATATAATGGTAGCCTGTCCTGCCATCCAACTCAAGGAAGCGGTCTATTGATCACCTAGGCCGAATGGCCGTAGCTCTGTTACTCCTACCTGCGAATTTGTCATCAGCTCCAACAAATTGCACTACTCCCGCTGTTGATTTCAGCAGCACACCATATTGCCGCTCTCTGTCAATAGAGGAACGAGACACTGATGGGAATGAAGAAATCATTTAGCTCTTTCAACGAGACGTTTTTAATTAGATTTATCTTCACATTCGACGGCACGTGTCAGAATGCCTCCATTGGAATGATGCAACCTTAGCTTTGACTAAAAAAAGCCATGTTTCAGCACTTGTTGTGACACGTTTAGTAATTCTGCCTCGTTACTGACTTCGTGTCTGCTGAGCTAGCTGTTTTTATTCGACAGTTATGGAATGAATTTTGCTACCGCTCGTTTTATACGCAAAACATCCAAGAAAAGTTCATGGCAACATCCAGTTGAAATGCCGACATTTTCAGCGACATTTCTGATTATGATTCAGTGATAGGTCATAATCATATACGAGGGTGGCCCGATAAGTACTTAGCCGCCTACAATAGAAAAACAAAAATTTTGGAGAAATGGCGATTCATTTTTCAATATAGTCTCCTTTTAGCTCGATACACTTAACCCAGCGATGCTCCAACTTCTTTAACCCGTCTGAAAAATGCGTTTTCTTGAGGTCTGCAAAGTAGGCCTACGTGGCGGCGATGACCTCCTCATTCGACTGAAATTTCTGCCCAGCGAGTGACTTTTTCAAGTTTGGAAACAAAAAGAAGTCACACGGGGCCAAATCTGGAGAATATCATGGTGGAAGAGCACTTTTTTCTTCGCCAAGTGGGGCCGTTTTTTCTTCAATTCGGCGTCGAATCGGCCCACACCTTGTGAATCCCAGAAAACGGTGGCCATCACCTTTCCGGCCGATGAGACAGTGTTCGCCTTCTTCGTAGCACGTTCGCCGGGTGAAGTCCACTGTTTCGACAGTTCCTTGGTCTCTGGTGTGTACCAGTGGATCCATGTTTCGTCGACTGTCACGAAACGACGCAGAAACTCCTTCGGATTGCGCTTAAACAGCGTCAAACACTGCTCTCAAATGGTCTCACGGTTGCGCTTGTTGTCCGGAGTGAACAAACGCGGCACCCATCGCGTCGACAGCTTTCTCATGCCCAAAATTCCATGCAGGATATGACCCACGCGATCTTTTCTCTCGCGCACCTTCAATTGGCGGTCTGCCAATACGAGATCGTGGATTTTTGTCACGTTATCCTCCGTGGTAGCCGTTTTCAGGGCACCTGGACGTGGCTCATCAAAAACCGACGTGCGACCACGTTGAAACTCGTTAAACCAATTTTTGATGGTCGCCATCGAAGGAGAAGAGTCACCGTACCCAGCATCCAAATGCTCTTTGATTTCGCTGCGCGATTTCCCTTCCAAAAACAATAATCGAATCACCGACCGATATTGCTCTTTTTCCATTTTTCTAAAATCCGCGGACACTCCCGCTTCCACACGCAGTCAAAACAAAACTACGAGTCCGATCCGGCTGAAATTTCGATAATAGCCGTCTACTAGAATGTACTACACGATAGTAAGTTGCTCTTGCGATACTGACGCCATCTGGCGATGAGGATAAGTACTTATCGGACCACACTCGTAAAGCCGCAGTCACAGGGATCTTATATGGCAGCGTTCACTTTTGTGAAAGAATCGCATATGGACAAGGTGTTGGGTGCCGCGAATGTTAACTGACAAGTAAGAGAAAAAAAAAACAGTTGATATTTCAAGAGTGAATCTCAAGGTCAAGTTCGGCGGGAAAGGTTATGGCATCCGTTTTTTGGAACGCTGAGGAATTATTATCCGTTTTTTGGGATTCTGAAGGAATAAGGGAGGTTGTGGGAGGTCATTAAAGAAAAAAGACACCTCAAACCGCGGTGCTTCATTCAGACAACGCACCGGTTCACGAAGCTGCAGTTGCGATGGCGGGAAACGGGATTCGAACTGCTCAAACATCGCCAGATCTAGCTCCCATTGACTTCTACCCCTTTTCTCGGCTCAAAGAACACATTCAAGACAAGATATTTTAAGACGAGAATGAAGACGTGATGTGATCATAAAGCCCTCGCAGGGAGTGATTGTGGCGCGATTGCACAGCCCTGGTAGGCAGTGATTGTCTTGCGACAACATCGATCGATTGATCGAAAGCTGAAGTTAGCTATTTGAACATCCTCGAAGTTTCGAATAATATTTCGCAATCAAGCGCCTTGTTGAAATTGTCCCATGACTAGATTTTGTTTATTTTTGAATTTGCCATTCTTGAGGAAATTAGATGCAAATGTGTTACAAAAGGCTTGTTGCAGACTTGGGTAATATCCGCTGCCTCACTAGCTTATCATTTGATAGTATATTTCTTGTGACATTTTATTTTTAAAGAAACTTAATTTGCTCCATTCTTAATGTCACTCCTTTTTAGTCGGAGAAAAATTGCTAGTTCCTTTAATAATAATTTCTCATCAAGTTCAGACTGTTATACTTTGAAATCAGACGTGTTTGAGTTTGTATAATGTGTTTAGTCCTCCGGTTCGATAGGGAACAGCTAATTAGACTAGAATTTCAAAAGTAAATTACCAGCAAGGGAAACAAACAAACAAAAAGGAAGCTCCCGTAAATAGTGGTAATATTTATTTGGCATAACCAACTTACATACATTAGCCTGTTGTAGTAGCAAGCAGTGGCAAGAGCAGGAATGGTGGAACAGCAGCAGCTGCAATTAAATTGAAACGTTTCATAGCAACAAGCTGAAAATGTTTTCGAATAAACCGAATAGCAAGGAATCGGTCGAACCTCACACTTTCATTTCTCATTCTTCGCTATGACTCTACTGGCAGTTAGTTGGTTGTGCTACTGCTGCACTGTCTCCCCCTGATGAACTTCAGTCTCCCTTCGTTGGGATGCCTTTAATTTTTTTTCTCCCTTCTATGCTATGTGGTGGTTTTTTTTTTTTTTTTGTTTTTATGTTGCTCCACTGATAAGTGCGACAGCCGGTAATGTCGGCGAAGGGATGAAAATTCATTATTCGTTTCTTTCTATTTTTATGATTTTTTCTCTTGTCGTCGTCGTGCGCCCTTCGTTTTACAAAGGGTAGTTAGATTGGCAAAGTCCAAGGGAAGAATCCATCGCAGCCGAGGCAACTTCAGATGAACGATTTAAAGAGAGAAAGACGGAGACATAGTGAGAGAGCATTAGGAAAAGGAAAAACACAAAAAAATAAACCAACTTTTGGATCGACATAAACTGTAGGGCGGCTGCTAGCAGTAGCTAACAAGACAAGGGAGACTGCTTCTACTGGCACGTATACAGTCAAACACATATGCATTGAGGAATATCCAATCCCAAGTAGATAGCAGAGCAGAAAATCCAGCAAACTTCATAGGGATACACACCCAGTATTCATTTTATAAGCTGCCAACAAGTAATTTTGCGGAAAGGGACCCTACTGTCTGCCGGTGAATGAATGTAATCATAGGGGCATGTTCGCTAAGCAGTGGAAAGGGTGTCGTCCTTGCGCGTCGTCTTCGGATACCAGTGAGCGTGGTATAGTGTACGTTTAATATTGTATTCTTTCGCGCCCCCCTATCGTTCTATCTTTCCTTGTTGATTTTTTTTTGTTTTCTTATTTGTGTGACAAGGTCCGGAATAATAATGGATTCCTAGGTTTGACAAATTCAAGGCTATGCTTGGCTGTGAACAAGGAAATCATTCATGCAGCTCCTTTGTCTTTGGTTTATATGCTTTTGAACGTTTCTTAGGAATTCACCGCATTCCGAGGAAGTTATTTTTCCTCTTCATTTCATTCAAGTCATGTGGTTGCTATCACTTGCCTGACAGTTAGCCTTATTAACATGGTGACAGATGATACAGCCTACTATCTTCCTTTTAGTACAATCATTTTTGGGAAACTCTCTAATTCCACTGTATTTGCTGTATTTGAACCAGACCTGAAGATCAGATTCGTACATAAAACAAATCATTGACTAGACCAATAGACAGTATAAGACCATAAGACAGGCTAAGCACCTCAATTCTGCTATGCAAGAACCATCGATCTCATTGAGATTTCAATTATTTTATACCATGTCGTTCACCTTAAACAGAGTATTAATTCCCACGCTGTATGTGCGATTTTTTTTGTCGCAAACAATCCCAGTTTTCAGATTTGCAAGTGACATGCTTTTTGGTATTGTGATTCGAACGTCTTATTTTTTCTATTCGATGGAGGCGGCCTTGTTTTTTTGCTGAATTTAACCGAACGCTGTCGTTGCCGTTTCCGTTCTTTATATGAAAGTTTAGCGATACCAGGAGGTAAGTGAGGGGTGTAATGGAGGTTGAGATGCCTACCATCTCTAGAATAAATAGGCAGACAACAATTTTGTCGACACCGACAGTCTGTTCTCATTTTCTTATTTATTTTTTTTGTGTTTCTTAGACGAGTATGTACCCTGGTATGTATGTACGTGTGTACGTTTATCTTCCTTCTTTATGGATAGTGAGTGCGCATTAGTGTCTGCCAGTTTCAGTTCTACGGTTTTTCCTCATGCACCCACTTTGCTCTGGATGCTTGAATCTGCCTGTCTGGCGGCCTCAATATTGCAATTATTCTCCATTAAAAGATATGTTATTGGGAATGGAAGACAAAAAAAACACAAGGAAAGAGAGAAAAGAATTCACTACTTTCGTCGGGCTTTTTGTCCCGACATTCTTTGCAAACTTCTTATACGAGTTGCTATCTCTTACATATTTGCTACTTATTCGTCGTGATCTTGTGATTTCTTTGTTGGCCCTGCGTTTGTGTGACGAATACCAGTGGTTAGGTGGGTGTATCCTTTGGATTCTGTTTGTTCTCTCTTTTTTATTTTTTAATTTCTTTTTTACGAAGTAGACAAGAGTTCATTGCATACGAGGCTACTACGATGAGACGTTCAATGAATGAATGAGATTGAGAGGTAGAATATGTAACTTGGAACGATGATAAGTCAGTTGACTTACCTTCTGCCTATAGACATTTCTATTTGAATATAATAACTGATTTCGAAGGTCGTAACATGGAGCCGAAATAATCAATTAGCAGGTATAATATACGAGGGTAAAATGAAAAAAGTTCTCGGTCTGACACTAAAAAACTGGAATTTTCAGTTGAAAATGATTTTATTTTTGTACAGCGTTTCACCCACATCAGTATTCCTTCCCGGAAGTGGGAGTCTGAAGGGCTGTCCAACTTCTTCATTGGAACCAAAGATGGAAGTCTGGGGGTGCCAAATGGGAAGGTTGGGGAAGATCGCCGAGCAAATCCATCCAAATCCGCCCTGTAATTGTTCTATCTTTTGTAAAGTAATCAATAAAAATAATACCTTTCGCATTCGAAAACACTCTGGCTATGACTATTCCGGTGGATGTGGTTGGCTTCGCTTTCCTTGACGCTGAACCACCGGCTCCCACCCACTGCTTATATTGCTGTTTCCTTCCTAACCTGTAGTATTAGACTCATATCTCATCCAAAGTGACAAATTGACACACAAAATCGGTCGGAAATGGTTTGAGCATTTGGTTTTGATCGGCATGCAGGAAATAAGGTACCCATCTTGCGCAGAGCTTTCGCATACCTAATTTGTTGTGCAATATGTTTTACACTCTTCCGATATCCCCACAGCCCCAGTTATGTCTTCCATCTCCACTCGCTTATCGTCCAACACGACATCATGAATTTTTTCATTGGTTTCCTGGTGTTGTTGCGGTTCTTGGCCGGTCATCTTCGTGCGACCATGTTAAATACAAGCAGAGTCCTCGTAGACTTTTGTCAACTTTAGAAGAATTTCCTTAGGAGATAACCCATCCGATATTCAAGTTTGTCCATTTTAAAGCTGGAGCGGGCGTGATTCCTTTAAGGGTTATTCCCTATCATTTTCCTAAAAGGATCGCATTATGTATTCCATCGCCAAATTCAAAAGGAGTGATGGAAACGCGTTTCCGTGTTTTATTCCTTCACGTATTTCAAATAATTCAGGTATCAGTTTCACCAACTTTCTCGGGATTCCCAACCATATAAGGAAATGATACATTTTCGCTCGGTTTATTATCAAAATGAGTTTTTGTTAGTGCAAACGTTGCGCGCGTTGCGCCCTTTTTACGTACGTGATTCGTACGTCAAAGGAATGCAAGATCGGCCGAGAAAATCGCCGCGTGAAAGTGTACAGCAGAACCCGAGGCAGTCGATTCCTCACCGTACACAAGAATTCAGCCTTTCACAAACTCTAACTTGGCGAATTTTGCTTCGGGCCTAAAAGTACCAACTGGCCGTACAAGTTCCAACTGTTCATGACCATACACAATGTCGTTTGTTCGTTGCTGGGAACAGGACTCCAATTTTGGCCGAAAATTCATCATCTTTAAGCTCAATAAATGAAGGTGTTTGCCCCCACGAAATTTTAGCGACAAAGTGAATTTTTACATTAATAGCTGTGTTAACAAGCAAAATTGCCGCATATGGGACGAAACCAACCCACACGAGGTTCACCAGATGGCAATGCACCTTAAAAAATGACCGTCTGGTGTGGATTTTGGCAGTGGCGTCATTGGTCTATACTTTTTCCAAAACGACATTGGTGAGGCTTTCACCGTCAATAGCTAGTGCTACATGAATCCCAGAGAAAATTTAGAAACAACTAAATACCTAATAATACCTAATAATTGATAACCAATTTCATATGGCCCAACTGGAACCATTTGGATGTAGTTCCAATAGGATAGCGCTATGTTCCACACAGAAGACGCCACGACTGACATTCTGCATGAACGATTTGAGATTAAGATTATCTCTCGCAGAGGCGACGTGAATTGGCAACATAGGTCGTTCCATTTACCCCGCTAGACTTTGTCTTGTGGGACTGTGGGAAAAATAATCGACACAATCGACCAATGCCCTTAAGATGAACATAACACAGCTCATCGCTCAAATTCAGTCGGATCTATGCGGGAGAGACATTAAACCTTTCAAGTAAAAAAAGGATTTTGTTAATACCTCACACACAGCTTGTTTTATTGAAAAACCCTTTATTAGGACGACTCGAATTCCTACTGTGTGGGTAACATAATTTTTCAATGCTGCTCTCTTTTTATGTTCATTAAGTAATTTATCGAAATATCTTCTCCATTGCGCTGTATCTTTCGTTGTCCTAAACCATTTTCGTTGCGCATAAATATTGATCTGGCCTGGTTTCCTTTTCGTACAGCCTTTATCCTTTGTGATCTCTTCAGTATTTTGCAGAGCCTGAACTCTTAGAACACTACGGGCTTTTACTTTTTAATCGACTTGTCCTGTCGTACCTTGTCGTTGTCGTTTTGATTCGGCTTTTGATTTAAGCGATGGTTAGAATGTGAATAATCATTATTATTTAATGAGACATGGGTACTTTTTTCTCCTATGGTTGGCATATATATGGTTTCCTTTTCTTATTTCGCGTTGACATCTCGAGTACGAATTTCACGTCGAACAATGAGATTTTCGTAAAACACGTCCTTACTTTGGGGCAATGTACGTTCAGCAGTACATACATAGATATAGAGGGGACGTCCTTCACATTTTCCCCATTTTTTTGTGATGAAGAATCCTTTTCCAAGGTTGTAAGTATCCGTATCGCCACAAACTAGAGTGTAGTGTCCTTAACATTTATTTCGTTGGAAATTTTGGAACTTCAAGCACCGCTGTAATATGCTATATAACCTTAATTCGTTAGGTTCTATTTGGGAAACTAATTCTCCGGAATTTCTACATAAGGAAGACCGGCCATTATTAACACCAAGGTGTGACAACGATTTTTCATGCTGTTTTGAGTTGGGGGTTGTGATGGTGTTTTTTTGTAGTGACGTGAGTGTGCGTAGTTCAAAGTCTTCAGCCCTGCGTCTTTTTTTTTTGTAGGACAGACATTCATTAGGTATTCAGTCGCTTTTAAATTTTCTTTGGGTTCATAAGTTAAAATATTTGAAATACCCAGTGAAGAGCACCGCATCAAAAGTGTGAAATTTAATGAATTTTTTTTAAAGCCTCTAGCCAAAGGAGGCTGATGCTATTCTGAGTAAAACTCAACTATTGGGTGCGGAAGTTTCAAAATGGGCGTGATACAGTGCAATATCAAAGCTATAATTAGCTTTCAGTAATCAACCAGCCATAATGTGTGAGTTTATGAAAACGATTGCCTCGGTGTGATATAGTCAGTTGCCGAAACTGCATATTGCAATAAAAGACGCTACGATCTATTCGCGATGACTCCCATGGGAATGGAAACATATGTATATGTAATTATGTTACAGTCCAGAAGGAGGCGTTCTGGAGAATAGATTTGAAAATGACGTTGTGATGATCTTCTTAATATTGGAATCACCAATAAATCTATATTAATATATTGCGGCCCATATTGAATGACCTTCGTTTCGAGCAGCTATCTTGTTAAGTAGAGGTTATTGTTAAGAGCAAGTCCACACACCTAATTATTCCCCAATTGGTCTCTAATAAGACTTGTTGTTGTCGCACTAATTTATTATTTAATATTTTCTTTATTACATGATCACATGGGAACTGTGACCAAAATATGACATGGGCAGAACCGAAAAAGTAAGGTTCATTGTCTGGAATGGGCTAATGGTACACCTGCATGTCGAAGTATTCGTAAAATTAATGATAGGTTGACTAATCAGGAAGGGATACAGTATACGTACATATGTGTATCTATTATTAGGCTGTTGTTCGCATAGTTCGAAAACCAATGTCGCGGAACTTTCTTAAGTTAATGAGCTGTCAATGCACCATTTATTTTGTCTTGTCGTTACGTAAACTGTTAAAATGCTTCCGAGATGTCGCAACAACCATTGAGGCTTTTACGCAATGTCTTCATTATGTCCTCATATTTACCATTAGAAAGAGTCCAATGATAATTGATGGTAATGTTGAGAGATTAACTAAGATATTTTAAAAATGATTACCTTAAGATAGACAATGAAGAAGACTTGAGGATCGTGGGCGAGAAGCGTACAGCTGCCAAGGGTAATGCTCTTATTTATAGGACCTATGCCGCCCCTAACTATCCAATTCTACTGATAGGCTTATTAAATATTATTCGATTTTTGATTCGAAATTTTATTTTTATTTTACAACCAATCGAAAGAGTCTTCAAGAAGAATGCGAACTCCTCTGTTAGCCAAACACTAACAACTAATGATTCAGCGAACCCCACCATCGACCTATGTATCTGGTTCGAAACAAGGTACTTAAATGCCTCACATTAGTCATAAAATAAAAGAAAAAATTAAATAAAATCTAGAAAATAAAAATAAACAAAATAAAAGTAAAAAATACAAGCGCACAACTGGGAAGGGCAATGTTCTAGCTCTTGTTGGCGGCGGAAATGAGCGAGAAGGGGAAAAATCGATGAACATGCACAAATACACCCGAATAACATTTTTATGTCGTTACCTACAATATTTGTGACGGGATTGCCATTGTATGCATGTGTAAGAGTACTTGGGAGAGTATGCCACCGAAGAATCAACAGTAAAAGGGGACGTAGGGATACTCCACCATTGCCGTTGCCGTTGGTGTCGTTATAAGCATCCGATACTGACAGGCGAAGCAATGGTGCCACGGAAAGTCGGAATAATAATATAAGTGAAGGAAGAAGATAGAGACGACGACGATGATGATGAAAACGTAGAAAAGCGAAAGTACAGGGATGTAGCTCGCTGTAAATGTATTTCTGAATGAACTGTTTAAAGTTGGATTTCAGTATAGAATCCACTTATTTTTATAATTTTAAGAATTGCTTTAAACATACATTTTTGTTCATACATATTTTCATTTTCAGTTGGGAAGACCGTAAGAATTAGGTTTACGTCAGGAGAACCAAATTCTGTCGCTACCTTACGCTTGAAAAAATACTCGGAATTGTTATCAGCAGGATTTGAATCAGCAGTATGTCCATTATATCCATTTCAATATTAAAAAATACTCGGAATTGTTAAAATGAATCAGCAGTATGTCCATTATATCCATTTCAATATTAAGTCGCCAGGATTTGACCGAAATTATTCTTCTATACTGCAGAAAAGTATAAAGAAACTGTTATAATTTATACTGCCAGTCTAGCACTTGTCTAGGTCGGTAAAAATAACTACTCCCTTACCAAGAGCTTCAGACCTCCCATTTTTACCTCTTCCTTTCTGGAAAAATGGAAAGACTATGGAAGGGGAAGTGAACGTTGCTCTTCGAATGTATTTGAGTAATTGGAAATAACCAGTGAGGCAGGGCTTCAAAGTTGAAAGAATATAACAGGTACTCAACAGAAAAGGCGACCTTTTATAATACCACTTTTGACAGCATATACAGCCTGTCCCGTATCCGATGGGACTGATTTAATTAACAACAAATTGTCACGCCATCTCTGATTAATTTTTTGAACTTTGAAGACACACCTTTCATCTATCTTCACATTGAATTTTATGGCGTTCCCATTTTTTGTCAGTAGCTATAAGATTATAACCAAACCTCCAATATGTCAGTCTGTCGAAAAATCGCCGTCGAGCAAAGAGTGGATATCAAGTTTAAGTTGGGCAAACCTGCTCATGAAACATTCGAATTCGAAGAAAAACGTTTATGGTGACCACTGTCTATCCCGCGTCCCACTAGTTTGCTGGATTTCATAAAAATGTTGAAAACTGTGAACGCTTGTCGATGCCGAGAATCGCGGACAATGAAGAAATCATTGATAAAGTCTGATAAGAGAGACTTATTATGAAGAGATGACTATCTAAAAAAAATACTAAAAGTGTGGTTCATCGCATTCTTACTGAGAATTTGGTAAAGAGAAGCATCTGCACGCCATTTAGTCCACCTTTTCTCATGGGGGAGCTAAAAGAGAAAAAAGAACTTGAATTCATGTGATTTGCTGTAATTAGCGATGAAACGTGAATCCTTCCAATACGAGCCACTCACCAAAAGGCAGAGCGCGATATGGAATCCACCAAAAGACCCTAAATCGAAGAAAATGGGAAGCAAAGGAGTCGAATCAAGATGATGCTCACCGTTTTCTTCGTGGGCATTATCCATGGGAAATCGTTCCACAAGATCAGACTGTGACAATATTATTTGGGTGTTCTTGAGAGATTACGGGACGGAATTTATCGTGTTCGACCGGAGGCCGCGGAAGTTGGCAGGTGGTTTTTATTGCGTGACAATGACCTGTCGCGGCATACTCGCCTGTTAAAGCGCCGTGCAACTTTTGGTTTTTTTCTAAACTCAAATTAATATTGAAGGCGAACGTATACAGTACTATTTCTACCATTTAAAAGGCTTCGACCGATATCATTATGGCTGTTCGTGCCATTAAGTTCCACACATGATTGGACAAGTTGTATGTACTCGTAAGACCGTTTACAATGTTGTGTTGTGAGGTGGATTATTTTGAATAAATATGATGAAAGAAATGCACTGCAAAGCGTCTTCTTTTTCTTTACTTTAGAGAAGTCACATCGACAGTGGGACCAACTGTTTAGTCGTAATTCAGCTAGACAACACGATGTAGATGAAACACTGTGCCAGTGTGCCATGCCTGGGATAAACAGACGGTGCCCACAATGTCCGTGTCGTTTCTCAGTGCTCTAATCGTTGCTGAAGTCTTCTTGACCTGCCTTTTTTTTTTTTTGTAGGTCAAGAAGAGCTAAAGGTAGTACACGAGAAATAGGCTCTCATTTAATCGTCCTAAGACTGATTCAATTCTCTTTGCGGAGGGGAGGTAAACTAAAAGCCACTAGCATCTCGATTGCCAAAGAAAGCCAAATATCCTTCTATTATATTGCTTTGCTCTGGAGTCTACGCTAAATCTGCTCCGTTTAAAGTCTTCATCATGTAGTGTACAATGCCACACTCACGAAACCTGGCTTTTGGTATAATTTGCAATGGAACTCTGATGAACTTGAATAATTCTATGACCTGGATATAGGCTGTTTTGTATGCGTCTCGGTATCTGCAGGAAGTCTGCGGCTTTTTTCTTGTTATTTGGAAAAATTTATTGCAGAAGACTTACAGATATCATTAGGGGGTCACTATACCCTGACCCCCCAAGCGCGGACCTCAACGTGCTTGGTATTAGCGAACCGAACACTTTTAAAGCTGATGATTCTTTCACTAGGGTCCGATGTGGTATGTGCCGAATACCATAGCTCTACATTGCTGAAACTTCTCCTCAACGGAGATAACGCAATAGTCAGAAGTCTTTTTTCCCATATCGCGGCGATTTTGGCGAATATTTCCCCGTAAATGCTTTTAGCATTACCTTAATCTTAGAGCGGCTTAGGCTTTGCTGTTTTTTGAGACCCATTCATAAAAATGCATGTCGTACTTGTAAACCTATGTCTCTTGTTTTCTTTTTTGTATCTGATGATCGTAGAACCTAGTTTAATATATTGAATTGAGCTTTTTCGGAATCAGTGGCAAATCATGCGGCAAATTTTAAACGGACTCAAAAGATATTTCCACCTCTTTAGTTTACCCCAACTTTCATATGACGATGTTTTCACACCTACATACATATGTGACCACCGTAGACATTTAAGTTCGATCGAAATAAGAAGTTTTGTTTGAAGTACAAAGTTATGGCGAATTTTTTGTTTAAATATATTGTCCATCGCAAAAATATTTGAGCTGTAAACACACTGGGGCAAAAAATCTGGTAACTTAGTACAGTGATGGCAACATCTTTTACGCGCGTTTTTCGAATGATAAATTCCGGATATTTTTCACACAGAATATGTTAATATTCGCTGTATGTAAAACTGTTGTTTGGTATTGCAACTGACAACTTCACGCAAGTTATCGATCGAATTACTTTTTCAAAAAAAACTATCCGAAAGCCTAAATACAACCAACCGCCTTCAGCATTCAGTCGTTAACGCGTCAAATGACATCGTGCTCTAACAGCAATCGAGTCGCTTGTAACATCCTCTCAAATATCAACTTGCGTTTGTCATTCACTATTAAATATTCATTCAACAAAGTACCCCTTTGGCAGAATTAACTCCCACCATAAAAAAAAAAAAACTTGTGCCGTAGCAAAAACGAAAAAGGGAGAGAAGAAAAAAAGTGAAACCTTAGCAAGTTGATATAACACACAAGCTCACAAGTCACATATCTAACATCCAACTGCGATAACATTTCGAAAGCCGCACTACATCAGATCGACCGAGGACTAGTATACATGTACATAGGTATGACTAGAACGTGTAGAGGGGAAATGACGCGGGAGGCAGTGTCCGCCTAGACGTGAGTTGTATTGTCATGTGTGGAGAAAGAACAAATGCCATTTGCATTGTAACCTAGCCCGTCTGATTGGGATGTGACGATATGGCCAGGAAATCGCAACATCAAATAAGTATTTAACTGCCCAACTTGTTTTTAAGCAATGATATGTAGGCTTTCATTGATGCGACCATGCCACCGTGGTCCAAGTGTCAGCGGAGTAGAATGAAGAGTCGGGGAAGGCACTTTTTTTCTTTACCTATAATTAAAAAAATGAACCAAATATCCTAACTATGCATCTAATTCCTTGTTTTTGTTTTCGTTTCAGGTTTATTATGCGAAAAAGAAAAGACGAGCCCAACAGACACAAGGCGAGGACGATTCTTCAAATAAAAAGGAACGTAAACTGTACAATGAAGGTTATGACGATGATAATCATGATTATATAATCAAAAACGGAGAAAAGTTCTTGGATCGATATGAAATTGATTCATTAATTGGTAAGAATTTTAAAACTTGAATTTATTGTCTCCTTATTTCCCATTCTATCCATGGTTGTATAGAAATTAGATTATTGTATGCGAACTCGATAGCCTACGTTTGAATAATGGTAGGTAAGCGGTAAGAGAAGTATCACAGAAAACACTAGTCAAGAAAAAACAAAGTAGTCGTGTACATCCATTGATCGTTTGCCACACGTGTTGGAAAGCGGTGAAATAATAAAACTTTCTGGCGCCGTCAATCAATGCATAACAACAGTTGATTAGACTTAAAATATTAAGTAAATAAAAATAAAAAGGGCACGAATGGGATGCATTAAAGAGGAGAAAATCTATAATAAATAAAAGGACGTAGGACGCTTCCTCGAATCTTCGAACTTCCAATTCTATCAAGCTTTGTTCTTCGTGCCGTCATGCATCTTCATTTCAGCTGCCGTTATACATACGCCCTCATACTTTTTGTACATTGATCAGCATTGTGAGCCCTATGTGTGCGCCGAACGTACATCTGCGGTGTAGAGCCTTCCTTTCTATGTTTTTTTTTTAACTAATACGGTAACCATTTCCCTCCAAAACATCCAACCATACATCAAGTGCTCGTTGCAAAGACGTTTGATCTTCACTTATGATGGCTCCATCGTCAGCAAAAAATAATTAAACTAAACAGCAATGGACTGAAGACATCGGACTGGACTGGTGCACATCGGAAATAAGAATCATGCAGACGGCTCATATCCCGATATCTCTCATCTTTTTCTAGAATTCAATATCTGGTATCTCGTCTGGCCCAACCATTTTTCTTGTTTTTTGAGTATTTGGCCGCATTCCTAAATTCTTCGACAGTAATGTCGTATACTTCGTCGTTGTTAAGGGCGGCTCTTTCAAAGCAGATGCTGCAGACGATATTTCTTCCAACTCCCGATAAAGGCTTGCAATAGGGCGTATTTCTGCTTCGCGATACCCTTGCAACATATTTTAGTAAAAAAGTACTTTGACCGAGCCTTGAAAGCCGTTTTCTTTTCCCGTATCACTACTTTAGCTTCATCTGTCCACCACCATGTTCCTTTTATGTGTTGGCAGGGGCTCTTCGAGGTTCCAACTAGTTATTTGGCGCTCTCCCACCAAGATCGCTGTAGGGACTCCCACATATCTTGTGCTCTCATCACCGACCTCATCGATTATGGTAAAGAGGTAGGTTCTCATGCTGGTAATAACAACTTCGTCTTTTCCTTTGTTCAGCTTGTACGAATCAAACTCAGCCACCCTTGTTTGCTGGTTTGTTTTCTTCCTCGTCTCGGGAGACGGAGTTGCTGGGCGATCGCCTCTTCTGGTTACCAAATGAGTTTCATTTTCGTCACTGCCGTAAATCATCAGGTGGCGGCTTTGTTTGACGAATATGGTATTAAGCACTATAAGTCCGTATGACTTGTACATGCTTAAGATTTCTTCACCTGGTTTCGCTTGTCTTCACAACTTGTCCGTCGAAATCTCCGTCAACAAACAAAAGCTCTTACTTTGGGATGTTTTTGACGAGGCTGTAAAAATCTGTCCAAAATGTATCCGGCTTGGGGGCGGTACACCTCGCCCTGCATCCCCAATTTGAGAGACATCAAACGGTCACTGGACTTTGAAATTGTCAAGATATTGCCAAGTCGCTCTGCCGCGAGGATAATAGCGATTCCGTTTCTACCTTGTTCCGATCCATAGTAGAACAACTTGCATGCGCTTGTCTTTACGTCCAAGAAACGCGCCCGATTGCCGATGTTCCCCACAAGATGTCCACACGCCTTTTAATCATCATTTCTTTAAGCCCGTAGCTAAACCACTCATACGTTCCAAAAATTCCAACTCGTGACTCTTAGGCTACGCCTAAGCCGTTGCATTATTTTGCTATCCCCCGGAAACCGTATAGCTCTACCCGGGCATTTTCGTTCGTCCCAGGATCACAACCATGCGTGACATTAGTAGTGCTGGCGGGGTAATGCCTTTCTCTTTAGCATGCTCTCCCATAAT
The DNA here is from genome assembly GCA_958301585.1 of Merodon equestris. Classification (NCBI taxonomy): domain Eukaryota; kingdom Metazoa; phylum Arthropoda; class Insecta; order Diptera; family Syrphidae; genus Merodon; species Merodon equestris. The sequence goes on from OY284415.1 coordinate 36,879,323, forward strand.
GCTAGCGCTTAAGTGTTTTCTGATTTTGAAACGTGCATGCTCCTGGTTTTTGATTTTTGTTTGATCGTACTTTTGCAACATCGGTGATCTCAAGTCGTGTTAACCCACGGATTCGTATGCATACTTGTGGGGGTGCTGCGTCCCTGCACGGATAGGATTCCAAAAGACATCCAACACATTTTATTGATCCCCAGTAGTCAATCCCATTATGAACTGTTATACTACTCGTATACTATACATCTATCACACAAAGCAACTCGTTGCATCTGTGTTTACTTCAAGATGAATAAATAATTTTCTTTTTAATGAGGTCACAACAATTTACATCTGCTGGCTGACGTAGTCCCTTCCCCCCCTTCATCACTCTTCAACCTATCATTCCAGGTCGTAGACTTTCGTCATCATCATCACTGCCTATTCGTTTTATAAGACTTATAAGTCCCCATCTGTCGTAGAGTTGAATTGCCTTTATTGCATTAAAGATGAAGGTCCTGTTACCTGCCGTTCTTGCCATTCACGGTCGGTGAATATTTAGAGATAATTGTCCACATCGAGCAATTTGCAGGATGTCGTCGTGCTATCATTTGTATTTCTTTATTCCTCGTTTATTTCTTCGTTCCACTCATTTCATTTGCTTCGTCGTTTTAATAATGGCATATTCAGCATTTATAGTACATTAGTTAGGATGAAGAACGACCGTCTACTGTACTATCAATTCTATAAATCCAAACTAATGTCGTTTTTCAAAATTATTTTATTTTTTAGGTAAAGGCAGTTTTGGACAAGTGGTTAAAGCATATGATCACGAGGAGCAGTGTCATGTGGCGATTAAAATTATTAAGAATAAAAAACCGTTCCTAAATCAGGCACAAATAGAAGTTAAATTGCTTGAGATGATGAATCGAGCTGATACAGACAACAAATATTATATAGGTGAGTTGAATATACTATTTACTATGTACGTTATTTACAATATGATTGCTATCCTTATAGTTAAACTGAAACGACATTTTATGTGGCGCAATCACTTATGTCTAGTTTTCGAATTGCTCTCCTATAATTTGTACGATCTATTGCGGAATACGAATTTCCGTGGTGTTTCACTAAATCTAACGCGGAAATTCGCCCAACAGCTGTGCACTGCTCTACTCTTTTTGAGTACACCAGGACTGAATATAATACACTGTGATCTTAAGCCCGAAAATATTTTACTCTGTAATCCAAAACGATCGGCCATCAAGATTGTCGACTTTGGTAGTTCTTGTCAGCTGGGACAACGGGTGAGTACCATTGCTTTTTCAATTATTTCATTTGATAATTTATTCTCGATTTAGATATACCAATATATTCAATCACGTTTCTACCGATCGCCGGAAGTATTGCTGGGCGTACCATACGACCTGGCCATTGACATGTGGTCACTCGGTTGTATATTGGTTGAAATGCATACCGGCGAACCATTATTTTCTGGCTGCAACGAGGTCGATCAAATGAACAAGATTGTCGAAGTGCTTGGCATGCCACCTAAGGATCTACTGGATAAAGCGCACAAGACGCGGAAATTTTTCGATAGGATAGCATCCGATGGTTCGTATGTGCTGAAAAAAAGTGTTCATCGTAAGTACAAACCACCCGGGTCGAGAAAACTATACGATATACTTGGCGTCGAGACAGGCGGCCCGGGTGGTAGGCGTCTAGACGAACCTGGACATTCGGTAGCCGATTATTTGAAATTCAAAGACTTGATAAGTCAGATGTTGAAATTCATACCGCAAGATCGCATCTCACCGTATTATGCCTTGCAACATAATTTCTTTAAGCGAACAACGGACGAAGGCACAAATACCACCGGCAGTATAGTGGTATCATCGCCTGCAGCAGCAGCAGCCGTGGCAGCAGCGTCAGCGTTAGCAGCCGCGCAACAACAGCAACATCATCAAGAACAACAAAGTCATGGTAAGTGTTTATTATAATATTCCCCATAGCCCTTCGTAATCGTATGAGTAGTCGATTTAATCTTTTCGAATCTTCTTGATTACATAGAATTTTTGGTTTTCAATCTTTCTTACATGGTTTGAGTTTGTTTTAAATTTTTTTTTGCAACAATCCATATAAAAAGATAAAGTCAAATACAGAATAGAGGAAACTACTGAGTTCCTGGTTCAACAAACAGTTTTGTTCACAGTATAAAGCAAAAAAAAAAAAAAAACAATTGCGTTAGGGCGACTAACAACAATAAGTTAATGTTAAATTTGATTTTTATTACATAATTCTGTTTATACGATTTGCCCTAATTTAATCTCTACTCTGTGTTATAGGTGGTATCTATTACATACCGTGTCCAGTGTCAAGTGATTCGCAGTTCTTCTGCCCAAGCCCAATATTTGGGATTCCCTCTCAATAGTTTTGCGGTTGTGTGTGCGCCGAATTCAAGTTCGTTGTAGGTATGTTTGAGTTTATTTGTTCTGTGCAGTTGTGTAAAGTTTTATTATATTTTCCAACTTCATATTGTTGTCGAATTGATTTGACAATGTGTACTTTTAACGCATTTAACCCATTTGAGAGGTGTGCATTATCTCATTGCTTAAATGTTGTTTTTATGCACGTTATATAAATTCTTTCTGAAATGCCTGTTAATATTTATAATAAATTTATCCCAACTGGGTTAATAGTTCGTTGAATTGTTAAATTTAAAGTAGGTTTTCATAGTGATTAGTGCAGTGGTAATATTTATAAATGGAATGGTCGAATGGCGATAGATGTCTATTCTATCTGCAATGTAGCTTTAAAAGACGACCAGATCGGCTGAGGCGCGCCTTCTAGCTGAAACTTTGCTCATATTCATATGGAATTCAACCACTTATAGCTACAATTTATATGGTTAATCCCTCTTTATTGTTTACCGAGCATTCAGTAAGGTCCAACCAATAATATTTTATCTTTACTTTCTCATTTATGTCATTTTAAAACCAAGGTGGAAGTGACTGTCAGGTGACAAGGAAAGTTAATTTTATGAACAACTCATCTTTCGAATATCTGATTTGACAATTTGTATAAAATAATGCTCTAAAGAATCTTGACTTTCATCTGAAGCAATATTGTCACAAATGCGGGATTTAGGTAACCTTTCTAGACAAATTTTGTTTTCATATACTTTCTTCCATTTGTTTGGAAGTGTAAGCTTGTGGAAAAAGTCCGTCTTGTAGAAGTTGCTATCGTTTCATTGTAGCTAGATATGCTAAACTTCCTATTTATGTTTCATTACTGCCTCGAGATTGCGTCATTACTCAGTGTGTTCCATAAAAACGTGGGTTAAAAACAAAGTGAAAAGGTGGAGGCAATTTGTAAGAGTTGTCTGAGTGTGACCCCCAAGGTTCACACAACTAATCTCCCAGTGGAAAATATTTCAAATTTGCATAAATAATAATAAACACTTCGTGCACTTCATCAGTTTCGAAATTTAGTAAATTTCCTTTTTTTAGTTTTTTCGTTCTCTACAAAAAATGGCTCGACCGATTTTGATGAAAACTCCAACATTTTTAAGAAAAGTTGTAATATTTTTACTTAAAGCCAAAACATAAGCTCAATGGTTTATGGTGATATACAGCGTCCGCCGAATATTTCATCATGTTTTTGAATAATTGCAATCAATTTTTGATGGATGAATAACTTAGATTTTATCTTTATCACAGATTTAATGGAAAGCTGTTAGATCGCACGATTTCAGCGGCTTATTGATGTTTCCATTTCGACGTTTCCCGGCTTTAACTCGTATGGTACCCAATTGTCTTGCTTTTGAATCTCTGGAAATTGTTGCTCTTCCGTTTGACACGGATCTTCATCGAACGTAGCTTCTAATTCGTCATCTTCAAACTTTTTAGCTGTCCACTTATTACCACTGTTAAAGCATCGAAACCAGTACTAACAGGTCGAAATCGGCGGGGTGTGATCACCATAAAATTCCAATAGCAACCGATGATTTTTAACAGCAGTACAGGAAAAAAAAATTTCCCCAAATGCTCTTTCGATGGCACGTATTTCAACATATTCACAGATCAAAAAAAAAAAAAAGTTGTTTACACACTTATAAATAGATACATAGTACAAGCTGAAGCCAGATGACAGATTTAATATGACGCAGTTTACAATATGGTCGGATACGTATAGTACTAAGAGCGCTATCTCTTATAAATCCTGTAAAATTAATGCATAATCCAATAAAATTCCTTTGAGTGGATAGATATTCTGCCTGAGCTAGCCACTAAAACTCTAAATTTTTTTTAATTATTTATTTAACATCTGTGCTTAAAATTATGATATGTAGTTGTACGTAGTTGGCAAGTTGGCATGAGCGGGTTTTAATTCACCCAAGACGTTGGAGGTTTGGTTCACACCAAACACCTCTTGTCGCTCGTTGTTGTCGCCACTTCATTTTTTCCCCGTTTAATATGTTTTGAACGCTGTCCCTAATTTTACCTATATCACCTGTAAACTGAGTCTGTTAGTCTGTAGCATTTAAGGTTCGTCTTTATATTTGTTCATCTTTTGGGAGCTTAAGTACGTATTATTCGTCGTTTTTATGTGTAAAAACGTGTGTCTGTCATTGTCGCAAGACATTTTAATTTCCCCTAGGTTATGTGAAGGTCTTTGCTCATTTCCTTGATTAGTACATACCATTCTGCGTTGATAATGGTTCTTAAGATGCTGTTTCTCGTACACTGAATTGCTTGAATGTTTTAGGTGGGTGGTCGTGGTGCGACGGTATCACCGGCTGTTGAGCGGAAGGTCTGTAGTTCAAATCTGTGCATAGCCAAGAACAATTTCTATATGAAAAACAACATCAGTTGTGAATGAGAGATGATCAGAAAATGATGACGAATTTGTTGCATTTCCAATATAACATCTTAATGGCATGGAAACAAAACAGTTAGTGTGAACTAGAAGCAATTCGACAAATTCAGTCGAATCTCTCATCCTATCTAGGACAACCATACCCGGAGAGTAGTGAACGAACATCTTCGACACAAACCATCTGCACCCCGTCCGATTTTGTGAAGCATCTAAGATAATTTTCGAAATTTGTCTTTTAACTTTGGTTTTTCTTTTCTAGAATATGTTGCTTCCGATTTTCCTTGTAGTGTAAATTACCTGGGTATTTTTCTGTTCGTTAAATCTGGATTTCCCATTTAGTCAACCACTATGGTGTTGATTAAATGGCTTTGGAGTTTTTTGTTTGCATCCGTCACGTCTTTGCTAGCTTCCAAAATGATTGTGTCGTCCGCAAACGTGGCTATCATGGAGTGTTGCGCTGTCGAGGTAGGTGTATCGTACTTGTATATCATGTAAACTAGTGACCACAATACGCTACGCATTTTTTTAGGATTTTTCCGTCAATCAAGTCGGAACTTTTATTAGATTTAATATTATGTTTTATGTGGAAGCCAATTTCTTCTTTAGTCGTCGGTGTGATGATGTGAATTTTTGCCTTTTTAATACAGAGTTGATAAGTGTTACAGGTTTTTGTGCATTAGTCCTAGACCATGTTTTGTTTTCGTTTAGTATTGGTGGTTAATGTGGAGTGGTCAGTCTTAAATTTGTGTGGCTTTCCAAAGAGTACAATTTCTGTGGAAAATCGGAGTCAACTTTGACAATTAGCTGTCAAGGCGTTTGTTTGGTCATAGAGTATTCAAAGCAAGTTTTTGCGGTTAAGCTTGTCCTTGATATACCTTTTGTTATACAGAAGTCTATGAGGTCAAGTTTCTTGTTCATGTCTGCGAGCCAGAATGTTGGTCCACTGCACTGAGGAAATTTACGTTTAATGAATTAAATGCACGTAGAAGGATGTTTCCTTCTCTGTTTGTTATTCTAAAGGCCCAGTTTGTTGAACAATAAAGTGGTGCCGAAATTGTGAGTGATCCGTATATGTCTTCAATTTATATGATCGGCGCTTGGATGTGTTCGGATTTGTAGGCTGCAAGTTCTATTGATTTAATGTTCTGTCTTATTATAATTGCTCTATCACCGTGGGCTTTGTTGTCAAAATGATTTGTTTGACGAATTTTATAGTCTGGTATTTTAAAGTAATTTCTGTCTGTAAAGTGTGTTTCTGAAATCGTTTGCGTTCCAAATGACATTTTTTTGTCGGTCCATATTCATTCTTAATTACTAAATATTGTTATTAGTACTGTAAGTACATTCATCATGTTGGCGATTTACGTCACTAGTGGTTGTACGATTGGTTTTAGTTACTTAATGTTAATTGAGTAAGTTAGTTGCTGCAGTGAATTGAATTTCTTTTGTCTAAGATTTTTGATGTTTGAGTAGCAGATTTTGCCACTGCATATGAAACTTTTTCTTTGACGGCAGTGGTAGCGTAAGTAATAGTTATGGATGTAGTGGAAGATTGGGTAGTTGAGCTCTCTTTATTTCTCAATCGTTGCAGCTTAAGTGCCTTGTAAATTTCACAGCCTTTGTAGTTTGCTGTGTGATTATTTCCACAAAGGGCACATCGTATATCGTTCTTTTTTTTTTTTTGGACAACCGTGGTTTTCTAAATCTAAAATTGGACGAAGAATCGTTACCTTGCTTCAAATGGTCATTTTATTGCTTTGTTGCATTTTCATTTGTTATCTTAATCGACTGATTCGTATCATTATTTTTTCGTATTTCGAGATATGTATGTATTGATAGCACTGTTATTTTATTTTATCCTTTATTTACTTGAACCAATATTTGTTATTTTGTTGCAAAAATGTTACTTCAGTTTCTTTGTTTCAATGTTCTTTTCGTAGTTGAATTTGTTACTTATTTTTTGCTTGTAAAACGCATAAAAATGACGACTTTTAAATCTAAAATAAATTGTTATTTCTCTTCCTCTAACAAATAAATAATAACAAATATGAATATTATCAAAAAATATAATGTAAAAATGAACATCAACATTTGATTATAAAATGCAAAGACGATCGCCGATGACCGGCAGTGCCTCGGGAACATAGTAGCATTACATCATCGTTATCATCATCAACAGCTTCCTCAGGTTCATCATCAACTTCAGCGACATCAGGAACAGGACCAGATTCAAAAACTCATCATTTGGTCTAAGTTATACAATATACATACAATTATATAAAAAAATAGATATAAATATATGAATTTATATATAAATATTTGTCATAACTTTAAATCATTTCTTATACATTCAATACATTCAAGAAAAGTCATAGAATTTATATATTTTTTCTTTCTTTACTAATTTATTCAAAGCCACAGAATAGAAACGAAAAAAAATAAGACCGAAAACTAAGAACAAATTAAATCTAACCATCATCAGGCAACCAAAAAAATATTTATCTTTATATAGCAGTTACATCTAAACGAATTATTTTGTTTTACCCGAAATAATAACATGAACTTAACATATATCGATCATTTTATCCAGAAAAAAAAAAAACAAATAAGAAACAAACATTGTAATATTGCTAATGAAAAGAAAAGAAGAAAATATGGTAAACCCTAATAAAATATGCATTTAATGGTGAATTATTCGTTGCCTCACCACTGTTCATCATAATCGGAAACTAAAAGACAAAAAACTAAACAGAAAAATATACAAAAAAAAGGAAGACTCCAAAAAATAATGTAACATTAAAAAAAACATACAAACATCAATATGTATTGAGGTATCATAATAGTATATTATAAATATAAAAAGAAAACCTACTTAAATTAAATAAATTTTAGGTTTGTAAAAAAGTATTTATAAAAAAACCGAAAAAAGCCTAAAAAAAATATGTACGAGTCATATTATTTATTTATAACGCGTATTGAGTAAAGTAAAAACAAAAAAATCACATAAAAAATAAAAATGCAAAAAAGGACATATTTTGAACGTAATTTTAGAAAACTCTAGTGTTTAAAGGTATTTTTAGTCTCAAACAAAGAAACTGTGGCAGAGGAATGGCAAGTAAAATAAACCTTGAAATATTGATAAAAAAATTAATATTTAACACATGCATATGCGCCGGCGACGGTCGAATCGAATAAATTCATTTTGAAACATTATTTACTACAAAGAAAGAAAAACAAAAAATCACAGAAAAGGGCATAATTATATTCTATAATAATTAATAATTAACTATAAGTAAAGGCAAGCAACCAGACACACAGCAAATAAGTTTAATCCAGTGTTAAGGATTGTGTTAAGGGAAAACAAACAAAAAAAAATTAATAAAATAAAAAAAAATACAAATTGAAAATAAAAACAATATGAAATGCTATTCATCGTTTTAAATAATTATACTTTTTGGCAATGCATATAATCGGAAAATGGCGAAAAAATAATGTTTCTCTCCGCGCTCGGTGCTTTTGAGCTCTGTATTCGCTAGGAAGGGCGTTTATCTTCACTTTGTAGAACCTTATTGGTTTTTTTTTTTTGAAAATTCACATTTTAGACTTTCTTTAAAGTATATCAAATCAACTTTTCGAATTACACATTTTTGTTTTTCTTTATTTTCGTTTCACAGGCGACAGCAATACGTAACATTGGGTACCAATACGTGATTCTAGAATTCGTACAATAATTTATAGCTCGATTGATTTTTACTGCCAAGTTCAAGTTATACTCGTATGTATTGGTTTTCTTTTATCAGGCATTTAGCCATAGTCTAAACAAATTAGTAATAATGTATAAAACTAAAACAAATGGTGCTATGGAGAGGTTATTGCTGCGGTTTTGTTGCAACTATTAACAATAAATTTAATGCAAATTCTTTCAGGTGCGATCATATTTCCATTTTCTTTCCAATCGCATTTCGCCATATATTCTTTATATTTAATTTTGTATGTTTGAGGTGCGTTATGATAGCAAAGATAAGTAAAACTAAATTATTTCTTAAGTTAGCTCCTAGTCATGCTTAGTAGTGCTTCACGCAAAAGCTGTATTAGCCAGTTAAACAGCAATGAACTGAAATTTTATAAACCTAGAGATGCCCAAAAGTGAAAAAGCTTGCTAGATTCATTTTTAACATTTAATTGTTTCCCCTTTTGAGTAAAAAACAAGTGTTTTTACTATTTTTGTAGTGTTTCTGAAGAGGGGGGAGGTCAAGTCTCAACGACTCCTCGGAGAGAAAGTGCAGGATCGAAGATAAAATCAAAGAGATTTTCTTCCCGAGAGGATTGTTAGAAAAAAAAAAAATTTTCTTTTAATATCACTTACGAACAAATTAGGCGCGAAGCAGATCCTGCGGATCTTTTTATAGTCCATCTCCCGCTTCCAGCTGAACTTGCATCCTATACGCTGAAAATTTTGACTTTTGCGCCTTTTCCTCGCAAAAAGTTAACCTGTCACCTCTGCCAAATTTGTTGATGATTCTATTGTGCTATGTTCTTTGATGTTATTTTCCCCCTTTCCCTTCAAATGAACCAAAAACACGGCGACCCGTGGCGGTGGTTGGGCACAGCAATATGTTTAATCAAACTAGAAAGCAGCATTTGCCTTTCTTATTTTTTTTTCTATCTCCCGTTTTCTATCCGCGTGCTTAACTGAGTTCAATTTTATGCTTATTTGCACCAGCCTTCATCACATATTTAAGAGACCTCACATATTATCAGTCTATTCAATTAATCTGTAGTTTAGTATTTCATAAAAAAAATACCCTTTTTTTTTTATATCCTACCCCTCGTAACTTCTCTTATCTACGATCCCTACTTTGCATAGTCCTTCGAAAGATATATACCAAATTTAATTTCAGCAATGGTAATGATGCTACCTTTTGGTTTGCACCATCATTTCTCATACATTTTGTATTTATAAACGATTGTCATGCAAGAAGAATCTACACTATCAATGTAGTACTATGGTATTATTTCTTAAAACCTTTCCTCCAAAATGTACTTATTGTCTGGGACTTAAAAACAAAAACTATTAATTTCATGCATCTTTTCCAGTGTTTCAATGAATCCAATACAATTTTCCCTGGCATTACTTTGCTGCATACAGTATATGAACTCAACAATTGCATAAAATTTGCACAGGCTAATCATTTTGCTTTGGTCGTTCTCCCGCTCCCTTCTCATAAGGCATCTTCCCCGTATAAGAATAACCGCCATTCATTGTTTTTTTTTTTTTAAATACATTTTTATTTCATATTATTTGCTAGAACTATTCTGCGCTAGACAAAAATGCTAGCTTAAATATGCCAGACTGGACAGTCTTCCTATCAATTCGCTGCCTGAGCTGAATATATTGAAAACAACTAAATAACTTACTGCTTTGGAGGTTTAAAGAACCAGTTTCAATTCGCGCATACTCCACTTTTGAAAATTAAAAACCGCCTGGGTTATTGAGACCAAGGATCTTAGACTAAATCACGGATTTCTTGCCAAACATCAGTTTCAAGTTTCGATTACTAATGATAACCACGTCGTGTTATACACGACTATTAGGTTCTTTTAAATATTATTTTTAAAACTAAAATCGAAAAACAAAGTTTGCAACTGCGTTCAGGCTGCTCTCCCCTCCATCATTAAAATCAGGCTTGCATGCTTTTATCTTACTAATAAACCTGTACACTGGCTAAAATGTAAGGTTTTGATACGAAAATATATGAAATTCTTGAGGATTGGTTTATACCAAAAACCGGTAAAGTATTAATTTGGATTATTGTAAGGTGTAAGCGCCTGTGGAAGGATTTTAATACCACAGTTGTACCCAAAATAATCTATACGATTGTAGTTGCTTAATTTCTTGTCCTTCAGCCTTTTTTTAATATTGTCTAAAATAAAATGTATACGATGCAGCTCTCTTTATTTGTAAAAGAGGGCGGTTAGGAAGACTATGATAGAGACATTACTTTTCGTCATTTTCTTGTGTTATACTCAACATACTAAATTTATTAATAAAATACGAAATTATTTATACAATATATTTAAACACTATATTTCTCAAAAGGAAACCTAAACAAATAAACCAAAATTATGAGTAACATATATATATATATAAATAAATTATATATATATAAGGGATAAAATGAAAAGTAATTAATTACACAGCAAATCTGTAGAAGAATTTGATTATTATTATCATATTGCATTCAAATATCACACAGACATTAAGCAAAACAAAAAGAAAAACAAAAACAAACAATAATTTATATTTACAAGAAAGAAATCAGATACTCAGACGTGGCGGATGAATTCGATCAGTTATTCAAAATAAAATAAAGAACAGAGTTGGAATATATAAAAAAAAAAACTCAAATTTATTACAAAATTTCAAAGTAATAATGATACAACCGAAAATATTAAGAAAACAACAACAAATATTAATATATTTACAGATTTTTTGTACTAAAACAAAAACAGCAAACCATAAATAATAAAAGGAAATGAATTAATAAAATTAATCTGGACGACAACAAAATTTAAATTTATAATAATAATTAATTTAAAACAGAATTAATAAGTTAAAAAGAAAAAAAAAATATTTAGCAAAAGAGCGACAACAATTAAACAAAACAAAAACAAACGTTAAAAAAGGAAAAAATGTATAAAAAAAAAAATAGTAAAATCTAAATAAAAACTATGATATAATCAACCAAAAAAAGTGGTAAAAGTCTTTTTTCCTTCCCCCGTTTTATGTTTTTTTGCTTTTGGACACACGCCTTTTCTGAGCGTTTTGCGCGCTTGAAAACAAAATCCCACGGAATACTCTGAATGAATTTATTGAATGGTTTCGTTGTTGCAATTAGGAATTTAGTAAATAAATATTAATGAAGAGAAACAATTAAATTTACCTCCTTCCAAGCCTATTTAAATACTATTACTAAACCGGGATATAAGGTGTAAGAAGTAACTTATCAACATTTTGTCTACAATCAACATGTTGCTTTCTCTCCTAAGCCTAGTGTGTACTATTAATTCTTCTCTCAACAATAAGCAACGATCAATATTGCATTCTCGTTTGTCTTCTTCGACTATTATCATCGCTACAATCAACAATATCCGTAAACGTGAAATTATGAACATTAATCATTATTCTTCATGAACGCTGTACATAGAATACAAAACTAAATACACATTTGTTCTAAAATTTCTCATACCATGTTATAAACACAATCAATATACACAAAATCATGATAATTATTCATAGAATAGAAAAAGCTGAACTAAGTCGTAGTCTTTAAGTTCAAGATGAGGATTACGTATTTGTATAACATTTAAAGAAACTGCAAAATGTTGTTCATAGGAATAGCGCATTAAACTAGGAACTTGCATAAGTTCGTTGTATTCTTAAGACGTAAGGATGTCATTCGAACTTGATTGGATTTTACAGAAGGACATTTTTAAATAATTGTAAAGTGTTGCAATACGTAGAATATAATAGAATGTTGATTAGGAGGAATGAAGTATCTATTTGTGTACACATACAGTGGGGCCTGTACTGTTATGTAACGGTTATGGATTATTTAAGAAGTAAGCCAAGTAAAGACTGTAAAAAATAATAATGAAATTGAATAAACATTCAAAAAACGGGTATCGTTCATTCGTACAAGCTGATAAACTAATTTCAAAATTTGGATGAGAACAAGGGTTTTGTAAAGGGTCATTCAATGAGAGGTATCAATCTACATCATTAGAAAAACGTCCATGTCATAAATTTCAGGCAAAGAAAGCTAAATAACATCGAGAAATAAAGCTCTGAAAACTCACCATCTGGTTCATTCATCTCCAGAGCCCAATCAATTTGTGTCAATTGACCCTTATAAAAATATAGATCAAGGTCTTGATGGAAAACGCGATGCAAGAGGGATGCAGATAGGCTCGATTATTTGATTAATGTGATTATTTCTAAATAGGCCTTGGTTTTCACTTAAAATCTATTCTATGGCGACAATTTATTTATCTGATCTTGCGGAATTGAAGTCTTCACATTACCAGCCTATCAGCCCTCCTCCTATATGCTATTCGAAAAGGCTTGCTGATGACCAAAATCAGTATTCACCGTATGAAATGTTTTCGCAATATTTTCTAATTGTTTGTACTGAGTTTTCACAGATAGTTGAAAAAAGACACCTCTTATTGGATAACCCTTTACTTACATTTATAAGTAAATCTTTTGTTTCAGTCTATAGCCATGGTCACAAGCTATCTATGAATTTATCAAATAATCTCGTTCACCGTAACTAAAATGCTTTCAAACTCAGCCCTGACCAGTAGCTGCAATCACTGAAGACTTGGTGACTAATGGGAATGTTCATTCTTCTACCGTTCTGTTGGATTTTATTTGTTATCGGTTATATCCAATTTATCGTCCCTGACTCCCCCTCCCATGACTGTCCTTTCCACGTTTATTTCTTTAAAATATTTCTTGAAATATGTTTGAAAGGATATAAAAGAAAATGATTTTTTTTGTCACATTTGCTTTAAGTTACCGTATTAAATTACTTTAAATTTAAAAGCAACTTTTAATCACTTTGGCTGAACCAAGTGGATAAATAGTAGGTTAGTTCCTCTATATTTGTTTTAAAAGTTAATACAAACAACTTTTAAAGCCCAAACTAATTGCCTTATTTTTTTTTATTTTTTGGTTTAAAGGTATTCACCACCCAAGTGCTCATTCCTCGTCTTCATCCTTAGCATCATCTGGAATTCATCAACAATCAAATAATAACCAAAACAACACTGGACAACATACAAGCTTAGGTGCAATGGGCCAACGTTCGATAATACAATTTCCGATGTTGAAATTGTATGATTCACAATCGCAACACCAACAGGCGGCGGCACTTCTTGCAGCTCAACAAGGTCTGCAATCGTTGTTGTCGCCGCCATCGTCAGGCAATTCAAGTTCATCCGGTTCAGCTGCCTCACAAAATAGCACATCCTGCCAACCAATTTCCACATCTTCTGCCACCACTAGTTATCCACATGCAATGGATTGCGATCCACCGATGCCGCCACATTCGACGCCATCTACGCTGCCTATGTTGTCACGGTTTAGTTCCTCGAATCAAGGACATCAACATCATGTTAATAGCGCGCCGCTAAGTAATTGTGTTCGATTGAAATATCAACGAATATTAGATCACTTTGCAAGCGATCGAGCCATGCCGAGCCCGAATATAATACCCTCCTCCTCGTCCTCATCCTCTTCCTCATCTGCGTCCGCAACTTCTGTGCATAGTAAAGCTCCAGCGCTTACAACACACAACTACGCACCTACATCGTTGCCCATCGATTTGGGACAATCTCTCGCTACCTCCCATCTTATGATGACCGATTCAAGTGTGATTTCCGCTTCAGCAGCTGGCAACTTATCCTCATCATCAACCGGTCCGACGAGTTTTTCATCGATATACGGCGGTAGTAGTCATCATTTATTCGGAATGGGTACGAATTTCACAGATGCCACCAGTCCGCCGAGTAGTTTAATTAATCATCAGGGCAAAGTGATTCGAATGAATCCACCAGCAGCTGGTTCTGGACCGTCAGCGCTGATGAATGATCGCAATACTGGCAATCCGATTATAGGAAGTGTTAGTGGGGGTAATGGTGGTGCTGGTGGAGGAGGCGGTGGCAATAGTTCCTCTGCCGGTGGTAGCAATGGCGCGGATGGATCATCACCAATGGTCGGTGTTTGTGTTCAACAGAGTCCAGTTATTATACATTAGATTTAATACATATGCATACCGCGGACGCATCGCTTTAACCCGCTAGATGAAAGATGTGAATTGCTAAGTCTAAAACGTTGTAAATTAATTATATTACTTAAGAAATATCATTTATACATTGCTTCTTCTTCTTTTTGGCCAACATACGTACATACACATATGTATCTTACGCTTGTTATATGTATCGGAAAAATACCTGCGTCCTTGTTTAGTTGAATGCATTGTTATATTAGTATGGTTTACATTTCGTTTATATGTATATTGAACCGCTCATAAGCTGCACTCATACTTTCCGTCCATATGAAACATGAACGTTTACGCTTGTATTTTTTGTGTCGTATCGAGCAGTAGAACGGGACGAGATGTCGTAGATTCAGAGAGCACAGTAGCACTTGATTCTCTAGAAAAAGCTTTCTATGGAAGTCAAAGTGAATGTTAGCAAAAATATTGTGCAGTCTGTTACAGCAAGTCCCCCCGCCCCCGCCGTCTGAAATAGAACACAAGAAATCATCAATCCCATTTAGAGTCATCATCGAAATAATTTTGAAAAACTAACAATAAACAAGAACGACATACTCGCTATATTTAAATCATAAACTAATAGTACAATTCTTATGTTTAACCATATCTTACATCATATATATGTACATGGTTACATAGTTCCAATTATTGTTGAATCTAGAAAATGCAACCAAAACCATGAGTGCAGCAATCGTATCATAATTTAGTTTAATTTACAATCTAGCCCGTAATATTTAAGCTAAGCTTTATTTCATGGAAATAAATAAGCCATAGGAGCGTATTTATTGATTATTGCTTTATCGATTCACTGCTAATGAGCGTTGGAACATTTTCAAATGTATCTGATCATGTAAAATACTATATATTCAAGGATATATATGAACGAGTACACATTATTTAAACAACTATACAAATTTGATTTTTGAACATTTTTGTTATTTGTCACACATAGCAAAAAATATAAAAATAAATTATAATTAAGGAAACAAACACACACACACCCATACGCACACAAAGAAACGCAGAGAGTAATCTATGAAAATATATAAATGAATCCAATCGATTATACGATAAGTAATATGAACTTTTTCGTTATAATTAAAACACGGCAGCTTTTTCCGGGGAACTTTTTTATTTTCTATTTTTTTTTTTGTTTTTTCAATAAAATAAAAAATATATTTGGCAAATCTTTTGTGTTTTACAACAGATTTTAAAATCGATTGTTAAGTTTTAAATTTTAATTATAAGTTTACGTTTAAGTTTAGTTGAGTTTACTTATCATTTTTTTTTATCTAGACGAATCGATTGGATAGAAATAATAAAAACGAGATAAAAGCATTTTAAGAATCCAGTTGCATTATTCTTAATCGATCAAATCGGTTGATTGAATAGTATCGCTAAGTCATGGATTCGAGGAGCAAAGCCCTTGTGAAGGAATATTACATTCGCTACTTATTTTCTGAAAAACAAAAGAAGCTAATAAATTTTCTACACAATATGTAGATTATTTACTTACACCGGCGGGAGGTCAAACGAAGGCACCAACCTAAATAAAAAAAAAGCAAAGATAACAACAACAAAACGAATAAAAATTTTAAAATGTTACCAAAGGTCAATGACACAGAACGGTGAGATGTTAACCGAACTATGTTCTAGTAACAACCTCGTCATTGCAGGCGATCACTACCTTCTTTTAGTAGTAGTTCGTCTCAAGGTCGTTGCCAACACGAAATGCAACGGACGTTCGGCATAGTAAAACTGAAAAATGAGACGACGTCCACTTGATTTGTTGAAGCATTAATCGATCCAACCACTTGCAGAGAAGTGGCAGTGGATTAAAATCAACTGGGGAGTAGATAGGCTTTAAAGTGAACAGGACCAAGTATTGGATCTCAAAGCACACGAAGGACTTAATAAATGAGCGTAAAACAACAAAAAATCAATTAAACTGTGCTAAGACTCAATCCTCCAAGGTGATTCTGCAGCAACGTTATGGCGTCATCGACAAACAAACTGTCAAGCGGAGGGTTTGGGGCGTTTTTCAAAGCGTCAAATAATGGCGCATCACTGCAAACGTAATGATGCAAAGTAAGTGATTGACTTTTGCATCATGACATTTGCCGATGCTCCGTTTGCTTTTGCTTGCGCAGTAGATCTCTTCACAATGCGTTATGAAATAGTATGCATTGGCATTACCTGTTTTCTTTCCGTTTTGGAATGGTTGCCATTGCAGTATTAGAGCAATGATGCGTTTTGGAAAACGCCCTCTGTAGTCCGTAGCCAAGCACAATTTCTATACGGAAAAGCTGTGCAACATCAGTTGTGAATGAGAGATGATCAAAAAATGCTGACGAAGGCATAACAGTCGCAATATGGAATCACTTCAAAATTCATACTCTATGTGTGCATTTCCAATAATACTGTGAACTACAATCAACGCGACAAAATTCAGTCGAGTCTCTGGAATCCTATCTAGGACAACCACCCCCGGAGAGTAGTGACCGAACATCTTCGACACAAACCATCTGTCCAGGTTATGTGATAAACACCATAAAAGCGTACACTCTTGAACCTGCGCCAACTCTATAAAAAATTAAGAAAAGCGCAAGAACGGACAATGGAGTGACAACCTAGCCAGCAAAGCGCAGGCAGCTGCAGGGATCCACCACTTAAGCAACCTTTACTACGCTACACGCGTTTTAACAAACACCTCATTCAAGGCTACCAAACCGCCAAAAGACGAAAGTGGCGAATCTAAAGACAAATTTCAATTTGGGAAAGGTTTTACGAGAAGCAAAACATCTTCATAGCCCATTAAGCTGTGGCATCCTCACCACATGCCCAGGCGAAACCCACCAGACTTTCCGGATCAGACAACATAAATTCAGAATTGCTTAAAGCCGACCTCCTGGTGAGCTCTCAAATTTTGCTCCCTCTACTAAAAGACATATGGACCTCTGGGAGAGTCATAGCATACGTAATCAATCAAAAATTATCCAATTCCCTGATGGCCGGCCTAAAGAAAGAACAAGCCAGTTTTCGGCCACGCTGCTCATGCATCGATCATATCAACATTTTGAGAATAATTATGGAGCAGTCTGCCGAGTGGCGCACATCACACTACTTTTGCTTTATCGACTTCGAGAGGGCGTTCGATAGTTTTAGACATCACGCAATATGGAGAGCTTTGGCACGCAAAGGAGTACTTGGAAAAATTATAAATCTAATAAAAGAACTGTATGCAGGTGCTAAGTGCTGTGTGATACACGAAAATATTTTAAGCAACGATATTCAAGGGCAAACCGCCGCTTATTCAACCTGGTTTTAGACCTAACAATGCGGCAAGCATCTGCGGAAAAGAGAAGCATATCCTGAGGCATGGGTATCAGCCTTGGGGATCTGGACTCTACGGACAACAACTGTCCAAAATAGAGGCAGTTATCCACCTTGCCGTATAAGCGGGCTTAACAATCAACGTCGAAAAAACAAAGTTCTGCGGCACTGACGTCGAAGTAGTGAAAGAATCCTGTTACCTCGGGCACGTCACTAAAAATGGCGGCCAGCAGCAAGCATATGAAACTGAATATCAAGGGGTCGCGTCGCCTTTGGTATGTGTGCACGAAACTGAAAAAGTTCGAATTAAACGTGAAACTAGTTCTTCTTGGGAGACGAAACTTGGAACGCGGCAATGCGCGAAACACAAGCTCTGCAGGTATTCATCAATCGTAGACTCTGGAATCAGTCGCGTTTTCTGGTCCAACACCATCACAAATGGGCAATTACCCATCCACCTGAAAAATCGACGCCGCAAGTGGAAGTGGATTGGCCATACACTCTGTAAGCTTCATAACGACATCACAAGACGTGCCCTAGAACCCACAAGGCAGCTGCAGACGCGGTAGATAAAATTCCTAGCTTTAGCCATTCCAAACATCGAAGCATTTGGCTGAGGGACATTCTTGAGACAATCATCAGCGAAACTACAGTCAACCTTCACAAGCTGAAGGTAGGCACGAACTGTGCATCAAGCCCACAAAAGGCAGTAGAAAATAACATTACGACCATAACAACAAGGGTAAGAGAACTAATTGTTGTGCTGTCGGAGTGGGGTTTCGCGACAACAACAAAGCAATGTTGATCTTAATACGACATCGGACTGCACCAAAAAATAAAAGAACAACAATTCCTTCTTTTTTTTTCTTTATAAACGTTGCTTATAAGCGTGGTGAGTAAAGATTGGTAACACGGAAATTAATGTCCCTATTATGGAAGACAACTTTGAATAAAGTTGAGTTGTAATATGCCAATCGGT
This sequence comes from Merodon equestris, assembly GCA_958301585.1. NCBI lineage: Eukaryota > Metazoa > Arthropoda > Insecta > Diptera > Syrphidae > Merodon > Merodon equestris. The sequence goes on from OY284415.1 coordinate 36,898,328, forward strand.
ATTATCGATGACAACTAGTTGTCTGTCAGTTGACAACGAGCAGACAACTTTCAAAATGGTTGTCTTAGTGGTTGTCTCGGGGTATTATGTATCTCAGTTGAGTTGTGTTGAAGTCGTCACAAATGCGAAAACTAGACAACTGCTTCTTATCAGTTGTGTAGTGCATTTTATGTGTGGTGCCTTTGTCCGAATTGCTATATTGAAAATGGACAAGAAATCGTAAGTAGAGCAAAAACAAATATAATAATATATATAACGTTTGCTTTTAACCTAAAGATCACCAAGCCTGGGCAATTCGACAAAATGGTAGAATTGCTGCAGAAAAACCCAGATCTGGCTAGGGATAAGGGACATTTCGGCTCATCGAAAAAATTTCAAGAGGATTGAAATCGTTACCGCTGCGAGAAAACGCAGAGTAGTACCGAGTTTAAGAATAGGTGGAATCGCTGAAGAACGTTGTGGTTGTTTAAAGAAACATACACAAATGCCTCTTTGTTGATTCTAAAATAACTCACAAACCTGCAACGACATGAAGCACATTGTAATATGAAATTGTATACACATAGTCGATGCTTGCAAACATACTTCGTATTTGGAAGTTCTAATGGATTAGAATGATCCCGGATATTTCTTCGTATGACTGCAACATCAACGCATCCTTCATCTTCACAATCGCCAAAAAATAAATCTAAACAACTTTCCATTTTGTTTTATTTTGGTTTTTATTTTCCGTTTTAGTTTTACTATTATACTTCAATTTTTTCGTTTGAAGTCAAACAGCTGATTCTGACATGAAATAAACGCATAAAAGTATGCAATTTGTTTTTTCTACACAACTAAAAATAGTTGTCTTACATAATACAAAAAGTTAGTTCGGTTGCCTTAAAATTGAGTTGTGTCGGTGATAACTAAGTTGAGTAATAGGGGCATAATACTCCGACTTGGGTTTATTACCAGTACCTTTCGCCTAGGCAAAGACCGCGTGGCTAGCACTCCGATACGGGCTTTAACCCAAAAGAGTCCGGTCAAGCGTTATAGCCGCATCAAGGGTCTAGGCCAACAACAGTTAGAGCTCTGACTCGATTTTTCATCCGAACGTGCTTGGCCTCACGCTACTCCCAACCATTAGCCACCAGTCAGAATCCAGATTCGGGTTCTTTCCCGACAGATCTCGGGTTCGACAGTGCCGATAAGATGACTAAGGGTGCAACTAAGTGTCTCGAATGGATCATAACCCAAAAGGGCAGAGTAGTGTAATCGCTGCGCAGACTTAACTAGTGAGTCTGCGAGTGTCACATCAACAAATTTCTATGACGGACCTGAACTCATCGAGTATACTCCGGCCCAGAAAGATACACCCTTTACCTTGTCTATTCTAAACATTTTTTACATTTTATTTCCACATTCTGAAACGCACCTGCCAACCATCAATCGCTTTAGGGGCCTCAATCATCAGAAAGTTGTCGACATCGCGGACAAGGGCTAGCTTCAAAGACTCAACATTTCAGTGATGAGTAGTGCCATTTCCTCTAAAATCGACCACAACTTGTAATCTAAAGAGTTGAGGTCCGGACTGCTGACCAATTATCTGGTGATACGGGTACATTTTTTAGTCACTCTTGAGTGCGCTCGCTTTGTGGGCTGCAGCATGAACTTTTTGCAATTTCCAGTGCTTGTTTGCAAATATTGTTCGGCGAAATATAGGAAAGAAGCGGTATATAGGTAAACAAAGCTAAAAAAATATGATTCTGACAACCACAACCTGCAAACGCAAGAGAATACACATGGCTAAATGGATATCACCGGATAGAGTAACGCGCAACCAAATTGATCATTTTCTGATCGATAGAAGAAACCATACCAACTAACTAGACGTTAAAGCAAACAGAGGAGCGGATTGCGATTCAGACCACATCTTAACATTCACCAAAGTCAAACGTCGAATTCACGGAAGTGAAACACAGGAATGTATTAAAAAATCAACGTTGAAAATTTAAAGGACCCTCATATGCATCAATACCAGGACGAAATTAATAACCGGTTCGCCCTACTAGATAGCATAGAAATTAACGACGTAATAAGACAGATAGAAGCTGTATGGTCAACAATAAAAAATGTTGTAAAGGACGCAGCGAATAGCGAAAAAGCTTTTCAAAACCGGTAAAGAAAGCCTTGGTTCGACGAAGAATGCGAAGAAAAAGTAAAAGCCAGTTCTGAGACTTCAAGCCATGGAAAATAGCGAAGAGATCACGCGTACAAGATATCAAACCCTATGAAAGGAATTTAACCCTCTCCTTCGAGATAAAAAACGACAATGTCAAAGGAAAAATTGTCTTATCGGAAACATTCGAAATGCTTTGTCACCATTTCTTTTTAAAAGGTTTTTCAATTGGTGCCGGTAGATTTTGCGATCTGTTTATAATATTAAGTTACTGAGGCCAAATCACCAAGGCAAGTTACATGATTGAACAGCACGTCCAAATGATAAAACTTTATCATCAAAATGATTGTTCGTTAGTGGACGTTGCGACAATTTTACGGTAGACGTGGTGGCTTTTCACAGACGTCTCTTCAAGAGGCCAAATTTTAGACGACCGATTCGGTAAATAATCAGCCAAAATTCGTAGATCAAAGGAACGCAAGATCGGCCAAGAACATTGCCGTGAGAATGTACAGCGGAACCCGAGGCAGTCGATTCCGAATTTTAAATTTTGCGAATGTTGCGTTGGGGCCTCGAAGCATTTGGAAAAGGAAGCCAATTTTAGCGGAAAAATCATCGCATCGATGGCGCATTTTTGGATGAATGGCTGTGTTAAAAGCAAAATTGTCGTATATGGAATGACTCTAACCTACACGAGGTTCACCAGGTGACAATGCATTCTCAAAAAGTTACCGTTTGGTATGGATTTTGGGCCAGGGGCGTCCTTGGCCCATACTTTTTCGAAAACGACGTTGGTGAGGCGGTCATCCTTAATGGCGAGCGCCACAGAACAAGGATAATCAATTTCTTATGGCGCAGATTGAACCATACGGACCTAGACGACATGTGGTTCCAGCAGCACAGCGCTATGTGCCACACAGCGGACGCCATGATTTACATTCTGCACGGTTTGAGGGTAAGGTTATTTCTCGCAAGGGTAGCGCCATCATGGTAATGCGATTTGTGGGCATGCTGAAGTTTCTGGTCTATGCGAATAAACCACAATTGACTGATGCCCTTAAGGCGAACATAATCCAGGCTTTCTCTCAAATTCAGCCGGATCTATGCAGTCACTGAGCATTTAGCCATTCGGACTCCATACATAAAAAAATGGAAATTCCCCACTCACAGTTTGTTTTATACTATTTCAACATATACCTTCCTTTATTGAAAAACCCTTTAGATTGGCTTCCGAAGAGATTGCCATTTGAAACCTTTAGACATCTTTCTGTAGTGTGTTTCGTTAAAGGCTGAGGTCTATAGCTACTAAATTGCTACTGCTACCATTGAGCAAGTTTTTATTCAAAAATGTTGGATAGTTTTGAACTTCGGATAACCACTTCTTGATGCGTTACCATTTGGAATAGCATGCACTTAGTTTTAGTAACGTCATCATATGTATAGTCTTTCATACACTAGAGCTACTACGATACCAAACAACAACCTATCAGCTATATCACGATTAAGACACATTGTCATGAGAACTTCAAAAGAACTAAAGATCATGTACCCTTCAACAATAATAAGTGCCGTGCGCGTTTACGTTGGTCACACCAACACTTAATAACAAAAGCCTAACCTGCTAAATGCCAATCCAAAGAACGTACTGTTATACTTGGTGGGATTTTGTAAGAACAATTGGGTAAAACAATAACTGCGGATAAGTACGGTGAGCAATTCTCTAGAGTCAATGAAAATGTTTAAGAAAATCGTCGAAAATGCGTCTTTTTCCACCATGAAAACGCAGGAAGACATGTCATATTCCCTAGGCCTTCTCCCTGCTGGTAAGAATGGTTGGAATTTGGTTCCGCCGAAGCTGTCGAAAATTAACATCAACGTTTTCTTGGAGGAAAATCATGCAGTCTTTATACGACTAAGATCCGTATGCTTATAAACGTTGAACCACCTTGTGCTCCATAAAGTCTCAAAACGATTGATTGCTGAGCATCAAAATAACGCATATAACTTCACCAGTTTTCCAAATTGAGCCAATTCAATTCCTGCATATCAAAAGCATATTATTCATTTTTCGAAACTCAGAATGGGGGTTGAAACCCTTATCAATCGAAATGGAGAATGCGTTACGCAATTTTTGCACTAACTGTATCAAATACATTTTGAAAAGCAATGTTATAACCATACGAATAAAAAAGAAAAATCACGAAATTCTCTTTTGAACGAAAGTATGAATTTTTGAACATAGCTGAGCGAAGGTGTTCATTCTTCGATAAGTTCTCCCTTCACTTTTATATAAAAGCTTGTGGTTTCTTTCGGAATTCAGTTCGCTGAATTTCTTCCGCAAATTCGGCGGCGCAAGTAGAAGTTTGTCAAGTTTAGTTCTAAAGCAAAAGTTCTGTCTTTCACGTAGCCAAATGGGGAAATCAATTTACTATTACTACTCCGAAGGGCCTGAAAATGTAGTCGAGCTACCAGACGCCTTCAATTGTAACAAATGTAACGTAAAGTTTGAAGCTGCTAATGACCAGAGAGAACATTATAAGACCGACTGGCACTGGTATAATCTGAAACGAATAGTTGCCAAACTGGCCCTCCTCACCCTAGAAGAATACCAGGAACGAGTTAATCAGCTGCCTACCGCCGAATCTGGGCAAACTAGTTTATATTGTAATTCTTGCCGGAAACAATTTGCTAATAAAAGCACATACGACAACCACTTGAACTGCAAAAAACATAAAGTTAAATTGGTCAAGTTTAACGAATCTAACGGAAGTGATAAGGAAGTGACAACTAACAATTCAGTGCAACCAAAACTTGAGCCAACAGCTGTTGAGCCAGATGGTGAAATAAAAGAGGTAAGTTTACATCATATGACACTTTCCGATTAGTCATATTAGGACGCCCGAATTTGTTTGTTTATAACAAATTGTTGTGAGTTGATCAGTGTGTGTGGCAAATTACCATCAAAAACCAAAATTGGTGGTTTCTGATTACCATCGATCACTATGGAAATTAATAGCGTTGACCAACGTGTGCAAATCATTAAATTTTATTTTCAAAATCAGTACTCAGTTCTACAAACGTTCCGAGCATTACGTGTTTTTTTTTTATCCTTACAACCGTCCTGCTCAGTCGACTATTCGACGTTTGGTGACCAAATTCAAGTCAACCGGTACGATACGTAATCAACCAACACTTGTACGTCACCGAAACGCAGGGTCAGAAAACCCAAGGCAGTCACAAAAACTTGGCCTTTCTGCCTCTTCAACTTGGCGAATTTTGCGTAAGGACTTGGGTCGGAGCACCTTAGCACCTTAATGTTAACGACCATAAAATGTTTTTCAAATATAATTTCTTTTATTATTATTTAAAAATCAAGGATTCTTATTGAAAGTTCCTTTGGAATGTTTGATTTAGAACTAACCGAGAATCTATTGAATTGACAGGTCGACTCCGATGAATGGGAAGATGTTGGGGATAATCCGGTGTCGAAGAACAACTGCATCTTTTGCGATGAACAAAGTGAAGATGTAGTGGCAAATCTGAAGCATATGTCCGTGGCCCATTCCTTCTTTATTCCTGATGCTGAGTATTGTACTGATGTTGAGGGATTGCTTTTTTACTTGGGCGACAAAGTGTACAATCATTTCATTTGCTTATGGTGCAACGATCGTGGGAAGGCCTTTTACTCATTGAATGCCGTTCGAAAACATATGACTGACAAAGGACATTGCCAGATACTGCATGAAGGACTTGCACTGGTTGAATACAGCGAATTCTACGACTACAGCTCTTGCTACCCTGATCATGTAAGTTATTGGAAAACCTTGATTCTATTCAATTGTACTAATGGCATTACTTATAGTCGGAGGAAATGGATGTCGGTGAAGAGTCCGTTCCAGAATTAGTTGACGGTGATGAATACGAATTGGTCCTACCATCTGGAGCTGTCATTGGTAATCGATCATTGTTGCGGTATTATAAACAAAGATTAAATACGGATCAAGCCGTTACTGTTCACAAGGCAAACAAGAAATTGCCAAAGGTCCTCTCAGAATATCGATCATTGGGATGGACAAACACACAGCAGGAAGCCGCCGCTCGAAAAGCCCACGATATACACCTTATGAAACGAGTAGAAGCGAAGTGGCAACTGAAATTGGGAGTGAGATCGAACAAACTGCAGAATTGCCGGCAACCGCGGTAGTAAAAACACATTCATCATAGGGATGTCGATGCCTTCCAGAAGAGCCTCTAGTTGATCAATTTAGGAATATGTTATTTTTAATGTTTTTACCAAATGACCCGAAAGACACTGCCCTGTCCATTGGTCAATTAATTTATTTGTAATCGTTGTGTGTTTTTGGAAATGTGTGAATAAAGTAAAAGTGAGATAAAAAACATCAACGAAATGAGTTCTTCTATACGAATAGCATGGATTTTCAATGCGGTTAATGACTGTATTGTGGTTAGAATCATTGGAATGCGTAGTATAAAAACGTCGTACATTTCTTTAAGATATGTTGCTTTGATAACGTTCAATAGTTTCTTCACCTCAAGTTGGGTACTACAACGTCATGACTAGTTGATATCAGGAATCAAATTTGTGTATTTCGTAATACAGTCGAACTTCGATGAGTCGAACTTCGATAACTCGAATATTTGATAACTCGAATGAAATTGGTTGGCAATAGCGCCAAGACTTAAATTTACATGTAATTTTTATTTGATAACTCGAACTTCGATAACTCGAAGTTCTTGATAACTCGAAGAGATTATTTGGCGTCACCTTCGATAAGTCGAATTTAGAAGAAAAATTGCCTAATGCTGTGGGTTCTTACAAATTCGTTTTACAACGAATTGCTTTCGGGGAAACTGCGTTCGCATGTTCATATGACCTAGTGTAGAAAATCGTGATTTCGTTATGTCTGAGAAAGAATTGTCAAATTTCTTAGTAATAGAGGCTAGCTCATCACACATTACTTGGTTGATATATTGGTCAATACGAACATAGTTTTTATTATAATACACAGAGTCACAGAGTGAAGATACCTATGAATATTGCAGTGTGTATTGCTAGTTGTTATTAAGTGAAAAGTTGATTATTTTTTAACGTTAATATGTCGGTAAAGCGTGCATTAAAAACATTATCTCTTGATGAAAAATTTAAATTTATAAAAGAGGTGGAAAGTGGGTCGAAAAATAAAGATGTTGCTGTGAAATATGGTGTTCCGGCAAGTACAGTGTCTACCATTTTAAAAAATAAGGAAACAATTATCATTGCAATCGAAAATGGTGGTGTAAGTGGAAGTTCCAAGAGACTAAAAAAACCAAAGTACGAAAATGTGGACAAAGCCGTTTTGGAATGGTTTAAAGTAATTGGCTGGATAATTGGAAACGTAGGTATGTACAGACATTTATGTAACAAAAATGTGTAAATTCAAATTAAAAAAAAAAAGTATTTTTTTCATTTGTTCAAAGGAACGGCATATGTCATAAAAAGGCTTGTGGAGAGAGTAATGATGTAAGCGACGAGGACTGTACTAAATGGAAACGCGATCTTTTACCCCATTTATTGGAGTGTTACCAATCAAGGGACGTATTTAATGCTGATGAGACGGGCCTATTTTTTAAATGTCTCCCAGATAACACTTTAACTTTTAAAAACCAGAAGTGCCATGGAGGAAAGCACAGTAAACAAAGAGTAACATTGATGATTGCCGCAAACATGGATGGGTCAGAAAAACTAAAATTGCTCCTGATAGGTAAAAGCAATCAGCCTCGCTGCTTTAGAGGTATTAAATGGTTACCTCTTGACTATAAGGCAAATACCAAGGCGTGGATGACAGGAGCAATTTTTGAAGAATGGGTGGTAAAATTTGACAACTATTTTGGAAATATGGGAAGAAAAATTATTCTTTTCATTGACAGCTGCCCGGCCCATCCTAAAGACATTCAACAAAAATTCAAATTTATTAAACTTGCTTTTTTTCCTCCAAATATGACGTCAAAATTGCAACCACTTGATCAAGGCATCATACAAAACATAAAATGTCATTACCGTCGTAGGATTTTGAAGAAAACAAAAAAATTGACATAACTGTGTTAGACCGAGTTGATGAAATAAACAATGCGTGAATTATCGACGTTAAATCTGAGACAATTTCTAATTGCTTTAAAAAAGCCGGATTTGGTGAATATTCTGAGTGGGAGGAAGTGGATGAAATTCCTTTGATTTTCATATCTGAACACTCTAACGAGAGAAATGAGGGGGAAATTCAACTGCAGATGGAATTTGAAGTTTGGAAAACCACGGGAAATATATAAGATGTTACATACAATGATTTTCTGCAGGTGGATGACGATATTATTACTTCGGAGTTTCCCACAGATGAAGATATTGTCGAGACATTCAGATGTAATTCCTGATAACAGCGATAGTGATGCAATGGAGAAAGATTTGGAGGAAGAGTTGATTCAACCACCTTCAAACGAGTTGGTTGCAAACTCGTTAAGCATTTTACATTTATATTTAAAAACCAATGAAAAAACAACAGATTCTGTTTATAGTGGTTTAAGTTCTATTCAAGATTTTTTTGAAAATAATAAAAAAATCACTTTTCAGTCGTATATAACAGACTATTTTAAATAATAGAAATTTTTTTTGTGTACGTGTTTTGTGTTATATATGGTCCCCAATAAATATGTACGTATCATATCAATTTTGTATTTTACTTAATAACTCGAAGTCTTGATAACTCGAATTTTTTTTGTGGCAAGTAATGGTTCGAGTTATCGAAGTTTGACTGTATTAGGTTCGTTCACGTATCCTCCATAAGCAGCGCATTTCTACGAATATATATTAAATCCTGTTCGCGTACTCGAGAAATTCGTAGTTTTTCGGAACGAGAATTTTTTTTGCACTGATTTATGCAATCTATCATAAGACGTTACTGTCAAAACCCTAAAAATAAACAATATGCTTCTGCGTACACTTTTAAGTTTAACGTTTTACGCGTTCGTTTACATTTTTGCAGTTTTATCTATGTATTTCTCAGAACATTTTATCACCACTCCTTGAAATTTCACCATTAGTGAATTAAATTTAATGAATCAATTTCACAACAGACTCGTCATGGTTGGAACGGAATCGGCAGCAATGTCACCAAATGTTGAAATATGTAATTCAATTCGTCGACATCAGTGTTGTTGTTGCTCGCACAGCGAAACATGATTTTTGTAATTTTGAGCAATGTGTGGGGTGTAAAATCGTTGAACAATATAATTCAGCCAGTTGAAATGTCAATGTGGGGTGATGTCGGAGATGCGGAGATGTCCGCAAATTGTCCGCATAGATCGATCTGCAATTCGATGGTCATGTTTATGCTTAATTTGAAGCTGTGTTCAATGACGAAAAGAACAGAATAGTACAGGACAGCACAGATTCGTGAAAACTTTCAGATCAAGTTAGAACAGAAAAGTACAGCCATATGTTAGTTGTCAAAAAGCGGAATACATATTAGGTCTGTTCCCGTACCTGACAAAAACAGTCCAAATCTACGAAAAACTACGAAAGTCTGTTCCCGTACTCCAAAAATTCACACTTTTGGACAAAAGAGAGCGCTCTCGAGAGAGTAAAAAATTTCCCCATGCTGCGAATTTCAGCCCAAGAAATTTATGTGGGTAGTTTGTCACAGCTTCGTGAAATCAGCTGATTTCCGTCATTCCGTCATACGACAAGAGCTCAATTTTATATTAAAATTCTTTTGTGCATTTTTAAGATGTGCATTGTCTCTATATGGCGTTATTAAATGATGAATGGATATGCTGAATCATCTAATAAATAGTAATCTGAAAATAATATGTATGTTTTTGCAAATTAGTATATTGCACCTGCTAACGAATCCAAGAATGTATCAAATTCAAACATATGTTTTTGACATTTAAAATGTGTGCAACTTTTTTGGTTCAACGCGTTCCCGTACTTTTTTGTGTTTCCACTTCTCTTTGAGAGAATTTCATCCCCACTCTTGGAAAAATGAGAATCTGTGAATTTCTGCCCAAAAAGTACGGGAACAGACCTATTATATGACATGCTTTAGAATTAAATAATAAACAAAAGTGAATTCACATAAAAATGCATTGAAAGAGTTGTGGTGAGCACTGATAGTGAAATTAGTGTGATTTGTGACTCGTCAATAACATTTTTCAGTCACGATATGTATGTTTTAGCGAGGACTTTAGTGTTTTCTCAATAGGTCTGTTCCCGTACTTTTTGGGCAGAAATTCACAGATTCTCATATTTCCAAGAGTGGGGATGAAATTCTCTCAAAGAGAAGTGGAAACACAAAAAAGTACGGGAACGCGTTGAACCAAAAAAGTTGCACACATTTTAAATGTCAAAAACATATGTTTGAATTTGATACATTCTTGGATTCGTTAGCAGGTGCAATATATTAATTTGCAAAAACATACATATTATTTTCAGATTACTATTTATTAAATGATTCAGCATATCCATTCATCATTTAATAACGCCATATAGAGACAATGCACATCTTAAAAATGCACAAAAGAATTTTAATATAAAATTGAGCTCTTGTCATATGATGGAATGACGGAAATCAGCTGATTTCACAAAGCTGTGACAAACTACCCACATAAATTTCTTGGGCTGAAATTCGCAGCATGGGGAAATTTTTTACTCTCTCGAGAGCGCTCTCTTTTGTCCAAAAGTGTGAATTTTTGGAGTACGGGAACAGACTTTCGTAGTTTTTCGTAGTTTTTCGTAGATTTGGACTGTTTTTGTCAGGTACGGGAACAGACCTAATGGCAGCTGCTTTTGACACTTTTCACGAATCTGTTTTGACTCCAGAGTAGGTGCAGAATATCGGGTTCTGAAGTGTCCGAAATACCGTCACTGAACACAAAGCAGAACACTTTCGGACAGAAATGTTTCTCACTGAACAGCAAAACGTGTACTTTTCTGTCCAGAACAACCTGATTGAACAGACTATGAGTGTATAGAGTTGTTACCACAAAACGGATGACTTCAAACGTACATATATCTGCTGGCGTTGACCATGGAAGCATTGACAATGTGTTCCAAAAATCTCTTGCCGACAGAATCATTGCACCACCAAACCGGTTTTGATTGTTTCGTAGATCGTACAGTCTAGTGCCTCGAAAGATTATACTCGTACATGCCATCGTGCATTTATCCCAAAAAATCAGTTTGAATTGGTAAAGACACCGCTACCCCAACCCTGTAAATCTCCGGTCGGTGCATCGAGACGGTAGTCCATAGAACGCTGTTCTGATGTATTCAAGGCGATAAAAATATTACGAATAACCTACTTGGTTGCAACGCTTGACATAAGTTATTCATACTACGTCTAAACTCTTACCTATGCCCGGGCGCCTTCGACACCGTATGGTTAAAAAGTCTTTATTACAAGCTCAGCAAATTAGACGTTAGTAAACCACTGCTATATATGATCATGTTAACCGGTAAAAAGCCTGTTGTGACTTCTACCCAAATATTTGAAATACAAAAAATGTAACTACTTAATCAGGCCAATGTTATCTATGGACGTCCAGCATGTGGGAGACAGCTTAACAAAAAGGTTTATTAAAAAAACAATCACTCAGGGCCAATAAGGTAGTTTTAATTAGTTTAGCTAATTAAGCTAGGCCTAAGCATTGTTGTCTGGAATAGGTCAAATATGAGAATATGAAAATAAAAAAATGCATTAAAAAAAAATCTAATTATTCGGGCAACTCTTCAAAGTTTTTTTTTCAGTAAGAACTTTATTTGGACTATCACGATCATTTAAAAAATAAAAACTAGACACATGAGTCGAGGCAATCGGTGACGCTCTTTCCAACGAACAGTATTTAGTTCTGGTTTTTGGTTTCATGAACTGTTTTCGTTCTTTTAAGCAGCGTTTCTCTGTAAGTCCTGTCTGAACTTCGCATATATTCTATTACTAGTATAGAACTTGAGAGAGTGGAGGTAGACATGATCAGTCCTTGAGGTCTCTTGCCACTGTACCATGGCTGTCACAGACTAATGAGCTGAGTTGATGTTGGCTTGCTGGCAGGTTGGATCTTTACGAATGCTGGAGGAATGTCTGGCGCCGACTACAATATGATCAATTTGATTGAAATTATGGATATTTGAAGTTGTGTGTTGGTTACTAAAAAGTAAGTCTCGTTGTAAGGACCACTAGCTAGAATCCTTAACTAACGTTCAACAATGTCTTCCTTACTTAGTCTTGCATTAAAGTGTAAGATATCGACTTTGATGTCACAACTGCAGTTGTTAGTAGAAATCCCATACAAAACTGCTGATCCTAAGAGCTGTTTTCACACCCAAATTAGTGCTGGGCGTCGTCAATCGTGATCGATGAAAACGTCGGAGTATTTTCTCCTCAATCTCATAAAGGCAAAAAGTTTTTTTATGTCATTTTATAAACATCTTTCAAGAAAAAATAAAAAAAAAAGAAAATCGTAGTAAACATTTCATTATTCACATTACACAAATAATTTACTATGACTCATACAAGTAATAAAAAAAAACGCGAAATTCCCTTTTGAACAAAAATACAAGTTATTGAACACAACCGAAGCGAAAGTGTCATTTCGTCGTTAAGTTTTCTCATCGGCTTCATCAGTAATCAATTCCTTCAATTTCGCCATAACGACAACACCGCTGTAGGGCAGAAACGTGTCAGATTTATTTTTCAAGTCAAAGTTTAATCCTTTTATTTCGCCAGATGACGTGCTATAAAGATTCTGAAGAGGCCGAAAGGCTATCAGAATGCTTCACTTGCATCAAATGCAGTGTAAAGTTCGAAAATGCAGATATCCAACGTGAGCACTATAAAACCGATTGGCATCGATATAATCTGAAACGGAGGGTTGCTGAATTGCCACCCGTATCTGCGGAGGAATTTCAGGAACGAGTTCTTCAGCTGCGGAGTGCCGAAACGGAGGCAATTGCAATGAAGCAAACTAGTTTATATTGTAATGCGTGCAGAAAACAATTTGGTAATAAAAGCACACATGACAACCACCTGAAATGTAAGAAACACAAGGATAATTTGGCCAAGTTTAACGAAGCTCACGGAGACGAGAAGGAAGTGACAACCAAGAAACCAATACAACCGAAACCTCAACCTATGGCTATTGAGGAAGATGACGAAATAGAAGAGGTAGATTGACATTTTCATACTTTTTTGGACTACACTAGTCTAAATCTTGATTCGAAACTAACCTAAATCCTTTGAACTAACAGGTTGACTCAGATGAATGGGAAGATGTTGGGGATAATCCGGTGTCGAAGAACAACTGCATCTTTTGCGATGAACACAGTGAAGATGTAGTGGCAAATCTGAAGCATATGTCCGTGGCCCATTCATTCTTTATTCCTGATGTTGAGTATTGCACTGACGTTGAGGGATTGCTTTTCTACTTGGGCGACAAAGTGTACAATCATTTCATTTGTCTATGGTGCAACGATCGGGGCAAGACCTTTTACTCTGTGGATGCCGTCCGAAAACACATGATTGACAAAGGACATTGCCAGATGCTGCATGAGGGCCTTGCACTTGCTGAATACACCGAATTCTACGACTACAGCTCTAGTTATCCTGATCATGTAAGTTATTTGATAATCTTGTTTGTATTCAATTGTTTTAATACCATTGCTTACAGACGGGGGACATGGATGTCGATGAAGAAGTTGTTCCCGATTTACTTGACGGCGATGAATACCAATTGGTCCTACCATCCGGAGCTGTCATAGGTCATCGATCGTTGTTACGTTACTATAAACAGAGATTGAATCCCAATCGAGTTGTCACAGTTCACAAGGCAAACAAGAAGTTGCACAAGGTCCTATCGGAATATCGATCATTGGGTTGGACGAACACCCAACAGGAAGCTGCAGCTCGGAAAGCCCGCGATATACACCTTATGAAACGAGTCCAAGCGAAGTGGCAAATGAAATTGGGAGTGAAGTCCAACAAGCTGCAGAAGCATTTCCGTCAACAGGTTCTCTTCTAAGCGCATGAAGTAGCCTCAATACACATGTTTCATGCGGATATCGATGGCCCGCAGACGAGATTTTTAACTTTTAGTTAATAAATTCGAGTTGGAAGTAAAATAACTTTTTATCTTGAGATTTGCATAAGGGATTTCCTGTTTACACGCCTGCTGATACTAATCGGAGACGTGAGCTATCCCTCGATCCATAACTAGTACTGGGGGAAAAAATCAAATCCGTTAGACCAACCATAGCTCCTTTTTCAGATATATTCTTTATTGGTACAAAGTTCATTGGTGGTGGCCTTAATAAAAATAGAAATATGAAACCACGGGCTGTGGCAAGTATGTTTGGAAGATCACACTATTTTGCCGGTTTTGGCTTGGTTTTTGTCGGTGTTTCTATTAGTAGTTCCGGTCGAACGAGGTCGATGTTACCCAGGCGAATCATTTTCTCCTCCCACTGCGCAAGATCTTGCCTACAATAAAGAAGGAATGCTTGAGCACATCCAACAGACTTGTTGCATGAACTTACTTATACTGCGCCAGTTTCTCGCGAAATACTTTGAGGTATTCATCTTTTTCAGCGTCACTAAGTCTCGACCATTTAGCAGTGATCTTTGAGTGCCAGTCCCGGTATGTTTGGCCGGGAGCTTGTGGTGTTAGCTGTCTCTCCTTGGAGATAAACAGAAGGAATGCAGATGGTGGTTTCTTGGGGCGATCCAGTTCGGCAATTCGTTTCTTTGTCATACGTTTCTCTTTAAGCGCAACGATTTCTTGCTTTAGATGCTGCATTTCTGTTCGCTTTTCATCTGTGATTTTACTGTCATATTTTGCACGCGATTCAACGTAGGTAATTTTTTCCTTTCGATACTGCTCCTGGAGCTTTTCCTTCACAGAAGGTTCGACTGTTTCCCATTTTTTAGAAATGAGCTTCACTATTTCCGGTAATTTTAGTTTGGGGTTTTGGGAGATAAGTACAGGTCGCATCTCATTCATGTAACGGAAGAATGGCGTCAGAGGTTTCTTGGGCCTTGGTGGGAGACCTACTTTTTCCTCAAGGGTCTTCACCCCCATTGCAGGTTGGAACTGGAAGGAATTTGATCTGAAAAATACGACGTCATATTAGTTGATTAACGGCGAAACATTTTAAGCCCCTTTACTTTATTGAGTTGGTAAGGATGCGAGAAAAATTATTTGTCGCCCGGAGGGCATTGCTTAACGTAATCATTTTTTTCCCAGGAAAAGCTAAACAACCGCGAAAATGTTTGTAGAATAACGTAACTAACAATCGTGCCCAAGCCTAGTTATCAGAGTAAACATATGTTTTTGACAACTAAAAGTGCATGAGTCAGTTTCAGTTCAGGCGTTCAGTAAACACGGCTGAAATTATATTAACTCGTATGTAGTAAGACACACTAAATCTGGTTGACGATTGTTTTGCCGCTCGCGAATTAATTAGTTTGACAAATTTTCAAATGATATTTGATAAGGACATTAGAAATCAAGTATTCAATTAGCAGTGGATATCCTATCTCCCGTTCGTATGAATGGATTTTTTTAGACACTTTAGACGAGTTTAAGTTAACAACATTTGAAGACTAACACAGCTACTGCGCAATGTGAGGGCCTGTTAAGTTTTTAAATGAAGCTGGAGATGATTTCAAAGGACACAAGTTTAAAGTAGACTCATTTGACTATGACAGTTTTAGAAAAATAAGTCTCCCGGACCTACCATATAAGATCTTGTCTATGAACGATATTCGTATTCTTGATGTACATTTTTGGTAGAGTATCCAATACTGTGCTTACCATTTAGTTTATATGGCTAGGTGCTCTCGAAGCGAAAGGGTCTTACTGCCCACGTATAGCTGTTTTTTATGTGTTTTGAGCAAGTTTGCGGGGCGCTAGTTATGCCGAGTCTTCACAAGTTGTAGTTTGATGATCTTTTTTCGTCGGCCTTTTCAATTGTACTCCCTGGACATATGAGGACTGTATTAATAATACCTGCGATATGTAAGAAATCATTTTTTTCTATTTTATTTTATTTATTTCTCAATATACAGGGAATGATCTAAAAGTAATGATAATCGATTATTTCCAGTCCGCATAAAAATCCAAATAAACAATTTATTTGCTTGCTTATGTGCCCACTAGGTTAGTTTAATGAGTCATATATGAAAATAGACCACGATTCCCAGGGGGCACATATATACATTTGAATACGCACCGTCGAAAGGATAACATCAAAATGGAGAAAAAGTAAATAAGAGCTGTGATCAAGCACCTCTGTTTGAGAAAACTGTATACCAAAGACATACACTGCTCCTCCATATTCCTCAATAGTACGTTGAATCATTATTATTATTATTATTTATTAATCATCACATAAATGTAATAAATTAATTTCTTAAAACTAAACAGCACTAGCAGCGAGACTTTCGGCTGGTAACTTAAAATAATTACTGTAATACAAATTTGGAAAGTAAGAAGTCCAAAAAATCAAGGGGAGCGGCCGAGAATGAACAGGTAGGGGCACACTTGACACGCTCGTCCGCTTTTTTTTTTTTTTAATTCATTTTTAATTATAGATTCTTAGATCTATCTTATCCTAGACAAAAATGCTTAAAACTAGCTTAACTATCCTTACAAATTTAGGAATCTTACTGGCCCTAGGCGGACACTCTAAAACAAACTGTTTCATTTTTTTCGACTACTATATAAATAACTTACAATAGCTCCCCCAGATAGAGTATGGTAAGTAAAGTTATATAGATGAATCAGGTTTTAGTTCTTGTAATATTTTAAATACAATCCTTATGTTTTTTTCAGTAGGTGCTGAGAGTAAGTTAGTAAAGGTAGTATTATAAAGGTTTTTTATAAATAACTTAATTGTAATGCATTCTACTGTTAAATGTTTAATTGATAAAATACTATTTGTATGGCAAAAGTGGCAGATAGGCGGAGATTCCTTTTTGACTCCTTATACCCGGGACAGCCGTTTCTTCCTACAAATACTCCTCCGGAGCCATTCAACTGATTTTGACTAAACTTACCAAGGTGATCATGTGGACATCGCTGAGTGTTTTTTCAAATCCGACTTATTATTGAGGAATAATCACCGAAAACCTGATTTTCCTATGTGGAGTGTTAAGATCAGACTCACTATCGGGAAATAGTCACCGAAAAACTAATTCTCAATTGATGTCTATGGGAAAAATGTCACTAATGTCAAACTAAATATATCAATTGAGCTAAAAAGAGGTAAATAAGACATTGTGTTATAAGCGAATATCTTTTTACTTATAAATTGCTTAGATCATGCCAAGGTTGCGTCAAAGAACTAACATTAGGAGACGAACAGTGAATGCCAGACGACACGACAACGAATCGTCCTCCAATCAATCTAATGGCAACAGTGAGGACACACGAATCCCAACAAAATTTGGATAACAAGTCGTACTACATGTGCTCATATTGCTACCGTTTAGACTACAAGAATACAACTACATCTGCAATGCTTGTGTTAAGAATCCAACTAAATTCACACCTGTAAATAACATGTACCCTGGCGACGTTCCATCAGAACTCAAAGAACTGACTATGGTTGAGCAATTGTTTATAGCTAGAGTACATCCCGTAATGAGAATACATGAAGTTCGCACCTATGGTTCAAATGGACAGTATCATTACTCTGGAAACGTAATCAATGTAGCTCAAGATATACTTCCACCCGCAACTTCACTTCCTGTTGCACCAGATAACTTAGATATAGTGATCGTCAGACGTGCTAGTATGGATGGTTTTACTGATTTCAGAGTTAGAAAACATGTTGTTCTGAATGGATTGATATGTCTTCAACGAATCAATCCTTTTTATGCTGATGCAGTAATTGACCAAGATCGAATTTCTAGTTTACCTGATGATGGCAATATTGCGAATGATTTACCGTTCATTGAAGATGGAGAAATTCTAGAAAATGAACCTGAAGTTGTAACTATAGAAGAGAATGTTGTCATGTTTGCTCCAAGACCAGGTCAAGAAGCAGCAGTTCAAGCTACGTTAAATTGGCCTACAGCAAACAGTGATCCCATTAACGAATTCCGTCAGAGTGGTTACATTATGCAAGCTTTTCCTCACCTTTTCCCCACTGTAAATGCGATTTTCTTGACTTCAGTCGTGGTTTCAAAGTAACTTTTCGAGAGTGGTGTGAATATCTCATGAGATTCCGCGACCAACGATTTGCACAAGACCCTCGATTCCGGTTTTTTTGCCTAAATACTATGCAACGTCACGAAGCTTGTAGACAGAGCGGTGTACTAGCCAAAACGAGTGACCTTCAAAACGTTCAAAATATCCAACAACTTGCTCAGAAAGTTCAGCAACAGCCAAATCTCATTAAACGTATTCTGTCTTGGGGTGCAAAGATCCGAGGCACTTCAGCTTACTGGTACCAACAGCGTTGTGAGCTTCTAGTTATGGTTAACCAGCTTGGTATCCCGACTCTATTTCTAACACTAAGCGCAGCTGATCTCTGGTGGCCATGTCTAATTCGTCACTATGGGATATCTTCAGGTGCACAGTAAACATTGTAAATCGAATTTAAACAGTGAGACAAAAAAAAAAACAGTGAGATGTGGTTGTGGGATAAAATGGGGGCGTACTTCCTGTGTTTATTGTAGAATAGTGGTGAGTGTGGTTTCACCAATACTCTATCCCAACGTTTCAGCATGTGCGGACCCCCAGCTAAGAATTCATCACTCGGCGGACCCTTTCCATCATTAAAACTTTTATAACATTCTTTATAAACTTTAAATAACGTAACTCCCAGATACAAGTAAAAATGATACATTAAAAAAAAATTGCTTTTATAAAAATATCTTTTATTAAAATGTTATTAAAAGTACATAACCAATAAGTAAAATAATTAATGTGATGGCTGGTGTTGTTTTTTAGCTACCACGTTATTTATATTTGGATCAAACGAACATAACTGAATTCTTAAATCAGGTTCAACGTCTAATTTATTTCTATATTTATTTTTAGTATAAACAAGAGTTGAAAAACCTTTTTTAAATAAATATGATGTAGAAAATGGAATTAATATTTTAATAGCCCTTTCGGATATAAAAGGATATTGCTTTCTAGCACTTAACCAGAATTCATTTAGATTGATGTTTTTAAACATAAGTTTTAAAGCTGAATCACAGGAAATATCAATAAGCTGGTTTTCTTCTATAGCTGATAAGCTGCTTATTTCACTAAAGTCTGTTGAAAATGGATTTTTAATCCATAATTTACTCTTATCAGGAATTGGAAAGTATTCTCGAAAACTCTTTTTTAGTTCAGTGAAATGTTTGACAAAACTTTGAAAAATTTAATCCGGTAAAATATCGTTGGTAGTTGCTAAGAATTCAGTTAGTGTTGAAAATGGTGAACAATCCTTCTTTTCAAATCGTTTTTGCCACATATCATTTTTTTTAAACGTTGATTCGATTTTTTTCTTCAAATTGGAATACAGTAACTGTCTTTTATGAGTTTTGTAAATCATGTTTAACTCATTTAAATAGCCGAAAACTTCACATAAATATGCAACTTGTGCGCACCACGTAAAATCATTAAAACGGTCGCGCAATTCAAATGACAAATTACTTTCCTTAAAAAAAACGTTCTTATTTCTTTGCGTAGCTCGAAGAAGCGTTTAAGAATTTTTCCTCGGGATAGCCAACGAACCTCAGTATGGAGTAAAATCTTTTATTAAAGATTCGGTGATTTAGCGGCCTTGATTTTATAAAATTGATTATCTTCACAACTTCATCGAGAACTACTTTTAATTCTGCTGGTATTCGTTTTGCCATCAATGCCTCACTATGTATGCAACAGTGTTGCCACGTAGCTTCGGACATTTTTAACAAGAGCACGTAGACCACTTTTACATCCGGACATTGCTCTTGCACCATCAGTGCAAATGCCTACACATTTTTTCCAATCTATTTCACATGATGTAATAAACTCATTTAAGAGATTAAATATGGCTTCTCCGGTAGAATGGTCAAAAAGAGGCAGACAGAGCAAGAAGTCGTCATTAACACAGTCGTTAAATTCGTACCGCACATACGTCATCAGATTGGCATTGTTAGATTGTATATCCGTGCTCTCATCCAATTGGAGAGCAAAATAGGAACTCTGCTTTATTCTTTCTATAAGCTGAGTTTTGAGATGGCCGGACATATCAACAATTCTTCTCTTGACAGTATCATTAGATAAAGAAATTATGTCTAAATTCTGTGCTGCTTTCTCACCTAACATAGTTGCCACTAATACCTTTGCTGCCGGTAAAATCAAATCCTCACCGATAGTATGAGCTTTTCCAGCTTTGCCTGTCAACAAAACATCAACCTGGGTAAAATACAACTGCACACCTTTAGATTTTTTAAATTTACCTATCATCAGGGACACTTGGTAGGATGCTAATACAGCATTTTCATTGCTACTTCCTGTAGCGACTTTCCTAAGAGATTTCTGATTCCTCTGTAACTCCTGTAGTTTTATGTTAAAAAATTCACGAAGTTTATCTTTATATTCCTTGTGCTTTGTTTCGAAATGTCGCTTTAATTTGGCAGGCTTCATCGATTCATTGCTCAAAACATCGCAGCACAAAACACACTGTGGCTTTTCCTCACCATTTGAATTTAAACACCCGAATCCAAACGAAAGATATTCAGAGGAATACTTTCGTTGTTTTTTAGTTTTACTGTCATCAACGAATTTTGAAGTCGATGTTCCCGGATTAGAGTCAACATCTTCAGTAATTTTCCTTTTTAGCCAGCGTTCCATATTTTAGGAAAGCAACTGGAAATACGACCGACGACTAAATATTCTAGAGAACAAATGACATTCTAAGATTTGCCTGTAAAAGGAGAAAATATGCATAACGGTTCAAATGTCGCCTACATATTTCGGATTAAAATACAAATACCCTTTTCAAGGATAAGAGTACGCATTACGACAAAACCCTTCATAGCTACAGCATACAAACAAAAGATAGTATAATCAGCCAATTGTTGTGTCTTCTTTATGCCCTTATCACAATACTGCATTGGTGCTAGCTTCCTTATGATTGAAAAAATCAAGGAAAAATGAGAGCGAGAGAAAACGTAGCTCACGTAACCAAAGTACACAAAAGTCAAACATGTTGGAAATTTATATGCGTTATGATAGCTGCGGATGTATCTATGTATGTATTTCTTTAAACATTTCATATGCCTTATATGTAGCAGTGGTAAACATAATTTTCACTTTGCCGCAGTATTGTGATATGCGCATTATTTTTTTTTAACTTTTTTTAGGTAGTGGAATTGTTTGGTAGACGATCGTTTTGTAAGGACAGGTTGAGAATCGCTGCGTCTATCCTCTTACGGCGCCAATATGCATCTATCATTTTTTGTAGGTCCTTTTTGGTTGGTGAGTGTTGGGTTATGGTTGTATTGAGGCAAGCAGAGATTATTTTCGCTTCTCGATCTGCAGATTCGTTTCCGTAAATGTTGACATCGCCTGGGATCCAGACTAGTCGTATTTTTTGACCCAGAGATACATAAGTATAATCACAGAATAAATAGTATACAGAAGTCGCATCTCGGCCTGCGATGATTTTTCACTTTATGGTGCGGGCGGAACAACTGAAGGGAAGATCAAGCAACGAGAGAGCAAGCATGCTCAGAGAGTAACAACCAGAGAGCAGCCACGATCAGAGAGAATCAAAGAGAGAGCAATCTTAAAATGTTTATGTGTGTGTGTGTATTGTGTTGCTATCCAACGTCGTGAATGCACGTGGTGTTGACAAAATTTTGTTTCAAGTTTTAGATTTCTATATTTAGTTTTCTTCAGTTGAAAGTTGCGCTTGGTATTCGTACGCGTACTTTTTCGATGTAAACTAAAAGGGCCGAGTAACACCAATTAACGTTATTCCATTATTTGGGATTTTTGTGCAAATTTCAATCTGATGTATGTATGTAGGGAAGAATAACCCAAAAACTTTAGTGCGACAGGATTTTAAGTTTGCGGGCTTTAGTAAATTTTTTTTTCTCTGAAGCCCACGAGCAATGCTTCCTCAAGAGTACTAAGATCATGAAGTCTAATATTATTTCCTTATGATCAGAACATGTGGAAAACCATTGCGGTGTGGCATTTTTGCATTTGGATTTTATCAAGTTTTTTATACCAACAGTTTGTGGTTGTGTGTCAAAAATATTGCTAAACACTGTAATATGTTTCTTGCTAATTTCCAAGAAAATTTGTGAAGGAGCAACGAGGTTACCAAAATCTTTAAGAGAATTGTAATTTTTATGAAATATGAAAAGTTCACTAGGAACTGTTAATACTTCGTCTTCTTTTCTCAATATAGAAACACAAATATCGCAGTTAATTTTCAGTATCATTTTGTAGACGATATAACCTATGAAGTATCTTAAAGACGCCAAATCGATACTAAATTCCGAACAATTCTGAAAGTCATCATTTAATACGAAATCATCAATGATTTCTATGTTAATATCTATTTCAGAGTTTTCGTTTCGACTGAGTTCTTCATTATTTGTATCAGCTAAGTCCATATTTGACAAAATATTTGAAAGCGTTTCAAATGTGGTATCACTCAGCTCTTCACAGTTACTATAAGAACTCAACTGCACTATATTTGCAGACATTAAGCGTGCTAATAAAGTGTTTATATCAGCAACTGAGGGGTTAATATTATTTCCACCCTTTTGTCTTAGAACCGAGAACATATTTTCGAGCTTATCTTGGTTTAATGCTCTTGTCATTAAAAAAAATATTTGGGATTTTTTTTGAAATAGCTCGTCTACTAATTGTAATACAGCGTTTAAGGTAAATTTCATTCCATCTAAAAAAAATACTTTTTTCTTTTTGTCAACAAATGAGATTTCATTGAGGTATTCAAGGAAGAATTTTATATATTCGTGTGATGGACTATTAAGTTGAACTGCAGACTTATAACAATTCTTTGAAGATAGTGAACCACTATTTAGGCAGTCAAATATTTTGTCAATATTTCATATGAAGCATGCCGTAGATAAACAAACTTCTTTTGAGCAACTTTTAAAGCCTACTGTCTCAATAACAGTTTTAATTGCTGCTTGAACAGTCCTACTAAAAATTTGGGTGGCTAGTTTTACTTTCATTTTTTCGAAAGAGTTCGGAAATATGTGCTGGCTTGTAAGTTTAAGACACATTTTTGTATTAGATTTGCACTCCATTTCCCATAGTTCCTTAACTACTTTAAAACTAGCAACTCCATTTGGTGTTGTAAGGTCACATTGAAGCCAACCATTTCTTAATGATTTGATTAGATGTGGAAAATCATATACACAGAAAGTTTTACTACCATTATACATAAAATAGGGTTTTTCTAAAGTAGCTCCCAATTCCAAGAAACACTTCCTGTTAGAGGACCCTTGGTCACAAATTACAACTTTAACTATGATGCCAAAACTGTTTAAAATTGCTAAATTTCGTAATATTATCTTTTTTAGTAAATCGGCAGAAAGTCCATTTTTTGAAACAAAGTAATTAAATGTAAGCGCCCAGTTGGAAAACATTGATTTAATCATAAAAACGCACAATTGTTTACCAATCTGGTTCGTTCTTTCAACCCCATTTTCCTCAAATCCATTCACTAAATCTAATTTGGAATTGTATCGCAATTCCCTTCTAATCGCCATTTCATCCATCAGCAGAATCATATTATTCTTTTCGTACTGGTTCAAATCTAAGCACTTCTTTTTTATTAACTCTAAACCGTTATTTTTAAAACCTGGTTGTAGGGAATTTACAGGGGCCCATCGATAAACAGTAGAGATATGTGGCAAATTTAGATGCAATTTATTCTTCAAAAATTGGTACGTTGACTGTGAGACATAATAAATGTTTTGAACCAAATCTTTTACATCCTGCTTATATTCTTTAGGTCGTGGACTAAGAAGAAGTTTGCAAAATGTTTTTGACTCCTTGCTTATTTGAAAAGAGTCGATGGTTTGAAATACGCTTGATTTTGTTGCTATTTGTTTGCGGCTTTGGAGATTTTTATATTTTGCTACCATGTCGTAATATTTTTTTCTGTAAAAATTAGCTGATTTCAGATATTCACAGTCATTACAACATCCATCTACGGAGTCACTTGTTCGCCTCTTTTTAGCTGGACAGTCAAGCTCCAACGACTTGTAATCTTCCTCAATAACTTCTAAGTTAAATACCGGAACAGCTCCGAATTTCAACTTTTTTTTACCAATGTCAGAACTTGAGAAGTGATTGGCGCAAATCAACAATTTTTTTGTGTAATCTTTTGTTGGAATATTACATTTTTCTCGCCAAATTTGACCTATAGCTGAGTCATAGGGAGGAAACTTAAACATTCTTATCTTTTCACCATATCGCCTAGATTTACCGCATGTTTTTATGCAGCATCGAATGCCGGACTTTTGGAAAATTTTACCAACAGCCGGTACAGAATCCATTTTTCCTATTCAAAATCGTATGACAACCCCTCAACAATCAATATATAATAATAAGTCCAAAGAATAATCCAAATCGTATGCAAAGTTGTCAACAATTATAAAAGCAACAATTCAAAATCAAAAATAGAGTTAAATATCAAAATACAATCGATATATAAGCGCAGGAAAACACAACCATTCGCATGAAAGTACAATTCCCAAGTGATTTCGAATCCAATCCACACAATCGAAAACAAGAGAAGCAATACAACACCATGCAAGCTTACGATAGAAGAAGCTATCAATGCATACACACGCACACACACTTGCATACACATCGTAAGCTGCTTTGCTCTCGTAAAAACAAAACCACCGAAAACGCACATGCTACTCTCTTTCGCTCGCACCAGCTTCTCAATTTTTTGTATACTCTCTTGCATGTTCTCATGCTTGTACTCTCTGTTCAATAGGGTGCCAATATTGGAACCCTAGAACAAAATTTGCTTTGTATGAGATGCAACTTCTGTATACTATTTATTCTGTGGTATAATGTTATCACGGATTGCATTGATGAACGGTGTTCGGTATTTTATGTTTTTTATTGCATGTAATGTAGAAAGGCTGTCGGTAAAGATGATGGTATTTTTGATGGTTGTCTTTGCTATGATTGTCGCTCTTAAAATTGCTAACATTTCTGCAGAGAAGATTGTAAAATATGTTGGTAATTTCTCGCTAAAGTGAAGTACACCATGCCTGTCGACAACTGCATACCCAGTACCTTCCTTACTTTTAGAACCGTCGGTATAAAGTGCGTTCCAGGTGTTAGTTGGGTAGTTCTGCAAGAGGTTTAGGAAACGTTGCTAAAACTCTTCGTTTGGTGTGGAGTCTGTGGGATGTTTAGACAGTCGGATGTCGATTGTGGCCAGAGGTAGTGTCCATGGTGGGAACTTCTCGATGGGTATACTTTTAACTACAGGATCTATACCAATGTCTTTACCGAAAGATAGGGCCTTGTAGAGTGTTGAGGGTTGTTTGGGCAACTTTTTTCTTCGCAAAATTTTATTAGCGTCTTTGTGAATTGGTGAGTTATATGATTCGTAAGTTTTTGCGAAAAGTCTTGATATAAGGATGTCTTTCCTGTCATCGATTGAGTGAAAACCAGCTTCCATCATCATGTTTTTAATTGGGGTAGTTCGAAAAGCTTTAAGGCTTGATCTTAATGCTGCGTGATAAACTGGGTATAAGACCTTCAGGTTAGATTGCGCAGTTTTGCCTTATATTGTGAGACCATAATCAATTTTGGAGCAAAAAATAGCCTTAGTTATGGAAACAAGTGTATTGATGTGAATGTAACTGTTATGTGAGGATAGGTATCTTATTACATTAAGTCTAGATGCTAGACGCTATTTTAATTCTAGACAATGATTTTCAA
The DNA here is from genome assembly GCA_958301585.1 of Merodon equestris. NCBI lineage: Eukaryota > Metazoa > Arthropoda > Insecta > Diptera > Syrphidae > Merodon > Merodon equestris. The sequence continues at coordinate 36,924,477 of OY284415.1, forward strand.
AATTAAATTTATTGTCAAATAATATACCTAGTATGTTTAAATTATTGACAGTTTGTATATTTATATTACCTACATTTATTACATGATTTGTACAATTTAGTTTTCTACAAACGTGTACCATATATGCTTATTTTTATCTAAGGAAATAATTGCGCCCGATTGAGCACACCAATTACTTATGGACTTCTTTATAAGTCAAATGTTCGTGACAAATCGTTGCATCTTGCCATTAAGTACATATAAATCGTCAGCATACAATGAATGATCAATTTTTTTTGAATCTTATGATTATTTCGCTTATGTCATTATAGGCAATTACAAAAAGGAAAACCGAAAGGGGGGCTCCTTGCGGTATACCATTGTTTAAGGTGCGTAATTTCGAGAAAGTATTATTAACTTTCGTTCTGAAAAGTCGGTTTTTAAGAAATGCCTTTATGAAGTTGTACATTTTCGGACCAATGTTCCAACTAATTAATTTATTTAAGACAACGTGGATTCCGATGCGCTCGAAGGCTTTTTCAAAGTCTATTGAAACAATTGAGACATGGTTTTTGCAAATATAGCAGCTGCTATGAACTCGTCTATGTGGAGAAGCGAGCCTATAGTACTGCGGCCGTGTTTAAAAGCAACTTGGTTAGGGTTTATTAGATTATGCCTTTCGAGTCTTTTTGATATTATTTTTTCCAAAAGTTTGCTTGTGCAAGACAACAGTGAAATCGGTCTATAGCTATTGGGATTAGTAAGTTGTTTGTTTGGTTTTGGAATTGGAACAATGGTGGCGGTTTTCCATGACTGAGGTAGGCTTCCTTGATCGTAAATATTATTGAACAGTAGCAAGATGCGTTTTTTACTGTGAGAGGTGCGTTTTTTAACATCGGATATGATATCCCATCGAATCCTGGGGTTTTACCTTTGGCTAAACGTAAACTGTTTTCTAGTTCAAGAAAGTTAAAAGGTTGTTCTAGATAATTGGCAGATAATGATAAATTAAGAGAAATGGGATTTTGCCTTAAAGCTAATCGTTTTGCTTCACAAAATTGGGTGGGAAAATTCGAATAATTTGAACAATTTGAAAATTGACCAACGATTAGCAAAGTGTCCAGCAATTAATTCTGAATCTGTTAGGGTTTCTGAACCTGTTTGTATAATTTTAATTAAGTGAGGAGTGTAATTGCCTGTAAGGATTCTTACATCCGTCCAGATTTTTTTGATTGACATATTTGGGCTTAGGTTGGAAATACATTTTTGAAAGCTTTCAATTTTAGGTGCTTTAGCATGTTTTCGAAATAAATCGTTAGCTTTTCGGTATTTAATAAGGTTGGTATCATTTGGGAATCTTTTAAAATGTTTCCAAAGATGTTGTTTGTTTTTGCAAGCTCGGAATTCCACAATGGGACTATATTTTTAACAAATTTATTTTTGGTTTGTGGGATAGCAAGGTTTGCTGCAAAACGCAAACCTTTGGTGATGCTTGCTGCTTCTTTATTGATATTTACGGATGGTGGGATCCCACTTAGAAGTTGCAGTGCTTTTGTTTGGAACAAGTCCCAGTTAGCGCGGTCGGTAAGGAATTTGGGGGTAGCGAGAGAGTAGTTGCTAACGCGTCTTAGGTTAATATTGGAAATTATAGGGAAGTGGTCGCTTCCGTGTGGGAAATTGAGTCTATGCCAGGAAGTGTTTGGTATAAGTTGTGGGGATACAAATGTCAGGTCCACATGTGTGAAGTTGCTGTGGGTTGAGGAGTGTGTGGGACTACCGTCGTTTAGCAGGGATAAATTTGAGTTAATTAAAAGGTCTTCAACAGTTTTTCCCCTTGCATTTGCGACTGGAGAACCCCAAAGGGGGTTACAGGCGTTGGAATCCCCTGTTATAAATAATGGGGGCTAACAGATGAAAAAATGTCAACTAAGTTTGCAGCTGTGAATGACTGTGAAGGATGGATGTAAATTGAAAGGAAGGTGATCTTAATGTCAAGAACGATTTCGACAGCTATTGCAGATATTTGATTTGAATGTAAAAATATAGTTTTGTGGTACCAATTTATGTACATATAAGAAACCCAACACCCTGTTTTGCTGATGTTACTGAAGTTAGGTTGTGAAAATAAGGGTTTCTTGAAGAGAGATTACTTGGGGTGAGTGTTCTTTAATTAAAAGTTCAAGCTCATGGTAATTATTGAAGCATCCATTGAGATTCCACTGAAGAATCCTAAGAGAAGCTCTATTGATTATAGAGGGCTTTTGAACAGTATAAGGACAGTTATACTGTGAAAAGCCATAGTTGTTGTTTTTCTTTGACTCCGTCGCCCGGAAGCTGGAATAACCAAACTCCTACAACCAAACAACTGGTTGTATGATTAGATGTTATCATCATGCTCGTAATTTTTTGGAGTTTTTTCAGATTGTTTGAGAGAAAATTTGGGTTATTAATGTTTATTTTGGTAGAAAGATTGGATAAATTGGGTTCAGAAGTTGAGTTGGAGTGTGTGTGGATGGTGGGATGAGTGGTACTTGTTGTGTTCGATGATAAATTAGTGTGTGGTAATGTGAAAGTAGAGGTGCAGTTGTATGAATCGTTGTTTGTACTGGGTAATGTGGTTTTTGTTGGAGTTTGGAGACGGGCCTTTGGAAAACTTGTTCGAAGTAGAAGCTTTAAGCGGAAAAGGGACAGATAAGTTTGTAGGTTTAACTGTTGGCTCTGAGATTATTGTGTTTGCTGTTGGATAGGTTTTCATGATTGATTCTTTTGATGAGTTATTTGGGAGAGAGGAGATATTTCTTTTTTGAGTGGTAAATGATTCTGTGTTGGGGGCAGGGGGAGATGGAGAAGTAGGGAGAGAGTCACTTGAAGGTTTGTGAGAGATTGGTTTTAAACCGGTTTTGGTCACGAGGGAGTACGAGGATGAGGTAGAAGGGTAGGGGTTCTGTATGCTGTAAATTTGCTTGGCTTCAGCCAAGCTGCACTTATTGTTTTAATTTTCAAAATTTCTTTTGCTTGAATGAAGCGTTTGCATTCTCTGGACGAAGTTGGGTGTTTTTCTGCACAGTTAGCACAATAGGTGCGTGAACAGCTTTCAGACGGGTGTGGGGGGAGATTGCATGTAACACAGGTTTCACTGCGGGTGCACCTGTTTTTGATGTGACCAAGAAGCTGGAATTTTTTACAGCGCATTGGGTTCGGGAAAAAATTCTTCCACTTTGAGGTTGTACCATCCTACGTTGACCGTCGTGGGAGGGCGGTAGAGGTCAAATGTAAAAACTACTAAACCAGTGGGTACTTCTAAGTCTTTGCAGTCTTTTTTTATAATTTTTCTAAACTTATAAGCTCCAGTAATCCCTTGGTCTTTCATCTCTCCTATTATCCCTTTTTCTGGCAGGTTAATTAGGCAAGGTGCATAAACGGTACCTTTGGAAGAGTTAAGTTGACTGTGGAGAGAAATTGAAACTGGGCAAAGATTGAACAATGTTTTCTTTGAAAGGAAACGGTTGGCCACGTGTTGTGATTTTACTAGAATAAGTAGATTTCCATCTCGAAGTTGGGTAATATGTATATTCATAAGCTGTGCTAATCGCATCTATAGCTTTTTTTAATAGAAAAACACTGATCGAGGTTAGGGGCTTACATAAGTTGGCTGACGGAGATATAAGTATGAATTTAGGATTTTTGGAGCTTGAGAAGGAAGGCAAATCAAAATTAGGGATTGTGGTGGCGTGTGAATTATTTTGTTTTTTTTTAGGCGGGTCGTTAGGCTGATCTAGCTCAGCAAACCGATTCCCCGGGTGTAAGGCCCTGAGGCCATTTCACTATTTTATACTCACTATGAAAATTGCTGGACACTTCCTTGTTTGCCGGAAAAAAGAGGTGAAGAGAGAAAAAAGAAAGGAGAAAGCGCGGAAGAGAAAAAAATCACAAACAACTGCGGAAGAGCAGAGATAACAACGAATTTGATGTTGACGGCTCGAGGTATAGTCGGTGACTGAGTACGTTGAATCAAAGAGTTTAAGTTGGGCAGAACAGCCACTGAAGATGAACATCGCGGTGGACGTACATCTACATATGTACATCCCTCACTGAAGATAACGTGAAATGTCGAAAATGTTGTGTTGGCAGATTGAAGAATGATCATCAGGCCTATAATAGAGCTCACAGGGATCGCACATGGCAGCGTTCAAAGAATCCTTGCGAACGAATGGCATACGAAAAAAGGTCTTTGAGCATTGGGTACTGATAATGTTAACCGATGAGGAAAAGAAAAAAACAAGTCAATATTTCGAGGGTTAATCTCGAGAAGTTCCAAGTAGGCCAGAAATTGCTATTGTTACGGTGCCTGACGATGTACGAGACTTGGATCCAACATTAAGGTTAACATTAACAACCAAACAACAATCAATCAAATTGGAAGCCGGCCTCCTCAGCGACCCCTAATAAATTCAAAGTGCTAAGTTTAGTAATATTTGGAAGAGGAAGCCACTATTTCGAGTTCTTACTTCGCAGACCAAATAAAAAATTGCGGGAGGTCACTAAAGACAAAAGATGCGGCAACCCGCGAGATTGAGTGCCAGTTCACAAAACCGCAGTTACGATGACTGCCATTTAAGAAGACTGCCATACGAGAAACGAGACCCGCTCTATTCGCCAGATCTAGTTCCTAGTAGCTTCTACCTTTTTTCTCGGCTATTTTGGAGGCAAGAAATTTGAAGACGATAGCGAAGTTATGGCTGCTGTTGAGGCGTTTTAGGAGAGTAAAGACAAAGAACATTTTTCTAAGGGAATTATGGTTTAGAAAAAAGAATGACTTAATGTATTAACTTCTTAGGAGTATGTCGCATTCCGAAAAGCTATTTTTTTATGTTTGAAATTATGAAGAAATCGCATTGGGCCAAATGTGGGAAATGGGGTGGATGAGACAATTCATCCCGTAATTTAATCAGGTTTGCTGTGACGATTGAGTGAGTTCGTGCGTTGTCATGCGAAAGAGCCGTCGTATCGAATCGGTCCAATAAATCAGTGCAGTACTGCCCTAGTGATTTTTCCTCTTCTGATTATTTTTTCTTTCTCCAAATAACCACGAAACGGTAACCATGATTTTTCCCGCCGAAGAAACCGTTTTCATTTCTTCAAAGGAATGGTACGCCGGATGAAAGTTTTAGACTGCTCTTTAATTTCTGGCGTGAAGTGATGTGTACATGTTTCGTCAACAGTTACAAAACGCCGTAGAAATTCTTTCGAATTAAAATTGTCTAAACAGTACTCTGACTTTGTAATTCGATTCCGTTTTTGCTCCATAGTGAGCAAATGCGGCACCCATCTCGTCGATAGAAAGCTAAATGCCCAATTTTACGTGTAGGATATTTTGTATACGTTCAATTGAGTTGTCATTCGACGGTCTTCTAACACGATATTTTTGATTTTGTTAGCCATATCCTCTAAAGTCACTTCAATCAGGCGACCTGGGCGCCTTTTAATCAAAAACGGATGCTCGGCCATGCTTGAATATATCAAACCAGTATCTGATGGTAGTTATGGTCCTTTACCTCAGCCCGTCTTTTAATCATTAATCATAGAGGCCTCGTAAGTGATAGTTGAACTACCGCGGTAAAAAACCAGAATATGAACTGAGGTCTCAAACCTCACATTTTACCGTAATTGCGGCGACAGGGTCATAATGCCCTGACCGTTTTTTGATAATTTGTTATTTATATTATTATTATATTATTTTTATTGGAGTTCCAGTTGAATTTACGATAGAGGTCAATACCAGGGTTTTTAACTTCATGCATGAAGTGTGCAGTGTACAGGTTTGCTTTTACTCTTCTCAATATATCGTATTCGCAGAAACGTATAAATGGCGTTCATTACCACGTTCAAGTATTTTGGTTGAACGACCTTCGCATAGTTACAATGAAACTAAAACACAAGTGTAATAAAAAGGAGACTTTATTCAGCAATAACTATAATAGGTATGTAACCAACAAAGCCAGTATATTGCGCATTATTTTTTACAATATGACCGGAAGAACGTCAATGGCCAGGCACGCTAAGGGTGTTTGTTCATTCTTCAAGCACGTCATCCAACCATTGTTGGATTTCTTCCCGATTCCCCTCCATATCTGATGGTTTTCCAGCACTGTTCGCACTTGGTGGCCTCGATGGTTTAATCTCTGCTGGTGGAACGGTATCAATGTTTACCTTCGTCACACCATCCGTGAGACTCAAAAGTTCATCCAACTCTTTATCGTTATCGTTTTGACCTCCCGCTTTATCTTTAGTTGTTTCCGGATTATGGCCATTTCCTGGGTTGGGCGTCGATTTTGCAGATGATTTTCGATTAGCACTACCCTTTTTGCCCTTCGAATTATTTTCGTGAGCATTCAAAACTGTCTGATAGTTCTTCTCCGCTATTTCCGCCGCTTGATTCATGGCATTCAGTTGTGATTTCGAGAACCACGAGGACGGATAATCCATTCGTTTATAAAACGGTATAGTTTGCAAGCCAGCATTAAGTAGATTCAAATCGAGTGTGAAATATTCACTGGCTTCCGTCTTGTCCAGCAGTGTGTCTTCGGCATCCCAATTCTTTTCAGAGCTAAATTGAAAATGTCCACCAATGGCAGCTGGCATTCGGGATAACATACCAAAATCTCCGGCTCGCATTTGCTCATTATCTCTATCGATTTCAAATTCACTGTCTATGTCTCGAGGTGACCAGGGAATCGATCGTACACTGAATCGGTCATCGCTGGAATCGGCCACATCAATCACACCGCGGATGGCTTCAACTTGAGAACTCGATGATCCATTGCCACTTTGCTTCGTCCGAAAGTGGGATTTTTTGTGTTGTTTCATATTCGAACGTTTACTGCGGAAGAAGAAAAATTCACTGTCTCGAAGGTGACACCTGTTTTGGTAGACTTACGAATTGTATCTAGTGTCCTTGCCTTCCATTTCGATGGTTTTACTGCTTGAATTCGTTTTTCAGGAAGAGATTTGTTTACGTTTTGTGTTGCTGTTGGAAGCAAACTATAGAATGGATTGGTAGAGTCAGCTGTCAAAATCAAATCAGCTGAGAATGTTTACTCTCCATTTGCAATAGATGGCGCTTTATAACAGGAAGTCGGGAGCGCTGTTAGTCATTTTTGAATTACCATTTGAATATTGATTAGAAGCGTCATAACCGCTTTGTTTTGTTCATTATGAAGAAAATATTTATGGAGTCTCGGTTGGTCCAATGTTTGTATACAACCAACTGTATATGCCAAACTGGAAACAACAAAAACAAAATGTTATGAAGGATCTTAGCTGGTATTTTGCTTTATTTAGACAAGGTCTAAAAGAAAACTGATTGGAAATGTATCGCTTCAATCCTACCGAGAGTCGTGGTACATTTTTCTGCTCGCTCTGATGCCAACCTTATATGGTTCCAATAGGTTAGTTTACAATCCAATGTTTCGCTCTGTACCGTTTTGGAACTCAATGTGACACGATATTCGCGTTTTTTTTTAATAAAATTATCTCGATCTTCTCGGATTCCCAATTTTAGAACTTGGTTCGCCACCCATCTTTGCACTCGTCTAATGACTTGGTTGAGCCTCCGTTGCGCCTCTGCTGGATCTCTAGCGGTGATAGCTGCCCCGATATCATCTGCGCACCCTATGAGAAAGGTGAGTTCTGGCAGCTCTGTAAGAGGATTTCATCACAGGAGATACTATTCCAAAAGTCTGGTCTAAGTAAGTAAGTCTAAGGCCCCTATTGCGAGTGTCGATCAGCGATCGACTCGACAATTGCCGATTGTGTCGATTGATTCTGGGTTTGGTATTGTGTAACTCAATCGATGGAGAAGTAGACTATTGTGAAAAATTACGTCAATATTGTGAATAAAAACATAAATATTGTGAATACTTCGTTTTTTGACAGTTGTTTGACTGTCGTTTATTTATTTTATCAAGAAACTCAATACTCCAAATCATTCCAATAGGACTTTTTTTTTCTTAATTTCAACAATTTTTCCCATGAACACATAGGAGGTCATCCTAGTTTAGTACTTATTTTATTTATTTATTTAAAGCTAGCTTACAATTAAAATTCTAAGATAGCTACTTGTATATATATGGTATATATACATACATATATATATATATATATAGCCAGAGCATCTATGGCCTTCGGCTATGTACATGTTAAATTAATTTAGATTAAGTGGAATAAATTAGTTGCCTTTAGGAAATGAAGAATTTTTGTTATATTTTCTGGATATGGATTGGAGAGGAGGTTATTAAACAGGTCGTGGGCAAGGATGTTTTGTCTATAGGTTTGGAAAAAGGGGCATTCGGAGAAGATATGGTGGATGCTGATTTGGCTTTGATTGCAGTATGGGCATTGGGATGTTTTGTCTGTGTTAATATAGTGTTCATGGGTGACTTTGGTGTGACCGAGTCTAAGACGGGCTATTTTTGATGCTTCGAGTCGGGATATTTTTACGGATGTGTTACAGTAACTGTTTATTGTAAATTTATTTTTATTTATGGTTCTGTACCATTGTGATGTTCTATCCCAAAGGTGAAGATGGTAGGAAGCTGTCAGTTTCTTAATGAAGTTGTTAAGGTCTTGGAGGTTGAAATTGAGTGAAGTGACAGAAGGGGTTTTGATGGTGTTTTTTGCAGTTCGGTCAGCAAGTTCATTTCCCGGGATTTGTATATGTCCGGGGATCCATATTAATTTGGTTTTGGGGGATTGGAGGTACAGTAGCCTACGTATTAGAGAGGGGTAGTAGGTTTGGTTGTTGTTATTAAGGATTGCATCTATAGCTGAGAGGGAGTCGGTGCATATGGCGAATTTTTTTTTGGACCCTTTTGTATATTCTAATGCCTTGAGAATGGCGATTATTTCAGCGCTAAAGATTGAACTATAGGCGGGTAGTAGGAAGGTATGTATAATTTCTGTTTCTGAGGTAACACTGAAGCCGGAACTGTCTCCTATTTTTGAGCCATCAGTATAGATGAAGGTATGGTCCCAAAGGCTGTTTTTGAGTTCACGAAAAAGGGCCCGGTATGTCTCTGGTGAAGTGGAAGTTTTTTTGTAGGATCTGAGGGTGGAAATGATGGAAGATGACTGTTGGAACCAGGGTGGAGGAAAGGTGGGGCGGGGTGGGATTGGTTTACGAGGAATGTTAGATTCATCACAAGAGGCTATGAAACGCTCTATACTGGATACAATTTTACCTTTTTTCTTTTTCGGGTTGGTTAACAGTTTTCGGAGGGGGGAATCAACGCAGGATAGAAGGGATTTGTGCAATTTGAGGGTTGATTGGTATCTTAGCTTTTCGACAGTCTGCATTCCTGCTTCAAATAGAAGTTGGTTAATGGGAGTCGTTCGGTAGGCGTTAGTGGCTCTTCTTATAGCTGCGTTGTAAATGCTTTTAATTTTTGTAAGGTGAGAGTTGGCGGCGTACCCGTAAAGAAAAATACCGTATTCTAATTTGCTAACTATAATTGATTTGATGATGGATGTGAGGGTGCATATGTTGCTATTAAATCTGATATAGGAGAGGGATTTTATAATATTTAGCTTTTTTTCAAGAGCTGGTCGAATGAATTCAATGTGTGCATTCCATCGGTAGTTTTTTTGGAATACCATGCCCAGTATTTTTAATTTATCGACGTTTTCAAAGATGATGGTATGCGATAAAGCTCTGCAGGTGCATTTGTGCTTTCGGCAAATGTGGAGGTGCTTACATTTGTCTGTAGACAATTTAGCGCCTGAATATTCGCACCACAAAAGTATGTCTTGCATAACGGGGTTAAGGTCGATGTTGGCTGTGGTGTTATTTTTGTTTAGTTTTTTAACAAGGGTGAAATCATCGGCATATGCACAGAATTTTAGTTCTTTGTGGATAGATATAATGTTGGAAAGTTTATTGAAGGCTATAAGGAAAAGAGGAACGGATAGGGGAGAACCTTGGGGTATGCCATTATAAAGAGGTAATGCAGATGATAGGCAGTTTCCAACACGTACTAGGATTTTCCGATTGGACATGAAGTTGTAGATGTATCGGATAATGTTTGGTCCTACTTCCCATTCTTTAAGTTGATCCACTATTGTATGTATGCCTATTTTGTCGAAAGCTTTTGCGAAATCAAGGGAGAAAAGGGAGAGGTGACTTTTTTTTGACAGGGAATCGGCAATAAGGTAGTCTAAGTATACTAACGGGTTAGTAGTAGATGTGCCTTTCTTGAATCCAGTTTGGTGACTGTTGAGAAGTTTGTTGCGAGAAACAAACCACCACAGTCTGTTGGCTATTATTTTGTCGAGAACTTTAGCACAGCAAGGATTAAGGGATATCGGTCTGTACGATTTGGATAGGGATTTGTCAGTATTGGGTTTGGGGATAGGGATAACGGCACTGTTTTTGTATAGTTGTGGGATACTGTGGCGGAAGATATGATTGTAAAATTTGAGGAGCCTAGCTTTTATGGGGGAGGAGAGGTTTTTTATCATGGGATATGATATTCGATCGTTTGATGGGGTTTTACCTTTTAGTTTATTGAGGGCTAACTCTAGTTCAAGAGGGGAAATGTCTTTTTCAATAATTTTAGCATCGCTCGATGGGATGTAGGAGGTGGTAGGGGTACTTGAAAGTTTATTTTGGCGAAATGAAAGGGGGAAATTGGAGTCGTGGGACTCGTTGGACCAATATTCTGCGAAGTGTTGAGCTATGTCGGCAGGGTTAGTAATGTTGGTGGTGGATGGGTAGATAGGGGTTATGGAATGGATGTAGGATGGGGTGTTAATACCACAAAATGTTCTTATTGTGGACCAAATCTTAGAGGTGGGAGTGTTGGGGTTGATTTCTGAGGTGAGTTTGAAGATGGACTCTCTTTTTGCAACTTTGACTTGCCTCTTGAATCTAGCATTGGCTCTTTTATATAGAATAATGTTGTCTATGGAGATTTTACGCTTTAGGGATTGCCATAATTTGTTTTTTTCGGTTTTTAATTGGTCTAATTCCTTGTTCCACCAGGGGACTTTTCTCCTTTCAGTTAAGGTCGATGTTTGTGGAATGGATTGGTTGGCGCTTTGGAGGATAATTCTGTGTATGTTAGCTGCCTCTTTGTTCAAGTTATCACTTAATGGGTGCTCGGAACTATGTTTGTCTAGGAGTTTTTGGTATAGGGCCCAGTTGGCTTGGTCTATTTTAAATTTAGGGCGTTTTTTGGGGCGGGTGGTGGTCGTGTGGAACATGGTTATAATAATGGGAAAGTGATCGCTACCACAGAGGTCATTAAGAACGTTCCAATTGCTGTCGATAGCGAGTCTTGGGGAACAGAAGGAGAGGTCTATGTGAGTGAGAGTGGAGTGGGTACTAAAGTGGGTGGGAGAACCGTCATTCAGAAGTTGGTAGTCGGATTTCGTTATGAATTTAGAAATAGTATTACCGCGGTGATTGTTTTTGGGCGAACCCCAGCTAGAATTCCAGCCATTGAAGTCGCCAAGTACCAAAGTGGGGAGATGTCCAGATTCGAAAACGTTTTTTAGATTGTTAGTATTAAAGGACTGTGTGGGGGGAATATAGGCATTTATGATTGAAAATTTGAGTTTAGATGATACTGTAATGCACAAAGCTTCAAAGTCTTTGTGAATTATAGTTTGTGTGTACTGTATGGAACGGTGGATTAGGAAAGCGATTCCACCGTAGGAGTTGGGGTTTTGTTTTTGGGTGATAAGGCAGTAGTTCACGGGAATGGGAATGTGAGCTTTATATGTAAGGTGAGTTTCCTGTAAGGCGATTATTTTAGGAGAGATAGATTTTATAAGTAGTAATAATTCGTTGTAATTGTTTAAGTAGCCTTTGATGTTCCATTGCAGTATTTTTAGTGCATGTGCAGATGGTTGAGAATTGTTGGTGATGGTTGTAGTGTTGGTAAGATTTACTCGACCCCGCCATCCTGAGTTGAATTTTTGCGAGCCTGGTGTTTGGCTCGGGATGACAGGTTTTGGGACAGCGGGGTCGGTGGGTTTGTTATCAGTTAAATGATTATGTAGATTCATCATGGTGTGTTATTCTGGTTGTGAGAATCATTTGTTGATCGTGTATGGTTGTGTTGTTGGGAGAGTTAGCTTGCGATTGTGTTGATTGAGTGTCGTATTTGCTATCTTGTATGTGTTGATGAGTAAGTTCGGAGATTGGAGACTTCGGTATGTCGGAGATTTCGTGGAGATTTTTATGATGGTTAAACTTTGAGGGGTTTTCTTTTGCGCTTTGGGAGGAACTGGGTTTTGGGTTAGAAGGACTAGTTAATTGAACGGTTTTTTTTTCATGGTTTGCGGTTTTCTCTTGAGATGTGGTGGATATAGATTTTTTTTGGTTCGGAGTTTGAGAGGTTGTGGAAACAGATGTATTGGTAGGTGGTGAGGCAGGATGATTGTTCGTGTTGGCAATGTCGGTCTTAATGGGAGTAGATTTGGTCATTGTTGGTGGGTCAGGTGATTGTGCTTGGGTTGCGTTTCTAATGGTTTGAGAGTAGGATGTGGGCAAAGTGGGGGGTGGGTTTTGCGCTGAGTATGTTTGCTTGGCTTCAGTTAAACTGCATTTGTTTATGGTTTTTATTTTTAGGATTTCCTTTGCTTGTTGGTACCTGTGGCATAGTTTTGAAGAAGCTGGGTGCTCCTCTGCGCAGTTTGCGCATAAGATGCGGGTGCACGGGCTTGGGGAATGAGGTGGGAGATTGCATCTTTCACAAGAGGGGTTTTTGTTGCATCTTTTTGCTGTGTGACCCAGAAGTTGACAATTCCTGCATCGCATTGGATTTGGGAAGTACTCTTCAACTTTTACGTTGTACCAACCGATGTTGACCGTTGGTGGGGGACGGAAAAGATCGAAAGAGAAGAGGATTAATCCGGTTGCTTTTTGTTGGTCGTTGATTGTTTTTTTGAATTTGAAAACGTCGATGACGCCTTGGCTCTTCATTTCCTTTAGAATTTCTTCCTCAGAAACGTTGATGAGACAGGGGGCGTAGACGGTGCCTTTCGAAGCATTTAGATGAGGGTGAAGGGAAACGTTGATAGGGCAGATGTTTGACAGGTTTTTTTTCGAGACGAATATATCCGCAACTTTCTGTGATTTCGTTAATATTAAGAGATTTCCATCCCGTAGTTGGGAGATGCTTTCATAGGCCGTACTAATGCTGTCTATGCCTTTTTTGAGGAGGAAGACGCTAAGTGATGAAAGAGGCTTCTCGGGGTCGGATGACGACATAATTATAAATTTTGGGTTGCTGGTATTTGGAGAGGGGGAGAAAATTTGTTGATGGGCAGTGGGGGAACAGATTGGTTTTTTTCTTTTTTTGTTTTTGGGCTCGGTAAGTGCCTCTATGTCGAGGTCACTAAACCGGTTGCCCAGGGCTGGGGGGGGCCCGGAGGCCATTTCAGGACACTACGATCGAACTATGTATTTAATATTTTTTCAGGTAAAAGAGAGAGAGAGAGAGAGGGAGAACTTAAAGCAAGCGGAGTTGTAACGGGGTTTACGCGATGGGTTGTGTTATTTCACTCACTGAGTAACCACGATTACGTGTTGCCGGCTCGAGGGTTAGTCGGAGACTGTAGTTTAGTACTTAATAAACTAGATAAACAAATAAATAAATAAATAAGCTTAGTACTTAATCTTTCCTATCTGTGTTTTGCTTGTGTTTTCAAATAAATTCCCTTAGCAATATAGGGATTTGCTTCCATGAACGAAACGTGGAGCTCTAATTGTTTTTTTGTTCGTAACCTGCTTTGACCTGTATTAGAATTTCATAAATACTCCCTAAATTCATTAATTTTATTAAAATTACTTCATTTCGTACGCAAAAAAAAGATCTTTTTCTCTAACAGAAAGCAACGATCAGTATTTTGCGATCGACAACAAGCGAGTGTCAAATCGACAATGGTCGATCAGAATCGACATCCACAATACCAACATCTGCAATCGACGATCGATAAATGACGGTCGTTGATCGACACTCGCAATAGGGGCCTAAGTCCCGATCTTTAAGGAAAATAATCATCGTCCGTAGCACGTACTGTGATATTCTGAAGGTGTTTTTCAGAGGCCCCAACTCACCGAGCTAAACGCATTCCTCACGTCTAGGGCTGCCAGCACAACCACTTTCCTCGAGTGGTGGCTGCCTTGTTGGGCCTTGGCCACTTCTTTGATTGCCCCGACTGATGAGTGTCGCCTTAGGAAGCAATGTCGTCTTTTAGACAGGCCCCGCGCTCTGGATTGCTGTGGTGAGTCGAACCTTTATATTTTTTTCCAGGAGCTTCTGCGTTGTGTGCGGCATATACACAGCTGTACGTCTCTTTTTTCCTTGCTTATTAAAACTAACCGCTGTTCTGTCTTGCAGCTACTGTAGAAGGTTCCGTCCTTAAGACAGCTGTGGCGGTAAACGAAAGCACTATATGGCGTTGGCTTGGAAAGTTCCGATCGGGAGATTTGAACCAAAATGAAAATGAACCACGTGGGAAGCCGGAAACGTTGGTTGACGACGATGTTTTAAGAGCAACGGTGGATGTGGACCTAACGAAATCGGTGCGGAAAATTGAACAAAGCAATCCCCAGGAGTATCCCCCATGACAACCTTCTCTCAGAGAAAAAGCAAAGAAACTCGTTAAGTGGGTACCTCATGAACTGAACGAGCCCGAAAAACTACGGCGCCTGGAAAGCTGCACATCGTTTAGAATAAGAACGTTTTGGATTCTGTATGATAACCATAAAAGACCTGGGTAGTAGTTGAATGCAGATAAGAAAAACCAAAACACTACCCCAAGCATGATCTTCACCCAGAAAAAGGTTATGGTGAGAATTTGGTGGACAACGAAAGGGCCAAACAACTTTTCATTTCTTCAACCAGGATAAATGATAAACACTATCAAATAAAATCGAGGAAATCGACAATTTGCATGCCAAATTAGCTATAAGTAACCTACGTTGATCAATAGGCACTGTTCAAAACGTAACGGGTTCAAAAACTGTTGCGAAGTGTGGGATTTGAAAATTGTCCGCATCTACTATACTCTCAGTATTTCCTCAATGGACTACCATCTTTTCCGTAACCTGGATTCATTTTGCCGGCAGGTCTTCTGGAACCGAGTAGAGGTCATAAAAGTCATTGAAGATTTCATTGACTCAAAAAGTCAACATTTCAACGAGAAAGGAATTCAGAAAACCTCTCTTGGTCGGACACTCACCATCGGCCAATTTTTATCCGGCCAAGGGAAGAGTCCGCTTAAAAGGAGGCTTACACTTTTTTTTCTATTCAAATAGATTGATTTTATTTAATACTAATTATGTATTTTATTTATAAAGTTGAGTTAAAATTAAACACAAAAATAAAAATAAAAACAAAATAATTAAAATTAAAATTACATAATTAAGCGTTAAAAGATCTGAGATGAGATTGACTGACGAGGGTTTTTTATTTTGTCTTCGCATATACGCTTGTGTAAGCCTAATAGTAATTTTTTAAGGAATAAGGAATTTGAAATGGTCATCAATGCTGCTTTGTTCGAGTTTATTGGGCAAGAGTCATTATAAATTCCGCTTCTGAATCACGTTCGTTATCACTACTAGCAGATTCAAAGCCATCCATGTCAACCTCAGTAGTAAGATTTTCCGTTGCGCCATTGTTGTCTATTGCAAAATATTCTTCACAACTCGAAGAATCTTCAAATGTTTTTGTAAATAGATAAATAGAACGGAAAGAAGTTAGTGGTGAGTCATCTTCAGAGATATTCATTCGCATTATCTCCTGTTTTATTAAAACTCGTCTTTTTATGCTTTCTGCTTGCCCACAGTCCAAGGCTGATTTTACGAAATATATAGCTTCTAAAACGTCGTATCACATATCAGTACTAGACAGCACTTGCCCAACAAGAAGGCTTCGAAAGTGCATTTTAAAGCTTTTAATTATTCCTTGGTCTAGCGGCTGACAAGCTGATGTTGTGTTGCTAGGAAGAAGTATAATCTTTATGTTATTTAACTTCTTGTCGCGAAAGTGTGAAGCTGCATTATCCAAAATCAATAATATGTTGCGTTTTTCACGTCCAATTTTCGAATTCCAATAACCACTAGCTCATTATTTCACGTGTCTACCATGCCTTCTTATTGGATTGCCAATTGACTGGATGTTGCTGTATATTAAGAGATGCAAACGCTCTTGGACGAGCAGCTTTACCAATTACAAGTGGTATTTCTTTGTTTCCTGCCATACTGGCGCAAAATAAAACCGAGAACCTTTCTTTGGATAGGTTGCCCCCGTAGCAATTTTCATCACTGAATGCTAGAGTTTTATTTGGCAATGCTCTGAAAAAGAGCCCAGTCTCATCAGCGTTGTAAATGTCTTGCGGGCCATCACCAATAAGCAATGATGGAAGACGCTCAAAAAATTGCTCAACATCAGCTTGGTTAGCGGCAGCAGCTTCTCCAGATATGGATCTAAACGCTATGTTGTGTCCAATGCACCATTTCTGTAGCCAACAATTTGAGGCCATAATGTCTGTCGTTCCAAGATTTACAATTTTTTTCGCTGTGGCTTGAATTACAGGTCCATTTGCATTTTTGTTTGTAACTGTAACTACATATAACGTTTACTGTAACTAATTTTATTTTGTTTCACGCATAGGAAGGCGTCCACTAAAGAGAGGTTCGCGTCCTGCCAAGAGAGTTACCGCCTAAGAGAAGCAGAATTGTTGGGAAAAATTCACCAAAACGAACGTCGTAGAAAATGTGCCCACCTGAGGGAGGGGTCCGCTGAAAAGAGGTGTCAGTTAAGGGTGATTTCACTGTATTTGACTTTGTATCACGTTGGAAGAACTTGATATAGACGCCAACGGATCATATCTTGATTGAATTAAAATTTACTGAAAAATAATATTGGCTTTTAAATGTTTATTCTAAAATCTGACATTTCATGTGGTACAACTCAACACGTGTCCCATGTAAACAAAAACACGTCATTTCACGCTGCAATCGATGATGCCAGTCGGAAACCAGAATGCGACCTCCGACTTTAAATGACCGCTGACGTTTGCTGTAGTGAACGGGAGTCCACACATATTCACGGATAGAAGCTCGTTTTTAACGGGTTTTGTCATTGGAAACCTGGACATCAATGTAAGCACATGAGTTTCGCGGGGAAAGACGTACGAAAGTAGGAGATCTCATTCATTCGCTATCATGATAAACAACTGAGATTTTTCCTTAATCCTGTACACATGCCATACTGAGTTTGGATTGAATTTTTTTTGCTATACATACATATGTATGTATGTACATACATATTTCGACCAAAACTAAAATCTGTGCGAAGATAGTGTGTTATGAATGTGTCCACCATTGTATGTATGTATGTATGTACATATATACCATACTATGGTTCATCACAATAAAATCCTGTATCTGAGGATTTAAGGCGTATGGGTTGCCACTCATGCAGGCGACTTAACTATTCTAGTTTCAGGCAACTTCTTTTCCACGATCATCTAAGTAACAAGGTGCGTCATAAAAAGAGGACTAGCTTCCTCCATTGAAAGAACCAATCCCACACTTCCGTAGTCATTCACCCTTGAAGGTCATTCACATAACATCGGACACGGGAACGAGCTTCGCAATAGCCAAGTTACGGTGTTTCTTCGCAGTTTATAAGCACATGTCTGGAAAAGGCTTCTCGAAATTCCCAGTAAACAGTAAGTCCCTTTCACTTATGAGCAGAAATGAATCACATAAAACAGAAAAATCTCAAAAGACAATCCAGAATCGTACAGCAACGTATAGATTGCCATCATATGATAAAATAGTCACCAAACGAGAAAAATAGTTTTCGCCTACTACCAGTTTATTCTACTCATCTAAATACTATCGTCTTAGCGACCTTGGTATATACACAAACTTATTATAAATGAAGTACTTTTTTTTATCTACACTTGTATCTCTTCGTAAACATTGTCGACGTCAGGACGCGCAACCGGTGTGTTTACTATTTGAGTATCGTAAAGCATGTCACCAATCACCTCCCACAATGACATATGCCGGCATTGCGAAAACAAAAACCAAACATAACCTAGCACTTGTTTGACAACATTTCCAGTAAATACGCTTCCTTATGTTTATAAACAAAAAACAGCTGATCTCAAATCCGTCTAGATTATTTCTATAGTTTTCTCTGTAATAGATGTTTGCGAAATCTAGTCGAGAAATCTGTCATTAGTGTCACTTGAAGCAATAATGTACTAGCTTGCAATATGGATGAAATTTCGCAAATCTTAAAATTGTTTCCTTTGAAATAAACAAGTATTTCGATCTGATATAAATATTAAGTCAATTATTCATTAAGTTTATTTCAATATTCATATCTTTCGGGGTGAAATCTGTCAGAAAATCAAAAGGCGAGTTAATTGGAAAAAACCTGAATGGTTCTAGTACATTAATACGGGATTCGCTCGTTCTGACAGTTCTATATTTGTTATTTTATTGAATCTCATTTTTTTTTCTCTCTTACCCGTGAAATTTTAATTGCTGGCTTATAAATGCGTACATTTTGTAATTTAAATACAATTAAAACAAAGTTAACAAGTCGCTAAATCGTTTGCTACTAAAAATTCTACTGAAATAAGTGAAAAATTAACTGAGAAACACAATTGAAAAGTACAGGCGTGAATCAAGGGGAAAAATTGAATTTTCTCAAAACTACATTGAACTCCTCCCGTTGTCGTCATTGAGAAAGAGCAATTTAAGTAAATTTGAATCGTTTTTCCCAATTTAATTTTTCCTCTCTGCATTTGGACGTTTTGTGCATTTTGTTTCCAGGCGGATAGGTTGGGGAAAAATCATAATATTTAATTTCAATTGAATAATATAGAAAAAAAAATAAAAAGAAACGAAACGAACGAAAAAAAAATCAATTACAATGAGAATAATTTAAAACAATGTGGAAGTCGGGAGGACGTTAATAGAGAGAAGAACAATCATTACGTGTTGCACCTAAATACAAAGAAGTAGCTGAAGGCTTCGCTTGCTAGTAGGGTGGTGGAGTATAGCAAGTGGAGTTACGGAGCGAGAGATATTTCAATCTTGTACTTCCAAGGCAGACAACAATGGCAACAAATAGTAGAACAAATCTTTATTTGCGACCGCTTCCATTTTTAGACACCAAGTGGCTTCGTGCTGATCTAATATCGAACCTTCGAAACGTAGAGGACACTGCGGTCTTATGGAATAATTTGATACAAGATTGTGAATTGGTATCGTCGTCAGCAGCCCCGATAGTTAACGAAGCTAATAATCTATCATATCTGGGCGACGATGGTAAACACTATTGTGGTGCGGAAAAGCTAACGTGCTTATGTTGCTCTGGCTATTGCGGACCATTGTCAGGATGCAATTGTGGGTCCTGTCGGATTCTAGACTCGGATTTGGCAATAAAAAAAATCACAACAAATGTTAGTTCGTTGAATCCAATCTCGTCGGACGCTATTTTTGAAACATGGCTCTGGGGTCAACCGCCGAACGAAGAACAAAAGGCAAACTGTTTACGAACGTTACTGGGGGAATTGCATGAGATAGCTCTCCAGGCGGCCGGTAATTGTTTGTCGGCTATTCATCTACGTCAGCAGTTGTATATTTACGAGCGGTATTATGTCGCATTGGCGCGTTGTAAGCTACAAGCGGCAGTGGTTTCAAGTAAGCGCTTTAGCCAAGATGCTAGTATTGCAACGACTGGGACTATAACAACTGCAATCGGACCCAGCGCTTCAACAATGGACAAATCCTTCATAACATCAAAGGAGAATGAGCGCGCCACGTTGGGACTGGCTCGGGTCGGTACGCGGGCAGCTTTAAATTTCTCATTTGCATTTCTACGCCGAGCCTGGCGATCAGGAGAGGACACCGAAATGTGTAGCGAATTGCTAAGTGAAGCATTAGAATCGTTGCAAGACTTGCCCGAGGCTTCGCTTTTCGATGCAACCCAGGTGAGAAATATTTTTCTTTTCTTTTTACTTTGAATTTGGAAACTACAAGCATAAAACACCATAATCCATCGACGGAGTAACCCAGAAGGCAAAGTTATTTTATTTTTACACGCAATAGGTTTCCGAGGCACAATAAGCCTCCTTTGTATAGGCATTACAAGTTCATAGTTCGTTTTACAGCTTATCCCTAGGCACATGTAACTTGTAGGTGCAGTTACCCACACCTTTATCGATTTACATTGAATTAATATTCCTGCCACACGAGAACCGAGATGGGGTTTGTGGGCCAAGGAATAAAAGGGCAAACTTTTTTTATGTGTATTCAGTAATTAATACCGAAAGCTGTAGGACCAATACATAAACAGTACACACCTGTATGAAGTCTACATTTGTTTGTAAGTAATGTACTTGGTGTAATATTTTGATATTTCCTGACGGGTTCGTATTACAATCATACGCCGGTGTTCTCCGAGGCGTTTTTCACGTTTATTTTTGCCAGTCAATGGAGAAGTTGAAAGATTGCTTCCTCGAGAGTTGCATGCCAAGGAAATATGTTTAAACACATAATTCTATAAAAGGAAAACCTTAATTGTTTTAAATGGATACAGGCTAAATGAAAGCATTGATTTCGCAGCACAAATACGAGATTGATTGAAAAAATTACAAGAATTTCAGTTACTTTTTAAGGGAAGTGTTAAAACTCTGCAAAATAGGCGTCATTGAATACTATACGTTTTCGTCAGTGTTGTTTCCAATCCCTAATGCACTTATCTAGCCAAATTTGTGGTGTAACATTCAATTATGATAATGTTAACGGATGTGTCTCGTCCTGGAATAAAAACCATGTTAATTACTAACTTATTTGGATAGCGATATAGTTCGAAGTTAACCTAGGCCTCGGTCAACAAGTCTCTTCTTCTTCTTCTTTTCCTTTTTCCGGCGTTGTTATGGTCAGAAGTGTAGGACCATAACCTTCTCACTTAACTGCATTCCTCCAACAAGTCTCTTCAACCGGCACAATCTTTAGACAGCTACTTTCACTGCCAAAAACTCAGTTGGTTGGGGTTACACCTGTTTACGTCGGCTAGGATTCCCGGCCAAAAATCTTTTAGATTGTTCAAACGGTTTCAGTTGTTCACATAACTCACCAGAGAAAGTCTTGTATGCGAAACTTAGAATACTTATTCCCCTATAGTTGGCGCAGCTAAAGAGACTCGTTTCTTTTGGACCGGGCAAACGATGCTAAGATTCCATTAACAGGGCATTCTTTTCACCGATCATATATCAACACACACACCGCGTCAGACTTTAGGTTCGATATCGCTATTTTAATCATTAATTAATTTAATCATGTCTTAGTTGGGCGGACGGAATTCCCAGGGCATGCTTCTCCCCTATTTTATATTAAAAAGTTTTAGATCAGCTCTCGTTCGTCGATGCATCATTGCAATGTATGCATTCCGTTTGCATTGCCCTGTCTTCACTCATTATCATGTTTGTAGGTGTCGGCTTGAAACGGAGCGCTGTCCTACGGTTTGTGAAGATCTCATCATGTCTTAAGTGCTTGAGGAAGACATGGTGCTGGCAGTCTCTGACGTAAAATTTTGGTGACCTTACTCGGCTATGACGATTCCTTGTAACCTCCGACTCGAGTTGATGATGGCTCTCGCAAGTTTCTGACATTCCCGATCTTGGAAGATTGTCTTCTAACGTGATGGTGTGTAAGCTAGGTTTTCCTAAAACAGGCTCGAAAATGTCATACGTACCAAACTTCGCATTTAAATCCCCAGAACGATTTTGGTGTTATAGCTGGGACATTGAGTGTAACTAGGAGACCATAGAGGAGGTTTCTCTTCCGAAAGCAACATTACTCGATTAACAAATCTCTATTGAACTACGAGTAGACGTTGTTCGTAGCAGCTTCCGCAGTTGATGTCATAGTTTTTCATAGGTTTTATCCGGTCATTCAAAGTTCGCCAAGCATCAATGGCCGTGAGCGTTCACTCAGGCCAGATCGAATTTTTAGTTGACTCCTGACAAGTTCAAAATGAAGCGAACGATTGAACATCGTCACGCCGTCAAATTTTGTTTTGAACTAGAAAAATCGGATACTGCGATATTGTGCATAATTCGGCAAGAATTCAAGATTGAAAGCACGTCACAAACTTCAGTTCTTAAGTGGCATCAGTTCCTGAGAGATAATCGAGAGACTGTAGAGGAGGAATCCCGCGCTGGACGGTTCTGGACATCAAGAATCAACGACAATGTGTGACGTATGTGAATTGATTGTAGATCGCATCACGATAATGCTCATGACCGATTATCTGATGCAAAACGGCGTCGTGACGTTTTTTCAACCTCTTTACAGTTCTGACTAGACTCCCGCAAACTTTTTTCAATTCATTAAAGTGAAATCACCCTCAAATGACATTAGTATGGGACCCTGATTGTTTTTAAAGTCTGCCTTTCAGACAGTCTTCTAGTCGTGGAAAGCCAAAAATATGTCGACGCTAAAGGTATGAGCTCTGAATTATTTTAAGGCAATATCTGAAATAAATCTATATTTCCGGAACTTTTTGCGATACTTTTTATACAAGCCCTGTATATTCGTAGTCGTTTAGGACTTTCTCTAATTTCATCCACTGTACCCGGCCTGTTAAACCGAAACAGGTTTTCTTTTACCTTTTTGGGTGGACCGGCGGAGTTAGGTTCTTATTTGCTCCAAGAACAAGATGTCCCGACTAAGCTTCAAATATGTTTTAGTAGTGCCTTTTGTCAACCAAACCCTGGGTGGCACAGTTGACTCCTTTTATCCTTCCACCACCGTAGCGAAGAAAGAACTGAGCGCAGATGGTAGCTCGGTCTTACCCCTATCTCTGAGAGTGGGAATTGAAATGTAGACGCTTATGTCTTCACGTATTATAGCATTTCACGTCAATTTTATATTCTACATTTGATCCAATCCATGAAACATTTCTGAGACTTAGTCTTTGGAATGACACATGACTCTTTTAGCGATGCGCTCTAATATTGTTGAGAAAGTCCAGAATGCTTCCATTGGGATGATTACACTTTATTTCGACGTCATATTTGTAAGCCCATATTATACTCGACACTATAGTTCGCCGTCGTTTTAATTTTAAATTCAACACTTGTGGAAAAATTCATAGGCATGAGCCTATTAAAATGCCCAAATCTACAGTGGCTTCTCTGATTTTAACTTGGTGATCATTGATAGTAATTTTGTTGAGCTTCACATTGTTATCGGCTCTTCATGTGCAGGGGTCGTTTGGTCGTATTTAACATTTTCACGTTTCTCTTGCAATATCTGAATCGTCAGTTTCTGTGTATCGTCTGTCTATAACTGTTGTCACTAGGCAAAAATATGAGAAACTTGTATGCTAATGAAATGAGCTATAAGTTGCAGCCGTGGAAATACACGATTTTTCATCTCACTCGCTGTCCTGATGTTGATTTTAATATTAAATACCAAAACTTAAATTTTTTTCGTTTTAGGTTTCCCCACTCTGGATTGAAGTCCTTGAACGGTCCATAAAATTCCTGCGTCAGGTTGCATTGGGCGACATAATGGGCGGACGTTGCATTGCACCACGCGAAGATCGTCACACAGCACTTTGTCTTCTTTTAGAACTTGGCGCGCAGAAAGGCACTTTAAGCGCATCTCTCGAAGCAATAGTCCTTTTGCTTATGCTCTGGGAGAAGGAAAAAGAAACCGATGATAATCGTGATACACCCCAAAACACTGGCGCTCCGCTAGTGCCCATTCTACGACGTTACGAAAGCATCGGTAACTACGGCATGCCGCCGAACGCCTCCAACGACATCCTACCAGCAAGTGCAACCGAATCATTTTTACGTTTTTTAACACTGCCTGACCAGGAAACGTCCAATGTAGATTTAAAACAATCAGCTGTCGTCATAGTTTCACATCTAGATCGACTAGCCAAACCACATATGCCAACTGGATCTGCAATGCCAGCAATAGCAAAGAACAAATCCATTGTTATTGAAAATCCATCGTCAACACAACAACCAACGCAGCCAACTAACGATCAGCAGCAAGTGTTTGCCTTAGGCTGGCTTGCTCTCTCCAACGATCAGTATGGATTTACGGCCGAACCAGCGGTCGGTATTCCAATGCCTGGTGTGCAAACAAATTATCCATTGTATTCGGCTCCTGTGCTTAATTTCAATTTCCAAGTTAAGCAAGTGACATTCTCGGAAGAAAACGTGCTCTTTCTCACACAGTGCGGAAAGGTGTACATCTGGAAAATCGCCAAGCCAGAGATTGATCCGGTACTGGTGAATGAATTATCGGAGACTACAATTCGCAGCATTTCGGCCCATTGCGAGGGTCGCCACTACTTGGCGTTGGATGTAAATGGAGTTGCATATTCATGGGGTAGTGGGGAAGGTGGCCGACTGGGTCATGGGGATGCACTTCCTTTGGAAGACCCGCAAAAGATCGCCAGCCTAGAGAATAATGTGAGAAGCGTGCACTGCGGCTGCACTTACAGTGCGGCAATCACAGTGAATGGAAACCTATACACCTGGGGAAGAGGAACATACGGGCGATTGGGTCATGGCAATTCTGATGACAAATTTACGCCTACTCTGGTGAAAGCGCTCTTGGAACATGAAGTGGTGGACGTGTCACTCGGCAGCGGAGACTCACATACGCTTTGTGTGACGTCTGAAGGTGTAGTGTTTGCATGGGGTGATGGAGACTATGGCAAATTAGGAAATGGTTCTTGCAATGGATCGCAAATCCCACTGCGTATTGAAACTTTGCCAAGAGTTCAACGGGTATTCACTGGATCTCAGTTTAGTCTGGCACTTACATGCGATGGTAAAATTTATACCTGGGGCAAGGGGCTAGGTGGCCGACTGGGACACGGTTGCATTGATAAAAGCATTCAGGGTGTTGTCGAAATCGTCAATACACCAAAGCTGATAACCGCGCTTGAGGGAAAAGTTATTGTCGACGTAGCTGTTGGGGCTGCTCATTGCTTGGCACTGAGTGGAACAGGTGAAATATTCGGTTGGGGACGCAATGATTATCAGCAAGTTTGCCCGCAGGGAATATCGAAAGATCCGATTTTGCCATCCCCGATCTTGGCCACACATCCTTCGGTACGTGTAAGTGGCATCTCATGTGGAGCAACCCAGAGCATTATATGGAGCCAAACATCGGTACAAGGAATACCAACTAAGATTCCGTTTGTCATTGACTTGTCGGAGCACACATTTCGTTTACTCGATCAACTTCTCGGAATGGTATGTGGACAGGAGGTTCGTCAGACACCGAATCAGGAATCTGAATGCATTGCTGTTGCTTGTTTGAATCTGCTACGATTACAGCTACATGCCCTTATTGCCAATGGAATTTCACCGAAATCAGTGGGTCTGAGTGAAGGTTCTAGATTG
The DNA here is from genome assembly GCA_958301585.1 of Merodon equestris. NCBI lineage: Eukaryota > Metazoa > Arthropoda > Insecta > Diptera > Syrphidae > Merodon > Merodon equestris. The sequence goes on from OY284415.1 coordinate 36,949,932, forward strand.
CTCGTTAGCCTGAAAACTCGCATATTGGGCTTGGCCGGAGGTTCGTGCATTCTGAAGACCATGCAAGAAGCCGCACAATGGACACTCCAAATCGGATGGAGTGTTCTTCTACCAACAGCGTCGGAAAGAGCGCAAACTTTAACGTCACTTCTGCCCTCCGAGCCGGGAATCTCATCTTCTGGTCATCGTTTTATGACCGACCTTCTAGTCGGCTCGCTTATGGCTGAAGGTGGTCTTGAAATCGCTTTAAATCAAGCTATTCGTTCGGAGACATCGGAATGCCCCGATAGCGGCCACAATTTACCTCTTCTTCATCTGATCAAACAGCTTTTGCGAAACAATTCGGCACTGACACAAGCGCGTCTATCGCAGCTTCTGATTAGTGCTGGAATGATAAAAACAGAAGACGAAGGTGGGGCGACACTGTCAGAGCACACGAGCCCTAGTTTGGATTTACTACATCGATTCCAGCGACTTCTCTTTTCGCATATTCATCAGTCAAAAGCGGAAGACTCGTCGGGGGCAGAGGCCCTTCTCAGCAAATACGTGCAGAGTGCAGTGGGATTGTGCGTAATGTCATTGCAAAAAGCACATGAAATCGCTCTGCAGGGCAAGGATGGCGTCGTTGATATCCTTAAGTCGGATATTTCAGACACTCTACTGTATGAGATGCTAATCGGATTAGTGTTGTTGAATCGCGACAAACAGGGAATTCTGCAGGGTTTCGAGTGGACAAAGACGTTTGTGCCGTTGCTACACGCATTAGACAACCTCAATCGAGTCATTTGCGATAGTGAGATTCAGGTACAACAGCCTGGCTGTCACTCCTTAAGGTAACGATAATATTGCAACTTATTTCTCCAGGATTCGGACGATATGGGATGGCCCGGAATCATTTGTCGTGGAACACAGAAAACATCACCGATTCAAGAAGAACCGCTTTTGATAAGGAAAAATGATTTCGAAAACCAAATTGTCGACGGCGGAAAGTGGGTGATCATCAATGGATTTGTATGCGATGTCAACGACTATCAGTGAGTCTTGGACTGAGTGTCTTCATCGCTATATCCCATTAACAATTGTTTTTATTACAGAAATGATCTTGCGGCAATCAACGAACTTATTGAAGGCGGAATCGGGAAAGATCTCACGACTGAATTCAATAATCCGAGCTTCAGACTTGTTTTGGAGTACATCTTGAGCAATTATAAAGTAGGAAAGTATGCGCCAAATGTGTCCGATGAGAAGGTAAGTGGGTTATTTTGGGTAACGTCATTTTCTATTTAATCGGTTCTTTTAGCCACAATTACACCAAAGTAAGGTGCTGACACATTTTCATTCTGAAAGAGCATTGTCGTATCTACTTGGACTCGTGGCCGGCATTCTTCAAGCCGGTCCGCAGCTTCAGCCAGCCGAGCAACAATGTAAGAACATCATTCGTTCAAACATTCTCAGTGGCGGTCTTCAAGTTCTGCAACCGTCGAATCCATTCGATGAAGAAAAGGGTGAGGCCCGTAGCAGTGCAAGTACAGCGGGAAGTACACCGACTGAGCCGAGTAATCATCAAATGCCCAGCTCATTGGATCCACCAGCACTCAATTCCGTTCAACAGAGGATCGAGGCGCTGTTAAGCGGTCTGGGTGAGGCCAGACTCTCCGATCCACTCGTATCTGGGTGGATGGCAGTGTCAGAACGCTTCTGTAAGGAGCACAATCTCATTTGGCATCAAGAATTCCCGCCGGAGCATCCGGTACAAGAACTCGAACGTCTACTAACCGCTGTGCTGATTCGCCATCAAAATCTAGGTCCACTGATTCTTGCTGTAATTGACCGTGAACTCGGCGGCTTAACTGTGAAACCACCCAAACAGATCTCTGAAATAATACGACTTGTGCACCAAACGAAATGGGCAGTAGTAAGAACTCGGCAGCAATTGAACAGGAGCTACAAAGAAGTTTGCGCTCCAATGCTCGAACGATTGCGCTTCTTGCTCTACGAAGTACGTCCAGCAATTAGTCTCGAACAGTCGGGTCTTCGTAAGCTTAGTATTTTGCACAAATTTCCACGGTTTAAGGCAGTGGTCAAGAAAATCATTACCGAGATGCGCATCGCCAAGAAGCAACTGGCTTGCAACAAGCCAGAGGACATTCTAAATGTGACCATACAAAGCCAACATGCGGCATTAAAGAACCAATCACAGGAAAACCTCTTACATGTTTCTTCGGCGGAAAATCTTGACAAAGAAACCGATTCAAACACCGGGGCGAACACACCCCTTCCAAACAACTTATCCAATGAAAACCTAATCGAATGCGGAACAGACAATAACCTCCTTAGTACAGCGGACAAAAAGCCACTTGAAGACGCTAAACTCCAGGCTGACGATATGGACTTTGGAGATAAAAAAGCTGACGAACAGGCTTTCGTCAATGATGTCATTCTAAAGTTGAGTGAAAAACTTCTTCAAGGCTTCGACGGTGGCGAACTTAGCATGGCAACCATGTACGAGATCGTGGACTTTCTCATGCAGGAGGTGTGCGACGTGGAGACTGTCCGTCGTGCGATGTACTGTCAGGTACAACGCTATCACATTCGCCGACAAGGACTGGAAATGTTTCACGAAATACTCCAAGTCAACGGGCTGCTAGATGCAGTTCAGTACAACATGTTGAGTGGATATCTCGGACTACACTTGAAACGAAACAGACACACGACTGCAAATAATCTCGAAGATCTACACCTTATAACAGCCTTTCAGAAAGCGAATCTTATCCTAGCACAGTCGAAAGTTTTGGAATGGGCCATCAGCGAGTTGCAGAGACTCGTGAATCAAGAACAGATCTCTATGAAACCAAAATTCCATGGGGGAAAGGATAACTCCAACCTTGGGACGTATGTCTTTCTCAAGAAACTACCGAGAGCAAGATTCCTTCTAAGTGTTTTCGGTACTTTGGCAAAGGATTTCGGTCCGAATGAACTGAGTCTCCTAATCAACTCCGGCACGCTTGGGACTATTCTTGGCCTATTGCGACAAACCGGAGGTGATATTCCATGTAGCAGGAACACTTACGAACTATCTGTGGTTTACGAGGACACGATCTTAAAGGTAAGTTTCCATTGTTGCTAGATTTACAAATAATGTTACTCGGATCCATAGCAAAAGTCGAACAAAGCCAATTTGTCGGGGCCTGAGTTGGCAAAACTAATGAAGATCGGAACCAGAATTTGTAGGGGTGCGGACTGGAAGTGGGGCGATCAGGATGGCAATCCCCCGGGTGAAGGAAGAATTATCAGTGAAGTCGGAGAGGATGGGTGAGTGACTAGAAATCGGAAATCCGTTTGGACTCTATGTGATCATCTTTCGTTTGCACAGTTGGGTACGCGTTGAATGGTACACCGGCGCTACTAATTCATACCGCATGGGCAAGGAAGGACAATACGATCTTCGTTTAGCCGACAACGCATCGAACATTGTCTCGCCCGACACTGAAAACACAGAAAAAGACGAATTGATAGGCGAAACTCAACTCTCTGGCGAATCGCATCCGACAAAGTTGCTCCGCTATGCCTGCACAAAGATGTTGCAGATCATATCGGTGGGCGTTGGTCAACACAGTGAAAAAATGGAAAAAAGCGCCGTTCAAGGAATCACGTCTATGTTTCGAGCAATTCTCAATTCTAAATCCGGTCTGGGAAACATGTGCGGTCTCGATAACTGGACTACACTCGGTTTCCTTCGAGCAATCGTTGGCGGATCGAAAGTCATGTCCAAATTCTTAACCTCTCCGATGTGGATCGATTTCTATATGAATCTTTTGGAGCAGTCCACTAATAACGAACAAGATGTCTTTCGAAAGGTTCACTGCCTTCGTCTATTGCAAACGGTGTTGGTGAACTGGACTGATGAGGACATTACGCGGACAACCACATTGGTCAAGCAGTTGTTTTCGATTTTGGGAAAAATCACTCTCTACTGTCCGAACGATATATCTCTGCTTCAGAATCCGGCGGACACGAAATCGAGAGTTCTGCTCACTGCTTCCCATTCGGGAACTGTGTCGGAGGAAATAATAACGCTCCTGCGTAAGCTACACACTTTGCCTGTCTGGAATCCGGTCATCAATTCATTTCTATCACAAAAGTTGTGTGTTGCTGCGGAAATATTCGGAGAAGACGGTCTGGAAGTGAATAATTTAGAGCCCGAATACGTTCATGTAATGGGAGTACTGAGCACTATAGGTGGCTGCGACACCCGGCCACGTGTCGGTCTCCAGGTCTCGTATGAAGGAACCACGTCGACTATCTGTGGATTCACAAACAAAGGAAAATGTCTTCTAAGTTCCGATGGCATCAATATCAATGGGGACCTACGTAAGATCTCACTTAACGTTGCCACTGAAGGAGCAGATTATTCAGTGTTTAGTCTTTCGCGCTTGCCAATGAATGAGATGCTCTTGAATTCGTGGTCCGTATTATTGTACGGCCCTGGCGAGCGAAAAATCTCGGTCCCTGGCTCGATCGACATTCCTCTTTTGCGATCTCAACAGATTCAAATCTGTGTTCTAAATTCTAATTGTGTTCTCTACCGGCACCAAGCGTCGTTGCGTAAAATTCTGCGTCAGCGATCACCTGGAATAAGCTCATATTCATCCGAAGAAAGCATCTCGGATGAGGTGCCACAAGGAGAGGTTGTTAAAACCAATATGCTTGAGCTGAACGTAGTTACTGATCAACATCCTCCGGGGGATGATTCCCCGTCATCGTTGACCGAAAATGAACTACTGATTCAAAGCATCCTTTTTCGTGCAACTCAGCCGTCCCCATTGAAAGCAACCTATACATACGGTGAATTAGCAACGGCAGCAATAAATGTGTCGCAGATGTTGGCCAGTCAATCGCATTCGGACGTGCACGCTTCTGGGATGTCCCATTCACGTCCACTACCGCCTCCAGCTCAGCCAACACTTATTCACGGTGTCCCAATCTACAATGAAGGATCTAGTGATGATGTCAACAGTAGCACAACGCCAGTAGAGAGTGGTTATGCTACTCAAAACGCAGCTTCTTCGACTGCTGTAGTCAACCGTAATAAGACAGCACCGTGCCCTCTGGTTTCGCAGATCATGGAAATGGGATTCTCGAGAAAATCTGTGGAATTAGCAGTTAAAACACTAAGTAAATTCCATTTCTAATCACTTTCTTTGGATGGATTCATGTCTTTTTTTTTCTATTGTAGCTGCTCATACTGAAGTGCCACCGACGCCAGAACAAATCGTTCAATGGATTTTGGAACATCCAGATCTGTGTCCGCCTATGCCTTCAACATCAAAGGGAAACACTTACGATTCAGAGGGTGCTACTCGATTGAATATCGGTCGTCCAGATCCCGAGGCTGATTCGGATAATGATAGCACGGACAGTAGCGATACCGTTGGTGGCTCTTCGATACAAGATACTCAACAGTCTGGCACCACCAAGTTTGCCAGCCGAAGAGATTTCCAATTTGCTGATCAGTATGCGATGTATGTGAGGGGTCTAGTGTGTCCCGGTATGATCGTGCGATGTTGCCGGGACTTTGAGCAGATCATGAAGGGTGACATTGGAACAGTATTGAAAGTCGACGCAGAAGGACTACATGACCTTAATGTGCAGGTAAATTATTCATTCCATTTGTCGATGTGGCACTTTTAACGTTTTTGGTTCTGTTCAGGTGGATTGGCAAATGCATGGTGGCAACTACTGGGTTTGTTTCGTCCACATCGAGCTTCTCGAGATGCCCAAGGAAAAGCCAATTCCATGCGAGCGTGGTGCGATCGTAGTTGGTTCGCAAGTTCGTTTGCGTTCCCCGCAGCGTTTCAAATGGATTTACATCACCAAAGGTGCAATCGGAACAGTTGCTTCGATCAATGGAAAAGACATTACGGTCGATTTCCCGAACCAACCAACTTGGTCCGGCACTTTGAATGAAATTGAGTTGGTCAGCGGCACGAGAGGTGAAGGACCTAGTAACTCCGGCGCTGTTGGAATGCTACAACCGCCACCGACCGATCTTATCGAAGACTGGTCTCGTTGCATTCGCACATTGACTGTTTCATCGAACGAAGCTATGGCCAAGCATTTGCTGGACAGAAGTCCAAACTTCTGGCAGAGTTGCTCGAGCGGTCAAGGCAAACACTGGATTCGTCTTGAAATGCATGAAAACGTTTTGATTCACAGTCTATCGATTGTCGTCAATCCCGCCGATTGTTCGCATATGCCGTCACTGATTGTTACACGAGTTGCCGACACTATTCAGAATCTGACCGAATACAGTTGGGTTTCGGTGAAGAACAGCGATACGAATGTATCTCTCATGAGCGACGTGAAGCAATATTATCGCTATGTCGAGATCGTCATCAAGCATTGTCGAAACAATGGTATCCAGTGCAAGGTTCATGGAATCAACATCATTGGGCGACGACGTCAAACCGATCTCGACCTAATGCTCATGGATGCAGCCTTTTTAGCATGCGAATACGATAGTTTATCAAGTGATTCCAGTTCCTTGGCCAACTATACCGACGCCAAGAGTACTCAGAGTGATCCTCCCTGTACCGTGATGGTGTGGGGATTGAATGACAAGGAACAGTTGGGCGGACTAAAAGGTTCAAAGGTCAAAGTGCCGACATTCTCGCAAACACTTAGTCGACTGCGTCCAATTCATATCGCCGGTGGCTCCAAGTCGCTTTTCATAGTTTCTCAGGATGGAAAGGTGTACGCTTGCGGAGAGGGAACGAATGGAAGATTAGGTTTGGGGCATAATTGCAATGTGTCAGTACCGCGACAAGTTCCAGTTCTTCATCAATATGTTGTGAAGAAAGTTGCCGTGCATTCGGGCGGAAAACATGCACTAGCATTGACTCTGGATGGCAAAGTGTTTTCTTGGGGGGAAGGCGAGGATGGTAAACTTGGGCATGGCAATCGTTTAACTATGGACAAACCCAAAATGATCGAGTCGTTGAGGGCCAAGAAAATACGAGATATTGCTTGCGGATCGTCTCATAGCGCGGCTATATCATCGTCAGGTGAGCTGTACACTTGGGGTCTAGGAGAGTATGGTCGTCTGGGGCATGGAGATAATGTGACACAGTTAAAGCCGAAATTGGTATCTGCACTTAGTGGAAAGCGTGTAATACAGGTAAGTCATTTAGCGTTTAGATAATTTTGACCTTCATTGCATTATGTTATCAGGTGGCTTGTGGTAGTCGCGACGCACAAACTTTGGCTTTGACCGAGGATGGCGCCGTGTACTCCTGGGGCGATGGTGACTTTGGAAAACTTGGCCGTGGCGGGTCTGAGGGTTCCTCGACTCCGCATGAAATCGAACGTCTGACGGGAATTGGAGTAATTCAAATTGAATGCGGGGCTCAGTTTAGCCTTGCGCTTACGCGAACTGGTGAAGTCTGGACTTGGGGTAAAGGTGATTATTATCGATTGGGTCATGGCAGCGACCAACATGTTCGGAAGCCGGCACCGATTCAAGGACTGCGTGGTCGAAAAGTTATACACGTGGCAGTAGGAGCTCTCCACTGTCTGGCCGTAACTGATGCTGGTCAGGTATATGCATGGGGCGACAATGATCATGGACAACAAGGATCTGGAAATACAATCGTGAACAAGAAACCTGCGCTTGTGATTGGCTTGGATTCGGTGTTTGTCAATAGAGTGGCGTGTGGCAGTTCACATTCTGTTGCCTGGGGCCTACCCCAATCGCCGGCCGAAGATGAGAAGAAGGGTCCCGTACCGTTCGCAACTACCAAAGATCCCCTTGGCGGAAGCAGCTTAGGAATATACGACTCAGAACCGTCGCCTTCGACTTTAGCATTATCTCTAGGCAAACAACAGGCTAAAGCATCGTTGAGTGAAATTCTACTGTCGCTGGAAACATGTGGTGCTCGACAGACAGCTCTGAACTATGTACTCAATGCGATGAGTATTCTACAGGCACGACAGCTGATTGTCGCAGCACTGACTAGCCACAGCAAGATCAACTTGAACGAGAAGATTTCGAATGAAATCGAGCCTTCGGAAAGTTTCAAGGACGTAGAACGTACACCGAATGTCGATGGAGCAGCGGCCAACAATAACGAGGTTATAGCGCAAGGTGGGGGAGAAGCCCCAGCCGACGATACTGATCCGGCAGTGCATGAGCCATCTCCAGAAGCGGAAATTGTGCCAGCACCAGCTGGACCACTTAGCGCGTTCCATAGTTTGACGGGATCGCTGTCACTTTCTGCCTCAATCTCGAGTAACGCACCGCACAAGCATTCGAAGATGTCAGCCAGTGCCATGTCGGTAATGGCAGCTACGATGACTCATCATGAAGAAATGACCGCCGAGTCGAGCCTAACCGGATTGGACGACTTCACATCACTATTAGGAGAAGCAGAGGCCAAGAGCCTAGTGGAACTGCTAAAACTAAGTGTAGCGGGTCGAACTGGTCCGCCATATACATCGCAGACGATAGCAGACACATTGATTGCTTTAGGATCGAATTCCCCAGCAATTGGTGCAATGCTTCTAGAGACATGTATCACGGAATTGGAGGATCTCTGTACTTCTCGTCACTGTTTGGGAAAGATTCCGAAACCTGTGATGCAGGAGAGCAGTCATCCGTACGTTGACAATGTTACAGCGTTTGGTCATGTTAAAATCCCAGGAGCCGAAGCTCTGCGCCTCGAATTCGACTCCCAGTGTTCGACGGAGAAAAGGAATGACCCATTGGTGATTATGGACGGATCCGGTCGTGTGATTGCAACTCGTTCGGGTCGCGAATTCACTCAATGGGCGCCGGAAATTCGTATTCCCGGTGATGAAGTACGATGGAAGTTTACAAGTGATAGCTCCGTAAACGGATGGGGATGGAAATTCTGGGTCCATGCTATTATGCCAGCCGCTTCGATGCAGGAAAGGGGCTCAGACCGTTCAGTCCTATCGCAACCATCGATGCCACTAGTCATGGCACTTCTTGACTCACGATTAGGGCCGAACAACAACAGCGTACTCCTCCGACTTGCTGCTGCATTGGCAGCATGTGCTCAGCTGAGTTCCTTAACCACAGCTCAAAGAATTTGGTCACTGAAGAAACTGCACACCATCCTGACATCTAAACATGCGCCCAAGCCGCTTGATCCTTCCTTAAATTCCATTCTAATGCCTCTGATCCCAGAACTTTTACGGCAATATGAATATGAAGAACCGCAAGTGAGAGGTGGAATTCATCTTATGCATTCAGACTACTTTAAGACGCTTGCTGCCTTGGCATGTGATATGCAATTAGACTCAGTCCTACCACCAGCCGATATGCACAAATGGGTTTGGTTCAAGCGCTATTGCATCGCAGTGCGAGTAGCTCAATCTCTTATCAAGAGGACAGAACTTCCGCGAGCGTTTTGCCTGGAAGTGAAAAAGAAAATCTCGGAGATGATGCCGCCACAGAACACATCACCCTCAGCATCAATCATGATGAATTCCACAACTTCTCTCTCGTCCAGCACAACAAGTAATGCTACACCTACACCACCGCCATCATTACTATCACAACAGCAGGTACCAATAGCCACTGCATCGATGGTTAACTCGTTGACCCCGAGTACGAGTAATCTAATTCAATATATCGATTCAGTGATGTCCCTTTCCATGCATGACGTAGACCATAAAATTGTGAACGAACAAACACAATTTCTCCACGAGGATCACACTCTATTCAAAGCCGAGCATGATAGTCAGCTATTGCAGTGGTTAAATCGTCGCCCGGAAGATTGGGCCTTATCATGGGGCGGAGCGAGTACTATTTACGGATGGGGTCATAATCATAGAGGTCAACTGGGCGGTCTCGAAGGAAGTCGCATTAAAACACCGACGCCGTGTGAGGCTCTCAGTATTCTTCGTCCAGTTCAGTTAGCTGGAGGCGAGCAGACACTTTACGCAGTCACGCCGGATGGAAAATTATTTGCAACTGGTTATGGTTCGGGCGGACGCCTAGGAATCGGAGGAACGGATTCAGTTTCGACACCAACTCTAGTTGAATCGCTTCAACATGTATTTGTGAAAAAAGTCGCAGTGAACTCGGGAGGCAAGCATTGTCTTGCACTTACAGCGGATGGAGAAGTGTATTCCTGGGGAGAGGGTGAAGATGGAAAACTCGGTCATAGCAATCGCATGAGTTATGATCGTCCTAAGCTGATCGATGCACTCTCTGGTATCGGAATAGTGGACATTGCCTGTGGCAGTGCTCATTCAGCTTGCATAACTTCTTCTGGCCATGTGCTGACTTGGGGTAAGGGTCGATACGGTCGCTTGGGACATGGCGATTCAGAAGATCAAATGCGTCCGAAACTCGTTGAAGCCCTACTTGGATATCGGGCTATCGACATCGCATGTGGTTCTGGTGACGCCCAAACATTGTGCATCACTGATGATGATAACGTGTGGAGCTGGGGCGACGGTGACTATGGAAAACTCGGTCGTGGTGGCTCTGATGGCTGCAAGGTTCCAATGAAGATCGAAAGTCTGTCTGGTCTGGGAGTGATTAAGGTGGAATGTGGCTCGCAGTTTTCGGTAGCACTCACTCGTTCGGGGGCCGTGTACACTTGGGGCAAAGGCGACTATCATCGCTTGGGACATGGAACAGTAGATCACGTTCGACGACCAAAGAAGGTTGCAGCGTTACAGGGAAAGAAGATCATCTCAATTGCTACCGGGTCGTTGCATTGTGTAGCTTGTAGTGATACTGGAGAAGTATATACTTGGGGCGACAACGACGAAGGACAGCTGGGCGATGGCACGGTGAGTGCTATTCAGCGACCAAGATTAGTGTCGGCTTTGCAAGGAAAACATATAGTTAAAGTGACTTGTGGATCAGCACATACTTTGGCTTTATCGACGTCTCAGTTAACAGAACGGGTTCGCCCACCGCCAAATCCTCCATTAGAGTACGACCTAGTACGGGATCTACCGCCAGAAGCGCTACACGCGCGACTGGTTCTTCTTCATCATTTTTCTGAACTTATGTGTCCATGTCTCGCCATGCTGCCGATATCCGGCGAGTTGAGTTTGGGTGCATTGAAGGATGTGCTGGTGTATACTATTAAGGAAGCGGCATTCCGAAAGGTTATCCAAACCACAATGGTTCGAGATAAGCAACATGGGCCTGTGATTGAGCTGAATCGAATCCAAGTGAAGCGATCACGCAATAAATCTGGAAATGGATTGGCCGGAGTGGATGGAATGAAGAGTGTCTTCGGACAAATGGTACTAAAGTTGCCTTTATTGACGCAAGAAGCGCTCTCTCTGCCACATCGTGTGTGGAAAGTGAAATTTGTGGGCGAAAGTGTTGATGATTGTGGCGGTGGTTACTCGGAATCAATTGCGGAGATGTGTGATGAATTGCAGAATGGCAGTGTGCCTCTGTTAATAAATACACCAAATGGTCGGGGAGAGGCTGGCGCCAATCGTGATTGTTTTCTATTGGATCCAACGTTAACCTCAGTGTTGCAAATGAATATGTTCCGCTTCTTAGGTGTGCTGATGGGTATTGCTGTAAGAACTGGATCTCCGTTGAGCTTGAAGTAAGTATAAAAGACGGTGAAATGTTTGTACACAATTTACTTTGAAATTTTTCTTTTAGCTTAGCGGAACCAGTCTGGCGACAATTGGCCGGCGAAAGCCTCCGCCCAAGTGATCTCACCGAGGTAGACCGAGACTATGTAGCTGGCCTTCTCTGTGTCCGGAACATGGAAGATGACCCGAAAGTCTTTAGCACCCTTGAGTTGCCATTTTCAACATCATCGGCTAAGGGCCACGAAGTGCCTTTATCCACCAGATATACGCGAATAACTCCTCAGAACCGACACGAATACGTTCGACTTGCTTTGAATTTCCGCCTTCATGAGTTCGATGAGCAAGTGAAAGCGGTCCGTGATGGAATGTCAAAAGTGATACCGGTGCCGCTGCTTTCATTGTTTTCAGCAGCTGAACTGCAAGCGATGGTCTGCGGATCGCCGGACATTCCGTTAGGCTTACTTAAATCAGTTGCGACATACAAGGGTTTCGATCCAAATTCTTCGCTTGTTTCATGGTTCTGGGAAGTCATGGAAGAGTTTTCGAATCAGGTGGGCTAGATAGCCTTTACTCAATTGAACTATTTTTGTTTATGTCTCTGTTTCTTTATTATTTAGGAACGTTCATTGTTTTTGCGATTTGTTTGGGGACGAACGCGACTGCCCCGTACAATAGCTGATTTCCGAGGCCGTGACTTTGTTCTACAAGTTCTGGAGAAAAATCCTCCAGACCATTTCCTGCCTGAGAGTTATACATGCTTTTTCCTCCTCAAGATGCCACGATATTCATGCAAGGTAGACTAACTGCTATATGTCGGTGCTATATGAGGATCGTAAACTGTTTGTTTCTCTGTTATTTTTATTTAGTCTGTGCTTTTAGAAAAGCTAAAGTACGCTATACATTTTTGCAAGAGTATCGATACCGACGAGTATGCACGTGTTGCTATGGGCGATCCCACCGAAGCAACTGGTAGCGAAGACAATAGCGATTTGGAATCTTGTGCTAGTCATGATGCTTAAAATTAACGTAAAGAGTTATGGTCATTTATAAATTCAAGGATTATTACAACAAGTAAGTTAATCAATAAATAAAATAACCATAACACCCCCTTGGCTGAGTGTATCCTTTATGTACATATGTGACAAATCTTAGAGGCAGTAAAAAATGATTAGGGATGAAGTAGTCCCAGATGATGTGGAATGTAAGTGGTAGTCTCTGTGCAAACAGAGTCAATAGAGGCATATTATTATTTTTGTAACTCGTTAGCTCAGAGCCTCGTTAACTAAGCTAAGCCCGCTTGTCCTGAGTGTTTACTGCTGTTCTGTTCCATATCTTCCGGGCCCATTCTAAAATTCCCTCTCCTTTACGGGTCGACCTTTCTAGTGTTTTTTTTCTTACGGGTTTTCCACTCATTATTCGTTTGATTGATTGCATTTAATTCTCGTGATTTTCTTACTTGGACGATGCAGAAAAAAGTTCTTCGAGTTCTTGATCGTGTAGTTTACTCCATTCGTCTCTTTATTCGTTCTGTTTTCTTCAACAGGTTCTCCTTAGTATCTTGTTTTCAAAGACCCGAAATCCATTATCTACCTTCTTAGTCAGAAATGAAGTTTCACATCCGTAAAGTGTAACTGGTTTTATAAATACGGATTTTGAGTTGTTTTGAGTAATTCCTTCATCACGTAGATGCACGCGTTATCCAATGCAGCCTTTATTTATTTCGATTTTTATGTCGTTTTTGGCAATCATAACAGTTCTCAGATATTTAAACTCGTCCACTTTCTTCAAGCATGCATCGAGTACAGTCAGGTGAGAGGTTTGCATCGATCTAAATCGATCAGTGGGCATATATTTGGTTTTCTCTTCATTTCCTTTAAGATTTTCAGGTCTTTTTTCTCTTGATTGTTTCCTTACTAATTTACAAAAGGTTCAGATCGTCAGGGTAAGTTTGAGTGGATGTGATTCCATTAAGGGTTATTCCCTTCTCACTTGGCTGAAGGGACATCATTATGTATTCCAGTACCAAAATAAAAGGAAGTGGTGATAAGGCGTCTACCTACATATATATCGAATGTTTCATATTATATGGAATTTATGCTTTGGTCGAAAATTAAAGTCTCACTGGTTTTCATTTTTCTACTGACTTAAAATGACATATGTATATGATAGGCTTTTCCAATGCTGTTTGTTCCCCATGTTCATTAAGCAGTTTATCGAAATATCTCCTGCATTAAGCTGCAACTCCTTCGCTGTCCGAAACGATAATCCGAGTATTCTTTTGTATGAATCTTTCCGTTTTATCATGAGGAATCTTACAGTCAAGTACGACTCCAAGACGTCAGCATATTACAAAGAAGACATTTGAACTTATGTCGTAGTGTTGTTCTACATGTCAAACTTTATAAAGGCCCTGGGCCATAGCTCGAAATGGCGACTTGGCGCAAACATTGGGGGACTCTACTCCTCCATATCTACAATTTCACGTTGGGCCAATGAGTTGCTGGGCAGAACATCTACTGAAGGTGAACATCGCGAAGGACGCTCATTCACGTCCCTCACTGAAGATAACGTGAAAAAAGTTGAAAATTGTGTGTTGGCAGATCGAAGAGCGACCATCAGGCATATAACTCAGATCACAGGAATTGCTTATGAAAACTATCCAAGAATATTAACCAACGAGCAATAAAAAAACGGGTCGATATTTCGGGGGTGAATCACGACAAGGTAAAAGCAGATCATGAAATGTTTTTGTTGAGTTTCGTGACCATGGGCGGGACTTGGATCCACCACTTTGATCCTGAAACCAAACAACTTGAAAACGAGACTCCTCACCGAGGATGTTACTAAGAAATTTTAAATATCCATTTTGTCGGGAAAGGTGACGGCATCAGTGTTTTGGGACGCTGAAGTAATAGGTATAGCGGAATATTTGGAAAAGGGAGTCACCATTTTCACATCTTACTACACAAATAAGAAGATTACGGGAGGTCATTAAAGAACAAAGACGAGACAAAGCGCAAGCTGGAGTGCCGGTTCACAAAGCGCTATTAAAGAAACGGGATTCGAACTGCACGAACACTTGCCTTGGCCAGATCTAGCTCCCAGCGACTTCTACCCCTTTCCTCGCCTCAAGAAACACATCCGAGGCAAGAAATTTAACGACGATAGCGAAGTTATGGCCGCTGTTGAGGCGTTTTGGGAGTGTCAAGATAAAGATTTTTTTTTCTAAGGGAATCCTGGGCTTAAAAAAAGATGGACTAAATGTATTGACTTAAGAGACTATGTAAAATAGAAAAATTAATAATTTTTCTGAATCACCGTCTATTATTTGCATTATTATTACTCATGGATCACCTCTCGTAATTATAGTTTCATTCAATGTAATATTGGTGAATGGTCAGAGATAACATCAGTGCAAAACGTGTGTCAGGAAAATTAGATTCCAAACTGTTGAATTAGAAGAAGATACTGAGAAGTCGCTAAAAAATCAACTATGTAGCACTATTGAGCGGGTCATAACTGGCGAAGATATGAATTTCAAACCCAGGAGCAATCGTCCCAGTGGAAGTTTTTTTAAGAAAACATTTTCTTGGTTTAAGTGATCTTTTATTTTAATTTTTTTTTGAAATCGAAAGGTATAGTTAAAGTTGTTCCGTCTACTTTAGGGTGTCTGCAACGGGCCAGTAAGGTTTCTATAGGTTATTAAGTTAGTTAAAATATATAAGCTAGTTCAAAGCATTTTTGTCTAGCGGGTAAGATAGCTCTAAGAAATGAATAATAAAAAGAAAAAAAAAAGGTTCCCAGGCCGAAAATTCGTAAAGTTCAATCGAATGTCATTCACTTCTTTTTTCTATTTTAATGATAATTTGCGTCATGATTTCTTGCCACAAACGGAGTCAGGGGCTTAGTTTGAAGGTATGTACAACATTGATGTGGGTTCTTAAAAGATTTTTCCGAAATTATGTTATTTTAAGAGCATTTTCGGTACTGAAGAGTATGCATACGCAAAGCCGTGTGTGTTTATTACTAAGAAACCTTAAAGCCTTTTCCTTTTTAAATATACTAATTACTAATTTATTTTGTTTGCCTTTACAGCATACGCAAATAAGTATATACACCAACATTTATGGAAGACACCTTTCCGAGTTCAAGGTTTGATAATTTGTTTACAAATTAGCAAAAGAAAAGATCAATTCATATTTGACGTTGATTGTAAAAGTAGAACTATTGTTCCCATTTATTTGTTGGTTATCTATAATTTTGCCGTATTTTTTATTGTCATTATCTTTGCTATCATCCAATCCAACGTAGAAATACAATGAAATAAAGAAAAATAAAGAAAAACAATTTTTAGACAAATAAAACAAAAAAAAAAATACAAAAATTACGTTGAAATTAATGAAATAACCTAATAGAGTTGATGTGGTTCCTTATTTGATTATTTAACTATTATTACTCTTTTAGTTGTACACGCATACACTAGAACAAAAACCACTTTTACTAAACTGTAGCGTTAGATATAGATGAGACAAACTAGATGTTACTGCGTACACGTTACGAGTACGTACAATTAAATAAAATAGAATTATATTTTCATTATGGAGTTATTTACCAAAAACGATTATAAATAATAAAAGAAACACACAAGTATCGACAGATCCAAACGATATTTAAAAAACGACTGGAGATGCGAAAAGAAATATAGATTGAACGTGACAAAAGAGATTTTAATAAAATTCTTGAAACAAGAAAACATTTATTTTGTTATAAGTGTAAATTAGTTTTTTGCAATTTTCGATCATATTTTTGCTTTTATTGTTATGACAATTTTCAAAGAAAAAAATTGTGCAGGTAGCTTGATTTTTAAATTTTTTAGGACTTTTCCTCCACGAGATATAATTTATGGACTTTTGGTATTTTAAGCATTTATTTATTTAGTTTTTCTCTCGTCGTTTTAATTTATTCCAACTCATTGTCACATTCTTACAAAAACTTAAAAAAAAAACCAAAAAGAACAATTAAAATTGAATGATGCCTAAAGGAATAGTCGAACATTTGTCTTACAATGTCGTAGATGTACTTTGTCAATTTTGCAACAATAATGTTAAATGAAACAGTAACATTCACTATTTGGAAGACTTGAGATGAAATGAATTGTAGTATTAAAAAGAACAACAAAGAATTAAAAAAAATTATTTTCATTGCAATGAAATTATTTTGCTACAAAATTTCTTATTTAACCGCTTATATTATATCTCTAGGCTTATATTTTATATTTATTGTTTTTTTTTTCGTAAAGTGGAAAGAATATACGTATATTATACTATATACATATAAATTTGTTTTAGTTTTATTTGGAGATTGTTTTCTTTTCCGTCGTTATTACTTTGCAATTAGCGAATTGGTTGCCATTGCCTTTGTTCAGTATAATCCTTGCAATTTGTATTTTGGTGTAACCGTAATACATATCATTCAGACCTGTAGTTTGAAATAAACATGTCATACATTCCATCCCCAAAATAGTAGAAATGTCTTCATGTCTAGTCTAACGTCAGCTCAATAGTTAAGTAAAATTTACAAAAAAGCTGCTATGACGGTAGTTTTAGTTACTTTAATACGCCACTGTAGCCGGATAATATTTGAAGAGTTTCTTTATTGTCCTTTGTGTCCTGTTGAATTTTGTAAATAAACAAATTTGTGTCACCCGCTTTTTAATATAAAAGAAGTGTCATAGTATAAAATTAGTCTAAACCGTTCCTTAATATAACTCCTAAAAAACCCTTTCTCAATAGCCAAATCAAAATATCTGTCTTCTCTCCTTACAGAGTCGTGTGTTAAAAATTCGAACACAGAGCAAACATTTAACAAAATTAACATAGAAGACTGATCTGCTTTTTATGCAAACAAATAAGTATATTTTGGCATGAATTAAATTCGATACATATATAATGCATCATACTTAAGGATTCATGTAAGAATTCGACATGTAATTGTGCAATTTAATTTGAAAATAAAATATTAAAATTGCGTGCATATATAGATTTATTTAAATATTCATGATACTGACACTGAATCTTTATAAATTTATTTTGTCTTTTGATTTATACGGTTTAATTATATTTAGTGATTTTTTAATATAATCTTATAACAGATATGACACTGTAAGCCAATTACAGTTTGTCATCCAGTACAATTTGGCAACATTTTTTCGATATAGTCTGTCCCTTTTCCCACGAGACTGGTTCCCATTTGCAGTCAACTGCGACGCCATCTCTGATTGATCTGTTGAACTTTGTAGATATATCTTCTATTTGTATCTTCCCGTTCCCGTTGTTCTATCAATATAGACGAGTAAAATCATATTTCTTGTTGGAAAAGCAACAGCTCGCGACATTTCTGTAATTTTTTAACGTGTGGTATATTTACTGTATACAGAATTTGTACTATAGACTAAAATTAAAATGTCACTACTTTTCATAAGGATGATGCATTTTTCTACTAACTTAAAATAACACCTCTTATTGGATAGCCTTTCAAGACCGGCGAAATCATTAAATTTCTTCAAATTTCTATTACTTTTAAAAATGTCTTTTATATTCACATTACATAAAATTCGCACCTTGGAATAAAATGTCAATGCTTTCCATACAAATTTGGCATTTTTCTACTGATTTAAAATGATAACTTTTGTTTGAGGAAATTTTGTCCCGCGAAATTTTCAAATTTCTGTTACTTTCTAATCATGTCTTATTTATATTCACATTATATGGAAATTGTACTGATGACTAAAATTAAAATGTCTCTAGTTTTCATAAAAATTTAGCATTTTTCTACTGACATAAAATGACACCTCTTGTTGGATATGTTTTCCGACCTGGTAAATCACCAAATTTCTTCCAATTTCTGTTATTTTTAAAGTGCCTCGTATATATTTCGATTATACTGAATTCGAACTGTGGACCAAAATTAAAATGTCTCTAGTTTTCATAAAAATTTTGAATTTTTCTGCTGACTTAAAAAGACATTTCTTGTTGGATAGGCTTTCCAGACCCGCGAAACTATCAAATTTCTTCCTATTCCTATTATTTTTCAAAATACCTCGTATATATTTCGATTCAGCGGAATTCGAACTATGGACCAAAATTAAAATGTCTCTAGTTTTCATAAAAATTGTGCATTTTTCTACTGATTTAAAATGACACCTCTTGTTGGATAGTTTTTTTGACCCGTTATATTACCAAATTTCTTCCAATTTCTACTATTTTTCAAAATATGCACTTCGTAGATATTTCGATTATACGGAATTCAAACTGTGGATTAAAATTAGAATGCCTCTAGATTTCATAAAAATTTTGTATTTTCTGCAGACTTAAAATGACACCTCTTGTTGGATAGGTTTTCAGACCGCCTGCATTACCAAATTTCTTCCAATTTCTGTTATTTTTGAAAGTGCCTCGTATATAGTTCTATTATACGGAATTCAAACTGTGGATTAAAATTAAAATGTCTCTAGTTTTCATAAAAATTTTGCATTTTTCTACTGACTTAAAATGACCACTTGTTGGATAGGTTTTCCAACTCGCTGAATTACCAAATTTCTTCCTATTCCTATTACTTTTCAAAATACCTCGTAGATATTTCGATTATACTGAATTCGAATTGTGGACCAAAATTAAAATGTCTCTAGTTTTCATAAAAATTGTGCATTTTTCTACTGACTTAAAATGACACCTCTTGTTGGATAGGTTTTCAGAACCGCTGCATTACCAAATTTCTTCCAATTTCTACTATTTTTCAAAATACCTCGTATATATTTCGATTATACGGAATTCGAATTTTGGATTAAAATTAAAGTGTCTCTAGTTTTCATAAAAAAATTGCATTTTTCTACTGACTTAAGATGACACCTGTTGTTGGATATGTTTTCCAGACCCGCGAAACTATCAAATTTCTTCCAATTTCTATTATTTTTCAAAATGCCTCGTATACATTTCGATTATACGGGATTCAAACTGTGGATTAAAATTAGAATGTCTCCAGTTTTCATAAAAAAATTGCATTTTTCCACTGACTTAAGATGACACCTGTTGTTGGATAGGTTTTCCAGACCCGCGAAATTACCAAATTTCTCGAAATTTCCCTTATTTTTCAACGTGCCTCGTATATATTGAGATTATGTAGAAGTTGAAATCTAAACTAGAATTAAAATGTCACTATTTTTTATAAAAATTTTGCATTTTTTTACTGACTTAAAATGACACCTCTTGTTGGATAGGTTTTCCAACTCGCTGAATTACCAAATTTCTTCCTATTCCTATTACTTTTCAAAATACCTCGTAGATATTTCGATTATACTGAATTCGAATTGTGGACCAAAATTGAAATGTCTCTAATTTTCATAAAAACTGTGCATTTTTCTACTGACTTAAAATGACAACACTTGTTGGAGAGGTTTTCAGACCCGCTGCATTACCAAATTTCTTCCAATTTCTACTATTTTTCAAAATACCTCGTAGATATTTCGATTATACTGAATTCGAACTGTGGATTTAAATTAAAATGTCTCTAATTTTCACAAAAAAAATTGTATTTTTATTCCTATTCTTATTATTTTTCAAAATGCCTCGTATATATTTCGATTATACGGAATTCGAATTGTGGACCAAAATTAAAATGTCTCTAGTTTTCATAAAAATTGTGCATTTTTCTACTGACTTAAAATGACACCTCTTGTTGGATAGGTTTTCCAACTCGCTGAATTACCAAATTTCTTCCTACTCCTATTACTTTTGAAAATACCTCGTAGATATTTCGATTATACTGAATTCGAATTGTGGACCAAAATTAAAATGTCCCTAGTTTTCATAAAAATTGTGCATTTTTCTACTGACTTAAAATTACACCTCTTGTTGGATAGGTTTTCCAACTCGCTGAATTACCAAATTTCTTCCTATTCCTATTACTTTTCAAAATACCTCGTAGATATTTCGATTATACTGAATTCGAATTGTGGACCAAAATTGAAATGTCTCTAATTTTCATAAAAATTGTGCATTTTTCTACTGACTTAAAATGACAACACTTGTTGGAGAGGTTTTCAGACCCGCTGCATTACCAAATTTCTTCCAATTTCTACTATTTTTCAAAATACCTCGTAGATATTTCGATTATACTGAATTCGAACTGTGGATTTAAATTAAAATGTCTCTAATTTTCACAAAAAAATTGTATTTTTATTCCTATTCCTATTATTTTTCAAAATGCCTCGTATATATTTCGATTATACGGAATTCGAATTGTGGACCAAAATTAAAATGTCTCTAGTTTTCATAAAAATTGTGCATTTTTCTACTGACTTAAAATGACAACACTTGTTGGAGAGGTTTTCAGACCCGCTGCATTACCAAATTTCTTCCAATTTCTACTATTTTTCAAAATACCTCGTAGATATTTCGATTATACTGAATTCGAACTGTGGATTTAAATTAAAATGTCTCTAATTTTCACAAAAAAATTGTATTTTTATTCCTATTCCTATTATTTTTCAAAATGCCTCGTATATATTTCGATTATACGGAATTCGAATTGTGGACCAAAATTAAAATGTCTCTAGTTTTCATAAAAATTGTGCATTTTTCTACTGACTTAAAATGAACCCCTTGTTGGATAGGTTTTCCAACTCGCTGAATTACCAAATTTCTTCCTACTCCTATTACTTTTGAAAATACCTCGTAGATATTTCGATTATACTGAATTCGAATTGTGGACCAAAATTAAAATGTCCCTAGTTTTCATAAAAATTGTGCATTTTTCTACTGACTTAAAATTACACCTCTTGTTGGATAGGTTTTCCAACTCGCTGAATTACCAAATTTCTTCCTATTCCTATTACTTTTCAAAATACCTCGTAGATATTTCGATTATACTGAATTCGAACTGTGGATTTAAATTAAAATGTCTCTAATTTTCACAAAAAAATTGTATTTTTATTCCTATTCCTATTATATTTCAAAATGCCTCGTATATATTTCGATTATACGGAATTCGAATTGTGGACCAAAATTAAAATGTCTCTAGTTTTCATAAAAATTGTGCATTTTTCTACTGACTTAAAATGACAACACTTGTTGGAGAGGTTTTCAGACCCGCTGCATTACCAAATTTCTTCCAATTTCTACTATTTTTCAAAATACCTCGTAGATATTTCGATTATACTGAATTCGAACTGTGGATTTAAATTAAAATGTCTCTAATTTTCACAAAAAAATTGTATTTTTATTCCTATTCCTATTATTTTTCAAAATGCCTCGTATATATTTCGATTATACGGAATTCGAATTGTGGACCAAAATTAAAATGTCTCTAGTTTTCATAAAAATTGTGCATTTTTCTACTGACTTAAAATGACAACACTTGTTGGAGAGGTTTTCAGACCCGCTGCATTACCAAATTTCTTCCAATTTCTACTATTTTTCAAAATACCTCGTAGATATTTCGATTATACTGAATTCGAACTGTGGATTTAAATTAAAATGTCTGTAATTTTCACAAAAAAATTGTATTTTTATTCCTATTCCTATTATTTTTCAAAATGCCTCGTATATATTTCGATTATACGGAATTCGAATTGTGGACCAAAATTAAAATGTCTCTAGTTTTCATAAAAATTGTGCATTTTTCTACTGACTTAAAATGACACCTCTTGTTGGATAGGTTTTCCAACTCGCTGAATTACCAAATTTCTTCCTACTCCTATTACTTTTGAAAATACCTCGTAGATATTTCGATTATACTGAATTCGAATTGTGGACCAAAATTAAAATGTCCCTAGTTTTCATAAAAATTGTGCATTTTTCTACTGACTTAAAATTACACCTCTTGTTGGATAGGTTTTCCAACTCGCTGAATTACCAAATTTCTTCCTATTCCTATTACTTTTCAAAATACCTCGTAGATATTTCGATTATACTGAATTCGAACTGTGGATTTAAATTAAAATGTCTCTAATTTTCACAAAAAAATTGTATTTTTATTCCTATTCCTATTATATTTCAAAATGCCTCGTATATATTTCGATTATACGGAATTCGAATTGTGGACCAAAATTAAAATGTCTCTAGTTTTCATAAAAATTGTGCATTTTTCTACTGACTTAAAATGACACCTCTTGTTGGATAGGTTTTCCAACTCGCTGAATTACCAAATTTCTTCCTACTCCTATTACTTTTGAAAATACCTCGTAGATATTTCGACTATACTGAATTCGAATTGTGGACCAAAATTAAAATGTCCCTAGTTTTCATAAAAATTGTGCATTTTTCTACTGACTTAAAATTACACCTCTTGTTGGATAGGTTTTCCAACTCGCTGAATTACCAAATTTCTTCCTATTTCTATTACTTTTCAAAATACCTCGTAGATATTTCGATTATACTGAATTCGAATTGTGGACCAATATTAAAATGTCTCTAGTTTTCATAAAAATTTTGCATTTTTCTATTGACTTAAAATTACATCTCTTGTTGGATGTTCCAACTCGCTGAATTACCAAATTTCTTCCTATTCCTATTACTTTTCAAAATACCTCGTAGATATTTCGATTATACTGAATTCGAATTGTGGACCAAAATTAAAATGTCTCTAGTTTTCATAAAAATTTTGCATTTTTCTACTGACTTAAAATTACACCTCTTGTTGGATAGGTTTTCCAACTCGCTGAATTACCAAATTTCTTCCTATTCCTATTACTTTTCAAAATACCTCGTAGATATTTTAATAATTCGAACTGTGGATTTAAATTAAAATGTCTAATTTTCACAAAAAAATTGCATTTTTATTCCTATTCCTATTATTTTTCAAAATACCTCGTAGATATTTCGATTATACTGAATTCGAATTGTGGACCGAAATTAAAATGTCTCTAGTTTTCATAAAAATTGTGCATTTTTCTACTGACTTAAAATGACACCTCTTGTTGGATAGGTTTTCCAACTCGCTGAATTACCAAATTTCTTCCTATTCCTATTACTTTTCAAAATACCTCGTAGATATTTCGATTATACTGAATTCGAATTGTGGACCAAAATTAAAATGTCTCTAGTTTTCATAAAAATTGTGCATTTTTCTACTGACTTAAAATGACACCTCTTGTTGGATAGGTTTTCCAACTCGCTGAATTACCAAATTTCTTCCTACTCCTATTACTTTTCAAAATACCTCGTAGATATTTCGATTATACTGAATTCGAATTGTGGACCAAAATTAAAATGTCTCTAGTTTTCATAAAAATTGTGCATTTTTCTACTGACTTAAAATGACACCTCTTGTTGGATAGGTTTTCCAACTCGCTGAATTACCAAATTTCTTCCTATTCCTATTACTTTTCAAAATACCTCGTAGATATTTCGATTATACTGAATTCGAATTGTGGACCAAAATTGAAATGTCTCTAGTTTTCATAAAAATTGTGCATTTTTCTACTGACTTAAAATGACACCTCTTGTTGGATAGGTTTTCCAACTCGCTGAATTACCAAATTTCTTCCTACTCCTATTACTTTTCAAAATACCTCGTAGATATTTCGATTATACTGAATTCGAATTGTGGACCAAAATTAAAATGTCTCTAGTTTTCATAAAAATTGTGCATTTTTCTACTGACTTAAAATGACACCTCTTGTTGGATAGGTTTTCCAACTCGCTGAATTACCAAATTTCTTCCTATTCCTATTACTTTTCAAAATACCTCGTAGATATTTCGATTATACTGAATTCGAATTGTGGACCAAAATTGAAATGTCTCTAGTTTTCATAAAAATTGTGCATTTTTCTACTGACTTAAAATGACACCTTTTGTTGGATAGGTTTTCCAACTCGCTGAATTACCAAATTTCTTCCTATTCCTATTACTTTTCAAAATACCTCGCAGATATTTCGATTATACTGAATTCGAATTGTGGACCAAAATTGAAATGTGTCTAGTTTTCATAAAAATTTTGCATTTTTCTACTGACTTAAAATGACATCTCTTGTTGGATGTTCCAACTCGCTGAATTACCAAATTTCTTCCTATTCCTATTACTTTTCAAAATACCTCGTAGATATTTCGATTATACTGAATTCGAATTGTGGACCAAAATTAAAATGTCTCTAGTTTTCATAAAAATTGTTCATTTTTCTACTGACTTAAAATGGCACCTCTTGTTGGATAGGTTTTCCAACTCGCTGAATTACCAAATTTCTTCCTACTCCTATTACTTTTCAAAATACCTCGTAGATATTTCGATTATACTGAATTCGAATTGTGGACCAAAATTAAAATGTCTCTAGTTTTCATAAAAATTGTGCATTTTTCTACTGACTTAAAATGACACCTCTTGTTGGATAGGTTTTCCAACTCGCTGAATTACCAAATTTCTTCCTATTCCTATTACTTTTCAAAATACCTCGTAGATATTTCGATTATACTGAATTCGAATTGTGGACCAACATTGAAATGTCTCTAGTTTTCATAAAAATTTTGCATTTTTCTACTGACTTAAAATGACATCTCTTGTTGGATGTTCCAACTCGCTGAATTACCAAATTTCTTCCTATTCCTATTACTTTTCAAAATACCTCGTAGATATTTCGATTATACTGAATTCGAATTATGGACCAAAATTGAAATGTCTCTAGTTTTCATAAAAATTGTGCATTTTTCTACTGACTTAAAATGACACCTCTTGTTGGATAGGTTTTCCAACTCGCTGAATTACCAAATTTCTTCCTACTCCTATTACTTTTCAAAATACCTCGTAGATATTTCGATTATACTGAATTCGAATTGTGGACCAAAATTAAAATGTCTCTAGTTTTCATAAAAATTGTGCATTTTTCTACTGACTTAAAATGACACCTCTTGTTGGATAGGTTTTCCAACTCGCTGAATTACCAAATTTCTTCCTATTCCTATTACTTTTCAAAATACCTCGCAGATATTTCGATTATACTGAATTCGAATTGTGGACCAAAATTGAAATGTCTCTAGTTTTCATAAAAATTTTGCATTTTTCTACTGACTTAAAATGACATCTCTTGTTGGATGTTCCCACTCGCTGAATTACCAAATTTCTTCCTATTCCTATTACTTTTCAAAATACCTCGTAGATATTTCGATTATACTGAATTCGAATTGTGGACCAAAATTAAAATGTCTCTAGTTTTCATAAAAATTGTGCATTTTTCTACTGACTTAAAATGACACCTCTTGTTGGATAGGTTTTCCAACTCGCTGAATTACCAAATTTCTTCCTACTCCTATTACTTTTCAAAATACCTCGTAGATATTTCGATTATGCTGAATTCGAATTGTGGACCAAAATTAAAATGTCTCTAGTTTTCATAGAAATTCTGCATTTTTCTACTGACTTAAAATGACACCTCTTGTTGGATAGGTTTTCCAACTCGCTGAATTACCAAATTTCTTCCTATTCCTATTACTTTTCAAAATACCTCGTAGATATTTCGATTATACTGAATTCGAATTGTGGACCAAAATTAAAATGTCTCTAGTTTTCATAAAAATTGTGCATTTTTCTACTGACTTAAAATGACACCTCTTGTTGGATAGGTTTTCCAACTCGCTGAATTACCAAATTTCTTCCTATTCCTATTACTTTTCAAAATACCTCGCAGATATTTCGATTATACTGAATTCGAATTGTGGACCAAAATTGAAATGTCTCTAGTTTTCATAAAAATTTTGCATTTTTCTACTGACTTAAAATGACATCTCTTGTTGGATGTTCCCACTCGCTGAATTACCAAATTTCTTCCTATTCCTATTACTTTTCAAAATACCTCGTAGATATTTCGATTATACTGAATTCGAATTGTGGACCAAAATTAAAATGTCTCTAGTTTTCATAAAAATTGTGCATTTTTCTACTGACTTAAAATGACACCTCTTGTTGGATAGGTTTTCCAACTCGCTGAATTACCAAATTTCTTCCTACTCCTATTGCTTTTCAAAATACCTCGTAGATATTTCGATTATGCTGAATTCGAATTGTGGACCAAAATTAAAATGTCTCTAGTTTTCATAGAAATTCTGCATTTTTCTACTGACTTAAAATGACACCTCTTGTTGGATAGGTTTTCCAACTCGCTGAATTACCAAATTTCTTCCTATTCCTATTACTTTTCAAAATACCTCGTAGATATTTCGATTATACTGAATTCGAATTGTGGAACAAAATTAAAATGTCTCTAGTTTTCATAAAAATTGTGCATTTTTCTACTGACTTAAAATGACACCTCTTGTTGGATAGGTTTTCCGACCCGTTATATTACCAAATTTCTTCCAATTTCTACTATTTTTCAAAATATGTACTTCGTATATATTTCGATTATACTGAATTCAAATTGTGGACCAAAATTAAAATGTCTCTAGTTTTCATAAAAATTGTGCATTTTTCTACTGACTTAAAATGACACCTCTTGTTGGATAGGTTTTTCAACTCGCTGAATTACCAAATTTCTTCCTATTCCTATTACTTTTCAAAATACCTCGTAGATATTTCGATTATACTGAATTCGAATTGTGGACCAAAATTAAAATGTCTCTAGTTTTTATAAAAATTGTGCATTTTTCTACTGACTTAAAATGACACCTCTTGTTGGATAGGTTTTCCGACCCGTTATATTACCAAATTTCTTCCAATTTCTACTATTTTTCAAAATATGTACTTCGTATATATTTCGATTATACTGAATTCGAATTGTGGACCAAAATTAAAATGTCTCTAGTTTTCATAAAAATTGTGCATTTTTCTACTGACTTAAAATGACACCTTTTGTTGGATAGGTTTTCCAACTCGCTGAATTACCAAATTTCTTACTATTCCTATTACTTTTCAAAATACCTCGCAGATATTTCGATTATACTGAATTCGAATTGTGGACCAAAATTGAAATGTCTCTAGTTTTCATAAAAATTTTGCATTTTTCTACTGACTTAAAATGACATCTCTTGTTGGATGTTCCCACTCGCTGAATTACCAAATTTCTTCCTATTCCTATTACTTTTCAAAATACCTCGTAGATATTTCGATTATACTGAATTCGAATTGTGGACCAAAATTAAAATGTCTCTAGTTTTCATAAAAATTGTGCATTTTTCTACTGACTTAAAATGACACCTCTTGTTGGATAGGTTTTCCAACTCGCTGAATTACCAAATTTCTTCCTACTCCTATTGCTTTTCAAAATACCTCGTAGATATTTCGATTATGCTGAATTCGAATTGTGGACCAAAATTAAAATGTCTCTAGTTTTCATAGAAATTCTGCATTTTTCTACTGACTTAAAATGACACCTCTTGTTGGATAGGTTTTCCAACTCGCTGAATTACCAAATTTCTTCCTATTCCTATTACTTTTCAAAATACCTCGTAGATATTTCGATTATACTGAATTCGAATTGTGGACCAAAATTAAAATGTCTCTAGTTTTCATAAAAATTGTGCATTTTTCTACTGACTTAAAATGACACCTCTTGTTGGATAGGTTTTCCAACTCGCTGAATTACCAAATTTCTTCCTACTCCTATTACTTTTCAAAATACCTCGTAGATATTTCGATTATACTGAATTCGAATTGTGGACCAAAATTAAAATGTCTCTAGTTTTCATAAAAATTGTGCATTTTTCTACTGACTTAAAATGACACCTCTTGTTGGATAGGTTTTCCAACTCGCTGAATTACCAAATTTCTTCCTATTCCTATTACTTTTCAAAATACCTCGTAGATATTTCGATTATACTGAATTCGAATTGTGGACCAAAATTGAAATGTCTCTAGTTTTCATAAAAATTGTGCATTTTTCTACTGACTTAAAATGACACCTCTTGTTGGATAGGTTTTCCAACTCGCTGAATTACCAAATTTCTTCCTACTCCTATTACTTTTCAAAATACCTCGTAGATATTTCGATTATACTGAATTCGAATTGTGGACCAAAATTAAAATGTCTCTAGTTTTCATAAAAATTGTGCATTTTTCTACTGACTTAAAATGACACCTCTTGTTGGATAGGTTTTCCAACTCGCTGAATTACCAAATTTCTTCCTATTCCTATTACTTTTCAAAATACCTCGTAGATATTTCGATTATACTGAATTCGAATTGTGGACCAAAATTGAAATGTCTCTAGTTTTCATAAAAATTGTGCATTTTTCTACTGACTTAAAATGACACCTTTTGTTGGATAGGTTTTCCAACTCGCTGAATTACCAAATTTCTTCCTATTCCTATTACTTTTCAAAATACCTCGCAGATATTTCGATTATACTGAATTCGAATTGTGGACCAAAATTGAAATGTGTCTAGTTTTCATAAAAATTTTGCATTTTTCTACTGACTTAAAATGACATCTCTTGTTGGATGTTCCAACTCGCTGAATTACCAAATTTCTTCCTATTCCTATTACTTTTCAAAATACCTCGTAGATATTTCGATTATACTGAATTCGAATTGTGGACCAAAATTAAAATGTCTCTAGTTTTCATAAAAATTGTTCATTTTTCTACTGACTTAAAATGGCACCTCTTGTTGGATAGGTTTTCCAACTCGCTGAATTACCAAATTTCTTCCTACTCCTATTACTTTTCAAAATACCTCGTAGATATTTCGATTATACTGAATTCGAATTGTGGACCAAAATTAAAATGTCTCTAGTTTTCATAAAAATTGTGCATTTTTCTACTGACTTAAAATGACACCTCTTGTTGGATAGGTTTTCCAACTCGCTGAATTACCAAATTTCTTCCTATTCCTATTACTTTTCAAAATACCTCGTAGATATTTCGATTATACTGAATTCGAATTGTGGACCAACATTGAAATGTCTCTAGTTTTCATAAAAATTTTGCATTTTTCTACTGACTTAAAATGACATCTCTTGTTGGATGTTCCAACTCGCTGAATTACCAAATTTCTTCCTATTCCTATTACTTTTCAAAATACCTCGTAGATATTTCGATTATACTGAATTCGAATTATGGACCAAAATTGAAATGTCTCTAGTTTTCATAAAAATTGTGCATTTTTCTACTGACTTAAAATGACACCTCTTGTTGGATAGGTTTTCCAACTCGCTGAATTACCAAATTTCTTCCTACTCCTATTACTTTTCAAAATACCTCGTAGATATTTCGATTATACTGAATTCGAATTGTGGACCAAAATTAAAATGTCTCTAGTTTTCATAAAAATTGTGCATTTTTCTACTGACTTAAAATGACACCTCTTGTTGGATAGGTTTTCCAACTCGCTGAATTACCAAATTTCTTCCTATTCCTATTACTTTTCAAAATACCTCGCAGATATTTCGATTATACTGAATTCGAATTGTGGACCAAAATTGAAATGTCTCTAGTTTTCATAAAAATTTTGCATTTTTCTACTGACTTAAAATGACATCTCTTGTTGGATGTTCCCACTCGCTGAATTACCAAATTTCTTCCTATTCCTATTACTTTTCAAAATACCTCGTAGATATTTCGATTATACTGAATTCGAATTGTGGACCAAAATTAAAATGTCTCTAGTTTTCATAAAAATTGTGCATTTTTCTACTGACTTAAAATGACACCTCTTGTTGGATAGGTTTTCCAACTCGCTGAATTACCAAATTTCTTCCTACTCCTATTACTTTTCAAAATACCTCGTAGATATTTCGATTATGCTGAATTCGAATTGTGGACCAAAATTAAAATGTCTCTAGTTTTCATAGAAATTCTGCATTTTTCTACTGACTTAAAATGACACCTCTTGTTGGATAGGTTTTCCAACTCGCTGAATTACCAAATTTCTTCCTATTCCTATTACTTTTCAAAATACCTCGTAGATATTTCGATTATACTGAATTCGAATTGTGGACCAAAATTAAAATGTCTCTAGTTTTCATAAAAATTGTGCATTTTTCTACTGACTTAAAATGACACCTCTTGTTGGATAGGTTTTCCAACTCGCTGAATTACCAAATTTCTTCCTATTCCTATTACTTTTCAAAATACCTCGCAGATATTTCGATTATACTGAATTCGAATTGTGGACCAAAATTGAAATGTCTCTAGTTTTCATAAAAATTTTGCATTTTTCTACTGACTTAAAATGACATCTCTTGTTGGATGTTCCCACTCGCTGAATTACCAAATTTCTTCCTATTCCTATTACTTTTCAAAATACCTCGTAGATATTTCGATTATACTGAATTCGAATTGTGGACCAAAATTAAAATGTCTCTAGTTTTCATAAAAATTGTGCATTTTTCTACTGACTTAAAATGACACCTCTTGTTGGATAGGTTTTCCAACTCGCTGAATTACCAAATTTCTTCCTACTCCTATTGCTTTTCAAAATACCTCGTAGATATTTCGATTATGCTGAATTCGAATTGTGGACCAAAATTAAAATGTCTCTAGTTTTCATAGAAATTCTGCATTTTTCTACTGACTTAAAATGACACCTCTTGTTGGATAGGTTTTCCAACTCGCTGAATTACCAAATTTCTTCCTACTCCTATTACTTTTGAAAATACCTCGTAGATATTTCGATTATACTGAATTCGAATTGTGGACCAAAATTAAAATGTCCCTAGTTTTCATAAAAATTGTGCATTTTTCTACTGACTTAAAATTACACCTCTTGTTGGATAGGTTTTCCAACTCGCTGAATTACCAAATTTCTTCCTATTCCTATTACTTTTCAAAATACCTCGTAGATATTTCGATTATACTGAATTCGAACTGTGGATTTAAATTAAAATGTCTCTAATTTTCACAAAAAAATTGTATTTTTATTCCTATTCCTATTATATTTCAAAATGCCTCGTATATATTTCGATTATACGGAATTCGAATTGTGGACCAAAATTAAAATGTCTCTAGTTTTCATAAAAATTGTGCATTTTTCTACTGACTTAAAATGACACCTCTTGTTGGATAGGTTTTCCAACTCGCTGAATTACCAAATTTCTTCCTACTCCTATTACTTTTGAAAATACCTCGTAGATATTTCGACTATACTGAATTCGAATTGTGGACCAAAATTAAAATGTCCCTAGTTTTCATAAAAATTGTGCATTTTTCTACTGACTTAAAATTACACCTCTTGTTGGATAGGTTTTCCAACTCGCTGAATTACCAAATTTCTTCCTATTTCTATTACTTTTCAAAATACCTCGTAGATATTTCGATTATACTGAATTCGAATTGTGGACCAATATTAAAATGTCTCTAGTTTTCATAAAAATTTTGCATTTTTCTATTGACTTAAAATTACATCTCTTGTTGGATGTTCCAACTCGCTGAATTACCAAATTTCTTCCTATTCCTATTACTTTTCAAAATACCTCGTAGATATTTCGATTATACTGAATTCGAATTGTGGACCAAAATTAAAATGTCTCTAGTTTTCATAAAAATTTTGCATTTTTCTACTGACTTAAAATTACACCTCTTGTTGGATAGGTTTTCCAACTCGCTGAATTACCAAATTTCTTCCTATTCCTATTACTTTTCAAAATACCTCGTAGATATTTTAATAATTCGAACTGTGGATTTAAATTAAAATGTCTAATTTTCACAAAAAAATTGCATTTTTATTCCTATTCCTATTATTTTTCAAAATACCTCGTAGATATTTCGATTATACTGAATTCGAATTGTGGACCGAAATTAAAATGTCTCTAGTTTTCATAAAAATTGTGCATTTTTCTACTGACTTAAAATGACACCTCTTGTTGGATAGGTTTTCCAACTCGCTGAATTACCAAATTTCTTCCTATTCCTATTACTTTTCAAAATACCTCGTAGATATTTCGATTATACTGAATTCGAATTGTGGACCAAAATTAAAATGTCTCTAGTTTTCATAAAAATTGTGCATTTTTCTACTGACTTAAAATGACACCTCTTGTTGGATAGGTTTTCCAACTCGCTGAATTACCAAATTTCTTCCTACTCCTATTACTTTTCAAAATACCTCGTAGATATTTCGATTATACTGAATTCGAATTGTGGACCAAAATTAAAATGTCTCTAGTTTTCATAAAAATTGTGCATTTTTCTACTGACTTAAAATGACACCTCTTGTTGGATAGGTTTTCCAACTCGCTGAATTACCAAATTTCTTCCTATTCCTATTACTTTTCAAAATACCTCGTAGATATTTCGATTATACTGAATTCGAATTGTGGACCAAAATTGAAATGTCTCTAGTTTTCATAAAAATTGTGCATTTTTCTACTGACTTAAAATGACACCTCTTGTTGGATAGGTTTTCCAACTCGCTGAATTACCAAATTTCTTCCTATTCCTATTACTTTTCAAAATACCTCGTAGATATTTTAATAATTCGAACTGTGGATTTAAATTAAAATGTCTAATTTTCACAAAAAAATTGCATTTTTATTCCTATTCCTATTATTTTTCAAAATACCTCGTAGATATTTCGATTATACTGAATTCGAATTGTGGACCGAAATTAAAATGTCTCTAGTTTTCATAAAAATTGTGCATTTTTCTACTGACTTAAAATGACACCTCTTGTTGGATAGGTTTTCCAACTCGCTGAATTACCAAATTTCTTCCTATTCCTATTACTTTTCAAAATACCTCGTAGATATTTCGATTATACTGAATTCGAATTGTGGACCAAAATTAAAATGTCTCTAGTTTTCATAAAAATTGTGCATTTTTCTACTGACTTAAAATGACACCTCTTGTTGGATAGGTTTTCCAACTCGCTGAATTACCAAATTTCTTCCTATTCCTATTACTTTTCAAAATACCTCGCAGATATTTCGATTATACTGAATTCGAATTGTGGACCAAAATTGAAATGTCTCTAGTTTTCATAAAAATTTTGCATTTTTCTACTGACTTAAAATGACATCTCTTGTTGGATGTTCCCACTCGCTGAATTACCAAATTTCTTCCTATTCCTATTACTTTTCAAAATACCACGTAGATATTTCGATTATACTGAATTCGAATTGTGGACCAAAATTAAAATGTCTCTAGTTTTCATAAAAATTGTGCATTTTTCTACTGACTTAAAATGACACCTCTTGTTGGATAGGTTTTCCAACTCGCTGAATTACCAAATTTCTTCCTACTCCTATTACTTTTCAAAATACCTCGTAGATATTTCGATTATGCTGAATTCGAATTGTGGACCAAAATTAAAATGTCTCTAGTTTTCATAGAAATTCTGCATTTTTCTACTGACTTAAAATGACACCTCTTGTTGGATAGGTTTTCCAACTCGCTGAATTACCAAATTTCTTCCTATTCCTATTACTTTTCAAAATACCTCGTAGATATTTCGATTATACTGAATTCGAATTGTGGACCAAAATTAAAATGTCTCTAGTTTTCATAAAAATTGTGCATTTTTCTACTGACTTAAAATGACACCTCTTGTTGGATAGGTTTTCCAACTCGCTGAATTACCAAATTTCTTCCTATTCCTATTACTTTTCAAAATACCTCGCAGATATTTCGATTATACTGAATTCGAATTGTGGACCAAAATTGAAATGTCTCTAGTTTTCATAAAAATTTTGCATTTTTCTACTGACTTAAAATGACATCTCTTGTTGGATGTTCCCACTCGCTGAATTACCAAATTTCTTCCTATTCCTATTACTTTTCAAAATACCTCGTAGATATTTCGATTATACTGAATTCGAATTGTGGACCAAAATTAAAATGTCTCTAGTTTTCATAGAAATTCTGCATTTTTCTACTGACTTAAAATGACACCTCTTGTTGGATAGGTTTTCCAACTCGCTGAATTACCAAATTTCTTCCTATTCCTATTACTTTTCAAAATACCTCGTAGATATTTCGATTATACTGAATTCGAATTGTGGACCAAAATTAAAATGTCTCTAGTTTTCATAAAAATTGTGCATTTTTCTACTGACTTAAAATGACACCTCTTGTTGGATAGGTTTTCCGACCCGTTATATTACCAAATTTCTTCCAATTTCTACTATTTTTCAAAATATGTACTTCGTATATATTTCGATTATACTGAATTCGAATTGTGGACCAAAATTAAAATGTCTCTAGTTTTCATAAAAATTGTGCATTTTTCTACTGACTTAAAATGACACCTCTTGTTGGATAGGTTTTTCAACTCGCTGAATTACCAAATTTCTTCCTATTCCTATTACTTTTCAAAATACCTCGTAGATATTTCGATTATACTGAATTCGAATTGTGGACCAAAATTAAAATGTCTCTAGTTTTCATAAAAATTGTGCATTTTTCTACTGACTTAAAATGACACCTCTTGTTGGATAGGTTTTCCGACCCGTTATATTACCAAATTTCTTCCAATTTCTACTATTTTTCAAAATATGTACTTCGTATATATTTCGATTATACTGAATTCGAATTGTGGACCAAAATTAAAATGTCTCTAGTTTTCATAAAAATTGTGCATTTTTCTACTGACTTAAAATGACACCTCTTGTTGGATAGGTTTTCCAACTCGCTGAATTACCAAATTTCTTCCTATTCCTATTACTTTTCAAAATACCTCGCAGATATTTCGATTATACTGAATTCGAATTGTGGACCAAAATTGAAATGTCTCTAGTTTTCATAAAAATTTTGCATTTTTCTACTGACTTAAAATGACATCTCTTGTTGGATGTTCCCACTCGCTGAATTACCAAATTTCTTCCTATTCCTATTACTTTTCAAAATACCTCGTAGATATTTCGATTATACTGAATTCGAATTGTGGACCAAAATTAAAATGTCTCTAGTTTTCATAGAAATTCTGCATTTTTCTACTGACTTAAAATGACACCTCTTGTTGGATAGGTTTTCCAACTCGCTGAATTACCAAATTTCTTCCTATTCCTATTACTTTTCAAAATACCTCGTAGATATTTCGATTATACTGAATTCGAATTGTGGACCAAAATTGAAATGTCTCTAGTTTTCATAAAAATTCTGTATTTTTCTACTGACTTAAAATGACACCTCTTGTTGGATAGGTTTTCCAACTCGCTGAATTACCAAATTTCTTCCTACTCCTATTACTTTTCAAAATACCTCGTAGATATTTCGATTATGCTGAATTCGAATTGTGGACCAAAATTAAAATGTCTCTAGTTTTCATAGAAATTCTGCATTTTTCTACTGACTTAAAATGACACCTCTTGTTGGATAGGTTTTTCAACTCGCTAAATTACCAAATTTCTTCCTATTCCTATTACTTTTCAAAATACCTCGTAGATATTTCGATTATACTGAATTCGAATTGTGGACCAAAATTAAAATGTCTCTAGTTTTCATAAAAATTGTGCATTTTTCTACTGACTTAAAATGACACCTCTTGTTGGATAGGTTTTCCGACCCGTTATATTACCAAATTTCTTCCAATTTCTACTATTTTTCAAAATATGTACTTCGTATATATTTCGATTATACTGAATTCGAATTGTGGACCAAAATTAAAATGTCTCTAGTTTTCATAAAAATTGTGCATTTTTCTACTGACTTAAAATGACACCTCTTGTTGGATAGGTTTTTCAACTCGCTGAATTACCAAATTTCTTCCTACTCCTATTACTTTTCAAAATACCTCGTAGATATTTCGATTATACTGAATTCGAATTGTGGACCAAAATTAAAATGTCTCTAGTTTTCATAAAAATTGTGCATTTTTCTACTGACTTAAAATGACACCTCTTGTTGGATAGGTTTTCCAACTCGCTGAATTACCAAATTTCTTCCTATTCCTATTACTTTTCAAAATACCTCGTAGATATTTCGATTATACTGAATTCGAATTGTGGACCAAAATTGAAATGTCTCTAGTTTTCATAAAAATTGTGCATTTTTCTACTGACTTAAAATGACACCTCTTGTTGGATAGGTTTTCCAACTCGCTGAATTACCAAATTTCTTCCTACTCCTATTACTTTTCAAAATACCTCGTAGATATTTCGATTATACTGAATTCGAATTGTGGACCAAAATTAAAATGTCTCTAGTTTTCATAAAAATTGTGCATTTTTCTACTGACTTAAAATGACACCTCTTGTTGGATAGGTTTTCCAACTCGCTGAATTACCAAATTTCTTCCTATTCCTATTACTTTTCAAAATACCTCGTAGATATTTCGATTATACTGAATTCGAATTGTGGACCAAAATTGAAATGTCTCTAGTTTTCATAAAAATTGTGCATTTTTCTACTGACTTAAAATGACACCTTTTGTTGGATAGGTTTTCCAACTCGCTGAATTACCAAATTTCTTCCTATTCCTATTACTTTTCAAAATACCTCGCAGATATTTCGATTATACTGAATTCGAATTGTGGACCAAAATTGAAATGTGTCTAGTTTTCATAAAAATTTTGCATTTTTCTACTGACTTAAAATGACATCTCTTGTTGGATGTTCCAACTCGCTGAATTACCAAATTTCTTCCTATTCCTATTACTTTTCAAAATACCTCGTAGATATTTCGATTATACTGAATTCGAATTGTGGACCAAAATTAAAATGTCTCTAGTTTTCATAAAAATTGTTCATTTTTCTACTGACTTAAAATGGCACCTCTTGTTGGATAGGTTTTCCAACTCGCTGAATTACCAAATTTCTTCCTACTCCTATTACTTTTCAAAATACCTCGTAGATATTTCGATTATACTGAATTCGAATTGTGGACCAAAATTAAAATGTCTCTAGTTTTCATAAAAATTGTGCATTTTTCTACTGACTTAAAATGACACCTCTTGTTGGATAGGTTTTCCAACTCGCTGAATTACCAAATTTCTTCCTATTCCTATTACTTTTCAAAATACCTCGTAGATATTTCGATTATACTGAATTCGAATTGTGGACCAACATTGAAATGTCTCTAGTTTTCATAAAAATTTTGCATTTTTCTACTGACTTAAAATGACATCTCTTGTTGGATGTTCCAACTCGCTGAATTACCAAATTTCTTCCTATTCCTATTACTTTTCAAAATACCTCGTAGATATTTCGATTATACTGAATTCGAATTATGGACCAAAATTGAAATGTCTCTAGTTTTCATAAAAATTGTGCATTTTTCTACTGACTTAAAATGACACCTCTTGTTGGATAGGTTTTCCAACTCGCTGAATTACCAAATTTCTTCCTACTCCTATTACTTTTCAAAATACCTCGTAGATATTTCGATTATACTGAATTCGAATTGTGGACCAAAATTAAAATGTCTCTAGTTTTCATAAAAATTGTGCATTTTTCTACTGACTTAAAATGACACCTCTTGTTGGATAGGTTTTCCAACTCGCTGAATTACCAAATTTCTTCCTATTCCTATTACTTTTCAAAATACCTCGCAGATATTTCGATTATACTGAATTCGAATTGTGGACCAAAATTGAAATGTCTCTAGTTTTCATAAAAATTTTGCATTTTTCTACTGACTTAAAATGACATCTCTTGTTGGATGTTCCCACTCGCTGAATTACCAAATTTCTTCCTATTCCTATTACTTTTCAAAATACCTCGTAGATATTTCGATTATACTGAATTCGAATTGTGGACCAAAATTAAAATGTCTCTAGTTTTCATAAAAATTGTGCATTTTTCTACTGACTTAAAATGACACCTCTTGTTGGATAGGTTTTCCAACTCGCTGAATTACCAAATTTCTTCCTACTCCTATTACTTTTCAAAATACCTCGTAGATATTTCGATTATGCTGAATTCGAATTGTGGACCAAAATTAAAATGTCTCTAGTTTTCATAGAAATTCTGCATTTTTCTACTGACTTAAAATGACACCTCTTGTTGGATAGGTTTTCCAACTCGCTGAATTACCAAATTTCTTCCTATTCCTATTACTTTTCAAAATACCTCGTAGATATTTCGATTATACTGAATTCGAATTGTGGACCAAAATTAAAATGTCTCTAGTTTTCATAAAAATTGTGCATTTTTCTACTGACTTAAAATGACACCTCTTGTTGGATAGGTTTTCCAACTCGCTGAATTACCAAATTTCTTCCTATTCCTATTACTTTTCAAAATACCTCGCAGATATTTCGATTATACTGAATTCGAATTGTGGACCAAAATTGAAATGTCTCTAGTTTTCATAGAAATTTTGCATTTTTCTACTGACTTAAAATGACATCTCTTGTTGGATGTTCCCACTCGCTGAATTACCAAATTTCTTCCTATTCCTATTACTTTTCAAAATACCTCGTAGATATTTCGATTATACTGAATTCGAATTGTGGACCAAAATTAAAATGTCTCTAGTTTTCATAGAAATTCTGCATTTTTCTACTGACTTAAAATGACACCTCTTGTTGGATAGGTTTTCCAACTCGCTGAATTACCAAATTTCTTCCTATTCCTATTACTTTTCAAAATACCTCGTAGATATTTCGATTATACTGAATTCGAATTGTGGACCAAAATTAAAATGTCTCTAGTTTTCATAAAAATTGTGCATTTTTCTACTGACTTAAAATGACACCTCTTGTTGGATAGGTTTTCCGACCCGTTATATTACCAAATTTCTTCCAATTTCTACTATTTTTCAAAATATGTACTTCGTATATATTTCGATTATACTGAATTCGAATTGTGGACCAAAATTAAAATGTCTCTAGTTTTCATAAAAATTGTGCATTTTTCTACTGACTTAAAATGACACCTCTTGTTGGATAGGTTTTTCAACTCGCTGAATTACCAAATTTCTTCCTATTCCTATTACTTTTCAAAATACCTCGTAGATATTTCGATTATACTGAATTCGAATTGTGGACCAAAATTAAAATGTCTCTAGTTTTCATAAAAATTGTGCATTTTTCTACTGACTTAAAATGACACCTCTTGTTGGATAGGTTTTCCGACCCGTTATATTACCAAATTTCTTCCAATTTCTACTATTTTTCAAAATATGTACTTCGTATATATTTCGATTATACTGAATTCGAATTGTGGACCAAAATTAAAATGTCTCTAGTTTTCATAAAAATTGTGCATTTTTCTACTGACTTAAAATGACACCTCTTGTTGGATAGGTTTTCCAACTCGCTGAATTACCAAATTTCTTCCTATTCCTATTACTTTTCAAAATACCTCGCAGATATTTCGATTATACTGAATTCGAATTGTGGACCAAAATTGAAATGTCTCTAGTTTTCATAAAAAATTTGCATTTTTCTACTGACTTAAAATGACATCTCTTGTTGGATGTTCCCACTCGCTGAATTACCAAATTTCTTCCTATTCCTATTACTTTTCAAAATACCTCGTAGATATTTCGATTATACTGAATTCGAATTGTGGACCAAAATTAAAATGTCTCTAGTTTTCATAGAAATTCTGCATTTTTCTACTGACTTAAAATGACACCTCTTGTTGGATAGGTTTTCCAACTCGCTGAATTACCAAATTTCTTCCTATTCCTATTACTTTTCAAAATACCTCGTAGATATTTCGATTATACTGAATTCGAATTGTGGACCAAAATTGAAATGTCTCTAGTTTTCATAAAAATTCTGCATTTTTCTACTGACTTAAAATGACACCTCTTGTTGGATAGGTTTTCCAACTCGCTGAATTACCAAATTTCTTCCTACTCCTATTACTTTTCAAAATACCTCGTAGATATTTCGATTATGCTGAATTCGAATTGTGGACCAAAATTAAAATGTCTCTAGTTTTCATAGAAATTCTGCATTTTTCTACTGACTTAAAATGACACCTCTTGTTGGATAGGTTTTTCAACTCGCTGAATTACCAAATTTCTTCCTATTCCTATTACTTTTCAAAATACCTCGTAGATATTTCGATTATACTGAATTCGAATTGTGGACCAAAATTAAAATGTCTCTAGTTTTCATAAAAATTGTGCATTTTTCTACTGACTTAAAATGACACCTCTTGTTGGATAGGTTTTCCGACCCGTTATATTACCAAATTTCTTCCAATTTCTACTATTTTTCAAAATATGTACTTCGTATATATTTCGATTATACTGAATTCGAATTGTGGACCAAAATTAAAATGTCTCTAGTTTTCATAAAAATTGTGCATTTTTCTACTGACTTAAAATGACACCTCTTGTTGGATAGGTTTTTCAACTCGCTGAATTACCAAGTTTCTTCCTATTCCTATTACTTTTCAAAATACCTCGTAGATATTTCGATTATACTGAATTCGAATTGTGGACCAAAATTAAAATGTCTCTAGTTTTCATAAAAATTGTGCATTTTTCTACTGACTTAAAATGACACCTCTTGTTGGATAGGTTTTCCGACCCGTTATATTACCAAATTTCTTCCAATTTCTACTATTTTTCAAAATATGTACTTCGTATATATTTCGATTATACTGAATTCGAATTGTGGACCAAAATTAAAATGTCTCTAGTTTTCATAAAAATTGTGCATTTTTCTACTGACTTAAAATGACACCTCTTGTTGGATAGGTTTTCCAACTCGCTGAATTACCAAATTTCTTCCTATTCCTATTACTTTTCAAAATACCTCGCAGATATTTCGATTATACTGAATTCGAATTGTGGACCAAAATTGAAATGTCTCTAGTTTTCATAAAAATTTTGCATTTTTCTACTGACTTAAAATGACATCTCTTGTTGGATGTTCCCACTCGCTGAATTACCAAATTTCTTCCTATTCCTATTACTTTTCAAAATACCTCGTAGATATTTCGATTATACTGAATTCGAATTGTGGACCAAAATTAAAATGTCTCTAGTTTTCATAGAAATTCTGCATTTTTCTACTGACTTAAAATGACACCTCTTGTTGGATAGGTTTTCCAACTCGCTGAATTACCAAATTTCTTCCTATTCCTATTACTTTTCAAAATACCTCGTAGATATTTCGATTATACTGAATTCGAATTGTGGACCAAAATTGAAATGTCTCTAGTTTTCATAAAAATTCTGCATTTTTCTACTGACTTAAAATGACACCTCTTGTTGGATAGGTTTTCCAACTCGCTGAATTACCAAATTTCTTCCTACTCCTATTACTTTTCAAAATACCTCGTAGATATTTCGATTATGCTGAATTCGAATTGTGGACCAAAATTAAAATGTCTCTAGTTTTCATAGAAATTCTGCATTTTTCTACTGACTTAAAATGACACCTCTTGTTGGATAGGTTTTCCAACTCGCTGAATTACCAAATTTCTTCCTATTCCTATTACTTTTCAAAATACCTCGTAGATATTTCGATTATACTGAATTCGAATTGTGGACCAAAATTAAAATGTCTCTAGTTTTCATAAAAATTGTGCATTTTTCTACTGACTTAAAATGACACCTCTTGTTGGATAGGTTTTCCAACTCGCTGAATTACCAAATTTCTTCCTATTCCTATTACTTTTCAAAATACCTCGTAGATATTTCGATTATACTGAATTCGAATTGTGGACCAAAATTAAAATGTCTCTAGTTTTCATAAAAATTGTGCATTTTTCTACTGACTTAAAATGACACCTCTTGTTGGATAGGTTTTCCGACCCGTTATATTACCAAATTTCTTCCAATTTCTACTATTTTTCAAAATATGTACTTCGTATATATTTCGATTATACTGAATTCGAATTGTGGACCAAAATTAAAATGTCTCTAGTTTTCATAAAAATTGTGCATTTTTCTACTGACTTAAAATGACACCTCTTGTTGGATAGGTTTTTCAACTCGCTGAATTACCAAATTTCTTCCTATTCCTATTACTTTTCAAAATACCTCGTAGATATTTCGATTATACTGAATTCGAATTGTGGACCAAAATTAAAATGTCTCTAGTTTTCATAAAAATTGTGCATTTTTCTACTGACTTAAAATGACACCTCTTGTTGGATAGGTTTTCCGACCCGTTATATTACCAAATTTCTTCCAATTTCTACTATTTTTCAAAATATGTACTTCGTATATATTTCGATTATACTGAATTCGAATTGTGGACCAAAATTAAAATGTCTCTAGTTTTCATAAAAATTGTGCATTTTTCTACTGATTTAAAATGACACCTCTTGTTGGATAGGTTTTCCGACCCGTTATATTACCAAATTTCTTCCAATTCCTACTATTTTTCAAAATATGTACTTCGTAGATATTTCGATTATACGGAATTCAAACTGTGGATTAAAATTTAAATGTCTCTAGTTTTCATAAAAATTGTGCATTTTTCTACTGACTTAAAATGACACCTCTTGTTGGATAGGTTTTCCGACCCGTTATATTACCAAATTTCTTCCAATTTCTACTATTTTTCAAAATATGTACTTCGTAGATATTTCGATTATACGGAATTCAAACTGTGGATTAAAATTTAAATGTCTCTAGTTTTCATAAAAATTGTGCATTTTTCTACTGACTTAAAATGACACCTCTTGTTGGATAGGTTTTCCGACCCGTTATATTACCAAATTTCTTCCAATTTCTACTATTTTTCAAAATATGTACTTCGTAGATATTTCGATTATACGGAATTCAAACTGTGGATTAAAATTTAAATGTCTCTAGTTTTCATAAAAATTGTGCATTTTTCTACTGACTCAAAATGACACCTCTTGTTGGATAGGTTTTCCGACCCGTTATATTACCAAATTTCTTCCAATTTCTACTATTTTTCAAAATATGTACTTCGTAGATATTTCGATTATACGGAATTCAAACTGTGGATTAAAATTTAAATGTCTCTAGTTTTCATAAAAATTGTGCATTTTTCTACTGACTTAAAATGACACCTCTTGTTGGATAGGTTTTCCGACCCGTTATATTACCAAATTTCTTCCAATTTCTACTATTTTTCAAAATACCACTAATAGCTTATGTTTCTACTTGAGGGACATCTATTCTACAAAACTATGTACTCAGTTTCAAAAGCCTTTGTTGCAAATTGGAAAAAAAAATATTTAAACATTTTATAAGGGTTTTTTCACTTTTTATTTTTTATTTCCGTGAATTTTATTTTGTATGTTGATAAAAACACCTTTTCCTTATCTATTTATCTATTTACTGAAAATACAACTTTTACCGCTTGTTCTCTATTAGCCTACTACCTCTCTGACCTTGAAAGCGTTACAGATTGAAAGGCAATGATGTCAACATTACTGCAAAACTTTTTTTTTTAAGAAACCGAAAGC
The DNA here is from genome assembly GCA_958301585.1 of Merodon equestris. Taxonomy (NCBI): domain Eukaryota; kingdom Metazoa; phylum Arthropoda; class Insecta; order Diptera; family Syrphidae; genus Merodon; species Merodon equestris. Next base: position 36,993,741 of record OY284415.1, read on the forward strand.
GCCGAGCTTTTTCAAGACCGCGCCGAAGAGAGAAGCCGCGAAATGAACGGTGCGTTGGTGCTATCGTAATCCGAACTCGTTCATCGTGGTCAGAGGCCGATACATTACTTACTGCGCCACGGCGCTCTCGATGGTAATGGATTATAAGTTTCAATGTATTGTTTTATCGCGCTACTTGTCGAAGAATTTGCAAAATGACTGGTATTTTTGCGTTACTTTCAAACTTAAACTTACGGCAAATATAAGCCGTAACGGGCAAATTAAATTTAAAGTCTCAAAATTTGGTTTTATTACAGAAAATGGCTTTCCATCAAGTGGCGCGAATGTCAGAACAATGTTTTATGAATTACTTAAAGCAACGTTTTAGCAATTTATTCAGAAGTGTGATCCGATCCTTAGGCTTTATTTTCCTCCAAGTTGAGCAACAGAATTGACAAGCATTAAAAGCCAAACTACGTGTGAGTTAGACGCTAAAATGTCATTCTTCTCTGTTAACCTAGTGCTGCCAGGTCGCTGATTTATAAATATTTAATAAATATTATAATTATATATATTATATATATATATATATACATATATATGTATATATTATTATTATATATATTGTATAATATAATCATTATCCTTGAAAATGTGTGTCTCCGACCCAGACGCATCAGCTACTAAGAATATTCGTGTATGCTGAATTAAGGAAAGCTGCTTGTAGATATTAGAAGCATCAACACTTTTATGTTGCAAAATATTGAAACAAAACAAAAACATAAAATTACAATAAGAATTTCAGAAACCAAGAAAGAGATAAACCTTTTTTTTAGCGTTTTATTATTTCCAAGATATTAAAACATTTCTTGATAAGATTGTCTCCTAAAGTATTTAAAAATTTAACAATGAAAAAAGAAGATTAGTAGAGTGAGGATGTCGTTATATGCTTATTTGTATATAGTATATACAAAACAATTTGAAAGAACTGTAGAACAAAAAACGAAAAAATGTGTCCAAAAACCTATTCCATTGTCGTCTCTAAATTTAATACTCTTGTATCGTTAAAGTCGCAGTAGGTTAAAATCCCAACAATTCCAAATTGACAAAAGTTTTTTTGCTTCTCGAAAGTGTCTTAACAAATATTTATAATTAGCCTCCACCGCCGCCAGATAATTCGTCTTCATACTGCTTGCGGAAGCAATCACCGACCGGGAAGAAGTCCCAACTTCTCTGCTGGTACATGTTCCAGACGTAAGTCTCTTGACCAGTGTACTCTGTGTCGGGTTTATTGATCAGATGCATAAGGAAGAACATATAGTTGGCCAAGTTGTGTTCCTTCTGAACGTGTGTATCAAAGCCGTGCGGTACTATGTCGAAGTAGTCTTTTCCGATACCGCAAATGAAGCAATTCGATTCCATGTTCTCTTTTACGGACTCGAGTTGATCACGAAGCTCACCGAAGGCGTCAATGATCAAACCTTGAATGATGGCTAACAGGATGACAATGACGAAGAAGAAGAAAGTGATGTCGAAGATGATACGGTAGACTTCGTAGTCGTCGCCGTCTGGATCACCGATCTCGTCCCCTATACCTCCGCCCGCTCGAACGCCCTTGTACAGATGGAACACGAAACAAGTCAGCATGTCGTGACATTTCTTGTCGACCTCTTCGTCTTCTTCTTGGATATAGAACTTACGGAAGAAGTTGAACGCAATAACGGTGTATATGTAGACAATAATCGTAAGCAGCATGACGGTCAAGACCAGTTGTTTTCCATTATGTGTGACGGATTGTAAGATGGTGCGGAGGGTTTTGAAGCCAACAGCCACATCCAACAAGTGAGCCGCAAAGAAAAAGTTGTTAAAGTTGCCCAAAATGGAGAAGGTGAAGTACCATAGAGAGTAGAGGAAGGCATTATCGGTGATGGTAACACCGGCTTTCCAGACCTGATATCTCCAATCGATGTTGAGAATATACTTGATGAAGCCGCCCTCCTCGCTTTCTTGAGCAGTAAATGCGTTCTTCTCCATACCGAGCAGATTTGATATGGAGTCAAAGTCGTAGGTCTCGCTATACTTCTGTCGCACTTTTTTCTTCACGAACTTATCCCAGTAATTGACTGGGAACGACTTGGCCGATATCACTAGCTTGTCCCAGTGGGATTTCAGATCATCGTCTTCAGGTTGTTCGGCAATGAAGAGTCCATCGAATTCCAGGCGTCTGGCGATTTCCTTCTCACGCTTAAATATGGCCAATGGGACCTTGAGATGATAGTAAGCAATTAGCATGGCCAGTGAAACTAAGCTGTGAAGAAATGCGGCGATTCGTATGACATGTTCCATGTAGAAGAAATCCTCGTCGACGTGTACAAGCTCCGGAATATCGTCGGCTCTCTCTTCGTCTTCTCCCGATCCTTCACCTGAACCAAGCCCTGATGATGAAAGTCCGCCACCCGATCCAGATCCCATGATGAGCTCTTCGTCTCCCGAGCCTTCTTCGTCGTCACCGAACGATGTCACCTTGTAGAAGAGCAGCATAAAATTGATACTAAAGGCCAACACCAGAGCCACGTATTTCAGATTGTAGAAATTCCTGGCCAGGAAACTGACAGCCCGGTGGGTGTATTGAGAAAAGTCGATTTGATTGACGGCGGGCGTTTCTTGAGGAGCAGCTGACGATTTCTTGGCTTCGGCTTCGATTGAAGCCATGGCTGCTTCCTGTGCCTTTTGAGCTTCCTGACGTTCCTGAGCGGCTTTCTTCGCTGCATCGCCTCCGAGTAGGTCAACTATGGATATTGGTTCCTGCTGCTCGTTTTCGGGTAGTGGTTCCGCAGTGCCTGTGCCATCTTCGGGACTAGATTCGCCGGTCTCCTCCATCGACGATGTTGGACTTATACCAGGTGACTCATGAGGTGCCATCTTGTATTGCCCATTTTCTTCCTTACTAATATCCAGACCGAATGCTTGCACTGTTCCCGGTGGTTCTTCGATCGGCAACGGCGGAAGAGCTCTACCTCCAAATTTGTCTTCCTCCACGGGCGGCAGAGCTTCTACTTCATCGGTTGTTGATCCCCGCATGAGGTTCATTAAGATTCCAAAGATATACTTGACCACACAGACGTTGCTGTAACCTGTGTAGTAAAAGATATAGAAAATGATCTTGAAGAATCCAACAATCAACTCGGGGATGGATTTGGTCTGCATAACGCCGATTTGGTGCTTAATGTTGGCCGGACTGAGCAAATAGATTCCGTACTTTATGCCATCCTTGACCGCTTGGATGCTACGCCTGATGGGATCTCGAGCTGCGCGTTCTTCTTCCTCTTCGCTCAAATAGGAGCTATATGAGGTGTCTCGTTTCACGTTACTTCCGCCTTCATCGGTTGCCATAAGCCCCGATGCATGAGTCATTTCAAAGATAGCATCTTCGCAAAAGTTGACGAAAGCTTCAAGTTTCTCCTTGTCCCCACCCTCAGTTACGATCGAATAGAAGAATGCTCTCTTAGATTCCTTGATTTGAGGCTTCTCCCATTGTTCGATATTCGACTCTTTGATTTCGAAATATACACGTTCGATGCGTTTTGAGCTACCGAGAATTTCAATACGTCCCAAAAATGGCTCGAAGTAGTTGAGGACTGAACCGGCTGTTTCAAGGAATCTAGCCAGCCTAGGTTCATTGGGCATATGCTCGCTGAGATTGGTCAATAGTACAGCCAAGTTGAAACCAATTTCCTTTGATGGTTCATGGAAACGGTCGACAAAGGCTCCATAGTCAATTTTTCCTTCATGATTCCGTTCGCAACATGCCAAAAGGAAATCCATTTCTTCTCTGGAATGTCAAAGAAAATACGATTTTTAAATGTCTTTCGTGATGGTACAAGTCTTACAGTGTATAGTTCTTGGATTGTTCCATTTTGTCTCGGAAATCTTTGGGTGTGACCCACCCTTCGCTCTTGATGTCGATCTCCTGGAAGCTCGGTGATTCAGTCAAATCCTTTAGTTTCAAGAACATGTCAAAGTATTTTAAAATCAATTCCACATTCGATGCTGATTCCACCAAGGTGTCAACCATCTGCTTGCCAATCGTTCCTAAAATAATCAATAAAAGGTTTTAGTCGACCTGTTGGTGGAAAGCAAAGATTAAAGGGTAACCATTGACGACATTTCCTTCAAGCATAGAGAGCATCATTGTGATCATGTCTTTTTGCAAATTGAGCAGTTCTTTGAGCAGATCCACCTGGCTGGAATGTTTTGATAGTTTCTCTTGCATGTGAGAGAACAAGAATAAGAAACCACCGACAGCGTCCCATAACCTGGAGTGGGCCAATGCCTGTTGATTTAGTGTACATGGACCTTGAATTACTTCAGTAAGGGTGTTGAACACTTGACTAGCTACGCCGATTGCCTTGAAAAAATTTGCCTTTCCAGCCGGATCTATGATTTCCTGAAATCAAACGAAAAAATCAGAACCTATCTCTCCTCGAAGGGGTTTGATAATTACCTTGCTTGAGTAATGCCAATAAAAGTCCATGATGGACTCCTGGAGTCGCAACAAGTAATCTACTGTGCAGATGACCACGTTGACTGTGGTTGTGTTACCTGCCTGTGTCCTTAAATAATTTTGCCATTCTAGAAATGAAAAGAAAAAAAAGTAATAAGCCTCCCTGGAACCGTATAGTACAACATATGACGCACCTAGATTGTGGCCCTCACAAGTCAGCTGGATGAATCGAAACAGCGCACACGTGAATTCCGCGTCGTGCATGTTCTTCTCGCCAGCCGCCCCCTCCGAGCCGACACCTAGACCTGCACCCGCACTTGGAATATATTCTTTTGTTTCGAACATTGTGCATAAAACAATTTAAGATACTCAACGGAAAAAGCAAGGGATCCATGATTGGTTCATTCGACAGGGTATTGTATTATGAGGAGGCATATTCGTGCATTAGGTTGGATCGGGAATAAAGGTTTTTCGATTTCGTGCCGATGTGAAACATAATTGATTCGGATTTGATCAATGAAAATATAAATTAAGAAATGAAAAAAAAAATTAAAAAACAAATTGTTTGTTGTGTACAAAAAGAAAATCAAGAAATTTGGTGCAAAGAAGCGTAAGTTTTGAGGGTATTGACAGCAAGCGAATGACGAAGAAATGGGTGGCATGTGGAACCCGGAAGTGTTACCTTCTGCTTTGGTGTTACGCTCGAATGCGTCGAGGTCGAGCACGCTGCACGAGTTCATCAGACCAGCTATAGACGTGAAGAATCCAACATCTTTTTTCTCCTTGAGGTGATTTAGCATTCCCATTTGGATGTCGATGTTACCGCCTCGTAGAATTGCGATTCCGAGATTAAGTGTGGTCATAACCATTTCCGAGGGGACACCTTTCGATGCGGATATGTGTAAGAGTACCATTTCAGCCACGCCACGATTTGAGAGACGGGCTTGGTGGAATAGCAGTTTCTGCTTCTCCATTTCTTGTTCCTGGAAAGGTTGGGGCGGGCGTTAGTCGGCTTTTTAAATATTGTATTTCTATCAGGAGACAGTGAGTGTTAAAAAATTAAGCAAATTATTCGATGCATAGGAGTGACTTACGGAACCAATATAGAAATAAAAGGAATTGAAAAAAATAATGCAAACCGATTCGAAGTCGAGGAACAAAGTTGGTTATAACCCTATTCGCTGGTGAAGATGACTCAGATAATTAACTTTTTATGAGTTTAGATTTAGAAAATCTCCCTCCTGTCTCAGGCATATACTTCTATTGTATATGCGCCAGTTCTAAAATCAGGGAGCATGAACTTTCAACAGTAAGATTTTAACGAACACAGACTTAATTAGAAGAAAGAGTATTTAAGATAGGAAATCAGACCGTTTAAAGTTGTAAGCTGTCTTCGATGTAGCTACGGCGATGTTTGGTTGCAAGAAAAGCTTTACTGCTGCGGTTTGCGATAATAATTTGAGGAAGAAAGCGGTCAATCCAATGAACGTTTACTAGATAACCATTAGTGACACTTGACAACAGATTTGTATGGGTCGTTTTGAACACAGTCTGAAGGAAACTTATTGCATTTAGGGAAGACCATGAAAATGGCCTTGCCGTTAAATTAGAGAAATGTTGTTATGTACTAAGGTCACTACTACTTGCTCTGCTCAAGGCAGCTTGTTAGTTGGGTATGACGAGATTGGGTATTCGAGATGTGTTCAAAAAGTAACGGGAATTGAATTTACGGATTGCTCTGTTTCTTCTTTGTTATTTCGGTAAGAACGTTTGAAAAGTATCTGAACATTGCTAGCAAATGAAGGAGCAGCTTAATAACTGCTTTTTAAATACTGAAAATCAACCGTATTGGTAAAAAAACGGTTATCCAACAAGAGGTGTCATTTAACATTCCGCGCCATCGTTGAACTGTCATCATTGAACTCATATCATTGACTTTTGATGAGTAAAAACTATAAGAATCAATATCAAGAATCAGCACCAAGTGCGGAAATAGTGTAAATTCAATATAAAAAAGAATAAAAATACTGCGAAAACGTTACGGCCATCATCAAGCGTTGTTTCGTACAGCTGACAAAAAATTCGCATGCGTTTCAAAAACTCAAGAGAAATCGGGGAATAAACTTTCCATCCACTATATGTATGTGGATTCCCAAAAATGGCACGTTAAACGAATCTTGTTCTATATGCTGTTACGTTGCTGTCAAATGCAGCTTTGTCGTAAAGCCATTGTGGAGTTGTGGTAAAGGATAGATATACTGGTATTCAGATACGCTGACAAACATGTTTGAAAGATGCTAGCAGACGTATGTCTGATGTCTGATGCCAGCTGTTAAAGAGATTACATATGGGTTGATACGAGTTCTAGAGTCTGAATCAATCTATTTTAGGGAGATGTTCGTGAGCTTTTTTGTCGTGTCGCATAATGTTTTATTCGATTCAGTTTATATTAACAGGCATCAGCACCCTACCCCTCTCCCCCCCCGCCCCCCCACCCCAACTATCTACAGCTAGGCTGTCGGGTATAACCTAGTATTCGACTGCAGATAGACACATCAACAGCCCTTTATGAAAAGATAGAAATTGAGAGGCAATTCCTGCGTTAGATCTGCAATATCTATATTTACTGACAGATTGAAAAATAAATAAAATAAAGAAAATAATTCCATCAAGAATTATATGGGTTGCTGGCAGAATAATGAACTTTCCAAGCCTCTACCATCTGACTGAGGATCAGATGATGCGCTTATATTGTATAAAGAGTTTTTCGATAAGCCCCACCCTTCCATATATGTACATATGTATATTTTCAATATTGTTCCAAAGATCCGACAACGATTTTAGCTTGCTCGTATAAATCAACGACTTGATATAGAAATATAATCGCATAAGCGAGGAGGCCATTCGACGGATCATTTCTCGAGATTTCACGATTACCGAACTTCCCCTTCAATAAATCAATTGTTTGACCAGCCGCGGGGCAGGTGACACTATCTTGCTGGATCCACAGAGGTCAAGTCCATCCAAATTTGGCCACAAATAGTCTTCCAACATAGCGATCATTTTCATTGCAAAAAAAAAATACGGTCCAATCACACCCCCGTCATGAAATTCACGCAACATGGTTTTTTGTGGATGAATGGGTCTCTTGAGGTACAGGTTGATTTGTCATTGTTGAATATCGCATATTTTACTTATTGATAAAGCCATTAAGCTACAAATCAGCTTTTTGATTTTTGAATGAAATTCCGATTTTCCTCAATCTTTTGCAAAACCCCATTGGAGAAGTTTCTGTGCTTCAAGAGGCTTCAGTTTGTAAGTTAATGTGATCTTATAAGGGTGAAGGCCAAGATCTTTACTCAAAACTTAGGTACGCACAACTGATCGACTTAGGATTTCGGTGGCAAGTTTTAATAATTTCTAAACGTTCATTTATGAGCTTCAGTGCGATAAAAATGTAAATCTTGGCTATTCTTTTGACAGGTTAAAAATAAACTTAATGGGCGGGTTCATATTAAAATACAAAATTGTTATTGAAATTGTCCCTAATGAAAAACTCTCGAAGGCTGAGTGTTCATTTCACTACATCAATAATACGACAACGCTAACACAGTTGTTGGACGTCCTCTTGCAGTCTGTTTAGTGGTTGATCGAAGATTGAATGGAAAAGTCTGTAAGACATCGCGCTGGCTTCATGTCTACCCATTGGGAAAGAACCAGACACCCCAGACGAAAAACAAATAAATGGTATTTACAACTAAAAAACAAAAAAAAAAAAAAAACAAAACATCAAAAAGCTAAAACGATCGCGAACTGGCTACAATGTAAACAACATGTTGGTTCTTACCATCAGTTTGTCCATTTGATGTATGGATTGCTTCTATTGACCAGGTTAGTATACTTTACACACTCTTCATCTCAAGCATACTTACATGAATACTCGTTCCCTCGCCTTCCTCACCACCTTCCGCGCCTCCTTCTTCATCTCCATCTTCCTCCTCTTCCTCACCACACGACTTGGCAGCGATTTGTGCATACGACATATAAAGAAGATCTTCTTGTAACGCACCACTGCGCTCCGTCATCGCACCGCGACAGAACGTCGTAACCAATTGCGTCAATGGATCTGGTTTACCTTCCTCCTCTTCAGCATCCTTTTTCGATTTCTCTGATTCCTCAAAGGTTTGCGTCAGATCCTCGATCATGACCTCTTGTCCGACATTCTCCTCCTGTAACCACTGCTCGTAGTAGGTTCGTGCGAATATGTTGCAAGCCCGATGTCTGAATAAGTAGAAAAGAAAAAAATTAAATCGCATTCCTTCAGCAAAGCCAACCAAGAAGAATGATCAGTGTTGAAAATAAAAATTATTTTAAACATTAACGGTTAGTCAAGGAAACAACCTAAAGTCAAACAAATATGTACATGCAAAAGCACCTGCTTAATCGGTAGAGATGTCTGGCTCTTAAACAGCATATTGCCGCTTGACGCCGCGCCAATGACAACTTTGAGCTCCAATGCGTGCGTCTGCTCTTACCACGACTAGCCTAAAGGTACAGAAGGCAAACTCGTTAAGTCAAGCAATAGGGGTTAATGGCATTAAAATTTGTTTTTTTTTTTCAATTTTGTGTTAAGTTTAATGACCAAACCAAAAGTGGAATTACTGCACACAATACAACCAAAGACAAACTTAAATTAAAAAAGAATAGAACCTTGGCAGAGAATGCAGAGATGTTTGCCGGAAGCATGCGATAACTGCGCGCTTCCGCTGTATCGATACAACGCTCCTGTACACGTTCCTACTCTGCTGCTGCGGATGGTCGATCTAACGAAAAAGATTTGAAATCATATTTATAAACAAAAAATTAAACAAAATGATAAAAAATAAATACAAGATGGCATTGTAACGGTGAAGTGGAACGATGGAATTGATACAAAACTTACCATATGCAAGCCGAATAGGACCTTTGCCATAGCCACGATCCGGTCGACAGTCTCCTCGGTTTTATCTTTCTTTTCGTTTTGATTGGTCTTCTCCACCATGTTGGCGTCCTCGTTGGTCTCGTCTTTCTTACCAAGCTTCGAGTAGAGGTAATGCTGCCACGACATCTCATCAGAAGGATCTAGTTTATCGGGCAAGGTAAGTTGATTCTTCGCAAACTCGATCACATCATACTCCGGCATCTTCTTTAGGTATCTATCCTTACAGTGTTGGACGAGTTCTTGCTCGCGGCCGGCAAACAGATTGAGACCGACCGGAAGCAAGCGTTTCAGACAAGCCACCATAAGACTCGCTTGAACCTCCTTGTCTTTGTCACGTTTTTTATCTCGATTTCTCTTCTTCTTTTTGATCTTGCCGCCGGTTACGGGAACACCTTCAGTTATAGTGGCAGATCGTCGAGTGGCAGTGGGCATGATCAGAGCCATGTTATCGATCTCATTGGCGGATATGAAGTTCTGTTCCTCCTTGAGGAAGTACTGACTCTTCGACCAGATATTAAATATCTCGGCGACGTGATTGTAGAGCTCCTCGGCTTCGGGAATATTATCCTTGAGCCAATGGTTTCGTTGTAAGTCGACGTATTTGATCAGTAACGGATAGAAGGAGTAAATGTCTCGCACGAGGAGTTGCCAATCCTCTTGGAGTTGTGTTTCGACTTGGGATGTATCGTCGGTGGCGGATTTGATGAAGCCACGCATGCTCTCCTCCTTGTGGAACATGATTTCCGTTCGTTTCTTCACCCTCTCGGCTAGCGGGAGGAATGGGTCCTTGAGCAATTCCTCTGACGTGTTTATGATGATCTGTTGTGTGTAGGCTGCAATTCTGGTCATCCAGGGAGCATTTTCGTTTCCGATATTCTTCTTGATCATCTTGAGGACATTCTTGAGGAGCGAATTCATGTGATCGGCAGTGACCATAGTGACGTGATTGCCGCTGGTTGGACTGACGTTGTCTGGTCCTTGGGCCCACCAGAACGGCAAATAGGAACATAGCAATGGGAGGATTACATCGATGATGAATGGCGCGTCGATATAGGTCTTGTCGGATTCAACGAATTGGTCGACTTCTTGGAGGATTGTCTCCAGATTTGGCATGCAGCCATCCATCTTAACCATGATGTCCTGCGCCTCGAGCGAGTGATCTGCAATCCTGTTCAGCAACGAGAACTGATTGTGCTTATTCAGATGGGGTTCCAGGAAAGCCACTGGGAAACAAGAACTATATGCTCCCAGGCATGATCCCAAAGCAGGCCGATGACGTTCGATTTCAGTTTTCAGATACTTTCTGTCATGAGTTAGGGTCGGATCGGTACCCAAGTGGTAGAGGGCTGCTAGGATTTTGTAGGAAGCCACTTGGATTTCGTCGAGCAAGAGATCACTTCCGTAGTCGCAAACGGCTAGATGATCGAACATGGCTGTGAGCACTGGTAGAATAACTTGATTAACGTAGGCAAGTGACGTGGACGTCTTTAGATGCGTGCCGCGCAAATGACTGTACTTTCCGTCCTGCAAGTTGACGATGGTGTTTCCAAGATCATCGGCTGTTTGATTGAAGAACGTCAACATGGACGTTCGAATGAATTCGGGGCAGTTTTTAACAAGCGACTTGGCATCGATTCCTTTCACCAAGACCTGCAAGCAGCGTACAGTGATTCTGACATCTGGACCAAAGGCCGCCAGACGATTTCTGAGCAGCGAGGCCAATTTGCAGAAGATCGACGCGACCATTTCTTTCTCTTTAAGCGAGGCTGCTCCTATGTTGTTTGTGGCTGTAGCAACCGCTATGAAATAGTTACGGTGGGTCGAGAAGTACTTCTCCATTAGGGGCAGGACGACCTTGGAGAAGAATTTAATGTCTCGCGAGGCTGTTTTAAATGAGCTGCGTCTGCTGAAAGTCGTAGATGGCTTCAGGAGTTTCATGTTGATTGTTGCTCTGTCTAGATATTGGATGAGTTTCTCCAAAAGGGAGTATGAGAATCTGAGTTCCACGGCGGCTTGAGTGGCTCCACCCTCACTCTCAACCGTTCCTCCTTTTGTTGGCCTGAAAATGAAAAAAGTTATGAAGAATATAAAGAGGACGATCATCACATATACCCACTTATGGAGCTTATATCCTTGGTACTGCATGTACTTGAGGAACTCCTGCGATCGCTCTCTGTCCTTGCGCTTCTCCTTGTCGGTCAACAGATCATATGGCACCAGCTGGGAGTGGATAGTGCCGCCACAGGTATTCAGTTCCTCCTTCTTTTTCTTGGCCCAAATGTCGTGCGAGTTCTCGGCCAAGCGTTCCGCCATGTTTTGCATCTCCCTGCTCAGGGTCAAGTTCGTCATATCCACCGGATGTGGATTGTAGTTGAATGCGTTGCTCTCATTCTGAAAATCACTCTAAATAGTCAAGAAAATAAAATGAGGGAAGCGGGGAGTGTTGGAGATGCGGGGTATTAAACAAATGAATATTAGAGTTTAGTACAATTGGACATCACAAACGGTCAAAGGGATTGAACATACAATCTGCGGCTTGGAGGCGCGTCTGGTTGATCCGCGGTTATTCATCGGGACGTCGATTTCCGAGTGCTCGATGGTCCATCCGATCGAAAGCAGTGCCTTCAAGCTCTCACGTACAGGATCCCTGTAACGCTCGCGTTCCTAAAGAAGACAAAATTATATTTTGACGAGGATACCAATTGAATGGACACCTACGTATTCGCTGAGCATGTTGTATGGCTTCAATCTGGGATGGCGACGTTCACTGTCCGAGCGAATGTCACCATGCACCCATCCACCCTCTAGGCGACGACTAGCCCATGCGTCGTGGTAGTGTTCGCTAAACTTCTGAACGAGAGAGTTAAGATCATTGTCTAAATGCACATTTGTGGTATCAATGGGATTGGGATCATATTGAGCTTGATCTGGAGCGCCAGTCTGGCGTCCGTAGTAGTCTTCGTCTGTATTCTTGGATAGACTGTAGTCGGGCGGCAGAGCGCAACCGATAGCGATGAGGCATGGCAGCGCTTTACCGAATAGCTCTGGATCGTAGTCCATGTGGCTGAGGGAATCGAAGATATTCGAGAATAGCAACATGGTGAGACGTTTCTCCTCGTCCGAGGATGCTCCGTAGGATCCTTGTCCTTGTGTAGAACCGTAGTATTTCGCACAGCGATCGAAGTGAAGTGTAAGGAGCTGTAAGAAAAACGATTAAAAATTGGATAACATAAGGCCAATATCACTTACTCTTAAAGCCACAGTTGTATACTCGGAGAGTTTCGAGACATCCACAGTCAACTTGCGTAAAAGTTTCAACAACATCGCAGGTTGCATCTGAGATGTCAACGCAACAAGGAAATCTGACACGGCTTCTCTCTGGCCTTTAGTCAGCATACGGTTCTTCGACAATCTGTAGACCGTATGTAGAGTGGCATCCAACAAGCTAGCATAGTTCTCGGCTTCGTTGTAGAATTTTGAATGCTTGATGAGAAGCGGTAGAATTGAGTTTCCGATGTAGCGATTCATCGATAGCGCCATATCGCTCTCGGATCCGTCACTCTTGTCCAACATTGTGGCCGTACGTAGGTCGGGCAGAAAGGCATCCTCGAGTAGTTTGTAGAATAGCTCTTGGGTCTCGATGCCGTAGACACGTTCGAGGAACAGAACTATGCTCTGCTTATTGTTGGGCAACAAGCCGGATGGCATGTCGGACTTGGGCTTCTCTTCGCCCGGCGCCGTTTGCGAGAGAGTAAACTTTAGACTTAAGACTCCTTGAAGATCTTCAAGTGGCACCAGAGATCTCAAAATAGCTCTAGCTCTCAGCGATTCGTTTTTGCCCTGTTCGATTACGGACGCATCTGGCGCACATCTGCCAAGAAGATCTACCAGCGTACAATAGAAATTCAAGATAGCCGCACCAGTGTCAATGTAATCTTCGTCGTCTTCACTCTCGGGCAGAGGATGAGTGAAGGAGAGGCCAGCAATAGTGCCTTCAGCTTCGTCTTGTAACTTACAACGATCGGCTATTTTTTCGGACATCTTATTGGCCTCAACGATAGCACGGAATAGACCTTCCCCTTCTCCTCTTAGAGCCGGCCCTAAACATTCTGGACGACGGATAAGAAGACGAATGACAAGGTTTGCGTTCTCTTCAACACTTTCTCCATTAACCCATACGCAATAACGTAAAAAGTCTAAATATCGTTCACCCTCCACTGGGTCCCAACCCAAGTCTGGATATCCTTTCTCTACAAGTTCTGAGTTGCTTTGCAATCCACACCTGGATAGGTACACAGCAATCTTTTCTAGATAGTGTTCTCTGAGTGCCAGAGCTAATTCTGTGTTCTCCATCAAACTGGAATATGCCACATCCAATGGAGTTGATCCCCTCAAACTGGGACGGGCTAGCAAAATATTTGCGTTGTCTAGAAGGAAATCGAAATGATCGAACATGGCCTTTTGGTTCTGACGTCCAGTTCGGCAGAAGTAGCATAAGAAACGACAGCATGCGACCACCATCTCGTGCGACGTGTCCTTCTCCTTGGGCGGTGCTCCTTCGGCTCCTTCAGTTTGTGCTGGCGCGTCGCTCTGAGCCTGAGCCCGACGTCCGAGGGTGTTCATCATTACCGCCATGACGTTCTCGTGCACCCGCAGGATTCGTATCAAGTCGGGATGTTGGAAGAATGTGGCATTGTTAACTAATTTCCAAAGTCTCTTCCTCATGAGTTCCTCCTCCTCTTGACTCATTTGTACAGGAAGCAGAGCTCGGATTTGGCTCAATCCAACCCACATTTCTGCAACATCGTCGCGAGCTTTACTATTAATCACATATGTCTTCTCTAAGGCACGTACCAGCTCGCCGACTGTATCATATTGCCGGACGAGCAGACTAAACATCTCGCGAACAAGTTTTGGGTTTTCGATTTGCGATTCTTCCGCCCACTTGACTATGGTCTTGATGAGCACCTTTCGGAAGATTTCTTCGGGTGTTTTCTTCTCGGGCTCCTCGGGCTCCTTAGGACCCTCCTCGAGTTCCTTGACAGCATTTATGAAATTGTATATCTTGGTTATTGGACCAGTTTTTGCTTCTTCGAGTGCATTGGCACCATCTAGCTCTGCAGGCTCTTGTAAGGCATTCAGAGAGACTTTGATCATGAGTCCGTCGTGGAAGTGATACAGTCGTCCACGAAGTTCCAGGCCGCATGTGCAATTTTCCTGATCGTCCGGTTCCAGGTTCTTGAAGCATAGAATTTGATTCATTTGCTCGCGGGGTGGACAGCGGAACTCTTTGGTTTTCTTTGCCGCTACGGCACTCGGAAGATCCGATTGTTTGATTTCGATATATCGCCGAAGCTGGTCGGCTTGAAGGTCACCTACAAAATCAAGCGAGAAGGCAATAATGCTTTCAACCCTATGTCGTAGTTGGATGTCGTAGAGGTGATGAAGGAGGTAGCACATCTGGAGCTTTGCTCCTTCGGCCATTTTCATCGTCAGTAGACCCTTGCGATGCTCGTCTTTACCATCTGCAATAGGTTTACATTAGTATACTTCATGGAAGAGGCGTTGTATACGAACCTTTCTCGAAGGAACTATCCCACGTTTCCGGGTCTACCATTACCAATAGCTTCTGCACATCGTCATTCGTCAAGACGCCGACAAGTAGAAGGCGATCTGTTAGCTTGATCAACGGTCTGTGTAGAAGAAGTCACCTCATGACTAACGACACTACAAGGAAGTGGACAATGCTATACTTACAGAAACAGATTCTCATTGGACCAACCGATTGGATCTCTGTTGTGCACTTGATTAACTTCCACAGCCTCTTTCAAGGCTTCCATTACAAATTGCCTGACTACTTCTAATGGGAATTTCGGAGAGTATAGCTGCTCAATCGTCGGGATGTGTTCACTGGAAGCACTTGGCGCTAAACCATTTGTTTGAGGACTTGTGGGGGGACTGGATATTTGAGAAATTACGCAAGTGCAGAATGTAGGGGCATAAGGCAAAGAGTCAGTGCATCGACATAAATGAATAGAGTAAATGGCGGTTGATGGTCATCATGATAGTTTAGATTTTTTTGTTTGGTCATGTACAAGTAAATAAAAAGGAATATACATATGTAGAGTGTCCCGTTGTGTTCGGTTGTAAAAGAAAATCAAAAAGAAAAGAAAATAGTAAAGGAGAAGCGAAAGAGCCAATAATTTGTGGTAGCGACGGTTTTGCTTTGAAATTCGAAAACAGAACCGATCGCGACCGCTTGGATTTATGTACATCGCATATTATAGATTTTGAAGGCGTAGTCATCAGTATTGTAGACGATGAGTACTATTAGTTATATTCGAAAGCCAGGATGTCTAGGTGTTGGATCGTACTTACGTGATCTCGGTCATCTTCATTTGCGGCCTTACGGACTCGGTCACGAGTGAGCGCAGTGAATGGCACATCTCGTCATCGCTGTAGAGTTCTTTGAGTTCCGGTCCCAGGGGGGTGATATATTCGTTCTTGCACACTTCCATCGTTGTGGCATGGGATTCCAAGTGTAAGGCAATTAAAAGGTCGTAGAAGCCCTGTCGTAGGGGTCCACTCATGTATTCAGATCGTATGGCGTAGAGGAGTTGTTTCTGATCGACATGTTGACAGAGAGCGTGTGCTGCACGGTAGTTGGATTGGTAACACAGTGCAGCGTAGAGAGTGAGTGTATGAGCGTGGAACGACAAGAGCTTGTCCATCTCGATCAGCTCCAGAATGTCTATACAGCGATCTTCCTCGGGGATGTGTAAAGCCAGCATAGACACTGGATCCTCGCAGAGCATTGACCAACCACGGATGTCGGAGAGCTTTAGAGCATGCACTTGAAGAGCTGTGTTCGGCACTCGAGCCCATTCATGTGGCTTTAAACATTGTACCTTGAGGCGTGGCGGTGATTGTGGATTGACGTGTTTATCGCTTGTAGGCAGAACCGCAGCAGAAAGTGGTAGAGTGGTTGCTGTTCTTCCCAATTCGATTTGAAGGATTTCTTTGCTTGTGGCTTCGACAAATATGGCGGGGAACAGCTTCGTGTCAGGTTCCATCATCCACCGATGTGAAGTTTCCTTTCCTTCGCATGTGAAACGGATGATTCCAGTGGCCGTATCGACAAAACATCCAACAAACATGCCTTGAGAGGCACCCTTGCCCGATGCATCTTGGGTGACTTGGTTGAAGAGCTCGTCAGCTCGAACGACATAGCAACTTTGACGATCGATATGCTCCATAGCCTGCTCATAGTAATCCTCAATAATTACAGAAGCTGTACGGACTTTTGATTTGTTGAAATCTTTGCTATGCAAATGGTATTGAGTGGTCACCCAGCCGACATAGACGTGGGTTGGATCCTGGCCGGGATATATCCGGACTCCGTAGAAATACTCATTGATGAGACGAAGACACTCGGCGTCAAACATTTCGTTTCCAGAAGACTCAACCGTGGGACTGCCCAGATTTCCACCGCTCATAGCCTTTGGGCCTTGACGATCGGGCACTGCCGGTGGTTGAATAGTGGAATCAGTCTGAAAACAGGAATAAACCATTATTTATTTTCATCTCTGGTCTTGCTGATGGTAAAACTTACGTTGGTAATACGCACTGTCGGTGTCCGTGTAGTCATTTGAGAATTGACTACGTTTCTTCCATGAGCTATAATCAACCATTTGCTTAGTTACGGAAACTGGAAATGTGACAAAATTTTACTCACCGACAGTATTCCTTCTTTCCATAGGCGACACTTCCCTCGTCCTTCCAGTCATCTTCTCCTTGCTTTGATCCCTGGACTTCTTTGAAAAGAACTTGAACGGACTCCGACCACGTTTCTTCTTTTCGTCAACCTCTTCAACTCCATTCATTTCCAAGACAGAATTCGATCGTTTCATATCACTCATTACGTCAGGATCAAATGTTATGTTCCTCGTAAGGGAACCCCTTCTCGGTGGTCGGTGTGGACCGTTCGTCATATTCTCATCTACCTCGTTGACGTCGTCGTAGTTTCGATTCAATCCTTTTATGTCGTTCATCGTGAATCCACTCTTGAGCATGTGATCGACGTGAGCGGTCTGTGTGGGCTGCTGCATTTGCATCGTCTCTTGGTTTTCTTTGAGTAGCCGATATTGACGTATCTTGATCTCTTCCCAGCGTCGTGCCTTTTCATTCTCACTAGAAGAAAGACTTTGGTTCAAATAATTATGACGGTTGATGTATAGAAATGAGATTACGTGATAAATTCACTCATACAGGTGACTGGGAGGGATAGACGAAGGAATTCCCAGTTTGCCTTTTCCATGGTCTCAAAGGTGTTGTGGGAGATTTTCAAGTGTGGCGGCGTATCAGCTCCGCCTGGAATTCGTGTGACATCGATGCGGCAGTCGGGCATGTCTTCGGTGTTTTCGAAAACTGGTTGATCTTTGGTGTACCAATGGGTTACAGGACGGCGCATATTCCTGGGAAGAAAAAATGCAAGTTCATTAGGCATATTCAAAAAATGATTCCAAGTTTAACAATTCAACTCTGTTACATTTGGGGAGGAATAAAAAGTATGTCTAATCGGATATTGGAGGGCTAAGGATTGACTTAAAAACTTTCAGAACCTTACAGAACCGTGAACGGCGCTGGCATTGGGGGCATCGGGGGCATTACTTCAGAAAGTTTTATTTCAGGCACTAGCTGACTTACAAGTACATGGACAACATTTTCAATACGCTCGAAAGCATCAGGAACGATTCCGAAGTGAGGATGCCGTGCGAGTTGTAGCCGAGAGATGCCGGTGTTTTTTTCACGTTTGAACTGCTGCTTCAACGGTAGAAAAGGAAAGTGAATGTTATACGGTAACCCTAAGCGTGAAAGATGATCAGGCCGGCCATGGATTAACGTTTTAGGCAAGGGCTTACATCCATGGGTCGAAGGTACTGCTCGCATTAGTTGGGATCGGCAGGGCGCAGTTTTCTATAAGCTATGAGCTCAAGCCATTATGGGAGTTCGCTTTCTACTGCAATTAATGGGTTTTAGCAAACTGAAAGAAAAACGGCCGCTATATTTGTAATGAACTGTTGTCAACCAAACTACGAAAGATAGCGCGCTGAAACATTATTCATTTCATTGTGACAAGCGTGCTTAGAGTTTTTTTTTACGCGTGTTTAGTTTTTGATTTACCGACAATGAAATTTAAATGTAACAGTGTTACATTGCCCTTTTTGGCTGGAAAATCAAAACTTACTATTGTTTATGAGCTGGAATATTTGAAAAACAAAATTCTTATCAAAAGTTATTCGGAGAGCGACGGCCAAAATTGAACGAAATCTTGGACATAGCAAAAGAACAATGGTTCCTGAGCTAAACAAATCCCTAGAATGGATTCAACACATTTTGAAAAATAAGCTCGGACTCAAGGTCTCAAATTTCCAAAAAGTGCACGATCTCAAACCCGCCCAAAAAAAGGTAAAGTGGAAGAAAAACACTGTCTTCTATGATAAAGAACATTTTGTAATTGAATAACATGTCAACAAGCAACAAGTTTATTTGCCAGAGAGTTCGTACGATAATTTACGATAATTTCGGGCGATAATTTGGGCCGCAGTGACGCCGATGATCGATGTCCTCTTACAAATTGAACGCTTTTATTGGGCCAATATCTAGTCGAGAAACCACAAAAGGTCATTTTTGGCTATGACCTAGCTGGTGTAACAGATGGTTTTAAAAAACGTAGGTAACGTTAGACCTAAAACAATGTGAAATAGTTAAACTTACACACAGAACGGTTCGTAGCCTTCTTGAAGACCACATGTAGTGAAGAACTTGAGCGAATCCACATCTTGTCCATAGATCAATCGAGCTTTTTGTCCAACCTAAATCGAAATTAGTTTTTACGCCATCTCTAAAACATCATAGTGTACAAAGCAAAACTTACACCCAAGGTACAGGCTGGGACAAATCCAACTCCCTCCGCTGTAACCTCTGCGAACGTGGTCTCACCGCCCAAAGCATCCATCAACAATTCACCATTCAACGAGAAACCTGACATCAAAATTAAATGATTTTAATTAAAACCCGCCAAAACGAACAGTTACAACGAAAAAAAAACAAATTATTAAGAACGTTATTAAAAAGCTTTAAAAAGCATGCTTTTGTCAGAAAAAAATTTCAGATGATTGATAACACTGTGGATGTCAGAAGCAGTTGTTAGTATCCATGAAGTCTAAGTAACTATGTTGGTGCAGCGAAATTACAATTCATAATTACATTCTAAAATGTTATTGCTTGTTTGTTGGCTAATTGTTTGTTGCAAAATTAGTATCGTTGTTAATTGGCTTGGAAAACAAAACACTGAAAAAAAAAACAAACGAACAATCCTGATTAAGTTTGGTGTGAGAAAAGCGCAAGTGGTAGTAAGTGGATTGTAGGTACATATCATAAAAATGTCCTTGAGCACTTCGATCGAAGTGAAGATGCTATATATCTAATGCAGATCGACGAAGATGCTTCGTTGACGATGTGTTGTTAACGATGCGAACAGTGTAAGGTGAACGTATATGAATATTTTTAAGATATAGAGCGATATCTCATCTTACGGGATAGCAGATTAGATTCTTGGACCAATGCATCGTTATATCATTTAAAAATAGAAGGAAACAAATCATGAAAAAGGACTAAACTAAAAAAAATTATTCACTAATTCGGTGTGTTTTTTTTCTGATTTTTCTATAATTTTTTTTCTTTAAGCGAGAAATAAGAAAAATTAATTAATAAAAAAGAGTTGCACGAACTATATATGAAGAGGAAACAAAATAAAATAAAATTTGGTTTAAGGATATATGCTAAGCACAAGGAAACGACAAAAAGAAAGGAATAAATGAATCAAAATTAAATATGGAAGATTACTCATAACTATTTAGTAGTTGGTATAATATGATTGCTCTTACTGATTGTGTGATCGGCGAGATCGAGAAAAACGCCGACAATATCACCAGGTCCGCATTGTTTACCGAAGGACTCGCTAGTCCCGCCGAAAACTTTTTCTTCCTATTTTATATTTTGGTTTTTGTTATATTTTGCAATAACATTAAGTTTTTTTGTTTTGTAAAAATCGTATGGAAGAAAATATGCAGAAATAAATTATCTATAGTGGTCTATAGCCTGCTTATACTATATTTAATTTAATTTACGAAAAAAAAAAAAAAACATAGAAGACAAATTAATTCACTGCGTCGCTAGCCAAAAATCGGTGAATTAATAAAAAAAACAGAAAAACGTAGACAAGAAGTTATTTAAATTACAGAAAAAAAAAAATCAACTCAACCGATGCAATGTTGGCATCTGTGGATTCTTACTTATGGATTGTTCCTTGACGTCAATAAAACAACCAATCACATCGCCTGCTTCGTAGCGAACACCGAAATGCTCGATTGAACCTCCGTGCATCTTAGTTACCTGTTTTACCATTTATATACATTTTATTAACTCAAAAACAAAAAACCAAAAACGTGCGAAATAGACACTTGACGACTATTTCTATTTCGCCAGATCCCTCATCGTAGTCAATAAAAAAAAGAAAGAAAACAGAGAAAAAATCTTACGTTATGTCCATCAAACGCCCAGCCACTGTCATCGCTTCCCAACATGACACCCGGATGACAATCAGCCCGTGCCCATCCAACGCGCATCGGTCCCGACGTTAACACCTCAAACTCAAAGTACCACTTGCCCGATGTCACTGCATAGTTTCGCTCCACACGATAGGTTCTAAATGCGGCGAATTTTAACCGCAGTGCCTCAGCTAACAGAGCTTCATTGCCCTCACCGGTCGGTGGGTCCAACACATATCCATATACAAGCAATGTCCGGACTGTCTCTGAGGCTGTATCACGATTGGCCTTCTTTATCGCCTCATCTACCTTCGAGTACGGGACCAAGTGGGGACTCCTATGGTTCTCCGAATCCTCATTAAGGCCGTAAGTCCATCCTTGTTGGATTCTCTCTCTGGCCCATAAGTTATGGGTATTCTCAGCCAGTTGGTCGACGAGTTCTTCAAGTTTTGGAGTCAAGGTAACCGCACTTAGATCCAATGGAGCTGGCTTATAGCCATTGGCTTGCATGAACAATTCATTCGGTAGACGAATTGGGCGAATTCTCGCCGGCGGCTTATCCATAGTTATGTAGTACCCAAGAGAGATGATCGTTTTCAATGTTTGAACAGCTAATTGGGAATCATAGCGCTTTTCAGCTGGTGGAAGCTTTTCGAATTGCGTAAGGCACGGATGTATGCGATGATAGTCATCCCGGTGCTCGCCCCACGACCAACCGGATTCGATTTTGTTCAACGCCCACATTTCGTGAATATTTTCAGCTAGTTTTTCCTTAATCGAATCAACTGACGAGGGAAGACTCACACCCGATGTGTCGACTGGATTTGGTACAAATGCTGTGTCATCCTCGATCATCCACGGTCCGGCCAGGACGTTTTTGTGCAAATTTCCAAAGTAGAAACAAGGATCCAGACTGAGAATTTGATGGGGCATCAAACACTGGACGAGAGGTGAAAAGCCATTTGGTGGGGGATATTTCAAACGACCGTGATCGCCACCAAAGAGGAACCGACAACTAAACATGAAGAATTAGATTCAATCACTTGAACTGCTAAAATTCGAGACAAACCTCAGTTTGGATGAGCAGCTCATAACAGGAAAGAACATTCCGTCCAGGTTGAAATTCCTAAAACTACCTCTGACCTTCATTCCATTAAAGCAAAAAGTAATTATAGGGATGGATAAGTCAAGCGCGACACCGATGACATCACCCTTTCTGATGAACGGCTCCTCGGGTAAGTGATCGACAACTTGGGTCTTCCTTCCGCCGGTCCAAAAATGTGCTCCATCAAAGCCGAACGAGTATAGATCGTCTCCGACACCATTGCCACCCCATTTTTTACCACCACCGGGGTATGGCACGTAGCTACAAAGGGATCTCTTTTAGAGGAATCACAAGAGGAGAGTATGGAATACCTACCCAGAAGTGTTAGCCCAACCGATCCTAAGATGCGGCATCATGTGCGTCGTCTGCTCGATGTGATCCATGGTCACTTCGAAATACCATTTTTGATACATTGCCGAGCCTTCAACCCGTCCGACGAATATATTCGGGCGGATACTGAAACCAAAACATAATAATTGCTGCGCAATTTCTTGGCTTTCAAGGGAGAGATTTACCTGGCAACATGGTCGACTAGCTGCGTCTGGAGGAGCAGATTTTTCCCTGGCAATAAGTAATCGCAGATATTGTTTTGCGATGATCTTACAGCAACGCCGTTACCAACGCACAATGAGCATAGGACATCCAGTACCTTCGGATCCCGTCCGTGTTTCTCCAACAGTGATATGATCACTTTTATGTGCTCGTCTCGCATCATATTCAACGCCTCTGGTGAATCTATCAACACACAATGGAGTACGTCCAACATGCCAGAACCTTCACTTGACGCTTGTGACCCCAACCTCGAGAATAGCCAGTTTAATCGATTACTGTTTGCAAACTGCGCGCAGTTTGTGTGATTTCCCTTGATTATAGCCGCGAGGAGTTGATACAGATAGGTTGATATCAAATCCCAGCTTTGACCGATCTCATCACCAGCCAAGAAACTCGCTAAGAATCCCTGGGATGTGATGATATTTATTTTGTCAATAGCCTCTAGGATTAGGTTTAGAACGCCCTCCTCTTGGAACAGATCCTGTCGATTGCGCAACGCACGAAATCGATTTTGTTTCTCCTCGTGCTCCATGTCGTCCTCCGGTTGCGAGAAGTAGTTGATTAGATCCTCCAGGCACATGACCATCTCGCCGAGATTCACCTTCTGAAAAAACATTGAATGTCGTCGATTTGACTGCAGCGTTTCTAAGCCACTGAAATTGAAGAGAAAACAATTTTTGAGAAAGGCTCCCTTCCTAATAAGGACTTGAGACATACTTAATGAATTGTGTGAACAGGCTACTGCACTTTCGAATTACTCTCGCGGTTTTCGATTCTTCCTCTTGCGATCGTGAAAAGTCTAAACAATCGTCCATTTTACCTTCCTCGTGTAAGATGGCCTGCTTCTCTTCAACCTTTCCAACACCCTTCTTCTTCGTTTCATAGCTTTTGTAACTGAGCCACAAGCTCGATTCGCAGTGTTGGACAATAACTGTTGTGTCACCGTACTTAATGATTGGCGTACCAATCACTTCCAAGTCCTTGTCTTCGAGAACGACTTTTTGATCGTCTTTTTCTTGTCGCAAGCAGAAGGTAGTAGAGGCAATCGTTGCGTCTTCTTTCTTGAGCTGGTGAGTAAAAATCTTTATAATTCCACGTAGAGAGTTTGATGAGGGGAGGTACTCACTAAAACCAATTCGTTGTTCTCATTAACGCCTAAGTATCGACCGGTAGTTATGTGTCGAATGCGCATAGGATGGTACCAGTTGATAAATCCACCGGTCCACTTTGTCCGTGCCAGTTCCAATCTCCAGAGCGAACGTGCTTGGGACATCACCGAACCGCCTTCATAGACCACGATACTGTAGAGAATATAATGTGAATCTGTTTGGATCTATGGATATTATTCTTACTTTTGACCCGCTTCTCGACCCCACGTGCTCGGTATGGTCAGACACTCGTCGCCACCGTGGAAAAATCTCAAAACATCACCGCCAAACACATAGCCCACATACTTCATGCGGGATATACCTGTTCCGTATGGCTGTACTGACCAGTGGGTGACGTGGAAACTTGCGTTCACAATCGATTGCTCGTTCTCCTTAGTCGTGTGCTAGAAAATCAATTATTATTCTATTAGGGATATACATATTGGTTTTGGCTTTCGATTCTTCATACGCACCAAATATCTTTCGGTGGCGACGGATACCAGGATCAAGTCGTCACCGACACGAACTTTCTCACCCTCTGAACGTTGCTTGCTTGCCGGATGTACTGTCCACCAACATGCCTCGCCCTGGCTATGCTCTTGTAAGCCTACGTCGAATGACAGCTTGTCGTTCGACGAAGATGTCGAAAGACACGCTAAATACTACAAGAACAAAAAACCGTTATTTCATAAATGCTTTTGATTTAAATCACCTACCATATCACTGTTGTGATGACGCAAGAGAATCGCATTACCATATAAAAGTGTTCTGTGTCCAGAGCCAGTTCCCTTGCCCTAGATTCCATAAAACAATGAAAAAAAGCTTTTATTCAAGGCATTGGAAAATAAAATGGATGCTCAACAAATATGGCGGATAAACAGTTAAGATATGGAACTAAAAATTAGATTTGGATTCTTGCACGAGAAAAACAATGATTCAGATCCAGGGGAGCAAACACAAACCAATCTGTTTAGGTCTGATTCTGACGCATCTACAATACAAATTGGTATCTATGGAACAAACGAGTATGTGCTGTTAAATCAAAGCGGATTTAGTTAAATTTGATTTTATTTTTTTCCAACACTCGATGTAATTGTAATTTTTTTTATTTTTTCTTTGCTTTAGTTTCAAAATTTCGTGTGTACAGAAATTAGTCATCCACAATGTTTTCTTCAAAAAAACGTTTTTTTTTTGTTTTAGATATACTAGGTGTTCATACTTACAAAAGACTTGTCCTTTTTTGGAATATAAATATATATGCAATATATATATTTTTGATTTATTTTATCGAAAATTTGATTTCGTTTTTTTTTTTTTTAATTTATCATTATTGGAATGTAATTATTTATTTGTCATTTTGGTTCCGAGAGAGGATAAGTTTTGACATTATGTGCAGGTTTTTGTTTTTGGTTTTATCGCGCAGGGATGAGATCGAAAAGTTTATATATTTATTTATTTTTGTATTTTTTTTTATGGCAAAAGCAACCGGAAAATGGAAGATCAACAATAAAAATAGAAGAAAAAAAAAATTGAATCAAACAATGGTATATAGTATGTATGAAGGGTATTTTCAAAATCTGGGTAAATAAGAAAACGATCCAAAGGATTTCGTTTATGAGTAAAAAAATAAAAATATCTACAGTATTTTTGTCTCAAAAATTCAAAAGAAATGATGATACAAACGAGTCCATTATTATTTTTTTACGAAAATATATATCTTGTTTTGGAAATAGTTTGTATAGAACGTACGGTTTCAGATCCAGCTGCTGTGACTAGCTCCTGTAAGGCACGAACGGACAATGCCTGTTCAATAACGAAGACGCATTGTGATAGATCCGGAGGAATATTTTTGTCAGCTATATTTTCTAGAAAACAATGTCGATTGCCGAAGCCTTCAGCTGCAAGACAGACACGTTCACCTGTTGCGGTACATGATAGACATACCATGTCTTCCTGTAAATATATCAACAAATAGATATGTATAATAAATTGCAGTTTTTCGTTAAACTAAATATTTTTATCATATGTATGCTCAAGTAGGAATGACGCTAATTGATAGGTTAGGAATTTAGGTAAAGGGAAGAAAAATTACATCCCTACATTTTTGACTATAGCTAAGAATGTACCCCGTCACTGCTAAGTGATTAACGCCCGATTTGAATTGGGTCATATCTCTAAAAAGTACTAGTGAAAATATTCGCAGATGGGCTGTTATCTTAGGTTTAAAAATCTTCTGTCTCAGTATCAGTCTAGCCTTGTGACTAATTTTAATTATAGTGTACGCTGGATTTTCCTGGTGCTTTTTAACCACCCATTAAATCTATCTGTAAAGAAAAGAGTGCTGGTCAATGAGAATATTTCTGAACTTAGAAATTGGAGATTTTTTCGCGTACCTCAAGTCTCTTTAGCATACGAGGGTGGTCCGATAAGTACTTAGCCCCACCGCCATATGACGCCAGTATCAATTGCAAGAGCAACTTACTATCGAGTAGTACATTCTAGTAGACGGCTACTGTCGAAATTTCACCCGGATCGGGCTCGTAGTTTTGTTTTGACCGTGTGTGGAAGCGGGAGTGTCCACGGATTTTAGAAAAATGGGAAAAGAGCAATATCGGTCGGTGATTCGATTCTTGTTTTTTTTTTTTTTTTGTAGGCTAAGTACTTATCAGACCCTCGTATATGTACCATAAATGGTTTGCTTATTTTTTATAAAGATATCCCCCCATATCTATTGTATCCAGAAGACAGCAAAAATTGAGTCTGTGAGTCTCATTGGAAATCTAGTTACTAGGATTAATAACCCAAAGAAGAGGTAAACTATGTTGTTTTCTAGAAAAGGCTTGCCATGATGTTCAGCAAGGGCTTAATGGATGAATTATTTATATTTTGTAGATGCAAATATTCGGGGTATATTTGAAAAATTGCCAACCTTTTGTGATATTAAAGAAAGAAAGATGAAAAAATCATAAGTCGCGACCGCAAAAGGTTCAAATTTATGCATTTGTGCAATATGCGATAATGCTGTCAAATATTCTTTTAAGGAGACTGACGTCATAAGCTAAGGAAATAATCAGAGACTACCAGTTTGATCACCTACTGATTGATCACCAAGAATCAATCGGCTAATGACCAGATTTTCACTATTCGATAGCTTTTAGTACAATACACAAACTATTTGTACATTTTTAAAAGGCATATGACTCTATAAACCGATCGAAAATGTATTACATCTTTGTAAGGCTGAGAATCTCGAAAAGGTTGCTTAAACTAATATATGTAAGCCTGCCTAAAAAAAAACAAAGGACAAATTAAAGTAGGAAACCTCGTATCTGAAACATTCGATATATGTGAAGAATTAAAACAACGTGCCTTGCCACCTCTTCCTTTTAATTTGGTGCTAGAATTCTTGATGAGATCGCCATGATAAACGAAAAAATGAGATAATAGAATCACAACCGTTCTAGCTTATGTTGACGATCTGGAAAGAAGGGTGGTCAACGAGGCTCTAAACTTCGAGCCCTAAATGGCCAGTAATAATGATAATAATAATATACAATAATGTGTTACGCATCTTTCAATCTGTGTTTGAAGGAGGTATATATATTGCATTAAAATAAAGCAGACAGATTGTGGTTAAGCATTTGGATCACCGGGACTCAGTGGTTAGTTTTCTAATCTCTGGCAATAATGGCATCCGGTTCAAATACTTTATTAGCTTCCCATTTATATGTTAATTGTCGTAATGACAGTTGTACATAAATAAATTTGTGGAGCTCGTGGATGTTGGAGCAGTTGACAAAAGCGTAGTTTAAGTGGAAAGGGTTTGCACAGTGAGCGTTAGAGGTAAGTACTACCACGCTTTTTCCAGGGTTTGTGTTCAGTTTGGATTTTCAAATGAATGGAATGAGTGGACCTTAGGTCGCATTTTTCCAAAACAAAACAAAACACTGAAGTTATACTTTGTCCCAATCCATGATACTTCTTCCACCAACATTTGAAAGTGTGTTCAAAAAGTAGAGGGAATTGTAAAATTTTGCGGATTGTATTAATTTGAATCACAATTTTTTTTCTTTGCTATGTTATTGTAGTAAACATGTCTGAAACATGTTGCTAAACATTTTTGAAACATATCGGTCAACACATATCACCACATTCCTGCTAAAAGTTTCGTCGTGCGATCGGCGATTTCTCCAATTTTTTTTTTGCTATTGTCATTTCTGGAGAGGTATCCTCGTATACGCCTGCATACATTCGTACACTCGTGAATATTCTTTAGCAACGCACCTTTTTAAGAAAAAATTATATTATTGTAACTTCGGACGCATTTTATCCAACAAGTAATTACTGATTTAGTGTTCATGGATTATATGACAAAAAACAGATCTAACATATCTATCCCCAAGAATGCTTTCTGGGAAGTTGGTAGTTTGGGTAGACTAGCCGCACCAATTATTTTAATATTGTTATAGGATAAGGAATATATTTTTCCTACAGTCTTGCTGATTTAGCTTGATTGCGAAGACAGTAAATTAAAAACATGTTTCATAAGATCGGAGTAGCTGAATAGCACCTGTTTTTCTTTTGTAGGGATAATATTTTCGTGAACGGTTCCGACATTATTTTTGACTTTTGAATATATCAAGAACGGTGACTGAGCATACATGGGTACGTACGTATATACATAGAATGGTGAACTTACCGTCCGCAAGAATGAAACATCATCTTGCTCCGAGCTGCCTTCCGCCTCAGCCATATTCGCAATTGATTACGAGGAAGTCTATTATAAAGTCCTCGAAGTTATTCGATATCGGCTCTGAGGCATAACCTAACTGCAACTTTCGTAATAACTTTTCTCTTTTAAGTTATAATGTATCCTGTGAACGTGAAAAAGAAAATTAAATTTTGCAAACAATAACGGGATATACATAGATTGAAAATTAATTACATTTTGTTATTAATAAGACAAGAAATATATTTTTTTTTCACTGATTTTATTAATATTTTTTTTAATTGGCATGTATTGTATATGAATGAGTCCTACACACCGGCACAAGGCCTTGTAAGAATTTGAAATTCAGGTTGAAGGAGACGTGTTCAAAATGCATCGGAAATTTAAGAATTTCGTGGGTTGTATTGGTCCAACTTTTTATTTGTGATGTTATGAGTAGTAAACATGTCTGAAAAGTAAATTGCTAGCGAACCGGATTCCGAAGGATATACATGTGTTTGATCACATGTGTCTTGTAGTGAAATAAAGTAAAAAGCTTTAGAAATGATTTATACTAGAGCTTAAAGTGAGCATTACAGTTTTCAAGAACGACGTACAAATTTTGAAGATAATGATTGCCTTGGACCCCTAAAATGCGGTTGTGAAAAAAAATACTATTCACTACACACTATTAGAGAAGTCCCTGAAAATGAAACGAGTTGCTATAGAATTTGTTTACAAACTGTTAAATTTCGAACAAAAATACCGGCGCATGAAGTTGCTCGCTGAAGTCAGTTATTATGCAAAATTACTAAGAAGATTCATACCAAGTTCTTAGATATGATTGCGAAAGCAAAGTTGTAATGTCCTAACAGAGGCATTTTAGTTCGTCAAGGCTGAAATAAGCTCGAAGAGTGCGTTAAAATATGAAGGCCATGCTTCCTGCGCTTTTCGATCTCTGCGGTCACTTGGTCTAGGCGTTGGTAAATATGCGATGCAATTTGCATAAAGCACGTAATCTAAGCAAAACGGCTTTATGGTAAGGCAATTCATGACTTTTGCACCCTGATAAAGCATTTGCTCACACCTCATTGCCTGTTCGTGGATATTAGTCCAAAACTACACTCTGATAATGTCCCAACCCTCATGTTTTCTATGCCCAATAAAAAAAAATCTCTAAAGACGGTTATTTGACAAGCATGAATACAATTAAAAGCGAATTGCTTAGAGAGTGAAATGTTTTCCTAAAGATGGAGTTCTGGAAGTGTTTCTGAATTTAAAAAAAATACTCCCATATGTATCTAATATCTAATAAAGATTATTTTGAAAATTATAACATTGGTATTGAAAAAATATGAAACTGTTTTCAAAAACGTTATATATAATGAACATACCTAGTGATAATACTGTCTGTCTCTCTCTCTCTCTTTCTTAAAATCGAAGTGCTCTGAAGCACATAATTTGAAGTAAATTGAATGTTGATAAGAAGGACGATCCCGGATGATCTCACTATGAATACTCAAGCTGAGAAGACCAATTACAGAACACAGAAGGTCTTTTGTGAGAAGAGGTAAAGCTGACCACAAATAAGTTATGAACCTTCATTTTGAAAATCTAAATGATTAATAATCTACATCCAGCGTTTAAGTGATATAATTATTCAGGGTGGGTTGTATTAAATGAAACTACTTAAACCTGAATTGAATTTCGTTGACCGTAGTCTTAGCTATAATATCCAAATAATTATCATAAATGGTTTTGCACCTTAGGTGGTTTCATAACTACGTTATGTAGAAATTTTTCTTTCATAACGTGACTAAAGTACATAATATTCTGAAGTATTAGGTTATTGATTAACTATCCTAAAATAGGCGGAGTTAATGAAGAACAATGCAAAAGGTGGAATGGAATACGTGGGCTTTCACATTGACCTGCTTTTGGAACCCTTGACCCTGACATTTGTTTTTCGTGAACAGCGTTCTAAGGTAACTTTAAAATAAAGGAAAGAAAAGTAAGACCATGGCCATATTCATTTATTTCCGTTCTGTTTGTAATTGAGAACGGTGAAAAGAGTGACACTGCTAGGAGTGTCATGAAAGTCGTATTTGAAGTTATTCTATTTTTTTTAAATATTTTTCACAGTTCATACTCTACAAAAGGTTGTAAGGGAATAGGTAGATACAAACCAGATTGGACATGAAGAACATGCTTAAGGCGTACACCATGGTTTAATAGTTAGTAAATTGGCCTTTGCACAAGGTCCTAGAAAAAAGCTTTTCGAAATTCATCTTTACGAGTTGGCAGAACACAGAATGATCCTTCCACTTATGACAAAAAATCAACTACATAAACATACGTGATTAAAAGAAGCATTGCTTCCAACACAGACCGCAACGCCAATTACATATGCGAGTTGGCCCACAAACACTCACCGAATGTTGTTTTGAAATCTTTGAAATCTTTGAAATCAAACAATTTCATAATTTTTTCAAAATGTTCATTTGGACCTTTAAGTTTTTTTTCCATTACTTATTTAGGATGATATCAGACAAGTGGGCGCCGTCGTTTCACAGCGTGACCTCTCTTAATTTTTAATTTTTAATCGTTTTGGTG
Organism: Merodon equestris; assembly: GCA_958301585.1. Classification (NCBI taxonomy): domain Eukaryota; kingdom Metazoa; phylum Arthropoda; class Insecta; order Diptera; family Syrphidae; genus Merodon; species Merodon equestris. Next base: position 37,024,943 of record OY284415.1, read on the forward strand.
AGAATCTTAAGGGCCGCTAATGAATTCAATTCGGAAAAAGAGTGAATAGAATACACCAACGACACGTGCCACTCTAACCCTTCTTTCCCTTCGAAACCCACTTGCTTACGTATTTCTTTGTAAATGATTTCAGAAAATATTTGCTACTTGGAGCAGCAAAGTCTACCACTGAAAGCATAGTGACAGTTTGGTTTAACCTATTGCTTGATCAAGTAGCTTACGCAGGAATTTGTAGTAAAGTGAATAATTTTTGAAAGTATCTGATATACAAAGTGGCAGAAAATTAATCATCCAATTTTGTTTTGTAACTACATAAGTATATAAAAAAAAAATACAATTTTGATAGATGGAAATCTTTATTTTGACTTTTACTGTTTTTCTAGTAGAAAAGATAATATCCGACAAGTGGCCAGTTTTGATACACATTTGCACCCATTTTATCGCATTTTCCAGGACTTAATAATTGTTCGCATTCCTGTCGAATATTCTCCTTCAGGGCTGCGATAGTCAAGTTGCCCCAAAAGAAGAAGTTTGGAATGGTTATATCGGGCAATCTTTCTGGCCATGCCAAATCGCCAAAACCGGAGATTACGCGACCAGGAAACGCTTCCTTCATGGCTCGTGATGTGTGTGCGGTTGCACCGCCTTGTTGAAACCACTTGTTCACTAAGCCCGGCAGTAAGAAGTCGTTTATCATGGCCCTGTAGCGTTCGCCAATAACAATGACCGTACTGTCGATGGCGTCCTCAAAAAACTACACACAGTGGCTTTGAGTGGATGTAACGGCTCTTCGTGCATCACACGCAGATTTCAGTGCCCCAGAAACAAGGATTTTGCTTGTTGACGTAACCGTTTGTGGAAATGCGCCTGGCCGCTCATGATGATTTTCAACACAAAATCGTCCTCTTCGTTGTTAAGATTAAGAATGACTGGACGGCAATTCAAACCCGACTGACGGTTAGGAGGCATTAATCGATGCACTTTTTGCACATTGTACGGGAACATGTGTAAGTCTTTTACTAAAATTCGCTGTGAGGTCCGCCTGGTGATGTCCAACTGCGTGGCCCGTTGTGTGGTTAATGTTTCTTCTTTCTCAGCAGCATCGGCAGCCACAACCGCGACAATCTTGGCCGAAACACCAATCCGGTGACGGTCACGCCCTGCACGGTCTCCTGTGGTTCCTGTTCGAGTCGAGTAGCTAGCGCCGGAATTTTTGCCCAGTTGGCGTGACACGATTAAGAAATTGACGTCAAAATTCGCGCTAACACCACCGACCGATTATTGGCCAAAAAAATCGACACAATTATTCCACGCTCTTGGAGAGTATAGCGCTCCATTGCTTACCTGTTTGTATACTGCAGCTGTGTAGTTCACAAATGTCAAATATGATTGACGTACGACGCTATTTGCGAAAATCATAACATCTTCCGATAGGCTGATTAATTTTGCGCCACCTTCTATTTGGTAAATTTTTTAGCACGTGGCTCAACCAAGCCCTACATTCTTATTTGGACAAACAAATTGTCAGTGTGCTCGACTCACAACAATTCTATCGGCGCCATTTCGAGTGCCATGTCTCTGTAGATGGTAGAAGATATGAGTAAGTCAGCAAGTTTATATCAACAATTCTTCATCAATAGGATTATGAATTTTTGTGCGTGAAAACGTCAAATTTCAAGGCAAATAAGCGTAATTTGCGAGAAGTTTTGCTTTCCGTCTTCAATTTGAAAAAAATCTGTGGCTGAAGCACGTCGTTTGATTAAAATAATCATGACGTTGTTTCTGTTAGTGAAAAACATATCCCGATTGGTTTCAGCGCTATACCTATGCCGATTTCAACAAGGTAGAATGGGAGCGTCCCGGACTGATGAAAAAGTGTGAAGATGCAAAATTGGAGATATTATGATAGATCAGGATCGATCGATTGCCAAACGCAACAAAAACTTCCGGATGCAACGGCCATAACTTGATTTCTTTTATCGTTTGAAAACCTTAGGAATCGGAAATCGAAAACAAGTCAACTGAGTGCTATACGAGCTAAAGCCGAGAGACGTCAAATAGTGGGTTTTCGCGAGTGAACTGTTGTTCCAGTGGCAAGAAGTGTATCTTTTACGATAAGCTAAATACCCAGTTTTCAAAGTTCATGCCGTGTATTTGGTGGCACCAGCTCGGTGTGAATTGTTTCGACCAGGTGAAACCACCACAAGAGCCTGCTACCGAATACAACTAAGACTTTTGAAGCAAACATTGATTGAAAAACGGCCATATTGCTCAGGCAGTTCAAATCTGGAAACAATAAAATAGGACGTCCGAGCCACTCGTGATATTTTCCTGACATTGCCCCTTCGAACTATCACTTATTCCGATCGATGACGCATGGCATGACTGAGCAGCACTATAGATCTATCGAAGAACAAAAAATGGGTCGATTAGTGGATCGCCTGAAAAATGTTTTTTCTATCGCCAAAATTAACCCGTTTCATGCAAATAGACTAAATCGCTTAAAATTTGTAAAATTCGTCCGCGATATTGGATCCGCAATGTTGTATTATACAAATCCGACTTCAAAATCAGCGACCCCTAAAACCCCCATATACCAAATTTGGTCCAAATCGGTTGGTAACTAATAATTTTATTTTTAGTTTTTTTCGATAATTGAGTAAGTTATGATGAGGAATCGACCATTTTGTATAAAAAGATGTTAAGTATTTTGAACAAATTAATGTTGTCAATCGCCACCAAAGAACCGCCTTTTTTAAGGTGAGGCGGAACGGATGTTGATTCTTAGGGGCTCTGTTTAACTGAAACTAATGAAAAGTGGGCCAACAGCGTAAATTTTGGCCATCAATGACCGTCATTTACTGATTGACAGATATTGAGTAGACTCTTTGGAAATTTTAATCGTGGAATCGTTAACCCCGCAACAACGCACTTTTAACTGTGTTTAATAACGAAAAGATAAGAACAGAACAGGACAGATTTGTGAAAACTGTTAGAACAGAAAAGTACAGTCGCATATTAGATGTCAAAAAACAAAAGAAAAAAACACCTTATTTGTCAGATTGTACATGTTACATGTTCTAGAAATAAATAATAAACTAAAATTAATTCAAATAAAATTGCTTTGGAACAGTTGTGGTGGGCACTGATAGTGAAATTACGAAATTCGTAGTGTGTTTAGTGACTCGTCAACAACATATTCAAGTGATGATATGTATGCTTCTGCGAGGACTTTAGTGTTTTTTCAATGACAGCTGTTTTTGTCACTTTTTACGAATCTGTTCTGACTCAAGAGTAGGTGCGGAAAATCGTGTTTTGAAGTGTCGGGAACACCCTCAGTGAACACTTTCGGACAGAAATTTTCCTCACTCAACAACGTCTACAGCCTCATTGAATAGACTATTTGTTATGATAGGGACCAGAAACACACAAGAAATTCACGAAAGACCAACGCATTTCAAAAAAAGTCACTGTGCTGGGGTTGCTCCGAATTAAGTAACATGTTGACCAACTTTATTTTCAATTAAAATTTAGTAAATTAGATTAGACCTCTCGTTTCTATAGTTTGGCGCTACCGTCGCATTCAAACAATCAATTTATTTCGTAAGAGATTTGAACATCGCGTTATCTCAGTTGGGAGAGGGATTGTTTGTCCTTTGATGTCATGCAACTTTATACCTTTAGAATTCTTTCTGTTTGGTTTTTAAGGGTCTATGGAACATAGCACCTAAACTGAAATCGTGGCCATTGATCTTGTTGTTCCTCAAGAAATCATTGACAAGTTCACCTTCAGACGATAGCCTGCTACACAAGTCGTAGTCGTCACATGAATTATGGTGTAGATCTAACTTCGTTAGCCTATGAAGATCAACATTCAGATCCTATTTCACAAAGAACGTCCGTTTAGTTTAGCGATGTTGTTTTGGTTACGTCTGTCGAATCTGTTGTTTATTATTTAATGTTATTATGCCAAATCACCATGGCAAGTTATACGATTGAACAACACGTTCAAATGATAAAACTTTATTACTAAGGTGAGTATTGGTTAGTGCAAATATTGCGTGCATTGCATCCATTTTACGGTAAACGTGGTGGCTCTTCTCAGTCGACTCTCCAACGTTTGGTGCGTAAACTTGAGACGTCCGATTCGGTAATTAATCAGCCAACATTCGTACGTCAAAAGAACCCAACATTGGCTGAGAATATCCCCGCGTTAAAGTGTACAGCTGAACCGAGGCAGTCAATTCCTCACCATTCGGAATTCAGCCTTTCGCATACCTCGGCGAATTTTGCGTCGGGACTTGGGCCTACACCTGTACAAGATTCAGCTGCCCCAGGAGCTCAAAGTTCATAGATTTTTCGCTGATAGGGCTTCGGAGCATTTGGAAGAGGATCCCCATTTTTAGCCGAAAACTTATCTTTAACGACGGGCGCATTTTTGGATTAATGTACACAGCCATTTAATGTACAAGCAAAATTGGAATATAAGGAACGATACCAACCCACGCAAGATTCACCAGTTGACAAATCATAATCAAAAAGTTATAATATGGTGTGGATTTTGAGCCGATGGCGACGGCGTCATTGGTCCGTACTTTTTCGAAAGCGACGTTGGTGAGGCCCAGAAGGTTGAAAACTAATTTCTAATGGCCCAAATTGAGCCATGTGAACCTAGTGATTCCAGCAGGACGGCGTTACGTGCTACACAGCGGACGCCACGATTAACATTCTGCATGAACGATTTGAGGGTAAGGTTATCTCTGGCAGAGTTGATGTCAATTGGCCACCAAAATCATGCAATTTGACTCCGCTAGACTTTTTGCTGTGGAGTTTCCTTAAGTCGCAAGTCTACGCGAATACGCGAATAGACCACAACCGATCGACGCCATTAAGGTGGACATAAAACAGGCCATCCCCCAAATTCAGCTGGTTCTATTCGGAAAAGTTATTGAAAATTGGACCACTCGGATTTCCGCCACCGTGAGAACCCGAGGCGGATATTTGGTGTCATATTCCATACATAATGGAATGGGCCTTTTAAATAAGAAAAATTGTTAATACCTCACACATCGTTTATTTTATTCTATTTCAACATCTACTCGCCCTTATTGAAAAACTCTTAATAAGGTGGACAGTGAAAACCGAATACGCGGGCAATCATTTTGCGGTCGAAACACTTAGCGAGTGAGTGGGTTGCTGACGATTACATTCTTTTCGGCACTTCTGAGCAACATTTGACACAACCCTCTTTTTGGCACAAAGTTCATTTACGTAGGATTTACCGACAACACACGATTCTGACGTTGAAACAAATTCGCCTATTGCTTAGAAGCTTATCTTCTGTTACCAAACAGACATTTCACCAAATTCGATGATCAACCATTACGGAATTGGCTTCTTGGACTTTTTCAACTAATCTTGAAGTCTGCAAATCGATCATACATATTGGTGAAAGAAAATGATCATATTTTCGTGTTACCTGATGCCTAAAATTTAAACAGTGCCCTTCGTAGTACCAGTTACTGACCGAGAAACGGGTCCTACGTTAAATATTTGTGAACAATACTCGTACTGTGTTATTTGTTGGTTTTACATTTTTTCAAGGACAAACTACATCAATATTCGGAATAATTGGATTCAATTCAGAACGTCAGGACAGTAAAACGCTAGGTTGCTATATATTTAAAGAGGCGCCTAATAAATTACGGCAAAGTTTTAGGTTTATTGTACACTTTCTGGCTCATGAATATAGTCACATAAGCTTCTCCCTCAATGCTGTATGACAGGAAGTCTCTCAACTATAAATGAAATATTTCCCATCTACTGTACTATTTATGGTTTAAAGGCGCAATGAAAACAAAGAACAACTGAGTGTTATCTGCAAAAGTCGTAAACAATATCATCGATTTTGAATTAATAATAAGGTTTTGCATAGGTCAATGTCTAATTATTGGCAGTTGGAGCCGTATGATGTCATTTTGATAAGTCTAATGGAACTCAACTGGATATCGTGTTATGGTACAAAAAACACAAAGGATATCGTTATCTTGGAATAGAAACGAGAACGTCCCCAAGGAAATATTATATCATCTCCTTGAATCTTGCGTACAAAATGGGCTAATTACGTCAATGGGCCGAGCCTTTATGTCTAACATCGATCGAAAGTGTCTCGTGGACAAGTGATAGTGTTGGCATACGATGAGGGTATTATGTTAGTGCCATTGGACTTATAGAACCAAGGTCATTTCGTGTGACTGTAGGATATTGTGGCAATGCGGTAAAGTAAGTACCACAAATGATTATTTGTTTGAAAAAAAAACTGCCTTTTCCTTGGATGCCATGCCAAAACTTATATTTCATCAAAATGTCAGTACACGAGCATTTCCGCCCATTGAAAAGTCAACCACCGGATATAGCGTGCCGACTTCCCACTCTTGTGAGTCATTATTCATTCAAACCATTTTATTCATAGATCTTCATGTAATGCAAAAATAAACGGTCATCTCAGGGCACATGTTCTTAACAAATACCAATACCATACTCTCCCTTAAGTCTTATGTGTCTAGCCGAGAGAATTTCTTGGCACATGTGCGCGTCTGTGACAAAATCACAACCAATTTGGAAGTTAAACAAATTGTTTTTTGACTCACACCATCAAGCATCCGTGTAAGGTGCTATTTGTTTTGGTTTCTTAAAAATCACTCATTGGAGAGCGCAGCCAGATGTAAACAGTTGCTCTGAGAATGGATTGTTTATGTTGAGTTTGAGTGTTTTCTTGCAGTTACGCTCTTGGGAATTAGGGAGAGAATTGCAAGAATTTTCTCTGAGAAACATTGAGCATGCATATTCTCACTTTCTCACCCTGACACAGTGCGCAGAAGTAAGGAATTGCATTGAGAGATATATGGAGAAGTCCCTACCAAACGAGCACAAACTTAAGTAGCCTTATCAACATCGAGTTAAAGTCATATACATATGTAGGTCGGGGTTAGCTTCTAAGGGCAAACCGATAGAAATGAAAATTCAAAATTTAACCCATATGCGGAAGGATAACATTTAAGCTTATTTACAAACGCTTTAAGGGCAAGAGTTACATGTTGAAAGTAAAACCTTTTAATAGAACGGACGCAGAGATGTTGTAAGTGCGGTTTCGATTTTCAAAGAGAAAAATATTTAGTACGTAAAGAAGACAACGAGAATAACATGTTTAATCTGCGTTGTCTCCAGTAAAACACCAGTAGACAGCCTCAAATATTAAATAGTCATAAGGTATGCAATCTCTATATCTATTAACTAATAATAAACGGCAACGGATATAGGATTCTGTAGCCAAATAGGTAGATTATAGAGCTTTATTAACATTAATAAGTAAGAACCATTGGGAGTCTCGGGAGCAGACAACGAGCCTCAACATTGATTCAGGGTCACTATATTCCGAATTTTCGACTTAGAGTTGGTTTAGGAAACCTATACTTCTTGAAGTCCACTCAACTATATAATAATGGGACCGAAAGGGAAGATAATGACTTTGTAACATTTTTTTGTTAAACGAAAGTTCAAAACTTTTGTATACACCCATCATATACCAACGGCATCGAGGCAGATGTGAACTTATTGCTTCATTAAGGTTCGGAAGTATTTTAGCCTGGGAGTTGTCTTTCTTGTACAACCAAAACTGGGTTTGTACAACTTTGTCGTTCTTTTGATCTTTATTTATGATGCCGAAGCTTGGTCTTTATCGAAAATGGATAGAGAAAAAAACACAGCGAAAATATTGCCGAGTCGATACCAAGTCGTTTCTTAATTTCAAGCCTTAAAATGTACGTATCAAGAGACGATTTAGCCCATATACAATAGAAATTAGCTTGAGAGGCTTGTGGCTTAATGTCTATAACTGGCCTAACTGGACACCTTAAACGAAGGCCAATCTTCTGCAAACCCTTCAACTGCCAATTTTAAGCTTATGCGTTCAAGTCACATTTTTTAACCCCCGACGCAAAAAAAAGGGGTGTTATGAGTTTGACGTGTTCGTTTGTCTGTTTGTCTGTCTGTGGCATCGTAATTCAATTCAATTCATTTTTATTTCATATTAACTTATATCTATCTTACCCTAGTCAAAAATGCTTAAAACTAGCTTAACTATCTTAACAAATGTAACTATCTTACTGGCCCTAGGCGGACACTCTAAAACAAACAGAACAATTGAAACATACTTATGTCTTTCGACGTCTACACAAATTTACTATTAACATTATTATAACTAACTTAAGCTAAGAAAAATGTTTTTTTTATTAAAAAAACTTAGCATATGATCATTTTTTTATATAAAACTTAAACCTACCTTATACTAATTAAACCTAACTAAACCTATCTTATTCTAACTTAACTAAAATATATATACACAAATATATACATTATATATATTTTATATATATATCTTTTTTTTTATATTTTTATTTTTAATTTTTTTTTTTTTTTTTTTTTTTTTTTTGTGATTTTTAATTTTTTTTTTTTTTTTTTTTTTTTTGTCGTTTTTGCCCTAGCCTACCCTAACCTACCCTACCCTACCTTACCCTACCCTAGCCTATGCAAGCCTGCCATTGGTGTTGGGCAGGCCTTGCCTTGAAGAGGCTGCTCCTATCAAGGTGTCCGTTGACGGAGCTCTTTCCAGCCACCAAAAGCGTTGATGCTGGCGGACTACGTCTCCTCGATCCCGGCGTGAGACCGATCTACAGAACCTGAGGCGCTCGGGCTCACGGAGCGCGACATCGGGTTCGTAGAGGAATCGCCGCTCCACGGAATTGCGACCCACGTGGAAGATTAGCGGTAACGCCAATCTGTCCTGGATCAGCCCACATCTATCTAGATAGAGGAATGCTTCTGGCGGGACAAAGCCGTTAAGGCGCACTCTCTCATGATATAGATCATTGGGGTAGTAAGCCCCGAAGATCAGGCTATTGACCGAAGTCATTGCTCTTGCAACGTGGCTTCGAATCAGTTTGATCAGAAAATTATCTATCCGTACAGTCCTGGCCCTATTGTATAGGACCTCGTTCGGGTAAAATTTCGTGTACTCAGATTCGGGAGTCCTATGTAGCCCGAGACAAGTCCTAAGACATTGTCTCTTAAACACCCGAATCCTTTCCATCAAGCTGGCTCTCACATTGAACCAGACGGGGCATCCATAGGCAACCATGGGCCTGATTAAGGCCATGTAGCAGATTACTTTCACCCTGGAATCAAGTTGGCTGTTATGAAACAGCCATCTTGTCAGAGCGAAAGCGCCCCGGGCCCTTGCCAGAGCAGCATCTACATGTTTGTCAAAATATAGATACTGGTCCAGCACGATCCCAAGGTATCTGACTACACTTTGTCTCGCCAGTGGACGCCCGTCCGGCCCAAGGATAGAGAACCTGCGCCAATTTTTTCTAGTGTCCCGAGAGGCCCTAGACAAAGGCGTTCTGAACAATATAGATTCTGATTTCTGGAAGTTGATTTTCAACTTCCAGTCATCACAATACTGCTGAATTTTTTCGAAGTCACGCTGCAGAAGAGTAACAATGACGTCGATCGTTGGACCTGATCTGTACGCGATTAGGTCATCTGCGTACGCTATTGAGTGGTGTAGAGAAACAAGTAGATCACTCAGGTAAATGCTGAAAAGGTCTGTGGCATCGTAGCTCCTGAACGAATGGACCGATTTTGATGATTTTTTTTTTGTTAGAAAGCTACCGTGATCGAGATGGTTCTTTGCTAGAAGATCTGTTCAAGCGTTTCAAGGTTATTACCACTTTTTGTTAGCTATGGTAGGGATCTTAGTAGAGTTGGGTAGTTCAGGACATGTATGGAACTATGTCCTCAATCGGCAACATTTCCGAACGTTCCTCAAACTGAACGATAACATGTCCATAGTTCGATTCAACCTAGAAATTCACCAATAGCGGCGTTCATATTATACAACCCAGCCGAACGTCCGAACGACGCGGTCGTAGGACTATGTTGTAGAACAACGTAATCACAGACAAAACGAAAAGAAAGATAAATGCAATCGAACATGTCTTATACTACGTAGTATTCAACCAGAAACAAAATGTCAATGAATATCGTATATGTACATTGATGTAGCGATAAGCTCGAACAGTTTATGTACACTCACACACTAGAACTGGAATAGCAGAAGGGTGATCAAACAATAATGTCCGGAAACTCGTACAGGCAATTCGTTTCGTGTTTCGTGAAGGAATTAGGTATGAAGGATCGGATATGGATCTCTCTTACCATACTAATAGTTCCGATAGTTCCGACAGCTCCGATAGTTCCGACAGTTCCGATGTAGTTCCGAGGAGATAGTTCCAGGAACTAGCTCCCGGAACTAGTTCCGATTGGGGAAGGAAACGTTCCATGTTCGTTTCGGGGTTGGAACTATTTTGCGCAACTCTAGATCTTAGACACAATGGGTACTTATGTACATTACTTTCAAACATATGTATCTGCGACCTAACATTTGAAACACCCATGTATGCTGGTACTACTGAGCTGGTACTCTGATGATGAAACTCGAAGGTAGGAGACGATTGCCTATTAGTAAAAGTATGGGCTTATTACATTCGCCTTAACTAGTTCTGTTTATAGTTAAGGTGCTGTACTTGCTTTAAAAACAATGAGTTTATTCCGGAATTGCGATATTAATAACAAAAATAGCTTTATTATAAAAAAAAAGACACAGTTCCGTCGTAGATTACATTTTTGACACACATGTTTAATATAACGGGAATAAGTCATGCTGAATGTGGTAAATTATATCTATGCGGTAGAGTGTTACGAAAAATGTATTTAGTATGTATGTATGTATGTATTAGTATGTATTAAGTAACCCCCGACAAAAAAAAAAAATAACTCCAAAAAGTAAAAAAACCTTTTGACTTCATTAAAAGAAACTTTTAATATTTTTAAGATAACGTCGTTGCGTCGGGGAATCCGCTAAGTAAATAAAATAAAACCACAATACAAATAAAAATAATATTGAGAATGATAAAGTATGGATTATACAAAGACCTACCCTATGTAAACAACGTAAGTAAGTACCGAAACAACCATATCCAATCTTTTAATTAGTGTTCAGTGTTAATAATTTAATTTGAAAAATTCGTGAAGTAGACACAACCGACAACGAGGTCTGCCCTTATGTGTATGCCCATTCGGGATGCCACATTCTGTCACGCTCCGCCCCCGTGCCCACATATCACTCAACGCACGCAGCTCTCAAGCGAACGCCTCATACAGAAGTGGTACCATATCGAAACACTATAGGAACTTAGTAGACCTAGTCAGATAGATTGAAGTACAAAACTATTATAAGTTCATACGTACAATTTGAAGCTATAAGCTTTCATTAGACCTATGTAGATATAACTAATTACCCTTCTTCACTTAGCGGTCCCCCGACGCGGCGACGTCATCTTAAAAATATTAATAGGTTCTTTTAATGAAGTCAAAAGGGCGAGAGAAAAAAAATAATTTTTTTACTTTTTGGAGTTTTTTTTTTGTCGGGGGTTACTTAAAACTTTTAATTTTATTTTTTTATGATCAGTAGTTGGCAAAACGACTGTTTCATAAACAGTGTCCAAAAAGTTCGTAAAAGTTATCTTCTTGTCGATACAATTGAGAATAGAAGAAACATATTAACGACTCGTCTTCTGCCTAAGATTAGTGTAACATACATTGTAGCTCGGCCGCAATCCAAACCTTTAAACGGAAAAAGACATCAAAACAACTCTCAATGCTTTGTATGGCCTTATCGTTCGCAGAAAAATTTGGTATCAAATCATACGTGAAAGTGTACCTGTAGAAAAAGATCCTCCACGACAATTACTACCAAATACAATCTAAATGGAAAGTACACCGAAATGTACCTGCAGCTCTTGAATAACTATCCCAACGATACGTGGACAATGTTTCATACTGACAGCTCTAACAATCGCGAGGGAACCGGTCATGCTATCACTGATTAACAGGGGGAAATTAATTAAATGGAGAAATTCATTGCAATATTGAAATATACAAACTAGGCAATATCTTATCATTATGTCCCAATGCAGGTACAACTCATTACCAACCTCTTAAAAAAGATCTGGAAAAAGTCATAACGGAATACTGCTAAAGAACAATTGAGCAGTTACTTCCATAAGTATGGCATTATCAACCCAGAAAGTGCACCAGCATCTTATCCGACAGATGCCACGGCTAAAATGAACAATTATTATTTTCTACGACTCCGGCTTGGGCTCACTTACTAAAGAACGAACTTCAACCCACACCCACTTTTGTCAAAAAAGTGATTTAATGTCCATTACAAGTGAATGTAGAAAAAATAAACGAATTTGTGAGTACTTATGCAAAGATAATTTTATCAATATTCTCTCAACCCCAACCACAAAATATGTAAAAATTGTATACAACGTGTTACAACCTTTACTTTACTTCCCTTATAAACTATGTGCTCATTGCTTTATAGTACTTTATTAATAAAACTAAGATGCTGTTAGTTTTAAGATTAATGATGCAGCCTTTTCAAAACAACGATACAAATGTAAGGTTTTAATGAATTTTAATGGTTAACCTTTATCGAAAAAAATATGCGTCCAGGGGACAACCAGGTACAATATACTATGGAAGCCGCATAGAACCAAGACAATATTTTTATCCTAAGAAATGGCTTCTTAAAGACATCTTGAGATTGTTAGAAGGCTGATAAAGGTCTTAAACATATTTAGCTTCTCCGTTTACTTAGATAAAAATTGATGACAGTTTCTGATAAACAATGAAGAGATCATGAGATACTCCGAAATATACTGATACACTGAAATAATGAAAAGAAATTCGTAAAGAAAAATCTTTTCCTAGAACTATAGTGAATTCAATAAATTGATCAGTTTGAATGGCTGGGAAAGTTAGTGTTGGGCGGGGTGTTGAACTCAAAGCCCATCCAAGTCACAGAATTTGGATCTATCCACAAACACTTTGCATCGCATTTTGTATAAAAATCTTGGCCTGTAGAGTTCAGCTAACAAAATAATTGTATCCAACAGACCACGCTCAACGCCCTACTTTCGCGGATTGAGTGATGGAAATAAATAAACTGGTTCGAGGCTTTTTATAAAAAATTGTGGACATTTCCATTTGTCTCATTTGAAATCCGTAGACTCAAACGAAATTGTTCTTCAACCTCACCAACCCCATCACGACAGTTTGGCGCCGTTTTAGACTAGTAGTGTTATTGGTTCATGTTTTTCTTAAAATTTTACTGATTCAACCGTTCCAGTAAACGAATTGGTAACGCAATCCAATGATGGTTGTGAATTGCAGTTATGGTATGTTTGTTAAAGATAAGATCCACCAACGATTTATGCACTTAAAAGTAATTTAACAGCTATTATTCAAAGTGATGAAAACGATGATTATTTAAAGACAGAGCGGACATTTGACAGGAGTTTCAATTGTTGGCGCAAATAATTTTTGTTTTTCATAAAAATCAAGCGTTTTTCTATTTAGTTAAGATGACGCCTCTTGTTTGGATGAACCTACTTATGAAAATGACTACTTATTCAAATTCATTTTTTAACTATTTTTTATGTAAAATCTTTACAGTATTTGGTTAAAAACATATACTAAAGAAGTCATAATAAAAGAGGCCTTGTTGTCATCGGGAAACTTAGTTAATTTCTAAAGGTTTCAGTGCCTTTATCAGTACCCTTATATTGTCCTCCCATCTACAACGTGGCTTTCATGACGGTTTTTTTCATCGGGTTTCTCCCTTATTATTCTTTTGATAATTCATTTACAGTTTTTGATTGTATAGTTTTTTCCATTAGCCTGTTTCTTCGTTTTATTTTCCACCATGACCTTTCCACCTTACGACCTCGTTTTAGCCAACATACAAGCTAGCTGTTCTTTCAGGAAAAGTCAAAAAATCCTGAAGTTGAAAGGAAGTTCCTGACAATCCAATTGATCTCGAAACGGTAAGCTAAGCCAGAGCAGTCAAATCTTTCCGATGCTGAATCAACTGGTTGTGTTGGCCTCTGGAACTTGATGATATCATTCCAACTTGCGATGCCAAGGTGAAGATTTGAAGATCTTGCTTTTCACCGATATCATTGGTGAAGCTATCAATGCTCATAAACTGTGGGTGATATGGTTGCCAAATTTTATGAAATGTGATTGATTAATTCTGGATCCAAGCTATCATAAAAGTAATATTCTTTTGTTTCTTAATAAAAAATGTGCCTAATTGATATCATAGATATCAGTTGAGGATAAAAACAGGAACGTCGTTTTACACCCAGGTGTCAGATGATTTCGGCAATAAGTTTTTAAAGTGTTTGCCGGACAGTATTTTCCGATTTTTAGAGTAAACTTAAACTTATTTTTTAGTTAAGAAGGATTTTAATAAACACAAAATATTATCCAAATGTTATCGACCATCAAACTTCAAAAACTTAGACAAGGCATTTTTATAACCGTTCTGCAAACGTCAACTTCTTGATATTAAGAAAATTGTGCAATTGGGCACCTGGTGTCAGTGCCAGGTCCGAACCTGGTGTATTAAAAACTCTCCATTTCGGTCCATTTATCACTAAAGTATACGATATGGCGCTGTCGTGGTAAAAAACGGCTCCCTTCTGTTCGCTTAGTCTTAGTCTAAGAGAAGATCTTGCTCTGTTTGATTTAAAGACTTTATGCCAACAATTTTAATTGAACTCTGGGCAATAATTTGCAGTTCTTCATCTCTTCATCTTGTTATATAAGGTTGATCAATATTTTGTATTGAGATGAGAACTTTGCCACCATTTTCAAAATGCCACAAGTCCGAAGATAACGCTGCAAGTTTTTTTCTGGATTAAATCAGTGACTTTAGCTGCGAGCTCGTGGAATAATTCATGTACTCTACACACCAAGGTTTTGGAAAGAGGCGCCAGTCTCAGTTAAGATGGTGCAGGTTCAAAGAATGTATTAACAAATGTTATACAAATAAATATGGATTCGGTGTTTTCCACCAGATGGTGTTATCAGAACTACGTGGTTACGTAGCCCGTGCAGGGACGGGTTAAGAATATCCCTGCAGCGATACCTCTCGCTTGTCGTAAAAGACGACTAAAACAAAGGTAAACAAAAATCACATCTAGGCAATTTAGAAAACACCAAGGTGAACCTAGGGACACATACATATACCACCATTAAACTGCCCCACAAGTGTACATGCAAAAAAAGTGTCACAAAAAAAAAAAAAAAAAAAAAAAGGCCGAAAAACAATTGGTGCAAACAAATGCAAAAACACCAGCATTTGATTGGCCTCAGCGATGAAGTAATCCCAAACCGGGAAGCCTGCCGCTACTTTCTGAGGTCAAACCGGCGGACCCCACAAGCGGACCAGTAGGAATGCAGTTAAGTGGGAAGGTTATGGTCCTACACTTCTGACCATAACAACGCCGGAAAAAGGAGAAGAAGAAGACGTAGCCCCTACTACTGTCCGAGTAATAAAACCACGAAGATTAACATGTAAAACAAATGGACAGTGGACAAATAGTGAGAAGAACAATAAATGGAAAACCCGAGGAAAAAAGATCGCCAAGAAGGGCGTGCTTTAAATGCGAAGATAATGTTGGGATGAGCTTGAAGAATTGGAACAGAACAACGAAACATGAAAGGAACACACTCATGAAAGAGAGGTTTGGCGTAGGTTTCTCAATGAGACACTGAACGTCTTACAATAATAATAACGCATCCACAAGAAAGTACTGAAGGCAAGCTTGAATGATAGTTCCCCGAAGTATGAAAAAATTCCTTTTTCATAGTTCTTAACAGATCGAACTTGGCAAAAGAGCATTTGCAGGTAATTTTATTCCACACCAAATTCTTGTTGAGACCTATGGTGAGCAAGCTCTATCGGAAACGATTTGCAGAGATTGGTTTTGACGTATTAATCATTTTGTGGTGGAAGATAAAAAATGTTCTATCAATCGAAAGCATTACTTCATGAAGGCTCATTTCAGACTCCAGGTAAACTAGCAAAATCACTGTAAATAACACTTTCGAAAGTTCGAAAGTATAAGGAGTGATTCAAAAGCAAGGACATTGCGTCCCGTTCAAGTTGAAGCCAAGAGACGTCAAACGGGGTTTTTGAATAACTGTTTCAACAGCAGAACAGAAATAGTTGTTTGCATCGCCTTAAGTGGTGGTGAAAAGTAAAGTACTGTACGCTAATTCTAAGCGTAGGATCAGCCCGGCCATGCATCAACATCTTAGGAAAAGGCAAATATCTACGGTTCGAAGGTTCTGCTCTGTATGTGGTGGGATCAGAAAGTTGTAGCTAATTATGAGCTGCTCAAACCGCTAAAAACCATCACAGGAGGTCGCTAACGACTGTAATTGATGCGTTTGAGTTGAACATTGAAGGAAAAAGGGGCGCAACGACAAGCACGACAAGATGACTTTGCTTCATGATAACCCACGGTCACATATCGTAGGTGAAACCCTACTTGGAAAGGCTTAAATAGAAAGTCCTATCTGATCCGTCGTATTTACCACGCATTGCCGATTACCACTTGTTTCATTCGATCACACATGGCTTGACTTAGCAGCTCTTTCATATTTATGAAGATGCCAAAAAATTCCTCGATTCTTGGATAGCCTTAAAAAAGGTATTGTTTTCGGCATGGAATTCATATGCTGCCAGAAAGGTGGGAAAAAGTAGGGAGCATCGCGGGGTAATATTTTGGGTGACATGAGTTTTTTTTACGACTTATTGTAAATAAATAATTATTTTTACCAAAAAACAGCGACAATTTATACAAGGTCATAAGAAGAGTGGATTAGACAAGTGGTAAGCAATAGGATAATCACAGAACCATTTCCCATGTAGGTCATAAACGCGGTTTAATAAGTTGCTTTTATTACGAAAACTTAATTATGTTATCCTACTATTAGTAGTAAAGTTGAATTTTCTCACGTATGCCATATTATTTCCTTTGACGTTTCTAATTTCATTTTAAAATGTCTGATGCTATTTTCCCATTCGTTGCAAATTTTAACACCATTATAGAATATCATTTCTCTCCTGTAAGATCTTCTGCCAACAAATCAGAATAGGCATCTGCTCATCACAGCTTTAATGTGCTGCAAATGCAAAACGAATTTTCAGGCGGCCCCGGCAACTAACGTTCTTATTTATTGCCTTTCAACTTACAGCAAGAGTTTTTCAATTTTGAAAAACAAAAATCCAAATTTTGTGTATTTTCTGTCACCACCCACCCATCATAGTGCCCACAACGCAGAGACAAAACAGACCGACATACCTGTGCAGGATCACCCACACCACCGAGATGCTTTTTAAATAAGCTGAATCAAACGTTCTTCTAATGGTTCTATTTTTAATGTGTAAGAGATTTTCGAGAGCACCAAAAGCACATTTCAAATGGTCCAACAAAAAGGTGCTTGCAAATACACTGTGGCTTGAAAATGTTCACCCAGCCATCAAAGGCATTTCCTTGGATTTAGAATGTGCTTCAAATGAAATGTAAACAGCCTTGAATGTGGCTTAATAATTCTAAAAAATAGTCAAAATATTTTTATCAATTTTAATACGATGCCCATTCTAAGTGTTCAAGATGTTTGAAATTTTTTTGACAATACTGTAATTTCCTTTAAAGTTTGTCTCTAGTCCAGTGATTAACCACATCGGACCGGAACTGAAATATATAGACACGCAATTGAAAAAACAATATTAGTCATGGTTTCGATTAAAACGGAAAAACCGTAATCCAGGGTCGGTTTTCCGTCGGCGGCAAAATACTTAGGAAGGTACTCGTTGAACAGTATTTATAGTCTACAGCCATATATCCATTCCTTAAAGGCATGTTGCAAGAATATATTTTATGCACCAAGCACTGTGCACATCCATGTTATACTTTACACTTAGCCAACACTTTCATGCATTTCATCGAGAAATTGAAATGTGTTTGCACTTTTCCCACAATCCGCACTAGGAGCCAAAAATAACTCAATCCCATTGCCTGGGAAGAATTTATATGAAATTTTTTCACTTGCACTTATATTCAACCGTAAAACGTTGAATAACTTCACTAAATCCGAATTTTAAGAAACGAAACTACTTTCATCGAAATGCCCTAGTCGCGAGACACCGATTTACCAACTTTCGTGAAGTTTCGTGAAGTTTTTGGAGGTTTTCGTGATACATATATAAAATTTTGAAATTGAAAAAATCTCACTAAAGGTATCCGACGGATGCTAGACTTACTTTTCGTATCGAAATTTCTCCGAAGACTGGCAGAATGAGTGTTGGGCAGGAATAGAAGATTGGTATTTTCGAGTACGGATCGTATAAGTTGGGGCTTGCGCATAAGGTCGTTTCTCGTACGAGTGGTGCTGTGTGTTTTTGTAGCACGTTGTTGTCTTTTGACTGGTGGCCGTTGACGTTTCGATGAATTGTAAGTCGGTGGCACGGCAACATGCGGTTCTATGATGCAAATGCTTTTGAATGAATGTTTGGGTTTTTCTAGTTTTCGGAATCTATTTCGGGGACAATGTGATTCGGACTAGAATACGATGGTTCTTGTGTGGAAACACAGACGATTCCGAAAATTCAATTTATGCTTGAAAGTTTTTCACCCTTGTAACTAATAAATGTTCATAAATATATATGAAGGTATTTCACGTGAGCAATTAATATCAATAGCATTTAAAACCAACAGGGATTATGGGAGTTATGGTTAACTGACGGTTTTCCTGTAGAAACTGCAAATTATTACCTATCTACGAGAATTCAATTGCGACGTAAGGGTCAAGTAGATTTTAAAAAGACGTTATGCACCACGGAATACTGGAACTAGAGGATTTATTTGCTTGCAAATTGGATCAGAGAATGGAAGTCGCTCAGGAGACATTTAATAAAGTAGGTATTACCGTGATCAAATTGAAAGGTGCCTTTCCATCTTAACCTTTGTTAAGATTTTCATTCGAAAAAAAACTTTTTTTTGTAAGTTGTTAGTACTGTCATCAATATCTGTGTCAAATTTCATATCTTTATGTATTGTGTTCCGTGAACAAAGTTTTTTTTTTAATTTTTGTAATTATTGATTTTATTGAGCAAGGAAGTTGCATTAAATTTTGTTTGTGACATAAAATTTCTGCCGAAATGTTTAGGATGATGCAAAAAGGAAAAAAAAAGTTTCCAAGTGGTGCAAGTAATTCCAAGAAGGCAGAGAAAGTGTCGAAAAATGTGGAATTTCCAACTGGCTAGAATACTAAATGATGAGCAACTCGTCAAAGAAATTAACGATTTCGTACTCATTTGACCGTTAAGCAACTTGATAATATTGTTGGCACTAGGTTGGCACTGGGCTGGTTATCCTAGATCCAAAGCTTAACTGGAAGTTCAATGTAGAAAATTCGTTTAACTTCCTACACCAGCAACAAAACTTTCAGTAAAAGGTGCTGACTCTGTGGATGTACAAAGCCGTTGTCCGTCCTATCTTCATTTATGGCTCCCTAATTTTGTGGCCAGTTCTAAGCAAAGCTTATAACATCGACAAACTAAATAAGATCCAAAGATCAGCAGGAATCGGAACCACGGGAGCCATGTGAACATGCTCCTCCGAAGTACTTACTACCCTACTGCATCTTTTCTCGTTGGACCTTTACATGAAATATATGGCGACGTGCGAGGCGCCATCAAATTTAAGGAAGCGGGCTTCTGATTAACTAGACCGTTTTGCCACAGCGGAGCTCTATCCCTTCTGCTAATGAATTTGAACTAGCTTCCTAAAGACTACATTACACCTTCCATCGACTTCAATAAGAGGAAAGGGTGCAACGCTGATTTTCACTGATGGCTCCAAGGTGGAGCACGGTGCAAGATCGACACAACTGAATATTTCACATTCATTCCATCCCCCCGATCACTCGTGAATTTTTCAAATTGAAGTGAGAGCGATCCGGGAAGTGTGCAAAATGCTTAGAGCAGCCCGCCCACTGCTATTTGTAACGGCAGCCAAGCCGCTATTAAAGTTCTTTCGTTTGCTACTCGTATCACCATCAATAAATTGGTGGATCAATGCAAGAAAGAGATTAAACGAGCTGTTGGCTGGATTGATATCATGCTTTTTTCGGTTCCAGGACACAGCAAATTAGAAAGGAATGACAGGGCCGATGAATTTGCAAAGGTCAGGGCAACCTCTAACTCCCTACTGTGGGCCTGTCATAGATGGACTAAACCAACTAGATTCAGAATAACAAGAAAAACCTGGTCCTCTTATTCAAAAAACATAACAAACGCCCTCCTCAATAGACACCGCTCCAACATAACTAGAATTGTCGGGGTCAGTACAGTCCATTGGCATACAGGAACTCACGCTGCCAGAACATGCATCTGCTCTAAGACACACTGCCGTAGTTGTCGCAACACCAACGCAGAGGAAACCACACAACATTTTCACTGCGAGCGACCAGTTCTAGTAAGTTGCAGGTTCTGCGTCTTTGGTAAATTCTTCCTCGATGACCTCTCAGAGGTAGCCAACCTGAACTTGGCCAACATAACTCCACAGGCTGGATATAAATGAACATCCCCCTGATCTCCACTCTGATCCCTTAGGTTTCACGAGTTTTGTGGCATCAAAACGGCGCCTAAGCGCTCATTGTACCCTGACGCGCATAGTCGGGTGGCCATCTCAACCTACCTACCATTTGGGGCTCAGACGCGTGTCACCGTTTTGGTTCCAAAAACATTTGCTTTTATTTAAAAGGAGTGTCCTACACTGCATTGACTGTTCGTTAACATTTGGCCCATATTCGACCTATATGAGTATAGTAACACGACTACCGTATGCGTCTGATTTACCTCCGTTTAACTGCTGGTTATTCAATTACTAAAAAGACCATTCCGGAGACATCGTTTCGAGTTCATAGAAGAGGTTCGAACTGAAGGCCAAGTTGGGTTTTACAAATGTGTGGAAAATTGAAAGAACGTTATTCGGTTATTTCCAGTTAGCATATATATCTAATCTCTTTTTTACTTGTTAAGTTTGCGTAAAAAAATAATATAAACTAGGCAGATCAGTATGCGCGGGCTTAACTCCGCTACTGAAAATTTTTGATCGAGCGAGCAAATTTGTTGTTTTATCAACCTTGCTCTCGCTCCGCATGGCACTTTTCTAAACTTTACTTCGTTATTTCTCACTATTTTTCAATCAAACAATTTCATTTGATAATTTATGGCTCATCTACAGACCTAGATCTATATCTATATCTAGCCGATATCTACATTTAGTGCGTACAAGATTAGTCCGAAATCGTTTTCGGACCACTATATTCCCCGTACATGCACGCGCTAGGCCAAAAAGTGGGTGATTGCTCTCGCTCCGCTACGCTCCGCTCGATTGGTCATGATCACCACTTGAAAACGACAGTTCCGATTGAGATGCAAATCAGAATGAATGTACATGGAGTTTATGCAAATAAATTGCGCTATTAGTGAAACATGTCGTAAGTGTTGCCGCACAGCAACTACATGCTTGCGGATTGTTATGGTGATAGGCATGTGTGAGTGGGTTAATATGAGCCATAACTCAGGTAGAGCAGGTGGTCACCGTTAGGGGACGTGAAAGTGAGGTGACCACTGTGAAAATTTCCAAGAAAATCGTTATTTTTATTATTATCAAAGTGAGATTATAGATGTGTTGGTCGGAGTTCATTTCTCTGACAATTTTTGTAAACATTTCTCAGCTTCAACGCGCTGTTTCATCCGATCCGAATCATGTATATGGGATATTCGCGAATAAGGAAAAGGCTCCACCAGGAGACTTTGCAGTGACCTTATCCTAGAAAACATAACATAAGAGAGTCCAGCAGCAAACTCCGTGTTTCCGATTCCGATTACTGCTTTGTCGATTGTCTGTCCTTGAGATGCATGTGCAGTTATAGCCCATGCTAGTTTGAGTGGTAGTTGCATCCTAGTACAACTTTCTCCCCCAAGCTGATATCCACTCGTGATAGGTGCTATTGGAACACATCCGTCAACGGTGGGGCCAGTGTACTTATCGAACTTGATCAAAACAGCAACAGGCATTGCGGTTTGAGCGTTGTCTGTTGGACGATACACAATATCTTTCACCTCACCTCTTGCACCATTCACCAGTTTCTTGTCGGTCCAAAGGTTTCGCGTAAGTATAACTAATGCGCCGACAGATAGCTTAAGAGTATGAGCTAATCCTTGAGCGTCATTAGTTGTGGCTTTCTCAGCATTTTTGCTGTTATGTTTCGCTTGAATTCTGGCTACTGGAAGATCTAACGAACGTAGTTTCTCTGTGTTGTATGTCATGACTTCTTGTTTTGTACTGTAGATGCGCAAGGCATCTTTGAAGGTGCTTTGTTCTGCAACACAAACACGACTCGTTGATCTCGACATGAACAGTTGCCAGTCTTCTTCAGTGTTCCTGCCAATGCTTAGTTTGTCTAATGCATCACGGAAATGAACATCAGTTGTTCCCAACTGACGATGAGCTTCTTTAAGGATTACTGCTTTCGTGAAATGCTTCTTATAGGCAAGTTGTCCTTGATCAGATAAGCTGCTCGAGTAACGACCGGGTTTCTTCTTTGCATACATTGGTTTATCCCCAACTGGCGGTAGTTGTTTGATGTCACCTAAGAGGTATACGATCATTCCGCCAAAAGGCTCGTCACAGCCCTTGGCCTGGCGACATCGCTGTTCGACCTGACCCATCAAGGTGGAACCGACCATGCTCCACTTATCTATTATTATGACTTTAACTGATTCGAAATCTCTCTGGAAAGCAGTCAAAGCTTCATTCGTAAGAGGATTGAATTTTCCAGATATCTTCAGTACAGAGTGAATTGTCTGTCCATTGATGTTCACACTCGCCGCCCCAGTAGGGGCAAGTAGCTTGTATGAAGATGAGCCGTAATTGAGGTCTGCAGTCAACTTTGCAACGATTGCTCTAATAAGTGTTGATTTGCCAGTTCCGGCTTTCCCTTGTATGATTATCCGATTGTGAATAGCTGACCCCTGCATTTGACTGTCTAAAATGAACAGGACATTCTGTTGTTCGTGTGTAAACTGAACGTCTGGGTACACTTGATGTTCAGCCACCATTTCTGTTTGTTGTCTGGACTGTATAAGAAAACTTGACAGTAACTCCGGCTGTTCAAAGTGTCCGTATGAGCTGCTCCAGTCCACGTCACTCGGTGGACCGGCTGGTCCGATCTGTGCCATAAGCATGAATGGGTCTTGACCATCGACGTATAATTCAAAATCTTCATCTTCGAATTCATCATCTTCATGAAGAGGTTCTAAATCAAGTTGTTGTGTAATCTGACGTGCTTCAAAAAGAGACTTCCAGGTCATATCACCAAGAAAATCAGCCTCTGAAATCCAAGGCAATGGATATGGGACGTGAACTAACACTTGGATTCTGTAGTACATGTCATTGTCTGCGTCATTTTCATCTATTAACTTGAGTCTCGGAAATACTCGTACCACTGCTGCTTTGCGTCGCTTGGTATATCGATCGCCCACAACTTTGCATTGCGAAGAGAAATCGAAGAGCGATAGATGACTGTAAGCAGCGTTGCGGTTCTTATATTTCTCGATGAGAGACTTTGTTCCTCCGATGACCTCGTCATCGTTCAGAGTTTGCAGTAGCACCTACTCTTCAGAGTCTGAATTTGGAATAACCAACGCAACAAACTCTCGAGTTGATGACCAAAATGGTAAGCCAAGATTCACGTGAGCGCACTCTTGAGCACAGTGATCACGTCCCGAGACTGTTTTCATGAGCAACTTTGTAATGGCTTTCTTGGCTGAATCATCGTCACTGACTTCGTTAGTTAAGATATTACACATGAGTTCGGCCAGCGTTGTGGATCGTGGTTCACATTTGGATGCATATTTGGCGATATATCCACAAACGGCATTCGTTGATACTATGGGTGTGAAGTCTATGTTGGCCCGCCAAGTTTGTAGCACTGATCTGTTATGACGATTGACTCGAGGATGGTTTCGTCTCTGTGTCAAAACCCAAGAGCCATCAATCTTCGTCAAAGTTGTTCGTTCTTGCAAATCTTTTGGGAACTTGTAGCGGCAGCGTTCAGATCCACCACCTTTTGGTTTCCGCATACAATGGACACCGCATGTACTATGAATCTCAACAATACTACAAAGCTCGGCGTAGTCGTGATCAACGTCACTGATGTCGCTTGGCGAAAGTTTACACGGGTGGACAATAGGCGGCCTGACGTTGACATCCGGATGTTCTTCGGTGGAGAGTGCATCAAAGAACTCGATTACTCCTTGGAGTTCAGAAGCAGACATTGAATCGAGTTGAGTTATGTCAGGGGCATCTTTAATCCACGCCAAGCCATGAAGATGAATAGAACCTCGATGCTGATATTCAAAACGGAACCAATGATCAGTGATATTGAACTGTTCTTTCATTTGTTGCTTGACATAATGTTCGCCACGTACTGTGAAGAAGTAATCAACTACTTGAGGATTTTCCCGAATCAGTGAATATCGCTGAGTGCAAGTTAAGATACTATGATCGACAACGTCTGGTGCAAGCAACTTCCACAAATCTTTCCAATGTAGATCAGCAGATGATAGTGTAAAGAAAATAGTTGGCGGCCCTAGCTGATTAACCATGTCTAGCAGTTCAGCCGAACGTTTGAACCAGAAAGCTGATGATGTTCTCAGGTTGGCATTGAAAAAACCGATTTGTTTGATAAGCGTGGGCTGCTCTACCATTCGATTTTTGAGTTGCTTGACTGTCAAATCACCAAGACCAGCGCGACTCACTAAGACCTTCCCTTGAGTAGCAGCTCTCCACCGCTGGTTACTGTTCATTGCAAAGAAACGGAATCGTGGATGTTTTGCAAAACGGCCATCATCATACTTGAAGAGATGGGTAAAATAGTCAATTGGGTCAACTTTGATACGTCTACCACTCGTGTCACGTAGATCAGCTCGTCCAGTTGGGAATAGTGTTGGAAAGGCCATGACTACATAACCGTTTGTAGTGTATTCATTGATGGGTTCGTTACTCAGCATTGGTTGTTCGATTGGTTGATTTGCGTTGAGAGCAGCTCTGATCAATGTTTCCTGAGGTATGTTCACATGCGAAGCTACACCAGATTCGTGTATGAAGTCATCTTGAGCTGTGTTTAAATCTAAATCAATCTGTGGAAGCAAATCACCAATATCGCCACCAACACCTTCCATGGCTGTTAAAACGTCTTCAGCAATTTCAACATCTGCGTAATACGGATTGTTTACTTTTAGCCACAGCAATGCAGTCCTGATCCTTGGAACTGATACTTTAAATCTGTCTTTATGTGTTCCTTTGGCAATCAACATTGTAGATGCAGTACTTGGATGGTGAGGAAGGCGTTTAGCAAACTCATTGGTATCTTGAACAAAATTGATGACACTTCCCGAGTAACTATACTGTCCACCGCCTTTGAGTTTGGTTATCGAGCAAATGGCCTTGACACGACCGATCAGTTGCTCTTCAGTGTCATTAAGGTCCTTGAGTGCATCGGGAACTTCACCAGGATCCATGTCATTAGCTGCAAAGAACTTTATCGGCTGTCTCGAACATCTGGAACAAAGATCATTCCGAGCCATGGTCATGCTCAGCCAGCGTTCTTTACATGTGCCGCAGTAGTTGTACTGTAAATTGTTGCCTAGTTCTTGGAGGCATGTGGGAATTGAATGCAGATGATGACTGGTGGATTGATCGGGCTCTTGAGTCGTTCGAAGTGCTGCTACCCTTGTTGCATTCGCAATTCTTTGCCGTCTTCTCGTGAGAGAAGCATGTCTCTGGCTAGAAGGACGTCCGGCTCTCCTGTTATTTTAAGTGTTAGTGTTAAAAGTTACTCAATCAAGTGACTTACCTCGTAATTGCGGGCATTTGATTTATCAAACGTATTAAAATGTGTCCAAAATGTTAAGGAATGTCAAAATCAGATGAAAAAGGTATTCAGGTATTCGAATTTATCGATAATTTCAAATTTTGATTGCACGTGCCTGCAAAAATCTATGGCAACTTTTCTAAACTTTACTTCGTTATTTCTCACTATTTTTCAATCAAACAATTTCATTTGATAATTTATGGCTCATCTACAGACCTAGATCTATCGAATGACATGCTGCACACATGTGTGGTTATAGCCGATATCTACATT
This sequence comes from Merodon equestris, assembly GCA_958301585.1. Lineage (NCBI taxonomy): Eukaryota > Metazoa > Arthropoda > Insecta > Diptera > Syrphidae > Merodon > Merodon equestris. The sequence goes on from OY284415.1 coordinate 37,051,214, forward strand.
TAGTGCGTACAAGATTAGTCCGAAATCGTTTTCGGAGCACTATATTCCCCAAATATAGTGAGCCAAAAAGTGGGTGATTGCTCTCGCTCCGCTACGCTCCGCTCGATCAATAAACAGCGATTCCCAGGAGGTACATTAATTTGAATCGAACCGTCGAAGGAATAATATCAAAATGGAGAAAAACGAAACTAGAGGTCATCAAGTACTTCTGTTTGAAAAAAAAAAACTGTCTACCAAAGACATACAGCAACTTGATGAAAACATTGGGGGACTCTGCTCCTCCATGTTGGGCCAAGTAGGTTAGGTTGGGCAAGTCGAAAATGTTGTGCTGGCAGATCGAAGAGTGATCATCAGCCATATAGCTGAGGTGACAGGGTTCTCAAATGGCAGCGTTCAAAGAATTCTTGCGAACGAATTGCATATGAAAAAGTTCTTTACGTTGGGTACCGAAAATGTTAACCGACGAGCAAAAGAGAAAAAACGATACATTTCGTGACCATGGGTGAAACCTGAATCCATCATTTGGACACCAAAGTTAAAGAAATTCAAAGTGTCAAGTCGGGCGGGAAATTTATGGCACTTTCCTCCTCCGTTTTTTTGGCGCTTTATTATTATTACTGGTATTAGGAACTTGGACGTTCAGGGCTTCGTTGGCAAGCCTTTGCCAAGTCTGCCTGTCTTGAGAGCGTTCCTTCCGCTTGGGGATATATATCTATATATATATATCTTATATATATATCTTCGTTCTCGATTGTTTAGTTTTCTCCATTTGCCTGTTTCTTTGTCCTATTTTTCTCCATAGATTCTTCTTAAGATTTAATTTTTCAAGACCAGAAATGTATTTTACTCCTTCTTAGTCTGAGACCAAATTTCACATCAGTACAGTGTCATTGACAATATTATAGTTTCATAAATATGGCAGACAAAATGGTTTCCATATACTTGAACTTCTCCACTTTCTCAAAGGGTTTATCGAGTACAATGAAGAAGATCAGGGTTTTCTTTTCATTTACTTTAAAATCTACTTCATTTTCTGCCATTGTTAGACCGTCTCTGCGTTCCTATTAACTGTGTCCCCATTATTTCCCAGAAGATTCAGTTCGTCAGCGTAACGTAGAAGTGTGTGATTCCATTAACGGTTGTTTCCCTTATTACGTAGTCCAGCACCCAAATAGAGATAAGTGGTGACAAAGCGTCTCCTTGTTTTAATCCATCACGTTTCTCAAATGTTTCATGAGGCCTTCTCGCCCTTTGTTTCCTTTTTGGCACACTTATGTCAGTCTCACTAACTTCTGCGGGATTCACCTACGAGCGGACTGTCGGCATGGGGCATGGGGTTAAATACCAAACATCTACACACTACCTGCCTCTTTCGCTGTCAACTTCGCTCCACGTTTTCTTAAATTCATCTTTCGCCATTTTCATTACCCTCCAGAAGGCAATGATGGATTATGTTGCTATTGCTATTTCTACAGTGTTTTCACTTTCTATAAACTAGACAATGGTAATATGAGAGGCGGCAATTGCTTCGCATATTGCCGTTGAGACTCTAATCATCATTGATGTATACATATACATATGTAGATAAATAATAAAATGAATTAAAAAGTTAAAATAATTTAATTCAATGATTTTTCTAGCATAGGCATAAGATGGGGACATCTATGCGAAAACTTTAAAAACTGTTTATAATCTTTGACTTGGACAATGTTTCCCAACTAAAGATTTTTTAGACAAAAGTTGGTAGTTATATCTATCGATATAAGCCATAATCTTAATACAATAAAACTATCAAGAGGCTTTATTAACTAAAATAAAAATCCATGGCTTTGCTCCCCCACCGTCTTTTGTCTAAGTTAAAGACGTTTCTTCTAAACAAGTTTCCATGGTATTCTATTTTTGATATTTCTATATCTGTTTTTTGTTAAATTTTCTCTCAATTAGGGTTTGGTCTTGCATCACGCCCACGTGATATTCCACTTGATATTTCAGAGAAATCGCTTTCAACAACTTCTATGAGATGTGCAAGATAAAAGCTGCATACTTACATTATGATGGCTGCTTAATCCTCGACTTGTTGAACATATGTAACTAGAACCACGTGCATTAATTGTGGTGAATTTAAATCAGTTGTTTCGGGCATTTCCCCTTACAACAAAACAGAGTCGCGTGTACCCGGCGTGATACAGGTAATATTTTCAACTTTTTCAAAACAAACTTGTTTGAATTTCCTGACGCGTCAATATATGTATAGTACTCGTGTGTACTTGAAAATCGGATTTTAGAATTTATTTTTAAAGTATGTTTATATAAATCTGTTTTGTATATACACAACTTTCTTGTTTTCTTTCTATTTTTAACTTTCCAACTTTTGATTTGTGCTTTTCACCATACTTGTCGAGGTAAACAGCGAACGTCCACGTTCAGAAAGTGCAACTTTTTCTTGGCTCATAATTTGCTTTTTAGTTTAGTAAAGTAATATTTATTTTCAGTTTTTTTTGTCAGAAAACGCTTATATATGTATGCAGATTAGTTTGAAGTTTTAAATGGAGCTCCATAGTCACGTCGGGACTGTGTTAATAGAGATAACAATTGATGAAACCTTTAAAGGACAACTGTGACTTTGATAACCTTAGCGATTCTATCAACACTGAATCACGGATATAACTGTGCCTATCATCCAATAGGAGGTGTCATTTCAAATTAGTAGAAAGAAACTCAAGATTTATATGAAAAGTAAGAAGGAACATTCGTACAACCATGGGCCCGATTGGAAAACTTTTTTTTTATAGACAAGTTGGAAAAAGGCTGTTTTTCGACTGTTTCCACTTCAAAACTACAGAGGATATGCTATCTGCACTAGCGAATTTGTGTATATCAAGATCTTTCAAAACTCTTGTGACCGTACAAGTGCGAAAGTGAATTGGTTTCATGTTAACATTGATGCACTCTACTCTAATTCAAGTAGGCTAGAGCTAGATGCAAAATAAGAAGCAAGCTGATTGGGTTTTCAAGGGTATGCCATCTTGAATGAGGATGGGTAAAGACGACGAGATCGAGCTCTTGATGTTTTAGGTGAATAACTAAAAACCATTATTAACTTTGGAACATTGAAGGATTTCACTGGCTTTCCTCAGCAAGATTTGCTTTATATGACCGAAAGGGCAACTGGCTTAAGGGCTAACCATAATAAGCAGAAGCAAGCAGAAGCTTATGTCAGAACCGAACGAAATTCTTCCCTCTGTTTCAACGAAAAATCAAAATACCCACAATGAACAGATGCAAGCAGAAGGAAAGGAACTGTCAAATTGTTTTCCCACACCTTGGTTTTTGATTTTTTGTTGAAATAAAAGCCATCTGCTTTATCATACAGGCACTTATTGTCCTGCACAATTGAAATCAACTTGTTTACAAACTCGTACTCCATATTTATTTTTATCTTTTTTCTCATTACTAACCTCAAATGTCACTTGTCAAAAATTCCGTCCGGAATGTCTTCTTTCATGAAGATCTTCCGTCTGCTCGCATCAGTTAACGAATATTTAACGAAACCTCGTATATTCCCATTGTGGGCAGATCATATGCTTTGCGTGTAAGAAGACATTCCCCTATGCTTGCATATGCATGCTCCTGCCTATTATGGTTGGGCCTTTAATCTAGAAACCACTTTACATATCAGGTTATACCAAGCATTATCCTAAGGCCTCATGAAATATGTTAAAGCTTATCTTTTTTTAGGTAGCGGCTTCCACGTCTACGGAGTATGTCCTTCAACTGGTAGTGGAGAACGTCAACTAAACGCGCACTGCCGCTCAGTGTGCTTCAGAAACCAGAATGAGACGTGCGTCTTTCACCCTGAAATTTTGAAAGAAGTTCAGATTCGTAGCGACAAAACCCGTTACAAACAAACTCTAATCGTGAATAGGTGTGAGCTCGTTTCATTATACCGCAGTGTACTCCCGCCACACACACTCTTGGAATTATAACAATGTGCGTGATTGTTTACAAAATTTTGACAGCACTTGAGGTACCAACGTGCTCACCCGAGCTTGTAGGCAAACGTCGGCGGCCATTTCAGAAGATGAGGACGAGTTTATCCGTCAGAATTGTTTTGTGAATTTGTACAAGTAAAAATGCAGCGTTCGTTTGAACAAAGTGTTTCGATCAATTTTTGCGTGAATTCGGAACGACCGCGACGGAGACTGCTGACAAAGAAGATGCCCTGTCAGTTCGGCAAGTGTTTCGCTGTCACAAGGCCTTTTTGAAAGTTCGGGAAGAGGTCGACGACGAGAACCCGGACGGCCATTCACAACCACCACAGCCGACAATTTGACGCGAGTGAGGGAACTATTGAACTCAGACCGACGATTAACTGTTCGTTTAATGGCCGATACGATATCGTCACAAACCATGCGAAAGGCGTGCGCTAAGATGGTACCAAAAGTGCTCACTGAGGATCAAAAGTCGTGCCGCATTGAATCATGCCAAGAAAACCTTGAAATGTGCAAACGTGATCTCCAATTTTTGGATAACGTCATTACAGGTGACGAGACTTGGGTATTTGAATATGACCCGGAAACGAAAAGGCGATCTTCGGAGTGGCACACGTCAGCATCCACTCGCCCGAAAAAAGCCAGGATGAGCAAATCAAAGGTGAAAATCATGCTTATCACGCTTATCACGACAATGCTCCGGCCTACATCGCCTTTATCGTCTCCGACTACCTGGTCAAAGCAGGGGTGCGAAAGATCCTCCAGACCCCGTACAGCCTGGACGTAGCTCCCCCCGACTTCATTTTGTTTCCACGCCTCAAAACACCCATGAAAGGCAAGCATTTTGGGACAGTAGACGAAATCAAAAGAGCTTGTACCGCAGCATTGAAGGACATTCCGGAGGAGGCCTACCGCAATGCATTCGAGAGCTGGAAGACTCGCTGGAGCCGATGTATTGACACAGAAGGAGCCCGTTTTCAAGTTTTTAATCACTTGTAACGAACAGTTGAATAAATGATTTTTAATCGACTTACTGACATTCGGGACTTTCAGGACATATCCTGTATATTGAGGAAATATAGACCCCCCTTATAGTTTCTAAAGAAGTGGTTAAATCCGCTTCAATCGGCTCTTATTATTCTTTTGGGAAATTTTTCCCCTATTCTGTGGTGGGAATATGAAAATTTAGCTGATATGATCGGGATCAGGTGTCCTCCTGAGATGGAAGGTAGGAAACAGGTTACTAGCTGAATTAAGTTATTTAAAACTACGGAAATCTTGAAATACCTTCCTCCGATGTTATCTTTCCGGAATGTCGAGGCTGATAAAAGTTGTATGAGATCGATTGCTATAATGAAGTTTATGCGAGGAGACTGGGCAACGAATTCAAATCAAACTGTGATCACGATAAGAGATAGAACAAACCCTGCTAATCGGCGATTAATTAGTATGCTTTCAAGTGTTTTTGTAAAAAAAAAAAAGATCTCTGATCATATGGTTTGAAGAGAAGAAAATAGGCATAATACATCAAAACCGACTTACGACATTGAGTGGAATAGGGGACAATTCATCCTCCGATACTGTTTAGCATCTACACAAACGATCTCATAGGATTTCTCGGCCACTCAGTAACGTATGTAGATGATTTAGTGGCGTACAGATCAGTTCTGAAAATTGAGGTTCATTTATATCGATCGATATTGTTTAGAACTCCGTTATATAGGCCTTCAAGAAATATCAGAAAGAACTGGAGGAAATTCGCGATCATTGGACAACATGGACAACCATGGTGAAAAACGCGATTAGATATCTAGTACTTGGTCCGACCAAAATCTGTATTTCAATAGATATAAGATATTTGTCGTGCTGGAACAAGAAAGCTTATGATAAGGAATAACAGCAGTCAACATGAATGCAGTACCTTAGGGTCTGTCCTATAATTTACAGAACAAGAAAGTCTCAGTTCATTAAGTGTTAAAATAAAAGGCGCCTGTATGACGGTTCAGACCTAAACAGAATCGACAGTTTTATCGTAAAAATGACCCGAAAACACACTGCAAGGGCAATGACTAACAACAATGGCCTGATGTATCGGGCCTACTGCCCCAATTATAGATACCACGAGAGCACACTCCGATCGGGTTTTATTCCGCAGAAGCATTTTTCTATATTTATATCCCGGTAATTCACCATCGCCACCGAGGCGCCAGGGTCAAACGGTTCATCCGCGACGGATACGATGACAGTGCTCATGAGCTCATCCGTTTTAATCCCGCAATGGGCGGACTAGCACTTCCACGATGTTGCTGTACAACACGCCGATGTGGATTGTTGTCGGGTGAAAACGCTGCCTAGAGCGGTGCGTTACTCCGGTGATACTTCTCATTCCTTAGCTCGTAAGTTAGATTAGGGTTAGCTAGGTGATCTTTTGTAGGCTAGGCGCGTCATAGTGCTTAGATGAACCTGAGCACTAACTGAGGCCTATTAGACATGGTGAGGGCTCGGGCATGCAGAATGAGCAAGATGGCGAAGCTCAAAGACTGCAGTACGCGGTCAGGCGGGTGAAAACTCAGAACGAAAGAGACCATTAGCCAACCGGATTATATTTAAAACTAGAATTAGAGGTAGAAAAGTTTTCATTTCAATAGGGTCGGTGGGTTTGGCGTCCCTGTCTCTTTCACATTTGCCTTTTATTTTATCGATGTATAAAGCGTGAGCCATCTAGTGGTCTTCGAGTACCGTGCCATCCTCCGACGCGTGCACTAGCCTGTGTTTTTCGCTTTTACTTTGTTTACTTTGTTTACTTTGTTTTTTTGTTTTCCTCGCGGACCCACCACCCCTCGCGAGTGAATAAAAAAAAAAAAAAAAAACAACAAAAAAGAGAAAAACAATTAACAAGTGCCAAGTGAATCGAGTGCATACGGCCCGCTCCCTCTCGTCCCTCCCTTCACAAGCCTCGGCTGCGCATTCTCGGTCGCAACTCCCGTTTGATTTCATCAAATGGGTTAGCGCAATGACCGAGAGTGCGTAGCATCTGACGTAGCAGAACCAAGAGTGTAAATTGTTGGTGGACCAATCCAAATCGGTGTATGGGCATAACACCTACATCGATTTGATGTTGGGAAGCTATTTGAAATTTGCACTTCTCAATTCTGCTTTACCATCTTTCAAACGTCGGAGTTGGTTCCTTTGGTGCCTGTGTTTTGTACCATGGAAAAATTCAGGGTTGATGTGAGTAATATCCGTGGCCTAAGAACGAATCTATTCGCTGTATACGTCCACCTGTCCCTGTATAAACCAGCTATCTTGGCACTGAGTGAAACACAGGTAGGAGAGAATTCCGATTTATCGGATTTGAACCTGCCTGGATATAGCTTGGTGCCCCTTTTCTTTCTCCACCGCGGTCTCGCCCTTTATATTCGTAGTGATGTAGCTTACCAACTTCAGCCACAATACGGCCAATGTTCCAATCCGGAATTTAATTTCCTATGGCTAAAAATCCATGTCCGTAAGCATTTAATCCACTACTGTTTTATTTATAGAAGTCCAAACCTGGATAGCAATTCAACTTTCAATGAGTTTGATATGTTATCCGACTCCATCACAAGAATTGTATCCCTACATCCTCACACTGAGATTGCCATTGCGGGCGATTTCAATGTACACAATTCTAATTGGCTTCGACATTCATGCCAGACAACACCCGAAGGACGGTACGTAGAGATCTTTGCTGAGGTAAATAATCTGACCCAGCTAGTAAATGAACCTACACGAATACCTGACATTGCAGATCATTCCCCCAACACCTTGGACCTGTTTCTCACCTCTCATCCTGACAAATACTCTGTTGCAATATTATCGCCCCTAGGTTCGTCTGACCACTGTGTCGTATCAGCTAATTTCTCGTCTTCACCCCACACAGTTAGAGAACAAATTCCTAAAAGAATAGTATGGCTATACGAGAAAGCCAACTGGAGCGGCCTTAACGACTTTTTTAGGAATTTTAACTGGTCACTATGTTTCCTCGATAGTGACGTGGATGCCGCTGCTGATATGATCACTAACATTCTTTTTCTGGGTATGAGATCCTTCATTCCTCACAGAATGAAGAGTATCAAACCCAAAGAAAATGCGTGGTATGACTCGAGCTGTAAAGAGGCCATCAGGTTGAGAGAGTTGAGTTTCCGGAATTACAAGGACAACCGTACTGAGGAAAACCGGAAACAATTTAAACGGGCCAGAAATGACTGCAATGCATTAATTAGACGTGTAAAATTCTTCCACGAACAAAAGTTGAGGCAGAAAGTGCTACAATGTCCCAAGGGTAGCAAAAACTTTTGGTCGTTCGTGAAAAACGTAAAGAATTCAGCCTCGTCTTCAATTCCCACGCTCATTTACAATGACATTCCAGCTGTCAGCTCTTTAGACAAGGCCAATCTGCTTGCTGCACATTTCGCGTGTAGCTCAACGCTACCAGATTCCACATTGTCTCCGCCTGTACTTGAGAGCGTTGATTTCACCATGGGACAAATCCATTTTCGCACTCGTACAGTTGCAAGAGTACTAAAAGATCTCAACATACACAAATCCGCTGGCCCGGATGGTATACCCCCAATACTTCTGAAGAGGTGTTCTTCTGCGCTGGCAAAACCTCTGCGTAAGCTTTTCCATCTGTCCTACTCTTCGGGTCTCTTTCCGAGTAGATGGAAAACAGCATTTGTCCAGCCCGTCCCCAAAAAGGGCGAATCTTCGTCTCCCTCCTCCTACCGACCCATAGCACTAACGTCCCTTCTTTCCAAGGTCATGGAAACGCTGATAAACCGTCAGCTTATGAAATATCTTGAATCGCGGAAGCTTCTTAATGACCGGCAATACGGTTTTCGCAGCAACAGGTCCACTGGTGATTTGATGGCATATCTCACCGAAAAGTGGAACCAATCTTTGCACAATCAAGGCGAAAGCAAGATCGTTGCGCTTGATATTTCAAAAGCATTTGACAGAGTTTGGCATCAGGCTCTTTTGTCGAAAATGCGTGCTTATGGCATCGATAAATCTCTGCTTCTATGGATTAGAAATTACCTTTCGAACCGTTCAATTCAAGTTGTTTTGGATGGGTTCAAGTCTGATATTCACCAAATAAATGCTGGTGTCCCCCAAGGCTCTGTTTTGTCTCCGACTCTCTTTCTCATTTTTATAAATGATCTCTTATCTGTTACTTCTAATCCAATCCACTCCTTCGCTGATGACAGTACTCTCAGCTTTTCATATTCGTTCCAGGACTCACGTCCCTGCTCTTCGGCCGTAGAACTGGAACGGCAGCGTATGTCAAGCACATTGAATTCCGATCTTGACAGCATAATCGATTGGGGTAAAAATAATAGAGTAGAATTCAATGCTTCTAAAACTCAATGCTGTCTACTGTCGTTAAAGCGAACCCATAATAATCAGCCATTATCCATGAGCGGCGCTTGTGTCGACGAAACCGAAAAACTTTCCATCCTTGGTATGTGTATCAACACCAAACTTAATTGGAATGATCACATATTTGAAATCGCCAAAAACGCGGCAAAATGTCTAGGTTTCCTCAAACGATGCAAGAAATATTTCACCCCCTCTGATTTGGCTTCAATTTATAAGGCCTACATCCGCCCCAAGCTTGAGTATAACGCTCATATCTGGTCTGGTGCCCCTAAAACTTCACTGCACCTACTAGATAGGATACAACAGCGAGCGATAAAACTTATAGGAGACACTAATATCGCAAAGTCAATTGACTCGCTTGAACACCGACGTAATGTGTCTTCCTTGTCACTATTTTATCGCTATTTTAACAACCGTTGCTCAAATGAGTTAGCCAATTGCATTCCTCATCTCCATGAATTCACCCGCAATACTCGTCTTGCCAGGAATGCTCATCAGTTTACCCTTAAGCCTGCTTTCGGACGTACAGTTAAGTTCAGGGATTCGTTCTTCAGCCGCACAACACGTTTATGGAATGCTCTTCCCAGCCCTATATTTCCTACTCACTACAATCCACAGACATTTAGGACCAATGTGCACAGGTACCTCCTCTCCCTTTCTCCCTCTATACCTTCGGCCCGTGCTGTGTCTTGATTCCGGACACTTAAGGGTAGTCATAACCCCTTTTGCGCGCGCAAATTATAAAAAAAAAAAAAAAAAAAAAAAATCATAGGTAATTTTGACACCGACAGTTGTTTCCCGCTCGAAAGCCTGACAGAAAGTCAGCATCATACCTCTGCGGAACGAAATGAGTCGTTTTATGCTTGAACAATGTTGGGAAATAATGAAAATTTATTTTCAAAGTGAGTACATACTGTGTATCCCAAATAGTGCGCTTTTTTAAAAAGAAGTTTTGGCCGAAATGAAGCACCCACCGCGACTGCTGTACGCAAGTTTGTGCAAAAAGTTCGTGACACTGGTATGCTAGTGGACAACACTCATGGTCGCCGTCGTCGTACAGTGCGCAAAGATGAGAATGTGGCTGCTGTGACCGAGAATGTGAGGCTCAGTTCACGAACATCAACTCATCATCGATCTCAACAGCTCTATATATCACGCACTAGCCTGCGGAGAATTCTGCACAAAGATCTCGGATTACTCGCTTACAAGGTTAAATTGACTCAGCGATTGAAGGCACGCGACCATTCACTTCGTTATCGTTTCGCAGTTTGGGCCTTAGAGCAGCTTGAATTGGACAACGAATTTGGATGAAAACTCATCTTTTCATCTCGGCAGCTACGTTAACAAACAAAATTGCCGCATCTGGGGCTCGGAAAACCCCGTTATTGTGGAGAAGCCAATGCATCCACAGAGAGTGACAGTTTGGTGCGGATTGTGGAGTGGTGGAATCATTGGACCATTTTTCTTCGAAAATGAGGCTGGGGACAACGTTTCGGTCAACGGTGGGCGTTACACAGCCATGTTAACCGAATTTTTTCTACTGAAATTGAAGACATGGATTTGGACGACCTCTGGTTCATGCAGGATGGCGCGCCAAGCCATACAGCCCATGCCACAATCGATCTTTTGCGCACCAATTTCCCAAATCGTGCTATCAGCCTTCTTGGCGATGTCAATTGGCCACATCGGAGGTGCGATTTGAAATTTAATTTTGTTCATTTTATTGTATTTTTAAAAAGAAACTTGTATTTGGCCCGCACTGTATATATTAGTATAGTTTACAAGGATATTCATAATGTTGCGTGTTAAAAATAGGTTTTAAAGTCGATAGCCGATCCTATGCTGTTTCTGCTTTTGAGCCTTGTAGCCTTATCCAAATGTTATGGACACTAGTTCGAGTTGCTGATGGTACGTTTTTTTCCCAAATTGTACCATTTGAACATTTGTAAAGTCATCCTTGTATTCTACCTGCGAGAGGAACATCTGCCGAGGTTCCTCTTCTTCACTCTCAATTGTATCATCAAAAAAAAAAATATAAAAGTCACGAATGGCACTGACCTGACGACAAAATTAATGGAGAGGGCTTTTCTGGAATCGCACCCCTCTAACATAAACATAAATAATTGTCGAGTTATCAAAGAAAATGTAACCGTGGTCTGCTATACTAGGACATACGCGTACTCTATACTCTAATGGTAAAGGTTGAATTTTTATCCATGTTAGGACTCTTGTAGATAAGACAGCAGTATGATAACCATGTAGTATACAGTCTAAGATACCTAGACTAATGAAAATGAGCCTTATCATTATCAGAAATATAATCTTGTTCATTCATTACCCAAACCAAAAGTGGGGACTGTGCATGGTCTGTTGGTCTGTTTTGTCAACTGGATCTAATAAGCATGTAAACCATTATCGTGAGCAAATGTTGCGCAAAGTAATTGTGGTTGGACTCAGTTACTGTGATCGTTTCGAAACGGACATATCTGGACTTTAAGTAATACTCTCAGCTTCGGTGGGGATATCTACATCTGACCCTGCCGAAACGTTCCAATTTTGTGCTCGCAGGGGCACTTAATAATGGCGTGAAAGACAAAGATTTTTCAATTTATCCAAGCATTTTTAACGTAAGGCTGGTAAAAAGTATTCGGCTGTGAGTAAAAATGGATCTATTCTATTTAATTTTGTAACTTCTGAGCAGCAGGAAGACAATTTTTACACCACATTATTCTTAGAGAGACACTGTCCTGATTATAAATGTGAGATTAATTAATGTTCTAATGTTCAGCCGGGGTACAGGTATTGATAATGCTAATGCTAATGATAAGTTACAATCAGTTAGGTGACTATGAATGTATGACCATGCTCAATGGTGATTGAAGAAGTTGTCATCAAGGTTGAAACTTTGATTATGAGCAATGCACATAACTAGTCTGTGGAGGCTTTTGATTAGAACCCCGATTCAACCTGATTAATATTGGTTGCACCCTCTTAACTTATTCCCCAAATGGCATTGAATTTTACAAACCATCAAGATTCTCGATGTATCATCAGGCCCTTTTCGGACAGTGAATACTACAACTTAATAAAAATTCGAGCAGCTCGTGCAAAAAAAATTTAAAAAAAAGCGTGCGAGGTTAGAACGTTTTGGCAATAGAACTAAATTAGTTGCCCAACCATTCGGACAAAATAAATTAAAAAAAAAGAACTTTTTTGGTAATATACTAATGACAAAATTCTCATGAAATATTCATTCTTTTTGGTAGAACCGGCACAGTTAAATTATTCGTGTTTCCTCAAACATCATTGAGCACTGTGCCTCGCTTCGAAATATTTCAAATATTTGCTTTCTATTTATTTCGGCACTTTTTGGGAAACAGACGTCAAAATTCTAAAATACAATGAAACAAACTTACAATCCTCAAGAACGAATCCGTTACATCATGAATAAAATCGAGTCTGAACTAGCGCAAATGAGGCAAAAACCAGAAGTAAAGCCGAAAACACCTCCTGTCATGAAAAACTTCATCAGACCGTTGCCGCTTCAAATTCAGCGTATTACGACGACGTCACCATCTCCGATCCGTACGCCGGCCTCGACCAAGCATTCGGATTTCAATGAAGATGAGACCAAGATGGACGATCAGTTCAAGCAACGTGCCTTAAAGGCTTATAAGCAAAGGAAAATCTTTACAGTTTACGGTAATTATGGTACTATACGACGGGCTCTGTTACGTCGGGGCTGGGTAGAGAAATGCGCTCCGGGAAGATTGCAAAAACTCGAGAAACTCTCGTATATAAAGTTGATCAAAGGTGCTCGAAGAGGAAACGAATACGAAATAGCGATTATGTCGAAGCTGGTACAGTGTTATCCGCCGAATTTTATTTGGCAACCAAAATATTTTAAAGATCAATATATCAATTTGACGCCAATGAGGAATCGCGTACGAAGAACGCGATGTATGGACTTCTCCTCAAAAGTCGGATTAATTGGGTGTTACGAACAATGTCACTGGAATACGGTCTCAGATGTAGCCGAATTGACCGCAATGCCAACATTCAGGCTTGGCAGCAAAGAAGATGAATATTTCTTCCTCGATGAGTTTCGGCTTACCCAGTGCATAAGTGCGGTTATGTATTTACTTCAAATTGACAATCCGAATGATCTGTTCAACGTGAACGGCCTAATATCTTTGAACACATTCGAATTCCCGATTAAAAAGATTGAGAATTTCTTGAAGACAGTGGAAGAGGACGAAGTTGAAACGTCGGAGCGGAACGACGATCCGGGTCAGTGGGAAACATTTAGGATGAACTTGGACTTGGTTGCGAAAAAAGATCAAAAGATTGTTGGAACCAATAAGGATTGCGAATTAATATTGGCAAAAGCTCGTGCTATTATTGACAAAGTGATAGATCAAAGGCCATTCCTGCATGCCTATGGCACTCATAACCTGTGGATTTTGAAACCCGGTTTTCAATGTCGTGGCCAAGGTATCGTGATCATGGACAACTACTTCAGTATCATAAACTATGCCGCGAAACGCTCGAAAGCATGTTACGTGGTTCAAAAATACATCGGTAAGTTATTACTATTCCTAGAAGCTATGTTTTTAAGCCTCTTTATGTATTTTTTCTTCCACAGAGAAGCCATTTCTGGTATACAAAACTAAATTCGACATTCGACAGTACATGCTTCTCACCATACTTGATTGTGTCTCAATATGGATATACAGAGACTGTTATCTGCGTTTTAGTTCTCGAGAATTCAGTTTGTCTGATTTGCGTGAATCTATCCACGTGACCAACAATAGCATCCAGAAAAAGTATAAAAACTCGGAACGCGACTCAAGATTGCCGGCCCACAACATGTGGACAATGGCACAGTTCCAAAACTTTCTATTAGAAAATGGTCACGATTCCGCATGGAGCAATAAGATATTCCCTGGCTTTAAGAAGAGCATTATCTCAATAGTCCTAGCAAGCCTCGAAGAAACTGACCTCACACCGAATACTTTCGAAATTTACGGTTGTGATTTCATGCTGGACGAAGATTTGAATCCATTTTTAATTGAGATCAATTCGACGCCGGATATGTCACCATCGACACCAGTTACGGCGAAAATGTGTCCAAGTGCCCTAGAGGATATGATGAAAGTCGTTCTGGACCACTCCAAAAATTCGAAAATCTCAACGGGAAAATTCGAATTGATCCATCAAGTTTCATGTCCGAGATTTTGTAATAATACTCAGGACTTGCTTGTTGCTGGAACGACAAAGAAACTTCATATGCCGGTGATATTAACTCGTAAGGCGAAGATCAAGAAGTACATCAAGCGAAAGGTGCTAAGAAAACAGCGCAGCAGTAGGTTAAAAATGTCAGTAAAATAGAATTTAAACTGTTGGTATCGAAGTGATGCAAAATAAGTTGTGATGGACAATAAAGAAAAGCACTTTTACTGATAGCATTGAGCAATGAAACGTTTACTTTATCATTGATGGCATGGGAGTGTTTTAAGGGCCGATACTATGCCTTTGTTAACAGAGCATACGATTTTTTGCGTGTTGCCTTGAAACTTAATTAAAATAACTAGAGTTAGGAATAACTACCGTAAAAAGAATGAGAAAGAATATTTTTTCTTAGAATGCAAAACATGTCTAAGAACAGATACGATAGCGGCCATATAAGTGAACATATTAAATATGGGTATATCGTTGCAGAATATTTTTCGATAGCCATGATGCCTAGATACATTTTGAAAGATATCATAAAGAGAACTAATATAGAGTGAAAAAGGCAACAAAGCAATCAACAACACTCCCTGTAAATAAAATGACTTGAAAAGGCCGTTATCAACAAGGAAACCGAAATATCCTTGAGACTTGTGGGGTAAGAGTCTTTTCATTTTCGTAACCCTTCCAACTATACTCTGGCCAACAAAAAAAAAACAACTTGTATCAAAACCATGGGCCGTTTTTAAAGGAGTATATCCGAATCTTGTTATATAGATTGTCTAAAGAAAACTTCGTTCAATATTGTCCGAAGTGGGATCTGTGCGGCACAAAGAACTTAGAAGCGGTATCAACGATTTTGGTTGCTCAAACGAATTCCGTCATCAGAAATTCAGTTTCTTAAACACAAAGTCACACCGAACCAGTGATTGGCATACAAAGGTAGCTGGACATTTTTTTTTCAGCCTCATAGATATTTCAAAATCTATATTTTATATACATAGATTTATTTATACTTATATATATGTATTTAAAATCTACCTTCTTAGACATATTAAGCCTGAACAATTTCAAAATCAATACGAGACGTCAAGAGACAAATACGGATTGTGTTAAAAAAATAACAGGAATTGATTCATCCATAGATCATCATAACCATTCTAAATGGCTGTTGATCTTTAACGACTTCACGTTTTTTTAAAAAAACATACGACTCGTAAGCCATATCTTAATCAAAGCAAACTCATTATTTATTTTTTTAATTTTTGTAGGTGAATTAATTCAAATTCTTTGGTCTATTATCTAAGTAAGTGGAGATGTAGCCTCTGTAGTTGATAGTAATTTGGAAATGTTTAGCTACTTTACGGATATGCTTACCAAGGCCAAACGAACAAAAATTGACGAGTAAAACCTACGATGATGAACAATTCCTTTTACTTTTTGAACACATCTAGTAAGCCCTCGGAAAATCGACGTTTTGTGTGCACAGTGAAGAAGCCAGATATCTATACGCAATTTGTGGATTGGTTTCAAAAGAGTAACATGACGCCCGTGAATATCCTGGTCTTGTTTTTTAGACACTGCTGGTCATTTGATTGTTTGAATTGGAGTCTTTACAAGATTGATCCTGCGAGACGTTGAAATTTATCTATAATTGTTCGAGAATGCGTTTGATACTGACGAAAAGCAGAATGAACTTTAAGAAACATTTCCATGATATTTTCATTGTGTTTGAAGTGAATTTTCATTTTTTCAACACAACGTCGATTCATATTAACTAATTTCCTAACTTTCATTTATTAAAGGTATTCGCAGTGTCGGGTGAAAGTTGACACTTCAACAATGGCGCGTAATTTAAAATAACACCATTTGTTGGATCACTTTGAGAAAGAAACCAGAAACTATAAGAAGGTCGTAGCTAGAGCACAAAGCTTACCGGTATCATAAATTGTCCATGTCTATATTTGAGACAAAAATCCGGCTCCTCTCTCGAAAGCAAATTACCGCTGGATATGCACGAACAAAAACCTTCAATAGGTTGATTATAAAACTTGAATGGCTCCCGTTCTTTTAAATGTATGCTCTCTTATTACCAAACTCTTTCGATGGGCTTTTGTGATTTTGGGATATAAGTAAGTCTCTATTTCAAGTTAAAGATTTACAAGGAAGGAAGGACTTGCCTAACTCACATGTGATTGCGATAGTACTTCAGAATTGTTTCTTCTACGCCAACTAAGGTAGAAGGTACGACAGAAAACGTTTGGCCTTCAGTGGATAATGGTTGTTACATAATAATAATTAACTCCATCAATGCTTACTTTGCTGTTCAGGCTCGATCACACAGTAAACAAGTTTTTATTTCCTTTTTATTCAAAAGAAAAATTATAGAAAAAACCTCAATCGTAGCTATCGCTACCAGCTGACAGTCCGGATAATTAAATTAATGTTTTTCAGTGTTAAGTCTTTTTAATAAAAAAAAAAAAAAAAAAAAAACTCTTGATGAAATTCCAACTGCCTAATCTTGGTGAAGTATTCAATTCGACAACAGACACCGGACGTGCCAATGTAAGACATAACTTTCGTTTAAAATTAACCTCAGTTAAATCTTATTCTACCTAGACAGCAAAAGCCACATATGCGGCTATAGCCTTGGCTTATCTATATTTTCGGAGACGGAAGAAGAAGAATGAGGCGAAGAACAAGGCCAAGAACAAAAAGGGGTAAATCATAATCATGCCAGTGTAATCGAGATTTTCCAAGTCATGTACAGATATGTAATATATAATGATGCGTAGAAGTCTTGGAACTTTTTATTCAAAAGCAGATGCTGAGTCTTGATAAAGACCTGATCTTCAAAGGTGGTACGAGGAGATGATTTACAACTGGAAGGATTCTGTATATGTATTGTGTTTAAGCTTTTCGAATTTATATAAGGGTGAGCTAAAAAGATTGATTGATCAAGTCTGAGCTAGCTCTGTAGCCTTGTGTTGTAAATCTAATTCAAAGGAAGAGGTATAAAATGTATCTTATATCCCTATAAGGAGATAAGGCATCTGCCAAGCTGCACGCTCTCTAGACTTTAAAAATATTGTGCGACCTAGAGCTGTATCCAAATAAGATAGAAAGTTGAATTTACTGAGTCCCAGGTCATTTGGAATTCCAGGGAAAAATGTTTTAGGTAAGCTTGCCGGAATAGGTTTGGGTTTCACTGCCTACATTTCGAGATCTGCTTTAAAACCTCTGTTAATATTCTAGTCAGTGTGGGAGACATCCAGCCTAGATCGTGGGGCTACCGGCCATTAGAATCAAAGATTAATCGTAGATTTGTCGTCCTCAGTCATATTGCCTTAGACGGTAGTATGACTTTCATATATGTAAGAAACTTAATCGTAAATCGAAGAGTGATTCCGATAAGTCCTTCTGCGAAGAGATCAAATCCCTGAGCGCGACCAGCAAGTTGGTTAATGTTCTCAAGCGAGGAAAATCGACAAAGCTGGATATATTCAGAAAGTCTCATGGTACCTTCACCGAGTCTAAAGCAGAAACTCTTAGTTTACTGTTTCAGACCCATTTCCCGGGAAATCAGACTGTCATCGGCTCGTTGCACACTCCGTCATTGGAAACTACGATTGAACAATGAAAACGATTCGGCGTAGCTGGTATGTATATTGCGTCACGCGTGGCAACTACTGAGTTGAATTTGTTGTGAGATCTTTCGATGGCTTCAAGTCGCCGGGCACTGATGGGATATACCCTGTAATGCTGCAAAAAGGTATAAGACAGCTGCTTCCTGCTCTGAAAAGAATTTTCACTGCTAGCCTGTAACTTGAATATATATAGTATGTACCTATTCCTTGGCGGTCGGTGTAAGTGGTCTTTATTCCCAAAATAGGGAAAGAAGATTATTCACTCGGCCAATCAGTCTAACATCCTTCTTGCTGGAAAGTACGGGGAGACTAGTAGAGTTGCACGTGCGCAAAGTTGCCCTTCGAATGCATCCCCTCGCGGACATGCAACATGCTTATCAGCGCGGAAAATCCTGCGAGACTGCGCTTCAAAACCTAGTTGGGAGAATTGAATGCGCTATCGAAAGGAAAGGGTACGTACCGGGCATATTCGTTGACATTGAGGGAGCTTGTGATAACGCTACTTTCGACAGCATATGCAACGCCGCTAGACGGCATGGCGTAGATGAAGCACTGGTTTTGTGGATGTGATCGAGGACTGGTGCACGAGTAATGGGCTGTCGGTTAATCCTCTTAAGACTGATGTCGTTTAGAGCAGTCCGACTCAGCTGCACGGGGGCTTTCCCCAGCACACCAGGAGCTGCTTTAGATGCTATGATGAATCTTCCACCTCTTGACAAACATATATATCAGAGGGTGCGGACTGAAAGCCATGTCTCGCCTCAAGAGAAATGGTCTTTGGTACAACAACTCGCGGGGGTCCGGCGCTGGAGTTTTCTTTGAGCGCCAAAACATTCGACTGCACTTCTCGTTAGGAAAATATGCGTCTGTCTTTCAATCAGAGATTTATGCAATCCTAACGGCCATGCACTATGCTGTGAAGCACAGGGAAAAAGCATATACGTCTGCAGTGACAGCCAAGTTGCACTCAAAGCTGTGTCCAACCTTCTATCCAAGACCTTTTGAACAGAATAGCAAGACTAAATTCGTTTGTATGGGTCCCAGGTCACTCTGGGATCCCTGCTTCTACGGTCAGGGGTTTGAACCAAAAGTTTCGGTTATTGATGTTAAAGGAAATCATTTAAAGCAGAGTAGTGCAATGTATTAAACCACTAGGTAGGTCATCGATAACAATTAAATCTTCAACGTTGCGCCGGTCTTGTAGAGATTGTAGGTTAATTAGTTTTAAGCGACCTTTATAAGGTGGTACATTATAGGTATCATACCAGAGAAGACCACGAAGGGTAAAACGAAGAAATTTGCAATGAACAGTTTCAATAAGTGCAGTGTGGGTCCCGTAAGAAGGCGCCTAATGAAGGTAGTGTGTAAGGATTTCGTAACCTAAGGATTCGAGAACTTGGACCACCTTGGATCACCTTCTCACAAATATTCAAGTATTCTTCAATTCAATTCAAGTTCTCGGTCACTGATAAAATCTAAGCCAGCCGAAAAGTCGGCAAGAAGAATAACTTCATGATAAATAATATACGAGTAAGTTCTACGAGGTTCTAGGTGTTGATAGATAATATAGATTTTGAAACCAAAGGGTAAGAAGGAATCAAATGGAGAAGACATATTTTTGGAGATTTTCATATCACCTTGATGACACATCATTAGGGATTAGGATAATTATTAGTGGGCCGAGGTGGCTACCCGAGGATGAGTAGTCGTTCTCGTATTTTCTCGATTGAACGACCTGCTCGGTGAGCGATTGGGTAAAGAAATGGGAAAAAAGTTGGAAACTACTTTCGGATCATTGGAAGAAATGGTGAGAAAAATTAAAATTAAAGGGGTCGTTATAAGGTTTTGTTTTTGCATTTATTAAGTCAAAGAAACGCTTGGGATAGGAGATAAAATAGGATTGCATTCGATTTAGCTGACTCGCTAATAAAAGAGATTCACATAGTTGTATGAATTTAGTTTTTAAACTATAGGTAAGTAAAAGGATCGAAGGTAGAGTGAGATTTAAGGTAAACCTGCTACCTTAAGCAGTGGACAATCTTCCTTCGTACTCAATCATCTAATGAATTTTCTAACTACCTAGGCAGCTATCTCCACTTCACCGCCCTTCACAACTCCTTCTATCAACGCTATTTAACTGAAACGCAAGCCAATCTTATAAACGATCCTAAGTCCTTCTTTAGGTTTGTTAACTACAAAAGAAAATATGATGGCTATCCTACCTCCCATTCCTTCTACGATCAAACCACGAATGACCCCAATATTATCGCCAACTTTTTCGCCACCTTTATTAAAGAGTCTTTTGCCGACTACTCGTTTGCTCCAGACCTCTCATACTTCGATTATCTACCGAATTTTTCCCTTGGACCATTTCTTCCACGCACAGTCGATTCTCAAGTCATCGAAAACAAATTAAGTCTACTTAGTGATGAATTCACTCTTTTACCTGACGGTCTCCCTGCCATATTTCTAAAAAACATGCTCCTCAACCATCTCTCTTAGTTTCTTGAAAATCTATACTCTATCCCTATTCCAAGGTGAGTTCCCCCGCTTATGGAAAACCTCATTTATCACTCCTATACATAAAAAAGGTCCGAAGAACGTTGTTAACAACTATCGTCCCATTGCCAAACTGTCACATATACCCAAACTCTTCGAGAGTATTTTGTACGAAACTCTAAGTTTTCGCTGCAAGTTTTTAATCTCCCCTAGACAACACGGTTTCCTCAATTGCAGATCCACAACCACTAACCTTGTTGGATTTGTGTCCTTTACCCTATCAGCCTTAGAGAACGGCAAAGAAGTCGACGTTATCTCAACCGATTTCAGTAAAGCTTTCGATAAAATCTCTCACAGACTAATACTCTTCAAATTGTCCTCCATTGGCTTCGACCCCATTTCTTTGAAGTGGATATCTTCTTACCTGGAAAATCGCTATTACAGTGTTCGATTTAGATCTGCCTTCCCCAACCCTTTTTTAGCTTCCTCCGCCGTCCTCCAAGGCAGCCACTTAGGTCCACTTCTTTTCGTTCTTACCATAAACGATCTTGGAATGGTGATCAAACATTCCCACATCTCATTATATGCCGACGACACCAAGTTCTTTAAGATCATGACTCTTCCCTTATTCAATCTGATCTCAATAGTTTTTCCATCTAGTGTTCCAAAAATAGCTTAGAGCTTAATATTTCCAAATGCCAATCAATTACTTTTTCACGTAAACGAATCAAACCTCCTCCTCGTCTCTACTTCCTCAATAATCAACCCATCTCCACAGTTCAAATCATTCGCGATCTTGGCATATTATGTGACCAGGACCTAAATTTTCGCGCACACATCGATGAGATAATCCTTAAAGCTAATTCTGCACTCGGTTTCGTGAAGCGATGGTCTAAAGAATTCTCGGACCCTTACGTTGCCCGATCTCTTTACATAACCTTTGTCCGGCCCCTTCTTGAATACGCCTCTCAAGTGTGGTCTCCTTACCAACAAACCCACATTTCTAGAATCGAGAGCATCCAACGTCGGTTCCTACGTTTTGCTCTTCGATGTCTCCCCTGGTGCAATCCATTGATTTTACCACCCTACCAAGACCGCCTTAAACTAATCAACCTGAACATGTTGGAAGAAAGAAGAAGAAATCCCCATCTCTTCTATCTACCCACCCCCCGTACTGCCTATGGCTCCAATGAACCCATTTTTCGTATGCTGGGAAGTGTTAATTCGAACCCTTAGTTCGATTTCAACCTCAGCACTCGATGCCTAAAAATCCGCCTTTTTAACCACCCTCCCCTCTCTCCCGTTCTCCCTAACTAGTAAGTGAGATTAGATTAAGATTAGATTAAGATAGCATGAATTAAGTCCAATAAATGGGGGCCCTTTGTTTCTTTTTTTGCGCAAGGAACGTAATTTCTTGGTGTACCAAGGTGGAGATGAGATGCAGTTCGTTTCTGGACTTTGAAGTAGAATATGACAAGATTATCATCCAAGGCCCTTTGGGCGTTAGGGCTTAGGAACAATGAAGCTAATGTTGCTGAGCAAGTTATTTAGTTTTGCGAAGTCTGCTTTTCAGAAATTGAAGCTATTTGGAGTGGAGAATAGTGAAGTGATTGTCGAGTAATACTGTTCCCGATAAGGGTGGATGGTGTAACTTCAAGGTAGAGTCGAAATGGCTACTGGCTGTAACAACGCAGTCACATGAGAAGATCGGATAAAATTGTCTTATTGTTGTTGCTGAGTTGGAGGAGGCCAGAGTTAGTGAAACGATCTGTTAAGAGAACCTCCTTAAAACGCTTGTAAAGTTGAAATCAGCGACGATTGGAAGGTTAAGGGAGCGTTGGAGCGTCTGTGAATTACTATTAGCATGAAATACCTATAGAGTAAGATCTGATTTGAATAATGCACTGTATCCAATATTAGGACACATGTTAATTTCAGTTAAGGTAAAGCTGTCGTAAAGCAGTCGAAGGAACATTTTGGTGCGCAGACTGACATTCTGACATTCCAGTAATAGAGGGAAATGTATATTGGTGATACGGATTGTTTTTTTAAATTAGCTCTTGGAGCTCATGTTCCCAGGTAAGGAAGAGATACCGTTGTTATATCACTGGTTAAAGTATTGAGGCTTCGGTGAAGCCGGATAAACGTTATCTTTAGCCCATGAGGATCAGCTGGGAGGCTTTATTGGTGGATCGATACCAAGACGTTGGTTTTACTTTTGCTGTCATGCAGATGGAGTTTTTTTTTTTTCGTGAAGTTAATCAAAATAGAGACATACGTTTACGTACATTTTTCCGTGTCTCAAGCGTGATATGACGTATAGGGTTGAATTCGGTAAGGTGTTTGGTAAATTCTTCCGTGGGAGAAAGGAGACGATCTAGGGTAGGTAAGGAGTGAGGGGTGCTAAGCGAGGCAGAAGAGATGCGAGAGCGAGAGAGTGTATAGGATAGTAAGGGAAGTTGCATTAGCGTGAGATGGGGTTAGAGATTATGTATTACTGCGTTGTGTTAAATTTTTATGAAAGCGTTTGGGATTATATATGTTAGCGGAGGGTGAGGGAGGATTGAAGGTAGTTGTTCATTTGGGAACTGTCAGGGAGGAAGCGGGTTGGGTCGAGAGAGTTTAGGAAATATTTCTAATTTCAGCTCTCAATTAGGGTCTCGATTGATAGGTAGTTGAGTTGAAAGAATGGGTCTGGATGTGAGTGGTTTAGTAGATTTGGTGATATTAGACTTAGAATTGGGCTTATTGATTTAATTTTTGTCCAGTTTAATCTTTCTGTTGGGAGGGCAGCGGAAAAGCCACTCATAGTGAGTAGGAATGAAAACTTTGAAGCAGTTTCTTTTATATGATTCGGTTGGAGTAAAGTTCGTGCCTTTCTTCTCTTCCTTTGCGTCCTGGGTTTATAATGTAAAGGTGAATGAATGAATGAGTGAGGTGCGCTTGGAAAGTGTGAAGAATTATGTCATTGAGTGCGTTTTATTAAATAACCATTAAGTAAGCATGGTTAAATGGTATTTATTCAACGCCAACCAAACTAGTTATCTAGTCAGATATCAGCTGCCACAGAGGTTATAACTGTTTTCCTATCGGCGATTATTTATGTGTTTAACAAATGACTTAGATAATTCGTAGTAGATTTTGTCATAAGAATGAATGAATGAATCACAATCAAAGTTAAATCATTGGCACGTGTGACACGCTATTGTATTTCAGACAGAAATAGCGGTGAATGGAAGTTACACAACAGCCGATAAATTAAGTCAATAATGAAATTTGAAATGACTTTGAGGGTTCTTATTATCTGTTAGGTGTTCCTCTGACCTTTGAATCGTGTTTATCTGCTTACCAAGGTTGGGCAGTCATATGTTTAATAAATGTTTAAGGATCAAGAGGTCAAACATATGTAAGTGTCTTTTCACAAAGGAAGAATACCAATCCTTTACTTCCGGTGAACTGTGCAGCATACCAGATGTCAAGAGAAAATAACTTTGTTCCTTTGCCCCCCTGGCCTAGGTAGTACTTTTTACTTTACTTTTTTCTATATATTTTTGTTTGTAGTGGTGTGAAACGGTCACAAACGATTTATCCCTGTTGGGCGATTTAAATGTTAGTCAAGAGACCGTAGTACATGAGTACATACAAGTACTGCTTCACAGATGTCGCCAACAACTGCTAGTTGTAAGACTTCACTGACAGATGTCACGTTACTGGTCCGCTTGGAATTGAAATGATAAACAATATTGACATTTAGCAGTCGGTGGGCGAGAAGCATTACCTCAGCGGTTTTCTCTTCTGTTCTCTACGCAGAACATGATCTTATTTCATCTCGAGCCCTTTTACAACTGATTCCCTTACTGTGTAAATGTAGCCCATTTTTGAATCTGTGTTGTACATCAGGCGCAATAGGTAAAATAAATCTCTTCTCGGAAACAATGTTTATCTTCCAGTCCCATAAAGCGATACAGCGCATTCCAATTGGAAGGCACCTTAAATGCACAATTCCCAAATCCCACTTGTTCTTTCGCTCTTACTCTCTCTCTCGCGCGACACGGCTCTCCAGTAGCAAATTCGGTTGTATGTATCTATATATCTGACTACATATATTTTTTGTTCGTTTCATTTTTGAAGTACTCCACCGCACAACAGCACACTATGTGTTGTGTACACCGTACTCGCTTGTGCTTCTGTTTTCCCACAGCGCCAGTATCTCTCCGAATTCATGTAAATCTCAAATCCAGTGACGTTTGAGAGATCGTTCGAAAATCAAGTGTCCCCGAGACCCCATTCGTTCAATTCGTATCTGAAAAAGTGAATTAAATTTTGTTTTTATGTAAATCCCACTGAGAATAAACAAAAAAAAAAACCTTCAAAAATCCGATCAAGTGTTTGAGATTCGTTTAACGAACAAAGAACAAAGTTTCGGATTGAGGAGAAAAAAAAGAAACAAATTCGCTATAAGCGGAGGCAGGACGAGTATCCGATACTGTACCACCCCCGAAACCATAGTTTGTAGCTTTTGTTGAAGGGAAAAAGGAAAGAAGAAAACGAATAAACGGAAAACAATTAAGACGCTTTTCCCTTGGTCGCCGTCGTCGCCGCGTTCGCCTCTCATAGGAATATTGCAATTAAGTGACATACGTAAACGTACGAGTACGTACACATAGAGAAAGGCAAAAGGCACAAACGCGGAAAAGCAACAAACACCTTCCTCTCGCATTTGCACCGCGCGAAGCAATTGCGCTAGAGAAGGACGGCAGAGTGGGTACTATTGTACTTACTGTGTGTGAATCTTTCTATTATTATTTGCTTTTTTCTTCCTTGTTTTTACTCGAAAAATAGTGATAAATACAACCGTTAGAGGCAAGCATACTATTAATTTGCGGGCGTGAAACATAAATCTTATATTTGGCATAGATACATAGTAGCGAAGCTGCGAACATTAATCAAGTGTGTTATCATCTTCTGAAAGAAGTGCAGTTGATAGACGACGACGACATTGCTTGTAATTAACTGGCCCCCGTACGTCTCGGAGGGCGTAGAACCTTGAGACGCGTAGCTCATCAACGCGAACGCGCCTCGCGAAACGTCTTTACTTGTGTAGAGAATTTCTTTTTCGTGGAGTATCGGGTGAGGAGGAGTGCTTTTCGTGGATTTTCATCGTCTATTTTTTTTTGTTATTTTCTTCTCGTTTGTATCGTCGCTTTTCCCGTCGATTTTTCGGGTCAGTACGTCGTGCGTGCGTGTGTGTCTGTGGAATGCGATGAAAAGAAATTCAAATTAATTACAAAATAAAACCAAAAAAAAAAAAACGTAAAAATCCACAGTACAGAGAGAGTGAGAATCTCAAATACGTAGAATATAGATACGAAATAAAATTCCGAAGCGGTAATACGAATGGTGTTGCATCTACGTACGCGTGTGTGCATTTGTGTTTGTGCAATTGTGTAGTGCGAAAATCCGCTTAACAATCGAGTATGTGAACGTGCTGAAGGATACGGCAGCAATCAGAACTGAGTGCAGTTAACGAGAATGGCGAAGTGCCTTTTCCGGATAATGGGGAAACATCTATTCCCTTATCTGAAAGGGTAAAATGTATTCCAATAGGGCACGTCGGGAAAGCGCATATGAAAAAGGGATTAAAGCAATTTTACACGGTATAACGGAACGAAAAAGAGAAACTAAAGTAAGTGTTTACGACTTGTACATATCTACTAGTGTCAAGTGTGTATCTATGAGCTATAGATTTCTATTGAATCTAGTTTTCGCTCGACGAGTATCATCTCTTCCACAACGATTTTGGGGGATAGGGAAAAATTGCAAAGAGCAATGATCTCTGAAAGCTGAAATTCCTTATATTCCGTTTCCAAGTGGTTCTCACTCTCTCTCTCACTCTCGTTGTTTTCCATCTGTCGGATGTTGTTATGTCTATCTATCGTGGTTGTGTATTAATCGGAATTTCGTTTACAGTCCGGAAGCAGACGCAGAGGGAGTGTGCCTGTGCAATTGGAAATGTTTACGAGCGAGAGAGCGGGAGTGGATACTCTTACTTCCAGTTTACGGGATTCTGTTCCAATTCCGTACATTCACTGTTTCGAATTGTTTTCAAAAGAGAACTGCCCACGATTCGCTCTCATTCACATAGATGCACTGTATTTGATACAGATCCATAGAGGGAAGTTAGTCAGTGGGAAGAAAATGTTTTCAAGTTTGCGATGCGTGCGCACATGCAGCGTATGCACGTGTGTATTCGGTGGAGGACGGGGAAGAAGCAATAAAAACAAAGAAAAAGAAAAAAAGAAAACCGATGGAGGGAGAGAAAAGGCAAAAAAGCAACAAGGCCATATCGGACTGCTTTCATTTCGCATCTATTTTTGGACCTAAGTATGTTTGATGTTAATGTAAAATTTCAATTTTATCTCGGCGCGCACGAGTATTTCCCTCGAAATGTTATTTGATTTTCGAAAATACTTTGTATCTTGAGGGGAGTTGTATAGTTGTTGTCATATTCTGGAATTCCTAGGCAGACTTTAATCTATTCTCGCGCTGACTGGTGACTACTCGCAGCATAACATCACGCAACAAATGTTTCAGTCACGTCCGCTGTCAATGTACGATTTTAACATGCCTTTTTGTCATCGTCATCCTCTATATCTGTATCACCTTAAAGCTAATGAATATATCATACCATGCATTCACACATATGTACATATGTACATATGTACATACATATATCGCCTAATCAACTTCATGGGTTGAAAAACCTTCTGATATTGAAGTCACAAGGTAAGCTTTAATACGCTTCAAGCCGCTTATTTTCTCAATTGTCTTTCTATGGCAGGAGGCTAATAATAATATAATAAGGCTTCTATGGCAGGAGGCTAATGATAATATAATAAGACTCCAGTCTTATCATCCATCTTCAGAAACAGGGCATGGGTTAGAAAGGATCTCAAATAGTTTAAACCGACTCGATATAGACTTGCGTGGGAAACTTCTTTGTAAACAAAAACTAAAAGAAAGCACACGATTTCGTTGGCTTTGGTATCAGATGCGAAGAGGTTATCCAATGTGCCATGTTTGTTCCCATCAACAATATCTAACTTTTACATCTTCCGAATCGACCAGGTTCCAACTTAGGGTTGATTTAAGAAGCGAAAAGAACAACATCAACTTTTTTTTTTAGTGTAACTGCTCCCATTCACCCAAGACAGGCCATTTGGAACTTGAAAGTTCAGAACCGCATTGGCAACCCTTCGCCAAACCTTCCTCTCATTTGTGTTCCTACCATTAGTGTGTCTTCTAGCTCTTCCTATAAGGCTCGTATTTTCACTCATTTTGACTGTTTGTCCACAGTCCATTCGTTCTATGTTCTTCGCTATTTTATTACTAGGAAAATGCTTGGAACTGAATAAAATTATTCGAGTTCTGGAGCTCGTTTTCCATTCGCTCATTTCTTTGACCTGTTTTTCCACAATTATTTCTCCTTAAAATCTTGTTTCAAAGACCTTAAATATATTACCCTCCTCCTTAGTCAGAGGCTTAGTTTCACACCCGCAAAGTGTCACATTACCCATATTATTCTTCTTAGATGACCTCAACCAACAAGCGTCTCCAGCTGGCACGGTCTTTTTCCAGTTGTTTCCAGTGCCGCACTCTCAGTTGGTTAAGGTCCCTATCAACCTGTGTGCGCCATCTTAGATTCGGTCTCGGAACTCTTCGGGCCGGAGCTGTGTTGTCCATTCACTCTACATGGCCTAGTCATCCTAGGCGTTGGATCCGGAGAAGTCGTACTAGGTTGATGTCGCTGTACAGCCCTTACAGTTCGTCATTGTATCTTCTCCTCCACTCTCCGTTTATATAAATGGGACGGAACGCAGAAGCGACAAAGGGCATCCTCATCCGTTTTCGTTAAGGTGCAGGCCTTTGCGCCGTAAAGGAGGACCGGGATGATCAGTGATTTACATTGTGCTACCTTAGTTATTCGAGAGAGAGGGCAATTGCCTCTTGAGCTCAAAGAAGCAAGGGTTGGCGAGATTATTTCTGTGTTTGATCTCAGCACTGGTGGTGTTGTCGATGTTCACTATCGAGCCAAGGTAGATGAAGTCCTTTACGACTTCAAACCTGTAGCCGTCAATCTGACATTCTCGCCAATACGTCGGCGTTTTGCATCTTTTTCGGATGACAGCAAATATTTGGTTTTACTCTCGTTCACCGATAGATCCATTTTAGCAGCTTCTGCTTCAATACTTTTGAACACACTATTGACGTGTCGCTGTGCTCGTCCAATTACGTCAATCTTACCGGCGTACGCAAGCAATTGCGTAGACTTGAAATATATCGTACCTCTTGTGTTGGCCAGTGAGTCTCGTGCGATCTCGGTGAATTCGTCACCTTACCTTAATCCTTTTTTAACATCGAAGTTCTCAGTTAATTCGCTAACGACGTTGATGGAGCAGCGAGAATTCTTCATTCATTCGAGTTTAGCAGGGATGTTGAAACTAGACATGGCTCGGTATAGCTCACCCTATGTACACTGTCATATGCGGCTTTGAAATCGACAGAAAAGATGGTATGTGTCGATTTGGAATTGGGTCTTTTCCATGATAAGCCGCAGTGCGAAAATTTGGTCTATTATGGATTTACCTGGCCTGAAACCACACTGATAGAAACCTATCAGATTATCCACAAAGCCTTTCAAGCATTCACACAATACGGCAAGAAGATCTTGTACGCGAGGTGTCTCTTTTCTTATGGACTGGGCAAACGATGCTGAGATTCCATTCGTCGCGCATGCTTTCCTTCAACTATATTTTCCAGATGGGCTAGTGCATGCGTCCTACCAACTCATCTCCTACCGCTTTAAATAGCTCAGCAGACTGAGACTCAGAAGTCTGCGCCCGCAGTCATCTAGGACAGGTGGAATTCTTTTGTATATTCGTGCGTTGTGAATGGATCATTCTGCCGGACAACGGTATCACATCTATCATCGCCGTTACACAGTCTACAGAAGTATTTTTTCCATATTCTCAGCATCGACTGTGACTCTACTACTAGTTGTCCGTCTTCATCCCTACAGGATTACTCTCTTTTTTTCTTCCTTAAAAGCATGTATTCCGGCCCTCCTTTTAGGCTCGTAGAGCTCACGAGCGGCTCCCGTCCGTCTATGTAGCATGGCTTTGTAGGCGGTTAGCATTGCTCATCAAACCAGGGGTTTCTAGCTGGCGGCGGTTTGAAATCCAGCACATTAGAGGTAGCGTCTCTGATGGCGCACTGACAATGTTGTTTTGTTGATTGTGGCGGTGTCATCGGACTTTGCGGGAGTTTGAGGGAAACTCGATCGGCGATTGTAGCTTTCCGACGTCAAACTCTTGTTGTCTTGCTCGACTCCGTAGCATCCTTGATATCCTCATTCGTATCTTGCCTACAACAAGGTAGTGATCCGAGTCGATGTTGGCTCTTCGGAAGGTTCGTACATCTAGGATGTTTGAGGAGTGTGCGTTCATCGCAATGTGATCAGTTTGGTTGATGGTCGACTGACCTGGTGACTTCCAGGTTCCTTTATGGATGTTGAGAATCTCTGCAAGGTGGTTACGCCTTGCCCATATGCAAAAATTTATTTATTTCAATCTTTATGTCGGTTTCGGTTGTCAATATGGTTAGCAGATATTTGAACTCGTCATGGTTTTCTCTTCTTTTATTTGTAAACCTACTACCTTTGTTGCCATTAACTATTCGACTTTTTGCATTTTTCCTTAATGTTTCCCCACTATCCCCAGATCGTAAGCATAAGCTAGAGCGGGAATTCCATTAAGGGCCATTTTCCTAAATAGATCTTATTACGCATTCCAGTATAGAATTAAAGGAAGTGATGATAAGGAGTCTCCTTGTTTTAATCCTTCGGCAGCTTTTTTGCGTTCGGTCGCCCTTTTTAAATACGGGGATAAAATTATTTCCTAAAGTTGAAAAAATATTTTATTTAACCCAAAAATATTCCATCATATAAACAATATTTTGGTAATATTTGGTGAGAACATTCATGGTTTTCTCAGGTTTTTATTAAAACCATTATTATCCCATTGGGAGGCAAGCCTTTGTGTAGAATATATTACAGCTACTGGGAAACTTTTACTACAGCTATGAGAAAAAATACCTCCTGGACCATAAGTCAATGCTTCACAAATCACCGGGTCCTGATCCATACTTGCCTTGTAACAAACAAAACAATTCGAGGCTGAATACTCTTTAGCTATTTCTTCGAATCTATGTAATAATCCGACCAATCGATCTAACATCCTATCCGCTTTAGATGCTTGAACATATGACACCTAGTAATAATCACCTTTCTAACCCACAACATGCCTAGTTACCTCAAATTCACAAAGAGATTTATCCACTCCCAACGATATACTCTAGCGACCTATGTGAGCATCAAATGCACTTTCAACAATGTTGTTCACCATATTCCTTGAAAAATACCTAATTGCTATGGGAATTTCATCTGCCCATGCTTGAAATCACCATTATCAGATCTAAACAGAAACGCGGGGTTATCTCACTTTTTGTATGGCTCATAGCTATTAACCAAATTATAGTTGAGTTGGAAGGCGAGGAAATTACTCGTAAGTTGATCGCGTATACGAATAACATGATTAACTTAATGATCAATGAAATAGGGATGATTTGGCTGCGGTCTAAGTATAAGTCCAAAGAACACTAAAGATGGTTAGTGCTTACCATACAGACCAACAGTTAAAAAGCTGATTCTAGCTTCTCCACACAATGCCGCAGCTTTCATTTTCTAAGAATTGGGTACACGTGGGTACTTTTGATCGATAGTTTGCTGGCTTGTATTAAGATTTATCAGAATCCAAAGATCAGTTGAAATCTTCCCGGCTTGTCACCCAGATTGTATAGTCACAACAGAGCTTTGCCACTACTTCGACGTTTGAATTTGAATTCGATTGCCACAGACTACACTATTCCCACATCTACTTTAGTAGCACCTCCTTCCTCAGTAGTACCACATCTCATTCTTTAGTTGAACTTGTTACAAGCAAAGGAACTGCGATCGAGAAGGCGTGTAAAACACTCGGTACAATCTGCTCTGATATTATTGGTCAGAGCCAAACCGCCATTACAGTTCAATTCTCACCTCCTCCAAACTGATGGAGCAAGGAGTAAGTTAAACGGGATAGTGACAGGATCATGATTACTTTTCTTTGAGCTCTAGACAGCACTAACTTAGAGTGAAATTCGAAGGTCGACAAGTTATCTTGACTCGGGGCTATTTCCCATACCCACACTTGAATCGTGGATCATCCGCTGTTCCACCTGGAGCAACATTCTTTTACAATTTGTAGGCTGTAATTAAAATTGATTATGCGCGTATCGTAGTAATCAATAGAGGTCTCTAATCTATAGACGCTACTAGACTAGATACCCATTAACACCCATTACCGCA
Organism: Merodon equestris; assembly: GCA_958301585.1. Classification (NCBI taxonomy): domain Eukaryota; kingdom Metazoa; phylum Arthropoda; class Insecta; order Diptera; family Syrphidae; genus Merodon; species Merodon equestris. Next base: position 37,083,469 of record OY284415.1, read on the forward strand.
GTTCCGACAACATCCAATCAGGAGAAAAAAGTCTAGATCCTAAACCTGAAGTGAACTTCAACAGGGAAGATACCATGAAATTTCGATGAAACTGTTAATGATTATCGTTTTAAGTGCATTATAGTATATACTGGACTAATTTCTTAAGTAAAATTTAGAAATTAGTTTTAAGAACCATTAAGCAAGCCCTTAGGTTTAAAGAAAACTTACGCATAAGCTCGTATCTTACTTATTCAAAAGTTATTTCCTTAAAAGTTGGAAGTTGATTAGAGGCTCCTCTGTGGATAAGACAGGAATACCATAAGTTTTGCTGATGTCCGAGCTAAACAATTAAGGGCAAAAGCCACACATCGCTCGACCTATAATATGTACCGGAAGAAGAACATCGTTACAAGGAAACCATATAATAAATATTCATCAGCAGAGCGAACATGTGTTGGTACTTGGACACATGCTGCTGCCTTAATACACATATACGACAACAAGTTTATTATTAATAACGAGTCAGACATCGTAGCATAAACATGAGCATAAAAACGAAATCCAAATAAACAAGCAGATACGAGTACTTTCTTATTATTTATTTATCTTGTTTCATAAATGTCTTCTGTTGTATAGTAATGTTTTTAGATGAATTTATGCTCAGAATTTAGTTGCAGGAAGTATTCAAGGCTATAATGAGCTATCTAAGCACATGCATTGCGTAATGCTTGAATCAGGTTTGAAAAGCTCGAAGCTCCCCTTTTCCTTCATACGGAGCTCTGTAAATATAGGAATAGCAATATGGCATGGGGTTCCAGGATTTTGAAATGATTTGCTAGCTAATGGATAAGCATAAATGAGCAAACAGTAGTAAGGTTTCTTCAGAAAAACTATTAATGATAGCATGACCGTGCTGTGCTGTGTGCACGAATCGATTCAATCTTTGGCTTCTTCGAAGGATATGAAGTCCTGCTCAACTAAGACATGCGCCATCAATCGGAACAGGTGTTAACCAAAAGGGGCAATATCTGGAGAATACGGCGGTGTAGTATGTTTCATTTTACCTATCTGACCTAACAACCTGAGAAACATGTGGCCAATACTCGCCTAAAGCCAATTAAGTGTGTTCGGTAGCGAGCTCCTGTGATGATTTCACCCGGTTACAACAGCTCATAATATATCCCGCTGGGGTAGTCATATCAAATACACAGCATGAGCTTCGATCCACGGATGTTTGGCTTGAATGTTGATGTCGATTCATGGCCGTGCCCTCCTTCGCCTTACGATTTTCACCGCTTTGGATCCACTCTTCATCCACAGTCACAATGCAGAAAACCCTTTCTCTCTTGCCGCGGAAGCAGCATAGTTCACCCATAAAAAAACGCCGTTCGACGTCTCTCGGCTTCAACTCGTTTGGCATCCAATTTCCTTGTTTTCCGACTGTTTTCAAATTTCAACAGGCTTGTTGAGTTATAGCTAATAAATCTATAAATAAATAAAGTTCTTGTTAAATTTTTTTAACGGTCCGGGACGCCTTCCTTGCCTTCCACGTCGGAGTGAACATTTTTGTAGCTTTGAAACTATTTGCGACACATTATAATAGAAGGCTTACCGGAAACTTCTATATTGATTCGACGTGCCTTAGCTCAGTTTTTTTTTGATTGAAGACGCAAAGCAACACTTTCAAAAAGAGTCGACATGTTGACGCACAAAAAAATATATGACTTCGATGGAAATTCACGCATGTAATGAATGGAAGCTGTTGACATGTGCCAAAGCTTATCATGCAACTTTTCTGATCCGACATTTCCAAATGTTTAATAGACTCATGAATGCCCTAGATTGCTTTAAAGTAGACATCAACACACTCTAAGACAGGCTTGATGGATGGTATCTACGAGTATGATGGCAACTGCTGCAAATTGTTATTCGAGGTTTATTGAGCGAAAAAGTTGTATGCAAGAAAACAAAAATGACCGCACCAAAAACACATTTTTATGAACTTAGAGATATTACATCATTGGAGATATTACATCATAGAGATATATCATCATTGGAGATATTACATATCATACATTACAAAGTTGCTGAGTGGTTTTTAGGCCGCATACGAATTCAACCTTCTGGATTTTGTTTGCGGTTACAATCTCTTAGTAGCTAGTCGAAATGCTCACTTTCCGAGACCAACAAAGGGGCTTGCTGGCTTGTTGATCTAATAACCGTAAACCATTCTAGATATCCGATACCTCCCAGCAATATCGACTCGAATCAAATCCGTATAAGAACCTATTATTTTACATTACAGACTTTTAGTGCCAATTTATAGATAATCATTGAAATTTTATCGTGATGACATCCGCGTTTCAATAAAATTATCAAAATTTGTTCTAAATTAAGTTCTGTGCGCCAAGCTTATAGAGCAGCAGGACCATATTACACCCGATATAATCGACCATCAGAGACCGCAACATTTCCTTTGCAAGACGAAATGGCACCGAGACACATAGGAAGTGAGACGCGTACTGAAGAGAATATTGCATTTGTTCAGGGGAGCGTTGTTGACGTCGTTCACGATAGAATCTTTTTGACTTTAAAGAAAATTTTACGCAAACATCTTGGCTTGAAGGCTTAAACATTTAAAAAAATATGCAAAGTTTGGTACTGTCTGATGGAGTAATTGGATCAGTTTTTTTTTAAAGTGGGGCTAATCATAGGGCCCACCGGTATTCCCTTTAGAGACGTGATTAGTGACTTTTTCGTTCTCCGATTGAATGGATGTGGTTCCAGCAGGATGTCTCTATGTGCCATTCGGCAAACGAAACAATCAACTTATTGAAGGAAATATTCTATGTACGCATAAATTCGCGTAATGAGCCTGCAAAATGGCATCCAAAATCTTGTGAATTGACGCCTTTTGATTGTTTTCTTTAGTGATACATAAAATTGCAAGTCAACGCTGACAAAAAACAACAATTATTACTTTTGCCTTGATCAGGCTGATTGATTGACGAATATATCCCAGATGAAAGCCATGATACCACGAATAGTGACATGTCTTTGAGAAGAAGATTTGATGTAAAGCCGTCTTCAATGTGAATAATTAACAAGTTTAAGGGATTAAGGCGCTTTAATATTGTGATTCTCCATAGACACTTGTGGTAGCTATTACGAGCAAGGTGAAGATTGAGTGTTGCACGTCGATTAAAAAGGTGATTTATGTAGATATGCTGAAAAGTTTTTGGAACAGTAAGCATTTTCTTGAACTGAGCAGATGAAATTGAGATGGGTCCGTACCCAAGGGACTTTGAGCCCATGGGAATGATGATAGCTTATTTAAGAGAGGGCGGGAAAACAAATCGGTTGATGAACTAAGTCGCATAAAATAATCACCGATTTGATTATGGTGTAAGCCTTTGGTTTTGAAGGTCATCTGAAGAATTAAATGTTGTGCTCTTACCACTGCACTCCGCAATTGGTTGAGACATCCTCATCTATGTCCAACAAATATTGTTGTTTTCAGTTTTATGACTGATTTTTAGAAAATTCTAACTAATTAAATCCTTTTTCCCTTTAAAATTCCTTCGAATTTGATTTGATTCAAAACCAAGTTTGTCCACAAGTTTAAGAAGTGAGATTCAAAACATTGAAAAAACGCGGCTATCTCCCTTGCCGTACATAATATGCAAAATTGTTAAGCATAACATCTGTTGGAGAGTTGTTTCAAACTGTTTAAATGATCCAGAAAACTACAGAAAAGGCACGTACCTCGTCGAAAATATAGCCTGACGTCATCTGACTATCGGTCCTTAGTAAGAGAGTTATCGAATTCTATTTCAAATGTGAACACAAAACAGGAGCTACCCGCGTGTATTAGCTGAAGCGGAATATTTGCAAAGAAAGCGTTTGGGAAAAAAGCCCACTGCAACGTGATTGAAACACCCGTTTGGTGTTTGCGAAAAATAATTTAAGTTGGGAGACATCCTGACGGATTTTGTCATTATTTGATTTGGACAGCAATATCATACTACAATAAAAGAAATAACTGTATCGTAAGGAGCATGATGAAAAATTACAACTATTTGACGACTTTAGAGGAGAAGGTTGTGCGTCAAAGCCAAGAAAAATTCGGTATACATTTCATCGGGAAATAAGTTCTTTTTTTTTTTTGAGGCTTCTACTATGTATCTGTTGTTGGAGCACTCAGACACAAATACTGGTCCATTGTACTACCAGACAGACACCTTTCTTTATTGTATTTTCCCCGATTTCCGGAGACAACTGAGGAAGAACTTCAGTGATGTAGAGCAAGTTCGTCGGCCCCAAGGGTGCGCCACCGTACGCGAGCAGAGAAAGTGTTCGGCTGTGTCGTTCTCCTCGCAACATGCTTAACAAATGTGTAATGGCCCGTAATGATGCCCGCAAGCCTTCGGCAATCATTTCTTCTTAAGAATAAGAGGAATGTTACTGACTTCTTGCGCACCTCATGGCGTACGCGCTTTGTCATTCTGGATTGGACACATCTTTGAGTGCAGCTTGGCCGTCACTGTAGGCGCATATGCTTTTTCCGTTCCACTTGTGCTTCACAACATAGTGCATGGTCGTTAGGATTGCGTATATCTCTGATTGAAAGACAGACGCATATTTTCCTAACGAGAATTGCAGTCGAATGTTTTCGCGTTCAAAGAAAACTCCAGCCACGGCGAAGATTTGTAAGAATGCGAAGACAGTCCATTCCAGGTTCAGTATCTTGCCAGAGCCAGTCCCGACGCCATGGAAATTTGACCGTGAAATTTTAGCGCAATAGGATGGCAGGTGTTGTTGCGTAGGAAAGCATATCCATGAGACAGGGGTCGTAGGATATTTCTCGCGCAAGTACACTATTATTCCAATGCGACTTGTACCAAAAACCATTTCTCTTGAGGCGAGACATAGCTTTCAGTGCGCTTCCTCTGATATACATATATGGCAAGGGGTGGATTCATCATAGCATCTAGAGTAGCGCCCGATGTGGTGGGGAAAGCTGAGACAAACCGCTCTTTGAAGTTTGGTGAAAGAGGCCACAACGTGTTTGTTTGTAAGCCTGTTCTATTAGACACTAGACCAAACGATGCATATAAGATTATCGGCCTTATCATTGTCGTGTAGATCCACAGAACCTTTTTCGGTGATAAGTTCCATGTTTTGCCAAAAGTACCTTTGCATTGCCAAAAAGGTGACAGCGCTTTGGTGGTTTTTGACTCAACATACTTTGACCAAAGAAGCTTGTTATACAAGATGACTCCCTGGTACTTAGCTTCTTCGATATCATGAACGGAATGTCTTTTAGCACCAGCTGAGTGGACAGACCTTGCGGGCGGCCCCTGTTTATGCCGGATTTGACACATTGTTCGAGACCTGTATCAGCGATCAATGTCCTGTGCACAAGTATTGCTTTGATCCACAAAACGAGTGCTTCACCTAAGCCGTGCCGTCTAGTAGTGTTACACATGCTGTCGAAAGTAGCATTATCAAAAGCTACTTACTCTTTTCTTTCGACCGCGCATTCGATTCTCCCAACTAGGTTTTGAAGCGCAGTCTCTCAGGATTTTCCGCGCAAGTTGTATCTCCGAAAGAGGATGCATTCGAAGGGCAACTTTGCGTATGTGCAACTCTTCTAGTCTCTAGGATGTTAGACTGATTGGTCTGAAACTCTTGGCGAGTGAGTAATCTTTTTTCCCTATTTTAGGAATAAAGAATAAAGATCTGAAATAATCTAATGCAGAAATTCACACAGCCCGGGAAGTAAAGAGTTATAATATTACTGTTCTTGACTAGTCATTATTGTCTCCAGATCTTTGGTGGTTTCGACAAGAAGGTTCTGGGGTGTGATGTTCGGTCCAGAAGATACAACCACAAACGTCCAAAATTGCTGAGCTATGAAGAGGGAATAGATAACATTGCTTCACCCCGAAGAGTCTGCGATCGAAACCCTGAGAAGAAGTCTTGTAATCTTGCTTTGTCTTGTAATGAATATAGCTGAGGTTGTAATGTCCTTCAAAATTTCGGATTTGATTTCACCTCCTCTACACCAGAGGTTAATATACTACTCACTATACCAATTTTCTTAAGGTATCCTTGATGAAGTATCCAAGCCGCAAAGCAAAGCATCATCTGCTTAGCGCCATATTTTTTAGACTTTTTTTTTTAAATTGATGTACAAGTTTCACCGCATGTCGCAGAGTGTATGCGGCAGGCTTGAAGTCTCATATGATCTTTCAACAAAATGGGCAAATATACGCGTTTAAAGTTTAGTGTCCACGGTGGGTAATCAACACGGGACCGTCTAGCTGGCATATAATACAGGTTGGCCGACGTAAACTGTTAGTAATGTGCTAACCTTGGCTTTCAAAATGCCCCAGATAATATTCTCATAGGGAGAATTTGATAGCCATTGCGTCAAGGAAGTGGAGTGCGGAACATTCATTAATTCGCTTGGGAATGTGTCCAGAGTCTTTGACCGAAATGTTTGCACTTCCCCATGCTTCATGTTAGACATACTTTGGTCGAAATTATCATATGATTTAGCAAGTAAATTCGTTCGTTTTACTTGTTGACATTTTACTCCATTACAAATTATGCCGAATTAGAGAAGACGATGTTTGGCAATTGCCACTTGCGTGTAGCCGATACTCTTTTCATTCTAACTTTTTTTTTGCCAGATCTGAGATCTTAACATTTTTGGAACCTTAAGGTCTTGAGTCCGAGCTCATTCTCTTTTTCGGACCACCTCCATAGCGTTTTGAAATGCTGCCGGTACAATAGCCGATTACAATTTGCCAGTTAAAGACACCATCAAATAACACTAGTTATTTGGTAGTTTGGTAGACACAGCGGCGTGAAGTTGGTAACAGTTCGTGTCTGCCTAATCGAATAGCTGGGGTCGTAAGGACGATCAACTTGTAAACAAAATTTTTTTTTAGGGGACTACTTGCCCTGACTTATTTTTACCTCACCTGATTGTTCCAAACACGCCTTCTTATCGCTTGTCCTACAGCCATGGGTCATGACAAGTACCGTCATATTCCCACTCCCAACCCTCAATATTGCCGTAGCTAATTTTCAACGCGTTTTGGGCAAACGCAAGCACCCGCGTCGCCTTAAATTTCATCTCGACTCAAATTCTTAAACAAATAAATTTGCAAAACAAAAACATTTACTCTTGCTCAGGTATTTGTTCGGCACAAACAATAGAACTTTTAAATAAATAAACAAAAAAGGTCTGGAGTCGGATAATTGCACAATGCACACACAGACACGAGTGTGAATCAAAGAGAATCTTTTTGGCTTCTCTTTGCAGTCTCTCTTTGCGTCGTGTTTCGTTTTCATTTTATCGATTTTTCGTTCCCATGTGTTCCACATTGCATTCAAACAGAGAAATACTACTACAGACGTGCAGTGGTGCCTATGTAGTGATGTACCATGTGCACAAGACCTACTTCTTCTAATTGGAATGTTTTTTTTTTGTTTTTGGATTGGCTTCGTGTGTTTGGTAGGGTGTGGATGGGGGTGGATGTAGTGATATATGAGCGTGCAGTGTGTACAGGCGGTGAAGTTTATTCATTTTGCTGTCAGCAGGCACTCACTTCGGCGGACCAGCTGTCAGAATGTCACCCATAATTTTGTAGTCCTTTTTCACTCTTGTTTCTTTCAGTTTTTGATTTTGTAAGCGAGTGCATGTAAAGGTGTGTGTTTTTTTTTGAACAGATCTTTACAAAGCGGGAGGTCTAACTAAGTTTTTCATATTTACGCTTCATATATTTTTCAAGCTTTTTTGGAAAAAAATACATGGAACTCTGGAAACGAGTTGAACTACATACGTAGTGTATGTATGTGCTAAGCTTCAAAACAAGCTAACTTTGCGTATCATGCGCACGTTTTCTAATTAAGAATTATTTTAATTAGCTTAAAGCGAAACAACGAAGAATGCCCTCTGATTTATCAGGGGCTAATCCTCATTTGTAGTTATTTACTGAGAAATTGAAACCATGCAAAGAGTCTCTTTAAAAGAGACGTTCAGCTTAATTGGTTATTTGTTTATAAGGGCCTTAAGCATAGTTACAGTTCCAGTTGATTCATATTATTGATACACATTAGGATGAGTGGTAGTATTATTCCATTAAAGTGCATTTTTGCCGACAGAAATAAATAGAAGTTAGATATGTTAATAACTACGATCCTCTAAGTCCTTCTGTTGGATGTATGTACATACATAAATATTTGCTGATTGGGCTCTAGAGCAGTTTGAAAAATGTCGACCCAAATTTCGTCAAAAAATTACAATATCTTTAGCGACGACCTTTTGGGTGAATACACATGGCAAAATTCGGATTGGTGATGAATGCCAATCCACATGAAATACACCGGCTTCAAATGCTTCCCGAGTCACAACAGATTCATCGGTTCGTACTTTCAAGTAAGGCATTATCATAACCGTTAACTACAAGAGGTACAGATCGATGTTAAGCAACTTCTTGTGCCTTAAACTGGACACTATGGATACTGATAACATGGGGTTCCACACAGAATGTGCCACGATATAGACGTTAGAGTTGAGCGATTTGAGGTCACGGTTATCGCGCGCAACAGCGACATGATTGCCACTGACCTTTGGGGGCTGCCTTAAAACACAGATCTACGTATGTAAACCACAACCAATTGATGCCCTCAAAGTCATCATAATGAATATCATTCATGAAAAGATAAAATGATTTATTTTTCTTCATAGTGTCTTAGCAAGTCAACACATTTAGTCCATCATTTTCTAAACCCAGGTTTCCTTTCCAGGTCTTTGTCTTGACCCTCTCAAAACACTTCGCCATCGTCTTCAAATTTCTTGCTTCGGATATGTTTTATGAACCGGTGCTTTGACTTGGTGAATTAGCACTCCAGCTCACAGTCTGCGTCTTTTTTCTTTATTGACTTCCAGCAATTTATTCTATCTGCTTAATAAGATCCCGAAATAGTGGCTCCCTTTTCCAAATATTCCTTCATAATTATTCCTTTAGCGTCCCAAAACACGGATGCCATAACCTTTCCCACCGAACTTAACACTTTGCATTTCTTTTGCGTCTTACGAAAACGTAACAAAAACATTGTCGAAATTCACCCTCAAAATGTCAAATCGGATACTCTGAACGCTGCCAAATGAGATCCCTGTGACTGCAGATATATGTACATATGTCTGATAGTCGATCTGCTAACACAACATTTTCTTTTACGTTATCTTCGGTGCGGGATGTGGATAGGCGACCCTCGCGATGTTTATCTTCAGTAGATGTTCTGCCCCGCCTGGAGAAGCAGAATCCCCCCCTGTTTTCACCCAATAGCTGAGTATGTCTTTGGTAGACATTTGGTAGACATACCATTTTCAAGCAGAGGTGCCTGATGAGAGCTCTAATTTGGTTTTTCCCATTTCGATGTATCCTCTGGGAATCGTGGTCGATTTTACGCTAACTTAGTAGGTACATAACTACATAAGCAAGTACTCGTACATTCCATACTCAATGCCATGAAATGATTTGTGGGTATCTCATACATTTATTCTTATCAACAAAGTAAAAATCTAAGAGATTTACCACATGTGCAGTGGTAAAAACATGAATATACGATCATCCAGCAAGAGGTATCATTTAAATACACTAGAAAATATTTTTATAGAAAAAGTTGATATTTTTTGAGATTAACTCAAAAAATAAACTATGAGGTTAATAAAACATACAAACCCCTTTCATCGATTCTGCCTTCAAATTTTTATTCTTTTGATTAAATTAATGTCGATTCCGAACTGCGAGAGCTGAGAAGCTTTTTCAAGGCAAATGTACTGCAGGGAGTTTTGCCAGTACCCCGCCGAGAGGAGCAGCCGCGAAATTAACATTCGATGGCGTTGGTGTTATCCAAATCCGAACTCTCTAATCGCGCGTCAGCAGCCAACACTCGCTGCACCGTGGCAGTATCTATCTATATTTAATAGCTTACTTATGTCTTCTTACTTATAGTCATTTCAGCGATAATTAAATTGACAATTCAAAAATAGTGTAAAATTCAAAATAACACCTCTTTTTGGATGACCTATTACATCATGGATTGTCCTCTCGATGGAAGGACGCTAAAATGCTGTTCATGCCTACATCGTACGAATGTGCTATATTTTTAATATAACCAAGCCCTGGGATGATGTTTACGCTTTTACACTCGTGTACGCTCTATCTGGTTAAACACATTGTTTGATTCACCTTATGATCAAAAAGTACCCGGAAATAGTCAATAAAACGAAATTGGCTCAATTATCTATCGATGTTTATTTTATTCCCTTCAAAGTTATCTCCAACCGGCAGTACACATATTCCAACGCTCCCAATGGATAAACTTTACATAAGCTAATTTTGGAATCGCCTTCAGCTTCGTTTGTGAGCCCTGCTTTATGGCCTGAATCTTTTCCAAACGCTTTCGTAAATAAAGCATGAGTCATTGGTATTGGAAAAAGCCACACGGGCCATGTCCGCTGAATACGGAGCATGCGAAATTGTATTGACGTTGTTTTTGATCAAATAGACTCTAGCAAGTTGAGATGTGTTGCTTTGGTGGAGATTCCATCAGTTGTTTCGTTATAATACCGGTCCCCTGCGACGAACATTCTTCTTTAAATGCCTCAGTATTTTCAGATAACATAGTATCCCTTATTTATGTAAATACTTGCGGAAGGCATTCGGAGTGTTTCACATAATCAAAGTAAACAATCAACATAACTTTGATTTTGAATTGACTTTGTCGTAGTTTTTTGGATTATGGCCCAACCCAGAAGCACCATTTGAATTATTATTGTTCTCATCTAATGTCATATTTATAGACCCATTCTCGTATCGGTTAGGAGGCCTTTGATAATATTGTTGCGCAATATGAGCATTTTTTCGCCGACAGCAATATAATATTGTTTCCACAAAAAAACTTAGCACTCTCGACATATCGTGTGTAGCGCTCTCCACCGATCCTAACGAGACACCTGTGCCTTTTACTTGATTTTCGGGCATAAATGCCTTTACTTTTTCAATGTTTTTCTCAGTCACTGAGGTATATGGACGAATGGAACGAGCCAAATCATCAACCATCGCTTTAAGCTTTTTTTAAAAATCGTATGCTTGTGCTTTCATTGTCATTGTCTAGACCGCGTTGTGTACAATCCTCTCAACGCATTCTCTCGTTGTCTGCGCTCAAAAGTGACATGCAAACAAGTCACGAATGTACCTACCTAACTTGAAAACGATTTTGACAATATCACAAGCGCGGTTTGTTTAAATGAGAAATTCCGCCAACTTTTTGACCATAAGTATGCTATAACAACACTAAGCTCTCGCCTACGTGGAATAGACTGTATTTCCTTTTAAGAAGATGGGTTACAGTAGAACTTTCTCATATTAGGTTACACAATGTGACCTTTCTCATATTACTTAAAATCGATATAACAATGCTCTAGGGCATTTTGGTATTTTTTTTTGGAGCTCATTCGAGTTCTATTTGATAAAAACAGATTAAATAAATGAAATTATATTGATATTAGCGAGTGAACCCTCTGTCTTCTATCCTAACATATACCTATCTTGTTCTATTCTATCAATGAGTCACGGCTAGGATACGTCCAGCAACAAAAAACTCGCTCGCAAAGGGACTAATTCAAATTTACCCATAGCATAGTCTTTTTAGTTCGCTCTACCTGTAATAAAAATCCCATATGTGCCTCCTCCACATAACTCGTTCAATACTAAATCCTGCCAACAAGCATGACCATAAACTTTGAACTACGACTATAACGCCACACTATATTTAAATAACTAAGGCGTTCTATGACTCAACCCACATCACCGCCACCATCTCTTAGCTCCTTACAACTTAAATCGCAAACTGAACCGCCTTACCGTCAAGAAGACAATGAAAAGAAAAAGACAAACCGGAGCTGGCTGAGTGCACTGGTGCACGAGTATATTAACGTGGGCGAACAATCCGTATGTATTCCATTACATCCCTTCATTCATACGCTGGCAGTATGACGACGAACAAAAACATGAAACCATGAAAAGTAAAAAAGCAAACATAACCACCCAACAAGGAAGTCGTCCTGACACAGTTTGCAGCTTGTTCTGCGCGTACTGTTCGCAATGTTTTTTAACCAATTCGCAGTATGCAGCGCATCCATATAACGTATGTACGTGCCGGATGTCAAATACACATAATATGCGCGGCATTCGTAATATTACTACATCGGGTCGCTGCCGGAGTGGTAACAGCGAAATTCAGTTTTCGGAGTCTGACTGCTGTAACCTTTTGTGGGCTGGCAGTTGCTCTGTTTCTGGTTACAGGAGACGGGAACGTATGCTTTGTAACAATTTTTTTTTTCGAGAATTTGGCCGTGGAATCCTATTTATTCGTTATGCTTCAATTGCAGATGACATGTTGCACAAGAGGGGGTGGTTTGGATGAGTGCCGCTGAAGGATTCGGATTATGATCAGTTTCATTGGATTTATTTGGAGTTCTGTGAATGATATGTATGAGTGTGAAAAGTTCAGCGTGTCGATTCATCACTCGTCTAGGTGTTTCCACATTAACGCACATGTGCAAATCAGTGGAGTGACAGATTGTATGGAAATGGTTTTCATGGGCAATCTCGTGAATATGTTTTGCTTTTGCGAACAGGCGCAAGAGTTTGAACTTCGCGGTAGGAAATATGGATTTTTTTCATAGTTTTCGCGTTGTTGGCTTTAGACAGATCTTGGGAATTGGGTAATAAATCATGAAAATATAGTGAACTTTTCTAAAGCGGTTCTGTAAACTTGGACACGTGACTCCACAGTTACGTCTTGACTGGCAACGGATTCCTTTCTTATATTAGAGCCTGGTCTCGCAGGTTGGGGTCGCACGTTTTGTGGCATCTGTGGCGGTTACTTAACAAACAATACTTAATCGAGTGCGAATTTGTAAGGTTTTCTCATTACGCAAACATCTCATAAGAATCTGTAATATGACAAAGAGAAAGTCATAGCAAGGCGTTATTGCAGATGATTCTAACGCAAGTTTAATTTTTTTCATTTAATATTTTCATGAATTTTTCATTCGTGCGGGGTTGAAATCCCAATTCATCGAAATCGTAGTTTGTGGTTTTTATCCTGACCGTGGTACTGACAATGGCCCCTGTGGTATACTTGTCTGGAAAGGGCTTCTGGAGCCGGCAATAAACTGCAGACACTTATCATTGACAGGCGTCAATGCCTGTTTTGGAGTAAGCCAAAAACGCTCGCCCAATGTTGTTTTGTTATATGTTAAAAATCAAGGGACATTCCATTATGTATTGAAGGTGATATCGGTCAAGTGGGCACTGCCATTGTTGATAACCATTTTCAATCGTTTCATTGATTCATTTGGTTGTTCTGATAGACCCGTGACTTCAAAAAAAAAAACCTAAAGAAATAAGTTTAAATCTTGCTAGCCAGTGCAAATCGACTAAACGAGACATTAGGCAATCCGGAAACGCCTGTGTCTATTGTTATACGAGCTGTACGAGGGTGGCCCGATAAGTACTTAGCCTACAAAAGAAAAACAAAAATGTTGGAGAAATGGCTATTTATTTTTCAATATATGTAGTCTCCTTTAGCTCGACACACTTGAACCAGCGATTCTCCAACTTCTTTAACCCGTCTAAAAAATACGTTTTCTTGAGGTCTGCAAAGTAGCCCTCCGTGGCGGCGATGACCTCCTCATTCGACTGAAATTTCTGCCCGGCGAGTGACTTTTTCAAGTTTGGAAACAAAAAGAAGTCACACGGGGCCAAATCAGGAGAATACTGTGGATGGGGCAGCAGCGTGGCTCAACCGACGTGCGACCACGTTGAAACTCGTTAAACCAATTTTTGATGGTCGCCATCGAAGGAGAAGAGTCACCGTACACAGCATCCAAACGCTCTTTGATTTCGCTGCGCGATTTCCCTTCCAAAAACAAGAATCGAATCACCGACCGATATTGCTCTTTTTCCAATTTTCTAAAATCCGCGGACACTCCCGCTTACACACGCGGTCAAAACAAAACTACGAGTCCGATCCGACAGTAGCCGTCTACTAGAATGTACTGCACGATAATAAGTTGCTCTTTCGATACTGGCGCCATCTGGCGGTGAGGCTAAGTACTTATCGGACCACCCTCGTATATGCCGTTGCATCGTCCTGTTGGAACCACATGTCTTCCAATCCCAGTTCAATTTTCAAGCAGTAAAAACTTGCTTATCATGGATCTGTATCGCTCACGAATTACACGTGGCACAAAAAGCCCTGACTATTTGGACCTCGGAAGTCCAGAGCGTCGTTGACAACTCGTCGCCAAGCCTTCCTTTGCCATGAGTATGGTCCTTCCATGTTTCGGTGTTTTATTCGATCTGTTCTATGGCCATCTTTACATGGTCCTCTCATCTACAACGTGATTTTCTTTGCAGTCTTTTTCCTACGTGTTTTCCACTCATTATGTTTTTGACTGTTCCTCCACTGTCCATTCGCTCTTCGTGTTCTGCCCATGTTAGTCTTCGCGATTTTATTACTCTCTTGATTGTGTAGTTTTCTTAACTCGTCTGCTTCTTTGTTCTGTTTCCCACCACAGATTTTCCTTAAGATTTTATTTTCAATGTCCCGGAATCTCCTTCTTAGTCAGACGCCAAGTTTCACATCGGTAAAGTGTCACTGATATTGTTATAGTTTTTAATTTGAAAAGTTCTTTCATTCCGGTGACGCCCGCGTTGCCCATATGCAGCCTTTTATTAATTTCGATAGTCGTTTTTCGCAGTCAATACGGTTCTTAGCTATTTAAAGCTATTTCCACAGTGGAAATTGTTCATCTCTGACGGAAGTAAAGCAAGGTGTTCCACAGGGCTCAATTTTAGGGCCGATTCTTTTCTGCATTTTTATTAATGATCTTCTATCCATGTGCAAACACTGTTCAGTGCATCTATATGCTGATGATGTTCAATTACATCTCTCGAAATCGTATCCTAACTTTAATGAACTTGCTTACCTAATTAATGATGATCTGAAACGTAGCCACTCCTGGTCAATTACCAATGGATTACTCCTCAACCTGACTAAGTCTCAAGTAATTCCAATTTCTAAACGACAGTTTAGTCTCGATCTCATACCTGACCTGTTTCTTAACAAGTCCAGAATTAAGGTTGTCGAGTCAACTACTAGCCTTAGTATAATAAACCGAGATTTATCTGGTTACCATGATACCAATATGGTCATTGGCCGTATCTATGGATGTCTTCGCAAATTGTGGCCTAGTGCATATTTTACACCACGAGAAACACGTAGGAAACTGATAACTTCCTTAATCTTGCCGCTGGTAACATATGCCGAAGTGGTATATAGTAGTCTAGATTCACTACCACAGCGTGAGTTACAAATAGGCTTCAATGATGGCACTAGAAACATCTAGCCAAAGACCGTGTGGGCTGGAGACATTTGTTGCTAGAGGCCCAGATTCACCCCGGACTGTCGCACTGTAGCGCCACTAAAGAAGAAACTCAAAATGGATTACATACAAAGTTAGTATTACAAGTTGTCCGATTTATGTTCCGAGATGATACACAATTCAAAGAAATTGTACTGTAGTCCCAATCGGAGACCAATTAGTACATTTTTCAAACGCTATCATATTTCATCACGAGCGTCCAGAGCACACGTAATCTTTAAAGTTTAGAAACAGTCTTAAGCCGTATCCTTACTCATAGTTAATTGGCTTAACATTGCTAAAACGTTGCTCCATCTCATTTTTCTAGCAAAATTACATGCAAATCTTTAATTGTACTAAATCTTCTTTGATCATTTACAGAAGACTACATCACGGGTTTACCTAGTGATATATAATTACTTTTCAGTCATATGTACTTACCAACACGAAAGCGAAGCCGACTTATAAAGGATTTTTCAATAAAGGCGGGTAGCTGTTGAAATGGAATTAAACAAGCTGTGTGCGAGGTATTAGCAAAATTTGAAATGTATGGAATATCACATCGTTCCTTACGATGGTACGGAACCGAGCGGTCCAATTTTCAATGACTCTCCCGTATAGATACAAACGAATTGAAGCGATGGCTTGTGTTATGTTCACCGTAAGGGCATCGGTCGATTGTAGTTTATTCGTATAGACCTGCGACTTCAGAAAACGCCACAAGAAAAAGTTTAGCTTAGGTCGTTTCAAATCTGGCCACCAAAGGAGAGTAGATTATGAATGACCACGACGTCTACCGTTTAATGTTACTGTCACTCATTTTGATGCCGTTCAATCGTGTAACTTACCATCAGTAACTGAATAATAAACAACAGATGTCACCAAAAAAAAAACATGGCCACCACGGGGCGCCCAAATCTACCAGCGCCATTTGAAAAACCCTTTACAACTTGCCAAATTATAAATGTCTGTTTACTTTTTGAACAATCTCGCATGTGCGCTCACTGAGTGTCCTTTCTCTTCTAAATCCCTTCTGAATAGATTTCTTGAAAATTCTTTTGCTTCCAAAGATCGCTGAAATAACACATCTAACACACAGCATTTTACAATAAAGTTTATGTTTTAAAGCTTCCGCAGTCAATCACCTCTATCTGCTTAATTTTGTAAATTTTCTTCTTACGGTTTGACTTCTATTTCGAATTACGATCTCATTTATACAGCCCCACGGCCAGAATTTAAGTCATCCCGTGTATTTTCACCTTGTTATGGTGCCATGCCCCACTAATGCCCGAAACGCCATTAAATTACCTCTTACGATTATACTCGTAAAATGCTTGTAAAACCTTTCGGCATATGTTTCCTTAATTCCAATTTGCTTCATTCTCCTATTAGCCCTTGCTCCCGGGCCCACGTTCCTCGTTCTTCGTCGCACAATAAAGTTTTTTTTACGATCCGAAATAAATGTCAAGTTACTCGAGAAAAGCCAGAGAATTGTCGCAATACGCCTGGATACCATAATGCCGAACTATAGCACAGTTCTTTTTCCTGTTCATGTTATGTCACACATAATTAGGTTGACTTTTTGATGCTAAAGAAAATGAAGCAAAATAAAATTATTCGAAATTAACGGTCTTGCGAATTTATTTTCATTTCAGAGTCATGGGTGCTAAGAAGCGTAACAGTGCGGTCGATCGACAGCAACGTTCTGGTCAAGTGAAAACACGATTAGCAGCTAATAAGAGTAGTACTGCGGCTGCAACGCCAAAAAAGCCGCAAAAGGTCACGTCGAAAACTGCTTCAAAGAAAACGCTTCCAATTAAGAAACGAATTTCAAAGGAAAAATTTGTAACAGATCTTGTTAAGGAACCGGCTAAACCGAGGTCAACTTCAAAGTCGAAGAAAGCCGACAACGAGCCTTCCACATCTGCCGAGGCAGGCGATGAAAAAAAGCCGCCAGAGACCAGTCCGGAAGTCGAAGTCGAGCCAAAACCGGCGATAAAAGATGGAAAGACAAAGGCGATTAGCAAAATGCTCAAGAGCTTAGATATTCAAATTAGTGGTTTCGCGAATATTCTCCCGCCCGAAGAGCGGATCGTAGAGGTTCTGAAATCCTCCATATCGGAAAATGTGAAAACAAAGTCGAGAGCTGCGGCAGTGAAAGTCAGCAATGCTGGGGCTATTGGTAAATTTTCGTCAAAGAAGGACTTCCATGTGGAGAAGAAGGGCTCTGTTTCGTCGAACTCGTCATCAGTGAATTCTCCAAGTGCATCGGGTGAACAGGAGACAAAGTCGAGTGATAGCAAGCCAACTGAAACTAGTTCGAAAACCGAGAGCTCATTAGTCGGGCAGGAAAGTGACAAAACTAGTACGAGCGAGGGGTCGACTTCAAAGGAAGCGTTGGAACCGCTGATCGAGCATAAAGGTGAAGAACCGGTGGTAGAGACGAAAAAGAAAATCGCCGCAAAGAAAGCACGATTGGAGGCGAACAAAAATAAGAAAAAGCTTGAGGAGGCAAAGGACGAACCCAAGGAAGAACTAGCGCCAACACAGGAACCTGCCATGTCAATTACCATTGAACCCGAATCGAAAGAATGTAAAAAGGACGACGTAGATATAGAAAAAAAGAAAACAAAGTCGACAAAAAGCATGGAATTGGAGAAGGAACCATCGGCCACCGAGCCACCTGTTGTAGAGAAAGAATCTCCGAGTCCGCAGACTGCCCCTCAAAAGCCACTGCCAAAAGCGGTTTCATCGCCCAAAAAGATTAAGCAAAACACCAAAGTATCCAAGGGAAAGTGCAATGAAGACGATCCACAGAATCTTCCAACCCCTAGCCTTGAAACACCGCCATCGAGTGTGATCGGAGAACCCGCTCCCACACTTCCTCCGACCAAGGAACCTCAAACGGAGAAAAAAGACATCGAGCCTAAGGCCATTTCAAAAGAATCCACTCCAGAAACAGAGAACACATTACCAAAAGTAACTAAACCGTTTACGATTCATCAACGTCTACAAAACAAGTACAAAATGAATCCAGTGAAGAGCAAGCCTTCGTTAAAGTCGGCGAAAAAAATCGAGCAGAAAGGTCCTACCAAGAAACCCCTGTCGAAGCCTGCGACCGATGAGAAGAAGGATAAAAAGGACGATATTTACGACTTTAGGTCTGGATCGGAGAGTGAAGAAAATATTAAAATGGAGCTGCCTACCCTTAAGCAACTACGAGAATTCTCCGATGACGACGACAAGCCTCTACAGGTTACTAAAAAGAAACTCAAAGAAGATTTGAAGGATGTAGAGACACCCGTTGCGAAAAACGAAACGAAGCTCGAAGCGAAGACGGAGTCAAAAACAGAAGATAAACCTGACGACAAGGTTGAAAAGAAAGACGTCAAGCTCCCCTCCAAGCCCCCAGCTGAGAAAAAACCTGCCAAAGCTCATAAAAAGCCTCCACCCAAAGCAAAACCTCAACCCCCTCCAGAATCTCAAAGCGACGAAAAGTCCAGTTCCACAAGTGATTCTGAAGATGAACAAAAACTTAGTACTTTTGGTCAAAAACGCCATCGGATGGCGTCTCTAAATGCTTTAGCCAAGGTTCAGTGCCTCTACGAAAACGAGTCCCGAACTGCGTACGAGCTTGGCCTCTCCAAGATGGTTCAAGTCGTTCCCAAAATACGCACTCTTAACTCGGGGAGCAGCTCCGAGGAAGAAAAGGAAGTTAAGATGTCGATAAAGAAGGAACCATCTCCAATGAAGGAGCCTAAGAAATCAGATGAAGTCAAAGTAGAACCATCCGATGACTGCAGTGACGTGAAAAAGGAAGAAGAAGTTGAGGTGGAGACGAAACGTGAGTTACGTAATGTACCCGGTCGTGGTATGGGCAAGCATTGGGAATTCGAGAGCGACACCGACAACGAAGCGTTGGAAATTGAAAAGATGCGTTTGAAGAAGAAAAAACTTCAAAAGCTCAAGGCACTCCAAGCTAAAAAAGAGAAAAAGGAAAAAGTTGAAGATAAATCAGTCAGCAAGCCCAAAAAACCCGTGAAGCCAATCAAAAAGTCAGTTAAAATCAAAATTGTCAACTCTGACGACGGTAGCTCCGAATCCAGCGACCACGAAGACAAGAAGAAAGCGGGTTCAGCTCATGCTATAGAGAAAATTCCCGCGGAGCCAAAAAAGAAACGTAAGCGCGACCTGAAAGAAGAACTAATTGGCGACTACAAGGGAATCTTGGCACGCAAGCGAATGGCTAGTCTAAATGCAAGTGCAATAGTCGCGGCCACTTATGAAGTGGAGCGACACCTCGATAGAAACTTGGCCTCGGATTGCAGTAGTTTCGAGAGCTTCCCCGAGGAAGAGAAGCAAGTGAGCAAGAAATCGAAGAAACAAACTCCACTGCCGCAGCCACCCGCCGCTGTGGACACTAAGGAGACGAAAGAAACGAAAGACATCAAGGTTGACCCATCGGAGGGCGTAGACGTGAAAGATACAAAAGATTTCAAAGAATCGGTCAAAGAGGCGAAGGAGACAACCCGTCCGACTTCGACGAGCTTGGTGATTGTACAAGACACCGATGTGACCATAACCGGAGTTTATGTGAATCCCACGACGGGTTCTAGTCAGGAAGCCTACTGCAAGATGCAATATCGTGTGCAATCGAGCGTGACTGAGGAACGGGTTCTCAGACCGGGATCCGTTGAGCCGCCAAAGTCATACACGCCACTCGGTGCTTTGTCAAGTATGCGTCCGCCAGGCGCTGCCGCAGGGACTGATGGTGAGTAATCGATTTTTTGTTTTCTTTTTTATTTATTTTCAAATCAAAAGGATTCGTGTAACAATGCTGTCTTTCCAGTTTGCTCGTCGCCGCCAGCTCCCGTGACTGTTGCACCACCCATAATTGAATCAATTAATCATCCAAACATTTACCAACCAAACGACTTAAGCCATCACGATCCATCGGAACATTCACATTATTCCTATCATCACATGTCACCGTCAGCGATGTCAATTCATCCACATTCGACGGATCATGCATCTCAGATGCATCACTACGGTGCCGGTCATCAAGTATCGACATCACAAGCGCCCACTTCCCATCACTATCACGCACAACAACAACCGCCACCAACGACGTCAATGTCGCAGGGCCGTTGTGAATCACCAGTTCTATACGGCGGCGGTTATCAGCCACAACATCCCAGTCTATCCATGACGGCTGGCGGTGGCTCGAGTGCATTTTGTGCGCCACCCAGTATACACCAACAGCAGCAACAACAACAACAACAACATCATGACATGAGCGGTAAGTAGACAGATTTTTAGCATTCACTTGACATTTGTCCGTGGTGTGCGCGGTGGGATGCGATCGGTAATGGAAGGTGTAGAGAATTTGTCAACATGTCCGTCGGAAGTGATTTGCGATTCAGGCTTTTTGGTTTTTTTTTTTTGGCGTTGGTAATGGCGTGGCAATGACATACGTACATATGTATGTTAAAGAAATGAGGAGAATAAAACGGATGTGGTGTAGTGTGTGCGTTCAGTGCTTTACTTGGTGTGGATGCGCACAGCGGGCTGTTTATATTTTAGTAAATATTTTTGTTTGTTTTATTTGTCTGACACTTGGAATCGGCTAATTCCATCAAATTCGGTGTCGAAAATGGAAGCGTAAGCGCAATCTACAACCTTTATCGATCGTATACGTCATTTTCAAAGTGGATAAAGGCGGAAAATAACTTTATTCGTCCGATTTAGATGAGGAGGTTGTAATATTTTTTTCTTTTTCCATATACGGAGTATGTTTAGAAAGTAAACGGAACTTCACACTTTCGCTGGTTGTATTAGCATATTTCTTGTCTTTCCATTTAAAATTTATTGTAATGGATCTGATTTTCCGAATTCCGTCTCAACTCGAATCCATCCTTTTTAAGGAGGTTTTCGGCTCGCAAACCTCGAAAACAAATAACGCATTCGATGTCGGACCAAATTCGATGCGTAATGATAATATTATGTAAATCCGATAAAGCTTGCAAACAAATATAATGACGGTATGTATTTTATAACACGGTTTTAGGGGATGACATGTTAAAAAAATATTGTCCTGTATGCTGCTACACTGGATGTAACCTTACTACGGCGCCAATTTTTTTTTCCATAATGGCGTAATTTTGTGGACCTAATCGAATGGATGGCCACATAATACAGGCGCCAACAGTTCCAGCTCCAGGGATTTTTTTTTTTTTGGTGAAAGTCAACGCAGTTAGTGACAGTTAGTGACAGACTATTTCTTTGTCATTACCAGAGCTTTAACACAAGTGGTGGCTTTCTAACAATAGGAAACGCCTTTACGTTACTTTTTTCAAAAATGTTTGAGGGATGAAACCACACTTTGTCCCATCGTTTGAGACTTCTACAGCCAACATTTGAAGGTGTGTTCAAAAGGTAATGGAATTTACTCGATTTTTCGTTTTTTTTTAACGCTTAATATGTTTGTAATCTACTGGTAAACATGTCTGAAAAATGTGGGACGAAATGTTCGGAATATGTCTGAAACATGATAAAGGCGCGGGTAGATTTTGTTTTGGTGACATCTGTAAAATCTATTGTTTATTATCCATACTGATGCCCAATCACCATGGCAAATTACACGATTTAACAGCATGTCAAAATAATAAAACTTTATTATCAAAATGACTGATCGTTAATGCAAGTGTTGCACCCGTTGCGCCCAATTTACCATAGACGTGGTGGCCTTTCACAGTCTTCAACGTTTGGTGACCAAGTTTGAGACGACCGGTTTCGTATTCAATCAACTGACATTCGTACGTCAAAGGAACGAAAGATCGGCCGAGAACATTGACGCGGTCCGTGAAAATGTACGGCACAACCCGAGGCAGTCGATTCCTCGCCGTTCACAAGAACTCGACATTTCGCAGACTTCAACTTGGCGCTCACAATTCATGATCATAAACTGTTCGCTGACTAGGCTTCGGAGCGTTTGGAAAAGAGTCCCAATTCTTCTACTTCTTTTTTTCCTTTTTCCGGCGTTGTTATGGTCAGAAGTGTAGGACCATAAACTTCCCACTTAACTGCATTCCTACTGGTCCGCATGTGGGGTCCGCCGGTTTGACCTCAGAAAGTAGCGGCAGGCTTCCCGGTTTGGGATTACTTCATCGCTAAGGCCAATCAAATGCTGGTGTTTTTGCATTTGTTTGCACCAATTGTTTTTCGGCCTGCTTTTTTTTTTTTTTTTTTTTTGTGACACGGGCATGCTCCAGATTTTTTTATTTGATCTTACTCTTACAACACCGGTGATCTCCAGTCGTGTCAACCCACTGATTTGCATGTACACTTGTGGGGCAGTTTAATGGTGGTATATGTGTCCCTAGGCTCACCTTGGTGTTTTCTAAATTGCCTAGATGTGATTTTTGTTTACCTTTGTTTTATTCGCCTTTTACGACAAGCGAGAGGTATCGCTGCAGGGATATTCTTAACCCGTCCCTGCACGGAAAAGGAAAAGGGTCCCAATTATGGCCAAAAAATCATTTTTAATGACGAAGCGCATTTTTGCAAATTGGTCTATATAGTACGACAACAACGTACACGAGGTGGCGACAATGCATTCTTAAAAAGTTACCATTTGGTGTGGTTTTGAGCTGGCGGCGTCATTAGCCCGAGGTTTTTCGAAAACAACGTTGGTGAGGCGGAGACTGTCAATGGCGAGCGCTACAGAAAGATGATAACCAATTTCTTATGGCCCAAATTTAACTATATTGTACCTTAACGACATGTGGTTCCAAAAGGGTGGCGCTACACAGCGGTCGCTACGATCGATATTCTGTATAAACGAAAAGAGGGTAAGGTTATTTCTCGCAGAGGTGGCCGCCAAGGTCATGCGATTTGACCCCGCCAGACTTTTTCTCGTGGGTTTCTCTGAAGTCGATGGTCTATGCGAATAAACGACAATCGACTGATGCCCTTAGGGTAAATCGCTCAAATTCAATCGGATCTATGCGGAAGATTCATTGCAACCGTGCCACTGTAAGAAGCCGAGGCGGGCATTTGAATAATATCATATCATTTCAACATCTACCCGCCCTAATTGAAAAAACCTTTTAGTTAACATGTATCTGAACATGGTTCTTTAAACCAGTTGTTTAATCTGCTACTAGCTGCCAGGGAAGTAACATGTGGTGTGATCGACGATTATACGTTCGCACGCTCGCGGACTTTGTTTAATGGCGCGCATCTTGTGATGCGAATGCATTTTATTCAACGTATAATTGCATAATGAAAGACTAGTAGGTTTTCATTCATTTTATGGCAAAAGACTGCAAAGTGAAACTGGTAGGATGCTGTTATACTGGGGTCTCATCTTCAATAATACCAAATGGAAGTTGTTTGTGTGGGTCGGTCACGCTAAATTCATTTTTTCTTTGTTATGTTGGTAAAAATGTTTGGAATGTCTAATATGTTTTTTGCCTGCTGTCAGCTGCCGAGAAAGCTCTGGTGCAACCGCCGGCTTATTTATTTATAAAATATTCAAATGTGTATTAAATGTAACTATAAGAGCCATACGCTTTTAATATCCCTGCAGCGATACCTCTCGCTTGTCGTAAAAGGCGACTAAAACAAAGGTAAACAAAAATCACATCTAGGCAATTTAGAAAACACCAAGGTGAGCCTAGGGACACATATACCACCATTAAACTGCCCCACAAGTGTACATGCAAATCAGTGGGCTGACACGACTGGAGATCACCGGTGTTGTAAGAGTAAGATCAAACAAAAAAATATGGAGCATGCCCGTGTCACAAAAAAAAAAGCAGGCCGAAAAACAATTGGTGCAAAATGCAAAAACACCAGCATTTGATTGGCCTCAGCGATGAAGTAATCCCAAACCGGGAAGCCTGCCGCTACTTTCTGAGGTCAAACCGGCGGACCCCACAAGCGGACCAGTAGGAATGCAGTTAAGTGGGAAGGTTATGGTCCTACACTTCTGACCATAACAACGCCGGAAAAAGGAAAAGAAGAAGAAGAAGAAGATAAGAGCCATAAGTTTAGCTATAATAAAGTGTTGTAACGTTTTAAAAATAAGTAACAATTGTTTAGGAGTTTTATAAGTGTTCCAAAGAAGAGGCGAAGCATTGAAAATAACGAGATTTTTCTACGACTCATCACATCAACAACCGTTTAAAATGTGGAGAAAATCGATGCACAAATAATAATAATCGAATCCAAGTCATTGTCCCAGGCTCTCCATTAGAAATACGAAAGTGACTTTTTCCTGTTTTCAAAAGTAAAGAGAGTCGATGGTCCTGATTCCCAAGCATGGATAGCATCAAAAGCATTGGTCCAGCTAAATGTTATCTCAAAAACCGATTACCAGAAGTCGATTACCGGGGCTTGGGAGAAGCACTGGCTTAATTTCATAATAGCTAATGTAGGCTATTTTGAAGGCACATTAAATCAAATTTTGTTCAAAAGATTAAAATTCCTGATATTTATTTCCTGACATCCGGTTAGCAAGGTTCCTATCCACCTGTACAACGGCTACTAGAATAGGGCAGGTATGTAGGTTGCCACAAATGTATGCTATCATACACACATCTCTTTAGTCACGAGTTGACCCAATATAATTAAACTAAACACCCTCAAACACATGATTCTATCGACATATGCCCTCAAAGTCCGAATAATATTGAAATCGTCTGAATATGAAATTCTAATCATTACCAACAACCGGTTTCACAGTAGTGTATGCTCCAGTTCCCATGCCAATACTACCTTCAATATCAATCAATTTCAATTCACTCTAACCGCTAAAAACTATCGATTTCCATTATCCACAATAGTCGAACAAATTACATAGCAAAAAGCTAGAAATCATATTAACTCCCTACCTGACTTAGCCCACATGTTCATAGCCAACAGTGCCACAGCATCTCGTTATGGCTTCACCAGAATTTCTTCACTCCATTCCGAATCGAATTATTTACTCCAGCGTAGTTCCGTAAATGATTTTAGCGATTGCTCTTCCTTCCGCTCCATGCTGGTATGCCAGTCGCAAATATGTGTGCGTGTGAATTGGTTTTGTAGTTTCCCACATCCTAGCAGCCTAGACCTATCGAGCAGCGGTGGTAGTTACGTATTTAAATTAGATTCTGTATAAAGTCAATTAAAAAGGTTCGATGTATACGGATACGAACTCGAGGCAGGCATGGGAATGTTTTTAAATATTAAATGAAAAGCAAAGTTCGTCTTTGATAGGCGATGACATTGTCCTGTGTATGTAGCCGGTGCGTTACCCATTATGTGGAGCAGGAAAAGTATGGAAATTGTCCCCATTTTATACTTTATCGCGACGTGCGAACGAACCTGTTCAAACGGGGGTCGTTGGATCTTTTCAAAGTGGGAGTTCGATTTATTCTAGCAGCCCTAAAACTGAGGGAGATATCTACTAAAGGGTGTTTTTTTATAGAGTTTATAACTTTAAGTTGGCAACACTATTTTAACTGGCGGCCATTTTATCAGCTGTTAAGTTTTTATTTTTAGTTTGGTTTGGCATTTCAACATGAATAGACTGACGCCTGAACAACGCTTCCAAATTGTGCAAATTTATTTTGAAAATCATGGTTCGGTTCGAAATACGTATCGCGCACTACGTCCATTTTAAGGTCAACATAATCGTCCATCAGAACAATTAATTCGTTTAACTATGGAACGTTTTCGCACCACGTTTACTCTAAATGATAATACGCATCCACAGGGACGTCGTACAGTGCGTACAGAAGAAGTCATCGCTGCTGTAGAGCGTAGCGTAGAGGAAGACCCGAATCAGTCTATCCGCCATCGTGCACAGGAATTGGATATGTGCCCATCCACTTTATGGAAGATTTTGCGGAAAGATCTTGGTTTGCGTGCTTACAAAATCCAACTCGTGCAAGAATTGAAGCCACAGGATCACCTAGCAAGGCGTAGATTCGGTGAATGGGCCCAAAACAAGATTGCCGTTGATCCCAATTTTCATAAGCGAATTTTGTTTAGCGATGAAGCTCACTTTTGGTTGAATGGATACGTCAATAAACAAAACTGCCGTAATTGGAGTGATGATAATCCTCAAGTGTATGTTGAGGCACCGTCACATCCACAAAAACTGACTGTTTTGTGTGCTTTATGGGTTAAAAACGTACTTCTTTAAAAACGATGCTGGCCAGAAAGTTACAGTCAATGGTGACCGCTATAGAGCCATGATTACTGACTTTTTCGTTCATCAATTGAACAACCATGATGTGCAGGAGCTGTGGTTTCAACAAGACGTTGCGCCGTGGCGTAGTAAATGGGGGCGGGAGGGGCGGACCGCCCCGGGTGTCACCCATTTGGGGGTGAAACCCAAAAGCTACCAAGGAGTATATATACTATGGCCTTATGGATCGCAGAGTATTAAAAAAAAATTGCGACATTGTACCTAACCTGCCACCAGTTTCTACATATTTGCACAAAAAAAATATTATCGGCTAGGCTTTGTTTTTTTCTTTTGTAAATAAAGTCCATCGACGTGTCGCCCTCAACGATTGACTTACTCGTTTTTTGTTTTTGCTTTATTTGGTTGGTCCCACACGCAGGTGTGTCGACAAGAAAAGTATTTTTCCCCGAACTTTGTACTGCGGTTATGAAAAGCATGCTCTTATTTGTTTTTCTTTTTAAATCCTTTCCATCGTCGCGTCGGTCGCCGTCAACGATTGACTTACTTGTTTTTGTTTTTGCTCTATTTGGTTGGTTGTTAAGCTCTATTTTTTTAATGCGGTTTCTATCATCTATATATGTACATATGTATGTATGTAGCTCTTGGAGTTCTTTTTATTATTTTGGTTTTTTAGTGCACGTGCACATTGTTTTGCATTTGTTATTGAAGTTCTTATACTATACGTATCTGCTCAACAATCTGGGAATTTTAACTATTGAACATGAGGCGACCCAGCAAATAAATTTTGATGACGCTATCAACGAACTTTCTGCTTTAAAAGCTAGAAAGAAGACGTTTTAAGTTTCTACAAGTATTATAATGTGTATATGTATTATATTAATTTTTATTCTGCTTTTCTTTTATGCGTATTATGTGTACCTATACATTTTTGTTCTTTTTTTTTTTTATTTCTTATTTGAATTTAAATAAAAAGTCATAATATATGGAATAGCGGAATTTCATTTATTTAACTGTTTTTCATTCTGGGGGTGACACCATAATTGCCGCCCCAGGTGTCACCTATGCTAGCTACGCCACTGGGCGCAACATGTCACACAGCTCGTGCCACAATTGTTTATTGAAGGAAACGTTTGGTAACCGCATAATTTCACGTTACGGACCCGTGAATTGGCCTCCAAGATCGTGCGATTTAACGCCGCTTGACTATTTACTGTGGGTATATGTGAAGACGCTGGTCTACGCCGATAAACCCGAAACGATACCACTTGGAGGCCAACATTCGCCGCGTTATTGCCGATATACGGCCACAAATATTGGAAAAAATCATCGAAAATTGGACCTCAAGATTAGACTACGTCCGAGCCAGCCGTGGCGGTCATATGCCAGAAATTATAATGTCAGAAGATTATCTTTCGAATAAATTCAATTTCATGTCAATTTAAAAAAATCATCTTTATTTTATTCCATTTCAAAGTTCTATACCTCTATAAAAAAACACCCTTTATATGTATGTCCTTGTAGAACAATATGGGATGCATTTTCTATATAATATTGAACACACGCAAATAAGTAGTTTCCATTTCGTCAGCCGACTTTCCGGACCCCAAACTAATTAAGCAATCAAAAACTCTTTAACGTAGAGTCCATTAACGTAAAAACATCGATCGAAGGACATCCACTCTCGATTGGCAGCTGTCATCGACATCGGCCACTGGAAACCACTCGCAAACGGTTTTGGGATGAATGGGTAATCAAGTTTTCGTCTGCATATGTATCCGCGTAGATTAGGTTTTACTTTCAAGTGTCATTGGATATGAAGGGTCTACACCACTCACACTACTGGAAATGTTAGATCAGAAATTGATTCAGGGCTTTTGGTTTTTGTTTTCCCTTTTGTCAACAGAGTGTGTCGATAGGGATGTGTGAAGTGCGGAGGGTTCGAATTTTGTCCCAAATGCAATTTCCAAAATCGAGTCGAGTACTCAATTGAATGAACGGTCATGCTTGAATTGACATCTCTCTTTTCTGCAATGTTTGTTCCAATCATGAAAACTGTGGCGGAGCAGAAATTGCGCTAAGCTAATGCAAATGCGTTTTTAAAAATAAATTTTACTTTTTTGTCCCATCAGCTATGTTGTATTTATAACGTTCACCAAATGGCGTTTGGAACCATACCTTCTGGAAAGCATTTGGTTCTCTCTCAGCGAGAGAGAGAGAGAGCATTTACGCTTGCGAAACAACAGCCTTAAGTACTCTACATATCCACCGAAAGCACATCTACAAGCTCCCATATCAATATCAACTTTTGTAAGGGCTCTCACACACCCATTGGCTTAATGTGACTTTTTTGTGTGAGGAATTAGAAGACTATTGACCCAAAAAACACGAATTGTTAAATACAGTTTGAAAATTCGACCATTTTTATAATAAGTTTGAACAACTTTCGTTGCTCCTGCATGTAATGTCCATGGTTGAAATTGTATGTGTGTCTACTTCCCAAGTACCAAAGAGGACAAAAAAGGGAAGCATTCAAAAATTATTCATTACTGACATCCAGGCGTGACTTTTGAAGGACCCTATATTTTTTTAAAATTGTCTCGCTACGAATCTGGATTTATTATAATAGTCAACATTAAATGCGTCCATAGAGCTGCAGGAAACGAAAGGCAGAGATTGGTTTTGACGGTTTTAAAATAATAATTTTGGTGTTGAAGAACGCATTTTGAAAAACTCTGAAGCGTAAAAAAATCAGATACAATAAAAAAAACATGATTCCCAGGAGGAACATTCATTTGAATACGAACCGTCGAAGAAATAACATCAAATTGGAGAAAAACGAAATTAGAGCTGTAATCAAATATCTGTTCTTCGAAAAACTGTCTACCAAAGGTATAGGCAACGACTTGATGAAAACATTAGGGGTCTCGGCGCCTCCATATTCCACAGTAGCACTCTGGGCCAAGGAGTTTAAACAGGGCCGAGCATCCACTGAGGATGAACATCGAAAGTGTTGGCAGATCGAGGAGTGACCATCAGGCATATACATAGCTGAGGTCACATAGATTTCATATGATAGCGTACAAAGAATCCTTGCAAACGAATTGCAAATGAAAAAGGTATCAGCGCGTTGGGTACCAAGAATGTTAACCAAAAGAAACAACGAGTCGACACTTCGAGGGTGAATCTCGCGAAGTACCTCGCAGATCATGAAATGTTTTTGTTACGTTTCGTGATCATGGACGATACCTCGATCCACCATTTAGATCATGAAACTAAACTAAATCACCATTTTTTATTTTCATTATCATTACTTTTGGATCAGACCTCGTATGTACTTCATAAAGGCTCAGGTCAGACCCCATCTGAACTTTCAAAATCATTGCAAGTAGATGACAATACAGTTTCGAATCGTGTGAGAGCATTAGGAATGATTCAGTTGAAGCCCAGAGACGTCGAAAGGCGTTTTTTCACTTATGAACTGCTACTTCAACGGCTAGGGCAAATACCTATGGTTCGAAAATTCTGCTCTGTATGTGGTGAGATCAGCAGGGTGTAGTTTATTTTAAGTGGCAGATTACTATCGATTGCAAATAATCTGTTTCTGTGGAGCATCAGTGAAAAACGACCGCTATAACAACAGAGAAAAGACAAGGCGATTTTACTGCATGGCAACACTCGAGCACATGTTGCTCAGATCGGTTAAATCCATTTGAAATCCTTGAAATGGGATCTCCTTCTCTACCCGCCATATTCTCCAGACATCGCTGCTTCCGACTACCAAAAGGTAGATAGGTATGTTTCCAATACAACAACGAAATAATAGTGCGGATCGTGCTATTAAAATGCTAGAATTTATACAATTTCCGCTACTTTTTGAACATACTTTGAATATCTCTTTCAAATGACAAGATTTCTTTTATTTTGGTTAGTAAAGTCGCAATTTTGTGTGTTCCTTTGAGTGAGGCGACGGTCATTCCAAGCTGACAAGTTATGCACCGGTTTTTTTTTTTGTTTTTATTCTGTTGGAAATGGAAATATTTATGTGGTTGGTCCTCCGAAAAGAGAGGCACCTGTATCTTATCAAACCCTGCGTAGGTATAGAACTCTGGTCAAACACAAAGGTGACTTTGTTTATACATTTTACAATATTTATTTCTTCTTCCATTCCATTTCTTTTCCTTTAAGGAAAAACTTATGAAAAGGTTTTGTTTTTTTTTTTTCAATTTTGTCCCAGTTGTTAAAACTATTTCGAAATCTTTTAGTTTTCAAAATGCTTTCAATTCACGCAGCGAATGAAACCGAATCTCTTCTATGGACTCGATACTAATCAGAAGTCACACAGAGAAAGATCTAAGTCTCATCCCTAGTTCTCATGTGATTCATGACCATTTAACATTTGACGTTTAAGGTTTCTGGGATTGATATTAAGGGGAATTGTTGGAAGCAGTGTGAGGCAGTTAGTATTACCGCTAAGTAGATTATGGGTATACAGTATGTCTGCGATCTTGCGTCGTTCTTCTGAGAGTTGACAAATTTTAAGCGATTTTATAGGCCTATAAATTATAGGTATTCGCCCTGAGAAGACCACGAAGGACAAAACGCGTGTTGTGCTCAATACGTTTAGTGTGGATCTCCTAAAATAGAGACCAGACTTTACTAGCCAAATGAAAGTAGTCGATTAATATTTCGTAAGGATTCCAGAAGAGAGCGCCGTGGTGCAGTAGGTAGTGTGACGGCCGCTGACGCAAGATGAGCGAGTTCGGATCCCGATAACACCAACGCCATCGAATGTTCATTTCGCGGCTCCTCTCCTCGGTGGGATACTGACAAAACCCCCCGTAGTACACTTGAAAATGCTTCTCGGCGGCCGCCATTCGGAATCGGCATTAAACTGTAGGTCCCGTTCATTTGTGTGAAAAAAAAACAAATCGCACACAACATAAGTGAATGAGAGAAGCTTGGCTGTGGCTCTCCGTGAGTTGTAACACCATCTAAGAAGAAGAGAAGCTTGGCTGTGGCTCTCCGTGAGTTGTAACGCCATCTAAGAAGAAGAAGAATTCCAGACCTCCTTAGATTAACGTTTCACAAACCGAGTACGGAATTGGCTCGTTTGATTTGATGCCGACGTGAAGGCGAAAGTTAGTTTTTCGATTACAGATAACACCTATGTAAGTCAACCAAAAAGCTTACAGGTGAAACAGTAGGTAACAAAAGTTCAAGGTGGTGAAAGGAATTTGCTTACAAAGAGCGCAAGATGGTTATTTTAACATTAATTAGAGAACCTGTTTGATCGAATTGGAGGTAGCAGAATTAGCAAGGAAATGGATTTGTCATCAGTTCGGATTGATCCATGCCATATGGCAACAATATTAACAAGATCTCTAATGGCCACTCGATGATTTTTGACCAAATTTTGGCCACTTGCATACAAACACTTTTTTTCCTCCTCAGCAGTTTTTTCACAAAAAAATATCATTGAAAATTATGACATGAAATTTGGCAGACGTCAGTGAAAGTACTACCAATCTATCAATTTGGTCACAGTAGTATGCTTGTAGATCAGGGGAGCGCCGTGGCGCAGTGGGTAGTGTGTCGGCCGCTGACGCAAGATGAGCGAGTTCGGATCCCGATAACACCAACGCCATCGAATGATTATTTCGCGGCTTCCGTCCTCGGTGGGGTATTGGCAAAACCCCCCGTTGTACATCTACCATGAAAAAGCTTCTCGGCTCTCGCCGTTCGGAATCGGCATTAAGCTTTAGGTTCCGTTTACTTGTGTGAAAAACAAATCGCACACAACATGAATAAAAAGAAGCTTGGCTCTGGCTCCACATGAGCTCTAACGCCATCTAAGGTGTCTCTCTGGCAGTACAATGGACCAGTATTTGTGTCTGAGTGCTCCAACAGATAGCAGAAGCCTCCAGCAAAAAAAAAAAAAAAAAGTGCTTGTAGATCAAATGATATTGGAATCATTACATACTAGCTCCTTCTAATCACATCAAAACACATCGTTACAGATACTTTTCCTTTCATTCTGCTAAACTTTCCATTCATCCTTTCGAATCCGGCTAACTACAACAATATTTCAATAATTGATTAATTAAAGACCGCATTGAAACCCTATCTTTGAAATACCCACAAACTCACCATACAGCACTCTTATTCACAACCCTTTCGTTGCGTTATCTCTCTTCCGCAACAGCACTTTGGATCCACTCCGAAGGCTAACCTAATCGAAGGTACGTATCCCAATCCCTAACCTAACGTCCGAGAGCTTCAATTTAAAATATTCAAAACTTTATCCTAAAGTCGTGTTCAACTCGAACCAATTGTTCGCCTTCAATTGGTTGAGGTTGTTCATATCTCTACATGGTCCGGCATATCCTGTAAATATTGTATTTATTTCGAGAAATAGCTACCAGAGGACCACTTCAAAGAGTTGCGTGACAGCAAAAAGCAAAAGGAACTTATAATTTACTCCTTACTTCGCTTGGGCAAGGATTTATCGGAGAGACTTAAACACCTTTGCACAAGAGTGGCCTTAACAACCTATTTGGTACGGGAATTAAGTGTATACGAGTAGTTTATGTAGTTCAAAGAAGTTTAGTAAAGTTTGTAAGAAGATGCAGACGG
This sequence comes from Merodon equestris, assembly GCA_958301585.1. Lineage (NCBI taxonomy): Eukaryota > Metazoa > Arthropoda > Insecta > Diptera > Syrphidae > Merodon > Merodon equestris. The sequence continues at coordinate 37,116,801 of OY284415.1, forward strand.
AAACGGAGACGAAGACGGAGATGAAAACCATGACAGGAGGAAGAACTTTCTCGACTGTGAGGTTTGGAGAGGAAAACGACTAACGAGAATAGTGTTTTATACCTTAAGTGTATATGATACATGACTTGTATCTTGGTCAGGTAGGGACCCAACTAATAGTTTCTGTGAGTAAAGTTTAATTTGATATTGTATCTTCAAGGTGGCAGGCGACCTAATGACTAATGACTTCTTATCTTTTCACCAAGATGAAGGAGCAAATTAATTTCATTACTGGTCACATACATAGGGAAGAAGTTGCCATGGTGCTGTAAATATAAACTTAAAACACGTTCACGACGTGACCTTTAAGTTTTCTCGGTGGTATGTAGATGATATAATCCGATTCAGTGTAATATGACAGTTGTGCAAATGCAGTACTTAGTTATGCCACAAAAACAGCCTTCGGAGATGGTATAAACACTTAAGCGGTGATTTCAAGTAGAATAAATACTAAACATTTATGAAAGGCTTTCTATAACGAGTAAAACAAATCATTCAAAAATAAATTAAAGCATACAAAAGTCTGCATTCATAATATAACTAAGCACTCCGAGCAGTAATTATGTCAATAATTTTCTTTGGTCCTAATTTGAAGATTACCCCAATATCCAGCGCTTCACTGTACTCGCAGTTCAACACAAAAATTATGTCTCTGTTCCAGATTTCCATTTCTCTAGGCACGTTTTCATTTTCTTCCTCTCCCCTTCCAACTGTTGGCACTACGGGCAATGTTATGCAAGACAAATTGCATGTGCAATGATATCCCTACGTCCTGAATTGATGTCATTTACCTTTTCCAAGGAATCCGCCTTTCCACTCTCTTCCGTCTCTTGTTAGCATTTATGCTTTGTATGGCATCTTTGTACTAGGACATTAGATGAAACGATAGTCGTGTGTCGGAAAAAGCATTTTCATTTACTTACAGTTCGCTTTCCAATAAAAATGAACGTGTTTTTTTTACGTACATATGTACTTTTACTCGCACTGTGCCCACATAGTCGCCGATTGGGACGTCTCATTCATGAATATGATGCGTGTTCTTATCGACTGTAATATCACAGAGAGTGGGCACTAGCCACCCGGTTTGGCGGTATTCCGACACGATATTGCATCTGAGAATGAATAGGGAAGGTAATTTTTTTTTCGTTAGATCTCCCCCCACTTTACGTTCTATCCGTCGTAAACGTGTGAAGGAATATAAAATTTGAAATCCCTCCACGGAATGGGAAGTTCATTTTACGCTGCAATATAAATACGGACTACGAGGATTTTGTCTTTTTTTATTGCACTCTTTAATACCGCTCCCAGCGTTGAAGGTGACTTTTTATTGAGTTTTATATTTTTATGCGAGAAAAATTGATTTTCCCTCACTGGACTGTGGAGAATGTTTTTTCTCGAAGTTCTTACTCGTATGTGAGTATATCTGGACCGCAAGAGTGATACGAAAGGGCTTTCCATAATTTGGGGTAGTTTTTGTTACTAAGATTGTACTTATACAAATTATTTTTGTAACGATGGCTATAAGAAGACTTGCGGCTAGTCAATATATTTTTGAAGCCACCTCTGCTTTAAGGTACCATGACAATTACAAGGAAAGTGATAGTTTTTTAGTTAACTTTTCACGAAGCCTTGTTTCAATTCGTGATAAAAAAATATTTTTATATTACTCTGCAACACATCATTCACTTACGCAGATCGTCTCTGTAGCAACTTCTGTTAAATGATGAAAGCAATTAATAAACATATTAAGACTGTTTTTCGCTTGCTTATTTACTAGCTTTTATACATGGTATTGTGCCAATCTCCCTCAAGAATGAGATATTCATTCCAACCAGGTCCATCAAAAATTAGTAGTCGCATCACGGTGGATGGAAGAGTAATTCGAAGTGCAATTTTGGCATTTTGCTATCGTTGTGTGGCACAGTGCATTGCCTTGGTGATCAGCCATTATTTCTTTCAATTTCTTTCCTCAAGCGAGTGAGGTGATCGATGAATAAAAAAGCGAGCGGATCTCAAAACACGAATAATAAAATCGTACCAACTGACGTTTATATTTTTGGTCACATTCATTCTTTGCTTAGCTGACTGTCGATTTGACTCTGGAGTTAAGTGGTGGTCCCATGTTACATCCAAGGAAGAAAAATCTTTTTATTGCAGTAAAACAGCTTTAAATAGAGCTCTGAATCGCTTCTGACATTTGTAAGGCGTCAGATATCAACATCAGTGTTTGTAAGTCTGCATTTAACAGCGGTAAATCTCTTCTCAATCACATTCCATTGAAAAGCAATGAATTAACACATGAAATTTAGATTTTTCTGTTGATCCAAAAATAACAAAATTAGCGTCGCTGTAACTTGTGAATTAAACGTCGGATTGTCATAAAATTTTGACACATATTGTTAAATCAAGAGAAGTACCATCTATGCGTCATTCTACGAACTTATTGAGTTATGTGTTGCTTTTATGTACTTTTGTACGTTCATGAGCTTTTCATGACTTGGATATATCAAGCTCAATCAACGATATCGACTCCAGACCGATTTCATTCGACGTATCATTGCATAGTGAACACTTGATGAGGTGTGCATTAATACTGAGTTTTCTGAACCAAAGAACAACTGTAAGGATATTATAGAATGAACATCGTCTCGAGAAAAGTCACTTTAATGAACTCTTCAGCTTAAAATAGTAAATGGTTTACTTTAATATACTATATGGAGGGTGATTCAGAAGTAATGGTAATGAAAATAAAACATGGTGACTATAGTTGAAAAAATGATTTATTTTTTTTACATAGTCTTCTAACAAATCGATACACTTAGCCCATTTTTTTCTAAACCCAAGATTCCAAGAAATAGAATTCACTGGGTCTGGTGAAAAGCATGGATGTTCGAGCAGTTCGAATCCCATTTCTTAAATGAGAACCAGCGTAACTGCGGCTATGTAAGCCGGTGCGTTGTCTTAGTGAAACAGCATTTCAGCTCGCAGATTGCCGCGTCTTTTTTCTTTAGTGATCTAACGCCGTCTTCTAATTAGGTCTGCGTAGCAAGATCTTGAAATAGTGGCTCGCTTTTCCAAATATTCCAACTCAGCGTCCCAAAAAACGGATGCTATAACCTTTTCCGTCGAACTTGGCACTTTGAATTTCTTTGGGGTCTCGCTTCCAAATCGACGAATTTTTTTTGGTTTCAGCTTCAAAATGGTGGATCCAGGTCTCGCCCATGGTCACGAAATCTAACAAAACCATTTCTTGCTAAGCTTGAAACTTCTCCCGATTCAAACTCGAAATGACGACTATGCAATTCGTTTGTAAGGATTCTTTGAACGCTGCCATGTAAGATCCCTGTGATTTCAGCTATGTATATGCCTGTTGGTCACTCGATCTGCCAACACAACCTTTTCGACTTTTCTCCCGTAATTTTCAGTGAGGGACGTGGATGGGCGTCCTTCGCGATGTTCATCTTCATTGGCTTAAACACCTTAGCCCGGAGCAGAGTCCCTCAATGTTTACACCAAGCAGCTGTGTAAGACATTGGTAGATATATCTTTTCAAGCAGATCTACTAGATGACAAAAAGATCTACTTGAAGGTTTGAGGGGTGGAGCGGGTAAGTGGCCATATACCAATTGACAAGAGGTAGAAGTTGTTGGGATAGGTGTGTCTTAGGTGGCATAGATTGATATAGTGAGTGGCAAAGACAAGTCCTATTTCACTTTTTTTATGTAAAATTTTGACTTTGGATATGATTCGAAATTATTTTTGAATGTGAACTCTGCGATTTCGTCAGCCACATAGCTACTTCCAGTTCTCTGGTTATTTGTGTGGTCCTCGATTTGTTCATCATTATGTTATATAAATATTTGAAACATATATAAATATTTGAAACATGTCTCATAACATGTCTGAAATCTGTCTAAAACACGCGAAAACAATATAAAATGTAAAAATCTACTGTCACATGACCTAATGTTTGGAAGCCTCCAGAATTCGAATAATCCGGTGCTTCTGCAGTACCTCTTACAATTTCGGCTCTCTGTACTTCAGCTTGTCCATTTCCCACATGATGTATTGCTTTGTCATTCCTTGAAGCGTTTATCGATAATTGGGTGGCTTGGATATTCTGGATAAGGGGAGTTATCAGAACCAAATTAACAAAGGTATCTTTGATAATTACCGTGTCGAGAGAGGAACTGTGTAGGTGATAGTGACAGTTTCCTTGTATTCGTGTTATCCATACATCAATTGATGGAATCAGGTTATAAATCGGTCTGTTTATTTGCGATGTGGCCACTAAAGGGTCCTCTTTTCTTTCTCCATGGAAGGTGTCCTCTTGGTTCCATATTATATCAGCATAAGTTGACAATAAGAGTCTCATGCAGAACATTATGCTCTTCTCGTGCGTGAGGATTCAAACAGAGATTATTCCAGCTTCTTCTGATACCGCCCGATAAGCGATTATGTTCCTTGGCATATTAAGCTGGTATACTGGCGACAATTTTCAGTAACCTTTTAATGGCTTCTGCCCAGTGCTCACCACTTAAGATATTATGCTCCTCTTTGTGACCCGGGCCAGTCATAATCGAGATTAAGCTGTAGCTGTCGCTTCCAAGAACCCTTTTTTTTCTTTTTTATTCGTAAACGATTTTTTCTTTAAACAATAACCTTGGAGAGGCCAGTAATAGGTCAATCTCTGCAGAGAAATATTTCTTAACCTTTTGCTTTTTTTCACCAGACAATAATAGCGATCGACATTTTGTTCCATTTTTTTCCTAAATTAATTTATATGAATTTTTGAAAGAAAAATTAAAAAGTGTGATTAAAACCTTAATAGTTCGTCGTTCTCATTCACTATGAATTTCTTGAATGGGAAATAAATCGTACCGTACAATAGGACTAAGGAAATACCGCAGCTCTGTTCTACTAACGCCCTATTTTGTACCTTCACTACCAATCGAAGGAACCTTGCTCGAAATATACTAAATCTGGAGAACAAGCACATCCGGGCAATTTGTCTTGCAATAGAACCTTTGGGTCATCTCCTCTGTTTTGTGGCGTCATCCTGCTGAAACTAGACGTCCTCCACGTCCAAAGAACTAATTTCAAGGCAAAACCCAACCAAACTGTCATTCTTTCATAATCGCATATATTTTTTTCATCTGAAACAGATAAATGGCTAACACTCAAAATGTTATAAAGAAATCACGAATATAACCTCTGCAATTAACAAAACATTAATTTCGCAGCCTGACGAAAAGGCGTTCCACGCTTCTCAGTTTCTGTAATTCTTTGCCGATAAATCCATGTCAAAGTAGTTTAACGTTAGGTAAGATTAACGAAGTTAATGCGCAATGGCAGACTATGATTCCACTTATTTCGGAATCAAGCGCATCTCTATTGCCCTCTCTACAAAACTGAAAAACCAGCTCTCTACTAACTTTCACTTTTTTGTTTCTTAATATTGCAACATTTTGGATCTGCTGTGCAATGAATAATGGGTGTTTCGAGAAAAAAATTGTTGGTATAGACAAAGAGATTTTAACAGCGACTTCCATCAGGTTGGCCTGCGGTGACTGGCTTCTATTTAATTAATGTTTTTGCTTAATGGAAAGCCCGGTTAAATCAAATATAACTGTTTATACTTGCCGTCAGAAGGTAGATAGACGCTTATCTTGCAGTGCAGGGATAAAGAAACATTTAAGTACCGGAAGAGCGTAAGGACAGAATTCGGAAAGGATTAAGTACTTGTCAGTACTAACCCAGAAACAAGTCAGAAGTCAATCTACGTAGTCCTATTACAAAAATGCAAATTATGCTACTCACTAATGGAAAAACCAGCTATTAGGTGAGCAACTCTTTTAGAAAATCAAGTTAAACATCACCTGCTTTGGGATTAATCGGCTTGCTCAGTCTGTATTTGGAGTGGCGACATTTTGACCCCATTTTGCTAGAGGTATAGAGACATATTAACCAATTATTGGTGAAAACTTGATGAATTGGACTTGGGTGGGCTATGGTTCCAGCAGGATCTCAATACGTGCCGCACAAACCTTCATCATATAATTCTCCTCCTAATTAAATAACCAGTTAGTCGGACTTTTTAGTGACATATTTTTTGTGGGATGACCTTAAAGATTAGCATTTTTCAGGCAATCCTTATATTGTATAAAACCTTATACTGATCGAACTGTTTAATGGTTTAATAGCCCTGTACTTCGGAATGAACCTGGGCCTTAATTAACAAGCCTCTCCAACCGGCATCTTTAGTTTGCTGCTACTAGTACCACACGTCCAGTTAGTTGGGTCTCTCTCCATCTTTGTGCATTTTAGATACGGGCGTCCCACGGAGTTAGAATCGTTTACTCCACGGCACGGAGCCCTGGTGTCCATTACGCCTTCTTCTTCTTTTCCTTTTTCCGGCGTTGTTATGGTCAGAAGTGTAGGACCATAACCTGTCCACTTAACTGCATTCCTACTGGACCTCAGAAAGTAGCGGCTGGCTTCCCGGTTTGGGATTACTTCATCGCTGAGGCCAATCAAATTTTTTTTTTTTTTTTTTTGTGACGGGCATGCTCCAGATTTTTTTGTTTGATCTTACTCTTACAACACCGGTGATCTCCAGTCGTGTCAACCCACTGATTTGCATGTACACTTGTGGGGCAGTTTAATGGTGGTGTATGTGTGCCTAGGCTCACCTTGGTGTTTTCTAAATTGCCTAGATGTGATTTTTGTTTACCTTTGTTCTAGTCGCCTTTTACGACAAGCGAGAGGCATCGTTGCAGGGATATTCTTAAACCGTCCCGGCACGGAAACCATTCCCCCTATATGACAAAAATTAATCATCGATCTATCGATGGCGTTATACGTGGGTGGTCCGATAAGTACTTAGCCTACAAAAGAAAAACAAACATTTTATAGAAATGGCGATTTATTTTCAATATAGTCTCCTTTTAACTCGATACACTTGACCCAGCGATGCTCCAACTTCTTTAACCCGTCTGAAAAATACGTTTTCTCGAGATCTGCAAAGTAGGTCTCCGTGGCGGCGATGACCTCCTCATTCGACTGAAATTTCTGCCCGGCGAGTGGCTTTTTCAAGTTTGGAAACAAAAAGAAGTCGCACGGGGTCAAATCTATCTGGAGAATAAGGTGGATGGGGCAACAGTTCGTAGCCCAATTCGAACAATTTGGCCGTGGCCAGGGCGGAGGTGTGAGCCGGTGCGTTATCACGGTGGAAGAGAACTTTTTTCTTCGCCAAGTGAGGCCGTTTTTTCTTCAATTCGGCGTCGAATCGGCCCAATAATTTGGCATAGTACAGCCCTGTGATCGTTTTGCCCTTCTCCAGGTAGTCGATGTGGATCACACCTTGTGAATCCCAGAAAACGGTGGCCATCACCTTTCCGGCCGATGGGACAGTCTTCGTCTTCTTCGGAGCACGTTCGCCGGGTGAAGTCCACTGTTTCTGGGTCCCTGATGTGTACCAGTGGATCCATGTTTCGTCGACTGTCACGAAACGACGCAGAAACTCCTTCAGATTGCGCTTAAACAGCGTCAAACGCGATCTCGCGCATCTTCAATCGGCGGTCTGCCAATACAAGATCGTGGATTTTTGTCACGTTATCCTCCGTGGTAGCCGTTTTCGGGGCACCTGGACGTGGCTCATCAAAAACCGACGTGCGACCACGTTGAAACTCGTTAAACCAATTTTTGATGGTCGCCATCGAAGGAGAAGAGTCACCGTATACAGCATTCAAACGCTCTTTGATTTCGCTGCGCGATTTCCCTTCCAAAAACAAGAATCAAATCACCGACCGATATTGCTCTTTTTCCATTTTTCTAAAATCCGCAGACACTCCCGCTTCCACACGGAGTTAAAAGAAAACTACGAGTCCGATCCGGCTGAAATTTAGACAGTAGCCGTCTACTAAAATGTACTACACGATAGTAGTAGTACAATTAGTACAATCTTGTTGCTCTTGTGATACTGGCGCCATCTGGCGGTGAGGCTAAGTACTTATCGGACCACCCTCGTAGTATGGGATTCGTAAGAGGGGGACCAGACTTGGCTACCATATTCGAGAAGAGGCCTAACGAAAGTGATGAATAATGATTTCGTAACGTAAGGATTCGAAAATTCTTTGAACCAACGTTTCACGAAACCTGGAGCAGAGTTAGCACGTTTGATAATGTCGTCGATATAATGTAGGTTCTGGGAGTAAGTGATGACTTGGCATTTACTGACATTGAGCTCGAGATGGTTTTTTTTGACACCAATTAGTGAACCTGTTAAAGTCCAATTGGAGAGAGCACGAGTCGACAGGGAAAGATATGTGTTTAAATATTTTCATATCATCGGGATATATGGAGAGCTGAGAATTCAGAATTACGCTGTCAAAATCATTAGTGGTTAGAATAAATATCAATGGACCGAGATGACTACCTTGTGGGACACCGGAGGTGGCATTAATTGGATCAGAGATAGAAGATCTGAAGATAAAGTTAAATTGACGATCTTTAAGATAAGATTTGATCCATGAAATAAAACCGGGAGAGCAACCGAGGGCAGTGAGCTTGAGGAGAATAATTTGGTGAAACATTTTGACAAAGGCTTTGCTGAAGTCAGTGGCGACAACGTCCACTTCTTTGGCAGCTTCGAGTGCACACAAACATTGTGAAACAAACTCGACTAGATTAGTGGTTATCGATCGACCTTTTAGGAATAGGTTGGTTAGGAGAAAAGATGGGTTCGCAGTGAAAGAATAGTGCATCATAAATAATGCTCTTGAAAAATTTGGGTATGCATGAGAGCTTGGCAATGGGACGATTGTTGGACACATCATTTTTCAGTCCTTTTTTGTGGACTGCAATTATATAAGCATATTTCCAAAGCTGAGGAAAGAGTCCTTGAGAGATAGAGCTTTGAAATAAAGCGGTAAGAGGTAAAATAAGATGGTTCGCGCACTTTTTTAAAACTGGCAAGCCTACAGTCGGGACTGGGAGAGTAGTCGTCCTTTAGGTTGCGAATTTTTTCGGCGATTAGGTCGAGAGTTATGTTCAGTGAGACAAGAGACGTCTGGGGGCAGACTTTCAAATATTGGAAATAGTCGTGAACGGGTTGAAGAAACTGGTCGGTGAATGATTGGTTGAAGAAATGAGCAAAGAAGTTGGCTATTACTTCGGGTTCGTTGGAAGAGTTATTGAGAAAATGAAATGTAGCGCGGTAGCTATCGGTTTTTCTTTTTGTATAAATGAAGTGGAAAAAACAGAGATAAGGAAGGATTGCATTCGGTTCAGGTATCGAAGGTAGAGTGATTCAGATAGCTGTGCAAATTTAGTGTATAACTGCATGTAATAAGAATACAGAGGAGGATCTAAGACAGGCGTGCCAATTTTTGTTTCTTTTATTGCGCAAAGAACGTAGTTCATTGCTATACCAAGGCGGAGATGAAGTATAATTCTTTTTTGGTAAGGGTTTTGGAGTAGAATAGCGCAAGGGTTTCGTTTAAGGATATGTGTGAGTTAGGGTTAAGGAGGAAGTTAAAATTAATATTGTTGAGCAGATTATTTAGTTTCACGAAGTCAGCTTTCCGGAAATTGAAACAGTACGTATTTTCGGAGGGAAGAATAATGAATTGGGTCTCGAGTGTAAGAGTTACCGAGAGATGTGGATTCAAGGGGTCTAAAGTAGAGAGAAAATAGTAACTCGAGGTAAGAGCGCAGTTTACGGCATCAGATGAGAAAACCAGGTCGAGTTGTCTGTCCATGTTATTGGTGGTGTTACTGAGTTGCTGAAGGACGGAGTCAGGGAAATGATCCGTGAAAAGGATTTCTTTACCTGAGGAGGAGTTAGCGGCGATATAATGGGTCTCATCATCGGATTGAACCCATTTCAGTTGTGGGAGATTGAAATCGCCACAGATGATGATTACGTCATTGGGTTCGGCGATATCAAATATGGAGTCGACGAGATCAGGGAGTCTTAAGTAACAGCAGGCAAGATAAACTTTCCGTTTAGGGAGATTTATTGAGGCACTAGTGAAGTTGAAGTCAGCGGAATTCGACGATTTGAAGGGCAAGGGATCATATCGGCTTTGGATTGCTAAGAGAGTTCCGCGACCATCCGGATCGACAGAGTTATCGCGTCCATCGGACCGAAACAGAATGAAATCTGAGGTGAATTACTCGCTGTCTCCAATGCTGGAGCATAAATTCGTTTCAGTTAAGGCAAATATATCGTAAGGTAGGTTTTGGGAATTTAGGAGTACTGCGGAGATTTTGGTGCGTAATCCTCTGACGTTCGGATAGTACAGGGATATGTTTTTGTAAGAAATATTCGATGGGTGAGGAGATGTAGTGGTGTTTAGGTTAGGATTTAAAATAGTTTTTGAAACTAGAGCGGGTACTTTGCAAGTGTGCGGGGCGCTTTGAACTGACATGGGCGGCGAATGTGGAGAGGTCGTTATTTGCATCTGGCTAAGTCTATGTTGTGTGTTTATCTTTGAACACAGCATATATTTAGCTGTTTGGTCTTGCGCTTAAACATTAACGAATTGACGTCTCGCTTTTTCATCTAATTACATCAATGTCACCTGTGAATGCATGGCCGGTGACTGCCGAGTGATATTTTCAATGATGGTAAGAAACTACATGGCGATGTGTCGTCACGCCTGATCCATTTTTTAACATTAAAAATCTGAGTTGGTTTATTACCGACCTTACCGGAGTAGTGAGGCTTCGCTTGCACTGATGAGTGTGGTTTTGAAAACATGATATGGTTCTTTATATGTCGTTTTTATAGAAAGTGTCATGTGCAGCTTTAAAGCAAAAGAAATCTTATTGATCTGAAAGTCGTAGTTCTTCTCCAAATTCTATCGTAATGCGACTATTCGGTCTATTATAGATTTTCTTGCTTAGACCGGGCAAAAATACTGAGATTCCATTATTTTTCTCCGACCGTATTTTACACACAAGTTGGTGCGCCAAACAACTCTTCTGCTACGGCCTTATAGACAGTCCGTCTGTTTTATCTGCTTAATGAACTTAACCTCCGATATTGCTATCTTAATTTCATCTTAGTCGGGTGGGCGGAATTTCCTTCGTTTCAGTCAGTTATGAACGGCCCTTTAAAGGTTTTGACTGTCATCGTCATATCATCTTCAGTATTGGCCGCGACTCCAGTACAAATTTCCCTTGGTGAACACACATCGCGCTTTTTGTACCCTTCAGTCGGGTAAAAAATTAATATCGCGAAGTGCAATTTAGTGAAGTCAAACACACGTGGCCCGTCCCTTTCTCGCGCTCTGTACGTATACTTCACTCGTATACCAGCTATTTAGCAATAAGGGAAACTCTAATGGACGAGACTGACTTATCGGATTTAAACCTGCCTGGATATAACTGACAAAGCCAATCTGCTATTCGCCACTTACTTCTGAAGAGGGGTTCCTCGGCTCTTCAAAGCCACTACGTAAGCTTTTTCAGTCCTACTCTTCAGGTCTCTTGCTCAGTAGATGGAAAATAGCATTTAACTTGTCTGTTCTAATAAGGACGGATTTCGTCTCCCTTCTCCAGCCCATCCATAATACTAACTTCCCTTTTTTTTTAGGTCATGAAAAGTGGAACCACTTTTGCTACTTCTGATGCAATTGACTCCACATGATAGAACTCTCAAATTTTATATATATTCGAAAACTCACGTCCCTGTTTTACGGCCGTAAAGCTGCTCATTTAAATAGTAAACTGTAAAATCGAAATAAAGTAAGATCCAACAAAAAATCACATTTTAAAATCCAGGTTTTAGACTGCACTTAAAGCTGTACTGCCAATCACGACTGGCCGATGAGCACCTCTGTTAGTTGCAGCTACACTGGCCACAATCATTTTAGCTAAATTTCAATCTATCCGAGAACAAAAATATAACCAAGTGATGCCAACTAAGCCGCTTTTGCAGCCAAACATCGCACACTCACACCGTCTCCAGGCTTTCCAGCGCACCAGTAGTTGATAATTATTTACTTAACGAATGGATAAATATCCCATTGACTTTTTATTGGATTCGTAATGAAAGCCGAACAAAGAAGACAAAAGGCAAAATACCAAAGCAAGAAAATGAAAGAGCAATTCCTTGCATTCCACCTTTCTCCCGTCTCATGAGTCACTCGTACGCCCCCTGACATTCTCATTGAACTTTCCACAGTCACTGTTTCTGCCTCCTGCCTGCTTCTCTCACATGGAACCTGTCAAGCATATCGATTATTCCACGAGGCGCCATTCATCCGCGTCATCGCTTTTCCCGTTGCACCCGCACTCCCTTCCATCTCTTTGTTATTTTCAAATTGTGAAAAAAAACGGAGAAAAATTGATAAAAAAAAAGGAAATCCTAAATCTGTGGAATAAGAGTCCAAAGGTAAGCCTATTCCCCCTTCTATGCCAACGAATACCCCCCGTAACATAATGAAATCATAAAACCAATCACCCTGCCTCCGAAAGGCAGTACCCTGTTCCCATCCATGCAATGCCCCGGCTGCTGTAAGGTAAAAGGCAAGTACAGGGTGGAAAGCTGTAAATGGTAAGCAAAAGACTATTGCGTCGGATATTGAATTATCCTGCGCCTGGTAATCGTTAGGTTAGCTGATGATGGGGGCCAAAGTACTTACCACACCATGTGTCGTCCTCGTCGTTTTCGTAGTTGTTGGCCGCAAGCAGCACATGATGGCGCAACAGTGTTTGTCAAATTCCTATATTCCACACACAGACATAGTCGTCAGACATAGGCATCTGTCTCGTTATATCGTCCTGCTGCTTGTTGCTGCTCCGGGTTTCACACTGCGCATTAGGATGGATTTTAAGGAATTACTTACCCCTGCTGAGTGGCATATTTGACGCTACGTTACGCAAATTGACATGACTGTTCCGTCTGTCTGTCAGATTGCGAGTCCATGTATCCGCGCAGGTATGTAATACGCTCCACGGTAAGTGCTATCTGATACAGTGTTTGGTATAGAACACCCAACCACTCTTCGTTCTTCCCTATTTTGCTTCCCCACCGCCACCTATTGGTGCTATCTGTAGCCGAAGGGCGGAGGTACAAAACACAACCTACTCAAGGCAGCACATGCAGATTGATGGGATAATCGCGAGCTTTTAATACTTTATAAGCGGTCGTTTGACGAGGATGACTATAGTAGCGTGGTGACGATGCCGAGGGTGACGGGTTCAGTGTAGAACATTATTCACGGAAGATACGGATGCGTGCGGTGAACAAAAAGCAATGGGCGTTGATGACTGAATGGTTGCGATGATGACAGCACTGAATGATGAATGGGTATTGAATGGAACGGAAGGTCGCGGGACGGTTGAACGAGTGCTCTAACGATGGGGGGATTAGTAATCTTATGCCAGGAGCAGGTAATTTATTGCTAATGATTTCCTCGCCGCATAAGTGCAAGGCTGGTATTAAAACAGGGAAAAAATTGCATTTCGGTAGGATATGCACGGAAAATTGTTACGACTATGGGGGCCGGACTTTGTTCAGAGGAACGCCGGAGCGAGAAAAGTTGGCTTACGCTAGGAATGGGTACTTGATACGAGTAGAATTTGAAATTAATATGAATGTTGGCTGGCGATGGCTTGATGAGTTGGTTACACATGTTGCCACGCCTCGGCGATTAAGACCATTATCTGCGGTTAAATGACTGAGTGCACTTCTCGTACAACTTTCTTGGGGACTAGAGATCAATGCTAACATAAAAAGTTTATAAAATTTCCATTGTAAAAGAGGAATATAGTTGAGCCTCGTCACATAACACTCTTAACGAAGTTGGCCTTCTAGGCAAAATTAGGTACAAGATTAATATTTGTGTAAAGTTATATATCGAATTACCTTTTTATGTAACACTGATGCTGATATGGCAGGACTGGCATAGCTATAAATAACAAAATCCTCGTTGGGGCAACAACTCTCGATGGACTCCGGTCTGATAAATAGAATGCAAGAACCATCGTTGGCGAACACTAAACAGCTCTGTTAATAAGTACTTTCCACCTTGCTGGTAATTTGTTAGCTCGTGCAGGATGAGGATAGAAAATTCTCGTTGCTCCATCAAGATCGGAAATAACTTAGCAAAAGCCTTTAGTGTCAGGGGCCTAAGGCCGGCATGTGATTTTTAACATCAATCTGCGGATCTTACCGGACTGACCTTCACGGGAGCTCTTGTACGACTCGATTCTGACAAGCTAATTTCCTATATTGATCGGGCGATGACTTTTTTCATAATATGACCAATACTCGTTTTTCAACGCGTTAAGAGTTAACTATTTTTTCGACTTGAGGCAAAAAAATCGGCAAATGAGACTATATCGTTGAGAACTGACACTGACAGTTACACCTTCCACACTTTTGAAGAAATATGTTCAATGCTACTACTACACTAAATTGCACTGTATGGTATTAGTGACTCTTTGTGGATGCATGGTTTTTCAATAGTTACATCTGTCTTTTCACTTTCCCGTATGCGACTATTGTTTTGTTAACGAGTGAAAAATTTACCTCGTTCAAAGCACTCCGTGGCCGTTAGCGTCAATTCTTAAGTGAGTTTAATTTTATAATGGTGAGGAGGCAAATCAAAATATAAAATTCTCTGTAATGTGCCATAAAACAAGCCCAAATGTTATACTCGCCGTGAAATCGATTGATTTGGATCTTCTTTATCACTTTCACTAAGAGCAGTGGTATTTTCTGAAAAATGTGCCTTTCGATGATGGATAAGTCATTAGACTTCTGTAGTAGAGCCAGTCTCCTCTTTTAAAGTTTTTCCTAAAGTACGCTTGGATGGACGATAATGTCGAGCATAAATCTGCTTGAAATGCGCAAAAAGTACATACCTACTACAAAATCATTATTTTTGTAGTAAGGGTTCAATGATCGATAAACGATCTATATTGTAAAATGGCAAACTTAAAACCAAATATCTATACACAGTCTCGGATGACAGTTCGGTTTGAAGTATGTGATCGAAACAGGATGTCAAATCAGGATCATGAATTAGATAAACAGCGTACATACGTGGATGATATTGATCTGATTAGAAGAACCCAGGGGCAGTAAGGCGTTTGTTAGTTTCGGAGTTAAATAACTATAATTCGTTTGAATTGAAGTTTGAAGTGAAGTTTGTACTTAATGTGTATAATATTGGCTTCCATCACTGAGGGACACACTACTATATAGACGTCTAAGTCGGACAGATATCAGCTTGTTCATTTCGAGATGAAAATTCAAATTCTACGCACAATCTTTGGCCGAGCTCGTCACGAAGAAGAAGACAAAGATTCTGCAACGAAGTGTATGAACGTAAGGTTACATTGGCCTGGCATGTCTTTTACGGACTCAAATTCTGTAATGTGCGATTGGTTACTAGTGTGAAACTTAAAACACTAGGGCTGTAGTATGTAAATAGCGTAAGACCGCTTTATGTGCGACGTATTGAAGTAGTTGTAAAAATTAACCGTAAATTTTACTTAATTTTCAAAATATTAATTTCAAGAATCATCTAAGATATGATACCCTGTGCAACACTTCCTTACATGACCCAAAGATTTGGCGGCCAACTTGTGTTGCTCTTCATTATGGTGAACTGAACATAATCAGGTTGGTTTTCCGTTTTTTCAAGTCGGGAGATTATTGATATCATCGATATGGCAGACATTAGCAGGCGCATCAACAAATCTATTTATCCATGAAATAATGTGGATTTTCCACAATCATCGTAACCCTCTTTCATAGTCCATGCTATCTTGCTATCTATTGTCACCACATGTCCCCGTGTGTTTCAGCCCGTCACATATCTAACCCTCAAATCTTCTCGGCTGAGAATTTTAGTCTATTAAGCCCATTCTGTAATTAATTGGATTGTTTTTCTTTTCTTTTTCTCAGTTCTTTGAATTAGCCCATTTCATGGCTCCGGGCAAAGATTTCGGTCTTTGAGGGTTGCTTGTTGCCTTACAAAAAGTATAAATTCTTGGAAATATATCCCGTTTTTCTACCTCTAATTGCTCTTTAACATGACCATAACAATTGTTTTGTTTAAGCCGGCCGAATAGGGTATTTTCTCGCCCTGGTAAAATAAGTCCCATGCATTCCTTTGTGTTAATGGAGATCTTTTTTAATTTGTACATAACTTTTGCTAAAGCTTAATATTTTGGGACTAATTAATTTTTTTCCTTAATTTCAGGTAAGTTTATTACCTTTTTTGGTAGATTAGCAAACTCTGCATGACTTGGAATTATCGTAAGTTGCTCTTCATAAATTTCGATTGATATAAAATATTATATTTGTGCGTGTGATATTCAGTCGGGAAAAATGATGTCAACGAAGTCATATAGGTATATCCAATAAGAGGTGTTATTTTAAATCAATAGAAAAACACAGAATTTTTGTATAAATAGTTAAAGACTTTTTACTTATTTTTGATAAGAAAATTCTTTTCTGTAGGCAGTTTGCCTACTCCTTTATTTTCTCGATTGAAATGCTATGAACTGCGGCACGAAAACGACTCAAAGCTTTCGTTCAGTATGGTTCATACTCGTAGAGTATTGATGGGGACTGAATATATTCTAATACAAGTGGATGTGGATTTGGTTTATATTTGGTTAAGTGGTTTGCAATGGGGTGGGGTTTGATCGTGCTGACGTTGTGTTAATATTAATGATTGGGGATGGAAATATGGGCATTATGCTGAGTAAATTGCACTTTTGAGGCATTCCTCTTTGTGTTTATACTTAATTTTGTTTATACTTAACTAAACTATGGATATTTTTATTTGAGTATAGAATACAAACTCTGAGGCTAGTAGTGAAATACAATGTCATCTAAAATACAGACAAATATCTACAAATAGTTATTCTTTTTTGCATGAATCATTGTTCGAGCACTGGCGAAGAGCTCATCTTTAGCATCACTCGGTTCCGCGGCTGGTTTAGAGAATTCACGCATCCATGACAATAGCCTTTTATTTCGCCAACTCTATGGCAAGTGGCGCCGTCCTGCTGAAAATAAACATAAGCCGAAAAATGTCAACCAACATCGATCGGTAATGCAATCATTTCACTGAAACAGCCGCACAAGCATCATTTTCGAAAAAAATTGCGTCAATATTCAGTATAATTTGTGTTATAAAATTATAATCATTTTCATCAATGGGCCTTGTAAGCATTTGATCCAATATTCCAGGACACACCTGGGACGAACATGAGTTTGAGTCTCAACATCACTATCCCACCAACCGGTGACGTCAAAATACATCTACTCACTCGATATTGCTTGTCTTTAAAATGAAACGAAATAATTTTCAAAAACTAACAAAAATCGGCGATAAGTTCTCCCATTCTCGGACATTAAGCGGCCCTGGTGGCCCTGCTTGTGATGGCCAATTACGTGGCATGTCGTCTGGTTGATGTTGAGGGCTCATCCGCGACATCTTCAGTCACAGCGGCATTATTTTCGGAGACTTTCATTCGCCTCTTATCTCACGTGTTGTTGCAATTTCTTTGAGGCGAGCGCATAAATGCATTAGTGTTTGACCATTGGCGTGGGAAGATCGTCAAATTTGCGCCTAGATCCTCTTTTCACAAGAATTATTACTATTAGCAGTACAAATTATTTCGGTTCGCATTCTAAAGATGGCTCTGGCTGTTATAAATATTTCATAGTAACAGCTGGTTTTGTAGGTGTCAGAGAAGTTAGAGAAGTTAAAAAACCTTGTTTTTGTTAATTTACATGATACCCTTTGGAACCGATTTATGTAGCCATACGCCTTTATAAAATTTTTGATTATTTGATGGACCTTTTCATAGAAGTTTTTTTCTAAAGTGTTTCGTTTCCCGTCAAACGGTTCCTCCTGAAGGTACACGGGTAGTTTACGAATTATTTCCTTAGCATATTATAATAAGTCAGTCTCTTTACCATAAGAGAATGTTTGACAACACCTTGTAACAATTTATTAGCAGTGATATTCCTCGGTAATGATGATCGGGTTTTGCGATTTCTCGGGAATAGTTGTGATAAGCCCATGTAACTTCTTTGTTAGCCCACGGCGACAATATTCTCGTTGGAACGAGCACTACGAGTGCTTCTGGTGGTTGAGGAGTATAGCGTTCCATGGTTTGTCGACGTGTATTCTGCATCTGTTTATTTTACAAATACCAAAACAAGACTGACTCGTTCTCCCATCTGCAAAAGTTTTACCATCTTCTAATAGGGTACTAAATTTTAACCCACCTTGTACTTATAGATAATACTTTTCATTGTAATTGGGACGATAAACCCTAGTTTTGACTTCGAATTCGTAAACCGAGGTTTCATCACTATTTACCAATCGTCTTGCCGTGGTATTAACTTGATTTAGCGACATCTAAGCAATTTCCATTCGATGCTGTCCTTGGCCGAAATTCAACAGTTTTGCTGCTATACCTTCCTTGTCCAGACAATCCGAGAAAAAATCTCTTTCATGGGCTTATTCATATGCTAGGATTTCCCGACCATTTTTAATTATTTTGTTCACTATTTCAATATTTTAATCGATTTTTGATATGATGGTCCGTCAAGGGCGCTCGTGATCTTCAACATATTCTTGGAAGTGCTTATACCACAAAATTCGGCATGAGCCACATTTAATGTTCCTTTGCTGCATGATATTCTATTCTTATAGGATGACTTCAAGCAAATTATGTTACCGACGTTTTAAACAAATAAATAGTTGTCGATCGCAACGAAGTACCATGTAACCTCCTTAATAGCAGATTAAATAACCTCTTTGGGTCATAATGTAGAGATACTTTCCCGACATTTATCTACACAATAAAAAAAGTTTCCGAATTCGATTAATACAAATTACGAAATTCCCATTACTTTGAAACATATCCTTTACGCTTATATTAGACGTACGTATGTTCCATAGACAGCAATTGTCGATAGCGCATTACCTTTTATAACTTTCTTTTGACTTGATACGACGACAAACCTTCTCCATCGCCATTTGACATCCGAGTTTCGTAGGGATGTCAACTAAACATGGCCTTATGCAGCTCGATCCTATTTATGTTGTTATGCTGTCATTGTGATTTAATTACTGCAATTAGATAGTGAGCGATCTCCAATTTATAAGGTTTTTTTTTTCGGGATTCATCTGTTTTCGCCAAACCATCGACATGCTATTACGAATTGACTCACCTTAGTTACTCCTTAACGTATTTTCCACTAGCCGGCAACAACAGCTTAACGACTCTTTCAAAATTGCATTACTGCATTAAAATTCTGTTAAAGTAAACTTACCAATTGACTATCCATCCGACTCATTGATACCCACTATGTCATCTCTCTTCCTGCTCTTCCGAAAGCACTTATGCATCAAAAATATCTCCTCTCAACGATCATCAATCATATCTGTCGCAAAAATAAATCCCTTCATCTAGCCGAATCAACCCCCCATCGTTTGAGTGGAATTTACTTAATGACCATCGTCGTTCCCCACATCAATTAGCATGTCCAATTTGTGGTTAAATTTTCCAGGATTTTCCAGCACTTCCGGCATTTGGATAGTGCTGTATTGATTTTGGTGCCAAACACATGCCATATACCAGGCAAGTGTGTGAGCTTGAGATTCAATTTTAATTCAATTGCTGGGAAAATGTCCATTCTTCGGCGTCGGAGCTGGGCCGGATATGGGCATAGATAGATTAAATGAATTGAATAGATAAAAGGATTTCGACTACTACAAGTTCTCACATTCACACATGTGTTCTTCGGTCGCCCTGCCTATGCTTTATTTCAACCCGAGAATTGTCTATTACCTTTTCGGTATTTAAGTTTGATTGCCTCTTCTGATTTACAATAACAACAACGATAGAGTCGGGCTACATACATATGCATGAGGTATGTACGTGTCGAGCTATTCCTGAAACATTTGCTATTTGTCGGCGCAGTCAAGAGGAAAGGTCTGGCTATGCATTATGCATGGCTACTGGGTTCGAGTAAATGGTTTCGGCAAATGTGTGTCCCACTACCGTAACGACCATGACCTTTATAGACCACAACTCCCATGAACAACGTAATGACATTTTAAAACACTCTAACACGTCCTAACGAACATATGTACATAGTATGTCAGCTTATACTACGGATACGAATGTGAACGAATCGAATCGACTGCCGAGTATCTGTGTCCGGCCAATATTGCCCTTCTCCCGTATTCCCTCTCGATACTGGAACAGAGTATCATGTTTGTGTTAATGCTGTGGCGCTCAATTTGCCCTAAAGCCCGACAAAAGGTGATTTATTTGATTGCACTTTTATGCTTGGGGTTGTTTACCATTTGACGTGACGCAATGAAGTATTGGATTCGAGCTCATAAATTCGCCTAATGCTGCATGAACAGCCATGTGTGAGAGCATTCTTTTGGTTGTTCACTTGCTCAGTTGGCCAGTTGTGTTCTGGTTCGAGTGTTTTATGGAGTGTTGAGGAACGATTTAGGCACAATAATGATTTATTTGAAGCAGTGCCACATTGTGTGGGACTATATAATGGAGTGCGGCTAATTGAATAAAAGTATATGGGGGTCTCGGGGACATGCATTGTTTTCCAATTATTGCCGTGACCCTAATTCCGAAGGATTTTTATGGAGTCACGAAATCCTTTATCGATCACCCCTATCAGTTGCGATTATCTAATCAAACCTGTAATGTAACCGAATATGTCGGCCTGGATACCATTACCAATTCATTAGAAAGCGACGGGTTACTCGAGACCAAGTTAACCGAATAACCCCCCGCCTAGGTCCAATTATGAATATCCTCAATCACCATCAATTGCCACCTCTTGTCTAATCTCATCATCGTAGTAAACCAATTTCTATTATATATTCACATGATTACTACGAGTTCCATAAGTTCCTATCTGGCCTTTAGTATTTACGAGAGTAGATAGTAGTAGAGTATTGCTTGATAACTTGTCGACACAAATTTACTGTTCTATTGCGGATGGGTCGACTATGAAGCAGGGTGGGGTGGTGACAACCGACGTATGTTTCCGATTGAGTGGAAGGATATTGATACTTCCGTTTTGGAGTTGTGAAAGGATTTTTATCTTATCCAACCGGCGACAAGTATATTTGCCATTTGGTAGTTTTGTTTGATCTTTGGGGTTGGCTTTTTATAGCTTGGGGAAGGAAGAAACAGTTTGGGAAAATACTTTGATATTAAAATGGATATTGTCAATTCTACGGAAATGAATCTTTTTATGAGAAGATTGGCAGTATTAAGCGATTAAAGTATTTCACCGAAAAGCCGAATTGGAATAGATCGGTACTAGCACGTTGAGTCAGTGGATATTGTGTTGGCTTTTGACGCCGATGATACAGAGTTCGAATACCGGCGAACCGACGATTCATTAAAATTCTATTTTGCTCTCTCTCCTTAGGAAAGAGTACTAGAAATTCACAACGAAACTGTAAGTATACGTAGGTGATTGAGAGCAGCTTCAGCTCGAGCCTTCCATGGGCTGTAACGCCAGCTACGAGGGTGATCCGATAAGTACTTAGCCTCACCGCCAGATGGCGCCAGTATCGCAAGAGCAACTTACTATCGTGCAGTACATTCTAGTAGACGGCTACTGTCGGATCGGACTCGTAGTTTTGTTTTGACTGCGTGTGGAAGCGGGAGTGTCCGCGGATTTTAGAAAAATGGAAAAAGAGCAATATCGGTCGGTGATTCGATTCTTGTTTTTGGAAGGGAAATCGCGCAGCGAAATCAAAGAGCGTTTGGATGCTGTGTACGGTGACTCTTCTCCTTCGATGGCGAACTTTAAAAATTGATTTAACGAGTTTCAACGTGGTCGCACGTCGGTTTTTGATGAGCCACGCTGCGGTGCCGTGAAATAACGCCGACGAATTTGAGAATTCGGCGTTATTTCGCGTTCATAGTTGGAAATAAAGCCGAATTTTGTGATTCGGTCTTATTTCGCTTTCAAGTGTGAAATAAAGGCGAGTCGGCTTTATTTCGCTTTGATTTGAACGTTTGTTTTGTTATATTTTGTCTGTTGATATAGGCGCCTGCCTGACGAAAAGCACCTACCCCGAGCGGAGCAACGAAGTTGCGTGAGCGGGACCTGCCGCATATGAAAAGAGAGTTTAAAAAAAAACGCTAAAATAGTTGAACAAATAGCGAAACAGTATGTACATCTATCTATATCTATACTTGTAATAAAACTCTAGGGCTCTAGGGTCAGAAGTCCCGCTTGAAAAACGGAGTATGGAAGAGGGAGTCTATATGATTCCTGTTTCTTGAGTGTTTCCGAATAGACCCTCTTTCATGTATTTTTAGCGCACCAGTTCAATTTCATTTCCATTAATTGCAACTTTTTCTATAGAGCTCAGGCATTCTCAGATAAAAGTGGTTGTAGGAAGGAATATAATCCGTGAGGCTGTGAGGCTTTTTTTATTGTTTTCATCAATAACTAGCATTACAGCCCGTGGAGAGAAGACAGACAAGTGTAATTTTAAATATAAGTATAAAAGGGCGTAGCATACTTATGAAAAGAGGTTGTTTCTGTATTTGTATAGTCTTAAGTACTTAACTAAGTTATTAAATATAATATATATACGATCTCGGCGGCCAATCGGACCATTTATTTTGATAAATCATATGCCCAGGAAATGTCTCAATAAAACCATTATATCATCAGCTGTGTGACATGTCATCAACTTCGTCCACGTCTATTCCATGTCCACTTCCAGCACTAATTTTAAGCAAAAAAAGTCAATATGATTTGGCAATCCATTCACATTATTTTTGAAAAAAAAAAAAAATATGGCCTGAGGTAAGGACATCGCCTGCCTCAAAACCGTGCATATCGACATATATTTAACAACTTCCTAGTTTTCAGTAATCTGGTCATCATAGTTGAATGTCGACACTTCAACAATGGCGCAGAAGTTAAAATGACACTTCTTGTTGGATAATTGTTTACCTTTCCTAATTGTTAGAATTTTTTGACCATTAAGAGTAGAGACAGGGGCATTGACATTCCCTTTTATATCTTAAACGAGTTTTTAAATTATTGAATGCCCCTTCATTATAAGGAAAGTTCCCCATCGGTAACACTCTATGATAAAGAATTTCCACCGATCTTACCTTAATGTATGTAATGAGTCGTACGGGTTTTAAGAGCAAATCAATTTTCTAACATTTTTGAAATTAATTCTTAGCTCAAGAAACGATATACATACTTCGAAGTATTGTTTATCACAAATCACTACTGCTCCCATCTTTCCAGGATACGAATACCATGTCGGAAGAACGTCTCGTCTTTAAATACAATTTACGAATCGATCCCATTCTCATAAGAAATACGTTTCTGCTCGGACAGGCATTGAGTCATCGATCGAAACAATTGATAATCTAAAGGAACAATGTCTGAAGAATACGGCGAGCGGGTTACGTCTTACCATTTGAGCGTTTCCAATGCTTTGACTGGTATTTCCAAGTGAGGATGAACATCATCTTGCTGCAAAATCTCGGCTGATTTTCTTTCAATTCACGGTCGGTACCGATCTGAAGTGATGATTTCATTCAGTTTGATCAACTCGTAGTAAACCACACCTTTCATATCCCACTAAATATAGAGCATGAATGAATAAATGGCATTGCCGTTGACGTTGGTGGTTGATCGGTCTTGATCCATTCGTCTTTAAGGCGTTTTCCTACCTTATACCAATCAAACCTTTCAAGCCCTTCTTTATCATAGTCTTGTGTCTTTTATCTCGAATTGGGTCAGCTAGAGCATGGTCACCAAAAAAACTCCCACTAAAATACGATGACTTTTGGGAGCAAATTTTCTATATAAAAGTAATGAAGTAGAACTCCCAACTTCACGCTCCAACCAAATGAAAAATAATGAAACTGACTATAATATCCGTTGTTACCTACATATATATGATATGTGATTTTAAGAGCGCTTGGTTTTTAACTGTCAAAAAAGTACAGGAAAACGGTAAAAGTTTGTAAAATCTTAATTAAAGTTTATAAATCAATGCTTGCCATTTACTTTTTAAATATTATTTCGTGTTGATCGGGATGACATTTTGGACAGAAAAAGTTCAAAGCATTGGAAGATAACGAACGTTATTGATGGTAACATTTTTCTCACGTTCATCTTTGAGAAAATATGGGCTTTGCCAGTACCTCGTGAAGGAGAGAAGCCGCGTAATGAACATTCGATAGGGTTTTGTGTTATCAGGATCCGAACTCGCTCATCGTGCGTCAGAGGCCGACTCACTACCCACTGTGCCACGGCGCTCTTTTCTAAGACCCGCTCACAGAAAATTCGGCGTTGTGACATGTCGTTCGGCTTCAGTTCTTGCACGAGATGTATTCTGTAAAGCTTTAGACCAAGATCCAGAAGTAAGATCTTCCACGTAGTAGAATAATCCCTACTGTGGCTTGAATTGCTGGCTCGGTAGTTCGATTAAGACCACCGTAAAATGGTTCAAGTGCGTGAAAACATTTCCCACAGAGCACGAAATTTGATAGTAAATTTAATAGTTTGTAAGCGTCATGAAATGGCAATGCTAACTGAACATGTTTGACGTATGTCACGGATCACGCATGAGCTGTCAAAATTGAACACTGAAAAATAAAACAACAAAAAAACCACCCTTTGCATCAAAATGTCTATAGGATTTTCAGTAGTTACGATGAGAGTCTGATTGGTCTACAGCCTCTACCTTAGTGGTAAAGGATTTGGTTTTCCTGCCTTAAGTAAGAAAATGATTGTCACCTCTCTCTATTATTTTAGTATGTTTCCTTCCTTTTAGTGTTGTAGATTTTAAGTTTCCAGTACCAAGTCTTCGGTTGCGCGACTAATAGAAATTAATATCTATTTCGATGTCATCAAGGTCTGAGAAGTGGAAAGTCATTTGTAGTTCTAGAGTTTCCTGATTGTTCTTGCCGTAAACAAGGTTCCTTGATTATCAACTTATAAAGCCATTTAGCCTCATTTTGATTCTTTATTAATTCACAGAACTCTTTACAGGAATTTAATTTTTAAGCTCTTATAATAATACAGTGCAACCTCGATATAACAAATCGGAGGGGAACAAGTAAATATTCGTTATATCAAGTAATTCGTTGAACTGAGGTTTGTTATGTTGAGGTTAGGTTGGTCTAAAATTCGTTATAAAGAGGTAAAAAAATAGCTTTATTCACCTCAACATTACGTACTCATCTTGTTATAGCGAACAAATTCTACTAATAAATGATAATATATTTTTATCAAATTACTGTATGTATTTTCTATTTAAAAACAATTAGGTAGTTAACAATTTTTTTTCTTACATTAATAATCAAAATTAAATGCAGTAAAATCCGTAAAAGTAGGTACATATCTTGGTGGGTACATACATTATGTAGGTAATTTAATGTTAATTTCAAAGATTCGCACAACAAAACTCACGAATTAAAGGTAAAGAATCAACAATGTGGTTATACATAGTAGCTTAATCTCAATTTTGTTC
Organism: Merodon equestris; assembly: GCA_958301585.1. NCBI lineage: Eukaryota > Metazoa > Arthropoda > Insecta > Diptera > Syrphidae > Merodon > Merodon equestris. The sequence continues at coordinate 37,142,399 of OY284415.1, forward strand.
ATCTTGATTAGAAAAAAAGTCATAAATAGTTGTCTGTTTACCACCGGTAAGAGTTATCACATCCAAAGCGCAATCCAATTTCGTGATGGATTTGACTACATCGTCACTCAAACCTCCCTTTTTGAGAAACACAGATTTTATTATATTTAAAGCATTATTAGCATCTTTTATTGTGAAGTTATGCTCATAAATTTCACCCACCCCCTTCTTCCTCGTCTTCATCCGCTTCTGCATTAGTAACCGGCAACACAGATGTGACAATGTCAGCATCAGTTAGTTCTCCACAGACAGTTAAATCATTATCAAAGGTAACGAAATCTTCGAACTCAGTCTCTTGAAGGTGCAATTCTTCTTGAACTCTTTGCCAGGTCCTAGCAAATTCTGCGAGTGGTAAATCATCCTCCTTATCTTCGCATGTTACTTTAAACCCACTTTTCTTGAAGCAGTTGGCAATGGTCTTTTCAGTGACTAGATTCCAAGCTTTGGCGATCATCCACATGGCTTGTAAAACGTCAATAGTAGTTGGCGTTTGGCGTTCAACATCAGCAAGAAATCGTCTGACAACTTCCTTCCTATAATGCATTTTGAAGCTTTGGATGATGCCTTGATCCAGTGGTTGTAGTTTCGAAGTGGTACCTGGAGGCAAGTACTTTATTTTTATATTTTTCAGGTTAGAAATATCTCCGTGTGCAGTACAATTATCGATGAACATAAGAATTTTCTTGTTTTTTTTCTTCATCTCTTTATCCAGCCTTTTGAGCCAATTGCAAAAAGCATCACTGGTCATCCAAGCCTTATGGTTGGACGTGTAATCTATTGGCAGATTATTGACATTTTTAAAACATCGCGGTTTTTGATATTTTCCGATGATGAATGGCTTAAGTTTGTAGGTCCCAGTACAATTTGTTCCCAGCAGTACTGTAAAGCGAAGTTTGCTGTTGTTTCCGCCATTACATTCATCACCTTTGAGTGATAAGGTTTTGTCAGGTAAACATTTATAGAAAAGCCCAGTTTCATCGGCGTTAAAGATGTCTTCGGGATCGTATCCGGCGGTCAGCTCTTCCAGTTTGTCTTTCCAATCATCACATACTTTTTCATCAACACTACCACTTTCACCACATATTTTTCGAAAAACAATCTCGTTCCGTTTTTTGAAATTTTGAAGCCACCCGTTGCTAGCACGGAACTTTGCATGTCCCAATTCTACTGCAAACTGCTGAGCCTTTTCCTGAAGGATAGGGCCTCCGATTGTAATTTTTTTTTCTCGGCACTGTTTTAACCACTTCAACACACATTCCTCTACGTCTTTGAACTCGCATGATTTTAATCTTCTACTGTTTACAGGCCACTTTCTTCTAAAAACTTATCTTTAAATTTTAAAATTGTAGCCAATGTACTTGCGGGAATCCCGAACTTATTAGCTATGTCTAATTTTTTCGTCATAGGATTTTTGTCAGCATAATTAATGACTAATGCTTTTTTGCGACCGATAAGGAACACCTTTTACGTTTTTGAGCCATTTCAACTTAAATCTTTAACAATAGTGACGAGCAGAAGTGTTTACATTACTTTCCATCAAACAACAATGATTGTTTTACGAACAAAAGCGTGTCGAAGCATGTCGCGACATGAATCACATACTATGAGATTAAAGCCCGATTCACAATTCTGCGTTAGTGCTACCGTTCTCCACGATACGTGCGAGTGCGTCAGATGTCCTTTGAAATGACATTTCCTCAAACGAAAATGCTCCAACGGAATAAATTCAAATTAATTCAACTGAACTGTCAAAACGCACTAATTTTCTAACAATGTCGAAACATCTGCGTGAGAGAGTGCTTTGGTTACGTAGGGTTACGTGCATATTCGCTTTTACTTTTGTGAAAAACGTAAAAAAATGTCTTCTCTTTATCTCAATTTTTTCTCTCTCGGCTCTCATTTTTCACATACGTAAATAACGGTAGCACGACACGATATTTCAGAGACTCCCATTGAAATGCGTGTGTTGTATGTCGACGGTAGCACTAACGCAGAATTGTGAATCAGGCTTAAGAGTCATACATTGGTGGGAACTTTATATGTATGTATAAAGGTTTTGGGTTGACAAAATTCGTTAACTAGAGGTATTTATACTTTTTCTTGATAGTTGAAAATTCGTTATAAAGAGGTTGTTCGCAAAAAATATTCGTAATGTAAAGGTATATTTTATATTGACTCCTATGGACAATTCAAGGGGATTACGAAGAATTCGTTAAATCGAGGAAGTCGTTATATTGAGGTACGTTATATTAAGGTTGCACTGTAAAATGTTACTCGAGGCGCCACTTCACAAACAATTCTTTTCATATACACCGATGAAGAGTGACATTTTTATATGCCTTGGCTACAATATAACGTGATAAAGGTTATTGAATTCTCAAAAATGGAAAATATTTGAAAATTAGTTCGATTTCCTAGAATTATGGTCGGAAAATTCGCGAAATAAATATTTTCAGAATAAGTTTAAATAAAGACTCGTAAAGCTGTATTTATATAAATATTTGTCTATTATGTACACTCGCACTCGTTCCGGGAAATCTTAAAATGTCTACTTATTGAATCAGACGACATTGCTCTCTGAAGCTAATCACACACATTTCGCTTGATGTTTCAATTTGTTCCCCGAACTCCCGCGCTTCTATGCAAGTGTTCAGCGGAAATGTGTTTTCAATTATATTGGCAGTCCAACTGCAACAAAGTCGATCGAGATGGTCTTTGTTTGCCCTAAGCAAACAGTATGTGATTAGAAGTGATCGGGTGTGTAATCGACGGAAATCGAATCGATGAAATTCAAGTTATATGCAATACTCGTGCTCAAGTTTAAAATAGATGAGTCTGCAAGTCACTAGCCATGCCTCACGCTGTTGCTATCGATTTTTGCGCCTCGTTAAAGTTCCAAAGTCGGTTGTAGACTTAACAAAACTATTACTCCTGTGCGGAAGGAACTTTATCGTAAAAGTTTCCTCCTTTCCACTCAAGGTCAACAAAACGCGCTAAAAAAAGAATAAAAACTCACTCGTGTCAACACGCCCCAGGAATATCGTCGCTTCCAACCCACATATTGACATTTCGGACATTCCAAATTCAACCAAAGCTTCAACCAATATCGAATTACCATTTCCACTTGATATGTTCTTTAAGAAAGCCTCCTACTCATCCCTTCCGCCGTTGCGAATACCAGCTCTTTGCCATTGAAAATCTACAAACAAAAATCCAATTTACGAAATTGTTTATTTACACATCCAACCCAACAGCTTGCTACCACCGTTGTCCCATCTTTCTCAGACCTCATTTCAGATTGTGTTCCTTTTTTTTTTATATTTTACATTCTGAGGGCCATTAGAACGATTGCTGATTGTTGATTGTTGCCGCTGTTGACTTTAGAAGGAGTGGCTTTTCGAACCTTCGCTAATCCGCTCATTTGACTTCGTAATAATAAAGAAAACAAAACTAACGGAGGCACGGGTTGAGGAAGACTAATGGAACGAGGACAACCAACAATCGACGACCGAGGTTATCATAAAATTTTGCAAATCTTACCAAACACTTACTCGTTGGCGTAAATAAATACGTTTCAAACAGATGTCGCGTAATAACGAGAGCACGCATCATTTCACAAGCTTTAGACGTTCGTTGGCACGTCTTTGCGGAAACCATAAAAGTGCGGATAAGAGGAAATTTTTGAACATAATATGGAAGCAGATAAGAGAACCGGGCGGGGGATAGGCGGTCGGATGGGATTGTGTGTGTGTGCGGTAATAATTCTTCGGAAACCGGAAGAGTTAGGGAGCGTGTCTGAAGTCGGTAATGGGAAAGTTTAAGCAAAGTTGTTTCGAATGGCCAATGTTAAGGCGGGTTATTATGTGCGGCACGTTCTCGGGCAGTAGTCATAGTTGTAGGTTCACTGATATCTCGTGAGTTGCGAAACATTGAGTTTAAATATTGTTTTCTGACTTAATCAACAACCGGTTGAGCGTAAGGACGCTCGAAGCTGAGTATGAACTTTTGATTAAATTGACTAAAATACGTTTTTTAAAAGCATTAGCTGTCGTAACGAGATGTGTTTGCAGGTGAACTTTGAATAAATTTACTGTTTTTTATATAAAACAAATATGTAGATCTCCTTATGACATGCTTACTCCTAGATAGTTTGTCTGTTAGGTCTGAGGAGTTCAGCCCTTTAAGGACTTATTTTACATTTCTTACATAATGTCTGAATATAGCACAAAACATATCGCAGGAGATGTATTGGGTTATTCATTGAGAGGTGTCATTTCAAATCAATTGAAAGGCGCAACACTTTTACGAAAAATGGTAATATTTTTATTTAAGCCTGTTTAGGCTAATGACCGAATACAATATGTGCTACATATCCGCAACAGCTTTGCCGTCTATAAATAAACACCCTCCTTTTTGGTAAATTTTTTTAATGAATTTTTCGAATAATTGCGACTATATTTCCCGATTGCAGGTCTGATATTTTATTTTAGTGCATGATCAATTTCAAAGACAAAGATTTAATGGCATGCAATTACGCAATCTCACTGACAAATTGTATTATCTATTTCGAGAAATCGCAGGATTTCTAGTCACGCAATGAGGCCGTATGAATTTTATGAAACGTTTGCGCTATATTTTTACCGGGTTCGTAGTGAACTATCACCTGCAACATGCTGTTCGTCTTCTAATTCATCAGCTAGAGTCATCAAAATAATTTGAGTGTTGACAATGCAACAACGGCGAGAATAGTAAAAAGACACTTCTTGTTGGATTATCCCATTATAAATTTGAAGTTTTAATATATTCGACTATCACACTTACAAAGGTATAAGACTTCATTCTGTGCTCAAAAGTTTGTTTTAGTATTTGCTAGTCCAAGACGCAAGTCATTTTTATTTATTTAACATGCTTAGAATTAAGTGAAGACTTCAAAGTAAAATCGGAATCAAACAAGTTCTACAAAATGTCCGCACATTAATTAGAACTTCTTTTCCCTCAATGTATCTGCTCTATTTCTGTTAACGTATATCACATATGTCACTCTGAATTGTCAAATCAACATTCAATTAAACACTTCGTACCGACCCTAATCCTTGAGATTATGTCTATCTAAATTTGAATCGACTGAAAACAATGACTGTCTTCCGATCAAGACCGGAAAAATGTTTTATTTTGACACAATCGTCGTTAAGTAAATTTTCACCAGTTGGTGCTTATTGGTAATATTCCGTGCAGGGACGGGTTATGAATATCCCTGCAGCGATACCTCTTGCTTGTCGTAAAAGGCGACTAAAACAAAGGTAAACAAAAATCACATCTAGGCAATTTAGAAAACACCAAGGTGAGCCTAGGGACACATATACCACCATTAAACTGCCCCACAAGTGTACATGCAAATCAGTGGGTTGACACGACTAGAGATCACCGGTGTTGTAAGAGTAAGATCAACCAAAAAAAAATCTGGAGCATGCCCGTGTCACAAAAAAAAGGCGGGCCGAAAAACAATTGGTGCAAAAAAATGCAAAAACACCAGCATTTGATTGGCCTCAGCGATGAAGTAATCCCAAACCGGGAAGCCTGCCGCTACTTTCTGAGGTAAAACCGGCGGACCCCACAAGCGGACCAGTAGGAATGCAGTTAAGTGGGAAGGTTATGGTCCTACACTTCTGACCATAACAACGCCGGAAAAAGGAAAGGAAGGTGCTTATTGGTAATAATTTCTATTAAAAATCATATCCAATAAGACAGTCTTTCTGGTCTCTCAGCTGTAAACGTCTGCTGGTCACAGTTACGAGGGTAATCCGATAAGTACTTAGCCTCACCGCCAGATGGCGCTAGTATCGCATGAGCAACTTACTATCGTGTAGTACATTCTAGTAGACGGCTATTGTCGAAATTGCCGGATCGGACTCGTAGTTTAGTTTGGACCGCGTGTGGAAGCGGGAGTGTCCGCGGATTTTAGAAAAATGGAAAAAGAGCAACATCGGTCGGTGATTCGATTCTTGTTTTTGGAAGGGAAATCGCGCAGCGAAATCAAAGAGCGTTTGTATGCTGTGTATGGTGTCTCTTCTCCTTCGATGGGGACCATCAAAAATTGGTTTAACCAGTTTCAACGTGGTCGCACGTAGGTTTTTGATGAGCCACGTCCAGGTGCCCCGAAAACGGCTACGACGGAGAATAACGTGATAAAAACCCACGATCTCGTATTGGCAGACCCCCGATTGAAGGTGCGCTGAGACAGTAGACATTTCAAAAGATCGCGTGGGTCATATCCTGAATGAAATTTTCGGCATGAGAAAGCTGTCGGCGCGATGGAGACCACTTCAGAGCAGTGTTTGACGCTGTTTAAGCACAATCCGAAGGAGTTTCTGCGTCGTTTCGTGACAGTCGACGAAACATGGATCCACTGGTACACACCAGAGACCAAGGAACAGTCCAAACAGTGTACTTCACCCGGCGAACGTGCTCCGAAGAGGGCGCAGACAGTCCCATCGGCCGGAAAGGTGATGGCCACCGTCTTCTGGGATTCACAAGGTGTGATCCACATCGACTACCTGGAGAAGGGCAAAAGGGCAGCGCTGTACTATGTCAAATTATTGGGCCGATTCGACGCCGAATTGAAGAAAAAACGGCCCCACTTGGCGAAGAAAAAAGTGCTCTTCCACCATGATAACGCACCTGCTCACACATCCGCCCTCGCCACTGCCAAATTGGTCGAATTGGGCTACGAACTGCTGCCCCATCCACCGTATTCTCCAGATGTGGCCCCGTGCGATTTCTTTTTGTTTCCAAACTTGAAAAAGTCACTCGCCGGGCAGAAATTACAGTCGAATGAGGAGGTCATCGCCGCCACGGAGGCCTACTTTGCAGACCTCGAGAAAACGTATTATTCAGACGGGTTAAAGAAGTTGGAGCATCGCTGGGTCAAGTGTATCGAGCCAAAAGGAGACTATATTGAAAAATAAATCGCCATTTCTCCAATTTTTTGTTTTTCTTTTGTAGGCTAAGTACTTATCGGACCACACTCGTATTTGAGCAGCACAACTGAACAAAATGTCCTTCACATGGTAAACTTTCTGTCACAAATAGAGACATTTAACTTTTATCATCCTATGTGGAGGGTAACAGTATGTGCCCTCGAGCAAATTGGCCACGTTTTTGGACAGAATATTACCTATTTCTTGTCGACCTAGAAAAGTTCGGAGTAGTTTAGTAGCTTTATGTCCCACAACAATTGCCTTCCAACAGACATTTCTTGAAATAAAAAGGTGTAATTTCTACGCACTTATTGTACACACTTTCAGATTCTGAATATTTTTTGATCCAACAAAACGATATAACTTCCGCCAGTCCATTGAATACTGTAAATCTAGCTGAAGTTCAGTATCAAATGTTATAATGTAGAAAAATAAAATCGAGAATAAATCAATGTTCAAAAAGTAATGAAAATGATCGGGTTTCGATTTACCCGTCTGTATCAAGATGACACTTTATTCCCCCAAAAACCCCCTGTTTGGTATGTCATTAAACACTTTCATCAATGAGCCTTTAACCTGTTCATACTTGCGCAACGACAGCTTTTTAAGGTTCAAATAAAAAATGCCATGTCGGAAGGATATGGTGTTGGTGGCATCATTCAAATATGGTTTTTATCAAATACAGTTTGTGTCAGAGCATAGTTAGAATTCAAAAAAAAAAATGAATATTTAAAAAACCGCGAGAATTCGTCAATCACGATGTAGCTGTGATCAGCCGGGCACTTTGCCCTGAAGCGTTTTTTCAAGGAAAGGAAATCGTACCTTTTCCTAGATAGGAACATTAGAGCTGGCTCAAGTTGAATTGATTCTAAAATGTTAACAAAAGTTTCGATCTACAAGTTTCGACATAAAACACCCATGTCTTGACCCGAGCAAATAGACACAGTTATAGCTGGAGTTTCTTCTTCAATGCGAGATGCAACGTATGCAACGTATTAGCAATGAATTGTGAGTAGTTAAAATACCGTAGTATAAAAGCCATCTTTCGTTATAAATCCGGGACTTTTTTGCCGACTTTTGCACCCAGGTATCGATGCATATGTAACAGATTGTGTGGGTATTGTCGTTTACTGAATTCAATTTGATTTATCTTTTTGGCAGATGTCAAGTAAAATATTTCACAATTTTAATCATAGTCAGATTCAATGCATTTCTCTTATTATTTTTTTTTACCAAAATGGGTGTTCTGTAAAAGTTATAAAATTCGTTAATTTTTGGTCAGCATAATTGCAGTGGTGAAGTGTTTTAAAGAAACTGGTGTGTGTCGGGTTAAACTCCATATCAACGTACACAACAAAACATTACCATTGTGAGCCAAAGTGTGCGAAACTTGCTAGGCACCTAAACTGAAATCAAAAATTTGGTCCCACCTTACGACGAATTTTAGAGGTTCATCATCATCTACACGCAAAATTTGAAGCTTTAAGACCGTCTACGAAGTCGCCGATTCGTTGAATGGATGTTGAATCGCCAAGACCATTTACCATCGAATTTGATTTTTTCCGATGAAAAAGCCAATGCATAGCAAAGAACAATTGCTATGCATTGGCGATGGCATCACTGCCAGGTTTTTTCGACCATGAGGTTGGAGAAGCCATTACAGTGAACATGTTGCTTGATGTTTTTGTTTTTTTTCTGGTCTAAAATTTAACGAATTAAGACTACACAATCTCTGGTTATACCAGGATAACGCTACCGCTCACTAAAGTCTTCAAACAATCATAATATCGTGCAATTGAACTGATTAGAGCCATATTCGTGTTTGTTACATTATTTATAAATTTGGATTTTTTTAAATTTCTTTTGTTAACACCCTCGTTTTTTTTTGTATATTTTTCACCACTATTTTTCAGTAACTGCTAATTATCGGACCATTTATAACGTGGTCGAATACTGGTTTCAGCAAGTAGTGTGTGATTAAGCATTTTTGTTGCAACTATCAGACCAGACGGTTGAGTCATAGGGCTACTTTCATATACGTAATATACATTGTAATGGTTAATCGTCAAGTGAGAATAAAATATTTATATGGAAATTTTATTAGACTTGTTGATAATGAGGAACAAATATAAGGAAAAGGCCATACGATATTGTATGGCTAGAAGATCCTTATTGCAAACTCAGTCTCTAAGGGCATAAATAAACCACAATTATATATGATTTTTGGCATATTATGCACTAGAAAATTCATTGCGGAAATTGCCAACGTGACTTCTATTCAAACATTTAAGGTTAAAAATGGACTGCAATCTCTTCGATCCTTTTTAGCATTTACCTCAGCGATTTGGCCGCTAATAAGGTCACTGTTTCATAGCAGCCAACTTATTCCGGAGAGAAGGTAATCTGCTACATGCCCTTATTCAGGCCTCTGATTGGCTATGGATGTGCCGTGTGGTTTAATGTGAGAGCCAGCTTAGTGGAGTTTTTTTTAGAGCGGGTTTGTTACGGGTGGACAATTTTCTGATTATACTGATTCGAAGTCAAGTTGCAACTTGAACTACCCATAAATGTGGATTGATCAGCGGTGCTGCTAATCTTACAGGCATCCCGCAATTTTGTGGAACGGCGGTTTCTTTTGATTTTGATAATTCAGCCTGGGTGCCAAACGCCGATGGCGTCCTTACAGATGCTAGGGTAGGTTCAGGTGGATTTTTCTTACATAAAAAGAAATAAAATCTGATCTGAAGCTGAGTTATTTAGTTAACGTTTTCATAGCTATGATTAGTAATTTTTTTTTAATTATTACAAGCTGATTAGTATAAGTTAAGTTAGTATAATACAGTGCCAGTAAGTTTTTTTAAAGTAATTTAACATATTAAAGCTAGTTTTAGGAGAAAGCCGTGGCGCAGTGACTAGTTCGGGTCCCGATCGAATGTTTATTTTGCGGCTTCTCTCCTGTGCACACTGTAGTACACTTACCTTGAAAGAACTTTTCGGCTCCCGCCGTACGGAATCGGCATTAAGTGGAAAACAAATCGCACACAACAATAGTGAATGAAAGAAACTTGGCTCTGGCTCTTCATGAGCTGTAACGCCCTCTAGTAACAATAAAAACTGGTTTTAGGTATCTTGGCCAGCATAACATAGTTCTAAGTAAACAAAATAAAAGTAAATTTGAAACTAAATTAATTTAATTACGGAAGATATTGATGATTGCTTGTAAGTCTCCTGCTGGCATTATTCGTCATTCCTTCTTTAAAAGTGGTAAAACCATCAATTTAAGCTGGAAGAAATGCTCCAGAGACCATTATAAAAAGTTTCCATTTGTCAAAAATGCTAGACCATATGTCCTTAACCCCGGCAAAAAAACTATACCCAATGCTGTATTACCACAATCTTTCCAACAACGAAAAACTCTTCAAATTTTTTTTGGAACAAGCCGGAATCTGGCATTCAAGGTTCAAGGTCCAAAAAGGCGCACGTGGTCAGCAAAATGTTAGGCCATCATTGAACATCGTTTTTAAAACGATAATTGTCAAAATTTATAGACTTTCCAACGGAACTCACACACGAAAAATTGGCATGATAGAAAACTATCGGCAAGATGTGTGCTGCGTTTACAGTGGAGCAGAAATGGATTCGGATGACAACTTTAGAGCACTGTTTGAACGCTTTTAAGCGGAATTCCTACGACACTTCGTGACTCTTGACGATCCATCACCACACGCTTGAAATGGAAGAACAGTCAAAACGCCCAGCAAACCTGCTCCGAAGAAGGTAAAAGTGGTTCATGGCCACTTATCCAGTGTTCTCCAGAACTAGCAATCAATTTATTGCAAACAAAATTTGAAGGTAATATTAAAGGCGATGTTGATTGCCCTCCGAGGTAAAACGATTAACCACTTTAGACTTGTTTCTGTCAGGTTATTTAAAGGGTAAGATCTCTAAAATCGAGCCACAATTTAGGTCTTCTAATATAACATGCAAACTGAATTTGCGACAATTTTGACCTTCGGATGATCGCCTAAAACAGAGGTCGCGATGGTCTCTTTATATAATAGACCGTACTTTATTAACCAAAAAAGATCAACATTGATTTAAACAAAAAACCACGACGTAAAAATCGCACAAAATTATGAAGTTCCCGTAATTCTTGAACGCGCCTCATATGTTGGATCGCTATACGAAATCCAAGTCTTTCTCTTATATTTCAGGGCAGATCAGTGATTTGTAAGTTTTTCATTATTATTGTAAAGAACTCTAACATCTGACAAGTCACATTGAAGCTGTGATATCTCTTCAATGTCAATCGATTGTTCCACATTCAAAAATGTTCAATTCTTCAACAAAGGGATTAAAGTACTGTACATGTTTTCTATTACCATTTACTTCACGTAAATCAATTTTATGGTAATTTTATCTGAAAATTCCTAATGTAGACGTACATATGTATGTACATACATAGGTAATAAAATGTATCTCTTAAGTATATTTTCGATTGGTATTTAAAAAAAAGATTCTTTTCGCTGCTTCCTTAACCATGTGTATCACCATATCAAGATGACGCCAAATAACGTATTGAACGACTTTCGAACATCTCTGAAAGCAAATAGTGGAAATAATTGTTGTGATTCTGATGCTTTAATAAAAACTGGCTCAGTAATAAAATTCTATCTATGGCAACACTGCACCCTCTCAAAGCAACAGCCACCATACCAATTGCTCCAACACACCCTCACGACAGATAACAATATATTGCACTGCCGTTGCCGGCAACCACTTGGCTGTTACATATACTCCCCCACTTCTATCCTACTATTCGACTTGTCATGGATTTGTGAGAGAAGCCTGTGATGAGAGGGAGAGTGCAGTCAACACAGAGAGCCAGAGAAGATGAGTTTTCTCATCTAGTAGGTGCGCCTATAATCGAAAAATGAAAAAAAAAGACATTTTTTCCTCCACTCATCCGTTGTGGAGTTGAGAGCAGAAGTGGGAGCTAGAGCGAGAGCTGAGTAATAAGAAGCGAAAAGTATCTCGGATAGCATTTTGAGTCCAGAGATATTCGCACATACAAGTTGGTAGGGTTCCGTCATACTGTGAGGGATAGATGGACGGGAGTCTTCCCTCTCAGCATACAGTGGGCCCCGCCGCGCTATCTTCTTTCTTATGCTCCACTTTGCGGTAGGGTTGGTTGCACATTAAAATAGTGTTGCCGTGGTGCTGTTGAACTCAGATACTTCCTACTACAATATTTTATATCGAATAGCTTAATTTGCACCTGAAGGAGAGGCTATATCCGAAAAAGTATACAAGGCTACTAGATCAAATCTCGTCATTGGTGGCCAGGAAGTAGTGAAAAATGTAAGTTAAAAAAAACATTGTAATAACGGTTATACCTACGGGTACATTATTCACCATATATCTATATGGTATTGTAGTATCTCACACTTTACACTCAAACTCTCAGTACTGGTGTGTCACACAGAGATACTAAAAACGGAATATTGTAGAACTTTTCCATCGACTTTTAGTGCGCACTTTGCATTCATGGCAAACGTTCGGAACTGGAAGTACGCAGTTTGTGTGCAAAATATCTGCGAGCGGATAGTGTGTGTAATGAAATAATAATAAATGACGTTTCACTGAAAGACACCTTAAAACGTACGCAGAGATTATTACATATTTAGATTTTTTTTTTTTTTTTTGGAAAGCGCGTTGTCGGTGTCCGTCGCAAAACTCGGTTCGGACGGGACGCTTCTTTCGTTCTGTGCCCATTTCTGTCCAATTCATCGATATCGGAAGTGTTGGTTGAATTTTTTTTCGTATCCTTGTATCTTGTTATTATTTTGCATTTTTTTTTTTTATATTATTTTGGGTACAAGGGGGATTTCATCCGCCACTCCGTCCACCTACTACATGTCGTCGGATTTGTGTTGTTGTCGTTACCGTTGGCAGTTGAAGGACAACAACTGGTGATGTGACGACTGCGACGACGACGACACAAGAGGAGAGCGAGAGAAAGAGAGTATGGAATGCAAACAAGCAAAAACAACAAGAGATGGTTTTCTCGAGAATTTTCTATGAAACGGAAGTGGAAATATATTTCTTCATTTTGTTTTTGTTTTCATTTTTTTTTTTTTGCAATTTTCCTTTAAGCGCGGAATACATATAGTGAGTGATAGAGAAATAAAGCAAAGCAGAGAGTGAGAGAGAACGCGCGTGACATTTGGGGGCTTCCGTTAAGCCAAATGGGGTAAAAGTTTGAAAAAAAAATAGCAAGAAACATATAGAAATTGCATATAAAATTGAATGGTAAAAGGAGATCGTCACAAACGCACACGTGGATTACCGTGCTAAATCATCAAACGAATGGAAGTCGTCAAAATCGTCGATTAACAAGAATAAAAAATAATCAAGAAACTGATTTAAATTTAATTACTATTAGCCAAAAAGGATAACATCCAACAAGACACCTGTATATGTTTTTGGGTGTGTATGGTTTTATTTGTGTTTTAAGTTTATTTACGATGAGTCGACCTTTACTTTCCTTTTGCTCCGCAATCCTTTCGATATGATCCTTTGAACTCCTCCTCGAATGGAGTGATGAATATGAGAAGCATTTATGAACCAACATTTTAATCAATAAGGGTCATCCGGTGACCCAAAAATGCAACCAAAAATCGTCAAACAAACCAAGCATCAAACGAAATTAAACCGCGCTTCCGTTGGTGAAGTTTGATAACAAGCAAAACCAAAAAAAATTAAAAAAACATATTTTTCGTTTGGTAGCTGCTCCGAAGGTGTGGGGAGTGGGTGGGAACCTATGAATCTACCGTTGGCAGATGAAGAGATTTATCTCGAAAATTTGCATGTGCTCCTGCTACCCGTATCTTCTTCGTGACGTACTCGTCCCCATGACAAGCGAAATGAATTTAAATGGGCTGTAAGGGTGATATGCTGGGGAAGTCGTATTTTTTAGAATGCATGAGTTGGGATTGTCTTGACTCAGAAGGAATGGTCTATGTTTTTTTTTTTTTTTTTTTTGGTTCAGAGGCGAACTAAATGTATGATGAGGGATATAACACGACTCTGTCAAGCCTCGAGCCAAGAATATAATTTTTCAAAGAAGTGTGTGGTGGCTTTAAAGCTTGTAACGTGAAAATATTTGAATGGCTCAGAGATTGCAACCTGTTTTTGTATGACAAACCGAAACAGAGTTTAGATAATCTTGCTTAAGTCACACTTTCTAAGTGAAAAAAGAGTTTTTTTTCCAAGTAAAAGATGACCAACTCTGTACGATTCTGGTATGTATCAAGTGTATAAATAGAAGTCCTTCGGGCTTTATTTCGGCAAAATTGTTACATGTTCCATCACAAGCTAACGTTTTGTCTATCTTTCTGGTTGTATATTCATGGCTTCTTCGAAAGATCGGAAGTGTTGCTCAGTCAAGTAGTGGCGGGAAGGGCCGATATATGGTATTGGGAACAGGACGTCCCATTTTAATGTATCCAATTAGGTTTTATGATCTGAGCAACTCGTCGCCGATCGTCGGCGTGCGACAAAATTGGCTAAACGCTTCTGTGATAATTTTACCGGAATGCAGGTCCCACCAAATACTCATCATGAGCTTCAATCTGTGGATGTTTACTTTGGCCGTCAGTATATATGTACATATGTATGTATATGGCCGCGGCAGCTCCCTCACCCTAAAATTGTGTGCAACCCAATTACATAGCTTTTGGACCACTCCCAATGATTCCAGCTCTATGTCTTTAAACTGTTTCACCGGGAGGCTCATTGTCTTCCACGTCCAAATTACTACTTTTGCAGCGTTGAACCAATTCGCGTGATTTTCTTTAAATAACAGAAGCTACAAAAATGATTCCAGTTTAGTTCCAAAGTCGACAAGTTCATCCACAAAAAAATATGTATAATATATCGTTGATGTCATTGACAGATGTCCAAGCACATAGTAGCTGTTTCTGGTCTGATCTTTCGGACCAACTTGTTTCGCTGGCACTATCTATGAAAAAACTGCCGATTTCCATTTGTATACCTGATAGGTAATGCGATTGAATTGGCCACTTCAAAAGAGCAACTTTGTTATCCATAAACCACTTTCTTGACGTGCTTTATAATGTCATCAATGCAGAGTATGGAGCCAACTCCTCACCGGGAAAAATATTCTGTCAACTTGTTAAAGCGTCTTAGTTAAATAGACCAAGAAGAATAACTCCTGCGTTGGGCGAATGTCTTATATGCGAATGTCGGCAGTCTATTGGGGACAATACGAGTATATTATTTTTGATGTTTAATGCATTGCAACTTATTATATACTTCTTTCAATTTTTCTTAAATCAATCATTTCACAGTTAGCGTGTATGGTGAACCTATTTTTTATCCTTTATTCTTCATTATTACTGACGTTACAGCATATGGAAAGCCAGTTTTCGCAATCTTTTAATGGAATGGGAAGGGCAATTTTCGAAAAACTATTACTGGATAAGGGAGTTTTGTTATTACCTGAAAATACAATTTTGTTGACTCTTCTCTTAAAGAGACTGACATCATACGCTGAGGAAATAATCGGAGACTAACAGTGTGGCTCCAGGAGGAATGACCAGATTTTCACTATACTGCAGCTTTTGTAAAAGAAATAGAAATTCCACAAAAGGGTACACCAACTGTTCGTAAATTTTAAAAAAGGCTATGACTTTTTTGTATCACGTTCTTGTAAGGCTGCGAATCCGGAAGAAGTTGGTGAAAATGATTCCAAGGACAAATGAAATGTCCTCCTTTAAACAAGGAGGTGTCTTGCCACCAGTTCTTTCTAATTTGGTGCTGGAATTCGTAATGAAATCCCTTCAAGAAATGGAGAGGGGAATAAACCCTAATGGAATCACATCCCTTCTAGCTTGCGATGACGGTCTTGACATGCTCGGAGATAGTAACTAAACAAGTAAAAGAAATGTAGAAAATCTAATAAGTAGGCTTGGAATAAAGGATGAAAACCAAATATTTTGTGACTGGTCGACTTGGATCAATCCAAAAACGACATAAAGATCGGCTGCATATGGGCACTCGTGCTTCCTCGCTATGAAAGGAATAACTCTTTGTCTCACAATGTGAAATTGTGGGCTTATAAAACCATAATAATGCCAATGACACTTTATGGATGTAGAACCTGGTCTTTGATCTATGGTGGAAAACAGGACGAAGAAACAGGCGAATGGAGAAAATTACACAATTAAGAACTCAGGGAGCCCTATTCAGACCCACACATTGTCCGAGTAGTTAAATCGCGAAGACTAATATGAGTAGGGCACGTAGAACGAAAACCAATAATGAGTGGTAAAGACCGCGTCGTAGGTGGGAGGACAAGATAAGGATGGTTCTATAAGAGATGGTACAGTCAACGAGGCTCTAAACTTCCGCGTTCTAAATGCCCGGTAATAATGATAATAACATTGCTGACGTTACAGCCTATAAAAAAACTATTACTGAATGGCTATTCGCATCGCTTTTATTCGATCCCTCAGTCATCGAAATTGGACGTCCTCTTTTTTCCTTGCATAACACCAGTTAATGACCTCTAGAAAACAAAATCCCAGGTGAAAACGTCCTTAAAAATGTGATGGTAACAGATTTAAGAGCTAATCTTAATTTTGATCTAAGGAAGTATTCCAAATTCAAAAGATGTTGCGGTCTTTAAAGTCTTTTGCATTGCGTTTCATAGAGTCGATGATTGAGTTAGTGATGTTGATGAAATTTCGAAGGAAAAGTTTATGAAAGCATACCAATATGAGCTGGGTCTTTGTGTTCAAAATCAATTCAAAAACATTCGCCAACAAATATTGTCGCCGAAATAATTCAGGGCTTTTCAATAGGGACATGACAGTTGTGTACTTTAGCACAAATAGGGCCTTTAACTTTTTTATGTTCTGTCAATATCAAAACGAAAGTTGGGGTTTCCGTTCTTCTCTCGGTGAATTTCAAGAAAGAGCAATATTTGTAAGTTATTAAAAATACTATTGAATTACTGAGGCGGTTGGTCGCAAGTTAAAGAGCGCCTGCTTCAATTTTGCATTGTACTGATCTTCCCAACAAACATGTTGTGTCTTCTCTAGTGGACCAATTCAAGTCAGCATTTTCATTACTGAATGTTTCTGTCCCAGTGAGACAATGCACAGGTCGAGCCACCGAAAATGTCTCAGTGGTAAATGCTTCAGTTAAAAATGGGCAAATCAGTCACGCCGTTCACCGAAATTGAGAATTTTTCAATCCACCTTGTCTTGGCTTATACCTGAGCTTTGAGCTTTCGAGAGGATCAGACGTGATTAAGTAGTGCTCATATTTATAAAAAATAAAAAATAAAAATACAAATATTTTTTTATTTTTTTGATAATCACATCAGGTGCAAACCAAAGCACCTAGTGAATAAAATAATAATCCGGGAATAATTTAGACGCAACGTCGAAATGTCGAAGTGCAATAAATGTAAGTCAGCAATTCGTGGCGAAACGGGTGTAAGGTGCGCTGGCGTATGTAATAAGGTCTTTCACAGCACCATGAAATGTTCTGGTTTGGATGACTACTCCATCGGAATCATTGGATGCAATAATATGGTGAGATTCATATGCGAAGAGTGCATTATGTACATACAAAATGTTGATATGGTGATCAAGGAAATACAGGACAATGTAGAGAGGAACACACATTACCTTAAGGAATATAAAGAGGAATTCGCGAAATCACTGAAACAAAATGAAAGTGAAATAAAAGCACTATTGGAAGCAATTGAAGCAAGATATATGCAAAGGTTGGAAGAAATGAAAAAAACTCAAAAAATGTGTGAAAAGGGCATTCTGGAAATGCAGAAAATGTGCACTGTTGCCGAGAATTTTAAAAAAGAAGGTGAGAACATTTGTAACGCTATGAAGAACAGCAGTGAAACTGTATGCAAAGAGGTAAACAAAATAACCGGTGATCTACAAAAGACAACAGAACGTCAAATGTCATTTGCTCAAATTGTCAAGAAGACAAATGGGGCAAGGCAAGAAAAAGTGCTGCCAAATTTAAGAAAGGAGTTACCTCTTATTGTAAAACCCAAGGGCAAACAAAATTGTAATAAAACAAAAGAGGACTTAAACAATAAAGTGGATCCAAAGGACTTTCAAATTGCAGATATACATAACTCTCATAATGGTATTATTATCATAGAAAGTGAAGGTATAGATGAAAGAAATAAAATAAAAAGCGCGATTGAAGACAATATTGGACAAGATTACGAAATTAAAGTACCAAACAGGATAAACCCAAGAATCTATATAGCAAATATGAAGTTTAAAATGGAGGAGAATGAAATTATCGATAAATTAAAGAAGCAAAATAAATTAATTACAAATAGTGATTTAAAATTAGTCAGATTTATTGAAAAGAAAATAAACAGTGTGATTAAATACAGTGCGATAGTGGAAATAGATGCGGATTCGTTTCCCAAGGTAATGGAAATGGGGAGACTGAATATTGGATGGGAGAAATGTAAAGTATTTGATGGTATTGATATTTTGAGGTGTTTTAAATGTAAAGGGTTTAACCATAAGGCAAATGAATGTAAAAAAAAGGAAGAGTCGTGCCTGAAGTGTTTGGAAAACCATAAAACGAAAGATTGTAACAATAAACCAATAATTAAGTGTATAAACTGCAGTCGTATGAACGAAAAATTGAATATCGGTCTTGATGATAATCACATGACACTAAGCAGACTGTGCCCAGTTTATTTAAAGAAACTGGAAGTAAGAAAAAAAAAGATTGGATATTAGCAATTAAATAAAATAAGTGGGATTTATTTAAATATACAGGGCCTGATCGGGAACTTTGCAATTCTAGAGGAATTAGTGTATAAAAATGATTTTGATTTTGTAGTATTGAGTGAAACACATATAACGGCGGACATCAGAGAAAGTGAATTTAAATTAAGTGGATACAGATTGTTTAACTGTTTATCTAACTCAAGACATACGGGAGGAGTAATCATATTTGTAAATAATAGAATGAAGGCAGTTGAAATTAATTCCAAAACAGAAGATTATAAAGTTTGGCTAATTATGATAAAAATGAATTGGGAAAAAGAATGTTGGAATATTATTGGTGTGTACCGGTCAAATAAAATGTCTGTTTCGGAATTTAATGAAACTCTAAGTGAATTTATAGAAAGTAACTTGAACTCTTATGAAAATGTGTGTATAGTCGGGGACTTTAATATAGATTACAAGAATGATAATAGTGATAAAAAAAAATTTGAAGTGGACATTTTACATAAGTTCTGTTTACGACAGTTAGTCAAAGACTACACTAGAAACGCTAGATCAACATCAACACTCATCGACTATGTGATAAGTGATTATGTCTCCAATATAAAGGTAAAAATAAAGAACGAATGGATAATATCGGACCATGAATCAATAAAAATTGAATTAAACGTTAATGAAAGGAGTAATGAACATCGATCTATAAGATACGTGAAATATGAAAAATTAAAATTTATAACAGAATTAAGAAGCAGAAAGTTCGCGAATATTTTACAAACAAATAATATAATAACTATGTCAATGGAGTTTAAAATATGTATAGAATCTTGTATAAGCAGCTTAACTAAATCATATAAAGCAAAACCATATTTCGTGGAATGGTTCAATGAAGAATTAAGTGACCTTAAACGAGATAAAATAAGATTATATAAAATAAATAATATCTTGAAAAATGCTGAAAGTTGGGAAAAATACAGAATAGCCAGAAACAAGTATAAAAATAGATGTATAGAATTCAAAAATAGGTATATTGAAAGAAAAATTCAAGAAAAAACAGGTAATCAGAGAGATATGTGGAAGGTGATCAAGAAGTATGTGTTGTCTGAAGTCCGTCAAGAATTGTGTGAAATCGAAGTGAATAATGTAAAAATTAGCAATAAATTGGATATAGCAAACAAATTGAATGAATACTTTGTAAATAGTATAATTGAATTAAATGAAAGCATTCCTAAAATTGAATACAATGACAATATAAGTGAATCAGTACGTGAGTTTAAATTTAGAGAAATAGACATGATTGAACTTGAACAGATAATCAAAAGCATAAAAAATAAAAACGATTATAATGGTCTTAATACAAATATATTGCTAGAGTGTAAAGAAGACATTTTCCCTGAACTAATATATATAATAAATACATCGTTAAGAGAAGGTATATTCCCAAGTACTTGGAAGGAGTCAATTGTTGTACCTGTGGAGAAAGAAAAAAATGCAGTGAAACCAGAACAATTTCGCCCTATAAACATGATGCCCGTTTATGAAAAAGTATTGGAAAAAGTTGTATGCACACAACTTGAAAGTTACTTCTCCGAAAACGGAACGCTGTGCGGTGAACAGTCGGGATTTCGTAAAGGACATTCTACGGAAACAGCCCTAGCATGGGTGCTCAATGAATGGAAAAAAGAGATGGATGACGGAAATCTAGTGTTGGCGTTATTCTTGGATCTGAAGAGAGCCTTCGAAACAGTAGACAGAAGTATTCTCTTAAAAAAGCTGTTCAAATATGGGATACGACACAAGGAGCTTAAATGGTTTGACTCTTTCTTGTCTGGAAGGTCTCAAAGGACTAAACTAGGAGAGGCTTATTCAACACCAAAGGCGGTAAACTTGGGAGTACCACAAGGTACAATTTTAGGGGTTATTTTATTCCTAGTGTATGTAAATGATTTGAAAGACTGTCTTAAATTTTCAAAAATTTCGTTATTTGCGGATGATACATTGGTATATATTGTGGGGGATAACTTAAATATTTGTGAACATCATCTAAACGCTGATGCAAACAACGTATTTGAATGGCTATGTAAAAATAAACTGAAATTAAATATAACGAAAACCAAATCTATGTGTATTAGTAGCAGGAGTAGTACTATAAATATTAAAATAAGTAATAATAATATCGAATGTGTGGATCAAATCAAGTATTTAGGAGTAATGGTGGATAATAAGTTATATTTTAATGTACACGCGGACTTCATAGCTTCAAAAATGGCAAAAAAAATAAATTTTTTGTATAGAATAAGAAAGAGTATCTCCAAAAATTGTGCAATTAATATTTATAACACGATTATATTACCACATATAGATTATTGTTCATCAATTTTATATTTATGTAGTATTGAAAAAATTAACAATCTTCAAATTCTACAAAACAGAGCGATGAGATCTATACTAAAATGTAGTTTAAGAACGCACATTGTTGACATGTTTAATGAGTTGAAATGGATGAATGTCACACAGAGACTTAAATTTAATGCCTTAATTTTTATCTTTAAGCTAAAAAATGGATTGTATCCAACTTATTTGCAAAGAAACCTCCAATATGTTGGTGGGTATTATAATCTTAGAAATGTAGGCAACTTTCGATTACCATTATTTAGAAGAGCTAGTTCACAGAATAATATATTGTACAAAGGAGCCCAATTATTTAATAATTTAGATGCGTCTATAAAAATGGAAACTAGTATAATTAGATTTAAGAAACACATTGAACAGCACATTACGAATTTCTCAATTTTTATTATGTAAATGAATTTTGTAAGAGTTCTTTTGAACTAATAACAAAAAAAAATTACAATTACATTACATTACATTACATTACCTTTCTTATAGGTACCTTTACAAGATCAAATAAGCATAAGAAATGAAGCTCCATGACATGCTTTCATTGGGCTTTGCAAAAAGTTTGAGGAAAATTCTGAATTTGATCAAAAAATCATCTTTAGTGACGAAGTTCGATTTTGGCTTAATGACTTTATCAGTAAGCAAAATATGCAACAGCAACAAACCCAATTATGTTTCAAATGACTCTACAAAAAGTAACCGTGTGGCGTGGGTTTCATACCGGAGGTATGATTGGACCGCTTTTTTTCATCGATGAAAATCGGCATGTTACTTTCAATTGAGTTCGCTATCATGTCATGTTGGGGCACTACGGTGACACATGCCACACAGTTGATCAAAGAATTGATAATTTGAAAGGAAAGTTCGTTAATCGTCTAATTTCGATATTAACCACCGCATTTATTCTATTTAACGCCGTTGGGTTTCTTTCCATGGGATTACGTTAAGTCCCACGTGAAAAATCATCTTCAAAGATCCGATCACTGCCAACGTGTTTGTGGTGGTCATATGAACCAGATTGGGTTCCATGCTTAATTTTAACGTATACATATATTGTATTATGCCCTAAATAAATACAAAATTCTTATTGCTCTTATTGAAAAACCTTGTAGTATCAATAGACTCCATAGTATTGATCATTAACACTGATCGCCAGTGCCAACTTGCTTTTAAATAAGCTTGGAAAATCAAAGTTAAGTCCCAAAATCTGGAATTTCATAATCAATGTTTTATGTAACCGACCATGGAGAGTATCAGACAAAAATTCTAAAACCTCGAAGCGACTACTGAACAAATTTTCATAAAGTTATTAAGATTAGAGACTGATGGGTGGATTAATGGAAACCACTTGCACACAGTATTAAGAGATCCCGCGCTAGTAACAAACAACTACAGAAACCACATACACTTAACTAATACGATTAGTCTTGATCGACTAAAGCATCAAAAGAACGTTGATAATGGATAATTCTAGTGAAGCGAGCATAGTCTCTATTTCATACCATGATGACCGGATTCCAGTACTTAATGATACAAAAAAGAGTAAACGTCCACAAAGTTGTAAATATGTATGTATCAACATCTTAAGTCAGATCAGTTACCAGAACCAACAATTACCACATTAGCACCATGTCCACATCTTGTCACCTGCACTTTTGCAAACGTCCACTTAGTCCAGAAATACCGATCAAACCAGTCGCACTGAATCCAACGGACATTTTTCAAGTAATTACAATAATTAAAAGCTTTTGAGAATGGCATTTATGGCTGACTATAGTCGTAATTTCGATTGCGATCTATCCAAGGACTCGTCTGTGTAATTAATGTTTATAAAAAACATCTCACTAAAGACTTTAAAATCTTTTTTTTTGTTTTTTATGACCACATAATTGTAAGTAATCACCGGCATCCCAGTCAACTGGATGGAAAACCTGCTGTGATGTTTGCTTTGACCGTTGGGTGCACATGCTGTCTCGGCTGTGTCATAAATATTTAGTGCGAATTTGTTAAAAGATTATCAAAATTAATGGTGCCTTTGGTACAACCAAACTTGTTGAACTAAATAGGGTCAAAATAAACATGCAGAAAGGAGGTCATTACTATTCCGACACATTTTCGTATGTTTTTTTTCATATGTTTGTGCAAAAATAAGTGCTTTAAATCGTCCAAGTTCTCGATTTGTTTAAGCTGCAACATTTTCGCTGGCACTTAGGCACGGACCAATAAATTTATTTTCTTTCCCAATGTTTATAAATATCTGCACTGTTTAATGGAAACGGATTGCTTATAGTTTTTGGCACTAAACTTGCAACAGATTTTCTTATCTCATGTTTTCAGAATAGCAAAAATAATGAAAAGTAAATAAACAGATAAATTGTGAACAGCGTCAAGAGTGATAAATCGAGAAGCGTTGTTGTTCGGTATGGTCCTATGACTAATCGGTTTTTCTCCGATTGATGAATCTGTTTGTTATCTCCCAAACTTTATTTTACAATAATAATTATTATCATATTTTTTGATTGCTATACGTTTTCAAGTGAACTTTGATGTTAAAAACATATTTGTTTGTCTGAGTATTATAATTTCCCTCTCTCTCTTTCCTTTTTCCGGCGTTGTTATGGTCAGAAGTGTAGGACCATAACCTTCCCACTTAACTGCATTCCTACTGGTCCGCTTGTGGGGTCCGCCGGTTTGGCCTCAGAAAGTAGCGGCAGGCTTCCCGGTTTGGGATTACTTCATCGCTGAGGCCAATCAAATGCTGGTGTTTTTGCATTCTGCACCAATTGTTTTTCGGCCTGCTTTTTTTTTGTGACACGGGCATGCTCCATATTTTTTTGTTTGATCTTACTCTTACAACACCGGTGATCTCCAGTCGTGTCAGCCCACTGATTTGCATGTACACTTGTGGGGCAGTTTAATGGTGGTATATGTGTCCCTAGGCTCACCTTGGTGTTTTCTAAATTGCCTAGATGTGATTTTTGTTTACCTTTGTTTTAGTCGCCTTTTACGACAAGCGAGAGGTATCGCTGCAGGGATATTCTTAACCCGTCCCTGCACGGAATAGTATTATAATTTCCCATACTTCGAAATTACCCGCTGATGAATCCATGCAACTTAGGGTTGATTACCAGAGTTTGTGGACGTCTCCCACGTTGCAGAAATACAGTAGTTTTTTTTTTTTGTAGCTTATTGTCCTAAGCTGAACTTGTTGTCCAGATCACATGATCATGAAAAATAATCAAGAAGTTTAACTAAGACACAGATGGGCAGGCGTTCAATCCACGATGTTAAAATTGTTGTTCGCTGACTGGGCTTTGGAGCGTTTGGAAGAGAACCCCAATTTTGGCCGTAAAATTATCTTTAGCGACGAGGGACATTTTTGGATGAATGGCCGTGTAAACAAGGAAAAGTGTAGTGTATAGGACGACACCAACTCATACGAGGTTTACCAGGTGACAATGCATTCTCGAAAAAGTTACCATTTGGTGTGGATCATTGGTCCGTACTTTTTCGAGAACGACGGTGGTGAGGCGGTCACCATCATTGGCGAGCGTTGCAGAACGATGATAACCAATTTCTTATGGCCTAAATTGAACCATACGGACCTGGACGGCATGTCGTTCCAGCAGGACGGTGCCACACAGCGGACGATTGGCATTCTGCATGAACGATTTGAAGGTAAAATTATCTGACGTTAATTGGCCATCAAGGTTATGCGATTTGGCCCGCATGGTGAACATAATGCCCTTAAGGTGAACATAATGCCCTTAAGGTGAACATAACACCGGCCATCGCCCAAATTCAGCCGGACCTATGCGAAAGAGTCATGGGAAAAAAAGAAAAAAAAAAACATTTCAACGTCTACCCGCCTCTATTGAAAAACCCTTTAAATTTTAACACTACAACAATTCTAATACAACATCGTTCATGTGCCGATGACTTCTATTGCAGGCGATATTCCGTAGGTCAAGTTAATCGATGGATTCTTAAGATTCTTAAGGAATAAGTGAACATATGGCCACAATTTCAGTTTTGGTGTTATGATTGAGGTCGTGAATTGTCGCTGGGTTATTGAATTGTTATAGTCTGAAGGTATCAAATCGCATGAAATCAATCTGTTGAAATGCGGTTTTCAAATTTCGTATAGAATAAACCAATAGTCTGAAAGCGTCTGCGTACGGTAACGCCATCCTGTTGAAGCCAGAAATCGTTCAGACCCAATGCATTTAATTTTGGAAAAAAATCAACTTGGTCATCTCGATACACTTTCGCTACCACTCCAGTTTCATCTTCGTATCAACCCATAATCCGCACCTCAAAGTGCCCAGAGCCAACATTGATTTAACGAATCAGCTACCAAATGGTCTAAAGGCTTGAATTGTTGTTTAAGTTGGATTCCTTCGGATTGTAAATGAAGATCGACCTTTAAAGTACCATAAGTGAGACCTTCGAAAAGCTATTATCGAAAGACGCCTCCTTGTTTTTATCCCTAATGTTTCAGATCAGGCGCTTTGTACATTGTTTTCCTTTAGGGATTCCCAACCATCCCAGGATATGCTACTTTTTTGATCAGTTTATACACATTTTTTTAAATCTACGATGACCTGGTTTGTTGTTTCGTGGAATTCCCATTTCTTTTCTTAAAACTGTCGTAAAATCAAAATCTGGAAAACAAGTTCTCGCTTCGGGCATTAAAACCTGCCGATAATTCAAGAATTTAAAACTACTGTCTCGGTTGGCTGAAATTCGAGTGTGTGTGTGTCGGGAAGAAAGGGAGATTGTGTAAATGCCCCTCTTTTTCTAGAGACCACTTTTTGGATTATCTGTCTGATGAGGCTACTACGGAAAATGCACGTTCCACATCAAAGACTGGTCGCGGCTTTACCCACATAGGTGAAATCTTTCAGGAAATCAATCAATCAATCAATTTTATACTCCATTTTAAAATATGTTAACCATTACCGTGATGCAATGTCGACCTCTAATATACTCTCACACCTTTGCACATGCTTTAAAAGTAACATTTGTTAAACTCAATTAGCCTACAGCATAACTTTCGCACTAAAATACTTCTTTATTAAAAAAAAATATTGCTCACATAAATGAAACATTAACTCTAGCCCATTGAAAGGCTTGGGTACTTCTGAATTATTGGGTCTATGGGTCTCGTAAAAGTTTAAAATCAGCCAAGTTGACCGATCATTTTCAAGTACTTCAGATACATCGGATCTATTATAACTACATTCCATTGATGATATTTTGCTTTCACAGTATTAGCTTTGTCATAACAATTGAGTCTATAATCTAGAAAATCGATTTTGTTTTTCGTCAATATAAAAACTGTTAACTGCCATTACCTAGATGGTTGTACAGTTCATGAAGGCGTTTGTGCGTATTTTATGACAACTACAAAAGCCGAACAACTTTTGAACATTTTCTGATTCGAACCATTGCTCACTCTGAAAAGGATGTACCGCTTCCACATTGATCTAAGGTTTGTATATTCCTATAACCTATACCTATAACCAATCAGACTTGGTTGATTTGTTTTTAATTTGTGCCTAGTATAATTTTAAAGGAAAGGCCATGTGGCAGCACTTACGAAAACAGTATCAATGATTTTGCTTTCACTTGATATAATTTGAGGAATAAAATTTAGAAATTATCTAGTGTTGTCTGTCTTAAATCATATTCGATATATTCTTTGAGAACAAAATATAAATCAAGGCTATTTGGTGTCACTTTTTTAAACTGGATAGATAATGACGACGTGCCGAAGTATAAAGTGTGCTCGCGATAAGCAAATTTTAAGAGGATCCATTCGTTCAAAATCCCAATCTGTTTTCCAAACTGTCACATGCTCTTTGAAATCTTTGCTCTCACCGAAACAAGTCTGATCCCCAGAATAAATAACTTCGAACCATTCCCATGAAATTTGAATGTTTATCGCGTTGACGAACTCAGCCGACCCATGATGGTTTCCTTGTCGAAGCGTCCTACTAGCCGTCCTTAATATAATTGACTCTTGCCATGTTGCAATATCATCCTCCCCATATTTCGACTTTGTTTCAATTAAGATTGTGCTACCCCAGAAAACATTATACATCATTTGTTTCTACATCTTGCCATCATAACCTTTTGAATCCTATCAACTCGCCATTAACACAATTGACCAAATAATTGATTTAAGAGACCCTCAGGATGTAATCCTTCTTTTCGGTGACTTCAGCATTCCTCATCTTAAATGAGCTCAATCAGACGAACAGTCGTTTTATATTGTCACTAATCCCACTAGTGCCAAAGAATGTCTCTTCT
This sequence comes from Merodon equestris, assembly GCA_958301585.1. Classification (NCBI taxonomy): domain Eukaryota; kingdom Metazoa; phylum Arthropoda; class Insecta; order Diptera; family Syrphidae; genus Merodon; species Merodon equestris. The sequence goes on from OY284415.1 coordinate 37,169,940, forward strand.
TGGATCGCCTAGCAGATTCAAACCTTAGCTAAGTTAGTGCCGTTTTAAACTATATATGTATGTACATACATAGGTAGAAAACAAGACTCATATTCACAACTGAGCTACTCAATTCTTCTCTTTCGTCTTCTCCCTTTTCCCTTTCAACCATCGAAAACTTCCAACCTCCCCTCCCACTTTCAATTTTTCATGATTTTCCATTACAGAACAAACTTTCTACAGTTCTGGCCTCTCACGATTTCCACAAAATTTCACCAAATCAATGAACACCTTAAAAAACATCTTCTCTAAGAATAAAAGAAATAAGCAGTGGAAAATCTTCCTTCGTACTTAATCCCCTAATGACTTTTCTAACTACATGGGCAGCTATGTATCTCCACTTTACCGCCCTTCACAACTCCCTTTACCAACGCTATTTAACTGAAACGCAAGCCAATCTTATAAGTTATCCTAACTCCTTCTTTAAGTTTATTAAACAAAATCTGATGGCTACCCTACCTCGCTCCCCTTCCATAATCAAACCTCAAATGATCCCAATATTTTCGCCACCACCAACCTTTCGCCGACGACTTCTTTGTTCTGGACTTCGCTCACTTCGATTATTTACCGAATTTCTCCTTTGGACCATTTTTTCCTCGGACAGTCGATCTACTTAATGATGAATTTACTCCTAGACCTGACGGTCTTCCTGCCATAATTCTAAAAAAAAATGCTCCTCAACCCTTTCCCTCCCTCTCTCAAAAATCTTCAGTTTATCTATAGGTAAATTCCCCCGGATATGGCAAACCTCATTTATAACCCCTGTACACAAAAAAAGATTCGAAGAATAATATTAAGACCTATTGTCCCTAATGCCAAACAATCCGACAGTATTTTGTACGAAATTGTAAGTTTTCGCTGCAAGTTTTTAATCTCCCGTAGACCGCATGGTGGCCTCAAATACTACAACCACAAACCTTGTTGAAAATCTCCCACAGACTGATCCTCTTCAAATTGTCTTCACGTGGCTTTGACCCCATTTCTTTGAAGTGGATATCTTCTTACCTACAAAATCGCTATTAAAGTGTTCGTTTCAGATCCGCCTTTTCTAACCCTTTTTTTAGATTCCACTGCTTTTCGTCCTTATCATAAACGATATTGTACTGGTGATTAAACATTCCCACATCTCACTTTATGCCGACGATACCAAGTTCATGACTCTTCCCTTATTCAATCAGATCTCAATAGTTTTTCCATCTGGTGTTCCAAAAATTGCTTGGAGCTTAACACTTTCAAATGCAAATCAATCACATTTTCACTTAAATGTCTTTCGTCTCACCTTCCTCAATAATAATCAACCCATCTCCAACACTCAGGCTATCCGCGATCTTGGCAAATTATGTGACCAGGAGTTAAATTTCGCGCACACATCGATGAGATAATCCTTAAAGCTAATTCTGAACTCGGCTTTGTGAAGCGATGATCCAAAGAATTTTCCAACCCTTACGTTAGCCAATCTCTATATATAACCTTTGTCCGGCCCTTTCTTGAATACACCTCTGAAATGTGGTCAAATACACCAACAAACCCAGATTTCTAGAATCGAAAGCATCCAACGCCGGTTCCTACGAATTGCTCTCGAGTTCTCCCCTAGAACAATCCTTTGCTTTTACCACTCTATCAAAACTGTCTTAAACTAATCAACATGAACAAAATGGAGGAAAGAAGAACTGTATCTGACATTCTTTCATCCATCGACCCTTTTCAGGTACCATTGACAACTCTGTCTGTATCAACACTAACCCTCGCAATGTAGGAAATCTCCGTCTCTTCTATCTACCCACCCCCGTACCGCCTATGGCTCCAATGAACCCATTTCTCGTATGCTGGGAAGTGTTAGCTCGAATCCTTACTTCCATTTCAACCTCAGTACTCCATGCATAAAAATCCGACTTTTTAATCGCGCCCCCTCTCCCGTTCTTCAAAGTTATTAAGTCAGAATACGTAAAATTAAGTTAGCTTGAAGTAAGCTCAATAAATGGCGTAACGAAAATTACAAAGATAATAAAAAAATCTTTACCAGCGGGGGACATATGTACAAGTCTGCACAACGTCAGGTTAGCCGAGAAAAATCAGCACAAGCACTGGGCATGTTATGTGAGGACCTCAAAGGAAAACGTAAAGAAAGCTGCTACCAAAATCAAAGCAGAACTACAGACCTTGTCGGAAAATCTCGTTCAAAAAACCACTGCTACAAAGAAAAATAAAACAAAGACTGAAGTTAGCTAAGCAACATGTTACCTGGTCCTGTCGGAGTGATGAAAACAAGTTTAAGCTCTTCGGAAGCGACGGCAAATATTAAGTTAGAAGAAAAGGTGAACGTTGTAATTAAAGTTACCAATTGCCAACCGTTAAACATGATGTGGGGTCGGTGATGATTCGGGCATATTTTTCACGTTCGGGAGTTGACCCTATCTTTCGTAAAGACGGTACAACGAGCCATCAATTGCACTTGAACATCTTAAACAAACATAATGCTTCCGTACCCAGAAGGAGGAATCCCTTTAAGATAGATATTGCGGGAAAGAGGTGGACGTTTTGGAATGAAATGCTCGGACCTGAATCCGGTTGAGCACATTTAGTTTATAAAGAGAAAAATTCGGAGAAAACGGTGCTTTAATAAAAATGTGCAAAGTGATTTATGTTGAAATTGAGAAAGATTCTGAACTAACATTCCAGTTTTAGAATTCGTGAAACTATTCTAGTTGACTATATGGAGAGGAAATGTAGAGTAAACATAAAAACAAAGGGTGGCAACACAAGATATTATAAATAATATATGTATTTGCTGGGAGTAAAATAGAAAAAAAAATATTTGTTTACAAACTTTTCTCTGCTGTTTTAGCCGGGAATGCTTAGCTTCGTTTCTGCAACTTTTTTTCAAAGCTTACTTATAAAATTTTTCTTTAAAGATAAAAGCAAATAATAAAGCAATAATAACGGAATTCTGTGCAAGGTCGTTTGCTTGTAAGTACATATAAAGTAATACAAGCTACGTTTAAATTTTGCAAATACAAAGCAGATGCTTTCAAACCTTTTTCCGGCCATGTGTACCTAAATGCTTGGATGATGCATGATCCGCAAAGACTAACATCATATTCTATGCTCATTATTCGTTGTCAAATGAGTCCAAAAATTGTGTGGAAACTATCTCTCTGGGCGTTCCATCATCATATCCGATCAAATTCGCAGATAATAATATACATAGAGTGTTATTATATAGTTAAAAGGCGGCTGTTTATTGCCATAAGAAGGCGCTAGGGAAAACAGAATGAAAGTCTCCTGATCCCAGCAGGATGGGGCGCCAGAGTAAGTTAATGAATTTGTGGCAAGAAATTTTCCGAACTTCATCTAAAATTACGATGTTGCGATTGCGACGATACTCGCCGAATTAAATAGATGGTTGTCCTCCTGACCTTTTTCGGGCGACATGCGAAATCGAAGGGCAACTACTTCCAGTCAGTAATGGTCATGTTTTATTTTGATCAAATGTTTTTTTTATTATAAATTTGTAAATCTTTATTTACTTTTCCTAATCCATTCCGTCCCCTTCCAAGAAATCCCCCTCCGTAAAAATAAAGTTGTTAACATTGATTTCCGAAATGACCTTTCACAAATATTTGAATTGATCAATACTGTATGCCGACAAGAGCAACAAGGTCTCTAAAGGTCAACCAATAATTTTTGAGTACCAAATCTTTGACTTGTTTTTGACTTTTGGAAACTGCATTTTTTTCAGCACTTTCTTTGCCTTATTTCTTGGAATTTTTAATACCATTTGTAAACAGTTTTTTGTCCAATAAATAAAGGGTGATTTTTTTGCTGCCCGGTTTTTCAGTCTTCTATTTTTGACAGCTCGTAAAGGATTCGTGAATGACCCCAAGTTAAATATGCTCAGTTACCATTTCCATTTCATCATAGAAAAACTTATACGCGAACAAATATTACAAATTATTGAATTTTATTATCAAAATTCATGTCCTGTGCAAAATGTTTCCGCACACTTTTGTGGCCGTCATTACCGAACTAGCAATTTGAGCCATATTGACCAACATTTTGCATCAAGTTCACCCATTGGAAATCACTTACCCGTTTGCCTAAAGTGCGTACAGAAGAAAATATTGGTACCGTATTCGCCAGTGTTATTGAAGACTGTGATTTGTCCATTCGTCGCCGTTCGCAGCAAATGGGAATAAGTTAATCGACTGCGTGAAAGACTCAGCGAAACAGACAGACGCGAATCAGCGAAACTGCTCTGCCGTATTTAGTCCCACGAGTAACCCAAACAATGCATGAGCTGCCAGTGCATCCAGAAAAGTGCACCGTTTGATACAGTTTCTGGTCCGGTGGAATCACTTGTCCAATTTTTTTCGAAGATGATCGTGAGAACAACGTTACTATCAATGGCGCCCACTGTCGTTCAATGATTTAAAATTTTTTTCTTTGGCCAAAATCCACAAGCTGAACCTAGTCGACATGTGGTTCAAGCAAGACATTACTACCTGCCACAAAGCAAGGAAATCGATAGAACAATTGAAAAATGAGTTTGGTGAGCAATTTATCGCCCCTTTTAAATCGATGAAAAGCCAGCGTCAGTTACACCTTGGGAGACTCATATTATTAGCAAGATATAAACCAAATATACTCAAATGACAAGGAAGATCCGTTCTCGAACACTCAAAAAGCGAGGTCAATGGAGAAGAAAATATTCTCATGAATGAATCCATCAAACTGTTAATATCCAATATAATAATAATGATCATTTTTAATAATGATAACTTCCTTAATCCTTTACATAGTTTACAATAAAAGTTACATAACTGGATTATATAATTTCTTGTAAGGAATAGCTACTCGTATATACAATCTATTGTCAAAGGACAAGTGGCGAGAGTAGTTAACAGTTAAATTAACATACAAAAAATATAGACTATTGACGGGGAATGTATGATGTATACATTATACAAAAGAGAATAAAAATAAGTCAATTAAAAAGTCAGAGTAAAAAGAGTCAATTAAATTATAGTTATTGTAGTAATTATCTTTCCTGTAGCATAGTATTTACAGAGTTTATAGTCCAAAACAATGCCTAGATATTTAAAACTATCGACATGTTCAATTATAAAGCGGCAATCGCTGCAGTTTGGCAACTAGGTGAGTGGTAGTAAGTAGGCAGATCTCTGCAAACCAAACACTTGATATTAAATGCCATTAATTTCGTTATATTGCTGATTATAAGCTTATGTTGCTTGGACCAACGTCGTATTATATCAAAATCTGCCTTTATATTAGATAACAAGTCCATTGCCAATAATCAACCTTTCCTTCTAAAGTTTTTCCTTTGGACCACTAAATCTTCTAACCTATGAAATAACTTGTACTCCCTAGTTGGTCACCATTGTATTGTTCCACTATAAATAGAAGACAAAAGTGAAAAGTAGAAAAACCAAATCCCAGACGACAAAGCGATTCAACGGAGAAAAGGATAAGAATTAGCATCCACTATAAACGTCTCCATCATTACGGCGCTTTTGCAGAATAATTAAAACCTTCAATTTAATTACTCTGGCAACACCATACAGAGTCACTGTCCTAACAATGCATTCCAGCACCTTATCTATGACCATTCAGCACTGTTCAGCAGTGTTCATCCCAGTCGTCCTTCGTGCTTCGTGCTTCGTATTTTATTCGTATCTCATCCTCTCTGGAATTTTTTTTCTCTATCCTTACGTCGTTATATATGTATACGTGACGTGGACAACACTTTCGAGGTGTCCCCCCCGCGCGGTCGTATGACCTGGGTCAGCTTGCAACGGAGATAGGGGAATTTTGAGGGATCCGAGGGTTGAATGGTACCCAGCAGCACTGTTGTTGGTGTTGCACTACCTTCGGGGATGTTGATTGCAGGGCCGCGCTATTTATTTGGTGTCCGTGCTTAGTGACGGCCAGTTGGGCGTCGGGGGAGAGGACATCCCCAGTAAGCAATCAACGAAAACTGCATATTGCACGGTAAAGCACTATGAGAGTGCATATTGGACAGTGCGATAGGTGGGGTATGGAAAACAAATGCTTTTTGGCTAAGGAACCTTTATCTCCACTCTACTCCAGTGTGCTTTTAGTATGCATCGTTTTCGATGCAGAACGGGATGAGAGGAAGACAAATCCATTGCAAGTGAATGGGTGCTGCAAGGGCATAATGATGAGGGGGAGGGGGGCATGAAATTCGATTCACTGCGTGACGAGGTCAAAGTGTTATTAGCTTTTTCTCGTCAGAAATTGGGTCACCGAGGCAGCGAATTCATGCAAATTCACGCATTCCTAAAGGATACAAAATCGTCGACAGCGAGAGAGCGAGCGAGAAAGTAAAAGAGTGAAGATAGGAGAGAAACAAGCTCGTTGAGGATTTAGTTCCGGTCGTCAAAGCTAAAACACACCGATCGATGTGTGTTACAGAAGAGAAAGCATATGCTGCGTGCAGCGAATCAAAATCATGGCGAGAAGGGACAATGCGACCGTTGAAGCACCTGTATGATTTTCGCTTACCCCAAACACAACAGGATGGTGTGGAATGCTGATAAATTATTCAGACTTTGTTTGTTCAGTAGCGTTTCAGCTGTAAGTGTGCGGACGACTTGGGTTTTGTTTACGGTTTCCGAGGTATTGTCGCTTGTGGCGCGCTTTGTTCCGAAGTTTTTCAATTAATATTTCAGACGTATAACGGGAATGAATACAAAGTTTTAATGATAAAACGGTTTAGATTAACGCGAGAGGTTATTCGGATGGTCGTCGAATGGTCTTTGTTTGTTCTGAACTTACTCGAAACTCGAAATTGTGCGCTACGGCGAATGTAGCGGTATTCATGTGGCTGCATCCGAAGTAAGTGGCAAATCATGGTGTGGTTTATGACCACATATATGTACATACATATGTATGCATGTGGTTGCTCTGTACCCACTGGGTTTAAAGGATCAGTAGTTCACATTTAGCTTCAGATTTTATTCAGATTAAGGTTTTGGTATCAACACCAGACTTTACCTTTTTCTGGATTCAAGGGGCTCCTAACCACTTTCTCTGGTGCGGAAACTATTATCCGGTGAACTTTAACATTCTACAATGCATCGCCGCACAAGATGGGGTGGTGAATTGCGGTTGCTTCAAGTTGTGTTAAAAATAAACTGACGTCGAGCATTATGTCTTATTTACGTACTTGACTAAGTTGTAGTATAATCATCAACCTCACTACCAATATGCAATATCCACAGAAAGAAGGTTTTGCTGAGTATTTGGTGGGACACTCTGGACGTTTAGGAAGAACGTGAGGCAATAGTCAGTAAGCAAAAGAGCATTTTCGGATGAGAAGAGGACGTAAATTAGAAAACTGGCGACCGAATTGGGAATTGTGCTAAATGCATGTTACACCAAACGATCGCAAAAATGCAGTGGACGTTCAACAAGTCAAAAATAATAAATAAAGCGAACCTTTTGATTGCGTGGAAAGCAAAAAAAAAAACTCTTTATTTTATTTCTTCTCCAAATTATTACGAGAAACCTATCTAAAAATAGGTGTTTTGAGACGACTAGCTTGAGTAGCTACCTCCAATCTTCCAATTTGATCACCCAGGAAATTTTCATCGAAAAGTTCGACTTTGACGAAATTTGATTTGAGGGAATCAGTTACCTTAAATGATGAGTGCAAATTTAACTTGTTTTGATCAGATATCAAGCACAACATAGAATTAATTCCACGGTACATCATAAAAGCTTTCAAACATGGTGGTGAGAAACATTATGATTTGGGCATGCTTTTCATGTTGTGTTAATGTTACCAATTACCGATGATGAAATGCCATTGCTATGGATGTCCAAAAAGGCAATGATCCGAAACACACCACCAAATAATAACGAAGGAATAGTTAGCCACTAATGGAATTACCGGACCGAACCTAGATCCAAGATAAAACGTACGGAATGAGATTAAAGGCATAGTTGAAACCACAAACCCTGAAACCAAAATGAAATTGCATCAGTCAGAGCGAATGCCTTGGAAATCAACTTACTTGGACACATGTCTGCAACATATCGAGAATCGCCCAAAAAGTAAAAAAGAAAAGTCAAGCAACAACTATTAATAAATTTGTTTGACTTTTGTTATGTTACTGTTACTGGCCAATTACTTAGGATCAAGCAATGAAGTGAAAGAATGTGCATTATTGTACGGTTGATATTGTGGCAAGGACTTATGATGTAAATGTTGCTAAAATATTAAATATAAAAATAATACATAGGGAACGGAGATCATTCACACTCGTTTCGTTTACAATTTAAATTTGATGATGTGCTAGAGCGCTCAATATTCTATTGCCTTTAACCTCTTCACAGCTTTCTAGCAAATGCTCATAACATAACGAGATATCAAACTGAAATGTATTCCAACTTGTAAAGCCTAATTGGAGAAGTTTTGGGGCTTTAAATGATCAAGAGACTTCAGTTCTTCAATTCATTTGATCTTGTAAATGTGTAGACCAAAATCTTTACCCAGATTTGGCGACAATGCATTTGTCCCATTTTCAACCGAAGCATTGACGGCTGCGATATTCTTGGTATTTCGACCGGTGTGTTGTCTCACAGACACAAAAACAGTCAATGGTGATTATGTTGACTCGATTATATCCACTGTAGCACCCACAGCCTGTCTGCTCGGACAATAATTACTACCGACAATGTGAGTAAGCATTCTTAACCTTAAAAACATAAAATTGTATGTGCCTAGTGGAAAACCCTGTACAACTCATTATCCCTTGTATAAACTAACCAAAGGCAAATTTAAGTTTTTGGAACCTTCCTGCACTTTATCACTTATTGATAGCACAAGATAATGCAGAAGTTTTGGTCGATTTTGTAAAGAAATAAATATCCGCCGATCGTTCCAAAATCTCCTTGACAGCCATGAAAACTCCAAATGACCTCGAAATTGTAATTCCCGTTATTGTTAACCCTATGTACATACCTTTAATATTGACTGTGAGTGGTCATCATCAATCTAGTTTCGTATTCTCTCTACTTAAACCGCACTTTTGTCATCACATCTAGTGTCCTGTAGACTATGGAGCGTGACCCACTACTCGACCAGTATGAACAAAAAAAAGTGCAAATCCTTATTTGAGATGAGATGAAAATGAAAAATGCAACTCTGGTGGCTTATAACCTAAGAAATACTATTGGGAATAAATACACTTAACAAAAAACGGATTATGTGTGCAGAGTTCCTATAAAAAGCCTACTTCTCCAACTAGCATATGTAAATATCCTTTCTCGGGGAGCAATTCATGCAGCAGTGAACACGAACAAGAGTCAAATATAGCTCAACCTCTGAAAGCGTACCGCTCAGCCTGATTTTCTAGCTCAACCACTTTCAATAACACCCGAAAATTAATTCCACGAATACATTACAAGCTCTCACGTTGTAGCCACTGCTCGGTCAAAAATTAATTAATGTCTCCAGAACGTGTAACCATGAAATTACTTAAAAATGTACAAAAACCTTTTTACAGAGCCATTTTCGTTGTTGGTGGACCAAAAACGAAACCCATGCCATCCTCTCACCCTCTCGACGAATATATCTCTGCCATTTCGTCTGCCTAACAAGGCAACCAGGCAAAAGTCGAGAGATGAAGGCAGAACTGAACATCCACAAAAAAAATAAAAAATAAAGAACAAGGCCTAGAAAGTGAACAATAAAAAAAAAAAGTCAGAAGCAGCAAATCCTTCAAAAAGGATATGGATATATGGATTATACCGGGAGAACATTTCTGGCAATCTTCCAAAATCCATATAACGTGGATAGAAAACATGGAGTTTGCCTTCCGTAACGAATTTACTTCCTTAAATTGTAGGCAGTACGGATGCATATACGACGCCATCTCTGGCCACGATGCGCGAGGATATATGTACATATGTATGTATGTAGATATGTGCGACTGGCTGCTTCTATGTTGAACTCTCTCGTTTTACTGTTGATTTTTTTCCTCTGTTTTTACCGAGTTCTTCCTCGGGGAGGACGTTTCCTTGTTTCTTTTTGATTTTTTACCCATTCTATTCCAATGTCACTGTTTGTAACTCAAGTAAGAAGGATCAAAGGACCTTTCCTCTCCCGACTTTGTCCTATAGCTTTAGCTTCGACCATTCAATCTAGCTTTCCGAGAATGTGTAATGCCAGTCAATGAATTTAAGAAACATCGAGTACATATCGAGTACATCATCAGGCGACTATACACCATCGTTTGGTTGTGGGTATAGCACGAAAATGGCAGCTGGTTAAAACAAAAGGACTCATTGCCACTTGGCGAAGAGTTCTTGAAAGTTTCTGTATCCAATGAATATGATTTCGTGTTTCATTGTTTTTCTGCGTTATTTCGTTAAAAGAAAACATTTCGTTGTATGGATTGTTGCTTGTCGTGAATTAACAATGAGTGAGCGGAAGGAATTGATTTTTTTTCTGTTAATAAAAGGACAAAGGCTATAGTTTTCTTGCAATTGTTCTTTTGAAATGGCCTTGGGAATTAAAGAAAAAACATGACGAGACTAGAACAATGGGAATTGTATGCGAGACAAAGTTGGCGAGGGCCAAGGTCTTGAGGTGGACATAAGAGTAGTGAAATGGTTTTAATAAAGCAGAATAAGAAAATAGCAATGAACTAAAATATTTATAAGCAAATTCGTTTTCGGAGACAAAATAAAAGAAGGAAAAGATTATGCTACTGTTTGCTTTAACTAATAAATCTCATTGCAATTAGTTCAATATAGCATTTCGTCGGAAAATAATTGCATGACAGCCCAAATAATGAACAAAATAGAGTGTTGGGATTGAGTACATAAATTTTCCTCGAGGTTAAAGGAGTGACTGAAATGGGGCTTGGGAATAGGGGCTTCCTTGCTACAGCGTCATAAGATTAAGGATTCGATATGAATTTTGTGAATTTACTTAAAAAGAAAGAACATACTGCATACGTGTATACATAGATATCTGTAAAGGAGTCTAGCATACACATTTTTTTAAGAAGATTGCGGCGGTAATTTTTACATTTCGTCCTTTTTTAGCATACATATATGTATGTGTGTACATATTTTTCGCCTTAATAAAAAGCAATTATTATCCAATCTGTGGTTTCGAAAGTGAATATAAATAAAACGCATTTATGATTCAGATTTCATTTAAAATTGTTATTTTAACCTTTTTTTCTGGATCTTGCCATTATAATTGAAATATATCTTCATCTAAATTTCTTCCATGATAGTTTTGTAAATAGTACTCTCCGATCGATATAACCTTAAAGGATGAGCCGAACTTAGAAGGCAACGTACAGTGTCCTTTGGGTCTGCTGTTTTTCCCTACCCTTAGTAGGATATTTATGAAAAAAACTTGCCCGAAACGATTTTTTCCGTTCTAAGAAGGTTAGCTTAAAAGTACATTTGTTTAATCATCAACTATGCATTCGTAATCAAATTTCACTTGATGAGCCTACTGAATTTAAACTTCTCGCGGTTTTGTAGCTTTTTCGATATAAACCTTCCACTCATCTTGATCGTGAGAATCCTAATTTAGCTTGGTATTCGGAAAGAACATTTCTGCACTCTTCTTTTCCTCTTGATAATTCTTAACTTTACTAAAAAATATGTTTGTTTTAATTCTTTTCCGCATGTAGTAAGTCAACGTAAATGCAGATGCGATAGCCGCGCCATAACCTTGGTAATAACATTAATCACTATAATTGGCAGATGTTAGGTTAGGTTAGGTTAGGTTAAAGAAGGGGAGTGTGATGGTTAAGCATCACTTCCACCGGAGGCCAAAAGGCCCATTGTGATTCATTTGTGAAATACACATACTTATGTATAATTAACCTGTCCTAACACGTGGTGGCTGAAATCATCCCGTGCTCTTTATGAATTTTAGAAGATCCGATATATCTGTATTTGTCATATATCTGCATTTTCCACATCTGTAGAGCTGGGCAGTGGCAAAACAGATGTTGGATCGTCTCAGTTTCTTCCTCATTGCCGCAGCTCCGGTCGAGATCGCTGGATCCCGAGTACCATTTCCGGAGCATTGCTCCAATGGGACAGTGTCCTGTGATCACTCCGACGAGCCTACGGATCGAGTTTTGGTCCAGCGCCAAGAGCTTCTTTGTTTTTCCGATATTGAGCTCTGGCAACGATGATCTTGTCGTGTAGCTGTCGTTTCTTGTAAGCCAAGCCGAGTTGGCTTCTTTTATGATTTTGTCATTTATGTTCCGGTATAATGCGCTGATCGGTGGTTACAATGTCGTGTCCGCTTCGCTGATGTCCAGTTCAGAACCTTGCCTGGCCAATTCGTCCGCTCTTTCATTCCCTGCGATTGAGCTGTGACCCGGAACCCAGCAGAGTTTGACTTTGTGGTGTCTGATGGACTTCAGTGAGTCGCGACATTTCATGACAGCCTTTGATCTCGTTATACAGGATGCTATTGACTTCAGTGCAGCCTGACTGTCTACGAAGATGGTGATATCCGATGGTGGGATATTGGTTACCTGTAGGTTTTTGGCTGCTTTCTCTATTGCTAGGATTTCTGCTTGAAAAACGCTGCACAGATCAGGGAGTCTGAATGATTCCCGTTTGTGGAGGGTATCAGAGTAGAACCCGGCCCCAGTGCCTGTGTCCATTTTCGATCCGAGAGTGATCTCGTGGTCTTTGATCAGCCACTCTTCTCTGTCGGGGAAAGGGATTGGTATTCTGAGAGAGAAGTCATTTTGGGGGGAAATATTGTCGGTCGTAGCTGCGAGGCTACTAAAACCATGTTCCTTTCCCAGGTTTTATTCTGAGTATGGCCACATATGAATAGTTGGCTTGCTTGCACAGAGAGGACCCCCTTAGTCTGAGAGCGTTTTTGTAGCGCAGCCTTTTATGAATAGATCCAGGGGAAGGAGATGTAGTATCATGTTGAACCCTGCTTGCGGCGTGCTTCTCATGGCTCCCGTTGTACGAACAGCGGCTGACCTTTGTACTTTGTTGAGCATATAGCTTTTCGTGCTGCTAGAAGTACTCCAGACAGATGTTGGAAATCGTTATGTTGGTTCTAGGATTTGCAACTAGTTTTAGCATGACAGTTTACCAATACAACAGTGGACAGTCCTCGTACCTCATATCCCCTTGGCTTGAGGATCATAATTTACAAATATTTGTTGTAAGAGCAATTCAAGACTAACGCGTTGTTAGAGCCTAACGATGATAAGTTATTATTTATTATAATAGATTAAAAACTGTTTTTTAGCTTCTTTACTTCATATCATACTTTGCGGAATTGCCATCGCCTCCGTTGTAAAGATGATATAACTGTAAACCAGTACCAATCTCTTTATTGGTTATATTAAATTTAATATGAAATGCAGTTAAGTGGGAAGGTTATGGTCCTACACTTCTGACCATAACAACGCCGGAAAAAGGAATAGAAGAATTAAATTTAATATGATTGTAAACTTTAAATATATTCAATTGACTTCTCAGTTCAGAGTACACATCGCGGTAACTGGATAACTAAACCCTACTTAAAACAATTGTTGCCCTACGCTATCAAAAAGCTTGGAGCTTCTTATAACAAGTGTGTATTTAATATGAAAGCCCAGGAAAAAATAAAGAGTTTATAATTTTTTTTGATTTGACAAACCAATTCGCCTTTTTAAAGAATATTTTTTCTAAATGTTGACCACGTTTTAAAACCTGTCAAACTGCATGATTTAGCTGGTTGATTTATTGTTCTAAATCATTAACCCATAGCGGGTCCCATTGACGATAACGTTGTTATCACGTCCATCTTTGAATAAATTGGGTCACTGATTCCGTAGGACTATAAACCGCATCAAACATTACTTTTTTTCGATTGCATAACAACTCTTTAACATATCCATTCCAACCAGAAATGAGCTTCTCCTTTAAGACAATTTTTCGACAAAAAAACTCATCCAGCTTATTTAAGCCCACAAAATTAAACACTGTGACAGGTAGTTCTGCTTAATTTCTTGCAATGGTACTTTTACTCTTTATTTTGCATGCTTTTAGGCAAAGATTCTTACGTAAGATCTTCCATAATATTTGCATCTGTACGCACTCAAGCCACCTGGCTTGATGTCTAATGGCGTGAAATTGGTGCGAAAATTTAGTCACTATGGCTCAAGTTGCTAGTTCAGTAGGTCGATTATGACGATCTGAAGGTCTGCGTGCATTAAATACATTTTTCACAGAGCTTTAATTTTAATCATAAAATCCCATAATTTGCAAGCTTTGTTCAAGTTTAAGTATTTTCATGATGAATGCCAATGCTAACTAAGTATATATGACTTTGAAAAATCTAACGAATTATGCGTAAGCTGTAAAAAATAGAACACTGAATGACCAAACAGCCAAAAAGTTACTCTTAATATCATGATTTCAGTAACACGGAAAGCTTAATTTGCAGAACAAGAGCTAGAATAGGATTGTGAATATACTCGTAATAAAGTAGATTGTTAGATTTTGTCGTACAAATTAACAAGCCAAAATACATTATTTGTGTTTTATTTAAACACTATATGTACAGCGATTCAAGCTCCATTATTCCTTTTTTTAATTTTTTCGAAGTTATATGGTCTTAAGAAACTGTTACGCTCTACTCGGCCTTGAAATGCTTCTACTGGTACTTACATGTGACTACACCCCGCAAAAAACGTTATATTTTTGTGACTTAAAATGGAAGCACAGATTTCTAAAAGAAGTTTTTTTTTTTTTTTAATTCATGATGCAGGGTACACCTTATTAACCTATCCTATTAGGAATACACAGGTTTCGGCTTATAGGAGAAGGACACTCCCCCACTCAAGTAGGACACTCCCCTTTTCTGTGCAGTATTCCGAATAGTTTACGTCTATAGGGTGAGTCAACAGTTAGTTGGACGTTTTTACTAAATTAAATACAATTTTTTGCTGATCTTTATTGGTTAATGAACCTAAGTCGATGGTCCATGAATAGAATACAACATACGAGCAGTTCATGTGACTATCCCGGCTTATGTTGGAAGCGATCATGCGAAGGTCAAAATGATCAATAAGTCTCTGAAAAATTAGTAGTTCAGTGGCCGTAATTTCGGATTAGATGTTAGATCCTGCTAGTCTGACCAACGTTAATATTGTAATAATATTAGCTGTTACGCGATTACTACTGAGTGGTAAATTTTCCGTTTCACATTATTTCGTTAGATATACATATAAACAATGGAGAGCAATGGTTCAAAAAAGTTTTTTTTAGAAATTTAAAATAATCTCATCATACAAATTTACCCCAATGAGATATGTAGGTACAAGGTTCTTGACTTAGTCCTTTGCTCTTGCAACGTAACCTCGAATCAATTTTTTCATTAAATTATTCGAGGGCGTAGTAATGTTTAGGTCCCTAGAAATCAATTTAGGATTCGTCTTATTGTGGCTCCAGCTGGCTTTTCTATCTCGAACTACCTTTCAATAATTTCTTGTTGATTGTTGATTTAATCCGTTAAATTTACCTCATTTGCTTACTTTATAGAACTCAATAAAAATTGTTGCATCCTCCCTAGCTCATCCTAAAGTCACAAACCTCAAACAAACCTTCTCGAATCCATCTGCGCATTAAACTGTTATATAATTACTTGCAATTTCCATAAATACCCAAAGCGCGAACTAAGGAGAAATAAAAACGAGTCAAAACGAATTACTTACATGGGTTCTTCACACTCTTTCAACTCGAAGTTAATTTACATATATGTTAGATGTATCCGCACAGCTTACCAACGAAAACATCTAAATGCATCCATACAACGATGCTCACATCACGGCAAAGCCGCTTACCACTTACCAACTTAAGAATAAATTAAATCTCCAACCTAATTAGTTCGCAAAACTTTATTTACTTTCCCATTGAATTGTTTATCTTTTCAAAGCCTTTCAGCCAAACTTGGTGTAATGTGTTCACTTAACGCGCCTGAGGTACGCACTCCCCCCATCACTCTGCCGCCACGCATATGTGTGATATTTCCTTAGCATCCTCGCGCGACGTCGACATATTGTGTATTCCCCGAACCGCTTTTCATTCGTTTTTCATTCAGAAGAAAAATACCGACAAGAAAAACCACTGAAGAGGTGTTGACGGGTAAAGAATCCCTTGAGAAACGCGAACAGTAACAAATAAAACCAAACCAAAAAAAAAAAAAAAAAATAGAGCTGAAGAAGTCATTCCTGTCGGGAGTTTCAACATTTAAGAGAGGTGTACATGTAAAGCAGCATCAATTAACACTTGCGACATTCCACAATGCGGTCATCGTCAAAGCCATCGTGCTTGTCAGTCGGACGCAGGACTTGTGGTGAATGTGGTCAGTCCCTTCCGACCGGACTACTTGACCAATCCTTCATCAATTAACACTGGCACACGATACAATGCACACTTAACCCGATATCCGAAATAAGAATAAAGACTTTCTCATCCCGCTTCACGCCTTCATCTCTGACGACACAAGTACATATCTTTCCTCGGTGATGTCTGTCGAGGAACGGGTAATGAGTATTTCATCCCTTTTTACCTTTTCAATGGGTTTCGCTTCGCTTCTGCTCTTCGTGTTTCTGTGGCTTTCCACTTCAAGGACCACATAAACACATACAGGCATATAGACACTAACGGAGAGTTTGGAACGTTGGAGGCGTAGTGATGGTAACGTGTGACTGACAGACGACTTCTGGCTGGCTTCTGCTGCTATTGTTACTCGACATACTCCTGCTTCATGCTGAATCTTCACTTGGGATTTCACGCGGCTTAAGTGATAACTGTCACAACTACTTTTCTATTTGAAGGGCTGTTGAGGGCTTCGCCAGAGATAACGATGATTGCGTTGATGACAACTCTCCCTGTTTCGGGTGGTGACAGGGCCAAACAGTAGCAGACAAAAAATATAGAATGAAAGAGTGTATCTGCCTGAAAGGATGTAATTTTTTTTTGTGAGTTTTCGTATCTGCTGAAACGCAGATATACGAGCAAAAGTGGATAAAAAAAATAGGATTTTTTTTTTTTTTTTTTTTTTTTTTCCAACATGTAATTGTACTCTAATGTTGGGAGGACCTAAAAGTTAGTGACTTTGAGAGGCGAAATGCGCATATCTTTGGTGCGTTTTTAAACTCCAATTTTTTTTATATTCTCACATGAAGAGTGACGGAAGCTTAAAACGCTTGAGAGGAATTTAAAGATTTATTCAATGTGAACCAGTTTGTAAAGTTCATGTTAAACATCAATGTGGAACGTGGTCTCGTAGATTTCGAGAACAAAACACTGATATTGACTGTGGAACAATTTCAATTGAATTGAGACAGTGAGTGGCAGAGACAAGTGCCACTTTTCTTCAGGAACAGACAAGGTTTTACGTTAATTTTTTTAAAGTTTGAGAGCTTAAAACATGCTTTATGCTATAACGATATAACATAACGATGTGACACATATTGTTTTATTGGCGCTTAAACGCATAATGAACAGTTGCTTAAGTTTTCATAAATTTTATGGCAAAAAGAACTGCAAACTAAAGCTTACTCTAACTTTCAATGTTACCAAATGGGAAGTTTGTAATATGTGTAAACCAGTGTTACCCAAGAACCCATTTCATCTCGATGTCATACCTGCTATATCTTTCATTCCATTTACCTTCACCTCTGCCATCGAGGAAATCGCATATCATGTCTCCGCGGCGACCTGCATAAATAATATAACATTTTCGTACTTTTAAGCACCAAGACTATATGAAGTAGGTACAATAATATTGCATGTCAGTGGGACACTTTGCTTGTATCAAGTGACTTCGGGGCCGACTTGGTGTCGGTGGCGCTTAAGTTATGTGCTGGACTAGCTGGGTCTAGACGAGTGGATGTCAAAAAGCTTGAAACACACTTTAGAAGTCTATTTGCGCTAAGAGAGTTTTCTGAATATTGATTATAACCTTTACTCTAATAATATTTTTTAAGGCCTAAAGCTCACTGTGAAAGTTGAAATCTGAATGGGAAACTTTAGTCAGACAAACACCGTTGTTTTAACAAGACTTATGCACCGCCGAATTGTAATGTTGCTGAATTTTTTTTTTATAATTGACACGTGCACAAGGGGTTATGAAGGGGTTAGCACGGGCCGAAGGTATAGAGGGAGCGGGGGACGGGAGGTACCGGTGCACATTGGTTTTAAATGTTTGTGGATTGTAATGACTGGGCAAAGTTGAGCTGGAAAGAGCATTGAACATTCGTGTGGTTCGGCTAAAAACAAAACAAGACAGGCTTGAGGGTGAACCGATGAGCATTCCGGGCGAGACCTGTATATCGGTTAAATTCTTGGCTAGCTCACTTGAACATTGTTTATTAAAATAACGATAAGACGGAGAGAGAAAGGAGACATTACGTTGATGTTCGAGTGAGTCTATCGACTTCGCGATATTGTTATCTCCTATGAGCTTTACCGCTCGATTTGTTTTCTACCTAACAGGTGCAGAGAGGTCTTAAGAACACCAGACGAGATATGAGCGCTGTACTCAAGCTTGGGGCGGATGTAGACCTTGTAATTTAAAGCCACATCAGAGGGGGTAAAATATTTCTTGTATCGTTTGAGGAAACCTAGACATTTCGCAGCGTTCTTGGCGACCTCGAATACGTGGTCATTCCAACTAAAAGTTGTAGTAACACACATACCAAGGATGGAAAGTCTTTCGGTTCCATCGACACAAGCGCCATGCAAGGATAATGGCTGATTATTGTTGGTTAGCTTGAGTGACAGCAGACAGCATTGTGTTTTAAAAGCATTAAATTCCACTCTATTGCTTATACTCCATTTAATTATGCTGCCAAAGTCGGAATATAGTGTGGCTAACATATGCTATGGCCAGTTCTATGGCCGTAGAGCAGGGACGTGAGTCCTGAAACGAATATGAAGAGCTAAGAATGCTGCCATCATTAAAGGAGTGTATTGGATTAGAAGTAGCAGTTAAGAGATAATTTATAAAAAAGAGAAAGAGTGTCGGTGACAGAACAGAGCCTTGGGGAACACCAGCGTTTATTTGGTGAATATCAGACTTGAAACCGTCCAAACCAACTTGAATTGGACGGTCTCATCGATATCATAAGTATGCATTTTCGACAAAATAGCCTGATGCCAAACTCTGTCAAATGCTTTTGAAATATCGAGCGCAACAATCTTGCTTTCGCCGAAATGGTGCAAAGATTTGTTCCATTTTTCGGTGAGATATGCAATCAAATCACCAGTGGACCTGTTGCTGTGGAAACCGTACTGGCGGTTATTAAGAAGTTGCCGCGATTCAAGATATTTCATAAGCTGACGATTTATCAGCGATTCCTTAGAAAGAAGGGACGTTAGTGCTATGGTTCGAAAGGCGGTGGGAGATGAAGATTCGCAATTTTTAGGGACGGGCTGGACAAATTAAGTTTTCCATCTACTCGGAGAGAGACCAGAAGATTAGAAAAAATGAAGAAGCTTACGCAGTGATTGAGCCAGCGTGGATGAACACCACTTCAGAAGTATTGAGGGAATACCATTAGGGCCATTTTACATTATATATAGTTTAATAATCGCTGAATATTTTAAAATTGTGAAAACTTACAACGGAAATAGTGGTCTGAAGTAGTACTTCTCTTATGGTTGACATAATCGTCCATCTGAGCATACCAAAAACTGTGAAAAATACATTCGAAGAGACTGACTCGAAATGCACGCTCTGCACAAAATATGTCTGCCGATAATGAAGATGAGCGATTTCTTTTTTGGGGCTATACAAAATATCGTGTTTATGCACACAATTCCCAAACTCTTGCACTTTGAAAATGAATATACGAATGACGAATAATATACGTCATCATTGTCGAATTATGGTTTGTTTATTTAAACTGACTTTCGGAACAACGAATTAGATGGACCTATATTTTGAAGGTTATTATTAACTCTGTGTTAAGTCTGTGTGCATTGATGTTAAAAGAATGAAAAAACTTACTAGCAGCCCATGTTTTTGGTTTTTAATGTACGCCTATGTTGAAATTGATTATTTATTATATTTGCTTAAAATGATACTGCATAAATCATAATATTAGATTATGATCCTTTCGCCGAGTAATTTACAAAGGTTTTCCTATCTAAGTTTATTTATCCGACGTTCATAGTTCTAAAGAACCGATTTCAAAAGAAAAATTGTCATTTTGAATTCGCCAATTCCTTTCTGGAGAATTCTGTTAAGCAATAACGAACAATTCTGTCTATTAATGCCACATTTTTTCTCTACATGATGTTCTACTTCCAAGAAGGTTTTAATGAATAATTGTTGCTTGGAGCTTTTATCGACAAGTCAATAGCTTTTGTTTTGTTTTTTTTTTCGCTCTCTCGTATACGTATACAATATGTATACATTACAAGTACGACGAATATTTTTATTTCACGAACGTCCGTGTTAACCAATCTTTTGATGAATGAATTGCGGGTTATGGTTCTACATGCTAGCCAATATTGAACGTTCAAGTAACGATAAGCGAAAAACAACCGAAGGGGGTCATTTCTAAATTCTGATAAATGCTGGATTCGATCGTTTTTTTAAAGTGAAATGTTTTCAAGGTACGGTCATGTAAAGGAATTCATTCATTTGAAAGAGGAACTCAGTTTCAGATAAAAAATCATCCAAAATATTTGAAGCACGAAATCGCTCGAAATTCATTCTGACAGAAACTTCGCTAGGCTCTCTTAGTCTGTTTCCTAGGCAAGTTTCATAGAATCTTCTGGGATTCATTGCTTATCTCACCAAAAACTTATTTGAACTTATTATACATTAAATAAATATGAAAATGGACCAAATGAGCACTAGAACTAGGTTTTTATTTTTCTCTTAGTATTGGTGGAAGACGTTTTTTATCAAGGTACCATGTGACCCATCGGAGATCATGTTCCTAATACACTAAAAAACATGAAAGACTATTAAGCATCAAGTAATTGGCACTTGTAAGTAATTTTATGATTTACACTTTGGAAGTAAACGTTATAAGGTTTTTGATGTTAAAGTATGGCCCATTAAGCTCAGCAGATTTTTTGCTATTTACCAAAATATAGCCCACTAAGACACGGTACTTTCCTTTCGAAAGGACTTTTCAATAGCCAATTTGATTGCAATTTTAATTTGAACATCAAAGTCATCAACAGTTCTAGTATTCATCTATACTTTCTGATTGGAGATATGCCATTCAAGAAATGGCTGTGAGTGACTGGGAGTTGTTTAATGTTATTTTCTACTTATTTCCTATAATATAACGATTCAAAATTGCTCTTCATTCTTCATTCTTAGTTATTGTTTCCGTTTTAGCATTATTGGTACGTCTATAAACTTTTAGAAATAACCTATTGCGTTCCTCGTATTTTTTGTACTCCTCGAAAGCTGTACTTGGATTACGCATAACTGGTTCATCGGTGAGTTTTCTAGTCTTAATAGAGAAGTCAGATAGAAAAACAGTTGTGAATAACTTACCTCTAACATAGTACTACGATTTCGACATCTGCTTAACGTAGTGTTCATTTTTTTTTTTTATTTGAAATAAATTACAAGCTATACAGAGAAATCAGCCCTTTGACTAGCAGGACGTTATCCTACGGGACAATATACATATAAATTTAATTTGGCCGAATTTCACGTAATTCAGATGAAAATCCAAGCAAAAACATTTCACCGCTTTGTGGTATATAAAAGCGATTGTAATTGGTTTATTTGATTCGACTATCTCAACTGAAGGACTTGCTTCCTGTCATTTAAAAATTTTGACAAATTAATGCAAACTACAATTTCATACCCTCTTGCTAATGTCTTAAATCCAGTTAGTCCTACTAAATACTTTTCCGCCTTCGTCTCGTCATGCGAAACCCGATCCTTCAACTGTTTCCTGAATATTTTCCAAATTGATTAAGATTATAACTGTCGTCTACGCCCCAACCATCTTTCCTCCCATGCGAAACCCTAATCCTCACACTGTTGGTGGCGATAATAAAGCCAGCACAAATAAAAGTAGGTGGTATGTGGATGGGCAAAAGGAAATAAAAAGGAAAACCGCCCTCATTGTTTGATTCCTTTTCTATTATCAGTGTTACTTTGTATACACGAGTCACTTACGCCCACGGCAAAAGAAACAAGAACAAAGGAAAGCTGGTTAAAAAAATGAGTACATCCTGAATTGGACTTAGAGTGTGCCGCAGTAAGAACCCCGTTTCGCCT
This sequence comes from Merodon equestris, assembly GCA_958301585.1. NCBI lineage: Eukaryota > Metazoa > Arthropoda > Insecta > Diptera > Syrphidae > Merodon > Merodon equestris. The sequence goes on from OY284415.1 coordinate 37,192,288, forward strand.
TCAAGCCAGCGGGGGAGTGGCATTGTTCAATTCATGTGAGCTGGGAAAACAGAAAAAAAAAAAAGTGAAAAAATACTTGTATCCGGCATCGAGCTCGCCCGCCCGACCACCCTTGAATTGCGTGTAGTTAAATATTCCATCTTATTCATCACAAGCACAAGGACGAATCGGGCACATCGAACGTGCCGGAGAGGCTCCCTGTGATAGGGGCCGGAGGCATTGCACTGTAACCTATTTCGTGCTTTTTTTCTATTCGTGATTCATATTCAATCAGAGTTGCTTTGTGTTATGGCAAGTTGAATATTACGCTACAGGGATGGTGGCTTGGGCAACAGAGGAAAAATCGAAAATTTGATGTCATTGAGCACAAAGTAATTAGATCATCAGCTCGTCGTCGGGAATGTGATTTTAATTTCATCATCTGGTGCAACGACAATCGCACTACAGGCGGGATGAGTCAATTTAGCGACTAACGAGTGTGCAATCATGGGATACACATATACATATAGGTGTTCAGTAGCGCGGCTTTTTCCTAGGAATTGTTTTTCCTCCCATGAGTGATTTGCTGGTAATCGTTGCGAAGATACTCGCCGAAATGAACTTGACTGACGGAACTAATGTCCGACTTTGCCAGTAGTCAGTATCGATCAAGCAGTCATTGTGAATTCAAGTTTCTTGTTGTTCGTTCATTTCGGTAAGTTTTACATTTAGTTTTCATTTAAACCTTGGAAGTTATTGCACCGAGGAAGGCAAGGGGGTGGTAGTGGTGCAATGGTAATCATCACCGACTGTTAAGCGGAAGGTCTGTAGTTCAAGTCTGACCATAGCCAAGAAAAATTCCTATACGGAAAAAACCCATGCAACAACACCAGTTGTGAATGAGAGATGATCAAAAAAATGCTGACGAAGGCATAACACTCGCAGTATAAGATCACTTCAAAATTCATACTCTGCGTGTGCATTTCCAATATAAGATCTTAATGGCATGGAATAAAGTTACTGTAAAACTACAATCAACGCGACAAATTCAGTCGAATCTCTCGAATCCCAAGACAACCACCCCCGGAGAGTAGTGAACGAACATCTTCGACACAAACCATCTGCACCCCGTCCAGGTTGTGTGACAAACATCAAAAGAGCGTAACTCTTGAACCTGCACGAATTATAAAAAAAAAAAAAAAAAAAAAGAATGCATCATATGCCACTTAAACTAGGCTTAAATTGCGAAATATCTTTTGATGAAGTAACATCGTTATTGAAGGTATAATAGAAGAAGCTGAAATACTAGGATGGTATTTGCATTTTGCCAATGCCTGCTTTTTTGGGCCTGTCATATCGGAGTTGTTTTTCTAGTTAGTTACATGGGTACAATGACTGCTTTCAGATATGAAGCCGGGCCCAGAGAACCATCCGATTCAGACTTAGTTTTTTATGTTTCCAAAACTAAGCCGTCCTGTTTTGACAAGTATCAGCAAGGGTTTCCACTGAAGATGTGCGTAAAAGTGCGACTGCATTAGATGCATAGTGAAGGAATTGCTCGGTGATATGATTGGAATTGTGCCAACTATGATCGAATGATGAATGAAATCTCAGCATCCCACAATCTCAGCTTTTCCACAATAAAGAATTGTCAGATTATGCAGGCTAAAAAGAGTTCTCGCTCCACCAGTCTAATCGAGACGTTTGATATAAATATAAATTAGACAGATTAATGCGCCGTTGTGATTTTTTAACATTTTTCGTCGTACAAAGCTTACTAGTCAACACTAGATGCGTAAATATAATGTTGTTATTTTGATCTAAAGTACAAATTTTAAGTCAGTAATAGAATGTAATATTTCTCAAATGTGTTTGTGCATCAGTTTTATGCAGTGTGGCGTCATTTACGTAAAAAGCACAAAATTCGGACAAGAAAGTCAGAACATCGATAGCACACTTTAACGGCCGTACCAGCATCATTTCAGGAAAAAAAAAGGCCCAATAACAGAGCCAGCCAAACTCTCATTCATGTTAGATGATGTTATTTTTGGAGCCAAAGAAATGAACTAGACCTCATCACTCAGAACAAAAAAATTATGTTTTGTTCATCAATTTCTCGCACTCGACCGGCAAAAGCATAATAATGTCATAATAATGCCTGCTGCCTTCCGTTCTTGTATCAGTTTATCCTCGACATTTAAGCATGTAGGCCAAGCGGTTGTAGGTGCAAAGTGGTTGCGAATAGGCTCAATTCCTGTGATCGCCTTAAAATGGACACCGTAGGCTCTTATTCACCTGTTCTTGCCGGAGGATCTCAAGATTGAGTACTCACATCCTTAACCTATCCGAAAAGTTAATTTTTTTTGGTTAAATTTACTATATAGCTAAGCGTGAATGTAAGAAGTTGATGACCATAAATAGTCGAAATGTTTTCGTGTTATTTTCATCATTTTTGTAGTGATTTTCAAGATTTAAGCTCATTGTGCGAGTGCATATGATTCCATATTCAAAACCTCCTAAGACTAGACTTATCATAAGATATCGAAATGATTGTTTTGTGTTGATAGTTCAATAATGAAGCGAGATCTAATATAACATATCTTGCTGGATGACTGTTTATTAACTGGGAATTGAGAAAGAGCAGTATCGGTCTAAAGTAAAGTGGTCAATCAACGTCGCAGTTCCAGACCGAAAACTTTTCCGATTCTTCTACGTGAGACAACGCAGCAGGGTATGCAAGTTGGCTCACAGAAAGGAATTCGTTGCATCAGCTGAACAGCGACCGTGCTAGTTAGAGATCTGTGGTCTATCCGCTTTGTAACGTCATCTAAGAAAAATAGAACTACATATTTCGTTCATTGTATCCTGGGAGTCTATAGGTACTAATCGTTCTTGTCATCACGCTACGTAGATGAGAGAACAGTATGAGAGATGGAACCAAACCACCAAAACCTGGAAGGAACACACTCATGTCAGGGAAGCTTGGTAAAGGGCTGCAAACAACGCTCTGAACTTCCGGGTTCCAAATGGACGTTAATAATAATAATCCGAATTATTACATTGCGCATCGACTTCATCTGACTTCTGCCAAGCCTATTCGACTTCTACAGTACTGTGCCTTGCCTTCTCTTCTGACTGCGTGAACAGGTTCCATTGCACGCGGTGCTTTGCTAATAGGATTATCTTGGCACTTTAAAATGTGACTAATCCAATTTCTCATACCGCGATACTGAATTCGATGTCGCCGAGGGATGATGTCAAAATATAGAAAGAGTCCGGCCTCCTCTCTAACAATGTAAGGGATGCCAAGCGACTTTGGTTTTAGGTGCCGTCATTACCTTGCACTCTACTCGCTTTCGCTTCAAAATGCTGACTCACCCTATACGCTAGCAAGTAGCAATCTCCTGCGTAACAATGATTTTTTACATACATATGTCAAATAACGTACAATACAATATCAAATGCAATTCTTTCTAATTCCTTCTTGGATTCTGAAAAAATGTCTCCGTCAAATTTGACTTTTTCCGCAGATCATCCCTAAATCACAGCTCATTTATTCATACTATTTTCGGCGGAAATGGAAAAATTCAGCGGAGATTCCGCCACTGCCTCTTTGTCCTTCTTGACGGTCTTTACGAGTATCACAGTTACAATCTCCTTATTGTGACTATGTTTCGATAGCCGTTATTTCCATTTGTGCAAACAACTTTATTCCACCGCCAGCGTTACTTAATTATTTATCCAAAGTCGCCTTGACACATTTCCACTATCTTGACGTCGATTGAAAATATCTTTCTTCTACCTATGACCATATTACCCAGCAAGCCTACACCAGTGTCATCTACCACCATTCACTTTGACGACACGACAGCACATCATCCGTGCTCTCCATTGGCTGAACACATTGTCGCTTGTCGCACGTCATAATCTTAATTAAAAATCGCACACGCGAATTATCACCACTCCATGGATGTATCTCAGGCTTCATTCTACTGCTACTTACCATTCCTCCCGGCAGACAGTTCTCACTACTCGTAATTCGATTCCGTTCAATTGAAATTTAAATCTGGGGAACTCGAGTCAATTCAGAGCACCCGGTCCATGATGTATCCCTGCATCCATTCGTTTCAAATTCAATTTATGTAAAATCTCAACAAAGTGTAAAAAAATCAAATGGAATTCCGGATGAGTGTCGATGTCCTTGGGATTGATTTTTTTTGCGCGACGTGGTAGGCGTAGCTAGTATCACTTTGCATAAACAAAGCGCGGGACGCCGTGTCAAGTGCTAGTTGTGGTGGAAAACGACGACGACGACGACAGGCGGCGGCGGCGGCATGTAATCATCACGTCCAGGTGTTTTGACCTAAAATTAATTATCCTCCGTCCACCATCATCAATCACTTATTGAGACTGGCTGCTACTGTTGTTACTGCTGCTCAACGAGTGGGCAGGCGGCTTCGCGACGACGATGATGATGGTGATGATGCTGCCGTTGATGACGGTAGCAGTGAAGATGGCCCTAGGGCGTCAAGTGGTGGATGATCGTTTGTGTTCGGGACGACTGAGTTTAAATTTTATTTCGCCGCGCCTGGTGGCTGAATACTGACAACGTTGGAAGCGAGTTAGCGGCAGCTGGGTGTGGTGTACTCGTCTAATTACAGACCTGTCAGTGGCGGCAAATGAAACTGGTTTCTTCCGAATATAATTAGTATTCGTCTTCATCAAGAACGCCGTCACCGTATATCCGAATGAGCGTTTGCTTGTTAGGTGATGCCTACGTGTACCACACATTGAATTGTCAAACAAATGTAATCGCAGGGAACCGGCCGCAGGCAGTACGAACTAATTGCAGGTGTTGGGGTGTAATTTCGGTGTAGATTTGCGCTTTAATTTGCGGTCAGATGCGAAGTGGGAAACTCAATAGTCGAAATCGAAATAATCTTCATTTGTTACGCGTAAACGGAGGAGTGACGTGAATATTTCGGTCAAGGACATTGAGGACGGGCTGGGCAGATGTAAGGCAACCGAGCTGGGAGGCAGGCAACTTATTGATAAGTAATGCGATATGGGGTAGAATCAGAAATGTGGTTTTATGTGGCTGCGTATGACTTTTTTCTGTGGTTTCGCGATTAGGGGAAATCCCTTGAAAACCACAAAGTTACTTAATCGCACATCGAGTTGCTAATTATCGCAAATATTTACGTTCTCACCGAGGTAGCGTGCCGGAACAGTCATGGGTAATTAGTAACTTTTGGTGCGAGTTCTCCGGCGAGCCTGTAAATGAAACCCTACATGAGGTGTGGCCGTCAAACAGACGAATTTTTGTTAATCTGAAGAAGATGTCAATGTTGAAACGAATGTGCAGATTCTGCTGAGCTATGACACGCTTCTGGTTAATGGTATTTAATTCAGAAGCTTTGGTCAGTTTTAGAAAATATTATGTGCCAATAAGGGAAACCGGAAATTTGAGGTTTTGGTCTTACAGTAACTCCGGTGTTCAAAAGCTAATGGGAAAAACATTCTTATCGGCTTGCCCTTAAAATCCACATACCACATCTTCTCTGGAAGATAGCATTTAGCCTCTCTCATCTTTGCTTGTGAAACAAATATAATTTCAGAGAACCGGGCGTCGAACAATCTACAGATATCTACATGTGCAAACACAACTACATATTTAAAAAAGCTTTACTAAATTGGACTAATACAACATGCAAAATCATAAAATTCCCTTTACTTTTTGAGCAATTCGCGTACATAGTAATCCAACAAGAGGTTTCATTTAAAACTAACAGAAAAATACAAAATTTTCATGAAAAGTCATAATGTTTTTATCTTTATCGAAAGTACAAATTCTGTAGTTGAAAATGGTATACAATATTTATCAAATGCCTATCTGATTCTCTTTATAAATAATCATTCATTTCATGATTTTTTTTAGCGGTTTTGCAAATAACAACTCCGATATTTTTTGGAAAACATGAATCGCTTGTGGAGCATTATCGTGGACTTTGTATCCCTACCTTTGTAACCCTAAAGCTCGTAAGAACTTAGCAGCTAATTGGTTCCAATGTCAAATAATCGCAAGACCAGGAAATTTGCCGCGCAATGAAGTAACAATATTTTTAGCTGACCTTACCGGACGACCCCTAACAGTTCTAGTTTCCAACTTGTCTGCAACGTTCAGATTTATCGATTAAATTTGCAGCACAGGAAAAAAAAAAAAAAAAACACTTGCCTTGAAAAAGCTTATTGACTTTCGCTATTCGGAAGCTGTATGGCCATCTAACATGGGGTGTAACACCATCCAAGGTGTGCCTGGCAGTGCAATGGACCACTATTCTCAGGGTTCTGACAGATAGCAGAAGCCTCTAACAAAAAACGAGAGCAACTGTGCCCGTGTATGTAGAGGTTATGATATTCAATGTGGAAGTGATGTAGTTACCATGAGGTTTTTAATTATAGAAAACGGAAGACTTACTTTCTGTAAATCTTTCTAATCCATACTATGGGTGCCACATGACCCCGCTGACTTAGTGAAAAATTATGTTCGTTTTTATCAAGGTTCATAATTTTCAATCAAGTTACTCTATTTGGATTGACTTATTCTCCTTTTTTTACAGCATTCCGACATTGTGTGCACCATGTCGCACGGCATTCTTGTACATTGCATTCACAATCAATATCTGAATACGTACATCAACCCTTACACCAACTTTCAACACTTTCAAGGACCAACTAATCAGTATTTTACTATACGAAATCCACACTAGACGGCCAGACGAGCAGACGTGTCTGATTTACATCAGTCAACTCCATTTATTCAGCCTTTGATTTAATAAAAATCACTTCGTTGTCAGCTCCATCTAATGAAGTAATTAGTGTCACGACTACAACAGCCCGACAAAAGCGTCGCAGCAAATGTTCCCCGCGTTACAACGTGCGTGTGCGGTGGCCCTTTTAATCTTTTACTTACGAGTCTATGCCGCACGACACTTGCGCTCAATGTTGTCGTCAATCAGACTCTTTCATGTATAAACTCGATGATAAATCCTATTTCCAGGCCCATTATTCTCCACCCCGCCCCATACTCAGCATTCCGTACGATATAATCTAATTTTACACCAAAACCATGGAATGGGTTTCCTTTTTATTCCCCTCATTTCTCCGCCGAAAATCATGAAAATGAAGGAGAAAAAGAAAGCAACCAAAAAACACGGAGGAAATAAATTAGTTTGACCTCGGACTGGCGATCATAAATCTCAGATCAACAAGTCCCCAGACAAAGTGTAACAAATATATGTTCCCTTGCTCCTTCACTGATGCAGGAGCAGGAATAGTAAGATGGCGCAAATAAAAATGGTCCTGAGAAAAATTTGAATGCCGTAGAAGGGAAGAAGCATCTTTGAAGTAATGGCTCTTTAAAGCACAACATGCATTAGTCTTGGTGGTGTTTGCTTAGATTTTTCTTGGTTTTCAGCATGCGAGCTAGCTGTTACCTGGAGGTTTGGCGGTGAAATAACATTCCGATGGGGGGTGAAGCTCGTTCGATGGTTTTCTGGAGATTTATTAACCGCAAAGATACCTTAACAAAATTCGAGCTCATAGTAATGTGATAAGAGTATACATTTTTCTAATCGGAAACGTGCGAGGAACACTTGTTGGCTTGGGAAATATGCACGTAAAGCGCTGGTGAAGCTAAGCTAGTAAAATTAATTAATCGTTAAAGTAGCTCCATGACGTGCCAAGACGAATCGGCACCATTATTCCGAGAATGTTGCAGGTTTATCAACTTGAAAAAGTACCTTTAAATACAGTTACAACAACCTTTATTGTTTCTATCTAACCGCGGGTACGCGTATATCAGTAGCAAATTAAAACAGGAATAGAGTGAGTCTAATCTTACATTTCCGAACTTGAAGCCATAGAAGGAAGAAGATGTCTTGACAAAATAAACAACTTGGCTTCTTAAGTTGTAGGTTTTAGGTTGTAGTTTTAGTGTTCTCTACTGCCCTTTTCAATTAATGTGGTAGAGTTACGTGACTTCAGGGGCTTGTCCTATACAATAACTTTTTGCTTTAATAGAAATAACGCATACCTAGTCGTATGGTCATTCTATTTGTCCGTTCCATTGAGATCCTTTAAGTTGCCTAAGGAACGGTGCTATTATGATTTGAGTACAATTTTCATTGGAAAATGTTAAGTAATTTATTCCGAAGAAGACTCTGGTCAGTTTGAGGGCCTTAAAGTTGATTTGGTTTAGACTGGTTCTAAAAAGCCCTGTATTATTGTTTGTTGAGGAAACAATTTTTATAAAACCTTTCCTCTCGTCTATGGGCCTGGAAGGCCATAATGGTGATGTTGTCTCGACGTTTTGTTATGACGAATTTATTTGGATCGACCACAGTGTTGAACCTCTTGTTCTATTTTTATTTTTATACCGTGATATGGTACAGATCTTGGTGATTGTGGTGGTGACATTTTCCAAACGAGAATGTATCGCAAGTTCTATTCAATTTTGTAGCATCAAAGACGTTACAGTTCGCTAGTCCCACACTCGGGGTATTTCTTGCAAAAATCTGGATAAACATATTTTCATTCAAAGTGAGTTATCTGAACTTCGTGACTATAAGATCACTGTGGGTATAATGGCCAATTAGCACCCTCAGCTGGGGGACTACATAGCCCGTGATATCTCTTCTTCATAACATAAATCTGTATAGGTACATCGTTCGCATATTTTTCGTTCGTACCAAAATTATGTTAAGTGCATAAAGCAATACTATGTATGTCATGTCGCAAAAACAACATAACTATAGAAGCACTTTCCTGTAGCTATGATACCGATTTATTCTTGTTATTTTTCAACTTTTGATGAACGTGTTTGAAAACTATTATCATTAGGCAAGCCGGTTGTACAGTCTGCTCAAATCAAATGTTCTTAAGTAAACCCGCCTCATACTTCTGGCGTTAATTTTTTTAATTTTGATGTTCTGCGGATCTAAATCATTTTATAATGAGCGTACCACTTGAAGCACTCGATTTCTCTTTCGAAAATGTGATTGTGGCAAATGGGATGGCTCTGATACTAGGATCTTACCAATATTCGGGGGTTAAAGAGGTATAAAAATGTTTCGAATTATTTTTTTATAGCGGAAGTGACATTAAACTTTTATACGTATCGTTTTACGGATATTTCCCTTATTCGTTTGCGACATGTGATACATCGTAAATGACCCTTTATGGATCCTTGGAAACAACGTCCCTTTTTCGGCATTCTCTTTTTATAACATTTGGCCGTATGTTGGTTTTCTGAAATACTCATGATCTGTTGTTTGTTTTACATGGGCTTGGGCTTTCGAATATCTCGACGTGGACGTTGGTGAACAAGCTTCGATATTTATTATTTCACACTATATACAGGGGTTTTAAATGGGGATGGGAACATTTTTTATTTGGATATGGAGGCGCTTTTAAACTTTTTTAATACTGTGTCAGTGATAAAACGTGAGTCAAAGCTTACACTATGTCATATAAAAGCAATGTCTGGGAATTTTTAAAAATTGTTACCGCTCCAATTTTAGGTTGCACTAACTATCCCACCAGAGAGGCGTTTCATTATGTATTGAATACATTCGAGCTAGCATATTGATTATTGAATGTTTTTGTGGCAGTGAAACATCACACCTGACCAAGTACCGAAAATATCGCAGCCGCAAATGTTTCAACTCGATTCTATACCGTTCACAGGAATTGGAAATCTATCAGTCCACATTATGCCGAATTTTGCGTAAAGATCTTGACCGACACCCTTACAATGTCATTCCCGAACTGACCTCTTGATTATTTGAAGCACTGAACATTCCCCGATGGTACTCTGCAAAAGTTTGAAGGCATCGACCAAGTGCACGAGACCGCGTAGTGTGAATTTACAGTATTTTGTCATCGATGAAGATGATCATCATATTAGGGTCAATGGAGTCCACTGACCGCATGCACTGACCGCATGTCATGGCAACATGCCATGTTGGAGCGCTATTTTTGGCCAGAATTAGATGGACTTGAAATCAGTGATATGTGGTTCCAACAAGTGGGTGCCATATGCCAAATAGCTGCTCAGTCAATTGATCCATTAAACTCTGGTAATCGTGAAATCTCTAGAAATGGTCCGATTGAATGATAAATTCGCTCATGTGAGTTCTCGCCGTTGAATTTGTTTTTCTGGCTGTTGATTTATACCACAAGCAGCAAGGTTGAATGCGAATTTTGCCAACGTTCCGGCCGATATGTATGGAGGACTGACGGAGAATTGATTCCAAATATCGATCGCTGCAAATGTGTTCTCGAATGAAAGAGATCGAATTCTAATATTATGTCCTAGGCCTGGAACTCCATTTTCCTTCTTATCTGTTTATGACATAAAAAATATCCGTAACCGTAAAATAACCGTCATTAACCGGTTTTTAACTTCCCATTTGAAGGTTATTGTTCCAACATTTCGACATATTTTTACATTCTGAAGCCTCTAGAGTTCTAACTTATGAAGAGCTGTTGGTGTGTGTGTACGTTCGCCAACATTTCTTCGTCTCGCATAACTTACGAGCAAATTAAAGTGTCGTCAAGAGACCAGTTTCATTGGGAGCATATTTGTATAACGAAGAGCCGATAAGATTATGATACTTTTGGTTTCTTTTTGTTACGGAAAAAAAATTATTAAGTTGAAATGGCATTATTGGATCAAAATCCATGTCCACAAGAATTTATAGATTCTTTCACCTTACCTCAAAAATCCAGCTTAAAAGCTTTGGGATAGTAGAAAACGGGCTGAATCCGAGAGACGTCGAACTGTGTTTTTTCATGAACGAACTGCTGCACCAGCGGCAGTTACTGGTGATAAAACGAGGATCAAAGCGAAAGAAATTATGGGGCGCCGCGGCCAATGAATCAATTTCCACAATCAAGAGAAACCTTCGTGGATCAAAGCTCATGCTGTGTGATTGTTGGAACCATCTCGGCGTGGTATATTATGAATTATTGCAACCCGGTGAAACCATCACAGGTGCTCCCTAACGAATACAACTAATGCGTTAGCCCGAGTAACGTTCACTACCTGAACAAGAAAAGACGAAGTGGATTTGCGGCACGACAACTTTTGGCCGTATACTAAACACCAGCAGCTAGTTAAATTTATAGGTTTGGTTTAACCAAATGGACGGCTCTTGTAAGAATTTGGCCCAAATTTTATGAATTTTACCTCTTTACCTCTTCGAATTTTACATATCTATTATTTTCTACACACAATGTGTCCTACAGAATTAAAATGCAATATTTTCTCAAAGCTCCTCCTATAAGGACTGACCAAAGACCAAGCGAACAAATTCTTGCAATGTGATTAACTGCAGCGATTTATTAGTTATATAAAATGTTCATTGCTACGTTCGTCGAATTCCCTCGATAGACATGGCATGCGTCTGCACCTGACTGCTCCACTGTGCAGGATTGAAGACTATCATTCGTTTCACGGTACCGTAAAATCGATTAATATTCCACCCAAAAAGATACTTTGCATCCGCACTAGAGTTGGAAACCAAAAAAAAAATAAAAATATTTTAAGGCGGAAATACGTGAAAATTCATACACACACAAACACATACCGCGAAGCCAAGTGGTAACAATGTTGTGTGCGGTGTTAATTTGCGAATAATGGATGTGCAAAACACCGGTAATGAGAACATTTTACTGCCCATAAAGTTTCCGGCACATATGCGATCGTGCCGCAAAGCTACAACGTACCACGTGCACACGTCATATAGTCAGTCAGTCAGTCAGTGATTTGGTTTCCTCTCGCATGCGAAGCGCTTTGCTCTGCTGCTCTTTCCACTGATTCTTTCCGTCGTTGCTCTGCCGTTGTGCTCCGCTTGGGTACTTTAGTGACTTGGGTTCCTCGATACTCCTTTTATGTGGCCTATAACGAGAATCCAACATTTAAATCTGAATGAACCATTCTGGGCGACATGGGTGCATGATGGGCATTGTGTGCGTGTGTGGGAATTAATATTACGTTTTAACTGTGCATTTTATACCAAAGGAAATTTTATTTACACAACAAAAGAAGAACAAGAATAAATGGTGAAAGATATGAAACGGAGAGCCGCACAATACAAAGATGACGTGGGTTTTATGGGCTTTTCCCGGATAACTTGTTCATATAAAGCTTTAAAGGTCGCTTACAAGGCGCTTACAGTTTACGACTCACTATTTGATATCAAGACTTGAGGTGAAGACATATAATTTAGGAGGAGGACAAAGGTTATAAAGGTGATACAAGATTTTCGATGAAATTGCATGCATAAAGGTTAGAAGTAAAGGTGAGAAGTAACCTCATTGAAATGGATAAGATAAGAATCAAATTCCCTGTACCTACTTATTGTACTTGTTGGTAAAGCTTTCCTCTTTCGAAGTAAAAGGAAAAAAAAGAACATATTTCTTCAGAAATGTTCAATTGGAACTAAAAACAACTTTCTACCCACCCTGTCTGTCAACTATCCAGTCCGAAACCTCTTTTTCCTTTTCTCGTATGCGTCGCGGAAATGATATTAATCAGCCAATTTAACACAACTCGCTACTCAAATCTAATTCAAACGCATTCACTTAAACCTATAGAAGGATTCACCGCCTCAAAAAACTACCCCCGATTCGTCCCAAAACTAATTAACACACACACGAATTGCGTGTTTAACAAATTGCAAACAAATTCATTTCGCTTCCCCGGCACACGCATGACGCAAACACCTTCATCCAACCGCCATCTAATCATAGCACGTGTTTATTACCCACCCTCGCATCCGCTTGCGTCTGCAGCGAAATGCGACTTAACACGATAATTTTCACCTGCTAATGAGTGTGCAATTTTCCGCCACCGTACTAGTCGCGTCAGACCGTAATGGCGTCGATGCCAATCCCTATGACGGTGACCGGGTTCGTAATAGTTAAACAAAAAACTATAAAAAAAATTAAATTTGCTTTAATTCTGCTCCATTGCTCCATAGTACATCGCAGTCGAGTGAGTCGTTTCGAATTGCAACGAGCGCGGGAACAAGAATGCATGGCATTAACCATAAACGTCAAAACACGACTTCAACGAAGCGGTCATTAAAGATGATCGCTGTGAGACCATTGTGTAGGGTGCCTGCCTTTGGTTGTTGTGCATTTAGCTATTAGGGTGCTGCATACATGTAAGCAATCTTCTGTAGTAGTAGTCTGAGTGGCATACGACGAAGCGTGACATATCGGATATCAGTTGCGTAGGAGAGTTGAGAAGTCAAGTGATTCCGAAGCAGGTCCTGTGACACGAGTGTGGCTAATGATCGCCAGGGGACTATAAATTAGATAACTTAATGTCAAGAGTGTCAATTAGCCGTTATATGCATCTTTTATCTCTTAAAATAGATGCCGAAACGTGTTTTTTTACGAGTATATCACTACTGGTAGTAATGTGCATAAAGTATGTCATACTCGCCTGTGTGGTGGAAATGTGGCCTTTACATTACATCCATTTTTGGTCGATTGTATAATTTCTGTAAAGCACTCGGTTCCAAAGAAGTTGAATGACAAGAATTAGAGACTTAAATATTCCATCTGGAAACCAGGTCACACCAATCACCTTATTTTGTTTATTCCCTTGAGAATGTTGGCTTCAAAAGGCTTGGCAAAACTATTTGAGGGGAATGTTTAGTAAATTAAAATGGTTAGAAATAATAGTGTTCTGTTTGAAAATTTAAAATTTTGTTTTTGAAAGGCTCGAGTTCACCAAATCTCAAATGCTACTGTTCACGATAAAGACCTCAGTGCAGAGCTTTATCCCTTCCAAGCTAACCGGTCGGAAAATCGACCTGAATTCCAACCTCAGCTAGAGACACAATATTGAAATTTAAGCTAATCGTAGTATTCAGCATAGTCTTCTACGTCTATAACATTCTAATGAAATTGGAGCTTTAAAATGACTTTATAGATAATACACTACTATGATGCATCCTATTCCCATCTATAGAGCTATAGTTCGGTGGCCGCCCTTTATAAAAAAAAAAAAAATAATAATACATTGACCGCTGTAAGAAAGTCCTTGAGGGCAGTGTGTACATGGATTGAGTCATTTTATATCTGCTCCCTCTCGGTTTAGAAAATCCGCTGCCGGTGTAATCCATGCTTGTATAGGTATAACTACGCTCACCTTAGTTCTATGTACCTACATATATCTAGCCTAGGTATATCTAACCCCAAATTTGAAAACCGCTTCTCAGGGTGTACACATTCATTTTAAAGGATTTTGGCGGATGGGGCAAAGCTTCCCAGCGAATATTTTCTAAGTAAATTTTAACGGGTTGCCCAACATGTGGTTTGACCACTTCTCCACAGCTCAATAGACACCCCCCTCTGATTCCACTGAATACACAGCATTACCATGACAGCATGAATATTTAACTTTGCATTCGATTTGGCTGGTTGACCGGATTTGACATACGATTTTCTGCGCTTGGGATTATCATAATAATATATGAATAATGCGATGCAAATTTTTTTTTTTTTTTTGCGATTAAGCAGTATTTTGGACGTTTCGACGTCTCTTGGCCTTAACTCATTTTGACCAATTCCCTTGCTTTTGGATCATTCCCAAAGCCTTCAACCGTCTAGAAATTGTTGCCTATTCAACATTTAATGATTCTACCAGTTCTTCTTGCGTTTGACATGGATCTTTGTCCAATTCTTCAGTTTTGAACTTTTTTGGCTGTTCCGGACATTTCTTATGTTTCGTGTCAAAGTCAGCACTTTCGAAACGTTACTCGCAAGTCGAAATCGATGGTAAAGTTTCGAAATCTATTCGCCTCCCAAATCATGCTGCTGATTTTCACGCAGAGCTGACACCACACTTACACAAATCCCCATAATCGCGGTTAGTCAGTTCCACAAAAAATGTGTTTCATTCTAACGCTTTCATTGTCTAGATCCTCGGACAAGGTGACTAAAGACCGGGCCAGCTGAATAGAAGCAAATAAATTTTTAGTACGTCTTCGGCGGAACCAGTGTGCATATCGAAATAAGTTTTTGAGGGCAATATTAATCAATAATTTCTACACAATTTACTGCATTGACCTAATTGTTGACCAATTCTATTATAGTACATACTACTGTGTCAATCGATTACTCGACTTTGGTCAACACTATCTAACTAAAACCTTGAAGGATTCAATCTTTAAGGATCTCTGCTGTCTTACTTCAGAAAAACCGATGTAGAAAAGTAGCATAATTAGGCTGTTACATTAAACATTGCCGTCCCCTTTAATTTTCTCCATTTTCTTTAACATTCTCCACCACCACAATGACCACTGTTGGCTTTGAGAACCATTTCCAAACTTTCTAAAAAATCGCTTCACTGTTGACTTTAAGTGATAAATTTTATGCACTCACTTGTAGTCATTAAATTCGAGGGGAAGTTCACAAACTAACTTTTTTTTCCAATCCTCCGTGCTTTAGTATCTGAAATCATAGTGTTCTTAGTCCTTTGCGAAATATGTATGTGCTTTCGAACGGACTCACACTAAATTTAATTATAAGGCAGTAATATGTTTTATACAACTTATATGACAATAGGTGAGTAAGCGAGTCATCAAGTAGAGATAGTTTGTTCATTTTTTTTGTGATTGATCAATGAACTTTAAGTTATAGTCAATAAATTTCAATCTACGGGTGTAATTAATGCATGGTAGTGAGATTATGAATGATATAATCTATCTCTAAAAAATAAGTAATAGTCAAGCCCACCTTCAATTTGGACAACAAATATATTTTTGATATATATTCATACAAAATTTATTTGTTGCGAAATGTCCCTTTCAGCGTATTAATTTAAATATTTATTTTTCAAATCATATTATTTTAATCTCCAATTTTTTATAAATACTCAAGCCTCTTATATTACCTGATAAGCTGTAGAAACTTAAATGTTCAAATTTAAATAAAAACTGCCTCAAATCCTTTCAAATAATTTTTTTTTTTGTTTTATTTATTTTTAGGTAAGTTGATTGGCATGTTAAATAAACATTTTATTAAACGTGAGTATAATAAATGCTGCATTTTATTATCATCCTTCCCAAAAGCCAATCTGTGCTAAGCCACACTGTATACGCTTTTGGCACCCACTGTGGGTTACAAGCATTCCGGACAAAGAAAAGAAATTAGTAGACTTTTAAGATTAACATTTGTTTTTCGAAACTGACAAATTAAGCATTTTAGCGAATAACAACAAAATGATGTTTTTAAAATAACAACCGCTACAGCTTGATTTTTTTACCTCTGTGTACACATTTTACTCCTAAAATAATATAAACACTATATGACACCATAAAGTTATAAAAGAAGGTGTAAAGTCCTATAAAGTATTGGTTTTGACTGTATTTTAACCAAAACAACATCTTCATCAGATTCCTAAAAAATCATAATTTTTTTATTTCACATGTCTATTTCTATATTCATTGAATGGATGATGAGTGCAAGGCAATAAAACCGAAGCAATTAGCATTCTCCCCCGTAATCGACAGTCCTCGGCCACCGTCTATTATTATAGCAACCAGCCACGTGCCAAGTCAATAAAAACAACCAACAACAGGCAACAGCAACTACATGATCGTTTAGAGCGCATGCTATAACTCCTGTGCTACAAGATAATCTTTCAATCTACCCGTCCAACAGGTAGGAAACCAACAGATGAACTGGCTGCGGTTTCTCACATCTGATCGTCATGTTTATGATTGACCCCGTAATCAAAAAAAAGGAACAAAATTATTTAATTTGCGGTGTTCTACAGCTTTCCAGTCTTCCAGCTGTTGCCGCAATAGCCCAGGATCTCCGTCATTCGTTTTAATAATTTCACATCCATTGTCATGTGGATACAAACGGTTGTAGGCAATTTTGTTTTCTTTTCTTTTGGCCTTCCTCTTGGGTAGCTCCTTGAGGGAGAATAGAGATACACGTGTGCTAAGAACAACTTTGGCAGATGACGGTTCGGCAATTAAACGAAATCATTCGGAACAACAAAAGGCGTGCCCCTGTTCCAAACAGAACAACGACAGCGGTGGCAATACCTTTTCCTTTTTTTTCTCTCTCATATACGCATGCAGTTAGAAGGCAGATGTTTTGATTCTAACAAGATGATGTTATGCCTTTATTTCTTACCCCTGTCATGCCAAGATGTTTCGATGCGAGGTAAGAACGACGAATTAGAGATTAGAGTTCCCAAGACGGTGAGTGAGTTTTCCTTATTTATCCGACTGGATGATTCAATCCGTAAACATCGACAGTGGAATTGGGGACCCATTCATTCAGCGATTCAATTCGATTTCAGCTTAAGTGAGACACATACGAGTCTTTCGTTTGTTCACATTCAACTATTTTTCAGAAGACTAACTGAAATGTCAGGAAAATGTCATGAAATCCTTGCATTCAAGTGTACTATGGAAGTAGTTCTTATTTCGTGCTTCTGCAAGCAAACCAACCCCAAATGTTTTGGAGATAGACGATCATGATTTTGAGGCCTAAATTTGCCGGAATCATGTTTGACATGGATGCAGAGTAAAGCAAATTTACTTACCTCTCTTCCCATCCAACTGGTCTACTGCCCACGAGCTTCACATCGTCATGTGGCTGTGTTATCGGGGCAATTGAGTTGAATCATTATTTTCCCAGCAAGGGATTTAGGAGAATTCGCAGTTGTTATTCAAATTTGAATTTGCTTTTTGTCCAACATAATAAAATCCAATTAATTAGATGTCCCGCCATCTGAATTAAGCTGCACTGACTGCATCCATTGTCCTCGAGTGAGTTACCACTGAGATTGCTGGAATTACATGGAATCAGCCTTGATGAATTCATCAATTTATCACAGATTCCAATCTGACAAGCATATGATGATGAAACAACAGTACGGTTGTCACCACAAAAGTCAAAACAACTATGCGCAGCGGTCGGAAGTGACAGCTTGAAGTCGGCGTGACTGGTTCACGACTGCAACACAATTTATCATATTTGAACAAAGTCTGATTAACATCGAGATTACGTATTATGGCCTTTAGACAGATACAAGTGGTGGTTCGCTTACTAAGTATTTAGCATGAGTATTTAACATAAGGCACAAGTGCTTGTAAGCAGTTTTATTGTCCAATTAGTTGCGGAATCCCCATGAAAGATAAAAACTATTGTGTGGGCTATTTGAACTGTAGATTGATTAGCGAAGGCCGGATAAGCTTAATTGAATATAAAAAGAAAGAGATTTATGTTAGAAATCTGTGTGTTTTTATTTGTCTACATCAATATTATCAGTCTTGAAATAGCCTATTTGATATGATACACCCAATGCTGAGCCAGCACTTCTTCCAACCCCGAAAGGACTTTTTTGGAGTGCGACTCTACTTCTCAATTGTCTCCTGGGTCCAAAGAAGCAGCCGTTGGTAAGATTGCCTGTGATTGGTGCTGTTGCCTGTGGCCATTAATGGCCCAAGATAGATGATGCCCGTCCTGGTCAAGGTGTCTTTCACAATTGTCATCAATTAATCATTAAAATTTTATTTGTTTCCTTCAAAATTCACTGTATTTGAAGCCGTTCATTTTTCCAGTAAAGAATCCAGTCGTCCATCCAGTAGATGAAAGGACATTATAATGATGGACCTAGAAGAGATGGAACAGAAAAGCGACACATGGAAGGAACACACTCATGACAGGGCAACTTGGCTAAGGGTTATCAACGAGGCTTTGAGTTCCCGAGTCAGTCAGTCAGACTCTGGGGTCAACTTCAGTTGTTTCAACGAATTTTTTTCCCGACCCAAAACTACTCCCAAGAAGTAGTCATTTAAGTTCAGAAAATAAAGAAAAGTCACGGTACCATACCATAGTTTTTAGATCATGTTAATAACGATCGTAGTCAAAATTATCTTGAAAGGATAGTTTTTTGCAATATCGTGGTGCAAAATCCAAGATTTCTCCCGCCACAATTCCAGGAATACTCCCTCTTGGACTGATTGGTTCACCGAAAGAAATCCCGAATGAACAACATCACGAATATCAGAAAAAACCTTGATGTTTGAGCGACTTTAACGTTGTTTTTTCGGCTTTGTTATGTTTAAGTGTCATCATTTCGATGCCTGTGGAGGTGTTTGCTTGTCATAGTCGTATATCCAAGTCTCATCACTCGAACTGACTGATTCGAAAAAGCAATTCCTTTACGGTTTAAAGAGCATTCAACTCTTTTGGAGCAAGCCGTGCTGCGATGCGTCTCATGCAAAAAACATCAGCTAAAATATGGCAAACTGATTCGTAAGGGGTGAATAATTCTTATGAAAACTCTCTCTTGTGACCACTATTTTCCTCACTAAGTCGACGTTATCTTCTGTAACTGCCATTGCAGGTCGTCTCAGATGAGGCAGATTTTCACAGCTATCTTTGAACGCTATGTACCACTAAAATGCTCTTGTTTTAAATATTACGAAGTTCCCGAAGGATTTCTCCAATAATTCATCAAACAAACTCATTGCACAAAGTAAAAATCGTCGATAGCCCTCGACATAACCTCTGTCTTTGGCTAGTGACAACAAATCAGTTGACAGATAGCTTTCGACCTCAGCGTCAAAATACATGACAGTTGTACCAATTTTGGTAAAAAAAAAAAGAAACCATGAACCTGAATTTTGACAGAATGAATATTTGGTTTTGCTTTCACTTATCCTTAGACCTATCCTTAGACTAATCTTCTGCTTGAGAGCTCTCAAAAGCTCCATTGACCTCTCGCTATGTTCGTTCAATATTCTTTGTGTATACAGGAAATTGTAAAAGCTTGATCGTGCTGTGAGTAAGAAATCACATGACAATGCGCCGCCATCTGAATCCTCTTTTTAACATCGCAGACCTGGATTATTTCATTACCGAACTTAATGTGCCATTCTGCACAGCCTGACGAGTTTGGCGGGAATGCCAAAACTTTACATTGCTCTGAACAGTTCGAACTGCCATACGCGGCTTTAAAGTCGACTTTTCCTAGGTCAACAGTAGTGCGAATACTTAGTCTGTCGTAGATTTTTTCAGACTAACGGATATTTCATAAACGGCTTCGCGCTGTAACACAGCAGCGCAGAGTAGATATTACAAACGGTGCTTAGTAAACTTATATTTCTATGCAGTTATAGTGATCCCTATTCGGAAAACGATGCAGATTCCATTAAGTTGGAATGTTGAATGTTCCCAACCTACTAACCTCCGATTGCATTATATATTTCAGCAGACTCCAGCTGCGATATCGCTATCTTGACCTCCTTTAAGTTAGGGTCTTGAAAGAGATCAAATAAACTCCGATTGAATAAAACGTATATGGGCTTATTGGCTTATTGACAGCTGCATTAGATAGGCAGATTTCGAAATGGATCAACGAAAGCCCGTGAAATCACAAAATTCTCCCTACATTTGGATACATTGGCCACAATGAGTCATTCGAACTCTCTCCAAATTTATCCGTGGACGCAATAAATGTTGACGACTCCTGATTCTATAAATATGTAAAGACTTAAAAGCTTTTTTCGTATTAAAATGTCAACTTGCTTGTGGGGTTCCCGAAATAAGTCGCCAAATTACTACAAGTAGGTCGTGGGTTTTAGACATATCAAGCATGAGTAATTAAAAGCGATTTAGCGTGCCTATTTGAGCTCACATCATTAGCACCTTTAATAATCATTAATCACAACAAATTAAACAACTAGGTTACGCAGTCTGTGGTTATACAAACCTTCTATTGCTGCAGAAGTTCGATCGATCACTCACATTCCCGATATCGTGCCTACGACACCCGATGCACCTATCAAATTAACATATTCAGCGCGATCCATATATGCAGATGACATTTTCCACATTGTCACACTTCGATAAACTGCATATCAATATCTATTAGGACCAGGTGCGATCGAAGACACGCACTGCGCGGTACTCTATCCAACGATCCAAACAACCATTTGACAACTTACTCGAACACGCTTATTGCGACAAGAATCCCAGAAGAAATACCAAAAAAACATGGGAAACAACAAGACTACATGAAACACAACATAAAAACGAGACAAAATCTCTGCATATCTAATTAACACGCAGCAAGCAATGTCCCAACATGGATTTTTATCAAAATCAAACCAGATTCCGGGCTTGAAATCAAAAACCATACCCATGTATCTAGCATTAATTTGGCACAGCAATTAACAGGGTGTAACGTAAGCGATACAGCCAGGGAGTGCCTAGGCAGTCAAATACCTTAAATTGTTACTAATTGATTTTCGCATTTGAATTTATCGCCATTCAGATACAAGTATCTGTCGTTCGTGTAGGTTATTGGCTGCTGCTGCGACGAGTATGCTACGAATGAGAGTAAAAACCAGATTTTCACATGTCAACCGCCTTGTTCTATGCAATTTTTTCCTTGCTGTTTGTTTCTTTTCCCAAACAACTCCATTTAACATTCGAATTTGTGGCGTTTAGGTGACAGACTCTAGACAGTGATTTACGCAACAGTCCAAACACGACCGCGTGCTGTAGGTGTACATGCGTGTTAAACTCTTAATGACTATCGTTTCGTAATGAGTTTTAACGCATATCTTAATGATCAGTTCGTGAGTGCTTGCCCAAACCCGGCATAGGAAGTCCATGAATAACACCATCGTAACATACTGTTAACGACTCCTAATCGTTTTTAAAAGCAAAGCGAATATAATTGGATTCAATTATCCCAATCCGGTGGAAGGATCCTTTTATCCTTTATCCTGAAAACAACAAGAATGCGATTGCAAAGCATGCCCGGTGAACGCCTTTAGGTTTTGCGTAACTTCTCCGAACATTTCTCATCCATTGGCTGATCTTTTACAACTTGTTGGCGATTTAATCCTTTTCCGCCTTATACCAAACCTTTTCTCTCCTTTTTCTATTCCCCTTCGTTGTTTTATTTTTCAATTTAAAAGACCAGGACAAAAAGGGAAAATGAAACTAATTCTGAACTTACACTTCCACTGTGGTAATTAGTCGGGAGATTGAAAGAATCTACGAAACCTGCCGCGGTGTCTACTGCTTCTAAAACGGATATTTTTCTTCCGTTCTATTATTTTTTTTTTTCAAGATTTGCAAGAGCCAATTAATTATAACGACGTCCTCGGGCAGTAGTTATGGAAATAATATTACAACAGCGAAGAATTATGACCGACCGGCGGGAGAGAAATGATATATAGATATGAGGCAAAGGACAAGTTAGGTCTTGAGTTCCAGGTGACAAGAGGGTTTAGTCCTGGAATAGATTAACTCCTGGAACAGGTGACAATGTTTTCCTCTCTGAACGGAATGTATAATTAATGTATTTTTATTAATCTCTTGGTTTGCATTACAAATTGGGAGATTGAAATGGGGAAGTTTGTTGAGGCCAAGCTATTATATTGTACAAAAATTGTGAACGGACTTCAAGGCTTTAGTTTTTCCTTTTTTATTATAAGAGTTCTAGTCGTTGGCACATACGGTGTTATGGGTCAGAATATAATTTAATATCCGATGTGAGCGCCTGTTGATCTAGAGATTACGGACTACCCGTGATCCACTCTCCTGTAATATGGAATAATACTCTAACGAAGAACAAAGTAGCTGAAAACAACCTGTGGATGGCCAAAACAGAGCCTTTTCTTAATCACCTATATTGTGTACGAACTAATTTTCAATAGGGAAAACGGATTGCTTAATGTCGACTTCGAGAGATTAATGTCTTGAAGAGGATTTCGTCAGTACTTTGCTGAGGAGAATACGCTCAAAATATGATTTCGACAACTCACCTGTTACCGGATTCGAATCCCATCTCGTCCGCGTCACACGACACTAGGCGATGAAGGTATTTTGCAAACGTCGGGAATTATATCCACAGTAGCCTTTTTGGGACTCTTCTCATCAATTTCATGATCATCTATAGGGTTTGTTTTCTGCGCGGCAAATGCTATCCAACAAAAGGTGCTCTTAAAGACGCTAGAAAAACCGAAATGTTTTTGTGAACAGTGGTGATATTTTTATTTAACTCTAAAATGCAGGTTCAATCAGTCAATCAAAATCAGAAATCACCCATAAAATATATTGTCTGCCAAATTTCCGTCCCGATTCTTTTTTGTGACATTTTTTATTATATTTTCGCATAATCGCGGTTTTTTTTTTGCCGATAACAACTCTGATATGTATTTTATTTGTGGCTTTAAGACATTGGCGCGGATTTTATATTTAACATTAAATCGTGCAATCTCGGCCATTTCTCCATTTCTCATACGTCCAGGAGATTTGTTAGACAACAAGGCCCTGCTGAAAATAAAAGTTGTCCAATAGCAATGATTTCGGGCATAAGACGTCCGTGAAGACACAGGCCAACAAACGGTCGTATCAATTTCAAAAAAAAAAAAAAAAAAAAAAAAAATATATATCCAAATGACACCGCCAGCACGGAAGCCACACCAACTCTACATTCGTTGTGGTTGGAGAGGTTATTTGTTTATGTGAGTCTTATCACTTAAAATAATCTGTTACCTCATCAACATGTAGGCTAAGATCTTTACGAAAATTTCGGTCCAAAGTGGTTGGAAAAAAAACCGATTCTCGTTGTCGTCATATTCACTTAGCCACGATCTTTTAAATCTAACTTTTCGTGTGACTACCACCAGGAGTCTTTACATCACCAACCTATCTAAGGCGTTCAAATTCATCGATTAAATTCATTATAGTTATGCGACTGATCTCCTAGTTTGTACCTTTCAGTGACAGCTCGTTATTAACAATGCAACAAGTGCACTTCTTCTTTTCCTTTTTCCGGCGTTGTTATGGTCAGAAGTGTAGGACCATAACCTTCCCACTTAACTGCATTCCTACTGGTCCGCTTGTGGGGTCCGCCGGTTTGACCTCAGAAAGTAGCGGCAGGCTTCCCGGTTTGGGATTACTTCATCGCTAAGGCCAATCAAATGCTGGTGTTTTTGCATTTGTTTGCACCAATTGTGTTTCGGCCTGCCTTTTTTTTTTTTTTTTTTTTTTTTTTTGTGACACGGGCATGCTCCAGATTTTTTTGTTTGATCTTACTCTTACAACACCGGTGATCTCCAGTCGTTTCAACCCACTGTTTTGCATGTACACTTATGGGGCAGTTTAATGGTGGTATATGTGTCCCTAGGCTCACTCTGGTGTTTTCTAAATTGCCTAGATGTGATTTTTGTTTACCTTTGTTTTAGTCGCCTTTTACGACAAGCGAGAGGTATCGCTGCAGGAATATTCTTAACCCGTCCCTGCACGGAAAAATGCAACAAGTGCACTAAATTTAAAATGTCACCCTTAGTTGAATGATCTTATATAAATCACATCATGCCACGGGCGAGTGCACCAATTAATTGTTAAAACAATTCTATAATTGTTTCCATAAAAAATCGGTAACTTTTTCAAGACGTGTTAAAAAACTTGTTGACAGGACGCAGTGAGATTTTTTATCTGATTACGTGACTCATTATTCTCACGCAATTGAAAGACTAATTTGTTTTTAGATACAATAAACCGGAGGGTGAGGTTTCGGAAAGTCTCTGGGCATGACTTGAGTTAAGCAGTGTTGATTTAGAGGGAATCATTTATTGGTGTTAATTTATATTATTATTTTTAAGATCGCTTGCTAAACATTAGGCAGATGCCGCGATTACCAAATTTGGTTAGTTTTCTTCATAGGCTTTTATTCCTTTTCTTCTTCCTCTTCTCCCATTTTTCACCTGGAAGCCACCGTGTGACCCTTCTGGCGTTTCCAGAATAAATCCTTCGAAGGGTGTGTTACTTTATCGCACCCCATACAACTGGATGACACTTGTACAACATACAGAGGGAAGCTTTATTCAGTATGAGAAGTCATTTTCACTCTCAGTCGCAGTCATATTCATAATAAACCGCAAATTGGCGTCTTGGCGCAGTGTGTATGAGTTCGCTGGAATTTCACAATTACTCAATTCGTTTGATTCAAAGAAGAGTTTCAGTATGGGCTAGAGTGAAGGCATTCCACGCTATTTGCCTGAAAAGATAATATTAATTGAATTCTAAACCTATTCCCTGATTAAGACTTTTAGTTTTGAGGGCACTATGCTCATTTACATGCGATAGACAAAACTGACTTTAACAAACAGTGTCTGCCTCCAAATATGAATCATAATTGGGTTTCGTATTTGTAGTTCTGTAGATTTATGTTGCGCGATTCCCCATACGGTTTATTAGAGTCATCGTTTTTTTCTATGTGAACCAGAACCAACCTCAAGCAAAAAGATAAGGTATTACGACCATCAAAACTATTAACAATTGTTTATTTCGTGTCCTTAGCTCAAAGTTGAGTGACATGGGATGGATTACCTCTCACACAATCCTTCATAGGTTTATCATGTACTTATTATTCATCAACATCTTATTGTGAGTTGATAGATCTTTCAAGCAGACTAGCATTAAGCTGTTAAGGATAGAAATAAATGTAAATGCAAAAAAGAGCAAGCAAGCCTAGATTTTATGTTTGTGCGAAGAAAGAGAATAGTTAATTCCGAGCAAGACAAGTTGTAAATTATTAGCAGACGATATCATTGGTTTATCTCTATCTAAACTGGGGATGAAGCAAATCGAAGAAAAAATCTTCTGCTCAATGGTTTCCTCTCGTTTATAACGAATAGAGTCCGTACTAAACTCTTTCAAATTCCTGAACTGACTTTTGAATGACTTTTGAGGCGAAAGCTGCTTAGAAACTGTGCCAGTTGCCCTTGAGCTTTTCTTTCGATTGAATAATGGATTTCTTGTATGACTGGAAATATTGCAAGTAACCTTGCTACGAAAGTTAATACTCATACCTTGTTCTCAGTGATGGAAAAGAAGATGGTTATCCAATTCGTGGGTCCGAAATTGGCGTCCCTGATCTAATTCCATACTTCAAACCAAACTGTCATCCGGGAGGATATATGTTTAGTTAAAGGTCTGCCATTTGACAGTATGGATGGCTTCATAATCGCTGACAAAAATATAAATATAATCGCTACCAAATGAATTATTCTATAGCAAGTACGTGCTTTATGCAGAGATTATGGCCCATATAATCGTCCATCTCAGGGGCAAAACCGTAAGAAAGACAGTAGCTCTACTAGAGAAGTCTTAAAGTATATCCAACATCGAAATACAGTTTCGGAATATAATGCAAACGTTAAAGAATATCCAAATATTGATGTGGAAGACATGTGAAAACGATGCCACATCCCACACAACACAATCCTTTATTGCATGAAAAAAATGTCTTGGATGGGTTTTGGGAACACCAAGATCCTGTGATTTGTTGGCGTTTTTTTTTAAAAGGACAATGTAATAAATCATGTTTATACACACAATTCGTAAACTCTTGAGGGTATGCAAACGAAAAACCGAACATTTGTCAAGTTGTAGTCCGATATGTGTAGAAAAGCGATCGAAAATTACATTGACGGAATCGAGTCCTTTCAAAACTCGAATGAAGGGCATTTAAATTATGTTATTTATACCATTCATAATGGTAGGATTCAGGTAATACGAGGGTGGCCCGATAAGTACTTAGCCTACAAAAGAAAAACAAAAATTTTGGAGAAATGGCGATTTATTTTTCAATATAGTCTCCTTTTAGCTCGATACACTTGACCCATCGATGCTCCAACTTCTTTAACCCGTCTGAAAAATACGTTTTCTCGAGGTGTGGAAAGTAGGCCACCGTGGCGGCGATGACCCCCTCATTCGACTGAAATTTCTCCCCGGCGAGTGACTTTTTCAGGTTTGGAAACAAAAAGAAGTCAAAGGCCAAATCTGGAAAATACGGTGAATGGGGCAGTTCGTAGCCCAATTCCACCAATTTGGCCGTGGCGAGGGCGGAGGTGTGAGCCGGTGCGTTATCATGGTGGAAGAGCACTTTTTTCTTGGCCAAGTACGGCCGTTTTTTTTTTTTCAATTCGGCGTCGAATCAATTCAGCCGAATAATTTGGCATAGTACAGCCCTGTGACCGTTTTGCCCTTCTCCAGGTAGTCGATGTGTATCACACCTTGTGAATCCCAGAAAACGGTGGCCATCGCCTTTCCGGCCGATGGGACAGTCTTCGCCTTCTTCGGAGCACGTTCGCCGGGTGAAGTACACTGTTTCGACTGTTCCTTGGTCTCTGGTGTGTACCAGTGAATCCATGTTTCGTCGACTGTCACGAAACGACGCAGAAACTCCTTCGGATTGCGCTTAAACAGCGTCAAACACTGCTCTGAAGTGGTCTCACGATTGAGGTTGATGTCCGGAGTGAGCAAACCCGGCACCCATCGCGCCGAAAGCTTTCTCATGCCCAAAATTTCATGCAGGATATGACCCACGCGATCTTTTGAAATGCCTACTGTCTCAGCTATTTCGCGCACCTTCAATCGGCGGTCTGCCAATACGAGATCGTGGATTTTTGTCACGTTATCCTCCATGGTAACCGTTTTCGGGGCACCTCTACGTGGCTCATCAAAAACCGACGTGCGACCACGTTGAAACTCGTTAAACCATTTTTTGATGGTCGCCATCGAAGGAGAAGAGTCACCGTACACAGCATCCAAACGCTCTTTTATTTCGCTACGCGATTTCCCTTCCAAAAACAAGAATCGAATCATTTTTCTAAAATCCGCGGACACTCCCGCTTCCACACGCGGTCAAAACAAAACTACGAGTCAGATCCGGCTGAAATTTCGACAGTAGCCGTCTACTAGAATGTACTATACTGTTGGGATACTGGCGCCGTCTTTCGGTGAGGCTAAGTACTTATAGGACCACCCTCGTATATTGGAATAAATGTTTGATCGAAATCGAAATCACAGATATATTTTATTTAAGTTAATTTTCGGAAACACAAATTGAATGGCCCTGTACTAATGAGATCAAAGTGAAAGATGACTTTGTTTATATGTACATAGTTTCTCCATTCATTTCTCTTTGCAACATTGCCAACGTTTTGCAATTTGGGCCTTTGATTCACGCAACGATTCACCTTACAATCTCTCCGAAGTGGCCTTTTGGGTTGTTTGATTGGTCAATAGTCGCATAGAATTACATCTAAGTCTCGTCTCTATTTATGATGCGTTTCAAAACGGCGACGCTCTTTTTCAAAGAAATTGAAACTTTTTGGAACCAATCAAACCAAATAAACTTTAGAAATTGTTTGAATTAATACAAGCTGTTTTATGGTATTCGCGTATTGCGAATTTTAATTTACGAATTTTTGATTTGTATTGTTTATCAGTTGGTG
This sequence comes from Merodon equestris, assembly GCA_958301585.1. Classification (NCBI taxonomy): domain Eukaryota; kingdom Metazoa; phylum Arthropoda; class Insecta; order Diptera; family Syrphidae; genus Merodon; species Merodon equestris. The sequence continues at coordinate 37,220,637 of OY284415.1, forward strand.
GTTTTGACCGATAGAAAGCTACATTTTTTCAACACTTTCCTTACCTTCTTGGAGAGTCTTTTTAAAACATCCTCAACGTTTTTGCTACAGAAATTTCATTGCGCAAATAAAATTCAATGTAAATTTTGCTAAATAAAATCAGATATAAAAATCAACAAATTCACTTTATGTTATTCACAAAATACAAGCGTTATTATGAAACCAACAGAGATAGTAAATTTTTTCGAATCAACATACATATGTAAGTATGTACCCCCAGTTTTTTTTTTTTTTAGCCCTGGTAGCTCAATTAATGCTGAAGCACCGTTTTGACACTACATCTGACTTAACCTAGCTTGTAAACGGAAGTTATAAGGATATTCTGAGGAGAAAACAATGCGGAACAGTTGTGAAATTCAGCAAGTAGTCCAAATAGGCCCGCATGTCTTATTCTTTTTGATTTTTTTCAGTCCATATTTGAGGCACTGTTATTCTTCCAATTCCTTTGCTAGAACTTCATATGTTCAAACAAAGTCGGCAAGTTATAGAATTTAGATACCTTTTTCATTTCAAGACTTATTAGTAAGTCAACAATAAGATCAACAACCAGAAGTAATAAAATTGAATAATTTTAGTAAACCTATACCACAAAAACCTTAGACCACATTTCTAAACAGAACGCCCATCATTTCAAGGTGGGTGTAAAATACGAATTTTGTTATCTGTTATGATTCCCCGAACTCAATTCCCATGCATGGATGAAGTCAGTTATATAGTTACATAGGCGCCAACCTTTGACCTGTAGTACCCAATTTTTTTTTTATTTTAACGAATTTCGAAAGCCGCTAATTTATTCATAATAATAGACCAGGGAATGTGATAGACTAGATTACCACTATATACAATATGTAAATGTTCGTCGTGCGTCTTTTCCTAATACTTTTACGAAACCACTTTTATCCAATTCCGTATTTCAAAATCAGTCATTTCCCTTCTCTTCGGCTGCACGGTGATGATGGGAAAGCAATCATCACCTGGCTCTTCAAAATCTATTATAAAATCGAACCGAATTCATATTACTTGGGAATATCTCAAACCACAAACCTGGGATCCCCCTGCTATCTCAATTGAGCTGAGACTCACTGAAGCAAAGAATTCGAATGTTTACCTAAAACGAGCGCCATAGATTCAATTCAATAAAATCCATTCTTTTCGCTCGACAACCGAGCATATCAGCAACCTCTCCGCTTTTCCTTACCCCTCAAACGTTTACGCCAACCTTAAAGCCTTTTCAAAAGCTTCCCAAACAATATAGCTGCTGTCCAATCGTCAATCGTCTCTACCTCTGAATAAATCATGAACCGATTTTGCATTCAATGAACACCAAGTGTTGGCCATATTAGCCACTAACCAATAGATCCACCAACGCTATGCACTTGCAGATAGATTTCTATATGCCAAATAGAGAAAAAAAAATCGCTTTTCATCGGTCCTGAAAATTAATCACGCAATTCACTTTTATACACATTTTGGCTTCGGGCCATCAGCATGTTTTCGGCCTCGATCGGACGGACACACGCATTGTGTGCGCAGATACAATCAATAGATAGCAGATAAACAAGCATATTTTGAACTACGCCTGCACCTGGCTCCGTCATTGCATTCGCATCAACGAATAGTCGTATGTAAGTATGAGTACTTACTGGGAGGCATCGGGGCAAATCGCACGGAGTGGTAGTGGTTTCTTGCTCCATTCGTCTCTGTAGCGCATTCGAATGCCTGCAAAACTTTCAATTTCAATTCAGGTTTTATGCATGAGATTGGATAATAAATTCAATTCCTGTTGACGACGACGTAGTCGTTGTCGCTGTCGTCGTATCTGATGCAATATGCCAAAAGCTGTAGAGATGAGCATCTCGAGCGAGGGACACGAATGGGATGGGAAGGAGCAGAGTGGGTAACGAAATTCACATAAGTCTTGCACAAAAGTTTTATTATAACATCAAATGGCACGACAGATCACTGCTAAAAGTGAAGCAAAGTGATGCCAAACTGACGCTGCTGATAGGCTACATATTATCCTTATGCAGCACGCTCTCGTGCGAAACTCGTATGAATGTGATGGAAATTTGTTTGCCATTTGTGCCGACAGTCGTCTTCCCCTTGTCGGGCACGATGTTGATTCGCATATATCTTGGTTTCCGTTGCCTGCTACCGGCTTCTGCTGTCACCATTCGTGCTGGATGCATGGATTTCCGAAGGATTTTGTCTTTGAAATATAAATTCCTTTGGATATCTTCATACCTATTCCATTTATTGATGGTAAAACGGTAAAACAGTTTGAGCTTTGGCTGCGGAATGACTGTACTAGGTGGATTTCCTTGCCATGATTGTAAAGATGAAGTCAATGATATATGGACAAGTTGTCAGGCGTTGGAAGGAGCGCTGGAGTCGGTTGCAGTTGGTGAGATGTAAATGTCGTGTTATCTGTTATGGAGACAGCAGGTCATTATTGAATTTCTGTTTTCCCCATTCTGATGCTGTAATGCTCGTCAGTGTCATGAACTTTCAGGTTCTGAAAGTGGTGCTGATAGAGGAGGCAGGAATGTGGAAAGTATCTTCGAGAAATCTTACTATTGTATGTAGATACTCATTGCTGAAAACAAGCGTACATAAGCCATAGTGAAAAGATAATGGTTTTATTGTGAACCTTGAAATATGGATTTGCCCTTCGCTTGAAATACGATAAAGCTTGGCATTTAAGTTCAGGAAGCTTAAAACCATGCGGTTGGAGAATTTGTCTTCGTGGACAAGTCTATATTATCAAGAGTTAAATCAGCTTTAAAATATGGACGAGATAGGAAGGCAAGTCGGGTGTAAGTTGTTACTGAAACGGGCATTAATTTTGGGTTCTGTTTTTTCGAATGTTCACATACGAATACATAACTCGAGTTTCAGAACTCGAAACCATAATTTGAATTTGAATGAATTATTATTTTTTAAATGCTCGAATGATAGTACATTAGAAGGAATTCCTTTGAAGATACTAGAGATTCAGTTAAGGTTTCAAGTTTAATTAACCTTGATGGGATTGGAGTTTTTTTGATTGCAGCTATCTAGACAAATGATTTCTATTGTCACATGAATATCGTCTACGTCACACAGCATAGAGAGCTGTACCTATTGTACTAAGTTTGTTCAAAAAATAAGGTGATTTTTTGAATTTCGAAAAGCCTAATCATTAAAATGCAAGTGACCAAATAAAGCAAGGTCAAAAAAGTCACGCCAAGTTCGGTCAAATGTGAAAGTTTTGTTCACTGGTTTCTACGATTACCATATAGTGGCAGTGTTCATGATGAGTTATTGCCAGAGGGCGTACGGTCAATAAGAAATATTGCCTCGAAGTTATGCGCCGTTTACGTGAAGAAATACGAAAAAAACCTCCGGATTTGTGGGAAAGAAATCCGTGGCTGGTGTATAACGATAATGCACCTGCTCAATCATCGTTGCTTGTGCTTAATTTTTCGACCATAAACACGACCGTAATCATGTCTTAGCAACTGTATTCATCGAATTTTTCTTTTGCCAAAACTAAAAAGACCTGAAAAGAATCACAATATTGAGGAGACAAAGATCGCATCGCTGGAAGAGCTCAAGGAAAGCGCATATCGGAAGTGTTTCGGGGATTAGAAAAAGACTTCGCGAAAACGTATTATATCTGAGGGGGATTACTTCTAAGTTTACAAAATAGATATTGATGACTAAATACAATTTTTTCGAAAAAAATAAAGAGTTACCTCGTTTTTTTAACGTAATTCGTAAAGGGTGGTCCACCGAAAACACACGATGATAATTGTAAAGAAAACAAAAAGTTTTCAGAGAATTATCCTAATATTTTTTATTATGATAGAAGGATCTATGACAATTATGTGTGAAAAAAAATATCGGCCAAATGCTCGCCACGGCTTCGGTGGCATACCTCTATCCGATGATCCATATTTTAAATGACTCTGAGACATAATTGAGGTTCAATGTCGTTAATGTGCCGAATTATCTCATCCTTTAGCTCTTGAATTGTTCTTGGCTTATTGACGAACACTTTTTCTTTTAAATATCCCCAAAGAAAGAAGTACAACGGTGTCAAATCACATGATCGTGGCGGCCAATTAACATCGCTACGACGTGAGATAACACGGCCATTGAATTTCTCGCGCAAAAGAGCCATTGTTTCGTTGGCTGTGTGGCAAGTGGCACCATCCTGTTGGAAACACATATCGTTAAGGTCCATATCCTCAATTTCTGGCCACAAGAAGTCCGTTATCATCTCGCGATAGCGAACACCATTCACGGTAACTGCTTGGCCGACCTCATTTTCGAAGAAGTACGGCCCGATGACGCCGCCAGCCCATAAACCGCACCAAGCAGTCACTCTTTATGGATGCATCGGCTTTTCAACAATCACTCGTGGATTGTCATTTGCCCAAATGCGGCAATTCTGCTTGTTAACGAATCCACTGAGGTGAAAGTGTGCCTCGTCGCTGGAGATGATTTTCTTTGTAAAGTCACCATTCACTTCTGTCTGTTGAACCAACCATTCGGCGTATTGACGACGCTTGAAATGGTCAGTAGGCTTCAGCTCTTGAGTCAATTGAACCTTGTAAGCGTGTAAATTCAAATCTTTATTCAAAATTCGCATCAGTGATGTTCGTAAGATGTTTTGTTGGGCACGACGACGAGTCGAGGTTGATGGCTCTTCTGCCACACTATCGCGAACAACTGCAATGTTTTCCACAGAACGAACTGGACCAGCATGCACAGGTGTTTTCACATTTCCTACAGACCCGGTTTGCTGAAATTTGCGCACAATTCTACCGATTGTGGACACATTTGGTCGATTATGCTAACCAAAAAAACCACGAATTGCACGAAATGCATTTTGATTTGAACGCCCATTTTCGTAAAAGGCTTCAACAATCTTAACGCGCTGCTCAATTGTGTACCTCTCCATGGTTGAATTTGTCAAACACTGAAACCAAGAAATGTCAAATTAAGTTGAGCAAAAAAACTTGACGTTAAGGTGTGACTCACAATTAACATCGTGCATTATGGTTGAACCACCCTTTATATACATATATATTTCGGTGGGCGAAACTGCGCTTTGCTATGAATCTGCAAAGTGATTCAGTGAAGGCAGTTTTGAGCCCGTCAGTGAAAACCCCTGGCCATCGATTAAAAATCTAATAGAATCACATTCAAGTATAAGTGATCTTGCAGTTCGGTGGCTACTCTTCATGAACTGGGAAAAGCTTGCATATGCAAAGTGGGGGTGCCACATAGGTTTTCACAAACTTAACGACAACTTAGGGTTGGGCTATGATTACTGAATTAACTACACTTTATCGCGGACTGATCTTATTGTACGCCTGCTATAGAGGTCATATCAGACCATGCTTTAGAGTCTACCTTCTATGAAACAAGATGCCTCTTTCTGTCGATATCGGACGTAGCTATAGCATGCGCGTCGAACTACACTTTCAACTGTTGTTTTTCCACCACGAAATTAAACCCGCGAAATTTGGGCGAAAAACTTGATGAATGAGAAATGATCGCTGCATCAATTTAATATTTTTGATCCAAGCTGCCTGAAAGTTAAGCTTTTTCAGGCTGCTTAATAAATTTAAGAAAAAAATCCTGTTCAACAGTATAAACGGGCAATTTCTTCCAACAACTGTCACAGCATGATTAACTCTTTTGACCCTCCGCAATACACTTCTATAAACGAAATAACTTAGCAGTCAAGGGTGCATTGTGACCCATAATTTTTTAATTTCACAATGATATTACAGGGTATGTACAAAAAATAATATGAATTGAATGTTTAAAAAATAAATACCTATGAAACTAGCGATTCTTGCAATTCCTCTCGGCACCTGATTTTCACTATAGCATTTCGTTCTCCCAATGATTCGCTTTTAATCTCATTGAGCGAAGCGTAGCGAGCGGAGCTCTCACACGGGCGACTCCAATTGCACTCTTTGTACAATTGTTTCTCGGTAACTACTGGTCCGATTTTGATGATTTTTGTGTTATTTTGAATAGTTGGTCCAGACGCAGGTTAATACGGAGCCGATTTCCATTCCATTTCCATTCACAAAAATAAATTGTATAGTAACGGTTTTGTGCACATAAAGCCAATATGCTTGTACGTAAATGTGAATATCTTCTAAACGTGTATTAGGATTTCAACCAAACTTCCTACATCACATGTCAGTTTATTTTGTGCAATTAACATGCAATAAAAACACCATGTTTACGAACAGATTTCATATAACATATATTTCAATTGAGATCATTTCCTCGATAAAAAAATTTGGCGCCAAAACCGATATGTGAACGTATACCAAGGTTTAAATTTATGCATTGAAACAATTAGCAGATCAGTCGTCTTTATTGAATTTTTTTCCGATAAAAACTACTGCTAATTAGAAATTTATTACATTAAAGCTTCGCTCAATTTACGCTGCCGCGCACAGTCACGGGCGCGAAGCAGCACCTAGTTTATGCTTGTGAGAAAACAACAGGACAAGAAAAGTCGCACATAGCCATGTTTATCAAACATGGAGCTTATGTCATCATGAGAGCACACGATTTGGCCAAATATTAGCGAACAAACACAGGTGCTTTATAGTGGTGCAAAAACAAAAGCCTTGTATAAAGAAGTTTCACTTTTGGGTAGTTTCTATTCTTCCAATTCTTATTTATCATTTGACTTTACACAGTCTGTCCCATTTCTATTGAGACTGCTCTAAAGTAAATATGTGGATGCTTTGCAGTACATTCCTTACATCATACGGTTTTTATTCAAAATAATCTCCTTCCGCATTTAAACAACATGATAAGCGATTATAGCATATGTCGGATACTCGAAGGCCGGAATAGTTTTCAGGATGTTTGTCAAACCCGTCTGGATGCTAGGAATTGTGCTGTTGACCCTTCAACACTAAATTAAGTTTAGGACGCTGGCAGAAATTGCACGGCCAGTAGCTCGCATACAATTAGGATTCTTGCAACCGCGCACTGTCATTCAACAAAAACCAAATTTCGGTGGAACATGATGGGATCCATCCCACAATCTCTTCAGAATACCAAAATGGTATATAGTATAGTGGAACGAATTCCTAATGGATAATGCCTTTGGAATCAAAGAAAATGGTAAACATTTTCTTGATTAAACCCTACAAACACACTTTCTTCTTTTTCCTGACTTCCATCTCACGCATTGTCTTTTGATGATTTGCACAGATGACATAAATAGAGGCTCTTCTTTTTGGTATACACCCAGCGACAAAAAAACCCTCGCCATACATGTTTTAAGTACAAAACGGATTTTCTTAGAGATTTAATAGTTGAATTTTATTTATCTTTTTTCTTTTCATAATTTGATATACATATGTATGTATATACTATACAAAAACAGTAGACTTTATATTTTTAACTAAAATATATTTCAAGTATTAACAAAAAGCAAAAAAATGACATTTTATTTTTTAGGAACTCAAAAATCACATTTTTTATAAATATATGTAAGGGACGGTATTATAACTGTTATGTTTTGACAACAAAAGCAAATTAAAAATTAATACTTTGTGGCTGCGCCCTTGTTTTTGATGATGTCACGAATTCGGTTTGGCATCGAATTTAACATTTTTTTTGTAAATAATTTTCGTCATACCAAACTTTTTCTGTAACCGATTTCATCTCAGAGACCGTTCTTGGTCGCTTTTCTCTAATCTTTTTCCCCATATATTGCCAACAGTTCTCAATTGGATTCAGGTCCGGACTATTTCCTGGCCATGGCAGAGAGGATATACCCAACAGATCTTTATGATTTTTTACCTGAACGTAGAGAAAACATTAACGTAAATAACTAGGCAGATCAGTATGCGCGGGCTTAACTCCGCTACTGAAAATTTTTGATCGAGCGAGCAAATTTGTTGTTTTATCAACCTTGCTCTCGCTCCGCATGGCACTTTTCTAAACTTTACTTCGTTATTTCTCACTATTTTTCAATCAAACAATTTCATTTGATAATTTATGGCTCATCTACAGACCTAGATCTATCGAATGACATGCTGCACACATGTGTGGTTATAGCCGATATCTACATTTAGTGCGTACAAGATTAGTCCGAAATCGTTTTCGGACCACTATATTCCCCGTACATGCACGCGCTAGGCCAAAAAGTGGGTGATTGCTCTCGCTCCGCTACGCTCCGCTCGATCAAAAAAACCCAAATTAAAACTTTAGCTTAAAGTTAAAGTTACCGTTTTGGCTCGGTGACATGAGGCTGAGTCATCTTGAAAAATTAAATTTTCGGAATACTCAGAACATTGCTCCAAAGTTGTCAAAACACCTTCGTTGATGATCTCAATGTACTTTGCAGCATTAACGGTTCCTTCCAACATCAGAATAGCACCAACACCAAACATTGTAATGGCATCCCATACCATTACATACGGGGAAAGTTTCACGGTAGATAAAGTGCATTCCTCGGAATACCTCTCTCCTTTTTTGCGGCGGACTGGCGCATTGCCATCGGGGCCAAACAAATTGAATCCTCACCAGTCCAATTTTCATAATTTTTCGCCCATTGCAACCGTTGCTGCTTCATTCTGTTGGTAAGCATGGGCTTTTTTGCTCTTAAACGCATATTGTTCAGCTGTCTTTGCATGGTTCGGTCACTGGTTTGTTTTCCAGTCTTTCCAGACACTGACATTCGATGAATAAGCCGTGCTTCTCTTTCAGTTATTGACCTTGGCCTGCCGCTTCCAACTTTCCGTTCAATTGAACCTTCGGGCTGGTAATTCTTGATGACATTGCGCACACTCTACTTAGTGCCAACCCGACGAGCTATTTCTCGCTTGGAAACATTTTCCTTATGCAAAGCAATGATTTGGGCCTTTTCCACCAAAGACAGTACCATAGCGAAATATACAAAACTAGCAGACATAGAAGCTTGAAATTTAGAATACAATTAGTGTTTAGTGTATAAATCAAGGAAAAACTAAAATATTTTGCAATTTCGGTCCAGTTTTCTAGATACACCAAATATTATTGCTAATAGGATAGTGCCTCTATGTATCCTTTTTCAATTTGTCTAGATGGCGATTAACTCTTAAAAATATGCAATGCAACAATCAATTGGCGGTTGGGGAATTGGGTTTAGTGGTCAATGTGGTTCATGTATTTGACGGAATATAAAATAAACTACATAAAGGAATATTTAATTAAATCCGGTTTAAATCACTCCAGCATTAAGTTTTTGCTAAATTTTATTACATAGTGCACCACTTCAGACAAATACCTTTCCAACGGTGTATCGCACTTGATTGTATGGACTTACTGATGTAATGGACTACACTCTAATGAATACCAGTCATCTCCACAAAATATCTCGCAAACACTCAACAATCAGGGCGCAAAATTTTTCTGATTTTCTCAATGTTTGAGCTGTGTTAAGGTTCTCCGATTCGGTGAGCGTTCTTAGCCTTCAAGGTCTTAACGCCCACCAAAAATCTAGCAAACTAGGGGACTACTCGTACTTATGCACGGCCTAGACACTGGCCACTGTAAACGTTTCCCATCGATGCGAATGTCTCTTGAGCAGTTTTGCCGAACTTAAAACAAAACTGATTTTTTAACTGATTGACTGCTTGGTTATAAAGTCATGACGGCAGTACAAGGGTACCGCTACGCTTAGATGTGAAGATAGATGAGAGATGTGTCTACAATGTTCAATTGACGAATCAGAGACAGCGTTGCAATTGGTTGTTCATTTAAAATAGTCTCATCGGAAATGGAACGGACTGTATATACCAAAAACCCATAGTGTATCTTCAAACGGCACAGTTTCTGCTTTTTATTTCGAAATTCAGCAGTTTGAAACAAATTTTAAAATGTTGCTCATCAATGCCATGAGCGAAGCAATATGTCGTCATCGTCAAAAACATTTTCTTTGCCACGACTGACAACAGAATAAATAATTGGTTTGCCTAACATATGCAGACATAGCAATATACTGATAAAAAACTTCTGCCAATTGAACTAAAACAACTCACAAAATAATACAATTCTCGTTAATTTTTGAACATACCATTGTTGCGGTATGCCTTCTTGAAGAAAGGGATGTAATTAAGTGAGAGTAAGTAACTCAGCCCCAAAAAATATAAAAAGTAAAAAGGAAGAAAAAAAAACGAAAAAAAGTCAATTATGCACCTTGTACTGTTGACTTAATATTTATAGCTATGACTCTTTTTTCTGTGCTAATTTTTTTTTGTCCATAATCGACTTTGCCATTAAGTATTTAAGCTTCTTGTATGCAATCGCTTTCGCTAGTCTATAAAAGTTTGAACGCAAGTCTTAGTCGATACAAGATCTTACAAACTAGATACGAGCAGTGAGCATTTTTTTGATATGTTTTTGTCAATAAACCGTCCAACATGATTATAACCCAAAACTAACACTAGCAATGCACTCTCTCTTAAAAAAACTCGATGTCGATTTCCTTCGTCCTTTCCCTGTCCGATCTTGGTCAAACCTTCATAAATCCATAACTAATGTCCCCATTATGAAAGTTTTCATTTTTACGAATGTCACAACTACTTTAAACAATCATTTGTTGTCAGACCGAAAACATCGCATATATAACGTGTTATCTCGAATAGCACAACTGAGTTATCTCCGCCCCTTAGTAGCCAGTCCTTTAATAATAAAAAAATAACACAAAAAAAGACCAAATTAATACACCATCCCTGACCTGAAAATGTCCTCGAAAGTGCGGAGGTAGAATACAATGCTGTTGCCTCCTCGAAGGACTAATAAATTAATTTTTTAGCCAATTGCATAGCAAGCACACCGCAAGAAACGAAGCCATGAATACAGACGCGAACAAGGAGAGAACGAGAAAGGGATGAAACCTGTATATGACCTGCATAGCATGTTCCACCGTTAAAGCGTTATACAACAAGGTCGCCCGACTGTTGTTCGATATATCGGATATTCCCCCGGGCAAAGTGCACTCTGTAATTTGTGGTTAGACAAAATATCGGATAAACATGTGTTGGTAATTCTGGTCAATGAATTGGTCGTTGGAACCAGGGCAGTCAGTTAGCACTGGCTATTGATTTAATATTGCGGAATGCAACATGAAGCGTCTCGGTTGATGGATGGATAATACCCTTTGCAAATGATGTTGATTGTACAATATTATAATTAAACAGATTGCCATGCGGTGATTGTGAATTGTGGTCGCTTTGATATAGCGAATGCACTGCACCTGAAGGCACGACGAAATCCGGCAATTTAATGACTCAGATAGAATTTATTCAATTTATTAAAGCCAACAGACCCCCTGGAATCACATAGGGATACGAGTACATAACATATTTTCTGACCTGACCTGGTTATTCGTACACAACCTAACCTTACCTTAGGAATGACAAGCACAAGAACTACAGGTTTCTTAGGAGAACGGATGCCCCTCGTGTGCATGAGGGGAGAATGTCTACATCATCCGCTCGGTGTGAGTGGAAATGATTTGTCCACTCTTTATCCTTTGTGCATAATTGAAGAATAAATGAAGGATGGTGGGCGGCACAATGGCAGCTCTGGCTCGTTTCGAATAATGAATATTTCAAGAACTACGACGCTTCTAACTCGGTTATGGATTACTGCCTCTCGTTCATTTCGTCATCCCTCATTCAGCGGATGTTAAGGTCCTTTAAATGCAATTATGCACTTTGTGCCCTTCCAGTGAAAACCTGCTCACCATGCTGCTATGGTGAGCACCTAGTAGGTCTGTTGTGGGGTTGAAGGCTCCCGATATAGGTTGAAGGGGTAGTTTTTCTATTTATTTTGTTTGCATTTAATTTGACAATAAAAGTGCATTCTCATGATTTTAATTATGGAAACCATTGAATTAAAACGATTTCTCGGAGAATTTTTAATTAGAGCATTGATTTTAAACGACCGACTTTAACGGAAGCTGTGAAGTAGTATGACGATAAGGGCCTTCCAGAAATAAGGGCACAGTGGTATTCAATATTCAACAAACAAGGTATGAAAGTGAGTATTTTTGTGAATTGACTTGGAGTTAATGTTTAATGCAGGAATTGGGCGATTGGATTGCTAGGGACAGTGGCGGGAAACATTTAAGGAACGATTCGATGCTCTCCTTATTTAGATTTTATTTTTTCCTTAAAAATACTAAAAGTTTTTCACTGCAAAATTAAGTTTAAGAGTTTAACTGGTTTGCGTGACTGTCCCAAAATTCCTTATAAATATACTTTAGAGGAATTTGGAGTTTTGAGTTACCTCTAATAAAGGCCCCACAAGCTGTATTTGTACATATTAATCCTTGTAGATATCAGTTGGCCCACTGAAACGAAAGTTTTAGGATGAAAACGGTATCAACAAAAGTCGAATTTCAAATAAAAACAGCGGCTAATGAAAAATGCTCAGGAGCTTAAAACAACAACTGTAATAATGTTCCAGTCTCCAACCTCACTTCTTTAATTTTTCTAAAACAAAGAGGACCTTAAAGAACTATTGTTTCGCAAGAATACCCGCGATTAAAAGGACGTCGCTGAGATAGTTAAATGTTTTGCAAGAATTCCAGTTCTAGAAGTGCTACGAGGATTAGAAGAAACATAGGCCTAAATAAACAATATTTGTTGAAGCCTGTTTAGAGAGGTATAGTATTAGTGAAGCCTAAAAAATAATATCCTGAAAATATCGGCTACTTCTCCTGAATTGATTGATTCTTTAAAAATGTTTGACAAATATTTAGTTTCGAAATGAAAAGGTTTACTTTCGTACTCTACTTTTCGATTGCAGACTCCGCATCTTGTGCGAAAATCTTATCCGGATCAGATCTTGATAACACTTAAGTTTTACCGGGTGGTTGACATGAAATATCCGGTTCGGTATTTTTTAGTACCAACCTAAAATGCCCCAGACACAAAAGTCTAACAAACTCAACGGGAGAATTCGATGGCCTTTTCCTCGCACCCATTTTGGTTAGCTCAGACTTCGTGGAAAGTACAGATTCCTGTTGGAATATCTAGGGTCTTTGGCCGAACTGTTTGCGTGCCGGCGGCTTCAATGCAGCTTCTATAACAGTTTCACGATTAATGATCGCGTTTTTCTTAACGCCACGGTCTGAAAATATTAAAAAAGACCGATCGTTGGCAGTCACTACTGTGCAAACCATAAAATACGTCGACGCTTTCCTACCGATGCTATGTTCGACAATTGGTCACTTGAATGTGAGCGAATCAACTCCGTTGCTCTTTCCACTCTAACTTCTTTTCGCCAGGTCTTAGGTTTAGAACTTTAAGGCCTTATGTCCGAGCTCATTTTTCAAAATGCTTCGTTCTGAATAAATTTAGCTTAGAAGTCATTTTTCGACTCTAGCCTTCGCTCTCTAAATCACTTTTGACGATATTTCTGTAATTTGCTGTAAACTTTATAATGTTCTAAAATACTGCCTAATTCGGAGTAACGCGATATGGTGCAATACACACACTTTTTGTTCACTTTCAAGCTCGCGAGCAATAGTCGGTAGTGGTTTTCCAGCCATCAATATCACTAAAACATTTAGATTCCATAGAACAAAAACCAAAAACGCTATGAATAAGATCCGTTCAAGCACTTGTCAACACCGAAATAAATTAACAACTGTCAAAATCTCAGCGAGGTGCCGTTGACATGAATTAATATCAACCACTCTGTGTATTGTAGTGCTGAGGCATTATGGCTCAAAGGTTGGCTTTTGACGCCAAGGACGCAGGATTCCAATCCTGCAACAATTAAGTCATAGAAATCGTAGGCGTTTCTCCTCAGCGGGGCACTGGCAAACCAACCTTTTTCCAAACTTGTTTAGAAAATGCTTCTTAAAATTCGCTGTTTGGTATGGGGAATAAACAGAAAGTCGCTTTCAATAATGTGCAGAAATGAATCACGCCCAATAAAGATAATAGAGAAAAGCTGCTGTCCTGGTCCTAGATGGACTGTAATGCCGCTTTTTGTAACGCTAAAAATATTCGTAAATTTCTAAATTTCACTCTTCGAATTAAGGCTGTAGTTCCCGATGAGCTGTGACATTATTTGTCGGACACGTATGTATTTGTGCAAAATTTCTGTTGCCAGTGATTTCGGGATGTTGTCTCATCGACATAATGCCTTATTGAAGTTTAAAGGCCAGAACAGTATTATTGAACTACAAGATTGCACCACATGGTATGTTCCCAAAAATATTGGTATACCAACGTTGAATATATTGTTGCACAAAAATCTTTTGCTCGAAGTCAGATTCTAATTAGACGACTTAGAAGAAAAACTTGAGTAGAAGCTTCTGGAATCTTGTGGCTTTCGGTGGGACTTCTCCTTGTCATATATTCCATTCTTACGAACAGAACATTGGCGTTCTTGTCTGACTAATAGTCAGAATAGTCTAATAGGGGAATAGTCCCCTCCACAGGCCACTTTACTAAGTGCCTTAAACCCAATTCACTTACTAAGCGTCACATGGTAAAACCTTTAAACCTTACGAAAATGATTTTGCTATGCCGTGACATAATTCTATCATTTCCATCATTTTATTGTGTATCCTTCCGCTAGATTTAAATACTTTTTACTCTCTTTGATGCATTTAATACATCAACGAGGAATGCAAGCCTATTAAGTTGTCAACCCTAAATTTGATTACGTACTGGAACGACAAATACTCGTAACACTCATCAATGCATTTTACCTCCATGCATGTGGATTTTTTCCGGTTTACTCATTAGAACCTATTAGAGCTTAGCCCAACCCTTCCACGGTCAAACCAGACCACCTGGCTATCACCGTCTCTGGCTCTTTACACTGAATACCTTTCGATTAGTTCCGCAGAACTGAATACATGAATACAACTGTGTTTTCGAACGCATTAAAGTTATACACAAAGAAATGTTCCGCTTCCTGACCCCCAAATAACCAACAACTTATCACAATCCCGACAAGTTCTGAGTTCTGGTAAATATGTTAATTGAATGTCAAAACGTGGAAAACGTCTTCTATTTTTCGTTTTCCACTGGTTCCGTCTTTTGACAAAGATCCACACTCAGGTGTGAAGAATGTGCCACAAACTCCGATAGAAGTTAAGTCAAGTTTGTTTAGCCGACACGCATAATAATGATGCTAATGGATTTGAAGTTAATTTATCTTTGAGGTGCATGTACTCGTTATGCGCCGGGTGAACACACCCATATTCTGGTTTGATAATGGCTATTTTGTGGTTATCGTTTAAAATGTTAAGCCTCGAGCGAAATGAAGTGGTGAAGGTGAACTGCTCTCGGGAGTTGCATGCAATAAAAGATTGTAAACAGCAAATGGATGGATGGAATGGGATTATTGCATAATCGCGGGAGCGCGGTTGCATGTGATTTTTAACACCACATTGGTGTACAATTTCAATTGACGTCGAGGATCTGATATCGAGTGGGGAAAATCGAGATATCACTTGACCTTAAGATAGGCAATTAATCCAAAACTAAGTGGATGTTGCTCAAGTGAGCTGTTTAAAGAACGAACTGTCAGTTTCTATTAAGGGCGCCGTAAGGAACAAAGTTAGAAGCCAATATGCAAAATAACAACAATCTTAAACATTTTCTCAGACATCCCGGATTGCAGATTTTAGGAACAATCAAAGAACGAGCCCCAGCCCCAGCCCCATCAGGGTATTATAATGATGATCATGAAATAAGAATTGAGGCCAGTTTCATTAATATTTTTCTTAAACGCTTTACTTGTATTCGGTAACAATCTCGTTTGATGGTTTCATTTGGTTGGTGCAATTCGTAATATACCACGCCGAAATGTTCCCTCCAAACACAAAGCGTGAGCTTCATAGATGTTTGGCTGTTCCCTCGATGTTGGCGCATGATTGTGGCGTCCCTACAATTTTTTTTCGCTTTCGATTATCGTATTGAATCCACTATTCATCACCAGTACGATGCAGAAAACCCTTCCTTTCTTGGCGCTGAAGTTGCAATTCATTCATTAAAAAACGACGTTCGACATCTCTCGCCTCTATTAATATTCAATGATCCAGTTCGTGAACCGGATTAAACATCCCTGTTTCGATCACTTACCTTAAACTAAACTATCATCCGTGACTGTACGTGTTTAATCTAAGGCTTACCATTTTAAAATATGGATCGTTTGACAATCGCTGAATATGTTAAAATTGTGAAAATTTAATATAAAAATAGTAATTCTATAGTAGATACATTTCACGCGGGGGTAATGGTTTGATTATGGTCAACATAATCGTCCATTTGGGCGTACTATAGGAAAAACTTCGAAGAGATTGCCTTTGTCATAGAAGTCTTAAGGCCTATCGAAATGCATGCTCTGCAGAAAATAGGGCTGCCTTTAGTGAAATTACAATAGTCAAGAAGATCCAATTTTAAGAACTGGTCACCAAAATAGTCTGGTTCGTCGCTTTGGGATTTCTTTTTATGGGGTATTCAAAAGATCGTGTTTATGCACAGAATTCGCAAACTCTGACGCTTTGAAAATGAATGTTCGTCGTTGAAAAAAATATGTGTCGAAAATAACTGAAAAGTACCTAGTCAGAATCGAGTCCTGCAGAAACTACTATGGAGAACATTTGAATGATAGTATATATTATTCATAATGGCACGATCCATGTGGTATATATGGTATTAAACTGCCCCACAAGTGTACATGCAAATCAGTAGGTTGACACGACTGGAGATCACCGGTGTTGTAAGAATAAGATGCCATCAAAAACATAACTTGTAAAAAAAAACTCGACTTGGCGGCGACACTGCCGTGCCCACCGATCAAACAGAAAAATCTGGAGCATGCCCGTGTCACAAAAAAAAAAAAAAGCCAGGCCGAAAAACAATTGGTGCAAACAAATGCAAAAACACCAGCATTTTATTGGCCTCAGCGATGAAAACATATATTGAAATTGAAATTTAATCCAAATTTAAATCATACATTTTTTTTTTATTTAAATTTATGTTCAGAACCACAAATTAGATACAATTCTGTCACGCAATTTCCTGGCTTTTGGACCATTCTTTTAAAAGACGGGAAGTAGTTTCCTGAATTACGGCCAATAAATGTACAAGTTCTTGTTGCTTTTAACATGGATCTTGATCTGGTAATGTCTCCAATTCTTTGTCTTCAAATTTCTTCAACGTGAAGCTTCTAGTCTTCCATGTCGAAATCATGGCTTCTCTAGCGTTGACACTATTTCAAGCACGTTCTTACCTAATAGGAACCTCAACGTAATTCCTTTAAGTACTTTTTTTATTTATCTATGTTAATTATACGACGCGCCTCAGCAGCAGATTTTTTCGCACTGAAGTCGCAAATCAAAACTTCCCGGAAATCACGCTTATTTGGCTCGAAAGCCGATATATTTACCGCCGATGAAAATGCCCGCATGTAATGATGAGGATTCGATGAGATGCCCAGGCTTACCATGTGACGTTTCTGATATAACATTTCTAATCAGCATGTGTTGCTAGTGCCATCTATTGGAAAACGTTGGTTTCATATGAGTCATTCTAAGATTCAGTTCTTTGATCATGGGCACATTGGATTGCTTTATAACTATTGTTGCCAAACCAGAAACGAGTTCGATTTTTTCAACAGCCAGAAGGATGAATGTGCCGGGAGCCGAATTGTGTGAGCCGGTGCGTTACATGGCTGAAGAGCACTTTTTTCTTCGCCAAGTGGGGCCGTTTTTTTTCTCAATTCGGCGTCGAATTAATTCGGCCGAATAATTTGGCATAGTACAGCCCTGTGACCGTTTTGCCCCTCTCCAGGTAGTCGATGTGGATCACACATTGTGAATCCCAGAAAACGGTGGCCATCACCTTTCCGGCCGATGGGACAGTTTTCGGATTGCGTCAACCACTGCTCTGAAGTGGTCTCACGGTTGCGCTTGTTGTCCGAAGTGAACAAACGCGGCACCCATCGCACCGACAGCTTTCTCATGCCCAAAAGGCGATCTTTTGAAATGCCTACTGTCTCAGCTATCTCGCGCACCTTCAATCGGCGGTCTGCCAATACGAGATCGTGGATTTTTGCCCCGTTATCCTCCGTGGTAGCCGTTTTCGGGGCACCTGGACGTGGCTCCTCAAAAACCGACGTGCGACCACGTTGAAACTCGTTAAACCAATTTTTGATGGTCGCCATCGAAGGAGAAGAGTCACCGTACACAGCATCCAAACGCTCTTTGATTTCGCTGCGCGATTTCCCTTCCAAAAACAAGAATCGAATCACCGACCGATATTGCTCTTTTTCCATTTTTCTAAAATCCGCGGGCACTCCCGTTTCCACACGCGATCAAAACAATACTACGAGTCCGATCTGGCTGAAATTTCGACAGTAGCCGTCTACTAGAATGTTCTACACGATAGTAAGTTACTCTTGCGATACCGATGCCATCTGGCGGACCACCTTCGTATGTGGGCAAATCTAACCTATAGTTATGGGTAAAGCCATATACGAAGCAGACTACATGACCTTTGGAAAAGACGTTGTTCCGACATCACCAAAATCGTGGCAATCAGACTTGGCTTTCGGATACCATTGCCCCCAATTAGAGGAAAATCTACACCAATTCATTTGAGAGGCGAATGTTCCTCGTTAATGACCTATCACATGGTAGATCTATTCATCTTAAAATGTTCTCTGTATCTGAGCTGCAACTACAGCCATCTTTACCTACTCACCTACGCTCTAGCCTTGGTGGAAGTCTCCCCTCAAATCCCACCAACCATATGACATCACAGTCTGCCTTTTCAATCCCTATCCTGCAAGGTTTTGCCAGCTTCAGAAACGGATCGAGATGAGTGCGTTTCGGCAAACCATCGTAGGAGTAACTCCACCCTAAATTTTTTTCGCAGTCCTTTCATAACGAACTTCTAAATTAAATTTATTTTTTATTTGTTTCCAGCTTTCTGTAAATACAATAAATCAAAGCAGTTTCGTAGTAAGTGACCTCAATTACGTTTCGGGTGATAGGATATTAAAACGAACAAAGTTCGTTAGACGCCTCCATAATCTTGAGTATCCAATCTTCTTGGCAAGTTTAGTAGTGCATACAGGATCCATAAGCCCTTTCTACACTTAATCATCACACTGTTTTTCACTTTTTGATAGACCCAAGTCCTTCAAGTATTCATATTTTTATCCGGACCAAACAATTGAGTCGGGAAATCGACCTGCTTGTTGGGTTTTTCTGCATATAAATATTTGCAATTGAAATCAACTTAACCATTGAACTCACTTGCCCAATCAATTACGATTATGATCACCACCCAGAAAAGAAAAAAAGTCCTAAATCAAATAAGCTCCTTAATGCTCATCCTTTTTTTTGTTTTCATCTTCTCTTTGCAGGTAAGTCATTCACACTACAAACATGTAGAAGTTTCTTCGATTGAAGACCATAATAAACACCACCTCCTACACCATACCCACAAACCCCTGACACTATCAGCCGGTATTTGGTAAGTTTAAACAAAGAATCAATTTTCGGTAGAGCTCCCGATTCAAGGATAACAATGTGCTGAAGTTCGATTTCGGGTTCTATGTGTACATGTACACATTAAACCAAAAGGAATAAGACAAAACGAGACAAAGAGGGGGAAAACTGCTACCCGAAGAAAGCCGGCAAACTTCCTGTGTGTGTGTTCGGGAAATATTGATTAAAACGAAAGGAATAGGAATAAAGTTTCGCTGTTTTGCTTTATCTTATATCCCTCTGTCGGAGCAGATAAAATCAATTTCGAATCCACTACAGTACGAGTTTATCGTGCTTCCAACACACGTTGAAGTAAAGCAAGTAAAAGAAACGAAGATGAAGATTAAGGAATCGGAGGAGGAAATGTATGTCTCAATGGAATTTTACGAGTATATGCTGAGTCCTGTGCCTATTTGTTTGGATGCCCAGCGGGAATGTCCTACATGCTCCCCAGACATGCACAGACTGCCCTTACGACAGTGTGTACGAATGACAGAGGAAACCTTTTCTCTGCACTCTGGCTAGACGTTGTCAAGACCGACGATGAAAATAGGTAATTTCTCATCGCATTGTATAACATACTCAGCAAATAGGACGTCTGACGCACGATAGAAGGGAGGAAAATGAAATATAATTATTACGAGATGGGCATGTCCTAGATGGAACAAACGTCTGCTTGATGCTGTAGACAGTTGTATCACTAGTATCGGATGTTCAGAGGACAACCTGGTCTTATATGCCTACTATACTCGTATAGGTGCTTAACTTATAATGCAATAGAAGAGCAAAGAGGATCAGGTTGAGCTGGCACTTGAGACCGCAACACCGGATACAACTTCATAAGTGAAATGCTATTATCTGAAAGCAGTCTTATCCAGATAGGGCGATTCTATCACTTCTTCACGCTACTGCTCGTCCTCTTTCTCGTCATACCACCAACATTATGGCACAAAATCGAAAAGCGGAAAAGGACGAAAAAAAGGATAACAAACTGCAGCAAGAAAATGGTTCCCATTTTGTTCCTATCTATGTATTCGCTTTCTCAATGAGGAGTATTCCCTTCTTATGTTGTTTTTTTTTTTTGCTCATTTTTGTTGGATTTTGTATCAGTTTCGATGTCCGAGATGTAGGAAATCTGTCCAGGATTTATTGCGGTTTCCTAATGTTCTTTTTATCCTTTCGTCTAGGAACGAGAACGAGTATATTTCTATGGATGAACTTCCTATCTGCAAGATAGCATGAACTATTTTAGATGAATCTTTAGAACGCGCATTGTGTGCAGAGTTGTGTCATTGATCTAGATTTTTGTGGACAACTTAACCTTTTTCCCTGCATTCCTTCGACCTGATTGTGGGCAATGACTAAGGGAGTTTGGACTTTAAGATTGCGTTTTTACCAATAGCTCAGTTCACAATAAATCAAAATAATCAAAGAATGATGTGACCCACTTCTGGAAAACGAGAGCTAACGCGGTGTATACCTTAGGCGTAGTATTAATTCACAAGCTTATTAGTAGCACTTTAATTATAGCTCGATGGATAACAGTCCTATGTTGTGTATACTTAGGCTTCTAATCGGTGTTTTCTCTCTTCTCTTTGCCCTTTAACGCGACACAACACTCACATCCGTTTTTTACTGTGAACTATAAAGCGAACTAAATTTTTTTTATGGAGCTTAGAGCGCCATCTGTGAGAAGACTTCCAATAACACAAATATTGTCAAGAGTTTCCGTTTGAAAGTAAGCCAGTTTTGATCATCTATGTCAGCCTACCAGACCCTAGAACTCTTTCAGTTTATGTCCCAGTGGTCCCTGATATTATCCTTCCACTAAGAGCCCATTGGGCTACAATATAGCGACCACTGTGGGCAATCGCTAAAAGTCACAATCCCATAACGCTCGCCCCAAAATTATAAAACCGCATTATCGTAATCTACTTGCTCGCCTTCGGCCAAGACTGCACCACACAGGACGTGACGATTCGATGGAATCATACATCCATCAAACAGGTTGTAGAAATACCGTTCCAGCAGCCATTAAATGCACGACTCAACATCATGTTATGTTTCAAATTAACTCCAACCGGCTGTTCATGTGTGCACTGTCCTCTTGTGTAAACGATCGATTTAACTCGCCACTTCATTCGAATCCTTTCGGTTGCCAAAATGCAATACAATCCCAAATCCAATTCCCTGTGCCGCGCTGCCACACCTTGTCTTTAAATTGCACACTGCAGTGCAATGTAAACCATTCCTCTCGACACCACCTTCGCCTCATCCGAACACTTCTCAGTCTTGATGCAGTTGCCAGCAATCCATCGGCACGTTATTCAACTCATTGCATTCGCATGCCTCAAATCGAATTGGAGAAAGCGAAAAGAAGTGCTCCAAGTGCTTCCACGTCATTTTCTCCTTGCTACAACCTCCTCATGCCCTAGCTCCTTTTTGTTATACAATTGGTGATCAGTACGAATTGCTCCACACACATATCCGTCGAGGACGTTTACAAGAAACTCCTGCTGGGCACGATATATGAGCAATATAAGTGGAGCCAACCTTGCAGCTACTTCATATGTTTGGGTCCGGCCAACATGCCGCTATTGTTGTTGCTTTTCGGGCATCATTTTGCGTCTTTAATGTGTTTGCATGCTGCAAGGAGAGATAATCATGCCACTCTCCCGGTTGCCTGCGGCGACGACACCCCAAATGCTTCAACTGTCGCTGTCGGACCACCAGGACGGGGAGGTATAAGGGAAAAATTTCAAAAGTCGCCGCTGCCATCATGTTGCTGATGAAACAGAGTACGGAAGAGCAACCAAGAACGGAGGAAGGACGACGGAAAGATGGCTTGGACATTCTCAACTTGGTTACACATTTCTCTTCCATTTTTTTTTTGGTCCTTTTGTTCCTTTTTTTTTTCATCGGGTTTGTGGAATCACAGCTTTAATGTTGCGACATTGCAGTCATTTCGCAGTCGGTACGGCAGTAATTTATAACTCTGTTTGCTTTATGGCTTTAAAGTTGATAAATCAGTTATGATTGCTATGCTCGTTCGCACTTTAAGTGAATCTGTTGGGGATGTGCTCACAGCTTTGTATGGTTGTCGGATTGTGACCCATACTTAGGCGGATAAACAGACGGACGAGTGGGTAATGTCAGTGAATGTGTCTTATCTTGTGTGTTAGTGACAAGGCAAGCTCTATCCACTCTATCGTGCGGTTGCCAGATTGGTGATAAGGGAGATAAGAAACCTTCTGATCCAATGGAATGCGAATGAGTTCGGGGCAAGTGTTGGCATGACATGATTGTGGGAGTTACAAGTGATGCGTAGTTTGCATTTCCAATGAAATTTCTGCCCACTGTCTCTAATATTTCTGGGAATGAGGGCGGGTTGAAGCTTCATAAGGTTACTTACAATTATTGCCCTTAAGCTTTCAGATGCATTTTCTTTACTGAGATTTCTCGGAATAATGAGTAAAAACCACTTTAACAGCGGTTTTCAGCAGACAATGGTGTCTATGTTATATATCATGATATATGCCGTAGCTACACGCTCCCTGGAAGAGTAGTGAAAGCGACAATCAGAGATGGCATCTAGGTTGCCTGAACATGTGATTTAGCTGTTTACAAGCGAGATTTGTTCTCTTCGCTTTCAGTCCAATTTTGTCTAGAGTTCGCATTTAATACGTTATCCAATAACAGGTGTCATAGCATTAGCCAATAAGTCCATTGGAAAATAACAACCTTCAGGAAAAACTTCTGCCTCATTCAGCAACATAGTCTTCTTTAAGAGTGATTCATTTCAATGCTTTTCTAACATTTCGATACGGTTTTTGTAAAACAATTTATTTTTGGTTTACTTCAGTTTCGGCAATCACTTCATTATAACTTCTTTTCCTGGAGCATTCTTTTCAGGTCTGCAAAAAGATAGTAATCCCTGAAGACCAGATCCAGAGAATACTGTGAATGGGAGAACAGTTCAAAATGACTCCACCTTATTCAAGGTAATCGATAAAAAAAATATTGAGCATAAACAATAAAGATATTGAGCTAAACTTCAAATTGTCATCAAATGTTGACACTTCCTAAAAATCATATACCGTTATTAGTGGCGCCATCTGTATGTCATATTGTAACCTATTATGTGATGGGTTAGTATTTCTTTTGACGATCATTTTGTCGAGTTTTCGCTTAATTACAGTTGTATTTCGCGTAGTAACAGGAAGAAAGTAACAGCTCTGATACTTCCTTTAGTGCATAAATCTTTGGTAAGGCATTGGTTTAGATTTGAATTTCAATATAGCCCTAAGAAGAAAACTTACTAATTTAGAGGCCATTAAAGTTCGGCGTGAGCCTGAGCCTCTTCCAACGAGCCCATCCAGCCGTCATAATCTGAAGCCAGTTGCTCCCAGTTCCTTACGCACAGCTGATTCAGGTCCCATTCCACTTGTTATCGATCGATTATCTCTGAGCGTTGAAATCAATTACTCTTCAGGTCAGAGCAGTGATGTTCGTTTACTCTACATTGCCCAGCCGTATTAGACGTACGACCCGTAACTTAGTCAGATAAGCTCATAACCCGTACAATTCTTGTTTGGATCTTCCAAAAATTAGGTAAAGAGGGCTCCAGCAGCGTTTGGTAAGAGTTATTTTGCGACTGATCTGAATATCTCTCCATCTATTGGAGCTTGTGTTTCATTTCGTCTTCTACTGACTAAGCTGAGGTAAGGAGGACTTATACAAAGGCTTTCCTGTCTGTCCGTGTAGACCGATTCAGGTAAAAGCTTGCAAAATTGAAGGTAAATGACCTGGAATTGTAGTTTGGCTCCCGGCGGGCTAATCTCATCTTGTTTCGTTTAAGGAAGCATATGTTCCTCCCCTCTTTCCCGTTTATAGAGCTTACTTCCAGCTCTCGTTCGTCAATGCAGCGTAGCCATGCGTGAATCCTTTTTCTCAACTCGGGTTTGTCTGTATTTGTCATCAAACCAGCGATTGCCTGTAGATGGTATCCCTTTTTGATTTGTGTAGATTGCATAGGACCTTGAGAGGGCTTGAGGAAGCATGATGGGCAAAGGATCTGCCGATCTCTTGCAATTGTAGCGAATTTCCTTTTATATCTTTAATTGAACATACGAAAATACGAGTAGGTGGCATATCTGGAAAATATGCTGCTTACTCGATCATATTGTCAGTGTTTTTGGTCAAAAGTCAGTCAGAAGTATGTTTTTGTGAGATGGCGCAAAATCCGAGTTCTCTTCTTCTTAGAACGCGCTACAGCTCACGGAGAACCAGAGCCAAGTTTCGCTCATTCACTTAGGTTGTGTTCGATTTGTTTTTAACATGAGTGAACGGAACCTTCAGAGAAATGCCGATTGTGAACAGCGAGAGTCGAGAAGCTTTTCCAAGGCAAGTGTACTACGGAGGATTTGTCAGTACCCAGCCGAGCAAAGAAGCCTCGAAATGAACATTCGATGGCGTTTGTGTTATCGGGATCCGTACTCGCCCATCGTGCGTCAGAGGCCGACACACTGTGCCACGGTGCTCCCGAGTTGTTCTGCCACAATTCCGGACTTTGACGCTTTTTTTTCGGGATTGCTTGATGCCCTTTGACTTACTTGCATGTCATATTAGTAAACCACATTATCATTTGACTTCCTATGTCTGCAGCAATTCATTTACGATAATCCATTTAAAAAGAATTTAATTCTTTCAAAACAAGCATTGCATGCATAAAACACCAGCTATTGTAAAATACTTCGAACTGATGGAGAGATAGAGATGGATAGTTCCTAAAAAAACTCTATTAAATTTAATGTACGATTTTCCAGAACTTTCTTCTTCATTAAGTCGATGTTTTTTTCAATAACAGTCATAACTCTCAGGTGAGGTTTTTAACAATGTCAAATGATCTTGCCATCGTTTTACAGACAAATATTTTTAATACGTCCTATCAATAACTTTTGTTCACAACACAAAATCTGAAACAACTTTTCGCTTAATATTTCTTTGCACTTGAGGTCACCTAATTTCTTTGATTACCAAGAACAAACTTGTTGGCAGTTTTACCAATGTAGGATAAAAGAAATAAACACAACATTAACACGGCCGTTTGAAATTTTGAAAGGGTTAGAAATCTGTAAGGTGCTCACGGGTTGATCGTCATTGATCATGTGACGATCGTGGTTTGGCTACTAAAGGTTACGTCCCGTCTCAAAGTACACTGGATTGAATCTGTTTTTTGATGTATGGCTGCCCTTCATACCCAGCCTCGCATTAAAATATTCTAAGATAATTTTGGGATCACAGCTGGAGTGCTGATCGTACTTTCTATGTATGTAAACTTTTTTGAGTGGGTCGTCTTTCTTTTCTATAGGGATATTTCCGTAGCTGTTTCATAATAGATACATATGAACGTTTTTGTCGTTAACTTTACCGGATGAACACGGATTGAGGATTTCATAATTTTCATCTTCGAGACACTTGCTTATAGCTCAGCGACAAAGCGCTTCTTGATGACCAAAAGCAGTATGAATTTTATTAAAGATTTTTCGCGACATTTCCACCGATATGGAATATTGACATTTCATTAGTGGTGCACAGTTCAAAATGACACCTCTTGTTGGATAGACTTTTACATTAATTACAAGAGTGGATTCTGAAGGCTCGTAGGTAATCGCGGTGTTAATATCCTCTAACTGACTTTCTCTTTGACACTGAGATATTGTGACAGATATGAGGAACTCTTTGGTTACAAGGTGATGAAGTTTTATGTGTTTAGAGAAAAACGGCATTGTTTGAAGGGAATCGAGGGATAGGCCTTTCTGAACTAGTAAAAACCTCAAAATATAGCTTTGGAAAAAGGATAATCGCATTTTTTAAAGTAAATTTTATTTAGTCTGAACAGAGCCTACTCGTATATGCTCGATAAGCTTCGACCTACCATTTCTGAAGTCTTCATGTACTTCAGAACCTTTAATATAATATTTTTTTCATTTTTTTCTATATCGCCATCGAATATTTTATGACTTTGAAGCAGAGTTGCATTAAAAACGATCAAAAGATCAAACCAAGAAAGAGTATATCTAGCGATAAGTAGCCCTTTCCTGCTTTACGCAAAATATTTGATCGTTGAACACATAAATTGACATCCATTCCCTTGGTAACATTAAATCCGCCAGCCATTAACTGAAGTGTAATCCCGGCTTAACATCCCCATATCCGGTTCGAAGAATCAGGTGCACAGTTTACTACGAACCAACTGCACCTGCATGCAAAGTATTGTCCTCTCAGTGACCTGTCGACACGGTTGGAGCAGGAAGCGTACTTTCTGCATCTAGTCCCATAAGAAGACTTTCATTAAAAATAAAAAAAATAAAAGAAAACTGTTGACTTAGAAGATAGGGAGCTAGAGACTCACTTATGTTCACACCACGTCGCAGCTATACGATAACCTCTAATAGTTACAAGAAACTGCTTAACCACTTAAGACAACGACATTTCTTGCTTCACGCTGTGGTTTTTTCCTTTCTTTGCTTTCCTCTTCGAGTGCTAAGGAAGCAAAGTAACCGACCGAAAGCAAGGAGGAGTACACAGGCTTGACTTCGCAAGAGTGAAAACCATCGCGTTGCACATTTTCCGGAGCATTTCTCGACGACTCTCAAGCATCTGGCTGCGAATGAGTTGAAAATGTTAATCCCAATCGCATATGCATAGCCATACCACATACAAAAGATACAGTCTGCTAATTTTTCTAGGATGACAACCGTGTCGACGACAACCTGAACGGGGGGACGGTTACCATGACGCGACGACTCTGACGGTGTCCACCGGACGGCTACTGCTGGTTACAAACTCTCTCCCGCTTGGCATCTTCCTGCATTGGCCGCGTTGCCTTAGGCACTGTTACCATCAAAGCACTTGAGGATATGTATCCAAGTGCATATACAAGTTGCTATGGAGCTATCGAACAATCCTCTTCTCGATAATGACGGCTAACGAGACTAGTCCTTCTTCTCATACATACATACTGGTATGTAAATGTGTACGTACATTCATAGTTCGTGTTATGTATATACGACGTAAGCACAAGATGCTATGGAGCGCAGTACGAGGAAGATGGCTGGTATGAATCTTTACGTGACACGATGACGATATAAACGCAAAATTAAGATTACGTATACGTCATCTGCACAATCATGAATTGTTGCCACTCTTTTGATGGAGAGAGAGTTGTGCGATTTTACCTCCTTTACTCCCCCAACTGCCTTCCCGCCCATTGTCGTATTGTCGAAGAACTCGAACCACTTTATTGCGTTGTTTGTGCCAGTGGCAGCGGCAGCATAGCAGGGTTTGGATTTTAGGTTTTTCTTTTTTTCATTTATTTTCTCGTCTGATTTGGCAAGGGACCGAAGACGAGCCGAAGCAGTGGTTCGGCTGACTTCGGATGGTTTATCGTTGAACCGAGCGTCGATTCGTGTTCGTTCGGCTGTTGCCGAAGAGCTTTATTTTCTACTTCTTTCTTACTTCTTGTTCACACCACACTGACACCAGTCCAGCCCCACAGGCATTCGTAGCACAGATACAAAGAAGTAGTGGCAAATGGCAGAGGATTTCCTTGTGGAGCACTGCTGGTTGCTGGTTCTGCTGCTTTTTCAATGAATGGTTGATATAAGTGGTTTTCTGTGTTGCCTGTGTAGCTGTAACGTGGTTTTTGGTACCTTGTTCAAAAAGTACTTTTTTGTTACACAGGTATTAGTGGGGAATTAGAGTTATTCCCGAGGAAGTGAGAGTGCAGTAAAGCGAATGAGACTTGCACAAAAGATTTAGTTTTTTACTAGCCTTGGTAGTTTCATAGATAAATGTTGGAGTTAATTTTTGAACAAAAATTGAATATGATTCGGAATAATGATAATGCTCTTAAATAACGATCACCTACCGCAAACCTTTTACGTAAGAGTCGACGCTATCTGACTGACCTTACATAGGAGAGGCATTCATATAAACTTACAACTATTAAAAGGACTACATACGAGGGTATGACTATTTGTTGCCTTCGTGTCCACGCAACAGTGACAGAAGATATCAATTGAACTCGTTAAACCATGACTCCTGTAACACCTAGACTACCCTGATGATGTTTATCCACTTTCACATCTGATGATGGATCTTTGTTTTGTGGTCCACAAGTAGAATCTGAGTCAAACAAAGTAGAGTTTCAAATAGAAAAAAGGTAAAGGAGAGCCCTGAGTACAATACCAGCGCTGAACTTGACATTGTTGGCTGGCCGGTCGAGCAAGTAGAGATATTCTATATTTAGGAAGTGTGGCCATGGTGGCAACAAATTAGGTGTAAGCGACAGAATCAGGAGCGCTAATTGTGCGTTCGGAATGTGTATGACTTAAGCCACAACTGTTCCGCTCCAGTGTAAAACCAATACTGCTTTATAAATGCAGAACAGAATAACTGTAAAGAAAGAATAAGCAACGAACCTTTAATTACCCTTAAACAGTTGCGCAATCCTAGTTGGTTTATTCCACTCTTAATTTGATCGGCCCACCTGAGAATATATTGTTTTTTTCTTGCGGAGAAGATTTTCGAAGACTTTTTGAACTGGATCATTGCTAACCATTTTAGTTGATGTATGTAAACGCTTGGCAACATCCAAAAAAGAGAAGTCGCATCTCCATTCACTTCACAGTGCAGACAGAGCCTTCGAATCGGTGAAGTGCCGAAACGACCCATCTGGTTCAGATAAAGACCACACTTCTTCGCCTCAACTTTCAGCCTTTCAAAAATAGTGTCTTTTTGGAAGAGGTTCGGAAATTTAATTCATTGGATCTTTCAATTGTTTCTAGGATCCCGGGAAATGAAATCACCCATGAACTGCCTCAGACGACCTGAAAGCAATATATGTAGTTTTGCCTACACCTCCACTCTATGTGATTTTCCATCAAATATTGCGTCCTACGGGCGCATCATCGCAGTTGCAAAGTATTGTCTTGGCTCTAAGTTGACGAAACGTAGAAAGGTATACGCCCCGATGTCTGCAGTTAATCTTCATGAACATTGATTGCAGAAGACATACGTATCCCCTAAGTTTTCATGAGAAGACATCATAGCGGGATATTTTCTCCGTAGCACCATTAGGTGACATACCCTTGATGTGATGTATGCCGAATAACTTAGCCCTAGTAGTAAAAGCTTTTTAGCACAATAATGTTAAATGCCTGTCTTGTAGTACAATAGACAAGTTAAAAAGGAAAGTTCCAAAGCCTTAAGGTGGTAAATGGGTTCTTTTTTTCGAGAACAGTGTTACAGAAAAACCGGTAGATTGTTTTTGCTTATTCTGTGATCCCTAATAAGCTTACTAGGGATGTTAACATAAGAGTTAGATGAATTAGCAGCGGATTAAAAATAGGTTGGTTGCTTTTCTGTCTTTCAATCAAGTTGAGCCAACATGTTAACGTTTAAGAAGGTTTGATAAGCAGTGTCTAGCCAGGTAGTCGACTGGCCCTTTCCGTTTACCATTTTCGTCTTATCTGCAATGTTGCCCGTTAAGCTATCTGTGACTGATTTGAAGAGCTCATTTGTAAAGCCCGTTGCGCCATAATCTAGTCTAAATTGAATCTGTATCGTAGCGTCCAGTGTTTGTTAATCTCTTGCGAATCTCTGTCCTTTTTTTTCCTTAGTACTTTTTTCTGTAGCTTATTCTTTCTGAATAAACTGGTTCGAAAGCTGATCCTTTGGACTCCAAGAAAGTGACTATACTCATTTATCCCAGTCCTTCTTTCAGGAATTTATTATTTTTGAAGCCGAAACCTTCCCTTACCTTAAACGAGATCAGCTCGAGGGAAGCCAAGCTTGAATGCCAGGTATTTTACCTTGAATTTTGCATTTTTTTACCTTAATATGTCCAGGTGGACATACAGGAAAGCCTTTGCATAACCCAGCTTTCCAAGGTAGAAGAATAAACAGTGATAAACAGCGTTCGAATTAAAAAGTACTTTCGTACTATTCCAACCACCCACTCAGCAACTCTTCGAGTACCTTCTACAACCATCCACAACCTTCCTCCCTCCTCGAACGCGACAAATACACCAGATACTCATCCAACACCACCAGCTGTAAATATAAAACAAAACTCACAGTATGCGCCACACATCGCCACTCACACCACTCAGCCCGGCAACTCAACTGCCAATATCAGCTCTTCTTACGTGTACGTTTGTCTGCCAGTGTATCTATCTACCTATCTGCTTATACAGTTTGCATTTTCCCCCGTTTTCTTATTTTTCTTCATTCCCTACTATGTGCTCCCATTCACAGATACAAATTATTTAGTTTCGCTCTACCTGTCGACGCGATAACATCGTGCTACGGACGGTTCAACTGCAAAGCGGTTTGTTTATATTCTTTTTTCAGTTTTTCTTCGGTTTGTTTTTCCGTTTTTACGTTACGATTACGATTCCCTTGCATCGCAGCATCATCTCTCGCTCGCACGACCGATCGAAATACAACTTACTTTAACGTGGTCGTATGTCGTCCCCGAATTGCATCCGAATACGTAGATTCTTCCGCGTTTGATTTGCCAAATATCGTAACAATCTCTTCTTATTCTTTTTCCATCGGAATGAAAACAAGTCTTCCAGATTGTCAATCACATCTATAAGATACTGCATTACACGAAATTTGAAATTGTGCGCGCTTAGTGGGAAATTTTCGGCGAATAAGCCGAAACCCTAGGTGAGGTGAAATCAACTAACCCGAGGGAAATTTCGAGCATCTGCGCCGGGTGTGCACGGATATATACATACCTACCGAACACGGATCCTTTTGTTATCCTTCGAAAACACGCACATTCACGCACACACGCGCGTGCAACTAGCAGATAGGTGAAGGATAAAACGAAATTTTGAATTAGAATGCTTGCGAAATCCGTGTGAGAGCGATTTATTACATTTTTTTTTATATTATTAAAGTCTATCTCGCTATTCAGTGATCAGTGCCCGTCGTATCTATAACACGCCGAGCGTTTCTTGCACCTATGAGGCCTTATTTAAAATCATTGTCCAATACGATCTGATTAACATCATCGTTTCTTCGAAGATCATACCCGCATTCGAGTAGATTAAGTGTTGTTATCCCACAGATGTGTCGAAAGTGTTAATAGTGGCGCTTGTGTTTTTTCGGTGGCTCCATTCGTTTTGTATCCATAACTACACGCGTTCAATGTGCAGCGCAACACTTATGCATAGTGGAGCACGTGCGAGTGTGAATTATGTCATCTGCAGCACCGCATCGCCTTTGTGATGGTGATTTTGTTGGATTAGAACGTGTTTACATCGATCTCGAAAGCGGCAACATCTGTTGAAGGTAATCCACACTTAACCGAGATACTATCTGTATCTTTGATATAAAGTATTATGGAAAGGCGTTATTCGACGGCGACGATGATGGTGTTGTTAGCTTGCAATTTGAAAGACTGCCTTTCATTGATACCCCACAACGGTATCGCACGGATATTACACTCTGACGGTGGGAATAGATACCGAGACTATATTTTATCAAAGTGTGAAGGGAAACATAAATCTAAAGTTTTACGACACTATGATAGAGTCGCCTGAGTTGGGCTTCAGATTGGGAATCCTATTTTGTATGCGTATCTCATTTTATCGTAAATGAAAGACTTCCGCCTACGATATGCTAATGTGTCTATAAAAGATACAAGACCATATGTTAGTTCTTTCATGGGCAATAAACTCAAATCCAATAATCAAGGCAAAAAAATGGAAGGAATTGGTAGAACAATGAACTTTTTTTGTTTTTGGTTTTATTTGCGTGTTTACGTCGAAATGTGGTCGTTTGATTTGAGTTTTTGTTATCGATTTAACGGCTCTTCATTTGACAATCAATCATGTTGACAAATGACGGAGGTTGTCGTTGGTGTAGTCGTACCGTGCCTTTATTTGGCACTACGAGTGTCATTTTGACGTTTATTTTGATTTTGAGTGCTTGAATGTCGGTGCAGTTGCTAGTCTCGTCAAACGGGTTGATTAACAAAGTCAATATTTTGAAAACAGTTTTATCTTCAAAAACTAATAATTTATTGATTTATTTTAATTTGGAATTCGCCTTGTGCTCTTTTCGACACGTCCGGTTTATCCGGTTCACATGATACTAAATTGACTTTGCCGATTGCATTGTCTTTTAATTAATTCAAAGCGATCGAACACAGTAACAGAAAACATAATGTGAAAAACATTCGCTTTGGGTAGGTTTTTAGAGGTTGAAATATATATTTACGATTTAAGGAAAAGCTTTTTTCAATTAGCCTTTGAAGCCTCTTCATCGAGCATCTGACATTCCCGTATCGTTAAAGGTTAAAAAAAGATTTTGACTAAACTCGTTGCTCTCGCAACAAGGCTTAAATCACTTTAATAAGATTCGACTTATGTACTTACGGTTGAAGTTGAGTACCAATTAATAGAAGCACTATGGTATGTCCTTTTCATGAGTTCATGATTACCTAAGTGTGTGAGGCGTATTAAATATGAGAAGAAACCAGATGAATGTAGTGAAATTTATATATATAAATAAGGAAACAATTCAACAGATTTCGGGAAAATACTCTTCCTGATCCTAGCCAAGGCCAGACAACTGAAGACTCTCCATCCTAACTTGGGTTCTACTATCAGCCAATGGTTTGTAGCCACACCTCTAAGGTGTCTTCTCTAGATCTGTTTATTAGGTTTTTGGTATTGAGCTTGCCAAATCTTCCAATTCGCCGGTATTACCCATCCGAAAAACTTTAAGATTCTCATTGTAATTCGGAGCGGTTCCAAAATAGTAATTTTTTCATTAAATCTTTATCATCTATCTTGCTATTATTAAAAGTCCTTTCAAAACATGCGGAAAAGTAATGCATTTTTGGCATCGCTTTTCGAATGTAAAAAGAACTGTTTTACGTCCAAACTGACAGAATAGTAAGTTTGAATTTCAATGTCAAGTTTCCATTTTTCAACAATTTGCGTTACGGTAATGACGCTTTTTATGAAATTATTAAATAATCAAACAAATACATTATCCTAGCTATAATAAGAAAGGAAAACATGGTTCTGAAAAACTTTTGTAAAATAGAGGGAAACCCACAAATACGGGATTATCCGATTTGTACTGCCGAAAGTAAATTTGATTAGAAGACATTTATGATTAAATTTCGATAACTTTTTTTTACTTAAGTATGTTGCCTGAGTCTTACCATTTTGAGTGGAGTATAATATCATTCAAATGCCTTCCATGCCAGTTCTTGCAGGACACGATCCTGATAAAGGTATTTCTTTTATGACTTTTTGACACATCGGGAAATAACTCATCGAATAAATGTCTTCAATGAGTCACAAGTTTGTGGATTATGTGTATAGCACGACGTTTTTTATAATCACAAAAATAAAGTCAACGGCAACAAAACACACGGATCTTGGTGGCGAGTCCACATTACCGAAATGCGAAATAACTTGTCCAATATCTTTTTCGTGCAATAAAGGCAAAATGGGTCATGTTCTATGAGGCATGGCACCGTCTTCTTGCAACCATATATCTTCCGTATCCATACCTTCTATTTGAGACCAAAACAATGTGGTTAACATTTGGCTATAGTAATGAGAATTGGCTGCGACGGTTACATCTTCCTCATTTTCGAAGAAATATTGACCTGACCAAATCACACATCGTACAGTGACTTTTTGTGGGAGCAATAGTTTTCTGACACTTACATGTGGATTAATGATTTTTATGAGTGAATATGAGCCACAATGTTGTGTGAAAACTGGTCGTCCAAATACTGACGTTCAAGCACCAAATCAGTGTATGTTCTACACATTCTGTGGTGAGCCAGCTTCACTTCTTGAGCAAGTTAGTCTTTATAAGGGTGCGGATGCAAATCCGAATGTAAATGTACTGTCAGGCAAGCCCAAATGCTGTGCTCGCTGTGAAATCGATAGATTTGGATCTTCTTTAGCAGCCATATTTTCTGCAGGGCTTGTATTTCCACAGTCTCTTCTATATTTTTCATAGTTTTTCCTATATTACGCCCAGATGTACGTTTTTATTGACTATAGTGTGTTCGTAATGCCTTGCTACAGAATCATTATTTTGGAGTAAGTTTTCAGAATTTGAACACATTCCGGTAATTTTAAAGGATCCATATTGTTAAATGGTAAATCTTCAACTAAACATTTACGGTCTCGGACGACATTCGACTTGACGCATGAGATTGAAAGAACGATGTCGAAAATTGGATAACCTTGAATATTTTACAGATTTTAGGCTGTTCTGCAAAAAAAAAAAAATGATTTGAAATGCTATTAAAAGGCAAAATAAAAAAGATGACGTTTAAATTATAAGATAAGCTAAGTATGACACATTTATATCATCTAAGAAAATTCAGGAATTAAATTTAAATTAATCTTGAGGTCAAGTTGAAAGACGGAAGTCCGTGAAAAGTCCCCCTTCTGGCATAGCATAATTGGTTTCGATGGATGCAATTCATTCGATGTCATATTCAATAGCCACTGTTAAAATATTTAAAAATACGAGTATTTTTTAGACAGTTTCGCCAACAATTTAAATATTTGGTTTTAGTGAGATCAGGAAGATCAGCTAGCACAGAATACCAGATATAAAGCGCAGATGTGGCCGAGTGATGATTTCCGGAAGTTTCTTTTACAGCGGAGTTGGTTCAGAGAGAAAATAACCAAATCCGTTTATATTGAAAATATCCACTTAGGAGGAAATGCCTAAGTGGGTATTTTTGCAGGATAACGACTCGAAGAATATGGCCAAAGCAATGAAGAGGTGGTATGATGACATCACAGCAATGTTATGTCGTGACCAACTCAAACTACGGACTTACGAGTATGTATATTCGACCGAAAATCTTTCGACCAATGTAAAAAAAGCCATGAAAATAAATAAGCCTAAAAATAAAGTAAGAATTTCTCGGAAGTGGTGCAAAAAGCGTGATAAACTCTTACGGTGGAAAGATACCTAAATTGAATTAGGTCTGTGCCACGCAGGTCCCAAATAGTTATAAAAAATTAAGGATAAGGGACAAAATGTTTAAATAAGTCACATTTGATGCTGAAAAAAGGGGAAACAATATTTTCTTTCTAGAATTGCTATTTTATTGAAAACTAAAAAACTACTTTTTTTCAAATACTTTTCTTTTGTTTTTTTGAGTTTTTGTTTTTATATCGTGAGTAGTTGATCAAACACAATAAAAATAATTTTAAGTCACTTGACGACATACATATATGTGTAGTACATAAATATATTCATAACCCATTCATTTCTTTTATTTGGGGTACACTGCTATTTTATAGAACACAGCTATATACATATATATTCGGGTATGTACATTATGTACATAGGGTTAACGCCCTTTGCTCTCATTTAAGCATGCAGGTGCTTTCACGGTCACAACTTTCTCCTTATGGATCTCGGATGCAAGTTTGCGGTTGCAGTCTTGTTCAAAAGGTGATACTGGCATTACGTTACGATCTGAAAAAAAGTTTAATTCTAATTTACAATATCTTAATGACTTAATAAGATAATTGGATCTGTGACAACATAACATTACTTTTAACTACTCTCTTTAAATCTTAATCGACCCGATGATGGTGATAAATCTCTACAATATTATCTCTATTGTGCACTAAGTTTATCGAATTAAAATGGTATTTTTAATGGGTAGTGAGCCTCAGAATTAAAGTCGTTATAACAAATTATTTTTTTGGCAAAGCGTTTTTGAGTCATCTTAATTAGGGAATTTTGGAACGTATTTAGTCCCCTTCCGTTGTACAGAATTTTATTAGGGTAGCATTTTATGTTGTGCGATTTTGACACTCTGTGCAATTCGGAATAAGTCTTGGCTTGCTTTTCAAATGACGGGATATGGCTTCTTGTGTTACCGCCATTTTTGCTTTGCATTTGACCAGAATCTGCCCCAATTCTTTGCATACAAACTTTTTCACCGGTCCAGGAAGCTTCTTGTCTTCCACGTCGAATTCACCACTTTTGTAGCGTTGAAACCGTTCCTTATCTAATAGAAGCCTCATCGCGAATTTCTTCGATCTGTCAACGTTCATCAGTTCAAGATTTTTTTCGAATTCAAGGCGAATTCATTTGCTTTTCACTCACAAAAAAATATATGTCGGCAATAAAAATTTACAAATATAATGATGAGATGCCCAGTCTTACCATGTGACATTTTTGACCAGTACGTGCGTCTACCATTACCTTGTCCACCTGATAGCATGCAACCCAGCGCTGTAATGATATCTCTGTATCCACTTTAATTCCCGACCCATCCACAGAACAATGTATCCTCATCCGAGAGTATATTTGGCGTAAGATTTTGAAAAATTCAAATCGCGCAATTGCATTGCCTCATATAAGTGAGAAATCTCTCCAAGCTTCTCGCAAAATTTCAGTTGAAAAAGGTGTTCGAGTGAAAGAAATCTAAAATAAAATCGTCTTAATTGCCAAAATTTTTCTGTTTATTACCTATAAAGAAGATTTTGTGCCATTAGAGTTTGAATTTTATGCCGTAACCACTTTCTTTCTTAAAAATAAATTTGGAAGCGATTTTTGAACACATATTCAAACAAATGGGGGTGTATAGCTTTAAATCGCACATGTTGATTTTCAAATCGTTATTCGTCCTTGATTTATCGACGTGCTCTTAAAGTTAAGTTAAAGGTTCATTACCAAAATAATGCTCCCTTCGATTGCAGAGCGTTAAACCCTCTTGAACCCACCTTAAAAGGAAATAAATGAGTAAACTATATCATGCTCCATTGACTGTCGCATTCATGCCGACATCATTTTTAAAGAAATATTGGACAGTGATTGCACCAACTCATGAAAAACACTGTGCTTTAAATTGTTCATTTTATAAGTGCGGGGATCAAGATATTTCCGTGCAGTCTTTTTTCCATAGAGTTAATAGAGCGTCGTGGCACAGTGGGTAGTGTGTCGGCCGCTGACGCGCGATGAGCGAGTTCGGATCCCGATAACACCAACGCCATAAAATGTTTATTTCGTGGCTTCGCTCCTCAGCGGGGTACTGGCAAAACCTCCCGTAGTATAACTACTTGCCTTGAAAAAGCTTCTCGGCTCCCGCCGTTCGGAATCGGCCTTAACCTGTTCGTCCCGTTCACTTGTGAGAAAAACAAATCGTACACAATATACATAAGTGAATGAGAGAAGCTTGGCTCTGGCTCTTCAAGAGCTGTTACGCCATCTTAGAAGAAGAAGAATAGAAATCAGCCAATTCAATACAGATTAGCAGAACCCTTAAAATAAATGGTTCCGGGTATAAATGTCGACAGGAAAAATGTCGACACAAAATTGTCGACAGGGATATTTGTCGACTGGGAAAAATGTCGACCGTAACATATATCGACAGAAAAAATGTCGTCCATAAAAAATGTCGACAAATTGTCGGCAATATGAAATATTCGCATTCGTCATCCATGTCCACAAAAGGATTGTAATCAAAAGTTTCCAACTAAAAACCATGCTATTTATCATTACAGAACCATTCACGAAAACAATTTTAATAGGAAATTAAGAGGAAAGTTTAAGCATGCGAGACACATCATCCAGAAATGTAGGAACATGAGCTGGACGATTAGGTTTGTTTTTGTACAAATCTATCGAGTTTTTAAGCTGTTCTTCTAGAATAGCATACTTCCGCCGTTTCTCGCAGACTTTTTTCCCATTCCTTGTTGCTTCAATTTTACGATCAACCCGTTTTTGTTGATATTTGATTGCCTCGATGAACTGGTACAGATTAGGATGATCTATTTGAATAGTCTTCTTGAGACCCGAATGCCAACCTTCAAGATGGTTATTAGTGCGTGGTCCTATAATATACAAAAATATTAACTCAAAGATGAAGCTGTGCGAATGGATCAGAAAGAAAAAGATTTCGAGCAACAACAACAAAGACAAGCTAAGCTATGGTGGGTGCAGTTTGAAGTTTGAAACTGATAAAGAACTTTCTGATCACCTGTTGGACTCGCTGCATATCATCGAAGAAAAATATTACCTTCAATTTCATACTTGGACCATTCTTCACTTTTGAATAAAGCGGTTTGCTTCACCCATGTATCGTTCATGTAGTTTGACAGGCGTGTGAGCTTCGTTCGTAGTTCTACATCTTGGACTGTCTGGATTATTCCCACAGCGCAAAGGTAACCTGTGTTGATATCCTTGGGGTGAAGAAGAGGAAGAGCACTGAATCTTCTGACTACTTTTACGACAGTAGTATTGTTTGAATTGTATTCGGACTGTAGCCCAAGATTTTGCACCTATTCAAAATATTAAATATTAGCTGGTTTCAGCTCACCGTCATCGCATTCGTCCTTTGGATCAATTTACCTTGCGCCATATACACTGTGTATAATGGAAAAAGCATCCAGTTACTGATGACTGAGGAATTGAAGCTAAAACTCGCTCGCTCGAAGTCAGTTTGAAATCTTGTTGCGTTAATGTGGCATTTAGTTGATAGAAATTTGAACATCTTGTTATAAGTTGCTTCAGATTTATCAGGAAGCAAAAAGTAGGCACAGCACACCATTGAGCTACCAAACAATACATGAAGTGTGTAAAGTTGAGTCCATAATGACGGAACTACGGAAAAAGTGCCGTCCATGTATATAACTTGTGCATCTGAAAAATAAAAATCCATGAGTTTATCTAAATTTAAACATTTCTTTGAATATATGCCCACACACCAAGAGCTGGATGTTGAACAAAGTCTCATCAACAGTGACTCACCTTGTAGAATCGGAATCATGTTTGAATCCAAAAACATGATTATATCACCATCCTTGAAAACAAACTCCCGCTTGTTGAGCATGACCATGTCTTCAGTAAGTTCAACTTCGGCCAGAGTTTTTGGAAGTGTAGGGTGTGTTTTGCCTCTCACCTTCTTCAGCACATCTTTCACTGATTCAAATTCTGGAACTGAAACTGCATTCGATGTACCACACAATTCTTCCTGTCTTAGGTTTGCGATTCTGTCATAGGTTGATCTGATAGGAGCTTCAGGTCGCTCAATGACTGCTGTTTTTGCTGTGTGTAATGTTTTCCTGAAAATATAATTTAGAAATACACATGCTGAGTCACACAAATCCGAACAAGCGACCAAAGTTCCGCTGTACTTACATTTTTTCTACTCTGTCATATTCAGCAGGATGTGAATGGACTTTTGTGTTTTTGAAGTCTACTTCCCCTTCACAAATCTTTCCACGGCCAGTACACGATCTATTGATACATTTAAAGTATCTGTTGAGTCCTCTGAATCTATCTTTCACGTAGATAAACCCTTCATGGACGATAAGGTCCGTTCCATGAGATGATTTTACTGTTGATG
Source organism: Merodon equestris (assembly GCA_958301585.1). NCBI lineage: Eukaryota > Metazoa > Arthropoda > Insecta > Diptera > Syrphidae > Merodon > Merodon equestris. Next base: position 37,260,662 of record OY284415.1, read on the forward strand.
TATTCATTTTTTCATCGAAGCTTAAATTCCGATGGAAATTTTCGGGATGAAAGATAACTTTGCTCTTAAAGATACTCCTGATCCTTGCGGAAAACCATTAACTGACCTTAGCATAAACATATTTAAAATATAAGGTAAATTCCGACACCAAAGGCAACTGCACGCAGACTTTTTCTGCGTAATTCTCTGTTCATTTTTCTTTACGTGTGTTTTTTGCATGTACCGTTATATTTTTCCAGATAAAATCGATGTTCGGAGAACCTTTAGATTGAAATCATAAATTTGGCATAGAATGTTCTTACGTTAATAGTGTGTGTATCGATTTTTTTTTCATAAAATAAATTCCTATTCTATACTGTACGCAGACTTTTTCTACTAAGTACATATATGTACGTGATCATTTTAATCAACAGCTGCGAAATAACTGGAATTTATACAACCATCATTACAGAAAAATAAACGCCTGCAGAACACAACCTCTTTACCCAACTGAGATCCCTAAATGGAAAATAACCACTAGCAAAAATGAGTACATGTTTCAAAAATTTCAATCAGCTGCTCGTATTTCGCACTATCTCTTTAGAAATGAAATTAAAACATATTTATTTGAGCAAATGTGAACTTAGTAGATAGTGTGAGTACCACAAACCCGAAATGTTCCCCAATAAACCAAAACATTCTGAAGAATTAAGTGTGATTGCTCCATCTATCTTCTATTTATATAATACGCCAGTGAAGCCGCTTCTCCTCCTAAACTAAAAGTCGCACAGGCAAGTGCGATACACCGTTGGAAAGCTTATGGTCTGAAGTGGCCGGATAAGGTTTAAAAATCATTCAAAAGTTAATTTAAACGCGATTTAAACTGGATTTAAGATTTAGCGCGTGATTTAGTAGCAATTAAAATTTCAGAAAAAAAATCAAACTTGCACGTGCAATATTTAGTAACATAATTTTTTTGCCTATTGAGCCGCTTTTTCTCTTAAATTAAAAGTCGATCAATCAAATGCAATGCAACATTAGAAAATCATTGGTTTGTAATGGTTACATAAGAAATAAAATACAACAAAAAGTTAATTGAAAACGCGATTTAAACTGGATTAAAAATTGAGCGCGTGAAGATAGCAGTTGAATTATGCCGACATTTTTCCTGTCGAAAACTTTCACAGTCGACATTTTTACCTTTCGACAAATGTACCCGTCGACATTTTTCTCGTCGACAAGTCCGTGTCGACAATTTTCTGTCGACAAATTTCCCCGATACCAAATAAATATACCGAGTCATTATTCCCAGTCTTTTTCATTACTTATCCATTGGGTAGAATCCCTAATAAAGTCTCACCTTTGCTTAACTAGGAGAAGTCGAAGCAGCATCTTGCCTAGAATACAGGGTAACCCAATATTTTTTTTAGTGGTCTGTTTGAGCTCAACTATCACGATCATTTGTGTAGTTAATTCGAAAAAAGTTTATTTTATTCAAATGCAAGAAATCATTCCTAACTGATATCGTAAAGTAAAGTAAAATTACTGTAAAAACTACAAACAACGCGACAAATTCAGTCGAATCTCTCGAATCCCAAGACAACCACCCCCGGAGAGTAGTGAACGAACATCTTCGACACAAACCATTTGCACCCCGTCCAGGTTGTGTGACAAACATCATAAGAGCGTAACTCTTGAACATGCACGAATTATAAAAAACAAAAAAAAAAAAAATAGTGGGGTAGGGTAATGGTTTCATGACTGGGAGATCGAAGTCTTCGAAGTTGTGTGATGAAAAAAAGAAAAACTTTCTTACTACATTTTTCTCATAAATTATTTCGAAATAACTATTAGATTAACTGTTTAAACTGAAAAGTAAAGTCGAACATTCGAGATATGTTCAAAAAGTAACAGGACATTTGAAATGTTGCGGGCTATAATGGTTCAATTCATTATTACGTTGGTAAACATATCTGAAAAGTATCGCTAACCAAATTTAAAAAATCAACGGGATTCTGATATTAAAATGGAAAATGGAAAATTGTTCGTAACTACAGTGCGAGTTGCTTTTATTGAGTTTGTTGCAATAATCGAGTCAAAAAATTGTAGGAAGTAAATAGTAGTGGAATAGTAAACAAAAAAAGTTTATTACACTGGTAAACAGACTAAAACTGATAATTTAATTAATATTAAAATTAAAAAAAAAAAATTTCAATTGTTTTTAAAAAATTGGAAATTTTTAATTGTTTTTTTCTTAGACGCAGAATAATTATTTTCCACAGCTGACTCTCGTAAGTGTTGTAGGGCTAAAATGTTACTCAGTGAATCATCATTTTCTCAGCCTATTGATGGCAAGTGTTAAGTGGTTGAATTGCAGCCTCTGCTTTAACTTTTGGCAGTGGGGATTCTTCAACTGCGTTTTCGGCAGTTTCACTTTCGATTTCTTCCGATCTCGGATTGTTGCAAGTCGGTTCCAGATCGGTTTCATTTTCGCCAATCCAATCGTTTATGTCCTCGGAACAGTCAATGGGGATAGCTCTTGAAACAATTGATTAATCGAGGATATTATTTCGCGGTCTTTTAGAATTTGGTCCCTCATGATACTCAAACATAAGCCATCATCCTCATCATAATCGTTGCTTGGGTTCATCAAACGGTTCCAGCACTTTTATATTGCTGTAGACTGCACCTTATCCCATGCATTAGCTAAGAGGCATACGGCGTGCCTCAAATTAAACGCTTTTAGTTTGGTCTCCAAATCTGACCCTTGGCTTCCGACCAAATGTTCTAATAGACTTTTTTTGTAATATAGTTTGGTCAAGTTGATCACATTTTGATCCATTGGTTGGAGGATAGCGGTGCAGTTTGCTGGTAAACACATAGTGACTATCATTCCATCATCACTTTTCAGTTCGCCGTCCTTTGGATGACAAGTTGCGTTGTCCAACAGCAACAGGGCCTTCTTTGGAAGATTTTTAGACCCCAAAAAACTGTATTACCTAAATAAAGAAACAAATAAACTAGGCAGATCAGTATGCGCGGGCTTAACTCCGCTACTGAAAATTTTTGATCGAGCGAGCAAATTTGTTGTTTTATCAAATTACAATCATAACCAATACTCTCAAGTAAATACATATAGCTAAGTGTGATACATCAAATTAATTGTCTACTTGCAAGGACGTTTAGATTTAAGATCATATTTTTGAGAAACGTGTTGTTCTGAAGCTTTGACCACATCTTTCGCACCTTTTGCCTTATAGGCTTTTCTGACGAAATTGAAAGCTCGTTGCATGCAATCTATGGATTATTCTTGTGTACCTCTTAATAGTGTGATGATCCGATCAGCTTTCAATGCCTTTGCCAATTCCACAGTGAAATTCCTCACGCCCCATTGCTCTCGAATACCCGGCGCATGGGGATCATATTGCGTCAACTTGTATTTGCCATTAATTTTATCCACCAATGCGACAATAGCGTGAAACGAAGGAATAATTAAGCCAGTGAGTGGATCTATTGCTCTCTTCTTTGTGACTTCAATTTCTTGAGTGGAGAATACAATTACGCGTTTTGAAGAAGACTGAAAATGTAATCGGATCCGAAACATGGACCATCTTTATCGACGTTATTTCTCACTATTTTTCAATCAAACAATTTCATTTGATAATTTATGGCTCATCTACAGACCTAGATCTATCGAATGACATGCTGCACACATGTCTGGTTATAGCCGATATCTACATTTAGTGCGTACAAGATTAGTCCGAAATCGTTTTCGGACCACTATATTCCCCGTACATGCACGCGCTAGGCCAAAAAGTGGGTGATTGCTCTCGCTCCGCTACGCTCCGCTCGATCAACAAAGAAGAAAAGGTTGTAAAAGCCGATCAACTTCATTGAACATGTTACCTCTGGAACAAACGTTGTGTGAAACTATTCTTCAAAGAACGAGAATGTCATCCATGCATTTTTGTTGCCCTTATAAACAACAGGTTTGTTTTCAACATTTTTAAATGCTCTGGGATTTAGAGCTTTCCCGATAACGAATAATTTTATTTTCTGAATCCCAGATGCATTTGTGCAAGCAAGAAACATATTCTCTCTTTCCTTGCCTTCCGACCTGGAGCAGTTGCTTCTTTAAAGCTCACAAGGGTTTTATTTGGCATAAGCTTTAAAAATAGGCCGGACTCGTCCGCGTCGTAAATCTGATCAGGTGATAGACCGAGCTCGTTAATTTTATCTTTGAACTTAACCAAAAATGGTTCAACTAGTTTCGGCTTATTTGAGAGCTTTTCTCCACAAATTTTTAGGTTGCGAATTCCATTTGGTTTTTTAAAATTTGAAAACCAACCATTGCTGGCATTAAAGGATCCTGGTTTTTCCTTGATCTTGTTGTGCAGTTTACAAGCCTGTGCTTTTAGAACTTCGACGGAAATAGGCACATTTCGATGTCGATTCTCCATACGTGGAAACTCACACGCTCTCAAAGTTACTTGTTTTCCCGGTCCACATTCAGAATTTTCAACAAATTTTGCCAGCGCTCCTTCTTTCTTCTTAATTCTACTTATGCTGGACTTATTCACTTAATATTTTTCATAAAGCGATTTTAAAATTTCATTTTTTTGCTTTATAGAAAGCTTAGGATCGCATTTCACAATTTCCATAATTAATATCACACAGTAATATGCGTATACATATGTACAAATAACGAACGAAATAAGAGTTCATGAAACAATAGTTGCTTTTATCGAGTCACCTTTTTTTTAAGGAGTTGCAATTACTGAGTCAATAATGGTAAAATTTTAGGTATTGCTTTTATCAAGGAGTTGCACGTATCGAGAGTTGCTTTTATTGAGATCGCACTGTATATGAAACGTTCAACACCAAAATTTTCTCCAAAACTGTTTGAATTGAAAAAGAAAAGCCTACGGCGAATGAGAGAGAGCTGAGGAGTTTATAGGATAACGATGCAAAACTATTTCAATTTGACACATTGATCAATAAGTTCGTAAGATGACTAATAAAACAACGGTTTTTAGGAAAGACTCGACTTTTTTCATCAACAAACCCTCTTACAAGGGCGATAATATTATTATAGGCTTCGATGCCATTTTTGTAAAACAGTTTACTCGTATATATTCCTTCATAACTCCCTTCTGTTTCACGTCTCCATTGGAACCAATTGTCTTTCCCGGGAGCATTCATTTTAAGTTTGCAAACAAGTAAAAGTCGCTAGAAACCAGATCCGGAGAATGCGGTGGATGAATAAAATGCCGTGCGCATCCCTAAATATTGTGGCCAAAAACTTACTAATTGACCTAGTTGCGTTTTCTGGTCGCCTTAAATTGTTTTCATTTCTTGCTGCCCACTTAAATAGCTTACTACTGATTTATCTCTGGAGTGTACGGTTGGCACCATGTTCACCTCGATTGTCAACACGAGTTTTTGATCGACTATGTGGAAATGAGGCACCCATTGCGAACAGGGCTTTTTCATGCTCAAATAATCATGTAAAATAGTGAATTCACTGTCTAAGGTTTCAGATATTTTACGGAGGTTCGATTTACTATCGGCCGAAAACATTTTGTGGACTTTTCTTATGTTTTTTGGAGCAACTACCAATTTTGACCGACTAGAGCGTTTAGCATCATCGGTGATAAAATATATCCATACATTTGTAGATAGTAACGCCATCTATACATCGTCGTAGGAATCAATTGAGTCTCGTGTTATCACACCAGCCATCAACTCTCAGTGAGTTTATGAAATATTGCCCAGAAAGAAGGTCTATGCAACGAAAAGCGTTCTCCTTAGACATGTGAATCTAATCTCTATCATTAGATCTGTGTGAAGCTCAAATCGCTTCTTCCTTAATTCGACTTCTTTTCTGTGCAGAAACGGAAATAGCAATGTACTTATTCCTTACATTGTATCGTAATATAATCTGTCAGGTTTTCACCTTGTTTGTGGAAACGACATGACAATTCCGAAAAAACAATTTCTCAAGCATTTGGCGCGGATCAATGTGTTTATAGTTCCCACATCTATGTAGTCCCTCAGGTTCTTTTGTATTTAGTCTTCTAGTAATCCGGCTTTGATTGGATGCAATAATGAAATTAAATAGCTGGAGCTCACAATCATACTCGTTTTCAAGTAGCTACAGACAGGTCTTTGGCCAATAACCTGGTTCGGTATTAACGTTTAATGTTACCTGTTACCTTGATACATTAGTAAGCCGCTAGGTTATAAAAAAAATTTGTATCATGAGCAACCACTCAAGCCACTAGGAAATAGCTTTCAAGCTTGAATTCCACAACGTCTCTTCAGAGACTAGCCAAGAACGATTACATCTATCAAATCGAAAGTAATAAACACTATCTCCCATCATTTCAATCCTTTCACCAGTAGCAACTTAAGGTGTCACTCTGATTACCATCTTAAATACATCGAAACGAAATGAAATCCTATTAAGCATATCTCTTCCTTAAAATCGCTATTTACGGAGGTATCAAATCCATTCGTCTCTAATACCTTATGCCATGTGCAATCACTGCCTGCCCGTCGGTGCAGAAGTCGCCTGTCCAGGTGGCTACCGGGCTTCTCCGTGACAATTTTCGTGGCGTATTTATCTTCAACCGCAAACGAGTTGGCGCATTTTTATAGCACTCCTTGACTAGGAGTATATTTGCTTCGCGTTTAGTGTGATGTTTAATTCATGTCATTAGAGACGATGCGCGGATGGACTTTTTTCGGCGTGTAGTCACATCTGCCAACGCGTGGCGGCATGTGCTAAACGTACATATGACAAACAAAATCAAACCGACTCTAATGTAGATATGAATGAGGTTGAGTGAGGAGACAGTGCCGCCATACCTAATGATGACGACAATAATTAGTGTGGACTCTGTTGCGGTTGTGATGCTCAAACTCTCGCAATGATATGTGGCGGTGACGATAACGCCAGGCGAGGAACCCGCGTAATTGCGTTTGTGTTTGCATCTGAAATGGGAATTAAATAGAATATTAATGCGGTTGCGAAGAGGTTGCTGTTGAGACAATGACACTAATGATGATGTTGCTCCTATTTGGCATCGCTGTGAAGTTCTTTTCTTGTTCTCGAAGCAGAACATCGTCGGTGATGGGTGAGGCGGAAGACTCCGATGTTGTATACGCAAATGGGAGATGGCAGCTGAGAGATGGAAGATGCTGAATGACTAATGAATGAATTATGAATGAATTAAAGAAAGTGTTACAAAGTGGTGATTTGTATCTGGCACTTTGCCCCACACGGTGGATGGTGGCACAGGAGGTGGTAGAAAGGCAACACGACGTCAGAGAGCTTATATCGCTTGTCAGTCATTGTGTCAGCATTTTACTGTTATGTTTATGTAATTATTATAATTCGTTAATTAAGTGTTGTTCGAGTCAAGTTTTCCTGGGAGGATGGCGCTAAGGATTAATGGATTTACTCTTTGTCATTTTCATGGTGAAGATTTGATGCCAACTCATTATGGGAAGGTCTTGTCGTAAATGACTGATGCCCGGAGAAAGGAAATGATTTCTAATCTGAGACGGAAGTGAATTATTAAGGTCGATGAGGGGTCGTATACCTCGTTAAGATACTTTCCCATATGGGGCCAGACATTCTTATTCACACCGAAAAGATCAAACTTTGGCTCTCGATTTCATGGTACTAACGTAATTAGTACAAGTATTTCTTATTATTCTTCAGCTCTCAGTCGGGTCGTGGCTGGCTGCAGCAGCAGCAATAAATTATGAATAATCGCGCAGCACATTCAGTCGCCATAAATCATAATAACATGGCAAACAGCGATTCCAATGCCAGAGCAGCGCATTCACCAGAAGCAGCAAAAACTACTGCAATCTGTAAGCTTCAACTTTGGCTACAGATACAACCATACTTCATGCAGTACATCGACGCGATGACATATGAATGTTTGCAAATATATTTCATCGCATTCGGATACAAGTCTTTTTCAGTACACAAATAAGCTTGTGTTTATTAATTTTCTTCTTATTTCGCTGCAATGCTATTCGGATGCAGGAATGTATCTAGTGTACGGGTATGTAGTAGAAGTAGAAGCTTATGTAACTAGTAACTCATGGAGAGGCAAACTCGTGCCTATGAGTAGACACTCACACGATGCATGACCGTGCAATCGGTTTAATCTGTTCGCATTAAAGGCGCCAATTCTTGTTGACTATCTCTGCATCTTTTGTATATCATTAATGTTTGATTGAGTGTGGAATTCTATCCCTACGGAAAGGAGTTGATCTTTCGCTAGATTTGCCAGATTCGCATGCTTCATTCCACTCGCTGAAATTGATAATTGCTGATCTCACGACGATACAACACACGAGGGATATCCCCTATCTAATGTGCCAATGTGAATCTCTGCGTGCGAAGTATCTAATTTTTTGTATCTTTTATTGCTTTATTTAATTTTAATGCGGTCATTTTGAGAACCGATCACGGTGGTGGTGTGAGCGATGCTATGGACTCTAGAGACTCTGTAGACTCTGTGGATGGTGGTGTGATGCATGTGAGAAATGAGTTTGGCATCTTGCCCCGGCTTGTGTGCAGTTTAAGACAGCCACGAGGTAATTCGATTTATTCGAGAAAGAGAGCGAAAAAAACGAAACAAATGCAGAGCAGTCGGTTCGATGTGGGGCAATAAATTGTACTGAAAATTGGTCTTTGATGTTCCTTAGATGGAGGGAATGGGAGTAGTGTGGTTTTTTTTGTGGGCGGATGATTTGCTTTTCACATTGGTATTTATTTATTTACATTTGAACTGTTGCAAAGGAAAAAGAGATTATCGCATTCCTTGTGTGTGTAAGGTCACTGTGTTCTCTAGAATTAGAATATCTGCGAGACTGCAAGCAGACAAGAAACTTCCGCTGAGATTAGTGATTATTATGTACTATATATCAGCTGATGAAATGAACTAATTGACCTTTAAATGAAATATGGCACTTCCTTGTGTTGGGTTCCTGGTACATATTAGAATATGATTAGACATCATCTGACCTTGCTAGGAATACGAAAAGCAAAGCATTATGAAGCGATCTCTTATGGGTAACCTTCATCACTTGAACACAGGGTGCTGCTTGATATACGAGCGTGGTTCGATAAGTACTTAGCCTCACCGCCAGATGGCGCCAGTATCGCAAGAGCAACTTACTACTGTAGTAAGTACGTTCTAGTAGACGGCTACTGTCGAAATTTCAGCCGGATCGGACTCGTGGTTTTGTATTGACCGCGTGTGGAAGCGGGAGTGTCCGCGGATTTCAGAAAAATGGAAAAAGAGCAATATAGGTCGGTGATTCGATTCTTGTTTTTGGAAGGGAAATCGCGCAGCGAAATCAAAGAGCGTTTGGATGCTGTATACGGTGACTCTTCTCCTTCGATGGCGACCTTTAAAAATTGGTTTAACGAGTTTCAACGTGGTCGCACTTCGGTTTTTGATGAGCCACGTCCAGGTGCCCCGAAAACGGCTATCACGGAGGATAACGTGACAAAAATCCACGATCTCGTATTGGCAGACCGCCGATTGAAGGTGCGCGAGATAGCTGAGACAGTAGGCATTTCAAAAGATCGCGTGGGTCATATCCTGCATGGAATTTTGGGCATGAGAAAGCTGTCGGCGCGATGGGTGCCGCGTTTGCTCCCTCCGGACAACAAGTGCAACCGTGAGACCACTTCAGAGCAGTGTTTGACGCTGTTTAAGCGCAATCCGAAGGAGTTTCTGCGTCGTTTCATGACAGTCGACTATCGGACCACACTCGTAAAGGTTGTACAAGATTTCTACAAATGTTGCCAACCTTGCTTGAAAATACAAATAGACTCGTATACAAACATAATATGAGAGTATCCAACAAGAGGTGACATTTTTAGGCAATAGAAAAACGCAAATTTTTATGAAGGTCAGTTATGTTTTTATTTTAATGAGAAACACTAACTCTAAGGTTCAATATATTCCAAATATCCGCCTAAGCTCTGTCTACAAAAAATCAACTTCTTTATGAAATTTTTCATCAAATTTTGTGGCTGTGGCTGATATTTTCTTTTTCTTTATCTTCAACATAGATCCAAATAGAAATGTCTTATGGTCTTAAATCTTACAAATTCGGTGGGTAATTGAAAGCTCGATAAACCACACATCCAGGAAATTTAAAGCCCAATGGAGTTATTGTTTCACCATTCATAACCATCACCCACGTCAGTAGCACCCATCTCAGTAAAAGAAAAGCCCTTTTTTGCTAATTGCTAACGCAATCCGCACACCCGTTTAAGTTTGCACCAGCATCATTTTCACTTATATCTACGCTGATAATAGTGCTAAGATGGAGAGGTTGTTGGATTCTCGGAACTCCAAATGCGACGTTTATGCTTTTTACCTACCTAGATCAATTGCAATGAATCACATCACTCACTATAATCTTCTTCATTCATTTCCAATAGCTAAGTGTAAAGCATGAGTACGGCTTTGTAGGTTGTACATTATACTAACCTATTTAAGGTGTAAAAATGTATGGATAAAATTCACCATAACTCTGCAAATTGGAACTAGATAAGTATCAAAAGCAGTACGGACTTTACGAAATGTTTCCACAATATGCTCTTTTTTTTATTGAATTTCCTGGTAAGTTTCGATCCAAATTTAATAACCTCCGACGTTTTAAAATTAAATCAACAAAAATTCAGTGAAAGGTAGAGCAATGCGGTCTTTACGAAAGGCTCCTGAGAGCTGATTTCAAACTCTCCTATATAGCCAGGTTCTTCCAGGCTTAGGTTCTGACCGTCAAAGCAATTTGACAAATGCAAATAACCTTGTTAACATTGATCGTAGTTAGAATATTGGATTGTCAAACTCTGGCTCTCTAGGCCGCAAAGATTTGCTAAGCAACTGGATATGTCCGCCATCAGACAAATGGGAAGACATCGAGACATTCCTTGTGGCAGTCTCGGGATAACTACTACCGCAGTTGCCGTGATACAGAGAAGACTAAGCAACCTAGGTTGACCATTCTTCGACAATCTGAAGAATCATGATCATGGTTACTATACAGTAGCTGATCGTATTTGAACTCGATCAAATTGTTTCAATTCCATCAGCTCTTTATATGTCTGATGAATTAATTCATCTCTTCTGATTTAACTTCCAAGGTTTTGGTCTCAAAATAGCAGAACATTGTCAATTAGTTTTTTTTACGAATTTTTATAAAATGTCTTCTATTACCAATCAACCGTGAATCAGAAGTTAGTGTGGTTTCCGACGCTGTTGACATGGGATTCTACTTCTACTTCTTTTTCTTTTTAACAAGCGCTACAGCTCGGGGTGAGCTGTTGCAGTCCTCTTCTAGCTGTATACGGATATCCCCTACTCCGTCACCTCTCGGATTTGGATTCGAAGAATCTCTGGGCTGGAGCTTTGGAGTCCATTCACTCTACATGGCCTAGGCATTCTAGGCGTTGAATCCGAAGACGGCTGATTAGGGTTATGTGGCTGTACAACCCGTACACTTTGTGGTCGAATCTTCTCCTCCATCCCTCGTCTATGCTTTTCATCCACTTTTGACAGGGTCCACTCTTCTGCGCATTATAATAGGACTGGGATAATAAGGGTCTTAGGCCATACGGGAGGGGCTCTATTACTCAATAACCTCCTGAGCCCAAATAATATTTCCTACCCACTACCATCCACAGACATTTAGGACCAATGTGCACAGGTACCTCCTCTCCTTTTCTCCCTCTATACCTTCGGCCCTATCTGTGTCTTGATTCCTGACACTTAAGAGTAATCATAAACCCTTTTGCGCGTGCAAATTATTAAAAAAAAAGCAGCGACTGGCAAGAGTGATCCTGCGTTTGATTTCGAACCTGGTGTCGTTGTTCCAGGTAATTGCGGAACCAAGGTAGACGAAATCCTTGACTACCTAGAAATCATTGCTACCAATATTAACATTATGGCCAAGACGTCAGTGGTGATGACAACTTATATATAGCTTTGCCCTCATTTACCACTAAACCAATTTTCGCCACATCTCGCTGAGTTCTTCTAAAGTATCTTCTTCTGTAGTGTGCTACCATGATCAAATTGAAAGGTGACTATGTTAATACATTTTACAATCCTTGTTTATTCTTCTATATTTCGCCCCATTCAAATAACTTTTTTTTTCAAATTTCGAAACAGTTATCAAACTCGATTTCAAGATGGCCTTCAGTTCAAGCAGCGATTCATGTTGAATCTTTTCTATCGACTCAGTATCCGCCCGAGAAAGTCTTTTTAATTTATCCTTTTATTGTGTTGTATAATATCAACAAGGTTTCTTATGGTCAATCGACTATTTTACCAAGTCTTGAATTTCTTTGTTGTGTTGTTCATCAGTTGAGGTCGCCGAGAGAACCGATATTTTCTCAAAATGATGTTTTTCTTTTTCATAGCCACCAATGGTATGTATATACAGACAAAGACTCTAGAGATCTGCAGTCCACCTGACAGGCTCAACGTACCCGCACTCGAAAGTGTTGTAAGACAAAAAAGCTATATACATAGAAAGCAACCTATTTTAAATTCGGCTAAAATGTCCGTTACGTATGGAACTAGGGGGGCTCAGTATTAATCCTTGACTATTATGGAGCAATATTAATAATATGAATTGTACAACCATGGAAGGAAGCTACCTAATAGTAATGAGATTTTGTCCATAACTTTAATTTTCTTACCGCCTAGTTTGGAGTGTATGATTTGTTTTGTAGTATTCAGCAAGTTTGTACCATAATTTCACTATACCGTATGAATTTAAACTTGTATCTTTAAATGACCGGAAATTATAGCGTTGCAATCTAATCTATTAATTAAATAGCAAGAACGTTTCTTTGTTCTACCTAATCTATTACTCGTTATCAATTCTAAGAATTATTTTGCTGACATCAAAGTTTTAAATTGAAGCTTCTTGAACGTTCCTACAGCTCTAACGTCATACGCCAACTCCTGCATACGTGCACTGAGATTTCGATAAAGTTGTCTTTATTTATTGGTGCGAGACATTTTCGGGACTACATGCAACCAGTGGCCGTGACATGAACCGGTTGGCGAAAATCAGCATAAAATTTAAAAGGAATGACTCATTTGTGCTGTGTTTCCCAGTCGCTTATGCATAGTTTGGTAAATAGTCATGCCCATGAATGGGAAACATGACTCATAGTAGAAGTGAATTACTGGTTATCCCTGATTGAGGACTTATATGTTAAGCCTTTGGGAGTCTTGCTGATAGTCTTTATCTTTTGTTATTCGTTTGCGAAAACAAACGTGTTCATTAGGACTATTTAGAAATTTGGCAAGGTCGTTACCATACCGTCATATCTACTGTCATTGGTACATATTTACGAATGTAGGGAGTTGTACTTAGATATAAGCTACTCTTAACTTGTCCATTCAGTAAGGAAAGATTAGAAGAAAGCCGAGGAAATAATAAGTCTGGAAAAATTTGTGTAGTATTCTTAGCAAATTTCATTTGGTTCTCCAGGGCCAGGACAACTTTTTGAATTAAGTAGTTTTGACTGGCTTGTGGAGCTAGCTTATTCCCATTGAAGGGGTCCATTGATAGTTTACGCTGCTTTGTCCGGGCTAGTTATATGTTGAAAACACTCGAGATTTCTAAAAAAATAATAAAGGAAATCTGTAACTGGGAGTTGTCACAATAGAAGAGAAAACAGGAAAACAATCTGGCTTGATGAACGTCTGACGCTACTAATTGTCGTTTATTAACGTTTTAGAATTCGCTCGTAAACATTGTATTTTAACAATTTACTTCAGATTTCAGTTTTACGGATCATGTTCTTCGCGCTCAATCTATAAGTGTTTTATAAATGGCTTAAGACGGTTTTGTGGTTCAGTTCTAACCCTATATCAACAGCGGCTTATACATACAAAAATGTTTATCACTTTTGTAGGGACTGATAACTCATTATGGCGTTAACATTAAAATTCTCTCAATGATAGCAAACCAACCACTTTCAGGCTGTGAATTCTGATCTGGTCCTTTTTTATACCTTTTTCACAATCTGCACATTCTACAAGGCTTTGTTTTCCTTACCCTGATAGTATTGGAGAATTAAGTGAAATTATTTATTATTATTCTCCATTTCAAAGCAAACGTTACAACCACGCACAACTCTTTAAACAATGCCTGTTCTGACCTAACTGAGTGTGTTAGGCCTGAATTTCTAACAGCTCTGCAAGTTATTTTCAAGTCATGGAAATAGTTCTGGAGGCTCGACACGACTCACTATATGGCGTATACTGAATATTTTTCTGTTTTGGGTACCCACTCGGTTATTGACACTCTAGGCGTGATTCCACTGACGGAAACAACTCAAGTTTAACTGAGTTAGTTAGGTTTAAATTGGTGTCAGCTCTGCGGATTGTTTTCAAGTCGTGAAAAAAACTCTGGATGCCGCAAGAAACTGCCGATCCAACTCACGACGAGGCGTATTCGTAACAATTTTTCCGTTGTTAGTTCTCAACTATAACTGAGTTCGATAAGGCTACATTGGTATCAACTGTGTGAATTATTTTTAGATAGTGAAAATAAGTGTGAAATAAGTCGGAAGTCGCTCTGGAAGCTGGGAGATTCACTACGGGGCGTATACAAAATATTTTTCCGTTTTATATTTACTGATCGGGTGCTCAGGCCATAGTTCTTGTGACGGAAAACTTAACTTTAGAAGCCCTACTTACACACAGTACGGTCACAATAATCGTCCCACCAGACAGGCTGTGCGTGCTTTAGTGAATAAATTCGAATCAATATATTCAATTTCCCTGTGCCAGTAAGACAACGCACTGGTCGAAGTAACCAAAGTATCGCAGCCCCAAATGCTTCAGTTCAAAATCAGCCAAATCGGTCGAATGCACGCTGTTCACAGAAACATGAAACGGGAACGTTTCACTTCATATTATGACAAAATTTGCATAATGATCTTAGCCTACATTCTACATTTAAGCTTCTGCTTATTTGAAGCTATGAAACATCTCCGATTGGGCTCTGCAAAAGTTTGAACAAATACCTAAATTTCATCCACTCATTTTCGGCTAAATGGTGTGTCGTTATTGGTCAACAATATGTAGTTTAAAAGAATCCACTGCACCATAAACAGAGGCCGTGTGGTGTTGATTTTATACCGGAGGCGTGCCTGAACCGTATTTTTTCATCGAAGAAAATTATTTCCATATAAAGGATCAGTGGTGTTTGGATTGTACCATGTTGGAGGGCAATTTTTGTCCAGAATTGAATGGACTTAGCATCAGTGATATATGGTTCCAAAATGACAGTTCACACCGCTGGTTAAACAATTGATCACTAGAAATGGTCTGGTTGAATGGCCTACGGACCTCTTTAATTATAATTAATTTCGGTAATTCGTTAGATTATGCCAGCCACGTTAGAGGAGCTCAGGAAAGATATGGGACGAAAATTGCCAAAATAATTGGCTCAAGAATCAATCCCTAAAAACGTCCTCGCGGTGATCATATGAACAGGATTGAATTTTATATTTAATTCTAAAATGTGTGTTTCATGTGGATGAATTTCAGTCATAAATTTCAAATACAAAATTATTATGTCCATTTTGAAAAACTCTGGCTTTTAACATGTCGCCCTCTGTCGTTGCGAGCAAATGACTTTGTGATTTATCTCTTTTCTTGCCTTAGGGACCTCACACCACGACTGTCAACTAGTTGACCGATCTTGCCAAGCATCCACTTGTCAAAATCGACTACAAGAACATTGTGCTCTTTGCTCCATCCATCATAAGCATTACAACAAAATACTAAGCAACTCTACCAGATTGTCAATGCTATTTGTCAACTACAATATCGCGTTGGAAATGGGCGAAATAGTTTTCGTAATAAATGTCAAACCGCTTGTCAAGCAACAATTTTAATTAGTTGAGCTATAAATTCCTAGATTTGTCAATTGCCATTAGATAACACTCGCCATTAACGAGAATAAATTTTGAATCAACAGAAATCAAAAGATAAAACGCACCCGGGAGATTCCTCAACGCTATTATGCTAATCTTCGGATTTCGGGGGCGTAGATACAGCACTTAAATATGAAATACGATTTTTTTTTGTTTTTGCTGAATTAAGAGTGAAACAAAACAAACTCGAAATCATTCCGAACGGTACAAGAAATCTGAAAGAATTAATAGTAAACGTAAACCTAATGATCACCGGATTCTCTGTACTCGTTTTCGTAATTCCGTGCAATTTTTAATTTTAGATTTGATTTAAGAGCTGACCATAAAAGTTAAGGGAGCAATAGCAGCAGAAAGCAAGAGCAAACAACGCAAATGAAAATAAATTATAGAAAAAAGGCCAAGAGTCATCGGAAAAATATTCAAAAAATGCGTATTAATGTCCCCAATCGTCAACGAACACAGCAAATAGCAGCAGGAGGCTTAGCTTTAGATACACATTTTAAATAAGTATCTTATCTTGACAAAATTGACTAACAAATGATCTTGATTAATTTATGCGCGCGGGATTAGTAGATCTTTTCATCTTTCTTGTTTTTATTCCCGTGTTAACCGCACCATGATTCTAACATAAAA
This sequence comes from Merodon equestris, assembly GCA_958301585.1. Taxonomy (NCBI): domain Eukaryota; kingdom Metazoa; phylum Arthropoda; class Insecta; order Diptera; family Syrphidae; genus Merodon; species Merodon equestris. The sequence goes on from OY284415.1 coordinate 37,277,283, forward strand.
CAAATGACGAGCAAAAAAAAACGCTAAGATACTCGAATAGACCCGAGACGCGAGCACTCGGTCCAGTGTGTAGAGCTTGTCGTGATTCCTACTCGACAGATTAAAAAGGGTGCGACTGAAACGATCTAGGGAATTATTTATGGTAATTTGTCATTCTATATTTTTTTTTATCCGTTCTAAAAAGAGAATCTGGATAAAAACAAAACAATAAAAAACGGTATAAATATTAATAGTCAAATTAAGTCGTTAATTCTACTGGATGCGGACAACAATCAGTTTGTTGTGGATGGTGACGTGCTTTAATCTCTACTTAAAGCGCATCAATATGTGGTCGTCTTGCCGGCTTTTTTGTGAAAGGTGTTTGTTGCTTTATTGGCATTTTATTTTAAGATTTTTCTAATTTCATGCGTCGTTAACGTGATGCAATAAATTGATTTTTGAATAAAAAAAAATTCAGCTTCAATTATTACGAGAAAAGTCGTCTAACTGGTTTGAGTTTGGCTGGGGAACGTGATATCATTATTAGTCTCTATGGTGCCACCGTCTTTTTTTACAGTAGAACTAGAGACAGCGACAAGAATCCCGAAGCCTGTATAATTGTATGGTTTTAAACGCCGCTCCTCAAAGCTTAAACAGTTGTGACATGCCAATTTAATATTTAATAATTTGTGACTATCTTTATGTTGGAATCCTAATATAAGACAAAAGGTCCAATAAGATGGGCCTTTTTAAATCAGTAAAAAAACTCTACTTTTTTATGAAAAGTGGTGAATTTTTTTATAAGTTTAAAGTAGAAGCTCTGAAATTAGTAACAGAAAACAATATCGGCTCTGTCTGGACAGTCAGGCTTTTCATACAATTTTTCAACATTTTTTACATAATTGCGGCTGTATTTCACTAATACGGCTCATACTCGTACATCTTTGAGAGATCATTGGCGTCACCGTAAGTTAGATTTGAGCGAACCAACGAACGCCATGTTAGGGTGTTCATTGTCATCCAAGCTGGAAGACTATTTTTGAACAGCTTTGAATGGAACTGACATCAGTGAATGTGGTTTCAACAAGATAGTGCCACCTACCAGACAACTGGTCCATAAATTGATCTAACATATTGAAGTTCGGTAATCGTGTAACCTCGCAAATTGGTCTGGTCCAATGACAATCCGATCAAGCGATTTAATGATTGGTTTTCCGGATTTATTTTTATGGGGTTACATTAAATCGATGGTTTATGCCAACAATCGAAGGATGTTTGAGAAGTTCAGGAACAATATCAAATGATATGTGTGGAAAAGTGATAGAAAATTGACTCCAAAGAATTGATTGCTGCAAGGGTGTACGCGGTGGCGAATGAATTCCATACCTAAATTTAATATGTCCGCAACACCTGGAATAAATTCAGACTGTGCGTTTTTTCATTAAATCCAAAATTGTTTTATTTAAGTACAAAATCGTTATGTCCTTATTGAGACGGGCATATGGTATAAACGCTTCTTTTGAACCTGTCACTGATGATAAAAGCCTAGAAGATCCCTAATCTTGTCACTGCTGCACTATGTACTTGACATTGTAAAACTGAAGTCGATGGCTTTTAGGTCTTCTGGATACTAAAATTACAAAGTCGCTATACAGCCTACGTAGATCTTAATTGAATGATTTTCTTTATTTTATGTAAATATTCTTAAAGAAATCGCAAATCTAATGCAAAATTTTTCTTCCAATAACTTTTTCACATACTTTCGATAGGATGAAGTTGATCTATGGTTGACTGGTAGATTAACAGTCTGGCTTAAGGTAGATTAGATGCTACTGTCTGTTTTGTTATGGTGGGCAGGTTGATTATAGGCAACTGTTTGGCCATGGAGATTTTGGGCAATGCTTCCTGTCTGACTCTGGTAGTCTGATAAGTTAAATGTGCTCCCTGGCTATATACAAGCTTATCCACGCTGAGGTATTTTATAAATCGATGAATGGAAAAATTCAAAATAATGTTTTCGCATAATTGGGGGATGGTTAGTGTGTCGACTTCCGATGCCGGTGACCAAGGAATCGAATTTATAGGGTGATACTACTACAACTCGCTGAGTATAGGTGTCAGAATAAATCTCAAAATTCGCCATTCAGAGTCGTCAATAAAGAGTTGGTCCTATGCGGAAAATAAAACATATTGAAATCAGACTCGGCTCCAATCCTCTATGGACCAGATCATCAATAATTCAATTTGGATATTGTGGCAGACTTTACCTTTAACATAGATCTCCTATTTTATTATTTCACCTGCTTCGTTGCATGAATCATGCTGAAAATACCACGTTAATAGCATGAATTTTCTGTAGAAAAATTCAGTTCTTGTCGCACCAGCATCATGGTTGTGATAACTACATTTTCTTTCCAAAAACTATTGCACAAATAGGGCTTTGTACAATACGACGTGTATTTTCATACAACAAAAACTAACTGCCAACTTCCTCCTTCCCCAGAATCTCTCCAGAACACCCAAGCATTCACTGCTTGTCCTTGTCAAACGAATACCTTATGGAGAAAGCCCTTGGATTCGGAGGAAAAGCTGAGCATCGTCTTGATTCGACTCTTTTGCATTCGCACTTTCTTCTCTTTCGGCTCTTCTGGTGACTTCTATCAACCGCTCAGCCTTTTCGTGAGTAACTTGTTTTTGTCTCCAGTTACATGAATGCAATGTCTTTTTTTTCTCTCATGTCTTACTGCTCCTTCGTGAGAGAATGTAGAACAAATCTCCCGCAGATTATCTTTTTGCAAATATTTGGTTACTATACAGCGAACCACACACATTTTTTTCTGAGTTTCTCAGTGTTTTCCTCACTCCTCGAAATTTTCGGCTTCGGTGGGTGTTCATTGTCTTCAAGGTCTTCAGGATCATCTCGACATCTAGCAAACCAGGGGAGTATGTCATCAAATTGAATATTTTTAGAGCAGTTTGACCCAACTTAACATAAAACTTTATATTCACTCTTTACTCCAAAGCAATTTTTCAACAGACTGACATTTGGTTATATTGTCATAAATATTGACAGAACAATTGGAACCCTACAAAATACGTTATGAAGGTAGATGAAAGGTGTGTCTACAAAGCTTAATAGATCAATCAGAGATGGTGTTTTACAGTTGGTTTTTCTTGCTGGGAAAATTTAAGTTAAAGTCTTCACCCCACTAATTTGTCCATAGTGTTTAAATTTATCACAAAATATAATGTTGCTATGTGAGAAGGCGCTTGGAGACGACTTAGAACTAAAAATATTTTCATTTTTTTTTAAGTGCAACTTCATTATTTCTGCACACTGTGCGAGTTGTGTAGACTAATGTTCCTTCAGATTTTATCTTACAAAAAGTCGTTTCAAAGAAAGTTGAATGTCAACAGTTAAACAATGGCATGAAATCTAAAGTGACACCTCTTATTGGACGATAATAAATGACATAAATAGGATAAGACTTCTTAAAGAAAAATGTAGATATCTGCACCCACAATCTATTACTTACTTTCCAATATTTCAATGGCATGTTCAAAAACATACCATCATTTAATTGTCAGTATCCGATTCATGTTTAATTTAAATATTTTTTTTTCATAAAATGAGTAAAATCGTCAGAGGAAATATAGGAAATATAAGCAATCAATATTTTCAGAACGTCGTGAAATTAAAACTGCGCGTAAATATTGAATAGCTGGGTTTATTGGCCTGATGACATTCAGTCATCAACAATAATTGTCTGTAACGAATCCTACTCATTATGCGCGTTATGCATATTATGCATAAACACATCTATGAAACCTAGTTTTTGTACACGCAAGCTTTGTATTTTTACACAAAGCTGCGGCTCAGATGATTTATTTTGTTTTTTTAACAAGAATATTAGAAAGTTGCATGCAGCGCTGCATGCAGAAATCTTATGTTTACTTAAGTAATGTATTTGAAAGGCAACTTTAGAATGCTAAAGACATGCTTAAGAAGTATGTTTGAGATATTCTCATTGACTCAACATACTGTAAGCTTTGACGTGATTTCAGTAGATATATTCCCTTCCAACTGCCATGTACCAGATTGTTCAATAAGTTTTGTCTACACTTTTTTTTGTTTACACTTGTTCCACTAATCTAATAATTTATGGATTCCATCCCTGAAGTGAGACTCCGAAAGAGCGTATTTCGCTTCTACGGCGGCTATTATTCTTCGTTTGATGAAAAACAGCAAGAAGTTCGGCGAATAGTGTGGTTCATACTTTAATTCCTTGATTTTTGCGATGGTTTTTTGAGCCGTGTGAGAAGGTGCATTATCTTGAAGAAAAATGTGTTTTTTTTCTTCTGTAAATAAGGTATTTTCTCACGGATTTTTACCTCCAGTTGGTGCAGAAGATTACAATAATAATCTGCGTTTATTGTTTCACTAGTTTGGAAGCAATCCACAAATAAAATTCCTTTTGCATCCCAAGAGTTTAATGCCAACCTTCTTGGCCGATTTCTGGACCTTAATTTACTCTGGGGCCGAAGTGTACCGGGCTCACAGCACACCTATTGTTTATATTCAGGATCAGGGTAAAATCATATCTTTCTTACTGTTCGATTTGAAGGTGAAGAATCCTTATAGACTTTTGGCAATCGTTCATGAATCTCTTCAGATGCAGCATCTTTAAAAAATAGGAATTTTGTTACTGCACGATATTCAGTGACATTCAACAGCTGTAATTATACGAATGAATTAACAGCTTTTTAAGGAACTTCACCTTTGTTATGGAAAAGGAGTACCATTTAAAAAAATAATAAAACGGTGAACCAAATAGCGCCACTTCTTATCGAACGACAAAACTTATTGAACAACCCAATATTTCCCCAAAACAAAAAACCCTGTTGGCACGAGGGTAATAAACACATTCTGACTGTTGTCTTTTGAATTTATTTTTAGTCATGCCATAAAACAGCAAAAAAAATATAAAAACAATTTCGATAAAATAAACCAAAAAGAAAGAAGGGAAGGGAGCTACTTCAACTTTTCACTTCCAACACGTAATTTATTACAAGACCTCATCGTATTTACGGATGCACGTACACACGGGTATTCCCCGTCATATACGTATGCACATACTCGTCAACCCCCAGTACAGTGCACTAAATCAAATTAAGGATAACAAGTATTTCCTACTTGTCTCGCACCCCAGTACGAAGGAGACGTGGACGACAAAACCATGCCGTCACCTTACCTTCCGCCATGCATCATATTTATTTACCACATGAGCATTTCAAATCATGAAGGATACGAACGACGTACTCCAGTCGTATAAGAAATTCATCCAGTCTACAGTCAAGGAGTTGTTTGCACGAATTTATTACATATGCATATGCCGAACACAGATATTTGTACAGAAGATTGTTTACTGGTACATAGGTAGGTATAAAATATACAATTGGGGAGTAAGTTGATATCCCTGTGAATTGCATTCGAAATAGGGACCGACGTAGGATTGTTACGTCATCAAGGATTGTCTACAGAATAGTCCGTGAGAGTTGGAAAAAGTTTTTGATTGAATTTGGGTTTAAGACAATATTCCATGACCGAAACGAACCATCATCATCGCCCGTCAAGTGACGCATCCGCATTCCAAAAGTGATTATCTCGTAATCCATTTGTATTCACATCCAATTTTTTTTTTCTCTCTCTCTCTTTCTCTTTTATTTTTAGGATTTAATGAAAAGAGGAAACGAACATAAAGTCGATAACACACCGGAAAGTTGTAATTAGATAACAGCGCAAAAACCATTAGTGATTAGCCCTCATCCTCTTTATCTGCCCGCAGCGATTCCTACCGCGAGCAAAGTGCTACTTGCCGGCATCCAGAACCGGAAAATAGTATTTGTGTGTATATAAAGTGGAAGAAAAAGTAAGGAGAAAGGAAAGAAAAGAATAAAAAATCCAAATCAAAATCAGTTACATCGTTTAATATTAATTTTCGTTCACCCGATCTCGCGGTTGTTATTGTTGAATGTAAAATGTATATAGTATCTCGTAATTGTTATTGTATCTTGTTTTTATTATCCCACTGTGCCTGATTCGCCTTAAAATCGAAGAGATAAGATTTAAAATAAAAAAAGACGTGAAAAAGAAGAAAAAAAGAAAAAAAATCACCGTGAAGACAGTGGTTCATAATTTTATGGATTTACTTAATGAGTCCTATGAGAAGGAGAAGCGCAAGGATACAACATGTGGATTAAATTTGGATTACCAGTATTAAAATGTTTGTATTTCTTTTATTTTATTATTTGTTTGGTAAAAAGAATAGTTTTTTTTCGATATGGCGAGGGAAGTTTCGGTTTGTAGTGCAAAATTATTTTTGATTTTTAAAGTAGAAATGTAGTTTGTTTGTGGAGATATTAATGATTTTAGACATCGTTGCATAATGTCGTTTCATCCATTCAGCGAATTTTGTTGACGAATATTTGAGTACGTTTTTATTGCTTTCCACCTTATATCGCGGGTATTGAAATAGTAGTCATTCAGACATTCTATATTTATATGATTATATGTAGCGTAACGACGAGCTTACAGTTTGCATATTTCGGTATCAGGGTGAATGAGAAGAAGCTGACTATTCACTTACGAACTGGACAAGCGCACTTGCTATAGAGCAAAAACAAATCATTCTTTCCCGAACAGTGTCCACTATGGTATCCAATTATAATTTTATCGTGAAGATTGATATCTAATTGCCTTTGTTACTTGTGGAAATTATGTCCGACTCTTGTTACGTACAATCAATCAATATAATTGCTCATGGTAGTGTAGGCTACGATAAGGCAAGAGCTAAAGCGAAAACTTCCACGTATGAATATACTTTTTGTGATTTTTATTGTTATTGCAACGTACTGGAGGGTTTATGATTGCCGCCCATGCCGTCCATGTATACCGCCATCAAGTACATATTCAATGATTTAACCTCCATCGGCCTCCGAACTCAGATTATCGTTGGATGGAATAATGCATTTACATCATGGTGTTAAAATTTGCAGCGCTAGGGAGTGACATCCTTAATTTGAAATGGATTTTAAGTTATTAAAGGAGCCGTAGAAATGTAGATGCATAGATGGAAAGGCTGTTTTCTAACATGCTTTTAATGACATTTGACATTTGAATACTTTCTGTTAGTGCCGTTGACTTGGCATAACCCCAAAGGAAAAAATTGAATGGTGTCTCATCGCACGACCTCGATGGTCAATTGAAGTCTCTATTTTAGAAATCACACGTCCAGGAAATTAACACCCAAGAGAGCTGTGTGGCATGTGCCACATAAATGGCGTCTTATTATTAACTTTATTAACTGTTCTTGCCGATCGAATAGGGGATGGAACTTTCACGTCACTGATCTCTCGGAAATGATTAACTTTATTGATCAAATTCACTATGGCAAGGCGCTAAGTGATAACCAAGGCAGGGCGTAATGTTGACGCAATATTTTCGCCATTCTCTTTGCGAATTTTTGTTTTCGATATTTTTTATATCGATCTTTATCCAATAACCTCGTAGGTTATACTTATCAAAAATTATCGCAATCATAGTTGAATGTTGACAGTTTACCAATGGTGCGAAATTAAGCATGTCATTAAGGGTATGCTTGTAAGCTTCAGGGCTTAGAGTTCCATAGTGGTGTCGGATGATGATTGAGGGAGTATTTCACTTTTGAAAATAGAAAAAATCTGCAGAGGTTGGAACTGTAAGGGGGTTAGGGAATAGACACCCGGTCATTTCACATCATGTAATCGACGATCTCGAAGCAGATGTGGCAGGCTTCATTATCGTGATAAAATTTCCAATTTTGGGCGATTGTTGGCTTCATTCAACTTTTCAACTATTAGGTAATAAGCACCATTCATTGTCTGCTCTCTAGACTACGTGGACCACCCCCTTGAAGTCGACGACCGTCCTGCCAGTTTTGAAGAGCAAGTGCAACTTGAAAACTGCGGTTTGAGACGTGGTTTCATCTTTGTAAACTTGGTAAATCATGCCCAACTTCTCCGTACCCGATGTTCCCAATCCAACAGAAAATTCGATAGCGCACCGCTGTTCAATCGTTCGATGCATTTTGAGCGTGTACCAAGTCACAAGACCGACTGATGCTTGGCTCGTTATAAAGATCTGACATGGGCCGAATTGTTGCTGGCGAATCGCTTCTATATCGCCACAAAATCGACCCATATCTGAAACGGATGGTGACTAACGATTAAAAGTGGATCACTTGCGACAACTTCAAGCGAAAAGGGTCGTTGTCGAAACGCGATGACGCGAGTTTGGTGCGATTGGCTGGGAATTATATACTATGCTCATTTCCCTAACGCAAAACTCCTAATTCGGATCTTACAGTCAACTATTATACCATCTGAAGGGAGCAATTGCCCAGCAGCGGCTAGCTAGGCCAATAGGAGAGGAATTGTGTTCCATCAGACCAACGTCAAACAGCACACATCGATAGTGGTTCACCAGAAGCTCCTTGCTTCTGAAGTTCTTATCGACCTGTTTATTGTCAATAGAACTGATCTCACCAACTTCTATAGCCAACTTGATGTTCCCGGGTTTTCAAAACACGATCGAAAACACGTAGATCTTTCGTACCGACTACAATCAGTTACCGAGACTTTAAATCTATGAATATGGCTAGCCTTATCGATGACTCCCTCAGTTCTAATTGGCATAACCTGTACCACATGTCTTCCGTAGATGAGCAAATCGAGTTTTTTACATCTACCATTAATAACCTATTTGAGAATAATGTTCCAACCAAAAATCTCACCATCCATAACACCAAATGCCAATAGTTAACTAAACATATTGAAAAACTGATTATAAATTGAGACAGGGCCTACAAAAGATAGAAGTTTAAACTATCCGATTTTAAGCGCCTCAGGAACCTTGTTACTAAGGAAATCAGGAGCTCGAAAACCAAGTTTTTTGCATCCAAATTCAAAACCGGCTTAAATGTTAAGCAAACGTGGAAGATTATTAAGACGCTAGGTATGGGTAAACAAATCAAGGCTGAGACTTTAGAAGACTTCAATATCGAAAAGCTAAATAGAAAATTCGCTTCAGTCGCATCTCTCTCTGACAATGGCAATGGGGATCCGAACGAGTGCGACATTATAGATCCCCGTAATATGCCCAACTTGAATTATAGCTTTGATTTTTCTAGAATCTACGAAGAGGATGTGCTTAAATCGACCCTTGCAATCAAATCTAACGCTATTTGCTTGGATCTCATGAACCCCAAATTCTTCAAACTAATCATCCACACCGTCTTAAAACCTCTCACATACGTATTTAATAGCATTCTTACCACCTCCGTCTACCCTAATTCCTGGAAGACCTCTAAAATCATACCCGTTCCTAAACATGAAAATAATAATGATAAGGAATATCGCCCGATCGCTATACTAACTTTTTTAACTATACTAAAGTTTTCGAAGAGTAAACAGGGGCTGCCCGCAAGGGGGCGTCTTGTCTCCGCTGTTATGGTGCATGGTGGTCGACTCTCTGCTAGATGCTCTCAATGCCTCTGGAATCTATGCCCAGGCCTATGCGGATGATGTTGCTGTTCTCTCTGTCGGCTCATGTTTAACGAATGTCTGTCTCAAAGCGCAGGCGGCGCTAGACGTGATCGAAGACTGGTGCCCGAGAAATGGGCTGTCGGTTAATCCTCTTAAGACTGATGTCGTTCTCTTCATGAGAAGGAGGAAAACAACTGGCATTACTCAGCTGGTGCTAAAAGGCATCCCCATCCCGATATCCAAGGAAGCTAAGTATCTGGGAGTCATTCTAGATAGCAAACTTCTTTGGTCAAAACATGTTGAGTCCAAAACCACCAAAGCGCTGTCAGCTTTCTGGTAATGCAAAGGTGCCTTTGGCAAAACATGGGGCTTATCGCCGAAAAAGGTCGCTTGGATCTACACGGCAATGGTAAGACCGATAATCTCATATGCATCGGTTGTTTGTTTGCAGGCTAACACGCAAACACGCTGTGGCTTCACTCACCAAACTCCAAAGAGCGGTCTGTCTCAGCTGCACGGGGGCTTTCCCCAGCACACCGGGAGCTGCTCTAGATGTTATGATGAATCTTCCACCCCTTGACATATATATCAGAAGGTGTGCACTGAAAACTATTTCTCGCCTAAAGAGGAATGGTCTTTGGTACAACTCGCATTGGAGTGAAAGTGTACTTGCGGGAGAAATATCCTACGACCCCTGTCTCATGGATATGCCTTCTGACGCAATGACACCTGCCATCCTACTGCGCTGTCACTACACAGTCACATTTCCATGGCGTCAGGACTGGCTTTGGCCAGACACTGAACCTGGAATGGAATGTCTTCGCATTTTCACAGATGGCTCCAGGACTGGGCAGGGATCCGGCGCTGGAGTTTTCTTTGAGCGCGAAAACATTCGACTGCACTTCTCGTTAGGAAAATATGCGTCTGTCTTCCAGGCGGAGATTTACGCAATCCTAATGGCCATACACTATGTTGTGAAACACAGATGGAGGGGAAAAAGCATATGTGTCTGCAGTGACAGCCAAGCTGCACTCAAAGCTGTGTCCAATCCTCTATCCAACTCCAAACTAGTGCATGAACTCAAGACCTTTTTGAATAAAGTCGGAAGAATAAATTCACTTAGGCTTGTATGGGTTCCAGGTCACACTGGAATATTACTTTAATTTGGATTCCTCAGCGTTAAGACTCATTAGAAATTACCTTAGAAATCGCAGCCATGCTAACGGTATCTTAACGACATTCCTACCATTCTCAAACACTGTAAGGTACATATGTACGCAGACGACGTCCAATTATACATCAGCTACCCATTCCACCTAAAGGTAGATGCTACTGCACGGTTAAATGAGGATCTCCATGCCGTTACACGATGGTCATATAAAAACAAACTTATGCTCAACTCCACCAAGAGCCAAGCTAATGTCATTAAATAACTAAATCCAAGCCAACGGAAGCAAAATCGACTATGTAAAGACTGTTAAAAACCTTGGAGTCATCTTTAATCAACAGCTTACGTGGGGGATCACATCACCAATGTAACTGGTCGAGTCTACGGTGTCTTGTGTATACTACGCTACGCTGGAAATTGTCTCCCAATTAGCATTAAATCAATGCTCGTCAAGACGCTACTGATCCCTATTTTAATGTACGCACTCCCAGTCTTCTGTGATCTCGATAGTTACAGCTCACGCAAGCTAACCGTTACGCTTAACAGCTTACAGATGACGGCGGCGGGATCACATCTCGTCATTCGTCATTCTTTAAAACCCTGCTTGGCATGGACTTTCAAAACCTCCTTAAGTTGAGGATACTAACTTTCCTTTATCAGAGTCTTCGGTTTGCTACATCTGAGAGAAGTGGAACATTGATATTACCCAATTTTAATTACAGGGTGACAGAAAAACAGTTTTTCATTTACGCCGTAAGACTATGGAATTCGCTTCCAGTTAACATGAGAAGATCTCATAGCATCGGCATCTTCAAGAGGCAACTTAGGCAACACTTCAGCACATAGCTTTAGGATATATAGTATACATTGTTTGCTTCACAATTTAAAAGATTAACTATACATCTTATGTGTTAGCTTATGCTTTAAATAAATAAATTCAAAAATTCAAATTCAAAAAGGCGCGTATTTGACCTAAATCGGATCATTCGAACTATGCTTAATAAAGCCCTCGATTTCATGCAAAAATAATGGACTTATTTTACTACACCTAATACAATACACTCTGGGAAATGTCTTTCTTTTCTTTGTTTACTTAAGCCGCTCTATACGAGTATAACGGGAGGAACCTGGGTCTTAATCGACCAGCACGAACCAGGTTGAGCTCCCTTAACACCTCTAGATGCCATCTCTGTGGCCTGTAATCTCTGATTAAAAGCGTGTACTCATCCAAATAGCGATTCATATAAGGTGTTGATTTTATATGTTCATGTCGCCATACAAGTTCTTAGGGTAATCTCTATTTCATTCTTGATATAACAGTTGGGACAAAAAAAATTTGTCTGGTTTTTGATACTTTTGAATCGAAATTGCTGTGGGGCGTCCTTTACAATCTAGCGAAGTTGACAGTATTGTCAAAACCGAAGGCAGTTAAATAGCTCGCCCCTATGCTGTCAGATGCGTCTTCGGCACCGACAATTTTAAAATCTGCGCAATACAAATTTCGCCAAAAAGGATATTTCTAAAAAGAGAAATTAAAGAATTTAATTTCAAATAGCCTCCTAAAATACCAAAAGGCCGTCTTTAAAAATGTCGGTACAAGCATTTTCGCTTGGCTCTGTTGCATTCTAGACACCCATCACCATAAACTTGTGTTGTCAATTAGAACGTTTTGATGACGGCTGTACCAACTTAACTCAATTAACCATCTTTGGAACTCACCTTCAATAAATGTGAACATTCCCGTCCTACGTATTATACATATGTATGTATATTAGATTCAAAATCCAAACTATTTAGGCTTGCTGAAGCAGATTTATCAGACTTTCGATATATTACTGTTTTAACCTCGTTAGGTCAATACACTGTTGTTCTAGCCTAAAGTTATGTCCGTTCTACCTGTCAGTGAAATGTTGCCTATCGCTATTAGCATATGCTGCCATCGAATAGAACTAATCTACCTGTCGTCTACGTTCATAGCTTTAGGCTTCGGTCCTGGCATTCTACCATCATTCCCGTTCTTTTTCTTGTTTTCTTTATTATGTTTTTACTTTTTTAAGAAGTTTTCCCGTTCTTTTCAATTCGTAGACCTCGTGAGCAGTTCACGTTTATGGTGACATGACCCATGAAGTATACTTAGTCTTTAGCGTTTTTGCTAATTTTATTGTCTTCTTCCGTGCCTTGAATGGGAATACTTTGGAGAGACTTTAAGGGTACTAAAACTGCATTTGATCACTCCATAAACTATCTCGATTGGACTAACAACTTCTAAAATGAGAATAAATAGGAAGCTAAATAAGAGCTCTATAAGTGGAATAAAATATATCTTTTCCTATTCGAAATAGCCATATGGACTTAAGAGCCAAAACTTCCACCAACGATGTACACTATATTATGACGATCGATCATCAGACACGATTCATAAACCTCTCAACTCATTTCCCTTTTTCAAGAATCAAAGAACGAGAAAAAACAAAACGCGTTAACCTTCCCCGAAATTTTGCCAGAATTCACAGAAAACTCATCGAAATGCGTTGCTTACACTTGTTTTCACACCTCACGAGCCATTTTTCACGTCGCCCCCTGCAGTGTACGTCCAAATCAATTTTATCAAATTCGGCAAAAGCCGGATGTCAAGTTTACCCGCTCAACATAACCAACGGAGCGAATTCCACAAATCCGAATCAAATTACCATAACGCAAACTCAATCAGTTCTCTCTGCTCGAATAGTGATGCTAGTCGGTAAGACGACTTCAACTGCAGTCAGCGGCAAGGGGGAGCAAGTCTTTGAAATTAATTAGGTGCTGTTGGATGTTGAAGTTGTTTTCCATGTTCAATTGAACTAATGGGTCATAAGTCATGATTTTAAGCGTTTCGTGGGAATTTATGGCCAAGTTGATAGTCTAGCCTTGCCTTCAGTGGAAATCAGTAAGTAGGCGTTGATTTCAATGATTTACTCTATCCTTAGGCCTTATTTAAACAAGGCAATCGCTATGCCTGAAGCTGACTGACTGAATTAAGTGGTTTCAGCGCGGTACAGTCAGCCATAATTTTATTGTATTCTTAAGCTGTCTCCACGCGCTCCTATACATGGCCAAAGTTTCAACGTTTGTTTGTGCTCGATGGCTTCTTAAAATCCCGCCAATCAATCACAAAAACAACATATCTACGACGCGAGGAGACAAATTTATGCAATTTTTACCAAACCTAGCAAAATGATTGGCTACGACAGACAAGCAAATAAATAAACAAATCATAATTACATGCAAAGCATCCGAATATGGAAAAAGTGCATTCCGCGTCGACGACGTGGATAACGACGAAGACGTCGTCATCGTTTTCGCAGTAATTACGTCTCCCTTCGAATAAATTGCAATTTGCAAGTGATGCAGCTGGCTGGGTACGCTACACACACCTCCAGTACGCAGGCCTTGAATGGAGGAGAAAAGTAAAACTAAAAAAAAATCACAATCGCGATTGCAAGATTCCAATGCCAAGGAAACCATCGCCGTCACGCGGCCAAAAGAACAAAAGCCAGATACAGCGAACCAAAGGGGTACAATGGAAAACCTGTCCGATTCGCCCCTTCCTTCTTTTACTTTTGTTTCTGATTCCTTTCGTCAGTCGCTTCCTACAGTTCGTATGAAAAAGGAGTTGATTTCTTTCCGCACGGTGATTCCACACACATGGGGTTCCGCTGCGAACGTAGCCCTAAGGTCTCTTATTGTGTCGACCGACGCTTCTAGTTGCATCTCAACTATCGCTCTTGCCAGAATGGAAGAACAGAAGTGCATCCGTTGACTTTTCTCAAGCCAGAACGTGATGTGTCTAGTAGCGAGACAATGAATACGAAATGATTTACCAAGAGAATGAGAAAAAGATATCTTAACACCGTGGTTACAACCTTAAGGGCTAGCTAATGTTGTACGCATCGATGGTAATGATGGCGATGCGATAAAAAGAATAAAGCGGCAAGAAAGGTAGACACCTTGTATGAATGCATTTCCCGTGACTGGTTGGTTAGGCGTGTAGCCTTGGCCGTCTGGTGACGGAGATGATGTAGAAGAGTCTGTTCGCTCGAGCTTTTTACGGCCCTGAAATTACATATTAAACATTCGTAATTGTTTTTAGCACGTATGTATCCCCGGCCTTGGTGGCTTGTTATTCTGTACTGTCTATTGCCTAGGGTATGTGGATCGTCAGGTGTACCTTAAGACTTGCTATTAAATATACGATGAGTTATGGCTTGGTTGCAGAAACTCAGTGGGAAATGTGTGTCAGCGTGTTTAAGGGGATCTACGAGTACATGTCTGTTTTCGATTTTTAAGGAAATTTAATTTTTTGATTAAAGTGGGTCTTGATATTCCTCTATTCTTGGCACATATCACGTATCTAGTTGTCTGATATTCAAAAGTGCCTGCCAAAATCCATGCCTCGGTTTACACGTTCTCAAACCCTTCTAAATTCGTAATGCATCATCCACTCATCATTTGATATCTTTCTCTTTCATCCCTCTGTGCTCATCCCTCAATGATACGTTTCCCACCGTCTTTTCTCTCCCCCACCGACATTGATTACATTCCTTTTCCTTCAATTCAAGATGAAGAAAGTATACAAGAAAAGAACGACTCCTGGAACACATCCGGTGATTGTCGTACTATAAAACGGTATGCTTCTTATCTGTGTAAATTGGCAGGTATTCTTAAGGGATTCATTCTAGGACATAAAACATAACAGCAAGACACTGTTTTCATATATTCCTTTGTCTACTAAACCAAATCCGATCGAACCGACTATTGAAACAGGATATCCGAAATAACGGTATACGCTTTTTGGCGGTTAACCGAACAGAAAGGAGTTTCCTTCCTGCTCTCCCGTTTGCTTTTGTCTTTCCTGATAAAAGGATATACCTTTTGTCTCGCTTCCGAGTCGAGTGTACGTACAGTCCGTATTGAGTACTACACCCATGAGAACAATTCCTTTCTGACATTGGGTATCGTTATATCGCATGAGCTAGAGAAATTACGATCTTATTGTTTCCTTATACGTGCATACATTTCTATTTGTTCTCGTCCTTTCCTAAATGCTCTTTCTCGTTTATTTCAAATTCAACTTAATGCGCATATATTGCATTATGGCTATAAAATTTCTATTAGGTTAAAGGCTTGTGGTTCTTTTAAATCTACCTGTCAATTCGAATTTAATAGATTGTCAGATGGAGTGTAGAATATTTGCACAAACTGTCAAATGGTTTGAAACGTCGACAGTTGGTTTATCCAGTGCTATAGTGAGTCGTACGAATTTATTGTTTGAAATCATCTGGAATGGAACTTGGTCATTGGAAAAACCGGAAGTTTCGGAGTATTACGTTGCCAGCCTTTTCGTTATTTATGTGTTCTTAATGTGGGTTGAATTGCGTGGGATTGCTCGTATTTGGGAAATAGCTGAGAGAATGTAAACTGTGTTGAAATAGAATCAAGAAATATTGATATTAAAGTCAACGCCTTTCACATGCAAATTAGGACTTATTTGAATAAGGTTACTATGACAGACAACTTGTTAACTTTTTTTTTTTTTATATTGCCACCAAGAATTGTGAAGCCTTCGTAGATAAATCAACAAAACAAAAAAAAAAACGAAATGATGAAAACATTCATCATTGTAGTCATTTATTTATCAACATGTTTCTCGGGTAACTTTGGCAGCACTTTTGTCACAGTCTTATGATGAAAACAATGTATCAAATGACAGTTGTATACAATGGTTGCATTCAGACTGCTTTTTCACTTTTGAAAATTTATCTTTATATAGAGAGGAATCCGCCTTCTTTCTAAATATCTCGCTTGTCAGTAATGTGAAATAAGAAACGTCGTAAGGTTGTCGACTTTAGAGCCAAGTGAAAAAAAAATCCGTGATTGAAGCCCGTCGAATGATTATAGAAATGTACGGTAAGGTTTCTATTACTGAAATAGTGTTTCACAAATGGATTGCTACAATGCTACAAAACTGGTGATTTCGACGTGAAAAACGGTGACCGTCGCGGGCAAACTTTTTGATGAAGAATCGTAGGCATTACTGGACATAGATTCATGCCTTGCTTTTCAGTGCTTCAAACCTACTCAGCATTGTCATTTCATCATGGAAAGATTTACAACTTAGCAACTATTATAAATTATTAAATTTTATTATGGAAATTCATGTTCTGTGAAAAATGTTTTTTCGTACACTTCGACGTCATAATCGACCCAGATTTCTCTATTCGTGGTCGATTGCAGCAATTTTACACAATGATGTTTGTCTAAAATCTTACAAAAAAAGATCGTGCAAGAACTGAAACCGAACGACCTGTCCCAGCGTCGATTTTTTAGTGAGTGTCTTCAGTAACCCTGGCGTTTTTGGTCTGGTGAGCCAAGAACCTTAGGCAATTCAAAAACTGCCAATGCACGCAAATGCACCAGCTGAACCTGGTCTAAACCTTGAATTGATATACCAAACGAGAAATGAGTTCAATGAGCGATTTATCTCTCGTTTTGGACCCGCGAAGAACGGCTAGGTCGTGAGATTTGACGCCTTTAGATTATTTTTTACCGAGATATGTCAAATTACTCGTCTATGCCAATGAGCCATCGTCAATTACACCGATAAAAAACAACATTACACGTGTTATTAGCGAAATTGAAATTTAAAACCTAGTCGTGTTCAGCATTTACATGAAATAGTCTTTAAAAAGTAAATTACAAACACAAATAAAAATTTTATACACTTTTGCAATTTTCCTGTTTTTTTGACTATTAAAAACCAAAGCCTTGGGGATGGTCCAAAACCAAGGAAATTAAATTCCATACCAATGGCGAAAAGGAAAGGTTTTCTACACCGTACTATGACTGGCAATAAAAAGTGGAGCCTTGACGATAAACCACGAAAGAAGTCGTGGGGCATGGCTCGGAGCTCATGCTTTTTTTTTTTTTTTATATAATTTGCGCGCGAAAAAGGAGTTATGATTAGCCTTAAGTGTCCCGAATCAAGACACAGCACGAGCCGAAGGTATAGAGGGAGAAAGGGAAAGGAGGTATCTGTGCACATTGGTCCTAAATGTCTGTGGATCGTATTGAGTAGGAAATATTGGGCTGGGAAGAGCATTCCATAATCGTGTTGTGCGGATGAAAAACGAATCTCTCAATTTAACTGTACGTCCGAAAGTAGGCTTAAGGGTGAACTGATGAGCATTCCTGGCAAGACGAGTATTGCGGGTGAATTCAGTGAGGCGAGGAATGCAATTGGCTAACTCATTTAAGTAACGGTTGTTAAAATAGCGATTAAACAGTGCCAAGGAAGACGCATTACGTCGGCGTTCGAGCGAGACAATTGACTTTGCGATATTACTGTCTCCTATAAGTTTTATCGTTCGCTGTTGGATTCTATCTAGTAGGTGCAGTGAGTGCCCCTAAGCACCAGACCAGATATGAGCGTTATACTCAAGCTTGGGGCGGATGTAGGCCTTATAAATTGAAGCCAAATCGGAGGGAGTGAAATATTTCTTACATCGTTTGAGGAAACCAATGCATTTTATGAGACCAGCTTGGCGTGGTATATTATGAGTTGTTGCAACTGGTAAAACCATGACAAGAACTCGCTACCGAACACAACTAAGCTGAGCATTGAAGCGTACCATGGCCGCGCTAGCCCATTGAAATGGGACATCCTACACCATCCGCCGTATTCTGCAGACGTCGCTTCTTCGGACTATGAGATGTTCCGATTGATGGCACAAGGACCAGCTGAGTAACACTTCTGATCTTTTGAACAAACCAAAAATTGAATCCAAATTTAAAACTGCGAATTTCTATTTGTACAATTAATAACTTGTTATTATTGGGCAAAAAACGCCGTTTTTGTCTTCATGGGGTGCTAACTCTGTGCTGCATGGCGGATGAATAATTTTTTAGACTTTCCAAAAGGCAATTATTTTGGCTGATGTGTCGATGCTCGCATTAATAATTCTCTGTTGTCGGTTTATTTTTTCTTAATCTAAGGCTTCTGGCAAACAAATGGTGCCATGCCATTCAGATTTCATCCCTTTACGTTGCCCTTATGATAGCGACATTTCTCTATCTTTTCAAAAAACAAAAACCACAGACTTCGAGGGAGTCTTGTTCTTGAAGGTCTCAAACAATTAACTGTGGTTTAGTTTCCGGTTCATATGTCGCAGCAAGTTGATCGGCACACTCTTCTTAGAATAGTTCACACTGAAAGTCGTAAAAAATTAACGCACAAAATGTTTATTCCATTTGTAACAATAAAAATAGCATCCAGCAGAGATCCATCTCAATTGCCTAACACAACTTTCACTGTAAAGCTTAGCGTTTATTTCCCCACCATTGAATCAAAAATTTGCTACTCTCAAACTCACGAAATCTTCAAATTCAAATATTTGTCATCTCCCTTCACCGTCATATTGTCTTAGTCCCGACAAACTTTCCAAAATGAAGCACTCACGGACTATAGCTAGTCAAATTAAACCAGAAAATTGGAAATCTCGATACGGAGTGAATAGGTACCCAACTTGCACAACTTGTTTCTAAAACAATCGATATTCCTTCAATAACCATAGCGTGCTTAACTATACGATGATATTTACTGCCACTCGCTGAAGAATGCTTATTCAAAATCGCTTTAAATATTATAATTTTGCAACCTTTTGAGCCGTGCAGCCAGTCTCCTATATTTTCGCATAAACCATTCAACAAAATTGTTTTTGATATTTTCGTAAACATAGTACAAGCTTGTTACAATAACTATCCCAAATCAACCTTGAACGCCTGAATGCGTCCTTCGTAGGTGTTGAAAACAGTGCTGCCAATACCATCTTTAGTACTTCAACACATGCATATTTAGCAGGAAATAAAACCAATAATGTTCCACTTTGCTAAACCCCAACAACCACTTCAAAAACAGGACCGTGAATAACTAGAAAAAATCGAAAATACCCTCAATCGGGTGTCCGACCGAAAAGTTGTTTTTATTTACAAAAGCCAAAACGCTTAAGCGACGGGTGAGAGGAGCAAAACATCAATCTCATGAATCACTGGTATTAAATAATCGGACGGCATGCATACGAGTAAACAGTGTTTACCCTTGTAGCCATCATCATTGTCTGCATCCGAGTTGCGGTTACGCTTTCAACCTTATCACAACCTCGAAAACAATTTATAGCGTAACACATATACTATATTTATTCGTTTTCTTGCTTTTTTTCTGTTTTTTTTTCGAAATTGATAATAAAACGTATTTCACAGCAAATAAGCGCGATAAAGCCCACGCTAGTTTGATGTTGTTGTATTTTTTCTGAATTGATTTCCATTGAAAACGTTTCGAAGTGCACAATACTTACAGATACAGTGTGTGACAATCTGGAACGTGTGAACTTATGCATTTTGTCCCGATGCTAATGAGCAGAGTTGCGTTTCTATATGTAGATTTCGAGCGATTCGTGATGTGGTCGATATGGTGCTGTGAAAGGGTTAATTGAATTCTTGTTATAGTACACTATGGTTGGGGGGTCATGGCAAAAGCCTTTGGATATGAACCACATGCCCTAATGATACGTGTCGTTTCGAAGGCACTTTGGTGTAATGATCACCCTCTCAACGTGCAGTCATCATAAAATTCCAATTCAATGCCACAATGGCAGGTGCCATCAATCCCCTTAAGCCGGGACAACAGAATAATGATGACCACTTCATATCCTTCTCCGGCATACAAGCCTGCATTACATTGTGTGGATGTGCTTCTGCGTTTACTATCAGGATGGCAGTCTTCCCTTGTTATTATCCTTTGTGAAAACACATGAATTCTACTATGAAACCACACAAGCGCGTATGCAGGTAGAAACCCTCCGGCCGAGAGTACAGGTACACCTTTAACTTCCCGCACTTGTTCCCACACTGTTCCATATGTCGTGGCAGGATGAGAAGGAAGTAGCTGAAACAGTCATCCGTTTTGTCTTTTGTTTCCTCGTTTTTTTTTTTCGTTCCCAGAGAGCGAAAACAATTATTTTATTATCACGTGTAATTTGCATTGAAAACCCCGATGGCGGAAGGACGACCCTTAGTCCGGGAGAATGTGAGACCTTTTTGTCGAACGCGAGTGGCTATACAGGTGCTGCGTCATCCGTCCATTGCGACCAGTGTTTGTGTAGCAGTTGTTTGTAGAAAATTACCTATTTTTAGGTATTCATGTCGTTTATGCGGTTGTGTTTTCAGGGAACTAGAGTCAAGTATGTTTAGAAATAGCGGAAGGGTCAGAGTTTAGTGTTTGCGAGTTACTCTTGTTTTGAACTATGCGTTGTTGGTCAGGGTCTTGTTGATCTGCTCTTTGTCCGATTGACAAGGCATGAGTGAAGAGGAAATTCGTGGGTGTACGAATACAAGAATACTGAAGAGCTATTTTTGGATGGCGGCGAAGAGCCATATCGATGTGTGAAAGAGAATTGTGGCGGCAGTGGAATGTGTTGTTCATTTGAAAGCAGTCGTGGAAGTACGAGGGCTTTTTGGTTTCTCAAAAGGATTATATCTAGTCTTATATATAGTTAATCCATTGGAGGTATTTCTAAAACTTCTGCAGCAGATTTTAATGGAACTTCTCTGATCTATTCCGTAAACAAATAATTAATCGCCGATCATAGCTAAAGAACAGAATAAACAACCTCATTGGCTAGTAATACGCAGAAAATTTTTTTTCAGGCATGTTTACCAACAAGTCTAGCACATTTCAGTCATACAATCGGCGAAAGTTGAAGTGTTACATATAATTTATGTAGGATTGTTCAACAAAACGTGTCATTATTAGAAAGATACGACATTTGAAAAAAATGGACATATTTGTACTGAATTTTAAAGCTCAAACTCTGAGGTTAGTAATACAATACAGGATGATCCAAAAGCATTCACCAAAGATTGTTTAACTTTATCTTTAAAATTAAACGACATAATTTTATAATTTGTTTTAAATGTTTGCTTAGAAATTTTAAATTGTTCAGACAATACGATCTCGCACTCTTGTCGGATATTCACTTTAAAAGCTCCCATTCGTGACTTTAAAACACCCCAAAGAAAAAAGTCTGCAGCGGTTAAAACGGTCTTTCATGCCAGCCAGTTCAATTTAGTCACTCGAGAGGCCCCTTAATGCGGTTGTACCGTCTTATTGAAACCACATGTCCTTCAGTCCCAAATTATCAATTTGCGACAACAAAAATGCGTTGATTCGTTCCGTATCGTATACAAGTCAGAACAACCACAACGACTTCCTCGAAATAATGAGGCCCTCCGACGTAGTTGGTACACCATGCAGTGATTTTGAACGGAAGTAATAGCACGATACATGGATTACCAGTGCTCCATGAGTGAAAATGTTGTTTGTTTATTTATCCGTTCTTATGAAAATGGGCCTCGTCACTTCTGACGACAGAAAATCGACCGTCCACTTCGTCATTAAGGTTCAACTTACCTTTTTCGCAGCTGTTGCTATTTCTTTCACTAAAATAGGCCGCAGAGACGAACGTGTAATTGCCAACTGCATGACACGTCGTCTTGTTAGCGTTGACGATTCAACTTTACTCACAGCGGCAGTATCTTGTCGAAATGAGGACTCCGAGGCTCTCCCGGTGTCTCTTCGTTCATGTGTTGTTCCAGTCTAGGGGCAAGTGGCTAAACACCTTAGTTTTTGAAGTAGTTGGCGTACGAAAATCTGTCCCAAAATTCATGTTGCGCTAAGATCACTGACGGATTATTCCGTAAAAAAGTCACCAGTTTTCGCAATCTTAACGTGTACGAGATTTGTTTAAATAAAAGATTTTTGTGAAATTCGCGTGATGAGTATATTCGATTTTCGATTTTTTTTTTGTTGTTTTGGTACACATATCCCCTAACATATGTTGAGATTGTTAGACGTTTTGGATATTTAGTTTGCTTTTCACAGATACAGAGTAAGATGTGTTTCGGTGGGTTTGGCGATTTTTTCCTATTGAAAAAAAATGGATCAAGAATCTGTATTAAATTTTGTGTGAAAAATAAAATGAAGTGCTCCAACTTACGTGACAGTCGAGTGTACTCTGAGCAAAAAAAAATAATTATACAGAAGGCCGAGAAGGTGATGATGATGCCCTCCCTGGACGCCCCTGCACATCAACAGCGGTTGAAAACACTAAAACAGTGAAGAAAATTGCTAAATTTTGACCAAAAGAACCGTCGCATGAGTTTAGGAGGTGTTGAATGACGATCCTAATTTGCTGAAAAGGGTCATCACTGTTGACGAGCCGGGTCGTTCTGACACCCGCAGACTCACTAGATGTGTTGGCACTGCGATTATACTATTCTGTCCCTCTGGGTTATGACCCGTTCGGGACACTTGTCCTTAGTGGCGCCTTGACAATATCCATGCAGTTCTGAGCAAGAACCCGAATCGGAATACTGACAGTAAATGGTTGGGGATAGCGTGAGGCCAAGCCCGTTTCGGTGAAAATCCGAGTCGGTGTATTAATTTCCGTGTTACCAATCTCTCCTCACCGTTTTACTCGTTGAGCGACAGCTCCAGTTAGTAGAGCACGGTACTCGAATTTCGCTCACAAGCGACGTGTATATTGTAATTTAGAGTGCGCAAATCCATGGCAAATTGACTTTAATATCTTAGTTGAACAATATTCGTTGATTAGATACATTTTGCGCGTGACTAGTAACGTGTGCGATTTGATGGATCGAATATGTTGTTTCCAATTTAAGTTATGGTCAATGAATACTCCAAGGTACTTGACTCAAGGTACTAACTTGCCTCACTGATTCAATGTCGCAGCAATTCACAGAGCAAGATGAACACAGAAAATGATGAACATTTTCCAAAACTATGCACAGGTAAACAAAATTGTTTACAATCATAAGAATGAAAAACAAGGTTTAATTATCAATGACAGTATTTAATATTTTAAATGATATTAGTTTTGTTTTATCAATTTATGCTCTGCAAACCAAAGCCTTAAAGTTTCTAGTTCTGAGATTTTTCAATACATTCGTATTCTGAATTAAATCGGTACGTAAGGATTATGTCATCTGCAAAAGCAATTGAGGCTCCATTAAAATTCAGTTCAAAGAAGGAATTCATGTAAATTAAAAACAGCACAGGACCGAGAACTAAACCCTGCGGAACACCATTCTTTAACGAATGTAAGCCACTGAGGTTACCATTCACCTTAACTCCTTGTTTTCTATCATGGAGATAATATGTAAACCATTTCTGGACTACTCCTCTAAAATCAGCATACAGTATTTTTTTTAACAGGAGAGCGTGATCAACCATGTCCAACGCTTTCGTCATATGAATAAAAAAGGCCATAGTTGGATTATTACAATGAGTGCTATTATACAATTGGCTGCTAACTCGGTAGATAAACCTTTTCTAAAACCAAACTGATTTTTACTAAAAAAAAATAATTTTTGTCTAAGAGCGATATAAGTTAACAACAGAAATGTTTATTTCTCAAACACGCGTTGTCTGAATGATTTCCTCTCCCACGCCGTGTTCCACAAAACACCACATTCAAGGTTGCTGACAATGCGTCCAAATTCCATCACGTACCGATGCATGAGAAGACTCTACGAGCAACTTGTCACCTGACCCGTACCAGCCACCTATGGGAACACTTTATGAACGGCTTGCTCCGTAGTAGGAACAGCGTGTTACCCGATCCACGCCATCCACCGGCGGGAGCATCGTCGAGCAGCAGAATTTAGTATTTAAGGTAGCGTAAGAAGAATTGTGAGATTAGAATTAAGTTGTGTGTAAGGGGAAGTGCTGCCCCATTTAATGAGAAACTAATAAATAATTTTTTTTAATAGAAATAAACAAATAATTTGTTAATTTATAGACATCGAAGGTACCTACATCTTCCAATATATTTTTTTTTAAATATTGAAGAAGAGAATGCAATTGATGGATTAGATTCCTCATAAACTGGTTCCCAAAATTCATGAATTGAAACATTCCTTCGACAGGATGTGACCTACGCAGTGTCTCTTTTTTTCGGAGTGATTACTACAATTAAAATTATTAGGATTACATGACATATGAAGCGCGATCGAACAATGATCTATTAGCTTTATGTAGATTGTAAAGTTCCATCATGAATGTTTTCATTATTTTTTTAAGTGCGCATAAATATGTGATCGATACAAGTTTTAGACGTACATATGTATCCGTTACACAGATAGGTTCATTTATCAAACTCTTTAGACCGTTTGATGAAGAAACAAATAATTCTCAATTTCATTATCAATTTCATTTATAATGTCAATATTGACATCACCAATTACAATTAAATTGTTTTGTAGGTATACTGTCACCTGTCATTTCAAAAACATCAAAAATGTCAACATGTTATTTCCACGCTATTACTGCATCTACTCAAGATCACGTCGAACGCATCTGACTCAGCGAATGCTTCTCGTCGTTGACCCACTAAGGCCAAACTAAAGCGACACCGCACTTTTTGCCTTCGCCGCGATAGCAAGTGGCAAGTTCATTCACAAGCTCTCTCCCCTCCACTCGTCTGCCCCATCACCCAGTGTCATGTTCTAATTATAAATCCCCACCATATGCAACGACTAGAAAAAAAGATCATCTATCTTCGTATTATACCCAAGCTGTGCGGATAATTTGTAACTCAATGTGTTGCTTTTTTGCGCACTTGATTTAATTTTTACTCAGAATCACTTAATTTGTATCTCACATATGTCGTGTTATGAAGAGATATATAAATTGTTTTTTTTTTGTGTTTTTGTCCCGTCAGTAAAAGCAAATTGTTTACAACTGTAGAACCGAGCGGCATAGATACTTAGATCGTATATATCGTTGTAAGTAAGCATTTTCCACTTAATGAAAACAACTGAAAGATGCGAATTAGTCGCGGTGCCGTCTAGAGTTAAATGAATTTATAGGAGAGTGCGGCGATTCATTGGAAAATAAGATTCCTCGATGATGTAATGGCCATATATCCCCTAGCTAGTGTTATTCTCTTTTACAGTCAAATTAAAGGCAACTTATGTAAGCCGAACTTGGATTATTATCATCCCTGTTAACACACAAAAAAAACAAATGTGGATTTTTCGATTATTACAGGACATCGACGTCAAATGTAATTGAAGCTCTAACATCTGGGAAATAGTCGTATCTGGCACATGATATGAGGGAATTTATAGCGCAGAGATACGTTTCAGATCATTTGCAATTAGCCTTATTTGGCGCAGTCACGCTTAATACTATTATTAATGCACGTATCCATTGGATTAATATATCCATCGACAATCAACTGAATTTACTGTCGCACATCCTACTTACTACAGACGTGCATTCCTCAACTCGTCCATAAATTGGAAATATTTTTGTATTAATTATGGTCTGGTTATATCTACTTGACTTATTGTCTGTAGTTGATTGAAATATAATCACATGTCGGGGGATATTCAGAGTCTTTTTTTGCTTTTGTTTTTCTGCTCAATAAATTGCAGTTTAAAATGCCAAAGTGTCAGAAGTGCGCGGTTGCTTGCTCTGGGGATTGTTGGCGGATAGCTTAGTGTACCCATGGAGATTTATTTCGATTCTCGTGTATCGATTTTTCACGCGCATGCAAATGCGATATCACGTAACCTCTGAGCTGTTTGCTATTTTATATTTTCCTTGTAGTTTCTTTGTTTATATTTTTGGAGCTGCGGACTAATGCGCTGGCGACACACCCTCCGTTAAGTTGGACATATCCAAAAATCGTTAACTTAACAATGGGAAGTGGAGTAATCAAAATGAATTGTGCTAGAGATAATTGTAGATCAGAAAAGTGGATGAGCAAGTTATTTTAAGACCTGTTTATACCAGAGTAAATAATCCGTAAAACGAGTCGAGTTACCTGAATAGTTCACAACCCAAACGGACTTATTCCAAAAATCCATCGAGTACTTTCAGTCGTACTGTTCAACTCTGCCCTTTTACCACTTTTTAAGGTTAAAGTTTTCTCAATAACTTCGAAAATATTTTCGTTTCAAAGGAACAAGCACGTCGTATTTGAGGACGCGAGAGTTAAGTTTACTGAATATAGTAACGACTCTTAATACCAAAAAGCACCTTTTGTATTCAGTTGAACCCCTACTTTTTCGACATAATACAGAAATTCATTATTCCAAATGATGCGCCCGCTGTATCCAAAAAATAATGGGAATTTGATAGTTTCACGATTCGTAAGTTATATTGCTTGTGCTAAATCGATTGTTAAGTCTGTTAGCAGTCAAAGGGGTTTCGTATATTTTGGTCCAATGGGCGATCGAGAATTTTTTAAAGAAGGATTCTCTATATTTGATAGTACGTCCCAAAGTGGGCTTCAGAGTGAGCATTCCTAGAGAGACGTGTGTTGCGGGAAAGATGTTGAAGGGGCGGAGTACAACTGGTGATTTCATCAAAGCATTTTTGTTGGTGAAGTAACGATAAAACAGAGAAAGGCAGGACGTTACCTATCAGTATTATCGCGCAATTTTGTATTCTGTCTAGTAGGTTTAATGAGGTCTTGGATGCACCGGATCAGACATGGTCGTTAAACTCTAATTTAGGGAGGAGATTCACTGTGTTTTGGAGGCATTCAATTTCACTCTATATTTTTTTACCCCATGCAATCATGCTGTCAATATCGAAATTTAATGAGCTTAACATACGCTGCCGTTCATTGTTTACAGCCGAAGAGCAGGATCATAAAGTAGTGAACGAATATGAGTAGCTAGGGATACTGTCGTTGGCGTAGGAGTGGATTGGAATAGAAGGAAAAATGAGAAAGAATGTCAGAGACAAAATGGAGCCCTAGGGAACACCAGCATTTAACAAATGGATGTCAGACTTGAATTTGTCAAACTTGAATTGAACGCTTCGAAAGGTAGTTTGTAATCCATTGAAAAAGAGAGTCATCGGTCCCGAAAGACCACATTTTCGACAAAAGGGCTTCATGCTAGACTCTGTCGAATACTTTCGAAATATCCAGTGCAAGTTTGCTTTCACCTGCTTGGTGAAGCGAGCGATTCCCTTTTTCAGTGAGATATGCCATCAAATCACCAGTGGATCTGTTGTTACGGAAACCAGTCAATCAGTCATTCAGGAGTTTCCGTGTTTCAAGATATTTCATAAGTTGACGGTAAATCAGCGTTTCCATGACCTTGCAAAGTTGGAGGGAGAAGAAGATTCGCCTTTTTTGGGGTATGGGCTGGACAAATGCTGTTTTCCCCCTACTCGGAAAGAGCCCAGAAGAATAGGAAAGGTGAAAAAGCTTACGCAATGGTGTTGTCAGCATAGAAGAACTCCTCTTCAGAACTTTTGGGGCAATATGTACCACCTGGACCAGCGGATTTCTATATATCGAGGTCTTTGAGAACCCTTGCGACTGTACGAGTGTGGAAGTGGATTTGGACCATGGTGGAATTACTCATGGTGGAACGCACTCTAGTACAGGGGGAGACAAAGTAGAAGCTGGAAGCTGTGACCTGTCTGGAAAGGGTGCAGCAAGTAGGTGACCCTTGTCTAAGGGGGTAATAACTGGAATGTCATTGTGGATGAGCGTTGGTATAGACGACACCGTAGGGTTTTTTATGTTTTTTACAAACAACCAGGAATTTTTCCTACAAACATTGATATTGAAAGATTTTACGCCTCAGTTTTTAGTCGGATTGGAAATTAACCCTTTGAACGTGGGTGTTGCAGTCATTTCTGGCTCGTATGTATGCACCATCTTTTAATTTGTTAGCATTCTTCGTATATGCTTACACATTATCCTATCATGATCAATAGTCTTGAATTTTATATTCCTTTACCGTTGGCATCAAATAGCGTATCATGACCCGATAGCGCTGACAATTGATCAGTAACATACAGTCATGGAAAGAGTATTATCTATCTATCAGTGCTTCGTTATGGGAATAGCTTTTGCTCATTAATTAAGGATTTATTTTTGCGTAGGACTGATAATTTTGGCTACTTGCAAAACCAGAGTTTGAAATGCGCCCCATCAAAAATGATGATGGGATACCGTCTTGGATCATCAACAGCGACTTTGGGTAAAAACCCAAATCTCTGAGAATAATGCGTGACAGCGTTGTTAAGCTTAGAGCAAAGCCGTTCTGCCGATATTTGTGAATAATGTTCATGATTAATATATTTATGTACACGACTTTCTCGACACTTTATCGTTTGACAATGCTGTATTTAGACAATCTTCATTTTTCTCCCTACAAGGGCTCGTTTTCCACTTTAATCGCGCAATGTAAAATTTACTGCAAAATCTCATACATCACATGTAAATGGCATCCGGATGATTCGAACCAACAGAAGTAATGATAGCACCTATTGCAGGAAATCCGGTGTTGCAAAAAGGCTGGAATTCGACCTTGCAACGATTTCTACTGTAACACGACATTTATGAGACATGTTCGAATTAAAAGGTATAACGGCCGGCTTGCCAAAGGGTAGATTTATAGGTTCGCTATTATTCGAGCTCCTGAGCTTTTACTAACAGCGCCGTCGTTTTGACGGGTAAAAAAGCGATCTGTAGAAACATTGCAACATTTCTTCGTGTACTAAACTGGCTCGACAATCAGACAAAAAATCGTAAACTTGTTATGGTAGATGCTCCAATGAACGTAACATAATTCTCTTCTCAGTTAGCGGAAAGTATGAATTACGAGTAGAAGTCTGACAGCTGAGTCATTATATTGCTATTGTAGCTGCCGTAAAAGGCCAGAGCCTAGGACTCTTTCAGGTACATACATACCTATATTGTGTGTATGATTTATTTCTTTCGACTCTGAACGTCGTATTTCGAGAAGCTTTTTCCAGATCGGTATACTAAAGAGATTTTGTCAGTACCCCGCTGAGAAGAAGCACATGGCTCCGTGTCATCGCATCAGAAGACAGCACACCAACCGCTGGGCCACAATGTCTCCAGAATCCTAGGGGGTTCTCGCATCATCTCGCATTGGTTGGAAACACTCCTCAATTGGAATAAATTAAAATTTGGTATACAAAGTTAAGGCATATCTTAAAGCATTTTCTCGAAGCCTTTTCTATTTTGTTTCTAATACGCCCTTGTCTAGTCACCGATTGTAAATAGTGCAAGTATTGCATTGTAAAATGAAGCTAAACATCTAAGTATTGACTTAGGAATCTAGGGATGGAAGTCTCAACTCATCTTTTGGTACTATACCGCGAAAGTGAACCTCTCATTACATTACCTTTAATGGAAAGAATCGAGGAGAAAATTATAATCGCCTTTAAAAATTATTAAAGTCCGGTTTTTCTTGTGAAATGAATGCCTTACTTAAAATAAGTCGCAAACAATATGTCATTCAAAGTGTTGCCCATGGCTATTACTTTCTGCCCATCTTTTTGGGGGCACATGAATTTCACGCGGAAAATGTCTTTTGAGACTATCCAGAAATCGAACCATTCTTTGGCATCTTCATAAGAGGTTTTGCTCAACCAGGCCACATGCCTCTTCTGTCGGTGAACCAGCAACACGTAAAAAAACGCTTCTGAATCATTCCTAATGCTTACAAACGGTTCGAAACTGTTGTGTCTGACACGAGTCTCCAATTCTTCGTCTTCACGCTGTGCGTCAGGGCGTTCTTTACCCTCAACATCAAAATCATTATTTTCGTCGAAACCAATTTCTTCATAAATGTCGTTTCCGACGGGGCATAGTCTCTTCTGTGTGCTTCACCTACAGATTTTTCTTGAATAAAATAGGGCAATAAGAGTCCCCACACTCTTTTCTTGACACGAAATTCGCCATGTTTAAAATAATGAAAAAAAAAGTTGCAACTTGCCTATAGTACAATATATTTTATTTTTTTTTTAATTGGGGGCTAGTATTTTTTTAGATGATATCTCAGACTACAGTGTCCTGATTTCATTGTCTTTAATGCCCTTCTGACCTGGCACCCACCAGAGTTTGACCTTATTTCTTTGCCTAGATCTGGTAAGGCATCGTGACATTCCTTGACGGAATTTGAGTTCGTACTATACGAGTCCAACGCTTTGAGCGCTGCCTGACTATCCGAAAGTATATTGATGGCCTCTTAGGCCAGTCTCTAAGTTTAGGTTGACGCACGTTAAGATGGCGTATAGTTCGGCTTGGAAGAAACTAGAAAGATTCCTGCGCCAACGCCGGAATCCATCTTGGAGCCATCTGTATACCACCTCAGGCCTTTGACATTAATAATCCTTGCAACGTATTTAGTTGCCATCCTAAATTACATAGATACACGTAGTTGTAGTAACATCGTCTGTTGAGAAACAGCGAGAACTTATTCAGGTCTCAAAGGTCTCAAAGACTCACTTGTTTTGGCATAATCTTGTCAAATGGCCACTTAAGCAGCTCAAAAACACATCAGAAAACCAGCTATATGCAGTTGAGTAAGACTCCTTCGCTCGAAAAGCACCTCGACGTGTAGGCTACCGTCCATTCTTCATAAACTTACCGAGCTTGAAATGGTAAGCACGTTTTTTGACAAATGTTTTGAGATATTGATTTCCAGTAACCTATGTGGTAGTGATTCCCTGATAAATGCCAAAGGTACAAAGCGGACTCAAAGATGGGATTAAGCTTTGGCTCCGGTATTTTTGGTCCAAACTGCAAAGTTCCTAAGACACTGTCAAGCCATCTACACTTGCACCCACATAAACACCGAGCTTGTGGGATGCCGTGGTGCTCTGCAAGGACTAGCAAAGAAAAACAAATTCAAATGCTCATGGGTTCTTGAACGAAGAGGCATCAGTGACATTGAAACTTCTGGCTCTTAAATTAAATTAAATTAAAATTAAATGTCTCTTCTGGTAAATAGACATGCGACGGATCTTCCTTGATATATTCAAATCGAATTCCAATTCATTCGTAAATAGTTGGAAAAAAATCATTACATCTGTCCAAATGGAACAGGTATCAAGGACTTAAGCAATCCAAGAATACCATAATACCTCATAATGCCTACCCAAAAATGTGCGAAGGGCTGTCACTTACAAGTGCTGGGAAAAGTCAAGAAACTCGCCAAATGGGTTCTTTCGGAGCTGATTGAGAAAAAAATCTCTGCTTTCCCGACAGAGAAAAAAATGCCCTTCTGCATCGAATAGCAACATGTGATGGAAAGTGGAATTTTTATGGTTGTCGCCAGTACAAACAATGCCTAGATGCTGAAGAGGAACCAAAACACGGACTTAGCATCCACTTTTTTTTTCGAGGAAAATGGAGAAACTATCAATGTTGGGTAGTATTATAACCAACTGGAAGAAATGTATATAAAACCACTTACTAAGCAGCTAAGCAACTCTACGGCGCTCTATGCTTTTGCGTAATAAATTTATTGGCAAATGTCGTTATTTTTTAATCGAAAAAAATCAATTCCTAACGACTTTCTATATCAGACGCGCAATTACCATACCGGGTTTCCCCTGATAACTAAATATTTCCATAAAACTAAAAATATTTTGACATTTATTGGTTCCTGACATCTAACGCCACTGTTTGAAAGTCAAGATCATATGCGCCGCTTTCTTGTCCAGATGCAAATATGCCCAGTCCGAATAAATCAATACTTCTTATCTAAACGCTTATTATTCATGAGTCTTCTTGGCTCTACCATAATTACTTACACCTTCAGCAGGTGATTCACCCCATGACACTTTTTGAATACACAAGAACCACGAACAGAAAAACCAACAGAAACCACATAGCTCAATTAATAATTCCCTCACAAATAATAGGCACAAAATCAGAATCGAAAACCATAAACACATGTTCTTATACCTGTCCTTCCAAAACCTAAGAGAAAAAACGAAAAACAATCAAATAAAAGTATCTAAAAAACGACGAAGAGAAGAAATGCTGGTTTCATTCTTTCTTTTTGTTTGTCAACTCTTTTTCGATGGGTTTGTATCCAAAATTTATTCCATCCACGCATTTTTTTACATAGCCTTATGAGGGAAGTCCCTAATCGAAAACGATTTTCTACTTTTTTAGGTATTTAGCCTAGGCACCCCGGTGTTCGTTAAGTTGTTACTTAATCAACTTCTTTTTTTTTTGTAAAATAAATTATTTTACAGTTTCGTTCGTGGTTTCGTGGATTTTAACTGATTTCGAATGGACTGGAGATAGCTTCAGGCGCACATTTTAATTTATTGATAAAATTAAAATTTATCATTATCTCTACCGTTGGCGACCATTCGAAGAAGCTTGCGTTTTCGTTACTATTGTGCTAAGTGGGTGTGTTCGTACTTCCTTTTAGCGATGAATTGTGAACCATGATCTTGGTTTAATGACAAACTCCTTAGTGCATGTTAAGAATTCAAGAGATTACTACGACCATAAAATAAAAGTCTAGTATTTGTCTGCTTACAGTAGAAATAGCCTTTCGTATATGGTGATTACTTTCTCCAACATCCGGATAATGATCATCGTCACAATGTCCGAGTTTGTGAGTCACGATTATAATCCAGATAACCATGAATCATGAGATGACTTTTCAAATAATTTAAGCATAAGCAAAACTGCGTATGTCTAAAGGTGTGTTCAAAAAGTAGCAGAAATTGTTCAATCTTTGAATGGAGTGTCATTTATTGGTATCCATCAATGTTGTAAACCTTCCCCCGGTCTTCGCTACATATGATGCATTTATGCCAGGGCTTCTTTTTATTTTTAAAAGGTCCGCGGAGGCTCAAGAGTTACGCTCTTATCGTGTTTATCACACAGCAGATGGTTTGTCACCGGGTGCAGATGGTATGTGTCGAAGATTTTCGTTCACTACTCTTTGGGGGTGGTTGTCTTAGATAGGATTCGAGAGATTCCATTGAATTTGTCGCATTGGTTGTAGTTCACATTAACTTTTTTTTTTGTTGTTTCCAGGTCATTAAAGTGTTATATTGGAAATGCCTACACAGAGTATGAATTTTGAAGTGATGTTATACAGCGAGTGTTATGCCTTCGTCAACAATTTGTGATCATCTCTCATTCACAACTGATTTTGTTGCAGAGTTTTTCCGTATTGAGATTGTTATAGGCAATGGACAGGCTTGAACTACGCTGATGACTACCATTGCACGACGACCACCCCCCAATCTTCCAATTCCTAAAACACTTCAAACCCGATTTTTGGGATACCTTTTAGCTATGTTAGTGCTTTATGATTCCCTTTATTTTGGATATAGCGTAATGTTTAGCCAAATATTTAGGAACTAGCAATGGATGCAGATGCATTTTTGTGTCTTGGAACAAACTTTGTGGTATAACGTTATTGAATGAGCCACTTTACGAGTGTATGCTGACATCATGACCTCACTTCCCTGATTTTTCAGCTTTTCCCAGGTCCACCCACCGGAAAATCGACGCTATGGAAGGTCGACCGACTTCAGTTCTTACACGAGCTTTATTATGTAAGGTTTTATACCAAGATCCTTGCGTAAAATCTTTCGCTGAGTTCAACGACACAATCCCTATTGCTGCAAACGATGACAAATAGATAGATCACTGCCAGATACAGCAGTTATAAAGGGTGTTTTTTATAGAACTTTGAAATGGAATAAAACACAGATGATTTTTTTAAATTGACATGAAATTGACTTTATTCGAAAGATAATCTACTGACATTATAATTTGAATATACAATTTCTGGCATATGACCGCCACGGCTGGCGGTGAATGGGACGCACTCTACGTACGAGTATACAGAAAAGTAGCGTGAAATTAATGCGATATTTGGTCACGGTGGTTTGAATTGCTTGCTCGACCGTAAAATGTGCGTGAAAAAACATTTTTCAGAGAGCACGAATTTCGATAATAGAATTTAATAATTTGTAAGCGTTTCTTATGTGGAAGTATTTCCACGATAAAATGGCAATGCTAGCCGGGCGTGATTGACTTTGACATATGTCACGAATGAGGCGTGAGCTGTCAAAAAATAACACTGAAAAAACAAACAACAAAAACAATATTTTGAACATACTTCGACGTATGGCCCAACTGCTAAACTACTATCAATGTTGACTTAATTTATGGCATAAAAAGAGTTGAGGCACCACCTATCCTTATGAACACCGTCTTAGTTAAAGGTATCAACAAATTTGCCTAAAACTTTCGAATCGAATATTTTGTTAAGGTCGCAATAAAGCTTATATACGCTTTCGTCTGTATTTTGAACTCGTAATTTGATATTTAGATGGTAATCGTCTTAATGGCCAATATTTAAAAAAAAAAAACGTTAGGCTTGATTGAAGCCAACGGGTCCAAATGGTTTCGACTTGTGCAAGTAAAATAACCCAAGAAAATATTCAAAGAAAGTGATTCACTCAAAATCGATTAAAGCACCCCAACACTCTGTCGTATTCCACGTCCAAAACGAAACAAGGATCTATTCTATACTAACCAGAACCGCTCAATTCCGAGCTAAATTTGTGTCAACTATTTCCCATTTGTCAACCTATCGACGATTATGTAAAAACAAATTTATCTTTACTCTTTAGATACATATGTACATATATCTTTCCATTTCACGACTTCCCTTTGTTGAGTTCGGTTGTCGAGTTCATAGACGCGGGAGGTCACTACGGATAGACAAACCGATTGAAAGGTAAATTATCTGTCTGACTTCTAAAAAGGGGGGCAACAAACTATGGGTTCTCTTCATATTCATCACATCTATCACCAAAAGAATGATGAAACAAAAAAAACATTAAAATTCCAACCAACAGACCTAGGATTGAAACCTGATTAGCGCCAAGTAGTCACGGTTCGGACGTTCTGAGCCACTCTGATGGTTTGAAAAATGAATCGCCACCGCACTCTCCCGATAGCTGCGAAAGATAAAGATACTCTGGGTACATTCGGATGGTTCGATGGTGGTATGCTTTGTTATGCAAATATGAATTCTACGTAGGAACCGCTTAGGGATCGTGTACACTTAAATAAATTTCGACTTGAGAAGGCACATTCGAAAGCATGCGATTCGTTGCTGGCTGGTGGGAGACATACAATAATTTCTCAAGTTGTAAATAGGTAAACAGTTGTTCAACTGGAGGCAACCAAATCCAAAAATGTCAGATATTAGATTCTTTCCAGTCATTTGTGTCTATTTGATTTTTATTATCGCACTGCTAAGACAATTTAAAAAGAAACGCTTCCGCGTGATGAATAACTAGTAACTACCAAGGTCTGTTGATAAGAGTTGCGATTTTTTTAACTCTTTGTTTGATTTTCATCACTTGAGAAGTAAGCAGATAAAATGTGAATAACATGTCCAAGGTTAGAGCAAATTTAAGCGACAACAAAAGGTTTTTTTTCACTATCTAATGTTAATAATTAGTACAACTTAGAGGCACGAGATCAGTTGCGGAATTACGAATTTCGCGGAAGGCACGAGGCGCCGGCAAGATGTGATGGTTTGATAATTTATTTAACTGTTAGCATGTTATCGTTTGTTCAAGGACATTAATATTTTCTGAACAGGGTGGTTAGAAGAGCAAAAAAATAATAATTTTGATTTCATTATCTTTAAGCAAACCATTCGACCATAGACGTCCGCAATAAGCGTTCATGGATTGAATAGTTATTGTTATAAAAGAAAAAAATTAAAAATATTTAGAGGTTATCCAATAAGAGGTGTCATTTAAAATCAATGGAAGTGAGTGGTATTTTTATTTAGGTCCGAAAAAGAAGATCAGACGTCGGTCAATAACTGTCAATGGTCCGCTTTGTTTATGCCTGAAAATAATTCACGTAATTACTTTCACATAATTGCGAACTGCCACTTTATACGGATGAAAAAGTTGTTCCACTATCTCTGCTGGGTTTTCGGCATCCCACATGCAAGAGTTTTGATTGTTTACGTACCAGAATCAGCCTAAACTCTCAGAATAATTTTGTATGACATTCCTTGATCATTTATTTCAAGCAGCCAATCGTCGAAAATAAAACGTCGTGCAGTCTTCATTTTTATGTCAACTTGCCCTTATGTTTTTTCGAAATTCAAAATGCGATGCAATATGATTGATAAGCCCAATCTCTGCGATCGTCTAGGAATTTACACTTCGAGTCTTTAACGGCGATATTTTGAGCTGTTCCGTTACATATTCGGAAGGTCTCATTTTCAGTAACTTCGTCGAATAAGTCTGACGTTCATTCTGTTGACTTATTCATTGTTATAAACATCTGTATTACGATAACCCTAAAGGACGGAGTCAAAAAGCCTTAAATCAAATGATATCAATGGCCAGTTCACGTTCGTTCAGTAGTACGAACTGTTGAATCCGCGGGACCAAACTGCGTACCAAACAGTGTCTCGCATTTGAGGCAGATTTATTTCACGTAGAGTGGTATCAGTCTCAAATCCGATTATTTTGGTTATTAACTCTTTCAAAAATGGGCTTTGGTCTAGATATGATTTTGAAACTCGGCTAACTGCTCCAGAGTTCAATCGGCGAACACGTGATGTTGTCTATGGTCGTTTACCATAGTTGCTAGGTTAGTTAGATTTAATACAGGTAAAAATTCAAGAAACACCAAATTCTGTGAACAACGAGAAATTGACTGCCTGGGGTCGTGCTGTACACTCCCACGCACGACAGTGATAATTTTGCAACCGCGAACATCGCAAAAAGGCCAAATTCTTGTGAATAACGAGTTTTCGTTATTCGAAGGAAGCGTTAATGATAAAACTCACCGTAACTCTGCGAGAATGCGCTTAATGAAAATCAAAAGTAGTGCGAACTATACGGGACTTAACGCTATACACTCTCGAATATAAAAACCGCCCCACCTCGAGATGATTGCAAAATTGCAAATGACTGGGATCATTTTTCCGCTTTCATTCCAGAAGCCATCGAGCTTATTAGAAGTTCAATAAAATGCCGTGATATTTCATTATTCCGTGCATAATTCAGAACTTAATTTAGCTTTTTTTTTATCTCTGATTTATGGTCAGTCAATTTACGTTTCATTACAGTACATAAATGTTCGATAGGATTTAAAAGGGGCAAATTCCTCTGGTCTGGAAATTCCGAGGTCATCAAATATTTTATTGAACTGAAAATTATGGAAAGACTGTGGTTACTTCTTTATTTATTATTCATAAAGCGGACATTTAGAATTTAGTTTATAACAGTTTACTTTGCGATTTGGCGCGGTGACAAGGTGTAGAATCGAAATTTAATGTAAATGAAAAATGTACTTGGTAATATAGGGATGATGGTGTTTAATGGCTGGTACCAAAAACCCCTTATCGCGTGTCCCAATCCACGATAATTTATAGTTCCATATACAAAGTGCAAAAGGTCTAATATGTTAAAAGAAAAGTATCCCCAAACCATTTAACTTTACATCTTGACCATGCACTAGTCTCTTAACCTTTCACCTGCTGACAGTCAAATGTATGGCAAGTTGTCGGCATACAACACAATAAATTTATTTTCATTGGACCATATCACGAGCCAAACCACCATCACCATGCCAATCGAGCGAAACGAAAAAATAAAATAAAATAAACCTTCTACGTATAGTTTCGGATCAACTTGATGCAATTCACACAGCTCAGCTCTTATGTGGACAGCACTTTTAAAGCGATATTTCATGCTTATTCTTTGTAATAAACTGTCCTGAGGCTTGTTTCCTATCCAATGAATCTAAATGTTTTGTTTTCTTCATCAGTAACATCATGGTTGAAATCGAGCCTCCTACTTAAGCCGTAATCTTACGAAAAGATTCCTCAACCAAAGTGAATATTTTTACTTTTTCGTCTTGAATTAGTTCCTGTTATTTACCAGACATTTCACTTCTACGTACTTATCTCAATTAATCTCAATCATAACTCAATTTACCGCTCGAAATAAAAACCCTTCCACTTTGATGAAATAACCCATTTTCACCATTTTGCAGTCGTTCTTTACTTTCTCAACTAATTATGTGAGTATGTATCGATCATATTTAATAATCTCCTAGTTTTTGTTAAATGTTAAATGTAACCAAATGCAATTCAATTGTGCTAGTTCAAAAATGGCCTTAAATTTAAAATGACACCTCTTGCTGGATGACCCTTTACTATTTATTTTAAAAAACATGTATTCAGTAAAATACAGTAAAAAACAAAACGAATTACAAGTGAAAATTGTATGCGAGAATAGGAGAAGGTTAATTGTAGTTCGACCAAATTTTTAGCGACCTCTGATGTTCAACTATCCCATCTTATCTAATTAGTGTGAGACTGTCTAATTCGTTTAGATTTCAGTAATTAATTATTCGTTTAATGCATATCGAATCCATTTTCATTCTTCAAGAATGATCGACGAAAAGCAATAAAAGAACCCATGCTGTGTTTTGTAGTTTTGAATACATCTAGCCGTCTTGTTCCTTAAGCTCCTTACCTGAGCAGGCAGTGTAATAAAGCTTAGGTTTTTCGAACTTTTCCAAAGGTCCAATTCGAGTCCATCGTTTTTGAGGATAGCCATAAACTACAAGTAGAAAAATGCTAGAGCGGTTGAGGTAGAGGTACTTTAAATGCTACGATTTGATACGGTGGGCAGGAACACTTAGTTTTTTTTTTTGCCAAAGATTTGTTTGGATTTTCTAAGAAGGAAAGAAATTTTTGTTTAATTTTGAAAATTGGTTTTATAAAGGGTCGCACTCTGCTAATAACTTGGCTTGATCTTCTCATCTGGATTGCTTTGCCCTTCTCCACTCTGAACTGCGAATATGAACTTTTAAAATACGATCACCCGAATCCAAAAAGTAAAATGAAAAAAGAACGATCCGTTATGATTACACTTTATTACATGAACTCTCTTTAAGCAACCAAATCGAAAGACTGACTATTCCAAAAAAAAGACAAGACATATCCGTAATGTCAGTTACTTAAGTATATAGAAGTTACATAAGATGATATTCAAAGCTTTCATTCTTACAAACACTAAGATATTCATATAGATATTTATAGTTACTACGAAAGAGTTAGATGTGCATTACAGATTCAAATAAATTTAAATATAATGAAAGAAT
Organism: Merodon equestris; assembly: GCA_958301585.1. Lineage (NCBI taxonomy): Eukaryota > Metazoa > Arthropoda > Insecta > Diptera > Syrphidae > Merodon > Merodon equestris. The sequence goes on from OY284415.1 coordinate 37,317,111, forward strand.
AATACAAAGATTTTCAACAGAACTGCTTCAATTTTCGAAAGCAGAAAAGCAAAGAACTGAATACTGTCTTATATTTATATTTATTTTTAATTCGCACAACTATGCGAATCTCGCTATATCCGGTACCTGAACTGAGTAAGCGCTTCTATCCATATCAGAACCTATTTTATATGTCTTACTCGTAAAGTAGTCCTCATCACACGCTGCTCTCACATCGGCAACATTAACAAACGTGTCAATTCCGCCCTCGGTCCAGTGAGTTTTCCTCCATGAATATGAAGGACAATTACATCCCTCTTACCTTACTGGATTCACACTGAGCATATTGAGTCTGTTCAACATGGGCTGATTCGTTTTGCCCTTTACGGTCTTCCCTAAGCTGATGTCTATAATTCCTTATAAAGATCGCTTAAAACGATTCCTCCTAAAACCAATGCCCGGATTGTTTGTTCAAAAATTAACGGGAGTATTATTTTCGTGGGTTTAATTAGCCTGAACTTTCTCCTTGTTATCTTCACAAACCTTGTCTTGTTGAGCATGTCTTAAACATGCTCGTAAGCATGCATCTGCACATTCAAACAGATTCTATAGTCTCCAGCCAGAGAATGCATGATTTTTGGAATTAAAAATGTTTACATGTCTTCACGCCTTAATGTCTCTATAGTTGGAATCTTTTTTTAGAGAGATGTGTCTTTCTACTATCAGTGACCCGTGCCACTAGCCCGCACCATTCTCCTTACAATTTCCGGTTTCTGTAGTACAGCTTCCATGTTTCTTACTAGTGCTAGTAATTGCTTTCTTCATTGTAATGATGACTCTTATATTACAGACTATGAGCTGCTGCTTCCTTGAATCCTTACGACTTTCGCCACTTCATATTTTACATACAAAAGCAAATTTGATGTCTAAAAAACAGAACCAATGGTTGCATCGCCCGTAGCCATAATTCAATTATAAACGGTTTCATCACAAAGCAAACAAAAGCTTCAACGCCCACTACGTCACTAGCAGTATAAGAAACTATCCAACACATTCATCTTCCTCCAAATTCAATAAAAGCCCTGGCTGGACAGAAATGTTCCACAAAATTGCATTCACACACTCATCTGTGAACATGCACTGCCTCCGGAATTATTTGCCCGCAAATAAATGGGCACCTCTAAGCTCCCGCGCACTTCACTAAAGAGAATCTTCAATTTGTTGAACAAACAACACGTTTCACTCCTTATTTCCTCAGCCCGTATGGCGAATGGGTTCCTAAGCACTAAAACAAAATCAAAAGACTCAAAGGCCGCGAATATGACGAGGAGTGTAAGAGCTATCGCAGCATGGCAGAGTGCGCTTACAGTGGTCATGTTACTTGCGCTGCAGGTGATTTATGCAAAACGACGCAAACACATTTGAAGCCTAGAACTTGAAATTGCTTCCTCGTTTGGAACTCATGCATGTACGCGACGTGGTGTGGTCGGGGCCAAGAACAAAGCCCAACTCGTAACCGCACTTCATTATGGCGAAACAACAAACAATGGTAACAGAGCAACAGCACTTGCCTCTTGCTACTTGTCATTGCCAATAGGAGGAGGCCATGAGCCATATGGCGTCGACGAGAGTATGGAAGATCATAAACCTCGTCGGCGTCGTGGTTGTGGCCGTTGGAATGGGTGTAAAGTTTGCGCCATGCATCGATTGGGCACATCTTATCGCCGCCACTGCTGCTGTCAAGATAGTAAATTCAAAGTTTTTTTTTTTTTTCAATGTAGTAACAAAGTAGTGAAAGGAGAAAGTTTTTCCGCGTGTTCGGTCTGGTTGCCTGGCTGTTGCTGTGCCAATTTCCACAGAAGTGCAACGGCAGTGAAAAGTTGCTGCAGGAAAACGAGAAAAACTAAACTCGGCGAAAAATCGAATTGCACTTCCAGCAGGATCCCATGCATATGCAATGCTCCCAACGACGATGATCTCTGGTAGTGGCGACGATGGTGGTGCTGCTATTGGTGTGGCACGTCGTCCAAATGAAAAAGCAAGGGAAAGGCACCAACAGCTCCTTGGTTGTTCGGTGACTCGGCTCTTCATTTCGATTGTGGCGTAGCTTCATCTGATTTCGGTTTCAAATTTAACAAGATACTTTTGAATTTTATGGTCACGATGTGCAGACTGACTGGCTGGACTGGACTTGGAACTTGGTAGGGAGTCGGTGTGAGAGAGCAGTGTACTTTGAGCTTGTTGCATGTCGCAGTGTCGAGGAGTGCAGTACTGCAGTAGTTGTATCGCATTTTAAATTTATGTTTGCGTTCACCCGTGGATCGCAAATCGATGTGAAAGCAAAGAAGTTGGGAGCTAAACCGACTGGGATGGGAGCAAATGGGCAGAAGAGATATGATATTAATTGTGAGGGGAGTCGCTAAGAAATAGAATGCGGAAAAGGGGTATGTGGGAGCATCCTGGGAAAAGAAGCCATTGCGGTGTGGCTAATTGAATTGGGATCTGTTCGTTGTTCGGGGGTTGTGCGGAAGTCTCTTGGGGTTAATCGGAACATGACATCAACATGAATCGAAAACTTGCTTTATCTTATTGAGTCTTACTTAAGGAATCAAGTTGACGTAAACTTCAATCTAAATAGAAGGTCTGTTCTGAAAATCTTAATGAAAGGCTCAAAGCAGTTTGCAGTTCTTTGTTAGAAAAAAAGTTTTTGATGAAATTTTGAACCATTTCACGAGTTCCCGAACTTGTTATGAAATACCGAATCCTTGAACTGTTTAACCGCCCTTGACAAAACAAAATCGATTCACTCGGATGCCGAGCACGCACTTCCTGGAACACATTCGCCAGACTGCACAATATAATTGACTTTAGACTGCCAGTGAAAGTCGAAAGCATTCTGCGCTTTTAGTTTGTTTTCCTTTTACCTTTTACGTCGTCAGCATGAATGGCTTTCAGAGCCTATAGGGACATCGGCATATACGTTCGTATCTGACATCGGCCAAAACCGGATTACATTTACCTTCGCCTCGTCGACTCCGTGAATACTGTGTGGTGCGGGGGATGAGGGCGTGTAATCCGACGTTAGCCCTATGAACCATATCACAACTAAACGAAAAGGTGGTAAAGAAAACACAGAAAACAAAGTGAAAAACTGATTTTTCCTTTAATTTTTTTTTTTTTGATTTTGAGGAAAAAGCGAGTTTTTCTCTCGCATTCAAACGCTACGCCGGAAAATATAAATTAAATGCCACTTTACCACCAACGCTTTTCTGTGGGCGAAAAACCATTTACCAACAGTCGCCTTGTTTTTTTTTTCTTTTGTTTCTGACCGTCATGTATGCAGAAATGGTTTTATTTTTGAACACTTCACCCTTTTCCCTTATTTTACTCGTTATGAATATGTTGCGGCCTCTGAAACAGGCAATGAGAGTATCAAGAAGAGTTAAAATGGGCAAAAAGGGTCGGTCAGTTGGTGCTATTTTTGCACAAACTTCAAACAAGGATGGCTGTGAACAGGAAGAGGAGGCGAAGGAAGAACAGAGGGTTGTACAACGTGGCACACGTGGACAGCTGAATTCGTTTTCTTTTTGTATGGTAATCTTCCGTTCTAAAAATGAATAGCTTGTGGATTTTTCTTTCAGGTTCATAGCTTGTTTACAGACTTAAATTAAATGAGTTTTAAGGATTAAGCGTATTTGAGCTAAGAGTGGTTAAAGCCACCTATTTTGGGCGTAGAGGTCCGAAATAATCATTTTAATTAGTTAGAGGAGGTTTCCATTGTTAAAGGTCTCTTATGTGGCTTTAGTTGCGGATGATTCACACAGTTTTGGCCGGACAGCGGTGAATAAGATTAAATAACAATTTGACGTCTTGTTTAAACAATGGCATAAAATGTGGTGAAGAACTTTAATATGCCAAAATTGCACACTGATCGTTGAGCCAGAAAACGGATGGCAGAAATAAAAAACTAAACAATACGAGGGTGGTCCGATAAGTACTTAGCCTACAAAAGAAAAACAAAAATTTTGGAGAAATGGCAATTTATTTTTCAATATAGTCTGATTTTAGCTCGATAAACTTGACCCAGTGAACTCCAACTTCTTTAACCCGTCTGAAAAATACGTTTTCTCGAGGTCTGCAAAGTAGGCCACCGTGGCGGCGATGACCTCCTCATTCGACTGAAATGCCTGCCCGGTGAATGACTTATTCAAGTTTGGAAACAAAAAAAAGTCGCACGGGGCCAAATCTGGTGAATACGTGGATGGGGCAGCAGTTCATAGCCCAATTCGACCAATTTGGCCGTGGCGAGGGCGGAGGTATGAGCCGGTGCGTTATCATGGTGGAAGAGCACTTTTTTCTTCGCCAAGTGGGGCCGTTTTTTCTTCAATTCTGCGTCGAATCGGCCCAATCATTTGGCACAGTAAAGCCCTGTGACCGTTTTGCCCTTCTCCAGGTAGTCGATGTGGATCACACCTTGTGAATCCCAGAAAACGGAAAAGGAATGAGTCAATATCCAGAATGCACGACAAAGTCAACTCCACTCTTCCCGACCAGTCCAAAAAATGTCGTTAAGACTTGTATTAAGCCTATGAAATGTATCTGTTAAGGCGTCAAATCAAGTTAAAGGCACCCGATTTATTTCATTCGATTTATTTTAACCTACTTTGGTCTTTAAATGTGTGCTTAAAAAATGATCCAGTGAGTTATTCCCTTTCTCTCTACTGTTTGTAGGCGTTAGAAATATCGCTTACCACATCTCAAGCATAATTTACGTAATTGAACGCTTCGTAGCCTTCAGTAAAACATAAGTTAATTCACTCAACTCAACCGAATTTGAGTACTAAATTCACACCACGATCAACCGACAAAGATGACAGGAAACACCCGAAAAAGTAGAAAATTACAATAAACCGCCACAAGTGACATTCAAACTCCACTGCGGGGCTTCTTTTACGATCTGTCAAAAAGTCACTTTAAGTTAGTGGCCATAAAACGCCCGTGAACTTTAAACCAACCAAAACACCACTGCCAATCCCTTCAACGTCATTCCGTTGACGCATTTGCTTCCAACTTACGCCACTAAAGATCCTGCTGCAACAGCAAAAAATAATAGGGATGAGTATATATGTATGTATGTATATAGGTGGGTGGCATAGCAACCATAGCTTTCACTATTAATCGAGAGAGTGAGAGAAAAATTCGCAATCTTTTACGTCACTTAAGAGACGCCGCGCTAGCGCTTATGCGATAAGCAATTTAAGCAAACAACCCCCACGAGAACTGGTGCTCGTATAGTCGTGTATGTAGACACCGAGCTCTCTTATCCCGACAATTCTGTAACGTCTGTGTGCATGCCATGCTATCAATGAAATTGACAAGTGGGGGAAACGAAGGTATCGTTAAAGTATGAGGCGAGGATGAACTTTAGCTGCTGGGGCAATGAAAATGAAATGAAATACGAAAAAGAAAACCAACAAACGCGCCGCATGTGCGTCAATGGTTCAATGGTATTAGTCAATTCAATTAAGTGGGCGGCTTACAACGATTGATTAGTTTCGTTTGGCTCCTCGGCCTCGGCGCAATTTGCGAATCATTCCATTATGAAATGACCGCCAAAGTAGGTTTTTTTTTAGGATTGGTCCCGACCACGTATAGTCCTGCAGAGTGGTTATTATATTTAATGTCTCATTAGTGAGAATATCCTTGAAACTGTCAATTAGGGATATATTTGCTTCGGTGGAAACACGTTATATAAGCCCTACTACCCCCCAGTGTAAATACATCGATAGCGAGCGTTTCCCCATTCAGGCGGTTATTTAAAACTAGATGAGTTCAATAACTGCTGTGAAAATGCCCACGCGAAAGAGCTCTGTCGCCAGTAGGTGAGTGGATTTCGTATCGGTGCTCGATGCTATTGTTCGACATACTATTACCGCATAACTCCTGTCACTAGTGTGAGTCAATTCAATACAATGGGCCTTTTACAACTTCCTCCGTCTCGCAACAAAAGGTAGTGCTTGCTGAATGCCTGGTGAATAGATACTCAATGGATACTAAATGGAAGCTGCGTGACTTTAAGATAAATCGCTGTAAGTAATGTTGCCTTCATTCGGCGTATCCTTCCCACGTGCCAGCACTGCCGTCTTGCCGTCTTCATTGGCAACGCATTAAAGACTGCACAGAGGCGGGAGTAAATTAAATTTCAATTTCTTCCCATTATTCACTGTCCCATTATGCGCACATTTGCTCGTAAGCGAGTTTAATGGAATTCCAATCGCAGTTGAAGGTTGCTATAACCAATCCACCGATAAGATGATGGTGTGGTCTACCACGCCTCCTCTGGCATTTAGCTTTCAATTCTCCTTTTTTCACGCCTCGCTGTTGTTCTCAAAGACTATTGGCAACGATTCAATAGGGTAAGGAGAAATCCCGATTCCCAATAGAGACACGAAACCCAAACGAGTTGGAATACACCAGTTTGCGGTATTACTGCATTTGGCATTATCGAAAATCACATCTGACTACATGTCAGGTCTTTCTCATACACACACACATGGAGTCATGCCGCATTGTCGTGTTTCGTGTTTGTGTGGCCAGGTGATAGGACTAAAGGCGACCGTAGCCGAAACCTTTATGACAGACTCATATTTCATGTCTCACTGCTTTTGAGGGGTCTATCAGCTTAGTGGTGCAGAGGTGTATGCTGTTGACCATGTCGATGTCACTCCTCGGTGAATGAATAACCTTTCAGTAGAGAAACCTACTGGCGCAAATAGGGAGGCCGTGTAGGACACACAGAAATAATGAAAGAGTTCGGAGGCCGAATTTGACGATTGACAAGCATAGAGGTTTGTTAACATGTTTTCCGGTTGACTTGCCATTGCACGTCTTTGCCGTATACTCATTGTAAACTCTTCAAAATTGACGACTCACTAAACCCCGAAAAATTTCACGAATCTTACTCCTCGTGCAAATGGACTTTTTCAGGAACGAACGTCACATGAGATTCGCTCGAGTGGAAGTTGAATAATTTTTCTTTGAAAAACATTCCGTTTTTGTTTATTTAATTTAAAAACGAGTTATTCCATACTTTATCTAAAAATAGATCAAATCTGACTAAAATTGAATGGACTGATAATATTTGAGCTAATTATTTCATCAGAGTATGAGATCTTTTGAAGAAGTCAAGAATTACGAGGAAAATTATTTAGAAAATTAAATTTCCAGATGTTCGAGGGAAATGGTGTCATAGTGTTGGCTTATTCCATTCAAAAACATGTTGGTCTACTCCGTCAACATCTATTCTTTCACTAAGTTGATTCAATTTGCTAATTTTCTTGATTTATCTTTATTACTTCATTTATTTTTAAGAAAATTAGTGATAAAAGTGACAGACAAATTGGATTTGTTTCTTGGAAAATTTAATTTCTATGACTTTTATAAAATCATGAATTGGAGATTGAGTTCTGAGATCTCCGATGCTTTTGTCCCAGGATTATGCAGTTCTCTTATTACACTTAGGGTAGTTGGCCCTTTTGTCCCTTCTATCATTCTTTGACGAAAATGCATCATTTCTTTTGAACTGAGAGTTTATAATGTTAAGCATCAATAAAGCAGTTAACTTAAATCACAAGTTATCTTGCGAACCTAGAATCTGCTTTTAATACCGACTTGACTAGTAATACCACAAGGAAAGACCTGGTAATGACTGAAGCTAAAGTCTCAGTGTAATTTCAAATACCATAGGTGTTACCATCACTTTCTTCAGAAAAATTGATATCTGAAAGTGGTGATTGGAAATATTTCAACGTTGTCCAAGGTAATCCTTGGATTGCCTTCATAAGGACTTATGATTTTTTCCTATTTTGCAATCCAATTTGTGGTTCCGAAAGTAAATTTAAATAAACACACATTTGATTTAAATTTTCATCAAGATATTTATTTCCGTATATTGTATGGATCTTACCATTATGAATAGAGTATGATACTATTCAAATTTCCTCCGTGGAAGTTCTTGCAGGACTCGATTTTTACAAGATTATAGTCGATGAGTTTTTTGATAAATATCAGGTAATAACTCGATCATAACTTAACGAATATTATGTTTTAAAGCATAACCGGCTGCGTGCATAAAATGATATTTTACATAGCACTACAAAAAAAAACGGAAACAAAGCACACGATCTTGCTGGCCAGTTCCCATCACAAAAACCCTAAATAACTCGTTCAGGATATTTTTCTTGTGATAACATTTGACTATACCGATGAGAATAAACGGTTTCGGTTACACCTTCCTCATTTTCGAAAAAGTATGGACCAGGTGGTCGTGGTGCAATCGTAACCATCACCGACTGTTGAGAGATGATCAGAAAAATGCTGACGAAGGCACAATAACGAAGTGTACAATAAGATCACTTCAAAATTCATACTCTGTGTGTGCATTTCCAATATAACACCTTTATGATATGGAAACAAAAAAAAAGTCACTGTGACCTACAACCAACGCGACAAATTCAATCGAATCTCTCGAATCCTATCTAGGATAACCACCCCCAGAGTGTGAACGAACATCTTCGGCATAAACCATCTGCACCCGATCCAGGTTGTGTGACAAACACCATAAGAGCGAAATTCTTGAACCTTCGCGAACCCTATAAAAAAAAGTGTCACCAGCGTTCGATAATCGATAGTCCTTAAGACTTTTGTAACAAGGCTAGTCTGTTCGATTTTAAAACGTTCAGTTTTAAACGATCCATATTATAAAATGGCAAATCTTAAGCTAAACATATACAATCTTGGATGAAAGTTCGAACCAAGTATAAGACTGAAACAGGAATGTCAAACCTGAACCACGAATTGAATCAGCATATACAAAAACTAATTGAATTTAACCAAATACCTTGGTTTTTCGCATTTTAGAAATGTTCCAACACCGTGCAACCTGGATATAAAACTAGGAGATAGCTACTGACCAATGTTAAACATTTTAACTTCGTTGGATTTAAATGTAGTCGATTTCTTGTGTACCAGTGCTAGATTTGCTAAAAACTGTTGTTAAATCTGTGTACTTCATCATCTATCATTCCCAGCATGCAGCAGACTCTTTGTAAACATTACAAATAGCAATGGCCCAAAAACGGATCCCTTTGGTACTTCGTAAAGTACTGGGATGTGTTTCCCCGCTGATAGCTTGACTCCGTTCACTGGAATTTTAAAGAAACAAGTTAGCTTCAGAGTTACTTAAACGAAAATTTCGCATCAACCTCGTATTTGTGAAGTTAGAGAGCTCAGAGAAAGTTTTTAAATCGTGATCCATCGCATTTGTCAAATCATCAGATTTATCGGAGAGTTTGACTGGAAACAGGAGAATAGATATTGGTCGAATCTCTGATGATGACAAACGGAAAGCAGACCCTTTTATCATTTGTATGACCTTAACAACCTTCTGGGAAAGAGCAAAAAAAAAAGTCAATGCATGTGGGGAAAGGAAGAATGTGGGTCAAAATTAGTTTAACAAAGTGATTATTACTTCGAGCGTCGTAGCCTTATACGCTTTTTGTAGAACGTCGCTCAATACGTCATATGGATCCATCAACTAAGGGCATAGGTAATTTTAAACAATCCTCAGCCCTCTTTAGATATTTTTAAATGTTTTCTAAAGGTTTACTACAGAAATTCATCCCTGAATATATTTCATAAGACTTGATTGTTAAGGGCAAGTCCAACAAGTGCTTTATATTTTCATTTATTAATTAGATTCTTCCATAAAACCTCACATGTGGGATGTTGAGTTGAAAACAATGAAAGTTCACATAAATGCACTTTTTTTCTCTTAGCAGATAAGCCCAGTGCTCAGAAGACAACACGGGAGGTATTTCATCTTAAGTTGAATTCTTTTGTTTTTAGTTTTCATCTTTGACATCTGGTAAACCGGAGGTGGATAAGCACTTAATATGTTCCCTATAACAAAACCGTTCAGTCGATTTAATAAGGTTTTTCAAGCACTTTAGAATGTTTTTTCTTTTAGACAAGGAGCTCGTTTTAGATAATACTTTTCAAGTGCAGCCTTTTCACCGCCTTTGTTTCCATTTGAACTAATGAGATTATAAAATTCAATTTTCCGCCTTGATACTCAGCAAAAATTTAATTTTCGTCTTCTTGGTTTTTTCGTTTTCCTTTTCTTTTGTTCGTAAAGAAATGTTTGAGTGAAAGTGAAAAACGGAGCACAAAGTTGTTAGGACTTAAACTGATTTAAGGAATCATGCTTTAATGGAAAAGCAGTCATACGAGTAAGTAATGACAATGAAAATATTTCGGAGAATTCATTGAAGAAGATCCAATTATACTACGAGTACAAACATACATATAAGGTTGTTTGTTTTTGAAAGAGCATGAGCATTCTTAGCTTTATATTTTGCCAAATAATCAACTTGTTAAGCCCTACTTAAGCCTTCTTAAATCAGTTTATAATGTATCATTAAGGGATTATGTATATTGTTTAAGTATTACGTATTTAAGTGTTTAAGTGTTTATTTCAACCACTTTGAGGCTCATTTTAATGGAACTCGAAACATTATTTTTGGTCCATAGTCAGAATTTGACTGCCACAACGACCTTAACTTGTATTAATATCAAGCGGTGTGTCCGGGTAAACTGAAATATATTTTTTTTTTATTACCAGTTCTGGGCAATATCTAACTTAAATTCAGTTATTGGTTTGTCTCTCCGAAAGCACTTAACGAGGCTTGAGGAAATCGCCGCTATCGTACCAAACATAAGCAACTTACAATAGTAACTACTAAGCTCAATTTGATTGCTGAAAAGACTCTAATAAATTAGTATCAGGTTATAACATAAGTTTTGCACGATTTTTGAATATCAATTTAACGTTAAATAGTTTGCATCAAATGCAAACATTTTGTCGTTAAAGTAACTTCCTTCATTGGACAACACTTCTACCCTCCTCTTATGCAACTTGCAAATATTTAGCTTGGCCAAAAAAAAAAAAAAAACGCTCCAACAGGCCGTGGACAACATCCCGATATCTCAATTTTTTTTTTTATCAAGGAGGTATTGCTGACTTCGAAACAAGTGGAAATCTCAAGATGCTAAATCTAAAATCTTTCTCAACCGGACTCTTGTAATGAGTGCAGGTGGTTCTAACAATATGAGAATGGGCGTTGTCCTAATAGAACACCTCTTCGGTTAAGTAGGCCTGGCCGTTTCTGCTCTAGTGCCAACTTTAATCTATTGCCACAGATTACAGCTGTTGATACCAGGCTTCTGCGGTAACAGTTAAGTTTTGAGGCACTGTAAAAAACCCATTTCTCATCTCCGGTTTTTTTTTTTTGTTGGAGGCTTCTGCAATCTATTGGAGCGCTCAGACGCAAATACTGGTCCATTGTACTGCAAGACAATCACCTTACTTTATTGTATTTTCCCTATTCTCCGGAGAAAAATGAGGAGGAGATTCAGTGATGGAGCGCTAAGAGACTTGGCACACACCACGTTAGCCCAAAAGGTGCCCCATTGTGCGCGAGCCAAGACGGGGCAGTCGTAGAGAAAGTGTTGTGCTGTATCATGCCCCCGCAACATGTAGGACAGATAGGCGTCTCACTGATGCCAAGCACGCAGAAGTGCCTGGGATAAGTGTAATGGCCCGTAATAACGCGCGCAAGTCTTCTGCAATCAATTCTTAATGATAAAAAGAATGGTGCGGATGTCTTGCAAACATCGGCGTACGATTGTGTACATGAAAGACCCAATCGTTACCGTAGGATTTGAACGTAAAAGCAGGCAGACCTAAAGCGGGTTTAGGTCCTGAGAAACTCTCCTCTGAGCTCATTCTAGTTAGTTCATCAGAGATCTCATTTCCTGGGATCCCAGTTTGACCTGGAACCCATACAAACCTTAGTGAATTTAGTCTTCCGACTTTGTTCATAAAGCTGTCACTACAGACGCATATGCTTTCTCCCTTCCACATGTACTTCACAACATAGTGAATGGCCAACATCTTTGATTGAAAGCCAGACGCATATTTTCCTAACGACGATTTCGCGTTAAGAAAACTCCAGCGCAGGACCTCCGCCTAGATGAGCTACTCTTCATAGAACTCAATTATTATATTCTCCTACCATTTTATGAGCATTAGGGTTTGTATTCTTATTTACAGTAGGGGGACTAACAGGTGTTATCCTTGCTAATTCTTCTATTGATATTATCCTTCATCATACGAGTACATATGTATAACGTTGTTGCAGATTTTCACTATGTATTATTTATAGGTGCAGTATTTACTGGAATAACATTAAAGCCATCTGTAAAAATACGAAGACAGTCCTTTCCAGGTTCAGTATCTGGCCAGAGCCAGTCCTGACGCCATAATAATATGACTATGAAATTATAGCGCAATAGGATGGTAGGTGTCATTGGAAGGCATATCCATTAGGTAGGGGTCGTAGGATATATCTAATGCAAATATTGTGTCACTCCAATGCAAATTATACCAAAAACCATTTTTCTTAAGAGGAAACATGGCTATCAGTGCGCACACTCTGGTAACTATAACAATGGGTGGAAGTGCCTGGCATGCTGGGGAAAGCGCTCATAGAGCTGAGACAAACCGCTCTTTGGAGTTTGATGAAAGAGGCTACGACATGTTTGTGCGTTAGCCTGTTCCACCAGACAACCGATGCATATGAGGTTATCGGTCTTACCATTGCCGTATAGATCCAGAGGATCTTTATCAGCGATAAGCCCCATGTTTTGTCAAAAGCTGACAGCGCTTTTGTGGTTTTTGACTCAACATATTTTGACCAAAGAAGCTTGCAATCTCAGATAACTCCCAGGTACTTAGCTTCCTTGGATCTTGGGATGGGAATGTCGATCCAGTTCAAAAACCGTTCTCAACGGTGACGCAACAGAAACGCAGTATAATATATGTATATTCGGTTTTTTGCTGAAGATTATTTTGTAATTGGTCATGTGGTACCAATTTTCTAAGCCTTTAACCTTAGGTCTCAGTGATATAGCATACGTTAAGTTCGCTTTCGTGTTCCCCTAACCTAGCAGTGGAATTTCTTTCGATGATGAACTTTAGAAGCTCAATGTTTAACTTTTCTGGCCTACCCGAACGAGGTTAATCCTTTAGGTAAAAATTGTTATTTCTAAATTTGCAAACAAACGCCGACAAAACCCGATTCTTTTAAAACCTCTAATATGCGAAAGGTTTACCCGGATCCCTGCCATTGTTAACGGTTAGGAACAATAGCTCATTTTAAATGTTACGAAGATCTTCAATATCAAGAATTTAAAATCCGACAACTTTATGAACAATTCCCGAGAGCTGGTATTTGAAGTGTCAGTCCAAGTTCACGTTCAACAAAAGTCGGACCGACAGGGGTGTGAGAGATGTGTAAACAAAACGTACTTTTCTAGTGACGTGACTTTATAAACTTTTTATAATTTGTTTCATTTTTTACTTTTAGTTTGATATGATATCAACTATAATATCGATAGCACTTGTTGAAGTTTTTAGAATAGTAACACACTTCTGACCTCAGCGAAAAGTTGCTCCCCAGAGCGACACACTCGTATGAGCATTCGTTTCTTTTATTTCATAACAATGCGCAACGAACAAATGTCTGTCGACCCGTTTCATAAGAGTTTCATAACAATAATTCAGTAACACATAACAAAAGAAGGAAAAGATCTGTAGACAGCGATTTAAGACGCGACGTGCAGAAACTTACGTGACACCCCGAGCACTTAACGTTGCAAATGTCATAAATATATGAGCAAAGCAATGCAGATAAATATGACTGATGTGGTAACAGTAATCTATTTGAAAGGACAAAACGGCGGGAAAAAAGTCCAATCGTTTTTAAGTCACATGAAACTAAGCCAGAAGGAAGAAATCGAAATAAATATATAACGACAGCGACATGAGTAGATGGGAAGGCTTACACTACTCCGATCCTGTTATATATTGTGTAGAACGAAGAAGCGCCAGGGCATGAGAAAAGCGTGCGAAAAACGATATTGCCGTTTCTACACAGACGTCCTTCCCACCCGGTAAGATCAACTCAACGAATGCCTTACACGGACGTACAGAATATTCCCACGGAAAAGGTAGAGGCGAAGGTAGAAGATGAACATGGTTGAACAAAAGGGTGCAAGATAAACGATCACATCAAGTGAGAAACGCGGCGAGCGAGACCACCTCGTAAAACTGCCCAAGATGATCCAATTAGGGCGCCTTCGAACAGCAAGATACACGCGCATCTGTATCGTTACCAATAGAGTCTTCTGATTTGATTCAGCTTTTTCGCATCCTTCGCTTCGTACAAATGTTGCCTTCGTCTAATGCGATCCAGCCGAGTATGATGGCTACCGAAAGGCATTACTGAAATGCTTCTGCGTGTCTTCGCCTGGAAGTAGTATAGAAACAGCTTCCTCAGCTTGTTCTGCAGTTGTTCCTCTTGCTATAATACTCGACGACCGGCATCGGTGTTTGGCTTCTGAACGATGGTTGACGATGGCATAACTCCCTTCAGTCGTGCGCATTCCAAATGCAACCACATCGTCGACGGCGGCGGTATCTCTTTACAGAAATGAACAGAAAAAAAAAAAACATAAAAAGAATCATGAGGGATTGGCCGATGGTCAAAGCGATTAAGCACACACTCATACACGGTGACTATCTTTGTCGTATCATCATCACCATCATTGCCGTCGTCGTCGAAAATGGAAGTCACAGCACGTATCTAATTCGTGTATTGACGGCGGTAGCTACTTAACATTCATGACGAGCACTAAAGTCGGTTTATTTAGCCCCACTGCGTTCGGGTTGAAGCTTGATCGCGATGACGACGGATGATTGTGCGGCGGTTAGCACCGAACGCACGCCTTGTAATTTCGATTTCTTGATAAAGTCCGCCGATATCGCGCATAGACATCGTTGTGCTCGTATTCGTCGGTGAATCGATAATTATTGCAATTAAAATCACTACTGGCGTACGTTACGCACGCTAGACACTGCTAGATGCTAGAGACTAGAAGCGGTAGGATAAGTTGGACGCTTGAAGCGTTTTCAGTTGATTTGCTGCTTATGTCTGGCCGATGTGTTGACGGGTAGGTTGACGGTGCGTGCGAGTGTGTCAATTGGCTGCTAGCTCTGAATGCCTGCCTAGTTTTGAAGAATACTTACGTTGCGAACGCAGTGAAGGCAGTGCACTGGGATTCTTAAAATTTAGTTTTCTTATTTACTTTGAAACTCTGTCTGGGTTAATGGCAAGTGGGCTGCTTGCCTTTTATGGGGTGGTGTTACGAGAGCGTTGTGTGCGTGCTTGAGGTCGTTTTGTTGGACGTTATGGCGCGATTTGCGTGAGTGGAATTTAAATGGGTTTTGTGTGAAAGGGGGATTTCGTTTTAAAGTGGCGGTAAAATGAAGACAGATGCTTGATTAGATGGGAGATATGAGAGCGTGTAATGCAAGCAATGAGCGAAGTTATGCTGGGAATTTTTTTCTGTGGTTAGGTTGGGACGCTTACAGGGTTTCGTATATGGCATAGCTAGAACAAAATCACAACTCATAAAGTCGCCGATAGTTTTTTTAATATTTCGTATATTTTATAGCCATGCAGATGACATTTTCCACATCCTTTTCCGACTGCCTATGCACTTCGTCTACGAAATTAATTTTTCTCATAAAAAGAAAACTTTCCGCTTTATACCGAAGTTATCCATGTACAACGGGGGAATCTATTATACATGTCCGTCGTGGATCCGTGGACTTTGAAAAACAATAAGAAAAGTTCTTCAGTTATTTTCAAATGGTTTTTTTTGTTTTCCTTTTGGTTTGCATGCAGAGACGAGTAAAAAAGCGTAATAAATTGAAGAGTGGAGATGTGATTGCAAGGAGAATGAAATGAAAACAGAGGGACGTAAAATAAAAAGGAAGTAGTGGAAAAAATTATCTGAAAACAGGCTTACGATGGGACGCTTTTTTAACCAGACATCTGGTTGGCTGAATGATTTATTGTTCAATTCTAAAGCAAACGATATGGTTCGGGGACAAAGTAAATGGCAGCGGTACATGGCAATCTATTAGTGGTCACTGTCATTGCTTGTATGTTATTGACCTTCTGGCAGAGCCAAGGGATAGCTACTAAGGTCTAAATGGGAATATTATGGTGGGGACCGGCATGATAATTTTCTTCTTACGGCCTGTTAGGTCGAACTCATTATTTCCGCCTAGTGGTCTAGTTGTTGCTTCATTTTGTCGTGTTGATACGCTTGTGGACTTAAGCTTCAATCATGCAAAGGTCGGTAACAAGCAAATACTGTGAAACATGCTTTATATTTTCTACCTTGTTGAGGTAATGAGGCAAAGTAAACCTTAAATTATTCAATGCTGTCAGCATCAGTATACATCGCCTGATTCAATTTTTAACACAAAAACACAAAAGCTATACCCTTCTCGAAGCCTTCGTTTTAAATTTGACTGCGGGCGATATGTAAAATTGTTTTCCGATCCACCTGCCAAGTTCGTGGTAAAAGTCGAGAAAGTACAGCCTCAATATTTCCACAGTTGGGTGGACAAGTTACACTTGTTCGCCATGATTCCTCTCTTTTCTCTCATAAAGACGAAACCAGGTAGTTAAGTGCAATTCACATTGTACTTCCATAACTACGAAAGACTTTTTAATGCAAGAACTGCTATCATCTATAAACTGATCGTAAAAACAGCTACATTCCTAATTATATATCGAAGCACGTTTCTGAATCGAGAGTGAATTAATCGAGCCAAAAGTAAAATTCTGTTTTCATCTTTGTTAGTCCGACCTATTTTCGAAAAATGTTCAACAAATAACCGGAGTCAAAGGAAGCATCGCTGCTAAATAATTAAAGTCTTGTCTTCCGACGCCGATGCTTTGGGGTCATCAAACAAAAGGCGTCAATTTAAATTAATTAAAAAAACCGTACATTTTTCATGAAAAGGGATGATATTTTTATTTTAGTCTAAAGTACAAACTCTGACGTTAGTGTATATATAGGTCGAACGCCCGCCTAGAAATAAGCAATTTTTTTGGTGATATTTTCCATCGCATTCACGATCTACATTCGGGAATAACAGCTATGACATTTCCTCTTAATGCATGAATCGGTGGTGGAGCTTTGGCGTAGGTTCTCTCACTGACATAGCCGCAAAGTAAAAAGTCTAATGGTGTTAAATCGAACGATCTCGGCGATTGAGTCTTCAAGAATTTCTTTGCAAAATTGAGCCGTCGTTCCACCGACTGCAAGGCATGTGGCGATGTCCTGCTAAAAATAAACGTTGTCCACAGCCTTAATTTAACGCAAAAGAAATTTCGCGTCAGCATCTTTAAAAAAAAAAATCTGTTAGGATGACCCGGCAGCCCAAAAACCACACCAAACTGTTACTTGTTGAGGGTGAGAAGATTTTTCTATTAATCCTCTTGGATTTTCCGAACCATATACATATGTGACAGTATTGTTTATTTTCTATTCCAGGCCAATAGAAATTAGGCTCAATACTAAGAATAATTTTGTGTATAAAATCATAATCTTCATGTACTCTCAGCGAACTCATTAGCGAAAGAAATACCGCAGCGGCGATATTTTCAGTTGATCTTGTCAGACGGACACGATTTGGTATCTTCTCATTTTAGGTCGATTCCTGCGACCTTCCCAGCTGTTGAAAGGTATCAATTATATTCATATACAATACCTAAGAAGCTAGAAAAAAAGGCGCTTTATGATTGCCAAAATCAGTACAAATCTTACCGCAGGTTTCCGCGACATTTTCATCATTTCGTTGGGAATTGTCCCTATTTAAGCTTAAGATTTCAAATGACACTTCTTGCTGAATAACTCTCGATTTGGCAGTGCTCTCTTCAGAACAGCCTCTTGATATCCTAACAACTGCCATTTAATACCCAGATCAAGCGAAGTTAGATTCTTATCACACCTAGATCGAGTTATAGTCCAATAGTCGTCTTTACGTAGCAACCCTTCCTCCATCCCCCGGAATACTTCATCTTTCAGATGGCCTGACAGTCTCCCAGAGACGCGTTTTTCTATGCTTACGGTGCAACCACCCCAAAAGTAATATGTAATATGCCTATATATCCCATCGAAACTCTTCGCCAAATCTTCCTGTCCTGAGTGTGTTCCTTCCAAGTTTCACTGTTCTGCTCCACCACTTCTAGGTTCATACTTATATCGTCATTCCATCTACAGCGCAACCTCCCTTCCACCTTTTTCCCCTCAAGTCGTCCACTCGTTATTCTCTTGACTGATTGTCCACTGTCCATTCGTTCTACATATCCTGTCCATCTTAGCTATATTATTACTAGGTTTGAGGCTTAATAGAGTTCCTCGAGTTATTGATTCTGTAGTTTTCTCCATTCACCTGTTGCTTTTTTTTATCTTGCCGCAACTTGATAGCGGTAATGTTCTTCAGTAATTTTTGCTTTTTAAACGGGAATGATGAACGAGTTTTTCCATTCCTCGGAGATGGTTTCATTGTTCCATACAGTTGTAATGAACCCATGTAACTTCTCTGTTAATTCATCTCCAGTACATTTTAGGTTGATTCCTGCGGCCTTATAGTTCTTAAGCCGATGGATTGCTTCCACGATGGTTGGCAGTTCTACCTGAATTTCTGCCGTGTTGATAATATCGTTTTCCATTGCTGCTTTACAGTTCATCGAAATATCTTCTCCATTGGGCTGCAACTGTTTCATGGTCCGAAATGAGCACCTCATTATGGTTGCGTATAAATCCTGATTTAGACTAGTATTCTTTTCGTACAGCTTTCGTCCCGCATACATTGCTCTAGTTGTTTTCGTCTTATATTCTCCCGACTGCAAACTTTTTCCTTTGCCATTATCCTTTTTTTATCCCGAAGGAAACGGCTGACTTCCCTTAGTAGGATATGATGTTTCATACGCGTTACCGCTTCAGTAATTCCCAAGACTTGAAGTTTTAGAACATTTGAAATATCATAGCAAAATAAACAATTGGTTAAAATGTTTCCGCCATACTTACCAATGCAACAACTAAAAATACGCAAACTTACAGTTCCCCTTACTTTTTGAACATAACTAATTTTTTTTCGAATATCGATTATTTCAGTCTCTTCGTCTCGTTTTTTTACGAGGTACTCGATTTGCTCTCATTTCTTAAAATTGTTTTTCGGTAATGATACAATTCTGTTAAGATGTTGTTCACTTCATCAGCTGAGGAAGCTGACAGAAAATTACCCACTAGTAAACTAGTAAGCAGTTAAAGGGCTGTTTTCAAAAATTAAAACTAAATGCCTAGTCAATTTGATTTTTTTTTTTTTGGAATATAAACATGCATTAGCACAAGCTTTATTGAATCCACTTATTGAAGCAATCTAAGACTGGTGGATGCTCATATCAACAAACAACTTATTTCCATTTTGCTGAGGGAAATCTTGAAAACACTTCAAAACAAGGCCCTTGGGACGTGAAACTGTTGAGATTTACAAGTACTCGGATAAAAAAAATCTGTTCAAATGAATAAAACATGAGCATCCTCCGAATGATGTCGAGGACGAAAACACACACCAAAAAAAGGTAATTATAAATCCCAAATAGATGGGCTGCTTTTCAAAAGATATGAGCACCCTACGCCTCCATCAGAATGTTCTTCCATCCAGTCGATGCTTTATACCTGATTTTAATAATTAATTGACGAGAGCTAATCCTATAGCAAAACCAATCGGCCTTTAATTAAACCAGTTATTTGGGACACACTTTACGAGTGCTTTTCGAAATCAACTGTCGACTCACGTGCCATTTGATAAATAATTGAAAACGTCCTGTCAATTGATCGACATATGGGCATCAAAGAAGAACAAGTATCGGTTAATTGCTAAAGTTTTTCTCGGTCTAATCCACTCCTTAACCGTGAAATGACCATAAATCCTCGGATCCACATCTGTATAGATAAAGCAACTAAAAGCTACATACATATATACATATGTCGTCGTAGGATTAACCATAAATTCAGAGAAGAATTCGTGCAGAGAACTAGTTCAGCCGTGAATCGATGACCGGTTTGAGTGTGTGTTTTCACGAGCATTGAAGAACGTCAGCGTGGAGCATTTAGGATTGCGTGGGATTTCCCTCTGCAGGCACGAGGAATACGAGTAAATATAGACACCTACTCATGCTCACACGGTGAAAAGGGCAAAGCATTGCCTTTTTACTTAGTTTTCTGTTTGGGAACTTGTTCTCAGTCTGTTCTCCTTTATACCCGCTCCGCTGCTTGTGCTCTATACCATTGTGGAGGCCGCGAATTTATGACTACCGAAGCGAAGATAACAGGCGAAGTAGTTAGTAATTACATAGCAAATTATGAGCATTCACTCGCACTAATGGCTTTAAACAAATTTGCAAATTAATTGGAAACGAATCAAGTGGCGTGCTATGAAGTAGATAGTTTACGACTGCGTTTAGGTTGGGAAGTAATCTAGTCAAGACGTTCCAGCATCAGCTTCCCTCGCCATAATCCAAATCCTTTAATCCATGAGTTCAAAATTACATTCCTGTCCCATTCTCTAATTGTAGATTGCCTTACTGTCGTCATCTGAATACAAGTTGTCTTTCGCGCTGTCCCACGAGATTTTTATACGAAATCTATCGATTTTTGGAACCTGAAGATTGGGATTTCCATCAGTTTCATCCGTAGTCCAAAGGGAAAGGAACACAATGAAATTCTGCTGCGATATATGCGAAAACTACGAACTCTATCGCCGGCAACTACTGGCGAATGCGATTAAATCAAATTCCAAAAGCACTACAGTCACAGCTACAGCAACGCACAGAAAAGGCGATCCAGTCAACTCTGATGCCCACTTGTCATCGAGCCGTTTACGGAGCAATTACTGCAACGGTGGTAATAGGAATAGCAGTAGCAACCACAAAGCGACGCCACCTTTACGGAGTTCAAGTGTCGGTAGCAACGGGAGCAGTACATGTGAAACTCTATCATCGGTATCGTCATTATCTCCAACAGCAAGTATCCTGTCGGCATCGTCATTATCATCATCATCATCTCTGTCATCGTTGTCGTCATCGGCCTTCCCACCCTCGTCATTGTCATCGTCAGTGTTGGCATATCCCTCACCGGGCGGTGGTGTGGATAGAATGAGAATTGATGGCTTCCAACTGGGTAAAGGTAGAGTAGCAACATCAACGTCACAACTACTACGGGATGAGGAAGCAGGACGATGTGACTCGTATGGCGCAATGAGTGGCAATTTGGCACAGTCGTTGACCCTATTGCATCATACTCAGCTACATCATCATCCGATGCATAATTTTCGTGAAATGCTCTATGCAGCACATCTATTGCGCCGAGGTAAATGTTGATCTTTTGGTTTTTCGGTTTTTCGGTTTCATTGCTCTATAAAATATTTGCATTTGGCATCTGCTTTGATTGCGGTTTTATGTCTAAATAGAATAATCGATAGATGATTAAACGGGTGTGCCAACAAACCATGAACAATGGCTTTTACATGATCTCTTGCTACTTAGTTTGCATTTTGTGTGTCCTTTTGTTTTGAGTTTTACTTTGGGTATCTGCTTCTATTTTGGCTTGATAAATATCTTAAAAGAGATGTGTGTCAACCTAGTCTGTAAGTTATTATAACTAGAAAGAAGACGCTAACTTAAAAAACTTCATATGATCATAGCGAGTCAAAATGTGAAGTCTCAACTAATCTCGGTCTTCTTCCGGAAGCATTTTAGCTATGCCTTTTCGGATAATGAGATGCCGGTCATCATGCAACAACTGGCGCTCAATATGCGAATATTTTGGAACGCGGTACTATTGCACCATAGCAGCGCGATCTTTTGTATTTAATTTATTAATTAAATTGCGGCGTTTTTTTTTTTTCCTTCGGTAACGATAGTATTCGGATAGTAGTCGGGAAAAATCTCGTCTTTAAATGCAATCCACAAATCGAACCATTTTTTGGTAGTCCTCATAAGGAGTAAGCTTCTACTCATTCAGACCTTTTCGTTTATCTGGAGTATACGGCGGATGGACCATAGACCCCGCATTTCCATTTAGGTCATGACCAGTTTGAGACATGGGAACGAGCATGGCCACGCTGCAAAATCACTTTGTCGCATCTTTCGACATACCCAGCCGCTTTTCCTTATGCAAGACTTAAGCGTATTAATCATCATTCGGTTTAAGTAGCTCATTGTACGAGTAACTCTCCCCATTCTGATTCCACCAAGTACAGAGGATCCACAAATATTTTTCTTTGCCACTGAAATTGGTTGACTGAGCTTAAATCATGACTTCCACCACTTGAAATTGTTGTAATCGACCCATATTTCCAAGTTCAGATCACCAGTTTTGAAAACTTGCTAGCCAAAACGTTTGCATGTTTGCATGATCACCAAAATTTCCAGAAAAATACGATGACTTTCGGCAACACTTTTTTTCATATTAAAGTAAATTAAGAGAACTCCCTGCAAAACCGATCTGTTGCAGCATACTTGCACTGAGAAGGTTCGGTGATGGGAGTCTGAGTTTAAAATCCGCCAAATTACCTGCGTGTGTTCGCTCAGTCTAGACCGACTTTTTAGTGGACTTCTGGCGGATGATGCGGTGTAAGACTAAAATGCAGCGAATAATTGAGCAGTCGTTCGCCATACAATTTTTTGTTGGATGGTAGGAATCAGCCATCGAGATGTTGGGCATGATTCACAAAATGTTCAAGGATGAAAGCATGTGGCAAACTAGTTTTTTTTAAGTGGCATAAGTTCTTCTAAGGCGCCCTAGAGAGTATAAGCCATGTACTTGACACCGGCGACAATGTGCAAAGTGTGCGAGAACTACTGAAATCATTTTCTTCTCTAAGTCCTTTTTACAAAGTGCTAAGAAGACTGTAAATAATTGTTAACAGGGTGAAGTCAGCCATCCCCGCAAATAGAAAAATGCATTACAATAGTACACCTAGCCAGACTTGCTCCAAAGTGACCGACTACCTGACGCAAATCGGCGTCTCAATGACTTGCCAACCGACTTCCCAACTTGACTCAGAGTAGTGATGCATCTGTCGGAATAACCCGTAATCAGAAGGGGCATGGTACGGAGAACACGGCAGATACGGTAGAACATCCGACTTGAGCGTTTCAAATTTATTTTTTAACCACGTTTACGATATGATTTCGAGCGTACAACAAAATAACTTTGTCGTGTCTTTGTTTGCATTCCGGCTGTTTTTCTCGTAAGACACGGCCCAAGGGAATCAGTTGTAGCCTATAACTTCGCCGTAAATGGATTCAACACCCTTCTGGTCCAGTACCACATACGTATGTACACAGCATAACCTTCGAACTCAAATTTTGCTTTGGAGGTGATGTTGAGGTCGATGGTAACGATTCACCATGCTTTGCTTAGTCTGTAGAATTCTTGGGATTATCGTAGAATATCCATTTCCCATCCTAAGTCTCAATCCAATGAATAAAAATTCTTTGTTTGTTTTGGGTTGTGGTAAGCACTGTCCTCCAGAAAAGAGAAATTCTATCAAAAAATTGATTTTTGATGGCAAATCCTACTCAGAAAGTCAGGAAGTTTCTTAGATGCCCTAACAAAATGATTCGAAACGCAATAAATTACCAGCGAAACGCAGAAAGTCGCAGTAGAAAAGCAGCAATATCACCGCATTTGGTCAAGCGTATTGTAAGACTTTCGAAAAAGGATCCATTCAAGTCAACCGTTGAAATAAAAACGGAGCTGAATGTTTCGGCAAGCGTTGAAACTATTCGTCAGAGACCGAGTGACGAAAATTTTAAGGCCTGTAGTCCAAGAAAAGTTCCGCTACTCAGATTATGTTATGTTACTAAGATTGAAGTTTGCTCGATACCACATCGATTGGCCAATTCCAAAGTGCTACAACATTCTATGGTCAGATGAAAACAAAATAGTGCTTTTTAGTGTTGTTGGATCTCGTTGTTTTGTTCGAAGACCTCCAAACATGGCATTTAAACAGTCGTACACCATAAAAACAGTAAAACATGATGGTTGCAGCAATCTTCATACCTTGGTGTTGGTCCAATTTATTGAATAAAATTTGTTCTGGACCAAAACTTTTATATTCTAATTATGCTGCCATTTGCTTCGACGAAATGCGATTGGTTGGGGTTTTCCAACAAGACAACGAATCCAAACACACCAACAAGAAGCGAAAGCAATGGTTTCGAGAAAACAATGTCAATAGCATGGAATGGCCACCTCAATCTCCAGACTTTAACCCTATCGGAAGTTCATGGGCCGAGGTAAAAAAAAAAAAGTGTTTCCGTAGACCAGCCAAGAAACATCAACGAACTTTGGGACGTGATCCAACGGCATTACATGGCAGTAATTTCCACCGAAGGTCAGGCATCAAAATATTAATTATGTCCTACATGACCTATTGAATTAAATAGAAAATACGAGGGTGGTCCGATAAGTACTTAGCCTACATAAGAAAAACAAAAATTTTGGAGAAATGGCGATTTATTTTTCAATATAGTCTCCTTTTAGCTCAATACACTTGACCCAGTGATGCCTTCTTCGGAGCACGTTCGCCGGGTGAAGTCCTCTGTTTCGACTGTTCCTTGGTCTCTGGTGTGTACCAGTGGATCCATGTTTTGTCGACTGTCACGAAACGACACAGAAACTCCTTCGGATTGCGCTTAAACAGCGTCAAACACTGCTCTGAAGTGGTCTCACGGTTACGCTTGTTGTCCGGAGTGAGCAAACGCGGCACCCATCGCGCCGACAGCTTTCTCATGCCCAAAATTTCATGCAGGATATGACTCACGCGATCTTTTGAAATGCCTACTGTCTCAACTATCTCGCGCACCTTCAATCGGCGGTCTGCCAATACGAGATCGTGGATTTTTGTCACGTTATCCTCCGTGGTAGCCGTTTTCGGGGCACATGGACGTGGCTCATCAAAAACCGACGTGCGACTCGTTAAACCAATTTTTGATGGTCGCCATCGAAGGAGAAGAGTCACCGTACACAGCATCCAAACGCTCTTTGATTTCGCTGCGCGTTTTCCCTTCCAAAAACTAGAATCGAATCACCGACCGATATTGCTCTTTTTCCATTTTTCTAAAATCCGCGGACTCTCCCGCTTCCACACGCGGTCAAAAAGTTATATTTATGCCGCGTAATCAACGTTCCTTTTTCATTACGTTGTGTAGTGCTATTTTTTTACCGCAGCTGTAATTGGAGCATTGTCACCATAAACTCCAAGCATTCGATGCACTTCATCTGCAATTTTATTCCAATTAAAGCAAACAATCAAAACAATTAAAATCTTCCGCAAATGTTAACGCAAATTTTTACGTATTCAGCACAATAAAAAAGTTTTTTTTATGAAATCCAAGGCGATAAAAAAATATATTATGGACAAATGCCTGAAACCGCCATCAGCTGTCCATTTATAACAGCCAGAACCATCTTTTGAAAACGGACCGAACTAAGTACTCCCAATACAAGCCAACAATAGGAGGAAAAAGTCTCCATGCCTCATCAAACAATAATGGTCTCCGGACAATAAGTATCGCCGGTAAATAATATGATCGTAAGAACCACATCATTCAAACACAAGGAAATATATAAGCTTATCTGGAAGGAGTAGCGCGTAACCAAATTGATAATTTTCTGGTAGAAAGAAGACACCACACCAACCCCTCTAAATGTCAAAATATACGGAGAAGCCTAAATCAAAAACCGAAACCAGAAGCGGAACACAGAAATGTATAAAAAAATTCAAGGCTGATAAATTAAAGGACCCTCGTATCCAGCGCCAATACGCGGACGTATTTCATTAATAACTAGTTTATCCTAGTCGATGGCATGGAAACTAAAGACGATCAAGATGATAGAAGCGTATGGTCAATAATAAAGCTATATAAAGTGGAAGTAGTGGAAAACAAACTAGGCTATTGCAAAGCACAGCAAGTCAAGCCTTAGTTCGACGAAGAATGCGAGGCAAACGTAAAAGCCCGCAATATTATAAGAGTTCAAGCCCTGGAAAATATCGAAAATATCAGACCTTACGAAAGGAAATCAACCGTTTCCTCTAGGATAAAACGACAATTGCAAAGAAAAAGTTTACTAAAATTTAGGAAGAATGTTCGGTGCAAACAGCCAGAACAATATATGCAAGGATACGCGCTGTCCGAACACCAGACCCCATCAGGATATATACACATCGATAATAAGGAACTCATTTTTGACAACGAAAGAGTTGAAGCCCAGTGAAGGCGTTATTTCGGTAAACTGCTGAATGTTTAGAAAGAGCAAGCAATATTGGAAAACGATATTGTCTACAGAAAAATTCAATTAAAATTGCCAACCATCGAGGAAGCAATCGATCGGCTAAGCAATAAAAAGGACGCAGGAATCGAACAAATACCATCAGAGTCAATAAAATATACTGAAGAAATTAACAACAAAGCTAACAACTATTTGGAATAATGAAACCAAATCCGAGGAGTGAAAAAAGTCATCATTCCCGTATTTAAAAAGGGTGACACAACACAATGCAACAATTACCGAGAAATATCGCTGCTATCAAGTTGTGCCATCAAATATTCTCTTAAAAAGATTAACATAATAACCTGCGGAAATAATTGGAGACTACCAATTGGGAACAAAGGACCAAAGGCACGAAGCGCAAGGAGACACCTTTTCACCACCTCCCTTTATTTAGGTGCTGGTCTATGTAATAAGATTCTTTCAAGAAAATGGTAGCCCTTTCGCTGCCGATGATAGTGGATTTGGGCTTTCTGGGAGATGGTGAGCAAGGAGCTAAGGGAGACGCAGAAAGTCTAAAACTGACAAGAAAGGAAGATGTGAAACGTTGTCTCTGATTAAGAAGGGGGAAAACAAAGGAACAGGTGAATGGAGAAAATGACACAATCAAGTACTCGAGAAACTCTTTTCAGCCCCAAGCATTGTCCGAAAAATAAAATTGCGAAGACTAAGATGGGCAGGACACATAAAACAAATGGACAGTGGACAATCAGTCAAACGAATAATGAAAAAACAAAACCCGAGGGAAAAGGACCGCCAGCAAAACCGCTCCGTAAATTGAGGGGTACTATATAGATGGACCCAAAAGAGATGGAACAGAACAGCGAATCACTCTCGGCTAAGCGAAGGGTTGTCAACGAGGATCTGAATTTCTGTTTTCCAAATGGCTGGTAATAATGATAATAATAACAAATATGTGGTAGAGCGGGATATAAGCTATTTTCCAGTGCGGCGCTAGACGCGATTGGTCTGAGAACGAGTTGGCTAGACAGGCTTCTTAATTGAAGCTCAGGTTCACCTCAAACTATAGTACAATATAAGGGAATGAGTAAATTTCCTGAACTGGACTGAGCGGAAATGTTGACTGTTTCCTTAATTTCCGGTAATGAACATTAGGGTTGGCTACCCTGGTACTGAATTTATTGGATAATTGTCGCGCGTCTCAATGGCAAGATTTTTATCAACATTAATTGCCTAATGCTATAATGTACGATGTGTTGGTTCTGTTGATGAAGATGGTTTTTGTTTTCGGGTTTCCTCTTCAATTGCTGGACTACTTGAGTCTTACATAACACTTGATGCATGTTAACGACATGGTCCGTGAGCAACCTGTTGGAGTCTGTCATACTTTGACCTAACAATCGCAAGTGAAAATAATTATAATTTTTTTAGGGGATATGTTCGAAAAATTGAAAAAGGAGAGTGATGCAAAAGCCATACAACTCGTTCTGTCGTTTTTATATGGGTCACCACCGTCATAGGGGCCCTTATAACTGAGCACACGCTCTCACTTAATGTATTGTAATTACCGTAGGTTACATGCATCAAACATTGCTTGACAATAATTTTGAAACAAATCTTAGAATACCTGCAAAAGTGCCAGGTAATGATACCTAACAGAGCCGACCAGTTTAAATTACCTCTTGTACAAATGATTTCCGCAGCGCGAAAGGAATCGTGTCGAACGGAAGTCGCTCGGAAATAGTTTAACTCAGCAAGAACGCACATCATAATCATAATCACTTCCGTCTCACTACTCCTCATCCAAGTTTTTAGCTCACCTGAACACAATCGAAACAAATGAATAAGACCGGCATGCTGACAAAAGCCGAGCCGCCACCACGTCGCAATTCCCAGCTCCAAGCCCTACCCTATGGTGTCAAGCATTTTCCATTATTTGGCCTCGTGCTCGTGAATTAGACCTCTGGCCAGCGTCGCTTCTCGCACAAAGAAGTGAAATTAGTTAAACCCCGTAACCATAGCTACATGCCTATCATCTACTATACATCCGTGGTGTGGGTAGTCCACTATCGAACGTGTTATATATGTTACACCCAACAGAAGGTAACATGGTACGGGATAGCGGGTAGCTTAATGACCCCAGCCATTAGAGTCATCCGATACATGGAGCATGGAAGGAAACTCAAAATGGAAATCGTGGTAGAATCGTCGTCGAGGAAATGACCCTCACAACATGCCGTTGCTGAATACTCGCATTAGCGCGCGCAAATTCTCTTTCTTTCCGTTCTTGTGAAGTAGGTTAGGTTGAAAAGTAGTTCGGTTCGGTTGGCTATACCAAATAGAACGTTTCATGTCTCTCATCTGTCTTTCGGGTACAACTCGCCAACAAAAGAGGGTAAAGCTGGGGGTATACGTGGACATGGATGAATGCACCGAAGCGATTTGGTTGTTTTACAGCCGGTCATGCTTAGAGGATGGATTTCTCTTGCTTTGTGAAGCAGTCAAGTGTGACTAGTTATCAGGAATTTCTTTCTCGATTTTATATGTTCAATTTGGAATGAGTAACGGCCGGGTGTCTCTAAATTGTCTTTTCCGTCTGTCATTTTCCACCGAAATCACTGACACAAATCACTCATGTGTTGCGTCCACCCTCGAATCAATAAACGTATCACACAATCACTAAACATAATACGCATAGGCGAACAATCATAATTCTTGCCATTATTCCGTACATCAAGTTCCACTTCGCAGATATTCTGTCAGTTTACCTAGATTTATACATTATTCAATCGAAAATTCGATGTTTGCATACAAATTAGTCGGGCGATACGATTCTGATCGTCCTTTCATGCTTGCGGTGCATTAATCATCGCCTCTAATTGGTTTTGAAGGCAGTCTTCACCTACCTACCTAGGGGCGGCAGTTACCTGGATATATTCCCTGCAGCGCTTTTCGTATTGACTTATTTGAAGTCAGTTTTCGCGATGACTTAAGTCAAGCGCCATTCATGTCTAACTCCGCCTTCCTAATAAGTTCACGTTTCCAGAGTCGATCCCAGTACCCCTTTTGATGATGTTTTTTTTTTTTCTCCATCAACTGTCTGCCTATTACCTGTCGATAATTTGTCACGCATCACAGCAACACGATTGTCACACGGTGTGTCGCATGAAATTCGTCTCGATTACCACGAAATCGGGAATGAAGAAGAATAAGAAAGAAAGACAAAAAGGAGCTCCCGCGAAAGCCAGCAATCACTCAAGCCCAAGGGTCTTCCTCACATTCGTTCGCTCGTTACGTTTGGCTGGTTAACCAGGCAGTCCAGTCACTACTCAGCCAGTCAGTCAATCAACGCAGACAGATTTGAATATTTATGGACCTTGATGGCCGAGGGATACTTTGAAAACCGCAACAAACGACGAAGGACAGAGTGAGGGGTGAAAGAGAAACAAGGAGCTCGTAGTAAACTGTCATTCGGACACCGAACGCTGTGGTTATGGGAAAGAATGCATTTGGCGCCGACGGATATCAACAGCAAATTTCAGTGCAACATTTCGTCATTAATATTCGACGAAGAGCTAATCGAATCGTTGAATATACCCATGAATTTGTCATCATTCCCATCACCGAAGTAATAATTTATGTTATTAGTGCGCGAAGTATTTAGTCGAATGGTGCGGGTGACGTTTATGTCACGACATTCGTGAATAGCAATCATAATGTTGGCGGTTGAAGTGTGTGACGAAGAGTTCATTTTGACACCCGTTAACTACGCTCTTTGGTGGGTGATTTATTTTTGCATTACTCGAACAGGTAGTTGTTACCAGGGAAGGGAATGTTGTTTTAATGGTAGCATTGCCTGTAGACATGATTAGGAAGTTAGAAAATCACGATAGTTAAGGCAGGGTGTACTCGATTTTAATGTAATTACCCAACTCCCCAAGGCATCCTCTAGTACTCTCAGAAGTCTTGCTACCATTTACAACACATCAACTTTTATAGGACAACTTTTCTTAACCATAAACGTGACATATGTAATGGGGGTATTAAAACAAAGGCCACGTTTATGGTCATTTTATTCCTAGTTTCTATGTATGTACCTACTCATCAGGAGTTTAATGCTTCATCACCTTACTCGTAATTGTTTAAGCGTCTTCGGTGTAACTCTTTCATTTTAATGATATGGGTTTGTGGCATAAGCATTTTATTAATGGTTGGTGGTGTAATAAAATTGATTTTTTTATGAACCGGCTCTTTGAAGGCGGTAATAACTGTGACTTGTTTTCTAACTAACAATATTTTGTTTTATTTTTTAGGTAAGTGCGAAGCAATAACCGACTGGCACGAACTTCGTTTAAGAGAAAGCGGTAAGAATGAGTAGTTTGTAGCAAGTAGTAGCAAAATAATTCATTATTGATACTTTTTCTGGATTAAACATTATAATATTGTCCAACGCTGTTTTTTTGATGGATTTGCGTAATTGAGTGCGGAAGGCAATATCCTTATTGTCACACATTTATGGGCTTGTTTTCAAAGTGAACAAATCCGAGTCGGGTACCCTCATGTCTTAGATAATTCGTTTCTCGGCACTGATTCTAGGCAGGTTTGCAAGATTGAAGCATTTTTCTGATATAAAGTTGTCCAATAGGTACGTCCGGATTTAGCTATTGTAACACTACTCTAGTTATACAAACTTTGCGCTGTTTTATAAACTCGTCTGGCTGAGTATTAACCTGGTTTCCAGGAGTCCTAAATACCCTATTTTGTTCATTTGCAAAAGCCATTAGCTTCTCTTAGTAAGCGCCTTTTTATGTTTCAAATATTTTAATTTACAAGGCTTTTCAATAGGAACAGAGAAATTTACATTTTTATAAAGAGTGAATGCTGCTTGGTTTCTCAGTGTTCTATTTTCGACAGTTCACACGTGAATCGTGCTATGCGTTAAAGTTGAGCATACTCATCTGGCATTGATGTTTAATCGTGGAAAATTTTAAACCAAAACAATGCTAAAAATTTATTGAATTTTCTCATCAAAATTCGTGCTCTATGAAAAATGTTTTTCACCACCGCTTTTACGATCGACCGACAACCAGCAATTTAAGCCAAAGTGCCCACATTTTGCAAAAATTGCGTATTATTCATCATCAAACTACAACTTCCCAGCTATTGGGTTTGTGTTGCTTGACTACGTGGAAGTTTTTACACAAGGATTTTGGTCTAAAAACTTACATAATACAGTTTGTGTAAGAACTGTAGACGAACGAACTGCCACAGCGTCGAATTTTCTTTCGGTGAGTAGGGTTGTGGGGCTCTTTAAAAAAAAGGTCAGCGGCCGGCTAGGAGGTTGAGAGTCGAGCTAAGATCGTTTTGCCGTAACGGATGAGTATCTAATTGTTGATTAAGGTTTTATGAAAATACATCAAATCACTCATATATGCTGATAATCCATCACAGAATTGTCAATTGCAGCCTTAAAAGACAACATTTCACGTGTTATTAACGAGATACCAGCCAAAATACTAAAAAATTACTCAAAATTGGACTATCCGTCCACTATCTTTTTTTGAACCAAACGTTTAAAAATCCACATATAACAAACAAATGCACACTTCAACTTTTTTTATGATCTCTCAATGTCGCAAAAAAAAAAATGTTGGCATGCACCCTTACAGGTTCAAATCAACTTAAAAACTGAAGTCTCTTGATCCTTAATTTCTTGATCTTGATGAGGCCAAAGCTTCTCTGATTGGGCTCTACAAATTTTGAGAAAAATCACGAATTTCTAAGAAGAATCATGGTCAGCGACAAAGCTAGTTTGACTTGTCAATAAGCGAAATATTTCTCGTTAGCAACAAAACTATTGCATCCACAAAAACTGACCATGTGGTTTGGATTTCATGCCGGAGGTGTAATTTGCCCGTATTTCTTCGTCGATGGCAATAATCACTATCGTTATCGTGTCAAGTAGACTATTTTCTGCCAGAGTTAGCTGGACTTGTGTTAATGATTCATACATGCTACATAAATTATCTAACGAATGATCAAGAAATTTGGTAATCTTGTCATCTTGAGAAATGGTCTTGTCGGTGGCCACCTCGCTTATGCGTTTGGATCTCTTTTTTACGCCAACAAGCCAAAAACGTTAGAGGAGCAATATCAAACGCTAATTGCAAAAAAAATTGGCTCCAAAGAATCGATCGCTACGAACTTGCTTGCGGTAGTCATATGAACAGGATCGAATTCCAAACTTAAATTTAGCATATACGCTATACCTGGCAAATAATTAAGCCCGATATATCAATTATCCTGTATTTTATTTAAATACAAAATCATACCCTTCCTGAAAAACTCCTACAACGATGTGTGCGACTAACGATAAAGATCTGGCATATTTGACAGCTTTTTATCAAATGTCGGTCAAGTTTAAGATCTCGGATTTAGACTCTGAAAATATATTTCGAGTTTACATTTTGACTCCATATGTCTGATGATGCTATTATTTTTACCGGCCACAAATTGAACTATGTGAAGAAAATATTTTTTCGAAAATTATGTTTGTAGATATACTTGATTAATTCTTCTCAAAATAAAGGTTAATTGGATTTGCTATAGTGTTATATAGGTTTTTGCAACAGTCGTCAGATTTATACCACGCAGTTAACGTTCCTTTTTCATCACATTGGGTAGTTTTATTTTTTTCCCGCAGCTGTATACGTAAAGTTTTACTTTGTCTTGGGAGAAATTTGTGTATTATTAACAAATTTTGAATAAACACTCTGGAAGTAGTGGATCATAGTCACACATAGTATATAGGGAGGGAACGGTAATATATAGAAAGAATGTGTCGGAAGTTGCTTTCAGAATTTCATTTCCGAAATTTCAGTTTGAAATGAACATTCAAGGTACATTCCTATATGGGAAAAAACTACTTTTAAGACTAATTTAAATGAAATAAAGACGATTGACTGTGCTGAATATACCCGAAAACGTTCAAAGGATTGTTTATCAAAAAAAAAAAATTAAACTCCAAAACCAGTTTCCAAAGAGATCCCCCACAAATCAAATTGTGCTTTCCATATGATGGAATCGGGATCTGACTTGAATATTGTGCGATCATTAAATTCTTCGTTTTGGATGGATTTCCCCTAGAGAAATTCATGCTCCTTCGATGCCCACCGTTAAAAAGTGGGCAGCTAAATTTAAAGCAATCTTTGGACCGATTCAATAGGGATCCGACCGAATCTGTGCCGCGATTTGTCATCTGAATGCCACGCCAGAAACGAAACAGCAGTTCAAGCAATATGTGAAACCGATAGTTCAGCGTCAAGGAAAACGAAGTCGATAGCATCTGTCGAATAGGTGATGGCCAGCGTATTTTGAAATGCGAAAGGGTTAAATGATTAACCTGCAAAAGGCAGAACAATAACAGGCAAATATTACCCCACCCTTCTTGACCAGTTGGATGCTAAAATTCGGAAGAAGAGGCCTGGTTTGAAGAAGAAAAAGATAATCTTTCGCCAAGATGTGAAAACTACGGCACGTGGAGTATAATTTGTTCGGGTGGTCTCCCTATTCTCCTGAGTTGGCACCAACAGACTTCCCAAACTTTAAGAAATGCCGGAATGCCATAATGTTTTTGGGATACGCTTCTCATCCAACGAAGCAGTGGAGAGCGCCATAGATGAATATTTTCACAGCCTTCCAGATTTTTACTTCTAGGAAGGAATACTTCTGAGATGGTAATTTTCAATGACATTTCGACACATAATGGGCAATAACTCTCGCATATCCGTTTTTAAGGCACGAAAAGTTTGCGGATTGGTTGCATAAACATATTCTTTTAGTTAGTCTCATAAATAGAAATACAACGACCATAAATCACACGATATTGTTGACCACGTCACCAAAAAGGGAAATAACGTCAAGAAAGTTTTTTTTTTGCAATAGAGTCAAAAGAGGTCTTGTTATGTGAAATGTGGACCTATTTCGTTAAAACCACATGCCTTCCACATCAATTTCTTTGATTTAAGACTTTTCCTAACACTTTCACTAACGCCTGCCATATTTTCTGCAGAGCGTGCATTTTGACGCTGGATATGCTTTAAGACTTCGATTCTTTTCTTCCTTTTTTTATGGTTTTACCTACATCACGCTCATATTGTAAAATATCAGAATTTAGGCTTAATAAATATAGTCTCGGGCGATAGCTCGGTTTAAGTATGTGTCTGAAATAGAGCCGTCAAAGTCAGACCACGAAACGGATTACTTTTGAAAAGACATTTTCACCCTTTTTTTGTTTCGTTTTCTTTTTTGCTTTTATAGGGTTCGAGCAGGTTTAAGAGTTACGCTCTTATAATATTTTTCACACAACCTGGACAGGGTGCTGAAGGTTTGTGTCGAAGATGTTCGCTCACTACTCTCCGGGGGTGGTTGTCATAGATAATATTCGAGAGATTCGACTGAATTTGTCGCGTTGATTGTAGTTCACAGTAAATTATTTTTGTTTCCATGTCATTAAGGTGTTATATTGGAAAATGCACGCACAGAGTATACATTTTTAAGTGATCTCATATTGCCAGTGTTATTCCTTCGTCAACATTTTTTTATCATCTCTAATTCACAACTGATCTTGTTACACAATTTTTCTGTATAAAAACAGTTCTTGGCTATGGACAGACTTGAACTAACGACCTTCCGCTCAACAGTCGATGATGATTACCATTGCACCACGACCATCCTATTTACTTTGTTATTTTACTGGAATTTAGGGGTAAATAAAAATATAACTACTTTTCACAAAAATGTAGCATTGTTCCTCTGTTTCAAATGAGGACCCATGTAGGATGATGCTATAGTAATAATACGGATGAAGTGTCAAACTGGATACATTTGTT
The DNA here is from genome assembly GCA_958301585.1 of Merodon equestris. NCBI lineage: Eukaryota > Metazoa > Arthropoda > Insecta > Diptera > Syrphidae > Merodon > Merodon equestris. The sequence goes on from OY284415.1 coordinate 37,352,330, forward strand.
GGAATTCTTAGCATAAGCAAGCCGTTAGCATGGAGACACAAATTTCTAAGATCAACAAATTTCTAAGAAAGTACTGTTTCAGGTGTACAAATAGATATTATTTATCAACCTATTCAAAATACCAGTGTAACAGTTTCATTGTTTTCAACTACGTTACATTTGTAAAAGTAAGATTAGGCCTTCTTTACACCCTACTGAGATACGCAGTCATATTAACATGAACATCGCATGCCAGACATTCAGGACAAATAGTCATAATTTAAATGAGTTCGCAAGGCTGAAAGGCAACAGAAGTGTCATGTTCTAAAATCACAAAATTTAACCGAGCGCAAAAGCGACAAGTTGCTTGGTAATTCCAAATACCAAGTAAAGCTTTGAAAATTTGCTTAACATTATTTTTTTTTAGAACCAATCCAACCCATAACAGTCGTAACCTGGATTACGATTATACCTCAATGAATGCATTTCCTGGAGGAAAAAAACTGCTTTTAGAGCAGATTAAATTCCTTAACCTGCTCGAACGCAATTCAGTCAGTTATTCACTAGCTTTCGTGCAACTAATAACAGGAAAACGTGAAAAAAAAATTAAGCTAAATTCAAAACAAGTCTAAGGGGTTCGTCCCCTATGCGAAATGTTTTTTTTTTTTTGCTTGTTTACTCACAAACTTCACGCAGAAGTTGTTACTCGAAGTAGGTGAAATGTAATCAGATCCTAAGTGGAGTTCATAACCAAGGCAAAACGCAGCGAATCACAGAAATGGTGGAAAAACAAAAAAGAGTTCCCGTGTAGCTCCAGTCCAAAGACGACTGCCGTTTCTAGTAGATACCATAGAGCATAACAGCAACAGTGGCATGAGCACGGTCATAGCCCAGTCGCTAGCACTGGCTCTAGTGGCGGCATCAAACGACACAGCATGCAGTCGTTGCACCTATACGAGTACGAGTACGTTGTTTAATTTCATTCAGATACCACCTGGGTACGTGGGGGGTATGTTTGAAACTGCCAACCGGTGGCTAAATGGGAAATTCCAATTGAATGCCTAACGGCTGACAGCAGATCGCTGATGCAGGCGACAGCAGATAGAAGGAAATTTTGAACCATGCGATGATGGTGACGACCAGGCGAGAAGAGGAAAAATCCCCAGTAATTGGGGCATCTGCACAATCGTTCGAGGACTTGTACGTGCATATGTACATCCTACATGCTCATACAGAGCACGACGATGATATCTGTAAGAATCGATCGATGACGTAGTTTACTTTAATACAAGTTCCATAGACGAAATAGGAAATGTTTTAGCGACGACGAGGGCAACGGCAACAGCAGCAACGACCAGGACGCTGTGGAAATGTGAAATTGTAAATTTGATTTTTTTGCTCTGTCAGTTTTATTTTCCGTTGCTTTGCCATTTTTCCCCCCATCGAGAATTGAGTTTGAGAAAGTTGCTTGCTCAGATTTAGACTTCTGATAATGAGATACCGCATTGGGACATGGTTGTAATGTTATTGTAAATGGACTGTAAAAAACGATTGATTCGATGAGGATAAACGGCTTTCGAATTATGTACAACCAAATTGGCTTGTTGTTGAGGCAAAAGAGGAGCTGAAACGACTGTTGCCCTGCCTTAAGCACGGATAAGTGGTCATACGGCCCATTGTGGCAGATCATGCTTTTAGGATTCGTTAGCTTAATTACTCAAGACTGTTTGATAGGTTAATATATTTTACACAATCTTGTAGAAGTTTCTCGCGCAGAGTGATGCTTACAATTACTATAGTTGGTAAAGACAGTAGTAAAATACTAATCCTGAGCTGTAAGATAGCAAATGTGGATGATTGCTGTTTATGGGCACTAGGTGTATTCAAATGCGATGTTTTCGTTGTTGTGCTTATGAAAACGCTAATGATACTGTTGATTGATCCCAAAGACCAAACTTTTGCAAGAGATACATACGTCTTCTCTAAAGAAGGGTAACCTTCCTAAGGTGAAAGGGGGCAACCCATTCCTGTGACATGTCTGGGGGGATTGGGGTTTCCCAATAGCTGAGCTGTCCCAATGGCGACTAACTTATCTCATGAATCTTTTCTTGGATTGACAAAGTCCTCGAACGCTGTTCTAGTGGAATAGATGTTGTGAATTTTTATAACTTCCTTCAAATAAGTTTTATTTTGGGGTGGGAAATACCACACACATGTTCGGTACCTATGTAGGAGAGTCTTTCCGTCTCTCTATGTAGAAAGACCTTTCTGTCTAAAAGGTCAATAATTACCCATCAAAATTTGACTTTGTTTCCCTTAATGGATATTGGGTTCGACCTATGTGGGCTCAGTGATCTGAGTGCTGTCTGGCTGCTGCATATTTGGATCATTGTTATAACTTTGACATCAGATTCGAGACACATGTGCCAATGGGCTTAGCTTAGCTTGAAGGTCACTGGACAACAGTCCTAGTGCCTTAAAAAGTTTGCAGCTTGGACCCGAAATACCTACGCCATATTCGAGTCATCTCTGAGCCACCTAAAAGCTTTGACATTTATCAAAGAATAACCACTTTCCCAAGGTAAACGGTTTGGGATCAGTATTTCAAAATTTTTTGTCATTTTTTTTATAAAGTATTAACAATTTCGAGCTCGCCAAGTTCTTGAAGACATGTAATATTTTGCGAGCGAACTAGTCTTATTGCACTGAGTATAGCTAGCTCTATGATTTGTCGCCGTTGGAGCCTTTTCCGTGGCTTCGTGTTTATACACACAATCCGCAAACTCTTGAAATGAATATTCGTCAGTGGCCGAATTGTTGCCCAATTGATTGATTGGAGCAAAATTTTTATGCGTTCATAGGCTTTTGCTTCACATTTGCCTATGACGATGACAATAAGGTCACTGGTTCAACCAATATCGATGACAAATAACCACAGAATTGAAAGAACTCTTATGTACATCTTTTTACTGCTTATACTGTCAATTAGACTTCTCCGGGTGACCATATGTACGAGGTATGTCCAAAAAATAAGGTGACTTTTTAGATTTTGCGAGTTTAGTACATTCGATTCCCGATTTTTTTTATTATGTTGATACATATCTCCCCTAACATATGTTGACATTGTCAGCCATTTTGGTTAGACGTATTTTGGTATACGCGGCGATTTCTTGTTATTGAAACAAAATAGATCAAAGAATTAAAATTTGTGAGAAAATATAATTAAATGCTCCAAAGTACTTAAAATCTTGACTGTGGCATTTGACAAATATTCTCTAAGCAAAAAATTTTTATAAGTGATACAAGCTCTTCAGAAAATGTTTATGAGGATGCTCGCCCTGGACGCATGAGCTTCACTCAGGGACTTTTGAATGACATGAGTGTTGATACAGATTTGCTGAAAAACGCCGTCGCTGGTGACGAAACATGGATGCATGGCCAATCATTCCAATGGTAGTGACCAGAAGAGCCAAGAACCGGAAAAAGCACGGTCAAATGTGAGAGTTGTTGTATCATGATAATGCACCGGCTCACTCATTGATCATGGCCTCAGCCACCGTATTTTTTAGATTTTTCTTTCTCTTCCCGAAACTGAAAAGATCCATGAAAGGACGGAGGTTCACGATTTAGGAGATAAAGACCGCGTCGTTAGAAGGGCTGAATACTATACCGAAAAGCGTATATCAGATGTGCTTCGAGGATTATAAAAAGAACTGTCGCAGACGTACGAAAAGTGTATCTGAGGGGAAAAAATAGATATTAAGAACAAATAAATATTTTTCGAGAAAAAACAAGTGTCACCTTATTTTTTGAACAAATCTTGAAAATAGCCCTAACTCAATGCTAGTTGGATAGTCGATGCTCCTATGATACACGAATTTAAGCTATCAACATGTCCAGTTAGGTAGTAACGTTCTCAGTTGATCGTGCTGATAGTGCCATAGAATTTCAATTTTTATGACATAACGTAGCATGAGTACCTGCCAAAATGTTAATGATCAATAAAGTTTAACAAGTTCACCGCGATATACTCGAATTTCTAGCGATACATTCCATAATCGATTGTAAATGGAAAAAAAAAAAGATTTGAGAGATGGCTGTCACCAGTGGTGTTTATATATCACACAGTCAAATCAAATTGCGTCATACTGATGCGCGTGACATTTCAATCTACAATTTTTATGTAAACATTTTTGTAGCTTGTCAATCTTGTCAACCGCGTAATACTATCTCAAAGATCGAGTTCCAGAAGAGTTTCGGGGACTAGAAGAAAGGGCGCTATAAGTGCTTAATCTATATTGAGGACTATTTGAAGGAGATAACATGGATTCATTACCTACGTTACCAACAATATAATTAGTTTTCATACGTTCCATTCAGTCTGTCTAGTAATTGATTCATGCTAAAAACAGGATTTATAATAGGTTCCAGGAGGTTAATAAAGGTTCCTTTCCCCCTTTCAACAACAAATTTACCAAAACAATAAAAAAAAAAATCATTTGTTGACAATAATTGCCACCAGCCAGCCTGTTATGCATACCTCCAGAGATGCTTATGCATACACTTCACCTTATGCAACACAAAGCAAAGGGAAAAGAAGCAAAAAAGACTTAAACAAATCTATCTTCCGCATCGTTTCAGGCATCGACTCGCCGGCTCACTGAATCGCCTTGCGACTGCTATAAAGCCAACGACGGCGATGACTTACCAAACAAGTAGCTACTTATTTAGCCACTTTCTGCGTCCAATTCCACTACCACCTGCTTATCTTGATTTTTCGTTCGCATGGAACTGCCTGCACAGCTTCAGTGCTGCACAACAACAAACAAAAAGAGGAAAACATAGCAAAGAATGAAGGTGCAACTGCAGCAAAGTAGCAGGCCAATCGAAATGCCTAAAACGAAAGAGACTTGATGGTCGAAAAAACACTCAAACTGAAACTCTCATTCTTCCTCAGTTCGTCGCTTTGTTTTTTCTTCTTATTTACGTTACTGTAAATGAGTGATTCCGATAAATGAACTTGCAGTAAGGCGATAAATACTTCTAAAATAAATGTGCAAAAACCAAAAAACAAAAACGATTAAACTGAAGAAAGGAACCGGCGACAAAGAAGGTGTCGAAACTATGTATCCGTTATGGTTCCACTGTACATGCGAAAGGAAAGAATTGGAAAGAGGAACTACAAGTATCGGTATCTGGATTAGACTTTCACTTCACACACAACCTGCGGCAAGTCGGGCGATTTTCAACATCTCGAACTGCAGCGGGAGAGGCCAGTGGGTATAATTGGTGCCAGTTAAGGTTACCATAACTCGGGCGAAAATGAGTACATAACATGGGCCAGGATCGTAAAGCAGATGTCTTTATGGCTTTTTTTTTATTTTCTTTCTGACACGAGTAAATAGCGTGAGTAAAGCTAAAAGGCAATTATAATACTCCCATGTGCACCAGAACAATCAATTACGGGCATATGTTATGATTTCCCAGAATACGAGCTTCCCGCAAAGCACACATTTCAGTTTGTTATTACTTTTGGCTTTTCAAAACCACCGACCAGCCCAATTATCGACCGCTAATCATATGTATGTAGACTCCACTGCCGATATCGATTCGGTTCCCTTGATTTACAATTTAATCTGCAGCAAATTCCGAGTTCCCAACACGGATTGACCCCCTATCGTCGTCCCGCTAAAGAATCATATAACCTTATAAGCTAATCCATAAATGCACTCACGAAAACGTCGACAGCTTACCAACCGGATTAGCCAGCCACTCTATTTAGTGCACATCTCACGGAGAGTCGAGATAAACTCGCAAAGATTTATGTTTTCTACGAAAGACCACTGCGGCAGTTCGCTCTGAAATCAAGACAACGCGCGCTCACACCTTTCAGCCAGCTATTGATTTCAGCACACAACACGCTAATAAACGTGTATGCACCACGTTTTGAAATAAATCAATTCAATTGCGGAAGTGTCTATTTTTTTATGCTAATGGACCGCGATTTATTTGCTCGCACATTGGACAACAACGCTGCCTGTGGCGACTACGATGCCGATGACTACCATGGCTTGTTGTTGGTGCTACGATGTCGTTCTCGTATTCGTTGCAGCGCAACGACGTTGGCGATGATAACTTTGAAGGATCTCCGATGCGCGATCGCGGTTGTCGTGGAGAGGTTGTTTAGGCGCGCTCGCTCCTCGCTCAAAGAGTGGGCAGACATGTGCCAGAATATATGCGTTCAATGCTTAAATATTAGTATCTGGTCGTATCTGTGTGCAAATCATTAATGGAATCACGGAAATCTTTCTGCACGGCCCGAGCTCCATCTGAGATCTGTGGACCAAATCGGTGATAAAGCCGAGATTTGGTTTTGTTCTTTCTGTTTCCTTCGTGACAGGCCGTTTACGGAAGTAAATACGTTTTTTTTCACTATGCTTTCGATAGTAAAATAATTTTTTTCAGTCATTAAGTCGAATGTCACAGCCAATGTTTCTCTTTAACATTTTTTCTTTCTCTTCTTTAATTTTAGGCTATTACCAACCAGCTGGTCCTTTAATCTCACCACACGTGCTACCGCCAGTTGCAGCACCACCCCCACCATCACAGCAATCACAAGCTACAACCAAAAGTAAACAAATTTCCACATCGCTCGATTCCGATTCAGAACGGGCACAATTACAACCGCCACCATCTTCCACATCGACTGTGGAAAGTTCTGACAGCGATGTCCTAATAACGGGTGGCGACTTAGCAACATTCCGCTATCCAACTCAACAGACAGGCGCTCAACAAGCGGCTAACGTTGTTGTCTCACAACAACAAAGCCAACAACAGCAGCTTCATCAGCAAGCAGCCGCCGCGGCAGCAGCAGCAGCAGCGGCAGCCGCCGCAGCAGCCGCCCATCAGGGTGCTCCGCCATATCCGCGATCAATGCATCAAATGCACTATACATCGGCATATCCGCCCAATTATTATTCTCCCTATCCGGGTGATGCGATGTGTTATTCGCCACCCTATCAACCGTATTTCCCAGCCAAAGTATATCAGAGTGCTCCACCGCCACCGCCATATCGACGTTATTCGCCGTATTATCAGCCGGGACCGCCTACCGGTCCGCCACCACCACCATCTGATATATACGAGCAATCACCGCCGTCGGGTGGTCAACCACCGCCTTCAGGACCGCCAACAGGCACGCAATTAGTACCAGCTGGGCCGGGAGCGGCACACACACAGCATTTGGAACATTATCCAGGTCCACCTGGTTATTATTCGGGCTACAGTCCGGGCGGCGGGGGTCAATGCTACACCCGCAGCCCCTATATGGGTAAGGAAAAGTATGGATATCCGCATACATTTCGATGTATGATTCATTCCATTAGTCATCTTTATTTGTTTATTTGTTTTCTTGTTTTGTTTTCGATGATTTTTCGGGTGGACTCGGGCTTTAAAATGATCCCTACGGATTCTATTCCCGATAGGTACCAGTTTTTTTTTTTTATCGAAATCGCCTGAAACTATGCACCAGAACGTGCTTTTTTGAGGTCTAATCTCATTGACCGAAAGCAGGGTTCACCCGAAAGCTGTCATAAACAACACCCCTCCCCGAAACAGCATGTTAACACAGTTAATTAAAATTGAAATAATATTTTCAGAATATCCACCACAATGTCCATGTCCAATGCAACAGTCGTGTCCAAAAAACGTCCACACTGGGCCTCATATTGGTAGCAACACCAACAGCGGCAGCAACAACACCAGCAGCAGCAACAGCACCAACAATATAGCAGCACCAATAACTACAGACAGCATCAACAGCAGCAATCCTACAGTTGTAACAACCGTAGCAATGCCGCCAGCAGCTTCAGCGAATATAACCACCTCAGTCAAGAGTGCGATCAACAAATCGACTGTGGCTCACAATTCGATGAACAGCAACAACAACAGCAGTCACAACAACACGAGCAGCAACAACAACACCAACAACAATATGCTGCCGGTATCAGCTATGCTTAACAGTAGTCCAACGGTGAACGCTAACACCACTAGTAATCAACAGCAGCAGTTGACTATCAGTAGAGGCCCAGTTACAAATAACAACACCAACACAATACATCAGCAGCAACAGCAACTCATGGTGACAGATGGAACCGTTGGAGTCGATGCCAACCGTATTTTCCTTCATCACGCGCACCATCATCCGCATTTGCTACATCACCACGTGCAGGCGTGCGACGATATTGAGCTTATCAAGCCGCTTAAATCGGAACTCAAGTCCGAAGATATCGATATCGATTCCAAGAGCAATCAGTATGAGGAGGATGTTATCCAGCCACCAACGCCGCCTTTAAGTTACGAGAAACCCGTACACGAGGAGATCATGCCCGAAAAGGAATCGGAAAAATCGGTCGCACTAAATGGTCAACCGACAGAGGCTTATGATCTTACAATATCAGTGTCATCACCTACCATTCTGGCCCCGGCACCCGTTGTAATCGGACGAAAAGCTCGAATAGGCAAGACAATGGCACGTGAGATGGTTTATGCCGGAGCAGCAGCGATCCATAATCCAGTTCGGATGCAACAGATCCAGCCGCCAGTACAGCAGCATCCAATTCAACAACCACCCATATCTCAGCAGCACCCACCGATCAGCTCAATAGCACTGCTGCCACATTCTCCTAGTCGCCTTAGTTCTAATAACAACATTGACCCCAGCAGCGAGGCTGCAACCATGGCAATGATGCTGAACACCAAAATTAAATCTGAGCAAATCAAAACCGAGAAAGACGACGATCTATCAATAGTACTGCCTCCCACAGCTGACGACAAGGAAGCTCTTAATAAAATCAAAATGGAGCTCGACTCACTCGAAGACACCAAGTTAGCCACCATCATTCCTGAGGAAGACGACGTCGAAATCACCCGGCCAGTTGTCGATGCACCGAAACAACGGATCAAAATCCTCGAGGGGCACAAGAATCAATGTAAAAAGTCATCACCCAACAGCTACAAAAACCTAATCAAACAGGCCGAACCAAAATCGTACTTGTGCATCAGTCGCAGGATCGAGAAACGCAGCCGCTTTGGCAGATTCAGTAAATCCTCAAAAAGCAGCGGAATCAAGAAACGACAATTGATATTAACCGATCAGCAACGCAAGAGCCTCCGTATGAGAAAGAAGAAACTGGCCGCGTTGGAACAGAGAAAACAAGAGATCAAAGAAAAACGGCGACTCGCAGCAAGGGCAAAACGACAAGCCGCACGTAAGGAAAAACTTCGTCAAGCTCTGCTACTTAAAGCCAATCAGGCAGCCGAATCAACATTCGACATTGTTGCTCGGGGCTACTTCTCCGAACCGGAAACACGTTGCGCATCGCTTTGTCCAACGACCGGGCGAAAAGTGAAAAAATCCAAAACAGCCGAGGCGCGTTCGAAATCCGAAACGAAGAAACCGTCGCTTTTCAATACCGAACTATGGTTGCCATCAGCGATATCATCTACCTCAACCAAAGCGAGCAAAAGTTCCACAGCTCCATCACATGCCGATAAATCCCGGGCGTACAAGAAATCGAGAAATGCGAGAAAATCCACCAAAAAGAAATCGGCCAAGGTCACTACAACGGTAACGGTTCGCGAAGAACCGGCCACAAGCTCCTCCGCCTCGCCTGCCTCATCCGATTGCGAATACGTCGATCAACAGCGACTAATCAATATCACTGACGATCCCTCGTCGAACAATAACAACACATCAGAGGCGAACAACAATGATTGTTCGAAAACGCCGCATGCTACAACGGTGGCGAATACCGACATTTCACCGACAGACGATGGTATCGCGGATAATAATAACGCGAATCCTCTGAGTTCAAGTAATGTTGCTAGTGTGTCAGTATCACAGCAGCCGCCTCCGCCTTCTGATTATGTTTTCCTGCGTCCGGCAATACCGCGATTCATGAGGCAACATGGACCGACTAAGCGGATACGATCACGTTCGAAATTCGGTTGCCGCAAGAGACCGAAGCACAAACATTCCATTCCGTTCGAAGTTGACGAGACAATTCAGCCTACGAGACCTGATGTTGTGCCGAAGTGGAATAACGGCTGGCGATGGGAGGGCGAGCCGTTCCAAGGTGCCGTTTTTCTCAATGTAAGTCGGATACACTTGTGTCTGGTTGATTATGGATGTGATTGTATTTCTTTTTTGTAGAGCGATGAGCCACATGTCCTTCGAACGTGTTATCCTGCCATGAGGCATTCTGAGGGAGACATCATACGACCGAGAGATTGTGTGCTACTGAAAGCCAATGAAGATAACGAATTGCCATATGTTGCTAAAGTCGCCCATTTGTGGGAGAACCCCGAAGACGGTAAGCATTCAATTTGTGTTATGTGATAACTAACCATTTTTTTGTTACATCATCATTCCCGAAGCCCCAGTGCCTGTCTCTAAGACACCGGAGGCCATGGAGGATGTCTGTTCGATCGTGATCCATGAGCAGGCGACCCGAGTAGGACAGTATCTGCCCGCTTCTGTCTAACGCATCTACGGTCGTAATGGGTACGGCGATGCACAGAACATTGATCGCTGATGCAGGTCTCGAACAATGTGTCAAGTCTGGCCTAAATTGGGGCTGCCCACAAAGTGGCGTCCGTTCTCCGCTGTTGTGGTGCATTGATGCTCTCAATGCCTCTGAAATTCATGCCCAGGCCAATGCCGATTATGTTGCCGTTATCTCTTTCGGCTCATGTTTAGCGATTATCGCGTATAAAGGTCCTCTGGATCTACACGGCAGTGATAAGACTTAGCTCTACATTACTGAAGCTCCTGCTCAGAACGGGGGGCTGAAGTAAGGTGTCTGTCTGGTAGTACAATTGACCAATACATGCGTCTGAGAGCTCCAATAAATAGCAGAAGCCTCCAACCAAAAAAAAAAAAAGCCAAAATGGGTCAAGCTTTTTCATAAGAGTATCGTTCATCGTTAATATCATGGTTGTGTGGTCTGAGAAAAGTTCAGAGCTTTCTTCGACTTTGATGTAGCTATCAGTAACACCCTTAGCAATAAAGAAATCGATTTTTGCAAAATCCGTCGGTCAATATGTCGGCTTTCCAGTGGAATAAATGTTGCAACCGCATTCCATACAAGCTTCGTAAAACGTAAATAAAATTAATTTATAATCAAAAATTTCTTTTTTCCTATATCTCAAGGTGAAATGATGATGTCACTACTATGGTATTATCGACCGGAACACACAGAACAAGGCCGTCAACGTAACGACAGCCCTGATGAAGTCTATGCATCCCGCCATCGAGACCACAATTCTGTGGCATGCATCGAAGACAAATGCTACGTACTATCGTTCAGGGAATACTGCAGGTATTAATGATCAGTCAAAAAACTAAAAGTATGTCACGTCAACCCATAAACCCGCTTTTTTAGGTATCGTCGGAGATTACGTGCCGCCGAGGAGGATATCGAGGACGTGTCAATTGTACCGAAACGGCCCAATTTCTTCAATCCCCGCATGGTGCCGGAGAGCACAAATCCAGAATTGGTCATGTTCTGCCGACGAGCGTATGAGTTCCGCACAAAACGTTTATTAAAGATGCCAAATAAGCATGATTTCGTCACAAGGAGTAACAATTAAGTTGTAGAATCCTGTTTTCCTTTTGTTTCCTTCTTTTTATTCGTAGTTCTCGGTTTACTTACTTTATGTTGATTTCATTTTTATATCTATACATACAAATACATAAAATAAGAGTAGCATAACGTGTTTAGAATAATTTAAAGATAAGCAAAACAAACAAATAAATATACTAACAAAACGTAAGCAAAAAAACATACCGGAACCAAACAAAACATTTAAAAAAAATGAATCAAAATTGTTTGAACTAATTAATTAGATGACGCTATATACAAGCACACGATATATATGTATTGTATATGTATGACAAAAACAAATATCCAAAAGGAGAGTAAGAAGAAAGCAAAAAAATTGACCAAATTGTCGTTGATTCATTTCGATTTTGCTTTATTTCTTCTTCGACTTTATTACATAACACTCGGGGTGGCATGTTACATATCTTTTTTACACGGAGAAATAAAAGCAAAAAAGAAGTAAAAATTATACATAAAACTACTAAAACAAGAAAACCGAAAAAAAACCTAAAAACATGAGAATTATCCAAAAATACTATCACCGAGTGAACTTATTTGATTTTATACAGAAGAAAAAAAACGAAGATTTTTTGTTTTTATATGGAACTATGCTTAAGTTGATTGCCTTTAATATATTTAAATCTAAATATTTTGTATGTTTTCGTTTGAATATTTAATATATTTATTTATAATTGTTGGAATTCAAATTTGATTTGTTTCATTTCGTTTCGATTTTGAGTTGTGCTTGAGTGTTAGGATAAAATGTGAAAAGAAAATGACAAGAGACAAGTAATTTATGATTGTATACCTCATTACGATGGCTTTAGAAAGAGATGTGAATGCTTACTTGGTTTAGATATTTAATTCGTGTCCTTAAATGTAGTTTTGGATCACCAAAAACGCATGGTTACTACCTATATAATTTTGTCTATTTTTATGTGTGTAGATGCTTTTGATTTTACTTTTATGTATGGAAATTCCCTACCTTCACGCACCATATTAGTTGACATTGCAATTCATTCTTTTCCCATAATCAAGTGAGTGCTATGTTAGTAAATTGATTGTCTAGCTACTGTGTCATGCTTTTTTGAATCCTATTGTTCCTTTTATGTCCACAGAGCCTATGTTCTCCGAAGCGATTCTACGTGCCCGAACCAACTTAACCAAAAGATAATTTCCCTTATTTCTTACAAAATGTTTTTTCTACATCCATGATAAAGCATGCTTTTAGGCACAACGCTGTTATGTTGGCCGACTCTAGATAAATCCTGTGCCTATTAAGCCATTTTTCATGGATTTTTGATACCTTCGACTGCATGGATCGAAACAAGTTGTTGTCGGATGGCGCAAGATTTTGACTATATGGCAGGTGGACCAAAACCTTCCATTCGATTTTTCAAGTAAGTTCCAACAGGATACACAACATGTGGTCGAGCATTGTTATAATACAAAATCAATTTGTCCTGCCTAGTCCCCTATTCCGGCCGTTTTTTCTTTATTGCTTGGTTCAAATGCATCCTTTTCTGTTGGTAAACAGGTCCATCACTTCTCAGCAGCTCATAATAGACCACTTCCTTCTGATCCCAAACATAACATTACCGCCGCTGGTGGTATGATAACGAACATTCTTTTGCTGGGTATGAGATCCTTCATTCCTCACAGAGTGAAGAGTATCAAACCCAAAGAAAATGCGTGGTATGACAAACGAGGCTATCAGATTAAGAGGCTATCAGATTAAGAGAGTTGAGTTTTCGGAACTACAAACCCAACCCTACTGAGGAAAACCGGAAAAAATTCAAACGGGCCAGAAATGACTGCAATTCATTAATTAGACGTGTAAAATTCTTCCACGAACAAAAGTTGAGGCAGAAAGTGCTACAATGTCCCAAGGGTAGCAAAAACTTTTGGTCGTTCGTGAAAAACGTAAAGAATTCAGCCTCGTCTTCAAATCCTACGCTCATTTACAGTTACATTCCAACTGTCAGCTCTTTAGACAAGGCCAATCTGCTTGCTGCACATTTCGCGTATAGCTCAACACTGCCAGATTCCACATTGTCTCCGCCTGTACTTGAGAGCGTTGATTTCACCATGGGACAAATCCTATTTCGCACTAAAAGATCTCAACGTACACAAATCCGCTGGCCCGGATGGTATACCCCCAATACTTCTGAAGAGGTATTCTTCTGCGCTGGCAAAACCTCTGCGTAAGCTTTTCCGTCTCTCCTACTCTTCGGGTCTCTTTCCGAGTAGATGGAAAACAGCATTTATCCAGCCCGTCCTAAAAAGGGCAAATCTTCGTCCCCCTTCTCCTACCGACCCATAGCACTAACGTCCCTTCTTTCCAAAGTCATGGAAACGCGGATAAACCGTCAGCTTGTGAAATATCTTGAATCGCGGAAGCTTCCTAATGATCGGCAATACGGTTTTCGCAGCAACAGGTCCACTGGTGATTTGATGGCATATCTCACCGAAAAGTGGAACCAATCTTTGCACAATTTAGGTGAAAGCAAGGTCGTTGCGCTTGATATTTCAAAATCATTTGACAGAGTTTGGCACCAGGCTCTTTTGTCGAAAATGCGTGCTTATGGCATCGATGAATCTCTCCTTCTATGGATTAGAAATTACCTTTCGAACCGTTAAATTCAAGTTGTTTTGGATGGGTTCAAGTCTGATATTCACCAAATAAATGCTGGTGTCCCCCAAGGCTCTGTTTTGTCTCCGACTCTCTTTCTCATTTTTATAAATTATCTCTTGTCTGTTACTTCTAATCCAATCCACCCCTTCGCTGATGACAGTACTCTCAGCTTTTCATATTCGTCACGTCCCTGCTTTTCGGCCATAGAACTGGAACGGCAGCGTATGTTAAGCACATTGAATTCCGATCTTGACAGCAAAATCTTCTTCTTCTTTCTTTTCTTTCTTCTTTTCCTTTTTTCTCCGGCGTTGTTATGGTCAGAAGTGTAGGACCATAACCTTCCCACTTAACTGCATTCCTACTGGTCCGCTTGGGGTCCGCCGGTTTGGCCTCAGAAAGTAGCGGCAGGCTTGCCGGTTTGGGATTACTTCATCGCTGAGGCCAATCAAATGCTGGTGTTTTTGCATTTGTTTGCACCAATTGTTTTTCGGCCTGCCTTTTTTGCGTGTTAAAATTGGAATGTTGATTGATAACGCCTTTTGGACGGGGTTCAAAGGATCTCTCCTTTGAACATGGCAATACCAACTGAGTCGGTCGCGCTCTATATTTCTTGTGATGGTTTCTTTTACGTGGAGGCTTCCTCGGATCTTTGAACGTCTAATTCTGTCACGCTTTGTTACTCCCGCTGTCATGCGAAGCATCTTCATCTCAGTTGCCGTTAATTTGCTCTCATACTTTTTGTGCATTGTGAACCGTATGTGAGCGCCGGACGTACAACTGAAGTGTAGAGCCTTCCTTTCAGCTTAGGGGGCATTTTTCGATCACAGAAGATGGCGGAGTTTTCCCGCCACTTCATCCACCCTACGCTTACGCGATGTTTGATGTCGTCATCACAAGTTGCTTCTCTATTAATCATAGATCCCAGATATTTAAACTGTTCATACTTGGGAAGCACTCTTCCATTCAAGTAAATGTCTGGAATAGGCTGATGAGGGTCAGAGAACGGGCAGCACAGATACTCTGTCTTCTTTGAACTAATACGATACCCGTGTCCCTCAAAAATGTCCACCCACACATCAAGTGCTCGTTGTAGGGACGCCTGATCATCACTTATAATGGCCCCATCGTCAGCAAAGAATCGATTGGAGTAAAAATAATAGAGTGGAATTCAATGCTTCTAAAACTCAATGCTGTCTACTGTCGTTAAAGCGAACCCGTAGTTATCAGCCATTATCCATGAATGGCGCTTGTGTCAACGAAACCGAAAAACTTTCCATCCTCGGTATGTTTAATACACATACACATTAAATGATTCTGCAAGTTCTTACGTTTGACACGGATCTTCATCGAATATTGCTTCAATTTTTTTTTACTCTGGGGTGGAATCGGCTAAGGTGATAGGTGATAGTCACTTTGGTGACAGTCATTTGTGACTATCATCATCTTTCGGTATCGGGTAAGATTATCACAAAAAAAATTCAGAAAAGGAGCAACACTTGCTTTTTCGGAGTTGATGACAGATAAGAGCTGTCAAATTATCCAAGTAAAAAATTCAAAAATTAAAAACGGAGCAATAAATTGAATTTGTTGCAAGAGTGTCTCTAACAGCATCACAAATTTTCGGCTTCTCTGTTGGATGGTTGGAGGTCTTCTTGCATATTGGATTGGTGGATAAGATTGGTTGGTTGTTGTAATGCAGCGCAACACAAACATGAATCTAAAAAAAACAATCATTTAGCATAATTTTAACAATATTAACTGCGAAATTATTCCTACTTACATATCATCTGCAAGCTCGTGAATATTAGACCGATTTCTCAAATTCTTCCTCAGAATTCTGACTGTCATCACTGTCTCATAATCTTAATCTGTCTCTTAATCTTTGCTTAAAAATAGCTCGAAAGACGAAAACATATTTTTTATTTTGAATAATATGGCAAAAAACACAAAATAAAGTCACTTTAAACGCACAAAACATATGAAAGTGATAGCTAAATAGTTGTCACCAGAAAACTGTCACAAAAATGTGGCAATCACAGTGACTATCACCTTACACGATATCGAAAACGAGAATGTGACTGTCACTTATCACAAATCACCCTAGCCGATTCCGCCCCTGGTCTTGTCTCCCGTGTCAAAATCACCACCACAAATCAACCACAGGTCGAAATCGAAATAGCAACCGATGACTTTTAGCAGCATTTTTCTTCGAACAGTACAATAAAACTCCCCACAAATGCTCTTTTACTACAAGCTGAAGCCAGATGAGGTAGCTACATATAATATGACACAGTTACAATATAGTCAGATACGTATAGTACTAGTAGCGCTATCTCTTATAATTCCTTTAAAAGAATGCATCCACCCAATAATGCAGAGTTGCTTGGAAGACCTAAAACATTAATTTTGAGAAAGCATGTTGTCCATGTAACGTACCTTTCTCTACATCACATCTACGTATCGCTTTAAGCCTATTATCCCATGTCTACTGAGCTTAATGACAAACCTACAAATAGTCTACCATCTACCTCTCGAGTTGTCTTGGCTGGCTAGGCTTGATTCCCTTGTTTTTTTTTTTTTAATTAAAAATGATCTAACATTCAAGGGTCACGTGTATGTAAAATTGATAAATGGCTCTGTCTCTAATCCCCACACCATCGTGGAACTATTTTGCGGAGTTATTAATAACAACTTCTCGGCTTTTTCGGTATTTCGCCTTTCGGAGAAATAAATCACACATAATATATGCATTACAACCATAGCCTCTCATATGGTTCTTGCTGCACCGCCATGATGTTTCATCAAAAGTCCACCTTAATTGTCATATCAGTTATGATTCGCCCTCGAAGCACTATTGAACTCATACTTTGATCAGTCTGCATGCCAACGAAAATCTTCAACAACATGCCAGCATCACAGCAAATTTATTCTCTGGTTGCTGTTTAACTCTATATGCCTTCCATGTAAAATGGGTATCACATGCAGTGTAGAAACAGAAGAACATTGTCTTTGTCTTGTTTTAACACTCCACTGTAATCGTTTTGAGATTGGTTAGCAATTGTTTCCCTTGTAAGACCTGTGCGAGTGATTTCGTCACAGTCTCGTGATCAGTCAACAGGTTTTACAATCTAAGGTATGGTGACTTCCAGTGAGCCCATAAAATTGACTCAAACGAATACCTCTCCAGATTTCTAGTCCTCAAAATTGCAATGTAGGTGGAATATTGTCTCTTATTTTCCCATATTTAAGTTCCTATGGCCATCTCTGAAGACAAATATTGAACATCATTAGGCTGGCTCAACTTATTTGTTTTCCTGTCTGTCATAGAATATTCTATTGTGACTCCCTTCACGAATGGTAATTTTACGTTATATTGAACGTCTCAAAAGTTTTGTTTATACCCAGCAGTTGGGATGGAAATGCGTTTAGATAACATTTTTTTTTTTGGAAATATTTATTGAGCTGCGCACTCCAGTTGTCCATTGTCCATCTCGATGGGCATACAAAAAACTAAATTTCAATATAGAATGTTGTTCTTATCAAGAAGAATGGAGGCAAGCTGTCTGAGTCACCGGGCTATGCCTGCCTGTAGATGGCATCCAAATTAACATACATAAGTGATGTCAGGTCGCATTCTTCTTCAGATGTAACTGTTCAGAAATAACTGTTTGTATGGAACTGAGATAGATAATAAAGGGTTTTTCAATAAGGGCGAGTAGATGTTGAAATGGAATAAAACAAGCTGATTGTAAGGTATTAACAAAATTCTTTTTTTATTTGAAAGGCCCATATATGCCATTATGACATCGTTCAAATGCCCGCCTCGGCTTCTTATGGTGGCATGGATCCGAGTGGTCCAATTTTGAATGACTCTTCCGCATAGATCCGGCTGAATTGGAGGGGTGGCTTGCGTTATATTCACCTTAAGGACATCGGTCGATTGTGGTTTATTGGCATAGACCTGCGACATTAGGAGAAAAAGTCTTGCGGGGTTCACGTCACAATCATACATACAGAATGTCATTCGTTGAGTCCGCTGTGTGGCACGTAGCGCCGTACTACTGGAACCATATATCGTCTAGGTCCATGCAGCCATTAAAAATTGGTTATCATCGTTCTGAAGCGCTCGCCATTGATGGTGACCGCCTCACCAACGTCGTTTTCGAAAAAGAAAAAAAATCCGCACCAAGCTGTAGCTTTTTGAGGATGCATTGTCACCTGATAAACCTCGTGGAGGTTGGTATCCATATATGACAATTTCGCTTATTAATACAACCGTTCATCCAAAAATGCGAATCATCGTTCCAAACGTTCCGAAGCCTAGTCAGCGAAAAAAACGGCGATGTCTATGGTTTTGCACTTTGAGCTCCTGGGTGAGTTGAATCTTGTACGGTTGTAGGCCCAAGTCCCGACGCGAAATTCGCCAAGTTGAAGTCTGCGAAAGGCCGAGTTCTTGTGCACGGCGAGGAATCAACTGCCTCGAGTTTTGCTGTACACTTTCACGAACCGCGGTGATATTCTCGGCCGGTCTTGCCTTCCTTCGACATATGTATGTACGTATGCTGGCTGATTGATTATTATCATACGGTCGTCTTAAATTTGACCTACAAACAAAGAATCGACTGTGAAGGGCCACCACGTTTACCGTAGAATGAGCTCAACCTTTGCACTTTTGCATTAACAGTCATTTCGATAATCAAGTTTGATCATTTGAACGTGCTGTTCAATCAGTATCAGCAACTGAATAATAAACAACAGGTTTGACAGATGTCACCAAAACAAGATGGCCACCACAGGCCGCCAAAACCTACTCGCGTCGATTTAAAAACCCTTTAGAAAAGAACACGCAAGCACGAGTGCAGCATTTGCCCATTTAATTAAACCCTTCCCAGGATAGAGTTTTTATTATGCCCACATCATAAGCGGTAACAAAATTATCGCACAAGCTCTCTTATTAGGGTTATAAGTTAACTACATGGATATTCGGTCACATTGGCAACATGGAATATATATAAGGTACTCGAGGCTTCCACAGCTTAATATTAGCAGTTTTGTCTTTTTTTTATTAAAACCGGATACTCTATGAATAAACTCAAAACGTTCTTCAGATGTGAAGGAATCCAGAATCCAGTTAATCACACATGATTATAAGATATTTTGCATGTCGCTCTACTTGATAATCAGCAGGTTTGTTCCAGTTCGTATACACATTTCCTAGATTGCTATAATAACTATGTTAGAGACATTATAGGCTGTGTTTCCGAGGTAGTCCAATAGATGGCATTGGCAGTACATGCTAATCAGAAATACTACATCAAAAACCTCACATTGTAAGATAGCCATCAGTCAACAACTCCTCATCATTATATCCCTACACAGTTCGGATGTACTTTACTTCTTTTAAGTTCTTATTTTTTTCTTATCTGTTTCTAATAAAAGCTTTTCATTTTCAAATTTTCAAAAAAAAAAAAACATGGTAGTATGCAGACCATAATTAAATAAAGCTCAAATCTACAATTTATAAAACCAACAAATCGTACCACAAGCATAAACTAAAATATTTCAAAAATAAAATAAAACGTAGACAAGGAAACATACAAACAATATACTTATAAGGACATTAAGTCAATATTATTCATATTTTATATTAATTTATTCCTTTTTGTATATGAAAACTGATTAAATCGAACAATACTAACAAAATATAAAGAAAAAATTAACAAATATATACAAACTATAAAGCAAACTACCAAACCATGACACAGGACACTAGAGTGCAATTTAGTAAAATTAAAAACCAAAATAATTATAACTACCTACATCAGACGACATGACATCTTCATTAAGTCGAAAGCAACTCAATAAAATAAAACAGAATTAAATGTATTTCCAAGGGTAAGTAGCAAGCAAAATAAGCAAAACAAACTGTTATAATTCATAACGGACAAAAATTACAAAAACAAAAACAAAAAACTTTATATTTCTATAATGAAATAATTAAGCAAAAATTACAAAACAAAAATGCATCAAGTGTAACATAGATTTTTAGAGCATAAATTTATATAACATAAATCAAAAGTAAGAAAAAAATTATAAATAAAGTTATGTTGTTTATGTCATTAGAAAGCATAATTATTATGATTGCTCCTTTCATTACGACTGAGGCCGGCCGGTGCTCCTTGGCTCGTTGGAGTTCATTTATGATTAGTCTTGGTTTAATGTATGAGGAGAAAGCGAAACAAACAAATATATTATATATACACAGATATATATATATATACGATTAAAATATAATTTATTAGACAAAGCAAAAAAAAAAGAAGAAAATGTGTTTCATTAACAAATTAATTTAAAACATCCTGTGACCAGATGAGACCAACGAGGCCAAGTCACTTTTTATTTGGCGGAAGTTTCTGCTATCTGTTGCAGCACTCAGAAGCAGATCCATTGTACTGTCAGACAGACACCTTACTTTATTGTATTTTCCCAGTTCTCTGAAGAAAAAAATGAGGAGGAGCTTAAGTGATGTAGAGCTAAGAGATTCGGCACAGACCACGCAGAAAAAGTATTCTGCTAGGTCAAGCGCGGGCGCCTCACCGATGCCAAGCACGCAGAGATGCATAGCAAGAGTACAATTGCCCGTAATGACGCCCACAAGACTCTGCAATCAATTCTGCAGACATCGTATGCGCTTAGTCATCCCGCATCCTGGATATTCCCTCCATCTACATGAATGTGTGCATTGATGTAGGACTTGACCGTGGAAGCAGGCAGACCTTAAGCGGGTTCAGATCCTCAGATCATTCCAGCGAGTTCATCAGAGATTTCATCTCCTGGGATCCCAGAGTGACCTGGGATCCATTCAAGCCTTAGTGAATTTAAGTTTCCGACTTAGTTCAAAAATGTATACGAGGGTGGTCCGATAAGTACTTAGCCTACAAAAGAAAAACAAAAATTTTGGAGAAATGGCGATTTATTTTTCAATATAGTCTCCTTTTAGCTCAGCGATGCTCCAACTTTTTTAACCCGTCTGAAAAATACATTTTCTCGAGTGACTTTTTCAAGTTTGGAAACAAAAAAAAGTCGCACGGGCCAAATCTGGAGAATACGGTGGATGGGGCAGCAGTTCGTAGCCCAATTCGACCAATTTGGCCGTGGCGAAGGCCGAGGTGTGAGTCGGTGCGTTATCATGGTGGAAGAGCACCTTTTTTTTCGCCAAGTGGGGCCATTTTTTTTCAATTCGGCGTCGAATCGGCCCTTCTCCAGGTAGTCGATGTGGATCCCTTGTGGAGCCTTGTGAATCCCAGAAAACGGTGGCCATCACTTTTCCGGCCGTTGGAAAGTATTCCCCTCTTCGGAGCACGTTCGCCGGGTGATGTCCACTGTTTCGACTGTCCCTTGGTCTCTGTGGTCCTTGTGGATCCATGTTTCGTCGGGTGCAACGAAACGACGCAGAAACTCCTTCGGATTGCGCTTAAACAGCATCAAACACTGCTCTGAAGTGGTCTCACGGTTGCGCTTGTTATCCGGAGTGAGCAAACGCGATACCCATCGCGCCGACAGCTTTCTCATGCCCAAAATTTCATACAGGATATGACCCACGCGATCTTTTGAAATGCCTACTGTCTCAGCTATCTCCTGCACCTTCAATCGGCGGTCTGCCAATACGAGATCGTGGATTTTTGTCACGTTATCCTCTGTGGTAGCCGTTTTCGGGGCACCTGGACGTGGCTCATCAACGTTGAAACTCGTTAAACCAATTTTTGATGGTCGCCATCGAAGGAGAAGAGTCACCGTACACAGCATCTAAACGCTCTTTGATTTCGCTGCGCGTTTTACCTTCCAAAAACAAGAATCGAATCACCGACCGATATTGCTCTTTTTCCATTTTTCTAAAATCCGCGGACACTCCCGCTTCCACACGCGGTCAAAACAAAACTACGAGTCCGATCCGCCTGAAATTTCGACAGTAGCCGTCTACTAGAATGTACTACACGATAGTAAGTTGCTCTTGCAATACTGGCGCCATCTGGCGGTGAGGTTAAGTACTTATCGGACCACCCTCGTATGTGTGCATTGATGTAGGACTTGACCGTGGAAGCAGGCAGACCTAAAGCGGGTTAGGCTCCTGAGAAGCTGAGCCTACTCCAGCGGGTTTATCAGAGATTTCATCTTATGGAATCCCAGAATGACCTGGGATCCATTCAAGCCTTAGTGAATTTAACTTTCCGACCTTGTTCAAAAAGGTGTAGAGTTCATGCACTAATTTGAAGCTGGTTATAGGGTTGGACAGCAGCTTGACTGTCGTTACAGACGCATATTGTGCTTCACAACATAATGGATGGCCATTAGGATTTCGTATATCTCTTATTGAAAGACAGACGCATATTTTCCTACCGAAAAGTGCAGTCGGATGTTTTCACGTTCAGAACCAGCCCCCGCCCATACCTGGAGCCGTCTGCAAAAATGCGAAGACAGTCCTTTGTAGTCAGAAACTTGACTGCGAAATTATAGCGCAATAGGATGGCAGGCGTCATTGCATCGGAAAACATATCCATGGGACAGAGGTCGTAGGATATACTCGTATCTGGCCCACTCCACTCTGCCACTCCAATGCGTGTAATACCAAAAACGATTTATCTTAAGGCGAGACATGGCCCTCAGTGCGCATCCTCTGATAAAAATATCAAGGGGCGGAAGGTTCATCATAGCATCGAGAGCAGTGCCCGGTATGCTAGGGAAAGGCCCTATACAGCTTGGACAAACCGCCAGGCTACGACCTGGTAGCGTGTTAGTTTGTTCCACCAGACATATGCATATGAGATTATCGGTCTTATAATTGCGTGTACATCCAGAGGACCTTTATCGGCGATAAGCCCCATGTTATGTCAAAAGCATATTTGCATTGCCAAAAATCTGACAGCGCTTTGGTGGTTTTTGGCACAACGTGCTTTGACCAAGGAAGCTTGCTATCTTAGATGACTCCTAGGTCCTTAGCTTCCTTGGATATATCACCAGCTGAGTCATGCTAGTATTTTCCCCCCTTCTCGGGAAGCGAACGACATTAAGATGATTAACCGCCAGCCCATTATTCGTGCATCAGTCATCGATAACATTTAACGCCACCTGTGCTTTGAGACAGATAGTCGCTAATCATGAGCCCACAGAGAGAACGGCAACATCATCCGCATAGGCCTGGGCATAGATTCCAGAAGAATTGAGAGCATCGCGTATAGACCACCACGCACCATAATAGTAGGGACAGGACGCCACCTTGCGGGCAGCCCCTGCTTACGACATATTTGCCACATTGTTCAAGGCCTGAATCAGTGATCCATGTCCTGTGCACAAGCATTGCTTTGATCCACAAAACCAATGCCTACATCAAGCCGTCTAGAAGTGTTGCACATGCTGTCGAAAGTTGTGTTATCGAAAGCTCATTCAATGTCGGCGACAGTGCTCAGCGCTTTCTTCAGCACTTCTTTCAAGTGCGCATTCAATTCTCCCAGTCTTGCAGTCTCGCAGGACTTCCGCCTGTTATCTCCGAAAGAGGATGCACGAAGGCCACGAAGGTCACTTCAAAAATATTTTGAAGTATGTCAAATTTGAAGCCAACCTTGCTTAGTCACGTATGGTATTACATGCTGCATTTCTTCCCCTACATGTTTTACGATTTCTCTTTTAAATAATCTTCCATATAATCTCTCGTCTTCACACGACAGCAATTTTCAGTGACTGTATTTTGACATTTGTTTTTCCCGTTTTCTTTCACAAAACATCAAAATTCGAAGAAGAAATAAGGAAGACCGACCAGCAGACAGTGTGCACTCCGGAACACACAAATGAGAGCAGAGAAGACCAAAAAAAAAAAGCCGGAAATAAAATCTACCCGCGACTGCTCGGACTGTCGATTTTCCATCCCATCTTCCCTCTCACTTCAATTTCAAAACATGCAGAGAACGACATGCAATGTGTAAGCCCCGATTTACCGATTGCGCTGTAAACGCTGACAGCTGCTGATAGCGTGCCTTTGAATATGTGAAAACTGTTAGGTTTCAATATTAACAACAAATATTGTTAATATTTGGTGGTCGTGGTGCAATGGTATTCATCACCGACTGTTGGGCCGAAGGCCTGTAGTTCAAGTCCGTTCATAGTAAAGAAAAATTTCTATACGGAAAAACTGTGCAACAACATCAGTTATGAGTGAGAAATGATCAAAAAGTGCTGACGAAGGCATAACACTCGCCGCATAAGATCACTCCAAAATTCATACTCTGTGTGTGCATTTCCAATATAACACCTTAATGACATGGAAACAAAAGAGTTACTGTGAACTACAACCAACGCAAATTCAGCCGAATCCCTTAAATCCTATCTAGGACAACCGCCCATGGAGAGTAGTGAACGAACATCTTCGGCACAAACCATCTGCATCCCATCCAGGTTGTCCAGGTGTGACAAATACTATAAGAGCGCAGACTCTTGAACCTGCACGAAAAAAAAACAAAGAAGATCGCGCTCTTCTGCCGACGACATTATAACAGTAGTAGGCATTGTGTCTGAAGCCATAGAAGGAAGCTCTTGGAGGCGAGGGACGAAGAATACTCTGCAGTAGTGACACTAAGTGCACAAAAAACGAACCTTCGGAACAAATCGAAGGATCGCATCCTTACGAATCGATCAAAAGATGGAAACCTCTTACTATTTGTTTATGACAGTCTCCAACTACCTTACCAACAGGAAGTTAAGATACAACACAGATATAAGACGTCTCCGCGGAAGTACCTCAAGGTTCCATCCTCGGTCTCCTACTATGTTTGTATGACAGCCCCTTGCGACTAGGGCTTCTATAGAGAGCGAAACCGAAGGAAGCTGTAGTTACCACCTAAGACAGTCCCTCTCTAGCCACGGGGGTTATCGCAAATAAAGTTACCGATTTTATCATGATGGCCTTATTGCCCAGACTGTTTCAACTAGAAGCAATCGGAAGGATGTCTGCACACCAGTAAGAAACTTGCAAGCTAAACTATGGGAGCCAAGACTGCAATTAGAGCAGCAGAAGCACCAGAATGGCGTGAATTGCTTGCTAGCCTCGGAAAGCAATACCTAACGGCAGTCCGGCGACGAAAGTGGTTGGAGAGTATAAGCTGTGATTAAGTATCCTACATATGTATGCGCATCTGAAAGAAAGAGTAGGGTACGCGAATCGTGCATTCCAGCGACGCGAGTCACTGGTATTTTTTATTTTTGATGGTTTGTGTCGAAGATGTTCGTTCAATACTCTCCAAGGGTGGTTATCCTAGATAGGATTTAAGGGATTCGGCGGAATTTGCGTTGGTTGTAGTTCACAGTAACTTTCTTGTTTCCATGTCATTAAGGTGTTATATTGGAAATGCACACACAGTGTATGAATTTTGTAGTGATCTTATGTTGCGAGTGTTATGCCTTCGTTAGCACTTTTGGATCACCTCCCACTCACAACTGATGTTGTTGCACAGTTTTTCCCTATAGGAATTGTTCTTGACTATGGACGGACTTAAACAACAGACCTTGGGCTCAACAGTTGGTGATGATTACCATTGCACCACGACCACTCCCATGCGATATGAAGATTCCAAAAAAGTACTTTAAAGGGACAAATAGCAACACGTAAACTAATGCGTTTTCAAGGTGGCCTGACTTATGGCTTAGCCTAGGTGCAGTTATCGTTGAAGCGCTAATATGATGTCAGCCCTTGTTTGACCTAGTTTGTAAATGAATGCAATAGGACGCTGCGCTGATAGGATGTTGTGAGGAGAAAAGAGGATTAAAACGACAGACGGGATATAGATTGACATCTCCCCCCAATTGATTGGCATCTGGACCCTAAGCAAAAAGTTTCTGTTGTCGGTAAAATCTGCGGTAAACTGCTCTCATTGTTCCCGTGTCGCATTATGTTGGAGTCGAAAGTTCGTCGGATCACCACTTTGCCATTCACTTGTTTAATATGGATTTTGAACTCTAGACCAATGTCGCTGGTCAAATTTCCTTCTCCATAAACCGTCAATTTAAACAGGCGACGATAAAGAACTTCCTTTTGATTAGGGTCCATTCCTCTGTACCTTATATTCGATTTTGGATCTTCGGGGATCTCATTTAAAGTCACTTCAATTTGCCGAAAACCCAACTCTATTGCCTAGAGGCTCTATAATCCGAGGCGTCTTATGTACGCTATGGTCTTTGCGAAATATGAATGTAAATACGATATTGCTGCCATATCGACGGTCTGACCAAACCCATGGCAGCCGCTTTATCGCATTGATCGCATTTGAAATCCATTTGAAATGAAACATCCTTTCAGGAAGACACCGAATCTATCGAGAGGCTCAGAATAGTTAGCGTCTTGACCGCTAACGCCAATAACACGCGGTTCGAATCCCGAAAGAGTAAAATCATCGAAATAGCTTTTCACGGTACTAACAAAACTCCCTGGTTTTGGCCGGGTACCTGTCTGATAGTATATTGGGACAGTAGTTGTATCTCGGTGTTCCAGCGGACAGCAAAATATAAATACAAAAGGCTATTCAGCAAGAGGTGTCATTTTATATTTGGCAACACTTTTTAACTTTTAATATTCAGCCATCACTGCTAGAACTATTGATAAGTAAAAACAAAGAGATTGATCAATATTTAGATCCTATTGAAAATTCTTACAAAAAGGTTTAAATTTGGCGGTAAGACTTCATAGTTTTTGTTGCTTTTGGTCATTATCGAGCACTTTTTCATCTTCAATATGTTAATGAAGACTCCCACTAGGCCTTAGCTGACGGGCTTCAGTTTATTGTTGACGTCAACATCCACCGCCATTACAATAATTGCTCAATAACTTGCTTAAGTAACTTACTGACTTACTCAGATGGCGCAATAGTTTGAGGTGAGCCTGGGACTTAACCAACAAGATTTCCTTCAATCTCTTCTGAACCTGATTGATATGACCCACATATAGGTAACTTAAGAAGTAATTGAATTGAGATGTTTCGTCACCTTCATTTTGGCATCAACCCTGGGTGGTTCGTTCTCATTCCCCTCCACGTTACTGTGACCTGGAACCCAGAGAAAAGTGATCTTGTTCCTACGTTTAATTTTTTATTGTATTGCTCCACCAGTCGGGGGGAAGTGATTGCTGAAGATAAGGCTTTGAAGGCAGCCTGTCACTGCAGAAGGCTCTGATCGTGTTGTTGGGACAAATAGTGAAGTGTTTGGCACGGCTCCCTGATTGACAAGTGCAGGGCGGTGGGATAAATTTGGAATATTTAGTTAGGAG
This sequence comes from Merodon equestris, assembly GCA_958301585.1. Taxonomy (NCBI): domain Eukaryota; kingdom Metazoa; phylum Arthropoda; class Insecta; order Diptera; family Syrphidae; genus Merodon; species Merodon equestris. The sequence goes on from OY284415.1 coordinate 37,379,913, forward strand.
AGAAGACCTATCAATCAGAGCCATTAGTGTACAATAGATCATGAGCTGGTAATCTGAAATATGCGTGCGGGCCTTTCATTCCTTCTTGGATTGGAAGCACAAGTTGCCTTGCTCCTGAAACCAATAGAGTAGTGAAGTCTTTCGGAGGCGATGTCAGATTCGCGAACAGATATAGTAGAGCTTTCATATGGCCATTTGATTGACGTGATCGCTAGCCCATTTCCTTCAGCCTGATGGAACTTTAGATTTTATTCAGTTCGTTTATGTTATGATCTTTATTTGGACAGGCCATGAAACTAGCTAGATGGGTGAGACTGAGGCGGACATGGCCTGTGTTAATCACAGCGTCAACTTAGGTTTAGATCCTCACCTTTTACAAAAGGTTTAACTTTTCGGTTTACTATATTCAACGTCCAGAAAGAGCTGAGGTTCTAGGATGACGCACAATTCAGAAAGGAAGTGTAGGGTCTGATTGTTTAGCCTTGGTTTTGGTTGTGAAAAGCACATGTTCGCTTTTTTCTCCAGAGGTCACTGCCTTAATTTTTAAATTATTCAAATTCGATACAACATTTTTGAACTGTTCTGTAGCAAACTCTGGATTTCCTTTTTAAGCGACATTTTACGCGCTCAGTTTTTAATTATTTTTTATTGTTTTTATTTACTAAACAAAATGTTTAAATACAACTTAAAAATTGTCTTAACTTTTAATGTGCCTTATGGCCCTGTGCGGACACTCTAAATCTAATTATATTTCTTTATGACTAACGCCTTTCGGCTTTTTTGACATAAGGAAAGGCCCTAAGTGACCAGAAATATTGATGTTGAACAATAATTATCTGTCTTAATATAGAAAACCAAATTTTTTTTAAGAACAACATAATTATTATTTCCCGCATGACATCCCTGTTTTCAAACTTCAGATGACATACCTGATGGGTAATTTCCCCCAAATGCAATTTCATCCAAAATGACACTGCCGCAACACATCGCATGGCCACGCATCATCAAATATGAGCGTCGATACACGATACGCGTTCATTCCAGTTCATTTCTGACTAAAACTTCCCGTTCGCTAGGTTGGCAATCATGACGGTCAATGCCTGTGGTGGCAGCCATATTACAAAATAGAGGTTGATTTTTTTGCTCTCTCTGTGGGTCTCATCTGTGCTGGCTCTGCGTTCATTTTTTTAATTCTTCGCGTTCTCCATAATTTCGCGATCAATCAAAATTGCCCGAATTGGATTCCCGATCGCAAAATTTCGGTTCGCTGCACCTCAACTACGGGTAATTACAGTGCATTTTTCAGTGAAAACAAAAAAAAAGGAAAAAAAAACGAACCAAAGAAAGTAATTTTTTTCTGTTCTGTTCTTTCGCTCGTCCATTCGTTCCTTCCATGTATTCTATTCTCTTCCTTGCTTTTTCGTAGTTCGTTCGTTTTAGTAAGGAAATTGTTCCTCCAAAAATCAAAAAGAAAATTTAAAACGTAACAAGAAAAAACGAAAAAGAACTTGTCGCGGTACGTAAACGATGAACGTGTACTCGAAAGAATTGGTTTTAATTTGTTTTTTTTTTGCATTTCGACGTTTCCGTGCAAATAAGTGCTGAAAACTTCATTTGGAATAAAGGTGTCGTCGCATCAGACAGAATTAGCGTCAAAGTCTTGTTTAATTGAATGTTTCGTGAATAGAAAAAAACGAATTGAGATTATAAGCAAAGAAGAAAAAAATCATTTTTCTCAGTATACGAAACGAAAGTGCTTTGGATGTGGTGGTGATTGTACGTGCGTGTTTGTGCAGTAGTGATAGTGGTGTATGGTGAGCTGCTGTTGCGATGTTCATTTTGATCTCTACACCTCTTTCGGTGGATATTTCAACACAAAAAAAAATGAAAAAAGTGTGTAAAACGAGTCGCTGGCTACTCTTCTACGATTCCTGGTCGACATCATTGTGTCCATCTGTGTTCCCTAGCATTATAAAAAGTCAATTTCCTCAGATTTCTTTGTTTTATTTGAACGAAATCAATTAGTGCAAATGAAGGGAAAAAAAAAGAATAACTGACGTTTGGTGAGGGAAAGAACGTTTTTTGTGGGTTTCGTACGTCGCTTCTGATGAAGTAGAACGGGAAAAAAAGAGTGAGATGCAATACTGTGTGCAATCAGTTGCTACGAATGGGGTCGTACTTCTCGGTCTCTATGTGGCGACTTTTTTTTGCCAAGAATTCACCTCGGCTTCTGTGGATTTTTATTTGCCCGTAAAGTTTTTTTTTTTGTTTTTTTCAGGTGATGCTAATTATTTTTGCATTTCATTAAGATAATTGTTATCATGTGACTTGATTTCGAAGGGAACTGAGCGCGCCGAACATTCCTTGCTGTTTGTCAAATGAATCGAATGACATCTCGGTGTGGTGTAAATTGTTCCTGCAGGAAATTCGAGTATCGAAGTGCGATAAGAACTCAGTCCGTCCTTTTCACAACCGATTAATGATGAGAATAAAGGTGATTCCCTGCATTCGGTTTTGCCCGCATGCCTGTTCGTCGATCTCTCGCTCAAGCGTTTTCGCTGTCGTTGCCATCCTCCTCGTACCGTCCTGCCCTCTGAACCTGTACACTTAAATCGTGTAATAATATATTCTGTACATCTGTGCACAGGCACTTTAAGAAAAATTACATTTCAATGACGCGATAGTTGGACGATACAAATGACCATTTTCTCTGATATTTGGTCGGGTTGAGAGGAACGTGACTGATGAAATGCTTTACGGTGCTCTGGGGGATGACTAATTAATTAATTGCACGTCTGACGCGTGATCGTTAAATTGCACTTTTTTTCTACAGATTCATCGAATTTTGGTGACGAGAGTGCCTGTCGGTTTCATAATTCGATTAGCGGCAGGAGGCAGGCGGAATGTAGAAAAAAAAAGAATTGCATTTGAAGTTTATTGATTCGAAACGCTTTGTTGTCGCTTGCGTTGTTGAATTGGGGCTCGGGTTACTTGACCTACAACCGGGGAATGGTGGTTTTGTTACCTGTGTTCCCGTTACGCATATCTTTTTTGTTTGATTTTGCTAATGGAGCTGGGACGAGACAGTGGGAATAGGAATTTCTAAGTAAGTTAACGGCGATGACCTAATAAACAGTCGGGCAAGTTGAAGAAATGGGCGAGGGAAGTCGTTCTGCTGCAGAAAGAAGTGTCTTCTTGGATAATCGCGTACAACAACATGTCAATCTAAGGTACCTGACCAAGCGAGGAAAACGTTTCAGACATGGTCCTCAGCTAATCGCTAATCCGTAAGTGGATAAGAGTTACATATATTCATCACCTACACAACAGGATATTAAAAAGCTATTAGCCTTGGTTTATTTCAGGGATTTATTATACGAAGACCATGAATTCCTAATGATCTAATGACATGGGTTTTTCCACAATGGCGAGAGAATTGATAATTGGTTTATATGACACCACAATCCTACCTCAACGGTGATGATGGACAAGATTCCGGTGTCAAGCAGAATAATTCATTCATGGGAGACGACGATAGAGAATTTTGTATCCCGTCGCCCTGACTTGGATAAGGTCAAGATGGCCATATCGAAATTAAAATGCAATAATGTTGCTGGCGTAGATGGAAAGCCTGTTGTTCAAAGAATCTGGAGGTGGTTTGGCGAGGAATAATTCATTTATAGTATATGGTCAGGGGAAGCGTGCCGGATGAATGGAATTTTAGAATCGTTTGCTCGCTTCCTCAGTTTGGATCGAGGTTGGAGGACTTCCGAAACTCCGTTTGGAAGTGGCGCTGACGATAAATGAAAGAAAAACCGAAACTTAAGCTGGCAAAGAAACACTCACACCACCGTTTTGTTGGACAACACGAACGTAATCTAGGACGTTGTCTATTTCTCGCTCCATCGAGGCATCCACCAACTAAGATCAGAGAATCGCCCTTGCCAGAAGTGATCAGTTGGCAATTGAAGCCTTTCTCGAAATACCAAGGTGAATTTGTAGACTTATGTCATCCCGTTCCAACCTGGATCTTGTCGTTGTTCGTTTTAAGAGGGAGTTTCTGCGCGCGATTTTCGGCCCAGTTCGTGAAAATGCGGAATGGGGGAGCAGATACAACCAAATTCCAGTTCTTGGTAGAGCAGTATCGTCCTAACCAGTTGTCTACGGATACAACGCCTGAGATGGATGGGCTTTCGCTCCAATCCGAAAGTCCTGGAACGGTGGGATACACTGGCGAAAGAGACTTCAACTAAGTAGGCGTGCAAAACTAGAGACGCCAATATGGCATGTTGGTTAAAGCCCTCGTCCATCACTGACCTGGTTAAGTAAATAGGCAATGCCTTTTTTTGTTTCATCACTGACGCAACTGATTTGTCGAAGAAAGGACCCCGTTACCCTTGACCCGGTCACGTTAAATATTTCCTCAACGCTGTTAGTATGTAGAGATGAAGTTCCATCGTCATCTTCGACTTTTAATGGGATCTGTTCATCTGTTTGGTTTTCACTATAATTAGCTAAGAGTTGGAGTGTTTGCCCAAGAAAGGCTATCCGGTCTTTGTATCTGTTTACTGCTGTTTTGCTAAATACCTCCTTGATTGAGTGGTTCCTTTAAGGTTTCTTGGTTTTCATTTTCATCCCAGTCACTGCTCTGACTGTTGGACTCGAATATCAAACGCCAAAACCCATACAAAAGGTTAACCTAACCCTGCTTAAATCTGTGAAGAGGATAAGGTGTTAGATGGTACATGGTTTGGGGAATTTGTCATTTGTTTAAGTACATTTGGCCATTATTACCTGTGACCTTTGTCATTTTGCGGGCAGTTCTATCATTTCTTTAATGTAGGCTTTTTAATGTGAAGTCCTTTTCATTTAGAAAGTTCTGTAGGAATCTAAGCAAATACAATGCCAAGCCTAGGCTGTGCCGTGGATGAAACAAAACTTTCAAGCCAAGCTCTTTCAATTTTTGCCCTTTCATAGAGGAGGGTTTTTTAAATGACTTGTTGAAATCTGGTTAATTGCTGACAGAAGCCTCGAATCAATTTCCTTACAGTCTCACTATACGCACAACGCAACCTAATGGGGCTTCAATTCTGCCTTTGAAGTCGTTTCTGTTGGTTTTCGCTTTTTCCACAAAATATTTCGAACAACATTTTCATATTCTATCGATCTTTCATCGATCGTTATTCTATATCTAAGAAATGGATCGATTTCGTTTCGTTCGATAGCGTTCCTTCCTCATATACAGATTTGATCCACCCAAACATTGAACGTCTCTGCTTATCCAGCCTTACTCTTAGCAATATATCGAGTGTTTATATGACTATGGATTTCTTTAGGAGAGAAAGGCAAAACCTGTCGGGAGATAGGTGAACTTGTCTATAAGTTTAGAAATTTTCCTATCGAAAGATTTTTTTTTATTTGGACATAACCCAAAACGCAGGGTTTTATGGTGTTATCCGTACTATACGCCATCCTAACGTGCGTCAACCTAACCTTAGAGACTGTCATAAGAGGTATAACCATCAATATACTCAGACAATCAGGCATTGCTCATAGCGTTTGGCTCGTATATTACTAATTCAAAATCAGTCAAGGAATACCACGATGCCCTGCAAGACCTAGACAAGAGAAATAAAGTCAAACTCTGGTGGGTGCCAGGTCACAAGTGCACAAAAAGAAACGAAATCGCCGACCAACTCGCTGGGAAAGGTTCTATCGAAAGGTACGTAGGTGCCGAACCTTTCTGCGGAATTCCCAAGTCAAAGATTAATTTTCTCTTAAACAAATAGGAAAAATCGCAACACCTGTACTTTTGGAACAGCGTTCAAGGACTCCAACAATCGATGAGATTTGACAACACTCAACAATATTCTCAAATAAGAGGGTGGTCCGATAAGTACTGATTTTGGAGAAATGGCGATTTATTTTTCAATATAGTCTCCTTTTAAATTTGGCCGTGGCGAGGGCGGAGGTGTGAGCCGGTGCGTTATTATGGTGGAAGAGCACTTTTTTCTTCAATTCGGCGTCGAATCGGCCCAATCATTTGGCATAGTACAGCCCTGTGACCGTTTTGCCCTTATAGTCGATGTAGATCACAACTTGTGAATCCGATGGGACAGTCTTCGCCTTCTTCGGAGCACGTTCGCCGGGTGAAGTCCACTGTTTCGACTGTTCCTTGGTCTCTGGTGTGTACCAGAAACTCCTTCGGATTGCGCTTAAACGGCGTCAAACACTGCTCTGAAGTGGTCTCACGGTTGTGCCTTTTGTCCGGAGTGAGCAAACCCGGCACCCATCACGCCGACAGCTTTCTTATGCCCGAAATTTCATGCAGGATATGACCCACGCGATCTTTTGAAAAATGGTTTGTCATTGGCATCTTTTCTTTTTTTCTATATTATGCCGTTTGGAAGTTACGGGTTGTGGAGATAGAAGATCC